>CM077675.1:97151841-99714341 GCA_039707655.1 Elymus sibiricus | reverse complement strand
ATTTAGGACAATCTAGGAAATTTGTATATAAATCATGTGTAAAAAATTCAGATCAAAATCACGTTCCAGTGAATTTACAAAATTCCTGGACTGAGAGAAAAAGTTTCTGTTTTTGCACAGAATCAAGCCAACTATCATCCACACTATCCCAAAGGCTTTACTTGGCACTTTATTGAAACAAAAGCTATAAAACATGATTATATAGTAGCTTAATCATGTGTACACACAAAAACAGTAGGGGTAAATATTGGGTTGTCTCCCAACAAGCGCTTTTCTTTAATGCCTTTCTAGCTAGGCATGACATTGATACACTTCCAAGCCTAATTCCGATAGAAATTTTATTCATACTCTAAAATATATAAGTGAAGTTCATAGAGCATTCTACAATTAATGAAGATTAACCAATACCCAAGCTCAAAATATATAAGTGAAGCACACGAAGCATTCTATAAAGCCATACTCAAAAAGATTTAAGTGAAGCACAAAGAGCATTCTACAAAGCCATACTCAAAAGATATAAGTGAAGCGCATGAAGCATTCTATAAATCAACGAAGGACTAACTCAAACTAGAAGGGTGCATAAAAGGAAAAGAAAAACACTAAAGACACATATCATGTGAACAAAACAAAAACCGAGGTATACCGATAATTGTTGAAGAATAAAGATGGGATGCCTTCCGGGGCATCCCCAAGCTTAGATGCTTGAGTCTCCTAGAAATATTTACTTGGGGTGCCTTGGGCATCCCCAAGATTTAACTCTTGTCTCTCCGTATTCTTCTTATATCAATACCTCCTCGATCTTCGAACACTTCATTCACACAAAACTTAACAAAACCCTCGTGAGATCCGTTAGTATAATAAAGCAGAATACTACTTTAAGTACTGTTGTGAACTCATTACAAATTCATATTAGCATTATATATACTGTAGTACAACTTCACCATGGTTCATACCCCCCGGTACTACTCATAGATTCATCAAAATAAGAGCACAATGCATAGAAAACAGAATCTGTCAAAAACAGGGCAGTCTGCAGTAATCTGAAAACTTCGGATACTTCTGTAACTAAAAAATTTATGAAAATTTAGGACAAATTAAACAATTTGTATAGAAGTACTGTGTAAAAATTTCAGAAACTTATGACTTTCCAGTAAGAAATGTAAATTCATGCACTACAGTGAAAGTTTCTGTTTTTGCACCGCACAAAGCAAACAAGCAATCTAATCAACCTAAAACCAAATCTTGGAACATTATTTTTATAATACAATGGATATATACAAGGGGATAATTATTTTTGAGAAACTTCCATGAAAAATTCTACATTGTTTCCATGAGCATGAACACAAGCGTTCAAGGTCGACCCTCACTTCTCCAATGCACAACTTTCCAATCACTTCTCTTTTTGAAAAACTTCTTAGGCAAGAGGCAAGTAATTATTTTTGTATTTTTCATTATTTTTTTTGTTTGTTTCACCCACAACTAAAGAAAGCAAAAATGGAAAACAAAAATCTACTTAGTGAAGAAAGCGAACAAGCACACACGAGAATATCAACCCCACGCTATTGCTCCCCGGCAACGGCGCCAGAAAAGAGCTTGATAATCCCCAAGTGCAAGGAATCATCGTAGCAATTTCCAAAGGTGGAAGTGATAAGTATGGAGTGTCGAACCCACAAGGAGCTAAAGGTAAGATCAATATTCTCTCAAGCCCTATCTGCCACTGATACGACTCTACGTACGCCGAACGTTTGCTTCCAACTAGAAACGAGAAATAAAACTACGTTGTGGGTATGAAGAGAATAGCTTTGCATGATATCGGAGAACTAGAATATAAAAATAGGTGCTGTTATCATAAAGTTAGAATATATTACAATATATTACAAACAGCGAGTGTGGAATAATGATGGGTCGGTGTGCGGAATTGTCCTAGGCAATTGTTAACAAGATCGGTAATCATTATTTCAATTTTGTATGAGGGAGAGGCATAAGCTAACTTACTTTCTCTACTTGGATCATATGCACTTATGATTGGAACTCTAGCAAGCATCCGCAACTACTAAAGATCATTAAGGTAAAACCCAACCATAGCATTAAAGCATCAAGTCCCCTTTATCCCATACGCAACAACCTACCTACTCGGGTTTATGCTTCTGTCACTCAAGCAACCCACTATAAGCGAATCATGAACGTATTGCAACACCCTACAGCGGGAATCCTTCACGTGTGCACGGCACGGAAGGCACCATAGGACAGCACCAAAATAAACATACAACTCAAACCAATCTAGATCATCAATCAACCCATAAGACAAAAAAAATCTACTCAAAACATCATAGGATGGCAACACATCATTGGATCATAATATGTGGCATAAAGCACCATGTTCAAGTAGGGGATTACAGCGGGGTGCGGGAGAGTGGACCGCTGAAAAGATATAAGGACGGTGATGAAGAACGTGATGTTGATGAAGACGATCACTGCGGCGATGGTTCCCCCGATGGAACTCCGGCGACACCGAGAGAGAGGGGGAGAGGGTCTCCCCCTTGTGCTTCCTCCTCCATGGCCTCCCCCCTGGGTGGGGAGAGGTTCTCCCTCTGGTCCTTGGCCTCCATGGCGATGATGGCCCCTCCGTCTTCCTCCTTCATGGTCTCCGGTGATGGTGACCCCCTCCGGCAGGGTGCCGGAGAGGGCCAAGATTTATCTTTCGTGGCTACAGAGACTTGCGGTGGCGGAACTTCTGATCTAGGTTTGTTTCTAGGAGTTTTGGTATTTATAGGAATTTTTGGCGTCGGTCTCACGTCAAGGGGGGCCACGAGGCGGTGACAAGCAAGGAGGGCGCGTCCTAGGGGGGGCGCCCTGCAGGCTTGTGGCGGCCTCGTGGCCCTTCTGGCCCAAATCCAATGCTTCGGGGGTCTCTTTTGGTCCATAAAAAATCACCGCAAATTTTCAGCCCATTCCGAGAACTTTTATTTCTGCACAAAACACGACACCATGGTAGTTCTGCTAAAAACAGCGTCAGTCCGGGTTAGTTCTAATAAAATCATACCAAAATCATATAGAATTATTGTAAACATGGCATGAATACTTCATAAATTATAGATACGTTGGAGACGTATCAGCATCCCCAAGCTTAATTCCTGCTCGTCCTCGAGTAGGTAAATGATAAAAGAAATAATTTATGAAGTGTGAATGCTAGCTACATTTTTATCATATTCTTTTCTTCTTTGTATAGCATGGACATTTGGACTTGTAAATGATTCAAAGCAATAGTCTAGTTTTAACATAATGACTTCAATACTCAAGCATGTCAACAAGCAACCATGTCTTTCAAAATATCAATACTAAAGAAAGTTATCCCTAGCCCATCATGCTCAATCATTGATCCATTCATGAAACACACTCAAAAATTAGCCATGCCCAATGCTCAAGTACGATCATAGTGCCCCCTAGTTGGTGCTTATAAGAGAAGATGGAGACTCAAAGCAAAAATAAAAATTGCATAAAGTAAATAGATAGCCCCTTCGCAGAGGGAAGTAGGGATTTGTAGGGGTGTCAGAGCTCAAAGTTTTAAATTGAAAGAGAAAAAATATTTTGGGTGTCATGCTCTTCTTGTCAACGAAAACGACAAAGTAGCTCACAATACTTTCCATGCTAGATGTATCATAGGCGGTTCCCAAACAGAAAATAAAGTTTTTACTCCCCCTCCACCCAGGCGCGGCGAGGGCGTCGAGGGCGTCGGCGAGGGGCAGGGGGCGGATAGGGCGTCGACGGCAAAATCCGGCAGCCTGGCGGCGTCGAGGTCGTCGTCGGCGCCGTCGGGGGAGAGGAGAGAAGAAACTGCAGATGGATTGGAAAATTCTCTAAGTGCCATTTATATAGCCCACCCTTTAGTCCCGGTTGGAGCCACCAACCGGGACTAAAGGTAAATTTTAGCAGCCCAAAGGGCGGGAAGCACAGCCCTTTAGTCCCGGTTGGTATCACCAACCGGGACTAAAGGCCCCCCTTTAGTCCCGGTTGGAGCCACCAACCGGGACTAAAGGGTTGTGCTTCCCGCAGCCAAAAGTTTAGTCCCACCTCGCTAGTTGAGAGGGGCTCGAAGTGGTTTATAAGCGCTGCAGCCGCTGCCCTCTCGAGCTCCTCTCTATTGCAGGCAGTACATGCCTATCTCACACCCTGTTGGGCCTGCTAGCACTGCGGGCCTGCATCCTGGCCCATTTCTAGGGTTTCTAGTCGTATGTAGGCCGTTGTGGCTAGTAGGCGGGCCTTTTTTTATTTTTTGCATATATTATGTTTTTAAAATTTTAATGTTATTTTTTGCATATGTTTTAGTTGATTCCTTTTGCTATTAGAATTTTATAAAAGCTTTTTACTATTAAAGTGTTTAACAAATAAATACTTTGATAATTTTAGTTAATATTATTTTGATTCTTTTTAGTTGATTCTTTTTGCTATTAGAGTTTTATAAAAGCTTTTTAGTTTTCTATTAAAGCTTTTAACAAAATATACTTTATGAAAATTCTTCTTACAATTAAAGTTTTTAACAAATAAATACTTTGATAATTTTAGTTAATATTATTTTGATTCTTTTTAGTTGATTCTTTTCGCTATTAGAGTTTCATAAAATCTTTTTAGTTCATTCTTTTTGCTATTAGAGTTTTATAAAATCTTTTTAGTTCATTCTTTTTGCTATTAGAGTTTTATAAAAGCTTTTTAGTTCATTCTTTTTGCTATTAGTTCATTCTTTGAGCTAAATGACCCTGAAAATGACAAGCACTGCAAATGAACTCTGAAAAGGTTGAAACTTGGCATGGTATCATAATTTCACCCACATAGCATGTGCTAAAACGTTGAGAGGGTTACGGGAAAAACTGTATGCACTTCGTGTACAAACTGGACAATCTCTTTCGAAGTAACAGGGTTTCAGACGAAAACTCATCTATTACAAAAGTGATTTTATTTTTTTAACATATTTTAACTCCAAACTTTTTCTGCATTTAATATGCACCATTCAAAGCCACATCATCAATTTTCAACCCTTTTCTGACTTCATTTGCTATTTTTCATGCATTTCATGATTTATTTTGAGCTAAATGACTCTAAAATTGACAAGCACAGCAAATGAACTCTGAAAGGTTCAAACTTGGCATGGTATCATAATTTCACCGACATAGCATGTGCTAAAAAGTTGAGAGGGTTACGGGAAAAACTGGATGCACTTCGTGTAGAAACTGGTCAATCTCTTTCGAAGTAACAGGGTTTCGGATGAAAACTCATCTATTACAAAAGGGATTTCATTTTTTTAACATATTTTAACTCCAAACTTTTTTTGCATTCAATATGCAACATTCAAAGCCACATCATCAATTTTCAACCCTTTTCCGACTTCATTTGCTATTTTTCATGCATTTCATGATTTATTTTGAGCTAAATGACCCTGAAATTGATAAGCACTACAAATGAACTCTGAAAAGGTTGAAACTTGGCATGGTATCATAATTTCACCCACATAGCATGTGCTAAAAAGTTGAGAGGGTTACGGGAAAAACTTGATGCACTTCGTGTACAAACTGGACAATCTCTTTCGAAGTAACAGGGTTTCGGACGAAAACTCATCTATTACAAAAGGGATTTCATTTTTTTAACATATTTTAACTGCAGACTTTTTCTGCATTCAATATGCACCCTTCAAAGCCACATCATCAATTTTCAACCCTTTTCTGACTTCATTTGCTATTTTTCATGCATTTCATGATTTATTTTGAGCTAAATGACCCTGAAATTGACAAGCACTGCAAATGAACTCTGAAAGGTTGAAACTTGGCATGGTATCATAATTTCACCCACATAACATGTGCTAAAAAGTTGAGAGGGTTACGGGAAAACTGGATGCACTTCGTGTACAAACTGGTCAATCTCTTTCGAAGTAACAGGGTTTCGGATGAAAACTCATCTATTACAAAAGGGATTTCATTTTTTAACATATTTTAACTCCGGACTTTTTCTGCATTCAATATGCACCATTCAAAGCCACATCATCAATTTTCAACCCTTTTCTGACTTCATTTGCTATTTTTCATGCATTTCATGATTTATTTTGAGCTAAATGACCCTGAAATTGACAAGCACCGCAAATGAACTTTGATGTAACACCCCAAAAATCGGGTTATCGATTTTTGTGCTGTTATTCCTTCCTAGCTTTTCTCTCCTGAATTTTTCCTCTGGAATTTGGCAAGTGACCAGATGAATTCAGTCTATCCTCAACCTCTCAGTGCCTGCCCCATGCTCTTGTGCCAGCCAACCCTCCGTCAGTAAACCCTGAATCTCATTCAAACCCTAGTTCCGAAATATTGGAACTGGAAATCCTGCCAAGGAGCTATCATTTTCCTTGCCCGGTTGATCCTCCCAAAATTTCCAGAGATCCTTCTTCCCTCATAAACCCTAGATGTGCAAAAATATTGCTAAGTCATAAGCAATATTTCTCATCTGGAATTAATTCCTTTTTCTGCCTTTCTGAGGAATTAAATCCAGGAAAATATCTATCCATCTCCAGAAGTTATGAAAACTTGTGGAGATATTCTTTGTGATCATATTGATCTCTCATAAAAATATTGGCCATAATTAAATAGGGGAAATTGCATTTTCCTATTTAAAGCCAATATTTCAATTTGGGGCCTTTCCAAAGGAACTACCATTTTGGTAGCTAGGAAAAATCACAAATAACTTGTGGAGCTTCTCATATCCATATCTTCTCCATTTCCATCAAAATATCAAGTTCCCCAATTCAAATTTTGAGCACCACTTCCATTTGCAAATTCTGTCCAGATTTCCCATTTGCAAAGGAAGTGCATGATTACTTGATATCCTTGGGCTAAAATTTTGCAGGGTGATTCATTATGATTAATTACCCTTGTCCTCCAAAAATTAGCCCATTACATCTAGCCAATCTTCCTCAGCAAATTTGCCAAGTTTCTGTCCAGATTGGAGCACTGTGAAGGAAGTATCATTTCTACTTATGCAAATAGTATGAAAATTTTACTGTGACTCCATATGCCTAAATCATTGGTCTCCACAAAATTTGAGTAATTTTCATCTAGCCAATTCCTCAGAACCATCTGATTTCTATTCCTGTCCAGTCTAGCACTTTGTAAAGGAAGTGCTTGATTGCTTGATTCAATTGAGCTGAAATTTGGCAGGGTAGTGCATATTGATATATTACTACTGTAAACCAAAAATCAGCCCAACTCTGCAAACAAATCTTTTCCTATAATTTTTGCAAGTTTCTGACCAGATTACATCTCTGTGAAGAAAGTACCATCATAGATGATCAATTTGATCTGAAACTTGTTCAGCTATCTCTCATGACCAATTCATCACTCTACACCAAAAATCATCCAAGTCCATGTAGCCATTTGACCCCAGCATCATCTTCTTCATTTCTGGTCAGATTGCCAGGTTACAAAGGAAGTGCTAGTTATCTTTGCTCATTTGAGCTGAGACTTTGCCAGGTTAGTGACCTTAGTAGATGATTGACCCATGCCTGATATCAAGCCAAGAGGTGCACTGTGGTGGCCACACCACAGCACAAACAGGTTGCTGTTGGCAACTATTTAACCTTGGTCCAGTCACCTCAGGCCTCTCTATTGTCATTCAGCAGAATAGGTCAACTCAGGGAAGGATGGAGAAGACCCTAGACATGTTTTGGCATCAAGTAGGGCGTGTCAACGCCGTGGCCACGCGGTGACCACGTGCAAAGCGTGCCAAAATCGCGCCCTGTGCGCCAGAGTCATCGGGAGCGCCTCTCCAGCGAGCTCCAGCCTGTCCAGGAGCGTCTAGGAGCTCCCCATTGCGTGTGCGCACCGTCTAGAGCCCTCTCCCCCTCGTCCCGTACCTTCTGGCCGTCTCTACCGAACGCCGGAGCACCGCTGCTTCGCCGTGCGTCTCGGAGCTTCGGTCGCCGTCGCGAAGGCCCCCCCTCTGCTATAAATAGCGAGTCCCGAGACCCTCCCGTCGAGGAGCAAGTCGATCCCCAGCCCCTCCCCTTGAGCTCTAGGAGCTCCGGCCCCCTCCAATGGCCGAAGGCCGCCGTCGGTACCCGCGAGGAACTCTAGCGCCCAGCCATCCCTCTCCCTCCCGTCCGCGCTCGCGATTCCCTCTTGGTCTGCGGAGCCTCCGCCGCCCCCCCTCATCCCGCCAGAGAAGCCTGGCCGGCGCGGCTCCCCTGCAGCCTCCGGCCGCCGTGGCCTCTCAGTGGCGCCAGAGCGCTGGGCCACCCCGGGCGCCCCCGCGACCCTCCCTGGGTGCGGCGTGGAGCGGCGGAGCTCATGCCCCCACCGGCCGGCCCTGGGGAGCGGTGAGGCGACGGTAGCGCCGACGGCCGCAGCCCCTCTGTCTCCGTCGGGCACAGGAAAAGAAGAAGACAAGCGAGGGAGAAAGGCGCGGTGGGCCCCGCGTGTCAGCGGCCCAGGCGCTGACCAGGCCGGCCCGTTGACTGGCATTAGTGGAAGCGTAGTTTTGATAATACGCTTTCCCTTTTGGAAGGCGTACTTTGCTTCGGCCTGGAGCAAGAATACGTTTTCTTTAATTGAAACGGTACTTTAGCAAATACGCTTTCAGCCTAGCCAGCCGGCCGAACCCTTTATATTGCGAACGTTCATTGGTTAAGAGCAGAAATGAACAAGTTTTTGTTTGATTTCTGCCTAACGAACGAACGTCCGTATCTCGGCAACCGTAGGCCCGATTGAGGTAAAACCAGCGCCCACGTTTTCTTCTCGTCGAGCCCGTTCCGATGGTACCATTTTCATAATGTGTTCCCACAGTAGAAATAACCATTTTGCCCTTGCCCTCCGATCGAGACCTCCGAGAGAGACCCCTTTCCGGCGAATTTTTCCGCGAGGTGATCGCATTTCCTCCCGACGTATTCGTCGACCCCCAGGCAAGCCAACCTCTTACCATGAGCTCCGGACTTGCGTGATGACTTGCTTGCACCTGTGTGTTTATCTGTATCGCCTGTTAGGCTGCACTTGCATACACCGGTGGTGACATCGGTATTAGACACTAGCATTTCCATTCATCTAGTGCCATGTCTTATTTCCATATTGCCATAATAATGATATTGTTAATAGCATTGCCATGTTAGTATTATGGTTGATCTCATGCCATGATTATCAGTACTATGATCTTGCTATGTTAGCACTTATTATTGTCAGTGGAATAGTACGATGATGGATATGTTGAGTGGGATGAATAAAGGATATTTAGTCGGTTGATCCTGAGTCACCTGTCCGGGCTTATCCGTGCAGCCACATTTGCTGGTATGGGACGGCCTTGACTTGGTCTGATTGCGTGATCTTTCACCGGTACCACCAAAGAGGGAAGGTTATGCGCGCGCGCTGCCCTGGCCCGGTAGGCGGCGATAACCTTGTGAGCCCAGTTGTTTGTTTGTTTGCGCGTGGTCCCCGTTTGGGATAGACTGATCCCCGTTTGGGACAGTTAGTTTGGCCACGACGGTGGCAGGTGTCATGAGGACACAGGGGCCACCCAGGGCAGACCTCCGGGGGAGAATGAGTGCCGGTGGTACGATGAAAGAGTCGCGGGTCAGGCAGGTTTTGTTGAAGCAACGCTGGTCCACCCGAGTGGGATCACGAGGCCAGGTGCTTCATGGTGTGGGTAAAGTGCGCAACCTCTGCAGAGTGTAAAATCTATTCGAATAGCCGAGTCCACGGTATTGGACAGCCCGTCCAGACCTCACTAGGTGGTCAACCGTAGCAGTGTTAGTAAAGATGGAAGAACTCATCTTGGGTAGACATCAGATGATGTCAGGAATAAGATGTGTTAGCCAAGGGATGGCTACATGATGAGTGGTCGGATGACCACATGATTTGGATTGGACTTGAATCAGTTCAGGTTGGATCATGAGTATGTCGAGGGTTGCGGGACAACCCAGAAGAGAGTAAGTTGGTGTTCGGTACAGTAAGTACTCTAAGCACTTAATGTGATCATTGCCATGCTTTGCTAGGTAGATTTTCTGCCTGATCCCTGTTATGCCATGCTTGATGTGTGTTCCTGTTAATTTTATGCCATGTTTAGAATAGATTCTTATATAAGCATAGTGCTTGCTTTGTCATCTGCTTGTTTGGTTGCTATGTATCTTATGTCTTGCGAGTACATTCAAAGTACTCACCCGGCCTTGCACGTGGCCAGTTGCAGGAGAAGGTCCGTCGCGCTAGATCGTAACCTAGCCAGTCCTGTGCGTTATGGAGCCCAGCCAGAGACGTCGTTGCCGCTGAACCAAGCCCGCTGCCGCTATTTAGTTAGCCTTGGAGCTATGTAATATTGTTGTAAACAACAGTATTGTAATACTCCATTATAATTAATAAAGCCATTTGTGCCTGGAATTGCTGTATCATGTCTTTGACGTGTGCCAGGTCTTATCCTGGGGCTGGCGTGCGTCGGCCCTCTATCGGGGTGCCACATCTGAAAAGGTTGAAACTTGGCATGGTTTCATAATTTCACCCACATAGCATGTGCTAAAAAGTTGAGAGGGTTACGGGAAAAACTTGATGCACTTCGTGTACAAACTGGACAATCTCTTTCGAAGTAACAGGGTTTCGGACGAAAACTCATCTATTACAAAAGGGATTTCATTTTTAACATATTTTAACTCCAGACTTTTCTGCATTTAATATGCACCATTCAAAGCCACATCATCAACTTTCAACCCTTTTCTAACTTCATTTGATATTTTTCATGCATTTCATGATTTATTTTGAGCTAAATGACCCTGAAATTGACAAGCACTGCAAATGAACTCTGAAAAGGTTGAAACTTGGCATGGTATCATAATTTCACCCACATAGCATGTGCTAAAAAGTTGACAGGGTTACGGGAAAAACTGGATGCACTTCGTGTACAAACTGGACAATCTCTTTCGAAGTAACAGGGTTTCAGACGAAAACTCATCTATTACAAAAGGGATTTCATTTTTAACATATTTTAACTCCAGACTTTTCTGCATTTAATATGCACCATTCAAAGCCACATCATCAACTTTCAACCCTTTTCTGACTTCATTTGATATTTTTCATGCATTTCATGATTTATTTTGAGCTAAATGACCCTGAAATTGACAAGCACTGCAAATGAACTCTGAAAAGGTTGAAACTTGGCATGGTATCATAATTTCACCAATATAGCATTTGCTAAAAAGTTGAGAGGGTTACGGTAAAAACTGGATGCACTTCGTGTACAAACTGAACAATCTCTTTCGAAGTAACAGGGTTTCGAACGAAAACTCATCTATTACAAAAGGGATTTCATTTTTTTAACATATTTTAACTCCAGACTTTTTCTGCATTCAATATGCACCATTCAAAGCCACTTCATCAATTTTAAACCCTTTTCTGACTTTATTTGCTATTTTTCATGCATTTCATGATTTATTTTGAGCTAAATGACCCTGAAATTGACAAGCACTGCAAATGAACTCTGAAAAAGTTGAAACTTGGCATGGTATCATAATTTCACCCACATAGCATGTGCTAAAAAGTTGAGAGGGTTACGGGAAAAACTGGATGCACTTCGTGTACAAACTGGACAATCTCTTTCGAAGTAACAGGGTTTCGGACGAAAACTCATATATTACAAAAGGGATTTCATTTTTAACATATTTTAACTCCAGACTTTTCTGCATTTAATATGCACCATTCAAAGCCACATCATCAACTTTCAACCCTTTTCTGACTTCATTTGATATTTTTCATGCATTTCATGATTTATTTTGAGCTAAATGACCCTGAAATTGACAAGCACTGCAAATGAACTCTGAAAAGGTTGAAACTTGGCATGGTATCATAATTTCACCCACATAGCATGTGCTAAAAAGTTGAGAGGGTTACGGTAAAAACTGGATGCACTTCGTGTACAAACTGAACAATCTCTTTCGAAGTAACAGGGTTTCGAACGAAAACTCATCTATTACAAAAGGGATTTCATTTTTTTAACATATTTTAACTCCAGACTTTTTCTGCATTCCATATGCACCATTCAAAGCCACATCATCAATTTTAAACCCTTTTCTGACTTTATTTGCTATTTTTCATGCATTTCATGATTTATTTTGAGCTAAATGACCCTGAAATTGACAAGCACTGCAAATGAACTCTGAAAAGGTTGAAACTTGGCATGGTATCATAATTTCACCCACATAGCATGTGCTAAAAAGTTGAGAGGGTTACGGAAAAAACTGGATGCACTTCGTGTACAAACTGGACAATCTCTTTCGAAGTAACATGGTTTCGGACGAAAACTCATCTATTACCAAAGGGATTTCATTTCTTGACATATAACTGCAGTGATATTCTAGATCAAAGCCATCATCAGAATAGTTGTGGAGAGAAAGTCTTCACTTTTTCTTCGCGTGTGTCCCTTACTTATTGCGTCGTAACCATGGATAATCTTCATCGTTTAACAGGATGCTTGGGTCAACCTTCACTTTGAAGGGAAGAATTTCATGAAACTTTTCATAATCTTCAGACATGTCTGTCTTGTCCTCCACTCCCACGATGTTTCTTTTCCCTGAAAGAACTATGTGGCGCATTGGCTCATCGTTTGATGTATTCGCTTCCTTATCTTTTTTTTTCTCGGTTTGGTAGACATGTCCTTCACATAGAAAACCTACGCCACATCATTGGCTAGGACGAATGGTTCGTCTGTGTACCCAAGATTGTTGAGATCCATTGTTGTCATTCCGTACTGCGGGTCTAACTGTACCCCGCCTCCTGACAGATTGACCCATTTGCACCGAAACAAAGGGACCTTAAATTCATGTCCATAGTCAAGTTCCCATATCTCCTCTATGTAACCATAATATGTGTCCTTTGCCCTATTGGTGATTGCTGCATCAAAGCGGACACCACTGTTTTGGTTGGTGCTCTTTTTATCTTGGGCGATCGTGTAAAATGTATTACCATTTATCTCGTACCCTTGGTAAGTCAATACAGTCGAAGATGGTGTCCTGGCCAACAAGTACATGTCATCTCCAACAGTGTTGTTACGCATGAGATGCATTCGCAACCAACCGCCGAAAGTCCCGATGTGTTCACGTGTAATCCAGTCGTCAGACTGCTCCGGGCGTTTGTAGCGTAGAATATTCTTGTGTTCATTGATATAAGGGGCCACCAAGGTAGAATTCTGTAGAACTGTGTAGTGTGCTTGCGCCCAGGAATGCCCGTCCCTACATATTATTGAATCCGCTCCTAGCGTGCCTTTTCCACTCAGTCTCCCCTCATACCGCGATTTAGGGACACCAATCGGCTTAATGTCAGGAAAAAAGTCAACAGAAAACCCAATGACCTCCTCTGTTTGATGGCCCGTGGAGATGCTTCCTTCTGGCCTAGCACGATTACGAACATATTTCTTCAAGACTCCCATGAACCTCTCAAAGGGGAACATATTGTGTAGAAATACAGGACCCAGAATGGCAATCTCGTCGACTAGGTGAACTAAGACGTGCGTCATAATATTGAAGAAGGATGGTGGGAACACCAACTCGAAGCTGACAATACATTAGACCAAATCATTCTCTAACCTTGGTAGGATTTCTGGATCGATTACCTTCTGAGAAATTGCATTGAGGAATGCACATAGCTTCACAATGGCTAATCGAACATTTTCTGGTAGAAGCCCCCTCAATGCAACCGGAAGCTGTTGCGTCATAATCACGTGGCAGTCATGAGACTTTAGGTTTTGGATTTTTTTTTCTCTCCCATGTTTATTATTCCCTTTATATTCGACGAGAAGCCAGACGGGACCTTGATACTGAGCAGGCATTCAAAGAAGATTTCCTTCCCCGCTTTGGTTAGAGTGTTGCTGGCAGGACCTTGATACTGCTTTGGATGCATGCCGTCTTTTTCGTTCACACGTTGCTGGTCCTCCCGTGCCTCCGGTGTATCTTTTGTCTTCCCATACACGCCCAAGAAGCCTAGCACGTTCACGCAAACATTCTTCATCACGTGCATCACGTCGATTGCAGAGCGGACCTGTAGGTCTTTCCAATAGGGTAGGTCCCATAATATAGATTTCTTCTTCCACATGGGTGCGTGTCCCTCGGCGTCATTCGGAACAGATTGTCCGCCAGGACCCTTTCCAAAGATTACTTGTAAATCCTTGACCATATCAAGTATATCATCACCAGTACGGAGGACGGGCTTCTTCTGGTGATCTGCCTCACCTTTGAAATGCTTGTCTTTCTTTCTTAAGGCATGCTTGGTCGGAAGAAATCGACGATGTCCCAGGTACACATTCTTCCTGCATTTGTCCAAATATATACTTTGGGTATCATCTAAACAGTGCGTGCATGCGTTGTATCCCTTGTTTGTCTGTCCTGAAAGGTTACTAAGAGCAGGCCAATCATTGATGGTTACAAACAGCAACGCTCGTAGGTCAAATTCCTCTTGTTCATGCTCATCCCACACACGTACACCTTTTCCATTCCACAGCTGTAAAAGCTCTTCAACTAATGGCCTTAGGTACACATCAATGTCATTGCCGGGTTGCTTAGGGCCTTGGATGAGCACTGGCATCATAATGAACTTCCGCTTCATGCACAACCAAGGAGGAAGGTTATAGATACATAGAGTCACGGGCCATGTGCTATGCTTGCTGCTCTGCTCCCCAAAAGGATTAATGCCATTTGCACTTAAACCAAACCATACGTTCATTGCGTCACCTGCAAAGTCCCCCCACTTTCTCTCGATTTTTCTCCACTGCGACCCGTCAGCGGGTGCTCTCAACTTCCCGTCTTTCTTACGGTCTTCTTTGTGCCATCGCAACAACTTTGCATGCTCTTTGTTTCTGAACAGACGTTTCAACCGTGGTATTACAGGAGCATACCACATCACCTTGGCAGGAACCCTCTTCCTGGGACGCTCGCCCTCAACATCACCAGGGTCATCTCGTTTGATCTTATACCGCAATGCACCGCATACCGGGCATGCGTTCAATTCCTCGTACTCACCGCGGTAGAGGATGCAGTCATTAGGGCATGCATGTATCTTCTACACCTCCAATCCTAGAGGGCAGAGAACCTTCTTTGCTTCATATGTACTGTCGGGCAATTCGTTATCCTTTGGAAGCTTGTTCTTCATTATTTTCAGTAGCGAACCAAATCCCTTGTCAGATACACCATTGTCTGCCTTCCATTGCAGCAATTCCAGTGTGGTACCGAGCTTTGTGTTGTCATCTTCGCAGTTTGGGTACAACCCTTTTTTGTTATCCTCTAACATGCGATCGAACTTGAACTTCTCCCTTTCACTTTCGCATTCTCTCTGTGCATCAACAATGACCCGGCGAAGATCATCATCGGGCACATCGTCTGGTGCCTCTTGATCTTCAGCTTCCCCCGTTGCAGTATCACCGTATTCAGGGAACATAGGATAGCTGTCATCATCCTCTTCTTCTTCGTTGTCTTCCATCATAGCCCCTCTTTCTCCGTGCTTGGTCCAAACATTATAGTGTGGCATGAAACCCTTCTCAAGAAGGTGGGAGTGAAGGGTTTTCGAGTTAGAGTAATCCTTCGTATTCTCACAGACAATACATGGACAATACATAAAACCATTCTGATTGTTTGCCTCAGCCACTTTGAGAAATTTATGCAGGCCCTCAATGTACTCGGAGGTGCGTCGGTCACCGTACATCCATTGCCGGTTCATCTGCGTGCAATATATAATTAAGTGTATCAAAAACCATTACAGAACATCATGAATAGAGAAGTGACCAAATTAATACAAGTTCATCATCACATTAAAACTAAAGTACAGTAGTGATCAAATGTTATTACTGGAAAAAAAATACATAAAGTTCATACATAGTTCTCATAGAACAACATACAGCTCTCTAGAGCATCTAATTAAAACATAAATTGAAACTAACATACACCTATGTAAAACATTTAAATGCAACAACAAATGCGATCATAATCGCAACTAAGGTAACAATTGATCCAACAACATAATGATACCAAGCCTCATTATCAATGGCATATTTTCTTATCTTTCTAATCTTCAAGCGCATTCTATCCATGTTGATCTTGTGGTCATCGACGACATCGGCAACATGCAACTCCAATTTCATCTTCTCCTCCTCAATTCTTTTCAAATTTTTTTCAAATACTCGTTTTCTTTTTTAACTAAATTTAACCTCTCGACAAGAGGGTCGGTTGGAATTTTCGGTTCACATACCTCCTAGATAAAAACATCTATGTCACGTTGGTCGGCATAATTGTCATAAACACTAAATGAAACAAATAGTTATAAAAGATAATATACCACATCCGAATCATAGACCGGACGAGGGCCGACGTGGGCGGATACCATAACCATGGCACTATATAATAACAAACAATAATAAAAGTAAGAAATTTATACAAGTATCTATGTAAATCATACAAGTAAGAATTTTTTCTTTAAAAAAAAGATAAGAACAAGAGGCTCACCACGGTGGTGCCGGCGATGAGATCGGCGCGGGCGATTGACGACGGTGAGGACGGGGACGGGACGGGACGGACCGCCAAACCTAGACAAATCTTGGGGAAAATGGAGCTTGGAGGTCGAGCTTCGAGAGGAGAAAGCTTAAGCGTGGCTCGGGCATTTCATCGAACACCTCGTGTGCATAGGAGGTGAGAGCAGAGCAGCACACACCTCCCACACGCCGGCCGGCCAAAAAACAGAGGAGTGAGCGGACATGGGCAAGCATATATATAGGCATCTTTTTTAGTCCCGGTTGGTGCCTAGAACTGGGACTGAAGAATGACCTTTAGTCCCGGTTCCATCCACCAACCGGGACTAAAGGGGTTGCGCCAGGAGCGAGGACCTTTAGTCCCGGTTCGTGTCTGGAACCGGGACTAAAGGGGTCAGACGAACCGGGACTGGTGCCTGCCGAGGCCCGGCCGGCGTCCTGGCCTCACGAACCGGGACTGACGCACCCATTAGTCCCGGTTCGTAACATGACCGAGACTATTACAATATTCTGGCCTGGACCAAAACCCTGTTTTTTACTAGTAAATATTTTCAAAGCTGCATCTTTTTCTTAACTTCCAAATTGCCCAACACACACTGCTAAGCCATTTGCATGAATTCTTCTATCTGCGGGTAAGAATTTCTCAATCCATGAGGATTTTTTAACTGATTGGTAAATAGCATCAGCATGAATGAACATAGCAATCTCTCTCCGAGAACGGACGTTTGGCTCCCGACCTCCATGGAGGCCTTTTTTGGAAAATAAATCAAAATTCAAACTTTTCAGTTTCAAAAAAATCTGAAAAAAATTATGCAAGTAAACAAGGACGTCATGTGCATGTGTATAAAATTTCAGGATGAAAAACATTGAAATGTCACCTGTACAAAAAAGACAAATTCATGGCTTGAAAGGATGAATAGTATCATGTGTTAAAAAGCCTCAGATTTGTCTTATTTGCACAACCCTCATTTTAACGTATTTTGCGTTGAAAATTTACACACATATGTGTTATGCTTCATGTACATCTGTGTTTTTTTTCAGAATTTTCTGAAATATAGAAAATATGAAATTTGACGAAATTTGAATTTTTGAAAACCGAGCTCCATGGAGCTCGGCCTACAAAGACAATATTCGTCTCTCTCCAAACAACCTTACGTATAGCAGATTTAAATAACAAAAATGTTGGACGGTTCTAGGATGACCTCAGATGTACTCCCTCCGTCCTATAATGTAAACGTTTTTTTGACACTGTAGTATTTTGGATCACCCAACCATTTTCTTTTATCGTTTTGTCTTTTTGGATCACTACGGTTGGTACGCCTCCGACTCGTGGAGGGCATGGAGATACCCGGGCTCGTCCTCTGGTCGCCATCCTTGGCCTGCAGATTGGCGTACTCCGCCAGAAGGGGCGGCAGGTCCGGCTGCTGCTTGGGGACGCGGAGTTCCGGCGTGGCCGGCTCCGTCTTGATGCGGACGCCGTCCGACGCGGTGTCACGTGGCCACATGCCCTGGTGTGCGCCGAGCAGTGTGCACATGGGGTGCTGCTGGGTGGGCGTCATGTGCGCCCTGGTATGGGTCCTGGTGCCCGCCGTTCACGCCCTGGACGACGTCGTGCACATCCAAGACTTTCCCGACGTTGCGCCCGTTCTAGAACACCCGCCGCGCCTGGCTGTTGTGCTTGTACGGCGGGACGTTTTCGGCGTAGCGGTTGAGCAGCTCGTGCCGCCGCTCGGAGAGGATGTCGTTTCAGAGGGGGTTGGCGACGCTATACTCCGGCATCACCCTCGCCTCCGGCATGAGGCCCGGCTAGAAAGAGATGTACGTCACGGTTGAAAGCCGGCGTGCCAACGGGCGGGACCGGCGCCACCGAGCCACCGCCCAGGGTGAGCTTCCAGCCCTTCGGGAGCCGCATATCCGACGGCGTGAAGATGTCCAGTCGTGCCAACTCCTCTACCTCGATGATGCAAAGGCTGCGCTCGGCCCAGCTGCTGCCGGCTTCGTGGTCATGGTGAAGCATCGCGAGGGTGTGTGAGGAGGAGAGGGGTGTTGGATGTCGGGAGGGCGAGGAGGAGAGTGCGGCGGCAGGGGTGAGTTGTGTGAGACAATGATGGAGAGGGGATGGGCATTTGTAGGTGGGGTGACGGCAGGGTAGGTGGCCTACGAGTGACCGGCGTTATGCTGCCATTAATGCGCACGAATTCTAGTGCTTACAAATGCATGTTCGAACAGAATCCGCCTCCTCCTCCTTCGCGGACGGGGGCACGGCCGAGGCGGCGAGGCTGGCCATGTGTAATGACTACCGAGTTAATGGGCCAGATACAACTGGGCCCCGAGAATTCTTCGGGCACTTTGTGTTGTATAAATGATGATGGGTTAGAAACTAAATATTGGTCAACCGATGTTTGATCATTCGAACCAGGCCGCAAGGGTAAGAGCATCTACAACCGGACCTCTTAAACACGTCTCATACGTCCGGGCGGGCTATCCGGTCAGTGTCCGGTCAAAATTTTTTGACCCAGACGGACCCCTCAAACGCCCAGACTGACCGGCACCCCCATATCCAGCCCAAATATGGGGTGGATATGGGGTGGCCTGGGCACGTCCGGGCGCGTCCGCCTGACAAGCCCGGCCCACCCCGACCCCATCCTGTCCCACTAAAAAGCCCCGTCCGGCGAAACCCTAGCTCACTGATGACCCACAAGTATAGGGGATCTATCGTAGTCCTTTCGATAAGTAAGAGTGTCGAACCCAACGAGGAGCGGAAGGAAATGACAAGCGGTTTTCAGTAAGGTATTCTCTGCAAGCACTGAAATTATCGGTAACAGATAATTTCGTGTTAAGATAATTCGTAACGGATAGCGAGTAACAAATGTAACAATGGTGCAGCAAGGTGGCCCAATCCTTTTTATAGCAAAGGACAAGCCTGGACAAACTCTTATATAAAGCAAAGCGCTCCCGAGGACACATGGGAATTTCTGTCAAGCTAGTTTCATCATGCTCATATGATTCGTGTTCGTTACTTTGATAATTTGATATGTGGGTGGACCGGTGCTTGGGTGATGTCCTTACTTGGACAAACCTCCCACTTATGATTAACCTCTCTCGCAAGCATCCGCAACTATGAAAGAAGAATTAAGATAAATCTAACCATAGTATGAAACATATGGATCCAAATCAGCCCCTTACGAAGCAACGCATAAACTAGGGTTTAAGCTTCTGTCACTCTAGCAACCCATCATCTACTTATTACTTCCCAATGCCTTCCTCTAGGCCCAAATAATGGTGAAGTGTCATGTAGTCGACGTTCACATAACACCACTAGAGGAGAGACAACATACATCTCATCAAAATATCGAACAAATACCAAATTCACATGATTACTTATAACAAGACTTATCCCATGTCCTCAGAAACAAACGTAACTACTCACAAAGCATGTTCGTGTTCATAATCATAGGAGTATTAATTATCATTAAGGATCTGAACATATGATCTTCCACCAAGTAAACCAACTAGCATCAACTACAAGGAGTAATCAACACTACTAGCAACCCACATGTACCAATCTGAGGTTTGAGACAAAGATCGGATACAAGAGATGAACTAGGGTTTGGAGAGGAGATGGTGCTGGTGAAGATGTTGATGGAGATTGACCCCCTCTCGATGAGAGGATCGTTGGTGATGACGATGGCTTCGATTTCCCCCTCCGGGAGGGAAGTTTCCCTGGCAGAACAGCTCTGTCGGAGCCCTAGATTGGTTCTGTCCAAGTTCCGCCTCGAGACGGCGGCGCTTCGCCCCGAAAGCTCCCTTCTGATTTTTTTCCAGGTCAAAACTCTCCATATAGCAGAAGATGGGCACCGGAGGCCTGCCAGGGGGCCCACAAGCCACTAGGGCGCGCCCTGGGGGTAGGGCGCGCCCTCCAGGCTTGTGGCTGCCTGGTGGGTCCCCTCTAGTATTTTCTTCGCCCAATATTTTTTATATATTCCAAAATAATTCTCCATAGATTTTCAGGACTTTTGGAGTTGTGCAGAATAGGTATATCAGATTTGCTCCTTTTCCAGTCCAGAATCCCAGCTGCCGGCATTCCCCCTCTTCATGTAAACCTTGTAAAATAAGAGAGAAACGGCATAAGTATTGTACTAAAATGTGTAATAACAGCCCATAAGGCAATAAAGATCAATATAAAAGCATGATGCAAAATGGACGTATCAACTCCCCCAAGCTTAGACCTCGCTTGTCCTCAAGCGAAAGCCGAAATCGATAAATATGTCCACATGTTTAGAGATAGAGGTGTCGATCAAAATAAAATACGGACATGAAGGCATCATGGTCATCTTTAGAATAGCAACATATATTGACATATGATCTCTTATGCTAAAGTAACAATTCATTCAAAAGGTAAAGTATGAATCAAGAACTCTATTGAGGATCAACAAACTATGATCTCAGTCATTGAAGCAATTCCAATTTATCATAACGTCGGAAAGAGTCAATATAAGAGCTTGTAAAGCAAATCCACATACTCAATCATCTTTTAGTCTTTCATAATTGCTAATACTCACGCGGTACCTATGAGGCCAAAGCTTCAATCGGACACAGAGAAAGATAGGGGCTTATAGTTTTACCTCCCAACTATTTACCTCAAGGGTAATGTCAACAGAAATAACTCATGCTCACCCACATCCGAGTGGATATATGTGTCTAGATCATTCCCCAACACATAACGCTTGCCGAGAGATAAAGGCGAAATAAAGGGAATGGTGAAGATCACCATGACTCTTGCATAAAGGTAAGTACTAGAAAGTAAAAGTAGCAGATAGGCCCTTCGCAGAGGGAAGCAGAGGTTGTCATGCGCTTTTATAGTTGGATGCGCAATCCCTTAATGCAAAAGAACGTCACTTTATATTGCCCCTTGTGATAAAGAACTTTATTATGCAGTCCGTCGCTTTTATTTCTTCCGTATCACAAGTTCATATAAAGTTTATTTTCCTCACACTAATAGATCACACATATTTAGAGAGCAATTTTTATTGCTTGCACCGATGACAACTTACTTGAAGGATCTTACTCAATCCATAGGTAGGTATGGTGGACTCTCATGGCAAAACTGGATTAAGGGTGTTTGGATGCACAAGTAGTATCTCTACTTGGTGCGGAAGTTTTGGCTGATATGAGGTGGAAGCAAGCGTCACATGTTAAAGGATCTATAACCATATAACTTCTATTCGGAACTAAGCAAACATAACCCATTATGTTGTCTTCCTTGTCCAACATCAACTTCTTAGCATATAATATTTTAATGAGTGCTCACAATCATAAAAGATGTCCAAGATAATATATTTATATGTGAACCTCTCTTTCTTCATTACTTCCTTTTAATTGCAACAATGACCAATCTCTATGTTTGTCAACTCACAACAAATTTCAATCGACATACTTCTTATATGTGAAGTCATCACCCCCCATAAGACCATCATATATACTCTTTGCTTTTATTCTATACTTCTTTCTATTTCTTTTTCTCAAGATCACAGCAAGCAAGCAAAGCCCTCAACTCAAACTACTTTTTATTATATAACTCTCGGACTTGCTTACAAAGGGGGAACATAAGGCAAAACTCAAAACTAGATCACACTAAAGACTTTATTCTACTAGATCAAGATATAACCAAAAGGATCGAACTAAGAAAAACGATAAAAGTAAAAGATGTGATGGTGATACGATACCGGGGCACCTCCCCCAAGCTTGGCACAAGCCAAGGGGAGTGCCCATACCCATGTGTTTAGTTATCTTTCTTCGGAGGCGGTGATGTTGGAGTTGTTGATGAGGTTGGAAGCTTGTCCTCCGTTTTCCAAGGCATAGGCTCGCCATCGTAAAAAGATGAACGAGTCTCCGGGATCCTTAAATCTGCAGCCAAACTCATTCTCTTAAATCTGTATTCATACTCACTATTTTGGTTTTGCAGGTCATAGATCTGGGCTTGGAGATGCTCGATTTTCTCGTAAAGCTTGAAGATGTGCTCCCCGATGTCCTTGGCGTCCAGCTTGTGCTTATGGGTAAACTCCGCGATCATCATGTGATTGGCATTGAGTCCTCGTTCCACCATCCCTTGGCACTTGAAGACTTGTTGCTCCATTGCTTCGAGCCTTGCCTCCACGCTTCCGATCTTCTTTGGCCCCTCAACATCGCGGATGTGCAGCACCCCCTCACGCATCTCAATGGTTTGAGGGTGTCGCAGCACCTCCGCAAGGTAGGGGTTGATGACCTTCTCGAAGAACTTGTCCTTCAAAGCACTTGGGGACGCCATGTCGATCTAAATCTGTCAGGAAAACAACTCGAAACAAAAACAGGAGATATTGTCGTGACACGAAGGTCAAAACCTTGGGGAGATTATATAATGAATTTTTACCGACCTGAAGGAGTATACCACAAGAAAACGGAGTCCGGAGGGTACACGGGGTGGCCACAAGCCACTAGGGCGCGCCCAGGGGGTAGGGCGCGCCCTCCTGGCTTGTCGCCTCCTCGTGCACTTTTCAGACTACTTTAAATTTTCCTAATTTATTAAATATTCCAAAACGGATAAAAATTGCTATTGGAAATTTTTTGGAGTCGGTTTGCTTACCGTAACACATACCTATTCCTTTTCGGAGTCTGAAACGTTCTGGAAGGTCTCCCTAATGTACTCCTCCGGAGTTATGGTATTGATAATATTGGTTTCAACATTTATGGGAGTACCTGAGATATAATGTTTGATTCTTTGCCCGTTTACCACCTTCGGGTTTGTGCCTTCGGCGTTGTTGATCTTGATGGCACCGGAATGATATACTTCCTCGATAATGTAAGGCCCTTCCCATTTAGAGAGAAGTTTTCCTGCAAAAAATCTTAAACGAGAATTGTATAACAAGACATGATCACCTACATTGAATTCACGCTTTTGTATCCTTTTATCATGCCATCTCTTAACTTTTTCTTTAAACAACTTGGCATTCTCATAGGCATGGGTTCTCCATTCATCAAGTGAGCTAATGTCAAATAACCTCTTCTCACCAGCAAGTTTAAAATCATAATTGAGCTCTTTAATTGCCCAATAAGCTTTATGTTCTAGTTCTAGAGGTAAGTGACATGCTTTACCATAAACCATTTTATACGGAGACATACCCATAGAGTTTTTGTAGGCAGTTCTATAAGCCCATAATGCATCATCAAGTTTCTTAGACCAATTCTTCCTGGATCTATTAACAGTCTTCTTCAAGATCAATTTAATTTCTCTATTGCTCAATTCTACTTGACCACTAGACTGAGGATGATAAGGAGATGCAATTCTATGATTAACATCATATTTAGCAAGCAATTTACGGAATGCACCATGAATAAAGTGTGAACCACCATCAGTCATTAAATATCTAGGGACTCCAAATCTAGGGAAAATAACTTCTTTAAGCATTTTAATAGAAGTGTTATGATCAGCACTACTAGTTGGAATAGCTTCTACCCACTTAGTAACATAATCAACAGCAACTAAAATATGAGTATACCCGTTAGACTTTGGAAAAGGTCCCATGTAATCAAAACCCCAAACATCAAATGGTTCAATAACAAGTGAGTAATTCATAGGCATTTCCTGACGTCTACTAATATTACCAATTCTTTGACATTCATCACAAGACAAGACAAACTTACGAGCATCCTTGAAGAGAGTAGGCCAATAAAAACCAGATTGTAGTACCTTATGTGCAGTTCTATCTCCAGCGTGGTGTCCTCCGTAGGCCTCGGAATGACACTTGTGAAGGATCTGTTCCTGTTCATGCTCAGGTACACAACGTCTAATAACACCATCTACTCCTTCTTTATAAAGGTGTGGATCATCCCAAAAGTAATGTCTTAAATCATAGACGAACTTTTTCTTTTGTTGGTATGTGAAACTAGGCGGTATAAATTTAGCAACAATGTAATTAGCATAATCAGCATACCATGGAGCATTACGCGAAGCATTTATGAGAGCTAATTGTTCATCAGGAAAGCTATCATCAATAGGTAGTGGGTCATCAAGAACATTTTCTAACCTAGACAAGTTGTCTGCTACGGGGTTATCAGCACCCTTTCTATCAATAATATGCAAATCAAATTCTTGTAGCAGAATAACCCATCTAATAAGTCTAGGTTTAGTATCTTTCTTTTCCATAAGATATTTAATAGCAGCATGATCAGTGTGAACAGTTACTTTGGAATCAACAATATATGGTCTGAACTTATCACAAGCAAACAGAACTGCTAAAAATTCCTTTTCAGTGGTAGCATAGTTTCTTTGAGCACTGTCTAGAGTTTTACTAGCATAATGGATAACATTTAATTTCTTATCAACTCTTTGTCCTAGAACAACACCAACAGCATAATCACTAGCATCACACATAATTTCAAAGGGTAGGTTCCAATCAGGTGGTTGAACAACAGGTGCAGTGATCAAGGCTTTCTTAAGAATTTCAAATGCTTCTACACAATCATCATCAAAAACGAATGGAACATCTTTTTGCAAAAGATTAGTGAGAGGCATATAAATCTTAGAGAAGTCTTTAATAAACCTCCTATAGAAACCAGCATGACCAAGGAAACTTCTTATACCTCTGATATGCGTAGGACACGGCATTTTTTCAATAGCATCAACTTTAGCTTTATCCACTTCAATACCTCTTTCAGAGATTTTGTGCCCCAAGACAATACCTTCATTAACCATGAAGTGGCACTTCTCCCAATTCAAGACAAGATTAGTTTCGTCACATCTCTGCAAAACTCGATCAAGGTTGCTCAAGCAATCATCAAAAGAAGTTCCGTAAACGGAAAAATCATCCATGAAAACCTCAACAATCTTTTCACAAAAATCAGAGAATATAGCCATCATACATCTTTGAAAGGTAGCAGGTGCATTGCATAAACCAAAAGGCATACGTCTATAAGCAAAGGTACCGAAAGGACAAGTAAAAGTGGTCTTCTCTTGATCCTCTTTAGACACTGGTATTTGAGAGAAACCAGAATAACCATCTAGAAAGCAAAAATGTGTGTGTTTGGATAGTCTTTCTAGCATTTGATCAATAAAAGGTAAAGGGTAGTGATCTTTCCTAGTAGCTTTATTTAATTTCCTAAAATCAATTACCATTCTATATCCTGTAACAATTCTTTGCGGGATCAATTCATTTTTATCATTAGGAACAACGGTAATACCTCCTTTCTTAGGAACACAATGAATGGGACTAACCCATATACTATCAGCAATAGGATAAATTATACCTGCCTCCAGAAGCTTTAGTATTTCATTTCTTACCACTTCTTTCATTTTGGGATTTAACCATCGTTGGTGATCAACAACTGGTTTAGCATCGGGCTCCATATTAATTTTATGCTGACATAGAGTGGGGCTAATGCCCTTAAGATCATCAAGAGTATATCCAATAGGAGCACGGTGCTTCCTCAGAGTTTTCAATAATCTCTTTTCTTCATGCTCTGAAAGGTTAGCACTAATAATAACAGGATATATTTCCTTTTCATCAAGGTAAGCATATTTTAGAGTATCCGATAATTGTTTAAGCTCAAACACGGGATCACCCTTGGGTGGAGGAGGATCCCCAAGTATTTCAACAGGCAGGTTGTGTTTCAAAATAGGCTGCTAATCAAAGAAAATCTTATCTATTTCATTCCTTTCATTCATATGCATATCATTTTCATGGTCTAGCAAATATTGTTCTAAAGGATCAGTAGGAGGCACAGCAATAGAAGCAAGACCAATAATTTCATCTTTACTAGGCAATTCTTTGTCATGGGGTTGTCTACGAAATTTAGAGAAATTGAACTCATGAGACACATCCCCAAAACTTACAGTAACAGTTTCTTTCTCACAATCTATCTTAGCATTAGCAGTATTCAAGAAAGGTCTACCAAATATAATGGGACAAAACTCATCTTGTGGGGAACCAAGAACAAGAAAGTCAGTAGGATACTTTATTTTTCCACACAAGACTTCAACATCTCTAACAATCCCAGTTGGTGCTATAGTATCTCTATTAGCAAGCTTAATAGTAACATCAATTTCCTCTAATTCAGCTGGTGCAATATCATTCATAATTTCTTGATATAAGGTAAAGGGAATTGCACTCACACTAGCACCCACATCACACAAGCCATGATAACAATGATCTCCTATTTTAACAGAAACAACGGGCATACCGACAATAGGTCTATGCTTATCTTTAGTATCAGGTCTAGCAATTCTAGCAGCTTCATCACAGAAATGAATAACATGCCCATCAATATTATCAACCAAGAGATCTTTAACCATAGCAATACTAGGTTCAACTTTGATTTGTTCAGGGGGTGTAGGTGTTCTAGCATAACTCTTACGAACCACAGTTGAAGCTTTAGTATGTTCCTTTATTCTAACAGGGAAGGGTGGTTTCTCAATATAAGCAGTAGGAATAACAGGATCAGCATTATAAATAATAATTTCTTCTTCAACTTTAATAGGTTCAACTAGTTTCACTTCAATGGGAGGATGATATTTAAACCACTTCTCCTTAGGGAGATCAACATGAGCAGCAAAAGATTCACAGAAAGAAGCTACTATCTCAGAGTCTAGTCCATATTTAGTGCTAAATTCACGAAAAGCATCGGTGTCTATAAAGGATTTAACACAATCAAACTTAAGGTCTATACCTGACTCCTTACCTTCGTCGAGTTCCCAATCTTCAGAGTTGCGTTTAATTCTTTTCAATAAGTCCCATTTGAATTCAATATCTTTCTTCATAAAGGAACCAGCACAAGAAGTATCGAGCATGGATTAATCATTACGAGAAAGCCGAGCATAAAAATTCTGAATAATAATTTCTCTTGAGAGCTCATGATTGGGGCATGAATATAACATTGACTTAAGCCTCCACCAAGCTTGAGCGATTCTTTCTCCTTCACGAGGCCAAAAATTATAAATATAATTCCGATCACGATGAACCAGATGCATAGGATAAATCTTCTGATGAAATTCCAAATTCAATCGGTTGTAGTTCCATGATCCAATATCATCACATAGCCTATACCATGTCAATGCCTTCTCCTTCAAAGATAAAGGAAAGACCTTCTTCTTGACATCATCCTCGGGCAAACCTGCAAGCTTAAATAATCCACAAACTTCATCCACGTAGATTAGATGCAAATCAGGATGTAGTGTTCCATCTCCTGCATAAGGATTAGCTAGCAGTTTCTCTATCATACCCGAAGGAATTTCATAATAAATATTTTCAGTAGGTGCAGTAGGTTGAGGAGCATCTCTTTGTGCTTCCGGTCGGGGTGAAGATACCCCGAACAAGCCCCTCAAAGGATTATTTTCCATAGTAACAAGTGACAGCAAATTTCAGCACACTATATAAATTTTTCCTTACCAAGTTCCACTCACCAAAGGCGCTTCACTCCCCGGCAACGGCGCCAGAAAAGAGTCTTGATGACCCACAAGTATAGGGGATCTATCGTAGTCCTTTCGATAAGTAAGAGTGTCGAACCCAACGAGGAGCAGAAGGAAATGACAAGCGGTTTTCAGTAAGGTATTCTCTGCAAGCACTGAAATTATCGGTAATAGATAATTTCGTGTTAAGATAATTCGTAATGGATAGCGAGTAACAAATGTAACAATGGTGCAGCAAGGTGGACCAATCCTTTTTATAGCAAAGGACAAGCCTGGACAAACTCTTATATAAAGCAAAGCGCTCCCGAGGACACATGGGAATTTCTGTCAAGCTAGTTTCATCATGCTCATATGATTCGCGTTCGTTACTTTGACAATTTGATATGTGGGTGGACCGGTGCTTGGGTGCTGTCCTTACTTGGACAAACCTCCCACTTATGATTAACCTCTCTCGCAAGCATCCGCAACTACGAAAGAAGAATTAAGATAAATCTACCCATAGCATGAAACATATGGATCCAAATCAGCCCCTTACGAAGCAACGCATAAACTAGGGTTTAAGCTTCTGTCACTCTAGCAACCCATCATCTACTTATTACTTCCCAATGCCTTCCTCTAGGCCCAAATAATGGTGAAGTGTCATGTAGTCGACGTTCACATAACACCACTAGAGGAGAGACAACATACATCTCATCAAAATATCGAACGAATACCAAATTCTCATGATTACTTATAACAACACTTATCCCATGTCCTCAGGAACAAACGTAACTACTCACAAAGCATGTTCATGTTCATAATCAGAGGAGTATTAATTATCATTAAGGATCTGAACATATGATCTTCCACCAAGTAAACCAACTAGCATCAACTACAAGGAGTAATCAACACTACTAGCAACCCACAGGTACCAATCTGAGGTTTGAGACAAAGATCGGATACAAGAGATGAACTAGGGTTTGGAGAGGAGATGGTGCTGGTGAAGATGTTGATGGAGATTGACCCCCTCTCGATGAGAGGATCGTTGGTGATGACGATGGCTTCGATTTTCCCCTCCGGGAGGGAAGTTTCCCCGACAGAACAACTCTACCGGAGCCCTAGATTGGTTCTGTCCAAGTTCCGCCTCGAGACGGCGGCGCTTCGTCCCGAAAGCTCCCTTCTGATTTTTTCTAGGTCAAAACCCTCCATATAGCAGAAGATGGGCACCGGAGGCCTGCCAGGGGGCCTACAAGCCACTAGGGCACGCCCTGGGGGGTAGGGCGCGCCCTCCAGGCTTGTGGCTGCCTGTTGGGTCCCCTCTGGTATTTTCTTCGCCCAGTATTTTTTATATATTCCAAAATAATTCTCCGTATATTTTCAGGACTTTTGGAGTTGTGCAGAATAGGTATCTCAGATTTGCTCCTTTTCTAGTCCAGAATCCCAGCTGCCGGCATTCTCCCTCTTCATGTAAACCTTGTAAAATAAGAGAGAAAAGGCATAAGTATTGTACTAAAATGTGTAATAACAGCCCATAATGCAATAAAGATCAATATAAAAGCATGATGCAAAATGGACGAATCACTCACTCACTCTCGCTCCGTCTGCTCCTCTCCCCTCTCCGCCCGCTCCTCTCCCCCCGCCGACCAGCATGTCGAGCTCCGGCAGCGCCTCTGGCGACTCCGATCCAGAGTACAAGCTGGCTCTCCGCATCGCCTTGGAGCAGTCCAAGGAGGAGACCGGAGGCAGCTCCGGATCTGGAGCGTCCTCGCAGCCGCCCGCTCCCCGTCGTCGCATTTCGGACACCGGCGCTGGCCCATCCCGTGCCATGGGCAGCGGCGACCGACGGCCAGCCCAGTCCGCGCCGGCGGGGCGGGCTCCCTCCCGCCGTGCCCTCCCTCCGCCCGCCGCTGCTCCCCCTGTGGGGCAGCGGTGGGTGCTTGTGACCGCCCCTCCGGCCCGGACGCGCACGCTGGAGTCGGAGGCGCGCGCCGCCCGCCGCGAGAGGCAGCAGCGGAGGGAGAGGGAGGCCGCGGAGACGGCGAAGGAGCGGGCGCGGGCTCTGGCGGATCTGTATGAGGACCACCTCCTCGCGTGGGTCTGCCGCCAGTCGCTCATGACGGCGGAGTCGGACGCGAGGTGGCTCCGCCGCAAGAACGCCAAGGCCCTCCGAATCGCCATTGAGGAGTCCGAGCGGCTCGCGGCGGTTACGGCGAAGGAGCGGGCCAAGCTGGCCAAGCTCAAGCGCCGGCAGGACCGGGCGGCGGAGCGGCTGAAGGGCCTCGTGATCGTCTCCTCCTCCTCCTCCTCCTCCTCCTCCGACGGCTCCTCCTCCTCCTCGTCCTCCGACGACCAGCCCCCCGCCGCCGACGGCTACAGCTACGCCGGCGACCGCAAGGGGAAAGGTCTGGCCCGCAAGTACTAGTTAGATTAGCTTAGTTTTAAATTTGTCCGTCGTATGTATGAACTGGTGGAACTTTTGTTGCAATGTGATGCTATCTGCTGTCCGGATTCATATGTCATGCGTTTGATCGACGTAATTTGATCCACGTTGCATGGGTAGTATGGAAATAGGGGTTCGGATATGAGGGAGACGGATGTGGACGAGCGGATTTGAGGCGTGCCCGGTCAGTGCCCGCAGACGCGTCCGGGCGTGTCCGCGGGTGTTTGAGGGGCCGGATTTGTCATGTGCGGCTGTAGATGCTCTAACTGCATGTTTAGTCCGACACAGGAAGAGTAAGAAGATCGGCTGGGGAAGATATGTATATAAGTGGGGGGTATGACAATGTTGAAACTTACTTACCTGGATGGGGTCTATGGGTGATTAATAAGGCTCATGGCCTAGATCAATGGCTCACATTGCACTTTGTGAGCGCGTTGATCTACCATGCATCTCCCCTTGTCGGGACAGTGAATGTTATAATTTGTGATAGAGGGGCGACCCCTGTCAAAATTTGAATTTAAAATTTAAGTTTGTTCTACTATTTTTGTTTTAAAATCATGTTGTTGTAATAAATACACTCTAAAAGAATATTATATAATTGGATAAACATGCTAATGATACGGGTGCAGGCCAAAGACAATTCAGGTCTCCGAATAAACATGTAGACTTGCCCTACCGCAAGATTGAGATCAGAGCCAGGACGACGAGTATATAGTTGAAAGTTAAGGTGACTTTGAAACTTACTTACCTGGACAGGGGTCTATGGGTGATCAATAAGGCTCATGGGTCATGGCCTAGGTTAACGACTCACATTACACGTTAGAGCATCTCCAGCCGTTAGGTGCCCCCAGGGGCGAAAATAGCGTCGCCTGGGGGTCAACCGGCGGAAAAATCGGCGTGGGGGGCAACCAGTTCCCAGTCGCCGCCCCACGCCGCCCCCACGACAATTTGAATGCAACATGTAAAAAAACAAACGGCGAAAACATGCCAAGTTTCGGCCAAATTACGACTAAATTCAAACGTTTTTTTACAAAATAGGCAAAAAAGAAAATGAAAACTAGATAAAGTCTATGTCGTTGCCGCCGCCGCACCGTCTTCTACATGTCGAGCAGCCTGTAGAAGGCCATGTTGTCGCCGCCGCTACCGTCGTCGTCGCCGTCCTGCCCGCCGCCGCCGTCCCTGCTGCACCCCTGCCCTGGGTCGCTTTGGCGATGCAACTCGGGGTTGGAGGGCCCCGGCGCCTCCTCATCGTCGCTGTCGAGGATGACGGCGCCGCCCTCCTCGCGGCCGCGGAGACGCAAGGCAATTTTCTTGAAGGCGCGCCGCTGGCGTTCCATCTCCTCGCGGACGTAATAGTCGCGCGCCCATTTGAGGGCGGTCTCGTCGGCGGAGGCCATGGCGAGGTGCTCCTGTTTTATGGCCGCCGCCGCCATGTCAGGCTCTGTCTAGGTCCTGACAAGACGAAGGTGGCCGCGGGGAGGGGGGAAGGCTGACGGCGGCGGCCCTCGTTGATGGTGATGCCGCCGCCACCGCTGCGCCCGCTGCGACGGAGAGGCATCTCGCCTGGCTCGGGCTTCACGGCGACGAGCGGCGTTCGAGCGCCGTAGGAGTGGGAGCCGGACGACTAGGACGACGGCGTGGCCATCCGCCTCGGCTGCCACGAGGAGCCCTTCCGGCGCGAGAAGGAGGGCGGCTCGGGGTACTCGAGCCGTGGCGAGTCGCCGCCCTCGATGTGCTCGAGGACGGCATCGAGCGTGCGCCCGGGGACGCCCCACCATAGGCGGCGCCCCTCGGAGTTGTGGCGCCCGTGCGCCGGGCCACCGTTGGTGGAGGCGATCTGCTCCTCGCGGCGGCGCTCGAAGTACGCCGTCCACAGCGTGTTGCTGTCGGCGGCATACCTCCTCGGTCAGCGAAGACCGGATCCTCGTGATTTTGGCATGCCGCTCGGCTCCGGTTGGCACCGGTGGCACCGGGACTCCGCCGGCGCTGAGCCTCCACGCGCCCGGCACCCGCATGTCCGGTGGCGCCGGGTAGTCCGCCTCATACAGGAGGCGGGCCTCGTCCTCGTGGAGGTGGTGGCGGCCGAAGCTGTTGGTGGCCGCTCCGTCGCCTGGGTAGCGCGCTGCCATCGGGGGGAGTGGGAGAAAAAGAGAAGGTCGCCGGGGAGAGGGAGGCTGTCGTCGTTTTGTCATGGCAGATGCCATGGGTAGGCTTATCGAGAGTGGTTGGGGCCGAAGGATGCCGACGGGCTCCGGGAGCGGGGTTAGGCACAAGCGGTGGCGGACACACGATGTACCCAGGTTCGGGGCCCTCCGTGGGAGGTAACACCCCTAGTCCTGCTCGGTCTAGTTGAGACAATGGTGAGGTTACAATGGTGCTCCTGGAGCTGTGTGGCTAGAGAAGGAAGAAGGGGCTAGACCGCCTCTGCTGCCTCTCTACGTGAGCGTGGTGTGTGGAGAGAGAGTCGTCCCCGTTGCATGGGGGAGGTCCGGGGGGTTTTATAGGCCAACCCCCCGGATTACAATATAAATAAGAGATCTCAGGGGGCCCCAGCCGGCAGCCTCACTAGCCGTCCGTGGGGCCCCCGGCTGAGGGGTCCCGTCGCTGGTAGGGCCCGCCGGCTGCAGGGTCCCATCAGGAGCCGGCGGGGCCCGCACGGTGGGCCCCCGCGGCGGTCACGTCCCAGCACGGGTCGTCCTTCGGGGCATCGTCTTGTGGCAGTCGGCCGAGGTCAGCGGTATGGCCGGCCGCACTGTAGCCATGCCGGGGCAGGTAATGGAGTGGTTGGAGGCGTGTCGGCACTGTTGGGAGTCCTGTCGCAGTCGGCCAGAGTCAGAGGCACTGCCACCTCCACTGTGGCCGCACGGGCGCTGACCCCCGATGGGATGGGGGCCACTGTAGCCACGCGTACCTGACCGCGGCATCTAATGGGCAGCAGGCCGGGGCGGCAGAAGCCTCCGCCCCTAGCCGGCCGGCATAGCATAGCCGGCAGGGCATGGCCGGCAGGGCGTAGCCGGACTGTAGGGGGAGTCGGCTCGCCCTCCAGTCGCTTCAGAAAGTTGGAGTAGTGAGTCGCTTGAGGCTATCCCGGGGTTATCCCCCCGACAGTAGTCCCCGAAGCAGGGGAGGCCCGCCGATGAACCGTGGCGGTCCTCGCCGGCTTGAACATCGTCTTTATGCCGCAACATGCCTCGGAGGCCAGTCGAGGCGGGCAAGCGGCGGCCGGCTCCGCAGCCGGCCGGCGCTTCGCGCGCTGCCTCGAGCGCCTCGTCTGGCAGAGAGGCCGCGCCACGTGGAAGACGCAACGGGCTGTGTCCTGACAGGCCGCGCGATGGACGAGGCCAGGCCGTGGGCGGGGCCCGCCACGGCCGTGGCCTTGGCCCGCGCGCATGGATCCTTTGCGGCTCGGGCCGCCGGTTGGCATTCCCGAGCGCCATAACTTCCGTCCCGCACGCGGCGGGAAGCGCGGGGGTCGTGCGCAATGAATCCGCCCCCCACGTTCGGCCACGCGGGGTTTAAATGGAGAAGGGAGAGGGGCAGGGCGGCACATTCGCCCCTCCCGCCCCAGTCGCATCGTCTTCGTCGTCCTCCTCCTCGCGCTCCGAGAGAGAGAAGAAGGGTAAGGCCCAGGGGAGCATCGCGCTGCCGGTCGGCGTCGCCGCAGGCCCGCACCGCGGCCGAGCAACCGCGCCCGCCGCCGCGACCGCAAGCCCTTTCTAGAAGCCATGGCGAGCAAGGGCGCCTGGGACGGCAGCGTCGTGGAGGAGCAGTTCATCGAGCATCTCCGCTACCGCCGCAAGCTTCCGTCGGAGGCGCACCTAGAGGCGCGCATCGCCGGACCGGAGAACTCCCTGGCCCCGCGGGAGGGCGAGGTGGTCGTCTTCGCCGAGCATTTCCTCCGCGGGCTCGGGCTGCCAGCGAGTACCTTCTTCCGCCGTTTCTTGACGCGGTTCGGCTTGCAGCCGCACCACCTCGCCCCCAACGCCGTCTTGCAGTTGGCGGCATTCGTCACTCTCTGCGAGGGGTTCTTGGGGGTGGAGCCGAGGCTCGACCTCTGGTTCCGGCTCTTCTTCCTCAAGCGGCAGACGGTGGTGGACCCGGCGACGCAGCAGAAAGTCATGACCGCCTGCGGGGGCGCCCTGATCCACATCCGCAAGGGAGCCGGCTTCCCGAAACTCCCGCTGCAGGAGTCGGTGAAGAATTGGCAGCGGGGGTTCTTCTACGTGAAGAACGTGAAGCCGGAGGAGGATTACATCAACCTCCCTGACTTTTTCAACCAGCCGGCGGCGGCGATGCTGAACTGGCGGACGGCTCCGCCCCAGGCGCACGAGACGGCGGACCGGCTCTGCGAGCGCCTGTCGGTGATGACCGGGACGGAGGGGCTGAAGGCCACCGACCTGTTGGCCGCGATGGTGGCGCGCCGGGTGCAGCCGCTGCAGAGCCGGCCGCACCTGATCTGCCAGATGGGAGGGCGGCACGACCCCTGCCGGCTCTCCACCAAGGAGCTGAAGCCGATCCACGTGGCGAGGAGGGTGAACGCCATCTCGCAGGCGAAGCAGAAGGAAGAGGGGTGGCAATGGGGGAAAACCCCGTACAGCCGGAGCCGTCCGGCGCCGCGGGTAAGTGACTATCCGCCTCCCCCTCTCCTTCCTTTCTAGAGACGGTGTCCCCCCTTTGGCCTGACGATGTGGCGCTTCGCCTGTTCGCAGGTTTTCCCGCAGTTGCAGAACTACGGGGAGCCGGCCGCTGACTTGGTGGAGTCGGACCCTGAGGAGGTCGAGGACATCGACGACGTAGAGCCGGCGGACTCCGAGCGAGCCGGCGCGTCTGAAGCCGACGAGGCGGAAACGGAGACGGAGGAGGCCGACTCGACGGGTGAGTTCCCTCCCCCGATGCACCTACGGGATTGGACCGATGATGACGCTGAGTCTGAGGAGTCGCGTGCTGCAGAGGCCCCGGAGGAACCCGAGGGCTCGGAGGGCGAGGTCACGGCGCCGAGGAGGGGCCCGCGCCATGCCGGCCACGAGCCCAGCCGGGGCGGCCCGGCCGCGGGCGACAAGGGGAAGCGGCCGGCAGTTGCCAAGCCGGCGCCCAAACGGGCGGCAGCCGCGGAGGCGGTGGGAAGAAACAGCGGGTCTCCCAGGCGGGACCCACGAGGAGGGCGGTCCCGGTCGTCGTCGGGTAAACCCATCTCTCCTTCTTCCTTAGTTCTTTTCTTTCCCCCCCCGGCTCCTTATCCCGCCATGATCAGGGAGGCGCGCGCCCTGGGGAGGACCCCTGGCGGCGAGGCCACGAGGACGGCGCCGCCGGACACCGCCGAGGAGAGGGAGCGCCAGGCATGGCTCGACCTCGAGGCGGCCGAGCAGGAGCGGCGCGTTGAGGGGCGCCGCCCCTGGGAGAAGGCGGCGGAGAAACTGCAGCCGCCGGGAGGAGCCAGCAGAGAGGCCGCTGGCGGAGCGTGGGAGTCGTTCTCCTGCGGCCGGGAGAGGAGGTCGAAGGACCACCATGATCCCGAGCGGCGGGCGGAGGCGGACGCGAAAGCCGCGGAAGACGCGCGCGCGGCAGCGGGCGCGGACGCGGCCGGCGCTGGAGGAAGGGAGGAGATGGATCGCGACGCTGCCCAGCCGGGGGCGGGCGATGTGCCGCCGGGGGCGGAGGAGCCCCCGAAAGTTGAAATCCTGGCTCCGGATGCGCCGGCCCTGGATGTGCCGTCCCCGGAGGCGCCGGCTCCGGAGGTGCCCGCACCGGAGGAGAGCCGGCCAGGAGCGGCCGGAGGCGGAGCGCCGAAGGGGACGGTCGCGACGACCGGAGAGACGGCCACCGCGGGCTCGTCGTCGGGGGCCCCGGGCATGACGGCGCCGGGAGGGGCAGGTCCCATGGTGGTCTCCGGCAAAGGGGGGCCCGCAGACGGGGGCCGGCCGCAGCAAAACTGGGCCGCAGCCGGCCACCCGGCCCTTGGTGAACCTTCGAGCGCCCTTGGGGCGGCGGTGGCAGCCGTTGTTGATGCGTTTGCTGCCTGCCTCGCCCAGACGTCGCAGGACGCTCGAGCCGCCAACGACCGGCTGGTGCACCTGGATCAATCTGTCGCGGTAAGTTCTCTTCTTTCCTTCTTCTCTTGCCTCGGCGTTTTCTTTCTTTTCCAGTGGGGGCGCGCTAGCGCACCCACTGGGTGTAGCCCCCGAGGCTGGAGCCAGCTGGGGCGCAGGCGGGTCGAGCCTAATGCTGCTATGTATCTTTGTCATTTGCAGACTGCGCACGACCGCCGGGTGGCCGCGTACAACACCCTGCTGGGCTTGTACCAGGAGGCCGAGGGCCAGCTGGCCACTCTGTCCACGGACCTGCAAGGTATGGGACCTCGCGATCTTCCAGTGGGGGCGCGCAAGCGCACCCACTGGGTGTAGCCCCCGGGAATCAGGCCGGCTGCCTCGGAGGCGGGCTGAATCCTTTTCTTCGTTTGGTTTCTGACAGCCGCATCCTCGTCCCGAGCAGCCACCCACACTGAGACGGTCAGCCTCCGCCGCCAGGTGGTGCAGCTTGGGGAGCAGCGGGATCTCCTAACCGCGGAGTGCGACCGGCTCCGCGGGGAGACGGAACAGGCGAAGGTGGAGAAGGAGGAGCGCGAGGCGGCCCACCGCCAAGATCTGGCGGACCGCGAGGCGGCCCTTCGTCGGGAGGCGGAGGAGCGGGAGAAAATCCTCCGCCAGGAGCTGGAGGCCAAGGGCGCCGTGCTGACCAAGGCGGCCGAGGATGCGCAGGCGGCCGAGGATGCGCAGGCGGCCCGGGATGAGCACGAGCGCCAGCGCCAGGAGTGGTCGGCCAGGGAGGTGGAGCTGCAGGAGCAAGGGCACGAGGTGGATCGGATGCTGCGCGGTAAGTTCTCAACACCTCGCTCTTTCCGCGCGTTGCTTTTGGGTTTTTCGGTTTGCCTCTTTGCTCATCCCGCGTCTTCTTCTTTTATCTTCTTAGGGATTTTCCCCGGCACGCAGGAGGCCGCGGAGGCGGCCGTGGAGGCCCACCGTGAGGACCAGTGGGCGTAGGGGGAAGCCGTTGGGCAGCTTGCCCCCTGGATCTTGGACGAGGTGGGGATCGCCGCCGGGGCGTGGCTGTCGGAGGTGGTTCGAGCCCTGAAGCGGCTCCAGGCGACCGGCACGGCGCTGGTTCGCACCCTTTGGCCCGACGCGGTGGAGCCGGTCTCCATGAGCCGGCTGTCGAAGTGGCTGGAGTTCGGGATCGCGCGGGTGAACGCTTGGAGGGCCTCCGAAGCACGCACCGGTGCGGGCATGGCGCTTCGCATTGCGAGGTCATCGTACCCCGAGCTGGACCTGGGTCTGCTCACGGCCCAGCGTGCCGGCACCGACGCGGAGTTGGAGGCGGTGGCCGACGCGCTGTCCGTGAGGGCGAGCGACCTCGCGTCCTTCGCCATGTGGGACGAGTACGTCCCGGAGCGCGGGGCGAACGGCGTGATGATCCCGGAGGACCGGTACATGCTCGCCCTGGACGACCTGGAGGGGAGCGCCGCCGAGACGGACGAGGAAGAATCCGGCTCTGACGCCTATGCCGACTCCGAGCTGGCTCCGGACTTGGAGATGGGAGCCGACGCAGAGCGCACCACGGACAAGGACGGGGCTTCTTCCTCGGCCGCCGCGGGCGGTGCCGGAGGAGAAGACGGTGCTGGCGCCATCTAGAGCTTTTATCTTTCTGCATAGTTAGACTGCCATTCCACCCACTGGGGGCGTGCATGTAATGAACTCGTGGTCGTGGGCCCTTTTTAAGTTGTATAAAATTTTTGGTTGCTGAAATGTTGTTTTATGCGTGCCGGCTCGGCCTTACCCTTTTTCGCTCATTTGGTTCTGTTCGCTCAAAACCTTTTCCCTCCTGGCTTCGGTCCCGCCAGCCGGACAGCCAGGAGCCGGTCTGTAGCTGGGACGGGGCGTCCGCCTCGAGGGAGCCGGTCGTGAGTTTGGAAACTGCGGGAGTTTTTTGGGTAAGGTGAATGACAGAGGCTAAAAGAAAGTGTTCCGGCTAGCCCTAGCCGGCAATCCCCTTTGCGATCGATTTTTCGAGTGTGCTAAGCTTTGCCGCCTCGAGGGCCCATCAGCCGAACAGCCTGGAGCCGGTCTGTGGCTGGGAGGGGTCGTACGACTCTTCTTAGATCACATTACTAGATCGACTTCGAGGGAGGAGAGCAGGACTAGCCGGCGAGCCCCCGGGTCCTTGAGCCGGACCCTGGAGTCAGCGAGCGAAAGTCTTTGAAGGAGACGAAAAGGGGTGTGTCCCTAGAGCAGGCTTGGGGCACCCGTTGCATTCATAAGCCCAAATGGGAAGAATATATACATACACTGGTTCTTAGCAGTAAAACGGGCGGAGGAGCGCCGTGTTCCACGGGTGCTCCGTTTCCTCGCCGAAGGCGTCTCTCTTGCGCTTCTGCGGCTTCTGGGCGTCTATTAGATAGTACGCGTTGTTGTGCAGCGCCCTGCTGACGATGAATGGGCCCTTCCATGGGGAGGACAGCTTGTGCTTGCCGGCAGTCCGCTGGATCCGCCTGAGCACCAAGTCTCCTTCGCGGAAGGAGAGTGGCCGGATCCGCTTACTGTGGTAGTGCCTGAGCTTCTGCTGGTAGATGGCCGTCCGGCTCAGGGCCAGCTCGCGGGCCTCCTCGAGGAGGTTGACGCCGTCTTCTCTTGCTTCCTTCGCGTCAGTCTCCGTGTATAGGGTAACCCGAGGCAAATCAAACTCGATATCGGTGGGGATGATTGCCTCGGACCCATACACGAGAAAGAACGGGGTGTAGCCGGTCGACCGGTTGGGCGTAGTCCTGAGGCTCCAAAGGATAGCCGGCAGTTCTTCGACCCAGCAGCCGGCCGACCGGACCAGTGGTGCCACGAGCCGGGGCTTGATGCCGGCCAGGATCAGGCCGTTTGCCCTCTCAACCTGGCCGTTCGACTGTGGGTGGGCGACGGACGCCAGATCGAGCCGGATGCCCTGCTTGGAGCAGAAACGCACTAGCGCGCCCTTGGCGAAGTTCGTGCCGTTGTCGGTGATGATACTGTGGGGGACGCCGTAGCGGACCGTGATGTCTTCGATGAACCGGACGGCCATGGGGCCGTCCAGTTTCTTGATTGGCCTAGCCTCGATCCACTTGGTGAATTTGTCGACGGCTACCAGCAGATGTGTCATGCCGCCTCGTGCGGTCTTGAAGGGTCCTACCATGTCCAGCCCCCAGACGGCGAAAGGCCACGAGAGGGGGATGGTTTGGAGGGCTGAAACCGGCAGGTGGCTCTGCGTGCTGAAGCGCTGGCAGCCTTCGCACTTGTCGACCAGCTGCTTGGCAGCCTCCAAAGCAGTCGGCCAGTAGAAACCGTGGCGAAACGCCTTGGCCACCAGGGTCCTGGAGGCGGCGTGGTGACCGCACTCGCCCAGGTGGATGTCGAGAAGGATCTCTTGCCCTTTCTCCGGCTCGACGCAGCGTTGAAAAGCGCCGGTGGTGCTGCGATGAACCAGCTCGTGGTTGACGATGCTGTAGGCCGGGGCTCGGCGCTGGATTTGTCTTGTTGTGGCCTCGTCGGAGGGGAGCTCGCCGCGTAGGAGGAACGCCAGGATGGGCTGGGCCCATGAGGGAGCCGAGACGGGAGCCAGCTCGGGCACGAGCGGGGCGTCATGGGCGGCAGGAGCCCCCGGGTCTGGAAGACCAGTCCCCGGGTCCGGCTCGCCAGCCCCCGGGGCCGGCTCGGCAGCCCCCGGGACTGAGGCAGTGGAGGGGACGTCGATTGCCATCATGACGGCCATGGTTTCGGAGCCGGCTGCTGCGGGCGCGGCCGGCTCATTTGCCGGAGGTGGTGCTGCCGGCTGGGCAGCCGGAGTTGGTGGAGCCGGCGGAAGGGTCAATGCCGATGGGGCCGGCTGGGCAGCCGGATCTGAAGATGGGCCGGCTGCGTTTGCCGGCACGAAGATGGATTCCGATTCGGGGGAGGGCTTGATTGAAGGCTTGAGGCCGCGGAAAGCCGCGTCCGCCTCGTCGGACCAGTCGAACACGGCTGGCTTCTTCGAGGAGTCGCGGCCCGGCTCGACCAGAGCCGTCTTCCGCAGGAGCCTGTAGAGGGGCAAGGCCTTCTCGCCCAGCCGGCTGACAAACCGGCTGAGGGAGGCGAGGCAGCCGGTGAACTTCTGGACGTCGCGGAGCCGGGACGGCCTGGGCATGCGCTCGATTGCCCTGATCTTCTCGGGGTTAGCTTCGACGCCGTGGGTGGACACGAAGAAACCCAGGAGTTGGCCGGCTGGGACGCCGAAGACACACTTCTCCGGGTTGAGTTTGATCTTGTATTCGCGCAGGTTGGCGAATGTTTCCCGGAGATCGTCGAGGAGGCTGAAGTGCTTCTTGGACTTGACGACGATGTCGTCAACGTAGACGTGGACGTTCCTGCCTATCTGAGGCAGGAGACACTTCTGCATGCAGCGCTGGAAGGTAGCGCCTGCATTCTTCAGGCCGAAGGACATGGTGATGTAGCAATAGGCCCCGAAAGGGGTGATGAAGGAGGTTTTGAGCCGGTCGGCCGGGTCCAGCTTGATCTAGTGGTAGCCGGAGTAGGCGTCCAGGAAGGACAGCGGGTCGCAACCGGCCGTGGAGTCGATGACTTGATCGATCCGCGGCAGGGCGAACGGGTCCTTGGGGCACGCCTTGTTCAGGCTCGTGTAGTCGATACACATGCGCCAAGTTTTGTTCTTCTCCAGCACCAGGACGGGGTTGGCCAGCCAGTCCGGGTGGAACACTTCCATGATGAAGCCGGCTGCGAGTAGCCGGGTGATTTCTTCTCCTATAGTACGCCGCTTCTCCTCGGAGAAACGGTGCAGGGGTTGCTTGATCGGCTTCGCATCCGGCCGTACGCGAATCTTGTGCTCGGCGAACTTCCTCGGAACACCCGGCATGTCCTTTGGAGACCATGCAAAGATGTCCCGATTCTCACGGAGGAAGTCGACGAGCTCGCTTTCCTATTTGCTGTCGAGGCCGGAGCCGATGGTGACGCATTGCTTGGGGTTGGCTGGGTCGAGCGGCACTTGCCTGGTGTCCTTGGATGGCTGGAACGAGGCTTCGCCGACCGACTGGGACGGAGGAGCAGGCATGGCCAGCTGGCCAGAGGTGTGGGCCACGAGCCAGTCGAGCTGCCGCTTCTCCTCTACTATCTCCAGGGCTTCGCCAGCCGGCTGCCGTCTCGCGCGCACGCGATCGACATCTTGTAGTCGCTGGCGATGGTGATGATGCCCTTGGGACCCGACATCTTGAGCTTGAGGTAGGCGTAGTGGGGTATTGCCATGAACTTGGCGAGAGCCGGTCGGCCAAGCAGTGCGTGGTAGGGACTGTCAAGGTCCACTACCTCGAACCATACTGGTTCGCGGCGGAAGTGGCTGTGGCCGCCGACGAGGACGTCGAGCTTGATCTTGCCGACGGGGGTGCAGGACTTTCCCGGCACGATGCCGTGGAAAACCGTCCGGCTCGTTTGCAGGTCCTCCACCTTGAGCCCCAGCTTGAGCATTGTGTCAAGGTAGAGGATATTGATGCTGCTGCCCCCATCGATCAACACCCGCGAGAAGCGGCACGTGCGCCTCTCGGAGGCGATGGTGGGATCGAGGACGAGGGCGTAGCTGCCAGGGCTTGGCATCACGGCCGGGTGGTCGGCCCGGCTCCAGGTGACCGGCTTCTCGGACCAGTGCATGAACTGGGGAGTCGCGGGCATGGTGGCATTCACCTCGCGGTGGAGCCCGCGCTGAGCGTGCTTGTCCGTCTCTTCACTGGTGAAGACGACGTAGGAACCGTCCTGGTTGGGGAATTGGTCGAGGAGCCGGCCGTCGTTCTGAGCCGGAGCCGGGGCCTGAGCCGGAGCGGGAGCCGGAGGCGGCGCCGGCGCACGGGGAGGCGGCGCGGGAGGAGTCGGAAGACCCTCGCCCCGGGCCAGCCGCTGCGAGAAGCTGCACTGCCGGAGCGTGTGCGTCGCTGACTTGGCGCCAGAATGGTGTTTGCAAGGGAGGTCGAGCATCTGCTCGAACGTGAGCTTGGGCTGCCAGGCAGCCTTGCCGGTGCGCTGGCGCTGGCTGGAAGCCTGGGCAGCCGACTGCTCTTCCTCGATGGTGGCGACCTGCCGGCTCCCGTAGCGGGGATCCGGCTGGTCGGCTTTGCGCTTGTTGTTCTGCTGCTGCCGGTTGTCGGCGGCCGCCCGCGGCGCGGCGGGCGGCGGAGCCGGCTTGGCTGGCGTGGCGACCTTCATCCGCATGGCGGAGTCGGCCGTGGCGTATTTGTCCGCCTTGGCCATCAGGTCCGCCAGGGTAGCCGGCTCGGAGCACAGGAGCTTGTGCTTGAGGTGGGTGCCGTCTCGGCAACCCTCGATGAAGTATTGGATGGCCTGCACCTCGTGCACCCCTTCGCAGGAGTTGCGGAGCTCGGCCCCTGGACGCACATGGCCAGCTCGCGAGGCCGGCCGGGCCGCTTGTAGATGCCGGTGAAGTTGCGGACGAACGCTTCTTCGAAGTCCGTCCAGGTGTTAATGCTGCCGGCCGCCAGGCTGTTCAGCCAGGTGCGGGCCGAGCGGATCAGCATAAGGGGGGCGTAGCGGACGGCTACGCGCTTGTTCCCCCTGGCGATGCCGACTGCGGTGGTGTAGTCGATCAGCCAATCCTCCGGCTTGGCCGCCCCGTTGTACTTTGGGGTGTCGCGGGGAAGCGTGAAGCCGGGAGGGAATGGCTCGTTGCGGATCCGGGGGCCGAAGCATGCCGGGCCAATCGAGCCCTCCTCCTCGAGGAGGGCCGACTGCGCCAGCCGGTCGAGGCGGAGCCGGGTCCTGTCGTGGAGGCGGAGTGTGTCCGCGGCTACGCCGGCTACCGCCAGCCGGCGCCTCGTCGCGGCGGTTGCTGCCAGCCTGGTTGTTGCTGCGCCGGCTATTCACAGCCGGCTGTTCGTTCCCGCGCAGATGGGAACGCCGAGCGTTGCTTCCCTCGGCCCGCCGGCCGGAGGGGCGGGGGGAACTGGAGTGCTGAGCCGGCTGACGGTCAACAGCCCTAGTGCCCGCGCCCTCAGGACGGGGGAGCTCGGAGACGGCTCCGCCGGGGGCGAAACCGGCTTGTTGTGCGTTGGCGGTGTCGATGAGGTCCTTGATGTGCCGCTCGCGCGCGGCACGCTCCTCACCCACCAAGGTAGCCAGATCCTCGTAGGCTACCTTGGCGGCCCGCAGGTTGGCCGCGGGGGTGTCGTAGACGGGAAGGCGGCCGCCGAGGATTTCCGCGACCACGCGGCCGCGGTCACGCACAGCCCCACGCCGACTGGGCTCGGTGCCAGCCGGGGTGAGACCATACGCGGAGGCGTACTCCCGCTGCGCGGCTTCCATCCGGCGCCGCTCGGTCGTGAGGGCGCTGGCATCTTCGAATAGTATACGGCGGGCCGCCTCCAACTCGGCTGTGGCGGTGGCCGGGTTCACCGTCGGGGCAATGGGGGTGCTCAGACCCCGGAGGGTAGCGGCGAGCGGGTCAGAGGTACCGGCGTGGGCGGCGGCCGCGTCGGCCTCGGCCCGCACACGGCCCAAAGTGGTGGAGGAGGCGGTGACCATCACTCCCACGCAGACGCGGGCGCCGCTGGCCCCGCCCGTGGCGAGTGCACCCACGGACGCGGGGGGATCGGTGCAATCGAGCACCTGGCTAGGGTACTCGTCGGCCGCCGGGTCGTCGGCGATACTTAGCTTGCCGAAGCACCCGGCGAGCGTGGCGACGTCGAGCGCGAGGTCGCGGCCGAGGCACTCGTCAGAGAGGCCGGCCGCGTCGCCCGCAGAGCCTGCCGGAGCAAGCCCCACGAGCATGCATTTCTGCCCGGACGCGGGGCGGCCGAGGGAGGCGGTGAAGGATCCCGCCCGGGGCGTGATTCCGGCCGGCGCCGCGTACGGCCCCACGGTGGGCGCCAACTGTCGTCGTTTTGTCACGGCAGATGCCATGGGTAGGCTTATCGAGAGTGGTTGGGGCCGAAGGATGCCGACGGGCTCCGGGAGCGGGGTTAGGCACAAGCGGTGGCGGACACACGATGTACCCAGGTTCGGGGCCCTCCGTGGGAGGTAACACCCCTAGTCCTGCTCGGTCTAGTTGAGACAATGGTGAGGTTACAATGGTGCTCCTGGAGCTGTGTGGCTAGAGAAGGAAGAAGGGGCTAGACCGCCTCTCCTGCCTCTCTACGTGAGCGTGGTGTGTGGAGAGAGAGTCGTCCCCGTTGCATGGGGGAGGTCCGGGGGGTTTTATAGGCCAACCCCCCGGATTACAATATAAATAAGAGGTCTCAGGGGGCCCCAGCCGGCAGCCTCACTAGCCGGCCGTGGGGCCCCCGGCTGAGGGGTCCCGTCGCTTGTAGGGCCCGCCGGCTGCAGGGTCCCGTCGGGAGCCGGCGGGGCCCGCACGGTGGGCCCCCGCGGCGGTCACGTCCCGGCACGGGTCGTCCTTCGGGGCGTCGTCTTGTGGCAGCCGGCCGAGGTCAGCTGTATGGCCGGCCGCACTGTAGCCATGCTGGGGCTGGTAATGGAGTGGTTGGAGGCGTGCCGACACTGTTGGGAGTCCTGTCGCAGTCGGCCAGAGTCAGAGGCACTGCCACCTCCACTGTGGCCGCACGGGCGCTGACCCCCGATGGGATGGGGGCCACTGTAGCCACGCGTACCTGACCGCGGCATCCAATGGGCGGCAGAAGCCTCCGCCCCTAGCCGGTCGGCATAGCATAGCCGGCAGGGCGTGGCCGGCAGGGCGTAGCCGGACTGTAGGGGGAGTCGGCTCGCCCTCCAGTCGCTTCAGAAAGTTGGAGTAGTGAGTCGCTTGAGGCTACCCCGGGGTTATCCCCCCGACAGAGGCTGAGGGCGGCGACGGCGAGAGAGGGAGGAGAGCTGTGGTGAGGAGTGGCGGGCTACCGGCGGGGAGGTCGGCTTTTATAGCGGCGAGCGGGCGGCTACGTGTGGCCGCGTGGAAAGGTGTGGACGCACGTTGCCCGGCCTGACTGCGCCGACCGTGAGCGCGCCGCCCCGTGAGGCATCAATGGAAGGCTGACCGCCGGGCATCCTTGCATTGATTCCCCGCGGGAAACCGAGGCGATGAGGACGACGAAGCGCCGCGGGTCGCTGACTCGGAGGACCCGCCGTTTTCGCGCCAAATAACGTTCCCCTCGGCGCCCCCAGACGCCCCCCAGCGCGTCGGGTTCGGTTTGGGTTCGCCGACGCCAATTTCGACCCTAACCGAGGAAAATTGGGCTCCTGAGGGCGTGACTGGGCCGATTTTCTTGCGCCGGCGATAAAAAAGGCCTTGAGGGGGCCTGTTGGGAGGGGGGGAGGGGGGGGGGAGTGGAGATGCTCTTATGAGTGCGTTGTTCTATCATCTTCCGTGTGTGGGAGAGTAGAGGTCGTAATTTATGACAGAGGGGCACAAGCCTTGTTTTGAGTTTAAAATCTATAATCCCCGCAAAAAAGAGAGTTTAAAATCTATTATTTCCATAATGCTATCTATCATCACGGATTTGCACCATGGGTCCGGGGGAAGAGAGGAAGCAGGTTCCACTGTGTCCAGGTCATGCACCCTACTGTAGTTAGCTTGCCTGAGTGTTGCCGTACGGTACAACACTCTCCGTTCCGGAATCAATTAATCGGACAGCGATGACACTTGATTCGTGATGGTCAGACGTGCAAATCACAGGACCATTCGTTTGTTGCTGCACCTACCGGACGTCCGCACCTACCACCCAACAAGCTAGATCATCTACTGATGCCATTGTTCGTTCGTGATACTCGCTCACTGAGAAAAAGCGATCGACAAAGAAAAGGTAGCCAGCAGATCACAAAGCTCTCCATCCATGGCAGCAAATCCGACCATCGTCCTGCTGCCCGCCTGGGGCGTCGGCCACTTCATGCCCATGATCGAGGCCGGCAAGCCGATGCTCCAGTGCAGCAGCGGCGGCGGCGCCCTCTCGCTCACGGTGCTCCTGATGCCGGCGCCCACGGCCCAGTCCGCGTCCGACATCGCCGTCCACGTACGCCGGGAGGAAGAAGCCGGCGCCGCCGACATCCGCTTCCTCCACCTCCCGCCCGTGCAGCTCCCGACCGACCACATGGGCGTCGAGGAGTGGATCTCCCGCATCGTGCAGCTCCACGTGCCCCACATCGGGGCCGCCGTCTCCGGCCTCACGTGCCCGGTCGCCGCGCTCGTCCTCGACATCTTCTGCACCCCGGCGTTCGACGTGTCCCGCGACCTCGCCTTGCCGGCGTACGTGTACTTCACCTCCGGCGCCGTGATGCTCGCGCTGTTACTGCGCGCGCCGTCGCTGCAAGACGAGGTGGAGGGGGAGTTTGAAGGCGCGGTGGAGGTTCCCGGGCTCCCGCCGGTGCCGCCGTCCTTCCTGCCCGAGACTTTGCTGGACAAAAAGAGCCCGAGTGCCCGACTTACACGTGGTTCCTGTACACGGGGAGGCGCTACATGGAAGCCAACGGCATCATCGTCAACACGGCGGCCGAACTCGAGCCGGGCGTCCTCGCTGCCATCGCCGAAGGCCGGTGCACCCGCGGCGTCCGTGCCCCGACGGTGTACCCCATCGGCCCAGCAATCTCGCTAACAAGCCCGCCAGCCGAGCAGTCGCGGCCGCACGAGTGCATGCGGTGGCTCGGCTCGCAGCCTCGGAGCTCGGTGCTGTTCCTCTGCTTCGGGAGCAAAGGGACGCTGCCGCCGCCGCAGGTGCACGAGATAGCGCGCGGCCTGGAGCGCAGCGGCCACCGTTTCCTGTGGGTGCTGCGCGGCCTGCCGACGGACACCACGACGGCGACAAGAGAGCCCACAGACGCGAACCTCGCCGAGCTGCTCCCGGAGGGCTTCCTGGAGAAGACCAAGGGGAGAGGGCTGGTGTGGCCGGCGAGGGCGCCGCAGAAGGAGGTACTGGCGCACGCCGCCGTCGGGGGCTTCGTCACGCACTGCGGCTGGAACTCCATCCTCGAGAGCCTCTGGTTCGGCGTGCCCATGCTGCCGTGGCCGCTCGCCGCCGACCAGCACCTCAACGCGTTCGCGGTGGTCCAAGAGATGGGCGTGTCCGTGCCGTTGGAGATGGACAGGAAACGCGGGAACTACGTCGAGGCGGCGCAGCTGGAGAGGGCGGTCAGGTCCCTGATGGGCGGCGGCCAGGAGGGAGTGAAGACGAGGGAGAAGGCCATGGAGATGAAGCGCGCCTGCCGCAATGCCGTGGAGCAGAGCGGTTCTTCCCACGCTTCCTTGCAGAGGCTCTCCGAGGAGCTCGTCGGAGGCGCGGTGCTGCCGAAAGGAGGAAGCACCACTTACACGACGTCAACACAGTCGGATCACGTGTCTCCTCATGTGTAGTGTTTTCGTATACGGCACATCTAAGTCCTGTGACATTGATTTTATGAGGAAATTCGCGCGACTATTTATTTTTAGTTTTAGTTTTTTTTCTTTTTATGCTTGATTGAGTCACTTAGATGTGCAATAACTATGTCACATCTAGATGTGCCCTAGACACACCTTTTCGTATAAGCTCCAGGTGTCGCCGATGTAACGTTTCTTATGTCCACCTATGTTGTGCTTTGGGAATAATTTCATCCATGATAAGAGCATCTTCGACAAGCGCGCTATACAGCGGCAAAATGTTTTTTTTTTGCGCGCGGTAAGGCGCCCGCTCTAGCAAGCACGCGTCGCAAAATGGGGCGTAGCGTTCCCGTTCCAACAGGCGTTGCAAAATGTAGCGCGCGTGAACAGGCAAACGCTATGAAATATTTCAAATGTAAATAAAATCAAGAAGATTAAACATAGAAAAATAATAAAATAATTCAATTATTATTACAACTCAAACAAATAATTTATTTTGAAATACAACAAATAGTTCAACAATACAACATGAAACATACAACATCAAACTAATTTTGACGGTCATGTCATGCCCACCACTCCTCGATTAGATCCTTCTGAAGATTATCATGCGTGTCGGCACGTCGAATGACATGATATGAGGCAACAAATTGGGCTACCCTCATAGCACTCCTCCGCACTCGCACGGGGTGTCTCATCAATTCATACTGAGAATAGTCTAAATCTTGACCACGCTCATTCTCGATGATCATGTTATGCATGATCACGCAAGCTTTCATGATGTATCAAAGGATCTTTTGATCCCAAAATCTAGTCGGTCCTCTCACAATAGCAAATTGGGCTTGCAAAATCCCAAAAGCTCTCTCCACATCATTCCTAGCCGCCGACTGGGCATTGTAGAAATCTAGATTTTTCCTACCTTGTGGTTTCGACAACGGCTTCACAAATGTTTGCCACCTTGGGTAGATGTCATCCGCAAGATAGTAGCCATAATTGTATGTATGGCCATTTGCTACAAACTCCACCGGTGTAGTTTCACCATTTGCAATCTTATTCATGAGTGGTGACTGATTAAGAACGTTGATGTCATTCAAACATCCATGCATTCCAAAAAAAAAGGATGCCATATCCAAGTCTCCTGATCGGCCACTGCTTCAAGGATTATAGTGGAACCTTTTTTTGGCCGTGGAATTGACCATGCCATGCCCTATGACAGTTCTTCAAACTCCAATGCATGCAATCTATTGAGCCAAGCATACTTGGGAACTCGCAAGCTTTGTTCATCTCCAAAATCCTTGCGGTGTCTTCAGCATTGGGAGCTCACAAATATTTCGGACCAAACACTTGCACAATTCCGACTGCAAAGGGCTTCACACACATGATGGCTTGACTCTCACCCATGGCCAAGTGGTCATCAACGAGATCCGCCGGAATACCGTATGCCAACATAGGCAAAGCGGCAGTCACCTTTTCAAATGTGCTATGCCCGAGTTCTCCATCGGCATTCCTCCTTTGCTGAAAAAACCGATCATGGCTCGCCAGTTTCTCTGCAATGCGTTTGAACAGCTCGATGCTCATCCTGAAACGGCGTCGAAAGTAGGACTTTGGGTATGTGGCATTCTCCGCAAAATAGTTCCTTATCAATCTGTTATGGGCATCGATCTTATCCCTCCATAATTTCTGATGACCCATAACCGAACCACCGTGCCTCAGTTTTTTATTGACATGCATAGCTACAATTATTGCGAGGTCCTCCTCCTCTTGAATATCAAATTCTTCGTCGGAAGAATCGTAGGACGAACTCATCTACAATATTGTATTTCAACTAGTTTAAAACTACGAACAAAATGCATGAAATTCATCCACAAAATATAAAGTTGAAGTATACATACCTTCCAAGAGTTTTGTCGAACACCTTGTGGGCGCCGAGGCGGGAGACGGCCGCCGGGCGTTGTTCCTCGGAAGGATGGTGCGCTCGAGCGGCGGCGGCGAGCGGGGGAGCTGGAGAAAGCTCCGGCGATGCGCGGGGAAGGGCGGGAAAAGCAGCGGCGGCACGCCGGAGCAAGGGGGAAAGTATCCGGGCGGTGTTGGCGGCGCCTGCGAGTGAGATCTCGCGATGGGGAGGTGGTGGGCGAGAGTCGCGCGCGCGTCGTCGCTGTCCAGCGCGCGATAACGGGCGTACTAAATACATTGCGCACGATGCGGTTTTGTCCCCGCGCTGGAACGCTTTTAGCGCGCGCGTAATTTTGCAACGCCTGCTGGAGCGCCCAAATCAGTTCCGCGCGCGCTAAAAGCCGCTTATTTACAGTGCGCCGCTAAAATGGCGCGTCTGTTGGACATGCTCTAAGAGCATCAACGGTCGGACATAGCAAATCCGATCAGGGAGGAGCTAGGGTGGCCAGGATGGGCCGCGACCCACCATGAAATTTTGGGTCAGGCTGCACATATTTGCATATTCGGAGTTGCCCCGGAGAAAATAAAAAGGCAAAGCAACAGGCCAACAGCCTACTCAACAGGAAATCGATGGATGGATGATGGACCGATTGTTAGCGTGTAGATGCTTCTGTGGTCTTGCCTGATCGATCTGGATATTAATGAAGTTTTCTGCTAATTAGATGTAGATTATGTAATGCTTTGGCAGTGTTTGATGGATTTATGTTTTTTTTAACACAGTACAGACGCAAGCGCTCATATACACGCGTATACACTTACCCCTATGAACGCACACACGCACACCCTACCCCTATGAGCACCTCCGAGAGACTGAGCCGGCATATCATCTTGAAATTTACGAAGTCACCGTAGGCACCTTGTCGTCGACGGGAACATCTCCTCCCACTGAATGCGCATCGCCAGAAATCCTGAAATAAATCCAGAAATAAATGCGAGCACCAGGATTTGAACCCTAATGGGCTGTGGATACCACAGTCTCTCTAACCATCCAACCACAGGTTGGTTTATGTTTGCAAGGTTTTGTTCTAATTAGGCCTAATTTGATTCAGTTTATCTAGTTATGTTCTTCTGTGCCACTCCAAGTCAACTGTCTGAAAGAAATATGCAACTGAATCAAATTAGTCCTAATAGGAGACCATACTAATCTATTTTTGTGTGCTATTGGTGAACTAATTAGAACGTTGACACCTCATATTTGTTGTCAATTTTTTTTAGGTGGACCACCCTGTCTCCTAGATCTGCCACCGGTAGACGGTGACCCTAAACATTTCATATATCGTGTCGGGTTGTTTTTGGAGACAATTTTTGTTTCAAGAGGTGACTAAAGTTGTTTGGTGCATAGTTGTGTTATCTTTACATGTTTCGGCCGTGTCAGTCGATGGTGGTTGTTTCACTCTCTTGTGAGCTCCTATTCCATACTGAAATCATAGAATTGTGGCTATAATACTCCGTCGATGGGCCAGCCCACGAAGCGCTTACTCACTTAGCTGGACTCCCTGCTCCTTTCGCTCACTTAGCTTTTTTTCTCGCTCGCCTCTCCAAAAAATTGGCTATTTTTTTCATTTGAAAGAGTTAGTTAAATTGAAAGATGATCAAGTACTTTAAAAAATATTACAAATTTAAAAAATAATTAATTATACAAAACATTCATGTATTTAAAATATATTTATGTTTTTAAAATCACAAATTAAATAATTTTTTAAATTTAAGAGATGTTCATAAATATTTAAAATGAAAAATATCCTTCAATTTAATAAAATTATTGAATCTTAAAAATATGAATTAAATAAATATATATATATTAATGTTCACAATTTTAATAAGTGTCATGAATTGAAATGTGAGAAAAAAGTAGAAAAATGAAGGAAAAGCTGAACAACACACCCTTACAGGCGGGCCCCACAGCGACGCCACTACCCCCGCAACACCAGGACGTGTCAAACCAAGGGAGCTGTATCTCTATAGTTAAAACGCATAAGATAATTATTAATTTTTGTCATTTTTACGTATGCTTTAGATGTTACAGAAAATCAAACAAGCCCGTCACGATTTTTTTATTGAACACAGTACAGACACAAGCTCTCATATAAATGTGTATGCACTCATCCCCTATGAACACCTTCGAGAAATTGAGCCGGCATATCATTTTAAAATTTATAAAGTCATCATAGGTGCATCGTCGTCGACGGAACGTCTCCTTTCACTGAATGCACACCGCCGGAAATTCTGAATTATTCAAGAATAATGCGAGTACCAAGACTTGAACCCTGATTGGCTGAAAATACCACATCTAAGAGCATCTCCAACAGCGGCTATAAAAAGCGCCCGCGCGCGGCAAAAGCGTTTTTTAGCACGCGCCGAGCGGTTTCGCGCGCTCCAGCGGGCGCGGGAAAGTCGCGCGCGCGCGAAAAAACAGCCCCCCGCGCGCTAGTTTTGGCGCATCGCGTCCGGCGCGCTCTATAAAATTCGCCGCCCGCGGAGCGCTCTCCAGCACCTTCCCACCCCGCCACGCGCCCGTCCGTCGCTCTTTCGCCGCTCTTCCCACCCCGCCACGCGCCCCACCGTCGTCGAACCACCATGCCGCCGCGCCGCCGGGGATCGTCGGGCTTCCGCGGGGTCCGGGAGCGCCCGTCCGGCGCCTTCTCCGCGGAGATACGGTCCGGCGACATTCGCCTCGGCCTCGGCACCTTCGACACCGCCCACGAGGCCGCCCGCGCGTACGACGCGGCGGTGTGGCGCCTCCGGCGGCATCGTAGGGAAATGAACTTCCCCGACGTGACGACGCGGGAGCGGGCGGAAGAACTCGCGCCTCCCCCGCGGCTTGTCATCGACGAGGACCGTCGCGAGAACCGGAGGCGGGAGCGCCGCCTCGGCATCGCCGAGACGGACGAGGTGGCCATGGCAGCGTGGCGCGAACGGTTCCCGCAGGACGTCATCGACGAGCGCGCGTTCTTCGCGGAGAGGAGGGCGGAGCGAGCCGCCTATCGCGCCGACAAGCGTGCGCGGAAGGCGGCCGCGGAATTCAACAGCGACCTTGGAGAAGCGTCGTCCTGGGACCCCAACGACGAACGCTTTCTTGATGCCTTCATCGAGATTTCGTCGACGGACAGTTCTCTTGATGACATTTTTACATCGGACTCGGAGGACAACGAGTAGTTTTTAGCTTGCCTATGTATTTTTATTTATTTTATCTACTAGCTATGTTTTATCTATGCATGTTTTTATTTTATCTATGCATGTTTTTATTTTATATATGTATCGTTGAACTATGTTTTTTTAAGCAAAATTTCAATACCATTTGTATTCTGCGCGCTTTTATAGCGCGTCTGCTGGAGCGCCGCGCGCGCGCACAATTTTGCTGCGGCCGCTAGAGGCGGTGCTCGCCGGCGCGCTAAAAAACGCAATGTGCGTGCTGCAAATCCGTTTTTTGGACGCCGCGTGTTGCGCGGCTGTTGGAGATGCTCTAACCATCAAACCACAGATTGTTTCGCAGCCCACCACAAACTTGAAACGGTGCATGTATGTTCTTGTAAAAGAAAATTGATATGCATCGTATGTGCAGAGAGGCGTTTTGGAGGCCGAGTTCCATGGATGCCTTTATTTTTGAAAAATTCAAATTCAAATTTTTATGGTTCAAAAAATTCTGAAACAAAATATGCATGTATGTAAGGATGTAACCCATATGTGTGTAAAAATTCATGATGAAATACCTTGAGTTGCGACCTGTAAAAAAAGACAAATTCATGGCTTGGGAGGATGAATAGTATCATGTGTTAAACAGCCCCAGATTTGTCTTTTTTGCATAGCCCTCATTTTAATGTATTTTGAACTGAAAATTTACACACATGTGTGTTATGTCTTCATGTATATCTGTATTTTTTTCAGAATTTTTTGAAATGTAAAAATATGAATTTCGATGAAATTTCAAATTTGAATTTGGAGGCCTCACTGGAGGCCGAGCTCCAAAAGGGATTTCCGTCGTATGTGCACATATATAAAGCTCTAGATTCATTGAGATTCATCGAAGCGCATCATCGACCCAGAGGCATGGATATTTTAAACTGCATGGATGTACGAACACATCGCATAGTGCATGCGTGCGTACATGAGTCTGTGTTGCTACCGTAGACTTTGCATCCTCATAGCATAGTTATTCGCGCGTTGGGTCGTTCCCGACTTCCCGCCGACGTGCTGAAGAACGGGCAAAGTGTGGGCATGAACAGAGGTAGCCGTTGGGCCCAGACCGACAGTTCAGAAAATCGCCGCGGCTTGACAGGTCCTCGGTTTACTGACTTCATTCGGAGAGATCGCGAAGATACACACACATACAAGGGAGAAGACGATGAGCGCGTGGCCGCAACGACGTCCACGGCAGCGACGCAAACATGAGGGGTCACGGTAATTAAAACTTAAAGCAACACATCAACCGAATCTACCGTCTGCCACCGAAGTGCATGGCGGGGGTGGCGCCGGCGGCCGCGTAGGCTTCGCCCCCGTCGACTTGTTGGGCTTCGGCGGAGGGGGCGCCTTCCCCGGCACCCTCTGCCCCAACGACCTCGCACCCCTTGCCACAGATCTCCGGCCACCATCGGCTCCCTCCGCCGCGCTCGGCGCCTGCACTTCGCCGCTCGTGCCAACGGTGTAGCGCGATGCTCCGACGGGCATCGCACATGAGCACAGTAGGAGGGCGACCACAAGCAGGGAGGTGACCATCTTCTTGAAGTACATGACGAGTGTGCAGTTGCCTACTGAGGAGCTAGTGCTTGTTATCTGTCCAAGTGCAGATCATCGTCGAAGCTGTTCGTAAATATTGGTGGTTGATGAGGCCGAAGCTCCACTGTACCGACATGTTGCCACCGAACAGCTCGGCATATGGTATCTTGACAAACACAACCGGTGGCCATGCATCGAGGCAGCGATCGATGCTTGGCTGCACATATCAAAGTACGTGTGTATCCGTGCCGTGCGTTTGTCAACTTGCATGGTTTGTCCGCTGTCATCATCAAGCTCTAATAACTCTGGAAATGTGTGGTTGCAGTTTGTGTTTTGAAGTTGCCCTACCCTTCAATTATATACTCGTCTTCCCTGTGCCCATCTTCTTAGTCGTCTCGTATTATATGTATAATAGCAAATATGCCCGTGCTTTGCAACGGGAGAAAGAATATCCCGGCAGAACGACATCCTTCTAGTAAAAAATATGTCATGCAATGCTTGATGATTAGAGCATCTATAGCCGGACCCCTCATACTCTTCTCAAACGCCCGGGCAGCCCGCCCGGTCACTGACCGGTCACGAAAAAACGATCCAGACGGACCCCTCATATCCATCTCAAACGCCCGGACTGACCGGCACCCCTCATATCCATCTCAAATATGAGGACGATATGAGGGGTCGCGGACGCGCCCGGGCACGCCCGGTCAATCCGCCACGTAGAACGCGACCCCACCCCGGACCACCTTTTCTCTTTCTTTATTCATTCTTTTCTTTCTCTCTCTTCTTCTCCACCAATCAGGTGCAAGTGACCGGACATAAGAGGAAAAATATGAGAGATGCGGCTGCACGGATGAAAAAATAGGGGTTCAAAACGGACACGCCCGGCGGGCGTTTGAGGGGCCGAATTTGCAAGTCGTGGCTGAAGATGCTCTTAGGCTATAGAGATATGGCAGGCATACATGAAATTTTGAACATATGTGAGAATGAGATAATTACTTTTAAAAGGACATTAAAAACCAATAAATTTAAAAGGTCTAGTTTCCTAAGAACATTCACGTTGCAGTCATTTTTAGTCTAAAGTTGTTTCTAAGTTACCCGTTCCAACTCCTAACCATATGCCTAACAAAGTGACACGAAAAATTGACGTTGGAATGACATACCAATGACCACGTCAAGGTGATGTCGAAATTGCCAACATCCGGTTCACGTCTACAGATGGCACGGATCATGTGACACTACCAACAACAATAATAGGGAATTTAACAATGTCTAGGAGATTGGCGACGTCTAGGTGAATATATCGGTGCTAAAAAACATCACTGAGCAAGACGTAGGATTGTAGTAGTCGATGTAGCTTAAACGACATAATTTGTCCTTCAAGATGCACTGTTCGAGATTTTCTTCATTTCAATAGATTTTCCTTATCGATGCAATCCTGGTGGCGTGTGGATTCGACCGAGGATGCTCTTATGCATTGCGGGTGATAACGACGGCTAGATGCTCCAAGAAGACGACATCAGCATCAAGTTGTTGTGGTGGCTGAGGGCAATGGCTATATGCATGAGAAAGAAGTATAGGAGGAGCACGGGGGAAGGTTGTTGTGGCGGCTGGCGGCTGAAAGGCGTGGTTACTGTTGTATTGTATTTTAGGAGAAGGTTAGGGTGGCCTATTCGTGTTCATGTATTACATAAAAAAAAGCCACATACTGTATACTGTAATAGAATTTTGCAAAAAAACTTTGCAACGTACCACCGAGTTCCAAGCAAACAATCAATTGATCACAAGGCGAGGCCCTAGTGAAGCGGTGCACTCGGACAACCGTTGAGCTGATTGGCCGAGTCTTCGTCAATGGTCACGGTTGTTACTATTCGGCGCGTAGGTCACTATCTAGTAACCTAGCTAGCGCATACCCTCTAGCGCGCTCTCCAAAGTATGCGCCAACCTAGTCTAGTTTTTCCCCACCCGGTTTCGGAAGATTCTAGAGCGCTTCCATAAACTATTTTTTTCTTTCTTATTTCTTTTGATTTTTCATACTTTTTATATTTTTTGTTTTTTCCCTTTCCCTTTTTTATTTTCACATTATTTTTTTATTTTTGTATCATTCTTTTCTTTTTTCAATTTTGGATTTTATTTTTATTTTTATTTTTTCTTTTAATTTTTGCGAACATCGTTTTCCAATTCAACAACTATTTGAGATCAGAATCATCTTTTAAAATCATGAACATATTTTAGTTCTTGAAAAGTTTTTATGAAATGATGAACATTTTCAAATTTGCGAACATTTTTTCAATTATTGTGAATATTGTTTTTGAAACTTCTGAATATTGTTATGAATCACCAAACGTTTTTTAAATCGATGAAGACTGTTTGGAATGGAGGCAGTTTTTTTAAAACTGGTTAATGTTTTTAATTGATTGAATTTTTTTACAATTCATTATCATTTTTTGTTTGATGATATTGTTTAAATGCATGAACATAGTTTTTAATTCACCGTAATTTTTATTTTTGTGAAAATTGTTTTTAAAAATCTTGAACATATTTTGAATTCGTGATTTTTTTTCCAATTCATGAACATTTTTTCAATATCATGGAAATTATTTTTAAATGACGAACATTTTATTAATTATAAACCATTTTCCAAAATTCGTATTTCACTTTAAATTAAAATTTCCTTTTTTGCTAAATTATTTTAAAGACGAAAAATAAACACAAAAAAAGGCCAAGAACGTAACAGAAAAAATAGGGGGCGTCCTTCCCTGCTCATGGGCTGGCCCAATAGGCCGTACTGGTGGGACGGAATCAATAGACTGAAGTTCCATATTTTTTCAACAATTTGTTGTAGGTCAGCTGGTTTGTGGTGAGCGGGTCTAACCCGTAGACCCAGGTTCGAATCCTGCTAGCAACATATGTTTTATTTTTTAAGCTTGAACGATCTAAAACTAACGAAGGACGTACGAAAAAGGTTAATTTGACGAAAAAAAGTGAAGAAACGATCCTTCTTTTAATATTAGATATAGATAGGCTTGAACGATTTAAAACTAGTGAAGGACGTACGAAAAAGTTTAATTTGACGAAAAAAGGGTGAAGAAACGATCCTTCTTTTAATATTAGGTATAGACTAGCAAAAGGGCCCGTGCGTTGCAACGGGAGAAAAAAAATCATAATCTTCAATGGTCATGATCACATTTTGTTTCATAACCGAGATACACTATCACTCTTAATTTCGTGAAATCATGAAGAATTTTTGAAATCATGACCATTTTTTAAAACTCGTGCACATATTTCAAACAGTGAACAGTTTTCAAATTCGTGAACACTTATACAAATTCTTGAATACTTTCTAAAATCAAGAACATTTTTTAAATTCATCAACATTTTATACTATTTGCAAACAGTTTTCTTAAAATTGTGAACATTTTTTATAAAACAATTTGTAACTCGGTGAACATTTTTAGAATCGACGAACATTTTTTTGGAAGTTGTTGAAACAATTTTTGAAATTCGTAACTCGGTGAATATTTTTAATTTAACAAATATTTTTTGAAATGCATGATCATTTTTTGAACCAGCGAACATTTTATGAAGGAATAAACTATTTTGTAAGTCAAGTACAGTTTTTGAATTTTAGGATATTTTTCCATTCATGAACACTTTTTGAATTGGCGAAATTTTGTTCAATTCCATTAACAGTTTCTAATACACGAACTTTTAAAAAATCATGAAAGAAACAGAAACGTTACATAAAAAGGAAAAATAAAAAAGTAATCTTTCAAAAACAGGCAACCCGAACATGAGCCGGCCGAAACGGACACGTTGTGTCTTCTCCCATCGCGCAGAGCGTAGTATAGGTGGTTCCTACTGCATGGGCCGGCCCGCGTGGGAGATTCCTCTGTGTGAAAGGTTTTTTCTTCTTCCTCCGACGAACTCGGCGGCGACATTGGACGTCCAACAAAATACTCTAGCAAACTATAAAATATCTAGCTTCATATGTGGTAACCCAAAGTTAACAAATTCACTTGTCTTCTCAAGTTAACAAAACAATGCTCTTAGATCTGATTGCTGCATGCCTAAGGCTCAAACCCAAGAATAGCCATGCACCCATACTGAAGAATAACCATGCAGATCATCAGCAAATTCATTCAAAAAGATGTGCCGCATGTACTTCAATTGGAATTCGCAACCAAGAGTCAAATCATGGACGTAGGTAAGTTTCATAGCTTCAGATATATTTCACTTGGCTAGAAAAATAGTAGGAAACTATAAAATCAAATTAAATCGATGGTCATGGCGGCTGTCAATTAGTGTCAGCGTTGGAGACATTGATACAATTAACCAACGAGAAACGAACTTGCTACTTAAATTGCTTTCCGGTTAAAATAATAGATCCCTTAGTTCTCAGATATAAAGATGGACATCAACATACACATCATAAGCCAATCTTAACCTCCCTAAGATGTACGGATAACACTATTTTCAATTGAATCACTTATCACATGCATACTTAGTTACTGTCCCCTTCTAATTCTTTGCGGTAGATTCTCAGGAGTGGAAGTATTGCTCCTGTCTCTTGCTCTATGTGTCTCTTCAGTTCTCTTAGAATTCCATTGGCACACTTTTTCTGAAGATAGTTTTCCCGCCAAATCCCTGCATATACAGATGTTCTTCACACCTAATGGTGTAAGATTTATTTGCATGTTTACCAAGTGCGAGGATTCAATCAAACCTGGTGACCTGAGTTGGGGTGCAGATTTTATCAACCATGATTTAGTCCCTTCTACTTTCATGCTTCACAAACATTAAATTGCAAAAGTTCACCTCTCACTCTGCTCGCAAAGTTCAACTGGCAGAGAGTTTCCACCACAACATTCTCATTTGGGCTAATGTGAAGTAACATAATTTTTTTGGAGTCTCCACCTGCAGTGCCTTGCACATTTCAGTTGAAAAAAACAAAAACAAATTATGGGCATTGGTCAATTCTAAGCTGGACTAAAATATATGCATGTTTTTATAGTGAACCAATGCACATAATAGGAATTTCAGTGCCTATCATTGTGAAAAAGCCTCCTCTAAGTTAATTATATAAGAAAACATGCCGGCATGAGCGCCTGCCTAAAACCTGGAATTGGACACCAACTAAACTAATACAGTACTGATTATTTTTCATTCAGTTGAGGCTCTTGAGATTGAAACCCTGAATCCAAACATGCATAGTGCCGCTCCTTGTTCACTGGATAGCGCTATGGGACATTGCAGATGACGGTAGTTACAGCAACAATGACGGTGGTTACAGCAACGGCAGAGCTGCCCCGGTGATGCAATGTGAAACATATGTGAACAAAGACAAGATACGAAATAGCATACCTGATTCTCGACGGCCGGCGTCTTCTGGCCATAGCTTGTTTCCGTTTGTCCTTGGTTCACATGCACCATCTGTTTGGAGATCATGCTTTCCTTACAGTGCAGCAGGGCTAAACTCCAGATACCTTCAACCATAGAGAGCCAGTTAGGAAAGGCTGTTCTAATGATGTACTGGAAGCTCAAGTCCTCTCTTCTTTTACACTGTTATATTGTTCTGTCTACTTGGGCGGGCACAACAGATGCTTACAAAGATGCTGGATAAAATTTTAAAAAATGATGGATGAAATCTAGATGGAAATGAGGTTATACATTATCAACAATTCACTGCTACGGTTTATTTAGATTCACGGACATGCTATTTTTATATGTTCATTGACAGAATCTAAAGTACTGTATATGTCAATATCTGTTCAGCTGTCTCTTCAAATTGCTAGCCTGCAGGTTGACATGATCCGCAAAACAGTCCTAGAGGTAAAGATCAGCAACGCAGTAGCAATCTAATCAAGTTTGTGTCTAGCCCGTAGCGCCGACAACACCTCCCGTGCCACTGCCGGCCTCCGAAATACCAAAGAATTATCACCAGACAGCTATTGTATGCTTGATTTTTATTTCTTATAGCAATATATATAAGGCCAGATTTAAGTAACACTAATGTTACTATTTTCTATGTTCTTTGACGACTCTTGGTGGTGATCTAGGTTGTGTCTAACATGAACCTAATCTGTTAGTTAGACATGTTCACTTAGTAAAATTATAGGCCCTCTAAGCATGGCTTCTCTGTAATAATTACACTAAAAGCTATAAATCTGTATGGGCTATCTTGCTGGCAGGAAGACTTCATTGACAAGCCACCGATCAGGACTGAATTTTTCAACATCCTCACCCCAAAGATTTTTCATCATCCTCATGGCATAAATCATGTAGTTCAATCCATCTCCTTTTATTACTCGATGGCCGTTAGGTTGTACATCATCATCATCCCCTATCTAACCAGCCTGAAAGTTTACTGTTGGAACACCACGATACGGCCGTAGAGCCTCGTAATCTTAGCATGGAGCCGACGGCTGCAACATGTACGTTGCAACGGCATCTCCGACCACTGCACGCTGACAGCCTGCTCATACTTGATTTTGCTTCTCGATCACCTAAGCACACATGGAATGAGCGGCCATTTGCATATTCAGCATAATGTGGTGAAGCAATTTGAAGAAGAAAGTAGTGGGCGTACACATCTGAAGATGGTGGTGGCGTCGGGGCCGATCTCAAGATCGTGGCACGGGTGGGCGGTGCTGGAGTCACTATTTTTGCCTCCCCCAACCGGCCAGCATAAAAATATCAAACGACGTATGAAAATAGATTAAAAATAGGAAAGCAAAAAAAATGAGAGAACCCGTGCTCGAACCCACGTCTACGCGATAGAAGGTTCAGCGTCTAGCCAATGCACCACCCAATTGCGCGTGCTATAATCGGAGATCGCCTTTAAATAATGCGAAAATTACTACCGCGACTTGTGAAAGAAAAACGAATCGTTTTTCCTCACTTATGCATGGCATAGTGGGTAATTTATAGCAACTTTATGGGCTAATCTAATGACGAACGGGCAGAAGCAATCCGTACTTTATTAGTACTAGTACATATGCCCGTGCGTTGCAACGGGCGAAAAAAATAACAAAACCTGCTTCACGTGCCATTACACGCTACTCATATCCAACTCTAATAAACGTTGAGATAAGGTTACCCTTGTCTCCAGCGTGTGTTGCCATGGGTTGCATTATCTTTTTTTTTGGATCATGAAGTGTTGATGTGAAGAGGCCACCCCAACGTCCTTTATTGGCGCATATTTAAGCTCTCCATTGTCATCAGATGGAAGAATAGTGATGCATGAAACAATCTTTTAGGAAGAAACATACAGTGTAATTCATTTAAAGGATTTTTACAGAATTATCAAAAGATTTGAATTCAATGATTTTGATTATGTAGGTTTTTTATTTTTTATTGAAGATTGTTTGATTTTGTAAGATTATATTTCATTCCTAATGTTTTTTTTTACTATTTGGGCTTGGCCCAAACGCAAGAAAAAATGATGCTATCTCCTGATGGGTCTCTTCCATACTCACGTTCTAGCACAGATAGATGCATCGTGCATGTCCTCTTTTGTTTAATAGGAAAGGATTAGAAAAATCAACCGGCTGATAAAAATAACGTTCGAGCCGACACGTAACCATCACGTGTACGCCTCGCTACTCTAGAGAGGCCGCTTATCCATTCGTCTCCACCTCCACCGCTCTCGTTCTATTCTGTCGCTCCATCTCTCTCATCCCTATCTGCACAGGGCTGAGCAGCCGTTGCTTCCTGCGGGATTTGCTTCATGGGCGGCTTCCCCCGAGCGTGCTCGCACCAGCACCCCATCTCCAGTTCCTCCCCTCGCCGCCGCCGGAGGCCACCACCAGGCGAAGCCTGCGTCGTGCCAGCGGCGTTGGGGCCTCTCCTAGTCTCCCGGCCAGCCCGTTGCATGCCGGCACCAGCACCCCATCTCCAGCTCCTCCCCTCGCCGCCGACGGAGGCCCCCTCCGGCTTCAGCCCGGCGCTCGGTAGGTTCGGCGGCGCGTCTCTCGGTGGCCTCCTGCCGGGCCGATAGAGTGTCCCCTGGTGGCAAGATCCGGGGCGGCTGCTCCCCTGGACGCGCCTTCCCGTGACTCCGGCGCGATGTCCCGCCCCTCCTTCCTTTTCTTCCCTCCTCTGACCTCCACGGGGGACCAGCGAAGCCCAAGTTTCCCCGCCGCCGGCCCTCCCACCGTCGACCGCCGCCTCTGCTCTGGCCACCCAGCGCTGCACCCGCAGGTCGTTCCGGTGAGGGCTGCTGGCGGCGACCCAGCGCTGCTGGGCTTCTTTTCGTCTCCGCCATCAACATCCGCGGCGCCGCCAAGCCGGCCCTGTTTTGTCTCCTCCTCTGTGAGGCCCGTGTCCGGCAGTCGGAGGCTCGTGCACCTCCCCCTCCGGTGGAGGTCGCCTTCATCGAGGATTCAGGTCCGAGCCGGTTCTCTCCTTCGTTAATTCCTTCCCTTGATTCTTGAGGCGGCTTGTTGATTTCAGATCGCCCACATATATATATTGGTGAAATATGATCTAAAATAGCGAGGTGGTACTATCTTCTAATATAAAGTCGAATCCTCTCTGGTTCGCAGGTGGAGAGTTCGATCCCGAGGTGGAGAGTTCGATCCCGAGCACTGATGATTTTATTTTTGCGATCCTGGCGCATGGGGCCGGCGGATATGGATGGGAAGGAAAAGAGGGCGGCGGACGGGCGGAGAAGAGCTCGGGTGCTGGGATGGAGACGCACCTACAGGGGGGCCGGGGACGCCGGAGGCGGAGGAGAGGCCGAGAGGGCCGGAGGCGGAGGGGATAGCCGGACGGCCGACGAGAGCCCAGCCGAAGCTGTCCCCCCTTCCACCTTCTCTGCCACTGGCTGGATAAGATGAACAAAGGAGCGCGGGCGGAATTCTAATAAATCCAGGGGTCAATTTGTAAAATCAAAACGTTTTCCCAGAATACCACTTAAAGAGGGACTGCGGGTGCAATTTCCGGAAAACTGAAGGGCCTTTTTGCAAAACGACCGCGACGACGGACGACAGAAGCGATCGCCGCTTTATTATTATTAGGGAGAGATATAGGTATATCTCTCCCTTAATCTCTACCTAATAATAAAGCACGGATAACTTCTGGTCGTACGTCGTCGGCAGTTTTGCAAAAAAGCCCCTCTGTTTCTTTGAAATCAACCCGCAGTCCTTCGGTAAGTGGAAGAAAACGTTTCGTTTTAAAAAAAAACCTTGGCTTCGTCACTCCGGCGCATCTCCTTTCCATAATGCGCTGCCGCCAGCCTCTCCGGCCTCCGCCGGTCCAAGCAGTGCGGCCGGCACGGCGGCGCCCTTGTCGGCGGAGGAGACGGATATGGTCGCGGCAGAGGATGAGAAGGCGGCCGCCGTGCCTCGCGCGGGAGGATGGAGGACGCTTGGGAAGCCGGCAGCCTCTCCGGCCTCCGCGCCCTTGTCGGCGGCGGAGACGGCTACGGTCGCGGCGGAGGATGAGAAGGCGGCCGCCGTGCCTCGCGCGGGAGGATGAAGGACGCCTGCGCCACCGGCAGCCTCTCCGGCCTCCGTGCCAACCACCGCAGCGGATCAGGACGGGATTCAGTGCACGGACAGCCCAAGGGTGAGCCGCCGCGGCGCGTGGGCTGCCTAAGCAGGCGTTCGCCGACGGGAAGCATGTGACCGCGTCGGCGCCCGTCGAGGTGCCCGCGCGGCCGAGCTTCGATTTCGATTTCTTGCTGCATCTACTCGCTGCCGTGGATGGATCGGGGGCAGTAGCAGGGCGTCATCTGCAGCCGCACCGATTCGGCCACCCCCAGATGCAGTACCAGCAGCTCGGCGACGGCCGCAGCCGCGTGCCACCGTTCACACACGACGGCCGTGGCCAGAAGCACTTATACCCGCCGCCACCCATTCAGGCGGGCGCACCGGCGCGGCACAGGTATGAGGTGCTCATGGAGGTCGGCCGCCTTGCTGCTTACATAAGGACACGGACTTGGATTAGTGACAAGCTTCGCTCACACCTTAACTTGCAGTTTGTACAATACACAAAACTTGAATCGATTGAATCAACCATTAGCTGGAGATCTTAATTAGAATCGGGGCTGCCGTAGTGCTATTAGCTGCATATAATGCTGCTACTTTCCTATTGTTTGTTGATTGATATTGTTGTTGCTATTACTTTCATGCAGCAGCTGCTAATCTGATGTGTTGGACATGCATGGCCGACGGCGAGGAGCTGAGAATTTATCTAGGACCTAAATTTGACAGGTGAAAGTTGTTCTGCTTGTTGCTTGCTAGCTTCACGGTGACTGCCTGAACTTTTAGACAGTCTTCAGTTTCGCAACTGCAGCCTGCATTCTACCATGACAATCTGAAGTTATACCAAGAATCGTCAACCTTTTTTCAGTTATTCACTCGTTTTAAGCTTGCTTGTTTTTCTGGAATAAATTGCCCTAGAAGTAGTGATTTAGTCGGGCACCTTGGCAAAAAAATTCAGGCACTAATCACCGTGGGTGCAGTAAACATGCTTCTTTTTGCTAGCAAGAACAAATACAATTTTCTTTCTCTTCTGCTGTGTGTGAATAGGTGTCTCCATAGCTGTTCTTACTTACCCTCGATCAATCTCTAAAGATTTTGTTAGAAGTGTGGTGGGTTTGCAAAACTAGGGGTGGTTTTCTGAATTTTTTTCAACCACTACTGCTCAGCTTGCTACACAATGGAGTAGAGGTTTCTGAATTTCTGAACTTTGTCTTGAAGCATGTTTCAATTTATTTGAAGGTTCGGATATTCTATTACGCTTCTTTGCGGCGTAAGACGTGCGTACGGCAGCGCTGCCTCTGGCTGCTCCCTAGCGACGTGTTCGTTTTGGATTGAATTAGCGTAGGAGAACTACTCCAATACGAAGCCATGGGTATTCCGATCTGAATTATCTGGAGAATTTGCTGCTATAAATAGAAAGGCTGGACTGGAAATGAAGCTAAATTGCATCGTCGCAGGTCTGCAAGTATGTCGCCTCCGCCTACTTCGCCGGAAGTTCGCCCAAAGTTGCCTCCGCCGACTTCGCCTCGCCGAAAAACAAGATGTTGTATCGCCTCCGCGAGGCCTGTTGGACTATCAACGGTCCGTTCGAGTTCCAGTGTCATACGTACGACCACCGCCGCCTTCTCTCCTTGCTCGAGCTTGCTCGGACGTCCGTACCCGACCTCCGATGCCCCGTCTATGCCTGATCAGCGACGCCGCCGGTGCAACCTCTGCCGCCTCCCATCGAAACTCGGGCTCACGACCCCGTTGCACTCGAGGTCTGCTGCTCCGTCCATTTCGCACCCGAACACGCGGCCGGCCATTAGCGCTTGAGCAAACCGGCTGGTCATCCACACTTGCGAGCTCCTCCCTACCGTCGGACTGTTATTCTCGCAACACCAACATCAACCACTGGTTGTCCAGCACAATTCCATGGTGCACACATAGGGCACAGCATCGAAAGGTTTAAGTGCTAATTGTCTTGCTCTGTCTTAGACAATATTTTTTGTTTGGGAGATGCAAAGCATCCAGGATGTGTACACTAGAGAATGGCGTGAGAGATCTTGTTTATACTGGATAATGGCAATGGCATATATATTAATATATATGTGTAGTTCCAGTCCTTTGACAGTATAGGTGAACTGGAGAATTCTATCAAAGATAAGTGCCCTGTCAAGATTGATATTGACCTGTCTTTCGTTAGTTGTTTACACCATTAAATATGCCAATTATTAACTTCTTTTAGCTGTTATATTATGCACTGCATGCTAATACCAACAAAAATAGTTAGTGACAAGAATATAACCAGCGTGGCAATAATATGTTTGCACCAGGGAAGAGAGAACTACTGTAAGAAACACATCATGTTTCTTTCCCATCATTTTAGTGTGTGCCATGTTATCTTTGTTCAAATGTTGCTGACTGTGTATGTTTTCTATATATATTCACAGGATATATCCGATTATGTTTATGTTCTGTACTGCTGCTCCAGAGTGCTGGCCGTCAAGGGCCATTGTTATCAAATCATGGATATGTCGCTCTTCGCCGGGTTTTCACACCCATGCTTCGAACACCCCGCATGCTTTTCTTCCTCTGCTCTATAACCCTTTGGTATTTTCTTCCTCTACTGTGTACGCAGTGGCAGATTCTATGGTATTTGTTTATCTGCATGTATTCTGTCAGTTTGTCTCTTTCCTTATGCATAACTGGTATAGTTCAATTTTGTATTTGGAATCGTGGTGCCTTGCCTCGAGCATCTGCCCAAAAATGAGGTTCTACTGGATTTGTGAAATCCTTTGGAATGAGCCCTCCAAGGCAGGGTTTCCTTCAAATTTCTGTACCGATTTCGTATGAAACGAACGGGTCAGAGGTAAACAAAACTACAGGTTTTCAAACCTGTAACTTTCCTTTGATTTTCCTACAGACCGAACTGGGCCTTAAGTTACATTCGCACAATCCAAGATCATTAACTGAAATTACAAATAATTGTTTTTAAATTAATATTACCAATAATTGTTGACATTTATCAATCCAGAAGCATAATCATTTGGAACCCATTAATATGTAAATCACTGCAGCGATGCCATATCCACTATATCAAGTTTGTCTGCTCTATTTCGTGAAGATGGTTGTATGAAGAACTAATACTCAAAAAATTACTGGAACTATGTTCAACCTTTCTTTATTCTAGCTGAAATTATGTTTACCATAAGTAGATCACAACAGGTTAGACTGTTTGATTATGTCGAGTTACTTTTCTCAACACCTATGTAATTTTTCTAATATGTATGTTCATGACTCCCAGTTTGACCTCCTTCCCTATGCATATTAATGACTGCGTATAAATACATAGCATGCTCAGGCTCAAATGTACAGCTAAAATGAAGGGGGGTGATCATGTCTTCGGCACAAAGTACATGATCGTGTGCGGGAATTTGTTTCTCCCGTTGCAACGCACGGTCATGTTTGTTTACTAGTAATAATAATAATATATATATATATATATATAATAATTTTTTTAATAATAAACCACGTATCGCTTCTGTCGTACGTCGTCGTCGATTTTTGCAAAAAAGCCCCTGTTGTTCTGGGTATTCAACCCGCAGTACAATTTTAAGTGGTTATCTGAGAAAACGTTTCGTTTTTTCATAAAACACCCTATCGTTCGGACTATTCAACCCGCAGTCCTAGCAGATTTGTAAAGAAAAAAAGAACGCACACGGCCAGGCTCGCTTCCTCTCCCTCTCGCCCACGTAGTCCTCACCGCCGCCGCCGCCGCCACCCACGCCAGCCGCTTCCCGCAAGCTCCGGCGTAATGCAGCACGCCCCCAAGCTCCCCACGGTCCGCGCCTCCCTCCCCTCCGGCCAGATTCTCTGCTCCCGGCCTCTACCGCCCGCCGGCAACCCCACCGTCATGGCTAGGGTTTCGGGCAGGGCTTCATCGGCGCGTCTCCGGCGGTCGCAGGTTCGTCCCTCCTTCCTTCTTGGCCGGGATCCGCCAACCCTACACCTCACCTTCTCTTCATATCCTCTGCTGCAAGGCATGCCATGGGATTTCGCGGGGAAGTTGCTGCCTTCCACGACAAAGAAAAATACAATACCTCGCCGACATCCCCAGCCAAGGCCGCCTTTCCGCTCAACCCCTCCTCCGTGCCCTCCCTGCATCCTCGCCTTTGTCTCCCTAAACACTGACCAAGCCTTCCCCTAAACCTGATCCGGTGGTGCTATTGCATCTTGGTTTTGTGAATGCTATTGCATCTTGAAAAGAATGGGGAACTGATTATTGGTTCAAAATAATTGGGGCACATAGAGATGTGAGAGATTGAGGGGTTCGGTTTGGGAATTTTATACAGAGAGATGGAGGGGTTCAGTTGGGGATTTGTATCATATCATGTTGCTGTGTATGCCATACTTTATTCTTTGCTCTGCTTGGTGGAATTTTGTACAGGATGATATGATTTGGATCAGTTATATGTGATGTTCTGTCATGCTTTTGGTGCTCCTGCTGAAGAGATATTTTTTTAGCTATTTGTCTTCATTATTGCTACTGGTGCTGATTGCATTTGTTTTTGCTATCATATGCAGATTCCGTGAGTGCATGAGAGATTAATACGATTGCCCCGTGTGTGATAGCTTGAAATGGATGGGTGATGCTTGGTGTATTCTTGTGTGTCAATCGGAACAAACATGGAGGGAGGATAGGCTCCAGTTCATTCTGGCTCCATTAACAGAGTTCGACCACTCTGAAAAAGGTGATGCTCTGTAGTAAGTTTTTTTATGGTTGTATGTGTTTTTATTGATGTGTTTGCACTGTCTGTTTATTGCATATTCAATTGTTCGAAAAAGGGGTGTCATTTGTGCCAGGTTAATCAACCAGGGAAAGTAACACTTGATTACAGGGTAATAAAGTTAGGAGGAGTATGTAAAGTTATGTAGCTTCGTACACAGATGTCAGTTTTTAGTTGTTGGTCAGTTATGTAGCTGCTCTCCGATGACATTCAGTCAAATATACACGGAGGACACGGAACAAATCAGAAAGAAAGTAGCAAGTTGTTAAATGTGATTTTCCGCTTTCATTTTGTGGCACCCTATAGCTTGTCAAAACTTCATGTGTTCTATCTTGTGCGCCTCTTGTGGTTTTACCAATGGAGTTGGCTCTAGCTCTTGAAAAGATGGTGAATGAGAAGCTTCCGAACCTGCCCACTGTAGGTTTCTCCTTCATGCCTATTTATAAGAAAATTACTTTAAAGGTATTTGTGTGCGCGTTCGTCCCACTGAATTCCTAATTATTTATCCGAACCAGTACATGCAAATGTCAGACCATATCTAAAATGTTCATCCCAAATTTAGCAGGTAGCAACAAGGTGAAAAGATCCTTAGCTGGGAATCTTTATTCAGAGTCAATTTCTTTAGGAGCAGGTAAAACCGCCTCGATGCTGAGAGATCTGCCATACATGCACTATTGTCTCGAACCACTTTACTTCATTGTGTGCTTTACTGACTAAATAACCACTGTCGAATTCTTGTAAAAGTGTAAAGCTGTGAAGAAGATAACCAAGTACGTGTGATGCAGTTTAGGAGAATTGGCAAACAGCACAGTTAGTTTGTACTATTATAATAGTGAATTCGTACATGGTGGTGTAGTTGTACTGTTATGTCATGTTCAGCAGCGATAGCACCATTGCTCTTCATGTTTTTAGTTTGATATGTACTAATTCAGAAAGATTTGTCACTTATTGGTGGTTGTTAGCCACCTGAAGTTAATGGGAGAGGAAGGAGCATGAGTGGTCTTTTCTTTTCCTTTCACAAATTAGTCACAACATCCTCTAATTACCATGAACGCACATGGGGCTCAAAGGAAAATATTGTCCAGGTGTTTTAAGTTCTTGGAGCTTTCCATGCTAACAGGAGGAGACAATTGAACTTGCCTTTTTTATGTAGGGTTACTCATGCAGTTTCGGAAGGAGATTTTCGATCATGAGTTCACATACCAGATGGAAGAGCCATGGGCCAACATATGGAAGTGGAGATAAAAAAACTCTGGTTTGCAAGATGCAGCAATTGGCGTTGCGAGCAATAGCCAAAACCATCACTGACAAGAAATATGAGATCCTCAAGCAAGGTATTGATTGGACCCCCAAAAAACTAACCACGTTTTTTCTAAGATTTTCCTATCTTGGATAAAGTTAATAGTTAATATTTATGCGCTCCGTTGCTTTTATCTGATTATGTTATGGAAAGGAGAATCAAGATCTTTGTTTATAAGTTTGATAAGATTGTTGGAATAATCTTTGTGTGCTCCTTTTCTTTTGTCAGATTATGTTTTGCAGACTTGCATGCTCCACAGTTTGTAATTGCTTGGCGTCGACTATTCACAACTACCAACTCACCATCAAAATCAGAACTCGACAAGGTTTAGAACTAACTGAAGGTAGTGTTCTTGCCCTTTTATGATACATGCTTCCAAATACTACTCCCTCCGTCCCATAATTTAAGAACGTTTTTTAAGCAATCATTAATAATTATAGCTGAAATGTATAGAAGGTAAAAGGGAATAAATTCGTCTAAGACTTGAGATAGGCAAGTGATCGTCCAAGTATAAATGGAAAACAAGGTGCTCCTCATTACAGTGAATAGTACCATTTCATTTACTCTGATGTTAGTTTCTTACACATTTCTAGCTTGCAAATGTTCGCTACTATCAAATTTTGTGGATCGAGGATGCTTCCTGATGGCTAGGGGATTCCCTGAAAGAGATGGTCTAAATTGGCGGCCTTTGGATTTCCTACGTAGAATGGCCGTGACATTTCTCGGACAGTAGAATGAATCCGAATCGTTCATATTAATTAGCCATTTCCTTAGATCATTCGTTTCAGATAAAAAGTGATAACTTAAAATCTATGAGCGACCACATGTTCAGTCTTCATCCAAAGTTCTGGTTCTACAATATGAGTCCACTATTTAGTTCGGATGTTTCTACCTCTGCAGATTCCAATTCATTTTTAAACTGCTCATGTGATTCATTTAGCAATTCCTCTTGCTACCCTCTGGATATATTATTTGCTCTACCTAAAACAAGGCTACTGCTTTTGAATCTTGTGTATAGAGTAAATATGGGTGTGTTTTGATTTGTAGGCTGCTTGGATGCTGAGAAATTAAAAGAGTTTAAACTTGTGCAGAAGAGACAAATCGGTCTTAATGTGGCCAAGTTCAAATTTGCTCTCCCGACACCTACTTATGTGTTGGGCATTCCAATGCGACAACATATAAGTTGCAGGTTTCAACACTTACTGCTCATGTCCTGATCTACATTTCAGTTGAGTGCTCTCTTTTTTGGGTTCAAGGAGTGAGTGAAATATTCTTATAATTCTATCGATGTATGCATTGTGTAAACTGGCTGCACCATTGCAGAGTCAAGGATGCTACTCTCGGCCTCTCAGTAAAAATTGACGTCTAGAGTCTCCTTGGTTCAGGCTCTGATTATAGGTTTGGATTTGCTTCTTCTTCTGATGTTTAGATATCGACTGGAAAAAAAAGATCACATGCTAATGTGCACATCGGAGGTTTGCGCCACTGAGGAGCGTGTCCGTGTTGTGAGTGTCACCGTTCATGGGAACCTCCAAGATCTAACACTATGCGAATGTTGTTAGCTCGCTCCTTCACAAATGAGTATCTTAAGCTATCGCGTATCTCGCATTGTTAGACAAACTGTTTCTGCATGCTGAGTGCTTGACCATGTTTAGATGACAGGGAAGGCTCCTGGAATGATACAATTGTTGTTCTATTTCTGTCAACACACTCTGCTTAATCATGTTGATTTATTATTATTTTTCTCCGTTGCAACACACAGGCATGTGGCAAGTATATGTATAAACTTAGATTTTGTCCAATCTGTTGTACAATGTGTTGCTATTTCTTCAGTCGGTGTAATTTTCTAACCATATTAACAATGCTCAATTGCCTAGCTCAAATGATGTTGAAGCTGAGAAGCAGCATCTGGTAGGATGCATAGTCTGAATTTTTGCACCGAGATTCAAATGATACCACAGCTCATATGATGCACAATATTTCTGAAAATCTAGGAGCCTATGATCCAATCTATATTAGGACTTGGGAGGACGAGAATAAATATCCAATCTGAACCCAACTCTCAATAGGTCCATCGTTTTTGTCATCAGCAACGCATCATTTTTCTCCCGTTGCAACGCACGGGCATTCTTGCCACCGTAATTTGGTCCGCCAACTTCGTCCGTCGCTGTTTTCGTCCGTCAACCTGGTATATACGTCCGCTTTCCTTCCTTTCGTTAAAAACTTCTTCGTCAGCCTCAGGTGGGCTAAACAAATTCTGGCCCTCCAAACCCAAACCTGCCCGTGTGCTGGGCCGCCACCTATCCTGACGAGCGAGCCAAAAATAAAATAATTGCTCGTAGTCAAAGTTGAACCCGCAACCTCCCGTCCTCTATAGGGTGCAGTGGCCAACTAAGCTAAGTTGTGCTTTTGTTAGGTAGAAGATCAATTAAGTTGTTAAATTGTCCCACATCGGCCCTTTAGATTCAATTCCTCTGATTTATATACAACTTTGCCTTTGTTGGGTGTTAAGAAGTCGTCTTGGGAATAAGGAAAGAGAGAGCACAAATAAGAAAGGAAGGAGAGGCTGGATTCACGTAGGATTTCGAAGGGACATGAGAGAGAAAGGCAGCAAATTGCGGCTAATAAGGAAGCAAAGAGATTCAACCTAATTGACCTGTGGGCTATTAAACGGAGACAAGCATGCATATGCTGCATAATTAAGGGGGAGGGTTACCCAATGCCGCTGGTGAGCCGGCAACGCCGACGGCGAGGAGCGGTCATCCGGCGCAGAGGTGTTAACGTGGAAGAAAAAGAGATCTCGGCCTGCCCAGAAAGTCATCCGGCGCCGAGCGCGTGTGTGCCGTGGTGCGCTGAGCGTCTCTCAGCAGCGATGCCAGATCAGAAAAGTTGCACGGTAACTTCCTATCCTGAGTAAGACTTCATCGAATCATTGATCAATTTATTGTTCATCTAGCTGTTGCACTGATTATAAAAAATACTACTAATATCATTTTTTATCATAACGCTTTTCCATAGAATATTTGATCAGTTTATTGGTTCAGTACAATTTTTACTATCTTGCATAATACTGCATATATATTTCTAAATATGTACGAAATAACACCAAGTCATATAATTTAGGTACTATAATTTTTATAAATTTCTAAAATATTAGGGTCCCATTTTTCATTTGCTCCGGGGCCTCAAATTCCTGGAGACGGAGTGACAACATACATGTTCGTGGTGCAGAGTCAGGCTGATGTTCAGGAGCCCACATACCCACTTGGATTCAGTTTGATCCCTCTCTTTGTCGGACATACTACTGCGGCTGCTTCCCCAACCGTTAATGTAATGGTGGCTGCAGGCACGCCACCTCTGTCTATGCAGGTGCAGCAAGTGGAGGAAGGTTAAGAGAAGGTACCAGAGATCAAAGTGGCAAAGAAAGTTAAGGCAGATGCTAGGACCACGGGACAGGATGATGATTTTCCTTATAGCAATTTTAAAAAAGAAAATGAATTGTGTATTTCACTGGTGATGATTTCACAGGACACAGACATGATGATGATTTGGACTGAAGCAAACTGACTGGGAGCTACGATAGGTAAAATATTGAATACCATGCAACGGGGCGTAAAATTCTTATGAAATGCGAATGTGTTTTGCAATACAAGTCAAAGTTTCTCCTATAGCAACGCCCGAGCATTTATGGTTCATTGGCTACAAATGACAAGTGACCGATAAAGAGCAATGTTGGAGTTGGGGGCTAGGGTTTAGAGTTCGCGTAAGTCGAGTGGGGGTGGGGGGGGTGTTGACAAGGTATCATTCCTGATCTTGCCTAACACAAAGTCTCTCCAAACACAAACAAGTTGAAGGGGATGTGTTGATAAGTGGAAGGCGAGGTGTTGATAAGGTTTTGCTTGCTGTCACTCTTACTCTAGATTTATCGGTTCAACGCCTTACTTTAAATTTGTTATCATTATTATTTCTTTCCGTTTACTTTTAAATTTAGCTCGTGGCATTATGTCCAAATTGTTAAATTTTAGAATGAACTAATAAATTGAACTAAGTTGGCTCGGGGCCACATCTCATGTTTCGAAATGGTATCCTGAAAAAACCTGCCATCAATTGATTCATTGTACGCCATGTTAAAACATAGGACGTAAACATACGAAGGTCTTGAAATGCTTATCATTTTAAAAAAATGTGCTATTTTTATCTCCCGTTGCAACGCACGGGCATTTTTGCTAGTCTTTACCTAATAATAAAGCAAATTGGGTTTCTGGTCGTCCGTCATGGCATTTTTCAGAAAAGTCCCTCTATTTCAGAGAATTCAACCCGCAGTCCTGTTTTAAGTAAAAACGAATCGTTTTTACGTATTTTACACAAAAGCCCCTATGTTTTCTTGAAATCAACCCGCAGTCCGGATTTAAGTCACACCCGAACCGTTATTTACATTTTTCGAAAACCCCCCTGATCTTTTACGTAATTCATCCGCGGATCATATTTAAGTCAAACAAATGTTTTTCTAAATCATTCATATCTTTTAAACCGTAACTCCGATTTGAACATGTTATATATGAAATTTGATTAGAAAAATATGTAGAATATGAATATGAGATTATTTTTACCTGTTAAGTATTTTTAAATATTATTTTGAAAGATATTTAAGTCAAACAAATGATTTTCTAAATTATCCGTATCTTTTAAACCGTAACTCCGATTTTAATATGTTATATATGAAATTTGATTAGAAAAATGTGTGAAATCTGAATATGATGTTAATTTTACCTGTTAAATATTTTTTAAATATTGTTTTGAAAGCAAACTTATAATTTATAGCGCACGATCCGTTTTTCTTTCGTACCGGCGGCGAGGGTGAGAAGGAGGATAAGCGGCAACACAAATATGATGCCTCGCTAAAATAAAGGAGATGGACCTGTTGTGGTCTTGAGTGATGGTTGTTGGGTTAAGAGCGTGTGTTATGTTTTCTCTCCCGTTGCAACACATGGGCTCTTTTGCTAGTAATACTAAAATAAACACAATTACCTTGGCCGCTACCGTGGTTAATCTCAAACCGCATCATGCAACTGGCTAACAATTATTTTCTGACCCATCGGCTTCTAAACGGCCGAGTGATTGATTAAAGGCTCAGTAGTATCTAGGCCATGGACACAATGACATAAAGCTAGGAGCAACTAGTTAGGGAACAACCATAAAAAAATTAGTTAGAGAGCACTTCTTCGCAAGCATCCCAACGATCACTCCCACGCGTAGCCATTTGGCGCGTTCTCAGCCGTCCCCACGTATCGTGCTCTGAGCGTTTCCTCCGGATTTTGCTTTTTTTATTTTTCCGCACGCGTTTTTGGCTTTTTGGATTGGTTTTTTCCGGGGTTTTTTTAAGTTTCGGTTTTTCACCGGTCTTTCTTAGTTTTTCCACAAAAAAATATAATTTTTTTGCGCGAAAAAACATTTTTTTTGTTTTTTTCGTGAGAGATACGATTTTGCTTCCGTGAGAGGCACGGCCGTGCCTCTTAGAAACAGAAAAAAATGTGTTTTCTATTTTATTTTTTTGCGAGAGGCACGGTCGTGTCTCTCGGAAACGAAAAAAACGTGTTTTCTGATATATATATATATATATATATATATATATATATATATATATATATATATATATATATATATATATATATATATATTTCTATCGCGAGAGGCACGGTTTTTCAGTCCGGTTTTTTTGTCCGATTTTTTTGTGAAAAAAAAGTTCGTCAAAACCTATTAATATGGGATCTAATTTTGAAGACCTCGACGCAAGGGACCCAACGATGAAAACGGTTCGAGATTTCAACACACGATTTCAGAGATAAAACGCTTTAGAAATACGGATCTACAAAAAAAAGGAAAACTCCTAGGTTGCGACAAGTGACACACATGTAGTGCGCCACTTGTCGCAACATGGGAAGGTGGAAGTTATCTTTAAAAAAAGCACTCCTCTATTAGTGATTTTGCATAAAGCTATGTCGGGATGAACCGGGCCACGAGTCGTGATCCATGTCGATAACGATTTCTGGTTGCTCTTAACTGAAGTGCTGGTACAGCTAGACTTGGACGCATGGAGCTGCGCGGAGGGGCCGGCGACGAGTGAGCCTCCAACGTTGCAACCGCCAGCCGGAGCCAAAATATGAAATCCAGCAGATAAATCAGAGAATGGTTTCATACTTGAACCATACCCATACATGTATCTCTCAAAACCATACTTAAACCATACCCGTTTAATGTCATTTTCAGCCCAACCAAAACTGAACTCACTATTTTTTCCACCCAAACCAATTTAAGCCCAATACATAACCGTGGATTTAAACCGAATACAAAACTATGGGTTTGCTTCAACGTACATATGATTGCACAAATTGACATATTAAGAAACAGATAAGATAGAAAAGGCATAAGTGCATCTACAATAGTTTGGGAACAAAGTTATCCTTGAGATACAGTCAGCAAACAACAAAAGACAAAAAGACAATACCCACGGCTGAAAAGCTCACTGACAAGTGTATTAAAGCCAATTGCTTAGCCAAAGCACAAGCAAACACATCCTATTTGCATAATACAGAATTACATAGTGCATCGCAGCATGTACGCGGATCAAAGATACTCGTTGTCGGTGCGTCGTTGGTTATTGCACATAACCAATGCCGAGAAACCGGTTTGGACCCATAGTTTATAACCGTTAATAACCAAACCGTTTAAACCATAACCAACTATATCCAAACTGGTCTCTTCACATACCCAAAACAAAACCAAATCAAAAAAGGCTCGGTCCAATAAAACCTAAACCAATCAAACTCAAAGAACCGAACCGTTTCACGTGGTTTTTTAGTTAACCATTTTCAGGTTTACCAGCAGAGGCTGGTGCCGCCTGTTCCGCAACTCCTACCGGCGAGTCCGGTCCAAGGTTGCGGAGCGGGAGCGAGCGTCGTAGTCGATCATACACAGGTACAGAAAGTAAATTGACACAGAGATGTAGAGGGGAGTCTTTCTTTATTAATCATTGATCAAGTATCTATACAAGGGGTGCTCTCCTCTTTATATAGCTAGGGGTAGGGGATAAGTGCCCACATTAACGTTAAGTGGGGAAACGTTCGGTCAAAGGGAGGCTGCTGGCCGAGCCGGGCCGTAGCGCTCCTATCGGTCCATTAGTTTCCCAACACTCCCCCTTGGGCAGTTATCCGTATATCCATGCCTCAAAACTCCGAAAAACCCAGTGGGAAAAAATATGGAGAAAGAACGCATAGTATACATTGTTGTATTGCACGAATTGCCTTGTCAAAAACCTCAAGTGAGAAACATCAGGAAAACTCACTCAAGGGAAAAAGAGTACAATCCACTCAACCATCAGGTTGAGTACTCAATCATCGGGATCGAGATTTTAACGACGAGTTTGTGAAGTTTCTCCCCCTGAACCTTGCATCTCTCTAAGTCTCATCATACCGATTCCACGCACACACCTCTCAAAGGATGATGCCGGTAGTGATTTAGTGAACATATCAGCAAGATTGTCACATGACTTAGTATGCAATATTCTCACCTCGTTCAACTGTTGCAGCTCATGTGCATAGAAGAACTTGGGGCTAATATGCTTTGTGAGGTTAATCTTCACATAACCCATCTGAACTTGTGCAACACAAGTAGCATTATCTTCATAGATAATGGTAGGGGTTTGTACGGTGTTCAGCCCACACGTCTGCTGAATGTGGCTGATCATCCGGCGAAGCGATACACATTCTTTTGATGCTTCGAATACTGTAATAATTTCCGAGTGGTTCGTGGAAGTCGACACGAGAGTTTGCTTGGTCGATCTCCAGGAAAACGCAGTTCCACCACAAAGGAAAACATATCCAGTATGTGATTTGCAATCATGCGGGTCCGATAGGTACCCAGCATCGGCATAGCCTATAAGAGATAGGTCTTGATTCCTTTTATAAAATAAGCCAAGATCTTGGGTCCCTCGCAGGTAACAGAAGACGTCCTTGACACCTTTCCAATGTCTCTTGGTAGGTTCAGAACTGTACCTAGCAAGCAAACTGACGGCGAAAACAATGTCCGGCCGTGTACAATTTGCGAGGTACATGAGTGCTCCAACTGCACTCAGGTAAGGAACCTCTGGTCCCAGAGTTTCCTCCCCCTCTTCCTTAGGCATGAACGGGTCCTTGTCTGGCTGTAAAGATGTCCCGACCATCTGGGTCTTAGAAGGATATGCCTTATCAAATCCAAATCTTTCCAACACCTTCTGGGCGTAGGCCGACTGGTGCACTAGAATCCCATCAAGGGAATGTTCAAGTTGCAGACCTAGATAGAACTTGGTTTTACCCAAATCCTTCATCTCGAATTCCAACATCAGGTAGGAACTCACTTCCTTAATATCCTCAGGTGTACCGATTATGTTTAAATCGTCCACGTACACCAAGATTATACATAATCCATCTTGGGATCGCCGTATAAAAACACATGGGTAATCTTTATTGCTCGTGTAGCCCTTCTGATGAAGGAAATCGCTTAGGCGATTATACCACATTCTACCAGACTGTCTGAGTCCGTACAATGCCGTTTGAAGTTGAACACTGTATAGACTCCTGTTTGCTCTATCATGGTTCGGAACAGGGATACTGATGACCCACAAGTATAGGGGATCTATCGTAGTCCTTTCGATAAGTAAGAGTGTCGAACCCAACGAGGAGCAGAAGGAAATGACAAGCAGTTTTCAGCAAGGTATTCTCTGCAAGCACTGAAATTATCGGTAACAGATAGTTTTGTGATAAGATAATTCGTAACGGGGAACAAGTAATAAATGTAGCAAAGGTGCAGCAAGGTGGCCCAATCCTTTTTGTAGCAAAGGACAACCCTGGACAAACTCTTATATAAAGCAAAGTGCTCCCGAGGACACATGGGAATTTCTGTCAAGCTAGTTTTCATCATGCTCATATGATTCGCGTTCGTTACTTTGATAATTTGATATGTGGGTGGACAGGTGCTTGGGTGCTGCCCTTACTTGGACAAGCCTCCCACTTATGATTAACCTCTCTCGCAAGCATCCGCAACTACGAAAGAAGAATTAATATAAATCTAACCATATCATGAAACATATGGATCCAAATCAGCCCCTTACGAAGCAACACATAAACTAGGGTTTAAGCTTCTGTCACTCTAGCAACCCATCATCTACTTATTACTTCCCAATGCCTTCCCCTAGGCCCAAATAATGGTGAAGTGTCATGTATTCGACGTTCACATAACACCACTAGAGGAGAGACAACATACATCTCATCAAAATATCGAACGAATACCAAATTCACCTGATTACTTGTAATAACAAGACTTATCCCATGTCCTCAGGAACAAACGTAACTACTCACAAAGCATATTCATGTTCATAATCAGAGGATTATTAATTATCATTAAGGATCTAAACATATGATCTTCCACCAAGTAAACCAACTAGCATCAACTACAAGGAGTAATCAACACTACTAGCAACCCAAAGGTACCAATCTGAGGTTTTGAGACAAAGATCGGATACAAGAGATGAACTAGGGTTTGGAGAGGAGATGGTGCTGGTGAAGATGTTGATGGAGATTGACCCCCTCTCGATGAGAGGATCGTTGGTGATGACGATGGCTTCGATTTCCCCCTCCGGGAGGGAAGTTTCCCCGGCAGAACAGCTCCGCCGGAGCCCTAGATTGGTTCTGCCCAAGTTCCGCCTCGAGACGGTGGCGCTTCGTCCCGAAAGCTCTCTTATGATTTTTTCCAGGTCAAAACCCTCCATATAGCATAAGATGGGCACCGGAGGGCTGCCAGGGGGCCCACAAGCCACAGTGGCGCGCCCCCAGGCTTGTGGCCTCCTGGTGGGTCCCCTCTGGTATTTCTTTCGCCCAATATTTTTTATATATTCCAAAATAATTCTCCGTAACTTTTTAGGACTTTTGGAGTTGTGCAGAATAGGTCTCTCATATTTGCTCCTTTTCCAGTCCAGAATTCCAGCTGCCGGCATTCCCCCTCTTCATGTAAACCTTGTAAAATAAGAGAGAAAAGGCATAAGTATTGTACCATAATGTGTAATAACAGCCCATAATGCAATAAATATCAATATAAAAGCATGATGCAAAATGGACATATCAACTCCCCCAAGCTTAGACCTCGCTTGTCCTCAAGCGAAAGCCGAAATCGATAAATATGTCCACATGTTTAGAGATAGAGGTGTCGATAAAATAAAATACGGACATGAGAGCATCATGATCATCTTTAGAACAACAATACTTATTGATATATAATTTCTTATACTAGAGTAACAATTCATTCACAAGGTAAAGTATGAATCGAGAACTCTATTGAGAACCAACAAACTATGATCTCAGTCCTTGAAGCAATTGCAATTTATCATAACATCGGAAAGAGTCAATATAAGAGCTTGTAAAGCAAATCCACATACTCAATCATCTTTTAGTCTTTCATAATTGCTAACACTCACGCGGTACTTATGAGGTCAAAGCTTCAATTGGACACAGAGAAAGATAGGGGCTTATAGTTTTGCCTCCCAACTATTTACCTCAAGGGTAATGTCAACAAAATAACTCATGATCACCCACATCCGAGTGGATATATGTGTCTAGATCATTCCCCAACACATGACGCTTGCCAAGAGAGAGAAAGGCAAAATATAGGAAGTGGTGAAGATCACCATGACTCTTGCATAAAGGTAAGTATTAGAAAGTAAAAGTAACAGATATGCCCTTCGCAGAGGGAAGCAGAGGTTGTCATGCGCTTTCATAGTTGGATGCGCAATCTCTTAATGCAAAAGAACATCACTTTATATTGCCGCTTGTGATAAAGAACTTTATTATGCAGTCTGTCGCTTTTATTTCTTCCATATCACAGGTTCGTATAAAGTTTATGTTCCTCACACTAATAGATCATACATATTTAGAGAGCAATTTTTATTGCTTGCACCGATGACAATTTACTTGAAGGATCTTACTCAATCCATAGGTAGGTATGGTGGACTCTCATGGCAAAACTGGTTTAAGGGTGTTTGGATGCACAAGTAGTATCTCTACTTGGTGTGGAAGTTTTGGCTAGTATGAGGTGGAAGCAAGCGTCACATGTTAAAGGATCTATAACCATATAACTTCTATTCGGAAATAAGCAAACATAACCCATTATGTTGTCTTCCTTGTCCAACATCAACTTCTTAGCATATAATATTTTAGTGAGTGCTCACAATCATAAAAGATGTCCAAGATAATATATTTATATGTGAACCTCTCTTTCTTTATTACTTCCTTTTAATTGCAGCAATGACCAATCGCTATGTTTGTCAACTCACAACAAATTTCAATCGGCATACTTCTTATATGTGAAGTCATCACTCCCCATAAGATCATCATATATACTCTTTGCTTTTATTCTATACTTCTTTCTATTTCTTTTCTCAAGATCATAGCAAGCAAGCAAAGCCCTCAACTCAAAACTACTTTTTATTATATAACTCTCGGACTCGCTTACATAGGGGGAACATAAAGCAAAACTCAAAACTAGATCACACTAAAAACTTTATTCTACTAGATCAAGATATAACCAAAAGGATCGAACTAAGAAAAATAATAAAAGTAAAAGATGTGATGGTGATACGATACCGGGGCACCTCCCCCAAGCTTGGCACAAGCCAAGGGGAGTGCCCATACCCATGTGTTTAGTTGTCTTTCTTCGGAGGTGGTGATGTCATATTCCTGGCGATGATGCCCCTCAGAATGCGATTCTCCTCCTCAAGCTTGTTATTTTGCTGTCTAAGATCCATTATTTCCTTGCGAAGTTTTCCAGTGATGGTTAGAGCTCCCATCACCTATGGATGTTTATTGCTGCAGGGGAAGAAGCAACACTCTTTTTCATATTTTCATAAGTAAGAAATTTAGCATTGGGAGGGATGACCAAATTTGGAATTGCTAAGCTCTGAAGTTCCTCCAACATGGCTCCAGGTTTTAGATGAGAGGTAACTCCTTGGTCTTCCTCCATGGCATACACCCTTTTCAAGTCGGCCTCCATCTCTTCCTCCGTGGCCTGCCCGAAGTGGTTGGCTTCGCTATAGGCTCCGGTCCCCGGTGTCGGGTGAGAGACACGGCTCTCCCCGACCGACTCTTGCGAAGACATCTTGCTCTAAATCTGCTGCAGAAACAACTCAAAACGAAAACATGAGGTATTGTCTTGATACGAAGGTCAAAACCTTCGGGAGATTATATAATGAATTTTTACCGATCTAGAGGAGTATACCACAAGAAAACGGAGTCCGGAGGGCACACGGGGTGGCCACAAGCCACAGGGGCGCGCCCCTTGGCTTGTCGCCTCCTCGTGCACTTTTCGGACTACTTTAAATTTTCCTAATTTATTAAATATTCCAAAACGAAGAAAAATTGCCATTGGAAAAGTTTTGGAGTCGGTTTACTTACCGTACCACATACCTACTCCTTTTCGGAGTCTGAAACGTTCTGGTAGACATCCCTTATGTACTCCTCCGGGGTTATGGTATTGATAATATTGGTTTCAACATTTATGGGAGTACCTGAGATATAATGTTTGATTCTTTGCCCGTTCACCACCTTTGGATTTGTGCCTTCGGCGTTGTTGATCTTGATGGCACCGGAACGATATACTTCCTCGACAATGTAAGGCCCTTCCCATTTAGAGAGAAGTTTTCCTGCAAAAAATCTTAACCGATAATTGTATAGCAAGACATGGTCACCTACATTGAATTCACGCTTTTGTATCCTTTTATCATGCCATCTCTTAACTTTTTCTTTAAACAACTTGGCATTCTCATAGGCCTGGGTTCTCCATTCATCAAGTGAGCTAATGTCAAATAACCTCTTCTCACCAGCAAGTTTGAAATCATAATTGTGCTCTTTAATTGCCCAATAAGCTTTATGTTCTAGTTCAAGAGGTAAGTGACATGCTTTACCATAAACCATTTTATACGGAGACATACCCATAGGGTTTTTGTAAGCAGTTCTATAAGCCCATAATGCATCATCAAGTTTCTTAGACCAATTCTTTCTAGATCTATTAACAGTCTTTCGGAAGATCAATTTAATTTCTCTATTGCTTAATTCTACTTGACCACTAGACTGAGGATGATAAGGAGATGCAATTCTATGATTAACATCATACTTAGCAAGCAATTTACGGAAAGCACCATGAATAAAGTGTGAACCACCATCAGTCATTAAATATCTAGGGACTCCAAATCTAGGGAAAATAACTTCTTTAAGCATTTTAATAGAAGTGTTATGATCAGCACTACTAGTTGGAATAGCTTCTACCCACTTAGTAACATAATCAACAGCAACTAGAATATGAGTATACCCGTTGGACTTTGGAAAAGGTCCCATATAATCAAAACGCCAAACATCAAATGGTTCAATAACAAGCGAGTAATTCATAGGCATTTCCTGACGTCTACTAATATTACCAATTCTTTGACATTCATTACAAGACAAGACGAACTTACGGGCATCCTTGAAGAGAGTATGCCAATAAAAACCAGATTGTAATACCTTGTGTGCAGTTCTATCTCCAGCGTGGTGTCCTCCGTAGGCCTCGGAGTGACACTTGTGTAGGATCTGTTCCTGTTCATGCTCAGGTACACAACGTCTAATAACACCATCTACTCCTTCTTTATAAAGGTGTGGATCATCCCAAAAGTAATGTCTTAAATCATATTAGAACTTTTTCTTTTGTTGGTATGTGAAACTAGGTGGAATAAATTTAGCAACAATGTAATTAGCATAATCAGCATACCATGGGGCATTACGTGAAGCATTTATGACAGCTAATTGTTCATCAGGAAAGCTATCATCAATAGGTAGTGGGTCATCAAGAACATTCTCTAACCTAGACAAGTTATCTGCTACGGGGTTCTCAGCACCCTTTCTATCAACAATATGCAAATCAAATTCTTGTAGCAAAAGAACCCATCTAATAAGTCTAGGTTTAGCATCTTTCTTTTCCATAAGGTCTGAACTTATCACAAGCAAACACAACTGCTAAAAATTCCTATTCAGTGGTAGCAAAGTTTCTTTGAGCATTGTCTAGAGTTTTTCTAGCATCATGGATAACATTCAATTTCTTATCAACTCTTTTGTTGGAAATATGCCCTAGAGGCAATAATAAATTGGTTATTATTATATTTCCTTGTTCATGATAATCATTTATTATCCATGCTATAATTGTATTGATTGGAAACTCAAATACATGTGTGGGTACATAGACAACACCGTGTCCCTAGTATGCCTCTAGTTAACTAGTTCGTTGATCAAAGATGGTCAAGGTTTCCTGGCCATAGACATGAGATGTCATTTGATAACGGGATCACATCATTAGGAGAATGATGTGATGGACAACACCCAAACTATAAACATAGCATATGATCGTGTCAGTTTATTGCTATAGTTTTCTGCATGTCAAGTATCTGTTCCTATGACCATGAGATCATACAACTCACTGACACTGGAGGAATGCCTTATGTGTATCAAATGTCGCAACGTAACTGGGTGACTATAAAGGTGCTCTACAGGTATCTCCGAGAGTGTCTGTTGAGTGGGTATGGATCAAGACTGGGATTTGTTACTCCGTGTGACGGAGAGGTATCTCAGGGCCCACTCGGTAATACAACATCACAATAAGCCTTGCAAGCAATGTGACTAAAGTTTTAGCCACGGGATCTTGTATTACAGAACGAGTAAAGAGACTTTCCGGTAACGAGATTGAACTAGGTATAGAGATACTGACGATCGAATCTCGGGCAAGTAACATACCGAAGAACAAAGGGAACAGTGTACGGGATTAACTGAATCCTTGACATAGAGGTTCAACCGATAAAGATCTTCATAGAATATGTAGGAACCAATATGGGCATCCAGGTCCCGCTATTGGTTATTGACCGTAGAGGTGTCTTGGTCATGTCTACATAGTTCTCGAACCCGCAGGGTCTGCACACTTAAGGTTCGGTGACGTTTCGGTATAGTAGAGTTATGTATGGTGGTGACCGAAGGTTGTTCGGAGTCCCAGATGAGATCCTGGACGTCACGAGGAGCTCTGGAATGGTCCGGAGGTAAAGATTGATATATAGGAAGTCCTGTTTTGGTCACTGAAAAAGTTTCGGGTATTTCGGTAGTGTACCGGGAGTGCCGGGAGGGGTACCGGGGACCATCGGGAGGGGTGTCTCGACCCAAAGGACCTCATGGGCTGTGGGAGGAGTCAAACCAGCCCCTAGTGGGCTGGCCTAACCCCCCCACTAAGGCCCATGTGGCTTTGGGTGGAAAAAATCCAAAGGAGGAAAGGTGGAAAGGGTTTCCAAGTGGAGAGGAGGAGTCCTACTCCTAATAGGATTGGAGTAAGACTCCTCCACCTCCAATTTCGGCCAAACCTTGAGGGTTTGAGGCTGCCTCCTCCCCTCCCTCCCTCTTATATATACTAGAGGATTTAGAGGGAAGAGCTAACCCTAATTGCCACGTGCTCCCTCTACTTCATCTAGATCGGTTTCTCCTCTAGTCTAGTTTCAGCGGTGCTTAGGCGAAGCCCTGCCGGAATTGTTCCACCACCATAGCCGCCGCGCCATCGCGCCGCCGGAGAACTCTTCTACCTCTCCGCTCCCTCTTGCCGGATCAAGAAGGCGGAGATCGTCATCGAGCTGTACGTGTGCTGAACGCAGAGGTGCCGTCCGTTCGGCGCTAGATCGGAAGGACCGTGATCAGGATCGCGAGACGATTCGTGATTTGATCGCAGGACGGATCGTGATGAGATCGCGGGACGGATCGAGATTGGATCGCGAGATGGATCGTGATGGGATCGCGGGACGCTCGGCGATTTGGATCGCGAAGACGTTCGACAACATCAACCGCGTTTCTTAACGCTTCCCGCTTAGCGATCTACAAGGGTATGTAGATCCACTCTCCCTCTCGTAGATTCTCATCACCATGGATAGATCTTGCGTGTGCGTAGGAAATTTTTTGTTTCCCATGCAACGTTCCCCAACATCTTTGTCCTAGAACAACACCAACAGCATAATCACTAGCGTCGCACATGATTTCAAAGGGTAGGTTCCAATCAGGTGGTTGAACAATAGGTGCAGAAATCAAGGCTTTCTTAAGGATTTCAAATGCTTCTACACAATCATCATCAAAAAAATGAATGGAACATCTTTTTGCAAAAGATTAGTGAGAGGCCTAGAAATCTTAGAGAAGTCTTTAATAAACCTCCTATAGAAACCAGCATGACCAAGGAAACTTCTTATACCTCTGATATCCGTAGGACACGGCATTTTTTCAATAGCATCAACTTTAGCTTTATCAACTTCAATACCTCTTTCGGAGATTTTTTGTCCCAAGACAATACCCTCATTAACCATAAAGTGGCACTTCTCCCAATTCAAGACAAGATTAGTTTCTTCACATCTCTGCAAAACTCGATCAAGTTTGCTCAAGCAATCATCAAAAGAAGTTCCGTAAACGGAGAAATCATCCATGAAAACCTCAACAATCTTTTCACAAAAGTCTGAGAATATAGCAGTCATACATCTTTGAAAGGTAGCAGGTGCATTGCATAAACCAAAAGGCATACGTCTATAAGCAAAGGTACCGAAAGGACAAGTAAAAGTGGTCTTCTCTTGGTCCTCTTTTGACACAGGTATTTGAGAGAAACCAGAATAACCATCTAGAAAGCAAAAGTGTGTGTGTTTGGATAGTCTTTCTAGCATTTGATCAATAAAAGGTAGAGGGTAATGATCTTTCCTAGTAGCTTTATTTAATTTCCTAAAATCAATTACCATTCTATATCCTGTAACAATTCTTTGCGGGATCAATTCATTTTTATCATTAGGAACAACGGTAATACCTCCCTTCTTAGGGACACAATGAACGGGACTAACCCATCTACTATCAGCAATAGGATAAATTATACCTGCCTCCAGAAGCTTTAATATTTCATTTCTTACCACTTTTTTCATTTTAGGATTTAACCGTCATTGGTGATCAACAACTGGTTTAGCATCAGGCTCCATATTAATTTTATGCTGACATAGAGTGGGACTAATGCCCTTAAGATCATCAAGAGTATATCCAATAGCAGCACGGTCTGAACTTATCACAAGCAAACACAACTGCTAAAAAATCCTATTCAGTGGTAGCATAGTTTCTTTGAGCATTGTCTAGAGTTTTTCTAGCATCATGGATAACATTCAATTTCTTATCAACTCTTTTGTTGGAAATATGCCCTAGAGGCAATAATAAATTGGTTATTATTATATTTCCTTGTTCATGATAATCATTTATTATCCATGCTATAATTGTATTGATTGGAAACTCAAATACATGTGTGGGTACATAGACAACACCGTGTCCCTAGTATGCCTCTAGTTAACTAGTTCGTTGATCAAAGATGGTCAAGGTTTCCTGGCCATAGACATGAGATGTCATTTGATAACGGGATCATATCATTAGGAGAATGATGTGATGGACAACACCCAAACTATAAACATAGCATATGATCGTGTCAGTTTATTGCTATAGTTTTCTGCATGTCAAGTATCTGTTCCTATGACCATGAGATCATACAACTCACTGACACTGGAGGAATGCCTTGTGTGTATCAAACGTCGCAACGTAACTGGGTGACTATAAAGGTGCTCTACAGGTATCTCCGAGAGTGTCTGTTGAGTGGGTATGGATCAAGACTGGGGATCTATAGGGGATCTATAGGGGATCTATCGTAGTCCTTTTGATAAGTAAGAGTGTCGAACCCAACGAGGAGCAGAAGGAAATGACAAGCGGTTTTCAGCAAGGTATTCTCTGCAAGCACTGAAATTATCGGTAACAGATAGTTTTGTGATAAGATAATTCGTAACGGGTAACAAGTAATAAATGTAGCAAAGGTGCAGCAAGGTGGCCCAATCCTTTTTGTAGCGAAGGACAAGCCTGAACAAACTCTTATATAAAGCAAAGCGCTCCTGAGGACACATGGGAATTTCTGTCAAGCTAGTTTTCATCATGCTCATATGATTCACGTTCGTTACTTTGATAATTTGATATGTGGGTGGACTGGTGCTTGGGTGCTACCCTTACTTGGACAAGCCTCCCACTTATGATTAACCTCTCTCGCAAGCATCCGCAACTATGAAAGAAGAATTAAGATAAATCTAACCATATCATGAAACATATGGATCCAAATCAGCCCCTTACGAAGCAACACATAAACTAGGGTTTAAGCTTCTGTCACTCTAGCAACCCATCATCTACTTATTACTTCCCAATGCCTTCCCCTAGGCCCAAATAATGGTGAAGTGTCATGTAGTCCACGTTCACATAACACCACTAGAGGAGAGACAACATACATCTCATCAAAATATCGAACGAATACCAAATTCACCTGATTACTTGTAACAAGACTTATCCCATGTCCTCAGGAACAAACGTAACTACTCACAAAGCATATTCATGTTCATAATCAGAGGAGTATTAATTATCATTAAGGATCTGAACATATGATCTTCCACCAAGTAAACCAACTAGCATCAACTACAAGGAGTAATCAACACTACTAGCAACCCACAGGTACCAATCTGAGGTTTTGAGACAAAGATCGGATACAAGAGATGAACTAGGGTTTGGAGAGGAGATGGTGCTGGTGAAGATGTTGATGGAGATTGACCCCCTCTCGATGAGAGGATCGTTGGTGATGATGATGGCTTCGATTTCCCCCTCCGGGAGGGAAGTTTCCCCGGCAGAACAGCTCCGCCGAAGCCCTAGATTGGTTCTGCCCAAGTTCCGCCTCGAGACGGCGGCGCTTCGTCCCGAAAGCTCTCTTATGATTTTTTCCAGGTCAAAACCCTCCATATAGCAGAAGATGGGCACCGAAGGGTTGCCAGGGGGCCCACAAGCCACAGGGGCGCGCCCTGGGGGGTAGGGCGCGCCCCCAGGCTTGTGGCCTCCTGGTGGGTCCCCTCTGGTATTTCTTTCGCCCAATATTTTTTATATATTCCAAAATAATTCTCCGTAACTTTGATAACCCACAAGTATAGGGGATCGCAACAGTTTTCGAGGGTAGAGTATTCAACCCAAATTTAATGATTTGACACAAGGGGAGCCAAAGAATATTCTCGAGTATTAGCAGCTGAGTTGTCAATTCAACCACACCTGAAAGACTTAATATCTGCAGCAAAGTATTCAGTAGCAAAGTAGTATGGAAGTAACGGTAACGATGGCAAGTGACAGTAGCAGTATTGCAGTGATTGTAACAGTAGCAACGGAAAAGTAACTTAGCAAAGATCAATATGCGAAAAGCTCGTAGGCAATGGATCAGTGATGGATAATTATGTCGGATGGCATTCATCATGCAACGGTTATAACATAGGGTGACACAGAACTAGCTCCAATTCATCAATGTAATGTAGGCATGTATTCCATATATAGTCATACGTGCTTATGGAAAAGAACTTGCATGACATCTTTTGTCCTACCCTCCCGTGGCAGCGGGGTCCTAATGGAAACTAAGGGATATTAAGGCCTCCTTTTAATAGAGAACCGGACCAAAGCATTAGCACTTAGTGAATACATGAACTCCTCAAACTACGGTAATCACCGGAAAGAATCCCAGTTATTATCACCCTGGGGGATGCGGATCATAACTCGTAATAGGTGTCTACAACTTGCAAGATAGGATCAAGAACACATATATATTCATGAAAACATAATAGGTTCAGATCTAAAATCATGGCACTCGGGCCCTAGTGACAAGCATTAAGCATAGCAAAGTCATAGCAACATCAATCTCAGAACATAGTGGATACTAGGGATCAAACCCTAACCAAACTAACTCGATTACATGGTAAATCTCATCCAACCCATCACCGTCCAGCAAGCCTACGATGGAATTACTCACGAACGGCGGAGAGCATCATGAAATTGGTGATGAAGGATGGTTGGTGATGACGACGGCGTCGATTTCCCCTCTCCGGAGCCCAAATCAGGCTCCCGATCTGTCCTCCCGAGGAAGAACAGGAGGTGGCGGCGGCTCCGTATCGTAAAACGCGATGAACTCTTCTTCTTGATTTTTTTTCTCCGCAAATAGGAATATACAGGAGTGGAAACGAGGTCGGAGGAGCCACAGGGGCCCCACAAGACAGGGGGGCGCCCCCCTGGCTTGTGGCCAGGTGGTGGCCCCTCTCCGGTTGATTCTTTCGCCAATATTTTTTATTAATTCCAAAAATATTCTCCGTAAATTTCCAGGTCAATCCGAGAACTTTTATTTCTGCACAAAAATAACACCAATGCAATTCTGCTGAAAACAGCGTCAGTCTGGGTTAGTTCTATTCAAATCATGCAAATTAGAGTCCAAAACAAGGGCAAAAGAGTTTGGAAAAGTAGATACGTTGGAGACGTATCAACTCCCCCAAGCTTAAACCTTTGCTTGTCCTCAAGCAATTCAGTTGACAAACGGAAAGTGATAAAGAAAAACTTTTACAAACTCTGTTTGATCTTCCTGTTGTAAATATGTCTAACTGATGTTCAGGTTTTCAGCAAAGATTATAGACTAACCACATTCACAATAACATTTAGGTCTCACATTCACTCATATCAATGGCATAAACAACTAGCGAGCAATAATAATAAGTCTCAGATGACAACAATTTTATCAAAACAATCATGATACAATATGACATAATGGTATCTCGCTAGCCCTTTCTGAGACCGCAAAACATAAATGCAGAGCACCTCTGAAGAACGAGGACTGACTAGACATTGTAATTCATGGTAAAAGAGATCCAGTCACACTCACACTCAATATCAATTAATAGCAAAGCATACAAATGACGGAGGTGCTCTCTAACTGGTGCTCTTTATAAGAGGAGGATGACTTCCATGCTAGATACATTATAGGCGGTTCCCAAACAGAATAGTAAAGTTTTTACTCCCCCTCCACCAATCGATCACACTCCACGGCGGCCCGAATCCATGGGTGCCGTCCATACAAACAACAATCCTGGGGGAGTTTTGTTTCATTATACTTTGATTTGATTTTTGAGCATGGAACTGGGCATCCCGAATACCAGCCACTTTCTCGTGAATGATCTTGAATCAACACATATCGTGAGAATAACCCACCTAGCATGGAAGATACTGACAGCCCCCAGTCGCTACATGAGCGATTCGGGCATACAAAACGGAATATTTATTTGAAGGTTTAGAGTATGGCACATGCAAATTTACTTGGAACGGCAAGTAAATACCACATATAGGTAGGTATGGTGGACTCATGTAGAACAACTTTGGGTTTATGGAGATGGATGCACAAGCAGTATTCCCGCTTAGTACAAGTGAAGACTAGCAGAAGACTGGGAAGCGACCAACTAGAGAGCAACAACAGTCATAAACATGCTCTGAGATTAACCAACATTGAATGCAAGCATGAGTAGGATATAAATCATCATGAACATAAACATCGTGGAGGCTATGTTGGTTTTGTTTCAACTACATGCGTGAACATGTGCCAAGTCAAGCCACTCGAATCATTCAGAGGAGGATACCATTCTATCATACTACATCACAACCATTTTAATATGCATGTTGACACTCAAGACAAACCATTATACACTCTTAGCTAATTAAGCATGGCATGAGTAACTATAATCTCTAATTGTCATTGCAAACATGTTCAACCCATAACGAGCTGAATACTGAACGATGAGCTAATCATATTTACAAAAACAAAATAGGTCGAGTTCATACCAGCTTTTCTCCATCTCAGTCACTTCATCATAGATCGTTATTATCGCCTTTCACTTGCACGACCGAACGGTGTGAATAATAATAAGAGTGCACGTGCATTGGACTAAGCTGGAATCTACAAGCAATAACTCAAAGGAGAAGGCAAGGTAATTTGGGTTCTCTGATAGATAAACAATAATACATATGAGAACCACTCAACATGTCATCGTGGTCTTCTCCTTACGACCCAAAGAAAAGAAAAGAAAGCTATTTACACGGGAAAGCTCCCAACAAGCAAAAGAAGAACGAGAAATCTTTTTGGGTTTTCTTTTAGTACTACAACTAAAGAAACTATTTTTTTTTGGATTTTCTCAAGGTTAATTTAAACATACAAGAAGAAAGCAAAAAGAAGAAATAAACTACCATGGATGGTACAATGAAAAAGTATGAACACCGACAACTGGAATGAGTGTGTGAACATGAATGTAATGTCGGTGAGAAATACGTACTCCCCCAAGCTTAGGCTTTTCGCCTAAGTTGGTCTAGGGCCATGGCAGGAAATAACCCTCTCCTGGATACTCCGGAGGACACTGAGGGTTCCACTGATTTGCAAGCTCCTGTGGCTCCCACTGAAAAACTGGAACCTGATACGAATCAAGGGCTGGTGCAGGCTCAGGTGCTGGGGGTTGCGACAGGCCCCAATATCTGTAAATGTCTCCGGGCATAATAGTGTACCTGCCTAAATGGATATCGAACAAAGAAGAAGCAGGCAAAGCAATAATCTCACAAGTGCCCTGACTAAATACTAAGTTGTAAAGCAGCCTCTTATCATTATCTTTCTTAATAAAATCATGTGCTACCATACTATCATAATCTAAATATCTTGTAGGAAGCAGCATTTCGTCTTTCTCATCAAGCCTAATAGGTATCTCAAAGTGTTTAGCTAAGCGAGATGCATAGATACCTCCGAATATGGGGCCCTTAGAACGGTTTACGTTCACCCGTTGGGCCACTATTGCGCCCAGACTAAAAGTTCTATGAGCAAGTAAAGCGTGGCACAGAATGGCGAGGTCGGGAGCACTAAGGCTTCCACTCTCGCCGCGACCAACTAAACATCTCCCCGCAAATAATGAATAATAGCGTAAAACAGGAAAATGTACACTAGCCGCTCTTGCCTTTGACACCCCTCTCTCTTCCCCTACAGTGATTGCGGCAATAAAATCCTCCATGTCTCTAGGGCGTGGTTCACTGATGCTGCCCTCAAAAGGTATTTTGCAAACATTGCAAAAATCCTAAAGTGACATTTCCTTAGGCACATCATATAAATGAAATTCTACCATGGGAGGATTCTTCCTAGGATAATAGTGAAAATTTTGCACGAAAGTATTAGTAAGTAGGAGATACTGGTCACACTTATCGTTGAGGAAGTCGGTGATGCCTGCATTTTCTGCTAGATAATAGAAATCTTCATAAATTCCGGCCGCCTTAAAAAATGCTTCACTTGGCCATTCACAGGGCCGAACCTCCGCGGTGCGAGGAATATTGTATCTAGGCTTCTCATTTTCATTTTCCTTAAAACCCCGGCTTGAAGAGCCTCTCAACAATCTCCTCATCATTTATTTTTCTGAACAATAAATCTGAAAATTTTTAGTGACTCCAAATAAAAGTGAACAAAACTCAACAAAACTTATAGCAACTACTCCCACAAGTGCCTAGAGACTATATCATGCATCAAAACTACTTGGGACCATACAAATTTGACACGCAAGCTCAAGAACAAGGTCACCACATCAGCAAAAAATTGCAATATATAAAGCACTAGAACAAAAACTAATTGGACCATTGGAGGAGTCACATACCGATGAACAATCCCCTAAAACAGTTTTGCAAATGGAGCTTTGAGCAAGGAGATCGAAAATGGCAGCAAGATGAGCTAGAACACGGGTTTGAGCAATGGTGGGATTTTTCTGGTGGAAGACGAAGTGGATGGGGGCTGGAATAAGTGAGGGAGGCCCACATGGAACCCACAAGCCAGGGGGGCGCGCCCAGGGCGGGTGGGCGCCCCCTGCAGGCTTGTGGCCCACTGGTGCAGCCCCCTGATGTATACTCAGTGCCAAAAATTCTTAAATATTCCAGAAAAAATCATACTAAATTTTCAGGGAATTCTGGGAACTTTTATTTTCAGGTCATTTTTCTATTGCACGGATAAATCAGAAAACGAAGAAATAATGGCATTTTTACTAAATTGAAACTAAAGAACAGAGAATAAAAGTTAGGTACAGAAGGTTGTGCTTTCTAAATTCATCCATCTCATGCTCATCAAAAAGAATCCATCAATAAGGTTGATCAAGTCTTATTAACAAACTTTTTTCGAAGGACATGGAACCGAAGAATTTTCGAATAACACTAGGTTACCTCAATGGGGATATGCATGTCCCCAACAATAAGTATATCATATTTCTTTTTGGCAGTAGGAAGAGGGAATTCAAAGTCTCCAATAATAATCGTTGAAATCTTTTCAATGGAGTTGATACTGTGAACTTGAGGTTGTTTCTTCGGAAAGTGTACCGTATGCTCATTACCATTAACATGAAAAGTGACATTGCCCTTGTTGCAATCAATAACAGCCCCTGCAGTATTTAAAAAGGGTCTACCAAGGATGATCGACATACTGTCGTCCTCGGGAATATCAAGAATAACAAAGTCCGTTAGGATAGTAACGTTTGCAACTACAACAGGCACATCCTCGCAAATACCGATGGGTAAAGCAGTTGATTTATCAGCCATTTGCAAAGAGATTTCAGTAGGTGTCAACTTATTCAAATCAAGTCTACGATATAAAGAGAAAGGCATAACGCTAACACCAGCTCCTAGGTCACATAAAGCAGTTTTAACATAATTTCCTTTAATAGAGCATGGTATAGTAGGTACTCCGGGATCTCCTAGTTTCTTTGGTATTCCACCTTTAAAAGTATAATTAGCAAGCATGGTGGAAATCTCAGCTTCCGGAATCTTTCTTTTATTTGTCACAATATCTTTCATATATTTAGCATAAGGAGATATTTTCAGAATATCAGTCAAGCGCATACGCAAAAAGACAGGTCTAAGCATTTCAACAAAGCGCTCAAAATCCTCATCATCCTTTTTCTTGGATGGTTTAGGAGGAAAGGGCATGGGTTTCTGAACCCATGGTTCTCTTTCTCTACCATGCTTCCTAGCAACAAAGTCTCTTTTACCATATATTTTGTTCTTAGGTTGTGGGTTATCAAGATCAACAACAGGTTCAATCTCCACATCATTATCATTACTAGGTTGAGCATCAACATGAACATCATCATTAATATCATCACTAGGCTCATGTTCATTACCAGATTGTGTCTCAGCATCAGAAATAGAAATATCATTTGGGTTTTCACGTGAATCAATAACAGGTTCACTAGCAGCATGCAAAGTCCTATCATCATTCTTTTTCCTTTTATTAGAATGACCTGGTGGATCAGTATTAACTCTCTGAGAATCTTGCTCAATTCTCTTAGGATGGCCCTCAGGATACAAAGGTTCCTGAGTCATTCTACCACCTCTAGTCACAACTCTAACAGAATGATCATTGTTCTTACTAACCATCTCATTAAGCAAATCATTCTGTGCCTTAAGTACTTGTTCTACTTGAGTAGTCACCATGGAAGCATGTTTACTAATAAGCTTAAGATCATTAACAGTTCTACTCATATAATCACCCAAGCGATCAAGCATGTAAGCATTATGTTTCAATTGTCTACTAACATAAGCATTGAAATTTTCTTGCTTAACAATAAAATTATCAAACTCATCCAAGCATTGGCTAGCAGACTTATTATAAGGAATATCACCTTCATCAAATCTACGGAGGGAATTTACCTCTACTACCTGTGTCGGGTTATCAAGACCATGTATTTCTTCAATAGGTGGTAGATTCTTAACATCTTCAGCTTTAATACCCTTTTCTTTCACAGATTTCTTTGCCTCTTGCATATCTTCAGGACTGAGAAATAGAATACCCCTTTTCTTCGGAGTTGGCTTTGGAGGTGGTTCGGGAATAGTCCAATCATTATCATTGCTCAATATATTATTCAATAGTAGTTCAGCTTGTTCAACAGTTCGTTCCCTGAAAACACAGCCAGCACAACTATCTAGGTGGTCCCTAGAAGCATCGGTTAGTCCATTATAAAAGATATCAAGTATTTCGTTTTTCTTGAGAGGATGATCAGGCAAAGCATTAAGTAATTAGAGAAGCCTCCCCCAAGCTTGTGGGAGACTCTCTTCTTCAATTTGCACAAATTTAAATATTTCCTGCAAGGTAGCTTGTTTCTTATGGGCAGGAAAATATTTTTCAGAGAAGTAATATATCATATCCTGGGGACTACGCACACAACCAGGAGCAAGAGAATTAAACCATATCTTAGCATCACCCTTTAATGAGAAAGGAAACAACTTAAGAATATAGTAATAGCGAATTTTTTCCTCATGAGTGAATAGGGTGGCTATATCATTCAACTTAGTAAGATGTGCCACAACAGTTTCAGATTCATAACCATAGAAAGGATCAGATTCAACCAAAGTAATTAACTCAGGATCGACAGATAATTCATAATCCTTATCAGTAACAAAGATAGGTGAAGTAGCAAACTTGGGATCATATTGCATTCTAGCGTTCAAAGATTTTTCTTTCCACTTGCGAAGCAATTTCTTAAGATCATCTCTATCCTTACAAGCAAGAAAGCCCCTAGCTACTTCTCCTTCCATAACATAACCCTCAGGTATATCAGGCAATTCATATCTAGGAGAGCTAGGTCTAGCAGGTGTATCATAGTGTTCAGTTTCAATAATTTCATCAGTTTCAGAGATATCATCAGTTTCAACATTCACTCTAGCAATTTGTTCATCAAGAAATTCACCCAGTGGCACAGTAGTATCAAGCAAAGTATCATCATAAGCATCATGCATAGCAGAAGTAGCATCATCAATTACTTGCGATATATCAGAATTACTAGCAGGTGGTGGTGTCGCAAATTTACTCATAACAGAAGGTGAATCAAGTGCAGAGCTAGATGGCAGTTCCTTACCTGTCCTCGTAGTTGAGGGGTAAATCTTGGTTTTAGCGTCTTTCAGATTCTTCATAGTGATCAACAGATATAAATTCCAAGTGACTCACAGAATAGAGCTATGCTCCCCGGCAACGGCACCAGAAAAAGGTCTTGATAACGCACAAGTATAGGGGATCGCAACAGTTTTCGAGGGTAGAGTATTCAACCCAAATTTATTGATTCGACACAAGGGGATCCAAAGAATATTCTCGAGAATTAGCAGCTGAGTTGTCAATTCAACCACACCTGAAAGACTTAATATCTGCAGCAAAGTATTCAGTAGCAAAGTAGTATGGAAGTAACGGTAACGATGGCAAGTGACAGTAGCAGTATTGCAGTGATTGTAACAGTAGCAACGGAAAAGTAACTTAGCAAAGATCAATATGCGAAAAGCTCGTAGGCAATGGATCAGTGATGGATAATTATGTCGGATGGCATTCATCATGCAACGGTTATAACATAGGGTGACACAGAACTAGCTCCAATTCATCAATGTAATGTAGGCATGTATTCCATATATAGTCATACGTGCTTATGGAAAAGAACTTGCATGACATCTTTTGTCCTACCCTCCCATGGCAGCGGGGTCCTAATGGAAACTAAGGGATATTAAGGCCTCCTTTTAATAGAGAACCGGACCAAAGCATTAGCACTTAGTGAATACATGAACTCCTCAAACTACGGTAATCACCGGAAAGAATCCCAATTATTCTCACCCTCAGGGATGCGGATCATAACTCGTAATAGGTGTCTACAACTTGCAAGATAGGATCAAGAACACATATATATTCATGAAAACATAATAGGTTCAGATCTGAAATCATGGCACTCGGGCCCTAGTGACAAGCATTAAGCATAGCAAAGTCATAGCAACATCAATCTCAGAACATAGTGGATACTAGGGATCAAACCCTAACCAAACTAACTCGATTACATGGTAAATCTCATCCAAACCATCACCGTCTAGCAAGCCTAAGATGGAATTACTCACGAACGACGGAGAGCATCATGAAATTGGTGATGAAGGATGGTTGGTGATGACGACGGCGTCGATTTCCCCTCTCCGGAGCCCAAATCAGGCTCCAGATCTGTCCTCCCGAGGAAGAACAGGAGGTGGCGGCGGCTCCGTATCGTAAAACGCGATGAACTCTTCTTTTTGATTTTTTCTCCGCAAATAGGAATATATAGGAGTGGAAACGAGGTCGGAGGAGCCACAGGGGCCCCACAAGACAGGGCGGCGCGCCCTAGGGGGGGGGGGGCGCCCCCCTGGCTAGTGGCCAGGTGGTGGCCCCTCTCCGGTTGATTCTTTCGCCAATATTTTTTATTAATTCCAAAAATATTCTCCGTAAATTTTCAGGTCAATCCGAGAACTTTTATTTCTGCACAAAAATAACACCAAGGCAATTCTGCTGAAAACAGCGTCAGTCCGAGTTAGTTCTATTCAAATCATGCAAATTAGAGTCCAAAACAAGGGAAAAAGAGTTTGGAAAAGTAGATACATTGGAGACATATCAAACTTTTCAGGACTTTTGGAGTTGTGCAGAATAGGTCTCTCATATTTGCTCCTTTTCCAGTCCAGAATTCCAGCTGCCGGCATTCCCCCTCTTCATGTAAACCTTGTAAAATAAGAGAGAAAAGGCATAAGTATTGTACCATAATGTGTAATAACATCCCATAATGCAATAAATATCAATATAAAAGCATGATGCAAAATGGACGTATCAGATACCTTCAGGAACCTTCATGTATATGTTCGAATCCAAGTTACCATACAGGTAAGCAGTGACAACATCCATTAATTTCATTTTCAAGCCCATGTTTACTGCCATTGAGATCAAGTATTTAAAGGTAACTCCATCCATGACCGGGGAATACGTCTCCTCAAAATCGACACTAGGTCGTTGAGTGAACCCTTGAGCGATGAGCCTTGCTTTCCAATCTGACCTTTTCTTGCAATCAGTGAGCGTGTTAGGCTCAGGGTCAAGATCTATGATTGAGGCAATTTTCGTAGCAAAGTTAATGTCGACAATCACCGTTGCTCAGTTCAGGGACTCGCCCGTATAAATATAATTTATGGCCATTTCGTCATGGAGCGCATCTGGCGCTAACACTTGCTCTACCAGATTTCCCATTCTGGGAGCAAGGTCCTTTAGATTTCCCGCGCCGATGTGTGCGCACACATCTCCGCTGGGTGTTTCCCCTATGGGAAAGTTTAAGTCCCGAATTTCGTGCACTGAATTTTCCGTACTTGTGCCAGGTCTCGACTGGCTCCCCGTTTCACTTTGGGGCACTTTGGTGACATGCTGTAATAAATCTCTCTTATCCTTTTTCGTCGGGCGTCCCCGGCTACTTGGGATTTGAGAAGCCGGATCTCTCGTCCTTTTAGGCCTTTGGACGGGAGCGGGTATACCATCATTTTTCTTCGGTATTTCAACTCTTTCCGGTGCATTGCGCGCATGCACATGCGATTTTTTCACAGTTTTTAAGTCACTAAAGTGATCAGGCAGTTGATTTTCTAATGACTGCAAATCTATTATCTTTTGGACTTCTCTCTTAGTCTTAGCAGTGCGCGGGTCATGAGCGTGGATTCCCGTGGCTTGCCACGTGATTTCTCGACTTTTAGCATCAAGGGGTTGATTCTCTCCCCCGAAAGTCGAGAAAAAAATCCTCGTCAAAAATGCAATCAGCAAAACGAGCCGTGTGACAGTCACCTGTCATGGGGTCCACTGCAGATCGCTGCGGTGGTCGTATTGGTACATATACCTGGTGCTACTTCTTGAGCTTGCGCTGGTTTTCCCTTGAAGAGGAAAGGGTGATGCAGCAAAGTAGATAAGTATTTCCCTCAGTTTTGAGAACCAAGGTATCAATCCAGTAGGAGGTACAAGCAAGGCCCCAATCTATGCACCTACACAAACAATCAAACACTTGCACCCAACGCTATAAAGGGGTTGTCAATCCCTTCACGGTTACTTGCAAGGATGAGATCCGATAGAGATAGATATGAAAGATTACTAAAACGATAATTAAAATAAAAGTAAATAAATTGCAGCAAAGTATTTTTGTGTTTTTTTAGTTTATAGATCTGAAAATATAATATGGAAAATAGACCCGGGGGCCATAGGTTTCACTAGAGGCTTCTCTCTTGAAGGATAATAATACGGTGGGTGAATGATACGTCTCCAACGTATCTATAATTTATGAAGTATTCATGCCATGTTTACAATAATTCTATACGATTTTGGTATGATTTTATTAGAACTAACCCGGACTGACGCTGTTTTCAGCAGAACTACCATGGTGTCGTTTTTTTGTGCAGAAATAAAAGTTCACGGAATGAGCTGAAAATTTACGGAGAATATTTTTGGAAAATATAAAAAATACTGGAGCAAAAATATACCGGAGAGGAGTCCCGAGGCAGTCACAAGCCTAGGGGGCGCCCCCCTAGGGCACGCCCCCTGGCTTCTGGGCCCCTCGAGCACCCCCTTGACGTGAGACCGACGCCAAAAATTCCTATAAATACCAAAACCCCCAGAAAGAAACCTAGATCGGGAGTTCCGCCGCCGCAAACCTCTATAGCCACGAAAAACCAATCGGGAGCCCGTTCCGGCACCCTGCCGGAGGGGGAAACCATCACCGGAGGCCATCTTCATCATCCCGGCGGTCTCCATGACGAGGAGGGAGTAGTTCACCCTCGGGGCTGAGGGTATGTACCAGTAGCTATGTGTTTGATCTCTCTCTCTCTCTCGTGTTCTTCAGATGACACGATCTTGATGTACCGCGAGCTTTATTAATATAGATGAATCATATGGAGTTTTCCCCTCTCCATCTTCTTGTGAGGAATTGAGTTTTCCCTTTGAAGTTTTCTTATCGGATTGAATCTTTAAGGATTTGAGGACACTTGATGTATGTCTTGCGATGGGATATCCGTGGTGACAATGGGATGTTCTATTGATCCACTTGATGTATGTTTTGGTGATCAACTTGCGGGTTCCGTGACCTTGGGAATCTATGCATAGGGGTTGGCACATGTTTTCGTCTTGACTCTCCGGTAGAAACTTTGGGGCACTCTTTGAAGTTCTTTGTGTTGGATTGAACCTAATGAATCTGAAATTGTGTGATGCATATCGTATAATCAAGCCCATGGGTACTCGTGGTGACATTGGAGTATCTAGGTGACATTAGGGTTTTGGTTGATGTGTATCTTAAGGTGTTATTTTAGTACGAACTCTAGGGCTGTTCGTGACACTTATAGGGATAGCTCATAAGATTGATCGGAAAAGATAACTTTGAGGTGATTTCATACCCTACAATAATTTCTTCGTTTGTTCTCCGCTATTTGTGACTTTGGAGTGAACTCTTTGTCGCACGTGAGGGATTTACATATGATTCAACTATGTCAGTATTGTTGAGAGAACTTGCACTAGTGAAAGTATGAACCCTAGGCCTTGTTTCCAAGCATTGCAATACCGTTTCTGCTCACTTTTATCATTAGTTAACTTGCTGTTTTTATATTTTCAGATTACAAAAACCTATATCTACCATCCATATTACACTTGTATCACCATCTCTTCGCCGAACTAGTGCACCTATACAATTTACTATTGTATTGGGTGTGTTGGGGACACAAGAGACTCTTTGTTATTTGGTTGCAGGGTTGTTTGAGAGAGACCATCTTCATCCTACGCCTCCCATGGATTGATAAACCTTAGGTAATCCACTTGAGGGAAATTTGCTACTGTCCTACCAAACTCTCTGCTTGGAGGCCCAACACGAGTCTACAAGAAGAAGGTTGCGTAGTAGACATCAGTGAACAAATTACTGTCGAGCAATTGATAGAAAAGCGCATAGTTATGATGATATCCAAGGCAATGATTATGCATATAGGCATCACGTCCGTATCAAGTAGACCGAAAGGATTCTGCATCTACTACTATTATTCCACACATCGACCGACTCCTGCCTGCATCTAGAGTATTAAGTTCATGAAGAACAGAGTAACGCATTAAGTAAGATGACATGATGTAGAGGGATAAACTCAAGCAATATGATGAAAACCCCATCTTTTTATCCTTGATGGCAAAAATACAAACACGTGCCTCGCTACCCCTACTTTGTCACTGGGTGAGGACACCGCAAGATTGAACCCAAAACTAAGCACTTCTCCCATTGCAAGAATTACCAATCTAGTTGGCCAAACCAAACCAATAACTCGAAGAGACTTACAAAGATATGAAATCATGCATATAAGAATTCAGAGAAGATTCAAATAATATTCATAGATAATCTGATCATAAACCCACAATTCATCGGATCTCGACAAACACACCGCAAAAGAGTATTACATCGGATAGATCTCCATGAAGATCATGGAGAACATGGTATTGAAGAACATAGAGAGAGAAGAAGCCATCTAGCTACTAGCTATGGACCCGTAGGTCTGAGGTAAACTACTCATGCATCATCGGAAGGGCAATGGTGTTGATGTAGAAGCCATCCGTGATCGAATCCCCCTCCGACAGATTGCCGGAAAAGGCTCCAAGATGGGATCTCACGGGAACAGAGGCTTGCGGCGGCGGAAAAGTATTTTCGTGGCTCTCTTTGGTATTGGGGGAGTATTCCTGAATTTATATTCGAGGAATTAGGGTTGGAGGAGCTATAGGGCCCCCACAAGCCAGGGGGCGCCCCCCCAGGGGCGCGCCCTGGCGGCTTGTGGCCCACCCGTAGGTCTTCTGGCCTCTTCTCGAAGCCTCCTGGGTTCCTTCTGGTCCAAGAAAAATCATCGTAGAATTTCATTCCGTTTGGACTCCGTTTGATATTACTTTTCTGCAATACTCAAAAACAAGGAAAAAACAGAAACTGGCACTGGGCACTAGGTTAATAGGTTAGTCCCAAAAATAATAGAAAATAGCATATTAATGCATATAAAACATCCAAAACAGATAATATAATAGCATGGAACAATAAAAAACTATAGATACGTTGGAGACGTATCAGCATCCCCAAGCTTAATTCCTGCTCGTCCTCGAGTAGGTAAATGATAAAAACAGATTTTTTGATGTGGAATGCTACCTAACATATTTATCCATGTAATATTCTTTATTGTGGCATGAATGTTCAGATCCATAAGATTCAAAACAAAAGTTTAATATTGACATAAAAACGATAATACTTCAAGCATACTAACAAAGCAATCGTGTCTTTTCAAAATAACATGGCCAAAGAAAGTTATCCCTACAAAATCATAAGGTCTGGCTATGCTCCATCTTCCCCACACAAAGTATTTAAATCATGAACAACCCCAATGAGAAGTCAAGCAATTGTTTCACACTTTTTATATTCTCAAACCTTTTTAACTTTCACGCAATACATGAGCGTGAGCCATGGATATAGCACTATAGGTGGAATAGAATATGGTGGAGGTTGTGAGGAAAAAGGAGAAGATAGTCTCACATCAACTAGGCGTATCAACGGGCTATGGAGATGCCCATCAATAGATATCAATGTGAGTGAGTAGGGATTGCCATGCAACGGACGCACTAAAGCTATAAGTGTATGAAAGCTCAAAAAGAAACTAAGTGGGTGTGCATCCAACTCACTTGCTCGCGAAAACCTAGGGCAATTTGAGGAAGCCCATCATTGGAATATACAAGCCAAGTTATGTAATAAAAAATTCCCACTAGTATATGAAAGTGACAAAATAGGAGACTCTCTATCATGAAGATCATGGTGCTACTTTGAAGCACAAGTGTGGAAAAAAAGGATATTAGCATTGTCCCTTCTCTATTTTCTCTCATTTTTTAAATATTTTTTTATGGTGGGCATCTTTGGCCTCTTTTTTTTTATTTGGGCTTCATTGGCCTCTTTTATTATTTATAAAGTCCGGAGTCTCATCCCAACTTGTGAGGGAATCATAGCTTCCATCATCCTTTCCTCACACGGGACAATGCTCTAATAATGATGATCATCACACTTTTAATTACTTACAACTCAAGAATTACAACTCGATCCTAGAACAAAATATGACTCTATATGAATGCCTCCAGCGGTGTACTAGGATGTGCAATGATCTAGCGTAGTAATGACTCAAAAACGGACAAGCCATGAAAACAGCATGCTAGCTATCTTACGATCATGCAAAGCAATATGACAATGATGGTGCGTGTCATAATAAACGGAACGGTGGAAGTTGCATGACAATATATCTCGGAATGGCTATGGAAATGCCATAATAGGTAGGTATGGTGGCTGTTTTGAGGAAGGGAATATGGTGGGTTTAATGCATCGGCGAAAGTTGCGCGGTACTAGAGAGGCTAGCAAAGATAGAAGGGTGAGAGTGCGTATAATCCATGGACTCACATTAGTCATAAAGAACTCATATACTTATTTCAAAAGTCTATTAGTTATCGAAGCAAAGTATTAGACGCATGCTCCTAGGGGAGAGGTTGGTAGGAGTTAACCATCGCGCGCTCCCGACCCTCACACAAAGGATGACAATCAATAAACAAATCATGCTCCGACTTCGTTACATAACGGTTCACCATACGTGCATGCTACGGGAATCACAAACTTTTAACACAAGTATTTCTACCAATCCACAATTACTCACTAGCATGACTCTAATATTACCCTCTTTATATCTCAAAACTATATGCAAGGAATCAAACTTCTCATTGTATTCAATGCACTTTATATGAAAGTTTTTATTATATCCCTCTTGGATGCTCATTATATTAGGACTAAATTCATAACCTAAACCAATTACCATGTTGTTTAAAGACTCTCAAAATAATATAAGTGAAGCGTGAGAGTTCAACAATTTCTATAAAATAAAACACCACCGTGCTCTAAAAAGATATAAGTGAAGCACTAGAGCAAAATTGCCTAGCTCAAAAGATATAAGTGAAGCACATAGAGTATTCTAATAAATTCAAGATTCATGCGTGTCTCTCTCAAAAGATGTGTGCAGCAAGGATGATTGTGGCAAACTAAAAAGCAAAGATTCATATCATACAAGACGCTCCAAGCAAAACACATATCATGTGGTGAATAAAAATATAGCCTCAAGTAAATTTACCGATGGATTGAAGACGAAAGAGGGGATGCCTTCCGGGGCATCCCCAAGCCTAGGCTCTTTGGTATCTGAGGGAGTCCTGGTTTAAGGGGTCCTCGGGAGGTCGACCTATTACTTATGGGCCGGACTATATGGGCCACTTGCCGAATATTGGAAGGATTGAAGATCTCGTCTCCAAGGAGGAAGCTTCGAGAATCGTGGCTTGCCTTCCACGTTTGGAGTAGTGAATAGGCATGTTTATCCCTTCGACGTGTAACCGACCATGTGTAAACCCTAGGGACCCCTGGCGTCTATATAAGCCGGAGGGTTTTAGGTGGTAGGACAAGAGAACTCATCTAGGGTTTAGTTACTTGATCTCGAGGTAGATCAACTCTGTAATCCCCATACAATCAATATAATCAAGCAGGACGTAGGGTATTACCTCCATAGGAGGGCCCGAACCTGGGTAAAACCTTGTCCCCTTCATTTCCTGTTACCATCGATCCAGGTCTCACAGTTCGGGACCCCCTACCCGAGATCCGCCGGTTTTGACACCGACATTGGTGCTTTCATTGAGAGTTCCACTGTGATCACCAGAAGTAATCGATGGCTCGCCTTGTCATCAACGAAGAGGTCCGTAACCCGGGCGCTTTCGTCCCCGGACAGATCTTCGCTTTCGGCAGCGTTGTGCTGCACGCCGACCCGACCGGCCATCTAGGCCGTGTCGGAAGCTTCGCCCCTGATCAAGAGCTCAGATTCGGGAACTTAGAGTTCTCCGTAGATTCTCGGGGCGATCTGTTGCTAACCGGGCTTGCAGTCTCGCCTGCTATGCCCGAAGACTCCGAGGCTTTAACCTCAGATCCATCTTCCGGCCTCGCCCACGGGATCTACCCGGGCGAGGGCCCGCCTCTTAGTCCGGATCCGGTCATAGTGCCGGACGTACGGACATCTGTTCTTGCCGAACACTCACCCCGCGCGGACGCATCGAAGGTTCACTCCGGAAGCTCTAGGCAGGCCGACCCGATCGAGCTCTCGATACTCAACAAGGCTCTAGATCGGATCTCGTCGATGAAGATTGCCGACGACACCACCCCGATCTGTTCGCCGATCGGGCTCCAGACGGGTCAGGGCGAATTTTTTGTCCCACCCACCACCCACTTAGTAGCCACTGTCGAGGATTTAACCGACATGCTGGACTTTGCCTCCGAGGAGGCAGATTACATGGATGAGGAGGATCACGCCCTCGCCCCTGTTAACACCGGGCGATGGACCGCCACCTCCACATACGATGTCTACATGGTGGACACTCCAAGAAATGATGGCGACAAATCAGATGACGCGCCATCAAAGCGCCGAAAGCCGCATAAACGGTCAAAAGGAAAAAAGGGAAGAAAGGCTACCGATGGCACCGGAGACGGAGATACCCCGGAAGACCTCGGTGATCCCGAAAACCCCGAACACCCGCTAGAGGGTCAGGAGAGGCCCGAAGACCGTCGTAACCCCGATGATCCAGATGATCCCGAGGACGACGACTACCTCCGCTCTATCGAGGGGGAGGACAATGCGGAAGCCGATGACTTCGCCATCCCCGACAATCCTGCTGACTAGGAACTGTTCAGGCAACATCTCATATCCACGGCCCGCAGCCTGAAAGCAAAAGAGCGGCAGCTCAAAGCCGAACAAGACGACCTCAACGACCGATGGACGAGAGTCCTCTCAGGTGAGGAAGGATACGGCACCGGTCTATCGGACCAACCCAGGAGCTACCCACGCAGAAGGTTGCTGCCACAATTCAATGACGAGCTCACTGATACGCCGTCTCCCAAGCATACCCAATACGACAAGCCAGACCGCCCTCCTCAAAGACGAGATAGGACGGCTGACAACACCGGCTATAGGCCGACGATACCCCGAAGACGGGGAAAAGAGCCACTAGAGCCCGATGACAGGTTCGACCTGCGACACGACCTGGACGATAGAGCAGGTCGTACGCGTTCCATCTACGGATCCAGAGGATACTCACCCGATAAACGGGAAGGGTACCGGCCCTGGCTCGACCGCAATAATGAAGGTCGGGAATGGAACCGGACCAGAGCAGACGCCGATCACCGGTGCGACATAGCTCGGGTCCGAGGCGCTGCACACCCACTGTGTTTTACGGATGAGGTGATGCAGCATCAGTTCCCGGAAGGGTTTAAACCTGTAAACATAGAACAATACGATGAGACAACTGACCCAACCGTATGGATCGAGGATTTCCTCCTCCACATCCACATGGCGCGAGGAGACGACCTCCACGCCATCAAGTACCTGCCCCTGAAGCTGAAGGGGCCAGCCCGGCATTGGTTGAATAGCCTCCCCGAAAACTCAATTGGGTGCTGGGAGGACCTGGAAGACGCATTCCGATGTAACTTCCAGGGCACATATGTTCGGCCGCCGGACTCCTCCGACCTGAGCAACGTCGTCCAGAAGCCAGGAGAATCTGCGCGACTATTCTGGAATCGGTTCTTGACCAAGAAGAACCAGATCGTAGACTGCCCGGATGCCGAAGCTATAGCCTCCTTCACGCATAATATTCGGGATGAATGGTTGGCTCGACATCTCGGCCAGGACAAACCAAGGATAATGTCCGCCCTCACATCACTCATGACCCGATTTTGCGCGGGCGAGGATAACTGGCTAGCTAGACATAGCCATAACCCCGAAGACCCCAGAACCTCTGAAGTTCGGGATGGCAACGGGAAACCGAAGCGCAACAAGAACAAGCGCCGGCACAATAATAGTGACGCCGATGACACGGCTGTTAATGCCAGCTTCCGCAATTCCCGGCCTGGGCAGCGGAAGAAGCCTCCTAAAGGCAAACACGATGGACCAACCCCGCTGGACAAGATCCTAGAGAGGCCTTGCCAGATCCACGGCACTCAAGAGAAGCCCGCGAATCACACCAATCATAACTGTTGGGTCTTCAAACAGGCCGGCAAGCTCGCATCCGAGGACCAAGGCAAGAGCCAACGCAGCGAGGATGAGGATGAGCCTCGTGGTCCGATCGGTGGCGGTCAAAAGAAATTCCCTCCAGAGGTAAAGACAGTAAACATGATCTACGCCACTCATATACCCAAAAAGGAGAGGAAACGCGCCCTTCGAGATGTCTACGCTATAGAACCTGTAGCCCCGAAGTATAACCCATGGTCGGCATATCTGATCACTTTTGATCGACGCAACGATCCGACCAGTATCCGTCACGGGGGTTCGGCCGCACTCGTCCTAGACCCGATCATAGATGGGTACCACCTCACTAAAGTCCTCATGGACGGTGGAAGTAGCCTCAATCTGATTTACTCAGATACGGTGAAAAAGGTGGGCATAGATCCGTCAAGGATCAAGCCCAGCAACACTACCTTCAAAGGAGTGATACCAGGCGTTGAAGCCCGGTGCACAGGCTCCGTAAGCCTGGAGGTTGTGTTCGGCTCGCCCGATAACTTCTGAAGTGAGGACTTGATCTTCGACATCGTACCTTTCCGCAGCGGCTATCATGCCCTGCTCGGCCGTACAGCGTTCGCTCGCTTTAACGCCATCCCGCACTACGCATACCTCAAGCTCAAGATGCCCAGCCCTAGGGGGGTCATTACTGTCAATGGCAACACAGAGCGCTCCCTCCGAACTGAGGAACATGCGTTAGCCCTGGCGGCCGAATTCCATTACACCGATGATTGGCAGACGCAGACATCCGCCGTAAAGGCATCCAAGGCTGGGAAGCGAGCTCGGTCTCAATCCGAAGTACCAGAACCTTCCTCTCCCCATAAATAGGGATTCACCCCCCATCGCACGGCCCTAGTACCGGCAAAGTACGTGCCGAGGAGGCACAACTTCGCGCTCAAAATTCCATGGGTAGCGGTGGGGAAAAGTAATAAAGGGTAAGTGTTCGGCTGGACCGAACTGTCACCGTCAACATGTCTTCGGACACACAACAGGTACCATAAAGTATCCACTACGGCGTAAAGCTCACTCACACTTCGGCGACTTCTCAAGACTTTTTGACAAAGCCCGCTCGTCGAATAGTACACCCATCGAGGTATACAACTCTTTGTTAGACACAGGCACGGGCAAGCAATAGGGCATATCAAGGACGTCAGGTCACCTATCGAAGACCCTTGGCACAACCCCCTCCTGTAAGATTTATATTTCATTTTTAATACCTGTAAACAGTTGTATTGGCAATTTGAATAATAGTTGTTGAGTAAAATACAGACGTATCATGCATGATCACTTCACTGTTCTTGGCACACTCTCTATTTCTCCTTCTCTTCTCGCGAACCTGTTTGGTATACTTTACGATGCTACCGGCTAATAGACCGGGGGCTCGGCCTTAAAAATCGCCCTAATCACAACTGATTCAGTGTTCGGCGTCTTGGAATTCCGCTTTATATGCATTGGTTCCGAACTATGTCTTGGGTCAATAGTTGGGTTGCCCGGCTCCTATGCTTGCCCCTTTATGTTCCGCTCGTTCGGCTAAAAGGGCAAAGGGAGCACCACTGCGATTGTGCTTCCGGCTAGCCTGGTTAAGCACCTCAGCGGAGAAAGCCGAAAACTGATTGTCATGGTATGCGAGAACCGGTCTGCGAATCCGAGCTTAACTAAATCTCGTCAGAGGTTATTCCGTGTCATACGATGGGTTTGGTGTTAGTACAAACCAGGTGATATAGGCTTTGGCCGCGGTTCATCCGAACATCACAAACACCTGGGGGCTAGTCATCAGCTCCCGCACTCCTTTCTCGCGCCCCTACGGCTAAGTGAAAGCAATAAAGCATTATGGTCTGATCGCCTTGTCCGCCTCACACTACCGCCTTCGGGTACCGATAGCTCGGCTAAGGGTCATAGTGCGATGGGCAGAGACACTCCACGTAGTATCTACGTGGGGGCTGAAGCCGACGACTCGCAGCTTTCAGTTTCAACGACCACACAGGAGTTATAAAGGATGCAAAACATAAAAGACATGATAAACAATGCAGCTTCAAATATAAACGCGTTCAAAGGTCTTCGGACATATTACATAAGTGTTTACTCATACACATTCTCTCACGAACACTACGCCTCTATTGCCCGAGCACCCTCCATTACGCCGGAGAAGTACAGCTCGGGGCGCCTATGCTCTTTCCCGGTAGGCGGAGGAGCGGTGGCTATCTTCATTGGATCCAGCCCCGGCCAGTGCACCTTGGCCTTCGCAAAGGTCATCCGAGCTCCCTCGATGCAGGAAGATCGCCTTAGCGCGTCGATCCGGGGCGAGGCGTCACTCAGCTTCTGCACCAGGCCGAAGTAGCTGCCCGGCAGTGGCTCATCGGGCCATAGCCGGATGCAGAGATCCTTCATAGCCGGCTCCGCCATCCGGTGTAGCTCCATCAGCTGTTTCAGCTGCTCGATAAGGAGAGGAGAGCGCTCAGGGGCTTCAAACTGCGCCCAAAACATCCGAGCTTCATCTCCTTCTCCCCGCGAAGCATAGAACTGCTTCGTGTCCGCTGTGCTCTTCTGGATGTCCGAGCAGGTGCCTGAGGAACGCCATACTTGGGTAAGCAACTCGAACTTGCTGTCCCCGAAGATACACTGCAATGAATACGGCTTACCATCCATGATAGCTTTGGCTTGGCTGAGCTCCTCTTCAAATGACCGCCTATCCACCTGCTCCTTTTGGAGATTGGTTTTCAGGGTGGATAGTTCGGCGGCCTGCTCCTTGCCCTTCCGCTCCAGGTCCTCACACTTCCGCCCAGCGTCTTTGAGCTCCTGCTGGATTTCCTCCACCCGAGCCTCGTGCTTGTCGCTGGTGGCTCTTAGGGCGGATAGCGCGGTAGCTGCTTCTTTGGCAGCCGCCTTCTCCACCGCAGCCTCCTGCTTGGCCTTCTCAAGCTCGGCCTTGAGCTTCTCAATCTCCTTCGCCGAGGCTGCGCAAGCATTAAGCATATCAAACAACACTGCATTGACAGTACGGTAATGAAGAGTTTTTTACTCTAATTCGACTTACCTTGCGCCTCGTCGAATCTCTTGCTTAGAGCGTCAAGCTCGTCTTCGGAGCTCTTGAGCTTCCGATTTAGCTCTTCTAGCTCGGCAGCGTTATTGGCCGCTGCCGTCGACGAAGCCTGTAACAAACAACATCATATAACGTTACAGGAGTTTACAACCTCCGAACTGTCACTAAAATGATCCGGTGTACGGTCCTCTTAAGGGCTGACAGAACGATCCGAACATATATTGTCCTATACATAGTTCGGATAAGGATCTATGATTTGACCCCCAGGTAAGTTTTTCCAAACTCACCTAGGGCTCGGGGGCTGCCATGCATATAATCATAACTTACAGAAATCAATATTTCACAAAGTAGAGCATTACATGACTCACCTGAAAGCCCGTCAGGAGACCGTTGAAGGCCTCCTTCAGTCCGGTATCCACGGACTGAATGCTCTGCAGTACCGTACCCATAAGGGTGCGGTGCTCTTCGGAGATGGGGGCGCTTGATAGAGCCTCCCCCATAGCCGGCCACCCAGTGGTCGGCGATGCCGGTGGTGGTCGGTTGACCCGATCTTCGACCGGGGATTGAACCTGTGCCTCCGGAGGCGTGGTGCGCTTCGGAGACAACCTTGGAGGTGACTGGACATCTCCTTGTCCGGTCTCCTCAGTATCCGGGAGGGGCTTCTCTCCCGGGTCTTCGGCGGCCGAGGTGTTAGCCTCGACCATGACGTCGTCGCCCCCGCCTCCAATGTCCGGCTCCAAAGGAGCCTGCTGGGATGACACCTCCACGGTGTCCTTCGTGGCGCCCGGAGGAGTGGGGTGCGACGCGGTTCCGCTCTCCGCTAGCTCGGCGGACGGGGTCTCCCCGTCCGAAACTTGATCGGTGGGGAGAACGCGCGGTGGGCTGCAAGCCAGAAGTCACTCACACGTCAGTAACATTAAAAAACTTAGCGCTAATAGCTCGCGAGGTCTTCGGATCCTTACCTTCGAGGTGGGGGCTTAACCCTGCGGTTCCTTCGCGGAACCCTCTCGAAATCCTCGGGCTCAGTATCCGAGTCCGTACTATCACCGGACAGGGTTACCTGTGTCCGGCGCGTCTTCTTCAGGGCAGGAGGATCTACGTCCTCCGGAGCGTCCGATGATGCCGCCCTTTTTCCGGCAAGGGGGGAATCGCCTCCCTCCTCACCCTCATGCTCCTCCTCTTGATTCGAGGAGGCGTGGGTCTCTTCGGACACAACTTCTGGCTGGTCCCTGTTGCGCAGGCCTATTTGGCCTGGCTTCTTCTTCTCCTTCTTCTCTGGCGCCTTGTAAGGCGCCACGACGAGCATCTCCAACAGTAGCGGAGACTTGGGGTCTTCGGGCTGTGGAGCCGGACACTTGATGCCCGTGGCTTTGCTCAACCATTCCTATGAAAGGTGATCGGAAAATGCTTAGACTATCTTTAGGAAGATAGAACCGGTGAAATGAGACTATGCTATACCTCGGGTGGGGACTTGATGGCGCTCAAGCCCTTATCCTCCTTCTTGCCCGACCAGTTCTTCTGCGCCTTGAACAGCGCCTTCCATAGCTTCTCCCGCGTGGTGCGGAAGAGTTGACGAACTGCAGGATCATCGTCAGTCCGGTAATCCCACATAGGAGAACTCCGGCGCTGGCAGGGGAGGATGCGCCGCCGAAGCATAACCTGGACCACATTGGTCAGGCCGACTCCCTCCCTGATTAGGGAGGCGATGCCCCTCTGCAGGTCCTCCACCTCTGTGCCCGACCCCCAATCAAGGCCCTTTCGGACCCATGAGGTTAATCTGGTCGGAGGGCCTGATCTGAATTTGGCAGGAACAGTTCCGCCCTCCTCCCTTGGCTCGGTGATGTAAAACCACTCTTTTTGCCAGGTCTTGATGGTGTCGATGAAGGTGCCGGATGGCCACACTACGCGCGGAAGCTTGCCGATGACTGCCCCGACGCAATCCGCATGTGCGCTAGTGACACACTTAGGCTTGATGTTAAAGATCTTGAGCCACAGTCCGAAGTGTGGCTTGACTCGCAGGAACGCCTCGCAGATGATGATGAAGGCCGATATATGCATAAAAGAGTTCGGCGGGAGGTCATGGAAGTCGAGGCCATAGAAGAACATGAGGCCCCTCACGAAGGGGTGAAGCGGGAAGTTTAACCCTCTAATGAACTGAGGGATGAAGACCACCCTCTCACCTGGTTTGGGGGTGGGGATCACCTGACCCTCCTCTGCGGCGCGGTGGAAGACGTTGGCGGGGAGGTATCCGGCCTCTTTGAGGTCTCGGATGTCCTGGTCGGTGACTGAGGAAGCCTCCCACTTGCCGCTAGAACCTGAGCCGGCCATGGCTGTGCTCGGAGGAGGAGTGGATTGGGAAACCTAGATCTGGGCTCTGGAAGCTCGGGAGAAGGGGGAAGCGGGGATGCGAATGCGAGATGCGGATAAGCCTTGGGGTTTTCTTCCCCTTTTATTAAAGCTTGCTGCCGGTTAGCCTCCCTTCACGGCGCCGTGAATCTCTCCGCTTCCCAAGGCATGCGTGCCATTATACGCGCATGATCAAACATATCCCGTGTAAAATGGGGCACGATCTGTGCATTGATGGATCGTGCTAGTGGAAACGGCCTCGAACCACGAAGCAGGTCTTTTCGACTGGTTCAATGGTCGTGGTGGGCCGTGACTTTTCGTCTGAAAGGTTGTCAGAAGTCACTATTTACTTCCTGACGTTTGGCCTTCAGGGCCGGTTACTCATGATGTTCGGGCGATCTATGATCGGAGAAACTACACGTCGACGGGGGCCGAACTAACTCGTCCGAGCATTATTCGGAGAAAGGAACTCGCCTCGCAAGCCGAAGATTCTAATCATGTGAAGCAGCTGGAGCTTGGACCCTTGGCGTTGGAGGCTAGTTCGGGGGCTACTGAGGGAGTCCTGGTTTAAGGGGTCCTCGGGAGGTCGACCTATTACTTATGGGCCGGACTATATGGGCCACTTGCCGAATATTGGAAGGATTGAAGATCTCGTCTCCAAGGAGGAAGCTTCGAGAATCGTGGCTTGCCTTCCACGTTTGGAGTAGTGAATAGGCATGTTTATCCCTTCGACGTGTAACCGACTATGTGTAAACCCTAGGGACCCCTGGCGTCTATATAAGCCGGAGGGTTTTAGGTGGTAGGACAAGAGAACTCATCTAGGGTTTAGTTACTTGATCTCGAGGTAGATCAACTCTGTAATCCCCATACAATCAATATAATCAAGCAGGACGTAGGGTATTACCTCCATAGGAGGGCCCGAACCTGGGTAAAACCTTGTCCCCTTCGTCTCCTGTTACCATCGATCCAGGTCTCACAGTTCGGGACCCCCTACCCGAGATCCGCCAGTTTTGACACCGACAGTATCCTTGAATATTCTTTGGGGTTCCTTGGGCATCCCCAAGCTTAGGCTCTTGCCACTCCTTATTCCATAGTCCATCAAATCTTTACCCAAAACTTGAAAACTTCACAACACAAAACTCAACAGAAAACTCGTGAGATCCGTTAGTATAAGAAAAATAAATCACCACTTTAGGTACTGTTATGAACTCATTCTTTATTTATATTGGTGTAATATCTACCATATTCCAACTTCTCCATGGTTCATACCCCCCGATACAACCCATAGATACATCAAAATAAGCAAACAACACAAACAAAACAGAATCTGTCAAAAACAGAACAGTCTGTAGCAATCTGGAAACTTCGAATACTTCTGTAACTCCAAAAGTTCTGAAAAATTAGGACAATCTGGGCAATTTGTATATCAATCTTGTGTAAAATTTCAGACTAATTCGACGCTCTGGTGAATTTATAAAATTCCTGGACTGAGCGCAAAAGTTTCTGTTTTTCAGCAAGATCAAATCAACAATCACCGTAAACCATCCCAAAGGTCTTACTTGGCTCAAACACTAATTAAAACACTAAAACACAATTACTACAGAGGTAATAATGTGTAAATCACTCAATAACAGAAACAAAAACAGAAACATAAAATAAAATTGGGTTGCCTCCCAACAAGCGCTATTGTTTAACGCCCCTAGCTAGGCATAACGCAATAGATCTAGGTATTGTCATCTTTGGTATGCAACTCCTCAATTGCACACTTATAAACCCTAGGAGATTCTTTGGTTTTATCAATAATCATACTCCTAGGCAAGAAATCAAGAAATTCACTTGTAGCAATTGGTTCCCGGACAATATTAATAAAGTTAGGGTGAGCACTTATCATGTTAAGATCTTCATCTCCTTTACTAGAGGATTCACCCTTATTTTTAGGAACATAAATAAACTTGGCAGTCTTAGTAGGAGGAAAATTTGGAGTAGTTTTAACAGAGGCAAAAGCAGAACCCAAGTTGGTAATAATATCTTCTAGCTTGCCAATTCTAATGGAATCTTGATCCAATTTTTCATTAACTATGGGTTCTTTTTCCCTTAGATTTTTTAAAGTAACTCCTACCTTAGATCCATATTGAGTAATGTGATTATGAAACTTTTTATCCAAGTTTTCAATGAGCTCTACAGTAGCAACTTTATTTTCAATAATATCAAGCCTTCGCATCACATGTTCCAAAGTTAAGATTGTTTCATTAACCATGAGTGGGGGTGAACCGACCAAATTTATCATAGCACTATAAGAATCAACGGTATGGCTTCCCAAGAAATTTCCTCCCGTAATGGTATCCAGAACATATCTATTCCAAGGAGAAACACCCACATAAAAATTGCGAAGGAGAACGGTAGTAGATTGCTTACGAGTAGATCTATTTTGAGCATTGCAAATTCTATACCAAGCATCTTTTAAGTTTTCTCCCTCCCTTTGCTTAAAATTAAGAACTTTACTCTCGGGAGTACTAGCGATAGTAGTAAGGCTAGCCATGAGTTTAAGCGATCTAACACACAAGCAAACAAAAAGCAAACGGAAAGACGAACGGAAGAAGGGCGAATAAAAAGGCAAATCTTTTTGGGTTTTTTTTTTTCTGAAATTCATTTTAGAAGTGGGGGAGAGGAAAACGAGAGCCAAATGGCAAATAATGTAAATGCAAGAGATGAGTTTGTGATGGGTACTTGGTAGGCTTGATGTACTCCCCGGCAACGGCGCCAGAAATCCTTCTTGCTACTTCTTGAGCTTGCGTTGGTTTTCCCTTGAAGAGGAAAGGGTGATGCAGCAACGTAGATAAGTATTTCCCTCAGTTTTGAGAACCAAGGTATCAATCCAGTAGGAGGTACAAGCAAGGCCCCAATCTATGCACCTACACAAACAATCAAACACTTGCACCCAACGCTATAAAGGGGTTGTCAATACCTTCACGGTTACTTGCAAGGATGAGATCCGATAGAGATAGATATGAAAGATTACTAAAACGATAATTAAAATAAAAGTAAATAAATTGCAGCAAAGTATTTTTGTGTTTTTTTAGTTTATAGTATGGAAAATAGACCCGGGGGCCATAGGTTTCACTAGAGGCTTCTCTCTTGAAGGAAAATAATACGGTGGGTGAACAAATTACTGTCGAGCAATTGATAGAAAAGCCCATAGTTATGATGATATCTAAGGCAGTGATTATGCATATAGGCATCACGTCCGTATCAAGTAGACCGAAACGATTCTGCATCTACTACTATTACTCCACACATCGACCGACTCCTGCCTGCATCTAGAGTATTAAGTTCATGAAGAACAGAGTAACACATTAAGTAAGATGACATGATGTAGAGGGATAAACTCAAGCAATATGATGAAAACCCCATCTTTTTATCCTTGGTGGCAACAATACAAATACGTGCCTCACTATCCCTACTTTGTCACTGGGTGAGGACACCGCAAGATTGAACCCAAAACTAAGCACTTCTCCCATTGCAAGAATTACCAATCTAGTTGGCCAAACCAAACCAATAACTCGAAGAGACTTACAAAGATATGAAATCATGCATATAAGAATTCAGAGAAGATTCAAATAATATTCATAGATAATCTGATCATAAACCCACAATTCATCGGATCTCGACAAACACACCGCAAAAGAGTATTACATCAGATAGATCTCCATGAAGATCATGGAGAACATGGTATTAAAGAACATAGAGAGAGAAGAAGCCATCTAGCTACTAGCTATGGACCCGTAGGTCTGAGGTAAACTACTCACGCATCATCGGAAGGGCAATGGTGTTGATGTAGAAGCCCTCCGTGATTGAATCCCCCTCCGACAGATTGCTGGAAAAGGCTCCAAGATGGGATCTCACGGGAACAGAGGCTTGCGGCGGAGAAAAAGTATTTTCGTGGCTCTCTTTGGTATTGGGGGAATATTCCTGAATTTATAGGCGAGGAATTAGGGTTGGAGGAGCTACGGGGGGCCCACAAGCCAGGGGGGCGCCCCCCCAGGGCCCCGCCCTGGCGGCTTGTGGCCCACCCATAGGTCTTCTGGCCTCTTCTCGAAGCCTCCTGGGTTCCTTCTGGTCCAAGAAAAATCATCGTAGAATTTTATTCCGTTTGGACTCCGTTTGATATTCCTTTTCTGCAATACTCAAAAACAAGGAAAAAACAGAAACTGGCACTGGGCACTAGGTTAATAGGTTAGTCCCAAAAATAATATAAAATAGCATATTAATGCATATAAAACATACAAAACAGATAATATAATAGCATGGAACAATCAAAAATTATAGATACGTTGGAGACGTATCACCTGGCAACCGAACCTACGAAGGTGGGAAATTTTCGGTGCCGACCCTTGCGCAAGCTGAACAGGAGAGTGGATGTTGTAGGCCGACAGTCTAAAGTTGATGAGATTGGCCGCGTGTAACATAGCGTGACCCCAACATGTAGTTGGTAAATTACAACCCTGAAGGAGCGGTCGGGCAATGAATTTAATTCTTTTATTCAATGCCTCCGCAAGTCCATTTTGTGTATGAACATGCGGTACTGAGTGCTCTACTTTGATTCCAATTGCCATGCAATAATCATCGAACGCCTTTGAAGTAAATTCTCCGGCGTTGTCCATTCGAATAGATTTTATACGATAATCGGGGAAATTATTCCTCATTTGTATGATCTGAGAGATCAACTTTGCAAAGGCATAGTTCTGTGTTGACAGCAGGCAAACATTGGACCATTTAGAGGAAGCATCAATGAGCACCATGAAGTACCGAAACGGCCCCGTGAGGGGCTGAATTGGACCACATATGTCCCCTTGGATACGTTCCAAGAACACGGGGATTTCATCCCTCACCTTGAGGGGCGATGGTTGAATGGCTAACTTCCCCGTGGCGCATGCGGAGCATACAAAATCATCGGGATTCGGGAAGTTCTTCATGTTAACAATATGACCATGCGAGTTGTTAATTATATTTCTCATCATCCTAAGTCCGGGGTGGCCTAACCTATCATGCCAGAGGTAGAAAAGTTCGGAGCTTCTAAAAATAGTCTTAACGGTAGTGTACACGGGCGGTGCTACTATCTTGGTGTAGTATAGCCCTGTGTCAAACTAAGGAAGCCTTTCGATAGCATGTCTACCATTTCGATCCCGCTTGGTGATGAGTATACACACTTGGCCATAGTCATCACCGGTCTCAACATGGAGACCATCAGCGCGAATGTTTTAAAGCTCAAACAAGTATGAGTCGACTCCAGGTACAACAACGCACCATGAATGATCAAAGTTGTTCCCATAGGAAGTATGATAGTAGCCCGTCCGGAGCCAACTATGTTTGAACCGCAGCCAGCGATTGACATAATACTTCCCGGAGTTTTTTTTAATAGAATCAAAGTACTTAGTTTCTTGTAAAATGATATGTGTGGTACTGCTATCAGCAAGGCACATTTCCTCCACTCTGGTGCTACACACGTTCTAAAATATGACATCTAATTAATTTAATGTAGCTAGGAAGAAACTACATCAATAATAAATGCACACATTTTAGAACATAACAAGCTATCAAAGATAAATAAAGGAATAAATGGATGAATGCAAACAACATCCAATCGCCAAATGATGAATAAGGTTTTGCTCTAATAGAGGACAACCCATCAAATATGAATGTATCAATTTAACAAAGGAACTATAAACAAATGGGAAGCCAAGCGAGTAAATGAGAGGGGCATTCACTCTAGCCTAGATGTCAAGTCAGGTAAGTATCTCCACATAGGAGAACCTTTGCCAGGATAACATCAACATCGAGTCGAGGGGGACGCCAATGGCTCTACCATGGGTACCTATAAGGTGCCGCCATGGGATCCGATGGTGATCCGTCTGGACAATGTAGACTTACCCAAGTGGTTGCGCAACAATGATTCTACTCCTCCTCTCCATGGGGACAAACAATATGCTCCAACCTCTCAAACCACTTTGTGAGAGCGATCTAAAAGGCTAGGGCACTTCGTTATGTCATGTAAATTACGCATGGTATCATGGAGGTGGAGTTGAATAAGGTGCATCAACCGGGCATTATCACCTTATGAGTGGTAGGGACCATCTCGGTCTCCAAGCCGATCGCCCCGAGTCATTAAGACTCAAGGACGACCTCCACATTGAATGACAAGGTGGGGTACCCTAGCCCATACACTGTCTGCGCATTCACCCCTAAGAGTGGCGAAAACCATCTAGGTCCGCAAGCCTATCGCCCTCTACGGTCACTCGGACACAAGGATGATCTCCACATCGAATGCTCGATGGGGTAGTAGAACCCCTTATGTGCCAACTCGATGGACTCCCGGTTTATTGATTCCGGCCATCAATGATTATCAAGGGGTTACATCGGGTAATCCATGACACAAAAGGGATGATGATACATTTTATTCATCAATGTGACGTTCCAATATTTATAACATGTTAAAATATGCATTACATAGCGACTAAAAGTAAGCAACAATTAATCTACAGCAGTATAAGAGAAGCATGTACATTAAGATAGCATGTTAAGCGCGTCCTAGACGTGAAAAACATAGCCCTAAAATAGAATTCCCGAGGCTCTTTTATGCCAAAAAAATGCATTTTGGCTAAGAGAGCTATTATGTAAAATTTGCACGACATGCCTAGGCGTCCCGGCAGCAGGCCGAACATGGTATGTCGGCCCACTTAAAACACCACACCGCCATCTCCCTTTTTTTTTCTAGAGAAGGGCCGGCCCAACTCTGCACTGCACACCAGGGGCAACGCTAGGGATTCCCTAGCGCCCGAGTAGTGGCGGCGGCTGGTGGCGCCCTGCTCGCGCGTGGTCGTGAGGCAGCGCAAGCGCGTGGTGGCCAGTGTGCGAGGGGCGGCCGCAGCGGTTGGTGGAGTGCACGCGGAGGCGCAGTGCGTGCCTAAGGACGACAACTCTCGGCGCGCGAGGCACGCTCGCAAGCGGTGGCATCCAGAGAGCTCCGCGGGACTCGAGAGCTACAATGTCTCGGAAACTCGTAGCGGCGGCACGGCCTCACTGTCGTTCGGCGCAACGGCAAGCAAGCGGAGCTCACGGCTGTGGCCAGTGTACCGGGCATGACGGCTCGGACGTGCGCGAGGTGCAGAGCTGCACCACGTCCTTCACGCGGCTACGACGTTGACAATGGCCGGCAGGGTCGGTGCGGCGGCGCGGCAAGGCCATGGCGCGGCTCTAGTGCAGCAGGCACGACTGCCGCACGGGGCTCCGTGTAGAAACAACACGCAGAAGGCACGCGCGAGCCTCGGCGGAGCGCACGGAGGTCGGACGCTGCAACGCTCGCGAGTCAGCAGGGCAACCGCGTCTATTGAACGGCCACGATCCGGCTACAACGCTAGGTAGTTGGTACTGCACGTTGGCAACAACATAAACGCAGGGTGCCAACGGCGTACACAACGATGGACGGCCATCTCTTCTCAACCGTAAACACTCAACGTGCGGTGGCCGGGAAAACAAATGTACGTCTTCTGGACGGCGTGTATTAGCCTGGGCCACGACAAGCACCATGGCGCCGTGTGGCGGTCGTCTCGACGGCGCACATGACCTCGGGAAGACCAATCTCGTCTCTTACTCGTTCGTCGTCGTAACAACACAAACCAGCGAAGACGACGCGTGCACATCCAGTGCATCGCGGCGGTGCCGTGCTCATTTGGAGCACACCGTCTCCCTATAGTATAGTCAACAAATTCCTCTACCTGCAAGACCGATCCGCATTGGCAGGCGACATCAGGTCCGCCGCGATCTCAATGACAAAGGGAATCCATTTTTGCAAAGAAATTTCGGATCCATACCTCCGCGAGAACGACGAAAGCCTGCTCGATGCAGGCGTGACGCAGGCTTGACGAAGAGTTGGTGGAGCGAAGCGTGCTGATAACGTGTTCCGCAACTCCTGCCGGCGAGTCTGGTCCAAGGTTGCGGAGCGGGAGCGAGCGTCGTAGTCGATCATACACAGGTACAGAAAGTAAATTGACACAGAGATGTAGAGGAGAGTCTTTCTTTATTAATCATTGATCAACTATCTGTACAAAGGAGTGCTCTCCTCTTTATATAGCTAGGGGTAGGGGGATAAGTGCCCACATTAACATCAAGTGGGGAAACGTTCGGTCAAAGGGAGGCTGCTGGCCGAGCCGGGCCGCAGCGCTCCTATCGGTCCATTAGTTTCCCAACACCGCCTACTTGCCGGTGGTTTGCTGCGCCGTTAACTACGCGAAGTATATCGCTGCTCGTGCAAGGCTTTTCTAGTGGTGCTGCTGGGTAATCGTTTGACTTTTGCATTTTAGTTACATCAAACCACCTCGGTCGATGTCGATTCGACCGAGAAACACCAACTGATTGCCGTGGTTAGCAGCAAACCACATACTACAAAAGAACTGAACTTTGAGCATGTGCTAATTACTGGAGCTGTCTTCTCATGTTGGACTTTGCTAGCCAGCTTCATGATAGTCTATCACACGACCGTTTGTTTTGCTGCCCCGGATATCGGCGGATCTCGCTCTTGAAGAGCACACACTCTTGATGTTTCCGAAAGAAATTCACAGGTGCACTGCATCTGCAGCACTTTTGAATTACTCCAGGTTTTTATTAGGTCTCTAATCGAGACTGACATGTTGGTACCAAACGGGTAGGCACGCCGTATCGGTTAGAGTTGTGTCAAATATTATTGTACAAGTTAGGTTACAGTTGAACTCTAAGTCATATGTGGTGTGTAGATAGGATATGAAGTCGTGTCCTAAGAGCATCTACAACCGGACCTTCTATTTCTTTCCTAAACATCTGAAATACTCGCCCGGCCAGTGTCCGATCAAAAAAATGATCCAACCGAACCGCTCATTTTGTCCCTTAACGTCAGGACTGACCGGCGTACCTCAAACTCGTCTCAAATCTGGGAACGATACGAGACTGCCCGGTCACGCCCGAACACCCCACTCCACGTCATAGCCCTCCCACACGGTCCCACCTGCAGTCACACACTCCTTTCTCTCCCTCTCATCTCTTTGTTGACTGCCCACGTCCTCTCCGCAGAATGCCAGCAGCCCGCCCGCGTCCCAGCGGTCGCGTGCCTGCCGGCTCCCGCGTCCTACCGTCGGGTGCACACCGCTGCTCGCGTCCCGGCTGGCCATCGCATGCCCGTCGGCCGCCTGCGTCCTGGTGCACCACTGCTCGCATCCCTGGCTCTCCACCGCGTGCAAGCCGGCCGGCGGCCCGCGTCCTGGCGCACCGCTGATCGCGTCCCTGGTTGTCCACTGCGTGCAAGCCGGCCGGCCGCCCGCGTCCTGGCGCACTGCTGCTCGCGTCCCTGCTTGTCCATCGCGTGCGTGCCGGCGGTCCGCGTCCTGGCCGCGTCCCTTGCGCGCAGCCTGCGCCGTTGGCCGCCGCATGCTTGGCCTGTAGAAAAGGCTGGAAGCATATGCCCACAACAGGGATACGTGCATGTTTATATGAGGAAACAGATTACAAGAGATTGGTTTGGTTTAGATAGATCCTCTGCTAACTACCAAGAGATATATCCTAACCAAACACGTATACAACAGAGAACACAATACGCACGCCTCTCCTAGCCTTGGTGAACACGGTTTATACAATACCGGTAATTACATATGTGTAACACTCCCCCTCAATCACAACTATCCAAGTTGAGATTGCGCCGAAAAGCCTCCAATTGTCATGCAATAAACGGTTTAGTAAACCCATCTGCCACTTGATCACCAGTAGAAATAAATCTGATATGCAACAATTTATTGGCGACCCGTTCACAAACAAAGTGATAATCAATTTCAATGTGCTTTGTTCGAGCATGAAAAATCGGATTAGTAGACAGGTATGTACGTAGCACCAAGATTGTCACACCAAAGATAGGCTGCTTTGGGGTGAGCAACACCCAACTCTGTCAGCAGACTCTGAACCAAATAACTTCAGCAATGGCATTGGCAAGTGCTTTATACTCAGCTTCGGTACTAGAGCGAGACACAGTGGCTTGTTTGCGAGCAGTCCAAGACACCAAGTTACTCCCAAGAAACACTGCAAAGCCACTTGTGGATTTCCTGTCATCAGGACAGCCCGCCCAATCTGCATCAGAAAAAGCACTAGCCATCATAGACTTTGACTTGCTAATGCGCATACCATGAGACATAGTCCCTTGCAAATAGTGAAGAATGCGCTTAACCGCGGTCCAATGTGTAGTAGTAGGTGCATGCAAAAACTGACAAACTTTGTTCATAGAGAAAGAAATATCAGGTCGAGTTAAAGTCAGATATTGCAATGCACCTACAATGCTTCGGTATGTGGTAGAATCCTCCCCTCCAAGAGGGACACCATCGAACAATAACAACTTTTTTGACGTGGGAAGCGGTGTGGTAACTGGTTTGCAACCTTTCATGCCCACACGTTGAATCAAGTCGAGCAAATACTTCCCTTGTGATAAAACAAGTCCATCTCTCACAGTTTTTACCTCAATACCAAGAAAGTAATACATATCTCCGAGATCCTTGAGCGCAAAATCAACACGAAGATCTGTTAGAAGAGCATCAACTGCCTGGACGGAAGAACTTGTAACAATTATGTCATCCACATAAATACGCATAAAAATGGTGACCCCATGCCGAGAATAGAAGAACAAGGAAGTATCTGCCTTGGAAGGAGTAAAACCAAGTGACTGGAGCTTGGATGATAAGCGGGAGTACCTTGCACGGGGTGCCTGTTTCAGACCATACAAGGATTTATCAAGCTTGCATATGAAATGTGGATATTGCGGATCGGTACACCCAGGAGGTTGGCGCATGAAAACATCCTCTTCCAGAACACCATGTAAGAACGCGTTCTTGACATCTAACTGTCGCATGCACCAATTACAAGAAACGGCTACTGAAAGAATTAGTCTGATGGTGGCAGCTTTCACAACGGGGCTAAAGGTATCTTCATAATCAAGACCATAACGTTGCTTGAACCCTTTGGCCGCTAAACGTGCTTTGTACCTGTCAACGCTACCATCAGACTTGCGTTTTACCTTATAGACCCACTTACTGTCAATGACGTTGGCACCTCGACGAGGCGGAACCAAGTGCCACGTTTTATTCTCCAATAATGCACGATATTCTTCATTCATTGCTTCTGTCCACTTAGTATCAGTCAATGCCTCCTTTAGATTCTCTGGTTCACCTGTAGCACAAAAAGAACCCCAACGAATACAACCATTGGAATATTCTTTTGGTTTTAAAATACCACTTTGTGACCGAGTATGAGACCGTGATAGCAGACTCAGCAGTAGGCGCTGGCGGCGAATGAGGGGGCGCCATGTGGCCATCTAGAAGGAGCTTAGGTGAAACCGCGTCAGGGGACACGGAATCCCGAGCCGAGGAGAGCAACCGGCTATCCCGCATGGGAGACAGCGCCGGATCCACACGGGACCCACACCCCCACCACCACGTTGGGCTCGCAGGGAGACGGCAGGGGGCCTGCGACCGCGGTGCAAGCTGGTTGGCGCTCGAAGCCCGGAGGGGGACCGCTTGGCCCGGGCGACAGTTGGGGGCCCGTCCCCGCAGTGTGGCCGGATTGGCTGGAGGATCCCGAGGCCTAGAGAGGCGATCCCGATGGAGATCGGGCAGGAGAATCAGCCCCGTGACCAGCGCCTCCCGGATCTCCTGTGACGGGCGAATCTGCAGTACTGTTTGCTGGCATAAAATCATGTCCCTGTTCTCCAGATTCCTGTGCACTATTAGCAGAATTTGCATTAAAAGTATTGGAAATTGACACATGATCATTGCTAACTTCTTCCGGTGGATCAAGAATGGTCGGATTAAGGAGAATAGATGGAAGGAGGACAAGCTCTGCACGAAGTTGGGCACCAGCATTAGGATGTAGGGCGGCAAAAGGAAAAATGTGTTCATCAAAAATAACATCATGAGAGACATAAACACGTCCAGTAGAGATATCAAGACATTTATATCCTTTATGAAGAGCACTTTTTCCAAGAAAAGCACATTGTTCAGACCGATACTCAAGTTTGTGTTTGTTGAAAGGGCGCAAATTAGGCCATATCGCACATCCAAAAATGCGAAGGGAGGTGTAATTGGGTGGAGTACCAAAGAGACGTTCAAGTGGAGTTTGGTTGTTGATGACTCGACTAGGAAGACGATTTATAAGGTAGACAGCCGTGAGAAAAGCCTGATCCCAGAATTTAAGAGGCATGGAGGCATGGGCTAGCAACGAGAGGCCAACTTCCACGATATGGCGATGCTTGCGTTCAACAGAGCCATTCTGTTGGTGTGCATGAGGACATGACACATGGTGAGTGATAGCAATACGCTCAAAGAATTGATTTAACTTTTGGTACTCACCACCCCAATCTGTTTGCATAGCGATAATTTTCCGGTCAAATAAACACTCAACAAGTGCTTGGAAGATATGAAATTTCTGAAACACATCGGACTTATGTTTAATAAGGTAGATCCAAATAAACTTGCTAAAATCATCAATAAAACTAACATAATATTTCTGTCTACCAACGGAAAGAGGCCCAGGGCCCCATACATCAGAAAAAAATGAGCTCTAAAGGAGCTTGAGACACACTAGTGGAACGAGGATATGGTAGTTGATGGCTCTTAGCTATCTGACACGCATCACAAACTAGATGATGATTTATTTTATTGGACACAAGAAGACTATTATTGCGAAGAATTTGCTGCACCACCGGTAGCGATGGATGACCTAGGCGCCTATGCCACCTAGAGGTAGATGGCTTGACGACTCCAAGAATTTGACGTCCATGAGTAGCTGAGTGGCCAGCTACAGGATACAACCCCTCTCTACTTGGACCGTGAAGGATTGTTCTCCCTGTTTCCTGATCTTTCACACAAAAGAACTCTGGGTAAACAACAAGATATGCATTATTATCTTTAGTAAGTTGATGACCGGAAAGTAAACTTTTGGAAGTACTAGGAACATGCAATATGTTGTTGAACTTGAGAGATTGTTGTGGAGTAGGAAGAAGTGCATGACCAACATGTTTAATTTCCATACCTTAACCACTAGCCGTGTGGATTTTTTCTGGTCCGGTGTAGCGATCACGCACCGTGAGCTTCTCCAACTCACCGGTTACATGATCCGTAGCGCCAGTGTCAAGATACCAGTTGGTATCTACTTCATAGGATCCCGTTGCCGCAGCCGTGTTAGCAGATTTTGCACGGCCACCATAGCGCTTGGGATTGTTGTTGTATGACTTGTCGAATCTTTTCTTGCAGAACCACGCGCATGGCCATCTTGCTTGCAACTTTGGCAGACAAGAGGACCGAGGAGGCCACCTCCCCCTTGATGAGGCACACCACCAGAGTTGTTGTTGCTGCCCGAAGCTGGATATCCACCCCCAGCAGAGGGGCGAACTGGAGAGCTTCGGTTGCTGCCGCCCCGGGACGCCAGGTTGAGGGAGTGGCCGCCGCTGTTTTGGGAGAGAATACGCGCCTCCGCAGGAAGCAACAGTGAGAAGAGCTCGCCAAGTCCAATAGGGTTATCAGCAGTAGCACGAGTGGAGATCGCAGAGATGAAGGAGTTGTAGTCCGAATCCAATCCCTGCAGAATATGAGAGACAACTTCGTCCTCATCAACAGCTTTCCCGGCCGCCGCAAGTTCATCAGCATAGCCCTTCATCTTGGTGTAGTACTCAGCAGCAGACATATCTCCCTTGCAGGTGGTGCCGAGCTGCCCACGGAGCTAGATCGTACGCGCACGAGATTGTTAAGCCACTGGTGCAGCGACGTGCTATGCAAACGGTTTTTAACCCCTTTCAGTGACGTAGTTTCAAACCGTCACCTTGCTAGTGTGGGCGATAGGGGGTCCATCGCACACGTTATACATCCCACACAGTTCAACACAAAAACTGTTTGCAATTTGGATTAGCATCACACACGGTTATTTCACGAAAATCGTATGTACTGTGCGATTCATTGCACACGATTAAAAATAAAAAAAACTGTGTGTGATGTAAATGCCATCACACACAACTGGATCGAAAAAACTGTGTGCAATGTGTGATCTTAACGACGTGTTAATTAGTCCTAAAATCAGCTAGACGTAATCAATTTACTATGATCATTTTTTAACAATCAAACATAATGCAAAAATGCACATTCAAAATCCACTATATGATTTCTTTTCAAGCTTTGTCATACAACATATAAAAGTACAAACGTACTATCTCACATCACATGACAGCCAACACATACACTAGCAATCACATCTAATTACGTCGTAAAGCTTCATCAATCTCTTGTTCATCGATGACATCAACTCTCAAACCTTCCCAGATTTCTTATTGTATCTCATCCTGAAAAACAAGAAAAAAGGGTGACAAGGTCAAAAAAAGTAAATCCTTACACAGAGCAGCGATTCAGTGCCCAGGCTCATCTGCACCTTCGATCGTAAAAAAATCAAAACAAATACTATAAAAATTCAAAAAATTCCAATTTTTTTTGCATGGTAGAGAATTTGGTGTGTGAGGTTCGCTCCAAATTTCAGATCATTTGGACATCTGAGTGTCCCTCGGCAAAAAAATACAAATTTGGGGTCTGTAAAAATGTTTACTGTTCATGTATTGTTCTGACCCAATTTGTTTTTTTTGCTGACAGCGACTCATATGTCCAAATGAGCTGAAATTGGGAGCGTACCTCACGCACTAAATTTTCTACGACGCAAAAAAAATGTATTTTTTTGAATTTTATTTCTATTTTTAATGATTTTTTACCGTACATACTCAGGTATCCTACTTGAAATTAGTTGTTACACTAGTTATGCATAATATTTTTATCAAAAAGTATTGGAAGGGAAAGTTCAGAACTTCACAAAAGATATTTTTTGATTAGTTTGGTGTCTTGGGAAATCGTGATGGATGAGAAGAATTAAGAATCGATTAGATGGCTAGAGACATCATACTTAGACATACAAAAAACAAGATTAGTTTAGTACTATCCGGCAAGCTAGCTAGCAGCCAGCCTGGTGGATGGATTCTTAGAAAGAGATGCACGGGAAGCTACCTTACATGGCCACGAACTGCACCTCCATGACGCTGCCTTTCAGGATGCAGAACTTGTTGAAGCAGTTATGCCACCGGATGAGATCCCGGAGCTGTACGGCCGCTTCGTGCTCGTGCTCGTGCTCGTGTCTACGGCCAACGACGAGCCTCATGGCGTCCATGCACCCGCCTCACGCACGGCCGCCCGCCGCCGAGCGGCGCCGCCATGTCCTGCTCCTAGTCGGAGCTTGGAGCAGGCGTCATCCACTTCGCCGGCCATGGCATGGAAGAAGTGTGTGTTATGTCCGTGGTTCTACAGCAGGTTGAATTGGCGCTAGTTACATATATATGTGGATGTGGTAGAGTACGTGGTGAGGAGATAAGGCTAGATATTTTTCTTGGCTGTGGAGTGTGGACGAATGGATTCATGCCATGTCATCGATCGAAGACTTCAATCTCTTCACCAATAAGAATTTAGTACACATATGTGTGCTTTCTTGCCATTTGATTTTTGTCCTTACACCATCAAAATAATTATGAATCCGTCTCAAATTTTTGCTACAGTATACTGAGGTCTTATATTGACACCATGCCAAGTTTCGTATTTATTAGACATTATTTACATTTTCTAGAATTAAAATATAAATAAACTTCATGTTCACGGTTGATTCTTGCCACATAGATATTTGAATTTTATATTTATTTCTTCTATGAGGCATACACATATACTCACTGCCCTAAATATGATTTTTCAAATCATTTTTGTATACTATTTTCTCTACTCGTAGTACAAATTTGAATGCATCCGTTAAATGACTAGAAATGTAGTTAATGACTCAAATATAGAAATGAGCTCCGAAAAGTGCCAAATTTTATTGTGGAGGATTCTATGGTGATCTTAACTGTAGAAAAAATTTTGAAGGTCAAATGATAAAGGAAAACATAAGTTCGCCACCAATTTGATACATTCACTCTCGAAACCATGATCTATCCTCGAAGGTTGTCAGATTTCTAAAGGCTGTACATTAAAAAAATGTGAAACCTTCTCAAATTTTTACCACATCATGGTGATGTCATATCATGACACTATGCCAAGTTTCATATTTTTCAGACTTCATTTACAATTTTTATCATTTCAATACCAATAAACTCTATGTTCGCAGTTGATTCTTGCCACACAAGTCTAATAAATTTATATTCATTTCTTGTATGAGGCATACAAATATACTCAATAACCTAAATATGATTTTTCAAATCATTTTTGTGTACTGTTTCATGCACTCATAGTTCAAATTTGAATTATATCCATTAAATGTCCATTAAATGACTGAAAATGCAGTTAATGATTCAAATATAGCAAATGAGCTCTGAAAAGTGTCAAATTTTAACATGGAGGATTCTATGGTGCATGTTAAGTGTAGAAAAAAATTCCAAGTCAAACGACGAAGGAAAATGTCAGTTTGCCTTCAAACATATCGCGCAAACCAGTATTCTTTCAAAAAATAATAATTGCAGGCATCACACACGGTTCCATTTGTGAAAGTGTGTGCGATGACAGACTACATTGCACACACAATGTATGCAAAAAACGTGTGCAAGGCATCACACACGTTTGCGTTTTTAACAATGTGTGCAATGATATGCTACATCACACACACACTTTTTGCAAAAACTGTGTACATGGCATCACACACGGTTGCATTATAATAAATGTGTGCAATGATATAATACATCACACACACATCATTTGTAAAAACCGTGTGCAAAGCATCGCACACGCAACTTTTTTCCGAATCGTATTTGATGGATCCGCCATCGCACACAGTTCGTGTCATTAGTGACGGAGCTTGAACAATTCCGTTTGCGATTGGTGGATCGCACACAGCTTCGTCGAAGGGTCTCTGATTGATGTGTTGTCTTTGGACAATCCTGCAGTAGTGAGCGAACATCTGGAGGATGACCGCCCATACCCCAGCAGCGCTCGTGACATCGTGAACTTGAAGAAGGACATCCCGAGAGAGAGAGGCGAGCAGAAAACTGAGAACCTGTTTATCCTGGCTGTCCCAGGCTGTGTAGGCAGGACTGGGTGAAGCCGAGGTCTCCTTCTTCCCGGATACCTCTCGCTCCGTCATCAGATCAACTAGGGGCGCCGCCGTAGTGCCATCAAGGTAACCCATGAGGCCGGCAGCCCGGATGTGTGGGAGGACCTGTGCCTTTCACACCAAAAAAAATATCTCGTCAACTTCTCCGTTATGGTGTGGTCAAGAGCAGCGAGAGAAGGAGAAGCCATGGCTGCGGTGGAGGAAGAACTAGACATAGATGGGAAGAGGAAGGCTCGGTACCATGTAGAAAAGGCTGGAAGCATATGCCCACGGCAGGGATGCGTGCATGTTTATATGAGGAAACATATTACAAGAGATTGGTTTGGTTTAGATAGATCCTCTACTAATTACCTAGAGATATATCCTAACCAAACACGTATACAACGGAGAACACAATACGCACGCCTCTCCTAGCCTTGGTGAACACGGTTTATACAATACCGATAATTACATCTGTTTAACATGGCCGCCGCCTGTCCTGGTCGCGTCCCGTGTGCGCAACGCACGCCCACATGCCCGCCGACCAGCCGAGTCCGCTTGCGTGCACAGCCGCTCGCCGCCGAGCTAGCTGCGAGTCACTGGTCGCTTGCGTGCACAACCACGCACTGGCTAGCCACCGCATGCTAGCTAACTAATTAGCTGTGACTGTGAGGGGAAATACACTTTGGTTCCTGGTTGTATATGCACCCTATATTGGGATTTTTTTTAATAATTAATTAAAAAGTCAAAATAGTTCCGAAGTATTTTTAGATTATACTTGAGTTTGTTTTGCACTAGTATATAAATTTTCAATAAAAAAGTCAACATTGACTTATGGGAAAAAAAGACAAAATTTATTTGCTATTATAGGTCACTATTCACACTATTTTGACCGAAAATTTGTCTTGTTTGAAAAGAAGTCAAAGTGTAATTTTCTTTTTGTGGAATTTTTCTTACAAGTACAATGAAAGTTCAAGTTTATTTCAAAAATATTTTCAGAATTTTTTGACTTTTTGTTGAATTGTTAATTTGTTTTTTTTCATATAGGGTGTATATACACCCAGGTTCCAAAAGTTCCCGTCCCGACTACGAGTCGCTGGCCACTTGCGTGCACAGCCGCGCACTTGCTAGCCAACATTTTCTAAATTCAAGATTAATTTTTTTAATACATGCGTAACATGTTTTCTGTACACACTTATAAACTTTTTTAAATGCTTGATTGACATTTTCTAATACTTGGTCAACATTTTTTTATTCGCATACCAATATTTTTCAGATGCTTGATTTACATTTTTTTAATTAACGCTCTTTCAAACCCACTTTCGATACTATTGCAAACATTATTATCAATAACATATTCAACATGAGGCTTAAATAAATTTTCAAGATCATAAGAAGCATTATCACCCCAATCATGATCATTGCAATAAGAAGTGGACATGACAAAATTATCATCCCCAAGCTTGTAGTTTTGCATATCATTAACATAATTGACATTAATAGAATTCATAGTAACATCATTGCAATCATGCTTTTCAATCAAGGAGCTATCATGAATCACCTTATAATTTTCTTCTTTCATCACTTCATCAAATATTTTAGATTCATGATTTTCAAACAAAACTTCATAGAGACAATCAAGTGCACTCAACTCATTAGCAATTGGTTCATCATAATTTAGCCTTTTGAAGAGATTAACAAGTGGATGAGGATCCATATCAATAGATTTTTAGCAAGCGAAGATGCAAGCAAATAAAAGGCACATGGCCACACAAGCAAAGATAGCAAACAAGCAAAAAGGCAAACGGAAAAGAGGGCGAATAAAACGACAAATTTTGTGAAGTGGGGGAGAGGAAAACGAGAGGAAAATGGCAAATAATGTAAATTGCAAGGAGATGAGATTTGTGATTAGGAACCTGGTAGATGAGATTGCTTCCTCCCCATCAACGGCGCCAGAAATTCCTTTGACGTGGCTTGAGACTACGTCGGTATTTCCCAAAAGAGGAAGGGATGATACAACACAGCGACAGTAAGTATTTCCCTCAGTTATGAAACCAAGATATCAATCCGTAGAGGAAGATCACGCACCCACGTAAACAACACCTGCACACAAATAACAAATACTTGCAACCCGACGCGAAAGAGAGGTTGTCACGCTCTCTACGGTAATAAGATAGATTAGGTAATGATAGTTTTGGCAAATAGATCTCGCAAGAACACAAACTAAAATAAGTAAACAAAAAAGTGCAGCAAGGTATTTTTGGTTTTTTTGGATTAATAGATCTGAAAACAAAAGATGCAAATAGTAGATCGGAAAGCAATATATTGGAAAAGTAGACCCGGGGGCCGTAGGTTTCACTAGTGGCTTCTCTCATGAGTATAGCGCACGGTGGATGAACAAATTACTGTTGGGCAATTGATAGAAGATCAAATAATCATGGCGATATCCAGGCAATGATCATTATATAGGCATCACGTCCAAGACAAGTAGACCGAAATGATTCTGCATCTACTTCTATTACTCCACACATCGACCGCTATCCAGCATGCATCTAGTGTATTAAGTTCATGGAGAAACGGAGTAATGCAATAAGAACGGTGACATGATGTAGACAAGATCTATTCATGTAGGAATAGACCTCATCTTGTTATCCTTAATGGCAACGATATATGCGTGTCTTGCCGCCCTTTTTGTCACTGGGAAAGAACACCGCAAGATCGAACCCATCACAAAGAACCTCTTCCCATGGCAAACAAAATCGATCTAGTTGGCCTAACTAAACCAAAGATTTGAACAAGAAATACGAGGCTATAAGTAATCATGCAAATAAGAGATCAAAGAAAACTCAAATCATATTCATGGATAGAAACTGATCATGAACTCAAAATTCATCGGATCCCAACAAACACACCGCAAAAGTCATTACATCAAACAGATCTCCAAGAGACCATTGTATTGAGAAACATAGAGAGAGAGGAAGCCATCTAGCTACTGCCTACGGACCCGTAGGTCTATGGTGGACTACTTACGCATCATCGAAGAGGCACCTATGAAGAAGATGAACCCCTCCGTGATGGTGTTAGATTGGATCTCGAGGTTCTGGAACTTGCGACGGCTGGAATTGTGTTTCGTCGACTCCCCTAGTGTTTTCTGAATATTTTGGAATTTATAGGCTCGATAGTCGGTTGGGGGGAGTCCCGAGGTGCCCACCCTCTACCAGGCCGCGTCAGGGACCTCTAGCGCGCCCTGGTGGAGGGTGGCCACCCTGGGCCCCCTCTTCTGGTGATCTTTGGCCCATCTTCTTCCTTCTGGTCCATAAAAATTCTTCAAAAATTCCCGCAGCGTTTGGGCTCCGTTTGGTACTGATTTTCTGCGAATTAAAAACAAGCAAAAACAGCAACTGGCACTTTGGCACTATGTCAATAGTTTAGTCTCAAAAAATGATATAAAGTTGCTATAAAATGATTGTAAAACATTCAAGATTGATAATATAACAGCATGGAACAAGCAAAAATTATAGATACGTTGGAGACGTATCAGTATCTCGACAAACATAAACAACCGGTTGCAAAATGTGACCTGGCTACCCTCCTTGCGGTGAGATTCGTGTGCCTCATTTAAATGTCGGCAGAGCATTTGTTTAGAATCCGTTGTGAGTTGTTGTCAGTTTGTTACTCCCTCGGTTCTTAATATATGAGCGTTTTTGACATTACATTAGTGTGAAAAACGATCTTATATTATGGAACGGAAGGAGTAACAAACTATAACATTTAGAAAAATAAATTTGGTTCAACCTGTCATAACATGACACCTATCAAATGAAATTTCATCTCATGAAAGTTATTATCCCTCCGTTTTTATTTACTTCGCATATTACAGTTGACTGAAGTCAAACTTCGTAAAGTTTGACTAAGGAGCTGTTCAGGAAACGTCCAGCTCCGCCAAATCGAGGATCCGTGGAGTACCTGCTTCCCCGCTCCATATATTTGAACTACGGCTCCGGCTGCTCTGGGAGCGGAGTCACGGAGCGGGAGGGACTCCGAACATGCCTTAAGAATATAGGAAAGATTATAAATATTTACCATAACAGATCCATATTATGTGAAAGTACATTCAATAATGAATCTAACGGTATTGATTTATTATTGTATATGTTAATATTTTTGTACATAAACTTTGTTAAAGTTTACAAAGCTTGACTTTAATATACGGAGTAAATAAAACGACCGCTAGGCGGCATCCGGATGCAGGGAGAAAAAGAACAGCCGGATCCGCAGCCATCCGATCGGACCTTTGTAGCCTTTGGATGAGTCAGCAGCGTAGCTTCTTCTAACCTCGCCATCTCCAGTCTAGGCATTGGCTGCATGTAGTTGCTGTAGCCAGCTCGCCCACGCCGCCGGCCATGCAGTAGCCAGCATTGCTACAGCCAAATCTGCTGATACGTCTCCAACGTATCTATAATTTTTAATTGTTCCATGCTATTATATTATCTGTTTTGGATGTTTTATATACATTATTATGCTATTTTATATTATTTTTGGGACTAACCTATTAATCTAGAGCCTAGTGCCAGTTTTTGTTTTTTTCCTTGTTTTTGAGTATTGCAGATAAGGAATATTAAACGGAGTCCAAACGGAATAAATTCTTCGGGATGATTTTTCTTGGACCAGAAGAAACCTACCAGACTTGGAGATGAAGGCAGGAGACCTGCCGGGAGGCGACAAGCCACCAGGGCGCGCCCCTAGGGGGGGGCACCCTCCTGGCTTGTGGCCCCCCAGCAGGCCTCCTAACCCTATTCTTCGGCCTATAAATTCCCAAATATTCCCTGAATACCAAAGAGAGCCACGAAAATACTTTTCCGCCGCCGGAACCCTCTGTTCCCGTGACATCCAATCTTGGAGCCTTTTCCGGTAATCTGCCGGAGGGGGATTCGATCACGGAGGGCATCCACATCAACTCCATTGCCCCTCCGATGATGCGTGAGTAGTTCACCACAGACCTTCGGGTCCATAGCTAGTAGCTAGATGGCTTCTTCTCTCTCTTTGTTCTTCAATACCATGTTCTTCATGATCTTCATGGAGATCTATCCGATGTAATACTCTTTTGCGGTGTGTTTGTCGAGATCTGATGAATTGTGGGTTTATGATCAGATTATCTATGAATATTATTTGAATCTTCTCTGAATTCTTATATGCATGATTTCATATCTTTGTAAGTCTCTTCGAGTTATTGGTTTGGTTTGGCCAACTAGATTGGTAATTCTTGCAATGGGAGAAGTGCTTAGTTTTGGGTTTAATCTTGCGGTATCCTCACCCAGTGACAAAGTAGGGGTAGTGAGGCACATATTTGTATTGTTGCCATCAAGGATAAAAAGATGGGGTTTTCATCATATTGCTTGAGTTTATCCCTCTACATCATGTCATCTTACTTAATGTGTTATTTGTTCACCCACCGTATTATTTTCCTTCATGAGAGAAGCCTCTAGTGAAACCTATGGCCCCCGGGTCTATTTTCCATATTATATTTTCAGATCTATAAACCAAAAATACCAAAAATACCTCGCTGCATTCTTTTTTACTTTTGTTTTACTTTTCATTTTACCAATCTTTTATATCTATCTCTATCAGATCTCATCCTTGCAAATAATCGTGAAGGGATTGACAACCCCTTTTAGCGTTGGGTGCAAGAGTTTGATTGTTTGTGTAGGTGCGAAGATTGGGGACTTGCTTGTATCTCCTACTGGATTGATACCTTGGTTCTCAACAACTGAGGGAAATACTTATCTACTTTGCTGCATCACCCTTTCCTCTTCAAGGGAAAACCAACGCAAGGTCAAGAAGTAGCATCCGCCACCGACCACCCCTGTTGTCTCCTGTTGCCACGGATGGCTCATTGTGGAATGCCTCTGCTGCAACGCCCTCGTTGCAGCAATCGTCTTCGCCGCTGGTCATCGCTGATACAGCCCCCTCATCGCAGCAGTCGACGTTGCTTCATCCGGCTTTGCCATCGGTCACCGCTGCTGCAACTCCCTCTCGCCGCAGTCGGCGTTGCTGCAACCAGCTCGCCGCCGGCCGCTATCGAAACCCCTCGTCGCAATAGTCAATGTTGCTGCAATCGGCTCGCCGCCGGCCATCGCTGCAACTACCTCGTCGCAGCACCGACGCTCCCTCTTCAAATTGGCCGCTAACCGTGCAACATCAGATGCTTCCAGCGAGCAGACTCATAGCATACGAAAGTCTCCAGTGCTCCCGCCGCCGAGCGGACTCGTACCCGGACCGCCGCCGAGATGGTGTCGTCGCAACATCCACTCGTACGTAGGTCATAGCAATGCCTGGACACGTCGGCAGCGGTCGTCGTAGCATCCCGATGGTCGTCCGTCGTTGGACCGTCATAACATCCCGACAGTGGCCGGACCGTCGCAACAACCTCCAATGGATTTGCAGGAGCGGTGCCGCTGGCACTAGTCGCAGCACCGGCGACTGCCGCCCGTCGCAGTAACGCGTCGTTGAAGCAACGGCACCATCGGTAGTAGCATGGCGTCGCAGTACCGGTGTTCGCGACCCTCGTCGTCCCGTAGCATGTCGATGCAGATCCGCACCGCTGCATCGGTGTTTGCCGGTTCGCTGCATCGGCTAGCAACACTGACAGTGCCGCCTCGCAGCGTCGGAACTCGCTGGTTCGTGGCATCGGAGCGTGTCCACTCGCAGCACCAGCCCCTCTTAGAGGCTGCACCATCGTAGGTGTCCCGCTTGTGCGAGTTGATGCTGCTCTCATCCACCACCCGCACCGCCTCACCGGACCGCCTTCGCAGCGCGGTGAAAGTGACCCGCGCAACGCCGAGTGGAAAGAGTGGACGAGGTAGTTTCTTAGAGCATCTTCAACAGGCGCGCAACGCGCGGCGCGCAAAAAACGTAATTACAGCGCAAAAATAGCAACTTTTTACGCGCGGTTGAGCGTTGGCTCCTGCGGCCACTGCAAAATATAGCGCGCGCGAGCCGCTCCAGCAGGCGCTGCAAAAAAACGGCGCGCACGCCCAGCACAAACAAAAAGATAGAACGCATATAAAAATAAATCAACAATAAATAATTCAATTTTATTACAACTCAAACAAATAGTTTATCTTCCAATATAACAAATAGTTCAACAATATAACATCAAACATAGAACATAAAACATGCAAATCATCATGCGTTTTGTCGGCCATTCCATTCCCACCACTCCTCGATAAGATCCTTCTGAAGATCATCATGCGTTTCGGCACGTCGAATAGCATGATAGGAGGCAACAAATCGGGCCACCCTCGCAGCACTCCGCCGCACTCGCACGGGATGTCCCAAGAGCTTGTACTGGTAGTAGTCTAAATCTTGGCCATGCTCATTCTCGATGATCATGTTATGCATGATCACACAAGCGTGCATGATGTACCAAAGGATCTTTTGATCCCAAAATCTAGTCGGTCTTCTCACAATAGCAAATTGGGCTTGCAAAATCCCAAAAGCTCTCTCCACATCTTTTCTAGCCGCCGCCTGAGCATTGTGGAAATCTAGATTTTTCTTACCTTTCGGTTTTTTCAACGACTTCACAAATGTTTGCCACTTTGGGTAAATGCCATCCGCAAGATAGCAGCCATAGTTGTATGTATGGCCATTTGCTACGAACTGCACCGGTGGCAGTTCACCATTTGCAATCTTATTCATGAGTGGTGACCGATTAACAACGTCGATGTCATTCAAAGATCCAGGCATTCCAAAAAAAGCATGCCAAATCCAAGTCTCTTGATCGGCCACCGCTTCAAGGATTATAGTGGAACCTTTTTTCTGGCCGTGGAATTGTCCATGCCATGCCTTAGGACAGTTCTTCCAACTCCAATGCATGCAATCTATTGAGCCAAGCATACATGGGAACCCGCGAGCTTTGTTCATCTCCAAAAGCCTTGCGGCGTCTTCAGCGTTGGGAGATCTCAAATACTCCGGGCCAAACACTTGCACAATTCCGACTGCGAAGCGCTTGAGACACATGGTGGCTTGACTCTCACCCATGGCCAAGTGGTCATCAACTAGATCAGCCGGAATACCGTATGCCAACATACGCAAAGCGGTTGTCACCTTTTGAAAGGTGCTATGCCCGAGTTCTCCGGCGGCATTCCTCCTTTGCTGAAAAAACCGATCATGGCTCGCCAGTTTCTCTGCAATGCGCCTGAACAACTCGGTGCTCATCCTAAAACGGCGCCGGAAGTACGACTCGGGGTATGTGGGATTCTCCACAAAATAGTGCCTCATCAATCTGTTGTCGGCATCGATCTTGTCCCTCCAAATTTTCTGCCGACCCATAACCGAACCACCGTGCTTCGGCTTTTTATTTATGTGCATAGCTAGGATGATTGCAATGTCCTCCTCCTCTTCAATATCAAATTCTTCTTCGGAAGAATCATATGACGAACTCATCTACAATATTGAATTTAAACTAGTCTATAAAAACTACAAACAACATGCATCAAATTCATGTAAAAAATGTGAAGTTAAAGCAATACATACCTTGCAAGCGTTTTGTCGAACACCTTGTTGGCGCCGAGCGGCAGTGGGCGGCCGGGCGCTGGTCGTCGAAGGAATGGCGCGCGCAAGGGGCGGCGGTGACTAGAGGGAGGCGGAGGAAGCAGCGGCGGCGTGGGGATAGGCTGGGGAAGCGTCGCCGGGTCGCCGGAGCAAATGGGGTAGTGCGGCGGCGGCGCCAGCGCTGGATATGAGCGGTAGGTGGAAGTCGCGGCGCGGGCGCTCGAGTGTGCAGCGCGCGAGAACGGGCGCACAAAATAAACGGCGCGCGATGCCGTTTCGCTCCGCGCGTTGAAGCACTAATGCCGCGCGCGTTTTTTACGCGTCCGTTGGAGCGTCCGGGACGGCTGCGCTTGCAAAAACTGGGTTTTTTTCAACGCGACGCTAATATCGCGCGCTTGCTTGTTGAGGATGCTCTTAGAGTTAGAGATAAGGCTGGGAGGTTGGAGGCAGTGGATGGGCCCCGTAAGGGCACGTGTCGTGCGAGGGAGGAGGCTGACGAGTTGAGAGTTTGCATCCGGATGAATCGGAGCGGTTTCCATAAAGAAACGCCAAGTAGTATAAAGATGGATCCAACGTCTCAAGAAAGAAGGAAGGGGCAGATCCAACGTCGCGGCAGAATCATGATTAAAAAAACCTGCACGAGCTGCAAAATGGTGCAGCGTGCGATCCGCGCCTAAGGCCTAACCGCTGGCAAGTAGCGAGCGGCAGTCTGCTGGATTTCAGATTGGCTCCGGCACCCCGCACGGCCTGATCATGTCGATGGATGGTATATACAGCGCGAGTTGACGAGGATTTGACACGGACCCCGACGCTTCCAGCTCCAAAAATCTAAGCTGCTACCTGTCCAGTTCGGAGCAGCAGCTGCCAGCTCGCGGCGGCGACGACGACGACGGCATGGACCGGGGATCAGCTGGGTTCGCCTGGCTGCTCGTCGCCGGGCTTCTCCTGGGCTCTTGGACGACGCCGGCATGCTCCTCGCGCCCCCTTCCAGGTACGTTACGTGATTCTGCCTCCGCCGTTTACGTCGTTTGACGACCGGCCGACTGTGCACGCGAGTAGCTGATCACGTTCCAGCTGACGCAGCTGCAGATGGCGACGCGAAGGTATGGGTCGCCGGCGGCGGACCAGGCTACGGAGGCAGCGGCAAGGCAGCTCTGCTGGTCCGGCGGTCTTTGGGACTGAGGCTGACGGCGCCGCCATCGCCGACGTCGAACACGCCGAGGGCCAGTGCGGCGCCGGCGCCCCCGGGAGGGCAAGTGTGATTCTGCGATCCTTTGTTTGGTTGAGCGAGCCCAAGGTCTAAATGTGTAACATAGTCGGTGTATATAACGATGAGCAACTCCAGTTTTGTCTCGGCGCATCTCTGGCCTGTGTCTCTCGCAGTCTCCGTAAAATTGTTTGCATGCTTTGGTGTGCACGTTGTCCTGTGCAGTTGCCTCACATCGTGGCAACAAAACTACTGCAAACTATCGATATCATCTCTATGTTGTACAATCATAAGAGCATCTCCAACAGCCGCCCAACGCGCGGCGCGCTAAAAATGCGTTTGCGGCGCGTCGATCGCCTGTTTTGGCGCGGCGGGGAGCGTTGGCTCCAGCGGCCGCTCTAAAGTTTAGCGCACGTAGCTCCAGCAGGCGCGCTAAAATGCAGCGCGCGCGAGCAGCCGGAGCTTGCCAGTTCATTTCCCGCGCGCATTTCATTAAACAAAGTTCATTTCCAACATAGTTCATAGCATAGATTCAACCATAGATAAACTACTCGCCGCCCTCGTCGTCGGCCCCCAAGATGCCCTCCCAGTCGATGCTGTCCTCCTCCTCCTCCTCCGACGATGCCGTCGTCAAACCGGCTATCGTTCGGCTCCCAGGTTGACGCTTCCCCGAGCTCGGCGTTGAAGTTCGCCGCCGCCTTCCGCATACGCCGGTCCTCGCGATAGGCGGCTCGCTCGGCCTTCCTCTCCGCCCTCCGCCGTGCGTAGAACTGTTCCTCGTCGAGGACGTCCTGCGGGAAGCGCTGGCGCCACTGCGCCATTGCCTCCTCGCCCATCTCGGCAATGCCGAGACGTTTCTCCCGCCTCCGGTGTTGGCGGCGTTCCTCGTCGGTGACGACCCGCGGCGGAGGCGCGAGCTCGATCGCTCGCTCCCGCGTCGGCACGTCGGGGAAGTTCATCTCCCGACGAGGCCGCCAGAGGCGCCACGCCCCCGCGTCGTACGCGTGGGCGGCCTCGTGGGCGGTGTCGAAGGTGCCGAGGCCGAGGCACGTCGGGCCGGAGCGTATCTCCGCGTAGAACGTGCTGAACGGGCGCTCTCGAACGCCGCGGTAGCCCGACGATCCACGGCGGCGCGGCGGCATGGTGGCGCGTCGGCGGCAAGAACAGGGGCGAGGAAGAGAAGGCGACGCGGCGGCGAGAGCGGTGGCGCGGGCGCGTGGCGAGCGAGCAGAGAGCTCTGGAGGTCGCTAGAAGGCGTGGGAGGGCGCGTGGCGAGCGCCGCAACTTCCGGCGCGCCAAATCTAGCGCGCGACCGCCCGCTTTCTCGCGCGCGCGCAATCGTTTCCGCGCGCGCTAGTTTCCCGCCTCCGCTGGAGCGCGCGAAAACGTCCCGCGCGCGCTAAAATGGCAGTTTACCGCGTGCGCGCGTCTTTTGGCGCCGCTGTTGGAGATGCTCTAAACGAGCTGTCTTCTCCTTGGGCTCCGATGCTATCGCCGTCGCCACCCATGATCGCTGTTGCGCCGACAGCGCTTCCGGCCAACCCATGTAGTTCACTCGTGCGTGCGTGAGGTTGATGTCGACTACGTTTAAAAAGATGCAGTCGCATGTGTAGGGTAGGAGTAGTAGCGAAGGCATGGCCATGAAAATCTGGCGCTCATCACGGGGAACCGGGCGCCCTTGCCGCCGAGATTCGTTAGACCAGCCAGCAGCGGCAGGTCATGGACTCATGGTCGAACCAGCGCCCGTGCGGATGGCAGCCCGCTGGCACGCACCCGACAGGGCATGTACACGTTACCGGCGCCGCGTGACCATGTACTACGTGCACGCTTGCGGGTGCCACCGTCCGAGCAGAGCAGACAGCGCATCCGAATCCGAGAATCGGCCGCCAAACCAGCAGACAGGCAGGCAGGCAGCAGTACGCAACTCCAGATAGTGTAGCAGGAGACCGAGTCCGCCCCCCCTAATCCGAGCGAGTTCAAGTTACTTCAGATCACGTACGAATGGCCTTACAAGATAATACGAATTGCTTGTCGTGGAGCTCCGCAAAGTCCACTGCAACAGTGGCGACACGCGTTACACGCCGCCCGCATTTCCGTCGACCAAAGAGTTCAGTTGTGTTCATCAGAAATGTAGCATCGACGCTACCGTACCTCCCAACGCGTCAAATATACTACGTACTCGTACGCATAACGACAGTGCTGCGTGCTCTCTCTGTCGTCCGTCGGCGCCGTTTTATTAAGCAGGGCCAGCAGCGTTTCGAGGTGACCGGCCGGCGGCGAGCTTAGTTTCTTATATATGGAGCGTGAAGCTTTGTTTAGGAAGCACCAAAGTAAACCGATGCATCCATCCGATCCAGCTCCGACACCGAAGCAGCAAAACCGTACGTGCACGAGCAGCAATAAGTTAGCGCAGAGACGACGACACACTCCGTTGATTAATCCTCAACTGCTAGCAAGTAGCTAGTGCCAATCTGCCGGAGCTTAATCCGCTGGATATGTCGTCATCAGGTTTCCAGATTGGCTCCGGCGGTTCGACCCACCCTCATCATGCCGATCGCATCGTCGATGGACGATATATACATTACAGCGGGAGTTGACGGGGATTTGACGCATTTGCGGCGCTTCCAGCTCCCGAAATCTGTAGAGGCTGTACTCGACGGCCGGTCTACACAGCACCCGTCAGGTTCAGAGCAAGACGACGACGACGGCGGCGGCGGCGGCATGGGTAGCGGCGGTGTGCTCGCCTGGCTGCTCCTGGCCGTGCTCCTCCTGGCCCTGGGTTCTTCCACGAGCCCGGCAGCCTGCTCATCGCGTGTCTTTCCAGGTACGTGCTGCAGTACTTACGTCCCCGACCGAGCTGCATGCTCGGCGACGGTCGACGGCGGGCGTACTCCGTATTAACATTGCTTGCGACGCAGCTGCAGATGGTGACGTGATGGTAGGGGCCGCCGGAGCCGGAGGAGCGTACCGCGGACGCGGAGGCGGGAGGGCTGTGGCGGGGAGGTGGGCCGCGTCGAGACAAAACTCCAGATAGTCGGAGGAGCGTACAACTAAGTGATAGCAAGATATATAGCATGAAACAATATGACTATCACAAAGTAAGTGCATAAGTAAATGGCTCGGGCAAGAGATAACCGATGCACGCGGAGACGACGTTGTATCCCAAAGTTCATATCCTTGCGGATGTTATTCATCGTTTGGAGCGGTCTGGAGGCACAATGCTTTCCAAGAAATCACTAAGGCCACTGTAATCTCCTCGTGCTCTCGCACAATGCAAGATGTCGTTATTCCACTAAGGGACCCTTGAAGGCGGTCACCGGACCGGTACAAACAAGGTTGAGGCAAACTCCACAACTTAATTGTAGGCTCCCAACAACACTACGAAGCTTCACCACAATGGATTATGGCTTCGAGGTAATCTCAAATGCTCGGAGCAATCTCCACAACCTAATTGGAGACCTCGACACTTGCCCAGAGCTTTGCACAACAATGATTAAGCTCCGAGGCACCACCAACCGTCTAGCTCTAGGGTGCCTAAACACCCAAGAGTAGTAAGCTTCTCAAACTTCACTTCCACGTATCACCGTGGAGAACTCAAACCTATGCACCAAATGCAATGGTAAGAACACAGGAAGTGATCAAGTCCCTCACTCCCAAATCCCACCACCACAACAAAAGCTATGGAGGAATATAAAAGGAAGAACGAGGAGTTCACAAAGAACTCCAAGATCAAGATCCAATGAGTTCCCCTCACATAGAGGAGAAAGTGATTGGTGGAAATATGGATCTAGATCTTCTCTCTCTTTTTCATCAAAAAGGAGCAAAAATCATTGGAGGGATTAAGAGTTAGCAAGCTCTAAGAAGGTCAACAATGGGGGCCAAACACGAGCTCAAAAGGATAAGAGATTATGGGGAAGAAGACCCCCTTGTATAGGTGGGGAAGAATCTGCCCGTTACCAGCCCACCAGCCGCACACTAGCGATAGTACCGCTCCGGGGAGCGGTACTTCCGCCCGCACGGAAGACCTGCCTGCTGGCCACATCTGACTCAGTCAGGGATGCAGTAGTGCCGCCAGAGCGATACTACCGCTCCTGCCAACGGTACTACCGATGGCGCTGTAGGAGGGGCAGATCCAAGCAGTAGTAGGGGACAGCGGTACTGCCGCTTGTTACTACCGCCCCTACTACCGCTCGAGTGGCGCGAGTTTGATTCGTGTTCGCTACTTTGATAATTTGATATGTGGGTGGACCGGTGCTAAGGTGTTGTTCTTACTTGAACTAACAACCTCCTTATGATTAACCCCCTCGAAAGCATCCGCAACTACGAGAAAAGTATTAATACAAAGTCTAACCATAGCATTAAATATATGGATCCAAATCAGCCCCTTAATAAGTAGCGCATAAACTAGGGTTTAAGCTTCTGTCACTCTAGCAATCCATCATCTAATAACTACTCCAGAATGCATTCTCGTAGGCCCAAGGATGGTGAAGTGTCATGTAGTCGACGTTCACATGACACTACTAAGAGAATCACAACATACATATCATCAAAATATCGAACACATATAAAATTCACATGATTACTTGCAACATGACTTCTCCCGTGACCTCAAGAACAAAGATAACTACTCACAAATAATATGCATGCTCAAGATCAGATGGGTATTGAATAGCATAATGGATCTGAACATATAATCTTCCACCAAATAAACCATATAGCAATCAACTACACAAGGTAATCAACACTACTAGTCATCTGTAGGTACCAATCTGAGGTTCCGGTACAAAGATTGAACACAAGAGATGAACTAGGGTTTGAGAGGAGATGGTGTTGTTGAAGATGTTGATGAAGAAAGGCCACCCCAAGATGAGAGGGATGTTGGTGATGACGAGGGCTTCGATTTCCCCCTCCGGGAGGGAAGTTCCCCCGACGGAATTGCTCCGCCGGAGGGCAAAAGTGCTCCTGCCCAAGTTCCGCCTCGAGACGGTGGCGCCTTGTCCCGAAAGTCCTCCTCCTAATTTGTTTAGGTTTTTCCAGAATTTATACCAGAAGATGGGCTCCGGAGGTGGGCCAGGGTGAGCACCACCCACCAGGCCGCCCCTGGGGGGCCTGGCGCGCCCTGTTGGGTGTTCCTCACCTGGTGGCCCCCCTCCGGTAGTTTTCTGGTCCTGTATTTTTTATTTATTCCACAAAAATTCTCCGTAAAATTTCAGCTTCATTGAGGATGTGCAGAATAGGTATCTCTGACATGCTTTTTTCAGGTCCCGAATTCCAGCTGTCGGTGTTCCCCTCTTTGTGTAAACCTTGCAAATTATGAGAGAAAAGGCATTAGAATTACTCCCCAAAGCATTATTATGCATAAAAACATTGTAAATAATAGTAGGAAAACATGATGCAAAATGGACGTATCAACTCCCCCAAGCTTAGACCTCGCTTGTCCTCAAGCGAAAGCCGATATCGAAGAACATGTCCACATGGTTTGAGAGAGAGGTGTCGATAAAACAAAATACGGACATAGTAGCATCATGCTTATTATTATAACAACAACAAATTTTAACATATGACTCTTTCATATAACTTTTATTTCATAACAACATCATATAACTTCTTATGAGCAAGTAACAATTCATCACAACGTGGAAGTATAAAGCATAAACCTTATTGGAAACCAACAAACTATGTTCTCAGTCAACTTTGCAACTACAATTCATCATATTTTCAGGAAGGGTCTCATGCAGGAACCTTTTGGCAAGTTCACATACTCAACTATCATTTAGCCTTCTATGATTGTTAACACTCACAGCATACCCATGAGCAAAAAGTTTCAACAGGACACATAGAAAGATAGGGGCTTATAGTTTCGCCTCCCAACGTATTCACCTTAAGGGTGATGTCAACAATAATAACTCATGCTCACTCATATCCAACTGGATATATGTGCCTAGATCTTTCCTCATCACATGATGCTTGCAAAGGGAGAAAAATAAAAAGGAATAGGGAAGAATACTTTGACTTTTGCATAAAAGTAAATACATAAAGGTAAAAGATAGACCCTTCGCAGAGGGAAGCAGAGGTTGTCATGCGCTTTTTAATATGTATGACAAATCCCTTATCGCAAAAGAACGTCACGTTGTATTGCCCCTTGTGATAGCAACCTTTATTATGCAGTCTGTCGCTTTTATTACTTTGCCATCACAAGTTCATGCAACGCTCAATTTTCTCTTACACTAATTGATCCAACACTTTTAGAAGCAATTTTTATTGCCTTGATGCACCGATGACAACTTACTTGAAGGATCTTATTCAATCCATAGGTAGGTATGGTGGACTCTCAAACATGAGTTTGGGTTTCGGGTTTTTGGATGCACAAGTAGTATCTCAACTTAGTGTGAAATTTTTGGCTAGCAAAGATATTGAGGAAGCATTATATGTTGAAGGGTCTATGACAATATAACTTCTATGTGAATATGAACAAGCATAAATCATTACGTTGTCTTCCTTGTCCAACGTCAACAATTTTGGCATATAATTTTTAATGGGGGCTCACAGTCATAAAAGATGTCCATGATAGTGTATTTGCATGTGAATCTTCTCTTCCCAAATTAACCCTTTCATGAATTGCATCATTGACTAATGCTATGTTTGCCAATCTCCAATAAATTTTACCACTTATACTTTTCTTTATTGGGATGTCATTACTCACCATAAGATTAGCATATGATCTTTTCTCATTTATTTTCTTTTAGTATGATTGCAACAAGAAAGTAAAGGGGCTAAAGCTCAAACTAAACTTTATTATATAACTCTCACTCGATTACATAGATAGATAGATCACGAAACTAGCACTCGAAAATAGATCATACTAAACTTTTATTCAACTAAATCACGCAAAAGCTAAGGATCGAAATAAAAAGCAAAGGTAAAAAGTGATGGTGATACGATACCGGGGCACCTCCCCCAAGCTTGGCTCAAGCCAAGGGGAGTGCCCATACCCGTGTACTCAACTCTCCTTTGGTGGTGCAAATGATGAAGGTGGTGGTGATGAAGAATTATTCTTCTTCTCCAATTTACGCTTGAGGATAAAGTTTTCTTCCCTTAAATTATCATTCTGTTGCTCAAGTTTCAATATCCTCCTGCATAGAGCTGCCTTGCTCTCCTGCAGAAAACAAGAAGGGATAAAAGGAGTATCGGGTTTACTCCCACCATTAGGAAGGCCTGAATTCTTGAACTCCACGTGCATATCTCCAAGTTGAGGTAGTGGAGCTTCATCTTCATCTGAGCCAGCGTTCGGTCCAACATCTTCTATTTCCTCCAGATCGGTGTCCTCTTCTTCCTTCGAAGTCCACAAGTAGGGGTAAATTTCCCCAAAGATCTTTGGATCAGCAACATAATTGGATATATAGCTCACTCCCTCCGAATCTTGAGACGACATATTTTCAGATCTGTCAGGAAGACAGCACGAAACAAGAACAGAGGAAAATCTCGCGATGCGGTGGTCAAAACAATCGGGGGTATATATAGAGAATTTTTTCTTGGAAATCAAGCAAAGTGAAGGAAAACAGAGTCGGGAAGGTTCCCGAGGTGGGCACCACCCACCAGGGCGTGCCAGGGAGGGCAGCCGCGCCCTGGTGTATCGTGCTCACCTCGGTTGCCTTCCGGTTTATTTCTTTTTTTCCAAAATTCTAAAATATTCCAATACTGATAAAAAATATTTTTGTGAATTTTTCGGAGTCCGTTTACTTACCGTATCATGTATCTCTTCCTTTTCACGATTCTGGAGTGCTCCGGAAGGTTTCCCTTATGTGTTCCTCCGGTGTCATGGTTTGGATAACATTGCTTTCAAGATTAATAGGCATACCTGAGATATAGTGTTTAATTCTTTGTCCATTGACCACCTTCGGGTTAGTACCTTCGGCATTATTAATCTTGATAGCTCCAGAGCGATAAACTTCTTCGATAACATATGGTCATTCCCATTTAGAGAGAAGTTTTCCTGCAAAACTCTGAAACGAGAATCGTACAAAAGAACATATTCTCCAACTTTGAATTCTCGCTTTTGGATTCTTTTGTCATGCCATATTTTAACTTTTTCTTTAAATAACTTGGCATTTTCATAAGCTTGGGTTCTTCATTCATCTAGTGGGCTAATATCAAATAATCTCTTTTCACCAGCAAGTTTGAAGTCATAATTGAGTTCTTTAATTGCCCAAAATGCTTTATGTTCTTACTCTAGAGGCAAATGACAAGCTTTCCCATATACCATCTTGTACGGAGACATACCCATAGGATTTTTATAAGTTGCTCTATAAGCCCAAAGTGCATCATCTAAGTTCTTAGACCAATTCTTTCGAGACCTATTGACAGTCTTTTGTAATATCAATTTTATTTCTCTATTGTTAAGTTCAACTTGACCACTAGATTGAGGATGATAGGGTGATGCAATTCTATGGTTAACATCATATTTAGCAAGCATTTAACGGAAAGCACCATGGATAAAAATGTGAAACACCATCAGTCGTTAGATATCTAGGGACTCCAAACCTCGGGAAAATAACTTCTTTAAGCATTTTAATGGAAGTGTTATGATCAGCACTACTAGTTGGAATAGCTTCTACCCACTTAGTGACATAATCAACAACAACCAAAATATGAGTATACCCATTAGAGGAAGGAAAAGCTCCCATATAATCAAACCCCCAAACATCAAATGATTCAACAACAAGTGAATAATTCATAGGCATTTCCTGATGCTTACCAATATTACCAATTCTTTGACATTCATCACAAGACAAGACAAACTTACGGGCATCCTTAAAGAGAGTAGGCCAATAAAAACCAGATTGTAATACCTTATGAGCAGTTCTATCTCCCGCATGATGTCCTCCACAAGCTTCGGAATGACATTTCCGTAGGATTTGTTCCTGTTCATGCTCAGGTACACAACGTCTAATAATACCATCTACTCCTTCTTTATAAAGATGTGGGTCATCCCAAAAGTAATGTCTTAAATCATAGAAGATTTTTTTTCTTTTGTTGGTATGTGAAGCTAGGTGGAATATATTTAGCAACAATGTAACTAGCATAATCAGCATACCAAGGAGTGTTTTGAGAGACATTTATTACCGCTAATTGTTCATCAGGAAAACTATCATCAGTAGGTAGTGGGTCATCAAGAATATTTTCTAACCTAGACAAGTTATCAGCTACGGGGTTCTCAACTCCTTTCCTATCACTGATATGTAAATCAAATTCTTGCAGCAAGAGAACCCACCTAACGAGTCTAGGTTTAGCATCTTTCTTCTCCATAATATATTTAATATCGGCATGATCGGTGTGAACAATAACATTGGAATCAACAATGTAAGATCTAAATTTATCACAAGCAAACACAACTGCTAAATTTTTTTTTCAGTAGTGGCATAATTTATTTGGGCAATGTCTAGAGTTTTGCTAGCATAATGGATAACATTTAATTTCTTATCAACTCTTTGTCCTAGAACAGCACCAACAGCATAATCACTAGCATCACACATAATTTCAAAAGGCAAGTTCCAATCAGGTGGTTGAACAATAGGTGCGGTGGTTGTCGGCGTTCTGGGCCCGGGGGTACCCAGACCTGCCTGCCTGCGGCCCAGCGCGTGGCCCACCTCGATGGCTGGCGCGGCACAGCGGCAAGCCCCCCAAGTCAAGGCCCTCGTGAGAGCCCCTGCCTCGCGAGACGAACAATGCCAAGACCTCCAGAGGAGTGGTATCCCCCCAGGTTGCCTCCCGAGGAGTGGAGATTTCTATGCAGGTACCCGGCCTCATGAGGCCGGGATGACGCGGGCTCTGACGACTGAGCCAGGCGGGCGCCAGTGGGCGCAGAGGAGGACAGTTTCCTCTTTCGTGCTAAGGAGGCAAGGACGTACGCGGGTTCCCAAGGAATCCCCCAAAGGTTTCCCTTCCAGTGCAACAAGACCGAGACCACGAGCTCGGCAGGACGGATGTCATTGCCGAGCCCACCACTGTGTCATCCCCGGAAGCTTTGCAGGCGAAGACCACCTTTAGTCGGGATAGGATGTACCTCCTGTCCACTTTCAAATTTGGCCGTTGTGGGATCCCTTCCCGCCTGTGCGATAAGGGAAGAGGAGCGAGGCTACTATAAATAGGGACTAGCTTCAACCGTAGAGAGGGGGTCGACGAGACATCAATTCATCCCCACCAAGAGCCCTCGTGAGGTCGCTCAACCACTGTACTCGTTCATCCACAACCTCCTCATGAGGCCAATCCACCAAAAGCAGGAGTAGGGTTTTACACCGCAAGGTGGCCCGAACCTGGGTAAATCTCTGTGTCCATCTTCTTCCCCGCTCACGCGTATTCGACGAAGCTTGGCCGTAGGGTGACGGGCTTGAGACCTTGAGCTGGTTGAGATCTTCGCACACGCCCCAGAGTTCGAGCCTTATTGGGTTCGCGGAGCCCTGAGTCCGGCATTTGGCACGCCAGGTAGGGTTGTGTCGTAATCTTCCTCCGGTTCCACTCCGTCTTCGCTTCGTCGCTCCCATGGCCGATGCCCGCCGAGTTCGCGCTGAGCGCTGGGCTGCTCGCGTCGCCCAGACGGCGACCGTGGGCCACGGTGTCCCGCGCTGCTCCATCTATCCGACAGCCAACGCTGCTACTGACCCAGCTGCTCATGAGCAGCAGGACTCGTCGTCGTCACCCTCCGTGCGGCGTGATGGCTACACCGCCACTCCGTGTCCCACTCCCGCCACGGCGTCGTCCTCCCACGCACGCTGCGGACCGGCGAACGCACCGTCTGCGCTGCTCATGGCGCGCGAGCTACTGCGTTACCGCCCGGCCAACGACCGCTACGAAGACTGGCTTGGCCGCATCGCTGAGCCGACCGACGCCGCTAGAGAGGCCCTGGCGCCCTCTCGCTTGCTCCGTCCCCTGCCCTCCTAAGCGGGCGACGTGGCTCATGGCGCGCCTCCTCCTCATTCTCTGCAAAGCGCCGACCTCGCGCCCAGACGCGAAGCGCGCCCAGACGCGAAGCGCGCCCCCCACGAACCGCCACGTGGGGCGCCGGCGCGCGCATGAGACGAGGCGAGCTGCCAGATGGTTTCACGGCCGCAAGGTGACGCGCGTGCACACCGCCCGAAGTTCAACCTGGCGAACAAGTGCGCAAAGGCCGAGGCGGGCTGCCTCTCCCTCCGCGAGCTCCCGGAGGCAGACCCCAAAGACAAGAAGGCCATGGCTAAGGAGGCGAAATACAAGGGCCCAGCTATTCTGGCAGCCAAGCCTGAGATGAAGCGCGGTCGTGACCAGGAAGAGCCCCCCAGGGGCCACCGCACATTCTGCATCTTCCACTACACCAACACCCACAACACCAGCGATTGCCAGGAGCTTAGGGAGCTCCGCAACGAGCGCCTCGGCCGCCGCCCCGAACGCGGCAACCGTGGCTACGGCCGTGGAGGGGGCCACAGCGGGAACCGCCGGGACAACCGCGACCCACGTCAGGACTGGAGCGGCCAGCCTCGCAAGGACCGCTGGCGTGACGAACCTCGCGATGGACCCTGGTACGACCAGCCCCGGGAGGCCCGTCCTCAGGGCAGGGCCGGCCTTCCTCGGCTGCCGCCGCCACCAAGGAGAAATGACGACAACCAGCAGGATGATGGGGCTTAGGGCTTCCAAGAGCCCCGTGCGATCGCCTGCATCCTGGGCGGTGCTCAGGCCCCAGCCTCCAACCGCACCTTCAAGCAGCTCCTCCCAAAGAACCGCCAAGGGACTGGGACCCCCATGGCTGGCGTCTTAGGCCCCGCGTCCACTGCTGGGGCGCCCCTCCCTCCTGCATAGGAAGGCGCGCCCGGCGCCTCCCTTAGGGCGTGCTCGGGGGCTTCCACCTGGAGAGCTTCCGACCCGACCGGTGCGACGAGCGAGGTGCTCGACCACCACTTGGAGGCATGCTTCGACGCGCGCCCCCACGAGCGAGGAGCAAGACGCGAGGCACCAGGGGCACGGGAGTCCGGCGTTCCCAAGGACGGCGAGCGGCAGAAGGCACGGGTCATGCGTGCCTCGCGAGGTGTCGGGCCCCGTGGGCCCTCAAGGCCTAGGGAGCCGGTCGAACCCTCACCCGCGGAATGGACCTCCGCGGCATGCGTCGTCAAGCGGTCTGAGGCTCCTTCGGCGGCGCAGCCGTCAGGCTCTGGTGTTTCGCCGTTACCGAGGGCTGGCATGCCCCCACAACCGCCCCGCGAGGGTTCCAAGGTGGGGGGCAAGACACGACGTCTGCGTAGGACACATCCTTGCAGTGAATCGTTGAGAAATCTAAGTGCTCCAGCTCTGGCTCACGGGCTGGCCACCCGTGCTGGTCATCTAACCTTAGTGTCACGCCCCCTAAGTGAATCGTCGCGGGCACAAGAATGGAGGGCGGTTTGGCTCGCGTTACCGCGGGGCAGGCGACTTGTCGCCTCTTGCAGCGGCTCTCCTGTGGACGTGAACTTACGGACGCGCGGGGCGCGCCTCGGCGCCCATGTTTGGACCGTAGGGGCACCCAACCGCGCCCTTGTGGCCGCGCGGCGTGCGATGGCGCTCGTGCTCGGGCCACAGGAGCACTGCGCCGACTAGCGCGCTCCCGCACAGAAAATGTGCGGGAACAACTAAAGACCGGGTTAGGAGCTCCTTAGCCTTGCGCCTCGGGTGTCCACCCAATTATCGCCGTCGTGACACTTGATACGTCTCCAACGTATCTATAATTTATGAAGTATTCATGCCATGTTTACAATAATTCTATATGATTTTGGTATGATTTTATTAGAACTATCCCGGACTGACGCTGTTTTCAGCAGAACTACCATGGTGTTGTTTTTGTGCAGAAATAAAAGTTCTCGAAATGAGCTGAAAATTTACGGAGAATATTTTTGGAAAATATAAAAAATACTGGAGCGAAAATTCACCGGAGAGGAAGGCCGAGGAGGCCACAAGCCTAGGGGGCGCGCCCCCCTGGCTTGTGACTTCCTCGGGAACCTTCTGGACGTGGGACCGACGCCAAAAACTCCTATAAATACAGAAACCTCCGAAAAGAAACCTAGATCAGGAGTTCCGCCGCCGCAAGCCTCCAGAGCCACGGAAAACCAATCGGGAGCACGTTCCGGCACCCTGACGGAGGGGGAAACCATCACCGGAGGCCATCTTCATCGTCCCGGCGGTCTCCATGACGAGGAGGGAGTAGTTCACCCTCGGGGCTGAGGGTATGTACCAGTAGCTATGTGTTTGATCTCTCTCTCTCTCTCGTGTTCTTGAGATGACACGATCTTGATGTACCGCGAACTTTATTAATATAGATGAATCATATGGAGTTTTCCCCTCTCTATCTTCTTGTGATGAATTGAGTTTTCCCTTTGAAGTTTTCTTATCGGATTGAGTCTTTAAGGATTTGAGAACACTTGATGTATGTCTTGCGATGGGATATCCATGGTGACAATGGGATGTTCTATTGATCCACTTGATGTATGTTTTGGTGATCAACTTGCGGGTTCCGTGACCTTGGGAATCTATGCATAGGGGTTGGCACACGTTTTCGTCTTGACTCTCCGGTAGAAACTTTGGGGCACTCTTTGAAGTTCTTTGTGTTGGATTGAACATGATGAATCTGAAATTGTGTGATGCATATCGTATAATCAAGCCCATGGGTACTTGTGGTGACATTGGAGTATCTAGGTGACATTAGGGTTTTGGTTGATGTGTATCTTAAGGTGTTATTTTAGTACGAACTCTAGGGCTGTTCGTGACACTTATAGGGATAGCTCATAAGATTGATCAGAAAAGATAACTTTGAGGTGGTTTCGTACCCTACAATAATTTCTTCGTTTGTTCTCCGCTATTTGTGACTTTGGAGTGAACTCTTTGTCGCACGTGAGGGATTTATATATGATTCAACTATGTTAGTATTGTTGAGAGAGCTTGCACTAGTGAAAGTATGAACCCCTAGGCCTTGTTTCCAAGCATTGCAATACCGTTTGTGCTCACTTTTATCATTAATTACCTTGCTGTTTTTATATTTTCAGATTACAAAAACCTATATCTACCATCCATATTACACTTGTATCACCATCTCTTCGGCGAACTAGTGCACCTATACAATTTACCATTGTATTGGGTGTGTTGGGGACACAAGAGACTCTTTGTTATTTGATTGCAGGGTTGTTTGAGAGAGACCATCTTCATCCTATGCCTCCCACGGATTGATAAACCTTAGGTCATCCACTTGAGGGAAATTTGCTACTGTCCTACAAAACTCTGCGCTTGGAGGCCCAACACGAGTCTACAAGAAGAAGGTTGCGTAGTTGACATCAAGCTCTTTTCTGGCGCCGTTGCCGGGGAGGTGAGTGCTTGAAGGTATATATTTAGATCTTGCAATTGAATCTTTTAGTTTCTTGTTTTATCACTAGTTTGGTTTTATAAAAGAAAACTACAAAAAAAATGGAGTTTAGGTTGCCTCATATGCTTCATCTTTTTAATGTCTTTAGTGAAAATGATGGAAAGGAAAATTGTGCTCAATTGTTAGAAAAAGAAGTTATTAAAATGTTTGGCACTAAACCTTTGAATGATGAGCATGATTGCAATGTTGTTAGTATGAATTCCTTGAATATCCATGATGCTAATGATATGGAAAGCCACAAGCTTGGGGATGCTATGTTTGATGAATATGATATTTTTAGTCCCCCAAGTTTTGATGAGCAAAACTATTATGATGATGGCATGCCTCCTATCTATGATGATTATGATGACACGTATGCTATAAAGAGTGATAGTAATCATGAAACTTGTCATCATGATTTTGATATTCAAAGTGGTTATGTCAATCAAGTATCTCATGATAGTTACTTTGTTGAGTTTACTCCCACTATTAGTCATGAGAAGAAATATGCTTATGTGGAGAGTAGTAAAATTTCTATGCTTGTAGATCATGAAAAGAATGCTTTAGGTGCTGGTTATATTGTGAAATTCCTTCATGATGCTACTGAAAATTATTATGAGGGAGGAACCTATGCTTGTAGGAATTGCAATAATATCAAGTTTCCTCTCTATGTGTTCAAAGTTTTGAAGTTATGCTTGTTTTGTCTTCCTATGCAAGTTGATTCTTGCTCCCATAAATTGTTTGCTCACAAAATCCCTATGCATAGGAAGTGGGTTAGACTTAAATGTGCTTTTCATGAGATTCATGATGCTCTTTTGCATGTTTCAATTATTATTCCTATGTGAGCATCATTGAAATCATCATGCCTAGCTAAAAGGCAATAAAGAAAAGCGCTTGTTGGGAGACAACCCAACACTTTTACTTTATGTTTTGGTGTGTCCACATGATTAAGCTACTATATAATCATGTTTTATAGCTTTTGTTTCAATAAAGTGCCAAGTAAAGCCTTTGGGATAGTATGGATGATAGTTGACTTGATTCTGTGCAAAAACACAAATTTTTGCTCTCAGTCCAGGAATTTTTTAAATTCACTGGAACATGATTTTGATCTGAATTTTTTACACAGTCTTTATATACAAATTTCCTAGATTTTACTAATGTTTCAGAATTTTTAGAGACAGGGAAGTATGGTTACACTACAGATCTTCACAGACTGTTCTGTTTTTGACAGATTCTGTTTTGCATGCATAGTTTGCTTGTTTTAGTGTTCCCATAGCTTATATTCAGTGATATAAATTATGGGAATGATAGAATACAGTAGGAATTATGTGAGAACAATTATGAATCTTGTCTTGACAGTACCTAAGTGAATGATCTTTATTTATTATACTAACCCATCTCACGAAGTTCCGTTAAGTTTTGTGTGATTGAAGTTTTCAAGTTTTGGGTGAGACACCGATATGAGGAGAATAAGGAGTGACAAGAACCTAAGCTTGGGTATGCCCAAGGCACCCCCAAGGTAATATCCAAGGAAGACTCAAGCGCCTAAGCTTGGGGATGCCCCGGAAGGCATCCCCTCTTTCGTCTTCAACACTATCGGTATATCTTACTTGGAGCTATATTTTTATTCGTCACATAGTATGAGTTTTTCTTGGAGCGTCATTTTATTTTGTTGTTATCTGTTAGGTTTTATTTATAATCTTGTTTTTCAATAAAAAGTTCCAAGAATTGCCTTAGGATGCTTGCATTGCATGTTTTGATATGTGCTGTGTAAAAACAGAAACTTTTTCTGTAGTGTTTGAATTTTCATATTTTACTAGAACGTGGAAAGTTCCTAAAATTTTTACACAGCATTTTCATATCAATTTTATAGCTTTTCCTAAATTTCCATAATTTTTTGAGTAACATAAGTACACTGTTTTCATAAATTGCTACAGACTGTTCTGTTTGGACAGATTGCTGTCATAGTTTTGTTATCTACTTATCCCATAGTTTCCATAGCCTATATTGGTAGATATAAATTGTGGAAATGATAGTATACAGTACCTAATGTTTGAAAATTATTATGCAACTTGTCTTGGCAGTACGTAAAGAGTTGATTTATTATTATGTGTACTAACCTATCTCACGAGTTCTTTTCGAGTTTTGTGTGGATGAAGTTTTTGAGAATAGGAGAAACCATGATATGAGAGGATTGAATGAGATAAAAAAGCTCAATCTTGGGGATGCCCAAGGCACCCCAAGTAAATATTTCAAGAAGTCTCAAGCATCTAAGCTTGGGGATGCTACGCATCCCACCTCTCTTCATCAACAATTATCGGTTAGCCTATGTTGAGCCTAAATTTTTATTCGTTCACATGATGCGTGCTATTCTTGGAGTGCTATTTTTCTTTAGTTTGCTGTTTGAATAAAATACTCAGATCTGAAAATATTTATTGAGAGAGAGAGAGTCCTCACATAGCTACTTAATTGTTTCACTACTCATTGATCTTCACTTATATCTTTTGAGAGTAGATTGTCATTTCCTCTCATGCTTCACTTATACCTTTTTGAGGGATGAAATCTTTATGCTCATGTGCTTCATTTAACTTTGTTTGAGCTTATCGAAAAACCAATAGCAATATATGAAACTAGTCCCAAAGTGATAGATATCCAAGGAGGATATAATAAAAACTTTCATGAAGATCATGGGACAAATTAAACTTGATTCTTTGTAATAGTTTTGAAACATGATGATAGTAATATGTGAGTCATGTTAGTGACTAATTATGCTTAGTAGGAATATTGGTGTTAAGGTTTGTGATTCCCTATGCATGCACGAAAGTCAATAGTTATGCAATGAAGTTACATCCTACTTGTGGTGCATTATTCGGTGTTAGTTATGACTCAATGCTCACTTATGTGATTTTTCGTTCCTTGGTTTGGTTGCTTCCCAATCTATTTGCTAGCCTTCATTTGTACTAACTAGAATTACTACTTGTGCATCCAAAATCCTTAAACCAAGTTTTGCCTTATGAGTCCACCATACCTACCTATATGTGGTATTTCCTTGCCGTTCCAAGCAAATTTGTATGTGCCATCTCTAAATTTTCAAAATAAATTTTCTCTTTTGTGTGCCCGTACCGCTCATGAAACGGTGGGGAGTATCCAATATTTTTCTATGCTAGGTGTGTTATTCTCACGATATGTGTTGATTCACTATAATTCACGAGAAAGTGGCTGGTATTCGGGATGCCCAGTCCCATGCTCAAAATTCAAATCAAAAAAATAATGAAACAAAACTCCCCCAAGATTGTTGTTTGTATGGACGGTACCCGTGGATTCGGCTCGCCGTGGAGTGTGATTGATTGGTGGAGGGGGAGTAAAAACTTTACTATTCTGTTTGGGAACCGCCTATAATGTATCTAGCATGGAAAGTATTGGGAGCTACTTTGTCGTTTTCGTTGACAGGAAAAGCATGCCACTCAAAATATTTTTCTCTCTCAATTTAAACCTTGAGCTCTGGCACCTCTACAAATCCCTACTTCCCTCTGCGAAGGGCCTATCTATTTACTTTATGCAATTTTTATTTTTGCTTTGAGTCTCCATCTTCTCTTATAAGCACCAACTAGGGGGCACTATGATCGTACTTGAGCATTGGGGATGGCTAATATTTGAGTGTGTTTCATGAATGGATCAATGATTGAGCATGATGGGCTAGGGGTAACTTTCTTTAGTGTTGATATTTTGAAAGACATGGTTGCTTGTTGACATGCTTGAGTATTGAAGTCATTATGTTAAAACTAGACTATTGCTTTGAATCATTTACATGTCCAAATGTCCATGCTATACATAGAATATGATGAACATGTTAGGTAGCATTCACACTTCATAAATTATTTCTTTTATCATTTACCTACTCGAGGACGAGCAGGAATTAAGCTTGGGGATGCTGATACGTCTCCAACGTATCTATAATTTATGAAGTATTCATGCCATGTTTACAATAATTTTATATGATTTCGGTATGATTTTATTAGAACTAACCCGGACTAACGCTGTTTTCAGCAGAACTACCATGGTGTTGTTTTTGTGCAGAAATAAAAGTTCTCGAAATGAGCTGAAAATTTACGGAGAATATTTTTGGAAAATATAAAAAATACTGGAGCGAAAAGTCACCGGAGAGGAAGGCCGAGGAGGCCACAAGCCTAGGGGGCGCGCCCCCCTGGCTTATGACTTCCTCGGGAACCTTCTGGACGTGGGACCGACGCCAAAAACTCCTATAAATACAGAAACCTCCGAAAAGAAACCTAGATCGGGAGTTCCGCCGCCGAAAGCCTCCAGAGCCACGAAAAACTAATCGGGAGCCCGTTCCGGCACCCTGCCGGAGGGGGAAACCATCACCGGAGGCCATCTTCATCGTCCCGGCGGTCTCCATGATGAGGAGGGAGTAGTTCACCCTCGGGGCTGAGGGTATGTAATAGTAGCTATGTGATTGATCTCTCTCTCTCTCGTGTTCTTGAGATGACACGATCTTGATGTACCGCGAGCTTTATTAATATAGATGAATCATATGGAGTTTTCCCCTCTCTATCTTCTTGTGATGAATTGAGTTTTCCCTTTGAAGTTTTCTTATCGGATTGAGTCTTTAAGGATTTGAGAACACTTGATGTATGTCTTGCGATGGGATATCCATGGTGACAATGGGATGTTCTATTGATCCACTTGATGTATGTTTTGGTGATCAACTTGCGGGTTCCGTGACCTTGGGAATCTATGCATAGGGGTTGGCACACGTTTTCGTCTTGACTCTCCGGTAGAAATTTTGGGGCACTCTTTGAAGTTATTTGTGTTGGATTGAACATGATGAATCTGAAATTGTGTGATGCATATCGTATAATCAAGCCCATGGGTACTTGTGGTGACATTGGAGTATCTAGGTGACATTAGGGTTTTGGTTGATGTGTATCTTAAGGTGTTATTTTAGTACGAACTCTAGGGCTGTTCGTGACACTTATAGGGATAGCTCATAAGATTGATCAGAAAAGATAACTTTGAGGTGGTTTCGTACCCTACAATAATTTCTTCGTTTGTTCTCCGCTATTTGTGACTTTGGAGTGAACTCTTTGTCGCGCGTGAGGGATATATATATGATTCAACTATGTTAGTATTGTTGAGAGAGCTTGCACTAGTGAAACTATGAACCCTAGGCCTTGTTTCCAGGCATTGCAATACCGTTTGTGCTCACTTTTATCATTAGTTACCTTGCTGTTTTTATATTTTCAGATTATAAAAACCTATATCTACCATCCATATTACACTTGTATCACCATCTCTTCGCCGAACTAGTGCACCTATACAATTTACCAATGTATTGGGTGTGTTGGGGACACAAGAGACTCTTTGTTATTTGGTTGCAGGGTTGTTTGAGAGAGACCATCTTCATCCTACGCTTCCCACGGATTGATAAACCTTAGGTCATCCACTTGAGGGAAATTTGCTACTGTCCTACAAAACTCTACGCTTGGAGGCCCAACACGAGTCTACAAGAAGAAGGCTGCGTAGTAGACATCAACACTCTCACGTAATAATGAGTTTTGGGGCTGTATACGCTCCGGACCCCCCAAAGTGGAAGCCCACGACGAGTCGCGTCGTGGCCGCGGAGGGAAGGGCTCCCGCCCATGCCCAAGTGGAGGTCCCCACGCTCCGCGGTGGGGAGAAGACAAAGAAGAACGTGCCCGGGGGTCGCTCCCTCCGGTTGAAAGTTGCGGGTCACACCCCCGTGATGCGCGCCCCCTAGCTTCATCAGGGGTCGTGCGCTCGCGGGGGCTAGGTACGGTGTCAGTGCTTGGGTCCGCACCGGCGACGCTGGAAGTTCAGGGACCGAATTCCGGCTCGCAGGCATACCGCTCGCACACTACCTTACTAGGGCCTTGGGGCCCATCATTCTCGCGTAACGCCCAAATGCAAGCGGGGACGCCCAAATGCTGGCGGGTGCGCGCATAACATTCAGAATGGGGTGATTTCCTTGCAGGACTTCCCTTGGGAGGCCTCGCGAGGCAGGCCTCGCGAGCGACGCCCTCCCCCGCGTGAGCCGCTCGTGCGCCAAAGGCGAACCCCTAAGTGTCGTGCCTCAGGAGCCCGCGTGCCATCAGCGCTCGAACATAAAGGATACAACCCCTCGCGCGCGCACTCGCGGGATAGGCACGGGCGCTATGGGAAAGGAAAGACAACGCAGAAGAAAGAGAGTCGGGCTCTCATGGCGCCGCCCTTGAGAGCCCGGTGCTGGCGCGGCCCAGGTGACTGTCGAAACCCCCGAGGGCCTTCGCGTAGAGCGTGGTGGTCCCGGTTGCAACTCGTGCCATGGTACGGTATCGGCCTGTCACCAGGCTTCACGGACAAGACTGTCGCGAGGGTGTCAGCCTCGCGAGGTTTGAGCGGGCAACCATCACTGGGGGCTGCGCGGCGCTTCCGCGAGACCCCCTGAGGGGAGTCCGAGGCAGAGCGACAGCCTGGCGAGGTAAGTACAGGTACAAGGGGGCACACTGGGGCTATCGCCCCGTGGCCCTCATCACGCGCCCAGAACAAGGACCCCAGGGGCCGTACGCCGCAGGCCCCTGCCGGCCAGGGTGCGGGAGGCGCGCGAAGGAAAACGAAGAACCTCGCGGAGGAAAGGAGGACGGTCCAAGCATAACAGGCGACTACTAATCAAAAGCAAAGGTATAATACAAACGTTTAACGCCCTCCAGGGGCCAAATGGTTCTTGGTGCAACAGGAATAAGGAAAAAGGAGCTCAGGCAGAGGAGGCGCTGTCTCCATCGTGGTTCCTGGAGGTCTCAGCGCCGGAGCCGCCGCCTCCCTCGGAGGGCACCACTCGGGCAAACCGCTCGACCAGGGAATCCATGTGCTCGGGCACTTCGTCCCTGAGGGGCCTCCGGAGCTCTTCCGGCACCGGCTCCGTCGCACGGGAGAGGTCGAGCGCGGGGGCGTGGTGGCGCAAGTTGGAGAAGACGCGCGTCAGCACGCTATCCAGAAGGTCGCGCGCGCTAGACTCGATGTCCTCATCCACCTGAGAGACGCCAGACTCCAACGCCTCCACCACCTTGTGGAAGTAGTTGAGGTAGCCCCCTTCGCTATGCGCACACGGCAGCGCGGGAGCTTCCCCGACGAATCGGCAGACCGCGCTGTCTGCACGACGGGCGATGTCCAGGTACTGCTTGGCGCGCTGCGCCTCCATCATCTTCGCGAGCGCCGCGTCATCCCTGGCCGCCTGCGCGGCGTTGGCGGCCTCCTCGACTTGGGCTTGGAGAGACGCTAGTTCCGCCTTGGCGTCTTCCTCACCCTGAAACGCGGCTTGGAGAGCGGCCTCGGCATCCTGTAGCTGGGCCCTGAGCGCGTCCGCCTCGCCCTGAAGCGCGTCGAGCTTACGCCTCTTAGGGGTGGGTGCCTTGAAAGAGGCTGGTGATCAGACTTGACGACCCAGGCGTGATGCGCAAAAGAAGGCAAAGGCGACGGCGCACTTACTCGTCGGTGGCGGTCCAGCGCCGGCGTGCCTGGACCGGCCTCGAAGGCTGACCCCCGCCGCCCCCAGGAGATGGTGGCGGCGCCAAAGATCCCGCTCGCGCTCTGGCGCTGGCAGCACTCCCCATGGACGCCATGAAAGGGAGAAAGGGGGAAGAAGGCGGTGTTCCTATGAAGATGTATGGTCAGCGTTGGAAGGAGGTGAGCGGGAAGGTGTGCGAGGATGGAACTGCCCCTCGGGTGAGGCGGGTTTATAGGCGCAACCGCAATCCCCAAGGCGTCGTGGGGAGTGAAGGCGACGCGCGCTCCTCGGGCGCCACATGTCGTTCTCGACCCGTGGGCAGCTCTGTCTCACGACGCCTCGCTTCCCCTGACGGGTCACTTCAGCGTTGGCCCGGAAGGAAGGAGAGCGCAAGAGGGCGGCGTCAATCAAGGAAGAGCAATTATGACCGGCGCGGCGCACAGGCTCTGCGTCAACTTGACCCGGGGCGGTTCCCGAGGCCCTGCGGAGGAGGAGGAGTCCCGCGACCTGCCGGGCGCCGCACGCTGAGCCTGGCCCGCTGGCGATTGGGGGCCCACGGCGTTTCACCCTTTGCTCCTTGCCTTCGCCTCGAAGCTAGGGCTAGCACGCCTTGGGCCCCGGGGCTACTGTCGGGGTTCTGGGCTCGGGGGTACCCAGACCTGCCTGCCTATGGCCCAACGCGCGGCCCACCTCGACGGCTTGGTGCGGCACAGCGGCAAGCCCCCCCAAGTCAAGGCCCTCGTGAGAGCCCCTGCCTCGCTAGACGAACAACGCCAAGACCTCCAGAGGAGTGGCATCCCCCCTGGCTGCCTCCCGAGGAGCAAAGATTTCTATGCAGGTTCCCGGACTCGTGAGGCCGGGATGACGCGGGCTCTAACGTCTGAGCCAGGAGGGTGCCAGCGGGCGCAGAGGAGGACAGTTTCCTGTTTCGTGCTAAGGAGGCAAGGACGTACGCAGGTTCCCAATGAATCCCCCAAAGGTTTCCCTTCCACTGCAACAAGACCGAGACCACGAGCTCGACAGGACGGATGTCATCGCCGAGCCCACCACTGCGTCACCCCCGGAAGCTTTGCAGGCAAAGACCACCTTTAGACAGGATAGGATGTACCTCTTGTCCCCTTTCAAATTTGGCCGTTGTGGGACCCCTTCCCGCATGTGCGATAAGGGAAGAGGACCGAGGCCACTATAAATAGGGACTAGCTTCCACCGTAGAGAGGGGGTCGACGAGACATCAATTCATCCCCACCAAGAGCCCTCGCGAGGTCGCTCAACCACTGTACTAGTTCATCCACAACCTCCTCGTGAGGCCAATCCACCAAAAGCAGGAGTAGGGTTTTACACCGCAAGGTGGCCCGGACCTGGGTAAATCTCTATGTCCATCTTCTTCCCCACTTGTCGGTGTCAAAACCGGCGGATCTCGGGTAGGGGGTCCCGAGCTGTGAGACTTGGATCGATGGTAACAAGAGACGAAGGGGACAAGGTTTTACCCAGGTTTGGGCCCTCCTATGGAGGTAATACCCTACGTCCTGCTTGATTATATTGATGATATGAGGATTACAGAGTTGATCTACCACGAGATCGAGTAGCTAAAACCCTAGATGAGTTCTGTTGTTCTACAACCTAAAACCCTCTGGCTTATATAGACGCCGGGGGTACCTAGGGTTTACACATAGTCGGTTGCACATCAAAGGGAAAAAACATGCCTATCTACTGTCGACATCTTGGAGGACACGCCATGGCTCCTTCAAACTTCCACCTGGGCGACCGGGCCCCTGATCTCCTAATGCTCATCCAGTGGCCCGTATAGTCCGGCCTATGAGAAACAGGTCGGCTATCCGAGGACCCCTTAAACCAGGACTCCCTCAGTAGCCCCCGGACTAGCCTCCAACGCCGAGGTATATTCGGACAATCTTGTATGTCTTTGGCTTGCGAGGCGAGTCCCTCCATCCCTTCTGATTCGGCAACCATCCTATCATCGGCGAAATCCCAAACGTCGCGGGATTGCTGGGTCCACAATAATAGTGTTTCTTGGACTTCGCGCACCGTGGGGAGACGAGCGGTTCAGTAGCTTTTTACAAAACTACCCCTAACACAAATGAGGCACCGCCCATTTAAACAAACTGAGCCGTGGTCCAAGCCACATCTTCTTCTCCTCCACCGGAAAAAACCTCCAGCGAAAGGTCTCCACCAAAGATGGCGAGCGCCCCCAGTTCCTCGTCGAATCCTTACGGGTCCCATCCCGGGGATTGGACTAGCTGCTCCGTGTCGCTTCTTCGACTTCGCGACCTCGAGACCCAAGGGTACCTTCCTTCCTCGGATCTGACAGCCGTCCACGCCAGTTTGACGTCATTCAACGGCGAGGCCCTCGCGGAGAATTTTCCACATCCACGTAAGGGGGAGCATGTATGTTTTGTGCCATTCCTCCTGCGAGGTCTCGGGTTTCCCATTCATCCGTTCCTGAGAGGGTTACTGGCGTTTTATGGGTTCCAACTCCACCACCTCACCCCAGGGTCTATTATGCATATCTCGGGCTTCGTCGCCCTTTGCGAGATGTTCCTGGGGTGCGAGGCAGACTTCGAGTTGTGGAGAAAATGCGTTTGCCTCGTTCCTCGCACTCGAGACAAGACAATTTTTGAGGTCGGTGGAGCCAAAGTATGCCGCATAGCGGGGACAGGGTACCCCGTGGGGACACCGAAGGAATCCGAACTATGGACTTCGGAATGGTTTTATATCGAGGACGTCCCTTTATTCGATCCAGCTCAGAGGGGTCTGCCCGAATACTCCGATGCCCCTTTGAGGAAAAGGTACAACTGGCGCCCGAAGAGCCTGTCCCAAGAGGACAGCGTTGAGGTGCAGCACTTAGCAGCCCGTGTGAGGATACTAGCCCATCATAAGCTGACCATGATAGACGTCATGGCCGCTGCCATCTCCCGGTGCGTCCAACCCCTCCAACAGAGGATACACCCCTTGTGGTGTTACAACGGGACAAGCGACACTACTCGCTCCCGAAGACTGGGTCCTGCCGATCAAACGGCATTGGCCGCCGCACTTGCCGACCTATACAAAGGGGAGCAAGAAGATTTCATTCAGCGATCGACCAAGGGGGGATACTCAAGCCATAATCCCATCGAATGGGTGAGCCTTTCAATCCCGTGACCACAATTCGGGTTCTCAATTTGTCCCTTCTTGACCGAAGTCTTTTATCTCTATGTAAACAGGAATGGAGGAGCTTTATCGAGACAGCCAACTGTCCGGCCCCTCAGCCCGAGGACTATTCCCGTGATGATGATCTGGGCTATCATGAAGATCCAGTCCTGTCAATCGAACTCGAAGACGGGGTTTTCTACCAAGAGGGCCTTGACGGCTCCAAGGTGGCCATTCTTGCCGATTATCCTGGATCCTTCCCTTCTCCTGCGACAAGCAAGAAGAAGAAGATGTCCCGCAAGAGGCAAGTGTCCTCCACTGGCCCCAATGCGCCGGCTCCTACACCCAAGCGCCGCAGATCCGCGCGACATACACCGGCAGCGGCGGCAGCGCCTGGATTGGAAAGCAACAAGGATCCGACAAATGAGCCGGTCGCGGGGGCGAGTACGCCTACAAGTTCATCCCAAAGGTATTTCGCTCGATCGCTTGATTTAGTATCATGATTTGATAAGGTCTGACAAGAGACCTTTTTGTCAAAATATTCAGGCAAAGGGTTCGGCCGTCACCCGCCGAGGACGTCGCCAGGACGTCCGGCGGTGCTCAAGATTCCAGGCCTTCCGCCCATGCTGACCCTGGTGCGGGAGCCCCCACCGTCAATCCCGCCCCAGCCGATTCTGGTGACGCGATATCTGTCACCAAATCAGAAGTTGGGAGTGCTATGCATCATCGGCGGCGACGAGAAGCCCTGCGTCATCCGGCCTTTTCCGAACAAGAGTTCGGTGCTCTGCGCACGGCGGATGCACACCTCGGAGCCGCTCGAGCTGGGTTCAGGGAGGCCGTGAAATTGATATCGTCCAGCCTGCAGGTAAGTAGTCGATTATTAAAGTCCGAACACTCGTGTAGACTCAGTAGCCCCCGAGCCTTAAATTGGTCGGTACGACCGAATTAAGGATCCCCGTATTAATTTGCTGGAAATGCGGGCCTCTAAGCAACAGTGCGAGCAGCTGGCCAAGGAACTGGAAGCCAGCCGAACACAGGTCGAAACTGTGAAGGCCGAGTTGGAGCAAGTGAAGAGCTTTACTCGGGAGGCACACGGTTAGTATATCTATTCTGCTGATCTTTAGTATATCCCCATGCTTACGCAAGGGTACTATGTAGCAGCTGAATCAATAGGGCAATTACAAAAAGATTTGGATGTAGCCCGAGAGTCTCAGCAATATGCCGAGTCCCAGCAGGAAGCTGGCCATCGCGTTTTACAATGGCATCTTGAAGAGAAGAACCACCTGAAGGAGGAGAACAGAAAGCAAGCCGAACAGATTGAGAGCTTAAAGGCTCAATTGGCCTAGGCCCAAGGAGAAAACCAGAATTTACAGAGAGGCATGTTCGGTAAGTGTGATTTTAACATCGGAAGGTATCTCTTATGAGTGAGCTGTGATACGCATGCCGTGACTCATGTGCAGGTCTACTGTCCGGGCGACCCGAAGAGGAAATCGGATCCTATCAGGGGAATCTGCTGAAGGAGTTGTCCGCCCTTCATGAGCGGGCTCGGAAGGCCATGAAGAGCATGGTGAAGGCACTGTGGCCTGCCGAGCAACCTCCGGAGGGGATGACCGAACTAATCGATCGCTTCAAGGGAGCCCGAGCTAGGTTCGAGCTGTGGAAGACATCGGCTTGTCGGGTGGGAGCACGAGAGGCGTGGGCGATGATCAAGACCCGCTATACCGGACTTAACCCCGAGCGTATGGCTTAGGTTGGGCTAGTAGGGTCAGATGGACAAGAAGTGCCGCTCCACCTGGTATACGACCAGGTGATGCCTGCCGCCCGTCTCTCACAAGAAGATTGCTCCCTGGACACCATAATCGATAATCTCGATCAGCAGCCAGATGTATGATCATATGTAGCGATGTACTTAATAATCGAAGAATTGCTCCGTCTGTGTTGTGTACTTTGTCTTAACCGGCTATCGGCTTCAGCCTCCCGCGCTAAGACCTTGGGAGTGTTCCTTGTAAATTATCACCCTACGGGGAGGGAATTATGTTCGGGAACCAGGCAATCCGGCCATGTGGTACGAACAGACAGAAAGCACACAGGGAGATATGTTATACTACTGCTTAGCGTAAGAAACATCTTCCAAAGAAAATAGTAACCCTATCGATACCTTTCTTCAGGGGTACTACGTAAATCGTAGGAAAAAGGCCGTATACTGTTAGTATGCGGCTAAGGGCTTATGCTAGAGAAGAAGCCCGAGTAATGGTCATGACGACCATAATCTTTATTAGTTGAATCCGTCGTAGCCGATCAATTGTCTAGTGAAGATATCTAGCTTTTGGCTTCACCCGTCTGAGGTACGTGTCCGGATGACCCGGTCGTAGCAATCGCAGAGGTGCTCCCTTTGCCCTCTAGCCGAACTATCGGGAATGTAGAGGGTAAGCACAGGAGCGAGGCAACCCAGCTTGGCAAATTCTTAGTTCGAATTGATGCATATGATGGCGTAAAAAACGACAAGGAAAGTTTGCGCACATAATAAATGTGAATAAGCGCTTTATAATATAAAAACATTGGCTTCGTAAAAGAAGCCCCCAGGTGCTGTGTTCGGTTTTAACACTTAAAGGTGTAGGCCGAAAATCTTAGTACAAGATCGGTTGAGCCGAACATAGAGTTGGGAAGGAAGAGAATCAAACCTGCCAAAAATCAAGATGGGAGGGAAAGTAGAAAATAAAGAAGAGGAAAAAAGGAAGGGAAAATAAAGGGGAAAGAGTGTGACGACACCGGTTTATCCGTAGAAGCGCCGAAGACGAGCTGCGTTCCATGGGTGTGGTTCAAGGCGATTGTCCGACGGGTCTCGAAGACAGTAGGCCCATCCCGCGAGTACTTCGTCGATTATGAAGGGGCCCTCCCATTTGGGGTTGAGTTTATGCTTCTGCTTCTCCGGAAGTCGTAAGACGAGTTCACCCACATTGTACGCCTTTGCCCTGACCTCCCTACTTTGGTAACGTCGAGCCTGCTGTTGGTAAAAAGTGGAGCGAGCCCGAGCTATGTCGCGTTCGCCTTCTAGAGCGTCTAGGTCGTCCTGCCGATCTAACTCGGCTTCCCTTTCCTCGTACATGCGCACTCTTGGCGCGTTGTGAATAATGTCACAGGGGTGGACTGCTTCTGCCCCATAGACCATGAAGAACGGTGTCTATCCCGTTGTTCTGTTCGGGGTGGTACGCAGGCCCCATAGAACGGAGTCGAGCTCCTCGACCCAATGACAGTCGGACTCGTGAAGAGACCGGACCAAATGTGGCTTAATGCTGCTCATAATGAGGCCGTTTGCTCGTTCGACTTGTCCATTGGTCTACGGATGATAAACCGATGCGTAATCGAGCTTAATGCCCATGTTTGCACACCAGTCCTTCACCTCTTGGGCCGTGAAATTGGATCCATTGTCCATGATTATAATGTGCGGGACACCATAACGGTGTACCACACCAGATATAAAATCTATTACTGGTCCGGACTTGGCCGATTTAACAGGTTTTGCCTCTATCCATTTGGTGAACTTGTCCACCATGACCAGTAGGTATTTATTCTTCTTGGTCCCCCCTTTAAGTGGTCCGACCATATCCAGCCCCCAGACCGCAAAGGGCCAGGTAATCGGAATAGTCCGAAGAGCTGTCGGGGGCATATGGCTTTGATTTGCGAAAAGTTGGCACCCCACGCAGTGTTGGACAAGCGACTGGGCGTCCGTCCGAGCTGTGGGCCAGAAAAATCCAGCCCTAAATGCCTTGCTAACTAAGGCTCTTGCTGCGGCGTGGTGACTGCCCATCCCTGCCTGGACTTTGGCCAAGAGTTGCCGACCTTCTTCCTCAGATATGCACCGCTGTAGTATTCCGGTTGTGCTTTTCTTATAGAGCTCTCCCTCGTGTATTTGTTGGCTTTGGATCACCGAACTATGCGCCGCGCCTCCGTCTGATCATCGGGGAGTTCTTTGCGAAGAAGGTAGAAGAGGAAGGGCTCGGTCCATGGTGCGATTACTGCCATGACCTCGTGAGCCGAAGGCGTTTCGTCCATTACGGAACCGCTAATAATCTGATCGTCTGGTTCGTTTATAGGGGGAACAACCTCGTCCGCACTAGTTAGATTGGTGCCCTTATCATCATCCTGCCAAACCACGGATGGCTTAAAGAGCCGCTCCAGGAAATTGTTTTTTGGGACGGGGTCGCGTTTAGCCCCCAGGCGAGCCAATATGTCGGCGGCTTGGTTGTTGTCTCTAGCGACGTGATGAAATTCCAGCCCCTCGAACCGTGCGGATATCTTGAGGACAGCGTCTCTGTAAGCCGCCATCTTCGGGTTTTTGGCGTCAGATTCGCCGTTGATTTGGGAGATGGCCAAGTTGGAGTCTCCCCGTACCTCCAGCCGGCGTATGCCCATTGATGTTGCCATCCGAAGACCATGTAATAGTGCTTCGTATTCGGCTGCGTTGTTGGAATCGGCATACATGATCTGTAACACGTATCGGACGTTGTCGCCCGTGGGGGATGTGTGGATAACCCCAGCCCCCAGTCCGGCCAAAGTTTTAGAACCATCGAAGTACATTGTCCAGTGGGAGTATGTACTATATTCCCTTGGGAGCTCGGCCTCTGTCCATTCAGCGAGGAAATCTGCCAATACTTGAGACTTGATAGCTCGTCTTGGCTTGTAAGCGATTTCAAAGGGAAGGAGCTCAATAGCCCATTTAGCTATTCGGCCGGTGGCGTCCCTGTTGTTGATTATGTCGTTCAGGGGTACTTCGGATGCCATCATCACCGAGCACTCTTGAAAGTAGTGCCTGAGTTTTTGTGATGCCATAAATACTGTGTAGGCTATCTTCTGGTAGTGCGGATATCTGGACTTGCACTGCGTTAGTACTTATGACACATAATAGACCGGTTTCTGTATCCGGAATTTGTGCCCCTCCTCCTCTCGTTCGACGACGAGCACTGCGCTAACGACTTGGTTGGTGTCCGATATGTATAATAACATGGGCTTACCCGCGCCTGGTGCTGTGAGTATGGGGTTACTTGCCAGGAGTATCTTAATTTCTTCTAACGCGACTTTTGCTTCATCGGTCCATTCGAAATTATTGGTCCGTTTCAGCAATTTATAGAGCGGTAAAGCCTTTTCACCGAGACGGGAAATAAAGCGGATTAGTGCCGCCATGCAACCAGCTAACCGCTGGACGTGCTTTAGCTCTGTGGGAATTGCAAGTTCTGATAGGGCGCGGATTTTAGCCGGATTCGCTTCTATTCCTCTATGGGAAACGATGAATCCGAGCAGTTTACCAGCGGGAACTCCGAATACGCATTTCTCCGGATTGAGTCGTATGTCGTACTCGCGTAGGCTGGCAAAGGTTTGCCTTAGGTCGTCGATCAGATGGCTGACGTGTTTGGTTTTGATTACCACATCGTCTACGTATGCCTCGACTGTTTTACCGACTTGTTTTGCGAGACAAGTCTGGATCATGCGCTGGTACGTAGCCCCAGCGTTTTTCAGCCCGAAGGGCATGGTGTTGAAGCAGAATGGCCCGTAAGGGGTGATGAATGGTGTTGCCGCTTGATCGGATTCTTTCATTTTAATCTGATGGTATCCGGAATAAGCGTCGAGGAAACACAACGAGTCGTGTGCGGCTGTGGCATCAATAATCTGGTCTATGCGTGGTAGGGGGAAGGGGTCCTTAGGGCAGGCCTTGTTGAGATCTTTAAAGTCGACACATAGCCGCCAGGACTTGTCCTTCTTCGGTACCATAACCAGGTTTGCCAACCATTCGGGGTGTTTAATCTCCCGAATGAATCCGGCCTCTAGCAATTTAGCTAGTTCTTCACCCATAGCCTGTCGTTTGGGTTCTGAAAAGCGGAGCAGGGTTTGCTTGACGGGCTTAAAGCCTTTGATGATGTTCAGGCTATGTTCGGCCAGCCGCTGTGGGATTCCGGGCATATCAGAGGGGTGCCAAGCGAAGATGTCCCAGTTTTCTCGTAAGAATGTTCGCAGCGCTTCGTCCACTGTGGGATCGAGCTGAGCTCCGATGGACGCTGTCTTGTTGGGGTCCGTTGGGTGCACCTGAATTTTGACGACTTCCTTTGCGGGTTTGAAGGACGTGGGCTTGGGCCTTTAACTGAGGATCACGTCGTCCCTGTCTACTGTTGACCGAAGTGCGGTCAACTCTTCTGCAGCAAAGGTTTCAGCTAGAGCCTCGAGGGCGAGCGCTGCTGTTTTGTTTTCGGCCCGTAAGGCTATGTTCGGATCACTACTGGTTGTGATTACTCCGTTTGGTCCTGGCATCTTAAGTTTCATATACCCGTAATGTGGTATAGCCTGGAATTTTTTGAAGGCGTCACGTCCCAACAAGGCGTGGTAGCCGCTGGGGAAGGGCACGATATGGAAGAGTAGTTCTTTGGAGCGGTAGTTGTCGGGCGTGCCGAACACTACGTCTAGGGTGATGCATCCTGAACAGCGTGCCTCCTTCCCTGGGATTATTCCTCGGAAAGTTGTAGTGCTATGCTCGATGCGAGATCGGTCGAACTGCATTTTCTCTAGCGTATCTTCGTAGATTAGGTTTAAACCACTGCCGCCGTCCATTAGCACCTTGTGTAATCTGAAGCCATCGATGATGGGGTTCAGGACTAGTGCGGCCGGTGAATGACCGGGAAGAATGGCTGGTCGGTCAGTATCTCCTAAGGTAATGGGTATGTCTGCCCATGCACTTGTTGCTGCCACATGATATACCTGTTCGAGTTCTTTAAGAGCTCTTTTCCTTCTGTTCCTCGAAGGGAACGTTTCGTAGATCGTCAGGACTTCGGCGTTATATTCTGATGGCGATATAGAGCGCCTGTTCGGTGGTGGTGCCTCAAGAATGGATTCACTGCTCTTCGCGATCTGCCTGACGACCCAGCAAGCTCTAAGGCTGTGAGTCGGGGCCGTGTTCAGCAATACAGAATGTATAGAGCAAGGTCTATCCAGTAGTCCATCTAAGACGGTACTGTCCCCTGGAAGGGGCCTGTTTCTCTTTTTGGCGGGCTCGAGTTTGGCCGGCCTCTTCGGAGGTATCCTTTTCTGCCGACCTCCTCTAGGGTATTCGGTAAAGGTTGGCTCCGAAAACAGCCGCTCGGCTTGCCAAGCGCTTTCCATGGCACAATACTTCTATACCAAAACTGTCAGCTCGGCGAAGTCACGAATGTGCTGCCGCGCCAGGGCGTTGAGAATTCCTTTGTCATGGCAATTGCGAATGAAAGTTGCCATTGTCTCTTGATCACTGAGGCCCCGTAATTTGTTTTTGGCGAGGAGGAATCTGGCCCAGTAATGATGAACCGTCTCTCCTGGTAACTGTTTAATGTCCCGTAAGTTGGAAGACTTGGGGTCCGCTGCGATGCTTGAATGATCGGCTTGGGAGGTGGGTGGGGAAAAATTCGATTCCACGCCACGACGAGAGTTCGGAGTCACGGACTCCGAACTATGTGAGGGTTCAGGGACCAATTCCGGTCTGTCTTCGGGACGAACTCCTGAGTCTGGGTTGTAGGCGGGGTCTCGAGGACCGGAGACTAGGGTATAAACCGTTTTTAATTCCGGCCGCTGGGGGGATGAGCCCCCGGCCGGACACTCGACGATGGCGACAAGGTTGGTGACTGTGGGGACACGAATTTCCCTACTGTCGTGTTTAAGAACGAGCCGGTCATAGACCGGGATCTGGTCATTGGCCACACGCATGGTCTCCATCCGGTCAAATAACTCATTGAGAAACGAGGCGATGGTAGGATGGACGTCGCTAAGGCGAGTGGGGTCGATAAGTGTTCCGGAGTCGCGCAAGAGCGGTCCCGGATCCTGTTCCACCATGGTAGATCCGGTCACAACGACCGGACTGGGTGGTCCAGAGGAGGTGGGGCCCGATGTCTTCGGCGTCGAGGCGTCGGGATCTGCGGGCTCCTCCATAGGGGTCAAGGGTTTCACCAAGACGAGTTCTCCCCGTGAATCAGCGACGAACTCTAAGGTTCCGAACCTGATTCCTTGATCGGGGGGAAGGTTCCCGATCTGACCTAGGTGGCTGATCGGCAAACGTGTGACGAGACGTCACCGCTTGCAAGGATCTGACATGGGCGTGAATCCCCTGGGTGCAGATCTCATTGCTTGTGACTAGGCGAGCCATCGATTCCTTCTGGCGATCACAACGGAACTCTCAATGAAAGCACCAATGTCGGTGTCAAAACCGGCGGATCTCAGGTAGGGGGTCCCGAGCTGTGAGACTTGGATCGATGGTAACAAGAGACGAAGGGGACAAGGTTTTACCCAGGTTCGGGCCCTCCTATGGAGGTAATACCCTACGTCCTGCTTGATTATATTGATGATAGGAGGAATACAGAGTTGATCTACCACGAGATCGAGTAGCTAAAACCCTAGATGAGTTCTGTTGGCCTACAACCTAAAACCCTCCGGCTTATATAGACGCCGGTGGTACCTAGGGTTTACACATACTCGGTTGCACATCAAAGGGAAAAAACATGCCTATCTACTGTCGACATCTTGGAGGACACGCCACGGCTCCTTCAAACTTCCACCTGGGCGACCGGGCCCCTGATCTCCTAATGCTCATCCAGTGGCCCGTATAGTCCGGCCTATGAGAAACAGGTCGGCTATCCGAGGACCCCTTAAACCAGGACTCCCTCACCGCTCACGCGTATTCAACGAAGCTTGGCCGTAGGGTGACGGGCTTGAGACCTTGAGCTGGTTGAGATCTTCGCATACGCCCCAGAGTTCGAACCTTATTGGGTTCGCGGAGCCCTGATTCCGACAGTGGTTAAGGCTTTCTTAAGTGTTTCAAAGGCTTCCACACAATCATGATCAAAAACAAAGGGAATATCCTTTTGTAAAAGATTAGTAAGAGGCCTAGAAATTTTTGAGAAGTCTTTAATAAACCTCCTATAGAAACCAGCGTGACCAAGGAAACTTCGAATAACTTTAACATCTTAAGGACATGGCATTTTCTCAATTGCATCAACTTTAGCTTGATCCACCTCAATACCTCGTTCGCAGATTTTATGCCCCAAGACAATACCTCCATTAACCATAAAGTGGCACTTCTCCTAATTCAAGACGAGATTAGTTTGTTCACATCTCTGCAAAACTCGATCAAGGTTGCTTAAGCAGTCATCCAAAGAAGTTCCATAAACAGAAAAATCATCCATGAAAACCTCCACGATCTTTTCACAAAAATAAGAGAATATAGCAGTCATACATCTTTGAAAGGTAGCAGGTGCATTGTATAAACCAAAAGGCATCCATCTATAAGCATAGGTTCCAAAAGGACAAGTAAATTTGGTTTTCTCTTGATCAGATTGTGACACAGGTATTTGAGAGAAACCAGAATATCCATCCAAGAGACAAAAGAGTGTGTGCTTAGATAATCTTTCAAGCATTTGATCAATAAAAGGCAAAGGGTAATGATCTTTTCTAGTAGCTTTATTTCGTTTTCTAAAATCAATTACCATTCTATAGCCAGTAACAATTCTTTGTGGGATAAGTTCATTTTTATTATTAGGAACAACAGTAATACCTCCTTTCTTAGGGACACAATGAACGGGACTTACCCATCTACTATCAGCAATGGGATAGATTATACCTGCTTCCAGAAGCTTTAATATTTCAGCTCTTACCACTTCTTTCATCTTGGGATTCAATCGTCGTTGGTGATCAACAACAGGTTTAGTATCAGGTTCCATATTGATCTTGTGCTGACATAGAGTGGGACTAATGCCCTTAAGATCAGCAAGAGTATATCCAATAGCAGCCCGGTGCTTCCTCAGAATTTTTAATAATCTTTCTTCTTCATGTTCTGAGAGGTTAGCACTAATAATAACATGATATATCTTTTTATCATCAAGATAAGCATACTTCAGAGTGTCAGGAAATTGCTTTAATTCAAACACAGGATCACCTTTAGGTGGAGGAGGACCTCCTAGAGTTTCAATAGGCAAATTGTGTTTTAGTAGTGGTTGTTGTTCAAAGAAATTTTTATCTATTTCATTTCTTTCACGCAAGTGCATATCATTTTCATGGTCTAGCAAATATTGTTCTAGTGGATCGGTAGGAGGAATGACAATAGAAGCAAGACCAATTATTTCATCCTTACTAGGTAATTATTTATCACGAGGTTGTCTACTAAACTTGGAAAAATTAAAATCATGAGACACATCACCAAACTCAACACTAACAGTTTCTTTTTGAAAATCTATCTTAGCATTAATAGTGTTCAAGAAAGGTCTACCAAAGATAATGGGAAAAAGTCATCTTGTGGGGAACCAAGAACTAGAAAATCAGTAGGATATTTTATTTTCCCACACAAGACTTCAACATCTCTAACAATCCCAAGTGGTGTGATGGTGTCTCTATTAGCAAGTTTAATAGTAACATCAATATCTTCTATTTCAGCAGGTGCTATGTCATTCATAATTTCTTGGTATAAGGTAAAAGGAATAGCACTCACACTAGCACCCAAATCACATAAGCCATGATAACAATGATATTCTATTTTAACTGAGCCAACAGGCAAGCTAACTACGGGTCTATGTTTATCTTTTTCATCGGGTTTAGAAATTCTAGCAGCTTCATCACAGAAGTAAATAACATGCCCATCAATATTTTCTACCAAGAGATCTTTAACCATAGCAACACCAGGTTCTACTTTAATTTGTTCAGAGGGCTTAGCTTCTCTAATATTACTCTTGCGAACCACTGTTGATACCTTAGCATGTTCCTTTATCCTAACAGGGAAAGGTGGTTTTTCAATATAAGCAGTAGGCACAACTGGATCAACATTGTAAATGATAGTTTCTTATTTAGCTATGACCGGTTCTTTATTTTCTTCTTTTTTAATAGGGGGTGATATTTAAACCACTTCTACTTAGGGAGATCAACATGAGTAGCAAATGATTCACAAAAAGAGGCTACTATCTCAGAGTCAAGTCCATATTTAGTGCTAAACTTGTGGAAAGCATCGGTTTTCATGAAAGATTTAACACAATCAAATTCAAGCTTAATACCTGGCTCATTACCTTCGTCGAGTTCCCAATCTTCAGAGTTGCGTTTAATTCTTTCTAAGAGATCCCACTTGAATTCAATAGTCTTCTTCATAAAAGAACCAGTACAAGAAGTATCAAGCATGGATCGATCATTATGAGAAAGCCGAGCATAAAAATTTTGAATAATAATTTCTCTCGGGATATCATGATTGGGGCATGAATATAACATTGACTTAAGCCTCCCCCAATCTAGAGCAATGCTTTCTCCTTCACGAGGCCAAAAATTATATATATAATTCTGATCACGATGAACTAGATGCATAGGATAAAACTTTTGGTGGAATTTCAATTTCAATCGATTCCAGTTCCATGATCCAATATCATCACATAGCGTATACCATGTCAATGCTTTTCCCTTCAAAGATAAAGGGAAAACCTTCTTCTTAACTTCATCTTCGGATAAACCTGCAAGCTTAAATAATCCACAAATTTCATCCACATGTATTAGGTGCATATCAGGATGTTCAGTTCCGTCTCCTGCATAAGGATTAGCTAGCAGTTGTTCTAACATACCCGAAGGAATTTCATAACCAATATTTTCAGTAGGTGTTGTAGGTTGAGGGGCAACTAATTGTGGTTCCGGTCGAGGTGAAGATACCCCAAACAAACCCCTCAAAGGATTGCTTTCCATAGTGACAAGTGACACTAAATTACAGCACGTAGTATAAGTTTTTCCTTACCGATTTCCACTTACCAAGAGTGCTTCACTCCCCGGCAACGGTGCCAGAAAAGAGTCTTGATGACCCACAAGTATAGGGGATCAATCGTAGTCCTTTCGATAAGTAAGAGTGCCGAACCCAACGAGGAGCAGAAGGAAATGATAAGCGGTTTTCAGCAAGGTAATTTCTGCAAGCACTAAAATTGTAAGTAGCAAGTAGTTTGATAGCAAGGTAATTTGTAACGAGCAAGTAATGGTAACAATAGGTAAGGTGCAGCAAGGTAGCCCAATCCTTTTGTGGCAATGGACAGGCCAAAACTATCTCTTATGATAAGCAAAGTGTTCTTGAGGGTACACGGGAATTTCGTCTAGTCACTTTCATCATGTTGGTTTGATTCGTGTTCGCTACTTTGATAATTTAATATGTGGGTGGACCGGTGCTAAGGTGCTATTCGTACTTGAAATAACAACCTACTTATGATTAACCCCCTCGCAAGCATCCGCAACTACGACAAAAGTATTAAGATAACATCTAACCATGGCATTAAACATGTGGATCCAAATCAGCCCCTTACGGAGTAGCGCATATACTAGGGTTTAAGCTTCTGTCACTCTAGCAACCCATCATCTAATAACTACTCCACAATGCATTCCCTTAGGCCCAAGGATGGTGAAGTGTCATGTAGTCGACGTTCACATGACACCACTAAGGAAATCACAACATACATATCATCAAAATATCGAGCACATATCAAATTCACATGATTACTTGCAACATGACTTCTCCCGTGACCTCATGAACAAAGGTAACTACTCACAAATAATACTCATGCTCAAGATCAGAGGTGTATTGAATAGCATAATGGATCTGAACATATAATCTTCCACCAAATAAACCATATAGCAATCAACTACACAAGGTAATCAACACTACTAGTCACCCACAGGTACCAATCTGAGGTTCCGGTACAAAGATTGAACACAAGAGATGAACTAGGGTTTGAGAGGAGATGGTGTTGTTGAAGATGTTGATGAAGGATGACCTCCCAAAGATGAGATGGTTGTTGGTGATGATGATGGCTTCGATTTCCCCCTCCGGGAGGGAAGTTCCCCCGGCAGAATCGCTCCGCCAGAGGGAAAAGTGCTCCTGCCCAAGTTCCGCCTCGAGATGGCGGCGCCTCGTCCCGAAATTCCTCTCCATATTTTTTCTAGGTTTTTCCAGAATTTATACCAGAAGATGGGCTTCGGAGGTGGGCCAGGGTGAGCACCACCCACCAGGGCGCGTCTGGGGGGCCTGGCGCGCCCTGGTGTATGTTCCTCACCAGGTGGCCCCCCTCCGGTAGATTTGTGCTCCAGTATTTTTCATGTTTTCCATAAAAAAATCCGTGTAAAATTTCGGCTCCATTGGGGATGTGCAAAATAGGTATCTCTGACATGCTTTTTCAGGTCCCGAATTCCAGCTGCCGGTACTCTCCCTCTTTGTGTGAACCTTCCAAATTATGAGAGAAAAGGCATTAGAATTACTCCCCAAAAGCATTATTATGCAAAAAAACATTATAAATAACAGTAGGAAAACATGATGCAAAATGGATGTATCACCCGCCAAGTCAGCCCGGCCCACCTCTGGCCCACCCCGACCCTACAGAAATCCCCGTCAAATCCTAGCTCAGTTCACTCCGCTCCGCTCCGCTTCCCCGACGCTCCACTTTCCCTAATCCAGTGCGCCGACGACCATGTCCAGCACCGGCAGCCACTCCGATGGCAGCGAGGTTGACGAGGAGGAGCTGGCACTCCGTATCGTGCTCGAGCACTCGCGGGTCGATACAGGGGGCAGCTCCCGGCCTGCTGCGACGCCTTATGTTGTCCATCGCCACAGCGCCGGCGTCGGCACCGGCCCTTCCCACCCCACGCGTGGATCTGCGAGGCATGCACAGTCTGCTCTGCCCGCTCGATGGCCTCCTCCAACTCCCGCCGCTGCTCCACGCGGGCAACGGTGGGTCTAGTGCCTGCTCTGCTGGCGCCGCAGATGCGGACTCCGGAGTCGGAGGCACGAGCCGCCCGCCGTGAGACGCAGAGGGCAAGGGAGGGGGCGGACGGGTCCAGCGCGGCTGGGCAGTCCTCCCGCCGCCGCCGCGTGATGTTGATGACCCACAAGTGTAGGGGATCAATTATAGTCCTTTCGATAAGTAAGAGTGTCGAATCCAACAAGGAGCAGAAGGAAATGACAAGCGGTTTTCAGCAAGGTAATTTCTGCAAGCACTGAAATTGTAGGTAATAGGTAGTTTGATAGCAAGATAATTGGTAACGAGCAAGTAACGGTAACGGTAAATAAAGTGCAGCAAGGTAGCCCAATCCTTTTGTGGCAAAGGGCAGGCCAAAACGGCCTCTTATAATAAGCAAAGCGTTCTTGAGGGTACCTAGGAATTTCATCTAGTCACTTTCATCATGTTGGTTTGATTTGTGTTCGCTACTTTGTTAATTTGATATGTTGGAGGACCGGTGCTTGGGTGTTGTTCTTACTTGAACAACCTCCCACTTATGATTAACCCCCTCGCAAGCATACGCAACTACGAGAAAAGTATTAAGATAAAATCTAACCATAGCATTAAACATGTGGATCCAAATCAGCCCCTTACGAAGTAGCGCATAAACTAGGGTTTAAGCTTTTGTGACTCTAGCAACCCATCCTCTAATAACTACTCCACAATGCATTCCCTTAGGCCCAAGGATGGTTAAGCGTCATATAGTCGACGTTCACATGACACCACTAAGGGAATCACAACATACATATCATCAAAATATCGAACACATATCAAATTCACATGATTACTTGCAACGCGACTTCTCCCGTGACCTCAAGAACAAAGGTAACTACTCACAAATAATATGCATGCTCAAGATCAGAGGGATATTAAAAATCATAATGGATCTGAACATATAATCTTCCACCAAATAAACCATATAGTAATCAACTACGTAATGTAATCAACACTACTAGTCACCCACAGGTATCAATCTGAGGTTCCGGTACAAAGATTAAACACAAGAGATGAACTAGGGTTTGAGAGGAGATGGTGCTGTTGAAGATGTTGATGAAGAATGGCCTCCCAAAGATGAGAGGGTTGTTGGTGATGACGATGGCTTCGATTTCCCCCTCCGGGAGGGAAGTTCCCCCGGCGGAATCGCTCCGCCAGAGGGCAAAAGTGCTCCTGCCCAAGTTCCACCTTGAGACGGCGGCGTTCCGTCCCGAAAGTCCTCTTTTTATTTTTTCTAGGTCAAAACACCTTAAATACCAGAAGATGGGCACCGGAGGTGGGCCGGGCTGAGCACAACCCACCAGGGTGCGCCTGGGGGGGCTGGCGCGCCCTGGTGTCTTGTGCTCACTAGGTGGTCCCCCTTAGGTAGTTATTTGATCCAGTATTTTTTTTATATTCCAAAATAATTCTCCGGAAAGTTTTAGCGCATTTGAAGATGTGCAGAATAGGTATCTCTGATATGCTTTTTCAAGTCCAGAATTCCAGCTGCCGGCATTCTCCCTCTTTGTGCAAACCTTGCATATTATGAGAGAAAATGCATTAGAATTACTCCATAAAGCATTATTATGCATAAAAACATTATAAATAATAGTAGGAAATGATGATTCAAAATGGACGTATCAGATGCCGGTGCCCAACGAGGAGGACCGTCTCCTCCAATGGGTGTACCGTCGGCCAGTAACCACGATGGAGACGGACGCCTGGCGGCTCCGTAGAGTCAACGCCAAGAACCTCCGGCTGGGCATTGAGAAATCCGAGCGGGAGGCGGCGTTGGCAGCGGCGGAGGCGGCAAGGGTGGCCATGCTGAAGCGCAAGCAAGACCGCTCCGTCCGGCGCTTGCAAGGCTTCGTCGTCATCTCTGACTCCTCCTCCGACGACGGGTCAGACTCCGATGGTTCCGATGTCGACCCACCTCCTGCTGCGGACGGCTACATCAGCGCCGGCGACCATAAGGGCAAATTTATAAGGTCGGGAAGTGGTGAAGCTCGCCTTCTCATCTATTATTAGTATGTAGTTAGTAGAATGTGTCGGATCTTTGAACTATGTCAGTTTGGTGTTCTTTTGGTGATGTTTATGTGAATTATGCCCGTTTAGTATCGGTTTATATGTCCGTTTGCTGTCGATTTTTATCGTTTGTTGATCTATGTACTGTGTTGCATGCATATGTATGGATATAGGGTGCCGGATATGAGGTACACGAATGTGGAGGCGCGGATTTAAGGAGTGCCCGGTTAGTGTCCGCAGGCGTTTGAGGGGCCGGATTTGCAAGTTCTGGCTGTAGATGCTATAAGATGGTCTTTTTGACCATTTGATGGAGTAGGGTAATGACAAGTCAGCCCAGTTGGTGTAGGGAACTAAAAATGAAAACTTCGGTAAATAGGGCACATAGTGTAATTCGTTGGCATATAAATAGTTTGAATGTTAATTTCTCATATGTTGAATAGTGCTTGCAGGTTTCTATTCCACGAAGCATGCTCGAAGTGGGTGTGCACAATGGTTTTCATGCAAAAAAAAGAATCTACTCCATTATGGGACGGAGTGAGTAGTTTGGTTTCCACTCCCACCATTCCATAATTCTTGTCTCGAACTAAAGCCACGCAAAATAAAAATTGTGAAACGTAGTGAATACCATTTACAAGATTTTTCAACTTGAGTACAACATGAGATAAGTTTACACACATACATCACCCCACATATAATGATATAAACACAACATCAAAAGAGGACTTGGAGTCACAGAGCCATGACATGTTAGTTTTACGGGACCTTAAATATGTCTCGAATATGGAAGAATGAAAATAGGTTCGGCTTGGATAAATAATAACAAGTCTCGCGAGCTGTCAGATCAAACATCATCGAACCATCCAAGCACCCCATTCATCCCATGTGTTCTTCTGTTAGAGTTATATTAGTGATGTCTTTTGGCCTTTTACATTCTAGTCTCTTTGACATCATTTTGTACCCTTTTGGCTTCTCATGTATGTGTATATACGATGGCTTTGGCCTCATAATAATATAAATAATAATATAAGTTGCTATTCCAACATGGTATCAGGTCCAGTGTTTAGGGTCTCCATCGCACATTGCAACTCGTGCTAATCTTCCCTACATTTTTTCCCTATCTCTTGATCTTCACTCCATCTCTACATGGATTTCTTCTTCGATCGGTCTAGAGTTGCTGCTGTTCGCCCGTGTCCTCCATGGTGCTGATCTGCTTCTTCAAATCAAGGAGCCGCCGCTCGTCTTTCTCCAAGGCAGCCGTCCGTGCGTCTCCTTAGCACCGGTGGCCTGCCGCTGCAGCTTCTCCGTGCGTCTCCTTGCACCGGTGGCCTGTCGCTGCAGCTTCTCCTACTGGCGCCACGCTCTGCCGCGCTCCTCCAAGGCCGAAAGTCCACCTCCTGCTTGGGCTTCGCCCCCATCAGCGGCACCAACCGCTGCAGATGCTCTCAATTCGCCGCCGCTCGCCGGATTCCACCGTCGCTCGCCGGATCCCGCCGCCAGCTGGGCCGACGGATCCACGACGGCTGACTCGCTTGCCGTTGAAAGTTGGTCGCTGCCTCTGTCCGGGTTCGTTGCTCCTCGATCTGAATCGAGTCGGTGCTAGTGGATGTTCGCTCTAACTGCCTTTGCTGCTGCTTCAGGCCCTTCGGGTGTTGTTGCCTGTATTGGGCCACCTTGCAGATTGGATATTCAAAAAGAGAGAGAGAGAAAAGGAGCACCATGTCTTCGCTGTCATCGGGCTATGTCGCCATCCCGCGCTGTCAGGTGATATTTGATGGAGCTAACTATTCGGAATTTGCTGTCTTTATGCGTGTCGTGGGAATGTCCCTGACAATAGAACTAGGGGTACGAATGGAGGGACGAAGTCTGGCTACGGCTCAGGTGTTTCACTCGGATGTGTACGAGTTCAGGCCCCACTCGGAGTGGTAAAGCCCTACGTCTCGAGCCCGGGGGCTGGTTTGTCTTGCTTATGTGGGGTATGAGAATACAAATGTCGGAACCTTGCTACGGTGTCCGGTGGTGGCTTATATAGAGTGCGCCACCACCAGCCGAGCGTCGCATTGAATGCTAGTTAAAGCTACGTTGTAGAAACTGCCGCTTTAACTAGTGCGTTACTGGTAACGTATGACTGATCAATCCCAGAGGACGCCTCTTTATATTACTCAACGCTACGTCTCCTGACCGTTGAGTTCTTGCTGACCGAGTGTGGATGTATCCATCCGAGTGCGTCTTCAGGTGCGTCCGAGTGACTCTTCAGGTATGACCGAGTGCACTTCTACTTCTGAGTCTCGATGTTGATGTCAGACCATTGGTGGGCCCTAGATGTCAGGTCTATGACCCTACCCAGGGTAGACATCCTCATCAGTAGCCCCCGAATCCATGAGGTTTTATTGGTCGAGTGATCGACACTCGGAAGCATCGATGATCTTTTGGAAAAGTTCGAGAGACGATCGTGTCGTTCCTCACTCGGCCTCAAACCAAGATGGATTCAGGATCAATGTCCTTGATGAAAACTATCCTGCTGTCAGATCCGAGTGGTCAGCTGGTGTAAGCCATTCACTCGGTTCGTAGGAGGGTATCACCAGGGCTCTCGCGGTGCGGAGCTCGCCTCATTTGCACACGGAGAAATTTCCGCGCGTTCGAAATCGCCAAAACCGCGCGTGGGCGCGCGGCGGAACGGTCGCATCCCGATAATTTGGGGAAATGGGCACGACGCCTCGATAACCGCGCCGGAAATTACGCCACGCGTCCACGATGTCCTGAACAGTAGATCCGCGGATCTCGCTCCGTTTGCAGATTGACGGCCAGAGATCGCGCCGGATCATCGATATAAAAACGGGAAACCCTATTGGGATGAGAACGGATCTCATTTTCTCCCCAATCCCTCGTCTCCTCCGATGCCCACATGCGCACCTTCCTCCCTTCCTTCGTCGAAGGCTGCTCCGAGCTCATCGGCGAAGATGCGCATGGCGTCCGCGACTGCGAAGGTCGAGCGGGCGAAGAAGGGTTCACGCGCTTCCTCTTCCAGCGCCGGAGCGCCGGCCAGATGGACGCAGGGAGAGTGGCTGCCGTCGCGGGTGACCAAGGCCCGGATGCTCGAGCTGGAGGGTCAAGGATTCGTGCCTAAGGGAAGCGGGCGGCTGCCGGGAGCGGGCGAAGACGAGCCATCACCGAAGGGAGACGAGCGCGTGCTCTTGGTGACTCACCTCGAGCGAGGTTTCTCTCTGCCGCCCCATCCTTTCTTCCAAAGATTCCTGGGTTTCTTCGGTGCTCAACTTCATCATCTCCCACCCAATGCTGTCGTCTATTTAGCCGCTTTCGTTTCCTTGTGCGAAAACTTTTTGGGTTGTCATCCTCATTGGGGTTTGTTTAAGCACATTTTCACTTGCCGAGTGATGACTGTGAAAAAACCCACTCGATCGAAAGACAAAACCAATGTGGCCCAGCTGTGCGGGGGACTCAGAATCCAACTGCGGGGCAAAGTTTGTTTCTCGCAGATGACATTTCCTGATTCGGTAAAGGGGTGGCAGGAGAACTGGTTCTACTGCCACGACATCCCAGTCGGCGAGGGTCAGTCGGGACTTCCCCCATATAATTCCGAGCGCATTCGGCCAGTTCCCCGATTGATAGTGACCAAAGAGGAGAAGACCGAAGTAGACATCTTAGTGATAGCGTTGGTGGCTCTGGTGCAAAAAGGTGTCAACGGCCTCGACTTGCTAGAGGTTTTCCTTCAGAGGAGGATCCAGCCGCTGCAAGCCAGAGGTCACCCCATGTGGGAATACTCCGGACCGAATGATCCCACTCGAACTCACCCATAGGAGCTCAAGGAGGATGAGGTGGAGGCTAAGATCAAGGCGATCACCCCAGCGCGCGATAATCCCAGGGGGAGCAGGCAGGTGGCCCCACTCTCATTAGAGAATCCGGCGAATGAGGTAGATTCTGAAGGTTTATCAACCGAGTGATATTTGCAAATTTGTTGTAGTTGATCCGACTGACTCTATTCTCCATTCGACAGGCCTTCACGCAAATGAGCAGCCAGGTGCCACTCATGGATAGGGGTCCGGTCGATGTTGCCAGCGACACCGACCATCCAGAAGACTCGGCTGAAGCAGGAGAGTATGAAGAGCCGAATGATGACGAGGACGACGAGAAAGATGACGAGGAAGGCTCGGAGGGAAGCGACGAAGTGGAGTCGTCGCGCTCGGAAGACCGAGTGCCCGAATCCCGTTCCAAAGCGCGCCATGACTCGGGAGTCCGCGGTGGTAGTTCCAAAGGATCGAAAGCCGCCAAACCAACTGGGTCTGCCCTTCCAACCCGTGCTTCGAAGCGCGGGCGTGGAGAACTTGTCTCTTCTCCTGAGAAGACGGCAAAGCAACCCAAAATTGCCACAACCAAACCTCGGAAGGCGGTCTTCATCCCGAAGATTAAGATGGCCATCCCGGTGGCCTCAGCGTAAGTGTTTCCATTCTAATAGTTGTTGTCTATTCTGGTCCGAGTGGTTAATGATCCGAGTGTTTCCTTTGCAGAGCTGACACTTTGACTGCATCACCTGATCCTCAAACTCTGGAGAAAGAGCGGGCTGACGCTGATGTTGCGTCTTCGAAAGGTAAGATCCAGACCCACTCGGTAATTATAAGTAATTTCCGAATGTTTATTCATCTTCGGGTGTCTTGAACACTTGCAGCTCTGCATGAAGTGATCGACCTTGATGCAAATGACAAGGTTGACCCGGCGAACCCTCCGGCCAACGCAGACGTTGTGATGCAGGAGTCGTCGCTTGCCGATACTTTGGTGCCCACACAAGAGGTCGCCTCGGGAGACAGGGAAGCACTCGGTACCGGTACTTCATCTCAATCGTTGACTCCTTCTGCGCCCAATATCTTTGCGCTACACTATGTCCCGGGAGCGAGCAAAGAGGCGCTAATCCAGCTGGAGATAATGAGTGACCGACTGAAGACGGCGTACGATGCAAGTGAGGCTCTGAAGAAGAATGTCCGAGTAAGTACTCTTGTAAGTGCCCTCCTTAGTCGAAATTTTTATGTTTCTATCTTGTGAGGATTCTTATCCGAGTTCGAGTATACCGGCTGGGTGTGTTTGAGTTCCAGTGGGGGCGCGCTGAGCGCACCCACTGGGTGTAGTCCCCGAGACTGCCGTGGACTGGAGCAGTCGGCGGGAGTCTTAGAGTCCGAATGAATATAATGTTCAATCCATCCGTTTTGTTTTTGATTTTCCAGTGGGGGCGCGCTGAGCGCACCCACTGGGTGTAGACCCCGAGGCTACCGTCGACTGAAGCAGTCGGCGGGAGTCTTAGAGTCCGAGTCAAAATATTGACCAATATCCTTTGCTTTAAATCTCGTTTGCAGTCTGTTTGTGAGCTCGGAAGCCACTACAAAACTCTGGAGAAGGAGGTGCTGGACCTGCACGTTAACCTTGAGGCCGAGAAGACCAAGAACACCCGATTGGAGGAGGAGAAAAAGGCACTTGAAGGTATGTTCTTCCTGCCCGACTGTAATAGTAGCTTTTCCCCATCTCCATCCGGCTGAATATGCTTCATCAGATCTTCGTAGAGAAAATCGTGAACTTGTCCAAAGGCTGAAGAATTCTATTTCTTTAGAAACTGTGAAGACTGCCCTTGAAAAGAAGGATACCGAATTGGCGGCCGCTCAGAAGGAAGCCAGCCGAAAAGCCAAGGAGGCCGAGGAGAAACTGAGGTCAGTCGGAAAACTGGAGGAGGAGAAGAAAGCTTTGGAGGCCGCTGCTCATAAATCCAAGGAAGAACTCGTGGAATTAAAGAGGTTGCAAGCCGAATGGGAGCCCAAACTCAAGCACATTACTGCCAAGAAAGCTGAGCTGGAGGACTATATTGAGGAATTCAGTGGCGAGGCCAATGAAAAGCTCAAAGGTAACTTTTCCGAGTGACTCTCATGGAATTTGATTAAGCCGAATGAAATTTGTATGACCCTGACCTCTTTCTTCATTTGTCCGAATCCAACATTTTGTGACGACGTGGCGGAGGAGACGGAGAAAATCGAGAAGGAGCTGGATCCCTCCCAGGGTTTACTCAAGGACAGTGCTGCCATGAGCGTGCTCCGCTTGGAAGAGCGTGTTGAGCAAGTGGCCCTGTATATCAGGGAGCTTATCACCGCCATCTCTGCGATTGATTGCGACGTCTTTTCCGACGATGAGCCTTTGAAGGATCTGGAAATTGTGTTAGCTCGAGTGAAGGCACTGCCAAGCCGAGTGAAAGATTGGAAGAAATCCGCGGCACGGGCTGGTGCTTACATCGCCCTCTCGTTGGTCCGCATCCACTGCAAGGGGGTGGACGAGAAGAAGTTGAATTCACTCGAGGTGGCTAACAGGAAGCACGCCAAGATCGATGACTTCATGGAGATGTTCATGGAGGCTGCCACTCGGATAGCGGACAACATCGACCTGGACACCTTCGTGGAAGCAGTGCCCCCGTCGGAGTGATCGTTAAGTCAAAACTTTTTAAGTATTTGCCTCGGAATGCCGAGTGGTTGTTGTAACCGCCAAACTTTAAGTGAGCCTGGGGCCCTCACCGTCTGAACCTTTATCTGTACTTTCGATTCGAATGATGCAGTTCTTATTTGTCTTAGCTTTATTCGATCTCTGGTTTCTGGATGTTTTAAACTTAGGCGATGAGGTATCGCAGCTAAGTCCCCGAGCATGGGCGAGACCCTCACTTGGAGTAGTTTGTCATTAGATGAACAATGATAGTCCTATTCATCTTATGAGCCGAGTGTGGACGATGTACCACTCGAAAGGGTTTCTAACTTAGGCGACGCGTAGCCGCTGCTAAGCCCCCGAGTGTGGGCGAGACCCACACTCGGAGTAGTTGGTACTTAGACGAACAATGATAGTCCTGTTCATCTTGACAACCGAGTGTGGAGGATGTCCCACTCGAAAGGTTTTTTAACTTAGGCGACGTGGAGCCACTACTAAGCCCCCGAGTGTGGGCGAGACCCCCACTCGGAGTAGTTTGTCCTTAGATGAACAATGATAGTCCTGTTCATCTTGACAACCGAGTGTGGAGGATGTCCCACTCGAAAGGTTTTTTAACTTAGGCGACGCGGAGCCACTGCTAAGCCCCCGAGTGTGGGCGAGACCAACACTCGGAGTAGTTTGTCCTTAGATGAACAATGAAAGTCATGTTCATCTTGACAACCGAGTGTGGAGGATGTCCCACTCGAAAGGTTTTTTAACTTAGGCGACGCGGAGCCGCTGCTAAGCCCCCGAGTGTGGGCGAGACCCATGAGGGAGTCCTGGACTAAGGGGTCCTCGGGCCGTCGGCCTATCTCCGGAAAGGCCGGCTTGGTGGGCCGCTCTCTGACTGTTGCAGGAAGGGCCGGATACATTGAGAGCCCACATTCTAGAAGGAAGTCCCAAAGGCGCGTCGTGCGCTCCAAGTCAAGATGAGGAAATCGACATCTCCATCCTCGGCAGGTGACCTACCATGTGTAAACCCTAGGTACCCCCCGGTGTCTATATAAACCGGGAGGGTTTTAGATTGTGGGGTAGAAGAACTCATCTAGGGTTTTAGCTATTCGATCTCGAGGTAGATCAACTCTGTAACCTTCATAGCTTCAATATAATTGAGCAGGACGTAGGGTTTTACCTCCATAGGAGGGCCCGAACCTGGGTAATCATCGTCTCCTTCGTCCCTTGTTACCATCGAGCCTAGTCTCACAGCTCGGGACCCCCTACCCGAGATCCGCCGGTTTTGACACCGACATTGGTGCTTTCATTGAGAGTTCCGCTGTGATCGCCAAAGGAATCGATGGCTCGCGTTGTCATCAACGAAGAAGTCCGTAACATGGACTCCTTTGTCCCTGGACAGATCTTCGCCTTTGGCAGCATTGTGCTGCACGCTGACCCGATCGGCCGTCTTGGCCGGGTCGGAAGTTTCGCCCCTGATCAAGAGGTCAGATTCGGAATTCTAGAGTTATCCGTAGATTCTCGGGGCGATCTTTCGCTCATCGGGCTCGCAGTCTCGCCTGACGCGCCCGAGGATTCCGAGGCCTTAACCTCGGATCTCGCTTTCGATCCCGCACACGGGACCAACCCCGGCAATGACCCCGCCTTTGGCCCGGATCCAGACATAGCACCGGATAGCCGGGGACCAGCTCCTGCCGAACACACTTCTCGTGCGGACACATCGGAGGTTAACACCGAAAGCTCTGGGCAGGTTGACCCGATCGAGCTCTCGACACTCAACGAGGCTCTAGATTGGATCTTGTCGATGAAAATTACTGACGACCCAACCCCGATCCATGCTCAGGTCGGTCTTGAGGCGGGTCAAGAAGAATTTTTCATCCCACCTACCACTCACTTCGTAGCCACTGTCGAAGACTTAACCGATATGTTGGACTACGCCGCCGAGGAGGCAGAAGACATGGATGAGGAAGATTGCGCTCCCACCCCCCTTAACACCGGGCGATGGGCTGCCACCTCCACCTACGACGTCTACATGGTGGACACTCCAGCCGATAACGGTGAGCACACACCCAAAAACAATGGCGATAAATCGGGTGAAGCGCCTTCAAGGCGTCGGAAGCCGCGCAAACGATCAAAGGCAAAAAAGGGAAGGGAAGCTATCGCTGGCACCGGGGATGGAGATACCCTAGAAGACCTTGGCAATCCTGATATCCCTGAACATCCGCTAGAGGACCAGGAGAGGCTAGAAGATCAGCGCAACCCCGATGACCTAAACGATTCCGAGGACGACAACTACCTCCCCCCTGTCGAGGAGGAGGATAGCCCGGAAGCCGAAGACTTCGCCATCCCCGAAAACCTTGAAGATCAGGAACAGTTCAGGCAACAGCTTATAGCCACGGCCCGAAGCCTGAAGGCAAAAGAACGGTAGCTTAAGGCCGAACAGGACAACCTCAATGATAGATGGACGAGGGTCCTATTAGCTGAGGAAGGATACGGTACCGGTCTATTGGACCAACCCAATAGCTATCCACGCCGACGGCTGCTGCCACAATTCAATGACGAGCTTACTGATACGCCGTCTCCCAAACATACTCCATATGACCAGCCGGACCGCCCTCCCCGAGGACGAGATAGGGCGGCTGACGACACCGATTATAGGCCGATGATACCCCGCAGAAGGGGAAAAAAGCCAATAGAGCCCGACGACAGGTTTGACCTGCGACATGACCTGGACTATAGAACAGGTCGTTCGAGATCCATCTACGGATCCAGAGGGTACTCCCCCGATAGACGGGGTGGGTACCGGCCTTGGCTCGACCACAGCAATAGAGGTCGGGAACGAAACCGGGCCAGAACAGACGCCGACTACCGGCGCGACATAGCTCGGGTCAGAGGCGCTGCCCACCCGCTGTGCTTCACCGACGAGGTGATGCAGCATCAGTTCCCGGAAGGGTTTAAACCCGTGAAGGCAATACGACGAAACAACTGACCCAATCGTATGGATCGAGGATTTCCTCCTCCACATCCACATGGCACGAGGAGATGATCTCCACGCCATCAAATACCTGCCCCTAAAACTTAAGGGGGCAGCTCGGCACTGGCTAAACAGCCTCCCCGAAAATTCTATCGGGTGCTGGGAGGATGTAGAGGACACATTCCGATCTAATTTCCAAGGCACCTATGTACGGCCGCCGGACTCCTCCGACCTAAGCAACGTCGTCCAGAAGGCAGGAGAGTCCGCTCGGCAATTCTGGAATCGGTTCTTGACCAAGAAAAACCAGATCGTCGATTGCTCGGACGCCGAGGCAATAGCCTCTTTCAGGCATAATATTCGGGATGAATGGCTAGCTCGCCAGCTCGGATAAGCAAGCCTAGGACAATGTCCGCCCTCACATCACTCATGACTCGCTTTTGCGCAGGCGAGGACAACTGGCTAGCTAGATGGAGCCACAACCCCGAAGACCCCGGAACCTCCGAAGTTCGGGACGGAAACGGGAAACCAAGACGCATCAAAAATAAGCGCCGGCACAACAATAGTGATGCCTACGACACGGCCGTTAACGCCGGTTTCCGCAATCCCCGCCCCGGGCAGCGGAAGAAGCCTCCTAAAGGCAATCGTGACGGACCTACCCCGCTGGATAAAATCATGGAGAGGCCTTGCCAGATTCATGGCACTCAAGACAAGCCCGCTAACCACACCAACCATAACTGTTGGGTGTTCAACCAAGCCGGCAAACTCGCAGCCGAGGAGCAAGGCAAAGGCCCACGCAGCGAGGACGATGATGAGCCCCACGGTCCGATCAATGGCGGACAAAAGCAGTTCCCTCCAGAGGTAAAAGCTGTGAATATGATATACGCCACTCACATACCCAAAAAGGAAAGGAAGCGCGCCCTTTGAGAGGTCTACGCCGTAGAGCCTGTAGCCCCGAAGTATAACCCGTAGTCGGCGTACCCGATCACCTTCAATCGACGCGACCACCCGACTAGTATCCATCATGGGGGTTCGGCCGCCCTCGTCCTAGACCCCATTATCGATGGGTATCACCTCACTAAAGTCCTAATGGACGGAGGAAGTAGCCTCAATCTGATTTACTCAGACACGGTGAAAAAGATGGGTATAGATCCATCAAGGATCAAACCTAGCAACACTACCTTTAAAGGAGTGATCCCAGGCATTGAAGCCCGGTGCACGGGCTCTGTGAGCCTGGAAGTAGTGTTCGGTTCGCCCGATAACTTCCGTAGCGAGGACTTGATCTTCGACATTGTACCTTTCCGCAGTGGTTATCACGCCTTGCCAGGCCGAATAGTGTTCGCTCGCTTTAATGCCGTCCCACACTACACATACCTCAAGCTCAAGATGCTCGGGCCCAAGGGGGTCATTACTATCAACGGCAACACAGAGCGCCCCCTCCGAACTGAGGAATATGCACTGGCACTGGCGGCCGAATTCCATTACAATGATGATCGGCAAACGCCGATATCTGCCGTAAAGGCATGTAAGGTTGACAAGCGAGCTCGGTTTTAGCCCAAACTCCCAGAACCTTCTTCTCCCCAGAAATAGGGACACGCTCCCCATTGCGCAGCCCTAATGCCAGCGAAAAACGTGCCAAGAAGGCACAACTTTGCACTCAAGATTCCATGGGAAGCAGTGGGGAACAACTATCAAAGAGTAAGTGTTCGGCTAGACCGAACTACTACCAATACACGTCTTCGGACATACTATAGGTACCATCAAGGACCTGCTAAAGCGTAAAGCCCATCCATACTTCGGTGACTTCTCAAGATCTTCTTTCCAAGGTCCGCTCGCCGACAGCATCACCCATAAAGGAATGCAACTCCCTAGGAGGCACAGGAGCGGACAGGCGACAGGGCACATCGAGGACGTTAGGCCACCCATCGAAGACCCCTGGTACAACCCCTCCTATAAACTTTATATTCCATCTTCCTGTACCTGTAAACAGTGGCTTCGGCAATTTGAGTTATAAGAGTTATTGAGCAAATATAAGACCATCATGCATGGCCGCTTCGCTGTCTTTTTCAGTACATACTCTGTTCCTTCCCTCATCAACGCTTCTTGCGAAATTGTTCGGTACACATTACGATGCAACCGGTAAATAGACCGGGGGCTCGAATTTAAAATATCGCCCTAAGCACAATCGATCTTGTGTTCGGCGTCTCGGAGTTCGCTTTATATGCATTGGTTCCGAACTATGTCTTGGGTCAATAGTTGGGTTGCCCGGATCCTATGCTTGCCCCTTTACGTTCCGCTCGTTCGGCTAAAAGGGCAAAGGGAGAACCACTGCGATTGTGCTTCCAGCTAGCCTGGTCAAGCACCTCAGGGGAGAAAGCCGAAAACTGACTGTCATAGTACGCGAGAACCGGTCTGCGAATCCGAGCATAAGTGTTATACTAAAAACTTCATTAGAGGTTATTCCGTGTCATACGATGGGTTTTGTACTCGTACAAACCATGTGATGCTGGCTTTAGCCGCGGTTCATCCGAACATCACAAACCACTGGGGGCTAGTCATTAGCCCCCCGCGTTCCTTTTTCACGCTCCTACGGCTAAGTGAAAGTAATAAAGCATTATAGTCTGATTGCCTTGTCCCCCTCACACTACCGCCTTCGGGTACCGATAGCTCGGCTAAGGGTCATAGTGTGGAGGCGGAGACACCTCGCGTAGTATCTACATGAGGGCTGAAGCCGGCGACTCGCCACTTTCAGTTTAAACGGCCACAAAGGAGTCACAGCGAATGCAAAACATAAAAGACATAATAAACCATGCAACATCATCATAAAGCATTAAAAAGTCTTCGGACATATTACAACGCGCTTATTCATAAAAGTTATCCTTCGAGTATTGAGCTTCTATCGCCCGAGCACCCTCCATCACTATGGAGAAGTATCGCTCAAGGCACCTATGCTCCTTTCCAGGGGGCGGAGGTGCGGTAGCTATCTTTGTCGGATCAAGCCCCGGCCAGTGCATCTTGGCCCTTGCAAAGGCCATCCGAGCACCCTCGATGCAGGTAGAACGCTTTAACGCGTCAATCCGAGGGGCCGCGTCGCTTAGCTTCCGCACCAGGCCGAAGTAGCTACTCGGCAATGGCTCGCCGGGCCATAGCTGGATGCAGAGATCCTTCATGGCCGGCTCCGCCATCCTGTGTAGCTCCATCAGCTGCTTCATCTGCTCGATGAGAAGGGGAGAGCGCTCGGGGGCTTCAAACTGCGCCCAAAAGAGCCGAGCTTCATCTCCTTCTTATCGCGAAGCGTAGAACTGGTTCGCGTCCGCCACACTCTTCTGGAGGTCCGAATAGGCGCCTGAGGAACGCCACACCTGGGTGAGCAATGCGAACCTGCTATCACCGAAGGCACACTGTAGTAAATACGGCTTACCATCTGTGATAGCCTTGACTTGGCGGATCTGTTCTTCAAAGAACCGCCTATCCACCCGCTCCTTTTGGAGATCGGATTTCAGCGTGGATAGCTCGGTGGCTTGCTCCCTGCACTTGAGGCTGGCATCCTTGAGCTCCTGCTGAACCTCCTCCACCCGAGCCTCATGCTTAGCACTCGCGGTTTTTAAGGTGGAGAGCGCGGCTGCTGCTTGCTCGGCTGCTGCCTTTTCGTCCGCAGCCTCTTGCTTCATCTTTCGCAGCTCGGCCTTGAGCTTCTCGACCTCCTTCGCCGAGGCTGTGTAGGCAATAAACATATAATTATACTGAGTCAACAGTGTGGATCGCTAATGATGGAAAGCTCGGACATTACAATTCGGCTTACCTTGCGCCTCATCGAACCTCTTGTTCAGGGCGTCAAGCTCCTCTTCGGAGCTTTTGAGCTTCCGATTTAGCTCGGTAAGCTCCGCGGCATTAATGGTCGCCGCCGATGACGAGGCCTACAAACAATAGATATATATCAGTCTATGTGTGTTCAAACCCCCGAGCTATCAACAATATGATCCTGTGCTCGGTCCTCTTAAGGGCTGTTAGTATATTATGGGACGACTAATGCCTTGTGCGTTGTTGGTGACTTCTGTGTTTTGACCCCTGGGTGAGTTCTTCCAAACTCACCCAGAGCTCGGGGGCTGCTATATATACAACGATAGCATAATAAAATTAAATTTTTAGGAAAAGGATATTACGTGGCTCACCTTGAAGCCCGTCAAGAGACCATTGAAGGCCTCCTTCAGCCCGCTGTCAACGGACTGAATGCCTTGCAAAACCTCACCCATAAGAGTGCGGTGATCCTCGGAGATGGAGGCGCTTGATAGGGCCTCCTCCATGACCGGCCACCTAGTCATCGGTGGCGCCGGTGGTGACCGGTTAGCCCGATCTCCGACCGGGGATTGAGCCGGTAGCTCCGGAGGCATAGTGTGCTCCGGAGATGACCTCGGAGGAGATGGGACATCCCTTTGACCGGCCTCCTCAGTGGCCGGGAGGGGCTCCTCCACCCGGTCTTCGGCGGCCGAGGCATTAACCTCGGCCATGACGTCGTCACCCCCACCGCCTGTGTTCGGCTCCAAAGGAGCCTGGCGGGATGACACCTCCGCGGCATCCTTCGTGGTCCCTGGAGGTGTGGGGTGTGACGCAGTCCCGCTCTCTGCCAGCTCGGCAGGTGGGGACTCCCTATCCGAAACTTGGTCGGTGGGGAGAACGCGTGGTGGGCTGCGGATCAAAAGACGCTCACACATTAAAAACATTGAAAACTTGGCATAAATGGCTCAGGAAGTCTTCGGATTCTTACCTTCGAGCTGGGGCTTGACCCTTAGGTTCCTTCGGGGAACCTTCTCGAAGTCCTCGGACTCGGCATCAGAGTCCGAGCTGTCATCGGGCAGGATCAGCTTTGGCCGACATGCCTTCCTCGGGGCAGGAGGAGCTACCTCCTCCGCGGCGTCCGGTGACACCGCCCTCTTTCTTGTGAGGGGGGAATCCCCCTCCTCCTCGTCCTCATGCTCTTCCTCATGGTTAGAGGAGGCATGGGTTTCCTCGGACGCAGCGTCCGGCTGGTCCCTTATGCGGAGACCCTCTCTGACCTTCTTCTTTTTCTTCTCCTTCTTCTCCGGCGCTGTGTACGGCGCCTCGACGAGCATCTCCACCAACAGCTCCGACCTGGGGTCTTCGGGCTGTGGTGCCGGGCAGTTGATTCCCTCGGCCTTGCTCAACCATTTCTGCAAAAATAAGGGGAAAAGCGTTTAGTCCTTTTGCCAAAAAACAGAGCCAGCTGATTGGAATTACATCGTACCGGGGTAGGTGGGTTATCGGCGCTTAGGCCCGAATCCTCCTTCTCGGCTGGCCAGCTCTTCCGAGGCTTGAACAGCGCCTTCCACAGTTTCTCCGGAGTAGTGCGGAAGAGCTGGCGTACTGTAGGCTCGTCGTCAAGCCGATAAGCCCACATGGGGGAGGCCCGGCGCTGGCAGGGAAGGATGTGGCGTCGAAGCATGATCTGGGCCACGTTGACCAGTTCGATCTTGGCCTTGATCATCGAGGAGATGCGCTTCTGCAGCGTTTCTACCTCTGCATCCGACCCCCAATCAAGGCCCTTCCTAAGCCATGAGGTCAATCTCGTAGGGGGTCCGGATCTGAACTCGGCTGGAGCAACCTGACCCTCTTCCCTTGGCTCGGTGATATAAAACCACTCCTTTTGCCATATCTTGATGGTGTCGATGAAGGTACCAGTCGGCCATCCGACGCGGGGGAGCTTGCTAATCACCGCCCCTCCGCAGTCCGCGTGCTCGCCCGCGACGGTCTTCGGCTTGACGTTGAAGACCTTGAGCCACAGGCCGAAGTGTGGTTTGACCCGCAGGAAGGCCTCGCAGACGATGATAAATGTCGATATGTGCATGAAAGAGTTTGGGGGGAGGTCGTGAAAGTCCAGTCCATAGAAGAACATGAGACCCCTGACAAAGGGATGGAGCGGAAAGCTCAGTCCCCTGATGAAGTGGGGGACGAACACCACCCTCTCGCCTGGCTTAGGGGTGGGAACCACCTGGTTCTTCTCCGGGGCGCGGTGGAAGACGTTGGCGGGGAGGTAGTCGGCCTGCTTTAGGTCCCGGATGTCCTGGTCAGTGACCGTGGAGGCCTCCCACTTGCCATTGGAGCCCGAACCCGCCATAACTAAGCTCGGAGGAGAGGTCGAGGAAGAACTGGATCTGGGCTCTTGAAGGTTAGGGAGATTGAGGAAGCAGAGGATGCGAATGGGAAGCGTGAATAGGCCTTGAGGGTTTTTTCCCCTTTTATGAGGCGTAACGCCGATTAGCCTCCCTTTACTGCGCCGCAAATCCCTCCGCTTCCCAAGACACGCGTGCCGTTATACACGCGTAAAGAAACTTGACATGATTAATCGTATCCTGTGTGAAACGGAGCACGATCTATGCATTGATGAATCGTGCTAATGTAAAAACGGCCTCGAACCGCGAATCGAGTTTTCATAACTGGTCCAGTGGTCGTGGTGGGCCGTGACCCTTCGTCAGAAAGGTTGTTAGAAAACGCTGTTTACACTTTGACGTTTGGCCTTCGGGGCTAAGCTACTCATGGTATTCGGACGATCGTATGATCGGAAAAACTACGCGACATCGGAAGCCGAACTAGTCTCAGCCGATCATTAAATGGAAGGAAGAACTCACCCCGCAAGCTGAAGCCTCTGATCACATAAAGCAGCCGGAGCTGAGACCCTTGGCGTTGGGGGCTAGTTCGGGGGCTACTGAGGGAGTCCTGGACTAAGGGGTCCTCGGGCCGTCGGCCTATCTCCGGATAGGCCGGCTTGGTGAGCCGCTCTCTGACTGTTGCAGGAAGGGCCGGATACATTGAGAGCCCACATTCTAGAAGGAAGTCCCAAAGGCGTGTCGTGCGCTCCAAGTCAAGATGAGGAAATCGACATCTCCATCCTCGGCAGGAGACCTACCATGTGTAAACCCTAGGTACCCCCCGGTGTCTATATAAACCGGGAGGGTTTTAGATTGTGGGGTAGAAGAACTCATCTAGGGTTTTAGCTATTCGATCTCGAGGTAGATCAACTCTGTAACCTTCATACCTTCAATATAATCGAGCAGGACGTAGGGTTTTACCTCCATAGGAGGGCCCGAACCTGGGTAAACATCGTCTCCTTCGTCCCTTGTTACCATCGATCCTAGTCTCACAGCTCGGGACCCCCTACCCGAGATCCGCCGGTTTTGACACCGACAACCCACACTCGGAGTAGTTTGTCCTTAGACGAACAATGATAGTCCTGTTCATGTTGACAATCGAGTGTGGAGGATGTCCCACTCGAAAGGTTTTTTTAACTTAGGCGACGCGTAGCCGCTGCTAAGCCCCAGAGTGTGGGCGAGAACCTCACTCGGAGTAGTTTATACTTAGGCAAAATCAGGTTTGCAGCTAAGTGTTTTGTGTTTTACACCCACAGGGGGTGACAGTCAGATTTCAACAAGACATAATGAAATAAAACTTTATTTATCGAGGTCACTCGGATTCATTACTAGAATGATAAACTAAAATAGTTATGTTCTAAGTGTAGAACTTGCAGAGCAGATCCGCGTTCCAAGTCCGAGGCTCTTCTACTTCATCTTCGATATTGTAAAGCCGGTAGGCTCCATTATGCAAGAGCTTGGAGATTGCATACGGCCCCTGCCACGGAGGCGCTAACTTGTGAGGTCTCTGTTGATCCAGTCGGAGAACAAGGTCTCCTTCCTGAAAGGCTCGGCCCTGGACGTGTCTGTCATGGTAATGCCTCAGATCTTGCTGATAGAGTGTCGATCTAATGAGGGCGAGCTCTCTCTCTTCCTCCAGAAGGTCGACGCCGTCTTGCCGAGCGGCTTCGGCTTCAGCTTCATCATATAGTTCCACTCGGGGAGAATTGTGCTGAAGATCACTCGGTAACACCGCCTCTGACCTATACACCATGAAGAAAGGCGTGCGCTTCGTAGAGCAGTTTGGGGTTGTCCGAATGCCCCATAAAACAGAAGGCAATTCTTCAACCCAAGCTCCAGTAGCATACTTCAGGTCTCTCATCAATCGGGGCTTCAAACCTTGCATAATCATTCCGTTTGCGCGCTCTGCCTGTCCATTCGACTGCGGGTGAGCCACTGAGGCGTAATTAACCCGAGTGCCTTGAGAGAAACAGAATTCGCGAAACTCTTCTGAGTCGAAGTTCTTCCCATTATCCGTGATAATATCATGTGGTACTCCGAACCTGAAGATGATCTGCCGAATGAAACTAACGGCAGTACCTGCATCCAAACTCTTGATGGGCTTCGCTTCGACCCACTTGGTGAACTTATCAACCGCGACGAGCAGATGTGTGAATCCACTCGACACAGTCCGTAAGGGACCGACCATATCTAGGCCCCATACTACAAACGGCCAAGTGATCGGGATCGTCTTGAGCGCGGACGCCGGCTTGTGGGACTTGTTCTTGTAGAACTGACACCCGACACACAGGTCTACCAGGTCCCTTGCTGCTTCATTGGCTCGGGGCCAATAAAAACCCGCTCTAAAAGCTTTAGCGACCAAAGTACGAGAGGACGCATGATGGCCACAAGTTCCCGAGTGGATTTCATGTAAGATTTGCAGCCCTTCCTCTGGGGAGATAAATTTTTGGGTGACTCATGTGGTGCTTTTTTTGTACAACTGGTCGCCCATAACTTCGAATGACTTGGGTCGACGGACGATCTGACGGGCTTCTTCCTCGTCTTCTGGGAGTTCTTGCCTAAGCAAGTATGCCAAATAGGGTTGAGTCCACTCGGGAGTGATTACCAGCATTTCGTGGACCAGATCCACTATAGCTGGGACTTCAACCTCAGTCGGATCAGATGGACCGACTGCTTGCAGGGGCTCTTCTGTGAAAGGATCTTCTGCGATCGTTGGAGCGCCAAGATGTTCAAGGAATATATCTTTCGGGACTGCTCGCCGAGTGGAACCAATCTTAGCCAGGTCGTCTGCTGCCTGATTCTTTGCTCGAGGGATGTGATGCAGTTCTAGGCCTTCAAAATTCTTCTCCAGCTTCCTGACCGCGTTGCAGTATCCGGTCATTGCAGGACTCCGAATGTCCCACTCCTTCATCACTTGGTTGACGACGAGGTCCGAGTCACCGTATACCATCAAACGACGAATGCCGAGTGATATAGCCATGCGGAGCCCATACAGGAGGGCTTCGTACTCGGCCTCATTGTTTGATGAGTCGAAATGGATCCGGAGGACATAGTTCATTCGGTCTCCTTTGGGAGAGATAAGAACCACGCCAGCCCCCGAGCCATTGAGCATCTTGGATCCATCGAAGAACATAGTCCAGTGTTCGGGAACACTCGGAATTGGTTGCTCCTGCTCGATCCACTCGGCCATAAAATCAACCAATGCCTGGGACTTGATAGCTTTCTTAGCTTCGAACTTGATCTCCAGCGGAAGGAGCTCGATCGCCCACTGTGCCACTCGGCCAGCGGCGTCCCTGTTGTGCAGGATCTCCGACAGGGGAGCACTGCTGACGACCGTGACCGAGTGATCTTGGAAGTAATGAACCACCTTTTTGGCAGTCAGGTAAATGCGATAGACCAGCTTTTGGTAGTGCGGGTACCTTTGCTTGGAAGGGGTTTACACTTCTGAGATATAGTATATGGGTCTTTGAACTTTGAATGCTTTTCCTGGCTCTTCGCGCTCTACCACAAGGACTGTGCTCACCACCTGGCAGGTCGCCGCAATGTACAGGAGTAAAGGTTCCTGGCTGCCCGGAGCAGCTAACACCGGCTGGGTGGAAAGCAATGCTTTGAGCTCTGCGAACGCGGCTTGCGCTTCGTTGGTCCACTCGAATTTGTCTGATTTCTTCATCAATCGGTAGAGAGGGAGTGCCTTCTCTCCGAGTCTTGAAATGAATCGGCTCAGGGCCGCAAGGCATCCTGTCAACCTTTGCACATCATGTAAGCGCTCTGGCTGCTTCATTCGGACTATAGCGCCGATTTTGTCTAGGTTAGCATCCATTCCCCGTTCGGAAACAAGGAAACCGAGTAACTTTCTGGCAGGCACTCCGAATGTGCACTGAGCTGGATTCAGCTTGATCCCGAAGCGCCGTAGGTTTGCGAAGGTTTCGGCAAGGTCAGTCAGGAGGTCGAAACCTTTCCTAGACTTGACTACAATATCGTCCATATAGGCCTCCACATTCCGACTGATTTGCTCTTGCAAACACTTCTGAATCATACGCTGAAAAGTGGCTCCAGCGTTCTTCAAGCCGAATGGCATCGTGACATAGCAAAAACACCCGAATGGGGTGATGAAGGCTGTTTTTATTTCGTCGGGACCGTACATTCGGATCTGGTGGTACCCGGAGTACACATCCAGGAACGACAGACGTTCGCATCCGGCCGTAGAGTCTACTATCTGATCTATCCGAGGTAGAGGAAAATGATCCTTCGGGCAGGCCCGATTGAGATGTTTGAAGTCAATACACATGCGGAGTGACTTGTCCTTCTTTGGTACCAATACCACATTCGCAAGCCACTCGGAGTGGTAGATCTCATGAATGAATTCAGCAGCGAGAAGCCGAGCTATCTCTTGACCAATCGCCTTGCGCTTATTGACGGAGGATCGGCGCAAGTATTCCTTGACTGGCTTGGCCTTGGGATCGGTTCGGAGTCGGTGCTCAGCCAGTTCCCTGGGTACACGAGGCATGTCAGACGGCTTCCATGCGAAGATGTCCCAGTTCTCACGGAGGAACTGGATGAGCTCGGCTTCCTATTTGTCTCCGAGTGAAGTGGAGATGTTAGTCGGAGTGGCACTCGGGTCACTCGGATGGACATGAACTTGCTTAGTCTCGCCGGCTGACTGGAAGGCTGATTCTGAAGCTGGCCGCTTTGACCTGAGCAGATCAACCATATCCACCTCTTTCTTGTACCCTTCAAGCTCGACTGCAAGCACTTGTTCATTGGCTATCTTTGTGCCTTGCTGGAGGCACTCTTCGGCAACCTTCCGATCACCAGTGACTGTAATCACACCTTTAGGCCATGGCATCTTGAGCTTGAGATATACGTAACATGGTCTGGCCATGAAACGTGCGTAGGCGGGCCTACCCAGGATGGCGTGGTATGCACTGCGGAAGTCTACCACCTCGAAAGTCAGCTTTTCCTTTCGGAAATTCTTCTCGCCGCCAAATACTACGTCCAGAGCGATCTAGCCGAGTGACTCTGCCTTCTTTCCAGGGACGATCCCATGAAAATGCATGTTGCTCTTGCTCAATCGGGACATCGGGATGCCCATAGCCTTCAGCATTTTGGCGTATATGATATTGAGCCCGCTGCCTCCGTCCATTAGGACCTTGCGCAGTCGGACATCGCCCACCGCTGGATCAACAACCAGCGCCTGCCTCCCAGGGGTGGCAATGTGGGGCGGATGATCAGACTGGTCGAAGGTGACAGGCGTCTTCATCCAGTTGAGTTATTTAGGAGCAGTCAGAACCGCCATATTAACCTCCCGATTGATTACCTTCAGCTGCCTCTTGCTCTCCACATCAGCGAATATCACATTGAGGACTTTATCAACCTTCGGATACTCGGAAGTATCCTCCTCATCCTCGACGTCGACCTTCTCACCCGAGGGCTCAGCGCCCATCTCCTGCTTGAGCAGGCGACATTCCCGAGTGGTATGCTTCGGAAGCACAACGTTGCCTTCTTCATCCGTCTTGGTATGAATCTGGCACGGTTGGTCAAGGATGTCGGATTTGTACTCGGACTTCTTCTTGGGAGTCCATTCTTTCTTCTTCTTCTTGGGCTTCGGCTTGCCTTGCCCTTGTCCTTGGACGGCTGCGACTTCCGCCTTGCCGGAGGCGTCAGCTTTCCGCTTCTGATTCTTCCCGGCGTTGCCTCCCGATTGGGGGGCATTGCCGGCTCTCGCCTTGCCGCTTCGGAGGCGGTCTTCTTCCTCACCATTAGCATATTTGTTCGCAATCTCCATGGCCCGACTGAGGGACAGATCCCCAGACCGACCGAACTTCAAGACTAACTCCCGATACCGAGTGCCTGCCTTGAAGGCGCACACGGCCTGATGCTCGGTGACATTCTCCACGGTGTTATGCAACGTGGTCTAGCGCTGAATGTACTCTCGGAGAGTTTCATTGTTCTTCTGAACATAGTGCTGGAGTTCCGTCAACCCGCCCGGACGCTTGTAGGTGCCTTCGAATGTTTTGACGAACACTCGGGCCAAGTCTTCCCAGCAGTAAATGCAGTTAGCAGGCAACTGATTAAACCATGCCCGCGCAGACCCTTCCAACATGAGTGGAAGGTGCTTCATGGCAACGAAATCGTCGCCGCCGCCGATCTGGACAGCGACTCGATAATCTTCCAACCAAGTTTCCGGCTTGGACTCGCCATTGAACTTTCCAATTCCAGTTCCCAGTCGGTAATTAGGGGGTATTTCCGCCTCTCGGATGTATCTGCTGAAGCATCCGAGACTGGTAACCCCCCAGCCGCTCGCTCGGTCTCTGTCATATCTGTTCCGATCGACCACTCGCTGAGTGATGTCCGATCGGCGTCGTAGCCAGTGTGTCTGACAGGGCTCCGCTCACGGTTTCTCCCGAGTGGAAAGCCCCCGTCATAGGGGCGTTGACCACGCGGACTGCCCCTCGGAGGGGGAGTCCGACTGAAATCGCGGTCGTCACGCCCGCGTCCTCCATACTGGCCTCTCGGATGAGGAGGAGTCCGCAGATCTCTCCTCGGCGCAAGCGGACTGTGAGTCGACTGCACAGTATCTGCCCGAGTGGATTCGTTATGAATGCGTTGGTGGGATTGCGATACTTCTGAATTTTCCTGTAGGGCGGTCTTCAGCAAAGCCTGGATCTGCCGAATGCCCTCGCCTGCCGCCGAATTGGACGGCTGGATCAAATCTGCGATCCGAGTGGCTGCGGCCAAGTTCATCAAAGGGTTATGCATCGTTGGTATGGTGTACGGGCTAGCGGCGGCTACGGCTGGAACTGGGAAGTTCCCTTGCCGCACGCTCATCAAGTGAATGCTGTAACCGCTCGAGACGCTCGCGCTCAGCCAGAGTGGCTTGGCGAGCGGCCTCGAGGGCTATCTGCTCGGGGGTGTTTCCTGCAATGGGCGTCTGAAGGACTTCATCGTTCCTGCGCCTGATTTCCTCCCGCTGCTCCCGAGTGAGTGGTCGGGGGAAGTAGCCGTCGGTACTGGCGTCACGATGATCACCGTCCCGATCACGGGCGCCTCCGGCCGAATACCCTGGGGGTGTAGCGTCTCGGGACGGGCCGGCCATCAAGACCTCCGCCACTTCTCCGTTGCTCTCGAAATCAGCGGCATTGGAGGAGTCGTCATCTGAAGAAGAGAAAAGACAGTGGACTGCCTCGTCGGCTCCGAGTGCAGTCACTTGCCACCCTGCGGCCTGCGCCGCCACAGCGTGTTTGATCCAGCGCTGCAGCCTAGAGCGCCCGGAGCGCCGGCGAAAAGCCGCGAGACGTGCAGGGGAAACCGGTCAATAGGGCATGGACGGTTGCCGGAGAAGAACTCCGAACGTCGCTGTGTTAGAGTGGACTGCGCCGTGGGCGGGCAGTGCCTCAGCATCCAGCGGTGCCTCCTGCAACCATGCCGAATCGTCGACGGCGAAGCTGAGTGACCCGAAGAGGATCTCGCCGCCGAAAGTGTTCATGAGGAACGGGAGAATGGAAATTCCACCTGCGCCGAAATTCGCTAGATGCGCTGCCCCACGGTGGGCGCCAACTGTCATGGGAATGTCCCTGACAATAGAACTAGGGGTACGAATGGAGGGGCGAAGTCTAGCGACGGCTCAGGTGTTTCACTCGGATGTGTACGAGTTCAGGCCCCACTCGGAGTGGTAAAAGCCCTACGTCTCGAGCCCGGGGGCTGGTTTGCTTTGCTTATGTGGGGTATGAGAATACAAATGTCGGAACCTTGCTACGGCGTCCGGTGGTGGCTTATATAGAGTGCGCCACCACCAGCCGAGCGCCGCATTAAATTCTAGTTAAAGCTACGTTACAGAAACTGCCGCTTTAACTAGTGTGTTACTGGTAACGTATGACTGATCAATCCCAGAGGACGCCTCTTTATATTACTCAACACTACGTCTCCTGACCATTGAGTTCTTGCTGACCGAGTGTGGATGTAGCCATCCGAGTGCGTCTTCAGGTGCGTCCGAGTGACTCTTCAGGTATGACCGAGTGCACTTCTACTTCTGAGTCTCGATGTTGATGTGGGACCATTGGTGGGCCCTAGATGTCAGGTCTATGACCCTACCCAGGGTAGACATCCTCATCAATGCGCATTCACATGTGTGGCATTCGTCTTTGGGGTGTTCTTTCCGAAGAGGTCCCTTGTCCTCCATGCCCAGTTCCTCCTGTGGCTCCTACCCCACCATCGACGCCACCTGATCTTGCCGCAAATGCTTCTAATGCTGATAGGAATGCAGTCGGGATTATTGCTGATGATGTGGAGGCTACTTCTAATCAGCAGGTCTTCGATTATTTGGATGCTCTTTCTGTTTGCCAGGATGATCTGGCTTCCTACACTCAGTGGTGTGATGATGATGCTCGTGTTGCGGCTGTCCTCACTTCCAGTGTCTTACCTCAGTTTGCTTCTGAGTTTATGGGGCTCGCTACTGCCTTCGCGATGTGGACTCATCTTCGCCAGCGCTATCAACCCTCTGGTGATGCTCTTTATCTATCGGTGGTTCGTCAGGAGCATGCTCTTCAGCAGGGAGACTCTACTATCGATGAGTTCTACACTCAGAGTTCTACTATTTGGCGTTAGCTTGACTCTCTTCGCTCTATTGTTTGTGGTACTAGCCCATGCTGCCAGACTGTCAAGACAGACTAGGAGTTCCATCGCGTCTATGAGTTTTTTTCGTGGCTTCGTGGAGAGTTTGAACCTCGTCGTGCTCGGTTGTTTTCTCGTGGTCGTGTGCCAATATCTGAGGTGCTTTCTGAGCTTCGTGTTGAGGAGACTCGCCTCCGTGGTGCTGGTTTGCTTCAGGTTCCCTCTGTGCTTGCTGCTCGAGCTACTGCTCCACCAGTGTTTTCTTGCTCCAGTGCTCCGTCGTTACTGCCCACTCCTTCTGGTAGCGAGGGCCACTCTCTTGAGGGCCGCTCTCGTCCTCGTTCCCATTGTGGCTACTGCAGCAGGGATGGTCACCCCGAGTCTGATTGCTTCAAGAAGAAGCGTGATATGCGTAATAGGGAGCGCAATTCTTCTTCTGGGACTCGTGCTTCTTCCTCGACGATGTCTACTATCTCCTTGACTGAGCAGGATATTGTGAAACTTAAGCGTTTACTTGCCGCTTCAGGTTCTTCGGCAGGTACTGCAGGCTCTATGACTCGTGCTTCTAGTGTTGAGCAACCACCGTCTACACAGTCAGGTACATCCCCATGGGTTCTGGATTCTGGAGCTTCATTCCACATGTCTTCTGATTCTTCTATCTTTTTCTCTCCTAGACCTCTCGATCACCCTATTAATGTTCTTACTGCTGATGGTACTCCTCTTCCTGTTGCTAGTCGAGGCACTATTTCCACTTCCCTATTTTCTGTTCCAGATGTTTCTCATGTTCCACGCCTTACCATGAACCTATTTTCTGCAAGTCTGCTTACTGATTCTGGTTGTCGCTTCATTCTTGACGTTGATTCTTGTACTGTCCAGGATCGTCACACGAAGGCTCTGGTTGGGGTTCGCCCTCGCCGCCTTGACTCCCAGGGGCTTTGGGATTTAGACTGGCTTCATGTTCCTTCCGCTGCCACCACACTTCCTAGTACATCTGCCTTCGCCGCTTCAGCTACCAACTCCTTCCAGCAGTGGCATCATCGACTTGGTCACCTTTGTGGTTCTCGACTATTGTCTTTAGTTCATCGTGGTCTTCTAGAGCCTGTTTCAGGAGATGTCTCTTTGCAGTGTCAAGGTTGTACGCTTGGTAAACAGGTTCAATTACCTTATCCTACTAGTGAGTCAGTGTCTCAACACCCTTTTGATTTAGTTCATTCTGATATGTGGGGACCGGCTCCTTTCGCTTCCAAAGGGGGACATCGATACTACATTATTTTTATAGATGATTTCTCTTGCTGCACTTGGCTTTACTTTATGTCTTCTCGTAGCGAGGTTCTCTCTATTTATAATTAAGCGTTTTGCCGCCATGGTCCACACTCAGTTCGCTACAACTATTCGTGTGTTTCGTGTTGATTCTGCTGGCGAGTATATCTCCAAAATGTTGCATGGTTTTCTTGCTAAGCAGGGCACTCTTCCTCAGTTCTCTTGTCCCGGTGCTCACGCTCAGAATGGTGTGGCCAAGCGCAAGCATCGTCACCTTCTTGAGACAGCTCGTGCGATGATGATTGTCGCCTCTCTTCCGCCTCATTTTTGGGCTGAGATTGTCTCCACTGCCACATATTGATATGTCTCCATCGTATCTACTTTTCCTGACGCTTTTGTTCTGGTTTTGGACTCTAATTTGCATGGTTTGAATGAAATTAACCCGGACTGACGTTGTTTTAAGCAGAACTACCATGGTGTTGTTTTTGTCCAGAAATAAAAGTTCTCGAAACGGAACGAAAATTTTTAGAGAATTATTTCTGAATATTTGAGGAATATTGGAGCCAAAAATCACCAGAGAAGGGGGCCAGGGTGGGCAACGCCCACCAGGGCACGCCAGCCCCCTTGGGTGCGGCCTGGTGGGTGGTGCTCACCTCGTGGGCCCCCCAACCCTAATTCCAGCGCTATAAATTCCTATTTTCGGAAGAAAAAAAATCAAGGAGAAAGTTTTATCTCGTTTCACGAGACGAAGCCGCCGCCACCTCCTGTTCTTCATCGGAAAGCTAGATCTGGAGTCCGTTTGGGGCTTCGGAGAGGGGAATCTTCGGTCTTTGTCATCATCAACCCTCCTTCATCGCCAATTCCATGATGCTCCCCACCGGGAGTGAGTAATTCCTTCGTAGGCTTGCTAGTCGGGGAGGAGTTGGATGAGATTCATCATGTAATCGAGTTAGTTTTGTTAGGGCTTGATCCCTAGTGTTGGGGATATAACCCCGCGATATAACCCGCCAGGTGGGGCCAGGTTAAGTTCTTGGCGACTCGTCAGTAAAACCTCAACGGGCCTAAAGACCAAGACAAGCCAGGAAGGCGATTCGTCAGACGGGCCAAAAGAGGCCCAGAGCCGGAAGACGGTGCATGACCCGGAGGCATTAATGCCATCTGGGGGTGACTTGTCGGAGTAGGCAAGGCGTCTTGGAGACAAGATCGGTCACGAATATGACCCGGTCCGGACTCTTGTAAGACCAGAGGCCTCGACTTGTGTATATAAAGGCGAGTCCCTACGGCGGCTTAGGATAGGTTAGAACCAATCGAAAGCTAGGTCAAGCGAATTCGCTCCCTTGTAATCGATACCCAATCAATACAACACAAAGCAGGACGTAGGCCTTTACCTCGATCGTGAGGGGCTGAACCTGGGTAAACTGTAAACTCGTGTCTTTCATCCCGATCAACCCCTTCAAGCTAGTCACCGTAGCGATGGCCTCACACCTAAGTCCTTTCGCTAGGACACCTGCCGTGACAAAACCACGACAGCTGGCGCCCACCGTGGGGTAATGCTTTGGTGGCTTCGGTTTCTTGAACTGCACTTTCCCAGGGATCGAGGGATACGCCGTTGGCAGGATGACCAAGAGTCGCCGCGGCAAGCTCTACATCGACGACGCTGGCTGGGGCCTCGAGGCCGACTCAATCGAGTACGGGTACCGGGTCCCCTTCGACGGAATTCATGTCTTCATCGGAAAGATCAGCGGATCTAAACCCGAGCCGGACATCTGCGCCGACCTCATCGAGTCGGCTCGGCGCACGCAACCCGCCCGGATTCAAGCCAGCCGAAAGCGTGTGTTCATTGGCTTCACACAAGGCGCGGAGCTGGCGGAGGATTCCACATCTGGAGGAGAAACCATCATCTACTCAGAGGACGAGTCCCCGTACGGAGAGACGGAGTCGATTCACCAACTTTCTGATGGCGGGCTCGGGGGCTATTCCGACGGTGACAGCATTACGGACCCCTACGAGCTACCAAGCCGCGCCGCCATCTTCATGGCAGGCACAGCGCCGACCCCCAGTAGCACCGTGGCTGGAGCGGTGGCAACCACAGACCCGTCAGGATCTGGGTCTGCCAGGCCGCCGGCTCAGGTTTTGCTGGAATTGATGGACGAGCTGACAACTCTGATGGAAACTGAGGTCACAACTGAAAATCAAGCGGAGCGTAATACGGAGATTGCGAGGCTGGGAGAGCAGATGACCAAGGCCCAGAAGGATATCAATGCGATGCAGGTTCAGATGGATGTTGAGTCAGAACACCTTAGGGCACAGGCTTTCCGTTTAAGTTTGGACCAAAATGCTTCCGAGGCAGTTCTCCGGATGAGGTACCAGTCCCGCCTGCCTCTGCAGTATGAGCCCAGGAACCTTTTCCGCACTCCGGGGGCGGGTTAAAATATGTCGTTAACCATAACCCGGGCCAGAGAGGCGCCGGCGAATAGGGCGGCGGCTCAGCCTCGTAGGGATCAGACCCCGCCGTGACGTTTTTTAACGCCGCTTGGTCATTACTCTAATCCCGTGGAGAACATGGTAGCGGCGGCTACCAGACTCAATGCGCTCCCTCTTGCCGAGGGGACGCCCTTCGCCGTAGAGGCGCGGAACGCTATCGAGCTCTTGCAGACAGCGGTGGCACAGCAGGAAAAATATTCATACAATCAAGGGCGTGTGCACTCAATGCCTCTTCCGAGCCGCAGTTTCAGCTGGCGCATGGAGTCGCCGGCGGTCTCTAGCAATGAGCGATGACGCAGCCCACCCTGTGATGAACCGCCTGGTATTCATGTTCCAGTGACCCCTCCAACACCAGTAGGAGCCGGAACCACTTCCAGGGCCGTTGGAGTGCCTTGTTTAGCACCGGCTCTGCGAAATGAGCGCCTGCCAAAGGATTTTAAGGGTCCACGCAAGGTGCCTAATTACACAGCCGATCTTCCTCCAGAAGCCTGGATCAAAAGTTATGAGTTAGCCATGGAGATGTTGGATGTCAGTGATGCAGTCTGTGCAAAGTACTTTATCATGATGTTGGAAGGGTCAGCTCGTACCTGGTTAAAGAGCCTGCCTCTTAATTCCATCAATTCCTGGGCCAAGTTGAAAGCACGATTTATCAAGAATTTTCAAGGGACATGCAAGCAGCCAATGACGATTGTTGATTTAGATCATTGTGTGCAGCGCGAGGATGAGTCGGCCCACCATTGGGTCCGGCGGGTCTCTGCCATTATTCATTCATCTGATAATATCACGGCGGCTCAGGCGGTTCTGATTCTGGAGAAAAATTACCACTTCATGCCCCTCAAGCGCTCTTGCCAGGACATGGGTGAGCTCATGGCGGCTCTCACCAAATATGCCGATTATGACAATACAAAAGACCCTGGTTCTGATGATGAGAAGTCCGCTAAGGGTAAGAAGAACGGCAATGGTAAGGGTCAGCAGCAGAATGCGGCAGGAAACAATAACCAGGGCAACGGTGGTAAACGGAAACACCCAGACGGCGGGTCAGATCTAGTAGCCAACACCAACACTGGAAACAAACGCGCCAAGGGTAATGGTAAGCCGCCTTTTGGAAAATCCAAACCTTTCAACATTGAGGCAATGCTTAACGACCCCTGCCCGAAGCACAGTCTTCCCAACAAGTAATCCACTCATGCTTGGAAAGACTGCTATACCATGCGAGAGATCAGGAATTACAACCTTAACCAGCATCATGGTAACGGCAATGGACCCCCTGGCGGGTCAGGATCAGGGTCCCAGGGGTCCAGCTTTGGCGGAAGTGGCTCACACTCTGGTTATCAGGGCCAAGGTAATCAGTGTGGCCACAATCACCGGTCTGGTAATGGTAGCCAGCAGCAAAACAATCAGTCCGGATATCAGAGTAACCCAAAGCAGCTTAATGAAGGCCAATATCATGTCTTTACTACAAGTCTTTGCAAACGTGACCAGAAGATTCGCAAGAGGGCGGTTCATGGAGCAGCGCCGGCTATCCCGCCGTATTTAAAATGGTCCGAGCATACGATATCTTGGAGCAGGGCGGATCACCCGCCGCGGGTCGACGATTCGGGTCATTTGGCCCTTGTGGTTGCCCCTCATGTAGGAGGCTACAAATTCACCAAGGTGCTAATGGACGGTGGTAGCAGCATCAACATCATGTACTACGACACTTTTCGTTGGATGAATCTGACGGACAAGAGTCTTAAGCCATCGTCCACAGTGTTTCACAGCGTAGTACCTGGCAAGTCGGCATACCCAGTGGGTAAAATTGCCCTCGCAGTGGCTTTTGGCGATGACTTCAACTATAGAGTAGAGACGTTGTGGTTTGAAGTAGTCAAAATCAAGAGCCCATATCATGCTCTGTTTGGACGGCCGGCTTATGCTAAGTTCATGGCCCAGCCTTGTTATGTTTATTTGCAGCTTAAGATGCCAGGGCTTAAGGGGACGATTACGGTGCACGGTGATCGAAAACATGCTCTGGAGTGTGAGGAAGGAGATGTTGCGTATGCGGAGACAAGTTGTGCTAATGCGGAGCTCAAGTTCTATAAAGATAATATTGACCCGGCCGATATGACCCCGTTGAAGAAGCCGAGCGCAGAGTCTAACCCGCCACTGAAGTTTGTGGCAGAGGATACCAAATTGGTGGATTTTGTTCCTGGCGACTCATCGCAACAGTTCATTGTGGGGGCTAATATGGACCCCAAATAGGAAAGCGCGCTCATCGAATTCATCCGTGAGAATCGGGACATCTTCGCATGGAAACCCTCTGACATGCCAGGTGTACCGAGAGAATTCGCTGAGCACCATCTTAAGCCGGTTAAATAGTTCCTTCGTCGTTTCAATGAGGAGCGGTGTAAGGCCACTGGAGAAGAAATAGCCCGGCTCTTGGCAGCTGGGTTTGTCGTGGAAGTTTTTCACCCTGAGTGGTTGGCTAACCCTGTGCTTGTTCTTAAGAAAAATGATACGTGGCGTATGTGTGTGGATTACACAGACCTTAACAAGGCTTGTCCGGTTGATCCATTTACTCTCCCCCGTATCGACCAAATCATTGATGCAACGGCGGGTTGTGAGAGCTTATGCTTCCTGGATGCTTACTCGGGTTATCATCAGATTAAGATGGCAGTTGAGGACCAGGACAAGACATCGTTTATAACACCCTTTGGGGCTTTCTGTTACGTGTCTATGCCTTTTGGACTCAAGAGCGCTCAGGCGACTTATTAGCGCTGTGTCCAGAATTGTCTTCACGATCAGATCGGGCGCAATGTTCATGCTTATGTGGATGACATTGTGGTCAAGTCCAGGAAGAAAGAGACTCTGCTTGCTGATTTCAAGGAGACCTTTGATAACCTACGGGTCTTAAAGATGATGCTTAGCCTGGCCAAGTGTGTTTTTCGTGTGCCTGTGGGTAAACTTCTCGGTTTTCTGGTCTCAGAGCGGGGCATCGAAGCTAACTCGGAGAAAATAAAAGCCATCACTTCACTTTCTAAGCCGGCGTGTGTCAATGACGTCCAGCGCTTGGCTGGTCGCATTGCCGCATTAAGCCGATTCATAAGTCGCCTGGGAGAGAAGGCCATCCCTTTATATTAAATGATGAAGAAGACATATCACTTTGTCTGGAGTGATGCTGCTAATGAGGCATTTGAGGCGCTTAAAAACAGTTAGCTGAGCCGCCCATCTTGGCTGCTCCCATAGACAAAGAGGCTTTGCTCCTGTACGTGGCGGCTAATAACAAAGCCGTCAGCGCAGCAGTTGTCGTGGAGCGCAAGGAGGCTGGCAAGGAATACCCAGTCCAACGGCCGGCTTATTATGTTAGTGAGGTTCTGACTGAGTCCAACCAAAGATATCCGCATTGGCAGAAACTGGTGTTCGGGGTGATCATGCCGAGTCACAAGCTGAAACATTATTTTCTTGGGCATCTAATCACGGTGGTCAGCTCTCCTCCGTTGGGAGATATCATTCAAAACAGAGAAGCCACTGGCCGGGTTGCTAAATGGGTAATTCAGCTTGGACCTCATAATTTGCGATATGTACCTCGAACGGCTATCAAATCTCACGCCCTGGTGGATTTCATCAATGATTGGACAGAGTGTCATGCACCTGAGGAGAAGCCTGACTGTACATATTGGACAATCCACTTTGGCGGATCCAGGCAGTTGGAAGGTTCAGGGGCTGGAGTTGTTTTAACCTCCCCACGGGGTGATAAATTTTGCTATGTCTTAAGGATAATGTTTCCTTGCACCAACAATGCAGCTGAGTATGAAGCTTTGCTCCATGGGCTCCGTATGGCTAAGGAGATGAATTTAAGCCGGGTCAGATGTCAGGGCGACTCAGACCAGACCTGGCCAAACAGGTCGTGCTAACCGGGCCGGCCCAAAAGCATGCAGGCCCGGCACGCTACGGGCCCGGCCCGGCACGAGTTAATCGGGTCGTGCCAGGCACGCAACCCACCTTGGGACGTGCCTGGGCCTAGAGGCTGGGCACGCGCGCTGGCACGGCACGGCCCATTTATTTTTTTTATGTATTTTCCTAATTTTTCAATATATATATATATATCTTAAATACGACCCAATAGGCCTAAAAACAAGCCCATCAGGCCGAAAATGTGAAGCCCAGCGTGCTAAACGCGCCAACGGGCCGGCCCGTTTAGTAAACAGGCCGTGCTTGCGCCTGGAGGTGCAGCACGCGGGCCGGCACGGCACGGCCCGATTGCTAAACGTGCCCCAGCGGGCCGTGCCGTGCCAGGCCCGTTTAGCACGGGCCGTGCCTCGTGCCGGGCCGGGCCACCCGTTTGGCCAGGTCTGACTCAGACCTTGTGGCTCAGCAAGTTTCAGGTACGTGGGATTCTAAAGACCCTCGTATGGCGGCTTACCGCCAGGCGGTTGACGTTATTGCTGGTCATTTTAAGGGTTATCAGGTGGATCACATTGATAGACGGAAGAACAAGGCGGCTGATGCACTATCCCGGATTGGGTCTCAGCATAAGTCGGTGCCGCCTAATGTGTTCCTTGATGTGTTGCATAATCCATCGGTCAAGTTACCTTCTGAGGAAGATATTGCTATACCTGACCCAGAGGGACAATTGGTGGCAACCCTTCGTGCTATTCCTGACTGGACACTGCCTTATCTGGCTTATATGACTCGTGGCGAGTTACCGGAAGATGAGACTCTATCGCGGCAAATCACGAGGCGATCGAAATCCATTATTATTCTCCATGGCTAGTTACATAAATGCAGCGTGACTGGTGTTTTTCAACGCTGTGTGTCTCCCGAGGAGGGCAAAGAAATCTTACAAGAGATACATGAAGGCGACTGTGGTCATCACGCCGGGTCAAAATCTTTGGTAGCCAAAGCTTTTCGACATTGGTTTTACTGGTTAACAGCTCATGCAGACGCCAAGGACATAGTCAGTAAGTGCGATGGGTGTCAGAAGTTTGCACGTCGAGATCTTGTGCCAGCTCAAGAGTTGCGGATGATTCCGATTACTTGGCCGTTTGCGGTCTGGGGGCTTGATATGGTCGCACCGTTTAAGAAGTCCCGAGACAAGAAGACTGACCCCTTGGTAGTTGTTGATAAGTTTACCAAGTGGATTGAGGCAGAGCCGGTTAGCAAATGTGATGCAGCAACTGCAGTTCAGTTTGTCAAAAAGCTGATCTTCCACTTCGGCTACCCTCATAGTATCATCACTGATAATGGTACAAATCTGTCTAAGGGTGCTATGACAGAATTTTGTCAAAGCGAGTGACGTGGCTTGAGACTGCGTCGGTTTTTCCCCAAAGAGGAAGGGATGATGCAGCACAGCGACGGTAAGTATTTCCCTTAGTTATGAAACCAAGGTTATCAAACCAGTAGGAGGATCACCAACACCCAATAAGCAGCACCTGCACACAAACAACGAATACTTGCAACCCGACGCGAAAGAGAGGTTGTCAATCTCTGTACGGTAATAAGATAGATTAGGTAGTGATGGATAGGAGAGATAGATCTCTCAAGAACACAAATAAAAAGAGTAAATATGTAGCAATATATTTTTGGGTTTTTGGGTTTTGTAGATCTGAAAACAAAGAGTGCAAAAACGTAGATCGGAAAGCAATATGATGGAAAAGTAGACCCGGGGGCCGTAGGATTCACAGGTGGCTTCTCTCATGAGTATAGCGCACGGTGGGTGAACAAATTACTGTTGGGCAATTGATAAAAAATCGAATAGTCATGGCGATATCCAAGGCAATGATCATTATATAGGCATCACGTCCAAGATAAGTAGACCGACTCCTGCCTGCATCTACCACTATTACTCCACACATCGACCGCTATCCAGCATGCATCTAGTGTATTAAGTTCATGAAGAAATGGAGTAATGCAATAAGAATGATGACATGATGTAGACAAGATCTATTCATGTAGGAATAGACCCCATCTTGTTATCCTTAATAGCAACGATACATGCGTGTCTTGCTGCCCTTTCTGTCACTGGGAAAGAACACTGCACGATCGAACCCATCACAAAGCACCTCTTCCCATGGCAAGAAAAATCGATCTAGTTGGCCTAACTAAACCAAAGATTCGAAGAAGAAATACGAGGCTATAGGCAATCATGCATATAAGAGATCAAAGAAGACTCAAATAATATTCATGGATAGAAACTGATCATGAACTCAAAATTCATCGGATCCCAACAAACACACCGCAAAAGTTTACATCAAATAGATCTCCAAGAGACCATTGTATTGAGAATCATAAGAGAGAGAGAGGAAGCCATCTAGCTACTGCCTACGGACCCGTAGGTCTATGGTGGACTACTCACGCATCATCGAAGAGGCACCTATGAGGAAGATGAACCCCTCCGTGATGGTGTTTAGATTGGATCTCGAGGTTCTGGAACTTGCGGCGGCTGGAATTGTGTTTCGTCGACTCCCCTAGGGTTTTTGGATTTTCTAGGAATTTATAGGCACGATAGTCGGTTGAGGGGGTGCCCGAGGTGCTCAGCACCCACCAGGCCGTGACAGGGGGCCTCTGGCGCGCCCTGGTGGGTGCTGGCCACCCTGGGCCCCCTCTTCTGGTGTTCTTTGGCCCATCTTCTTTCTTCTGGTCCGTAAAAAATCCACAAAAATCCCCGCAGCATTTTGTCTCCGTTTGGTACTGATTTTCTACGAAGTAAAAAAACAAGCAAAAATAGCAACTGGCACTTCGGCACTATGTCAATAGGTTAGTCCCAAAAAATGATATAAAGTTGTAATAAAATGATTGTAAAACATCCAAGAATGATAATATAACAGCATGGAACGAGCAAAAATTATAGATACATTGGAGACGTATTAGCATCCCCAAGCTTAATTCCTACTCGTCCTCGAGTAGGTAAATGATAAAAACAGAATTTTTGATGTGGAATGCTGCCTAACATGTCCATCACATTCTTTTCTTTATAGCATGGACATTTGGACTTTTCATATGATTCAAAGCAATAGTCTAGTATTGACATGAAAACTTTAATACTCAAGCATATCAACGAGCAACCATGTCTTTCAAAATATCAATGCTAAAGCAAGTTATCCCTAGCCCATCATGCTCAATCATTGATCCATTCACAATACACACTCAAATATTAGCTACACCTAATGCTCAAGTACGATCATAGTGCCCCCTAGTTGGTGCTTTATAAGAGAAGATGGAGACTCAAATTTGAAAAGTAAAAATTGCATAAAGTAAATGGATAGGCCCTTCGGAGAGGGAAGTAGCGATTTGTAGAGGTGCCAGAGCTCAAGTGTTTAAATTGAGAGAGAAATATATTTTGAGTGGCATACCTTTCCTGTCAACGAAAACGACTGAGATATTTCAATATATTTCCACACTAGATGCATCATAGGCGGTTCCGAAAAAGAAAATAAAGTTTATTCCTTTTTTCCACCAAACTTTCACTTTCCATGGCGGGCCGTATCCACGGTTGCCTTCCATACCAACACTTTCCAAGGAATTTATTATTTGACAACATAAAGTAAATATATTTTTTCTTTTTCATTTTGCGACTGGGCATCCCTATTACCGCCATACTCTCGTGCAATGACAAGTGAATAAACACTCATCTTGAGAATAACACATCTAGCATGAAAAAATATCGGTCACCCCCTACCGTTTCATGTGCGGTACGAGCACACAAAAAGGAAAATTTATTTTGAAAGTTTAGAGATGGCACATACAAATTTTCTTGGAACGGCATGGAAATACCGTATATAGGTAGGTATAGTGGACTCATATGGCAAAACTTGGTTTAAGGATTTTGGATGCACAAGTAGTATTTCTACTTAGTACAAGTGAAGGCTAGCATGAGGTTGAGAAGCATCCAACTAAGAAACGAAAAATCACATAAGTGAGCATTAAGCATAACTAACACCAAATAATGCACCATAAGTAGGATGTAATTTCGTAGCACAACTATTGACTTTCGTGCTTGCATAGGGAATCACAAACCTTAACACCAATATTCTTACTAAGCATAATTACTCATCAGCATAACTCACATATCACTATTGTCATGTCTCAAAACTATTACAAAGAATCAAGTTTAATTTGTCCAATGATCTTCATGAAAGTTTTTATTATATCCCTCTTGAATATCTATCACTTTGGGACTAGTTTCATATGTTGCAATTGCTTTTGATAAGCTCACATGGATATAACTGAAGAACATGAGCATACAAGTTTCATCTCTCAAAATAATATAAGTGAAGCATGAGAGGATTTCTTCAAAATTTACTAACTCTCAAATTAATCTAAGTGAAGCATGAGAGTATTTCTACAAAAGTTTCCAAGCACACCGTGCTCAAAAAGATATAAGTGAAGTACTAGAGCAATTCCTTTGCTCAAATAGATTTAAGTGAAGCATGAAGAGCAATTCTAACAAATCATAGCATATTTTGGCTCTCTCAAGTAGGTGTGTGCAGCAAGGATAAAAGCAAACAAAGCAAAGATACAAGACGCTCCAAGCAAAACTCATGATATGTGACGAATAAAAATATAGTTCCAAGTAGTATACCGATGGTTGTTGGAAGAAAGAGGGGATGCCACTCGGGGGCATCCCCAAGCTTACTTGCTTGTTTCTCTTTGGATTTATCTTGGGGGTTCGGTAGCATCCCCAATCTTAGGCTTTTGCTACTCCTTATTCCTTCATCCATCGTGATCTCACCCAAAACTTGAAAACTTCAATCACACAAAACTCAACAAAATCTTCGTGAGATCCGTTAGTATAAGAAAGCAAATCACTACTTTAGGTACTGTTGCAAACTCATTCATATTTTGTTATTGAATTATACCTACTGTATTTTAACTTTACCATGGCTTATACCCCCCAATACAAACCATAGATTCATCAAAACTAGCACACAATGCAACAAAAACAGAATCTGTTTCAGACAGAACAGTCTGTAGTAATCTGTACACTACCCATACTTATGTAACTCTAAAAATTCTGAAAAACTAGGAAAACATAAGGAATTTGTATAGCGACACTGTGTTAAAATTTCAGCTCAAGATCACGTTCCAGAAAAAAAATGAAAATTCATATACTGGACGCAAAGTTTCTGTTTCAGATTCAGCATCACTTCTACTCATCCTATGAATCATCCTAACGGTTCTACTTGGCACAAACACTAAATAAATCATAAAAACACAATCATAACAGAGGCATAATTGTGTCAACACTCAAAAACAGAAAGGAAAAAAGCAAAATTTTATTTATTCATTGGGTTGCCTCCCAACAAGCGCTATCGTTTTACGCCCCTAGCTAGGCATAATGATTTCAATGATGCTCACATAAAAAGTAGTAATTGAAATATGCAAGAGAGCATCATGAATCTCATGACAAGCACATTTAAGTCTAACCCACTTCCTATGCATAGGGATTTTGTGAGGAAACAATTTATGGGAACAAGAATCAACTAGCATAGGAAGGCAAAACAAGCATAACTTGAAAACTTTCAACATATAGAGAGGAAACTTGATGTTATTGCAATTCCTACAAGCATATATTCATCTCTCATAATAAATTTCAGTAGCATAATGAAGGAATTCAACAATATAACTATCACATAAATCATTCTTTTCATGATGCACAAGCATAGAAATTTCATTACTCTCCACATAAGCAAATTCCTTTTCATCCATAGTAGTGGGAGCAAACTCAACAAAATAACTATCATGAGACACTTGATTGACATAACTGCATTGAAAATTAATAACATGATGATAAATTTCATGGTTATCATTACTCATTATAGCATACGTGTCATCACCATCACCATAAATAGGAGGCATGCAATCATCATAATAAATTTACTCATCAAAACTTGGTGGACTAAAAATATCATCTTCATCAAACATAGCAACCCCAAGCTTGTGGCTTTGCATATCATTAGCATCATGGATATTTAGAGAATTCATACTAGCAACATTGCAATCATGCTCATCATTCAAGGGACTATCATGAGTCACCTTATAAATTTCTTCTTTCAACACTTCATCAAGATTTTCAGATTCATGATTTTCAAACAAAACTTCATAGAGATAATCAAGTAAACTCAACTCACTAGCAATTGGTTCATCATAAATTGGTATTTTGAAAAGATTAGCAAGTGGATGAGGATCCATATCAATAGAATTTTTGCAAGCGAAGATGCAAGCAAATAGAAGGCACATGGCAACACAAGCAAAGATAGCAAACAAGCAAACAAAAAGAGATCCGGCGAGAAAAAGGTGAACGAGAAAGAGGGCGAATAAAACGGCAAATTGGTGAAGTGGGGGGAGGAAAACGAGAGGCAAATGGTAAATAATGTAATTGCAAGGAGATGAGATTTGTGCTTAGGAACCTGGTAGATGATGATGGAGTCCCCTCGGCCCCGACGATAGGCACGTAGAAGAGACCGCTTCCTCCCCGGCAATGGCGCCAGAAATTCCTTTGACGTGGCTTGAGATTGCGTCGGTTTTTCCCCATAGAGGAAGGGATGATGCAGCACAGCGACGGTAAGTATTTCCCTCAGTTATGAAACCAAGGTTATCGAACCAGTAGGAGGATCACCAACACCCAATAAGCAGCACCTGCACACAAACAATGAATACTTGCAACCCGACGCGAAAGAGAGGTTGTCAATCTCTCTACGGTAATAAGATAGATTAGGTAGTGATGGATAGGAGAGATAGATCTCTCAAGAACACAAATAAAAAGAGTAAATATGCAGCAATATATTTTTGGGTTTTTGGGTTTTATAGATCTGAAAACAAAGAGTGCAAAAACGTAGATCGGAAAGCAATATGATGGAAAAGTAGACCCGGGGGCCGTAGGATTCACTAGTGGCTTCTCTCATGAGTATAGCGCACGGTGGGTGAACAAATTACTGTTGGGCAATTGATAGAAAATCGAATAGTCATGACGATATCCAAGGCAATGATCATTATATAGGCATCACGTCCAAGATAAGTAGACCGACTCCTGCCTGCATCTACCACTATTACTCCACACATCGACCGCTATCCAGCATGCATCTAGTGTATTAAGTTCATGGAGAAATGGAGTAATGCAATAAGAATGATGACATGATGTAGACAAGATCTATTCATGTAGGAATAGACCCCATCATGTTATCCTTAATAGCAACGATACATGTGTGTCTTGTTGCCCTTTCTGTCACTGGGAAAGAACACCGCACGATCGAACCCATCACAAAGCACCTCTTCCCATGGCAAGAAAAATCGATCTAGTTGGCCTAACTAAACCAAAGATTCTAAGAAGAAATACGAGGCTATAAGCAATCATGCATATAAGAGATCAAAGAAGACTCAAATAATATTCATGGATAGAAACTGATCATGAACTCAAAATTCATCGGATCCCAACAAACACACCGCAAAAGTTTACATCAAATAGATCTCCAAGAGACCATTGTATTGACAATCATAAGAGAGAGAGAGAGAGAGAGGAAGCCATCTAGCTACTGCCTACGGACCCGTAGGTCTATGGTGGACTACTCACGCATCATCGGAGAGGCACCTATGAGGAAGATGAACCCCTCCGTGATGGTGTTTAGATTGGATCTCGAGGTTCTGGAACTTGCGGTGGCTGGAATTGTGTTTCGTTGACTCCCCTAGGGTTTTTGGATTTTCTGGGAATTTATAGGCGTTGAGGGGGTGACCGAGGTGCTCCGCACCCACCAGGCCGCGCCAGGGGGCCTCTGGCGCGCCCTGGTGGGTGCTGGCCACCCTGGGCCCCCTCTTCTGGTGTTTTTTGGCCCATCTTCTTTCTTCTGGTCCGTGAAAAATCCACAAAAATCCCCGCAGCATTTTGTCTCCGTTTGGTACTGATTTTCTGCGAAGTAAAAAAACAAGCAAAAACAACAACTGGCACTTTGGCACTATGTCAATAGGTTAGTCCCAAAAAATGATATAAAGTTGTAATAAAATGATTGTAAAACATCCAAGAATGATAATATAATGGCATGGAACGAGCAAAAATTATAGATACGTTGGAGACGTATCAGCGAGCACATCCGCCTTGATGTTTCATCGGTGGCCCATCCACAGTCTAATGGTCAGGCAAAACGTGCTAACTAGGAAATTCTGCGGGGAATCAAGCCCCGGCTCATGGTTCCTTTGGAACGAACGCTGGGCTGTTGGGTTGGGGAGCTTACTTCGGTTCTTTGGAGCATCAGAACCACTCCGAAAAGATCCATAGGCTACACGCCCTTTTTCATGGTTTATGGTGCAGAAGCAGTTCTCCCCAGTGATATCCGTCATTACTCGCCCAGGGCGGCGGCTTACGTTGAAACTGATAATGAGAAAGCACGTCAGGACGCACTTGACGCCTTGGATGAAGCACGTGATCTTGCAGCAGCCCGCTCGGCGATTTATCAGCAGGACCTGCGTCGCTATCATAGCCGCAGGATTAAGACCCGGACGTTTCAAGAGGGCGATTTGGTACTCCGGTTGATCCAAGATCAGACAGATATGCACAAGTTGTCACCCCCTTGGGAAGTACCTTTTGTGATTAGCAAGAATCTCAATAATGGGTCATATTATCTCATTGATATACGGGAGCATCACAAATCGCATACTTCTGGGGTGGAGTCTAGCAGGCCGTGGAACATTGCTCATCTTCGGCCATATTACACTTGAGTCATTGGCTCACATTAATGTACATACCTTCATTAATGTATATACCTTTTTTATGATCAATATAATAAATCCGGCATCCCCATAATTCGGGGCCTCTGTCGTTTTCGTCCAAAGTATTAGGTACAAGAGTTGATTGATCATAAGATCACTTGGGGGCTTCCAACTCAATGAGTTTAGCTTTCATACCCTCGTGACCGGCTTTCATGCCATATATGAGTTAAACCTGCCTGTTTGTAACTTGCTACTCCGCCAGGTGACCCGCCATACTCTTGGCAGTCAATCTTTCAACAAGACCCTGAACTTGTCAAGGTTAAAACGGCGGCTTATGTCACGAGAGAGTCGGCTTATAGAGAGCTAGGATAAACTCACTTGTCCACTGTAGTCTCTCCGCTATGTGGCCCGTTTGTACTCTTAACAGTCAATCTTTTTAAGACCCTGAACTGGTTAAGGTTAAAACAACGGATTTATGTCACGTGAGGGCCGGCGTACAGGATTAAAGGTTCCCATGCCAAGTTTTTTGGAAGCAAAAACATTGAGTCTTTTCAAAAATAAGAAGATGAGTTGATCTTTTCTGGTTGTGCCTTTAAAAGCCGACTTACAAATATTGGTAATATACAATGTATATATTGTCTGTTTGCTGTTTTTACAGGATTTTTTGTCATGAAAAGGCTACAAAGTTTTTCTGTGACAAAGTCCGGACTGGCATCACTGATTGATCAAATTTATAGAAAGGCATGACCCGCCAGAGAGGTTGATGACAATCAGAGCTCTGGGGCATTGAGTTATTAACTCGCCCTGGAATTCGACTTTAAGTCGCCAGTAAAGGAGCTCATGATGTTTCCACAGATCACAAATCAACATATCAGGGAAATCCAAAAGATATGGTAAGATCAGCTAGACATATATTTGATAAAGATTGCAGAGTTCAAGCCGTCAGGATGCAAGTTAATGAAAACGTGCACGAAGGCACGACAAAATAGACAGTTGTTTTACGAAAAGCTATGCTATTACAAGACCATGGCTAGGCCCAAAAGTTTTTCCGCCCAAGTTTTTTCGGAGGACATATCACTCTGGTGAGCCGGCTTCAGTGTCATCCGGGTTATGACCAGCAGGATTACTGTCATCTTGGAGTTTGGAGGTAGAGGGCGCCGGGTCATCCAGTGCCGGTTCTTCGCCGTCTGCCATCTAGAGATCATCCGAAGTCCAGTCAATGCCGGTTAACGCTTCGAAGGTGGCTTCATCGTTAAGAATAAGAGAAGGATCAATGTCAGAGGCAAAGATATGCTTACACCTTTGAGGAGTTAAGTCTACAACTGCATGGGTAGGCGCCTTGATGCGAACGTTGTCACTATCGTGAGCCGGCTGATACTTGCTCAAATTCTGTTCTTGCGCAAGCTTGCATGCTAGAGGCCTCATCTCTTTGACGCATCTTGTAAAGTCGGCTTCGCTGAAGTCGGTTCCATCGTCATTATATTGTGGGTACCCACCAGCCAACTCTGCCGGGTCTAGCTCTGATTGCCACGCCTTTGCCCGGCTTAAAGCAGTAAGGGCTCCTGAGCGGGCGGCTGACAATTTTACTTCTTCAATCTGTGAGGGTATAGTTGATAACTGCTCCAGCATGGTCCTGATGAGTGGCAAAGGTTTTTTGCCGAAGGATACAGCTACCAGCGTTCGTAAACTCCCAGCATATAATTTTTCTGTCAGTGCGTAAATAGCTTTAAGCTTCAACAGCATATTTTGGCCAAGGTTGGCACTCCTGGCACCTGTCATGATGGTCAAGAGCATAAGTCAGTACCGAATTTTTAAGTCGACAGGCGAGATAAGGCGTCATCTCTCCTTCATTTACGAGTTATTTCACTTGAGATCAAGTTTGTGCGCTTACCGAAGATGGCAGTTGTCATCTGAGATATCTGTTGTTTTAAGCCGGCAAGCTCTTCAGTGATCGGCTCAAGCTGTTTCTCAGCATCTTCCGCACGCTTCAGTAAGGCACTCTTTTCCGACTCAAGAGTAGACCTCTCAGCCGTAAAATTGCTCTTTAGCTTCTCTAGTTCTTCCAAGGCGCACTTCAGTTTGGATTCAGCCTTGCTGCTCTTAGTTTCCAGCGCCTCTACACTTTTCTTTAAGTCGCCAAGGTGCGACTCTTTCAAGGATAACGCTTCCTGCAAAAGGGATTGGAGGATACGGATGAAAATCAGTTTTCAAACAAGTTTGTTCTACTTCAATTATTTAAGTCTCAAGAACATTTCAAGCAATGTACTCGGCACTTGGGGGCTAATGTAGGCCATTTTAATTTATATTATGACCCGGCTCATCTTTTCAAGATAAGCCGGCCCTTGGGGGCTACAAGCGCATTTTTTGCTAAGTGCCAAATTGGAAGACCCGGCTCATCTTTTCAAGATAAGCCGGCCCTTAGGGGCTACGAGCGCATTTTTTGCTAAGTGCTAAATTGGAAGACCCGGCTCATCTTTTCAAGATAAGCCGGCCCTTGGGGGCTACGAGCGCATTTTTTGCTAAGTGCTAAATTGGAAGACCCGACTCATCTTTTCACGATAAGCCGGCCCTTGGGGGCCACGTCAGTATATATCTATAAGATGGAAGGGGGTTAAGTTAATACCTCATATTTTTGCTTCATCATGTTTACCAAGCCGGCTTCCATATCACGGCTTGTATGAAGGCGGTTCAGATAGCCCGCGTGCAGCTCGCTAGCGCTGAATGCCGTATAGTCCTGCAGATCCAGCTTTAACTTGCCTTTCTCTAATGAAGGCGGCTCTTCTTTTTTGCTTTGCCAGTACATTGGAAGCTCCTGGTGCCTTATAACCCGTCTTAGTGATGACAACATCATCGGTGCTCTTCTCAGAAGGGAGTTCCTCAATTGGTTGTAGAGGAATTGGACTTGGCGGATCACACTTGTGGACCGGGTCAGCATCCGTGTCCATGGCTTCAGAAAGAACTTTCTCAGCCTGCAGAGGCGGATCATCTTGCTGGGTAGCAGGGTCTTCTGAACTTTGGATTGGGGCTTCAGGGGGAATCGGCGCCTCTTTCTCCGGCTCAGAGACCTCAGAGATTTTGGAGGATCTGCCCATTTTCTGTTTCTTGCTAGTTTTTGCCTTGGCTCAGTGACAGGAATAAACAAGCTTATAAAGCACATGATAACAAGTTTTTAGATATCAACAAAGGTAAATCCTTTACCCAGGTTTAACAACGAAGGCAGGTAGCTGTGTGCTAGTGGATTCGCCAGATGACGGAGGTGTTTCCTGATAATTAGAGTCGAAAGGATTAAAAAGTTTTTCGCATGAGACCAGGATGCGAAAGAAATAAAATTGGGCTAGGAGGCACCTCATTGCGACGTTTCCGAGGAGCTGGAGTGTTGGATAAACCAACCATAAGATCCTCAAAGCCGTTGCTCCGGGTCTGACGCCTAGACTCATGCTGTTGTTTCTTCAAAAGAAAGTTGGGGTCCAAGTGAGCAAGAGGATGTGAAAATCTTACTTTCCGGATGACCCGCCGCGTTTTTTCTCTTGGCAAGGGTTCTGAGTCGGAGGAGATGGAAGTTACCTCTGCTGCGCCGGCTTGGCTTGTCTCCGTTTCGTCCTGAGAGGAGTCAGCATCAATAAATTGCATGAAAAGAAGGCCAAGGGAGTCAAGTTCTACCTCCGAATCATCCAGTACGAGAAGTTCTTCTGCAGTTTGTTTCTTAGGACGACCTGGGCCACGAGTTTTAACAGCTTTGGTTTTCTTCTTCAGTGTCGAGGATGCAGTTATTTTCTTCTTCCAGAAGGAAGAACCAGCCTACATACATATACGTGTTGACAGGGTTAAAAAGATGTGAAGTGCAAAATTTGGATGAGAGGAAGATTTTATTCAAAGATTTTTACCTCCGGGGTCGGGTTACGAGCGCAGAAAGGGCTCAATCCCACCTTATTACAAGCTTCTTGAGGTTCTCCAAGCAGCGATTTAACAATTAAATTGACTTCTTGGTTAGTCAAGGGTGTTTGGTTGTAGCGTTGTGGATCATTCAGATTGCCAGTGTATTGGCACATTAAACCGCCGCGCCGGCTCAACGGTAAAATCCTCCAAGAAACCCAGCAACGGGTCAGATCAACTCCTGTTAAACCATTGGCTATTAAAGCCCTGATCCTTGGGAATGTGTGAGCGTATTGCGCGCGCTCCATGGCGGATAACCGGCCAGGAAGTTCGCTGGTGGTGCTGAGCCGGAAGGTACGGTAACCCGACAAGGGGTTTTCTTCAGCCGGAACGGTGTTCTTCCAGTAGAACCAGGTGCGATTCCAATTTTTGGGATGGCTGGGTAGCAAGGCAGAGGGAAAGGTTGCATCTCTCCGTCTCTGGATGGAAACACCTCCAAGGTCGAGACTGGGTCCATCCGTTATCTCAGTTTGGCGATTGAGATAGAAGAAATCTCTGAAAAGATCGACGGTTGGCTCTTCTTGCAGATATGCCTCACAGAATACTTGGAATTGGCATAAGTTGGTGATGGAGTTGGGACCAATATCTTGTGGGTGAATCTTGTAAAAATGCAGAGCATCCCGGAAAAATCGTGACCCGGGTGGTGAGAAACCACAAAGAAGATGATCTGTAAAAATAACAACTTCACCCTCTCCGGGTTTGGGAGTAGTTTCTGGACCTGGAACCCGCCAGTGGATAACTTCTTTGTCTGGTAAAAACCCCATAGTCACATATTCGTTAAGCATGAGCTCGGAAACCCCGGAAGCTACCCAATCGCAAGAAGAGGGAGTTTTGGTCATGATGGCGGGTTAAAAGCTGTGGACAGAAAAGAAAGTAATGGCGGGTTAAAAGTGTAATGGTGAGCCGCCTAAAATGCTACATGGAAAGCCAATTATAATTATAAGATGGCAACATGACATGGCGAGCCATCGGAAAACTATGAGCCGCTGTCACTACGAGTGTGAGGTGCATCCAGAGGTGAGATATGGCAGGTTATATTATGCAAAGATGAGCCGGCAGCATGATGGCGGGTCAATAAAGTAGAAAATACAGAAAATATTGCAAGGTATGGGCAAACAAGTTTTACAAGTTACAGCTACTTCTACGGATCTACGAACGGAGGAAAAAAGAGAAATAAGTACAAACCCTAATAAATAGTAAGGGAAGAACTAGCAGGTAGTGTACAGATTCTGAGGAAGAAGCGATCTACGCAGGGTGCGAAATGGATGCTAAAGCTAGTATCGCGTTGTCTTGCTAACATTTCCAGGTCAGAAGTTTCTTCCTTTCAATCAAAAGGGATGAACTGAGAAGGACGGCGACAAACTGTGAAGAACTCAGGTGACCTAATGCGGATCTGGAAAGGCCGAGGGATGGAACCTGATACAGTGAGGATGAATAGCGCATGTCGCTGAACTCTGGTCGCAATAGGTTGATGAAGCTGCCCCGACGGGATGGATTATGCGGTGAGCCTGGGGTGGTGGAGTTTCCAGTCGCGGTGAAGCATCGCGAGGAAGAAGAAGATGCGGCGTGGGAAGGTGAAAAAGGGCGGAGCCCCCCCCCCCCCCCCGTGCTTATTTATAAGGAGAAAGAAGGGGCGGAACAACTACAGTCAGGTGCAAAAATCGAGGAGTCATGATAATGATTATGGCCACAGAAATGCCTCGATTTTTAGAATGGTTGGTCAAATACAATGATCCGCAGTGACATCATGAGGATTTTTTCGGATTTATTAAAGATGACGTCATCCCTTTTTTATGGCGGGCTGTGAAGATTTGATTGACAATAAATGCTTAGAAGAAATAAGGAGACTCGCCAACAAGAAGAACTGAAGATTGACATGCACAAGTACAAATCAATCTGGGGCCTAATGTTGGGGATATAACCCCGCGATATAACCCGCCAGGTGGGGCTGGGTTAAGTTGTTGGCGACTCGTCAGTAAAACCTCAACGGGCCTAAAGACCAAGACAAGCCAGGAAGGCGATTCGTCAGACGGGCCAGAAGAGGCCCAGAGCCGGAAGACGGTGCGTGACCCGGAGGTATACCTGGCCATACCTCGGGCCGGGCCAGGCCTCGGGCCGGGCCGAAAAAAGCCCGGCGCTAAAAACCCAGGCCCGAGCCCGGCCCGGCCCGGCTGTCGGGCCTGATTTTTGGGCCCAAGCCCAGCCCGATCCCGAAAAAAGCCCGGCCCGCCCGGCAGGCCCGGCCCGGCGTAGGCATAAATTCCAGTTTCTTCGGGCCCTAGCCCGGCTCGGCCCGGCCACCGGGCTCAAAATTTAGGCCCGAGCCCGGCCCGTGGGCACGGTCAAGCCGGGCCGGGTCGGGCCGGGCCGACCGGGCCGGGCTGCCCATGGCCAGGTCTGCCCGGAGGCGTAGGCCGTCTGGGGGTGACTTGCCGAAGAAGGCAAGGTGTCTTGGAGACAAGATCGGTCACGAATATGACCCGGTCCGGACTCTTGTAAGCCCAGGGGCCTCGACCTGTGTATATAAAGGCAAGTCCCTGCGGCAGCTTAGGATAGGTTAGAATCAATCGAAAGCTAGGTCAGGCGAATCCGCTCCCTTGTAATCGATACCCAATCAATACAACACAAAGCAGGATGTAGGCCTTTACCTCGATCGTGAGGGGATGAACATGGGTAAACTCGTGTCTTTCGTCCCGATCAACCCCTTCAAGCTAGTCACCGTAGCGATGGCCTCACACCTAAGTCCTTTCACTAGGACATCTGCCGTGACAAAACCACGACACCTAGTATCCACTATGTTCTAAGATTGATCTTGCTATGTCTTTGCCATGCTTAATGCTTGTCACTAGGTCCCGAGTGCCATGATTTCAGATCTGAACCGTTAATGTTATCATCATTATATCTATGTTCTTGATCCGATCTTGCTTAGTCATATGCACCTATTACGTGTTATGATCCGTAAACCCCGGGGTGACAGAAATCGGGATACTTTCCGGTGATGACCGTAGTTTGAGGAGTTCATGTATTCACTATGTGTTAATGCTTTGTTCCGGTTCTCTATTAAAAGGAGGCATTAATATCCTTAGTTTCCTTATGGACCCCGCTGCCACGGGAGGGTAGGACAAAAGATGTCATGCAAGTTCTTTTCCATAAGCACGTATGACTATTTACGGAATACATGCTTATATTACATTGATGAACTGGAGCTAGTTTTGTGTCGCCCTAGGTTATGACTATTATATGATGAATATCATCCAACAAATACACTGATCCAGTGCCTACGAGTTGTCCACTTATTGATCTTGCTAAGTTACTACTACTGCTGTTACTATTGCACTTGCTACAAAACTATAACTGCTACTGTTACTGTTACTGTTACTGTTACTACTGCTATCAAACTATCGTATTACTCTGCTTCTGATCACTTTGCTTCAGATATTTATCTCCAGGTGTGGTTGAATTGACAACTCAACTGCTAATACTCTCAAATATTCTTTGGCTTCCCTTGCGTCGAATCTATAAATCTGGGTTGAATACTCTACCCTCGAAAACTGTTGCGATCCCCTATACTTGTGGGTTATCAAGACCTTTTCCTGGCGCCATTGCCGGGGAGCATAGCTATATTTGTTGAGTCACTTGGGATTTATATCAATTGATCACTATGAAGAATCTGAAGGATACTAAAACCAAGATTTTTTCCCTCTACGACGAGGGGAGGTAAGGAATTGCCATCTAGCTCTGCACTTGATTCACCTTCGGTTATGAGTAAGTTTGCAACACCACCACATGCTATTAATCCTGATATTAATGACGCTACTTCTGCTATGAATGATGCTTATGATGATGCTAGTACCATGCTTGATGATAATGTGCCACTAGGTGAATTTCTTGATGAACAAATTCCTAGAGCTAGAGAGAATGAAATCATTGAAACTGGTGAAACTACTGAAACTGATGAGATCTTTGAAACTGATAATTGTGAAACACCTATTAGGCCTAGCTCTCCTAGATTTGAAATGCCTAAGATACCTGAGGGTTATGCTTTGGATGGAGAAATAGCTATAGAGATTCTTGCTTGTAAGGATAGAAATGATCTTAAGAAACTACTATGCAAGTATAAAGAAAATACTTTGAATGCTAAAATGAAATGTGATCCTAAGTTTGCTACTTCACCTATCTTTGTTACCGATAAGTATTATGAATTCTCTGTCGACCCAGAGTTAATTACTTTGGTTGAATCTGATCCTTTTCATGGCTATGAAACTGAAACTGTGGTAGCACATCTTACTAAATTGAATGATATAGCCACCCTTTTTTCTCATGATGAGAAGATTCGCTACTATTATATTCTCAAATTATTTCCGTTCTCATTAAAGGGTGATGCTAAGATATGTTACAATACTCTTGCTCCTGGTTGTGTGCGTAGTCCCCAGGATACGATTTACTACTTCTCTGAAAAAATATGTTCCTGCTCATAAGAACCAAGCTGCCTTACATGAAATATTTAACTTTGTGCAAATTGAAGAAGAGAGTCTCCCACAAACTTGGGGGAGGATTCTCCAATTCCTTAATGCCTTGCCTGATCACCCACATAAGAAAAATGAAATACTTGATATCTTCTATAATGGACTAACTGATGCTTCTAGGGACTTCCTAGATAGTTGTGTTGGTTGTGTTTTCAAGGAACGAACTGTTGAACAAGCTGAAGAACTATTGAAGAATTATGATGATTGGACTCTCCCTGAACCACCACTTGAACCCACTCCGAAGAAGAGGGGTATCTTATTTCTCAGTCCTGAAGATATGCAAGAGGCAAAGAAATGTATGAAGGAAAAAGGTATTAAGGCTGAGGATGTTAAGAATTTACCACCTATTGAAGAAATACATGGACTTGACACACCACCACCTCCACAGGTGGTAGAGGTAAATTCTTTATTAAAGTTTGATGAAGGTGATATCCCTTACAATAAAAATCCTAGTCAATGCTTATATGAGTTTGATAACTACATTATGAAACAAGATCACTTCAATGCAAATGTTCTAAAACAATTGAAATATAATTCTGATATGATTGCCCGCTTGAGTGACTTGTTATTTAGAATCAGTAACGATATTAGAGGTGTAGGAAAACATGCCTCTATGGTTCAAACTCAGTTTGAACAAGTTACTAAATCTCAAAGAGAATTGCTTGATGAAATGAATAATAATATGAATGATCATGCTATTAGAGTAGTGACTAGAGGAGGTAGAATGACCCAAGAACCTCTTTATCCTGAAGGTCACCCTAAAAGAATTGAACAAGACTCTCAAGGAATTAATGCTGATGCACCTAGTCCTTTTAAAAAGAAAAATAAAAATAAAAATGATAGGACTTTGCATGCTTCTAGTGAACCTGAGATAGAAAAACCTCCCGATAATAATGATGTCTCTATTTCTGATGCTGAAACTCAATCTGGTAATGAACATTCACCTAGTGATAATGAAAATAATAATGATGTTCATGAAAATGCTCAACCACACAATGATAAAGAACTAGATAATGATATAGAAATAGAACCTGCTGTTGATCTTGATAACCCACAACCTAAAAATAAACGATATGATAAAAAGGACTTTGTGGCTAGAAAACTTGGTAAAGAAAAAGAGCCATGGGTTCGGAAACCCATGCCTTTTCCACCTAAATCATCTAAGAAAAAGGATGATGAAGAATTTGAATGCTTTGCTGAAATGACTAGGCCAGTCTTTTTGCGTACCCGCTTAACTGATATCTTAAAGATGCCCCCTTATGCTAAATACATGAAAGACATCATCACTAATAAACAAAAGATACCTGAAGTTGAAATCTCCACCATGCTTGCTAATTATTCTTTTAAGGATGGAGTGCCTAAGAAACTTGGAGATCCTGGAATACCAACTATACCTTGCTCCATTAAAAGAAATTATGTCAAAACTGCTTTGTGTGATTTGGGAGCTGGTGTTAGTGTTATGACGTTCTCTATATAAAAGACTTGATTTGGATAAACTCACACCTACTGAAATATCATTGCAAATGGCTGACAAATCAACTACCATACCTATCGGTATTTGTGAGGATGTGCCCGTTGTTGTTGCAAATGTTACGATCTTAACAGATTTTGTTATTCTAGATACCCGAGGACGACAACATGTTGATTATCCTTGGTAGACCCTTTTTGAATACTGCAGGGGCTGTTATTGATTGCAATAAAATCAAAGTCACTTTTCATATCAATGGTAATGAGCATACGGTGCACTTTCCGAAGAAGCAATTCCAAGTGAATGGTGTAAATGTTATTGAAAATTCTCCGACACTCACTATTGGAAGATTTCAACTACCTCTACCTACGGCCAAAAAGAAATATGATATACTAATTGTTGGAGATATGCATATCCCCATTGAGGTAACCTAGTGTTTTACGAAAGTTCTTCAGTTTCATGCTAATTGAAAGTGGTTGTCAATAATACTTGATCAACCTTATTAATGGATCATTTTTGAAAGGTATGAAGTTGATGAATTTAGTAGACACAACTTTCTGTATCCACTTTTTGTTTTCTGTTTATCTTAGTTAAATAAAACAAAATGCCAGGTTTATCCTGTTTTCTGATTTCTCCATGCAATAAAAAACTGATCCAAAAATAAAATTTCTCAGAATGTCCTGAAAATTTAACACGATTTTTTTCTGAATATTTCTGAATTTCTGGTGCAAATAACATCAGAGGGGGGTGCACCTGGTGCCCACAAGACACCAAGGCGCGCCAGCAACCCCAGGCACGCCCGGGTGGGTGGTGGCCCCCACGTGGGTTCACTCACTTATTTCTTTAGCCCATGTCATCTCCTACCTCCTGAAAAAAATCATCACAGCTCTCTCTCTCTCTCGTGTTCTTGCTCACAAACCCGTGGATTTCGATCTCTTTGCTCGAAGCTCCATTTCCAAAATTGTTTTAGGGGATTGCTTCTTGGTATGTAACTCCCCCATTGCTCCAATTAGTTTATGATTTAGTGGTTTATTTTCAGAATAATTAGCTACTCTTGGTGCTGCTGTAGATGAGCTTGCATGTTGAATTCTTAGAGTTCTAAGTAGTTTGAATGCTTGATATGGCCTCTAGGCATCTTTATGAGTAGTTGCTATCAATCTTATTAAGTTTCATTGACAAGAATTTTTGTGTCAGAATTTTTTTCAGAAATTGTTCGCAAATAAAAATGCAATTCTTTAGGAGTTCTTCGAGGAGAAGATCCTCGGGGGCATCTTCAAGTGAAAGCCCGGTTCGGCAATCTTATGTTGAAGCAAGTGCAAGCTCGATGCAGGACGCCAAAACCAAATCGTGCCTTTGGCCATGTAATACATTCATGGAAAGTGCAGGTTTTAAAGAAGAATTTGAGCAGTATGTTCACAACGCCGATCTCGCTCCCTTCATCGAAGATAAGTGTACCCAACACCTCAAACTCAGAGGGACATTTACTAAGAAAATTAAATATTTCCCTCGTGAGTCTAGAGTTTCGTTTAGCCTTTATAATAATGCTTTCACCATGCCTTTAGACATATTCTGCGAAGCGTGCAAAATTCCATATTGGGGTTCGTTAGACGAGCCACCTAAATCTGAGTATGAGGCATTTTTGAGTAATCTGTGCTACGGTGAAGATAGGGGAGTGACACAAGGTAGAATAAAATGCATCCATTTCCCATCTATACTGTACTTTGCACTCTTTAATGGCAAATGCATTGTAGGCAAGCAAGATTGCAGCACACTGTGTGCACATGATTTGAGTCTTATACACACTGCTGTAACGGGAATTAAAAACTACAATTTAGGAGCAATTGTTGCACAGAGATTGAATCTCAACGGTGCTAACGGTAATTTCTATGGTGGGATTTATGCCTCCCGTCTAGCTACGAGGTTGGGAGTGTCCCCTTGGCCTAATGATCCTATCTTACCTAACCAGTACTTAGACTTTGATGCCATGAAACGCCATAGACTCCTTAAGGGCACGGTCAATAACTATTCTTACAACTTGAGGTTAGATGACGGTCCCATTGTGCCTATCGTATTGCCTACTCCTGCTCTCTTTGATTATCACAGGAAGGGAAGATACTACGTCCTTGAGAGCGAGGCCCGCACGTACAATGCGGAGATTGTAGTTGTCAGAAGGGTTGATGAGGCTGCATCAAGAGCCTCGGTGGGCTATCACTCAGACTACTATCCGGGCTACGGATGGTGATTACCAAGCTAGGCCAAAAGCCTAAGCTTGGGGGAGTACGTGTTTTCATCGACATTATATTCATGATCACACATTTCATTCCAGTTGTCGGTGTTCACACTTTTTCATTGTATTATCCATGCTAGATTTATTTTCTTGCTTTCTTCTTGTGTGTTCGAAAAACCTTGAGAAAATCCAAAAATATTTCTTGTTTCTTTTCGTTTTTTTCTTTTTAGTTTAGTTAGTTGTAGTATTAAAAGAAAACCCAAAAAGATTTCTCATTTCTTCTTTTGCTTGTTGGGAGTTCTCCCGTGTAAATAGTTTTTCTCGTTTTTTTCCTTCTTTTATTTGCTTCTTCACGAAAAACTAAAAACTCCAAAAAAAAATCAGTGTATTTCTCTGAAATTCTCTTGCTTTTTATTGAGTCATACCAAGGAGAAGACCGCGATGAAAATGTTGAGTGGCTCTCATATGCTTTACTGTTGATCTAACGAAGAGCCTATATTACTTTGTCTTCTCCTCTTGAATAAAATGTTTGCAGATTCCAGCTTAGTCCATGACACTCTTGCACTATTATTATTTTCATATCATTTGATCGTGCAAGTGAAAAGCAATAATGACGATATTTGATGAATTGACTGTGGCAGAGAGAAGCGGGTATGAACTCAACTTGTTTTTGTTTTTGTAAATATGTTTAACCTAGTATCCATGATTCAGCATATTATGATCAAACATGTTTGCAATGACAATTAGAGATTATAGTTGCTAATGCCATTCTCAAGTAGCTAGGAGTGGATAATGATTTATCTTGGATGTCAACATGCATTAAAATGATTGTGATGTAGTATGATGATATGGTATCCTCCTCTAAATGTTTCAAGTGGATTGACTTGGCACATGTTCACGCATGTAGTTGAATCAAAACCAACATAGCCTTCATGATATTTATGTTCATGTTGTCCATATCTTACTCATGATAGCATTCAATGTTTATTATTTGTAATGCATGTTCATGACCGTCTTCGCTCTCTAGCTGGCCGCTTCTCAACCTATTTGCTAGCCTTCACCTATACTAAGCAGGAATACTGCTTGTGCATCAAAATCCTTAAACCAAAGTTACTCCAGATGAGTCCACTATATCTACCTATATGTTGTATTACTCTGCCGTTCCAAGTAAATTTGCATGTGCCACCTCTAAAATTTCAAATGAACATTTGTTTTGTGTGCCTGGACCGCTCATGGAGTGACAGTGGGTGGTCAGTATCTTCCATGTTAAGCGGGTTATTCTCATGATGAGTGTTTATTCACTCGTCCTTGCACGAGAGGGGCGGTAATAGGGATTCCCAGTCCCGAAATCAAAAGAAATGCAAATAATTAAACAAAACTCCCCCAGGAATGTTGTTGGTATGGACGGTACCCGTGGATTCGGCTAGCTGTGGAGTGTGTTTGTTGGTGGAGGGGGAGTAAACCTTTATTTTTACCGCTTGGGAACCGCCGCTAATTTGTTTAACATGGAAGGTATTGATAGCTTTTGATCGTAACGTTGACAGGAAGGGTGTACCTCCCAAAATTATACTTATCTCTGATTTAAGCTTTGAGCTCTGGCACCTATGCAAATCCCTGCTTCCCTCTGCGAAGGGACTATCTATTTACTTTTATGTTGAGTCATCACCTTCTCAAATAAGCGCCAGATCTGAGAGCAGTATTGTCATCCTCATGCATTGTGTATAGTGAATATTGGATGCATCATGACTGGATCTTCTCTACCATGAATTACAATGTTTAGTCACTGCTTGAACCTTGGAGGTGCTCTGCATTTATGTTTTGCGGTCTCAGAAAGGGCTAGCGAGATACCACTATTGTCATATTATATCATGATTGTTTTGACAAATGTTTGCACTTGAGATATTTTATTATTGCTCGCTAGTTGCTTGTGTCATTGATATGAGTTAATATAATCCTTAAGAGTTATTGTTGACATGGTTAGTCATAATCTTTGCTGAAAACCTGGGTGCTACTTAAGCATATGTATGTAAACAAGAACAAAAAAGTTTGTAAAAGTTTTTCTTTTTCACTTCCAGTTTGTCAACTGAATTGCTTGAGGACAAGCAAGGGTTTAAGCTTGGGGGATTTGATACATCTCCATCGTATCTACTTTTCCTAACGCTTTTGTTCTTGTTTTGGACTCTAATTTGCATGATTTGAATGAAACTAACCCGGACTGACGTTGTTTTCAGCAGAACTACCATGGTGTTATTTTTGTGCAGAAATAAAAGTTCTCGGAACAGAACGAAACTTTTTGGAGAATTATTTCAGAATATTTGAGGAATATTGGAGCCAAAAACCACCAGAGAAGGGGGCCAGGGTGGGCAACACCCACCATGTCGCGCCAGCCCCCCTGGGCGCGGCCTGGTGGGTGGTGCTCACCTCGTGGGCCCCCCGACCCTAATTCCAGCGCTATAAATTCCTATTTTCGGAGAAAAAAAATCAAGGAGAAAGTTTTATCGTGTTTCACGAGCCGGAGCTGCCGCCACCTCCTATTCTTCACCGGAAGGCTAGATCTGGAGTCCGTTTGGGGCTCCACAGAGGGGAATCTTCGGTCTTCGTCATCATCAACCCTCCTTCATCGCCAATTCCATGATGCTCCCCATTGAGAGTGAGTAATTCCTTCGTAGTCTTGCTAGTCGGTGAGGAGCCGGATGAGATTCATCATGTAATCGAGTTAGTTTTGTTAGGGTTTGATCCCTAGTATCTACTATGTTCTAAGATTGATGTTGTTATGACTTTGCCATGTTTAATGCTTGTCATTAGGGCCTGAGTGCCATGATTTCAGATCTGAACCGTTTATGTTATCATCATTATATCTATGTTCTTGATCCGATCTTGCTTAGTCATATGCACCTATTACGTGTTATGATCCGTAAACCCCGGGGTGACAGAAATCGGGATACTTTCCGGTGATGACCGTAGTTTGAGGAGTTCATCTATTCACTATGTGTTAATGCTTTGTTCCGGATCTCTATTAAAAGGAGGCCTTAATATCCCTTAGTTTCCTTATGGACCCCGCTGCCACGGGAGGGTAGGACAAAAGATGTCATGCAAGTTCTTTTCCATAAGCACGTATGACTATTTACGGAATACATGCCTACATTACATTGATGAACTAGATCTAGTTCTGTGTCGCCCTAGGTTATGACTGTTATATGATGAATATCATCCAACGAATACACCGATCCAGTGCCTACGAGTTTTCCACTTATTGATCTTGCTAAGTTACTACTGCTGCTGTTACTATTGCACTTGCTACAAAACTATTACTGCTATTGTTACTGTTACTACTGCTATCAAACTATCATATTATTGTGCTACTGATCACTTTGCTGCAGATATTTATCTCCAGGTGTGGTTGAATTAACAACTCAACTGTTAATACTCTCAAATATTCTTTGGCTCCCCTTTTGTCGAATCTATAAATTTGGATTGAATACTCTACCCTCGAAAACTGTTGCGATCCCCTATACTTGTGGGTTATCACATATCTCATAAACATTCAACCCTCATCTGCTCTACAGGGAGGTATTCCTCTAGAGCGTCTTTTTGATCATTCTCCTGATCATTCTAATCTTCGGTTGTTTGGTTGTGTTTGTTTTGTTCTCCTCGCCCCCCGAGAACGCACCAAACTCACTGCTCAGTCTGCCGAGTGTGTTTTTCTGGGCTACAGTGATGAGCATAAGGGTTATCGGTGTTGGGATCCTGTCGGTTGTCGAATGCGCATTTCTAGGGATGTGACTTTTGATGAGTCTCGTCCATTCTACCCACGACCATCCTCTTCGACCTTTTCAGCCGAGGATATCTCTTTTCTCACGTTTCCTGATACACCTCTTTCTGTGCCTCATATTCCTACTCCTCCTTCTTGTCCCACTATTACAGATCCGACACCGTCTTCTCCTATAGTTTCTTCTCCTCCCTTATTGCATGACACTCCACCTTCATCATCGATGTCTTCTCCATCTCCATCACCTCCGGTGGTTCCGTCTCATCCCACTTTTGCTTTTCATTATACCCGTCGTCGACGTGTTATGGATGAATCTACTGACGTGCCATCTACTTCTGGTGTGTCGTCTTCCTCGTCCCAGCCGACTTATGGTCTTCGGGCTTGGCCTTGCCCTCCTCCTGACCGCTATTCTCCTAGCCTATATGGCCTTTCAGTTGTACTTGAGCCTACCTCTTATCATGATGTTGTTGTTCATCCTGAATGGCAGTTTGCGATGGCAGAAGAGCTTGCTGCTCTTGAGCGCAACGGCACATGGGATCTAGTTTCTCTTCCTCCCCGTGTTCGTCCCATCACTTGTAAGTGGGTCTATAAGATTTAAGACTCGCTCTGATGGTTCTCTTGAGCGTTATAAAGCTAGTCTTGTGGCTCGTGGTTTTCAGCAGGAGCATGGTCGTGATTATGATGAGACTTTTGCTCATGTGGCTCATATGACCACTGTCCGCACACTTCTCGCTGTGGCCTCTGTTCACCACTGGTCTGTGTCCCAGCTTGATGTTAAAAATGCCTTTCTTAATGGTGAGTTGCATGAGGAGGTTTATATGCAGCCACCACCTGGGTATTCCGTTCGTGATGGCATGGTTTGCTGTCTTCGTCGCTCCATTTATGGCCTTAAGCAAGCCCCTCGTGCTTGGTTTGAGTGTTTTTCCTCTGTGGTCACTACTGCTGGTTTTTCCCCTAGTGATCATGATCCAGCATTGTTTGTCCACCTTTCTGCTCATGGTCGCACTCTTCTTCTTCTATATGTTGATGACATGATCATCATTGGCGACGATTCTTAGTATATTGCCTTTGTCAAGGCTCGTCTTAATGAGCAGTTCCTTATGTCTGATCTTGGCCCTCTTCGTTACTTTCTTGGGATTGAGGTATCCTCCACCTCTGATGCCTTTTTTATTTCCCAAGAAAAGTATATACAGGATCTTCTTACTCGTGCGGCTCTTAGTGATGAGCGCACTGCTGAGACTCCTATGGAGCTCAATGTTCACCTTCGTGCTTCTGATGGTGAGCCCTTATCTGATCCGACGCGTTATCGACATCTTGTTGGGAGTCTTGTGTATCTTGCTGTCACTCATCCGGATATCTCCTATCCTGTCCATATTCTGAGTCAGTGTGTTTCTGCTCCCACTTCAGTTCACTATAGTCACCTTCTTCGTGTTCTACGATATCTTTGTGGCACGATCTCTCATCGTCTTCTTTTTCTTCGTTCCAGCGCTTTACAGCTCTAGGCTTATTCGGATGCTACGTGGGCTAGTGATCCTACGGATCGCCGTTCACTTTCTGCCTACTGTGTTTTTCTTGGTGGTTCTCTCATTTCCTGGAAGACGAGGAAACAGACTGCAGTTTCCCGTTCGAGTGCAGAGGCAGAGTTACGAGCTATGGCTCTTCTGACAGCAGAGGTGATTTGGTTACGATGGTTACTGGAGGATTTTGGTGTTTCTGTTACTACACCTACCACCCTCTTGTCGGACAGCACAGGTGCTATCAGTATTGCGCGGGACCCCGTGAAGCATGAGCTTACCAAGCATATTGGTGTTGATGCTTCTTATGTGCGCGCTGCTGTGCAGGATCATGTTATTGCTCTTCAGTATGTGCCTTCTGAGTTACAGCTAGCGGACTTCTTCATGAAGGCTCAGACTAGAGCGCAACATGGATTTCACCTCTCCAAACTTAGTGTTGTGGATCCACCATGAGTTTGAGGGGGGGGGGTAGAGTTATATTAGTGATGGCTTTTGGCCTTTTACATTCTAGTCTCTTGGCATCCTTTTGTACCCTTTTGGCTTCTCATGTATGTGTATATATGATGGCTTTGGCCTCATAATAATATAAGTTGCTATTCCAACATCTTCTTCCAAGCAAAAGTGCACACTTCTCCGACGGTAGCGGTGGCAGGACTTTAATCAGGTGTACTGAATTTAAAGAAGTGCACTCAATTCAATTACATGTTTTTATCCTTTATATTTACAATGTTTCTATTTTTACATGATTTTGGACTTATATCTGTTGTTTTTGTGACAAGACTGTGTAGTCAATTTCACGGCTTGTATGTGGTTTCGCCACTGCTCTTCGAGACGCACAAACGGTCTGGTGCAGCATCGGCGATGCTCCCACAAAGGCCGACGCAACATCGGCGATGCTTCGAGCGATACTTCACAGCATGGGTGAATCTCACAACCCTCCCGTATCATCGACAAGGCTTCCTCGACACAGGCGATCTCCCGCAAATAGGTGATGCTTTCACAACCGTGGGGCTTTGCGAGCCCCACCCTTCACAACATCGCCGGCGATGAAGCACATCGACTTGCATCATCGCGCATGTTATAGAGCTCTTCGGCTTGTAGCACCGTCGTCTTGCAGCAGACGAAGTCTAGGATAGTTCGGATCCCGCAACACTGCCCACTGTTCTTTGCAATGTCGGACACAGCCGTGGTGGAGGCGCTCTCTTCCTCTCGTTCTCTTTGAAAAGCGGACGCAAGCTGCCGTGGTTTTTGGTTGTGCATTTGCCATTTGGTAGAGAGGCGTCCACAGTGGTCATTGAGGAGGTGACTGGAAAATAAGGATGGAGTGATGCGTGAGAGATCGAGCCTTCAAGTGTCCCAGGGCACGTGTCGCACGCTCGAGGCGGTCGAAGGGCGAACATAAATCAATGTGATTTCTAGTGTTTCCCCAATTATAAATGAAAATTTCCTCTTGCTTTTTAGTGGAATGCACATATTTTTCTTGACCACGTGTAAATCATGATGTATGCAAATGAAAACACTCTTACTAAGAAACTACTGTATTTTTCCCGAAAAAAAAAGAAGCTACTGTATTTTTCAGTTCCATTTTTTTTGGTATCCTAAACGGATCAGGTAGACGTTAGATGAAGGTTTGCTTGGCGTAGCGTCCAGTTTTGCATTTCGGGTCGGCGCCGTCCACGCCGCGCACGCGCACGCGCACCAGAGTCCCAGCTCCCAACCTCCACCTCCACCCGGGACTCCGCCATGGCCGCGCCGTGCGGCCGCGGCGCGCTGCGGCTCGTGCTCATCGCCGTCTCCGCGGCCTTCCTCGCCTACAACGCGCTCCTCTCCTCCCGCTCCCTCCTGCCCCTCCCCTCCGCCTCCTTCCCCGCCGCCACCACCGCCTCCTCCTCCTCCTCCCGCCGCCTCGCCTCCGGCGGCGCCGGCAGCGACGGCGGGCGGAGGCCGTTCCACACCGCGGTGACCGCGTCGGGGTCCGTGTACAACACGTGGCAGTGCCGCGTCATGTACCACTGGTTCAAGGAGGCGCGGCGGCAGCCCGGCGGCGCCGACATGGGCGGCTTCACCAGGATCCTGCACTCCGGGAAGCCCGACGAGTTCGTCCACGAGATCCCCACCTTCGTCGCCGACCCGCTCCCCGACGGCGCGGATCAGGTGACACTCCGCGCTCAGTCGCCTGGTTAGGTGAAACGGCAATTTTATTTACCATGTTACTCGGTATTTTTTTCATATTGTTGCTTCCCTGGTTTGCTGTTGCTGGTCGGGTAGAGTTCTGGAGAAATGTGGGTCGAAATCGAGAAATGCACGGGCTTGTTGATGCGGATCACATGAATTGGTCAATAGGAAGATCATCGAGGAAGTTTCTGAAACTACCTAGATATTAGTTTGTGTTCAGTTTGATGCTTAGTTTTTGAATTTCAGAACACTAACACATCACCACTATAACAAATTTGATGTCCCAAGCCCTCCACTTCTGCCGCACTGGAAAGGTCAGGACATAGATTATACTAATTCCACTGACACACGAGCGTTCAACTTCTGGACAAAACAACAGCTGTCCTGCCTTGCCTTGTATACAAACATGTGGGGATCAAGTACATGTGGATCTGAGAAAATGGTCAGGGCCAAGTTGATGGAAAAGACTGACTGGCAGCTAGGATGATTTGCAGGATTGGACCCTGCTGCTACCCACTTTTCATCATGTGGCGTTCAGAGCAAGAACCATCGATTTAGGACGCCAGCTGCTAATAAACCTTTGATCAGTAGTATGTCTCTCATCATGATAGAACCTTATGGTAAAGTGGAACAGTCACTGTTTGGCCATATCCTACACCTATCATTGTTCATTTTTGGTGTAGCAATGCCTAGTGTAGTGATGGACAAGCAATTCAAGATCTCACACAGTTTTTCACCGAGCTTGAGTACCGAAACCTTGTATTATATCTTTGAGAATGCATTTCTATTTTCCGTGGCAAATTTTTACCGAAATGCTACTCGTTGGTTTTTTTTCTATCTTAGTAGAGTTCATCCTAAATTTCAGGGATACATTGTTCTTAATAGGCCCTGGGCATTTGTTCAATGGCTCCAGAAGGCAGACATTCAGGAAGAGTAAGTTTAGAAAACTCATATAAGAAGCGTACATCAACCTTCAGAATCAATATCATAGTTGATTTTCATATATACTGTAGATATATCTTGATGGCAGAACCAGATCATCTTATTGTCAAACCTATCCCAAACTTATCAAGAGATGGCCGGGCAGCAGCTTTCCCTTTCTTCTATATTGAGCCCAAGAAGTATGAAAAAGTGCTGCGTAAATTCTTCCCCGAAAATGAAGGGCCAATCACTAACATTGACCCCATAGGAAATTCTCCTGTCATCATTGAGAAGGTATTTTTTCCCAGTGGAATATATTCAGAGCATCTACTCATACTGAAGTAATTAATCAATTATATTCTCCCTAATTTGCTAGGAATCTCTTTCTAGGATCGCACCGACATGGATGAATATTTCGTTAGCAATGAAGAAAGATCCTGAAGCAGATAAAGCTTTTGGCTGGGTTCTTGAAATGTAAAGGCCTACCAATCATTAATTCATTATCTAATTACGATAATATATTCAAGCTTTCAATCAGGCGTGCAGCATATCTAACTATTCTGTATACTAATGTTTCTATGCTGTTATTCTGGAAAACAGGTATGCATATGCTGTATCATCTGCTCTCCATGGAGTGGGGAACATCTTACACAAGGATTTCATGATTCAGGTTTAGTATGTGACTGTTTGGTTTACGAGCATGTGACCCATGTATTTTGGGGAATTGTGCAATTTTGCTCTGAGCTAATAATTCCATTCTGTTGTTTTAGCCACCATGGGACCTTGAAATTGGTGATTCATTTATTATACATTATACTTATGGTGTGATTATGTTATGAAGGTATATTGTTCTCTCTTGTTGCAAAATTTCCGGAGTCATCTCAGAAGTTCATTCTTTAACCATGTTCTTCTCCTAGGGCAAATTAACTTATGGAAAAATTGGGGAGTGGAGGTTTGACAAAAGATCCTACGAGAATAAACCTCCTCCTCGAAATTTGCCATTACCACCGAATGGCGTACCTCAAAGTGTGGTATGGTCCAGCTCTGCCTGCAGATTCAAATATGTATTAGTTTTCCGCTCAAGTACCTTATTATTCTGAATTTTCTGCACTGTTCATTTTTTACTCTTTATATACTGAACCCGCACTGTCTTGGTTATCTGGTCTTTTATGAAGAGTTTTCTTTTTAAAAATCTTTGTCAGCACTCAGTACACACTACATAACCAGGCGATGATTAACACATGCCACGAGTGCTTGTTTTGATATACCTCGCTCCTATGTTCTTGGAGTATTTGTTAACGCGTATAATGGAGTTTGTGTTTTCCGCAGGTGACACTTGTGAAAATGGTTAATGAAGCAACGGCCAGCATACCCAACTGGGAATCTTATGCAGCCGAGTGACCATGTACAATCCGATACTTGTCAAGCCAATTTTGTTCGCTCGATCACCGGCCAAGCTTGGATAAGTGGCATACGAGTTTATCCAGGGCCCTGACTCCAAGCGTGTGTATTCTGGCCTTGGATTGCTGAAAGACGAAAGCGAAACTAGTGCAAACAACATGATATCTTTAGTTACAGTCACACATATAGTATGTTTTAGGTGAGAATTACAATGGAAATGAGTGGGAGGTGTGTTGAGCTCTTGTTCTTAATGCTCATGCCTGCCTAATGAGCTGTGACTTCATCCTGATTCTTTTTCTGCTTCAGAAAAATCAGGCGTACACTGTATTTTAGGCAAGACAATGGAATCCTCTATTTACTTGTTTTTTCATTTGAACAGAAGCTTCTTTTTTTTGACAGATGATGGATTTTATTTACTCAAAATGAAGCATACAAACACAATGAGCACACACCCCGTCCTCTGCATAGGTAGAATGCACGCAACCAACACTAACGCACACAAATCTAAAACACGTCGGCAAAGAGCAAAGTCATGCAAGACCAACGCTATGCCTAAGCGAAGAAAAAATCAAAGCGATCAAACCAGCGATCGACAAACTACTACAACGACAATATTCGCACCAACAACCTTTTTGACACCACAAAGACCACAAGGTTCTTCAACAGCAACACAACGCCCAAACGCCACCGTCCCTGGATTCGATCATCAAAGGTCAAATTCTAGATTTTCACCATGAAGAACAAGTTCGAGCATCATCGTTGCATAACCATTCCCTCTACGTCAAGTCGCCGTCCATAGATTGTATTTCATTATCGAAGGCAAAATGACTAGAGTGAGAGACACCAAAACCCGTATAGGAGCCTTTTGCGTGCATCTCGCAACGTCGTCGCCTGTATAAACCACCGACAATAGTCACCGAATCTGGATGAAGAAACCATGACAAAGACCTTTCGGTGACCATCGCAATATGCATGAATCAAGCATTCAAGTTTGATGAGTAATATAAATTAATATAGATGTGGTTGTATAAAAAGAAGTTGCCCTTCAAGAAGTGATATATTTGGGCTAAATTTCGTGTTTTGACCCTTTTTATGAAAGCTGATCGAGATTTGACCCTGGTTGGTAAAAAATCTGGGATCTGATCCTTTTCCTACCGCCAGGGTCCATGGCGGTAGGGTATAACAGCCTACCGCCGAGGTCCCTGGCGGTAGGAAACTCATCCACATCAGCGCGACGCACACCTACCGTCAAAAAGGCTGACGGTAGCCTGTACAACCCTACCGTCGAGGTGCCCGGCGGTAGGTGAGAACATGCACTGTATCCTATACTTAAGAAAAATTTACGGTAGGGCGTGCAACTCTACCGTAAGGTCCTCGACGTAGGCTGTTATACCCTACCGCCATGGACCCCGACGGTAGGAAAATAATCAGATCTCAAAAAATTTACAAACAAGGATCAGATCTCGATCGGCTTTGATAAAAGGGTCAAAACACGAAATTTTGCCATATGTTTGCCCTTACGTACTTAGCTTGCCACGATGCTCTTTGTCTTCTGCCTACTTGGTGAATTATGCATAATCACTTCACCTACACAAGGCCAAAATCAACAACATAAATCACACCTTGACACACACTACATTTTGTTTTGCCTACATTAATCTTTATATTCTTCTGTTATACTCCTACTGAAGATAATCAGTAACCATGAGAAAAATATTCTCATTTGTCTTTTCAATTCAGCAAAGAAGAAAATTTTGGTTTCCCCGGAAGGAAAAGTCAGTTCCCTCGTTCGTACTTCTCCTCCCAGTCGCCAGTCGTCTTTCTTCTTCCCACTGCCTGCCAGATCCCCACCTCGCCGCCTCCGATGACCACAGACCCCTCCGCTCCTCCCTAGCCCCCGCCGCCTCCCCCGCCTCCTCCTCCTCCTCCGATGGAACCCGCGGCGGCGCCAGCCTCCCCCGCGCCCCCTCACGGAGGCCATGCCGCGGGGGTCGTCCGGCGGCGCCAGTACGCGGCGCTGGGGCTCACCTTCGCGGCCTACGCGGCGTTCCACGCCTCGCGCAAGCCGCCCAGCATCGTCAAGGCGGTCCTCTCCGCGGGCTGGGCGCCGTTCACCGGGCCCGAGGGGACCCACCGCCTGGGCGAGCTCGACGTCGCCTTCCTCGCCGCCTACGCGGCCGCCATGTTCGCCGCGGGCCACCTCGCGGACCGCGCCGACCTCCGCGTCCTCCTCGGCGCCGCCATGCTCGCCTCGGGGGCCGCGTCGGCGGCGCTCGGCGCGGCCTACTTCCTCGGCGTCCACAGCCTCCCCTTCTTCCTCGCCGCGCAGGTCGCCAGCGGTGTGGTCCAGTCCGCCGGCTGGCCCTGCGTCGTCGCCGTCGTGGGGAACTGGTTCGGCCACGCCTCCCGCCGCGGGACCATCATGGGGGTGTGGAACTCGCACACCTCCGTCGGCAACATCGCCGGCTCCGTCCTCGCCGCCGCCGTGCTCGAGTTCGGGTGGGGGTGGTCGTTCTTGGTGCCGGCATTCGTCATTGCCGCGCTCGGGGGCGTGGTGCTGGTGTTCTTGGTCGCTCACCCGGGTGATGCTGGCTTGGACCTGGAAGCAATGGAGATTGAGATGAATGGGGATGGTGGGGAGGAGGTGGAGCTCCTTGTAGAGGACAAGAAAGATGTTGAGGTGGATGACGATGGTGAATTGGAATTGGAAATGGGATCTCAGCTGCCTAGGGCCATTGGGTTCTTGGAGGCATGGAGATTGCCCGGTGTCGCGGAATATGCATTCTGCCTCTTCTTCTCCAAGCTTGTTGCTTATACCTTCCTCTACTGGTTGCCATTCTACATCCGGAACAATGGTATGTGCTTATATTATCACTTTGTTATCTGCTGCAACTGCTTGCTGTTTACAATCGGTCAATTGGTGAAATCGGGTACAAAAAGAAGAAATGGGTCAGGATTAGTTTGAACCGCTCTCAACTGTTGAATCATTCATCCTACCTTAGCAACCTGATATGGTAGTAGTAGTTTCACTTTAATGTCGTGGTTATCTGGTCGCTTCTTATTGGACAACATAATCTGCATTTTTGTGCACAGTCAAGAATTTAAGCTCTACAAAAATATTAATTTCTGTTTATACAATGTAATGGGGCTAATTGATGTCTAGTTTTTCTCAGGGATTGCCTTTAAAAGTTTAAATTCTCTTTTGGGTTTTATTTTCAGCATTTCTACCTTTATATAAGCAACAATGTAGCGGCATTGTTAGTTTACTTAGCAGTTCATTGTAAGAGGTTGAAATGTTGCATATTGAATTGAAGAACCCTCTTTTTGTTCAGTAAACTGAATGCTATCGACATGTATGGTCTCCGTGCATCATTTATCTGCCTAGTTTTCCAGGTACAGATATGATAACAGTTGACGCACGGGTGAGGCAGTGGTTCGTCTAGTTTATGATATTCTGTAATCTACCCATGCTTCCTTTGGTTTGCTTCTGTAGTTCTAATGGCTAGGAGTAAATTAAAAGTGATAGGTGTCATTGGAAGGTTATTACTAGTACTTTGTTACAAGCATTTTTCATTCGGTGAAGAACTTTTCCAAACTATCATTTTTAATGTTAGCTTAATCATCCTGTGTACTTATATTACATTATGCAATGTTGCAGCTGTAGCAGGCCAGTTCTTGTCACACAAGGCTTCAGGAATTCTGTCAATTGTATTCGACATCGGAGGAGTTCTTGGAGGGGTTTCCGCTGGTTTCCTCTCAGACGCAATAGGTGCCCGTGCCATAACATCAGCTCTGTTCCTCCTGCTCTCAATCCCTGCTCTTATCCTTTACCGGACATTCGGAAGCATATCCATGCGCCACAACATCGCCCTCATGTTCATCTCCGGCTACTTCGTGAACGGCCCCTACTCCCTCATCACCACGGCCGTCGCAACCGATCTCGGCACCCAGGATGCGATCAGGGGGAATTCACGAGCACTAGCAACCGTCTCTGCAATAATCGACGGCACCGGCTCTGTCGGCGCAGCATTGGGCCCCTTACTGACGGGGTACATCTCGACAAGAGGATGGAACAGCGTGTTCTTCATGCTGATCGTGTCCATTTCGCTTGCCCTTGTGTTTTTGATACGGATAGCGAGGGACGAGATAGCCGCCAAGATCGGCGCCAGGCGTTAGGTTTTGTTTGCCGGCGCTTCGAAACTGCGAGAGGATTAATTGGTGAGAGTTGTATGTCTGTAGGAGTTAGGTTACGGCCATTTCTTGGTTCATGTAAATTGGTTGGTTGGTTGGTTGGTTGCACATATGTACACCCGTGGAAATGGAAGGCTGGATACAAATGTTCCTTTTCTATTTGCACGATCTAAACGCTCTTATATTTCTTTACTAGTGATCTAAACGTTTTTATATTTCTTTACGGAAGAGTACCTCTCAGTAAGAGGATTATTAACAAAACATGACCATGTCATCCGTGTTTGTTCTGATTGCTTATTGCTTTTCCAGTTTTAGATTGTTCAACCACCAAAAGATTGCTGTGTGCAAAGTATGAGCCTGGTCCCGTCGCTTGATCTTGAAATATCAGGACGTGTGTACAATGGAAACGGTCATATCCAAAAATTACTACTAAATCATATCCAAAAATTACTGCCATGGTCAACACAACACCGTCTCATGCTAGAGATACCGAGGATGGCAGCTGCCGGTGGTGGATCCGGTGTGAGCTTCTGAGGGGCGGCCAACTGTGAGAAGATGAAGGTGATCTCCCCAAATAGAAGTCAATATTTCAGGCATGGATTGTCATCAAAGTCTAAGAAACAACACTAAACTTCAAAACCGTCTACTTTACAATCCTAAACTACAAAAACCAGACAACTATCAACCCTCCTCTGTTCAAATAAGTTTTCTAGGCTGTTTTGTTCTGTTTTCACTTGTTGACCACCAGGTCAGTAGTCAACTCAGTCGCCACGCACCTAGACATCTAAACCTTGTAATTTTTAATCCGTTTGGCAAAAAATATTGAACCAAGAATGATCAGCATACGAGTGTTCATTTTTAAAATAAATCTAAATTTTCTGGGCACTATCATTTTGTGGTCGAATTTTGACTAAAATCTGTACTAAATATGACATTTACTTGTATTTGTAATCTACTCAGCATAGTACTGCTCACTTTGGAGAAATTTCTTTGAAAAACCTAGACACTTCATTTTTTGCTCAAATTTTGACAATTTTTTTTTGTACGGATGTATTATCCTTATAATTTTAATATGTTTGAAAAAAGATTTGAACTTTCCCAAAATGATCAGCATAGTAGTGTTCATTTTCTTAAGATTTTTTTTCATGTTTTTCTGGATCTTTCATTTGTGGGTCAAATGTTGACCAAATTTTGTCCTCAATATTTATTTTCCTTGTAATTTTTAACCTATTTTGCAAAAGTGATTGAAATTGTCCAAAAATGATTAGCATAATATGGTACATTTTCGAGAATTGTTTCAAAATTTTCTAGGCACTTTCATTTTTTGCTAAAATTTTGACCAAAATTTGTCCTAATTGTTTTTCCTCATAATTTTTTATCGTTTAGGTCAAAATGATTGAAACTTTCCCAGTATGATCACCATAGTATTGTTCAGTTTTGAGAAAAAATTCAACCATTTTTGGGTCAATTTATGACAAATAAAGGGCTGACGTGACAACTGACTAGGATAGGCGACTCGGCGATCAACAGGTCAAAACAGCCCAGAAAACTGGTTTGAGGAGAGGAGGGTTGATAGTTATTTTGTTTTCAACGTTTTGGGTTGTAAAGTAGGCAGTTCCGAAGTTCAGGGTTGTTTCTTAGACTTTGGTGACAATTGGAGGTTATAATATGGACTTCTCTCATCTTCCCATGCTCTTTTTTATCGCCATGGTGGAGGAAGAAGAGCGGTCGGTTCGTTCACAAATGCAGGGAAAAAAGACCTTTTTTCACCTCACTAGGCTGACTGAGATAGCTGATTGTATGGTCAACAGGGTCACAACCAGAGTCATGGGAGGGGACGGTTGAATGGTTTTCAAAATTCGGGGTTGATTTTTCGCTGGTTTTAAGTTTATGGTTGGTTCTGAGAGAAACTAAAAATGTCAAGATTGCAAATTTTCACACTTACTCCTACTGGGCATAAGCATACCTATTTTCGCTTCACAGTATCAAGTCTCGAGGACTGAATATAACTAATCCTGTTGTTTATTTATTTCTTCTGGGATTTGCAGTATGCAAAGTCTTCAAGAGTTACATCTTAATGACAATATGTTATCTGGGGAGCTTTCGCCATGCATAGGAAATCTATCTTCTCTTGAAATTCTCAATCTATCGAATAATCCATTAATAGTGAATTTCTCATTAGTTAGCTTGTAGAAGCAATGACTGTGAAGTCGTCGATATAGAACAAGAGATGCCGACAACCACGATCTGCAATGCAAATCATCGCTCCGGAGAAAAAAATCGCCGTCACGGGTATGTAGAAGCTCCAAAATCCACAAAAGTCGGACGAGTCCACCCGAATCAACCAGAAATCTAAACCGACCGGATCTCGGAAGACCAGCCGGAGACATGACTCCACACGCACACCGCTGCCGATAAGCACACAAACGGAACGAGGATAGGGCACAATGAATATCATTTCTACACTGGGGCAACACCGCTGCCTCGCCGCACCAAACCAAACATGAAGACTACCTAAAGAAAAACTGAAACAAATCATCCATGCCGTCGTGCAAAAGATCCGGGTCTGATGTTGAGCTTGCCGCCATTTGAAACCGTGCGCTGATGCCCTTTTCTCGAGTGATCTAGCTCGGCCGGGCCACCGTTAAAGATCGGCTCGCTGGATCGCTCCGGCCGTCGCCGGCTTCATAGCTCCGCCGTCGAGCACCGCTTGACAAAGGCCGTCACTCGCCGTCGCTCAAGCACACGTCTTCTTCGTTGTCCCACAACAACCCTCGAGCACCTCCGCAACAGGTTGTCCCCTGTTTAGGACCTCCCCGCCGACGCCGACGCCGCACCCTGGTGGCGAGGAGAGGGGGAGACGACAGGTGGCGACTAGGTCTCTCAGTCGCCCGCCTCGACCCCAACGCATTGAACCTTAACTCCGCCTCGACCTCTAGTGTGATCCGATTCTGATTAGAAATGGGATTTTCTTTTCCTTCTATCTTGGGCTAAGCATCATCCAGTCACTTTGTTAAACATTGTAACCTGCAATGCCGCATGGGTTGTACTAGTAACTTGTAAAATATTCTCATGCTTGTACCCGTAGATTCTCCAAATTTTGAAATATTCGCACGAGCTTGGCGCTATCTTTTCGCGAAACGGTGGGGGGACGCCTCCCGCGCTCGATGGCTAGGAAATGAATGAAAGGAAAAAAAAACTTCTCGAAGCCTGACGCACCTGACCCGTCTCACCTCACTTCTCGCTCACGCACCACACCACAAAGGAGGCGGCGGCGGCGGCGGCGGCGACGGCGACTCCGCATCGGCCGGCGGCGCGGGCGAAGTATGTGCTGCTCCCTCTCCCCTCTCTCTTTATCTTCCCCTCCCTTCCTCCGTCCTGTTCTTTAAAGGCCGGCGGGTGAATGGCGAGCGGCGGGCCGGCGGCGGGTGGACAACGAGCGGCTGGATGTAGCTCCGATTTCTCTCTGATCCGTTTTCTCTCTCACCGGATGTCTATCTGAACCGATTCCTCTTGCCCCGATTTTTCTCCGACCTGCAGCGCCAAGGAGGCAACCAGGACACCGACGGCAAGCCGACGACCAGGACGGACACCAGCTCCCCCTTGGGTGATTTCCCCCCTCTGGTACGAACTCTAGCCGCTCGATCTGTTTAGAGGATTTACTGGTGACTGTTGTGTGTATGCTTCTGTATGTATGCTCAGTTAGCTGAAGTTCAGAGAAGAACATAGTTCAGTTTTGTGTATCTCATCTTGAAGCGATTTTTTCTTCTGTTTCAGTTCTACATTGTAGACGGGCAACAAGAAAAAGAAGCTAATTTGTGCAGCTACTGTATTTCATATACGCTTCTCCCCATGTCGGCCTTGGTTGTCCGGTCTGGGAAAAGGAAAACTAGGACTGAATGCATAAGCTATGGGCTGATGGATGAGACGGATAGGATGAGAAGACAGTATTTTGAGAACCAAATATGGAAGGATGACGCAACTTGTTTGAACATGCTTAGGCTTGGAAGAGGACCCTTCTTCCGATTCTGTCAACTTTTTAGGGACCGCCGGTTGCTTCAAGACACAATTCATATGTCTGTCGAGCAGCAAGTTGGCACGTTCTTGCACGCCGTTGGACACAACGTTAGGGATACTCCAGCTGGTGACAATTTTCGTATAACCGGTGAGGTTGTTAGTCGTTATTTCAAAAAAGTCATCCATGCCATTGGAGAGCTACGCCATGACCTCATTAGGGAGCCCTCATTGGCGACCCCAACCAAGATAGAAGGGAATCACCAGTGGGATCCATACTTTAAGGTACGGGATTTAGTGACAGCTACATCCTTCTTATTTTCTAGGCATGAATCTGGTAAGGTCCTAATATTTTAATTTTCATGAAATAGGATTGTGTTGGAGTTATTGATGGTACACACGTACGAGCCTCTGTTACAGAGGACATGAGCCTCGCTGTCGTGGTAGAAAGACCCATGCCACTCAAAATGTGATGGCGGCTGTTGATTTTGATCTTCGGTTCACATTTGTGTTGGCTGGTTGGGAGGGGTCAGCACATGATGCTCAAGTTTTACGTGATGCTTTAGAACGTGAAAATGGTCTACGTGTCCCACAAGGTAACTTGATGTAGCTACATTTGTCAATGCCACTATTTATGTATAGCAAAGTAACCTGCTTGTTGCTCATATGTTAGGAAAATTCTATCTCGTTGGTGCTGCACATGGAGCCAAACCAGGGTTCTTGCCTCCTTTTCGTGGTGTGAGGTGCCATTTAAATGAGTGGGGAGACAATCTTGTTCAAGACGAGAAGGAATTGTTTAACCATAGGCATTCTTCTCTTCGTACGACCGCAAGGCGTGCATTTGGGTCACTCAAGGGGAGATTCAAAATCCTTGATGAGGCCAAGCCATTTTTCCGCTACCCTACTCAAGTAGATATTGTTATAGCTTGTTGCATTGTTCACAATTGGGTTATAAATGATGGGTTAGATGAATTTATCATACCCGAGGCTGAATGCGTTTCCAATATTAACCATGCTCCAACGACAAGTGCCCAAGCAAATGAACTTACAAACATGGTTGGTTTCCGGCAGGGAATTGCCAATCAAATGTGGGAAGACCGTCAGAACTACTTGCAGCAGTAGTATGTAATAGCTTCATTTGAACCATTGTAATATCGTAATGTTGTAATTTGAACCCTTGTACTTGCTGGAATTTGTTTGTAATGTCACATTATGTGCTGAAATGAACACCAGTCCAATCCCAAGGCACATGACCTATCTCTGCCGTTTTCTACTCCCTATGTACTTTTCCGTCACACAATCTGCTGTGGCAACTACATTTGCAATGGCACATGACAATCCAGGACGCCAGGTCTACTTGTACTGGATTGATCTCTTCTTTTCATGGTAGTGAACCCTGGCTGCATTGGATTAGTTACTTGGAGTGTGTCTTGTTCTAGTAGATTCTTGGAGATATATCTTTCTACAAGGAGCAAGCAAAATCAACAAATCACTCTTTCTCTTGGTTCAGTTAGTCACCTGGATTGTCTGCTGCACCGCACGCCGCTCATATAATCCATGGCCTGCTTGTCTGTGGTTCATTCAAGTGGGTTTTCTTCTTCAGCGCACTAGATCGATTTGAGTCGACCCCATAGGACTTGGTCTCTGAATCTACTTATTGTTGAGGCAGAGTGGGGAATTAGTAATTTATTATTTGACTGTTTGAGAACGTTAGGCTGTGCAATACTGGACACTTCAAAGTGACTTCATTTCAGTTCATCTAAGCACCTGTTGCATTTGATAAAAAAAAGGGTTCTATGTTGAACGACTTGATTGACTTTAACCTGCTTTCTTCGATAATAGGTTCACCAAAATGTCTGAGTTGTGTTGTCTGTACTTGAGCAAATTAGAGTTCATCACTTACAACATGAGTGGAAGGGGTCATTACATCTTGTTGTTTAATTTTGAGGTCTCATACATTGCAGCAATTTATGACAACTTCTTTTGTTTCCACAGCCCATCTTCAGTTTCCACTGTAATGCGTCATCAATTTCAGCAAGACAGCCTCAACAAATTTCTATAGTGCCGTAATAACGAGCATTGTTTTACTCAACCAATCCGGATTATCATAAATGCATGTTAGAATTGCTAGAAGTGATAATTTTCTGTAACTCACAAGGACTTGCTGATTAAAAAATAAAAAACAAAAATACGTAGACCATATCTTGCACTTGAAACACAAGGACTTGCGGGTTCAAATATCAAAAACATAAATGGAAATGTAGACCAAATCTGCGAAACTTACAAGTCCAAAGATAATATTGTGTGTGCATTATATCCAAAATAAGCAGCGGTGTAGGGTTGAAAGGCATTCCAGATTTAAAATATTGTATACCATGTGCTCTTGAAAAAATAATCTTGAGTACCTGTCTATCTTACATCTTTTTTGTTTCATGTAGATTTATTGTTTTAGTAGCTAAAACATCAAAATGGCATTCTTGTCTCGTCTGTGCATATTACTTTTATTGGAACTATTTATGCCAGTGATTTACTGATTACACTTGGTTTCTTAGCAGGTACAAGATCTCTTCTTGGTAAAGTGTCATGCTTGGGGATGAAGAGTGGTCATGGATCCGACACCATTATATCTTCACTACCACGTGAAGAAGATGCTAACGTTATCCAGCCTGTAGTCAAAATGTGTGGGATCACATCAGCTAAAGATGCAGAGGTAGCGGTGGAGTCAGGAGCTAAACCTTTTGGCATGATACTTTGGCCTAACTCCAAGCGCTCTGCCGCATTATCAGAAGCAAAAGAAATATCTAGAGCAACACAATCTTATGGGGCTGAATCAGTTGGTGTCTTTGTGGATGATGTCGAAATGGAAGAACAGCGCCCTCGCTTATTCCTCTGTATGCGCTAGGTGATCAGGTTGTAACCTGCGCCTGCGGCGGTGGCATTGATGCTTCGACGGGGAAGAATGGACCGATTCAGAAGGGGGGATGGCAAGATCAGGGCCGTTGTTGCCGGACAACACCAGGGACAAGCGTGTGGGGAAGAGGAGTTGGACTTTGTCACATATTGGGCAGGGAAAGCAGAGCAAATGTGAGGGGGGGATCTGTGTAAGTAGAAGGCTGAGTCAGACCAGCCAAAAGGGTCGCTATATGTCGACTGGTCATAGTGCACACTGCTGACTGCTGCATCGCTATCGTGCCAGCCTATATGCAGCAAGTGTTTAGACTCCCATCGACACAAGTCGAAGGCTGCGCAGTCAGCATTTAGTCTGCGCCATCAGATTGAATGATGGCAAGCCGTCGGTCACCGCGTACCAGAGATTCATACTCAACTCGATCTATATAGACTAAGAGAGATCGAGCCGCTGGGTGGCTAGTCTGTGCTTCGCTCCGTCCTCCAAGAGAAATCGCTGCACCTGAGCAGCAGCTAATTAGCAAGAGTATACAGGAAAGAGCTGCAGGGAGCGCGTGACCATGCCGCGCCCCTGCACGCGGTGGATGGCAGCGGCCGTGCTATGCCTGGTGACCATGTCCGGTGCGCCGTTCCTGCCGCGGTGCGAGGGGTGTAGGCACGACGAGAGGATGGCGCTTCTGGAGATCCACAGTGAGCAATATTATTCCAATGACATGCATGCGGACTGGAGTAGCACAGATTGCTGCCGGTGGGAGGGCAGGGCCGGCCCGCCATTGTGGAGGCCCTAGTGGGATTGAGGCACAATGAACATTAACAAAGTAACATATATATTTCAACAATATATGTCATATATCATCAACGATCCGAAAAAGGGTTTCCCCCCGCTTTGTATTACAAAGCAACCAGCCGAAACATACACTGATAGGTGCTGGGGCGGAAGCAGCACATGCACGCCCAAAATGAATGACAGAGAAAAACAAAAGAAACAAATGCCGACAACGGCGGATCAACAAAAACGAAGAAGCCTCGCGACTGTTGCGCCCACCGGGGATCTTTCACCAAGCTCCAAGACTCCGTAGCGCCGGAACCAATCAACACCTCCAAGAAGGATCGCGATGATGACGACGCTGCTGCCAAGGGTTTCCCCCGGTACACGACGAGGCGAGAGGAAGGGTAGCCCCGACGCCGTCCAGGAAGGTCTGGCGGCACCCACAGGCGCCACCGCGTCGGTGTCGACCAAGCCGACAAGGGTTTCCCCCGATCCCAACCAACACCTCGGGCGCTCCGGAGCCTGCCACCAAACCAACCACCACCCAACGCCAACATGGTCTTGAGGCCCCCACGCCGTCTCACCACGGCACCGCGAAGTGAGGACTGCACAGCGATGATTCGGAGCCGGGACTAGGGGCAGCAGCACCGTCGGCACGCTGGAGGGCTCAACCTCCACCATCAAAGACGGTAGCCGTCCGGACGCAGTAGCAGGAGCACACCAGGCCCGTGGGCCCACAGGCCTGGCCGGGCGCTCATATGCCCGTAAAGCTCCCGCCACCGCGCTGCTGCCGGCACGCCGTCGGCGCCGCCGCCCCACATCCGAGCTGCTCCTCCTCCTCACCACGCAGCAGACAACGGAGCCACGCCGGGGGGTCGGCCCGCTAGGACCCAGATAGGGCCCACAGGGCCCAGATCTGGGCCGGGGGCGCGACGCCAGCCACCCTGTGCCACCACGCCGCCCCGCCGCCAAGGAGCGGCGCCGTCACCACGCCTGCCGCCGGCCACCACCGCAGGGCCGCCGGGCCGCAGTTTAGCCGATCAGCACCGCCGCCGCCCCCTGCCCCGGGAAGGGGGAACGCGCGCGCGGGGACAAGAGGGTCCGCCGCCGCCGGCACCACCCGGGCCAGCGCCCGCCGGTGGCGGCGGGGGAGAGACGGGGGAGGAGGACGCCCGCGGGGGAAGAGCTCGAGCGCCGCCCCGGCCACCTCCCGGGGAGGCGGCGCGAGGGCGGATCCGGGAGGGGGGAGGATGGGGACGGGAGCGGGGGAGCTTGACCACCGGCGGCGGGCGGGGGGGGGGGGGGGGGGGAGGGGGAACCCTAGTCGCCTCATATATCATCAACGATAATTGTAACTTCCAACCGTTCTGTCTCTTGCAATAGATACGAACGACGTCCGCATCGTCCGATTCGCGTCCAGTGGCCTATTTTCATCGCTGTTGTTTTCACGCGCACTACGCAAGAAAATGGAAAACAAGAGGGAGAGAGAGAGCCCACTTCTCCCGATTTCTCCTCTGCCCTCGTCCCTTCTCCTCCCACAACGTCGCCGCCAGCAACCACCTCGTCGTCTCCCAGCTCGCCGGCGGCCTCCCTCTGCTCCCCTGCAGTCGCAGCTGTGCCGCCGACCAGATCCACCGCAGCCCCCCACCCAGCGCGCTCTCTTTCTCTCTCTCGCGACCCATCTCTCTCTCTCCCGGGACTGCATGCCGCCGCCACATGCGCTGGACGATTCTGACATGCTCCGGCGTGTCCCTGCACGGAGCAGCACATCCCCAACCACGCCTAGCCTTGCCGTGTCCTCTCCGTCGGCGGGATTCGACGTTCTCGGCCACCACGGCTCACCCACCAAGCCCTCGCCTGACTATGAGCCGTGGCGGCGCCTTCATCATCGACGCGGCTCCGGTGGCGCCTCTCCGATGCACCCCCCCATGTGCGGCTCCGCCTCTCGGATGATGCTCCTCCGGCCGGTGGTCATGGGGTGAGCATGGACTGCACGACAAGGATTGGATGCAAACCAATGCACCTGAGGCGGAGAGATGCAAGTCACGCCATGACCTGAAGGTCCCTGCAACACAAGTTATCTAGTCCTGGAAGAAATTTGACACTTCACACCACAAAAATGGTTGCTAGCTCAGTTTGTCACCCATTTATTTGTTCCGTTTGGATGGAGCAGGAGCGTGCTAGTTGAACTAGTTGCTGGTTGTACTACTTGAACTATAATCCTTCTAATTCATACCAATTTTGCTCATGCTGTTGTACAAACTAGCAAAGTGGCCCTCGCAAATGCGCGGGCTAGTATTTGTCAAAGTTAAATTGCATGAACTATATTTTCCATTGTTGCCCTTTGGTTGTATTGAAGTGTTTGGAATATCATGGTTGTCCCTTAGAGGTTTGTTAAATCCTGAGTATGAGGGCCGCAAGACTCAGGTAACGACATAGCGATTATCGGGAATGCTTATGCGGATCATACATGTTACTGATCTACATCTCTAGAGGTTAGCACCACTCCCTTTTTTTAATTCTGCTATCCCTGGACTGTAGAATAGTAATGGAAAATTGATGGGGAGTGTAGATTGTTGTGAAATTAAAAATTGTATGGCTCCATGGTCGATGCATTATCGTGGGTATAGTAATTACTCTATGAAAAAGAATTTATCATATGTTGAAATTGTAATACTACTTGTCTTATTAAAGAAATGTTAATTGTAATTATGACGAATGTCAAATGAGTGCACTTAAGCGTAGCACAATGAGTCCATGAGGCTACACGTCGAGCAAGTAGAGTGAATTACGAAAAAGTTGATCTCTAGATTTAGAAATTGTGGCAGTGGTAGGCTTCTGAGTCTTTAGAGTGGTCCAGGTTGGCATGGTTTTCTAATATGGAGCTAATGGTAGTTTGTAGTGATGCTGTGTTAAAACCCTTCCATTACCTTAGCAATAATTATACTACTCTATTAAAGAATGCATCATCATTTTAATTATGTGGCGGAATTGGTCGTATGGATGTTTCTGTGCCTATACCTTTCTAGTCCACTAACATTCCTATCATTTACCATTTGCAATGATTATATTGTGGCCTCTTTCTACCAGCTGTCTTTATCTTTTGAATTCTTCACCCTGCCTTTCTAGCATGTGAAAGACTATGAAAAGGGACATAGTTTTCACTTGTCCTTACCAGGGGACATGCCCTCAACATTAGTTGTGATGCTAATTTTGTATTTGTAGACATTAGATATATGTAAAAACATGTACTAACATGTTAATACTATATGCACACCAAAATTACTTATATTTTTGTGCTTTCATCTAGGGTATTTTGTAGGCAAAATCCATATGTGGTCGCCTGACGTCCTCCAATATTTTACATTCTTGGTTCCCAAATTGTGAGAATAATGTAGATTTGGTTGATCTCACATGATACTTCTAGTAACACACAAAATGGAAAAAATAAGTAAAAGGGAATGCGCAAAATGAATATTTTTTGAATATCAGGATATTTTAAAAGAAAAATGAAAAAATAATGACATATTAAATCCATTATTATTAAAAAAAACTTACTGGAGGTTCTTGGAATTTCAAAATAGAGAGCAGTAATAAGTATTTCGAAAATAACTATTTTTAGTTCCTATCCCAACTAAAAGGTGCATGTAATACAGATTATTCGAAAAAAATGTTTAAACAAAATAAATTCCAAAAGGAACATATACACTATAAGAGGTACTTACTCACTAACTAATATGGTTAGATCAAAAGAGAAAAGGGAAACAAATAAAAGCATGGTAAGAAAGGAATCATCCAATCTATAGTTCTATACATAAAAATCAACTCTTTTGCACTACACAACAACAATCAAAGAAAATGTGATTATTGGTCCAAATAATCTGATGTATCTTAATTAGCTTTGGCAAACATGTCATAAATTCCGATCTGATAATGAAACGTGGTAAATTCCTGTCCAGTAATGAAAAAACCCTCTTTAAATTGGGCAAAAAATTGTTCTTCTCCTAGGATGGCCCGCTCCAAGTTGAAGATGTAGTGACGTTGTTGACCATGTGGACGCGGCCATCAGCTACGTCCAAACGTCCAGGCACTCTGGGTCGAAGAGAGCGCTTTAGCGCATCTTCAATGGCCTTGGTCACCAGAGCAAATGCCGAGTTACCCGACTTGTCCTTGAGGCCACCTTCATATATCATAGAAGACCACGTACACATGTGCGTCACAAGATGCAACACGGCACAAAGGTGGTGGCCAAATAATGGCGCTGATGATTCTTTTGACGGAGCAACCTTGGTGTCCTAGCTAGATGGTGATTTTTTTAGCTAGATGGTGATGTGAAAGCGTGACTTAGTCACGCAGGCGTCTTATGGGCATTGTCTCCCACTACCCGCTGCAAAACCAAGTTCCAGCAGAATCATAGAAGGGCACCAAGTATTTCCCGGATACAGGGAAGTGCAACTGGTGGTAGCCAAGTCGGAGAGAAGGCTATGATTATTGGTGATGACACCCTGCTTAGGCGGACAACACTGAAGGAGGTACCGTAATGTGTCAGCACGGCGGTGGTGACTTCCGGCAAGGTGCGCAGCCCGACTACTCGCCGAGTACGGCGGATACGCACGTACACGAAGTGGATGCAGATGGACCAATTTTGCGGAAGATGATAGAGTGAGGATGTGGAAGGACTGAGAGCTGGAAAGATCCAGAGAGTATACCATGGTGGCGACCTCGACATCTTCTTTTCCGTTGCAGCCCTATTCCCTCCATCTGCTATATGAAGAACGTGGGGGGTTGGACATTAATGGGGCCGTGGTGCAACGGCATGCCGGCGGAGGTGGGACAGTGGCGCATGTACCTGGGACGTGTACAAGCATGCAAGAATTTTAATACGTGCCGCAGGCAGCCAGTATATTCTGCATCTCATCTTAAACAGCTGCACCCCATCTTCCTTTTGGCCCAAGCTGGAGAAGCCACGAATCAGGAGCACAACACAAACATACTCGTGGTTGTTTTCTAGGTAAAGGATGTTTTTCCACGTAATGGCAATGGTGGGTAATTTTGTTTCACTTAAATCCGATGATGGCTATTAATCTATAATCAGTCAAATAGACGGACAGATGTTTCTGATTAACGTGGGATTTTCTAGAATATTCCTCTAATGTTGACCCGTATTTTCCTTTTAGTAGATAATAGATGATGCGTGTGGTATACACACCGCAGGCATGGTAATTAGTTAGCCGAGGCATGGTAACTTGTGATCCGGGTAAAAAAGTGGTTTGAAAACATACCCTTGTTTGGCAACTCTATGTGTAAACAGTAATTTGTTGAGCTGGGGACAGGGGCGGAGCTACAGTGTTGGGCCGGGGTCAATTGACCCCGATGACCTTGGCCCAGACCCAATTATATATATACAGCCCACAAGGTAAAATGGTGCTGTGAATTGCTTTTGACCCCAGTCACTAAAGGACCCAGCTCGTAGCAGCCCAATACTGATGCTCGTAGGCCCATTGCCGCTTTGTAGTTCGCATCCAACTCCACTTCCTAATCGATCTCCTTCCATATAACTTCCCGATGGATCTAAAAAACAGATCGGAGTTACGTACGTCTGCAGTACTTTTGGGTCGGCAGGAGCACGCAGGCCCAGTCGCCCCTTTCAATTGATTTCGCTCAGAAAAAAGAAACTACCGATCGATCTTAGATCGGTTTTGCTCGTTCTCAAGCGTGCGCCCGACGGTCCCTCACTCCCAATGTTCGCCAGAAGCGCCGCCACCGCCGTTCCCAATCTCCACTCCAAAATAAATAAGATTTGTTTCGCAGATTTGATCCGTAAGAGGTACTAAAGCCAATTTCTTCATCTAATCCCTATTGTCCTATAATATTAGGGTTTGTTTTGACATGTTGATTTTTTTAATAAATGCTCGAAGGTTGTGTGCGTAATCTAATTAATCAGGTGGATTACAATTTAGATTAGGCCTCAAGGCACATAATGTCAGGTAAGCTAGCAAGAAAGATTTATAATGAACTACTGCATCATTTGCTTCTTGGAGCAAAGACTTCTAGATTCAACTCCACATAAGAATATGATAGATTACTTTTCGAAGATGAAAGAACGTAGAGGTCAAGAAAAATAGAGAGGTAACTACTTTTGTAATAGGAGCTTATTTTTTTTATGATACATTGGTAACTATTTTTTATGTGAGGTTACTAAAAGAACATTCTACACATGTTACTTAATACGAGCTACGAATTTTTGGTCATCTACTATTGCTACTTTATTTTTTAAGAGACACATTAGTGCTACTTGTTTATATTGACCCCGGCGACCAATTATGCTGGCTTCGCCCCTGGCTGGGGAAATAATTTATTGAAAAACATACCCCGACTACTCTTGTGTCAATGGCATGGTAATATGCGCACAACACTGATAACTTACTTAGCCCATAGGTGGTAATGTTTTGACCCGAGGATTTTTTTTGTTGAAAAACACACTGGTAACTCATGTGTAAAATAGCATGGTAATATACACACAGAAGACCTGATAACTTAGATATAAACACCACGGTAACTTTTATCAGGGAGAAAAGGTATTTGAAATCATACCCCCGTTAACTTCCGTGTAAATAGATTGATAATATATGCATCACAGACCTGATAACTTACATACAAACACCATGAGAACTTTGACCCGAGGAAAAAAGTTTGTCGAAAACATGTCCCCGGTAACTTCTGTGTAAATAGCATGGAAATATAGACACTACTGGCCTGATAACTTAGTTGGAAAACAGCAGGTAACTTTGATCAGGTGAAAAAAGTTGCTAAATACATAGCCCCTGATAATTAAGTGAAAATAGCATGGTAATATATACACCACGATCATGGTAACTTATGCACAAACACCTCATTAACATCCACCCGGAGAAAATATAGTTGTGAAAATTATACCACTGATAATTTATGTGGAAAAAGCATGGTAACATAAGCACCGTAGATCTGATAACTTAGTTACAAAACTCGTGGTAACTTTTTAACCCGAGGGAAAAAGTTGCTAAAAAAATGTCTCGGTAACTTCTATGTAAATGACATGGTAATATATGAACCACAAGCCTGACTTACGCACAACACCATGGTAACTTTTGACGGGAGGAAAAAATTGTTCAAAACATACCCACGATAAATTCTGTATAAATGGCATGTTATTATATGCATGATAACTCACGCACAAACACCATAATACCTTTGAACCAGGGTTGTTTACCCCCCCCCCCCTATAATTTCCGTATAAATAACATGCTATTATACGCACAATATACATGATAACTCATGCACAAACACCGCGATAACTTTGACCCAGGATGGTGGGAGGTGAGTAAGTTGTTTGAAAACATACCCCCCCCCCCCCCCCCCCCCCCCGGGTAATTTCCGTGTAATAACACAGTAATAAATGCACAGTACACTTGATAATTCACGCATAACTACCATGGTAACTTTGACCCCAAGAGGGGTGAGGTGTTATTTGAAAACATACCCACGGATAACTTCCGTGTAAATAGTATGATATTATAACACAGTATACGTGATAACACACGCACAAACACCATGATAATTTTTACCCGGATGGGGGGTGAGGAAGTTGTTTGAAAACATACCCCCTCCCGATAACTTTCGTGTAAATTACACGGTAATATACGCACCGTAGACTGGATAACTGACGTACAATCACCGTGGTAAGTTTGATCCGAGGTGGGGGGAGAGGAGGAAGTTGTTGAAAACACACCCCTCGGTTAAAATTTGGACCCCGGGGTGTTGTTGGAAACACACCCCGGCAGTAACTTTTTGTACACAACACGGTAATATACGCACAACATACCTGTTAACTCATGTACTAATGTCGCGGTGACTTTTAACGCGGGAAGTTTTTTGTTGAAAAACATCCTCTGGTAACTTATGTGTTAATAGTATGATAAGATACACACAACAATGTTGATAACATACATAGCTTGCGTGTGGTAACTTTTTACCCAAAAAATTGTCATCGGAACATACCAACATGGGATCTAGTTTCGAGTGTCTCGTCACGATGATTTTTTTACGTGAAAACAATTTTCTAATCAGACCGACGGTTTGAGTTATAAAACATTTTGAAGTTTCGAAATAGGGGAACAATTAAGGATGATATCTGCTTTTTTTTGTTTTTCCAGTGCATGCATGCATATGCATGCGGTGAAAAAGTTGGAGGAAACCATTTTTATGTCCGGAATTTGCCTATGTAAACATCGTGGTAACTTATGTACCATAGACGTGATAACTTACATATCCCAGACATGGTAACTTTTTACCCGAAAAAAAGTCATCGAAACATACCAACATGGGATCTAGTTTCGAAAGTCTCGTCGTGACGATTTTTTTATGTGAAAACAATTTTTCAATTCGATCGACGGTTTGAGCTACAAAACATTTTTAATTTTTAATTTTGAAAAGAATTCGCTGACATCATCAATTTTGGTTTTTTCTGCATGCATGCAATTAGGCCCTTTAATTAAGCTAGGATTACTCCTGGACATCCACTCAAACAAGCTCGACATGCATGAGAGTAAATATGACGTTGTGATTTGGGTCGGTCCTGTTAGAATCGAAGGAGAAAAGCGGGACGACCGAAGGAAACTAGAAAAGTGGGATGATCGAAGGAATCGTAGCGATGAAAGGATCGTTCGGATCTATAGCTAAAAACACAACGTTTGGTATTTATCAAAGTCCTATCATCAAACATAAAAAACATAATTTTAGTTGACAAATAAAGTCTCAATACACCATCTATATGTGATTATATGATGCAAATATTGATTATAATGTATTCAAGTATAAATAACTATTGAATAAATACAATGTGATGAAGTGCGCCGAGGAGGAGGGGTGGGGGGCAATTGCCCCCTTTCCATGTTGGTTTTTTTGTCCTGTAAAATCTTTTTTCATAATTTATTTAAGTATGTAGCTAGATATATTGGGCCCTTATTTAAGATGGGCCCTAGGCCGACGCACCTTTTCCCATGGCCTAGGGCCGGCCCTGTGGGAGGGGGTGACCTGCAATTCCCGCACGGGTCGTGTCACGGCGGTCGACATGAGTAAACCTGATTTGTCTCAAAAAAAAAAAAACATGAGTAAACCTGATTCTGGCCTTTATTCACTTAACGCGACCATGTTCCTTCCTCTACAAGAGCTGCGGAATCAGTCCCCGAGTAACCTCAACATACAAGGATGCGTGCCTGGTGCAGGTATTCTCCCATCCCATCTCTAGATGCGTCAAGCTAGTTTTTAATCTCTTTTTTCACAATCTATGCAAAAGAGATAGTAGCATATTATAGAGAAATTCGAAGGATTAAGCAAAAAAAAAGGAGAAATTCGAAGGAAAACATATATACAAACACAACAAAACTCCTGCTATATAAAACTCCAGCTGTGGAACACTGGAAGGAACAGAATCTATACGTACTAATAAAGGAAATATGTATTCTTAGTCTGTCATGTAAACGAAATATGTATTCTTAGTCCGTCATGTAAATTTTATAAAGAAGTCCTGATATTTTTAAGTATCAACCCGCAGTCCAATATATAAAAATAAAATAGTTCGGCCTCTTTTTTCCAAACGTCTTGTGCCATGGGCCTGCTTGGGCCCCAGGCCATCTGTAACGGCTTTGGCCCAGCAAATCCAGCAAAAAATAATAGAGCAATGAGGGATTGAACTCTTGACCTGCAACAAGATCACATAAGCTAGGTTTAACTGAGCTACATCATGTTTGCATAAAAAATGAGGTTTTGTATCTATTATATTACTTCCACCTCGCTCCTTTGCACACAATCCCATTTGTTTATATACGTTTGCGAGTTTAAATGAATAAGCAGGCTAGAGAATTAATAAGGAAAGAGATCCACGATTCGTGAGACATTTATGGTGAAATTTAATGTGAGGAAAAGATCCAACTAAATTGGTTGCGTTGGCACGCACGCAATGATGCTTGCGAGTTCAAATTAATAAGGAAAGAGAAATACGATTCATGAGACGTTCATGGTGAAAATTAAGGGAGGAGAAGATCAAACTAAATTGACTATTGCATGCATGCAGTGACGAGAGGATCCATCGCCACGTCTTCTGCATGAACCTTCTTATGTCATTGACCGAAATCTTCATGGGCGTCTTTCTACACGTGGTGAGGTAGATCAACATGCATCTCATCCGATGGTCATGACACGTCCAACTGGAAGCTAGCGACCACTACCGATCCCTAGAGATTATTATTTTTTCCCCTGTTGCAACACACGGGCAAGTTTGCTAGTAAGGAATAATGGTAAAAGGTGAAAATGGAACCCGCGCTAACAATGAGCTCATTTTTTTCGCGAATACGCAAAGCTTGCATATCTTTTCATTGATAGAAGGAGTAGAATGAGTATATATGGGTACAACACATGACACGAACGCAGGTAGGTGTGAACATGGTGCGCGGAGCAGAGAGACAAGGGATGCTCGGCCTGAACAGAAGATACATCACAACTAAACCTACCAAGCCCGAACCACGAGCGACAATGTCGGACCAACAACAATTCCAACATCACCCGAACCAACACCGGGGACACCGCGAGCAAGCAAGATAGCGCCTTCAAGAAGGAAGACGACGTCGAGACGCCGTCGCCATCCGGTCCGGGGAAACCAGACCTAGGGTTACTCCGGAGCTCGAAGAGGGGCGTAGCTTAAGGCCTTGGTAGCGCCTCCAAGAAGGGAACAACACCCGCGGGCGCCGTCGCTACCAGCACCGGCAAGCCGAGCAGAGATCTCTCCCTGGCCTGAAGCTGAGCAATCCCATAGCCGCCGAGTCTGGAATCAAAGATGGGGAAGTCTGCATTGGTCGGAACCGCCATGTCGGGAGGGGGTTGGCGGGGCTGCACTTGCTGTCGTAGGGTGCCACCGCCTCCAAACCCACGAGCGTTGGATCCGGCAAAAGGGGGAGGCTTTGAGGAGTACGTGGTGGGGCAGACGAGGAAGTGAACCACACGGAGGGCATGGGGCGACGGCGTCCAACAACGCCAACAAACTGGGACTCGAGAGACGCAGATCCGAGCTGCCGTGGCCTTAGCCGTCGAGACGTCGGCGAGCCAAGTAAGCCGGAAGGGACGCAGCTACCTGGTGACCGATGCCGGAGCTGCCCGGCAAAGACACTGACAACAAAGACACCAGAGAGACGCGGGCCAAGGCCAGGGCTGGAACAACGCCACCGAGTGCCCGCCGCGAGGAGCTCCATGTCTGCCACAACCACAGATGCGTCGCCGCATCCCGCGAGAGCAGTCACCATGGCTTGGGGGGAGGAGTGCCGCCGGAGCGCCGCCGGCCGGCAAGCTCATGCAACAGTTGGTAGAGGGCGCGCCAAGTGGGGTCCCGGGGCCGCGGGCAGAGGGGGTGGGGAGGCGCACGATGGTTTGTGACGCCCGCAGCGGTCGATGATGGACGGTGTTGGGGCTGGCCGGAGCCGCGCGGGCAGGCCGTCTGGAAGGACCGGGACCTGCTTTGTCGGACCAGCAGGAGGCTGCTGCCGCGAGGGTGGGGGCGTGGCGCGGGGTGGGGAGGTGGTGACGTCCGCCGCGGCCGAGGTTGGACGCGCGGGGGGGGGGGGGGGGGGGGGGGGGGCTGGCCTGAGCCGCGCGGGCAGGCCATCGGGGAGGACCGGATTCGACGTTGCCGGACCAGCACGAGGCTGCCGCCGTGGGGGTGGGGGCGTGGCTCGGGGCGGAGGGGTGGGGGGGTTGCCAGGGGGCGTGAGGAGGCGGATCCGCCCCACCGCCACTTTTCTCGGGTCTGACGCGGCTTCGCCGGCTGGCCCTCCGGCGGCGGCGATGCGGGAAGGGCGGCGGAGAGGCCTACGAGCGGCAGTGGCTAGGATTCCTCCCGTGTCGCCAGAGGAGGGCGACGCGGGAGGGGGGGGGGGGGGCAACAATGAGCTCATTTAAGAAGAGAAAACATTTTTTTAATCCCAATAAATATCTAAAGATGTCTGTGTGTGTGTGTGTATTACATATTCATTTTCATCAATATATCTTTCCAGCTATGGTGAACAAAAAATGTGGGCCAAAATAGACTAAACTTTTTTTGTTGGGGCCAAAAATTTGTCTTCTTGTGTAACGTACAAATTAACCATTTAAAATAAATTTTATAGGTACGTAAAACACATCCATTATACCTACAAAGTTGGTTTTAGATTTCTTTGGACTTTTTTAGACAAAAGGACTCAGCCGTGCTGTAAATTAATAAAGCCCAACGACACTAACCCGAGTTCAGCATCCAACAAGACAAACAGAAGTTAAGCCATAAAACAACACCGACTGCAGAAACAGTCAAGGCTAACGCAGCAGCAATAACGATAGAGGGCACGCATGCCCCAACCTAAAAGCAAAACTACAATCGAAGAAGGAAGAGCAGACGACTGGAAGGGCCCCAACACCTCCCTAGAGGCCGCGTCATGTTCTATAGGGCAGATAGAAATCACGAGGGCCCTCACTCGGTAGATCAACTGGTTCATGGCCTCTAGGTCATGCTTCTTAATCAATGATCTCCACAACTGCAACAGGAAAACAAGTTTAAAGACATGGTTAGCAGGTTTGGAAGGAAAAACATGCTCTATGCTAAACTTGTTTCTAGTGGTCCACAACACCAGCACATTGCCAAGAACCCCACCCAAAAGATCCGCCTGGCATACCCAGAAAGAGAGGCGGCCAGAGGATGCAAATGTAAGAAGGAAGTGGGCCCCACTGAACGTTAAAGATCGACCGGATGCTTGCCCAGAAGACATTAGCCAGATCACAACATAAGAGGATGTGCTCAGTATCTTGAAGGGCACTACACAGAGCGCAACTGTCCGAACCAGGGACATTGTGGATCCGGAGCAGGGAGCTTGCCATGAGTCGCTTGCCAGAGAAAAATCACGACCTTGAGCAGCACCCTAGCCCTCCAAATATCCTTAAATATCGACGTCACCGAGCCTCAAACCAAGTGCGAGTACAGAGATTTAATAGAAAATCTACCAAAAGAGGACAGAAGCCAAAGCACGAGGTCCCTTGTGTCCGACGTATGAAAACAGGCAGCAAGGCGATGCCAGACATCTAACTCTACAGGAGGCAAGGCCCGACGAAATCCCAAGTCCCAGCCGTTCCTAGAGAGCTCCAAGATGGAGATCTTAGGGGATGAGCAATAAGAAAAGTGAACATGGAAGGCCAAGGAGAGAGGACCATAACCAAACCACCAACCAAGCCAGAAACTAACCGAGGCCTCACCCCCAGGCACAAACTTAACCAGGGCGTGGAAGTCATCTCGATCCTTAACCAAGCTACACCATAATTGGGAGCCCCTGGCAGCACTAGCAAACAAGGGGTTCCCAGCAAGAAAGTATTTGGCTTTGAGAATATCAAACCAGAGAACATCGGGCTCAACATGAAGGATACGCCACCACCATTTTGTAACGAAGCATTTGTTCATAACAGAGGTGTTAGTGATACCCACCCCACCATGGCTTTTCGGACGACACATAATATTTCACCTAACAAGCATGTACTTCTTTTTGTTGTCCCTCGAGTTCCAGTAAAAGGCACTGCAGTGCTTATCATACCCAGCGTGTGTGCCCTCTGGGAGACGATAGAAGCCCATAAGAAACATGTGAAGGGAAGAGAGACACGCATTCGTCAGACACACTCTCCCAACAGTAGAGTTGTACCGCCCTCTCTAGGGGATAACATGGTTTCCTACCTTAAGAACAGAGGGAGAAAAATATTAAGAGCAAAGATTAAAGTATGAGATGGGGAGCCCAAGATAGACAAAGGGGAAGGAGCCCAATTTGCAATTCAGAAGATTAGAAACCCTAATTTCTTCCTCCCGCGAGCATCCAGTCAGCAGGACCTCGCTCTTGGAGAAGTTAATCTTCAGCCCCAACAAGACCTCAAAGGAAAGGAGTAGAAATTTTAAATTAGCAAAAGGCAAATGTCACCATTTTGCACCATAATAATTGTATCATCGGCATACTGGAGATGAGAAATCCCATCAGGAATGAGGTTAGAGAGGACCGGGGAGATGTGGCCCGCCGCAACATCCCGGTTTAGAATGCAGGAAAGGACATCAATGGGCCGGATGGCGATGGCCGCGAGGCTGGAGGCAGGTGGGAGTATGGTGGGCTCAATGTTGAGGTATTCAGCGGTGACGGTGACAGAGATGGCAAGGGCCTCAATGGGAGAGCGTGGGAAGGATGCCGGGATGACCAGCAGCCCCACGCTGGACGTGTTGCTCTCCCCTGTCGAGAGCACTGGGGAACCCTCACCGGCAAGGGTAGGCAACGGGTCCACTAGGGCGACGATCATGGCCAGAGGATAGAGGTCGGGCAACCCGGTCAAGAGAAGGGGTTACGCGACGCGTATTCGCCCAACCACTGGAACACCCCGACCGTGGGCAGGATGCGAAGGGTCGCGGGAAGGTGAATGACTGTCGTCCGAGGGCTCCTCGTCGTCGTCCAAGTACAAGTGGCGCGATCAGTGATGATGCCGCCCGTGGTAGTCATCGTCACCCACTCGGGCCGCCTGCAAAGTGGCCATCATCTGAGAAGCGCGGGCGACCCACGTGGTTGGGTGGCTCAGGGGTGATCTTGATATCGTAGCCTTGGTCGTTGAAGAGAACACGGATGGTTGCCCAAAGCTTGGAGGAGTCTAGGGATTTTACCTTGACCCGGACGTCCTCCTCCTTGCGTAGCGAGAGCTCGTCAACCACGACAACCTTGCTGAGGATCCGAGACATGTTGCGGATGACCAGCTCGGACCTCGCAATGCCGGGCAAACCCGTAACGAAGATCCATGCCGTGTCTAGGACCGCAACCACCCTTGGGTCGCGGTTCGGTTCTGATATATCCACCACCAGCTTGTTGAGGGCCAAGGTGATCTCGGCGTTGCGCGTGCAATAGCCGTGGCTAGTAGCGTCGGGGAAGAGCACGGTGAACTCGTGTCCGGAGGTTGGAGTCGCCTGCCAGTCCTACTGGCACCGATATAGGTGGTTGATGAGGTCGCCTACTAGAGGTAGGGTCATAGACCTGACATCTAAGGCCCACCTGGGGCCCCACATTATCATTAAAGTCCCTGGACTAGAGATGCCTTCGTATGCATATGAAAGATTCACTCGGATTCACCAAGCCACTCGGACGACATCCCACCAGTCGGATCAGTGTCTACATTCGGGATTAAGGGAGCTGAGACGACGTGGGAGCTGCAACGTTCGAGGGACTTAAAGTCACACATGAAGTGTTGTGAAGACTGACGTTACCTGTAATGCCCCTAGTTAAAGCAGCAGTTTCAAGTAACGCCCACAGTTACTAGTATTAGTTGCCCTTGTAATGGTGCTCGGCCGGCGGAGGCGCACTCTATATAAGCCACCCAGCAGGGGTTCCGCACTCTACTGTATTGATACGCCCCTAAAGAAACACAAAGCCCTCGTGCACGAGACATAGGGTCTTTACCTCCTTCGAGAGGGGCCTGAACTTGCAAAATCCGAGTGATACACTTGCGCCGTAGCTAGGCTCCGCCCCTCTTTTGTACCCTTGGTATTATTGTCAGGCTCGTTCCCTCGACATTTGACGCCCGCCGTGGGGCTGCGCGTCTAGCAGATTCCGGCGCAGGTGGAGTTTTTCCACTCACCATGATGACACTCGGCGGAGAAATCCTCTTCGGTTCCCTCAGCTTTGTTGCCGACAATTCGGCATGGCTCCAGGAGGCTCCGCTGGACACGGATGCGCCACCCACCCATGGCGCGGTGTATTTTCTTGCCGCCACGTTCGGAGTTCTACTCCAGCAACCGTTGGTTCCATACCAGTCGGTTCCCCTTCGTGTCGCCGGTGGTCGCCGCAAGCGCTCCGGACGCTCGCGACTACAGCGTTGGATCAAGCACGCTGTGGCTCTTCAAGCCATGGTTGGACAGGTGGCGATGCTCGACTCCGGCGAGCCGACCCTCGATCTATTCCCCTCCTCGTGCGATGGCTCTTCCGACGAGTCCGAGTGCGAGAGCAGCGAGCCCGCTACAGAAATCCTGATGGCCGACACGAGCAGAGGGCCGCCGGGGTTTTCCGCTGATGACCCTCGCGGTCGTGCTCGCGGCCATGACGGTGATGACGTGGATGGCTACATTCCCCAGCCTCTCAATCGGGAGCAGCGGGAAGAGCTCAGGCAGCGGAACAAGCATGCTCTGCTCTCCCCGATTACCGGGACTACCCGGGAGGAAATTGCCTTGGAGGCCACTCGGCAGGCCACCTTATCCGAACGCGAGCGGCTCGAGCGACTTCAGAAGTCACTCGACGACCGCGCTGCTCGGGACTGATCCAGTTCCAGCCGCAACGGCAGGCAGTTGTTTCCGAATGTTCGCCCGCATAACTACCATGTGATGCGTACTCCGCTGCAGAATTTGGTGGCAGCCACTCGGATAGCTGATTCCATTCAACCGTCCGATTCGGCAGCTAGAGAAGGCATTCGATAGATATTGACGCTGCTGAAAACTGCTTTGGAGCAAAACTCCGTGGTATCGCAGTCGCATAACTGCATTCATAGTAAATCCGTCCGAGCGGATACAGTGCAATCGGCCCACGGCCCAGTCTTGCCAGGAAGGAATCGACGGTCTCCTCCTCCTCCTCCGAGAGATCTGTATGGAGGGCGCTGGCGAGACGACCGCGACACCAGTCGGACGCCCCCTCCGAGGGGCGGTTCGTACGACCAACGGCTCTATGACGGCGGTCGACCTCGCGAAGAGGACCGCAATCGAAGTCCCATTCGGCACAGGGGCTACGGAGAAGACGACCAGCGCCCCCCACGTCCCAACGCCAGGTCCATCATCACCCAGAATGTGGTTGATAGGGCCAGGCAAGACAGGGACCGAATGAGCGGCTGGGGAACCTCCGGTCTCGGGTGCTTCAGTAGGTACATCCGAGAGGCTGGGATACCCTCCAACTACAGGTTAGCAACGAGAATCAGAAAGTTCAATGGCGAGTCCAAGCCAGAAACCTGGCTCGAAGATTACCGAGTCGCCATCCAGATCGGTGGCGGCGACGATTTCATCGCGATGAAGCATCTTCCTCTTATGCTCGAGGGATTAGCACGGGCTTGGTTGAACCAGCTTCCCACGAGCTGCATATATTGCTGGGAGGACTTGGCCCGAGTGTTCGTCAAGACATTCGAGGGCATGTACAAGCGCCCGGGTGGCTTGACCGAGTTACAACATTGCGTCCAAAAGAGCAATGAGACTCTCCAAGAGTTCATTCAGCGCTGGAGCACGTTGCACAACACTGTGGAGAATGTGACAGAGCATCAAGCTATTTGCGCCTTCAAGGCGGGCATTCGGTACCGCGAGCTCATCCCGAAGTTCGGCTGGACCGAAGTCCAGTCTCTCAGTCAGGCGATGGAGATCGCCAATCATTACTCCAATGGCGAGGAAGAAGACCGCCTCCATAGCGGCAAGGGTCAGGCCAGCGACGCTCCTCAATCGGGAGGCAACGGTGGTAAGAAGCAGAAGCGCAAAGCTGAAGCAACCGGCAAAGCGGAGGCAGCGGCAGTGCCTAGCCAGAGCAAGGGCAAGTCGAAGAAAAAGAAAAAGGATTGGGCCTCCAAGAAGAAGTCCGAGTCCAGAACCGACGTCCTGGATCAGCCCTGCCATATTCATACCAAGAAGGATGAAGAAGGCAACTTAGTATACCCGAAACACACCACTCGGGAGTGTTGCCTGCTCAAGCAAGAGATGGGTGGAGAGCCCTCCGAGGGCAAAGATGATGACAACGTCGGCGAGGAAAACACCTCCGGGTATCCCAACGTCGAGAAGGTCCTCATGATCTTCGCTGATGTGGAAAGTAAGATCCGACTGAAGGTTATCAACCGAGAAGTCAACATGGCGGTTCCGACTGCCACCAAATACCTTAACTGGACGAAGACTCCCATCACCTTCGATCAGTCGGATCACCCAGCCCACATACTGACCCCCGGGCGGCAGGCGCTAGTGGTTGATCCGACCCTCAACGGGGTCCGGTTGCGTAAGGTCCTCATGGACGGAGGCATCGGTCTCAATATCATTTATGCTGACACACTCAGAGTGATGGACATCCCGATATCCCGACTGAGTAAGAGTAACATGCATTTCCACGGGGTCATCCCCGGGAAAAAGGCTGAATCCCTCGGGCAGATAGCCCTTGACGTTGTATTCCGTGGCGAGAAAAACTTTCGGAAGGAGCGGCTTACCTTATGCTATATCCATGGTTCACACTCATCTATTGAGTGAGGTTGAAAATGCTGAAGCGCGTTAGAAGTACGATCCAATTGCCTGACTTGACACCATGGTGCTCATGATTTGTACTTACATGGTGAAGACGGAGTCATGCCATGCTAATATGATAAAATTAGTGGGGAGTAACATTCTTTAAGGATCATGTATTTTGAAAGTTAATCATGATGTTTATGTTTATGGATATTACTATGTTGATGTTTATTAGTTCAACGTTTCTCTATGATCATGCCTAAAAGAGATTACATGTTGGGTAGCATGTCACATAAAAAAATCCATTTTTATCGTTTACCTACTCGAGGACGAGCAGGAATTAAGCTTGGGGATGCTGATACGTCTCCAACGTATCTATAATTTTTGATTGTTTCATGCTATTATATTATCATTCCAGGATACATTTTAAGCATTTATTTATTGTTTATTATTATTTTTTAGCACTAACCTATTAACCCAGTGCCCAGTGCCAGTTGCTGTTTTCTACTTGTTTTTGGCCTTTCAGGAATATTGTACCAAACGAAGTCCAAATGCCCTGAAACTTTTGATGATTTTTATGGACAAAAATAAGACCTGGAAGCTTCAGAGGGAGACTAGAGGCCACACGAGGTGGCGCCAAGCCAACAGAGCGTGCCTAGGGGGAGTGGTTGCGCCCTGATGGCTTGGGACCACCTCTCACGGCCCCTTGACCTAATTCCTCCACTATAAATTCTCTAATATTGGGAAAACTCTAAAGAGCCTCCCAAAACACTTTTTCCGCTGCTGTAAGTCTCTGTTCCGCCATGTGCCCATCTGGAGCCTTGTTCTGGTGCCCTGCCGGAGGGGGGATCGATCACGGAGGTTCTCTACACCAACCTTCCTGCTCCCATGGTGATGCGTGAGTAGTTCACCACAGACCTAGGGGTCCATATTTAGTACATAGATGGCTATCTCTCAATATGTTCTTCAATGCAAAGATCACCACCATTCCCGTAGTGATCTATCCTATGTAATCTTCTTTGAGGTGTGTTGTTTGGGATCCAACGAAATGTGGGTTTATGTTCAGATTATTCATTAATAATATTTGAGTCTTCTCTGAATTCTTATATGCATGATTGCTATAGCTTCGTATGTCTCTCCGATCTATCGGTTTGGTTTGGCAAACTAGATTCATTAATCTTTAGTGGGAGTGGTGCGTTGTGATGGGTTCAATCTTGCGATGCTCAATCCCAGTGACAGAAAGGGACATGACACGTATTGTATTGCTGCCATTAAGGGTAAAACGATGGGGTTTATTCATATTGATTGGATTTACTTTGTCTACATCATGTCATCTTGCTCCAAGCATTACTCTGTTTTTACTTAATACTCTAGATGCATGCTGGATAGCGGTTGATGGGTGGAGTAATTAATAGTAGTTGATTCAGGCAGGAGTCAGTCTACTTGCTTATGGACGTGATGCCTATATTAATGATCATTGTCGTGAATAAATATTACATAACTATGCACTTTTCCATCAACTAGCAAAGTGGCCCGCTCGATGTGCGGGCTAGAAATTTATAAAGTTTGATTGATGTTAATATATTATTTGATTAGTCTAAATAAAATTTGGAATTACATCCGATGACATTATAAAATACAAGAATTATGTGAACATAGTTTTATCTTTGATAAATTTGGGGATTTATTGATATATAAATGTATTTATAAATTGTACAGATGCTTTAACAACATATATAATGAGGAGCAAAGATCAAGTTGATTACTGTCCATGATAGTAACAATTTATTCTGAAAATATATAGTATCAAAATTTTATGTTCTATATAAAAATGTAATAATGCCATAATTTTAGATTAGTTAGTTCAATGCCACACAATATAACCTTTATTTTGGTGTTGCTTTATTTAGATTCACATACATTTTTCAATTCAATTGTGGTGAATTAGTGGGAAATGATGTTTGTCCCATATTCAGCAAAAGACAACAAATATTGAGTATGGCCAACCCAACGACTATTTGAAGTCCTACCAGGAATTGTTTGCGAGTGCATCATCTTTTAATGTGCCAAAAATATGTACTACTTATTTATCTTAGTTAAATAATACATGATATCTTAAACATTTATATATTATTATAGGTGTATATGAGTATATAATTGTGTTGATAATAAAATATAAAAACACTGATAAACTATTATTTACAATAAATTAATGATATTGATTCATACACTGTTATACATTGAGTCATAAGAGTACCAACAATTGCAAGATCAGGTGCCCTATCCTTTTTAGTGTAGATCTGCACCTCTATGCGTGTTTGCCATTTTGTGCATGACGATACTGATTGTGCCTACCTTGTTTCCTCATATTTAGTTCTTGCTTACATATACAACTGTATTAATCTTTTATTAACATCAGTTCAAAAAACAAATGGCCAACATGTTTTCAATCATTTAGTTTGACTAATCAATGCTCATTTACGCACTTATCCATCGATGCATGTGAATGTAAAAGTTTATATGTAACTACGATGAGCTATTTGATCGTGATCATTGCGTATAATTATGATAATTTGTCTTTTTAGGTTTCTTTAGGTATGACCAATTATGATACGTGTAGGTATAATTACGATAACCACTGAAAGTGATGCGTTCAAGTATTATCATGAAGATACGTCAAACATGATACGTTTAGGAACACTTGGGAATATCCGCCGGTAATATGCTTTGCTAAGCGTCCACTTAGTAATATTAAATATAATATAGTATTATGTGTTTGTTCTAGATATTGTGGGATTCGCTTGCGTATTTATGAGGGCTAGACCTTCTATTTTAATATTTTCCCTGATGCACTGATTTTCCTAGGACTTTGGTGCCCATGCAAGTGCAATCTCTCTCAAAAAAAATAAGGCTATTAATGATATTTCACTTAGAGACCACCTGAATAAATTGCTAGGTCCTACATAGTAGAACACGAAATTGCTGAGTTCGCTAGCCGTACTTCGCTGTTAAATTAAATATACATGCTTGTAATGTGGACATTGTATGTTTAGCCGGATAATATATATAGGTAACTAAATTTATTTAGCTCAATTTTATATTTAACACATATGCATCAATGACATTGTAGGAGCTGTCGAGAAGTTTGGAATACCTAGTAAAAAGGTTATACTTGTACTTAAGAATCCTGAAATTGCATTAGAATAATATCTAAAGTAAGATGGAAAGCAGTGGATCTATTACATATGACCCCGAAGTTCTATAATAGGATAATTGAAAAAACACTCATTAGGTAAAGCTAGTGAAAATATGGTTGATCTTATATAAACTGTCATACAAATTGAATCATAGACATCAATTTTTTTTTGCTTTTTTTAATGAATCTGGCACATTTTTGAGAATGCTCAGAGAAGAATGTTCCTCAAAGGATAACTCTTACAGTTGTATAATATGTCGACCACAATTACATTTGGATTTTACGTTCATATAACGTATTTATCATGGCTAAAAACTGACTGAATAATCTCGATTTTGTGGGATGATTGCATAATCTCTTTAGGTACACGTAAAATTATTACTGAACCAATTCGTTGCAACAACCAAAAAAAAAACGAATGCTAGAATCCATAACTTGTGGCATAAAAACTGGATATGTTGTGCTAAAGTTATATCTTCGATATCAAATTCGTTTTACTACTGGGACCAAGTACTATGGTGCAGAGGGCCAAATCACAGTACATCAACAACCGATGTTAGCTGAGAAAAAAGGTAATCTGTAATGCCAACTATGGAAATGCATATATAATACGAATATGCAATGGTGAATGACATGAGTTTGTGAAACATAGTATTGATGCGCGCTCCAATGCATTACAGATATGAACAGTTTATCTATTGTAATTAGAGAAATTACATTCTTCCAACTCTTCTAGCTCATCACGAGAACACACTGAATTGCTGACTTTCCTTTATGTGTTTTGGCAGGTAGCTGTAACAGATGTACATTACTTTTTTGATCAAAAATTTCCCAATGTTCTTGCAGTTGCCTGCTACATTTTTGTTTTTATTTTAAGACTTGGCTTGACGATCCCTTGTGCTACTTGTTGTACTAAAATATTTTCCTCCCATATCCATAGAAATACATCTTTTGTCGATCTGTATCATCCAAGCTAGAACGGAAAAAGCCTCCAAGTTCGCAAATGCAACTTATCAAAAGAAGGCAAAAGGTGAAATACTTAGATATTAGATGATGTGTTCTCGGTCTGCCAAAAGACTCGACAGACCAATCAAGATAAATATACATGCGTAACATAGTATCTCCAGCCTCTTGATTGTGTATGTGCATGAAATTTTCCATCTTCCTTCACCCCAACAATTTACATCTAGAGGTTGGATCCTATCGGCCACCTACGCGACTTGCTGCTAGAGGTGGCCGGCGGCTACCGCAGACATGGAATTCAGAAGGGACATAACAAATAAGAAAAATAGGTCGTGTATTTTATGTTGTATACTCCCTCCGTCTCACAATATAAGAACTTTTTGCAAACTATGTTAGCTCGCAAAAAGTTATTATATTATAGGACGGATGGAGTACAAAATAGATTTTGGGTTAGAGTGGGTCAGTTTTTCACTGGCACACCTTAGTATTTTATTCATCTTCAAATTGGATCTTTTATCTACTGAATTAAAGATCAGATGCTTCTATTTTGTTTTTTCAGTGGCATACCTGGATATTTATTCATCTTCAAATTGGATCTTTTTATCTACTGGATTAAAGATCAGATGTTTCTATTTTTCTGGGATTTGTGAGCAGGAGGAAGCCGCACAGTCAAAGAATATTCCGAAGCAATACGCTTTTATCTTTCGCAGCAGGCAGCGTCACCTCCGTCTGGTTTTGACCTTGAGAGCTACTCATCAACTGGGAACATGACACATGCATCCAAGCTTTTTATCCCGTTGAGTACATGCATGCATGCATGCATATAGCTCCATGCATACGTCATTTTATTACCACGAATACATGCATGCATAAGAAAGGCATCAATGTGCACGTACCTACGTTGACGGGTGAGACGTCATGGGTCGTCAAGTGGCGTAGAAACAAAAGGAAAAAGATAGATGAAACGTTTTTTTGCATTGTAATGGCACAGGTGGGTAATTTTTTCCACTTATATATTATCTAATGGCTGTAGATTTTTAGTCTATTGAATTAACGGTCAGATGTATCTAATTTTTGTGGTAATTTCTAATATAATTCTATTTTTACTGTTAACCCGTTAAATACTTTTTATATATAATAGATTGCCCAACAGAAATTTGTCTACCCACCGTATGCTTTCTTCGAGAGAGAAGCCTCTAGCGAAAACTATGGCCCCTGGGTCTTCACACATATTATTACAACAACTCCAAAAATATTGCTACCATTATTTACTTTCTTTTTATTTGCAATTTATATTTACCGATCTATCAATATTTAATCCTTGCAAGTAACGAGTTCAAGGGGCTTGACAACCCTCTCGCCCGCGTTGGGTGCAAGTGTTTTATTCTTTGTGTGTAGGCGCTGAAGACGGGAATTTGCGTGGTTTTTCTATTGGTTCGATAACCTTGGTTCTCACTGAACGAAATACTTGTCTCTACTGTGCTTCATCTCCCCTCCTCTTCGGGGAAAATCCCAACACAGTTTACAAGCAGCAGTGCACGGGGCAGCGGTCTCCTCTTCCATGGATTGAGCGGGATGTTGGGGTGGTTGAGCGGTGGCCGTCGTTGTGGCAGGCTGTGTGGGCTACATGACTACGGTGGCATCGAGGGTGGACATGAGGCGCTGGAGTGGATTTGGTGTCCCTGTAGGTGGTGGTTGACAGCGGTGATCCGCGTTGCACACTTGGCTGCGGGGCTTGGGCGAGGACCGCCGGCTTGCTGCCGGTGGTGGTTAGTTGGGTAGGCTGCGGCGACGATGGGCTTGGTGAGCTCCTGGAGAAAATCTAGCTCGAACTCTGTTTGATGCCGGTGCCGTTGGCGTTCTTGGATGTCGATCCCTACTTGGAGGCAGCACCGTGGAGCCCCTTCACCTCCCTCGTCATCTCAGTCTCAAGCTTCCGGGGTGAAAATTCAAGTTCTAACCTTGGTTGGAGCGGGCGTGGTGGCATTTCCTCATTGCTTCCCTCTTGGGGGCGACGCCTTGGAGGTCCCGTCTTTCATCAGTGGCTCCCGCGGCTTTGTGGTGTCGACGTCGGCCAGGAGGGTGTGTGGCCTCGGGGCCGGCATGGAAGTCGGAGCGACGGCTCCGAATATCTCGTGTGTGTTTGGTGTTGGCTTTGCTTGCTTGGGAGACATGGCCAGCGACTAGGATGGTTCGCGGCCTCGGGGCCGGAGTGGAAGTCGGAGCGGCGGCTCCAGAAATTCTCCTGTGAGTAGTTGTTGGCCCTGGTCACTTTGGCGGCAGTGTCATCAACTAGTTTGGTGCGTGGCCTCGGGGCCGGTGTGGAAGTCGGAGCGGCGGCTCCGGAGTCCTCTGCAGAGTTTTGGGGTGTTGCCTCAGGCCACTTAGGTGGCAGAGTTGTCGGCTCGGCTGGTGCGTAGCCTCGGGGCTGGTGTGTGTGTGTGTCTCGCAAAAGTATCCGTTTCGGCCAGTTTTCCTTATTAACTGGACAATTCTCTTCTTCTTAATGAAAAGCAGAGTTCCTGCTGGTTCCTAAAAAAAACTAAGCGTTTGGATGACGTCACTAATCAGCCAGGCCCACATGTCAGGCTGAGTTGGAGAAAAAAAGCTGCCATGTAGGCAAATTGATCGGTTCTTCTTTCTGCTTCTCTCTTTGGCATATTATCAAACACCTCATGTGCAAGTTGAGCGGTGGCGATCCCATTCTCTCGCTCAATCCAGCCAGCATTGGTATCTAGTGGCGAGCACAGAGATAAGGAGGAAATCGTGCAGGACCTCGTTGATACGTCCATTTTGCATCATGATTTATTATTAATAATTATAATATTCTTGGTCATTATTCTACTTTATAATACAATTCTTATGCCTTTTCTCTCTTAATTTACAAGGTACATCACAAAGAGGGAAATTACCGGAAACTGGAATTCTGGACCTGAAAACCAAGAAAAAGGCAGAAAATTCTCTAGACTCCAAATGACCTGAAACTTCACGAGGATTTTTTCTGTAATATATGTTAATTTATGGAGCAAAAATATAATAGAGAGGGCCACCTGTTGGTGCTAAGCCATCAGGGCACGCCCACCCCCTTGGGCGGGCCCTGATAGCTTGGGAGGCCCACAGACGGCCTCCTCCCCCCTCTTCTTCTATATGATGGGTTTTGACCTAGAAAAAAATAGGACGATACTTTCGGGAGAGATTCTGGGCAGAGGCCCTTTTAATCTCCAGCAGAGAGATTCTGCCGGGGAAACTTCCCTCCGGGAAGGTGAAATCAAAGCCATCATCATCACCAACGCTTCCTCCTTCGTGGGAGGACCAATCTTCATCAACACCATCTCATCTCAAACCCTAGTTCATCTCTTGTATTCAATCTTTGCCTCAAAACCTCAGATTAGTACCTGGGGGCTACTAGTAGTGTTGATTACATCTTGTAGTCGATGCTTGTTGGTTTACTTGGTGGAAGATAATATGTTCAGATCCTTAATCATATTTATTATACCTCTGATATTGAACATGGTGATGATGTGTGAGTAGTTACTTTTGTTCCCGAGGACGTGGGAGAAGTCTTGTTATAAGTAATCATGTGAAGTTGGTATTCGTTCGATATTTTCATGATATGTATGTTGTTGCTTCCTTTAATGGTGTCGTGTAAACGTCGACTACATGACACTTCACCATATTTGGGCCTAAAGGAAGGCATTGTGGAGTAATAAGTAGATTATGGGTTGCTGATGTCTACTACACAACTTTATTCTTTTAGACGTTGTTGGGCCTCTAAATGTAGAGTTTTGTAGGACAGTAGCAGTTTTCCCTCAAATAGATCACCTAAGGTTTATCAATCCTTGGGAGGTGTAGGATGAAGATGGTCTCTCTCAAACAACCCTGCAATCAAATACAAGAAATCTCTTATGTCCCCAACACACCCAATACAATGGCAAATTGTATAGGTGCACTAGTTCAGCGAAGAGTTGGTGATACAAGTGCAATATGGATAGTAGATATAGGTTTTTGTAATCTGAAAATATAAAAACATCAAGCTAACAAGTAGTAAACAACGAGCAAAACGTTGTATAAATGCTTGAAAATAAGGCCTAGGGTTCATAGTTTCACTAGTGCAATCTCTCAACAATGCTAACATAATAGAATCGTATGATCATCCCTCAACATGCAACAAAGAATCACTCCAAAGTTCATAAGTAGCGGAGAACATAATATGAAATTGGTGTAGGTAGTAGAACCACCTCAAAGTTATTCTTTCTGATTAATCTTTTGAGCTATTCCTATAAGTGTCACAAAAAGCCCTAGAGTTTGTAGTAAAATAACACCTATGATACATATCAATCCACCCTAATGTCACCTAGATACTCCAATGTCACCTCAAGTATCCATGGGTTAATTATTCGACATGCATCAAACAATTTCAGATTCATCATATTCAATCCAACACAAAAAAATTCAGTAGGACAAGAACGTGTATCAACCCATATGCATAGATTACCCCATTGTCACCACGGGAATCCACAAGTTGAGTACCAAAACATATATCATGTGAATCAATAAAACACCCCATTGTCACCACGGGTATCCACATGCTAGACATACATAAAGTGATCTCAAATCCAATATTCAATCCGACATAACAAAATCTCAAAGGGAAAGATTCAATTCATCGCAACAGGATAGCAAGGGAAGAACACCATATGATCCAACTATATTAACAAACCCGTGATACATCAAGATCTTGTCATCTCAAGAACACGAGAGGGAGAGAGAGAGATTAAACACATAGCTACTGGTACATACCCTCATCCCCGAGGGTGAACTACTCTCTCCTCGTCATGGCCTCCACCGGGATGTTGAAGATGGCCACCGGTGATGATTTCCCCCTCCGATAGGGTACCAGAAAGGCTTCAGATGGGTTTTTCTTCGATACAGAGAGTTGCGGGAGCGGAGCGGAAGTTCTAGGTTTATTTCTGAGGGTTTCTGTATATATAGGATTTCTCGACGTTGGAATCACGCTAACCGGAGGCACGAGGGGCCCACAAGCTATCAGGGCGCGCCCAGGGGGGTGGGTGATGACCCACAAGTATAGGGGATCAATCATAGTCCTTTCGATAAGTAAGAGTGTCGAACCCAACGAGGAGCAGAAGGAAATGGTAAGCGGTTTTCAACAAGGTATTCTCTACAAGTGCTGTACGTAACGGTAATTGATAGTTTGATAGCAAGATAAATCGCAACAAGTAACAAGTAACAATAGTAGCAAAGGTGCAGCAAGGTAGCCCAATCCTTTTTGTAGCAAAGGACGGGCCTGAAAGTACTCTTATATTAAGCAAGCGCTCTCGAGGACATATGGGAATTCTGTTTAGTCATGTTCATCATGTCGAGTTAATTCACGTTCGCTACTTTGATAATTTGATATGTGGGTGGACCGGTGCTAAGGTGCTGTTCTTACTTGAACTAACAACCTACTTATGATTACCCCCTCTCGCAAGCATCCGCAACTACGAAAGAAGAATTAAGATAAATCTAACCATAGCATGAAACATGTGGATCCAAATCAGCCCTTTATGAAGCAACGCATAAACTGGGGTTTAAGCTTCTATCACTCTAGCAACCCATCATCTACTTGTTACTCCACAATGACTTCCCTTAGACCCATAACATGGTGAAGTGTCATGTAGTCAACGTTCACATGACACCACTAAGAGAAGTAACAACATACATATCATCAAAATATGGAATGAATACCAACTTCACATGATTACTTATTACCAGACTTCTCCCATGTGTCTTCAGGAACAATAGTAACTACTCACACCTCATCAACATGTTCAAGATCAAAGGTGCAATAATATTAATTAACGATCTGAATTTTTTTTCTTCCACCAAGTAATCCAACAAGCATCAACTACACGATGTAATCAACACAACTAGTAACCCACAGGTACCAATCTGAGGTTTGGGGACAAAGATTAAATACAAGAGATGAACTAGGGTTGGAGATGAGATGGTGATGGTGAAGATGTTGATGAAGATTGGTCCTCCCACAAAGGAGGAAGCATTGGTGATGACGATGGCTTCGATCTCCCCCTCCCGAAGAGGGATTTCCCTAGCAGAATCTGACTGCCGGAGTGCAAAAAGGCCTCTGCCTAGGTTTCCGCCTCGAGACTGCGGCGCTTCGTCCCGAAAGGTAGCTTATGATTTTTTTCTAGTGTAAAACACACCATATAGGAGATGGAGGGCCTCGGGAGGCCAGCCAGGGGCCCACCACACATCAGGACACGGCCTGGGGGGGGCACCCTGATGGTTTGTGCCTGGCTGGTGGCCCCCCTCTGGTATATTTTGGGCCCATAAATTCACATATATTCAATAAAAAATCCTCGTGAAGTTTCAGGTCATTTGGAGTCTGGTGATTTTTCTGCCTTTTTGTCGTTTTTCCGGTCCAAAATTCCAGTTTCCAGATAATTCCCTCTTTGTGATGTACCTTGCATATTCAGAGAGAAAGGGCATAATAATTTTATGATAATAGGTAATAATGGACAAGAATAACATAAATATGAATAAGAAATCATGATGCAAAATGGACGTATCAACTCCCCCAAGCTTAGACCTCGCTTGTCCTCAAGCGAAAGCCGAACTCGAGAGTAATGACCACATAATTTGAGAGAGAAGTGTCGATAAAAACAGAATACGAATATGGGAGCATCATGAATATCATTATAGCAGCAAGTATTTCATCATATAACTTCTCATAAGCAAGTAATTCTCTTCACAATTATTGAAGTATGAAGCATAAACCTTATTGACAACCAACAAACGATGCTTTTAGTCATGGTGATAATCATAATTCATCATATTCAAGAGAAGAGTCTATATAAGAGCTTTAATTGTATCAAACCCACATACTCAACTATCATTTAGTCATCTATTATTGTTGACACTCATTGCATATTTTGGGAGCTAATGTTTTTGCCGGACACATAGGAAGATAGGGGCTTCATTTGCCACCCAATTCATTTACCTCAAGGATAATGTCAACAATAATAAATCATGATTCCTTACATTCAACTGGATATATATACTTGGATCTTTCCTCAACATGTGATGCTTGCCACTAATAGAGTTTATAACTTAAAAGAAGGGAAAATATTAATGACTCTTGGGTAGAAGTAAAAACTTTATGAAAGTGAAGGATATGCCCTTCGCAGAGGGAAGCAGAGGTTGTCATGCGCTTTTATTTGATTAGATGTGCAATCTCTTAATGCAAAGGAACTTCACTTTATATTGCCCCTTGTGATAGCGAACTTTATTATGCACTTCGTCGCTTTTATTTCTTCACCATCACAAGATCGTACAAAGCTTATTTTCCTTTTCAATAAAAGATCATACATGATTAAAGACAATTTTTATTGCTTATGCACCAACGACAACTTACTTGAAGGATCTTATTCAATCCCTAGGTAGGTAAGGTGGACTCTTACAAAAAGAAACTGGGTTCAAGGGGTTATGGATGCACAAGTAGTATCTCTTGGTGCGGAAATCTTGGCTAGCAAAAGATCTAAAGGAAGCATCACATGTTAAAGGATCCATGCCTATATAACTTCTATGCAAATGTAAGTAATCATGACCATTAGGTTGTCTTCCATGTCCAACTTCAACACTTGATCATCATTTAATATTTGGTGAGGGTTCGTAATCATAGATGATGTCGAAGATAGTGTATTTGCATGAAGATCTTCTCTTCTCTATCATAATCTTGCATAGATTACAACAATGGCTATGGCTATATTTGTTCTATTCTCAACAATTTTCATAGTCCACACTTACTTTTTATGTGAAGTCATTACCTCCCATGATATAAGCATATGATCTTTACTATTATTTTCATTGCCATGCTATGATGATTGATGCAAGAGAGTAAAGCACACACACTCAACTAATCTTTATTATATAACTCTCATACTCGATTACAAGGATAGGTAGAACTCAAAGCAAAATCCTAAGCAAAGCAAATCTGAAACTTTATTTCTCTAAACCACGAAATAACTAAAGATCAAGCTAATAATAAAAGATGATGGTAAAAAGTGATGATGATACGATACCGGGGCACCTCCCCCCAAGCTTGGAACAAGCTAGGGGTGGTGCCCATACCCATGTGCTCAAGTTTTCTTCGGTGATGGTGGTGGTGTGCGGAAGTCCTCCATCTTCCAAGGCATAGGTTCCCCATCATGGAAAGAAACTCTTGTCTTTGGAATCCTGAAATCAGCAGCGAGGCTCATCCTTTTAAACCTAGATTCATACTCACAATTCTGGGTTTGGAGTTCATAGATTTGATCTTGGAGGTGCTCGATCCGCTCTTGAAGTTTGAAGAGAGCTTCTCCCACGCTCCTTGTGTCAATCTTGTTCTCGCGGATAAAGTCCGTGATCATTGAGTGATTAGCACTCAGACCACGTTCCACCATCCCTTGGCACTTGAAGATCTCTTGCTCCACTTCTGCAAGCCTGGCCTTGTCACTTCCCTCCTTGTTGGGTCCTTGGACATCCTGGATGTGGAGCACCCCCTCACGCATCTCAATGGCTTGAGCATGCTTCATCACCTCCGGCAAGTAGGGGTTGATGACCTTCTCAAAGAACTTGTCTTTAGATGAACTTGGGGAAGTCATGGCGATCTAGATCTATCAGAAAAACAGCTCAAAACAAAAGCAGAGGAGAAACTCGCGATGAGGTGGTCAAAACATACAAGAGTATATATAATTAATTTTTCTAGGTCAGAATACATGTTCGGGAAGAAATCGGAGTCGAGAAGGCACACGAGGGCCTCACAAGCCATCAGGGCGTGCCCCAGGGGGGGGCGCCCTGTTGGCTTGTGCCTCCCTTGTGGGCCCCCCCTGATTCCATTTTATTTTTGGAATTTTTCTAAAATACTAAAAACAACAGAAATTATTTTTTTGGAATTTTTAGAGTCGGTTTACTTACCGTATCACATACCTACCCCCTTTTCAGGTTTCCGGAGTGTTCCAGAAAGCCTCCCGTATGTGTTCTTCCGGTGTTATCACTTGAATGACATTAGTCTCTTCATTAATGGGCATACCTGAAATATTATGCTTGATTCTTTGCCCATTCACCACCCTCGGGTTTTTGCCTTCGAAGTTATTAATTTTTATGGCACCGGAGCGATAGACCTCCTCGACAACATATGGGCCTTCCCATTTGGATAAAAGTTTTCCTTCAAAAAATCTTAAGCGAGAGTTGTACAAAAGCACAAGGTCCCCTACATTGAATTCCCGTTTTTGAATCCTTTTATCATGCCATCTTTTAACTTTTTCTTTAAACAACTTAGCATTTTCATAGGCTTGTGTCCTCCATTCATCTAGTGAGCTAATATCAAATAACCTCTTGTCGCCGGCAAATTTAAAATCATAATTAAGTTCTTTAATTGCCCAATAAGCCTTATGTTATAGCTCAAGAGCTAAATGACAAGCTTTTCCATACACCATTTTATACGGGGACATCCCCATGGGGTTCTTATAAGCAGTTCTATAGGCCCATAGAGCATCATCTAATTTCTCAGACCAATTCTTCCTAGATCTATTAACACTCTTTTGCAAGATTACTTTTAATTCTCTATTACTCAATTCAACTTGGCCACTAGACTGAGGATGATATGGTGATGCAATCCTATGGTTAACATCATATTTAGCTTGAAGTTTACGGAAAGCACCATGAATAAAATGTGAACTACCATCAGTCATTAAGTATCTAGGGACTCCAAACCTCGGGAAAATAATTTCCTTAAGCATTTTAATAGAAGTGTTATGATCAGCACTACTAGTTGGAATAGCCTCTACCCACTTAGTAACGTAATCAACAGCAACTAAAATATGAGTATACCCATTCGAGGAAGGAAAAGGTCCCATGAAATCAAAACCCCATACATCAAATGGTTCAATGGCAAGTGAATAATTCATAGGCATTTCTTGATGTTTACTAGTGTTACCAACCCTTTGACATTCATCGCATGAAAGGACATACTTACGAGCATCTTTGAAAAGAGTAGGCCAATAAAAACCAGATTGTAATACCTTGTGTGCAGTTCTGTCAGCAGCATGGTGTCCTTCGTAAGGTTCAGAATGACACTTCCTTAAGATTTGTTCCTATTCATGCTTAGGTATACAACGTCTAATAATACCATCTACTCCTTCTTTATAAAGACGTGGGTAATCCCAAAAGTAATGTCATAAATCATAAAATATTTTTTTCTTTCGTTGATAGGTGAAGCTCAAGGGGGAGGTAGCTCAGGCGTTCAAGGAGAGGGTCATTAAGGAGGGCCCTTGGGAGGAAGGAGGTGATGTAGACAACATGTGGATGAAGATGGCGACTTGCATTCATAAGGTGGCCTCAGAGGAGTTTGGAGTGTCCAGGGGAAGTAGAAGAGAAGCTAAAGATACCTGGTGGTGGAACGATGATGTCCAGAAGGCAATTAAGGAGAATAAAGAGTGTTTCAGACTTCTATATCTGGATAGGAGTGCAGACAACATAGAGAAGTACAAGATGGCAAAGAAGGCCGCAAAGTGAGCTGTGAGTGAAGCAAGGGGCCGGGCGTATGAGGACCTCGACCAACGGTTAGACACGAAGGAAGGCGAAAGGGACATCTATAAGATGGCCAAGATCCGAGAGAGGAAGACGAGGGATGTTGACGAAATCAAGTGCATCAAGGACGGAGCAGATCAACTCCTGGTGAAGAACGAGGAGATTAAGCATAGATGGCGGGAGTACTTTGACAAGCTGTTCAATGGGGAGAGTGAGAGCTCTACCATTGATCTGGAAGACTCCTTTGCTGATACTAGCAGGCTTTTTGTGCGGCGAATCCAGGAGTCGGAGGTCAAGGAGGCTTTGAAGAGGATGAAAGGAGGCAAGGCAATGGGCCCTGATTGTATCCCCATTGAGGTGTGGAGAGGCCTCGGGGACATAGCGATAGTATGGCTAACCAAACTTTTCAACCTCATTTTTCGGGCAAACAAGATGCCAGAAGAATGGAGACGGAGTATATTAGTACCAATCTTCAAGAACAAGGGGGATGTTCAGAGTTGTACTAATTACCGTGGAATTAAACTGATGAGCCATACAATGAAGCTATGGGAGAGAGTCATTGAGCACCGCTTAAGAAGAATGACAAGCGTGACCAAAAATCAGTTTGGTTTCATGCCTGGGAGGTCGACCATGGAAGCCATTTTCTTGGTACGACAACTTATGGAGAGATATAGGGAGCAAAAGAAGGACCTGCATATGGTGTTCATTGACTTGGAGAAGGCCTATGATAAGATACTGCGGAATGTTATGTGGTGGGCCTTGGAGAAACACAAAGTCCCAGCAAAGTACATTACCCTCATCAAGGACATGTACGATAATGTTTATGACAAGTGTTCGAACAAGTGATGGCGACACTGATGACTTCCCGATTAAGATAGGACTGCATCAAGGGTCAGCTTTGAGCCCTTATCTTTTTGCCTTGGTGATGGATGAGGTCACAAGGGATATACAAGGAGATATCCCATGGTGTATGCTCTTTGCGGACGATGTGGTGCTAGTCGATGAGAGTCGGACGGGGGTCAACAGGAAGTTGGAGTTATGGAGGCAAACTTTGGAATCGAAAGGTTTTAGACTTAGTAGGACTAAAACCGAGTACATGAGGTGCGCTTTCGGTACTACTAGGCACGAGGAGGAGGAGGATGTTAGCCTTGATGGGCAGGTGGTGCCGCAGAAGGCCACCTTTCGATATTTGGGGTCAATGTTGCAAAAGGATGGGGATATCGATGAAGATGTGAACCATCGAATTAAAGCCGAATGGATGAAGTGGCACCAAGCTTCTAGCATTCTCTGTGACAAGAGGGTGCCACAAAAGCTAAAAGGCAAGTTCTATAGGACGGCGGTTCGACCCGCAATGTTGTATGGCGCTGAGTGTTGGCCGACTAAAAGGCGACATGTGCAACAGTTAGGTGTGGCGGAGATGCGCATGTTGAGATGGATGTGTGGCCACACAAGGAAGGACCGAATCCGGAATGATGATATACGAGATAGAGTTGGGGTAGCGCCAATTGAAGAGAAGCTTGTCCAACATCGTCTGAGATGGTTTGGACATATTCAGCGCAGGCCTCCAGAAACCCCAGTACATAGCGGACGGCTAAAGCGTGCTGATAATGTCGAAAGAGGCCGGGGTAGACCGAACTTGACATGGGAAGAGTCCGTAAAGAGAGACCTGAAGGATTGGAGCATCACCAAAGAACTAGCCATGGACAGGGGTGCGTGGAAGCTTGCTATCCATGTGCCAGAACCATGAGTTGGTCGCGAGATCTTATGGGTTTCACCTCTAGCCTACCCCAATTTGTTTGGGACTAAAGGCTTTGTTGTTGTTGTTGTTGTTGTTGTTGATAGGTGAAACTAGGTGGGATATATTTTGTAGCAATATAATTAGCATAATCAGCATACCAAGGAGTACTACATGAAGTATTTATAGCAGCAGGTTATTCATCAGGAAAATTATCATCAATAGGCAGTGGGTCATCAAGAACATTTTCCATTCTAGACAAGTTATCTGCTACGGGGTTTTCAGCTCCCTTTCTATCAACAATATGCAAATCAAATTCTTGAAGAAAAAGCACTCACCGAATAAGTCTAGGCTTAGCATCTTTCTTCTCCATAAGGTACTTAATAGCAGCATGATCCGTGTGAAGAGTTACTTTGGAATCGACAATATAAGGTCTAAACTTATCACATGCAAAGACAACTGCTAAAAATTCCTTTTCAGTGGTGCCATAATTTCTTTGAGCAGCATCTAGGGTTTTACTAGCATAATGAATAACATTCAGTTTCTTGTCTACTCTTTGCCCTAGAACAGCACCAACAACATAATCACTAGCATCACACATAATCTCAAATGGCAAGTTCCAATCAGGTGGTTGAACAATGGGTGCAGTAATCAAAGCTTTCTTAAGTATTTCAAAAGCTTCTACACAATCATCATAAAAAACAAAAGGAATATCTTTTTGAAGAAGATCAGTTAATGGCCTAGAAATCTTTGATGAAACGCCTATAAAAACCAGCATGACCAAGGAAACTTCTTATACCTTTGATATCTTTTGGGCATGGCATCTTCTCAATTGCGTCAACTTTAGCTTTGTCCACTTCAATACCCCGTTTGGAAATTTTGTGCCCAAGCACTATACCTTCATTCACCATAAAATGGCACTTCTCGCTGACGTGGCTTGAGACTGCGTCGGTATTTCCCCAAAGAGGAAGGGATGATGCAGCACAACGACGGTAAGTATTTCCCTCAGTTATGAAACCAAGGTTATCGAACCAGTAGGAGAACCATGCAACACTATGTAAATGGTACCTGCACACAAAGAACAAATACTTGCAACCCGACGCGAAAGAGAGGTTGTCAATCTCTCCAAGGTAAAAAGATAGATTAGATTGTAGTAGATTGGATAGATAGATCGCACAAGAACACAAAATAAAAGAAGCAAATAAAAATTGCAAGGTATTTTTGGGTTTTTGGAACAATAGATCTGAAAACAAAAAGCGACAAAAGATAGATCGGAAAGCAATATGTTGGAAAAGTAGACCCGGGGGCCGTAGGTTTCACTAGTCGCTTCTCTCATGAGTATAGCACACGATGGGTAAACAAATTACTGTTGGGCAATTGATAGAAGATCAAATAATCATGACGATATCCAAGGCGATGATCATTATATAGGCATCACATCCAAGATTAGTAGACCGAAATGATTCTGCATCTACTACTATTACTCCACACATCGACCGCTATCCAGCATGCATCTAGTGTATTAAGTTCATGGAAAAACAGAGTAATGCAATAAGAACGGTGACATGATGTAGAAAAGATCTATTCATGTAGGAATAGACCCCATCTTGTTATCCTTAATAGCAACGATACATCCGTGCCTCACTGCCCTTCTGTCACTGGGAGCGGACACCGCAAGATCGAACCCATCACAAAGCACCTCTTCCCATGGCAAGAAAAATCTAGTTGGCCTAACTAAACCAAAGATTCGAAGAAGAAATACGAGGCTATAAGTAATCATGCATATAAGAGATCAAAGAAGACGCAAATAATATTCATGGATAGAAACTGATCATGAACTCAAAATTCATCGGATCCCAACAAACACACCGCAAAAAGTCATTACATCAAATAGATCTCCAAGAGACCATTGTATTGAGAATCAAAAGAGAGAGAGAAATCCATCTAGCTACTGCCTACGGACCCGTAGGTCTATGGTGGACTACTCACGAATCATCGGAGAGGCACCAAAGAGGATGATGAACCCCTCCGTGATGGTGTTAGATTGGATCTCGCGGTTCTGGAACTTGCGGTGGCTGGAAGTATTTTTCGTCGACTCCTCTAGGGTTTCTGGAATATTTGGGTATTTATAGAGCTCAGAGGTGGTGGAGGGGGTTCCCGAGGCGGCCACAACCCACCAGGGCGCGCCCGGGGCCTCTGGCGTGCCCTGGTCTCTTGTGGGCGGCCTGGGCTCCCTCCTGGGTACTTTTTGGCCCACTGACTTCCTTCTGGTCCAAAAAAATCTCCAAAAAGTTTCATCACGATTGGACACCGTTTGGTACTGATATTCTGCAAAGTAAAAAACAAGCAAAAAACAGCAACTGGTACTTGGCAGTATGTCAATAGGTTAGTCCCAAAAAATGATATAAAGTTGCTATAAAATGATTGTAAAACATCCAAGACTGATAATATAACAGCATGGAACTATAAAAAATTATAGATACGTTGGAGACGTATCAGCATCCCCAAGCTTAATTCCTACTCCTCCTCGAGTAGGTAAATGATAAAAACATAATTTTTGTTGTGGAATGCTGCCTAACATGTTGATCACATATTCTTTTCTTTGGTAGCATGGACATTTGGACTTCTAGATGGTTCAAAGCAATAGTCTAGTTTTGGCATAAAGACTTTAATACTCTGATACGTCCATTTTGCATCATGATTTCCTACTTTTATTTATAATGTTTTGATGTATAATACTGCTTTAGGGAGTGATTCTAATGCCTTTTCTGTCATAATATGCAAGGATTGCACAAAGAGGGGGAATACCGGCAGCTGGAATTCTGGACCTGAAAAAGCACATAAGAGATACCTATTCTGCACATCTCCAAATAAGCGGAAAATTTATGGAGAATTATTTTGGAATATATAAAAAATACTGGAGCAAATAACTACGGGAGGGGGCCACCCTGCTGAGCACAAGACACCAGGGCGCCAGGCCCCCCAGGCGTGCCCTGGTGGGTTGTGCCCAGCACGGCCCACCTCCGGTGCCCATCTTTTGGTATATAAGGTCTTTTGACCTATAAAAAAATAAGGGGAGGACTTTCGGGATGGAACGCCGCCATCTCGAGGCGAAACTTGGGTTGGAGCACTTTTGCCCTCCGGCGGAGCGATTCCGTCGGGGGAACTTCCCTCCCGGAGGGGGAAATCGAAGCCATCGTCATCACCAACACCCCTCTCATCTTTGGGAGGCCAATCTTCATCAACAACTTCAACAACACCATCTCCTCTCCAACCCTAGTTCATCTCTTGTGTTCAATCTTTGTACCGGAACCTCAGATTGGTACCTGTGGGTGACTAGTAGTGTTGATTACCTTCCGTAGTTGATTACTATATGGTTTATTTGGTGGAAGATTATATGTTCAGATCCATTATGCTAATCAATACCCCTCTGATCTTGAGCATTTTTATTATTTGTGAGTAGTTACCTTTGTTCTTGAGTTCACGGGAGTAGTCATGTTGCAAGTAATCATGTGAATTTGTTATGTGTTCGATATTTTGATGATATGTATGTTGTGATTCCCTTAGTGGTGTCATGTGAACGTCGACTACATGACACTTCACCATTCATGGGCCTAAGGGAATGCATTGTGGAGTAGTTATTAGATGATGGGTTGCTAGAGTGACAGAAGCTTAAACCCTAGTTTATGCGCTACTTCGTAAGGGGCAGATTTGGATCCAAACATTTAATGCTATGGTTAGATTTTATCTTAATACTTTTCTTGTAGTTGGGGATGCTTGCGAGGGGGTTAATCATAAGTGGGAGGTTGTTCAAGTAAGAACAACACCCAAGCACCGGTCCACCCACATATCAAATTATCAAAGTAGCGAACACAAATCAAACCAACATGATGAAAGTGACTAGATGAAATTCCCGTGTACCCTCAAGAACACTTTGGCTATTATAAGAGATTGTTCTGGCCTATCCTTTGCCACAAAGGGATTGGGCTACCTTGCTGCACTTTATTTACCGTTACCGTTACTTGCTTGTTACCAATTATCTTGTTATCAAACTATCTATTACCTATAATTTCAATTCTTCCAGAAATTACCTTGCTGAAAACCGCTTGTCATTTCCTTCTGCTCCTCGTTGGGTTCGACACTCTTACTTATCGAAAAGACTACGATTGATACCCTATACTTGTGGGTCATCAAGACTCTTTTCTGGCACCGTTGCCGGGGAGTGAAGCGCTCTTGGTAAGTGTAAATCGGTAAGGAAAAACTTATACTACGTGCTGAAATTTATTGTCACTTTCTACTATGGAAAACAATCCTTTGACGGGTTTGTTCGGGGTATCTTCACCTCGACCGGAACCACAATTAGTTGCCCCTCAACCTGCTGCACCTACTGAAAATATTGGCTATGAAATTCCTTTGGGTATGGTAGAACAACTGCTAGCTAAGCCTTATGCAGGAGATGGAACTGAACATCCTGATATTTACCTAATACATGTGAATGAAGTTTGTGGATTATTTAAGCTTGCAGGTTTACCCGGAGATGAAGTTTAAAAGAAGGTTTTCCCTTTATCATTGAAGGGAAAAGCATTGACATGGTATAGGCTATGGATGATATTGGATCATGGAACTGGAATTGATTGCAATTAGAATTCCATCAAAAGTTTTATCCCATGCATCTAGTTCATCGTGATCGGAATTATATATATAATTTTTGGCCTCGTGAAGGAGAAAGCATCGCTCTAGCTTGGGGGAGGCTTAAGTCAATGTTATATTCATGCCCCAATCATGATACCCCGAGAGCAGTTATTATTCAGAATTTTTATGCTCGGCTTTCTTATAATGATCAATCCATGCTCGATACTTCTTGTACTGGTTCTTTTATGAAGAAGACTATTGAATTCATGTGGGATCTCTTAGAAAGAATTAAACGCAACTCTGAAGATTGGGAACTCGACGAAGGTAATGAGTCAGGTATGAAGCTTAAGTTTGATTGCGTTAAATCTTTTATGAATACCGATGCTTTTCACAAGTTTAGCACTAAATATGGCCTTGACTCTGAGATAGTAGCCTCTTTCTGTGAATCATTTGCTACTCATGTTGATCTCCCTAAAGAGAAGTGGTTCAAATATCATCCCCCTATTAAAGAAGAAATTAAAGAACCTGTAAAAGTTAAAGTTGAAACCATCATTTATAATGTTGATCCAGTTGTGCCTACTGCTTATATTGAAAACCACCTTTCCCTGTTAGGATAAAGGAACATGCTAAGGTATCAACTGTGGTTCGCAAGAGTAATATTAGAGCACCTAAGCCCTCTGAGCAAATTAAAGTAGAACCTAGTGTTGCTATGGTTAAAGATATCTTGGTACAAAATATTGATGGGCATGTTATTTACTTCTGTGATGAAGCTGCTAGAATTGCCAAACCCGATGAAAAAGATAAACATAGACCCGTAGTGGGCATGCCTGTGGTCTCAGTCAAAATAGGAGATCATTGCTATCATTGCTTATGTTATTTGGGTGCTAGTGTGAGTGCTATTACTTTTACCTTATACCAAGAAATTATGAATGGCATAGCACCTGCTGAAATAGAAGACATTGATGTTACTATTAAACTTACTAATAGAGACACCATCACACCACTTGGGATTGTTAGATATGTTGAAGTCTTGTGTGGGAATGTAAAATATCCTACTGATTTTCTAGTTCTTGGTTCCCCACAAGATTACTTTTGTCCCATTATCTTTGGTAGACCTTTCTTGAGCACCGTCAATGCTAAGATAAATTGTGAAAAACAAACTGTTGGTGTTAGTTTTGGTGATGTGTCTCATGAGTTTAATTTTTCCAAGTTTAGTAGATAACCTCGTTATAGAGAATTATCTAGTAAGGATGAAATAATTGGTCTTGCTTCTATTGCCGTGTCTCCTACCGATCCACTAGAACAATATTTGCTAGACCATGAAAATGATATGCACATGCGTGAAAGAAATGAAATAGATAAAATTTTCTTTGAACAACAGCCTCTCCTAAAACACAATTTGCCTATTGAAACCCTTGGAGGTCCTCCTCCACCTAAAGGTGATCTTGTGTTTGAATTAAAGCAATTGCCTGATACTTTGAAGTATTCTTATCTTGATGAGAAAAAGATATATCCTGTTATTATTAGTGCTAACCTTTCAGAACATGAAGAAGAAAGACTATTAAAAATTCTGAGGAAGCACCGGGCTGCTATTGGATATACTCTTGATGATCCTAAGGGCATTAGTCCCACTCTATGTCAGCACAAGATCAATATGGAACCTGATGCTAAACCCGTTGTTGATCACCAACGGCGGTTGAATCCTAAGATGAAAGAAGTGGTAAGAACTGAAATATGAAAGCTTCTAGAAGCAGGTATAATCTATCCCATAGATGATAGTAGATGGGTAAGTCCCATTCATTGTGTCCCTAAGAAGGGAGGTATTACCGTTGTTCCTAATGATAAAAATGAACTTATCCCGCAAAGAATTGTCACTAGCTATAGAATGGTAATTGATTTTAGAAAACTAAATAAAGCTACTCGAAAAGATCATTACCCTCTGCCCTTCATTGATCAGATGCTAGAAAGATTATCTAAGCACACACACTTTTGTTTTCTAGACGGATATTCTGGTTTCTCTCAAATACGTGTATCACAATCTGATCAAGAGAAAACCACCTTTACTTGTCCTTTTGGAACCTATGCTTATAGACGTATGCCTTTTGGTTTATGTAATGCACCTGCTACCTTTCAAAGGTGTATGACTGCTATATTCTCTGACTTTTGTGAAAAGATTGCGGAGGTTTTCATGGATGATTTTTCCGTTTACAGAACTTCTTTTGATGATTTCTTAAGCAACCTTGATCGAGTTTTGTAGAGATGTGAACAAACTAATCTTGTCTTGAATTGGGAGAAGTGCCACTTTATAGTTAATGAAGGTATTGTGTTGGGGCATAAAATATCTGAACGAGGTATTGAGGTGGATAAAGCTAAAGTTGATGCAATCGAGAAAATGCCATGTCCTAAAGATATTAAAGGTATTCGGAGTTTCCTTGGTCATGCTGGTTTCTATAGGAGGTTCATTAAAGACTTCTCTAAAATTTCTAGGCCTCTTACTAATCTTTTGCAAAAGGATATTCCTTTTGTTTTTGATGATGATTGTGTAGAAGCCTTTGAAACACTCAAGAAAGCCTTAACTTCTGCACCTATCATTCAACCACCTGATTGGAACTTGCCTTTGGAAATTATGTGTGACGCTAGTGATTATGCTGCTGGTGCTATTCTAGGACAAAGAGTTGATAAGAAATTAAATGTTATCCATTATGCTAGCAAAACTCTAGATAGTGCCCAACGAAATTATGCTACTACTGAAAAAGAATTTTTAGAAGTTGTGTTTGCTTGTGATAAATTTAGATCCTACATTGTCGACTCCAAAGTTATTGTTCACACCGATCATGCTGCTATAAAATATCTTATGGAAAAGAAAGATGCTAAACCTGTTGGAAATATGCCCTAGAGGCAATAATAAATTAGTTATTATTATATTTCCTTGTTCATAATAATCGTTTATTCTCCATGCTATAATTGTATTTATTTGAAACTCAAATACATGTGTGGGTACATAGACAACACTGTGTCCCTAGTATGCCTCTAGTTAACTAGCTCGCTGATCAAAGATGGTCAAGGTTTCCTGGCCATAGACATGAGATGTCATTTGATAACGGGATCACATCATTAGGAGAATAATGTGATGGACAAGACCCAAACTATGAACGTAGCATATGATCATGTCAGTTTATTGCTATTGTTTTCTGCATGTCAAGTATCTGTTCCTATGACCATGAGATCATGCAACTCACTGACACCGGAGGAATACCTTGTGTGTATCAAATGTCACAACGTAACTGGGTGACTATAAAGATGCTCTACAGGTATCTCCGAAGGTGTCTGTTGAGCTGGCATGGATCAAGACTGGGATTTGTTACTCCGTATGACGGAGAGGTATCTCAGGGCCCACTCGGTAATACAACATCACAATAAGCCTTGCAAGCAATGTGACTAAAGTGTTAGCCACGGGATCTTGTATTACAAAACGAGTAAAGAGACTTGCCGGTAACGAGATTGAACTAGGTATAGAGATACCGACGATCGAATCTCGGGCAAGTAGCATACCGAAGAACAAAGGGAACAGCATACGGGATTAACTGAATCCTTGACATAGAGGTTCAACGGATAAAAGATCTTCGTAGAATATGTAGGAACCAATATGGGCATCCAGGTCCCGCTATTGGTTATTGACCGTAGAGGTGTCTCGGTCATGTCTACATAGTTCTCAAACCCACAGGGTCTACACACTTAAGGTTCGGTGACGTTTCAGTAGTATAGATTTATGTATGGTAGTGACCGAAGGTTGTTCGGAGTCCCGGATGAGATCCCGGACGTCACAAGGAGCTCCGCAATGGTCCGGAGGTAAAGATTGATATATAGGAAGTCCCATTTTGGTTACCGGAAAAGTTTTGGGTATTTCGGTAGTGTACCGGGAGTGCCGGGAGGGTACCGTTGGACCATCGGGAGGGGCTTCTCGCCCCAAAGGGTCTCATGGTCTGTGGGAGGAGTCAAACCAGCCCCTAGTGGGCTGGCCGAACCCCCCACTAAGGCCCATGCGGCTAGGGGTGGGAAAACCCAAAGGTGCAAAGAGTTTCCAAGTGGGGGAGGAGGAATCCTACTCCTAGTAGGATTGGAGTTGGACTCCTCCACCTCCCCACTTCGGCCGCACCTAGGGGCAGCCCTAGGGGCGCCGGCCTCCCTCCCCTTCCTCCTATATATACTGGAGGGGAGAGAGGGCAGCTGCACCAGAAAACCCTAAGCCACGGTGCAGCCCCCTCTCCCCGATAGATCAAGTCCTCTAGTTTTTCAGCAGTGCTTAGGCGAAGCCCTGCTGGAATAGTTCCACCACCACCGCCGCCGCGCCATCGCGCTGCCGGAGAACTCATCTACCTCTCCGCTTCCTCTTGCTGGATCAAGAAGGCAGAGATCGTTATCGAGCTGTACGTGTGCTGAACGCGAAGGTGCCGTCCGTTCGGCGCTAGATCGGAAGGACCGTGATTGGATCGCGGAACGGTTCGTGATTGGATCGCGGGACGGATCGTGATTGGATCGTGGGACAGCTAGTGATTTGGATCGCGAAGACGTTCGACTACATCAACCGCGTTTCTTAACGCTTCCCGCTTAGCGATCTACAAGGGTATGTAGATCCACTCTCCCTCTCGTAGATGCTCATCACCATGGATAGATCTTGTGTGTGCGTAGGAAAAATTTTGTTTCCCATGCAACGTTCCCCAATAGTGGTATCAGAGCTAGGTCTATGCGTAGATGAGATGACGAGTAGAACACAAAGGAGTTTGTGGGCGTTGATGCTCAGATTGCTTCCTCCCTTGGTTTTTTCTTGATTCAGCGGTATTGTGGGATGAAGCGGCTTGGACCAACATTACTCGTACACTTACGAGAGACCTGTTCCATCAACTGACATGTAACCTTGTTGCATAAAGATGGCTGGCGGGTGTCTGTCTATCCCACTTTAGTTGGATCGGATTTGACAAAGGCGGTCCTTGAGAAGGTTGAATAGCAATTTGTGTATCACCGTTGTGGTTTTTGTGTAGGTAAGAATCGTTCTTGCTAGATACCCGTAGCAGCCACGTAAAACATGCAACAACAATTAGAGGACGTCTAACTTGTTTTTGCAGGGTATGTTGTGATGTGATATGGCCAATTACATGATGAGATATATGTGATGTATGAGATGATCATGTATTGTATAGAATATCACGACTTGCATGTCGATGAGTACGGCAACCGACAGGAGCCATAGGGTTGTCTTTAATTTATTTTCGCTGTTTTGCTTTACTTTATCGCTATGAGTTAGTGCTACTTCTCGAGCATGCGTTGGTTTTCCCTTGAAGAGGAAAGGGTGATGCAGCAAAGTAGATACGTATTTCCCTCAGTTGTTGTGAACCAAGGTATCAATCCAGTAGGAGATACAAGCAAGTCCCCAATAGGTGTACCTACACAAATAATCAAACACTTCCACCCAACGCAATAAAGGGGTTGTCAATCCCTTCACGGTTACTTGCAAGGATGAGATCTAATAGAGATAGATAGATATGATTACTTGAAAGGAAAGTAAAACAAAAGTAAAAAGATTGCAGCAAGATATTTTTGGTATTTTTGGTTTTAGATCTGAAAGTATAATATGGAAAATAGACCCGGGGGCCATAGGTTTCACTAGAAGCTTCTCTCATGATGGCAAGTATTACGGTGGGTGAACAAATTAGTGTCGAGCAATTGATAGAAAAGCGAATAATTATGAAGATATCCAAGGCAATGATTATGCATATAGGCATCACGTCCGTGTCAAGTAGACCAAAACGATTCTGCATCTACTACTATTACTCCACACATCGACCGACTCCTGCCTGCATCTAGAGTATTAAGTTCATGAAGAACAGAGTAACGCATTAGGTAAGATGACATGATGTAGAGGGATAAACTCAAGCAATATGATGAAAACCCCATCTTTTTATCCTTGATGGCAACAATACAATACGTGCCTCGCTACCCCTACTATGTCACTGGGTGAGGACACTGCAAGGTTGAACCCAAAACTAAGCACTTCTCCCATTGCAAGAATTACCAATCTAGTTGGCCAAACCAAACCAATAACCCGAAGAGACTTGCAAAGATATGAAATCATGCATATAAGAATTCAGAAAAGACTCAAATAATATTCATAGATAATCTGAACATAAACCCACAATTCATCGGATCTCGACAAACACACCGCAAAAGAGTATTACATCGGATAGATCTCCATGAAGATCATGAAGAACATGGTATTGAAGAGCAAAGAGAGAGAAGAAGCCATCTAGCTACTAGCTATGGACCCGAAGGTCTGTGGTGAACTACTCACGCATCATCGGAGGGGCAATGGAGTTGATGTAGATGCCCTCCGTGATCGAATCCCCCTCCGGTAGATTACCGGAAAAGGCTCCAAGATTGGATCTCACGGGAACCGAGGCTCCTGGCGGCGGAAAAGTGTTTTCATGGCTCTCTCTGGTATCCAGGGAATATTTGTGAATTTATAGGCCGAGAAATAGGGTTGGGGGAGCTGCCGTGGGCCCACAAGCCAGGGGGGCGCGCCCTACCCCCCTGGGCGCGCCCCTGTGGCTTGTGGCCACACGGCGGCTCTCCTGCCTTGATCTCCAAGCTTGGTAGATGTCTTCTGGTCCAAGAAAAATTATTCCGAAGATTTTATTCCATTTGGACTCCGTTTAATATTCCTTATCTGCAATACTCAAAAACAAGGAAAAAACAGAAACTGGCACTAGGCTCTAGATTAATAGGTTAGTCCCAAAAATAATATAAAATAGCATATTAATGCATATAAAACATCCAAAACAGATAATATAATAGCATGGAACAATAAAAAATTATAGATACGTTGGAGACGTATCAAGCATCCCCAAGCTTAATTCCTGCTCGTCCTCGAGTAGGTAAATGATAAAAACAGAATTTTTGATGTGGAATGCTACCTAACATATTCGTACATGTAATATTCTTTTTTGTGGCATGAATATTCAGATCCGTAAGATTCAAAACAATAGTCTAATATTGACATAAAACAATAATACTTCGAGCACACCAACAAGGCAATCGTGTCCTTTCGAAATAACATGGCCTTAGAAAGTTATCCCTACAAAATCATATGGTCTGGCTATGCTCCATCTTCCCCACACAAAGTATCTAAATCATGCACAACCCCGATGAACAAGCCAAGCAATTGTTTCACACTTTTGGTGTTCTCAAACCTTTTCAACTCTCACGCAATACATGAGCGTGAGCCATGGATATAGCACTATAGGTGGAATAGAATATGGTGGAGGTTGCAAGGGAAAGGAAGAAGATAATATCACATCAACTAGGCGTATCAACGGGCTATGGAGATGCCCATCAATAGATATCAATGTGAGTGAGTAGGGATTGCCATGCAACGGGTGCACTAGAGCTATAAGTGTCTGAAAGCTCAAAAAGAAAACTAAGTGGTCGTGCAAGATGAAACTCCACTAGTTATATGAAAGTGACAAAATAGGAGACTCTCTATAATGAAGATCATGGTGCTACTTTGAAGCACAAGTGTGGAAAAGTATAGTAGCAATTGTCCCTTCTCTCTTTCTCTCATTTTTTTTCCTTTTTTTTATTTTGGTGGGCATCTTTGGCCTCTTTTTTTTATTTGGGCTTCGCTGGCCTCTTTTATTTTTTGTAAAGTCCGGATACTCATCCCAACTTGTGAGGGAGTCATGGCTTCCATCATCCTTTTCTCACACGGGACAATGCTCTAATAATGAAAATCATCACACTTTTATTTACTTACAACTCAAAAGGAAAATTACAACTCGATACCTATGACAAAATATGACTCTATATGCAATATGAAAGTTATGGTGCATGTCATGAAAAGCGGAACGGTGGAAGTTGCATGGCAATATATCTCGGAATGGCTATGGAAATGCCATAATAGGTAGGTATGGTGGCTGTTTTGAGGAAAATATATGGTGGCTGTTTTGAGGAAGGTGGGTTTGATGTACCGGCGAAAGTTGCGCGGTACTAGAGAGGCTAGCAATGGTGGAAGGGTGAGAGTGCGTATAATACATGGACTCAACATTAGTCATAAAGAACTCACATACTTATTGCAAAAGTATATTAGTTATCAAACAAAGCATTAGACGCATGCTCCTAGGGGAGAGGTTGGTAGGAGTTAACCATCGCGCGCTCCCGACCCTCACACAAAGGTCGACAATCATTAAACAAATCATGCTCCGACTTCGTTACATAACGGTTCACCATACGTGCATGCTACGGGAATCACAAACTTCAACACAAGTATTCTTCCAATTCACAACTACTCACTAGCATGACTCTCATATTACCATCTTCATTATCTCAAAACTATATGCAAGGAATCAAACTTCTCATAGTATCCAATGCACTTAATAGTTTTTATTATATCCCTCTTGGATGCCCATTATATTAGTACTAAATTCATAACCTAAACAAATTACCATGCTGGTTTAAGAAACTCTCAAAATAATATAAGTGAGGTACGAGAGTTCAATAATTTCTATAAAATATAACACCACCGTGCTCTTAAAAGATATAAGTGAAGCACTAGAGCAACATTGCCTAGCTCAAAAGATATAAGTGAAGCACATAGAGTATTCTAATAAATTCATGATTCAGCGTGTCTCTCTCACAAAGATGTGTGCAGCAAGGATGATTGTGGCAAACTAAAAAGCAAAGACTCATATCATACAAGACGCTCCAAGCAAAACACATATCATGTGGTGAATAAAAATATAGCCTCAAGTAAATTTACCGATGGATTGAAGACGAAAGAGGGGATGCCTTCCGGGGCATCCCCAAGCTTAGGCTTTTTGCTATCCTTGAATATGGCTTGGGGTTCCTTGGGCATCCCCAAGCTTAGGCTCTTGCCACTCCTTATTCCATAGTCCATCAAATCTTTACCCAAAACTTGAAAACTTCACAACACAAAACTCAACAGAAAACTCATGAGATCCGTTATTATAAGAAAAATAAACCACCACTTAGGTACTGTTGTGAACTCATTCTTTATTTATATTGGTGTAATATCTACTGTATTCTAACTTCTCCATGGTTCATACCCCCCGATACAACCCATAGATTCATCAAAATAAGCAAACAACACAAAGAAAACAGAATCTGTCTAAAACAGAACAGTCTGTAGCAATCTATAGACTTCGAATACTTCTGTAACTCCAAAAATTCTGAAAAGTTAGGAAAATCAGGGAATTTTTTATATAAATCTTGTGTAAAAATTTCAGATCAAAAGCACGTTCCAGTGAATTTACAAAATTCCTGGACTGAGAGAAAATTTTTCTGTTTTTCAGCAAAATCAAATCAACGAACACCGTAGACCATCCCAAAGGTCTTACTTGGCTCAAACACTAATTTAAACAAGAAAACACAATTATTACAGAAGTAATAATGTGCAAAACACACCAAAACAGAAGCAAAAAACAGAAAGCAAAAATAAAATTGGGTTGCCTCCCAACAAGCGTTATTGTTTAACGCCCCTAGCTAGGCAAAACACAATAGATCTAGGTATTGTCATCTTTGGTATGCAATCCATAAACAGCTCTCATAATAGATTCATAGGGTAATTTTATTTTCTTTATAGGAAAGTGCTCCATGCCTTTCCTTAATGGAAATTGGAATTTAATATTTCCTTCCTTCCTATCAATAATTGCACCAATCGTTCTAAGGAAAGGTCTACCAAGAATAATAGGACATGTAGGATTGCAATCTATATCAAGAACAATGAAATCTACGGGCACATAATTCCTATTTGCAACATTAATCCTTCCCATAGGTTTCTTTATAGTGGAATCCACAAGATGCAAATTTAAGGAACAATCATCAAATTCACGGAAACCTAGCACATCACATAAAGTTTTTGGAATCGTGGAAACGCTAGCACCCAAATCACACAAAGCATGGCACTCATAATCCCTAATTTTAATCTTAATAGTAGGTTCCCACTCATCATAAAGCTTTCTAGGTATAGAAACTTCCAACTCAAGTTTTTCTTCAAAAGATTTCATCATAGCATCAACGATATGTTTAGTAAAAGCTTTGTTTTGATTATAAGCATGAGGAGAATTCAACATGGATTGCAACAAGGAAACACAATCAATCAAAGAGCAACTATCATAATTAAAGTCCTTGAAATCCAAAAGAGTGGGTTCATTGCTATTTAAAGTTTTGACCTCTTCAATCCCACTTTTATCAATCTTAGCATTAAGATCTATAAACTCCGAATCATTGGGACGCCTTTTGACTAAAGTTGACTCATCTCCAGTCCCATCTTTATCAAGATTTACATTAGAAAACAAAGATTCAATAGGAGTCACATCAATCACTTTAAGATCTTCATCAATATTCAAAGATTCTGGCTTCGCAGCCATTTTATTGACTAAGGTAGCTTGTTTATCAGAAATTTGACCCACTAAGTTTTCAAGGTGAGCAAATTGAGATTTCAAACCATAGAACTCTTTGGTCATATCATCAAGTTCCTTATTCATGTACTCCCACATAGTCTTTTGTTCTTTAAGCTCATTCCTAAAGAAGCTATTGTGATCATACTGGAGCGACATGAAACTTTTAACGTTATCCTCAATATCTACCAACTTTCTAAGATAAGGATCAAAACCTTTGGGTTGAGCCATAAAGACGACCAACCGATTTAACACACAAGCAAGCAAGAAGCAAACGAAAAGACAAACAGAAGAAGGGCAAATAAAAAGGCGAATCTTTTTGGAAAATCATTTTAGAAGTGGGGGAGAGGAAAACGAGAGGCAAATGGCAAATAATGTAAATGCAAGAGATGAGTTTGTGATGGGTACTTGGTAGGCTTGATGTAGATCTCTCCAGCAACCACGTCAAAAATTGACAAGTTGACGGGAAAGTTCTTGTCTTGACTTGCTACGTATCTCCCCGGCAACGGCGCCAGAAATCCTTCTTGCTACTTCTCGAGCATGCGTTGGTGTTCCCTTGAAGAGGAAAGGGTGATGCAGCAAAGTAGATAAGTATTTTCCTCAGTTGTTGTGAACCAAGGTATCAATCCAGTAGGAGATACAAGCAAGTCCCCAATAGGTGTACCTACACAAATAATCAAACACTTGCACCCAACGCAATAAAGGGGTTGTCAATCCCTTCACGGTTACTTGCAAGGATGAGATCTAATAGAGATAGATAGATATGATTACTTGAAAGGAAAGTAAAACAAAAGTAAAAAGATTGCAGCAAGATATTTTTGGTATTTTTGGTTTTAGATCTGAAAGTATAATATGGAAAATAGACCCGGGGGCCATAGGTTTCACTAGAAGCTTCTCTCATGATGGCAAGTATTACGGTGGGTGAACAAATTAGTGTCGAGCAATTGATAGAAAAGCGAATAATTATGAAGATATCCAAGGCAATGATTATGCATATAGGCATCACGTCCGTGTCAAGTAGACCGAAAGGATTTTGCATCTACTACTATTACTCCACACATCGACCGACTCCTGCCTGCATCTAGAGTATTAAGTTCATGAAGAACAGAGTAACGCATTAGGTAAGATGACATGATGTAGAGGGATAAACTCAAGCAATATGATGAAAACCGCATCTTTTTATCCTTGATGGCAACAATACAATACGTGCCTCGCTACCCCTACTATGTCACTGGGTGAGGACACCGCAAGATTGAACCCAAAACTAAGCACTTCTCCCATTGCAAGAATTACCAATCTAGTTGGCCAAACCAAACCAATAACTCGAAGAGACTTGCAAAGATATGAAATCATGCATATAAGAATTCAGAAAAGACTCAAATAATATTCATAGATAATCTGAACATAAACCCACAATTCATTGGATCTCGACAAACACACCGCAAAAGAGTATTACATCGGATAGATCTCCATGAAGATCATGAAGAACATGGTATTGAAGAGCAAAGAGAGAGAAGAAGCCATCTAGCTACTAGCTATGGACCCGAAGGTCTGTGGTGAACTACTCACGCATCATCGGAGGGGCAATGGAGTTGATGTAGATGCCCTCCGTGATCGAATCACCCTCCGGCAGATTACCGGAAAAGGCTCCAAGATTGGATCTCACGGGAACCGAGGCTCCTGGCGGGGGAAAAGTGTTTTCGTGGCTCTCTCTGGTATCCAGGGAATATTTGTGAATTTATAGGCCGAGAAATAGGGTTGGGGGAGCTGCCGTGGGCCCACAAGCCAGGGGGCGCGCCCTACCCCCCTGGGCGCGCCCCTGTGGCTTGTGGCCACACGGCGGCTCTCCTGCCTTGATCTCCAAGCTTGGTAGATGTCTTATGGTCCAAGAAAAATTATTCTGAAGATTTTATTCCGTTTGGACTCCGTTTAATATTCCTTATCTGCAATACTCAAAAACAAGGAAAAAACAGAAACTGGCACTAGGCTCTAGATTAATAGGTTAGTCCCAAAAATAATATAAAATAGCATATTAATGCATATAAAACATCCAAAACAGATAATATAATAGCATGGAACAATAAAAAATTATAGATACGTTGGAGACGTATCAGTTAGCAATAGTCGTAGAAGCAACAGTTGGCGTGACAACCTCATGGCGACACGTTGATGGAGATCAAGATGATGGAGATCATGGTGTCATGCCGGTGACGATGGAGATCATGCCGGTGCTTTGGAGATGGAGACCAAAAGCACAAGTTCATGGCCATATCATGTCACTTATGATTTGCATGTGATGATAATCCTTTTATGCATCTTATTATGCTTAGGACGACGGTAGCATTATAAGGTGATCCCTCACTAAAATTTCAAGATAAAATTGTGTTCTCCCCGAGTGTGCACCGTTGCGAAAGTTCGTCGTTTTGAGACACCACGTGATGATCGGGTGTGATAGACTCTACGTTCGCATACAACGGGTGCAAGCCAGTGTTGCACATGCGGAACACTCGGGTTAAACTTGACGAGCCTAGCATATACAGACATGGCCTCGGAACACAAGAGACCGAAAGGTCGAACATGAGTCATATAGTAGATATGATCAACATGGAGATGTTCACCATTGAAACCACCTCATCTCATGTGATGATCAGACTTGGGTTGGTGAATATGGATCATGTAACACTCGGATGGCCGGAGGGATGCCAATTTGAGTGGGAGTTCTTAAGTAATATGATTAATTGAACTCATTATCATGAGCATAGTCAAAATGTCTTTGCAAATTATGTTGTAGATTACTAGCTCGCGCTTTAGCTCCCTTGAATTTTTATATGTTCCTAGAGAAATAGAGTTGAAAGATGATAGTAGCAATAATGCGGACTGGGTCCGTGATCTGAGGATTGTCCTCATTGCTGCACAGAAGGCTTATGTCCTTAATGCACCACTCGGTGCGCCACCCCCTCAAGCGTCGTCTGTAGATGTTGTGAACATCTGACAGGCACATTCTGATGACTACTTGATAGTTCAGTGTGTCATGCATTACGGCTTAGAATTGAGGCTCCAAAAACGTTTTGAACGTCACGGAACATATGAGATGTTCTAAGAGCTGAAATTGGGATCTCAGGCTCGTGCCAGTGTTGAGAGGTATGAGACCTCCAACAAGATTCTTTGTCTGCAAGATGAAGGGGAATAGCTCAATCGGTGAGCATGTGCTCAGATAGTCTGGGTGCTACAATCGCTTGAATCGAGTGGGAGTTGATCTTCCAGATAAGATAGTGATTGATATAGTTCTCCAAGTCACTGTCACTAAAGCTACTAGAAGCTTCGTGATGAACTATAAAATGCCAGGGATGGAAATAATGATCCCCGAGCTATTCGCGATGTTTGACACCACGAAGGTAGAAATCAAGTGTTGATGGTTAGTAAAACCACTAGTTTCGAGAAGGGAAAGGGCAAGGAGGGATACTTCATGGATTGCAAGCCAGTTGCCGCTCCAGTGAAGAAACCCAAGGTTGAACCCAAACCCGAGACTAAGTGCTTCTATTATGAGGAGAACGGTCGCTGATGCGGAACAACCCTAGATACTTGGTAGATAAGAAGGCTGGCAACGTCGACAGAAGTATATTTGATATACGTGTTATTGATGTGTACCTTACTGGTACTCCTAGTAGCACTTGGGTATTGGATACCGGTTCGGTTGCTAAATGTTAGTAACTCGAAATAAAAGCTACGGAATAAACGGAGGCTGGTTAAGGGTGAGGTGACGATGAGTGTTGGAAGTGTTTCCAAGGTTGATGTGATCACCATCGCACGCTCTCTCTACCTTCGGGATTAGTGATGAACCTAAATAAATGTTATTTGGTGTTTGCGTTGAGCATGAACGTGATTAGATCATGTTTATTGCAATACGGTTATTCATTTAAGTTAGAGAATAATGGTTATTCTGTTTACATGAATAATACCTTCAATGGTCATGCACCCAATGAGAATGGTTTATTGAATCTTGATCGTAGTGATACACATGTTCATAATATTGATGCCAAAAGATACAAAGTTAATAATGATAGTACCACATACTTGTGGCTCTGCCGCTAAATGTCATATTGGTGTAATACGCATGAAGAAACTCCATGCTGATGGATCTTTGGACTCATTCGATTTCGAATCGGTTGAGACATGCGGACCATGCCTCATGGGCAAGATGACTAAGACCCCGTTTTTCGATATGATGGAGCGGGCAAGTAACTTATTGGAAATGATACATGTTGATGTATTCGGTCCAATGCAGTGTTGTAGCGTGCGGTGGATATCGTTATTTTCCTACCTTCACTGATGATTTGAGTAGATATGGGGATATTTACTTAATGAAACACAAGTCTGAAACGTTTGAAAAGTTCAAACAAAATCAGAGTGAAGTTTTGAGATCATCGTGACAAGAAGATAAAATGTCTACGATATGATCGTGGAGGTGAATATCTGAGTTACGAGTTTGGTATACAACTTAAGACAATGTGGAAGTTGTTTCACAACTCACGCCACCTGGAACACCATAGTGTGATGGTGTGTCCGAACGTCGTAGTCGTCCTCTATTGGATATGGTGCGAACTATGATGTCTTTTATCGATTTGCCACTATCGTTTTGGGGTTATGCATTAGAGACAACTACATTCACTTTAAAAGGGGCACCATCTAAGTCCGTTGAGATGACACCGTATGAATTTTGGTTTGGCGGAAACCTAAGCTGTCATTTCTTAATGTTTGGGGCTGCGACGCTTATGTGAAAAAGGGTTTTCACCTAATGAGCTCGAACCCAAAGCGGACAAATGCATCTTCATAGAATACCCTAAGGTTACAGTTGGGTATACCTTCTATCTCAGATCCAAGGGCAAAGTGTTTGTTGCTAAAAACGGGTCCTTTCTCGAGGAAGAGTTTCTCTCGAAAGAATTGAGTGGGAGGAAGATAGAACTTGATGAGGTTGTTGAATCTCTACTTCAACCAGAGAGCAGCGAAGCGCAGAAAGATGTTTTTGTAGAGCCTACATCAGTTGAAGAGGAAGTTAATGATGATGATCATGAAGATTCGGATCAAGTTACTATCGAACCTCGTAGGTCGACAAGGACGCATACTACTCCTGAGTGGTACAACAACCCTGTCTTAGAGGTCATGTTGTTGTACAACGATGAACCTACGAGCTATGGAGAAGCGATGATGGGCCCAGATTTCGAGAAATGGTTAGAGGCCATGAAATCCGAGATGGGATCCATGTATGAAAACAAAGTATGGGCTTTGGAAGTATTACCTAAAGGGCGAAAGGCCATTTAGAACAAATGGATCTTTAAAAGGAAGACGGACGCGGACGGTAATGTCACCGTCTATAAAGCTCGACTTGTGGCAAAGGGTTTTTCACAAGTTCAAGGAGTTGACTACGATGAGACTTTCTCACCCATAGCGATGCTAAAGTCTGTTGGAATTGTGTTAGCAGTTGCTGCATTTTTCGATTATGAAATCTGGCAGATGGATGTCAAAACAGAGTTTCCTTAACGGTTCCCGTGAGGAAAGGTTGTATGTGATACAACCAGATGGTTTTGTCAGTCCTAAGGATGCTAAAATGTATGCAAGCTCCAGCAATCCTTCTATGGACTGGAGCAAGCATCTCGGAGTTGGAATATACGCTTTGATGAGGTGATCAAAGTTTTTGGGTCTATACAAAGTTTATGAGAAACTTGTATTTACAATAAAGTGAGTGGGAGCACTATAGAATTTCTGATAAGTATATGTGGATGACATATTGTTGATCGGAAATGATGTAGAATTTCTGGAAAGCATAAAGGGTTGTTTGAAAAGGAGTTTTTCAAAGGAAAACCTGGAATGAAGCTACTTAAATGTTGGGCGTCAGGATCTATAGAGATAGATCAAGACGTCTGATAAGACTTTCAATGAGTACATACCTTGACAAGATTTTGAAAGCGTTCAAAATGGATCAGTCAAAGAAAGAGTTCTTGCCTGATTTGTAAGGTGTGGAGTTGAGTGAGACTCAAAGCTCGACCACGGCAGAAGAGAGAGAAAGAACGAAGGTCGTCCCCTATGCCTTAGCCATAGGCTCTATATAGTATGCCATGCTGTGTACCGCACCTGTGTGTGCCTTGCCATGAGTCTGTCAAGGGGTACAAGAGTGATTCAGGAGTGGATCACTGGACAGCGGTCAAAATTATCCTTAGTAACTAGAGGACTAAGGAAATGTTTCTCGATAATGGAGGTGATATAGAGTTCGTCGTAAAGAGTTACGTCGATGCAAGCTTTAACACCTATCCGGATGACTCTGAGTAGCAATCCGGATACGTATAGTGGAGCAGCCATTTGGAATAGCTCCAAATGGAGCGTGGTAGCATCTGCAGTACGTCATATAGATTTGCAAAGAACACACGAATCTGAATGTTGCAGACCGTTGACTAAAGACCTCTCTCACATGCAAAGCATGATCGAACCACAAAACTCATTGGATGTTAGATTCATAACAATGTAAATCACATGGTGATGTGAACTAGATTATTGACTCTAGTGCAAGTGGGAGACTGTTGGAAATATGCCCTAGAGGCAATAATAAATTAGTTATTATTATATTTCCTTGTTCATAATAATCGTTTATTATCCATGCTATAATTGTATTGATTGGAAACTCAAATACATGTGTGGGTACATAGACAACACTGTGTCCCTAGTATGCCTCTAGTTAACTAGCTCGTTGATCAAAGATGGTCAAGGTTTCCTGGCCATAGACATGAGATGTCATTTCATAACGGGATCACATCATTAGGAGAATAATGTGATGGACAAGACCCAAACTATGAACGTAGCATATGATCGTGTTAGTTTATTGCTATTGTTTTCTGCATGTCAAGTATCTGTTCCTATGACCATGAGATCATGCAACTCACTGACACCGGAGGAATACCTTGTGTGTATCAAACGTCACAACGTAACTGGATGACTATAAAGATGCTCTACAGGTATCTCCGAAGGTGTCTGTTGAACTGGCATGGATCAAGACTGGGATTTGTTACTCCGTATGACGGAGAGGTATCTCAGGGCCCACTCGGTAATACAACATCACAATAAGCCTTACAAGCAATGTGACTAAAGTGTTAGCCACGGGATCTTGTATTACGGAACGAGTAAAGAGACTTGCCGGTAACGAGATTGAACAAGGTATAGAGATACCGACGATCGAATCTCGGGCAAGTAGCATACCGAAGAACAAAGGGAACAGCATACGAGATTAACTGAATCCTTGACATAGAGGTTCAACCGATAAAAGATCTTCGTAGAATATGTAGGAACCAATATGGGCATCTAGGTCCCGCTATTGGTTATTGACCGTAGAGGTGTCTTGGTCATGTCTACATAGTTCTCGAACCCGCAGGGTCTGCACACTTAAGGTTCAGTGACGTTTTGGTAGTATAGAGTTATGTATGGTGGTGACTGAAGGTTGTTCCGAGTCCCGGATGAGATCCCGGACGTCACGAGGAGGTCCGGAATGGTTCGGAGGTAAAGATTGATATATAGGAAGTCCCGTTTTGGTCACCGGAAAAGTTTCGGGTATTTCGGTAGTGTACCGGGAGTGCCGGAGGGTACCGGGGGACCATCGGGAGGGGCCTCTCGCCCCAAAGGGTCTCATGGGCTGTGGGAGGAGTCAAACCAGACCCATGCGGCTAGGGGTGGGAAAACCCAAAGGTGGAAAGAGTTTCCAAGTGGGGGAGGAGGAATCCTACTCCTAGTAGGATTGGAGTTGGACTCCTCCACCTCCCCACTTCGGCTGCACCTAGGGGCAGCCCTAGGGGCGCCGGCCTCCCCCCTTCCTCCTATATATACTGGAGAGGAGAGAGGGCAGCCGCACCAGAAAACCCTAAGCCACAGTGCATCCCTCTCTCCCCGATAGATCAAGTCCTCTAGTTTTTCAGCAGTGCTTAGGCGAAGCCCTACTGGAATAGTTCCACCACCACCGCCGCCGCGCCGTCGCGCTGCCGGAGAACTCATCTACCTCTCCGCTCCCTCTTGCTGGATCAAGAAGGCGGAGATCGTCATCGAGCTGTACGTGTGCTGAACGCGGAGGTGCCGTCCGTTTGGTGCTAGATCGGAAGGACCGTTATTGGATCGCGGAACGGTTCGTGATTGGATCGCGGGACGGATCGTGATTGGATCGCGGGACGGCTAGCGATTTGGATCGCGAAGACGTTCTACTACATCAACCGCGTTTCTTAACGCTTCCCGCTTAGCGATCTACAAGGGTATGTAGATCCAGTCTCCCTCTCGTAGATGCTCATCACCATGGATAGATCTTGCGTATGCGTAGGAAATTTTTTGTTTCCCATGCAACGTTCCCCAACAAAACATAGACTCATTAGGTGGGTTCTCTTGCTTCAAGAATTTGACTTACATATCGTTGATAGGAAGGGAGCTGAGAACCCCGTAGCTGATAACTTGTCTAGGTTGGAAATTATTCTTGATGACCCACTACCCATTGATGATAGCTTTCCTAATGAACAATTAGCTGCAATAAATGTTTCTCAAAACACTCCTTGGTATGCTGATTATGCTAACTACATTGTTGCTAAATATATACCACCTAGCTTCACATACCAACAAAAGAAAAAAATCTTCTATGATTTAAGACACGACTTTTGGGATGACCCACATCTTCATAAAGAAAAGTAGATGGTATTATTAGACGTTGTGTACCTGCGCATGAACAGGAACAAATCCTACGGAAATGTCATTCCGAAGCTTATGGAGGACATCATGCGGGAGATAGAACTGATCATAAGGTATTGCAATCTAGTTTTTATGGGCCTACTCTCTTCAAGGATGCCTGTAAGTTTGTCTTGTCTTGTGATGAATGTCAAAGAATTGGTAATATCGGTAAGCGTCAGGAAATGCCAATGAATCATTCACTTGTTGTTGAACCATTTGATGTTTGAGGTTTTGATTATATGGGACCTTTTCCTTCCTCTAACGGGCACACTCATATTTTGGTTGCTGTTGATTATGTCACTAAGTGGGTAGAAGCTATTCCAACTAGTAGTGCTGATCACAACACCTCCATTAAAAGAAGTTATCTTCCCGAGGTTTGGAGTCCCTAGATATTTAATGACTGATGGTGGTTCACACTTTATTCATGGTGCTTTCCGTAAGATGTATGCTAAATATGATGTTAATCATAGAATTGCATCACCCTATCATCCTCAATCTAGTGGTCAAGTTGAACTTAGCAATAGTTAAATAAAATTGATATTACAAAAAACTGTCAATAGGTCTCAAAAGAATTGGTCTAAGAAACAAGATGATGCACTTTGGGCCTACAGAACAGCTTATAAAAATCCTATGGGTATGTCTCCATACAAAATGGTATATGGAAAAGCTTGTCATTTGCCTCTAGAGTTAGAACATAAAGCATTTTGGGCAATTAAAGAACTCAATTATGATTTCAAACTTGTCGGTGAGAAGAGGCTATTTGATATTAGCTCACTAGATGAATGGAGAACCCAAGCCTATGAAAATGCCAAACTATTCAAAGAAAAAGTAAAAAGATGGCATGACAAAAGAATCCAAAAGCGGGAATTCAAAATAGGAGACTATGTTCTTTTGTACAACTCTCGTTTAAGATTTTTTGTAGGTAAGCTTCACTCCAAATGGGAAGGACCATATATTATCGAAGAGGTTTATCGTTCTGGAGCTATCAAGATTAACAATGCCGAAGGTACTAACCCGAAGGTGGTCAATGGACAAAGAATTAAACACTATCTCAGGTATGCCTATTAATGTTGAAAGCAATGTTATCCAAACCATGACACCAGAGGAACACATAAAAGAAACCGGAACACTCTAGAATTCTGAAAAAGAGGATGTACGTGATACGGTAAGTAAACGGACTCTGAAAAATCCGCAAAAATATTTTCTGTCAGTTTTGGAATATTACAAAAATTAGGAAAATAAGAAATAAACGGAAAAGCAACCGAGGTGAGCACGATACACCAGGGCGCGCCAGCCTTGGTGGGTTGTGCCCACCTCGGACACCTTCCCGACTCCGTTTTCCTTCCATATTCTTGCTTCCCAAGATAAAAAATTCTCTATATATACCCCCGATTGTTTTGACCACCGCATCGCAGAAAAATCCTCTGTTCTTGTTTCGTGCTGTTTTCTCGTTAGATCTAGATCTCCATGGCTACGCCAAGCTCCTCCAAGGACAAGTTCTTCGGGAAGGTCATCAACCCGTACTTTCCGGAGGTGATGAAGCACCCTCAAGCCATTGAGATGCGTGAGGGGGTGCTCCACATCCGTGATGTTCAGGGACCCAAGAGGACTGGAAGCGTGGAAGCTAGGCTCGAGGCGGTGGACCAAGACATCTTCAAGTGCCAAAGGATGGTGGAGCGTGGACTTAGTGCCAATCGCTTCATGATCACGGAATTCACCCGTGATCATATGGTGGATGGCCGGTCTATGAAGGACACCATCTTTACCCTCAACGAGCAAATCAATTTTCTGCAAAGTCAAATTTATGATCTTTAAAACCAAGTTTTTGAATATGAAGCAGGATTTAAAGGTATGAGTTTAGCTGCCAGTTGCAGGACTCGGGGGACTCGTGCGTCAACTTTTGATGGTGAACCCTTATCCTGGAAGCTGAAGGACAAGCCTACCACTCCATCACCACCACCTTCATCATCACCACCACCAAAGGAGACTTGAACACACGGGTATGGGCACTCCCCTTGGCTTGCGCCAAGCTTGGGGGAGGTGCCCCGGTATCATATCATCATCACTTTTATTCACCTTTACCTATTTTAGTTCGATCTTTAGCTTTTTCTTGATTTAGGTTAATAAATGTTTAGTATGATCTATCTTCGAGTGTTAGTTTCATGATCTATCTATCTATGTAATCGAGTGAGACTTATATAATAAAGTTTAGTTTGAGATCTTGCTTCTTTATTTTCTTGTTGCAATCAAAATAAAATAAATAGAAAGGAAATAAATAAAAATAATCATACGCTAATCTTATGGTAAGTAATGACATCACATAAGGAAAAGTATAAGTGGTAAAATTTAGTGGAGATTGACAAACATAACATTGGTCAATGATGCAATTCATGAAAGAATTAATAAGGGAAGAGAAGATTCACATGCAAATACACTATCTTGGACACCTTTTATGATTGTGAGCCCCCATTAAACATTATATGTCAAAATTGTTGACGTTGGACAAGGAAGACATCGTAATGATTTATGTTTGTTCATATTCACATAGAAGTTATATTGTCATAGATCCTTCAACATGTGGTGCTTGCTCAATATCTTTGCTAGCCAAAAATTCCGCACTAAGTAGAGATACTACTTGTGCATCCAAAAACCCAAAATCCAAATCCATGTTTTGAGAGTCCACCATACCTACCTATGGATCGAGTAAGATCCTTCAAGTAAGTTGTCATCGGTGCACAAAGGCAATAAAAATTGCTTCTAAATGTGTTTGATCAATTAGTGTAAGAGAAAATTGTGCGTTATACGAACCTATGATGGCAAAGTAATAAAAGCGCCAGACTGCATAATAAAGGTTGCTATCATAGGGGGATATATAGCGTGACGTTCTTTTACATGAAGGGATTGGGCATACAAACCAAAAAGTGCATGACAACCTCTGCTTCCCTCTGCGAAGGGCCTATCTTTTACTTTTATGAATTTACTTTTATGCAAGAGTCAAAGTATTCTTTCCTATTCCTTTTTACTTTTTCTTTTTGCAAGCATCATGTGGTGAGGAAAGATCTAGGCACATATATCCAGTTGGATGTGAGTGAGCATGAGTTATTATTGTTGACATCACTCAGTACGTTGGGAGGCGAAACTATAAGCCCCTATCTTTCTATGTGTCCGGTTGAAACTTTTTGCTCATGGGTATGCTGTGAGTGTTAGCAATCATAGAAGACTAAATGATGGTTGAGTATGTGGACTTGCCAAAGGGCTCCGACACGAGACCCTTCCTGAAAATATGATGAATTGTAGTTGCAAAGTTGACTGAGAACATAGTTTGTTGGTTTTCAATAAGGTTTATGCTCTATACTTCTATGTTGTGATGAATTGTTACTTGTTCATGAGAAGTTATATGATGAAGTTATATGAATAAGTTATATGATAAAGTTTGTTGCTATTATGATAATAAGCATGATGCTACCATGTCCGAATTTTGTTTTTATCGACACCTCTCTCTCAAACCACGTGGACATGCTTTTCAATATCGGCTTTCGCTTGAGGACAAGCGAGGTCTAAGCTTGGGGGAGTTGATACGTCCATTTTGCATCATGATTTCGTACTGTTATTTATAATGTTTTGATGTATAACAATGCTTTAAGGAGTGATTCTAATGCCTTTTCTCTCATAATATGCAAGGTTTGCACAAAGAGGGGGAATACCGGCAGCTGGAATTCTGGACCTGAAAAAGCACATCAGAGATACCGATTCTGCACATCTCCAAATAAGCTGAAACTTTACGGAGAATTATGTTGGATATATAAAAAATACTGGAGCAAATAACTACTGGAGGGGGCCACCCTAGTGAGCACAAGACACCAGGGCACGCTAGCCCCCCCAGGCGTGCCCTGGTGGGTTGTGCCAAGCACGGCCTACCTTCGGTGCCCATCTTCAAGTATATAAGGTCTTTTGAGCTAGAAAAAATAAGGGGAGGACTTTCAGGACGGAACGCCGCCGTCTCGAGGCAGAACTTGGGCAGGAGCACTTTTGCCCTCCGGCGGAGCCATTCCGCCGGGGGAACTTCCCTCCCGGAGGGGGAAATCGAAGCCATGGTCATCACCAACACCCCTCTCATCTTTGGGAGGCCAATCTTTATCAACATCTTCAACAGCACCATCTCCTCTCAAACCCTAGTTCATCTCTTGTGTTCAATCTTTGTACCGGAACCTCAGATTGGTACCCGTGGGTGACTAGTAGTGTTGATTACATCTTGTAGTTGATTACTATATGGTTTATTTGGTGGAAGATTATATGTTCAGATCCATTATGCTATTTAATACCCCTCTAATCTTGAGCATGCATATTATTTGTGAGTAGTTACCTTTGTTCTTGAGGTCACGGGAGAAGTCATGTTGCAAGTAATCATGTGAATTTGACATGTGTTCGATATTTTGATAATATGTATGTTGTGATTCCCTTAGTGGTGTCATGTGAACGTAGACTACATGACACTTCACCATCCTTGGGACTAAGGGAATGCATTGTGGAGTAGTTATTAGATGATGGGTTGCTAGAGTGACAGAAGCTTAGACCCTAGTTTATGCGCTACTTCGTAAGGGGCTGATTTGGATCCAAACTTTTAATACTATGGTTAGATTTTATCTTAATACTTTTCTCGTAGTTGCGGATGCTTGCGAGGGGGTTAATCGTAAGTGGGAGGTTGTTCAAGTAAGAACAACACCCAAGCATCGGTCCACCCACATATCAAATTATCAAAGTAGCGAACACAAATCAAACCAACATGATGAAAGTGACTAGATGAAATTCCCGTGTACCCTCAAGAACACTTCGCCTGTTATAAGAGATTGTTCTGGCCTGTCCTTTGCCACAAAAGGATTGGTCTACCTTGCTGCACTTTATTTACCATTACCGTCACTTGCTTGTTACCAATTATCTTGTTATCAAACTATCTATTACCTACAATTTCAGTTCTTGCAGAAATTACCTTGCTGAAAACCGCTTGTCATTTCCTTCTGCTCCTCGTTGGGTTCGACACTCTTACTTATCGAAAGGACTACGATTGATCCCCTATACTTGTAGGTCATCATACTCAAGCATGCCAACAAGCAACCATGTCTTTCAAAATATCATCACTAAAGAAAGTTATCCCTAGCCCATCATGCTCAATCATTGATCCATTCATGCAACACACTCAAATATTAACTACACCCAATGCACAAGTATTATCATAGTGCCCCCTAATTGGTGCTTTATAAGAGAAGATGAAGACTCAAATAAAAATAAAAATTGCATAAAGTAAATAGATAGGCCCTTCGCGGAGGGAAGTAGGGATTTGTAGAGGAGCCAGAGCTCAAAGTTTAAATTGAGAGAGAAAAATATTTTGGGTGGCATGCCTTTCCCATCAACGAAAACGACAAAGTAGTTCTCAATACTTTCCATGCTAGATACATCATAGGAGGTTCCCAAACATAAAGTAAATTTTATTCCTTTTTCCACCATTCTTTCACAATCCATGGCTAGCCGTATCCACGGTTGCCTTCCATACCAACACTTTCCAAGGAATTTATTATTTGACAACATAAAGTAAAATTTCTTTTCATTTCGGGACCGGGCATCCCTATTACCGCCGTATTCTCATGCAATGACAAGTGAATAAGCACTCATCTTGAGAATAACACCTCTAGCATGGAAAAATATTGGACACCCCCTACCGTTTCATGAGCGGTACGAGCACACAAAAAGGAAATTTATTTTGAAAATTAGAGATGGCACATACAAATTTTCTTAGAACGGCATGGAAATACCGCATATAGGTAGGTATGGTGGACTCATAAGGCAAAACTAGGTTTAAGGATTTTGGATGCACAAGTAGTATTTCTACTTAGTACAAGTGGAGGCTAGCAAATAGATTGAGAAGCAACCAACCAAGAAACGAAAATTCACATAAACGGGCATTAAGCATAACTATCACCGAATAATGCACCATAAGTAGGATGTAATTTCATTGCATAACTATTGACTTTCGTGCTTGCATAGGGAATCACAAACCTTAACACCAATATTCTTACTAAAGTACAATTACTCACCAACATGACTCACATATCACTATCATCATGTCTCAAAACTATTACAAGGAATCAAGTTTAATTTGTCCAATGATCTTCATGAAAGTTTTTATTATATTTCTCTTGAATATCTATCACTTTGGGACTAGTTTCATATATTGCCACTGCTTTTGACAAGATCAACGAAATTTAAGTGAAGAACATGAGCATAAAAATTTCATCTCTCAAAATAATATAAGTGAAGCATGAGAGAATGTCTTCAAAAGTTACTAACTCTCAAATTAATCTAAGTGAAGAATGAGAGTATTTCTTCAAAAATTTAAAGCACACTGTGCTAAAAAAGATATAAGTGAAGCACTAGAGCAATTCCATAGCACAATTTTTTTTAGTGAAGCATATAGAGCAATTCTAACAAATCACAGCATAATTTTGACTCTCTCAAATAGGTGTGTCCAGCAAGGATACTTGTGACAAACTAAAAAGCAAAACAAGCAAAGACTCAAATAAAACAAGACGCTGCAAGAAAAACTCATAATATGTGACGAATAAAAATATAGCTCCAAGTAAAATACCGATGGTCGTTAGAAGAAAGAGGGGATGACACTCGGGGCATCCCCAAGCTTAGTTGCTTGTTTATCCTTGGATATTATCTTGGGGGTGCTGTAGCATCCCCAAGCTTAGGCTCTTTTCACTCCTTATTCCTTCATCCATCGTGATCTCACCCAAAACTTGAAAACTTCAATCACACAAAACTCAACAAAACCTTCGTGAGATCTGTTAGTATAATAAAGCAAATCACCACTCTAAGTACTGTTGCAAACCCATTCATATTTTATTATTGCATTATACCTACTGTATTTTAACTTTACCATGTCTTATACCCTTCAATACAAACCATAGATTTATCAAAACAAGCACACAATGCAACGTAAACAGAATCTGTCAAAAACAGAACAGTCCATAGTAATCTGTACTCTAACCATACTTCTGTAACTCTAAAAATTCTGAAAAGTTAGGACAACGTAAAGAATTTGTATAGAAACACTGTGTTAACATTTTAGCTCATTATCACGCTCCAGTAAAAAATAAAAATTCACGCACTGGAGTCAAAGTTTCTGTTTCAGATTCAACATTGTTTCTACTCATCTTTTGAATCATCCTAAAGGCTTCACTTGGCACAAACACTAAATAAAACATAAAAACACAATCATAACAGTAGCATAATTGTGTTAACACTCAAAAACAGAAAGAAAAAGATGAAAATAAATTTATTCATTGGGTTGCCTCCCAACAAGCGCTATCGTTTTACGCCCCTAGCTAGGCATAAAGCATAGATTCAAGTATTGTCATCTTTAGTTTTTGCTACTTTTGTGAGGGATTTCTCAAACCCGGGAGGTTCTTTACGCTTCCCCGATTTTTTAGGAGAAGAGACCATCTTGAGATCTAAAATATCCAAACGCTTATAGCAAAGAGTGAGCAAAGTATTCATGCGACTCAGGTTTCCACTAATAATTTTAAGAGGTTCATTATATTTTTGCAACTCGACCAAATGTTTATGTAAGTCACTCAATTTGTCTATAATTTGAACCCCTTCTTGTGTAAAGAGAAAACCCCCTTTTTTGGTGGAGGAACCCCCAATATCCCTTCCAAAATTTCGTAAGCAGTATTGGCATAAAGCTCAATAAAGTTCCCTTTAGCGGCAAAATCCAATAGTTGTGTATGATGCAAAGCTGATCCTATGTAAAAAATTCGAAGCAAAATCTTTGCATCTCCCATTAGATTGCAAATGCGATAGGATTCCATTAACCTATACCAGGCATCTTTCAGATTTCCCGTTGGTTTTGTTTGCAGTATAAAACTTCAAAATCTGGTGACAGAGGGGGAGTAGTGACGCTAGTCATAGCAACAAAGTGGGCAAGCAAGCAAGAGATCTGACGAGAAAAAGGGTAAACGAAAAAGAGGGCGAATAAAACGACAAATTTGTGAAGTGGGGGAGAGGAAAACGAGAGGCAAATAGAAAATAATGTAATTGCATGGAGATGAGATTGCGATTAGGAACCTGATAGATGTTGATGATGTCTCCCCGGCAACGGCGCCAGAAATTCCTTTGACGTGGCTTGAGACTGCGTCGGTGTTTCCCCAAAGAGGAAGGATGATGCAGCACAACGACGGTAAGTATTCCCCTCAGTTATGAAACCAAGGTATCAAACCAGTAGGAGAACCACACAACACTATGTAAACGGTACATGCACACAAAGAACAAATACTTGCAACCCGACGTGAAAGAGAGGTTGTCAACCTCTCCACGGTAAAAAGATAGATTAGGTTGTAATAGATTGGATAGATAGATCTCGCAAGAACACAAAATAAACGAGGCAAATAAAAAGTGCAGCAAGGTATTTTTTTTGGAATAATAGATCTGAAAACAAAGAGACAAAAAGATAGATCAGAAAGCAATATGTTGGAAAAGTAGACCCGGGGGCCATAGGTTTCACTAGTGGCTTCTCTCATGAGTATAGCGCACGGTGGGTGAACAAATTACTGTTGGGCAATTGATAGAAGATCAAATAATCATGACGATATCCAAGGCAATGATCATTATATAGGCATCACGTCGAAGATAAGTAGACCGACTCCTGCCTGCATCTACCACTTTTACTCCACACATCGACCGCTATCCAGCATGCGTCTAGTGTATTAAGTTCATGGAAAAATGGAGTAATGCAATAAGAATGATGACATGATGTAGACAAGATCTATTCATGTAGGAATAGACCCCATCTTGTTATCCTTAATGGCAATGATACATGCGTGCCTTGCTGCCCCTTCTGTCACTGGGAAAGGACACCGCAAGATCGAACCCATCACAAAGCACCTCTTCCCATGGCAAGAAAAATCGATCTAGTTGGCCTAACTAAACCAAAGATTCGAAGAAGAAATAGGAGGCTATAAGTAATCATGCATATAAGAGATCAAAGAAGACTCAAATAATATTCATGGATAGAAACTGATCATGAACTCAAAATTCATCGGATCCCAACAAACACACCGCAAAAGTTTACATCAAATAGATCTCCAAGAGACCAATGTATTGAGAATCATAAGAGAGAGAGGAAGCCATCTAGCTACTGCCTACGGACCCGTAGGTCTATGGTGGACTACTAACGCATCATCGGAGAGGCACCTATGAAGAAGATGAACCCCTCCGTGATGGTGTTTAGATTGGATCTCGAGGTTCTGGAACTTGCGGCGACTGGAATTGTCTTTCGTCGACTCCCCTAGGGGTTTCCGAATATTTGAGAATTTATAGGCATCAGAGGCGGTGGAGGGGGGGCCCGTGGAGGGCACAACCCATCAGGGCGCGCCGGGGGCCCCTTGGTGTGTCCTGGTGGGTTGTGCTCTCCACAGCCCACCTTCCTGGCTCTTCTTTGGCCCATTGGGTGTCTTCTGGTCCAGAAAAAATCTCCAAAAAGTTTCGTCGCGATTGGACTCCGTTTGGTACTGATATTCTGCGAAGTAAAAAAAACAAGCAAAAACAGCAACTGGCACTTTGGCACTATGTCAATAGGTTAGTCCCAAAAAATAATATAAAGTTGTTATAAAATGATTGTAAAACATCCAAGAATGATAATATAACAACAAGGAACAAGCAAAAATTATAAATACGTTGGAGACGTATCAAGGCACAACTGGATTAACATTGTAAATGATGGTTTCATCTTTAGCTATGACCGGTTCTTTAATTTCTTCTTTAATAGGGGGATGATATTTAAACCACTTCTCCTTAGGGAGATCAACGTGAGTAGCAAATGCTTCGCAGAAAGAGGCTACTATCTCAGAGTCAAGTCCATATTCAGTGCTAAACTTTTGAAAAGTATCGGTATTCATAAAAGATTTAACACAATCGAACTCAAGCTTTATACCTGAATCATTACCTCGGTCGAGTTCCCAATCTTCAGAGTTGCATTTAATTCTTTCTAAAAGATCCCACTTGAATTCAATAGTGTTCTTCATATAAGAACCAGCACAAGAAGTATCGAGCATGGATTAATCATTATGAGAAAGCCGAGCATATAAATTCCGAATAATAACTTCTCTCGGGATATCATGATTGGGGCATGAATATAACATTGACTTAAGCCTCCCCCAAGCTAGAGCGATGATTTCTCCTTCAAGAGGCCACAAATTATATATATAATTCCGATCATGATGAACTAGATGCATGGGATAAAACTTTTGATGGAATTCCAATTGCAAACGATTCCAGTTCCACGATCCAAGATCATCACATAGCCTATAATATGTCAATGCTTTTCCCTTCAAAGATAAAGGGAAAACCTTCTTCTTAACTTCATCTCCGGGTAAACCTGCAAGCTTAAATAATCCACAAATTTCGTTCACATATAAAAGGTGCATATCCGGATGTTCAGTTCCATCTCCTGCATAAAGTTTAGCAAGCAGTTGTTCTACCATACCCAAAGGAATTTCATAACCAATATTTTCAATAGGTGCAGTAGGTTGAGGGGCAACTAATTGTGGTTCCAGTCGAGGTGAAGATACCCCGAACAAACCCCTCAAAGGATTGTTTTCCATAGTAGCAAGTAACAATAAATTTCAGCACGTAGTATAAGTTTTTCCTTACCGATTTCGACTTACCAAGAGCGCTTCACTCCCCGGCAACGGCGCCAGAAAAGAGTCTTGATGACCCACAAGTATAGGGGATCAATCGCAGTCCTTTCGATAAGTAAGAGTGTCGAACCCAACGAGGAGCAGAAGGAAATGACAAGCGGTTTTTAGCAAGGTAATTTCTGCAAGCACTAAAATTGTAGGTAACAGATAGTTTGATAGCAAGATAATTGGTAACAAGCAAGTAACGGTAACGGTAAACAAGGTGCAGCAAGGTAGCCCAATCCTTTTGTGGGAAAGGACAGGCCAGAACAATCTCTAGTAATAGGCAAAGTGTTCTTGAGGGTACACGGGAATTTCGTCTATTCACTTTTATCATGTTGGTTTCATTCGCGTTCGCTACTTTGATAATTTGATATGTGGGTGGACCGGTGCTTGGGTGCTGCTCTTACTTGAACAACTTCCCACTTATGATTAACCCCCTCGCAAGCATCCGCAACTACGAGAAAAGTATTAAGATAAAATCTAACCATAGCATTAAACGTTTGGATCCAAATCAGCCCCTTACGAAGTAGCGCATAAACTAGGGTTTAAGCTTCTGTCACTCTAGCAACCCATCATCTAATAACTACTCCACAATGCAATCCCTTAGGCCCATGAATGGTCAAGTGTCATGTAGTCGACGTTCACATGACACCACTAAGGGAATCACAACATACATATCATCAAAATATCGAACACATATCAAATTCACATGATTACTTGCAACATGACTTCTCCCGTGACCTCAAGAACAAAGGTAACTACTCACAAATAATAATCATGCTCAAGATCAGAGGAGTATTAAATAGCATAATGGATCTGAACATATAATCTTCCACCAAATAAACCATATAGTAATCAACTACGCAAGGTAATCAACACTATATACTAGTCACCCACATGTACCAATCAGAGGTTCCGGTACAAAGATTGAACACAAGAGATGAACTAGGGTTTGAGAGGAGATGGTGTTGCTGAAGATGTTGATGAAGATTGGCCTCCCAAAGATGAGAGGGGTGTTGGTGATGACGATGGCTTCTATTTCCCCCTCCGGGAGGGAAGTTCCCCTGGCGGAATCGTTCGGCCGGAGGGCAAAAGTGCTCCTGCCCAAGTTCCGCCTCGAGGCGGCGGCGCTTCATCCCGAAAGTCCTCCTCTGATTTTTTCTAGGTCAAAAGTGATTTTATACCAGAAGATGGGCACCGGAGGTGGGTCGAGGAGGGCACAACCCACCAGGGTGCGCCCTGGTGTCTTGTGTCCACCAGTGTGGCCCCCTCCGGTACTTCTTTGCTCCAATATTTTTTATTAATTCCAAAAATAATCTCCATAAGGTTTCAGCTTCATTGGAGATGTGCAGAATAGGTATCTCTGATGTGCTTTTCTTGGGTCCAGAATTCCAGCTCCCGGTATTCTCCCTCTTTGTGTAAACGTTGCATATTATGAGAGAAAAGGCATTAGAATCACTCCCTAAAGCATTATTATTCAACAAAACATAATAAATAACAGTAGAAAATCATGATGCAAAATGGACGTATCAGGGTTCATTCATATTGCTTGAGTTTACTTTGTCTACATCATGTCATCGTTCTCCATGCATTACTCTGTTTTACTTATTACTCTAGATGCATGCTGGATAGCGGTCGATGAGTGGAGTAATCGTAATAGGTGTAGGCAGGAGTCGGCCTATTTTTTTATGGACGTGATGCCTATATACACATGATCATTGCTGTGAAAATCGCATAACTATCCTCTTTTCTATCATTTGCCCAAAAGTAATTTGTTACCCACCGTATGCTGCCTACTCGAGAGATGCCGCTAGGGAAAAATATGGACCCCGGGTCTATTCACTTATATATTTACAAATGCTATTATTACGTTAATGCATTTATTTACTTTTTATTTTATTTTGCAATTTACATTTATCAACAATTATCTACACAACTCATTTGCTTGCAAATAACGAGATCAAGGGGATTGACAACCCTCTTGCCCGCGTTGGGTGCAAGTTGTTTGTTCATTTGTGTGCAGCCGCTGAAGACGGTTGAGGATTGATATTCCTATTGGTTCGATAAAACTTGGTTTCATAACTGAGGGAAATACTTACCCACTTTGTGCTGCAATAACCCGTTCCTCTTCACGAAAAACCCAACGCAGATCACAAGTATCAGGAAGGATTTCTGGCGCCGTTGTCGGGGAGTATCATCATCAACTATCAAGTAACTCCACACAAATTTTCATTCACTTGTTTATCTTTTTATTTGCTGTTATATTTAGTTTGTCTCATAAAAATACAAAATACAAAAATATTTATCTTTGCTTGTTACTAGTCTACTTCTTCGCTTACTAGTTTACTTGTCTTGCTTGTTACTTTGCTTGTTCGGTCACCATGTCTCAAGATACTACTAAGTTGTGTGACTTCTCAAATACTAATAATAATGATTTTATTAGTACACCTATACCACCCTCCACTAGTGCGTAGGCCTTTGATATTAATACTGCATTGCTAAATCTTGTCATGAAGGATCAATTTTCGGGAAGTCCTAATGAGGATCCCGCGTCACATCTTAATACCTTTGTTGAATTATGTGACATGCAAAATAAAAAGGATATGTATAATGATATTGTGAAATTAAAATTATTTCCTTTATCACTAAAAGAAAAAGCTTGGTTTTCATCTTTACCTCGTAATAGTATTGGAACATGGGATAAGTGTAAAGATGCTTTTATTGCCAAGTATTTTCCTCCTGCTAAGATCATCTCCCTTAGAAATTAAATAATGAATTTTAAACAGCAAACAAGAGCATGTTGCACAAGCTTGGGAGAGAATGAAATTGATGATAAGAAATTGTCCAACTCATGGCTTAAACTTCTGGATGGTTATCCAAAACTTCTATGCTCGACTAAACTTTGTGTCTAGAAATCTTCTAGATTCTGCTGCAGGTGGTACCTTTATGGATGTGACCCTAGGAGAGGCCACAAAACTTCTGGACAACATTATGACAAATTATTCTCAATGGCATACCGAATGGGCTCCAACCGGTAAGAAGGTAAATTATGTTGAAGAAATCGCTACTTTGAGTGAAAAGGTGGATGCGCTTATGAATATGGTTGCTAGTAAAAATGCTCATGTTTATCCCAATGATATGCACTTGTCTACTCTGATTGAGCAAAATAATGATGCTATTGATGTGAACTTTGTCTCGCGAAATAATTTCAACAATAATGCTTATAGAGGAAACTTGAATCCTAGACCGTATCCCGGTAATTCCTCTAACAACTGTGGAAATTCTTCCACAAATTTTAATAGGATGCCCTCTGATCTTGAGAACACAATTAAAGAATTTATTAATTCTCAAAAGGTTTTCAACACTATGGTAGAAGAAAAATTGCACGTAGTTGATACTTTGGCCAAAAACATGGATAGAATTGCTCTTGATGTGGAAAATCTTAAAAGTAAAGCTTTGCCACCCAAGCATGATTTTAATGATGCTATTAAATCTATCCAAATATATATTAATGAAAGTAAGGAGAGGACCGCTAAGTTGCGAGCTAAGCGGGAATTCTTAGAAAAAGCTCTTCCACCCGCTTTTTACAGGAATCATGATGAGGATCTTAAAATGATTGGTACTTCTCCTATTGAATATTTATTTACCTCTCTGAATATAAATGATAATGGGACTAGAGATGAGTCAACTCTAGTTGAGAAACATCCCGTTTGCTTGGAGAGTGATGATTTTAATGCTAAAACTGAAAAACATGGGTTTGGAGAGGTCAATACTTTAACTAGTGATGTGCCCACTATTTTGGATTACAAGGACTTTAATTATGATAATTGATCTTTAGTAGAATGTATTTCCTTGTTGCAATCCATTATTAGCTCACCCAATGCTTATGAACAAAACAAAGCTTTTACTGAACATATAGTAGAAGCTATGATAAAAGCTCATGATGAGAAACTTGAGCTTGAAGTTTCTATTCCTAGAAAATTGCATGATGAGTGGGAACCTACTATCAAAATAAAGATAAATAAATACGAATGCAATGCTTTGTGTGACCTTGGTGCTAGTGTTTCAACTATTCCTAAATCTCTTTGTGATGTGCTTGGTCTCACTACTATTGAAGATTGTTCCCTTAACTTGCATCTTACGGATTCTACCATTAAGAAACACCTAGGTAGAATTAATGATGTACTTATTATTGCAAATTAAAATTATGTGGCTGTATATTTCATTGTGCTTGATATTGATTGCAATCCTACTTGTCCTATAATACTTGGAAGACCTTTCCTACGAACTATAGGTGCAATTATTGAAATGAAAGAGGGAAACATAAGGTTCAAATTCCCATTAAAGAAAGGGATGGAACACTTCCCTAGAAAGAGAATTAAACCACCTTATGAATCAATCATGTGAGCTACTTATGGGTGGAGTGTCAAAGATGACAATACTTGAAACTATGCATTATGCCTAGCTAGGGGCATAAAACGATAGCGCTTGTTGGGAGGCAACCCAATAGTCATCTTTAAATTTTTGCTTTAAACTTTCTGTTTATTTGTGATAACATGATTATTGCCTATTTAATTATTATATTTTTTGTTTAAATTAGTGTTTGTGCCAAGTAAAGCCTTTGGGATGACTCACAAGATGAGTAGAATCGATGCTGAAACAAAACATAAACTTTTGACTCCAGTGCAGGAATTTCATTTTTTACTGGAGCGTGATAATGATCTGAAATTTTTACAAAGTGTTTCTATACAAAGTTTGGAGGATTTCCAAATTTTTCAGAATTTTTAGAGTTACGGAAGTATGGGTTCTCGACAGATTGCTACAGACTGTTCTGTTTTAGACAGATTCTGTTTTTGCTTGCATAGCTGCCATAGTATTTGTGGCAAAGCCACCGTTCATCATATTTTTGATACATGTCATGCTAGATCATTGCAGATCCTTGTAGAGACCCGATCCCAATGTATCGGAGTCTCTGTGCTTAAGTGTCATCCCTGGATCGGCATGCTGACACACACAGTACTCGAGGAATTATAACAGAGTTCAATCACACACTTTATTACATCGAGGTCCTCAAAAGAGTATTTATTACATAAATATAGCTGAAGGCCATCTAAATAAAATAACCGCGGAAGCTTCGATAAATGAGTCCATCAACTCCGCTGGCAAAACTGAGTGCAGAGCAACGACCTATTGCACCTTAATCCTCGTCGAAAAACTCTACAACGTGAGACGTTGCAGCCGTGTAGGTCAGCACATGGAATATGCTGGCAATGTCACAGCATAGAATAATGATGAAAAATTTCTATCTCTATATGCAAATTTGGCTGGTGGAGGCTCTAAGTTTAATTTTGCATAAAGCTAATTTTTCCCTACAGCAAAGGAATAGATTTTATTTACTACCAAGTTTATGCCATAATTGAGAAGGTTCCTCCAACTCAATTCCCAAAATCCCCAAGTTATTAATAACCCAATTCATCAATTAAATAGAGTGACGAGATCAACCAATAATTCACTTCTAGATACTCAAAGTTGTCCATAACCGGGGACACGGCTAATCATTATTAGTTTATACACTCTGCAGAGGTTTGCGCACTTTTCCCCACAAGACTCGACCACCTCCATGATCGGAAGATTGAGACATAATCTTTCTGAATGTGTTCCCCTTAACCCTAGATAGGCCGGTACACCTACTTTCCCCTACATCTGCTAGCCTACCCGGAAAGGCTCACACAAACTTACTCAACTATGCCAGAGCCCATAATGGCTTGTGGCTGCACACGGAAGTTTCTAGGCATGAAATATCATATGATCCCTTTGAGCCTAGGTGGCATTCCGTAGGGTGATCACACGGGTCCTCCGGGATCCCCTAGGGCAAGCACTGGATTCTCCAGGTGCCCCAACCATTCCACCCAGAGTTGTGTTAATGTTGCCTCCTTAAGGTTATCCCAAAATTATTATTTCTTTCTCATAACTTACATGAATCACACATACCAATCCCCGTCTACGGGCATGGCTAAGCAATACATAAGCATAACGAATATTCTCGGGGTGATCAAGTGTCATAGGTTCCTACCTCATGAACTACATAGCATTACCATAATTTCCCAATCCTACTCATGCAAATTTGTAAGAGTGGAGCTAATTCATAGTAAAAACTGGGTAACGGAAAGTATGATCAAAGTGTGAACTTGCCTTGCTGACGTTCGTTAAATTCTAAGGATTGATAGTACCTCGCCTCACACTCCAGACAATCTAGCGTAAGCAAGCAATAACATACATAAGCATACAAGCAAAGATCCAAAAATAAAACGAGGAAAAGACTTATGAAAACTCCGAAAAGAACCAATTAACGCTTTTGTAAAGAACAAAATTTTAACTGTAGAAAAACTTTGTGATTTTTGTTTCAACAGAAAGTGCACGTCACAAACTTCGATTTGCAAAAAGAATCACCCAAAACGGAATTACGAAACTCAAGTTATGGCCTATTGAAGTTCGAATACAAATCTGTCCGAATTCAAATTTTTAAACTTTCAAAAATATTTTTCGTTTGGTTCTCTGGATAGATGAGATTTTTATGAAACCGTAGGAAAAAGAATCATCTAAATCGGAGTAGTAGAACTAAAGATATAAATAAACAAATTTGAGATCCAATCGAAAAACGGTTTTTTTTTATGAAAACGTGAAATTTCGGGCTGATGACAAGTGGCACAATGTGACTGGCTGAAAGGTGTTTGCTGCGACGCTAATAAGTGGACGGCCAAAGATTAATGCTTTCAGGCATAGGTGGCTACTAACAAAAACGTGAAGCGGTTTGGTCTAAACCGGGAAAAAAAACTCGATCTAATCTACGTAACGCTTTAAAAAAAACAACAACCAGGAGGTCTCGTTACCTTATAGAGAAGAAACGGGAGGTGGCAGGGAAGAACATGGCGCTGGGGTAGCGGCTCTGGCGATCAACGGCGTCGGCGGTGATGTCCGGTGGGTGGGGAAGATCAAGAGTGACCGATTTTTAGCGTTGGTGGAGGTTGGGGATGACGGAGGCGAGCGGGGCGTCGAGGTGAACTCCGTGAACTCCGGCGGCGTTGCGAGCTCGAGGCGGTGGCTGTAGATGGAGAGAGGTCGCAAGATCATGTCAAAACAAATCTAGGGATTGAAAGAAGTCGAACTACAAAATATGGAGTCTCGGGATGGCTCACCGGCATCGGAATCCGGCGATGAACCGCAGCTTGTGCGGCGAGATCCAAACGACGAGAGCTTCGAGTAGAGGTGGTTTCGGGCGTTGGGGTTTTGGGGAATCGGTCGAGGAGAGTCGTGGGTATTTATAGGACATCTTGCTTGGACGAGGGGAAGACTGGAGAAAGGATTTGCACGGATTGGAACCGAAGTCGGCGTCCGGTTCGCGTACATGTACATGTACGTGTAGGTTTCTCTGTTTTACATGAAAATGAAGAAGATGACTGTGGGTCCCCTTTGTCAGAAAAAAATGAGAGAGATGGGCGCACATGGGATAGAAGGGATCGAGAGGAGCTCCTGGCGGCGGCGCTGGGGAGCGCTAGGGCTGGCCCTCCCCTCGCTGCTAGCTCCTGGCTAGCTCGGGCGTGACCTGGTGGCTGGCCCAACACTGGCCTTTTTTAAAAAAAAATCCGTTTTTTTAACAGCAGTGTAAAATTCCTTTAACGTATAACAAAACATTTTGTAAAATCTGAAATTTTGCACATAAATATTAGCGACTATAAATGTCCTCGTGCACATTTTAGTTTTCAAAAATGAAATATATAAATAAATACTAAAATTGCAAATGCATTTAAATACAAAAACAGTTCAAAAATGACTTTTTAAAATATCAAAATATGTCCAAAATATTTTTCCACTATTTTTTCCTTTCGAGGGAGTCTTTTTACCCTCTCTCATAAATATTCTTTTTCAGCAGAAAAATAATTTGGATAAAACTCAATAAATTCAATAGAGAAAATTTGAGATGCATGGCAATGATGATGATAATGCATAGCTATACTATAACATGCCAAAAAGAAATTTGGGATGTTACAAACCTACCCCCCTTAAGATGAATCTCGCTCTCGAGATTCGGGTTGGTCAGCAAAAGGTTTGGGTGGTCTTGTCGGAGGTCTTCTTCGCGCTCCCACGTGGCTCCCTCCTCGGTGTGGTGACTCCACTGTACCTTGCAGAGCTTGATGACCTTGTTGCGGGTAACTCGGTTTGCAGTCTCGAGAATCTTGACAGGTTTCTCCTCATAAGTCAGATCACTATCCAACTGTATCGCCTCTAGGGGCACCGTGTCTCTGAGAGGAATATCGGCCATCTCTGCATGGCACTTTTTCAACTGGAAAACGTGAAACACATCATTAACTCCTGACAAAGCTTCGGGTAATTCTAACTTGTATGCAACTTCACCCATGCATTCCAAAACTCTATATGGTCCCACAAACCGTGGTGCTAACTTTCCTTTGACTCCAAACCTCTTAACTCCTCGAAGCGGAGATACAAGAAGATAGGCTCCGTCTCCAACTTCATAGGTTACCTCCTTGCGTTTAGTATCGGCATAACTCTTGTGCCATGACTGGGCTATCTTGAGTCCGTCACGGATCAACTTGACCTTCTCTTCTGAGTCTCTGATTAAATGTGGTCCGAACAGTTTACGGTCTCCAACTCATCCCACATCAATGGTGTTCTACACCTCCTTCCGTATAATGCTTCGAAAGGGGCCATCTTCAAACTGGTCTGATAGCTATTGTTGTATGAGAACTCTGCATATGACAAATTATCATCCCAACTAGACCCATAGTCTAGCGCACAGGCTCTCAACATGTCCTCCAGAATCTGATTGACTCTCTCGGTCTGCCCATCTGTCTGCGGATGAAAAGCTGGACTGAATTATAGCCTGGTACCCAAAGCTTCGTGTAACTGCTTCCAAAACTTTGAGGTAAACTATGTTCCTCTATATGATATGATGGTCCTCAGAACTCCATGCAGACATTCAATCTTGGTCATATATATCTTTGCCAGCTTAGCACTCGTATTGGTGGTTTTCACGGGGATGAAGTGAGCTACCTTGGTCAAGCGATCAACTACTACCCACATGGAATCATAACCTGAGTGAGTCCTCGGTAATCCTGTGATGAAGTCCATGCCAAGTTTATCCCACTTCCAGTCGGGTATGGGAAATGGCTAAAGTAATCCAGCTAGTTTCTGATGTTCTTCCTTGACTCTCTGACATACGTCGCATACTGCTACATATTCCACAATATCCTTCTTCATACCTGTCCACCAAAAACTTTCCATCAAGTCCAAATACATCTTGGTGTTGCCTGAGGGTATCGAGTAAGGCGAATCATGAGCCTCCTGAAGAATTAACGTCCTGATCTCTATGTCATTGGGCACATATATACGCTGCTCAAACCATAAGGTTCCGTGTTCATCCTCACGAAATCCTTCTGCCTTTCCTTGGTCCATTCTTTCATTTATCTCTACAATGCCTTTGTCCAACTTTTGGGCTTCCCGTATTCTTCCCAACAAAGTGGACTGAATTTCCATTGCGGCAAAAAACCTCTCGGAACTATCTCCAAAAGGAGATCTCTAAGATCGTTGGCTAACTCATGAGGTAATCCTCCTGCTATGAGAGTATTGACATAACTCTTATGGCTCAAGGCATCGGCCACTACGTTGGCCTTCCCTAGGTGATAATGCAATCTCATGTCGTAATCCTTTATGAGCTCCAATCATCTCCTTTGCCCGAGGTTCAACTCCTTCTGCGTGAAGATGTATTTCAAACTCTTGTGATCCGTGTAAACATCACAACTATTTCCGATAAGAAAATGTCTCCAGGTCTTGAGTGCATGTACTACCGCTGCTAACTCCAAATCATGCGTGGCATAGTTCAACTCATGAGGTCGAAGCTGACGTGACGTATAGGATACAACTCTTCCTTCTTGCATCAGAACACCTCCAAGCCCCTGACGTGAAGCGTTGCAATACACTTGAAAATCCTTGCGTATATTCGGCAGAACTAGCACTGGGTTTGTAACCAAACATTTCTTCAACTCCCGGAAACTGGCCTCATAATCCTCGGTCCAATTAAACTTGGTGTCTTTCTTCAATAACTCCGTCATGGGCTTCGTGATCTTGGAGAAATTCTCAATAAACCTCCGGTAATATCCTGCGAGTCCAAGGAAACTGCGTATCTCTCCGACTTAGGTGGGTGTCTTCCAATTGGTGACGGCTTCAACCTTGGAAGGGTCTACGGCTATTCCTTCTCCTGATATAACATGTCCAAGAAATCCGACTTCCTTCAACCAAAACACACATTTGCTGAACTTGGCTTATAGCAGATGTTCCCTAAGCTTCTCAAGAACCATGCTCAAATGTTCCTTGTGTTCTTCTTCATTCTTCGAGTAAATCAATATGTCATCGATGAATACCACGACAAACTTATCCAAGAACTCCATGAATACCTTATTCATCATACTCATAAAATAGGCAGGGGCATTAGTCAAACCAAAAGACATGACTGTATACTCGTAAAGCCCATACCTCGTGATAAAAGCTGTCTTGGGTATATATTGCTCTCGGATCTTCAGCTGGTGATATCCCAATCAAAGATCGATCTTGGAGAATACATTAGCTTCGACTAGCTGGTCAAACAAATCATTGATCATCAGCAGTGGATATTTGTTATTGATCGTCACCTTGTTCAACGCACGATAATCTACTACCATTCTCAAGGATCCATCCTTCTTCTCAAGTAGAAGCACTGGGGCTCCCCAAGGTGATGAACTCGATTGAATATAACCTTTCTCCAATAACTCCTTAATCTGCTTCTTAATTTCCTCCAGATCATTTGCGGGCATCCGGTACAGTCTCTTGGATATTGGTCCTGTGCCTAGCATCAACTCGATTAAAAACTCTATGTCTCGGTCTGGTGGCATGCCCGGTAATTCCTTTGGGAATACATCGGGATAATCCTTTACAACTGCTACTTCCTCCTGAACAACTCCTGAAAGGGAATTCATCTGTATCCTCCTTGGCGTATGCCTCGACACATACTTGATCCGTTTTCCCTCTGGGGTGGTGAGAAGAATCGACTTACTAGCACAATCAATGTTTCCCTCGTACATGGATAACCAATCCATGCCTAGGATCACGTCCAATCCTTGTGATTCTAGAACGATGAGGTCCGTGGGAAAAACATGCCTCCCTATGGTCAATGGCAACTGAAAATATCCCCGACTAGCCATAGTCTCCGCTCCTGGGGAACTTACTAACATAGGTGACTTAAGGGCTATGGTCAGTAACTTATACTTGTCCACAAATCCCCTCGATATGAATGAATGCGATGCACCAGTGTCAAAAAGAACAAGGGCTGTAAATGCATTAATCAAAAACTTACCAACAACTGCGTCAGGCTGCTCGTCAATTTCCTCCACATTGACGTGATTCACCTGACCTCTGGTGAAAGGGTTGGACTTAATTCCAGACCTTCCATTGCCATTCCCATTCTTCGCCTCGGGACACTCGGTGGCGTAGTGCCCGGTTTTCCCGCACTTGAAACAGGTGATGTGGCTCAGATCCTTCTTGTCGGTGTAGCTGGGTTGGAACGCTGATGGTTTCCGTTGGCTCCATTACCATTGCCATTCTTATGGTCATTATGGTTATGTCAATTTCCTCCGTGATGAGAATGGCCTCCATGCTTACACTACTAGGAAAAAGCCTAGTAGTAGCGCGGGTTAAATAGCTAGTAGTAGCGCGGGTGCCCGCGCTACTACTATGGCGCTACAGCTATCTGGTAGTAGTAGCGCGGGTCATCCCGAGCTACTAGTACGTGTGTTAGTAGTAGCGCGGGTGCCACACGCGCTACTACTAACTATTTGTAGCCCATGCCTGTGACCCGCGCTACTACTATTAATTTCAAGAACCAAAAAAAAACTATCGATCCCGTGCATGCTGTCAATGGTGTCAATGGTTCGATGTAGCGACGACAGGGGTCGTCGGAGGCGTGGATGTGCGGCGACAGACCAGATCGAGCGGCGGCTGCTGAAGAGCGCCTGGATCCAAGGCAGAGCAAGGCGGCGGTGTGTGGCTTCTCTTCGCAGCCAAGGCAGAGAGCTCCTGGTCGTCCATGGCAACGACCTGCACAGGCATTGACATGGGAGGGTAAGTCAAACCAGAGGAAGACAGAGAAAAAGGAAAATGAGGGAGAGAGGAAGGAGATGGAGGGAGCAGCGGGGTTGGTCGCAGGTGGTGCGATGCTCTGGCATGATGGCATGCATGGAGACACTGGAGAAGACAGGCGAGCTCCTGGACGCCGGCGGCCGAGGCTGCGGCCTCTTTACGCGCCATGGAGGAGGAGGCACGCCTAGGCAGGAGGTCCATGTGATAGCCTATGGAGAGAGAGGGGCGAGAGGGATGGGAGAGATGAAGGATTTAGGGGAGGAGATGGGGATTTCAGGGTTGTTAAAAAACTCTGTACTTAGTAGTAGCACGGGTTTATACCCTGCGCTACTACTAAGGCCTGTCCCGGGGGGGGCACGGTAGAGACCACTTAGTAGTAGCGAGGGGGTATAAACCCACACTACTACTATCAACTTAGTAGTAGCGTGGGTTTATACCCCTCGCTACTACTATGGCCTGTCCCGGGGGGCACGGTAAAGACCACTTAGTAGTAGCGAGGGGTATAAACCCGCGCTACTACTATCAACTTAGTAGTAGTGCGTGTCAATATATCGCGCTACTAGTAAATAGCAGTAGCGAGGGGTATAAACCCGCGCTACTAGTAAGCGGCTACCTACAAGCTTTTCCCTAGTAGTGTTATGGTGATTGTGTCCACCATACTTGCTGGATCCTGATCCATTATTTCCCGAGTACGGGGTATATCAAGGCTTTTGCTGAGCTCCAGAGTTATACTTTCCCTGTCCGTACTTCCTCTTGCGGTTCTCTATCTGCTGCTGCTTGCCTTCCAGAATGAGAGCCTTGTCAACCAACTCTTGAAAGTTGTTGAAGGTAGCCACGGTCAACTGAAGTCCCAGATCATCATTCAGTCCCTCCAAAAATTTCTCCTGTTTAGCGGCATCTGTGTCTACATCTCCTGGAGCATATCGGGCTAACTGGCTGAACTCATCCAAATACTGAGCCACTGAACGGCTTCCTTGGTGTAGGTTGCGGAATTCCCTCTTCTTCAGACTTATGGCTCCAGCTGAAACATGTGCGATGCAGAAAGCCTGCTGGAACTGATCCCATGTCACATTGGCCACGGGGAAGGTGGTGGTGTAGTTTTCCCACCACGAAGCTGCTGGTCCATCCAGTTGATGTGCGGTAAAGCGCACCTTCTCAGCATCAGTGCATCCTGCGGTGGTCAGCTCCATTCCGATCTTGCGGATCCAGTCATCTACGACAATCGGCTCGATGCTGCTAGAGAATACTGGCGGGTTCAACCTCAAGAAACGGGTAAGGTTGTCAACTGGGGGTGGTGGCGGCGGGTTGTTGTTGTTGTTGTTGTTGTTGTTGTTGTTGTTGTTGTTGTTGTTGTTGTTGTTGTTGTTGTTGTTGTTGTTGTTGTTGTTGTTGTTGTTGTTGTTGTTGTTGTTGTTGTTGTTCTGGTTCTGGAGGAGCAACTACATGAGGGCATTCTAGTTTTAGATCAACTACGTAAGTTCCAGCGGAAAGTTGGATCCGGGGTCACGTCTCGGAGGCATCTGACAAGTTTAGAGTGGGTGGGAAATTTAGAATAGAATAGGGGCCTAATGAGAAAATCACACTATCCATATGCAAATGAGGCAAACAAATTCCAAAACACACCATTCAATCTCAAACAAGTTTCACACAATCGAGCCTAAGATAACTATTACACTGAGTCTCACAAACGACATCGAAATCAAGCTAATCGAAAATAAATAGGAATTCTAATATCTAAAATGGTGGTCGTCTAGAAGTTCTGATCGGTAGAAGACTCCATCATATCCTCCTCATCATCGTCGTCTTCATAATCGGCATCGTTGTTGATGAGGGCTGCATTACTGTCATCATTGTGAAGGTTTTCTCCTTGGTCCAGCTTCTCCTCTGCTCTTTCCAGCTTCTTCTTCAGCTTTTCGTACTTTTCCAGTAGCACGCTGATTTCTTCCTCATATCCACCGTGAGTTGCCTTTATTTCATCCTCCAGCTCGATATTCCGGGTTATTAGTTGTCGGGTGTTCCTCATGCTGTCGTACATATGGCTCTCCATTCGACGGATGTGCTGCTCTTAATCTTGTATGTATGCTGCAATTGACTCATCTTCTCTGGTGCGGACTACCTCTCCATGGTGATCCCTGCGTCCGCATATCTTGTAGATGGTTTCCTCGAGATCCTGGTTGTATACCTCACAAATGTGTCCAAAGGTGTTTTGCGCGGCAATCTCCTGCCTAAGGTCCAGGTTGGTGCATTGAAGAAGAAGTCAATATCCCTGGTGGTATTTCCAAAGGTGCGTCCGGGAATGTGGACGTCAATTCTCCAGCGCTTCTCCTCCGACAAGGTTGTGGTGAAGGTTCCGGTGAAAATGGGCAGGGTGATGTTCAGGTACTTCACGACGTTCTTCAGGTGTTGTCCGAAGAGCATGGTCTCGTCCGGTTGGGCAAACTTGGTCCTGGGGGTCGACATCTATATTGTTGAAAATAGAGAAGAATTAGAAATGAATAGAGAAGAGTATAAGACCAATGGAATATATAGGGAAATTGTAAAATAAGTTTTTCCATCCTATGACTTTTCCATTCCTAGTGGTCGCATCCTATAGTCAGTGTGTGCTCTGAATACCATCTTGTAGCGACCCAATCCCAATGGATTAGAGTCTTTGTGCTTAAGTGTCATCCCTGGATCGGTATGCTGACACACACAGTACTCGAGGAATTATAACAGAGTTCAATCACACACTTTATTACATCGAGGTCCTCAAAAGAGTATTTATTACATAAATATGGCTGAAGGCCATCTAAATAAAATAACTGCGGAAGCTTCGAAGGTAAAGGAGTCCATAAACTCCACTGGCAAAACTGTGTGCAGAACAACGACCTATCGCACCTTAATCCTCGTCGGAAAACTCTGCAACATGAGACGTTGCAGCCGTGTAGGTCAGCACATAGAATATGTTGGCAATGTCACACCATAGAATAATGATGAAAAATTTCTATCTCTATATGCAAATTTGGCTGGTGGAGGCTCTAAGTTTAATTTTGCATAAAGCTAATTTTCCCTACAACAAAGGAATATATTTTATTTACTACCAAGTTTATGCCATAATTGAGAAGGTTCCTCCAACTCAATTCCCAAAATTCCCAAGTTATTAATAACCTACTTCATTAATTAAATAGAGTGACGAGATCAACCAATAATTCACTTCTAGATACTCAAAGTTGTCCATAACCGGGGACATAGCTAATCATGATTAGTTTATACACTCTGCAGATGTTTGCGCACTTTCCCCCACAAGGCTCGACCACCTCCATGATCGGAAGATCGAGACATAGTCTTTCTGAATGTGTTCCCCTTAACCCTAGATAGGCTGGTACACCTACTTTCCCCTACATCTGCTAGCCTACCCAGAAAGGCTCACACAAACTTACTCAACTATGCCAGAGCCCATAATGGCTTGTGGCTGCACACGGAAGTTTCTAGGCATGAAATATCATATGATCCCTTTGAGCCTGGGTGGCATTCCGTAGGGTGATCACACGGGTCCTCCGGGATGCCCTAGGGCAAGCACTGGATTCTCGAGGTGCCCCAACCATTCCACCCAGAGTTGTGTTAATGTTGCCACCTTAAGGTTATCCCAAAATTATTATTTCTCTCTCATAACTTACATGAATCACACATACCAATCCCCGTCTACGCGCATGGCTAAGCAATACATAAGCATAACGAATATTCTCGGGGTGATCAAGTGTCATAGGTTCCTACCTCATGAACTACATAGCATTACCATAATTTCCCAATCCTACTTATGCAAATTTGTAAGAGTGGAGCTAATGCATAGTAAAAACTGGGTAACGGAAAGTATGATCAAAGTGTGAACTTGCTTTTCTGACGTTCGTTAAATCCTAAGGATTGATAGTACTCTGCCTCACACTCCGGACAATCTAGCGTAAGCAAGCAATAACATACATGAGCATACAAAGATCCAAAAATAAAACGAGGAAAACACTTATGAAAACTCCAAAAAGAACCAATTAATGCTTCTGTACGGAACAAAAATTTAACTGTATAAAAACTTTGTGATTTTTGTTTTAACAGAAAGTGCACGTCACAAACATCGATTTGCAAAAAGAATCACCCAAAACGGAATTACGAAACTCAAGGTATGGCCTATTGAAGTTCGAAAAAAAACCTGTCCGAATTCAAATTTTAAAACTTTCAAAAATATTGTTCGTTTGGTTCTCTGGATAGATGGGATTTTTATGAAACCGTAGGAAAAAGAATCATCTAAATCGGAGTTGTAGAACTAAAGATATAAAAAAAAACAAATTTGAGATCCAATCTAAAAACGGGATTTTTTTTATGAAAACGTGAAATTTCGGGCAGATGACAAGTGGCGCAATGTGACTGGCTAAAAGGTGTTTCCTGCAATGCTAATAAGTGGACGGCCGAAGATTAATGCTTTCGGGCATAGGTGGCTACTAAAAAAACTGTGAGGCGGTTTGGTCTAAACCGGGAAAAAAACTCGATCTAATCTACGTAACGCTTCGCTGTGGAAGAAAAAAAAACAACAACGACCAGGAGCTCTCATTACCTTATAGAGAAGAAACGGGAGGTGGCAGGGAAGAAGATGGCGGTGGGGCGGCGGCTCCGGCGATCAACGGTGTCGGCGGTGATGTCCGGTGGGTGGGGAAGATCAAGAGTGACTGAGTTTTAGCGTTGGTGGAGGTTGGGGATGACGGAGGTGAGCGGGGCGTCGAGGTCAACTCCGTAAACTCCGGCGGCGTTGCGAGGTCGAGGCGGTGGTGGTAGATGGAGAGAAGTCGCAAGATCATGTCAAAACAAATCTAGGGATCGAAAGAAGTGGAACTACAAAAGATGGAGTCTCGGGATGGCTCACCGGCGTCGTAATCCGGGGATAAACCGCAGTTTCTGCGGCGAGATCCAAACGACGAGAGCTTCGAGTAGAGGTGGTTTCGGGCATTGGGGTTTGGGGGAATCGGTCGAGGAGAGTCGTGGGTATTTATAGGACATCTTGCTTGGACGAGGGGAAGACTGGAGATAGGATTTGCACGGATTTGAGCCGAAATCGGCGTCCGGTTCGCGTACATGTACGTGTACGTGTAGGTTTCTCTGTTTTACGTGAAAAGGAAGAAGATGGCTGTGGGTCCCCTTTGTCAGAAAAAAATGAGAGGGAGGGGCGCACGTGGGAGAGAAGGGGTCGAGACGAGCTCCTGGCGGCGGCGCTCGGGAGCGCTAGCGCTCCTGGCCGCGCGAGGGCTGGCCCTCCCCTCGCTGCTAGCTCCTAGCTGGCTCGGGCGTGGCCTGGTGGCTAGCCCAATGCTGGCCTTTTTTTTAAATTCGTTTTTTTAACAGCGGTGTAAAATTCCTTTAACGCATAACAAAACATTTTGTAAAAATCTGAAATTTTGCACATAAATATCAGCGACTATAAATGTCCTCGTGCACATTTTAGTTTTCGAAAATGAAATATATAAATAAATACTAAATTTGTAAATGTGTTTAAATACAAAAACAATTCAAAAAGGACTTTTTAAAATATCAAAATATGTCCAAAATATTTTCCCACTACTTTTTTTCCTTTCGAGAGAGTCATTTTACGCTCTCTCATAAATATTCTTTTTCAGCGGAAAAATAATTTGGATAAAACTCAATAAATTCAATAGAGGAAATTTCTAATGCATGGCAATGATGATGATAATGCATAGCTATACTATAACATGCCAAGATGAAATTTGGGATGTTACAATCCTGGTACACTGCCAGAGGCATTCAAACAGAGTCATATCTTCATACCAATTCTCCATATCGAGTTGTAAGCAAATAAAAGTGTGATGATCATCATTATTAGAGCATTGTCTCAGTGAGGTAAGAATAATGGAGACTATGATTCTCCCACAAGTCGAGATGAGACTCCAGACGAAAAACAAAGATGGGGGAGGCCAAATGAGCCTACCATCCATTCAAAAAAAATGAGAGAAAATGAGAGAAGGGACTTTGCTACTATCTTTTTCCACACTTGTGCCTCAAAGTGGCACCATGCTCCTCATGCAGAGAGTCTCATGATATGTCATTTTCATATGCTAGTGAGAATTACCTATTCATTATTACAAACTTGGCTTGTATATTTCTATGATGGGTTTCCTCAAATGTCCGAGGTCTTCATGAGAAAGCAAGTTGGATGCACATCCCACTTAGCTTCATTTGAGCTTTCATACACTTATAGCTCTAGTGCATCATTTGCATGGCAATCCCTACTCCTTGCATTAACATCTATCGATGGGTATCTCCATAGCCCGTCGGTACGCCTAGTTGATGTGAGACTATCTTCTCCACCTTTTGCCCCTTTGATATCTACCATCATATTCTATTCCATCTAAATGCTATGTCCAATGGCTCACGCTCATGAATTGCGTGAAGAATAAAAAGTTGATATTGAAAAAGTACGATCTAATTGCCTGACTTGGACACCGTGGTGCTTAACATTTGTATTAATGTGGTGAAGATGGAGCCATGCCTTGCTAATATAATAAGATGAATGGGGGGTCAACATTCCTTAAGGATCGTATACTTTGAAAGATTGATGATTTTGTTTCTTACACTTTTAAATAATGCTATGTTAATATTTGTTAATTCATATTTTCTCAATGAACATACATGCATAAGATTACATAATGGATAGCATGTCACATCAAAAATTCTGTTTTTATCATTTAGCTACTCGAGGACGAGCAGGAATTAAGCTTGGGGATGCTTGATAAGTCTCCAACGTATCTATAATTTTTGATTGTTCCATGCTCATATATTATCATTCTAGGATACTATTTGGGTCTTTATTTACCAATTTATAATATTTTTGAGCACTAACCTATTGACCCAGTGCCCAGTGCCAGTTGTTGTTTTATGCGTGTTTTTTACTTTTCAGGTTTACATTACCAAACGAAGTCCAATTGCCACGAAACTTTTTGATGATTTTTTTGGACCAAAAGAAGACCTGGAAGCTTTGGAAGGAGGCCAGGGGCCGCACGAGGGCCGCAGAAGCCAAAAGGGCGCGCCCTGATGGCTTGTGCCTCCCTCGGCTGCCTCCCGACGCCCCTCTCTGGCCTATAAATTCTCTTTCACCCTAAGAGGCAGTCCCGAAACCCTTTTTACGCCGCCGCAAGTCTCTGTTCCGTCGCGAGGCCATCAGGAGCTCCGTTCCGGCACCCTGCCGGAGGGGGGATCGATCACGGAGGGCCTCTACATCAACCTTGTTGCCCTCATGATGATGTGTGAGTAGTTCACCACAGACCTGCGGGTCCATCGCTAGTACCTAGATGGCAATTCCTCTATCTCTTGATCTTCAATACAATGGTCAACGCATCTTCGCTTTGATCTATCCAATGTAATCCTATTGTGCGGTGTGTTTGTTGGGATCCGATGAATTGTGGGTTTATGTTCAGATTATTCATGAAAAGTATTTGAGATACCTATGATATATATTGCCTCTTAATTGCATGATCATTATAGCTTCGTAATGCTCTCCGATATATTGATGTGCTTTGGCCAAGTAGATTGATATTTCATCGGTCGGAGTGGTGCGTTGTGGTAGGTTCAACCTGGCGAGTTTCTATATCCCAGTGACAAAGTAGGGGACAAGATGCGTCTTTGTGTTGTTGCTACTAAGGATAACACGATGGGGTTCATTCATATTGCTTGAGTTTACTTTGTCTACATCATCTCATCGTTCTCCATGCATTACTCTGTTTTACTTAATACTCTAGATGCATGCTGGATAGCGGTCGATGAGTGGAGTAATAGTAATAGGTGCAGGCAGGAGTCGGCCTATTTGTTTATGGACATGATGCCTATATACACATGATCATTGCCGTGAAAATCGCATAACTATCTGCTTTTCTATCAATTGCCCAATAGTAATTTGTTACCCACCGTATGCTGCCTACACGAGAGATGCCGCTAGGGAAAACTATGGCCCCCGGGTCTATTCACTTATATATTTACAAATGCTATTATTACCTTGCTGCCTTTATTTACTTTTTATTTTGTTTTGCAATTTACATTTATCAACAATTATCTACACAACTCATTTGCTTACAAATAATGAGATCAAGGGGATTGACAACCCTCTTGCCCGTGTTGGGTGCAAGTTGTTTGTTCATTTGTGTGCAGTCGCTGAAGACGGTTGAGGATTGATATTCCTATTGGTTCGATAAACCTTGGTTTCATAACTGAGGGAAATACTTACCCACTTTGTGTTGCAATAACCCGTTCCTCTTCACGGAAAACCCAACGCAGATCACAAGTATCAATTAACCAGCTAAGTCACTTTCATGCTCAACTTTTTTGAATTTTAATTTTTGTTCGGTTCGACCAAGAATTATATTTGTGTTAAATAAAAAAGTTTGTTTGTTAAAAACACTTCCTTTTCCCATGATAACTGGGGGCTTCACTGTCATGCTGCCGAACTAGTCTGTCTCCTCGGCTGGACCCGGGGCTCCGCCTCGCCGCAACAACCGTGCTGAGTTGCCACTTCTTGACCCGAGCTCTCCGCTCGATTACCTCGGGCTTGGGGGCTGGGACCTCGGCTAGGTCGAGGACTATGTCTTCGTCCCGCCACAACCCCGGACCGCACCGAGCACATTAACCAGCTAAGTCGTTTTCGTGCTCAGCTCTCTTTCAAATTTTACATTTGTTCGGTTCAACCAAACATTATATTTTTTGGTAAACAAAAAAATTGCTTGTTAAAAGCTTGGATTGTTAAAAATTTCGTTACCCGATATAACCAGCAGTTCTTAAATTTGTATGAGCCATTTTATAATAAATGTGTTTTCTTCTTGGTCGTTGCAAAGTCTTTTTGTACTACTCCTTTTTCCGACACTAGTGTGTGGTCAATAGCCGGATAGCTTGTTTTCTTTCTAAAGACGCTCGAGTTTAGTTCGCTAAAAGAGGCCTCAGAGAAACACTCCGCCTTCGGGATGTGGAGGTTGAAGCCAAAGGCTGACCCGCTGTAACACCCCAAAAATCGGGTTATCGATTTTTGTGCTGTTATTCCTTCCTAGCTTTTCTCTCCCGAATTTTTTCCTCTGGAATTTGGCAAGTGACCAGATGAATCCAGTCTATCCTCAACCTCTCAGTGCTTTCCCCATGCTCTTGTGCCAGTCAACACTTCCGTCAGTCAACCCCGAATCTTATTCAAACCCTAGTTCCGAAATATTGGAACTGGAAGTCCTGCCTTTGTGTTTGCAAAGGAGCTATCCTTTCCCTTGCTCTGTTGATCCTCCCAAAATTTCCTGAGATTCTTCTTCCCTCATAAACCCTAGATGTGCAAAAATATTGTTAAGTCATATGCAATATTTCCCATCTAGAATTAATTCCTCTTTCTGCCTTTCTGAAGAATTAAATCCAGGAAAACATCTATCCATCTCCAGAGGTCATGAAAACTTGTGGAGATATTCTTTGTGGATACATTGAGCTCTCACAAAAAGATTGGCCATAATTAAATAGGGGAAATTGCCTTTTCCTATTTAAAGCCATTATTCCAATTTGGGGCCTTTCCAAAGGAACTACCATTTTGGTAGCTAGGAAAAATCCCAAATAATTTGTGGAGCTTCTCATATCCATATCTTCTCCATTTCCATCAAAATATCCAGTTTCCCAATTCAAATTTTGAGCACCACTTCCATTTGCAAATTCTGTCCAGATTTCCCATTTGCAAAGGAAGTGCATGATTCCTTTATCTCCTTGGGCTAAAATTTTACAGGGTGATTCATCATGATAAATTACCCTTGTCCTCCAAAAATTAGCCCATTCCATCTAGCCAATCTTTCTTAGCAAATTATCCAAGTTTCTGTCCAGATTGGAGCATTGTGAAGGAAGTACCATTTCTAATTATGCAAATGGTATGAAATCTTTACAGTGCCTCCATATGCCTAAATCATTGATCTCCTCCAAAAAATCATCCAAATCCATCTAGCCATTTGACCCCAGCATCATCTTCTTCATATCTGGTCAGAATGCCAAGTTGCAAAGGAAGTATCCTTTTGCTTTGCCCAATTGAGCTGAGACTTTGCCAAGTAGATGACCTTAGTAGATGATTGACCCCTGCCCAAGACCAGGCCAAGAGGTGCACTGTGGTGGCCACACCACAGCACAAACAGGTTGCTGTTGGCAACTATTTCACCCTGGTTCAGTTGTCATTCAGCTGCATAGGTCAACTCAGGATAGGAAGGAGAATAGACTAGACATGTTTTGGCCTCGTGTGCTGCGTGGCAAGGCTCTGGCCACATGGTGACCACGACCAGAGCGTGCCAAAATCGCGCTCTGTGCATTGGAGTTGACGGGAGCGCGCCTCCAGTGAGCTCCAGCCTGTCTGGGAGTGTCGTAGAGATCACCACTGCGTGCGCGCACCGTCTAGAGCCCTCTCCCCCTCGTCCCGTAGCTTCTGGCCGCCTCTGCCGCCGTCCCGAAGCTCCGCCGGCCATCTCGAAGCCCCGGCCGCCGTCTAGCTTCTTCCCGAGTCCCTCCCCGCAGCTATTTAAGCGTGCCCGAGCCATCCCCGGTGACCAGCAAGCCCAGCTCCTCCTCCCCAATCGAGCCCCGGAGCTCGCTGCCACTCCAATGGCCGAGCGCCGCCGCCGGACCCCCGCAGCGATTCCGGCTCCATGGCCCTCCCCTCCAACTCTGACCACTCCATCCGTTTCCCCACTCGCCGTAGACCCTCCCCATTCCCTCACCCCGCCGCCGGAGGCCCTGTGGCCGCGCGCCCAAAATCTGGCCACCGTCTTACTCCCGGCCTCTGCAAGCCGCCGTTGCCCCGTCCCCTCTCCGGCGCTGATGTTGCTCCAGGCGGGAGCGGCGCTTTGCCCCGCGTCCGCCGGTGGCTTTCACTTGGCCGGAGGCGGCCTAAGCTGGCCAGGCCACCGCCGGCGTCGTGCTCCGCCCTGCTAAATGATTCGCCGAGCCGCCGCGTCCTCGGTCCTCCTTGGCGCCGGTACCTGGTCCAGGAGAGAGCGGCTCCTCCTTCCGGTCTCGACGGTGGCCGGAGCCCGGCAGGAGACGGCCCGAGCCGGCCGGGTGAGCGCCGGCGCCGCGTCCCTCCTCTGTTTCCTCTGTCTCACGCGAGGACAAAGCGAGGAATAGGACGACTGAGCTGTGCGGGCCCGCGATCCCACTTGTCGGCGGCTACGCGTTGACCTAGACCGGTGCGCTGACTGGATAAGTGAAGGCGTAGTTCTCGGAACGCGCTTTCCTCGTACGAAGGCGTATTCTGTCGCGGCTACACGAGGGAATGCGCTTTCCAAGCGCGAAAGCGTATTCTCAAAAATACGCCTTCGGGTCCAGCCGGCGGCCGAATGTGCTAATTAGTGGACGTTCACTGGTTTAGGCCGAAAATGAATATGCTTTTATCTATTTTCTGCCTAAACAATGAACGGCCGTAACTCCGATCGAGGTAAAACCAGCGCCCACGTTTTCGTCTCGTCGAGCCCGTTCCGATAGTACCCTTTTCATAATGTGTTCCCAGAGTAGAAATAACCATTTTGCCCTTGCCCTCCGATCGAGCCCTCCGAGAGAGAACCCTTTCCGGTGAATTCTTCCGCGAGGTGATCGCATCTTCCTTCCGGCGTATTCGTCGACCCCCAGGCAAGCCAACCTCTTACCACGAGCTCCAAACTTGCGTGATGACTTTGCTTGCAGCCTCTGTGTTTATCTGTAGCATCTGTTAGTCTGCATTTGCATATACCTATGGTGACACCGGTATTGATACTAGCATTACTCTTTATCTGATGGCGTCTCTTATTTCCATATTACCATACTATTGTTAAGTGATTGTTGGCAATTATAATTGTCGGTGAAGTGGTATGTTGATGAATATGTTGAGTTGGATCATGAGATTACTGTCTATGATTATTTTGGGGTTTCATCCGGCAGTTTGTGGATATAAGGAGTTACATTAATGCAACCTAGTTGGTTGATCTTGAGTCACCTGTCCGGGCTTATCCGTGCAACCACATTTGCCGGTATGGGACGGCCTTGACTTGGCCTGATCGCGTGCTCTTTCACCGGTACCTCGAAAGAGGGAGGGTTATGGACGCGTGCTACCCTGATCAGGTAGGCGGTGATAACCCTGTGAGCCCAGTTGTTGAGTGTTTAGCCCGGGAGTCCCCGTTTGGGACAGTAATCCCCGTTTGGGATTACCTAGTTTGGCCACGACGGTGGCAGGTGTCATGAGGACACAGGGGCCACCCAAGGCTGACCTCCGGCGGAGGAAGAGTGCCGGTGGTACGATGAAAGAGTCACAGGTCAGGCAGGTTTCGTTGAAGCAACGCTGGTCCACCCGAGTGGGATCACGAGGCCAGGTGCTTCATGGTGTGGGTAAAGTGCGCAACCTCTGCAGAGTGTAAAATCTATTTGAATAGCCGCGTCCACGGTATTGGACAGCCCGTCCAGACCTCACTATTTGGTCAACCATAATAATGTTAGTAATGATGGAAGGACTCATCTTGGGTAGACATCAGATGATGTCGGGTATATGATATGTTAGCCAAAGAATGGCTATATGATGAGTTGTCGGATGACCACATGATTTGGATTGGATTTTAGTCAGTTCAGGTTGGATCATGAGTATTTCGAGGGTTGTGGGACAACCCAGGAGAGAGTAAGTCGCTATTCGGTACAATAAGTATTCTAAGCATTTAGTGTGATCTTGCCATAGATTATATGCCTGATCCATGATATGCCATGCTTGATCCATGCTTTCCTTGCTAGAATTCATGCCATGCTTAGGATTAATTCATGCATAGCATAGGGCTTGCTTTGTCACCTGCTTGTTTGGATGCTATGTATTTGGTTGTCTTGCGAGTACATTCAAAGTACTCACCTGGCCTTGCACGTGGCCAGATGCAGGAGAAGGTTCATCGTGCTAGATCGTAACCTAGCCAGTCCTGTGCGTTATGGAGCCCAACCAGAGACGTCGTTGCCGCGGAACCAAGACCTCTGAGGCCATTTAGTTAGTCCTGGAGTTATGTAATATTGTTGTAAGCAACAGTATTGTAATACTCCATTATAATTAATAAAGCCATTTTTATGCCTGGAATTGCTGTATCATGTCTTTGACGTGCGCCAGGTCTTATCCTGGGGCTGGCATGCGTCGGCCCTCTATCGGGGTGCCACAAGACTTGGTATCAGAGCCAGGCTGGCTATAGGTTACCCTAGCCCCAACCCGACCCCTAGTTTCAACCGGTAGTGTGCCCAATAGATTTGACTCGTCTCTGGCATCCGACATGGCCGCTGTGGATCAACAGGCGGCGCAGTCGGAATGGACGTGACCCTACCCAGCTGTCCGCCCACCCAGCCACTCTGGATTAGACCGTGACCCCACTTGGTTGTCGGCCGTACCGGTGTATCTTCTACCCGGCACGAGAAGGATCCACGCCATGCTGGTGTGTTCCAGCCGACTGCCTATTTAAGCCCCCTCCCATCTGCGAGTCGTAGCCCTCTCCACCCAGTAAGCAAGACCCTGCAAGAGAACCCATGCTAGTATCCCCAAACCAGCAGCCATGGCCAGTTCTTCCAAAGCACCCAGTACACCCACTTTCCATAGCCGAATCCGGCTGATGGCTACCCTGGCATTCCGAGCATCCTTTCGAGTATGCTTACTCGAGCCCTTGGCTGTAGTAGCCCTCCAGTGTATCTGGTGTTCCAGTCGGACCCCGTTCCCCACCTTTGCCGATTTTATGCAAAGGTGCATATCAGCCCAGGTCCAACAGCGGATGGGAAAACCATGAGTTTTCAGGGCAAACCCATGCCCACCCCCGCATTGGCTGTCCAGATGGCTGCCGTAGGAGCCATCACCCGTCTTCGTATCCAGCTGCCGCAAGTAGCGGAGATGCAAGAGTTCCGCTATTTTCCCTCTCCGTCCGGCATAGCTGGCAAGTTCTCCAGCATTGCTGGAGATGCTGACCCAACCATAGCTTGCCTAGTCCAGTATATTGATGCCCAGGGACTTATGCTCTCCGGCATTATTAGAGAGTTCCAAGCCATTGACCAAGACACCACCCGGGTTGTTACGGGAGCTTACCATGCGGCCCGTGAAATTGCATCCCAGACCACCCGTTCCCTGTTGCCAAACCCAGTGCCACCTTCGCAACTAGTCCCACCCTCGCAATCTGTAAACCTATTTCGCCCAGTCAACATCCATCCAAATTCCATTCAAGGAGCTATCCGGCGACTCCGTCGACGGGATGTGTTCCGTCAAGTCTCTGCAGCAGCTCCAGCAGTTTGGCCCCAACTCATAGAGGTGTCCGACGATGAAGATGGAAGTTGGCTCAGCCTTCGTCCCCCAGGAGAGCCCCAGCGGAAGTAGGCCCGTTTGCGGCTTCGGCAGTGATCGAAGCCAGGAGATGCCGCAAGTATGTGTGCTGCGAAGACTGTCTCCTCGTCTGCGTTTAGGATTAGGACTCGGTAGTCTGGAGTGAATGGTTGTTAGCTGCCTAGTAAGGCTGCGTGTTGTTGCATGCTTGTATTGCCTGTAATGTTATGTATGCCTATTGGCTCTGTGTGTGCTTGGTTCATCTGTCACTCTGTTAAGCAGAAATGTTTAACAAAGCTGGCAGTGGACTCTTAACAAGATTTTAGTCAGTAGAGCACTTACACCTAATAACATCGGACTCGTCCAGAGTCCCTAAATAAAATAAGAGCTGGTGTAGGTGTATGTATACCAGGAGTACATACACCCACCGGCATTAAACGTTAGTATAATTTGCTTGATATGTTTCTTTCTTCTGCCTGCATTTAGCTACTAGGTGCATTCTGCATTTGCCTGCATATTAGCCTAGATAGAGTGCATACGTATCGTGTAAGCAAGGTCTGCACGCCGGTTGCAATCTCGGAGAAATTCTAGGACATTTTTATTGCAGCATAGACCGATACAACCCTCCTAGTCCAAGACCGGAACCCCGAATAGACCACAACCCCACCGATTGTGGATGCCGTTCAGCAAAGGGGCACCCAGCAGTGTGGCCTCCACACTGGTAGAGCTCCGCTGACCGCACCACACTAGCCCTAGACCTAGCGGCGTCTCTGTCATCGTCTTGTGTGATGTTGACAGGCCGCCCCTCGCCGCCACAGCCTGCGTTTATTCCGCCGGCCTGAGACGGCATAGTTGACCCCCAGCCACCCCTCCGACAGCGGCATCACGGCGATCATCAAGGATCATCGCGCACAGCAGCAGCGAGCCACCAACCAATGCCGCCAGCATGCCAGCCAGGAGGATCGTGATCAGCTCCGAGCCCACGCCCGCCATTAGCGCCTTGCCCCGCGCTCCTGCAATCAGAAGGAGAAGAAGAGGAAGAAGAAGTGAGGTAGGATGCGAGGTGATAGGTAGAGAGTAGAGGAACCGCGGCCGTTTTTATAGCCCCAGTCCGGTGTACGGTGAGCGAGGTCCAGGAGACCGCGCGCCGCTCGATCACCGGCGTCCAGGAGGCGAATCCGCGAGCAGTGCCGACCGGCATTGGCCCGCGATGGGAGTGCTCTCTGCGTTGCCCTCATGCGCGCCGCGCACTATCGTCATAGGGTGCTTTGCGCCCCAGGAGCTAGGCGTGCGCAGTGCCTAGCCGCACTCAGAGCAGCGCAAGAGCAAGAGAGAGAGAGAACCGTTGGCCGAAGGAAGAAGAAGGAGGCTGCCAGTGGACCCTGGTCCCACCTGGCAGTGAGAGAGGCCACTGTTCCTTAGGGTACCCTGAGCATTTTTGGAAAAGGGAAATCTTGCTTTTTCTAAAAATGCCAAAGCTACCCAGCGGCCCTGCCTGTGGAGTAGATCCCGCGATATCCGTATCTCGATCTGGGTGTACCAATTTTTGGTACTCTTAACTCGGTTGTTTTCAACCACAGGGTTAAGACCTAGCCCAGAGGTTTTTTTTCTAGGAGGCGTAGTAGTTTTGTTATAAGCTAACCCTAGGAATCTCGAGGACGAGATTCTTCTAAGGGGGGAAGGTTTGTAACACCCCAAAAATCGGGTTATCGATTTTTGTGCTGTTATTCCTTCCTAGCTTTTCTCTCCCGAATTTTTTCCTCTAGAATTTGGCAAGTGACCAGATGAATCCAGTCTATCCTCAACCTCTCAGTGCCTTCCACATGCTCTTGTGCCAGTCAACCCTTCCGTCAGTCAACCCCGAATCTTATTCAAACCCTAGTTCCGAAATATTGGAACTGGAAGTCCTGCCTTTGTGTTTGCAAAGGAGCTATCCTTTCCCTTGCTCTGTTGATCCTCCCAAAATTTCCTAAGATTCTTCTTCCCTCATAAACCCTAGATGTGCAAAAATATTGTTAAGTCATATGCAATATTTCCCATCTAGAATTAATTCCTCTTTCTACCTTTCTGAGGAATTAAATCCAGGAAAATATCTATCCGTCTCCAGAGGTCATGAAAACTTGTGGAGATATTCTTTGTGGATACATTGAGCTCTCACAAAAAGATTGGCCATAATTAAATAGGGGAAATTGCCTTTTCCTATTTAAAGCCAATATTCCAATTTGGGGCCTTTCCAAAGGAACTACCATTTTGGTAGCTAGGAAAAATCCCAAATAATTTGTGGAGCTTCTCATATCCATATCTTCTCCATTTCCATCAAAATATCCAGTTCCCCAATTCAAATTTTGAGCACCACTTCCATTTGCAAATTCTGTCTAGATTTCCCATTTGCAAAGGAAGTGCATGATTCCTTTATCTCCTTGGGCTAAAATTTTACAGGGTGATTCATCATGAGAAATTACCCTTGTCCTCCAAAAATTAGCCCATTCCATCTAGCCAATCTTCCTTAGCAAATTATCCAAGTTTCTGTCCAGATTGGAGCATTGTGAAGGAAGTACCATTTCTAATTATGCAAATGGTATGAAATCTTTACAGTGCCTCCATATGCCTAAATCATTGATCTCCTCCAAAAAATCATCCAAATCCATCTAGCCATTTGACCCCAGCATCATCTTCTTCATATCTGGTCAGAATGCCAAGTTGCAAAGGAAGTATCCTTTTGCTTTGCCCAATTGAGCTGAGACTTTGCCAAGTAGATGACCTTAGTAGATGATTGACCCCTGCCCAAGACCAGGCCAAGAGGTGCACTGTGGTGGCCACACCATAGCACAAACAGGTTGCTGTTGGCAACTATTTGACCCTGGTTCAGTCACCTCAGGCCTCCCTGTTGTCATTCAGCTGCATAGGTCAACTCAGGATAGGAAGGAGAATAGACTAGACATGTTTTGGCCTCGTGTGCTGCGTGGCAAGGCTCTGGCCACATGGTGACCACGACCAGAGCGTGCCAAAATCGCGCTCTGTGCATTGGAGTTGACGGGAGCGCGCCTCCAGTGAGCTCCAGCCTGTCCGGGAGTGTCGTAGAGATCACCACTGCGTGCGCGCATCGTCTAGAGCCCTCTCCCCCTCGCCCCGTAGCTTCTGGCCACCTCTGCCGCCGTCCCGAAGCTCCGCCGGCCATCTCGAAGCCCCGGCCGCCGTCTAGCTTCTTCCCGAGTCCCTCCCCGCAGCTATTTAAGCGTGCCCGAGCCGTCCCCGGTGACCAGCAAGCCCAACTCCTCCTCCCCAATCGAGCCCCGGAGCTCGCTGCCACTCCAATGGCCAAGCGCCGCCGCCGGACCCCCGCAGCGATTCCGGCTCCATGGCCCTCCCCTCCAACTCTGACCACTCCAGCCGTTTCCCCACTCGCCGTAGACCCTCCCCATTCCCTCGCCCCGCCGCCGGAGGCCCTGTGGCAGCGCGCCAAAAATCTGGCCTCCGTCGTTACTCCCGGCCTCTGCGAGCCGCCGTAGCCTCGTCCCCTCTCCGGCGCTGATGTTGCTCCAGGCGGGAGCGGCGCTTTGCCCCGCTTCCGACGGTGGCTTTCACTTGGCCGGAGGCGGCCTGAGCTGGCCAGGCCACCGCCGGCGTCGCGCTCCGCCCTGCTCACTGCTTCGCCGAGCCGCCGCGTCCTCAGTCCTCCTTGGCGTTGGTACCCGGTCCAGGAGAGAGCGGCTCCTCCTTCCGGTCTCGACGGTGGCCAGAGCCCGGCAGGAGACGGCCCGAGCCGGCCGGGTGAGCGCCGGCGCCGCGCCCCTCCTCTATTTCCTCTGTCTCACGCGAGGACAGAGCAAGGAAGAGGACGACCGAGCTGTGCGGGCCCGCGACCCCACTTGTCGGCGGCTACGCGTTGACCTAGACCGGTGCGCTGACTGGATAAGTGAAGGCGTAGTTCTCGAAAGGCGCTTTCCTCGTACGAAGGCGTATTCTGTCGCTGCTATACGAGGGAATGCGCTTTCCAAGCGCGGAAGCGTATTCTCAAAAATACGCCTTCGGGTCCAGCCGGCGGCCGAATGTGCTAATTAGTGGACGTTCACTGGTTTAGGCCGAAAATGAATATGCTTTTATCTATTTTCTGCCTAAACAATGAACGGCCGTAACTTCGCGACCGTAACTCCGATCGAGGTAAAACCAATGCCCACGTTTTCGTCTCGTCGAGCCCGTTCCGATAGTACCCTTTTCATAATGTGTTCCCACAGTAGAAATAACCATTTTGCCCTTGCCCTCCGATCGAGCCCTCCGAGAGAGAACCCTTTCCGGCGAATTCTTCCGCGAGGTGATCGCATCTTCCTTCCGGTGTATTCGTCGACCCCCAGGCAAGCCAACCTCTTACCATGAGCTCCGAACTTGCGTGATGACTTTGCTTGCACCCTGTGTGTTTATCTGTAGCATCTGTTAGTCTGCATTTGCATATACCTATGGTGACATCAGTATAGATACTAGCATTACTCTTTATCTGATGGCGTGTCTTATTTCCATATTACCATACTATTGTTAAGTGATTGTTGGCAAGTATAATTGTCGGTGAAGTGGTACGTTGATGAATATGTTGAGTTGGATCATGAGATTACTGTCTATGATTATTTTGGGGTTTCATCCGGCAGTTTGTGGATATAAGGAGTTACATTAATGCAACCTAGTTGGTTGATCTTGAGTCACCTGTCCGGGCTTATCCGTGCAACCACATTTGCCGGTATGGGACGGCCTTGACTTGGCCTGATCGCGTGCTCTTTCACCGGTACCTCCAAAGAGGGAGGGTTATGCACGCGTGCTACCCTGATTAGGTTGGCGGTGATAACCCTGTGAGCCCAGTTGTTGAGTGTTTAGCCCGGGAGTCCCCGTTTGGGACAGTAATCCCCGTTTGGGATTACCTAGTTTGGCCACGACGGTGGCAGGTGTCATGAGGACACAGGGGCCACCCAAGGCTGACCTCCGGGGGAGGAAGAGTGTCGGTGGTACGATGAAAGAGTCACGGGTCAGGCAGGTTTCGTTGAAGCAATGCTGGTCCACCCGAGTGGGATCACGAGGCCAGGTGCTTCATGGTGTGGGTAAAGTGCGCAACCTCTGCAGAGTGTAAAATCTATTCGAATAGCCGCGTCCACGGTATTGGACAGCTCGTCCAGACCTCACTATGTGGTCAACCATAATAATGTTAGTAATGATGGAAGGACTCATCTTGGGTAGATATCAGATGATGTTGGGTATATGATATGTTAGCCAAAGAATGGCTATATGATGAGTGGTCGGATGACCACATGATTTGGATTGGATTTGAGTCAGTTCAGGTTGGATCATGAGTATTTCGAGGGTTGTGGGACAACCTAGGAGAGAGTAAGTCGCTATTCGGTACAATAAGTATTCTAAGCATTTAGTGTGATCTTGCCATAGATTATATGCCTGATCCATGATATGGCATGCTTGATCCATGCTTTCCTTGCTAGAATTCATGCCATACTTAGGATTAATTCATGCATAGCATAGGGCTTGCTTTGTCACCTACTTGTTTGGATGCTATGTAATTGGTTGTCTTGCGAGTACATTCAAAGTACTCACCTGGCCTTGCACGTGGCCAGTTGCAGGAGAAGGTTCGTCGTGCTAGATCGTAACCTAGCCAGTCCTGTGCGTTATGGAGCCCAGCCAGAGACGTCGTTGCCGCGGAACCAAGACCTCTGAGGCCATTTAGTTAGTCCTGGAGTTATGTAATATTGTTGTAAGCAACAGTACTGTAATACTCCAGTATAATTAATAAAGCCATTTTTATGCCTGGAATTGCTGTATCATGTCTTTGACGTGCGCCAGGTCTTATCCTGGGGCTGGCGTGCGTCGGCCCTCTATCGGGGTGCCCCACCCGCTTGGAGTCCGGAGATCGGATGTATCATGTTAAAGCATGACCGAAGCACGTATTAATTTTAAGACCAATTTTGGATTGGCACCAAAAAACTTGATTTAGTTCGGACGTAAAAGTTTTTTGCATAAGTTTTTTGGCTTTTCGAGCTTATGGCACTTTTAAGCTAGTTGTATTTTTTTCTTTTAGGAGGCGGGACACCCTCATTTCCGAGGTGCCCTGCGTAATAATTCAACTCAGGAGGTCTTTTCCGACCCACAGCTCGGTATCTTTCCTGCCGACTTACACCTCGGTGTTGGGGAAACGCATATGACATCTGGACTACTTCCTGAGGACATTCGATCATTAGGTTGGTCGGCCGCACCCAACATGAGTCTCGGGGAATACTCTGTGTCTACAACATAGCTCTCATAGTCACTACAGGAATCAGGTACTTTGTCGTCTGCCATGGCAGACGACAAAGGATAGGCCTGCGGATGGCAAAACCCTTTGCCGTCAGCTAGCAGACGGCCCCACGTCCGGCACAGAAAACTCCGGTAAAGGGGGGCTTTGCCGTCAGCTTTACAACAGTGGACGGCAAACAAATTTGGCGTCTGCCATCCAGGGCCTGCAGACGGTAAAGCTAGTGGACGGCACAGGAATCAGGTTAGCCCCGTTAGGTGGCTAACGACAGCCTTTGCCGTCCGCTGGCAGACGGCAAAGAGAGTAGCTCCTTTGCCATCTGCCAGAGACGGCAAAGTGGCAGGTTGGGCCAGCTGGATAGATGGGCTTCTTTGCCGTCTGCCAGCCGACAGCAAAGTGAGCAGCTCCTTTGCCGTCTGCCAGCGGACGACAAAGTGACCAAATGGCTCAGACCTGGTGCTCCCAGGTTGCACAGGTTGCTGCCACGTGGCACATTTGCCGTCGGTGGCAGACGGCAAAGAGCCTGTATTGCCCCTTTTTATTCTGTTTTTTGTTATATCCAATCATTTTCACAAGCAAATATTATATATATATATATATAATTCACAGATACTATATCCCTGCCATATGGATATGATCATCCAATAAACATACCAAATCAAAAGTGTAAGTTTCATCCATACATGCATAGTTTCATCCATATTACAATAGTTTCATCCATAGGTAGAAAGTTTCACATTGTTCATCGATACAAAATCAAAACAGAAAGTAAACACAAAAACTCCATCAATGCAAGCTTCCATGAAGTGAATCAAATTTACAAAATGGGAAATAAGAAAGTTAGAAGAAGAATACTAGAAGAAGAAGAAGATCTAGAAGAAGAAGAAGAGGAAGAAGAAGAAGAAGAAGAAGAAGAAGCGTTTTTCTTCTCTTTCTCTTTCTTCGCTTGTTTTTCTTCTTCTTATTGCTTATTTGTGTCATTTTAGAGCTAACCTAGGTAATTATGCCATTTTTGACTGTCGTCGTTTTCTCACGATAGATGCCATGGGGTGGCTTATCGAGAGTGGTTGGGGCCGAAGGATGCCGACGGGCTCCGGGAACGGGATTAGGCACAAGTGGTGAGGGACACACGATGTACCCAGGTTCGGGGCCCTCCGTCGGAGGTAACACCCCTAGTCCTGCTCGTCTAGTTGAATGGTGGTTGATGTTACAATGGTACTCCTTGAGCTGATGTCTAAGGGAGGAAGAAGGAGCAGCCGGCTCCTCTTCCCTTGCTACGTGAGAGGGAGAGTATGAGATGGGGAGAATGCCTTAGTGCCTTGCCTGATGCATGGGGGCCTCGGGGAGTTTTATAGGCCATCCCCCCGGCTTACAATATTCATAAGGTACTAAAAGGGGGGGACCCGGCTAGCAGCCTCTCCAGCCGGCCAGGGGTCCCACCGGCTGGGCCGTCTCGACGCCCGTAGGGCCCGCTGGCTGTGAGGTCCCATCGCTGACTGGGGCCCGCCAGCCGGTTCTTCTATTGGCCCGCGCCTACCTGCCGTGGCACGGGCCTCCCCGCGCGGCGTCGTCTTGCGCCTGCCGGCCGGAGTCAGCAGTACGGCCGGCTGCGCTGTAGCCACGTCGGGGCAGGTAATGGAGTGGACGGCGGCGTGGCGGCACTGTTGCCCTGCCGGGTCTCGATCGGGGATGGTCAGCGCTACGACCGCCCGGACTGTAGTCATGCGTGCCCGCGTGTCAGCGGTCGCTGTAGCCATGCCGGAGTCCATCGTGGGGGTCGCATCTTGTCAGCGTACTTGGTCACAGTAGGAGGGGACGGGTGCCTGCCTGTCCAGAGGTCAGCAGAAGGGCCGGCCGTGGAGTGGCCGGCTGCAGGCTGGCCAGGGGACGGGCGACCGTCATCTGACCAGCCGGCCATGGGCCAACCGGCAGCGGGCCTGCCGGTAGCCAGTCAGCCGGCCTAGGTCCAGCCAGCCGTGGGCCAGCCGGTCCGTGAGCCAGCCGGTCCGCGGGCCTGCCGGCAGTGCGCCAGCCGGCCGCGGGCCAGCCGGCCATATGGTTTTTTCAAAAGGGGTTGGAACTCCCTGGTCTTGGCCTACTTAGGGGTAATAACCCCGTCAGTAGTCCCCGAAGCCGGCGGGGGCCCGAGTCCTTCCGACGAGGGGGAGCCGGCGGCTTCATCCGGCGGTATCTGCCTGTCGCGCGGGATCGATTGATCAGCCGCATTGGCAACCGCTCCCATCGCCTCGGGTCCTGTCGCGCTGCCTCAGGACTCGGGCCGCAGGCAGGGATCCTCTGCGCCCATGCCCAAGCGGCCGCGGCTTGCGACGCCCACGTCCCATGGATTCCCCGAGGGAGTGGGCGCAGTTAATCCCCACGTCCCCCGGGCATCGCCACCTTATTTATAAGGGGAGGGGAGAGGTGGAGGCAGTTCGCGCACCCCTCTCCCCATCGTCTTCCTCCTCTCACAGTCCGCCTCTTCGGCTCGCGCTGCCGCTCCGCTCGCCCGTTTCTTCGCGCTCGATTGCCTCGGAGATGGCCGACGGACCTTCCGGCAGCTGGGGTGGCTCCGTCATCACCGCAGAGGACATCGCGCACCTCCGCCGTGCCCACATGCTGCCGTCAGAGGACCGCGTCGCCGCTCGTCCTCTGGGCAGCGTGGTGGTGCCCGAGCCCGCGGAGGGGGAGTTCGTGGTGTTTGCCTGGCACTTCTCGCGTGGCTTTGGCCTGCCGGTGAGCCAGTTCTTCCGACTCTTCATGGATACCTTCGATCTCCAGCCGCACCACTTTGGGCCCAACTCCATCCTTCAACTGTCGAGCTTTGTGACCCTCTACGAGGGGTACCTCGGACTTCTCCCTTTCGTGGAGTTGTGGAGTAAAGTCTTCTATCTCAAGGTCTGGAAGAACGTCAACGAGGCGTACGCCTGTGGGGGCGTGGTGGTATGCGTCTGTGGCACACTGTTTCCCCGCCTCACCCTCATCGAGTCCGTCAAGAAATGGAACCGGACGTTCTTCTACGTGAAGAACGTCGACCCGACGCGGGACTACATCCGGCAAACGGCCTTCGTTAACGCCCCGTCCACGGGGGTGAACGGGACGGCCGACGGGCCGCCCGGAGATCTGGTCGGGATGCTGGGCCGGCTCCACACTATGAGGAGTGGGCAGGGGCTGGTCGCGGCCGATCTGGTGGCCGTCTTCATCGATCGCCGTGTGCTGCCCCTTCAGCAGAGGCCGCACCGGATCTGCGACATGACGGTCCGGTGGGACCCCTGCCGGCTGTCCACCTTTGAGCTGACGACAGCCCAGGTGGCGAGGCGGGTGAACGCCATCACCAACTTCAAATTGGCGCCGAGCATCTGGCGCTTCGGCAAGCTACCGTACAACCGGCACGACCCGGCGCCCTTGGTACGCTCTGACGTGGTGGTTATCTTCCCTTCTCTGTTTCTCCAGCACCCCCTGCTCACACGCCACGTTGACCGCAGCACTTTGTTCGACAGAACACGCCGGATGGCCCGCACCCCCAGATATTCTAGGCGGAACGCGCCGTTTCTGACCCGGAGGATTTTGAGTTGGGGGGAGGCATCGAGGAGGAGGTCGAATCCTCGGGGCAGGTTGAGGCGGACGGGACGATGGGTGACCCAGGAGCCGACGGGTCTAGAGCGGCTGGTGAGTTTCCCTACGGACCCTCGATCAAAGATTGGACTGGCGATGATGATGATGATGATGTCCGGATCTTGGACGCGCCTCCCCCCACAGCTCGGCGGGGGTCACGCGGGCGGAGCGAGGTGTAGCCGGCTCGTGGCCGGACGGCCGAGGCCTCCCATCGGGAGAAGAGGCCGGCCTCGGGGCAGCCGTCGACATTGCCGCCGGCTCGCAAGAGAGTGCGAGCGGCCGTTGCGAAGCCGCCACCTCGGGCCAGGCGGGCCCTTCCCGTCGTCGCCGGGTGAGTACTTTTTCCTAGTTCTTGTGGGTTTTTTCGAGTTTTCGAGCCGGCAAGCGCCTGAGGGCCTAGCCTTTGTTTGTTCCAGGGACGCCATCGAGCTCCATGACACGGAGTCGGCCGCCGACCCGGTGGACGCTACCAGCCTGCAGGCCCAGGAGCACGCGGCCACGGTGCGGGAGGAGAAGAGGAGGCTCGCAGAAATGCGAGCCGCGAAGGCAGGGGCGAAGGGCGCGCCTTCGCGTTCGGGGGCCTCGAGTGACGGGAGGCGGAGGCGGCCCGCAGACCCGGCGCGTGCGACGGACTCGGCGGCGGAATCGACGCGGATGTCGAGGCCTCCATCGAGCGAGCCGCGAGAGCCGGTCGAGGAGACGACCATGGCCCCGCCCTTGGCGGAGGTGGCCCGGCCGGCGGGCGCGGTGCCCGAGCCGGCTAAGGAGACGGCCCAGCGGGCGGAGACGGTTGTGCCCCCACCCACCGTCGAGCCGGCCGCGGCAGACGCGCCTGTCGCCCCGACCGTGCCGGAGGCGGCACCGGAGGTGACGGTCGGCGGGGGGAGCGAGCTGGTCCACCCGGCTATCGAGCCGGTCCGGCAGGTGGTGGTGCCAGCCATGCTGGTTGCGGAGGGGCCCGAGGCTGGCTCCCGGGCCCTTGTGGTTACCACTGACCTGCCGCCGGCTACCACCGCGGCGGGCGTCGGGTCGAGTGGTAGGGCGAGCCGGTCGAGGAGGACCATGCTCAACGTGATCCGGGACTGGAAGGCACTGGCCCTCGCCCCGGTCGTCCTGGCCCCGCCGGCCAGCAGCCCGACCCTCGTGCCTGGGGAACCAGGCCGTATCATGGCGCACTGCCGCGAGGGGCTGGCCAGGTTCACGGAGGCCGCAGAAAGCAATTTCCGGCGTGTGGAGGAGGCGGTGGAGTTGAGACTCCTCTAGCTTGCGTTTAACTTTCAGTGGGGGCGCGCAAGCGCACCCACTGGGTGTAGCCCCCGAGATTCGGGCCGGCTGCTCGGCTGCGTGGCAGCCGGGCCGGATCTATCTCTTTTCGTCTAACTTCTTGTCTCTTGGCGCGGAGCAGGCTGAGAACGCCAAGCGGCGTGCACTCTTTGACGAGGCGGTTGCCATCCATAACCGTGGCAAGGCCGGCTTTTATCAGGTCCAGGAGGCGCTGCGGAAGGCGCAAGGTACATTTGTTCCAGTGGGGGCGCGCGAGCGCACCCACTGGGTGTAGCCCCCGAGAGTCGGGCCGGCTGCTCGGCAGCCGGCGCGAATCTTCCGCATTGTTAAATAACTCGGGTCGATCCTTTCGCAGAGGAGCTGGAGGTCCTGACCCCGATCCGGCAGAAGAGGGACGAGGTGGCCTCCGAGCGGGACCGGCTGGAGCGGGATCTCCAGGCGATCACGTCGGAGCGGGACCGGCTGGGCGGCCTGGTCGTGGATGGGCAGGCGGCCCAGGAGCGCCTCACCGCGGAGCTGCAGAAGGAGGTGGCGGCCCGGGAGGAGGCCGCCAAGCAGGCGGCCGACGCCGGCCGGTGGGTCGCCGCCCTGCAGGATGAGGTTGCTCGTCTTGGCGGCGAGCTTGAGAGGCGTGAGGCCGCCCTTGCCCGGGCGGAGGAGGCGCGCGAGAGGAAGCGGAGCTCGGGCCTCCAGTTTGCAATCGAGGTGGACGAAGCCTTCCAGCATAAGTTTTTTGTTCTTGGATCTTCTTTCCTTGTCGGCTGCTTCTCTCCCCGCTTTTCTGATTCTTCCCTTTCAATTAGATCGGTTCCCGGACACTCAGCGCCGCGCCGAGCAGGTCGTGGCGGAGCATCGGGAGTGCCTCCGGCAGCGCGGGCAGGAGTTTGAGGAGCACGCCGGCTGGGACTTGTCGGAGTTTGCGCTGGCGATCGAGAACCGGCTGCTCTTCCTTCAGTGCGGTATGGACCGGCTCCATACGGCCGGCATGGAGGTGATTTCGGCCCTCTGGCCGGGTTGTGGGGCCCCGGCGGGCCGCGTGGCGTTGTGGCTGGAGAACGCGGTGGCCCGGCTCGAGGTTTGGAAGGCATCGGTGGCCCACTCCGGGGCGCGGATGGCCCTCCGGTTCGTCACCTCGTGGTACCCCGACGTCAACTTGGACTGGCTGGCCACGATGCGCGAAGTCCCCGAGGCATGGCGAGCCGCCCGCGAAGGCGCCCTCGTCCGCCGAGCCAACGAGCTGGCCTCCTACGTCGATCCGGACGAGCTCCTGCCGTCGCTGGGTGAGGACGGCGAACCGGTTGCCGAGGACTCCTTTGGCATTCCCCAAGGGCCCGGGGACGAGGAGGTTGCCGACGAGAGCACTGCCTCCAGCACCGGCAGCGACATTGAGGCCACGGAGGCCATGGAGGAGGAGCCGGCGGCCGCTCCCGGGCAGTCTGCCGGGCCGGCTGGTGATGCGCCGGAGGCTTAGGCGACCCTTCTTTACAGTATCGTTTTCTTTTGCTGCGAGACTTGTTTTAAGATGCATTTCCACCCACTGGGGGTGTATTGTAAAGAATCCTCGGCCTGCGGCCTTTTGTTTATAACTTTGCTTGAAGTCTAAAACATTTGCGTGCCGCCTCATCTTTTACTCTTTACCTTTCGACTCATATCTCACGCAAGGATTCCTTCTGGCTTCTGCCCCGCCTGTCAGCCAGCCGGGAGCCGGACTGGGACAGGGACGGGGCATTGTCCTTGGGGAAACCATGCGGGCCTTAGAGCCGTCCGGCTAGAGTTGGGGTGAGCCGGCAAAGGCTGGTTTCTAGAGATAACATGGTCCGGTTGGACCTGTCCGGCTCCTGCTCTTTAGGCCGCGTTCGTGTGATAAGTTCCTTCCCTTCCCGTGGTTCCGCCAGCCGGACAGCCGGGGGCCGGTCTGTGGCTGGGTAGGGGGGGAGAATTGCTTGTTCACACTACTTGACCGCCTTGGAGAAGAGCCGGCGAGCCCCCGGGCCCAGGGAGCCGGGCCCGGGTGCCTTGCTTAAGAGATGACAAGCTTTTGATGAAATTGAAAAGGGGTGTGCCCCAAGTGCCGGCTTGGGGCCCCCATTGCATTCATTAAGTTCCAACGGAAGGGAAGATACATACATACACTGGTTTTTCTTAGCAGTAGAACGGTCGAAGGAGCGCCGCATTCCATGGGCGCTCCGTCTCCTCGCCGGAGGCGTCTCTTTTGCGCTTCTGCGACTTCTGGGCATCTATCAGATAGTAGGCATTGTTGTGCAGCGCCTTGCTGATGATGAACGGGCCTTCCCATGGGGAGGATATTTTGTGCTGGCCGGCGGTCTGCTGGATCCGCCTGAGCACCAGGTCTCCTTCACGGAAGGAGAGGGGCCGGATCTGCTTGCTGTGGTAGTGCCGGAGCTTCTGCTGGTAGATGGCCGTCCGGCTCAGGGCCAGTTCGCGTGCTTCTTCGAGTAGGTTGATGCCGTCTTCTCTTGCCTCCTTCGTGTCCTTCTCCGTATACAGGGTGACTCGAGGCAAGTCGAACTAGATGTCCGTGGGGATGATCGCCTCAGACCCATATAGGAGAAAGAAAGGGGTGTAGCCGGTCGACTGATTGGGCATGGTCCTGAGGCTCCAGAGGACAGCCGGCAGCTCGTCGATCTAGCAGCCGGCCGACCGCATGAGGGGCGCCACGAGCCGAGGTTTGAGGCCGGCCAGGATCAAGCCGTTTGCCCTCTCCGCCTGGCCGATTGACTGTGGGTGGGCCACCGACGCGAGGTCGATCCGGATGCCCTCCTGGGAATAAAAACGCGCCATCGCGCCTTTGGCAAAATTTGTGCCGTTGTCGCTGATGATGCTGTGGGGAACGCCGTAGCGGACCGTGATGTCCTTGATGAACCGAACGGCTGTGGGGCCGTCCAGCTTCTTGATGGGCCTGGCTTTGATCCACTTGGTGAACTTGTCGACAGCCACCAGTAGATGCGTCATGCCGCCCCGCGCGGTCTTGAGGGGCCCTACCATGTCCAGCCCCCAGACGGCAAAGGGCCACGTGAGTGGGATGGTCTGGAGGGCTGTTGCCAGCAGGTGGCTTTGTGTGCTGAAGCGGTGGCACCCCTCGCATTTATCGACCAGCCGCTTGGCCTCTTCCAAAAGCCGTCGGCCAGTGGAAGCCATGGTGGAATGCCTTGGCCACCAGAGTCCTGGAGGCGGCGTGATGCCCGCACTCGCCCTGGTGGATGTCGAGGAGGATTTCTTGCCCCTTCTCTGGCTCGACGCAGCGTTGTAACACGCCGGTGGAGCTGCGATGAACCAGCTCGCGGTTGATGATGCTATAGGCCGGGGCCTGGTGCTGGATTTGTCTTGTCGTGGCTTCGTCGGGGGGGGGGGGGGGGGAGCTCGCCGCGCAAGAGGAAAGCCAGAATGGGCTGAGCCCACAAGGGGGCCGACACGGGAGCCGGCTCGAGCTCAAGTGGAGCGCCGGAGGCAGCCGGAGCCCCCGGGTCCGGCTTGCCAGTCCCCGGGACCGGCTTGGCAGCCCCGGGACCGGGGTGCCAGTCCCCGAGACTGAGACAGCGAGGGGTGCATCGATCGCCATCATGACGGCCGTGAAGCCGGAGCCGGCAGCCGCGGGGGCGTCGGATGCTGGGGCCGACAGGGCCGGCATGGCAGCCGGAGCTAATGGTGCCGGCAGAGCAGCCGGAGCTGATGGTGTTGGCAGAGCAGCCGGATCCGGCGAAGAGCCGGCGGCGTCAGCCGGCACGAAGATAGACTCTGATTCGGGGGAGGGATTGATCGAAGGCTTGAGCAGCCGTTCAAGGGAGACACCGGCTGGGATGGCCTGCCGGGTGGAGCCGATCTTTGCCAACGTATCGGCCGCCTCGTTGTCTACCCGGGGGACGTGGTGGAACTCACAGCCCTCCAAGGAACCGGTGAGCTGCTGGACGAGGAAGCAATAGTTGGCCATGTTGGCGTCCCTGGCGTCCCATTCGCCAGAGACCTGTTGCACCACGTGGTTGGAGTCACCAAAACAGAGGATCCGCCGGATCCTGATTTCCTTGGCGAGCCGGAGGCCATGGACGAGCGCCTTGTACTCGGCCACGTTGTTGGAGGCGGCGAAGAGGATCTGGAGTGCGTACTTGAGCTGGTCCCCTTTGGGGACGACAAGACGATGCCGGCTCCCAGGCCGGTTCGCATCTTCGAGCCATCGAAGTGCATGCGCCAATGCGTGGAGTCCGGGGGAGGCGGCACGAACTGGGTTTCGGCCCAGTCGACGAGGAAGTCGGCCATCGTCTGCGACTTGATGGCGGTGCGCGGCTCGTACTGAATCTCGTAGTCGGCGAGGGCGACGGCCCATTTGGCGATCCGGTCGGTGGCATCCCGGCCGCTCATGATCTCGCCGAGCAGCGCCGTGCTCACCAGGGTGATGGTGTACTCCTAGAAGTACTGCTTGACCTTCCTGGCGGCGAAGTATATGCTGTAGCACATCTTCTGGTAGTCGGGGTAGTTCTGCTTGGAGGCGAAGAGGACTTCGCTGAGGTAGTAGACGGGGCGCTGGACCGGCAGCGCCTTGCCTTCCTCCGGCCGCTCTACCACCAGAACGACGCTGATCACGCGGGTGGTTGCCGCGATGTATGCGAGCATCGGCTTCTTCTCAGTCGGAGCCGCCAGGACGGGAGCGCTGGAGAGCGCGCGCTTGAGGTCGCGGAACGCCTCGTCCACCTGGTCGGTCCACTCGAACCTTGGCGTCTTCCGCATGAGCTGGTAGAGGGGCAGCGCCTTCTCGCCCAGCCGGCTGACGAACCGGCTGAGCGAGGCAAGGCAACCGGCGAACTTCTGGACGTCGCGGAGCTTGGCCGGCTTGTGCATGCGCTCGATGGCTCTGATCTTCTCCGGGTTAGCCTCGATGCCGCGGGCGGACACGAAGAAACCCAGGAGCTGGCCGGCTGGCACGCCGAAAACACACTTCTCCGGGTTGAGCTTGATCTTGTATCCGCCCAGGTTAGCAAAGGTCTCCCGGAGATCGTCGAGGAGGCTGAAATGCTTCTTGGTCTTGACGACGATGTCGTCCACATAGACATGGACGTTCCTACCGATCTGGGGCAGGAGACACTTCTGCATGCAGCGCTGGAAGGTAGCGCCCGCGTTCTTCAGGCCGAAGGACATGGTGATGTAGCAGTAGGCCCCGAAAGGGGTGATGAAGGAGGTCTTCAGCCGGTCGGCTGGATCCAGCTTGATCTGGTGGTAGCCGGAATAGCCGTCCAGGAAGGACAGCAGGTCGCAGCCGGCCGTGGAGTCGATGACTTGATCGATCCGGGGCAGGGCGAAAGGATCCTTGGGACAGGCCTTGTTCAGGCTGGTGTAGTCGATACACATGCGCCAGGTCTTGTTTTTCTTCAGCACCAGGACTGGGTTGGCCAGCCAGTCCGGGTGGAACACTTCCATGATGAAGCCGGCTGCAAGCAGCCGGGCGATCTCTTCTCCTATAGTACGCCGCTTCTCCTCGAAGAAACGGCACAGGGGTTGCTTGACCGGCTTGGCATCCGGCCGCACGTGAAGTTTGTGCTCGGCGAACTTCGTCGGAACACCCGGCATGTCTTTTGGAGACCATGCAAAGATGTCCCGATTCTCACGGAGGAAGTCGACGAGCTCGCCTTCCTATTTGCTGTCGAGGTGGGCGCCGATGGTGACGCACTGCTTGGGGTTGGCCGGGTCGAGTGGCACATGCCTGGTGTCCTTGGACGGCTGGAACGACGCCTCGCTGGCCGACTGGGACGGAGGAGCCGGCACGGCCGGCTGGTCAGAGGCGTGAGCCACGAGCCGGTTGAGCTGCCGCCTTTCCTCCGCTATCTCCAAGGCCTCGGCCAGCCGGCTGCCGTCGCGTGCGCACTCGATCGACATCTTGTAGTCGCCGGCGATGGTGATGATGCCCTTGGGACCCGGCATCTTGAGCTTGAGGTAGGCATAATGGGGGATCGCATGAACTTGACAAGGGCCGGCCTAACTAGCAGCGCGTGGTAGGGACTGTCGAGGTCCACCACCTCGAACCATATCGGTTCGCAGCGGAAGTGGTTCTTGTTGCCGAAGAGAACATCGAGCTCAATCTTGCCGATGGGGGTGCAGGACTTTCCCGACACGATGCCGTGGAAGACCGTCCGGCTCATCCGCAGGTCTTTCTCCCCGAGCCCCAGTTTGAGCAGCGTGTCGCGATAGAGGATGTTGATGCTGCTGCCCCCGTCGATCAGCACCCGCGAGAAACGATAGGTGTGCCTCTTGGAGGCGATGGTGGGATCGAGGACGAGGGCATAGCTGCCGGGGTTTGGCATCACGGCCGGGTGGTCCGCCCGGCTCCAGGTAACCGGCTTCTCGGACCAGTGCATGAACTGGGGGACCGAGGGGACAGTGGCGTTCACCTCGTGCCGGCGTTGGCGCACACTATACTTGTCGGTTCCTTCGCTGGTGAAGACGACGTAGGACCCGTCCTGGTCGGGGAACTGGTCGTGGAGGCGGCCGTCGTTGGCAGCCGGAGCCGGTGCGGGTGGCTGGGCCGGAGCCGGAGCCGGCGCGCGGGGAGCTAGAGGCGGAGGAACCGGAAGGCCCTCGCCTCGAGCTAGCCGCTGGGAGAAGCTGCACTGCCGCAGCGTGTGCGTGGTTGGCTTGGCCCCAGAGTGCATCTTGCAGGGTGCGTCGAGCATCTGCTCGAAAGTGAGTTTGGGCTGCCAGGCGTTCTTGCCGGTTCGCTGACGCTGGTTGGAGGCCTGGGCCGCCGGCTGCTCTTCCTCGATAGTGGCGACCTGCCGGCTCCCATAGCGGGGATCCGGCTGGTCGGATTTGCGCTTGTTGTCCTGCTGCTGCCGGTTGTCGGCAGCCGCCCACGGCGCGGCAGGCGGCGGGGTCGGTTTGGCAGGCGTGGTGACCTTCATCCGCATTGCGGAGTCAGCCATGGCGTACTTGTCTGCCTTGGCCATCAGATCCGCCAGGGTCGCCGGCTCGGAGCACAGGAGCTTGTGCTTGATGTGAGTGCCGTCGCGGTAGCCCTCGATGAAGTACTGGATGGCTTGCACCTCGTGTACCCCCTCGCAGGAGTTGCGGAGCTCGGTCCAGCGCGTGAGGTAGTCACGGAGGGACTCGTCCGGCCCCTGGACGCACATGGCCAGCTCGCGTGGCCGGCCGGGCCGCTTGTAGGTGCCGGTGAAGTTGCGGACGAACGCCTCCTCAAAGTCCGTCCAGGTATTGATGCTACCGGCTGACAGGCTGTTGAGCCAGGTCCGAGCCGAGCCGATCAATATGAGAGGGACGTAGCGCACGGCGACGCGCTTGTTCCCCCTGGCTATGCCCACCGCGGTGGTGTTGTCGACCAGCCAGTCCTCCGGCTTGGCGGTGCCATTGTACTTCGGGGTGTTGCGAGGGAGTGTGAAGCCGGTTGGGAACGGCTCATTGCGGATCCGGGGGCCAAAACATGCCGGGCCGATCGGCCCCTCCTCCTCGAGGAGGGCGGATTGCGCCAGCCGATCGATGCGGGTCCGGGCATCGTTCTCGCTCCGCGGGACGCGCGGGCCGAGTCGAGTGGCGAGTTCGGGACGGACAGCCGGGGCAGGTGAGCGTGCGCGCTCCCGCCGCAGGGGCGGGGTATGGTCCCAGTTGCGCCGGCTGCCGCCAGCCGGAGCGTCGTTGCGCCGGCTGTTGACAGCCGGCAGCTCGTCTCTCTGCCAGGAGCGTCCGTTATGGGACCCGGCGCCCCGCCGGCCGGAACCGTGGGAGGAAGAGGCTTGTTGGACCGGTCGGCGCTGGCAGCCGTTTGCGGGGCGTCCCCCTCGGGGACAGGGATTTCGGAGCCGGCGTTGGCGTCTTCGAGCCGGGCCTGCTGGGTGTTGGCGGTGGCGATGAGGTCTTGGATGTGCTGCTCTTGCTGCTCCCGGTCCTCGCCTACCAGGTTGGCGAGGTCGGCATAGGCCACCTGGGCGGCCCTCATGTTGGCAGCCGGTGTGTCATAGGTGGGAAGCCTGCCGCCGAGGATTTCCGCGACCACGCGGCTGCGGTTGCGGACGTCACCGCGCCGTCTGGGCTCGTTGCCGGCGGGGGTGAGGCCGTAAGCGGAGATGTACTCGCGCTGCGCAGACTCCATCCGATGCTTGGTGGTGGCAAGCGTGGTTACCTCTATGAACAGCAGCCGGCGAGCTGCCTCCAGCTCGGCTGCAGCCATGGCTGGGTTCGTCGTAGGTGCGACGGGGGTGCTGAGGCCCCGAAGCACGGAGCCGAGGGGGTCGGAGGTGCCGGCGCGGGCGGCCGCGGCGGCCGCCTCCGCCTCCGCCCTGACGTGGCCGGAGGTCGTGGAGGATCCGGTGGCCAACACCCCCGCGCGGATGCGGGAGTCGTTGGCATTGCCCGGGGCGAGCGTGCCCACAAACAAGGGCAGGTCGAGGCAATCGATCACCTGGCTAGGGTACTCGTCGGCAGCTGGCTCGTCGGCGAGGCTCAACCTGCCGAGGCGCTCGGTGAGGATGACGACGTCGAACAGAGGGTTGTTGCCGCGCCGCTCGTCGGAGAGGGCGGCAGCGTCACTCGCAGGGCTGGCAGGAACGGGGTCCCGCCCCACGGGAGCAAGCCCCACGAGCGTGCAATTCCGCCTGGACGCGGGGCGGCCAGGGGAGGTGGTGAAGGGTCCCGCCAGGAGCGTGACTCCGGCCGGCGCCGCGGACAGCCCCACGGTGGGCGCCAACTGTCGTCGTTTTCTCACGACAGATGCCATGGGGTGGCTTATCGAGAGTGGTTGGGGCCGAAGGACGCCGACGGGCTCCGGGAACGGGATTAGGCACAAGCGGTGAGGGACACACGATGTACCCAGGTTCGGGGCCCTCCATGGGAGGTAACACCCCTAGTCCTGCTCGTCTAGTTGAATGGTGGTTGATGTTACAATGGTACTCCTTGAGCTGATGTCTATGGGAGGAAGAAGGAGCAGCCGTCTCCTCTTCCCTTGCTACATGAGAGGGAGAGTATGAGATGGGGAGAATGCCTTAGTGCCTTGCCCGATGCATGGGGGCCTCGGGGGGTTTTATAGGCCATCCCCCCGGCTTACAATATTCATAAGGTACTAAAAGGGGGGGACCCGGCTGGCAGCCTCTCCAGCCGGCCATGGGTCCCACCGGCTGGGCCGTCTCATTGCCCGCAGGGCCCGCCGGCTGTGAGGTCCCATCGCTGACTGGGGCCCGCCAGCCGGCTCTTCTATTGGCCCGTGCCTACCTGCCGCGGCACGGGCCGCCCCGCGCGGCGTCGTCTTACGCCTGCCGGCCGGAGTCAGCGGTACGGTCCGCTGCGCTGTAGCCATGCCGGGGCAGGTAATGGAGTGGACAACGGCATGGCGGCACTGTTGCCCTGCCGGGTCTCGATCGGGGATGGTCAGCGGTATGACCGCCCGGACTGTAGCCACGCGTGCCCGCGCGTCAGCGGTTGCTGTAGCCATGCCGGAGTCCATCGTGGGGGTCACGTCTGGTCGGCGTAATTGGTCACAGTAGGAGGCGACGGGTGCCTGCCTGTCCAGAGGTCAGCAGAAGGGCCGGCCGTGGATCGACCGGCCGCAGGCTGGCCAGGGGACGGGCGACCGACCCCTGACCAGCCGGCCATGGGCCAGCCGGCAGCGGGCCTGCCGGTAGCCAGTCAGCCGGCCTGGGTCCAGCCGGTCCGTGAGCCAGCCGGTCCGCGGGCCTGCCGGCAGCGCGCCAGCCGGCTGCGGGCCAGCCGGCCGTATGGTTTTTTCAAAAGGGGTTGGAACTCCCTGGTCTTGGCCTACCTAGGGGTAATAACCCCGTCATTGACCTAACTAAGCTTATTGTGTCATTTTGCAAGAAAATAAGCTAAGTATATGACATTTATGAGGTTACCAAGGTTATTATGCCATTTTTGACCTAAGTAAGATAATTATGCCATTTTTAACATAAGTAAGCTAAGTACAAGTCATTATTGAGCTAACCTAGGTCATTATGCCTTTTTTGAGTTAACTAAGCTTATTATGTCATTGTGGAGGAAACAAAGCTAAGTATAGGTCATTTTAGAGCTAACTTAGGTAAAATAGGTCATTTTGGAGCTAAGTAAGCTTATTATGTCATTTTGGAGGAAACAAAGCTAAGTATATGTCATTTTAGAGGTAACTTAGGTAAAATAGGTCATTTTGGAGCTAAGTAAGCTTATTATGTCATTTTGGAGGAAACAAAGCTAAGTATAGGTCATTTTAGAGCTAACATAGGTAAAATATGTCATTTTGGAGCTAAGTAAGCTTATTATGTCATTTTGGAGGAAACAAAGCTAAGTATATGTCATTTTAGAGGTAACTTAGGTAAAATAGGTCATTTTGGAGCTAAGTAAGCTTATTATGTCATTTTGGAGGAAAGCTATCTGAGTCCGTATGCCTAACCTCGATGACGAGCTCGACTGGCCGTGGACGAGGCCTTATCTCAGGACAGGAGCTCGTTTGGCGCGCCTTGATCTCCCGAAGAGTGCGAGAAGACCGTATAAGTCCATCTCCAATGGCTATCGAGCCTTGGGGCCTCCCGCCGCCAGCTATCAACACCAGCTCTGGATCAATAGGATGTTGGCTTGGGTTAAAGTCCTCCCCTTTCCTCGCCTTCCCCTCATCTCTGTACCTCACGAGCTTGTGGTGGGAGGAGATGTTGGTGAAGTTCTCGGGATGATCGAGGTCAGACTCCGAGAATGCCTTGGCCTTCTTGTACGAGGCAGTATGGGCCATGGCATAGAGGTCGTACACCCCTGGCACCTCCGTGTTATTGTAATGCGCCTAAAAGAGAGGGAGGGGAACAAAGTATTAGTAAAGGGCTCAAGCTAGCATCAAGAATGGATTGCATGAATCATGAAGCAAACCACATACCCAGTTCCGCCCGAACTGATATAAGTTGGCGTTGCCTTGATGGTGTGGCACACCAACCATTTTGGCATGCTGGTTCTGGGCATTGTTGTGGACGGCTCACCATTCGTCTGAGCACCACTCATCCACCAACGCCTCCCAACAATCCATCTTATCCACACACCATCTCGGGGGCACCTAAGTTAGCAAAGAGAAATTTGAGCGCTACGCCTACGAATCAAATCAAGGAAACTAAGTACAAGGCCTTAAGAATAGGTAATTACCTTCATGTACTGCTCCTTCTGCAGAAACTTTCCGTGGCATGACGACTTGTCCTTCTTAACACCACGCGAGGCGTAGTAGTCTCAAACAGCCTGCGGCCGAGCCTCGTGCCGTAAGTTCTGCAGTAGGCGCCTGCACTCGCCATCGATAACCTTTGCCGCGGCCTCCTCGTGTCCCTTGATAACCCACAAGTGTAGGGGATCGTTTGTAGCCTTTTTCGATAAGTAAGAGTGTCGAACCCAACGAGGAGCTAAAGGTAGAACAAATATTCCCTCAAGTTCTATCGACCACCGATACAACTCTACGCACGCTAATGCTTGCTTTACCTAGAACAAGTATGAAACTACTTTGCGGGAATAAAACTAGAAGTACTTTGCAAGATAATAAAGAACGTGGAAATAAAAGTTAGGTTCTGTTTTAATAAAAGAACAATAAAAGTAAATAACTTAGTAGAACGCTTTTTGTGCAATGCAAGAGAAAGATTGTCCCTAAGCAATTGAATATAATATGATAGATACTTGTCATATGCAATGAGGGAGAGGCATACGCTAACACACTTTCCGTACTTGGATCATATGCACTTATGACTGGAACTCTAGCAAGCATCCGCAACTACCAAAGTTCATTAAGGTAAAACCCAACCATAGCATTAAGTATCAAGTCCTGTTTACTCCCATACGCAACAACCCACCTACTCGGGTTTATGCTTCTGTCACTTAAGCAACCAAATATAGGCAAATCATGAACATATTGCAACACCCTACAGCGGGAATCCCTCACATTTGCGCGACACGGAGGGCACCATAGGACAACACCATATCAACATACAACTCACATCCATAACATCATACCACAATTAACTCGTAAGACAAAAGAGATCTACTCAAACATCATAGGATAGCCAAATATCATTGGGAAATAATATATGGAGTTGAGCACCATGTTTAAGTAGAGATTACAGAGGGGAAGAGGGGTGTTACACCGCTGCATAGAGGGGGAGAGAGTTGGTGTTGACGGCGGCGAAGTTGTTGGTGTAGATCGTCGTCACGATGATTGCCCCGGCGGCGTTCCGGCGCCACTGGGAGAGAAGGGAAGAGAGCCCCCCTCCTTCTTCTTCTTCCTTGGCCTCCCCCTAGATGGGAGGAGAGTTCCCCCTCTGGTCCATGGCCGCCATAGCGGCGGAGGGGCAGGAGCCCCTCCTAGATTGGATCTCCCTCTCTGTTCTCTTCTGTTTCACATTCCTGTTTTCTGGCCAAAAACCGTTTCTTATATTCCCGGAGATCCGTAACTCCGATCGGGCTGAACTTTTGAGGGGATTTTTATCCAAAAATTAGCTTCCTTGCGCCCGAAGGAGAGCTCCAACCGACTTACGAGCTGGGAACAACCCACCAGGGCGCGCCTGGGCCCTGGGGCGCGCCCTGGTGTCTCGTGGGGGCTTTGGGCCTCCGCTTGCGTTGATTCCACTTCTCAAAATTCACAAATATTCCAAAAAAATCTCCATAATTTTTTATCGTGTTTGGACTTTGTTTGATATGGATATTCTGCGAAACAAAAAACATGCAACAAACAGGAACTGGCACTGGGCACTGGATCAATAGGTTAGTCCAATAAATCATATAAAATGTTGCCAAAAATATGTGGAAGTTGTATAATAATGGCATGAAACAATCAAAAATTATAGATACGACGGAGATGTATCAGCATCCCCAAGCTTAATTCCTGCTCGTCCTCGAGTAGGTAAATGATAAAAAAGATAATTTTTGATGTGGAATGCTACCTAGCATAATCTTGATCATATATCTAATCATGGCATGAATATTAAGACACAAGTGATTCAAAGCAATAGTCTAGTTTTGACATAAAGACATTAATACTCAGGCATCCCAACAAACAATCATGTCTTTCAAAATATCAAGGCTAAAGAACGCTATCCCTACAAAATCATATAGCCTTGTCATGCTGTGTCTTCTTAACACAGAGTATAAATCATGTACTACCCCGGTGTCAGCCAAGCAATTGGTTCATACTTTTTAACGTGCTTCTGCATTTTCAACTCTCACGCAATACATGAGTGCACGCCATGGATATAGCACTATGGGTGGAATAGAATATGGTGGTAGGTTTCAAAGGAGTAAAAGTAGAGAAGAAAGTCTCGCATCAACTCAGCGTATCAACGGGCTATGGAGATGCCCATCAATAGATATCAATGCGAGGAGTAGGGATTGCCATGCAACGGATGCACTAAGAGCTATAAGTGTATGAAAGCTCAATATGAAAACTAAGTGGGTATGCATCTAACTATATGAAAAATTCCCACTAGTATATGAAAGTGACAACACAGGTGACTCTCTACATGAAAAAGATGGTGCTACTTTGAAGCACAAGTGTGGAATTAGCATGCCCCTAATCCTTCTTCTTTCATTTTTTTCTTTTCTTTTCTTTTTCTTTTTTTTTCTTTTTTTCTTTTTTCTATTTTTTTCGTTTTCTTTTTTTTCTTTGTCCGGAGCCTCATCCCGACTTGTGGGAGAATCATAGTTTCCATCATCCTTTCATCACTGGGGCATGCTCTAATAATGAATAATGATGATCATCACACTTCTATTTACTTACAACTCAATACTACAACGATAGTAGAACAAAGTATGACCCTATATGAATGCAATGATCTAGCGTAGCAAAGATATCAAAAAATGGACAAGCCATGAAAACATCATGCTAGCTATCTTACGATCATGTAATGCAATATGACAATGAATGCTCAGGTCATCAAAACGGAGGCGGTGGAAGTTGCATGGCAATATATCTCGGAATGGCTATGGAAATGCCATAATAGGTAGGTATGGTGGCTGTTTTGAGGAAGATATAATAAGGCTTATGTGTGATAGAGCATATCATATCACGGGGTTTGGATGCACCGGCGAAGTTTGCACCGACTCTCGAGGTGAGAAAGGGCAATGCACGGTACCGTAGAGGCTAGCAAATTGCGGAAAGGCAAGAGTGCGTATAATCCATGGACTCACATTAGTCATAAAGAACTCACATACTTATTGCAAAAATTTTATTAGCTCTCTCGAAGCAAAGTATTACTATGCATGCTCCTAGGGGGAGGTTGGTAGGAGTTAACCATCACGCGCCCCCGACCTTCACACAAAGATAGACAATCAAGAATAAATTGTGCTTCAATTTCCTAGCATAACGGGAGACTATACGTGCATGCTTCGGGAATCACAAACCTTAACACCAATATCTTACTAAACATGATCATTCACTAGTACCTCCCACATATTATCATCTCTATATCGCAAAACTATTGCAAGGAATCAAACGTATCATATTCAGTGATCCCTAAGTTTTATGTAGGATTTTATGACTAACCATGTGAATGACCAATTCCTGTTGACTCTCTAAATAGATATAAGTGAAGCAAGAGAGTTTAATTCTTTCTACAAAAGACCATGCTCTAATAAATATAAGTGAAGCAAAAGAGCATTCTACGAATAACGGTTTTCTATGTGAAGAGAAACAGACAATCCAAACTTCAAATGATATAAGTGAAGCACATGAAGCATTCTATAAATCAACCATGTGCTATCTCATACCAGCATGGTGAATAAAAGAAAAGTGAAAACTAAACACAAAAGACACTCCAAGATTTACACATATCATGTGATGAATAAAAATATAGCTCCAAGTGACATACCGATGATTTGGAATAAAAGAAGGGATGCCTTCCCGGGGCATCCCCAAGCTTAGACACTTGAGTCTTCCTAGAATATTACCTTGGGGTGCCTTGGGAATCCCCAAGCTTAGGATCTTGCTGCTCCTTATTCCTTCTCATCGTGATTACACCCAAAACTTGAAATCTTCAATCACACAAAACTTAACAGAAAATTCGTGAGATCCGTTAGTACACATAACACCAAATCCCAACATATCTTGCCATAACATTATTGCATAATTATAATCTAACATTACCCATTGTATTCTATCACAATTCTATGGCTCCCAAGTCAATGGGGCTCAACAAGAATTCAAACATAAGCACGCAAAGCAGCTATAATAACAATATGTGAAATACAGGACAGTCTGTTAAGATTTGTAGACACGTATACTTATGTAGCTCAAAAAATTCTGAAAAGTTAGGAAGTGAGAAATGATTTGCGTAACAGTACGGTGTAAAAATTTCAGAATTTTTGCACGCTCCAGTAAAATATGAAAATTCAAACACTACGGCAAAAGTTTCTGTTTTTGCACAGCACACATCAAACAAGCAATTCAAACATCCTAATGGAAAATCTTGGCACATTATTTTTATAATACAATGGATTTGTACAAGGGGATACTTATTTTTGTTGGAAAAGTTTCCGTGATTCAAGATTCACAAAGTTTCCATGGGCATGAACAAAAGTTCAAGGCTAGCCCCCACTTCAACGATGCTCATCATCTCTTCTCACTTTCACCTTTCCTTTTGTGAAGTTTTAGGTTCCCCTCTATATATTTTTTGTTTTAAAACTTTATAAAAGCACACAACAGAAATAAATGACTCTCTAAAACTTCCGGGTTGTCTCCCTGGCAGCGCTTTCTTTAAAGCCATTAAGCTAGGCATAAAGTGCTCAAGTAATGGATCCACCCGGATCCCAAGGTATATCAAAGCCAATTTTAATTAACAATGATTTGTAATTTAGTAGTGAGGACAAAGTGATATATATCATGTGACAACGAAGTCTAACTCTCTTTCTATGCATCGGCATGTCATACAAGAACAATTCATGCACATTAAGTAAAGTCCACTGCATAGTATAAACGGTTTCTTGCAATTTTATAGTATTGGAAACATAGAGAGGTGAAGATTTAGTTCCTCTCTCATAATAATTGCAAGTAGGAGCAGCAAGCACATGCATATTATATTCATCAAAATCATCATGTGTAGTAGCTAAACGCAACCAATCTATATAATCCTTAATAAGAGCAAACTTCTCCGATATAGTGTAGTTGGGAGAATTCAAAAAGATAATAGGACTATCATGTGTGGGTGCAATAGCAACAATTTCATGCTTAACATAAGGAACTATAGCAAGTTCATCTTCATAAGCACAATTTATTTTGGCATCATGGCCACAAGCATAGCAAGCATCAAGTTCATCAAAAAGGGATATTTCAAATGAATCCACGGGATCATAGCAATCATCATAGCATTCATCATAGCATCCATCCTTCGGTAAGCACGAAGGGTAATTAAACAATGTATGAGTTGAAGAGTTACTCTCATTAGAAGGTGGGCACGGGTAGCTAATCCGCTCTTCCTCCTTTTGTTCTTCGTTCTCCTCCTCATCTTCTTCATCTAATGAGCTCACAGTTTCAGCAACTTCTTCTTCCATAGGTCCCTGCAAAATATTAGTCTCTTCCAAGGCAGCGGACATTCTTTCAATAAATTCAATAATATCAGCATTGCAATCATAATTTTCATAGCAATATTTAAGTATGGCAAGATTTTCAGATTCGTAAGAAACATCATCATACTTTTCCATCAAAGAAGCAACTTCATAAGCACCTTTAAAAGCAACAAATTCTTCTATTCGTTCCACATCATAGTAATCATAAATACCTTTAGCATAAGAAGCTAAGATTTCATTATCATTAAATTTGCATGAAAAGAAAAGGTGTGGACCGTTCATCCTAGAGCAACAAGTAATATCATATCTCAAGCATAGCTCCCGAGCATACCAATGCAACATATGAATTTGATCCCATAACAATTTCCCTTTTTGAGTCAAGCGATAATCTCTAAAGTATTCACGTTGATCCAACATTACTCCCATTATCAAGTTGAATGGGGTCTTCTCAGGATTATCAAAGTAGTAATTAATACTTTGCACATAACTAGCATCGAGGGTTTTAGGAGGTTCCCCATCTCCATGAGTAGCAAGTACCACTATTTTTTTTGGTGTTTCGTGTTCCATATCCATAACTAAAGATATAAAACAACTAATAACAGAAAATAAAAATTACTTAGTGATAAAGCAAACAAGCACACACGAGAATATTCACCCCACACAATTGCTCCCGGGCAATGGCGCCAAAAAAAGGTCTTGATAACCCACAAGTGTAGGGGATCATTTGTAGCCTTTTTCGATAAGTAAGAGTGTCGAACCCAACGAGGAGCTAAAGGTAGAACAAATATTCCCTCAAGTTCTATCGATCACCGATACAACTCTACGCACGCTAATGCTTGCTTTACCTAGAACAAGTATGAAACTACTTTGCGGGAATAAAACTGGAAGTACTTTTCAAGATAATAAAGAAGGTGGAAATAAAAGTTAGGTGCTGTTTTAATAAAAGAACAATAAAAGTAAATAACTTAGTAGAACGCTTTTTGTGTAATGCAAGAGAAAGATTGTCCCTAGGCAATTGAATATAATATGATAGATACTTGTCATATGGAATGAGGGAGAGGCATACGCTAACACACTTTCCGTACTTGGATCATATGCACTTATGATTGGAACTCTAGCAAGCATCCGCAACTACCAAAGTTCATTAAGGTAAAACCCAACCATAGCATTAAGTATCAAGTCCTCTTTACTCCCATACGCAACAACCCACCTACTCGGGTTTATGCTTCTGTCACTCAAGCAACCCACCATAGGCAAATCATGAACATATTGCAACACCCTACAACGGGAATCCCACACGTTTGCGTGACACGGAGGGCTCCATAGGACAACACCATATCGACATACAACTCACATCCATAACATCATACCACAATTAACCCGTAATACAAAAGAGATCTACTCAAACATCATAGGATAGCCAAATATCATTGGGAAATAATATATGGAGTTGAGCACCATGTTTAAGTAGACATTACAGTGGGGAACAGAGGTGTTACAGCGCTGCATATAGGGGGAGAGAGTTGGTGTTGACGGCGGCGAAGTTGTTGGTGTAGATCGCCGTCAGGATGATTGCCCCGGCGGCGTTCCGGCGCCACCGGGAGAGAGGGGAAGAGAGCCCCCCTCCTTCTTCTTATTCCTTGGCCTCCCCCTCGATGGGAGGAGAGTTCCCCCACTGGTCCATGGCCGCCATGGAGGCGGAGGGGCAGGAGCCCCTCTTAGATTGGATCTCCCTCTTTGTTCTCTTCTGTTTCATGTTCCTGTTTTCTGGTCGAAAACCATTTCTTCTATTCCCGGAGATCCGTAACTCCGATCGGGCTGAAAGTTTGAGGGGATTTTTATCCAAAAATTAGCTTCCTTGCTCCCGAAGGAGAGCTCCAACCAACTTACGAGCTGGGCAAAACCCACCAGGGCGCGCCTGGGCGCTGGGGGCGTGCCCTGGTGTCTCGTGGGGGCTGTGGGCCTCCGTTTGTGTCCATTCCACTTCTTAAAATTCACAAATATTCCAAAAAAATCTCCGTAAATTTTTATCGCGTTTGGACTTCGTTTGATATGGATATTCTGTGAAACAAAAAACATGAAACAAACAGGAACTGGCACTGGGCGCTGGATCAATAGGTTAGTCCAATAAATCATATAAAATGTTGCCAAAAAGATGTGGAAGTTGTATAATAATGGCATGAAACAATCAAAAATTATAGATACGATGGAGACGTATCATCCCTCCTCACACCTGTAGAAGGTCTGCAATCAAACGAGACAACACTGATTAGTACAATAACTAGCTATTATTGATTTTTAATTGTGTAAAGGAGAAATTACCCAAAACTGTCTGGTCACCATGTCAGCCCTCATGTGGCACAAGACACCGTCGATCATCTCCTCTGACGGGGCCGGGGCAGCCAAGTAGTGCTCCCAGGTCAATCCTAGCTCTGGAAGCTGACCCTCACCGGGCAACGTGACAAACCCCGGGAAGTTTTGCCGGCAAAGCACACCAAGGATGGTGTTGGGCCTGCGGACTCCATCGGCATGATCCCAACCTGTCGTGGTTTTGTCACGACGGATGTCCTCATGAAAGGACTTAGGTTCGAGGCCATCGCTAAGGTGAGCTCAAAGGGGTTGATCGGAATCGAGAGACAAGAGTTACCTAGGTTCGGCCCCTCGGAAAGAGGTAAAAGCCTACGTCCTGCTTTGTGTTGTATTGATTAGGTATCGATTACAAGGGAGCGAGTTCGCTTGACCTAGCTATCGATCAGTTGTTTCGTGGCCTAAGCCGCCCAGGTAACCCGCCCTTATATACACGGGTCAAGGCCCTGAGCTTACAAGAGTCCGGGCCGGGTTATACTTGAAACCCACCTCGCCTCTAACTAAACATGCCTTATCTAACAAGTCGCCCCCGGCGGCTCAAGCCCACCGGGTTATATCCTGTCTTCTGGCTCTGGGCCTTCTAGCCCATTGAGTAAGTTTTACCCCTAAAGTTATCGTAATTCGCCAACTGCATGACCCGGACCCACCTGGGCGGGTCTCACCACGGGGTTATATCCCCAACATTAGGCCCCAGATTGATTTGAACCTGTTCATGTCAATCTTCAAGTCTTCTGGTTGGTGAGTCTTGCCTTCTCTTGTAATCTTCATGACCCGCCGAAAATGGGCGATCGTTGCTTCTGACAAGCTTTCATGACCCGCCGTGACATCATCAGAAAAATCAAAAAAGATTCCTCTGACGTCGGAGCGGATCTTTTGTCATTAATATGACCAGCCCGAAAATCGAGGCGTCTTCTTAGTTTAATCATCACCGTGCTCCCTCGATTCCCGCACCGGACCGTTTGAAAGACCATTATGTCCTTATAAATAGGCACGAGGGGTTATCATTTCATTTTTTCCCCGCCGCCGTCTTCTTCTTCTTCCTCCGAACGCCCGCGCCGCCGAAGCCAGCCGCGCCGCTCGGTCCTCGCCGTCTTCATCGACACTGGCCGCTGCATCAACCTGAAACAAACCAGAGCTTTCGCACAGTCGCCGCACCCTCAAGGTTCTAACTCTGCCCCCTGTCAGATCTGCATTAGGGTTTTCTCGAATCCATGAAGTTCTTCGGTGTTCATCACCATTCGTCGGAGCGTTCTTCACTGATTAGATGGAAACACTTCTTTTAAGCCTCACAATGATGCCGAAGTTCCGCGGCCGACCGCTCCACGCTCAACCACACTCATTGTAGATCTGCAGCTCGTTTTAATCCGAACAATGACCATCTGTTCTTCCGTCAGTCTTTTTAGGGCTAGAATATTTTTCTTTTTCTTTCGCCCGTAGATCTTGAATCCATAGCTGTAGTTGTAGAATCGGTTTCTCAACACTTAGCAATTCTTTCAATCTGCGTTGATAAATTTGACCCGCCGTAAAAGCTGCCGGCTTATACTATTTTGACCCGCCCAAGGCCATATTCATTCATAAGCTGTAGCAACCTTGGTCAAGATGTATTTTTAAGCCGCCAAATATTCATGCCTTCCCGCAGCTTCCTAAGCCGCCATTATGTCAAAGACTCCATCCACTTGCAACTGGGTAAAGTCTGGAGTGACCGAAGAGTCTCTCAAGGAATTCGTCACCAGACGTTATCCACTGGCGGGTTCCAGGAAATGAGACCACCCCCAAACCCAAAGATGGGGAGGTCATTATCTTTACAGATCACCTTCTTCGGGGCTTTTCCCCGCCCGGGTCAAAGTTTTTCCGGGACGTCTTACACGTGTTCAATCTGCACCCCCAAGACGTCGGCCCAAATTCTGTGACCAACATGTGTCAATTTCAAACCTTCTGCGAAGCCTACCTTCAGGAGGAGCCGTCGGTTGACCTTTTGAAGGAATACTTCTACATCAACCGCTAGACGGAGATGGCCGACGGGTTAAGCGTTGAGCTCGAGGGTGTTACTCTTCACAGGCGGAGAGACGTACTCTTCCCAGCGGCGACTCTGCCAAGTCACCCCAAGGAGTGGAATAAGACTTGGTTTTATTGCCAAGACACTTCACCAGAGGGGGAGAACCCACTGCCGGGTTACCGTCCTTACCGGCTTAGCACAGATACAGAGCTTCCAGACAGAATGTCAGCCGTCGGGCGTGCTCAATATGCCACCACCTTCTCAAAGGTCAGGGCCCTACTAGCCAACGGATTGACGTGTATCGATCTGACGCGCTGCTGGGTCTCCTGGAGGATTCTGCAGCTAAGCCGCCGTGGCGCTTTAATGTGCCAGTACACCAGCAGATTGGACGACCCTCAACGCTTCACCCGGACCCCTCTGAAGGACCAGGATCTTAATACCATCGTCAAGTCTTTGCTAAAGGAAACATTAGCCGCCTGCAGCAAGACTAACCTAAACCCCTTCTTTGCACTTAACCCGGCTCCGGATGTAAGTCATTTCATCCTAGACTCCATCCATTCTTTTGCTGTTGTACTTTTACATACTTGTTAAACCTTTTTCTGCCAATATGCTTTGTTCTGCATAGGCCATCTCTTCCTTCTGGAAAAAGCTGCTGCCCCCGACTCTCAAGAAGAAGAATAAAAACCCAAAGGCGCCGAAAGCTAAGGCGCCGACCCACAAGAGGAAATAGTCAACAGAAGAGCTATTTGACTTACACGACTCAGAGGTAGAACATGACTCCCTTGGCCTTCTCTTTATGCAACTTATTGACGGAGATCACTCACAGGAAGAAGCTAAAACAAGCCATGCCGACGTTGCCGAGGTAACAATTGTCTCCTCTGACTCGGATCTTTCACGAATAAAGAGAGTACGGCGAGCTATACGGAAGGTAAAGAGTTCCCGTCCTTTTGCTTACTTGAGTCATAACTTTCTTTTGAAGAAACAGCAAGACGATAGCAGACGTCAGACCCGGAGCGCCGGCTCTGGGGACCTTCTAACCGGCTTACCAAATTAGCCAGCCCCTCGGAAACAACGCACCGAGGTATTTCCTTGTCTTAAACTCATCTTGTCTGTACATTATCCTTGCAGCTTATTAACTGTTTAACAATGCTAAATTTTTCCAGGACTCGCCTCCTTCTTATGGCGATTCAACCGCCTCTAAGCTGCCTCCTCTCATTATTAACCCGGGGTAAGCATTTGTATATCCCGAAATGTGTTTAATATCTCATACCTTATCATGATATATCCAACCTTGCCTTTGCTCACAGGGCTCAAGCCAAACGGAGGAAAGGGGCCGGGTCATCCGCGACTCCTGATGTCCAAGACCCGGAGATCCCAACACCCGATATTCCTAACTCTCATATTGAGCCTTCTGAGGCTGCTAAAGACGCCCCTGAAGAAGCTCCTCCACAGGCCGAGCCGGCTGCTATGGATGTTGAAACTCCTGAAGTCCATCCAGAATATGCTCCTAAGCCGCCCAGTCCCCGGCCGTCAACTGAACCCATGGCTTCTCATGAAGAGGTCATTGTTACCGGGGCGGCCTACAAACCTCCAGCTCCTTCACATGCACTATCAAAGCATGTCAAGGAAGACAAAGCGGCTCCCTCTAAGGAAGAGAAGACTCCTTCTGATCTTTCAAACTTGGATAAACTCACTGCTGATGAATTACATTCCGGCTATCTGAGCCGTCTGTTTGCCAGCCGAGACATGGAGGCCAGCTTGGTCGCCAAGATGAAGACAAAATATGAGGTACTTCACCTCCTTTGCCTCTTCATGTATATATTTATGTAGCCCCCAAGGGCCGGCTCATTACCTAAGTAATGAGCCGGCACTTAATCATAGAGTATGAGCCGACTGTAGCCCCCAAGGGCCGGGTCATTACCTAAGTAATGAGCCAGCTCTATAAGAAAGAGCTGAAATAAAATAAGCGCCAAGTGTAGCCCCCAAGGGCCGGGTCATTACCTAAGTAATGAGCCGGCACTCAATCATAGAGTAAGTGTCGATCGTAGCCCCCAAGGGCCGGTTCATTACCTAAGTAATGAACCAGCACTCAATCATAGAGTAAGCGCCGATCGTAGCCCCCAAGGGCCGGGTCATTACCTAAGTAATGAACCGGCACTCAATCATAGAGTAAGCACCGATCGTAGGCCCCAAGTGTCAAGTAAATTACTTGCAATCTGCTTGGGACTTGTAATCATTGTACTAAATTTTGATATAAATTGTGTGAGCTGGGCTGGCGGCTTAAAACTAACAACTTTGCTCTGTCATGACTTGTGCTATGTAGGAATCTGTGAATGCCGCTGAGTTGATCGTGACCGACCTGAAGAAAAGCCTAGCACAACAACAAAAAGGCCGAGCAGAGACGGAAGAAAAGTGGCGGCTCTGCTCCATAGAGCTTGAGAAAATCAAGACAGAGTTTGAAACTTTCAAACAGACTGCTGAGTCAAGCCAAGCCGCCCTGGCCAAGCGTGCTGAGGACGCAGAAAACCGGCTCAAAGTGGTGACTTATGAGCTGAACACTCTGAAGGGCCAAATAACCCATATGATTGGAGCTGTGTTTGGTAAGTACCTTTTAACTATTGCAAATATTGCTCAATATTCCTCCCTGACGGCTTATAAAAATTTTGACTGGCCTGTTGGTGAACGGAGCCGCCAACTGTCCAGCAACAGCCTGCTGAAGCTCAAGGCTTTGTACTCTTTAATGGAACAACTGTACGCCGGGTCTTTAATCACCATCAAGGCTGTCATGTCTGAAAGGGGTATCCCAAAGTTCATGAAGGGCGTACTGGAAACCATGTCGACTATCCCAATGCAGCTTCAGGAATTAAAGAGATCAGCCACCCGCAAGGGCGCAATTGCTGCTTTGAGCCGGTCACTGGCTTACGCCCCGGAGCTTAACCCGGATGAGATGATGGATGGCTTCCCTCAATTGAAGGACGACGGCTCAGAGTTTATGCAAGAAGACTACACTCACTGTCATAAGGCATCTCGGATCTTGGCAAGCCGGCTGGCTGCAGAAGCAGATCTATCAGTATACCAGGCAGCTTACTTCGAAGATAATAATCGGATTCGAGGGCCCACTTTTGAAGCAAAGAGCCTGGTTCCTCAACGCCGTAAGCATCTCTTCGCTCCTGATGTTGACCCGTCTCCAATCATGCACGATGAAGCTATGTTCGAAGCTTTGACCAATTGCAATTGGGATGTGGCCAACCTCCAGATCGAAGAAACCGAAGACCCGGCGCAGGATGACCCGGCGGCGAGTTAAAGAAAAACTTTGGATCATGTAACCCGGCCTTGTCTGAGTCGCCGTGTTAAAATTTGTTGAAAAACTTGAAGTCTGTAATGCTTGGGGCTTTTGAGTAGCCTTGTAATAGTCGTAGACAACTCTTAACTGCATGTTTTTGCACCTTTGATGTCATGTTTGATAGTTCTGCTGGCGACTCAGCAAACTCATCCTTTGGTATGTGATCACTTTGACTGTTTTGACTCGCCGGGCGGGTTATACTCCATGGGCCAAGCCGGAAATTATCCAAAACTTAGAATCTTATCATGAGAGCCCCTGCAAGAACAAGCAATTGTATGTCTCATCCTTTAAACCGGCTTTAAAGGCACGACAGGATAAGATAACTCTTTTTTTAATGAAAATATTTTGTTTCCGAAGAAACTAGGCGGAAAGCCTGAAAACTTGTAAAACGGGCCTCACGTGACATAAATCCGTCATTTAAACCTTAGCAAGTTCAGGGTCTTTAAAAGATTGGCATTGCTAAGAGTACGAACAGGCCACATAGCGGAGGGGGTACGGTAGACAAGACGAGTTTGTCCTCGCTCACTGTAAGCCGGCTCTCTCGTGACAAAAGCCGCCGTTTAAACCTTGACAAGGTCAGTGTCTTCGTGCGAGAATAACTTTAGAAAAGTTCAGGGTCTCTTATCAAGAATAACTGTCAATAGTTCGGCGGGTCACATGGCAGAGTAGCAAGTTGCAAACAGGCAGGTTTAACTCGGACATGGCGGAAAGCCGGGTCAAGAGGGTAAATAAGCTAAACCCATGAGGTTGGAAGCCCCCAAGTGACCAATTTAAGGATCAACTCCTTTGTAATATAAACCTGGCCAAGAGGGTTTAAAAGCCCCCAAGTGACCTGATTAAGGATCAACTCCTTTGTATGTAATTCATGGCATATGAAGCCTGGCCAAGAGGGTTTAAAAGCCCCCGGGTGACCTGATGAAAAGGATCAACTCCTTTGTATGTAATTTATAGCACTGAGTGTGGAAAAAACGGCAGAGGCCCCTAATCATGGGGATGCCAACTTTATTATATCATAAAAGATGGTTTATACAATGACAGGGATATGTACATTGATGAGAGCCGGCTGGAGGCTTAAGTATAGTACGGCCGAAGGTGAGCAATGTTCCATGGCCTCTTGGTCTCCTCACCAGAAGTGCGAGACTTGTCACTTTCCCGTATATCCATGAGATAATAAGAGCCATTGTTGAGATTTCTGCTGATCACAAACGGCCCTTCCCAGGGAGGTGACAACTTATACATATCTGACTGGTCTTGAATCAGCCGGATTACTAAGTCGCCTTCTTGGAACGTCCGGGTCTTGACCCTGCGGCTATGATAGCGACGCAGGTCTTGTTGATAAATCGCCGACCGAGCAGCTGCAAGATCACGCTCTTCGTCCAAGGCATCCAAAGCATCCTGACGCGCCGCCTCATTATCAGTTTCCACGTAAGCCGCCACTCTGGGCGAGTCATGACGAATATCACTAGGGAGAACAGCTTCTACGCCATAAACCATGAAGAAAGGCGTATAGCCTGTAGATCTGTTGGGGGTGGTTCTTATGCTCCAAAGAACAGACGGCAACTCCTCCACCCAACAACCCGGCGTGCGCTCCAAAGGGACCATAAGCCGGGGTTTGATACCTCTCAAAATTTCCTGGTTAGCACGCTCAGCTTGACCATTAGACTGTGGGTGAGCTACCGAAGATACAACAAGACGGATATGCTCCTCATCACAGAACTCCTTCATAGCCCCCTTTGACAGGTTTGTACCATTATCAGTGAGATACTATGCGGGTAACCAAAATGAAAGATCAATTTTTTGACAAACTAAACTGCTGTTGCCGCGTCACACTTGCTGACCGGCTCAACTTCCACCCACTTAGTAAACTTGTCAACCGCCACCAAGAGGTAGGTCTTTTTGTCTTTAGACCTCTTGAAAGGTCCTACCATATCAAGCCCCCAGACTGCAAACGGACAGGTGATTGGAATCATCCGTAGTTCTTGAGCCGGCACATGGGCGCGTCGCCAAATTTTTGACACCCGCCGCATTTAGTGACCAAGTCCTCCGCATCTTTATGAGCCGTTAACCAGTAAAACCCATGTCAAAAAGCCTTGGCCACCAATGATTTTGACCCGGCGTGATGACCACAATCGCCAGCATGCATTTCTTGCAAGATCTCACGGCCCTCATCAGGAGAAACACAGCGCTGGAAAACACCAGTCACACTGCGTCGATGTAACTCGCCGTTGATAATAGTCATAGACTTAGACCGCCTTGTGATCTGCCGTGCCAGAGTCTCGTCTTGAGGTAACTCGCCGCGAGTCAGGTACGTCAGATAAGGCAACGTCCAGTCAGGTATGGCGCGAAGAGCCGCCACCAATTGCTCCTCCGGGTCAGGTATAGCCAAATCCTCCTCCGACGGTAACTTGACTGACGGGTGATGCAACACATCCAAAAACACATTAGGCGGCACCAGCTTACGCTGAGACCCCAGCCTTGATAAAGCGTCAGCCGCCTCGTTCTTCCGGCGGTCAATATGATCCACCTGATAACCTTTAAAGTGGCCAGCAATAATATCAACCGCCTGACGATAAGCCGCCATGCGAGGGTCCTTAGAGTCCCACGTGCCAGAGACTTGTTGAGCCACCAGGTCTGAGTCGCCAAGACATCTGACCCGGCTCAAGTTCATCTCCTTAGCCACCCGGAGCCCATGAAGTAAAGCCTCGTACTCTGCTGCATTGTTATTACAAGGAAACATTAGCCTCAAAACATAACAGAACTTGTCACCTCGCGGGGAAGTTAAAACAACTCCAGCCCCCGAGCCTTCCAATTGCCTGGATCCATCGAAGTGAATCGTCCAATAAGTATTGTCCGGTTTCTCCTCAGGAATTTGACATTCTGTCCAATCATTTATAAAATCCACCAGGGCTTGAGATTTGATAGCCGTCCGGGGCACATATTTCAGATTAAGAGGCCCAAGCTCAATTGCCCACTTAGCAATCCTTCCAGTGGCTTCTCTGTTTTGAATTATATCTCCCAAGGGAGCAGAACTAACCACTGTGATCGGATGACCAAGGAAATAATGCTTCAGCTTGCGATTGGCCATGAACACGCCAAGCACCAGTTTTTGCCAATGAGGGTATCTTTGCTTAGACTCCGTCAGGACTTCACTGACATAATAAACCGGCCGCTGAACTGGATACTCCTTACCCGCCTCCTTGCGCTCCACCACAACTGCAGCACTGACAGCCTTGTTATTAGCCGCCACATATAAGAGCGGAGGTTCTTTTTCCATGGGAGCGGCCAGAACAGGCGGCTCAGCCAACTGCTTTTTGAGTGCCTCAAAACATACTTCTCCCCATTAGACCAACACAACCCCTGCAGGATGATAAAGCCAACGCATTAGATATTTGAAGAAACGTGAAGGCAAAAGGTTAAAAAATAGTAAATGCACTTACTTCTCCCCATTAGGCCTAATCACCGGCCTCTGCTCGCGGGTCGCCGGCACGGGCGGGAGCCGTGTACTACCACACTAGTAGACGGTGGCCCCCTCAACCACCTCGTCCTCGCTATCCGCGCCACCATTAGCATGGCCACTCGGCTCCTGCTGACGCAGATCCGGCCAAGTATCCCATGGGGTCTGCTGGGACGTAGCTCGATCCCTGCTCTGCTCCGGAGTCTCGTGGGATGAAGCGTCTGGGACAGGAATCTCGTGGGTCGAAGGCTCGTCGACCCGAGGCTCGTGGACAGGAGTCCGCGTAGCCTCCACCTCGGATGGGTCCACCCTAGAAGTCCTGTCCTCAGGTGAATCAGCTGGGGTTGGCGGCGAGGAAGGCATAGCAGCCTCCGTATGTCTCCCGCGGGCACGTGTACCTCTACCCCCTCCTCTCTTCTTCCCCCGACCTCCTCTCCCGGTGGGCATCGGCACCGACGAAGAAGCACCCGCCTGTGTCTGCAAACTGGCGAGCAACGCTCTCCGGAGAGAATCGGGTGGAATGGAAGTACCCCTCCCACCACGCGCCGACGAAGAAGCCACGGATCGCTCTGGACCCGCGCCCACCATCTTTCAACACCTGTCATGAGAAAGAGTAAACGAAATTAGTACAACATAAAAAAATTGAATACCGACATGAATAATAATATGTATATAATTTAAGCGTATCATCATCATGTATATAATAAAAATTGAATACCTGACATGAACTAATAATAATCTTAATCGTCTATATATGCTCCGGGATCAATAAATGCATCATCATCATCACTATCATCAATAAATGCATCGTCATCATCACTATCGGGAACAACATGTGAAAGGTCTCCTTTATGTAATCGGTCAAGCATTAACAGGTCATCCGCAGTAGTAACCTCTTCTTATTCTGGCTCTTCTTGTTCCGGCTCAGGGGTGAAGTTGGATTCACTGTCGCTGTCTACTTCAATGTTCTGGGGTGAAGTAGAGCGGTTCTTGAAACGTTTTTTTGGAAAGACCTGTTTCTTGGAAGAATTCTCCTTCATATGTGTCTGGGTTAATGTGAGGTTCATAATCCTCTTCATTGAGGGGAGGTGGTCTAAAACATGGCGGCACTTCATAAACGACATCCCAACCATTCAGATTTGGATCAGTTTGGCAGGCCCACGGTAGATAGAAAACTTGGGTCGCCTGTTGAGCCATAATATAGACATCGGGAACATCTAAATGGGTGCTTTGTTTGATTTCGACTAGCCCTATATGTTCATGAGTCCTTCTAGTCTCCTTCGGTTGGAACCAATAACATTTGAAGACTACGACGTTCGGTGGGTTTTCACCATAGAATAGAAGTTCATAAATTCCTTCAACTCTTCCATAATACTCGGTACCTCCTTCGCCGATAGCAGAGACACAACAATTTGTAGACTTTCGGTCGGCCATAGATAGCTCTTTGCCAAAGGTACGAAAGCGATACCCGTTGATGTCGTATTTGTCAAATGAACGGACCTTATAGTCAAAACCATTAGCGACTTGTCTCAATTCGGCGTCCATAGACTCTGAATTAGCCTACAAGTTTAATACGAAAGGATTGTTGCATTAGCCGCAAATTAGATGAAGAAATGAAATGGTCTAATGGAAATTACCGTTTGTTTGAACCAAGAGATGAAACCGGGATAGCCGCCTCCATGCTTTGCCAGAAGTTCATACTCTTCGATGGAATCCTTTTCGATCACCGCTCCATCCGAGAATTTGGCGACGTATCGACTGTATCAAATAACCGGGAATAAGAGCAGTTCAAAGGAATTAGAAGTTGCGAAACAATGTACCGAGAACTTATTCGATGTACGACCGCACTTCTGTTAGGTTGTTGAAGATATACAACGAAACGGTCCGCCATTCTTCGACATCCAACGCTATTGCTTTCGAAGCACTAGCTGGTGCGAGCTCCCCTTTGAATAGGCTGAGGTTGGATCGACCTTTTTTATGGTCGCCAGCATTGTACCGAGGCTTCGAATTATGCAAATGACAATTTTTCGCTTCGTAATGTGCTGTCACGAAGTTTGCCGCCTCCTCGGTAATGAATGCCTCGGGCATCGATGCTTCAATTCTACGTTTATTTTTACATTTTGCTCGAAGCGTCTTCTGCATCCTCTCAATTGCGTAGCACCAACGATTTTGCACGGGCCCCCCCAATCTTGCCTTGGTCGGGAGATGCAAAATCAAATGCTGCATTGGATTAAAGAAGCCCGGTGGAAAGATCTTCTCTAACTTGCAGATCAACTCCGGCGCCAACTCTTCCATTTCATCTAGCACGCCAGGCGATAGTTCTTTCGCACAAAGAGAACGGAAGAAATAGCTCAGCTCTGCCAGTACTAGCCATTCATCCTCAGGGATAAAGCCACGCAACATCACCGGCATTACCCGCTCAAGCCATATGTGCCAATCATGACTCTTTAGACCAAATATTTTCAATTTGTAAAGACTTGCTCCCCTCTTTAGATTCGTTGCATACACATCAGGAAACATCAACTGCATTTTCCCCCACAAGATCATTTCCCTCATAGCTGGCCTTCCAAGATTGAACCATGCCTTTGGCTTCGTCCAATTCTGCTTTCCTTTCGGTTGTCGCATGTTTTGCAACGGTCTATCACATAGTGCCTCCTGATCAACTCTAGCCTTAGGATTATCCTTTGACTTCCTCTCTATGCCGAACAATGTACCAAAAAGGGCCTCGGCGATATTCTTTTCAGTGTGCATCACGTCGATGTTGTGTGGGCAAAGGAGGTCTTTGAAGTAAGGCAGATCCCATAAGCATGTCTTGTGAGTCCAGGCGTGTTCCGAATTATACCCTTTGAAATACCCTGGATGCTCTGGATCAGGCTCGAGAGCGTTTAACTGATCCAGAGTCTGTTGGCCTGTCAACACAGGTGGTGCAGAGTTTTTGACTACTCTACCTTTGATGAAATTCTTCTTGTCTTTTCTGAACTTATGGCGAGGATCCAGGAACTGTCTATGCCAGTCGAAGCAAGAAAACTTGCGACCCGCCTGCAGCCAACGGAACTGAAGAGCTGCCTTGCACGTGAGGCACGAGAACCTTCCAAGCACACACCAGCCAACGAATAGTGCATACGCCGGCAAGTCATGCATCGAGTACATGTACCACACATTCATCATGAAGTTTTGTTTTCTACCGGCATCGTATGTCTTGATCCCATTATCCCAAGCTTCTTGCAATTCATCCTTAAGCGGCTGCATGTACACATTCATATTCTTCCCCGGATAGTTGGGCCCTGGAATTATCAACGTCAGGAAAATGTTCTTTCTTTGCATAATCTGTCCGGGGGGGAGATTGAGTGGAATGACAAATACAGGCCAACAACTGTATTGGGTTGCCGTCATACCAAACACATTGAACCCATCCGTGCTGATGGCGACTCGAGGATGCCTTGGATCTGTCGCTTTATCCTTATGTAATACATCGAAGTGCTTCCACGCAAAAGCGTCTGAAGTGTGTACCAACATCTGATCCCCATCTGCATCTAGTTCGGTTCTTTTGCCCAATTTGTGCCATGTCATCTGTCTGGCCGTCTCTTCGACCATGAAAATACGTTGAAGTCTTGGTATGATTGGCATATACCGAAGAACATTAACGGGGATTTTGGTCCGAATCTTCTCACCCATACCGTTGTCTACCACAATATACCTGGAAGACTTGCAAATGGGACAATAGTTCAAGTCCGCATACTCAAGCCTAAATAAGGCACATCCATTCTCATAGGCATCTATCTTCTCATAGGGCATCTTAAGTACACGGAGGATTTTGTCCGACTGGTACAGGTTTGCAAGCATTACATGGCCTTTGGGTAGAAAGCGTCCAAATATTGTTATCATCGCGTCGTAGCATTCTCTTCCCAAGTTGAATTGAGCCTTCAGAGTCATTACTTGCGCGATGGCATCCAGCTGACAAAGCTCAGTGTGCTCGTGGAGAGGACATTTTGAAGACTCCAACATTTCATAGAAGGCCTTTGCAGATTCCTCCATCTCATCGTCCGAATCCCGAGCATCATCAAAGTCTTGCACCATGTCTTCGATCCCGGTACCATGCTCGTCGGTGCGACGACGAACCACCTCAGCTCTGGCACGTTGGGCAGACTCACCATGAAAAGTCCACAACGTATAATCAGGCGTAAAACCCCACTTCTGTAGGTGTTTACCCATTTCACCCTCTGTCCTCTTTTTCAAGTTGTCGCACCGGACACAGGGGCACCAGCTTCTTTCCTGGCCATTTGCAAATGCGGCTCTCAGAAACCCCTTGGTTTTTGTGAACCATTCATTGGTCATGTCTTCCTGACTAGTGTGACCGATGTACATCCACGCACGATCACTCATCTTGCGTAGCTACTAGACACACACAAAATATATATATATAATTCAGCATATATATTCATCAGTTAATCAAGTTTGTCAGTTTTATTACGTCCATGCAACCTACACGCTAATAGGTAAAGATAGGTCCTAATCCCACCCGAGTATGTGTAGATTGGGTTCGTTTTCCCATGCTCTCCTCCGGATCCGACGCAGAATTTCGGCAGCACCTCCCCATTGTTCTCCTAATACACATCTCGGCAATAATCAGAGAGGATGTGTACCCGGAGAACAACAGGGAGGCACTGACGAAATTCTGCATCGGATCCGGAGCAGAGCATAAGAGAAAATGAACCCAATCTACACATACTCGGGCTGTCCATGGATAACATTGGACAATTCGAAAGAATCACGGTTATAAATATGCAAATGCATGCATATTTATAACTGTAACCCTTTCGAACGGGAGACGCATACTGGTCACGCATACTGATGATTCAATCTACCTATAGCTAGCAAGTTTCATCGGCACGAAGACCGGAACAAAGCAAATGAAGGGGGAGGAGGAGATGTCATTTGTGCTCACCCACGAACGCAGGGGCGGAGATCGTCCAACGCATGGGGAGGTCGTCGAACACCAAACCCTCGCAGCGACGAAACAACTGCACATTGAAATCCACCCGATCAACACAAATATGATGTTTTTATAACAAAATCGGAAAATATGTGACCTAACTCATAATTTACAAAACTATGACCCCGCCGGCCTCTGGAAGGCCGAAGAGCACCTTTTCGGTCAACATGAGGCCGAAGAGGTGTCGGGGGTCAGTGGCGCCGGGGTGTCGTGCAGGGGGCTCACCGGAGGGGCGTCGCCGGGGTGTCATGCCGGGGTGTCGTGCCGGGGGTGTCGTGCAGGGGGCTCACGGGAGGGGCGTCGCCGGGGTGTCGTGTCGGGGTGTCGTTTCGGGGTGTCGTGTCGGGGTGTCGAGGCGTCATGTCAGGGTTTCGGGGCGTCGTGTCTGGGTGTCGGGGCGTCGTGTCGCGGTGTCGGGGTGTTGTGTCGGGGCATCGTGTCGGGGTGTCGTGTCGGGGTGTCGTGTCGGGGCGTCGTGTCGGGGTGTCGTGTCGGGGCATCGTGTCGGGGTGTCGTGTCGGGGCGTCGTGTCGGGGTGTCGGGGCGTCGTGTCGACGTGTCGGGTTGTCGCGCCGGGGTGTCGTGTAGGGGGCTCACGGGAGGGGCGTTGCCGGGGTGTCGTGTCGGGGTATCGGGGCGTCGTGTCGGGGTTTCGGGGCGTCGTGTCGGGGTGTCGTGTCGGGGTGTCGGGGCGTCGTGTCGGGGTGTCGTGTCAGGGCGTCGTGTCGGGGTGTCCGGGCGTCGTGTCGGGGTGTCGGGGTGTCGTGTCGGGGCATCGTGTCGGGCTATCGGGGCGTCGTGTCGGGGTGTCGTGTCGGGTTTTTTTTCTTCTAGGTTTTTTCTTTTCTAATAAACTAACTAACCTAAACCTAAACTATACTAATAAACTAACCTAAACCTAAACTAACCTAAACCTAAACCTAAACTAACCTAAACCTAAACCTAAACTAATAAACTAAGATAAACCTAAACTAACCTAAACCTAAACCTAAACTAACCTAAACCTAAACTAAACTAAACTAAACAAAAAAAATAAAAATAAACTAACCTTGGAGGGGCCGGTGGAGGAGGGGGCCGGTGGAGGAGGGTCACTGTCGGCAGGATGCCAGCACTGAGGTGCTGGAGGGGGAGGCGGGGAGGGGGGCGCCGCGGGGAGGGGGAGGCAGTGCGGCGTCGCGGGGAGGGGGTGGCGGGGAGGGGGCAGTGTTGCGCGCGGGAACAGGGGCCGGGGGGCGGGGCGGTGGCAGGGGCCGGCGGCGGTGCTGGGCGCAGGGGCCGGCGGTGTGGCTCGGCGGCGTCGAGCGGAGCTTGGAGGCGGTGCGGCGTCGCGGGGAGGGGGCGGCGGGGAGGGGGCGGCGGTGCGGCGTCGCGGGCACAGGGGCCGGGGGGCGGGCGGTGGCAGGGGCCGACGGCGGGGTTCGGCGGCGTCGGGCGGGGCTGGGGTGGCGGGTGGGGTGGGTGAGGTGGGGGGAGAGAAAGGGGGGCACGCACGCGGTTACTTAGGCAGCCTCTTTGCCGTCTGCTAGCAGACGACAAAGAGGGTGTGGGGGTCGTTGGGCACGTCTGTTAGTTTGGCTGCTTCTTTTCCGTCCGCTAGCGGACGGCAAAGAGTGCTGAAGCGGACGGCAAAGATCCAGCGGACGGCATCCAGGCCGTCCACCTGACCTAGCCCACTCCACGGTCCAGTGGGGCCCATCTGGGCTCTTTGCCGTCTGCCTTCAAGCCCTTTGCCCTCGGCCGGCGGACGACAAAGATCAGCCTGATGGCAAACTGTATAGTTGCCATCAGCCATTTCTTTGCCATCTGCTTTTTATAAGCGGACGGCAAAGAAGGTCTTAGCCATCCACTGGCAGACGGCAAAGAAATGACCGACGGCAAATGCCCTGATTCCAGTAGTGAGTACAACATCGGATGCCTTTAAATTATCGGCAATATCAACGGGGGACTCCGACTAGAGCTGAACCCACCAAAAGCCATGGTACTCCGAGCAGTCCTCGGCAAAATGTTCTCGGATATTGCTTTATATGCATCAGTTTCGAATTGTGTCTTCGGTCAATAGTTGGGTTGCCCTGCTCCTATGATTGCCTCCTACATTCCGCTTTGTTCGGCCAGGTGTGCAAAGGAGAACCACTGCGATTGTACTGTCGATTTAAACTGGTCAAGTACCTCAGTGGAGAAAGCCGAAAACTGATTGTCACAATGAGCGCAAACTGGTCAGCGATCCGATGACTCTATCAAACTATAAGCCAATAGAGATTACCCCGTGGGCCTTTCATAAATTTGGCCAGAGTGTTAATGTCTTGAACACAGCTGACGTCGAAAACTAACCGGGGGCTAGTAACTAGCCGCCCAAACCTTAAGCTCCTATGACTAAGTGACAGTTATAAAGCCTAGATATCTGATTGCCTCGTTTCCGTTAACATAACCGCCTCCGAGCACTGAGACATCGGATAAGGGTTGTCTTGTTACTGCGGAAACACCCTGCATAGAATCTACAAAGGGGTAGAAGCCGACGATGGGCCACTCTCAAATGATAAACGGTCACAAAGAAGTGAAAATAGCATATAGCATAAAAGCATTTGTAATCAATATGTGAGTGCTGCCTTCCGTAATCATCGTTATAAAGCCATAAATATGCATCAATTTGACTTAAGATTTTGACCAAGCTGGGTTGCCTGGCTCCTGTGCTTACCCCTTACGTTCTCGATTATTCGGCTAGGGGGTAAAAGGAGCACCTCTGTGATTGCTACTTCCGGGTTAGTACCTCAGACTGGGTGAAGCCGAAAGCTAGCCATCTTAAGAATATAATTGGTCGGCAACGATGGAAGTGAAAATTTTGGTTCATTAAAGACCACAGAGCTCGGGAAGATTCCCCAAACTAAATCCTCAATATTTTCCTCCCACATTGATTGGAGTTGAGGTATCATGATCATGGTCAACATGATATCCTGGGAAAAGGAACTTATAAACGAACTATTTCTCCCAGAAGATGTTTTTTACATTAAATAGTAATATAACATATCTCTCCGCATACCTTTGTTTATAAAACCGTATGGCCGGATTGCCTTGTTTGCCATTAATCTTTGCCCTTATAAAGGCTTTATAAAGTAGGGCAAACACTCTTCGACAACTGGCCGAGGAGGTTGAAACCGATGGTCGGTCAATAGAGTCTTGTACAATGCGGATCCAAGCATTAATGATGTAAAGTACTTGGATACATAGAATCATTACACATCTATTGTGTCAAACGTAACAAAGTTTGTGTCAAACAAATATTGATCCTTAATTTGACAACCCGTGCCAAAATTAAGGCTCGGGGGCTACTGCATTGCCTATTCAATGTAGCAAATTCAAAGTGCAATACGGTTTCCGAGGAGATTCGATCCTCAGGTTGGTCGGACGCACCCAACCTGAGTCTCGGGGGCTACTACGCACCGCGTTTTAATTGCTAAAGCATGCTGCCGAGCAAGGAATTGATCCCTAGGCCAATTCCGCGAATTGACCTGAGTCTCAGGGGCTACTGGGATCAGTAGTTTTATGTTTACCTTTAGGTGTATCTTGGATTTTAGTCCGACACACATCATGAGGGCTACTGGCTATATATCTCGGCAGAAAATAAATTGCACCAATCAAAAAAATCTACAAAAAACTGCCCGAGACCGAGGTAGTGCACCTCCTCGAAAGAAGTCCGGCATAAAGCTCGGATGCAAGTGGTTGGCTCCATCAAGGGCATTTCCAGCATTAAAGCTTGGCTGAACTCCTTCAACTTTTTCAATTCCAAGGTAATCTATGACACCTCGGATGTGGACCAGCATTGGAGGTTGGTTGCAAAACTCCTCGGATGCAGTTCGACGTTGGAGCTCGGACGCAAGAGGACACCGCAACACAGGAAAAACTTCAAATCCAAGGTGTGGCGTAAAACAATTACAAGGCATTGATAAAGGCCGAGAACTTAAAGGGCTCCTCGGATGCCCGACGTGTGAACTCTTCGGATTCAGCTCAGCGATCATCAAGATCGAAGATGAGAAGATTTGTTGAACCAGCTTTCAAGACCAAAGACCGAAGATGAAGAACAGTTTGGAAGAACCGAGGAGCATCCCCAACTTGAAGATCGGTTCAGGGGGCTACTGATGGTGTCCTAGACTAGGAGGTACTCACCACGTCGTCTCCCGACCAGTGGGTCGGGCCGAGGACCCCCATGGTGGTTCACTAATGGGCCAGTTCGGACGGTCCATGATGCACACAAGGGAGATTCCACAAGACTTGGCGCACAAGACAAGGACTCCTCTAAACCCTAGACCTCTGGTACATTATATAAACCGAGGCCAGACTAGTCAATAGACAATCTCATATCCATTACAACAATCTCGTGGTAGATATTTGTACTATGTACTATCCCCATATCAATACAATCCAAAGCAGGACGTAGGGTATTATCTCCTTGAGAGAGCCCGAACCTGGGTAAAATCCTGTGTCCATGTTACCATCGCTCCAAGATGCCTAGCTTAGGACCCCTACTACGAGATATGCTGGATTTAGAACCGACATTGCCGAGGCCAGACTAGTCTCAGGGGCTAGTCAAAGTAGCCCTCAAGGTGTGTGTCGGACTAAAATCCGAGATACACTTGAAGGTAAACATAAAACCGCTGATCCCAGTAGCCCCTAAGACTCAGGCCAATTCGCGAAATTGGCTTGATGATCAATTCCTTGCTCGGCAGCATGCTTTAGGAATTAAAACGCGGTGTGCAGTACCCTCGAGACTCAGGTTGGGTTAATTTGGGCACGGGTGGTCGAATCTCCTCGGAAACCGTATTGCACTTTGAATTTGCTGCATTGAATAGGCAATGTAGTAGCCCCCGAGCCTTAATTTGGGCACGGGTGGTCGAATTAAGGATCGGTATTTGTTTGACACAAACTTTGTTATGTTTGACACAATTGATGTGTAATGATTCTATGTATCCAAGTACTTTACATCATTAATGCTCGGATCCGCATTGTACAATGCATTGTTGACCGACAATCGGCTTCAACCTCCTCGGCCAGTAGCCGAGGAGTGTTTTCCCTACATTATAAAGCCTTTATAAGGGAAAAGATTTACGGCAAACAGGGCAATCCGGCCATACGGTTTTATAAACAAAGGTATGCGGAGAGATATGTTATATTACTATTTAACGTAAGAAACATCTTCTGGGAAAAATAGTTCGTTTATAAGTTCCTTTTCCGAGGATATCATATTGACAATGATCGTGAAACCTCAACTCCGATCAATGTGGGAGGAAAATATTGAGGATTTAGTTTGGGGAATGTTCCCGAGCTCTATGGTCTTTAATGAACCAAAATTTTCACTTCCGTCGTTGCCGACCAATTATATTCTTAAGATGGCTAGCTTTCGGCTTCACCCAGTGTGAGGTACTAACCCGGATGACTCGGAAGTAACAATCACAGAGGTGCTCCTTTTACCCCCTAGCCGAACAATTGGGAACGTAGGGGATAAGAAGAGGAGCCAGGCAACCCAGCTTGGTCAAAATCGTAAGTCAAATTGATGCATATTTATGGCTTTATAACGATGATTACGGAAGGCAGCACTCGCATATTGAATAGAAATGCTTTTATGCTATATGCTATTTTGACTCCTCTGTGACCGGTTATCATTTGAGAGTGGCCCATCGTCGGTTTCTACCCCTTTGTAGATGCTATGCAGAGTGTTTCCGCAATAACAAGACAACCCTTAGCCGACGTCTCGGTGCCCGGAGGCGGTTGTGTTAACGGAAACGAGGCAAGCAGATATCTAGGCTTTAGAACTGTCACTTAGTCATAGGAGCTTAAGGTTTGGAGGTCAGTTACTAGCCCCCGGTTAGTTTTCGGTGTCAGCCGAGGTCAAGCCATTAACACTCCGGCTAAAATTTTGAAAGTCCCATGGGGTAACCTCTATCGGTTTATAGTTTGACAGAGTCATCTGATCGCCGACCAGTTTGCGCTCATTGTGATTGTCAGTTTTCGGCTTTCTCCACTCATGTACTTGACTAGTTTAAATCAGAAGTACAATCAAAGTGGTTCTCCCTTTGCACACCTAGCCGAACAAAGCGGAATGTAGGAGGCAATCACAGGAGCGGGGCAACCCAACTATTGACCGAAGACACAATTCGATACTGATGCATATAAAGCAATATCCGAGAACATTTTGTCGAGGACTGCTCAGACTACCTTGCCTTTTGGTGGGTTCGGCTCTAGTCGAAGTCCCCATTTGATATTGTCGATACTTTAAAGGCATCTGATGTTGTACTACGAGAGCTATGTTGTAGACACACAGTATCCCCCGAGACTCAGGTTGGGTGCGGCGGACCAACCTAAGGATTGAATCACCTCGGGAACTAGTCCAGATGTCATATGCGTTTCCCCAACGCCGAGGTGTAAGTCGGCAGGAAAGATACCGAGCTGTGGGTCAGAAAAGATCTCCCGAGCTGAATTATTACGCAGGGCACCTCGGAAATGAGGGTGTCCCGCCTCCTAAAAGAAAAACATACAACAAGCTTAAAAGTGCCCTAAGCTCGAAAAGCCAATAAACTTATGCAAAAAACTTTGACGTCTGAACTAAATCAAGTTTTTTGGTGCCAATCCAAAATTGGTCTTAAAATTAATACGTGCTTCGGTCAGGATACATCCGATCTCCGGACTCCAAGCGGGCCAGCCTTTGGCTTCAACCTCCATATCCCGAAGGCGGAGTGTTTCTCCGAGGCCTGTTTAGCGAACTATACTTGAGTGGTTTTAGAAAGAAAACATGCTATTCGGCTATTGACCACACACTAGCGCGGAAAATCGAGTAGTAGAAAAAGACTTTGCAACAACCAAGAAGAAAACACATTTTTTATAAAACGGCTCATACAAATTTAAGAACCCCCGGTTAAATGGTGTAAGAAAATTTTAACAAACAAAGTTTTTAGCAAACAATTTTGTTTGTTTAACAAAAAATATAATGTTTGGTTGAACCGAACAAAAAGTAAAATTTCAAAGAGAGTTGAGCACGAAAACGACTTAGCTGATTAATGTGCTCGATGCGGTCCGGGGTTGTGGCGGGACGGAGACATAGTCCTCAGCCTAGCCGAGGTCCTGATGACCCCCAAGTACGTACAGGGGATCAATCGTAGTCCTTTCGATAAGTAAGTGTGTCGAACCCAACGAGGAGCGGAAGGAAATGACAAGCGGTTTTCAACATGGTAATTTCTGTAAGCACTGAAATTGTAGGTAACAGATAGTTTGATAGTAAGGTAATTGGTAACGAGCAAGTAACGGTAACAGAATGTCTGGGTACTCCACCCGTCTGGCAGAATTGGGGATGCCCCTTTCGCCAGAGGCTATCACTGACAGAGTTCTTCAATCATTGCCACCTAGCTACAAGAGCTTCGTGTTGAACTATAACATGCACGGGATGAACAAGTCAGTCGCCGAGCTGTTTGCGATGCTGAAAGCCGCTGAGTCTGAAATTCAGAAGGAGCATCAAGTGTTGATGGTCAATAAAACCACTAGTTTCAAGAAAAATGGCAAGGGTAAGAAGGGTAACTCCAAGAAGAGTGGCAAAGCAGTTGCTCCTCTCGTGAAGAAACCTAAGGCTGGACCCAAACCAGAAACTGTGTGCTTTCATTGCAAGGGAACTGGACACTGGAAGCGGAACTGCCCCAAGTATTTGGCTGACAAGAAGGCGGCCAACAACAAACAAGGTATATATGATATACATGCTATTGATGTGTACCTTACCAACTCTCGTTGTAGTGCCTGGGTATTTGATACCGGTGCGGTTGCTCATATTTGCAACTCAAAACAGGAACTGCGGAATAGACGGAGGCTGGCAAAGGACGAAGTGACGATGCGCGTGGGAAATGGTTCCAAGGTTGATGTGATCGCCGTCGGCACGCTCGCTCTTCGATTACCATCGGGATTAGTGATGAACCTGAATAATTGTTATTTAGTGCCTGCGTTAAGCATGAACATTATATCTGGATCTTGTTTATTGCGAGACGGTTACTCATTTAAATCAGAGAATAATGGTTATTCTATTTTTATGAGTAATATCTTTTATGGTCATGCACCCAATGTGAGGGGTTTATTCTTATTGAATCTCGATAGTAATGATACACATGTTCATAACATTGATGCCAAAAGATGTAGAATTGATAATGATAATACCACTTTCTTGTGGCACTGCCATTTAGGTCATATTGGCGTAAAACGCATGAGGAAGCTCCATGCTGATGGACTTTTAGAGTCACTTGATTTTGAATCACTTGACACATGTGAGCCATGCCTCATTGGCAAGATGACTAAAACGCCGTTCTCTGGAACAATGGAACGGGCAAGTGACTTGTTGGAAATCATACATACTGATGTGTGCGGTTCGATGAGCATTGAGGCGCGCGGTGGTTATCGTTACTTTCTCACCTTCACTGATGACTTAAGTAGATATGGGTATATTTACTTAATGAAACACAAGTCTGAAACATTTGAAAAGTTCAAACAATTTCAGAGTGAAGTTGAGAATCATCGTAACAAGAAGATTAAATTCCTACGATCTGATCGAGGAGGAGAATATCTGAGTTATGAGTTTGGCAGTCACTTAAGACAGTGTGGAATTGTTTCACAATTGACACCGCCTGGAACACCACAGCGTAATGGTGTGTCCGAACGTCGTAATCGAACCTTATTGGATATGGTGCGATATATGATGTCTCTTGCCGATTTGCGACTATCGTTTTGGGGTTATGCATTAGAGACAGCTGCATTCACTTTAAATAGGGCACCATCGAAATCCGTTGAGACGACGCCATATGAACTTTGGTTTGGCAAGAAGCCAAAGCTGTCGTTTCTTAAAGTTTGGGGATGTGATGCTTATGTCAAAAAGCTTCAGCCTGAAAAGCTGGAACCCAAAGCGGAGAAGTGCGTCTTCATAGGATACCCAAAAGAGACAGTTGGGTATACCTTCTACTTCAGATCCGAAGGCAAAGTGTTTGTCGCTAAAAACGGAACATTTCTTGAGAAAGAGTTTCTCTCGAAAGAATTGAGTGGGAGGAAGATAGAACTTGATGAGGTTGTTGAACCTTTACGTCAACCTGAAAGTAGCGCAGCGCAGAAAGATGTTTCTGTAGAGCCTACATCTGCTGAAGAGGAAGTTAATGATGATGATCATGAAGCTTTGGATCAAGTTGCTATCGAACCTCGTAGGTCGACAAGGACGCGTACTGCTCCTGAGTGGTACGGCAACCCTGTCTTAGAGGTCATGTTGTTGGACAACGATGAACCTACGAGCTATGGAGAAGCGATGATGGGCCCGGATTCCGAGAAGTGGTTAGAGGACATGAAATCCGAGATGGGATCCATGTATGAAAACAAAGTATGGACTTTGGAAGTATTACCTGAAGGGCGTAAGGCCATTCAGAACAAATGGATCTTTAAGAGGAAGACGAACGCGGACGGTAATGTCACCGTCTATAAAGCTCGACTTGTGGCAAAGGGTTTTTCACAAGTTCAAGGAGTTGACTACGATGAGACCTTCTCACCCGTAGCGATGCTTAAGTCCGTCAGAATCATGTTAGCAATAGCTGCCTTTTTCGATTATGAAATTTGGCAGATGGATGTCAAAACAGCGTTCCTTAACGGTTTCCTTAAGGAAGAGTTGTATATGATGCAACCAGAAGGTTTTGTCGATCCAGAGAATGCTGACAAAGTTTGCAAACTCCAGCGATCCATTTATGGACTGGTGCAAGCATCTCGGAGTTGGAATCTTCGCTTTGATGAGGTGTTCAAAGCGTTTGAGTTTATACAAGTTTACGGAGAAGCTTGTATTTACAAGAAAGTGAGTGGGAGTTCTATAGCGTTTCTAATATTATATGTGGATGACATATTGCTGATTGGAAACAATATAGAAATGTTGGAAAGCGTGAAGGAATATTTGAACAAGAGTTTTTCAATGAAGGACCTAGGAGAAGCTGCTTTCCTATTAGGCATCAAGATCTATAGAGATAGATCGAGACGCTTAATAGGACTTTCACAAAGCACATACCTTGACAAAGTTTTGAAAAAGTTCAAAATGGATCAGTCCAAGAAGGGGTTCTTGCCTGTATTGCAAGGTGTGAAGTTGAGTAAGACTCAATGCCCAGTGACTGCAGAAGATAGAGAAAAGATGAGTGTCATCCCCTATGCTTCAGCCATAGGCTCTATCATGTATGCAATGCTGTGCACAAGACCCGATGTCAGCCTTGCCATAAGTATGGTCGGAAGGTTTCAAAGTGATCCAGGAATGGAACACTGGACGGCGGTCAAGAATATCCTGAAGTACCTGAAAAGGACTAAGGACATGTTTCTCGTTTATGGAGGTGATCAAGAGCTCGTCGTAAAGGGTTATGTCGATGCAAGCTTTGACACTGATCCGGATGACTCTAAGTCACAAACCGGATACGTATTTATTCTTAATGGGGGTGCGGTTAGCTGGTGCAGTTCCAAGCAAAGCATGGTAGCTGATTCTACATGCGAAGCGGAGTACATCGCTGCCTCAGAGGCGGTGAAGGAAGGTGTCTGGATGAAGGAGTTCATGATAGATCTTGGAGTAGTGCCTAGTGCGCTTAACCCAATGACTCTGTTTTGTGATAATACTGGTGCCATTGCTCTAGCCAAGGAACCAAGATTTCACAAGAGAACCAGACACATAAAGCGACGTTTCAATTCCATCCGCGATTACATCAAGGAGGACAACATAAATATTTGCAAAGTACACACGAATCTGAATGTTGCAGATCCGATGACTAAACCTCTTCCAAGGGCTAAACATGAACAACACCAGAACTGCATGGGTGTTCGATTCATTACAATGTAAATCACATAGTGATGTGAACTAGATTATTGACTCTAGTGCAAGTGGGAGACTGTTGGAAATATGCCCTAGAGGCAATAATAAATTGGTTATTATTATATTTCCTTGTTCATGATAATCGTTTATTATCCATGCTATAATTGTATTGATTGGAAACTCAAATACATGTGTGGGTACATAGACAACACTGTGTCCCTAGTAAGCCTCTAGTTGACTTGCTCGTTGATCAAAGATGGTTAAGGTTTCCTAGCCATTGACATGAGATGTCATTTGATAACGGGATCACATCATTAGGAGAATGATGTGATGGACAAGACCCAAACTACGAACGTAGCATTTGATCGTGTCAGTTTATTGCTATTGTTTTCTGCATGTCAAGTATATGTTCCTATGACCATGAGATCATGCAACTCCCTGACATCGGAGGAGTACCTTGTGTGTATCAAACGTCGCAACGTAACTGGGTGACTATAAAGGTGCTCTGCAGGTATCTCCGAGGGTGTCTGTTGGGTTGGCATGGATCAAGACTGGGATTTGTTACTCCGTGTGGCGGAGAGGTATCTCAGGGCCCACTCGGTAATACAACATCACAATGAGCCTTGCAAGCAATGTGACTAAAGTGTTAGCCACGAGATCTTGTATTACGGAACGAGTAAAGAGACTTGCCGGTAACGAGATTGAACTAGGTATAGAGATACCGACGATCGAATCTCAGGCAAGTAACATACCGAAGAACAAAGGGAATAGCATACGGGATTAACTGAATCCTTGACATAGAGGTTCGACCGATAAAGATCTTCGTAGAATATGTAGGAGCCAATATGGGCATCCAGGTCCCGCTATTGGTTATTGATCGTAGAGGTGTCTCGGTCATGTCTACATAGTTCTCGAACCCGCAGGGTCTACACACTTAACGTTTGGTGACGATTAGTATAGTTGAGTTATTTTGTTGGTGACCGAAGGTTGTTCGGAGTCCCGGATAAGATCCCGGACATGACGAGGATCTCCGGAAGAGTCCGGAGGTAAAGATTGATATATGTGATAATAGTGTTTTGATCTCCGGAAGGGTTCCGGAATTCACCGGAAGGGGTTCCGGATGTTTACCGAAGTGTTCGGGTGCAACAACACTTTATATGAGCCAAAGGGGTAAAGCCCACGAGGTATTGGAAAGTGCAAAAGGGAGTTTTGCTGCTGCCTTAAGCGGTACTACCGCTGGTAAGGCAGTACTACCGCGTAAGCGGTACTACCGCTTGTGTGAAGCGGTACTACCGCTCAAGCGGTACTACCGCTCGTGAGAGGTACTACCGCTTGTGCGCGGTACTGCAGGGATCCGAGTTGGACTCTTTCCCTGCAGGCCAAACCGACCTTGTGCGGGAAAAACCGACCTGGAGGAGGCTTTTACTCCAAGTTTAGACCCCAAGGCTCAACATATAAATAGAGGGGCAGGGCTAGCACACGGGACACATTAAGATTTCCCAAGCCGTGTGTCGGCAACCCTAACCCTCTAGTTCTCCCGTCATAATCTCCGTAGTGCTTGGCGAAGCCCTGCAGAGATTGTTCCTCACCACCATCACCACGCCGGCGTGCTGTCGGAACACATCTACTACTTCACCATCGCTCGCTGGATCGAGGAGGTGAAGGCGTCATCAAGCCGTACGTGTGTTGAACGCGGAGGTGCCGTCCGTTCGGCACTAGTTCGTGATCGGATCGAGGGATGACTTGCGATTTGGATCGCGGAGACGTTCGACAACATCAACCGCGTTTCTTAACGCTTCCGCTTAGCGATCTACAAGGGTATGTAGATTCACTCTCCCTCTCGTAGATGCTCATCACCATGGATAGATCTTGTGTGTGCGTAGGAAAAATTTTGTTTCCCATGCTACGTTACCCAACATAAATAAGGTGCAGCAAGGTAGCCTAATCCTTTTGTGGCAAAGGACAGGCCAGAACAATCTCTAGTAATAGGCAAAGTGTTCTTGAGGGTACACGAGAATTTCATCTAGTCACTTTTATTATGTTGCTTTGATTCGTGTTCGCTACTTTGATAATTTGATATGTGGGTGGACCGGTGCTTGGGTGCTTTTCTTACTTGAACAACCTCCCACTTATGATTAACCCCCTCGCAAGCATCCGCAACTACGAGAAAAGTATTAAGATAAAATCTAACCATAGCATTAAATGTTTGGATCCAAATCAGCCCCTTATGAAGTAGCGCATAAACTAGGGTTTAAGCTTCTGTCACTCTAGCAACCCATCATCTAATAAATACTCCACAATGCATTCCGTTAGGCCCGTGAATGGTGAAGTGTCATCTAATCGACGTTCACATGACACCACTAAGGGAATCACAACATACATATCATCAAAATATCGAACGCATATCAAATTCACATGATTACTTGTAACATGACTTCTCCCGTGACCTCAAGAACAAAGGTAACTACTCACAAATAATAATCATGCTCAAGATCAGAGGGGTATTGAATAGCATAATGGATCTGAACATATAATCTTCCACCAAATAAACCATATAGTAATCAACTATGCAAGGTAATCAACACTACTAGTCACCCACAGGTACCAATCTGAGGTTCCGGTACAAAGATTGAACACAAGAGATGAACTAGGGTTTGAGAGGAGATGGTGCTGTTGAAGATGTTGATAAAGATTGGCCTCCCAAAGATGAGAGGGGTGTTGGTGATGATGATGGCTTTGATTTCCCCCTCCGGGAGGGAAGTTCCCCCGGCGGAATCGCTCCGCCGGAGGGCAAAAGTGCTCCTGCCCAAGTTCTGCCTCGAGACGGTGGCGCTCCAATCCGAAAGTCCTCTATTATTTTTTTCTAGGTAAAAAGTGATTATATACCAGAAGATGGGCACCGGAGGTGGGCCGAGGAGGGCACAACCCACCAGGGCGCGCCCAGGGGGCCTGGTGCGCCCTGGTGTCTTGCGCAGACCAGGGTGACCCCCTCCGGTAGTTTTTTGCTCCTGTATTTTTTTTTAATTCCAAAAATAATCTCCTTAAAGTTTCAGCTCCATTGGAGATGTGCATAATAGGTATCTCTGATGTGCTTTTTTCAGGTCCAGAATTCCAGCTGCCGGTATTCTCCCTCTTTGTGTAAACCTTGCATATTATGAGAGAAAAGGCATTAGAATCACTCCCTAAAGCATTATTATTCAACAAAACATAATAAATAACAGTAGGAAATCATGATGCAAAATGGACGTATCAACTCCCCCAAGCTTAGACCTCGCTTGTCCTCAAGCGAAAAGCCGAAATTGAAAAGCATGTCCACACGGTTTGAGAGAGAGGTGTCAATAAAAATAAAATACGGACATAGAAGCATCATGCTTATTATCATAACAGCAACAAACTCTGTCATAAAACTTATTCATATACTTTCATCATATATCTTCTCATGCACAAGTAAGAATTCATCACAACATAGAAGTATAAAGCATAAACCATATTGAAAACCAACAAACTATGTTCTCAGTCAACTTTGCAACTACAATTCATCATATTTTTTAGGAAGCGTTGCATGTCGGAGCCTTTTGGCAAGTCCACATACTCAACCATCATTTAGTCTTCTATGATTGCTAACACTCACAGCATACCCATGAGCAAAAAGTTTCAACCGGACACATAGGAAGATAGGGGCTTATAGTTTCGCCTCCCAACGTGTTCACCTCAAGGGTGATGTCAACAATAATAACTCATGCCCACTCATATCCAACTGGATATATGTGCCTAGATCTTTCCTCACCAAATGATGCTTGCAAAATAAAAAAGTAAAAAGGAATAGGGAAGAATACTTTGACTTTTGCATAAAAGTAAATACATACAAGTAAAAGATAATCCCTTCGCAGAGGGAAGCAGAGGTTGTCATGCGCTTTTTGGTTTGTATGCCTAATCACTTAATGTAAAAGAACGTCACGCAATATTGCCCCCTATGATAGCAACCTTTATTATGCAGTCCGTCGCTTTTATTACTTTGCCATCATAAGTTCGTATAACGCTCAATTTTCTCTTACACTAATTGATCAAAACACTTTTAGAAGGAATTTTTATTGCCTTATTGCACCGATGACAATTTACTTGAAGGATCTTACTCGATCCGTAGGTAGGTATGGTGGACTCTCAAAGAATGAATTTGGGTTTGGGTTTTTGGATGCACAAGTAGTATCTCTACTTAGTGCGGAATTTTTGGCTAGCAAAGATATTGAGCAAGCACCACATGTTGAAGGATCTATGACAATATAACTTCTATGTGGATATGAACAAGCATAAATCATTATGTTGTCTTCCTTGTCCAACGTCAACAATTTTGACATATAATATTTAATGGGGGCTCACAATCATAAAAGATGTCCAAGATAGTGTATTTGCATGTGAATCTTCTCTTCCCTTATTAATTCTGTCATGAATTGCATCATTGACCAATGCTATGTTTGTCAATCTCCAATAAATTTTACTACTTATACTTTTCCTTATGTGATGTCATTACTCACCATAAGATTAGCATATGATTCTTTTCATTTATTTCTTTTTCCTTTATTTTGATTGCAATAAGAAAGTAGAGAGGCAAAAACTCAAACTAAACTTTATTATATAACTCTCACTCGATTACATAGATAGATAGGCCACGAAACTAACACATGAAAATAGATCATACTAAACTTTTATTCAACTAAAGCAAAGGAAAACTAAAGATCGAACTAAAATAGGTAAAGGTGAATAAAAGTGATGGTGATACGATACCAGGGCACCTCCCCCAAGCTTGGCTCAAGCCAAGGGGAGTGCCCATACCCGTGTACTCAAGTCTCCTTTGGTGGTGGTGATGACGTGTCACACTTTAGACTCAAAAGGTACTCCAATTTGCGGATGACTCTCCGAAGGGTATTGATGTGATCCTCTAGCAAAATATTTTCACGAATGAGAAATTTATTCTGAACACGGACCGCTTCGAAAGCTCTAAAAGCTTCGATTTCAATAGGGGTGGGAATACTATAATAAGGTTGAAGGATATCTGCTTCTTCTCCATCCTTTGTTGGCATGGATTGCCCTCCTTCTGGGGGCTGATCCACCATAGCCTTCTTGCCCTTGTCTTCCTTGTTAGCTTCTTTTGGCTCCTCCCTCTTTAGCTCCATCTTCATTAGCCAGGCATCTTCTTCTATGTTATTAGAAGAGGGAGAAGACATGATGCCTGCCTTGACAGATCTGATAGGAAAACATCACGAAACAAGAACATAGGATTTTTCTGCGATGCGGTCGTGAAAATAGCCGGGGGTATATATAGAGAATTTTTATTCTTGGAAAACAAGCATATGGAAGGAAAATGGAGTCGGGAAGGTGTCCGAGGTGGGCACAACCCACCAGTGCGCGCCCAGGGGGGCCTGGCGCACCCTGGTGTATCGTGCTCACCTCGATCACCTTCCGGTTTATTTCTTAAATTCCAAAATTTTCTAATATTCCAGAACTGACAAAAAATATTTTTGCGGATTTTTCGGAGTCTGTTTACTTACCGTATCAGGTACCTCCTATTTTTCAGAATTCTAGAGTGTTCCAGAAGGTTTCTTTTATGTGTTCCTCCGGTGTCATGGTTTGGATAACATTGCTTTCAACGTTAATAGGCAAATGACAAGCTTTTCCATATACCATTTTGTATGGAGACATACCCATAGGATTTTTATAAGCTGTTCTATAGGCCCAAAGTGCATCATCTAATTTCTTAGACCAATTCTTTTGAGACCTATTGACAGTTTTTTGTAATATCAAATCTATTTCACTATTGCTAAGTTCAACTTGACCACTAGATTGAGGATGATAGGGTGATGCAATTCTATGGTTAACATCATATTTAGCAAGCATCTAACGGAAATCTCCATGAATAAAGTGTGAACCACCATCGGTCATTAAATATCTAGGGACTCCAAACCTAGGGAAGATAACCTCTTTAAGCATTTTAATGGAGGTGTGGTGATCAGCACTACTAGTTGGAATAGCTTCTACCCACTTAGTGACCTAATCAACATCAACCAAATTATGAGTGTACCCGTTAGAGGAAGGAAAAGGCCCCATATAATCAAAACCCCAAACGTCACACGGTTCAACAACAAGTGAATAATTCATAGGCATTGATACGTCTCCAACGTATCAATAATTTTTGCTTGTTCCATGATGTTATATTATCATTCTTGGATGTTTTACAATCATTTTATTACAACTTTATATCATTTTTTGGGACTAACCTATTGACATAGTGCCAAAGTGCCAGTTGCTGTTTTTGCTTGTTTTTTTACTTCACAGAAAATCAGTACCAAACGGAGACAAAACGCCGCTGGGATTATTGTGGATTTTTTACGGACCAGAAGAAAGAAGATGGGCCAAAGAACACCATAAGAGGGGGCCCAGGGTGGCCAGCACCCACCAGGGCACGCCAGAGGCCCCCTGGCGTGGCCTGGTGGGTGCTGGGCACCTCGGGCACCCCCTCCACCGCCTCCGATGCCTATAAATTCCCAAATATTCGGAAACCCCCAGGAATAACCCTAGACTCTCCGCTCCACCGCTGCAACTCTCAATATCAACGAAAAACCAATCTGGAGGCGTTCCAGTACCCTACCGGAGAGGGGAATCCATCTCCGGTGGCCATCTTCATCATCCCGGCAGAGGCCATGACGAGGAGGGAGTAGTCCACCCTCGGGGCTGAGGGTATGTACCAGTAGCTATGTGTTCAAACTCTCTCTCTCGTGTCCTTGAGATGTCACGATCTTGATGTATCACGGGCTTTGTTAATATAGTCGGATCATATGATGTGTTTCCCTCTCTATCTGGTTGTCATGAATTGAGTTTTCCCTTTGAGATTTCGTTACCGGATTGAATACTTTTATGGATTTGGGAACACTTGATATATGTCTTGCATGCGGATACCCGTGGTGACAATGGGGTGTTCTATTGATTCACTTGATATATGTTTTGGTACTCAACCTGCGGATTCCCGCGGTGACATTGGGGTAATCTATGCATAGGGGTTGATACATGTTCTTGTCCTACTTTCTCCGATAGAAATCTTGGGACACTCTTTGAGGTTCTTTGTGTGGATTGAGTATTATGAATCTGAAATTGTTTGATGCGTATCGTATAATTAACTCATGGATACTTGTGGTGACATTGGAGTATCTAGGTGACATTAGAGTTGGTTGATGCGTATCATATGGTGTTATTCTAGTACGTACTCTTAGATAGATCGAACGGAAAGGATAACTTGATGTTATCTTAGTACGAACTCTTGAATAGATCGATCGGAAAGGATAACTTTAAGGTGGTTTCATACCCTACAAACAATTTCTTCTTATGTTCTCCGCTAGATAAGAACTTTGGAGTGATTCTTCGTTGCATGTTGAGGGATGGTTATGTGATCCAATTATATTAGCATTGTTGAGAGATTGCACTAGCGAAAGTACGGACCCTAGGCCTTGTTTTCAAGCATAGCAATACCGTTTGTGCTCACTTTTGTCACTTGCTACCTTGCTGTTTTTATATTTTCCGATGACAAAAATCAATATCTACCATCCATATTGCACTTTTATCACCATCTCTTTGCCGAACTAGTGCACCTATACAATTTGCCATTGTATTGGGTGTGTTGGGGACACAAGAGACTTTTTATTATTTGGTTGCAGGGTTGTTTGAGAGAGACCATCTTCATCCTACACCTCCCACGGATTGATAAACCTTAGGTCATCCACTTGAGGGAAAATTTCTACTGTCCTACAAAACTCTGCGCTTGGATGCCCAACAAAGTGTACAAGAATAAAGTTGCGTAGTAGACATCAAGCTCTTTTTTGGCGCCGTTGCCGGGGAGGTGAGTGCTTGAAGGTATATATTTAGATCTTGCAATTAAATCTTTTAGTTTCTTGTTTTTCACTAGTTTGGTTTTATAAAAGAAAACTACAAAAAATGGAGCTTAGGTTGCATGATTTGTTTCGTCTTTATAATGTCTTTCGTGAAAATAAGCAGTCAGAAAATTGTGCTCAATTGGTAGAGGAAGAAACTATGAAATTACTTAATGAGAATTCTTTGAATGATGAGCATGATTGCAATGTTGTTAGTATGAATTATATGAATATCCAAAATACTAATGATGATTGCACTCGTCATGATAAAAATGTTTCTTATAAGCATGTCAATTTTTGTGGAGTGCATAAAGTTTGTGAAGACGTGCCTTATAGGGAGGATAGATTTTGTAAGAAGCATAAACATGATAGAACCAATTCTTTGCTCAAAGTGATAGATGAATTTGCTACAAAATTGTGTTCTCTTTGTCCTATTACTTGTGAACTTTGTAATAAAGTTGGTCATCTTAATTTTCAATGCAAACTTTTTCATGATCAAATCATGGCCAAATATTGTAATGACTTGATCACCCTTGAACTTTATGATGAGCTTTTTCTATTTTTGGGGAGTGAAGAATTGACACATAAAAGTAGTTGGTTTGAAGTATTCCTTCTCACGAACGACATTGAAACTAATCTAAAATATATATATATATATATATATATATATATATATATATATATATATATATATATATATATATATATATATATATATATATATATGTTTTGCATGGTAAATTGCAATGAGAATGCTTATATTGCCAACTATAGAAAGATGGGAAAACCAATAGAATATGAAAGGAATACTAATGAAAGGGTAAAGAATTCCACTTTCCGTCCTATTGTCTCTCATGATGTAATAGGTGATGAGGAGGAGCTCCCTATTCAACCAATCTCATCAATAAGAAGCTCGAAGAAATTAATTAAACCCATACATGATGTGGTGAAGAAGAAGAAAATAAGAAAGAGTAGAGGTAAAAAGGTATCTCTCCCAAATGATGTTGCTCCTATTATTGTTGTGCCTCACGAGGATGAATCAAAAATAATTGTGGAAGATGATACACTTGATAATGATTTTGTTATGCCTATTGCCTCTTGTGATGACTATGATTGGGAAGATAATGATACTTCTGATAATCTTGAAAATCTTTTTGGCACCAACTTGTTAAATTATGATGATAATAATTGTTATGCTATTGGTGCTATTCATATTATTAATGATGAGAGTGATTATGCTTATGATATGCCAAGCCACAACCTTGGGGATGCTATGTTTGATAAGAATGACATGTTTGAGAATTTATTTGCTGCAATTAATGTTTGTCCCAAGCTTGGGGATGCTATGCTTAATGAAGATGATCTTTTTAGTTCCCCTACTTTGAATGATCAAAAAATTTATGATGATTGCATGCCTCCTATTTATGATGATTGTGATATTTATGAAAGTGGGTTTGGAAGAGTGTCAACTTTAGATAATTATTATCCCATTGTTTTGGAGGGTGTTGAATTTTATTATAAGGATAAAAGTGGATTTGGAGAGGTCATGACTTTATTTAGTAATGATTCCACTATTTCGGAAGAGGTTTCACTTGACTATGATGAGAACAAAGTTGCTACTTATGATGATTATTGTGATGATAATTATGTTATAAAAAGTAGTGATAATTATTGTCATGATTTTGGATATCCTTTTACTAAACATTACTCTTTTAATGTGGAAACAATTTATAGTATTCGAGTTTCATTTGATGCTCCCACTTTTATGAATGAAAATAAATTTGCTTATGTGGAGAGTAATGAAAATTCTATGCTTGTGCATCATCAAAAGAATTCTTTATGTGATAGTTATTTTGTGAAATTATTTCATGATGCTACTGAAAATTATTATGAGGGAGGAACATATGCTTGTAGGAATTGCAATAATATCAAGTTTCCTCTCTATGTGTTCAAAGTTTTGAAGTTATGCTTGTTTTGCCTTCCTATGCTAGTTGATTCTTGCTCCCATAAATTGTTTGCTCACAAAATCCCTATGCATAGGAAGTGGGTTAGACTTAAATGTGCTTGTCATGAGATTCATGATGCTCTTTTGCATGTTTCAATTATTATTCCTATGTGAGCATCATTGAAATCGTCATGCCTAGCTAAAAGGCATTCAAGAAAAGCGCTTGTTGGGAGACAACCCAACACTTTTACTTTCTGTTTTTGTGTGTTCACATGATTAAGATACTGTAGTAATCATGTTTTGTGCCTTTTATTTCAATAAAGTGCCAAGTAAAGCCTTTGGGATGACTCACAAGATGAGTAGAATTGATGCTGAACCAAAACAGAAACTTTTGACTCCAGTACAGGAATTTTCATTTTTTACTGGAGCGTGATAATGATCTGAAATTTTTACACAGTATTCATATACAAATTCTTCAGGTTTTAATAATTTTTCAGAAATTTTAGAGACAGGAATGTATGTCTACACTATAGATCTTCACAGACTGTTCTGTTTTTGACAGATTCTATTTTGCATGCATAGTTTGCTTGTTTTAGTGTTCCCATAGCTTATATTCAGTGATATAAATTATGGGAATGATAGAATACAGTAGGTATTATGTGAGAACAATTATGAATCTTGTCTTGACAGTACCTAAGTGAATGATCTATATTTACTATACTAACCCATCTCACGAAGTTCCGTTAAGTTTTGTGTGATTGAAGTTTTCAAGTTTTGGGTGAGACACCGATATGAGGAGAATAAGGAGTGACAAGAACCTAAGCTTGGGGATGCACAAGGCACCCCCAAGGTAATATCCAAGGAAGACTCAAGCACCTAAGCTTGGGGATGCCCCGGAAGGCATCCCCTCTTTCGTCTTCAACATTATCGGTATATCTTACTTGGAGCTATATTTTTATTCGTCACATAATATGTGCTTTGCTTGGATCGTCATAATACTTTGTTGTTCTCTGTTAGGTGTTATTTATAATCTTGCTTTTCAATAAAAAGTTCCAAGAATTGCCTTTAGGATGCTTGCATTGCATGTTTGATGTGTGCTGTGTAAAAACAGAAACTTTCTCTGTAGTGTTTGAATTTTCATATTTTACTGGAATGTGGAAAGTTTCTGAAATTTTTACACAGTGTTGTCATATAAATTATTTAGCATGTCCTAAATTTTCATAATTGTTTGAGTTACAGAAGTACACTGTTTTCATAAATTTCTACAGACTATTCTGTTTGGACAGATTGCTGTCATAGTTTCTTTATCTACTTATCCTATAGTTTCCATAGCCTATATTGGTAGATATAAATTGTGGAAATGATAGTAAACAGTAGATGATGTTTGAAAATTATTGTGCAACTTGTCTTGGCAGTACATGAAGTGTCGATTTGTTCTTATGTGTACTAACCTATCTCACGAGTTCTTTTCGAGTTGTGTGTGGATGAAGTTTTTGAGAATAGGTGAAACCGGGATATGAGAGGCTTGAACGAGATACGAAAGCTCAAGCTTGGGGATGCCCAAGGCACCCCAAGTAAATATTTCAAGAAGTCTCAAGCATCTAAGCTTGGGGATGCTACGCATCCCACCTCTCTTCATCAACTATCGGTTAGCCCATGTTGAGCCTAAAACTTTTATTCATTCACATGATATGTGCTATCCTTGGAGTGCTATTTTTATTTAGTTTGCTGTTTGAATAAAATACTCAGATCTGAAAACCTTTATTGAGAGAGAGCCCTCACATAGCTACTTGATTGTTTACCTACTCATTTATCTTCACTTATATCTTTTGAGAGTAGCTTGTCATTTCCTCTCATGCTTCACTTATACCTTTTTGAGGGATGAAATCTTTATGCTCATGTGCTTCATTTAAATTTGTTTGAGCTTGTCAAAAAAGCAATGGCAATATATGAAACTAGTCCCAAAGTGATAGATATCCAAGGAGGATATAATAAAAACTTTCATGAAGATCATTGGACAAATTAAACTTGATTCCTTGTAATAGTTTTGAAACATGATGATAGTAATATGTGAGTCATGTTGATGAATAATTATGTTTAGTAGGAATATTGGTGTTAAGGTTTGTGATTCCCTATGCATGCACGAAAGTCAATAGTTATGCAATGAAGTTACATCCTACTTGTGGTGCATTATTCGGTGTTAGTTATGTTCAATGCTCACTTATGTGATTTTTCGTTTCTTGGTTTGGTTGCTTCCCAATCTATTTGCTAGCCTTCATTTGTACTAAGTAGAAATACTACTTGTGCATCCAAAATCCTTAAACCAAGTTTTGCCTTATGAGTCCACCATACCTACCTATATGCGGTATTTCCATGCCGTTCCAAGCAAATTTGTGTATGCCATCTCTAAATTTTCAAAATAAATTTTCTCTTTTGTGTGCCCGTACCGCTCATGAAACGGCGGGGAGTGTCCAATATTTTTCCATGCTAGATGTGTTATTCTCAAGATGAGTGTTTATTCACTTGTCATTGCACGAGAGTGCGGCGGTAATAGAGATGCCCATTCCCGAAATGAAAAAGAAAAAATATTTACTTTATGTTGTCAAATAATAAATTCCTTGGAAAGTGTTGGTATGGAAGGCAACCGTGGATACGGCCCGCCATGGAAAGTGAAAGTTTGGTGGAAAAAGGAATAAACTTTATTTTCTGTTTGGGAACCGCCTATGATATATCTAGCATGGAAAGTATTATGAACTACTTTGTCATTTTCGTTGACAGGAAAAGCATGCCACCCAAAATATTTTTCTCTCTCAATTTAAACCTTGAGCTCTGGCACCTCTACAAATCTCTAGTTCCCTCTGCGAAGGGCCTATCTATTTACTTTATGCAATTTTTATTTTTACTTTGAGTCTCATCTTCTCTTATAAGAACCAACTAGGGGGCACTATGATCGTACTTGAGCATTGGGCATAGCTAATATTTGAGTGTGTTTCATGAATGGATCAATGATTGAGCATGATGGGCTAGGGATAACTTTCTTTAGTGTTGATATTTTGAAAGACGTGGTTACTTGTTGACATGCTTGAGTATTGAAGTCATTATGCTAAAACTAGACTATTGCTTTGAATCATTACAAGTCCAAATGTCCATGCTATACAAAAAAAAATATGAGATGAACATGTTAGGCAGCATTCCACATCAAAAATTCTGTTTTTATCATTTACCTACACGAGGACGAGTAGGAATTAAGCTTGGGGACGCTGATACGTCTCCAACGTATCTATAATTTTTGCTTGTTACATGTTGTTATATTATCATTCTTGGATGTTTTACAATCATTTTATTACAACTTTATATCATTTTTTGGGACTAACCTATTGACATAGTGCCAAAGTGCCAGTTGCTGTTTTTGCTTGTTTTTTTTACTTCACAGAAAATCAGTACCAAACGGAGACAAAACGATGCGGGGATTTTTGTGGATTTTTTACGGACCAGAAGAAAGAAGATGGGCCAAAGAACACCAGAAGAGGGGGCCCAGGGTGGCCAGCACCCACCAAGGCGCGCCAGAGGCCCCCTGGCGCGGCCTGCTGGGTGCTGGGCACCTAGGGCACCCCCTCCACCGCCTCCGATGCCTATAAATTCCCAAATATTCGGAAACCCCCATGAATAACCCTAGACTCTCCACTCCGCCACCGCAACTCTCTGTATCGACGAAAAACCAATCTGGAGGCGTTCCAGTACCCTGCCGGAGAGGGGAATCCATCTCCGGTGGCCATATTCATCATCCCGGCGGAGGCCATGACGAGGAGGGAGTAGTCCACCCTCGGGGCTGAGGGTATGTACCAGTAGCTATGTGTTCAATCTCTCTCTCTCTCTCTCTCTCTCTCTCTCTCTCTCTCTCGTGTCCGTGAGATGTCACGATCTTGATGTATCACGGGCTTTGTTAATATAGTCGGATCATATGATGTGTTTCCCTCTCTATCTAGTTGTGATGAATTGAGTTTTCCCTTTGAGATTTCGTTACCGGATTGAATACTTTTATGGATTTGAGAACACTTGATATATATCTTGCATGAGGATACCCGTGGTGAAAATGGGGTGTTCTATTGATTCACTTGATATATGTTTTGGTACTCAACCTGCGGATTCCCGCGGTGACATTGGGGTAATCTACGCATAGGGGTTGATACACGTTCTTGTCCTGCTTTCTCCGATAGAAATCTTGGGGCACTCTTTGAGGTTCTTTGTGTGGATTGAGTATTATGAATCAGAAATTGTTTGATGCGTATCGTATAATTAACTCATGGATACTTGTGGTGACATTGGAGTATCTAGGTGACTTTAGAGTTGGTTGATGTGTATCATATGGTGTTATTCTAGTACGAACTCTTAGATAGATCGAACGGAAAGGATAACTTGATGTTATCTTAGTATGAACTCTTGAATAGATCAATCGGAAAGGATAACTTTTAGGTGGTTTCGTACCCTACAAACAATTTTTTCTTATGTTCTCCGCTAGATAAGAACTTTGGAGTGATTCTGTTGGGGAACGTTGCATGGGAAACAAAAAATTTCCTACGCACATGCAAGATCTATCCATGGTGAAGAGCATCTACGAGAGGGAGAGTGGATCTACATACCCTTGTAGATCGCTAAGCGGGAAGCGTTAAGAAACGCGGTTGATGTAGTCGAATGTCTTCGCGATCCAAATCGCCGAGCGTCCCGCGATCTAATCACAATCCGTCCCGATCTAGCGCCGAACGGACGGCACCTCCGCGTTCAGCACACGTACAGCTCGATGACGATCTCCGCCTTCTTGATCCAGCAAGAGGGATCGGAGAGGTAGATGAGTTCTCCGGCAGCGCGACGGCGCGGCGGCGATGGTGGTGGAACTATTCCGGCAGGGCTTCGCCTAAGCACCGCCGAAATTAGACTAGAGGAGAAAACGATCTAGAGGAAGTAGAGGGAGCACGTGGCAATTAGGGTTAGCTCTCCCCTCTAAATCCTCTAGTATATATAGGAGGGAGGGAGGAGAGGAGGCAGCCTCAAACCCTCAAGGGTTCGGCCGAAATAGGAGGTGGAGGAGTCCTACTCCAATCCTACTACGAGTAGGATTCCTTCTCTCCACTTGGAAACCTTTTCCACCTTTCCACCTTTGGGTTTTTCCCACCCCTAGCCGCATGGGCCTTAGTGGGGGGTTCGGCCAGCCCACTAGGGGCTGGTTTGACTCCTCCCATAGCCCATGAGGTCCTTTGGGTCGAGACACCCCTCCCGATGGTCCCCGGTACCCTCCCGGCACTCCCGGTACACTACCGAAGTACCCGAAACTTTTCCGGTGACCAAAACAGGACTTCCTATATATCAATCTTTACCTCCGGACCATTCCGGAGCTCTAAGTGACGTCCAGGATCTCATCCAGGACTCCGAACAACCTTCGGTCACAACCATACATAACTCTACTATACCGAAACGTCACTGAACCTTAAGTGTGCAGACCCTGCGGGTTCGAGAACTATGTAGACATGAACGAGACACCTCTACGGTCAATAACCAATTGCGGGACCTAGATGCCCATATTGGTTCCTACATATTCTACGAAGATCTTTATCGGTTGAACCTCTATGTCAAGGATTCAGTTAATCCCGTATGTTGTTCCCTTTGTTCTTCGGTATGTTACTTGCCCGAGATTCGATTGTCGGTATCTCTATACCTAGTTCAATCTCGTTACCGACAAGTCTCTTTACTCGTTCTGTAATACAAGATCCCGTGGCTAACACTTTAGTCACATTGCTTGCAAGGCTTGTTGTGATGTTGTATTACCGAGTGGGCCCTGAGATACCTCTCCGTCACACGGAGTAACAAATCCCAGTCTTGATCCATGCCAGCTCAACAGACACCTTCGGAGATACCTATAGAGTATCTTTATAGTCACCCAGTTATGTTGTGACGTTTTATACACACAAGGTACTCCTCCGGTGTCAGTGAGTTGCATGATCTCATGGTCATAGGAACAGATACTTGACATGCAGAAAACAATAGCAATAAACTAACACAGTCATATGCTACGTTCATATTTTGGGTCTTGTCCATCACATCATTCCCCTAATGATGTGATCCTGTTATCAAATGACATCTCATGTCCATGGCTAGGAAACCTTAACCATCTTTGATCAACAAGCTAGTCTACTAGAGGCATACTAGGGACACAGTGTTGTCTATGTATCCACACATGTATCGGTGTTTCCAATCAATACAATTATAGCATGGATAATAAACGATTATCATTGAACAAGGAAATATAATAATAACTACTTTTATTATTGCCTCTAGGGCATATTTCCAACAGTCTCCCACTTGCACTAGAGTCAATAATCTAGCTCACATCACTATGTGATTTACATTGTAATGAATCTAACACCCATACAGTTCTGGTGTTGATCATGTTTATTCCTTGGAAGAGGTTTAGTCATCGGATCGGCAACATTCAGATCCGTGTGTACTTTGCAAATATTTATGTCGTCCTCCATCATGTAATCGCGGATGGAATTGAAACGTCGCTTTATGTGTCTGGTCCTCTTGTGAAACCTTGGTTCCTTGGCTATCGCAATGGCACCAGTGTTGTCACAGAACAGAGTCATTGGGTTTAGTGCACTAGGCACTACTCCAAGATCTGTCATGAACTGCTTCATCCAGACACTTTCCTTCACAGCCTCCGAGGCAGCGATGTACTCCGCTTCGCATGTAGAATCAGCTACTACGCTTTGCTTGGAACTGCACCAGCTTACCGCACCCCCATTGAGAATAAATACGTATCCGGTTTGCTACTTAGAGTCATCTGGATCAGTGTCATAGCTTGCATCGACGTAACCCTTTACGACGAGCTCTTGATCACCTCCATAAACGAGAAGCATGTCCTTAGTCCTTTTCAGGTACTTCAGGATATTCTTGACCGCCGTCCAGTGTTCCATTCCTGGATCACTTTGAAACCTTCCGGCCATACTTATGGCAAGGCTGACATCGGGTCTTGAGCAGAGCATTGCATACATGATAGAGCCTATGGCTGAAGCATAGGGGACGACACTCATTTTTTTTCTATCTTCTACAGTAACTGGGCATTGAGTCTTACTCAACTTCACACCTTGCAATACAGGCAAGAACCCCTTCTTGGACTGATCCATTTTGAACTTCTTCAAAACTTTGTCAAGGTATGTGCTCTGTGAAAGTCCTATTAAACGTCTCGATCTATCTCTATAGATCTTGATGCCTAATATGAAAGCAGCTTCTCCTAGGTCCTTCATTGAAAAACTCTTGTTCAAATATTCCTTCACGCTTTCCAACATTTCTATATTGTTTCCAATCAGCAATATGTCATCCACATATAATATTAGAAACGCTATAGAGACCCCCACTCACTTTCTTGTAAATACAAGCTTCTCCGTAAACTTGTATAAACCCGAACGCTTTGATCACCTCATCAAAGCGAAGTTTCCAACTCCGAGATGCTTGCACCAGTCCATAAATGGATCGCTGGAGTTTGCAAACTTTGTCAGCATTCTCTGGATCGACAAAACCTTCTGGTTGCATCATATACAACTCTTCCTTAAGGAAACCATTAAGGAACGCTGTTTTGACATCCATCTGCCAAATTTCATAATCGAAAAAGGCAGCTATTGCTAACATGATTCTGACGGACTTAAGCATCGCTACGGGTGAGAAGGTCTCATCGTAGTCAACTCCTTGAACTTGTGAAAAACCCTTTGCCACAAGTCGAGCTTTATAGACGGTGACATTACCGTCCGCGTCCGTCTTCCTCTTAAAGATCCATTTGTTTTGAATGGCCCTTCGCCCTTCAAGTAATACTTCCAAAGCCCATACTTTGTTTTCATACATGGATCCCATCTCGGATTTCATGGCCTCTAACCATTTCTCGGAATCCGTGCCCATCATCGCTTCTCCATAGCTCGTAGGTTCATCGTTGTCCAACAACATGACCTCTAAGACAGGGTTTCCGTACCACTCTGGAGCAGTACGCGTCCTTGTCGACCTACGAGGTTCGATAGCAACTTGATCCGAAGCTTCATGATTATCATCATTAACTTCCTCCTCAACCGATGTAGGCTCTACAAAAACATCATTCTGCACTGCGCTATTCTCAGGTTGAAGTAAAGGTTCAACAACCTCATCAAGTTCTATCTTCCTCCCACTCAATTCTTTCGAGAGAAACTCTTTCTCAAGAAATGTTCCGTTTTTAGCGACAAACACTTTGCCTTCGGATCTGAGATAGAAGGTATACCCAACTGTCTCTTTTGGGTATCCTATGAAGACGCATTTCACCGCTTTGGGTTCCAGCTTTTCAGGCTGAAGTTTTTGACATAAGCATCACATCCCCAAACTTTAAGAAACGACAACTTTGGCTTCTTGCCAAACCACAGTTCATATGGCGTCGTCTCAACGGATTTCGATGGTGCCCTATTTAAAGTGAATGCAGCTGTCTCTAATGCATAACCCCAAAATGATAGTGGCAAATCGGCAAGAGACATCATAGATCGCACCATATCCAATAGGGTTTGATTACGACGTTCGGACACACCATTACGCTGTGGTGTTCCAGGCGGTGTCAATTGTGAAACAATTCCACACTGTCTTAAGTGACTGCCAAACTCATAACTCGGATATTCTCCTCCTCGATCAGATCGTAGGAATTTTATCTTCTTGTTACGATGATTCTCAACTTCACTCTGAAATTGCTTGAACTTTTCAAACGTTTCAGACTTATGTTTCATTAAGTAAATATACCCATATCTACTTAAGTCATCAGTGAAGGTGAGAAAATAACGATATCCACCACGCGCATCAATGCTCATCGGACCGCACACATTAGTATGTATGATTTCCAACAAGTCACTTGCCCGTTCCATTGTTCCAGAGAACGGCGTTTTAGTCATCTTGCCCAAGAGGCATGGCTCACATGTGTCAAGTGATTCAAAATCAAGTGACTCCAAAAGTCCATCAGCATGGAGCTTCTTCATGCGTTTTACACCAATATGACCTAAATGGCAGTGCCACAAGAAAGTGGTATTATCATTATCAATCCTACATCTTTTGGCATCAATGTTATGAACATGTGTATCATCACTATCGAGATTCAATAAGAATAAACCCCTCACATTGGGTGCATGACCATAAAAGATATTACTCATATAAATAGAACAACCATTATTCTCTAATTTAAATGTGTAACCATCTCGCAATAAACAAGATCCAGATATAATGTTCATGCTTAACGCAGGCACTAAATAACAATTATTTAGGTTCATCACTAATCCCGATGGTAATCGAAGAGCGAGCGTGCCGACGGCGATCACATCAACCTTGGAACCATTTCCCACGCGCATCGTCACTTCGTCCTTTGCCAGCCTCCGTCTATTCCGCAGTTCCTGTTTTGAGTTGCAAATGTGAGCAACCGCACCGGTATCAAATACCCAGGCACTACAACGAGAGCTGGTAAGGTACACATCAATAACATGTATATCATATATACCTTGTTTGTTGTTGGCCGCCTTCTTGTCAACCAAATACTTGGGGCAGTTCCGCTTCCAGTGACCAGTTCCCTTGCAATGAAAGCACTCAGTTTCTGGCTTGGGTCCAGACTTGGGTTTCTTCACGGGAGGGGCAATTGCTTTGCCACTCTTCTTGGAGTTACCCTTCTTAACCTTGCCGTTCTTCTTGAAACTAGTGGTTTTATTGACCATCAACACTTGATACTCCTTCTGAATCTCAGACTCAACGACTTTCAACATCGCAAACAGCTCGGCGACTGACTTGTTCATCCCGTGCATGTTATAGTTCAACAAGAAGCTCTTGTAGCTAGGTGACAATGATTGAAGAACTCTGTCAGTGATCGCCTCTGCTGGAAGGGGCATCCCCAATTCAGCTAGACGTGTGGAATACCCAGACATTTTGAGTATGTGTTCACTGACAGACCCGTTCTCCTCCATCTTGCAGGCATAGAACTTATCGGAGGTCTCATACCTCTCGATCCGGGCATTCTTCTGAAAGATAAACTTCAACTCTAGGAACATATCATATGCTCCATGACGTTCAAAACGTCTTTGAAGTCCCGGTTCTAAGCCATACAACATTGCACATTGAACCATTGAGTAATCATCAGAACGAGCCTACCAGACGTTCACAACGTCTGGAGACTCAACTGGAGCGGGTGGATCACCAAGCGGTGCATCAAGGACATAACCCTTTTGGGAAGCCGTAAGGATAATCCTTAGATTACGGGCCCAGTCCACAAAGTTACTTCCATCATCTTTCAACTTAGCTTTCTCTAGGAACGCATTAAAATTCAGGGGTGCTACTGCGCGAGCCATGATCTACAACATAAATTTTGCAGAAACAACTTAGACTATTGTTCAAGATAATGAGTTTAGTTAATCATATTACTTAAAAAACTCCCACTCAAATTGACATCCCTCTGGTCATTCGAGTGTCGCATGATCCAAATCCACCAACTCAAGTCCGATCATCACGTGAGTTGAGGTGGTTTTAATGGTGAACATCTTCATGTTGATCATATCTACTATATGACTCATGTTCGACCTTTCGGTCTCTTGTGTTCCGAGGCCATGTCTGTACATTCTAGGCTCGTCAACTTTAACCCGAGTGTTTCGCACGTGCAACACTGGCTTGCACCCGTTGTATGCGAACGTAGAGTCTATCACACCAGATCATCACGTGGTGTCTTGAAACGACGAACTTTCGCAATGGTGCACACTCGGGGAGAACACAATTTATCTTGAAATTTAAGTGAGGGATCACCTTATAATGCTACCGTCGTCCTAAGCAAAATAAGATGCATAAAAGGATTAACATCACATGCAAATCATAAGTGACATGATATGGCCATGAACTTGTGCTTTTGATCTCCATCTTCAAAGCACCGGCATGATCTCCATCGTCACCGGCATAACACCATGATCTCCATCATCTTGATCTCCATCAATGTGTCGCCATGAGGTTGTCGCGCCGACTGTTGCTTCCACGACTATTGCTAACTCATAGCGATAAAGTAAAGCAAAAACGGCGAAAATAATTAAAGACAACCCTATGGCTCCTGCCGGTTGTCGTACTCATCGACATGCAAGTCGTGATATTCTATACAATACATGATCATCTCATACATCACATATATATCATCATGTAATTGGCCATATCACATCACAACATACCCTGCAAAACAAGTTAGACGTCCTCTAATTGTTGTTGCAAGTTTTACGTGGCTGCTACGGGTATCTAGCAAGAACAATTCTTACCTACGCAAAAACCACAACGGTGATACAAAAATTGCTATTCAACCTTCTCAAGGACCGCCTTTGTCAAATCCGATCGGACTAAAGTGGGAGAAACAGCCACCCGCCAGCCATCTTTATGCAACGAAGTTACATGTCAGTTGATGGAACCGGTCTCTCGTAAGCGTACGAGTAATGTTGGTCCGGGCCGCTTCATCCCACAATACCGCCTAATCAAGAAAAGACCAAGGCAGGAAGCAATCTGAATATCAACGCCCACAAACTCATTTGTGTTTCTACTCGAGATCTCATCTACACATAGACCTAGCTCATGATGCCACTGTTGGGGAACGTTGCATGGGAAACAAAAATTTTCCTACGCACATGCAAGATCTATCCAAGGTGATGAGCATCTACGAGAGGGAGAGTGGATCTACATACCCTTGTAGATCACTAAGCGGGAAGCGTTAAGAAACGCGGTTGATGTAGTCGAACGTCTTCGCGATCCAAATCGCCGAGCGTCCCGCGATCTAATCACGATCCGTCCCGATCTAGCGCCGAACGGACGGCCCCTCCGCGTTCAGCACACGTACAGCTCGATGACGATCTCCTCCTTCTTGATCCAGCAAGAGGGAACGGAGAGGTAGATGAGTTCTCCGGCAGCGCGACGGCGCGGCGGCGATGGTGGTGGAACTATTCCGGCAGGGCTTCGCCTAAGCACCGCCGAAATTAGACTAGAGGAGAAAACGATCTAGAGGAAGTAGAGGGAGCACGTGGCAATTAGGGTTAGCTCTCCCCTCTAAATCCTCTAGTATATATAGGAGGGAGGGAGGAGAGGAGGCAGCCTCAAACCCTCAAGGGTTCGGCCGAAATAGGAGGTGGAGGAGTCCTACTCCAATCCTACTAGGAGTAGGATTCCTCCTCTCCACTTGGAAACCTTTTCCACCTTTCCACCTTTGGGTTTTCCCCACCCCTAGCCTCATGGGCCCTAATGGGGGGTTCGGCCAGCCCACTAGGGGCTGGTTTGACTCCTCCCGCAGCCCATGAGGTCCTTTGGGTCGAGACACCCCTCCCGATGGTCCGCGGTACCCTCCCGGCACTCCCGGTACACTACCGAAGTACCCGAAACTTTTCCGGTGACCAAAACAGGACTTCCCATATATCAATCTTTACCTCCGGACCATTCTGAAGCTCCTCGTGACATCCAGGATCTCATCCGGGACTCCGAACAACCTTCGGTCACCACCATACATAACTCTACTATACCGAAACGTCACCGAACCTTAAGTGTGCAGACCCTGCGGGTTCGAGAACTATGTAGACATGACCGAGACACCTCTACGGTCAATAACCAATAGCGGGACCTGGATGCCCATATTGGTTCCTACATATTCTACGAATATCTTTATCCGGTGAACCTCTATGTCAAGGATTCAGTTAATCTCGTATGTTGTTCCCTTTGTTCTTCGGTATGTTACTTGCCCGAGATTCGATCGTCGGTATCTCTATACCTAGTTCAATATCGTTACCGACAAGTCTCTTTACTCGTTCCGTAATACAAGATCCCGTGGCTAACACTTTAGTCACATTGCTTGCAAGGCTTGTTGTGATGTTGTATTACCGAGTGGGCCCTGAGATACCTCTCCGTCACACAGAGTAACAAATCCCAGTCTTGATCCATGCTAGCTCAACAGACACCTTCGGAGATACCTGTAGACTATCTTTATAGTCACCCAGTTACGTTATGACGTTTGATACACACAAGGTACTCCTCCGGTGTCAGTGAGTTGCATGATCTCATGGTCATAGGAACAGATACTTGACATGCAGAAAACAATAGCAATAAACTGACACGATCATATGCTACGTTCATATTTTGGGTCTTGTCCATCACATCATTCTCCTAATAATGTGATCCTGTTATCAAATGACATCTCATGTCCATGGCTAGGAAACATTGACCATCTTTGATCAACAAGCTAGTCTACTAGAGGCATACTAGGGACACAGTGTTGTCTATGTATTCACACATGTATCGGTGTTTCCAATCAATACAATTATAGCATGGATAATAAACGATTATCATTGAACAAGGAAATATAATAATAACTACTTTTATTATTCCCACTAGGGCATATTTCCAACAGATTCTTCGTTGCACGTTGAGGGATGGTTATGTGATCCAATTATATTAGCATTGTTGAGAGATTGCACTAGCGAAAGTACGAACCCTAGGCCTTATTTTCAAGCATTGCAATACCGTTTGTGCTCACTTTTGTCACTTGCTACCTTGCTGTTTTTATATTTTCAGATTACAAAAATCAATATCTACCATCCATATTGCACTTGTATCACCATCTCTTCGCCGAACTAGTGCACCTATACAATTTGCCATTGTATTGGGTGTGTTGGGGACATAAGAGACTTTTTATTATTTGGTTGCAGGGTTGTTTGAGAGAGACCATCTTCATCCTACACCTCCCACGGATTGATAAACCTTAGGTCATCCACTTGAGGGAAAATTGCTATTGTCCTACAAAACTCTGCGCTTGGAGGCCCAACAAAGTCTACAAGAATAAAGTTGCGTAGTTGACATCAGGCATTCCCTGACGCTTACCGATATTACCAATTCTTTGACATTCATCACAAGACAAGACAAACTTACAGGCATCCTTGAAGAGAGTAGGCCAATAAAAACCGGACTGCAATACCTTGTGAGCAGTTCTATCTCCCGCATGATGTCCTCCATAAGCTTCGGAATGACATTTCCGTTGGATTTGTTCCTGTTCATGCTCAGGTACACAACGTCTAATAATACCATCTACACCTTCTTTATAAAGATGTGGGTCATCCCAAAAGTAATGTCTTAAGTCATAGAAGAATTTTTTCTTTTGTTGGTATGTGAAGCTAGGTAGTATATATTTAGCAACAATGTAGTTAGCATAATCAGCATTCCAAGGGGTGTTTTGAGAAACACTTAGCTAACTGTTCGTCAAGAAAACTATCATCAATCGGTAGTGGGTCATCAAGAATATTTTCTAACCTAGACAAGTTATCAGCTACGGGGTTCTCAGCTCCCTTCCCATCAACGATATGTAAATCAAATTCTTGAAGCAAGAGAACCCACCTAATGAGTCTAGGTTTAGCATCTTTCTTTTCCATAAGATATTTTATGGCAGCATGATTGGTGTGAACAATAACTTTAGAGTCAACAATATAGGATCTAAATTTATCACACGCAAACACAACTGCTAAAAATTCTTTTTTAGTAGTAGCATAATTTCGTTGGGCACTATCTAGAGTTTTACTAGCATAGTGGATAACATTCAATTTCTTATCAACTCTTTGTCCTAGAACAGCACCAACAGCATAATCACTAGCATCACACATAATTTCAAAAGGCAAGTTCCAATCAGGTGGTTGAACGATAGGTGCAGAGGTTAAGGCTTTCTTGAGTGTTTCAAAGGCTACCACACAATCATCATCAAAAACAAAAGGCATATCCTTTTGCAAAATATTAGTAAGAGGCCTAAAATTTTTAGAGAAGTCTTTAATGAACCTCCTATAGAAACCAGCATGACCAAGGTAACTTCGAATACCTTTAGTATCTTTAGGACACGGCATTTTCTCAATTGCATCAACTTTAGCTTTATCCACCTCAATACCTCGTTCAGATATTTTATGCCCCAAGACAATACCTTCATTAACCATAAAGTGGCACTTCTCCCAATTCAAGACGAGATTAGTTTGTTCACATCTCTGCAAAACTCGATCAAGGTTGCTTAAGCAATCATCAAAAGAAGTCCCATAAACGGAAAAATCATCCATGAAAACCTCCACAATCTTTTCACAAAAATCAGAGAATATAGCAGTCATACATCTTTGAAAGGTAGCAGGTGCATTGCATAAACCAAAAGGCATACGTCTATAAGCATAGGTTCCAAAAGGGTAAGTAAAGGTGGTTTTCTCTTGATCGGATTGTGATACAGGTATTTGGGAGAAACCAGAATATCCATCCAGAAAACAAAAGTGTGTGTGCTTAGATAATCTTTCTAGCATTTGATCAATGAAAGGCAGAGGGTAATGATCTTTTCTAGTAGCTTTATTTAACTTTCTAAAATCAATTACCATTCTATAACCAGTGACAATTCTTTGTGGAATGAGTTCATTTTTATCATTAGGAACAACGGTAATACCTCCTTTCTTAGGGACACAATGAACAGGACTTACCCATCTACTATCAGCTATGGGATAGATTATACCTGCTTCCAGAAGCTTTAATATTTCAGTTCTTACCACTTCTTTCATCTTAGGATTTAATCGCCATTGATGATCAACAACGGGTTTAGCATCAGGTTCCATATTAATCTTGTGCTGACATAGAGTGGGACTAATGCCCTTAAGATCATCAAGAGTATAACCAATAGCAGCCCGGTGCTTCCTTAGAACTTTTAATAATCTTTCTTCTTCATGTTCTAAAAGGTTAGCACTAATAATAAAAGGATATATCTTTTTCTCATCAAGATAAGAATACTTCAAAGTATCGGGCAATTGCTTTAATTCAAAGACAGGATCACCTTTACACTACGGGAATCAGGTAATTTGCCGACTTTGAAGATCTTTGCCGTCAGCTTATCGTCGTGGATGACGACAAAGACAACTTTTGCCGACAGCTGCTGACGGCAAAGAATGACTAACGGCGAAGACATATTTTGCCGTCTGTAATAAAAACTGCTGACGGCAAAAATATTTTGCCGTCTGTAATAAAAACAGATCATGGCAAAGATATATTTTTCCGTCTTTAATAAAAACAGATGACGGCAAAGACATATTTTGTCGTCTGTAATAAAAACTGATGACGGCAAAAATATTTTGCCGCCTGTAATAAAAACAGATGACGGCAAAGACATATTTTGCCGTCTGTATTAAAAACCGATGACGGCAAAGAAGAAACACACCACGCGGATTCCTCTCGCGGATCTATGACATGGCATTATCCAGACCACACACTTTCCGCACCCACCACGCTCTGGATCCCCACCCCACCCACGCACTGACGCACGTCCCCATCACCCCTCACGTATCCATCAGCACCCCACCTCACGTCTCCATCGTCACCCCACCCACGCTCTGGATCGATCTCTTCTCCCCCCACCCACGATCTGGATCTGGATCCCGATCCATCTCTTCTCCCCCGATCCATCTCTTCTCCCCTGACCCTCGGACTCCCTCCTCTTGCTGCGAGCTCCGGCCTACTCCCGCCGCCACCTTCCGGTCGGGGAGGCCGCGCTCGCCGCCCGCCAACTTCCGTTCGGGGCGTCCGCGCTCGCCGCCTGCAGCCACCTCCCGGTCGGGGCATCCGCGCTCGCCGCTCGCCGACCTTGGATGCCCACGGCCTACTGCGACCTCCTTCCGCCACCTCCCGGTCGGGGCGGCGGTCCGCGCCCGCCGCCCGCCGGCCCGGTCTCCCGACGCATGCCACGGCCTCCCGCCATCACCTCCTCGTCAGGGCGGCCTTCCGCATCCGCTTGCGCCTCGCCTCTTCCAGCCGCAGCAGCTCCTGCCTCGCCAAATGTCGTCGACGTCGGGTCCCGTGACCACCCTGCCTCCCCGACCTCCGGATCTTCCCACTCTCCGTCTTTGGCCACGGCGGCTCTCCACGTTCGACGATGTGCAGCGGCGATGCAGTGGAGAAGAAGCCCAGGGACCGGATTACTTTTTTATCTTTAGTTCCAGGGTGCTTTATGTAATACACGAGGACTGCTTTAGAGTTAGGGTCCTTTGTGTAAATTTGTATCCACAGGTTGGCTGATACAGTTTCCAGGCACTTTTGTGCCTTTTCCGATAAAAAAAAATAAGCAGCTTCCATGCCTTTTTGTATCCACTGGTTTCTTTGGTGTGTATATTAACCTGTATATTGGCGAGCAGCTCTGCTCCCTCGAGCTCCGCCTGATCCGATTTGGGCAAGACGCTCTGGTCCTCTCATTTAAAAAAATATATCTTTGTCGTCTGTTGTTTAGTCAAGATGACAACAAAGAAGAAGTTTTGACTGACAGCAAAGACACTAATGCCGTTCGTCAAGCACGTCACTTTTTTTTTGCCGTCTGGTTGTTCCCGCTGACAGCAAATATTGTTCACTGATGGCAAAAAATTTGCCGTCTGCCCGACCGAAAGCTGACGGCAAAATATCTCTTTGCCGACTTAGTGTATGCCGACATGCTATACCGTCAGGGGCTGACGGCAAAATCTTTGTCGTCTGTAATCCTGCCTTTGCCGTCTGTAGCAGCCTGATGGCAAAATGCCTAATTCCTGTAGTGTTAGGTGGAGGAGGGCCTCCAAGAGTTTCAATAGGCAAATTGTGTTTCAGGAGAGGTTGTTGTTCAAAGAAAATTCGATCTATTTCATTTCTCTCACGCAAGTGCATATCATTTTCATGGTCAAGCAAATATTGTTCTAATGGATCAGTAGGAGGCACGACAATAGAAGCAAGACAAATTATTTCATCCTTATTAAATAATGCTCTATGACGAGGTTGTCTACTAAACTTGGAAAAATTAAACTCATGAGACACACCACCAAAACTGACACCGACAGTTTGTTTTTCACAATCTATCTTAGCATTGACGGTGCTCAAGAAAGGTCTACCAAAGATAATGGGACAAAAGTCATCTTGTGGGGAACCAAGAACTAGAAAATCAGTAGGGTATTTTACTCTCCCACAGAAGACTTCAACATCTCTAACAATCCCAAGTGGTGTGATGGTGTCTCTATTAGCAAGTTTAATAGTAACATCAATGTCTTCTATTTCAGCAGGTGCTATTTCATCCATAATTTCTTGGTATAAGGTAAAGGGGATAGCACTCACACTAGCACCCAAATCAAATAAACCATGATAGCAATGACCTCCTATTTTAACTGAGACAATAGTCATTCCTTCTATGGGTCTATGTTTATATTTTTCATCGGGTTTAGCAATTCTAGCAGCTTCATCACAGAAGTAGATAACATGCCAATCAATATTTTCTACCAAGCGATCTTTAACCATAGCAACACTAGGTTCTACTTTAATTTGTTCAGGGGGCTTAGGTGCTCTTATATTACTCTTACGAACCACAGTTGATACCTTAGCATGTTCCTTTATCCTAATAGGGAAAGGTGGTTTTTCAATATAAGCGGTAGGCACAACTAGATCAACATTGTAAATGATGGTTTCATCTTTAGCTATGACCGGTTCTTTAATTTCTTCTTTAATAGGGGGATGATATTTAAACCACTTCTCCTTAGGGAGATCAACGTGAGTAGCAAATGCTTAATAGAAAGAGGCTACTATCTCAGAGTCAAGTCCATATTTAGTGCTAAACTTGTGAAAAGTATTGGTATTCATAAAAGATTTAACACAATCAAACTCAAGCTTTATACCTGACTCATTACCTTTGTCGAGTTCCCAATCTTCAAAGTTGCGTTTAATTCTTTCTAATAGATCCCACTTGAATTCAATAGTCTTCTTCATATAAGAACCAGCACAAGAAGTATCGAGCATGGATTGATCACTATGAGAAAGCCGAGCATAAATTTTTTGAATGATAACTTCTCTCGGGATGTCATGATTGGGACATGAATATAACATTGACTTAAGCCTCCCCCAAGCTAGAGCGATGCTTTCTCCTTCACGAGGCCAAAAATTACATATATAATTCCGATCACGATGAACTAGATGCATGGGATAAAACTTTTGGTGGAATTCCAATTGCAAACAATTCCAGTTCCACGATCCAAGATCATCACATATCCTATACCATGTCAATGATTTTCCCTCCAAAGATAAAGGGAAAACCTTCTTCTTAGCTTCATCTCCGGGTAGACCTGCAAGCTTAAATAATTCACAAATTTCGTTCACATATAATAAGTGCATATCAGGATGTTCAGTTCCATCTCCTGCATAAGATTTAGCAAGCAGTTGTTCTAACATACCCGAAGGAATTTCATAACAGATATTTTCAGTAGGTGCAGTAGGTTGAGGGGCAACTAATTATGGTTCCGATCGAGGTGAAGATACCCCGAACAAACCCCTCAAAGGATTGTTTTCTATAGTAGCAAGCAACAAAAAAATTCAGCATCCAGTATAAGTTTTTCCTTACCGATTTCCACTTACCAAGAGCGCTTCACTCCCCGGCAACGGCGCCAGAAAAGATTCTTGATGGCCCACAAGTATAGGGGATCAATCATAGTCCTTTCGATAAGTAAGAATGTCGAACCCAACGAGGAGCAGAAGGAAATGACAAGAAGTTTTCAGCAAGGTAATTTATGCAAGCACTGAAATTGTAGGTAACAGATAGTTTGATAGCAAGGTAATTGGTAACGAGCAAGTAACGGTAACGGTAAATAAGGTGCAGGAAGGTAGCCCAATCCTTTTGTGGCAAAGGACAGGCCAGAACAATCTCTAGTAATATGGAAAGTGTTCTTGAGGGTACACGGGAATTTCATCTAGTCACTTTTATCATGTTGGTTTGATTCGTGTTCGCTACTTTGATAATTTGATATGTGGGTGGACCGGTGCTTGGGTGCTGTTCTTACTTGAACAACCTCCCACTTATGATTAACCCCCTCGCAAGCATCCGCAACTACGAGAAAAGTATTAAGATAAAATCTAACCATAGCATTAAATGTTTGGATCCAAATCGGCCCCTTACGAAGTAGCGCATAAACTAGGGTTTAAGCTTCTGTCACTCTAGCAACCCATCATCTAATAACTACTCCACAATGCATTCCCTTAGGCCCATGAATGGTGAAGTGTCATGTAGTCGACGTTCACATGACACCACTAAGGGAATCACAACATACATATCATCAAAATATCGAACACATATCAAATTCACATGATTACTTGTAACATGACTTCTCCCGTGACCTCAAGAACAAAGGTAACTACTCACAAATAATAATAATGCTCAAGATCAGAGAGGTATTGAATAGCATAATGGATCTGAACATATAATCTTCCACCAAATAAACCATATAGTAATCAACTACGCTAGGTAATCAACACTACTAGTCACCCACAGGTACCAATCAGAGGTTCCGGTACAAAGATTGAACACAAGAGATGAACTAGGGTTTGAAAGGAGATGGTGCTATTGAAGATGTCGATGAAGATTGGCCTCCCAAAGATGAGAGGGGTGTTGGTGATGACGATGGCTTCGATTTCCCCCTCCGGGAGGGAAGTTCCCCCGGTGGAATCGCTCCGCCGGAGGGCAAAACTGCTCCTGCCCAAGTTCCGCCTCGAGACGGCGGCGCTCCATCCCGAAAGTCCTCTATTATTTTTTCTAGGTAAAAAGTGATTATATACCAGAAGATGGGTACCGGAGGTGGGCCGAGGAGGGCACAACCCACCAGGGCGCGCCCAGGGGGGCATGGTGCACTCTGGTGTCTTGTGCCCACCAGGGTGGCCCCCTCCGGTAGTTCTTTGCTCCAGTATTTTTTATTAATTCCAAAAATAATCTCCGTAAAGTTTCAGCTCCATTGGAGATGTGCAGAATAGGTATCTCTGATGTGCTTTTTTCAGGTCCAGAATTCCAGCTGCCGGTATTCTCCCTCTTTGTGTAAACCTTGCATATTATGGGAGAAAAGGCATTAGAATCACTCCCTAAAGCATTATTATTCAACAAAACATACTAAATAACAATACGAAATCATGATGCAAAGAAGTATCAGGTCCCAGCCCCCAAGCCCGAGGTAATCGAGCGGAGAGCTCGGGTCGAGTAGTGGCAACGCAACACAGTTGCTGCGGCGAGGCGGAGCCCCCGGTCCAGCCGAGGAGACAGGGTAGTTTACCAGCACGACGGCGAAGCCCCCAGTTATCGTGGGAAAATGAAGTGTTTTTAACAAACAAAGTTTTTTATTTAACACAAATATAATTCTTGGTCGAACCGAACAAAAATTAAAATTGAAAAAAGTTGAGCATGAAAGCGACTTAGCTGGTTAATGTGCTCGGTGTTGATGACGCGGGCCGAGCGTGCGGCAGGTCGAGGTCCCAGCCCTCAAGTCGGTCCTGAGGTGCCCGAGCAAAGAGCTCGGCTTGATGAAGGGGTGATGTAGCGCGGTTGACATGGTGAGGTGAGGCCCCTGGTCCAGCCGAGGTGACGAAGCTGGTCCGCTGGTGACGCAGAAGTTCCCGGAGTAGGTTGATGAAGAGATTGTGAAGCCCCCGATCTAGCCGAGGTAACGGAGCAGGTCGTTAAGGTGACGTTGTATCCCTATGCCAGACGAGGTGTCGAAGCATGTAGGCATGATGGACATCGGCTTGAAGAAGCAATGGCCCGACAATGCCGACGCAGGTCAGAACTTGTGATGCGGTCAATACCGGCTTCAGAAGTGATCGCGCGGCGATGCTGGTGCGCCCGACCCGTGCAATCCATGGGGCGACGATCTTGTCTTGACGATTATTTGTCCTTCACGATGCCAAAATCTTGGTCGGCTCGCCGAGGTGATAATCCGAGGTGGTGGTTGTCCTCGGCTCAATGGAGCGACAGCGCAGTCGATGTTGGCGCAGGTCAGCAGCAGTGGAGCAACGTGGTCGGGCCGGTTTGACATCGGCGCGACGATGAAGATCGCCTCGGAAAAGACTCAAAATTTGTGGGCACGTGTTTGAGAACAACACACAATACCCTAGGGAAAAAATCTTCAAAAAGGATGTCCAATATCCCGTTCATGTAGAAAGATGAATTCGGGTCGGATTCGTTTTCGCGTAGGAGACATATCCGAAAATTGATGCACTCATCAGACGTTTCCCGGAGTTTGAACGGCCAAATCGAGCTGAAATTTTGAGGGGTGATCGGTATGAGAATTCCGCACCCGATGAACGGTGGGATCTTCCAAACGATGTCCGACCTAGATGCTGGACTCCTTGCCCTAAACTCGTCAAAGATTCTCGTCCAGATTCGACAAGGCTCCGGTAGATCGGAGTTTGCTGGAGATTCCTTCGTCGAAACGCGATGAAATTTTATAGGGTTTTTCTATACTCAATTCCACACAATTCCACCGAAGCAATCATTAAAGTGACGCTCGAGGAGGCGGGGACGATGAACACGATTCTGCTGTCCAGAAAAAACTGCACCGTTGTGTGAGGACGATGTTAACATCACGCCCCCGAGCTCCATAGGTGATTCCTCATGATCTTGATAGAGATCGGAGATGATGATGATGAAAGTATCCGTCGGATCTTGATGATACAATGTGGAGCGCAGTCCTCGGTCTAACCGAGGTGACCAGTCGGGCCAGTGACGAAGATGCCGACATCGACAACAAAGCTCGGTTCCGATGCGTAGATCGTGCCGGAGACGATCTGAATTCTCATCGCACCACGACGACTGCCAGCAGGCTCTCAACGAAAGCACCAATGTCAGTTCTGAATCCGGTATATCTCGTAGTAGGGGTCCTAAGGTAGGCATCTTAGAACGATGATAACATGGACACGGGATTTTACCCAGGTTCGGGCTCTCTCAAGGAGATAATACCCTACGTCCTTCTTTTGATTGTATTGATATGGGGATAGTACATAGTACATATATATACAACGAGATTGTTGTAATGGATATGAGGTTGTCTATTGACTAGCCTGGCCTCGGTTTATATAATGTACCAGAGGTCTAGTGTTTAGAGGAGTCCTTTTCTTGTGCGCCAAGCCTTGTGGAATCTCCCTTGTGTGCATCATGGACCGTCCGAACTGGCCCATTAGTGAACCACCATGGGGTCCTCGGCCCGACCCACTGGTCGGGAGACGACGTGGTGAGTATCCCCTAGTCCAGGACACCATCAGATAGAGCGTATCATATCACGGGGTTTGGATGCATCGGCGAAAGCTGCACCAATCCTCGAGGTGAGAATGAGCAATGCACGGTACCGAAGAGGCTAGCATAGTATGGAAAGGTGAGTGTGTGTTCATCCATGGATTCACATTAGTCATAAAGAATTCATATACTTATTGCAAATCCTTATTAGCTCTCTCGAAGCAAAGTACTACCACATGCCTCTAGGTAGGAGGTTAGTAGGAGTTAACCATCACGCGCTCCTACTCGAACAACACTAGGATTTCAACGAGGAATAAGAATGCTCACACATCATCATCATGCCATAACCAATATTTAGATGAGCAACAAATAACAGGCTTTAACCACCGATACTTCTACTAACCAATAATCATGTACTCATGCCCTTTCATTTTACTACATCAATATCATTAACCCATAAGTTCTCTTATAAGGTGAGCTACATGAAGGTTTTGACTATGCACTCCTTGAATACCTATTATTATTGGACTAGTCTTATAACCCATGCAAATTACGGTTACTATTTATTAGACTCTCAAACAAATTTAAGTGAAGCACGAGAGTTCAATTATTTCTATAAAATCTATACGCCACCGTGCTCTAAAAGATATAAGTGAAAGACTAGAGCAACTGCTTAGCTCAAAAGATATAAGTGAAGCACATAGAGTATTCTAACAAATCATGGTGAACATGTGTCTCTCTAAAGTATGTGTGTCCAGCAAACAATGATTGTGGAAATCTAAAAATAAAGCAAACTATAGTACACGACGCTCCAAGCAAAACACATATCATGTGAGAATAAAAATATAGCTCTGAGTGACATACCGATGGAATGAGACGAAAGAGGTGATGTCTTCCGGGGCATCTCCAAGCATAGACGCTTGAGTATTCCTAGAATTTTACTTTGGATTGCCTTGGGAATCCCAAGCTTAGGCTCTTGTCGCTCCTTATTCCTTCATCCATCGTGATCGCATCCAAAACTTGAAGACTTCAGCAAACAAAACTCAACAGAAACCTCGTGAGATCCGTTAGTACAATAGGTAAATCAAAAACTTTAGTTACTGTTATAAATTGATTCATATTTTATTTTTGCATAAGGTACTATATTCTAACTTCTCCATGGCTTATACCCCCCGATATAATCCATATCATCATCAAAACAAGCAAACTATGCAAGTAAAAACAGAATCTGTCTTAAACAAAACAGTCTGTAATGATCTGCACAAACACCATACTTATGTAACTTCGAAAATTCTGAAAAATTAGGAAAACCTGAGGAATTTGTGTAGCAATACTGTGTAAAAATTCAAATATTTATCACGCTCCAAAAAAATCTTGCACCGAACGCAAAAGTTTCTGTTTTTTTCACAGCATCGATTCTACTTATCATTCAACCAAAGGCTTTACTTGGCACAACAATAATTAAAATATAAAAACACAATCATTACAGTGCAATAATCATGTTATCACACCAATACATAAACTAAAAACAAAAATTTAAAGATAACTACTGAGTTGCCTCCCAACAAGCGCTATCGTTTTACGCCCCTAGCTAGGCATAAAGCATAATATCAAGTGTTATCATCCTTGACACACAATCCATAGGTGGCCCTCATGATATATTCATAAGGTTGTTTAATTCTCTTTCTAGGGAAGTGTTCCATCCATTTCTTTAGTGGGAATTAGAATCTTATGTTTCCCTCCTTCATATCAATAATAGCACCTATAGTTCGTAGGAAAGACCTACCAAGTATTATTGGACAAGATGGATTGCATTCATTACCAAGCACAATGAAATCCATGGGTACATAATTTATATTAGAAAGAATAAAAAAATCATTTATTCTACCCCAATGGTTTCTTAATAGTGGAATCCGCTAAGTGCAAGTTAAGGGAACACTCATTTATCTCGGTGAGACCTAGCACATCACATAAAGATTTCGGTATAGTGGGCACACTAGCACCAAGATCACACAAACCATTTCACTCACAATCCTTAAGATTTATTTTAATAGTAGGTTTCCACTCATCATGCAACTTTCTAGGAATAGAAACTTCCAACTCATGTTTTTCTTCATGAGCTTTTAGCATAGCTTCTACGATATGTTTAGTAAAACCTTATTTTGTTCATAAGCGTTGGGTGAGCTAATTATGGATTGCAGCAAGGAAATACATTCTACTAAAAAGAAACTATCATAATTAAAGTTCTTGTGATCCAAGATAGTGAGTACATCACTAGTTAAAGACTTGACCTCTCCAAACCCACTTTTTCATTTTTATGATTAAGATCATCACCCTCCGAACAAATGGGACGCCTTCTACTTAAAGTTGACTCATCCCCAGTCCCTTTGTCATCTATTTTCAGATTAATAAACAAAGATTCAATGGGATAAGTACCAATCATTTTAAGATCTTCATCATGATTACTGTAAAAACCGAGTGGAAGAGCCTTTTCTAAGAATTCTCGCTTAGCTCTCAACCTCGCGGTCCTCTCCTTACTCTCATTAATAGAGACTTGGATAGATTTAATGGACTCATTGATATCATGCTTGGGTGGCAAATTTTAATTTTTAAGAGTTTCTAGATCAAGAGCAATCATATCCATGTTTCTAGCCATCTCATCAACTTTATGCAACTTCTCTTCTACCATAGTGTTGAAAATCTTTTTAGAACTAATAAATTCTTTAATGGTGTTCTCAAGATCACAGGGTATCCTATTTATTATTAGTAGAAGAATTTCCATAGGAATTACCATAATTATTATAGGAATTTCTCAAGATCACAGTCTAGCATTGAAGTTTCTCGCAAGACAAAGTTCACACCAATAGCATCTTCATTTTTCTCAATCAAAGTAAACAAAGGCATATCATTGGGATAAATATGAGCATGTTTACCAGCAACCATATTCATAAGAGCATCCATTTTCTCACTCAAAGTGCAAATTTCCTCGACAGAATTTACCTTCTTACCAGTTGGAACTCTTTCGGTGTGCCATTGAGAATAATTAGTCATGATGTTGTCCAGAAATTTTGTAGCCTCTCCTAATGTCACCTCCATAAAGGTACCACCTGCAGCAAAATCTATAAGGTTTCTAGACACAAAGTTCAGTCCAGTCCAGTATAGAAGTTTTGTATAATCATCAATAAGTTCAAACCATGAGTGGGGTAATTTCTAATCATCAATTTCATCTTCTCCCAAGCTTGTGCAACATGTTCTTGATCATGTTGTTTAAAATTCATAATTTGATTTCTAAGAGAGATGATCTTAGCAGGAGGAAAATACTTGTTAATGAAAGCATCTTTACATTTATCCCATGTTCCAATACTATTATGAGGTAAAGATGAAAACTAAGCTTTATCTTTGTCTCTTAGTGAAAAAGGAAATAATTTCAATTTGACTACATCATTATCCATATCCCTTTTATTTTGCATGTCGCACAATTCAACAAAGGTGTTGGGATGCGAGGTCGGATCCTCATTAGGACTTCCGGAAAATTGTTCTTTCATCACAAGATTTAGCAATGCAGCATTAATATCGTAAAACTCTGTACTAGTGGCGGGTGGTATGGGAGTACTAATAAATCATTCTTATTGGTATACGAGAAGTCACACAACTTGGTATTATCTTGAGACATGGTGACGAAGCAAGCAAAGTAACAAGCGAAGCAAGTGAACTAGCTAGTATAGCAAGCAAACAAGTAAACTAGCAAAGATAAATATTTTTGTATTTTTTATTTTTATAGAAAGTAAAATATAAAAGCAAATAAAAAGAAGCACCACTGATTGACAATTTGTGAGAAGGTACTTGATACAAATTTGGTGATGATCCCTGGCAACGGCGCCAGAAATTCTTTCTGCTACTTGTAAACTGCGTTTGGATTTTCCTCGAAGAGGAGGGGAGATGCAGCACAGTAGAGCTAAGTATTTTCCTCAGTGAGAACCAAGGTTACCGAAGCAATAGGAGAACCACGCAAATTCCCGTCTTCAGCGCCTACACACAAAAAATAAAACACTTGCACCCAAGGCGGGCAAGAGGGTTGTCAAGCCCCTTGAACTCGTTACTTGCAAGGATTAAATACTAATAGATGGGTAAATATAAATTGCAAATAAAAAGAAATTAAATAATGGCAGCAATATTTTTGGAGTTTTTGTAATAATATGTGTGAAGACCCGGGGGGCATAGTTTTCGCTAGAGACTTCTCTCTCGAAGAAAGCATACGGTGGCGGGAAGACAAATTAATGTTGGGCAATTGATAGAAAAGCGCATAGTTATGTAATATTTATTCACGACAATGATCATGTATATAGGCATCATGTCCATAAGCAAGTAGACCGACTCCTGCCTGTATCTACTACTATTACTCCACCCATCAACCGCTATCCAGCATGCATCTAGAGTATTAAGTAAAAACAGAGTAATGCTTGTAGCAAGATGACATGATGTAGACAAAGTAAATCAATCAATATGAATAAACCCCATCGTTTTACCCTTAGTGACAGCAATACAATATGTGTCATGTCCCTTGCTATCACTGGGATTGAGCACCGCAAGATTGTACCCATCGCAACGCACCACTTCCACTGAAGATAAATCAATCTAGTTGGCCAAACCAAACCGATAGATCGGAGAGAAATACGAAGCAATAACCATCCTGCATATAAGAATTCAAAGAAGACTGAAATATTATTAATGAATAATCTGAACGTAAACCCACAATTCATCGGATCCCAACAAACACACCGCAAAGAAGATGAAATAGGATAGATCACCGCGGGAATCGCGGTGATCTTTGCATTGAAGAACATAGAGAGAGATAATCATCTAGGTACTAACTACGAACTCGTAGGTCTGTGGTGAACTACTCACACATCACCATGGGAGCAGCAAGGTTGATGTAGAGGCCCTCTGTGATCGATCCCCCCTCCGGTAGGGCACCGGAACAGGGCTCCAGATGGGCACACGGCGGAACAAAGACTTGCGGCGGAGGAAAAAGTGTTTCGGGAGGCTCTCTAGATTTTCCCAATATTAGAGAATTTATAGTGGAAGAATTAGGTCAAGGGGCCATGGGAGGTGGTCCCAAGCCATCAGGGCGTGGCCACCCCCCTAGGCGTGCCCTGTTGGCTTGGCGCCACCTCGTGTGGCCTTCGGTGTCCCTCCGAAGCTTCGAGGTCTTATTTTTGTCCAGAAAAATCATCAAAAAGTTTCAGGGTATTTGGACTTTGTTTGTTATAGTATTCCTGAATGGTCAAAAACAAGCAGAAAACAACAACTGGCACTGGGCACTGTGTTAATAGGTTAGTGCTCAAAAATAGTAATAAACAGTAAATAAATGCTTAAAAAGTATCCTAGAGTGACAATATAATAGCATGAAATAATCAAAAATTATAGATACGTTGGAGACGTATCATGCACCATGCGCCACCACTCTGCCGCCCGCACGACCCAGAGCGACTAGCGACCCTCCTGGACGCAGCACACTACCTCACCTTCCCGCAAGAAGAAGTACGGGTAGCATGCCAAAACCTGCAGCACACCGCCGCCATCATGGATCTGTGAGCAGATCAACCACCGGAGACGCCCCGGGCAGCCAGCACGCCATGCTAGCCGGCCATGGCCGGCACGACCGGATCTGGGCGAGAGGAAGCCAGATCCTCCGCCGCCATGACCTGGCAGCATCCACCCTCACAACGCCCGACAAGGAAGGAGCCCACCACCACCGCGCCCCGGGGCCGCCGCCTCGGCGTCCCTGCGCCGGCAGGCAGCCCATCGTCGCCCCAGCCGAGCGAGGCCACCACCGGCGTCACCAGCAGAAGCGGAACCTCCCCCGCGCGGCCTTCGGTGGGCAGGGAGCCGCCACCACCGCGGCGCAGCAGCCGGCGAGGGGGAGATGTTGGCCGCGGCGGCTGTGCCCCCAGTGTCGCCTGGGGTGCGCGGGGTAGAGTTTTTTTTCCTTTGTAATGCTTGGTATTTATCATGAGTGTTTTTGTCACTGTCAATTTTTTGATTCAGTACAAAGTGTCATGTTTTGTAAAGTGATGATTTTCTGAAAGCTGCGATGCGAAAGGGATGGTTTTGTGTATTTTCCTCGAGTGGCCGTCGTCTTTGCCACATGGCACAAACTTTGCTAAGTTCAGCCTTCCTGGAACTCAGCATAGGCGTTAGAGCATCTTCAGCCACGACTTGCAAATCCGGCCCCTCAAACGCCCGCGGACACGCCCGATCAGTGACCGGGCGTGTCCGTTTTGAACCCCTACTTTTTCGTCCGTGCAGCCGCATCTCTCATATCTTTTCTCATATGTCCGGTCACTTGCACGTGATTGGTGGAGAAGAAGAGAGAGAAAGAAAAGAATGAATAAATAAAGAGAAAATGTGGTCTGGGGTGGGGTCGCGTCCTACGTGGCGGACTGACCGGGCGCGTCCGCGACTCCTCATATTGTCCTCATATTTGAGATGAATATGAGGGGTGCCGGTCAGTCCGGGCGTTTGAGATGGGTATGAGGGGTCCATCTGGGTCGCTTTTTAATGACCGGTCAGTGACCGGGCGTTTGAGGAAAGCATGGGGGTCCGGCTGTAGATGCTCTTACAAGTCGAATTTATTTTGTTTGCCGAGTACCCTCAGCGTTTTGGTTACCGAACGAAATTTCGTGATTTCGGGCGGTTACCGAGTATTTCGCCCCCCCTACCCTCGGTAAATGGGTGTTTCGAGCAAAAAAAATCGAGTTATTTTGAATATTTTGAATTTGAACGACCAGTATGTAGTCATGTAGTGTGGAAACCCATATTTGACAAAAACAATCTTGGTGTAGTGGCTAGCGCGTTGGGCCTTCCACAGGCCAGCAACCTTGCTGGTTCGAATCCAAGCTAGGCTCTTTTCCTGGCTAATTATATGGATATACAGCGGGGTTTTTTTTTCAAAAAAAAGAGCTCAACAGGTATCGAACTCAAGACAATTAAGAGATGTAAGGCTGCAGATGACGAAACAACCAGTATGCCATGTACAGTTTTGTTAATAATTCCAGATCCTTAATAAATTTACTTGCTCCGAATATTTGAATTCAAATTCATTTAAAAATTTCGAGCGGTATTTCGCGGTAACCGCGTTTACGCCCCCCCCCCCCCCCCCCCCCCAGGTATTTTTTCGGTATTCGGTACCCAAAACAAGCTCCCGTGGTTCAATACTCGGTAGAGATAAAGAAACTCGGTATAGACCGATTTTCAGTAGAGCGTGTGGAGAAGGTCACGCGGCACCTGGGCATTCACATTCTTTATCAGTCGTGACGCCGGGCTCTCTGACCGTGAGCGACCCTAACGTAGGCGTTGCCGGCCGTATCGCTATCCGAGTCCGGCGATCCTACGCAGCATGCTCTGCCGGCCGGCCGGTCGAGATTGCACGTGTCTGCTGGTTACAGGCTGCAGTTGCCTTGCACGACCAGGCAGGGTTCCGGAAAGTCTTCTGCGTACGAAAGACTGCTCGGTCTTATACAGACACAGGGAGACGCATGATCGTTTCGTGTGTGTACTTGGCTTTCAGCATCCATGGCGAGTACTAGAGGATACATCGGTGGGCGCGCAGGAGCAAGGACCATGCCGCTGGCAATGGCCCTGCTATGCTTGGCGATCATATTCGGTGGGTGCGAGGGGTGTACCAACGACGAGAGGAGGACGCTTCTGGACATCCGGCGGCAGCTCTTCTACAACGACGACGTATCGCCGGGCTGGAACGCTACTACTACAGATTGCTGCCTGTGGGAGAGGGTGACCTGCAACTCCGCCACAGGCCGTGTCACGGGCCTCCACCTGAGTATACCTGAATTTGTTGCCACCAGCTCTAGGCTACTCAACACTACTATGTTCCTTCCCTTACAAGAGCTGCAGGAGCTGTACCTTAGTCGCCTCAAAATACAAGGATGCACACCCGGTGCAGGTAATTTATTAAGACTCTAAATTCATCTTTTGTTTGTTTGTTTGTGGGGAAGACTCTCTAGAATCATTGAGGAGCTATAAATCTCCTTTTCACACCATATGTTTTACATATATTTATAACAATTTTGAATGAATTAGGCTATTCTCATGCATGTATTTTAGTTCATGAAAAGCAATTTTAAGCTCATGGACCCTACACAAGTCCAAATACCTCGAAGTTTTTTTTTAACACAATATAAATTCAGACGCTCATACATACGCACTAGCTAGTCCTGAGGTCCTGAAAGTCCTGAGTGTGGATTTTCTATCATACCATGTAGCTACACCTTCTATCTAGGCCAACTTTGTAACAAGATCCGTGTTGTACACAAAAATAAAAAAAATACGCATGAATTTTGATGCAAAAAATGGTTTGTCTACATTGCTGCACATCCACAACTTTTCCCTTCTGACAAACTGTTTTTCTTTACATAGATTCAAATATCAATAAAAGTTTTGCTAGTCAATATCCCCAAGACAATTACAAGCCCTGCGTTGTTAAACTTCAACCAATTCTTAGTCGATTAAGAATTAGCGCGGAGTTTTGCTAGTTATTCTAGAATGAGAAATTGAAAAAAATGCACACAAAAAAAACGGTTATTTTCATCAACTAAGAGATAAAGAGAGCCCCGCTTCGATACAGCCCTCCTCACTAAACGTAAAATGTATACGCAGACTCGCAGAGCGTCTAGCAGCGAACACGCATTGTAGCGCTTCAAATATATTAGTGTGCACGATGAATCAAACCCAGGATTTCCTGATATAGAGGACGTGCTACAACCATTTCAGCTAGCGAGAGTTCTTGGTTTATGGCAACTCAAACCCTTAAGGACAATAACAATGCAGATCCAAATATATTTTTTAAACTTAGAACACAAAATATTTTTTAAAAATACATGAATGTTTAATGAACCGCGAACACTTTTTTGATTTTTGATTACTTTTTAAAAAAATTGAAACATTTCCTGAAAATAGGAACATTTTGAAAAAACAGTTTATGAAATGCAGTCATTTTTCTAAAACATGAAAATAAAATATAATTCAAAATATCTTTGGAAACGCAAACAAAATTTTAAACTCCTGATCAAAATTTGAAAATACGAACATTTTTCATGTTTGCGAACAATTTTCAAAACAGGAACATAACATAAACCTCTTTTGAAAATTTTGAACAATTTCTGAAAACCCCGATCCATGTGTGATAATGCCGAATAAAATTTGGAGACATAAATTTTTTTGAAATCAAGAATATTATTTTATAAATTCTGCATACTTTGAACATATTGTTTTCGGAAAATATGAACTTTTCTGAAATCTCCAAACAATATTTGGAAATTCGAACATTTTTTAATTTAGGAGCAAAATTTGAAACATGATTTAAAAAAAGAAATTAACATTTCTTGGAAATGAGAAGATTTTTGGAAAAAAAAACTTGAAAAGTGAAAAGAAACTAAAAACTGAAAAAAGAACAAGAAACAGAAAAAAGGAAAGATAAAAAATCAGAAGCAAAAAAAGAGAAAGAGAAAAGAAAAAAAAGAAAAAGAAAAAGAAACCCCGATTCAGGAGGTTCCCAAAACCAGGAAAAACGCGGCTAGGAACCCTCAGAAACGTGAAAGCTTTAGATGGTCCGTCCAAAATCGCTCTCTCGGGTCGCTCGTGTGTGTATTTCTCCATCACTAAGACACGTAATGCGTCAAATTGGAAGACCGCATCAAATAGATGGCGTTACACGGATGAGCCGCCCACTTGGGCCGACCCATTGTCGCGCACAGAAACAGGAAAAAATTCATCGAAAAAGGAATGACGGTGCGAGGGATCGAACCCTGTGACTCCCGCTGCTGACCACTCGTTGCTGGCCACACTAGCTCAAAAACTTCAGTGCCTAACTATTAAATGCAGACTACCATGGGCATGTCGGTCTTTTTTAGCTCGTTTAGGTAGCGAATCGGTCTTTTCCCACTTTCCTTTTATTTATTTATTTTTCATTTCTTTTTTATTTTTCAAAAAATGTACACATTTTAAAAATTTGTTCAAATTTCCAAAAAATGTTCATAAAATACAACTATTTTCCGTTTAAAACAAGTTTATAGAAATTTCAAAAACAAATCGTCTCTCTAAAAATTGCTTAGCATGTCAAAACATGAATATTTTGAAATTAGAGGGAACACAAATTTGAAACCAAACTTTTTTGAATTTTTCAGACATTTTTTGGAAACTACTAAATTCTTTCAAATTAAAAAAACAGAAAAATAAGATTTTTTTTAAGAATTCTTTGAGTTTCCCTGAACATTTTTTGTAGTTGTGTAGAAAAAACACTATGTTCAATGTAGGGTGTACGGGGTAGGCCAGATGGCTCCGTTCGAGAGCACAACTTTTTGACATCTCTCAAATGACTCTAGTTTTTCCATGGCCTTGTATGAGTAATTCGAACATGCCAAGTTGTTTGGTTAATAAGTTTTACATTTTTTTTTAGTTTTCCTAGTAAAAAAACCAATAAAATGGCCGGACATGGCGCAACTTACATAGTATATCAGAACTAGTTCAAACCTAGCATGGATGCCTACCATGGGCATGCCCACCTGCTTGAAGAAGTTGGGATCATTTCAATGATGTCCACAAAAACACCATCTTCAATGGAGGGTGTTCGCGTAAGTCAGAAGGATCCGTCTGAGAGCACGTTATTTTTTAACATCCTTGGAATGACTGCATTTTTTTCCATGGCCTTGCCAAGTTGTTTCGTTTTTCGACAAGTTTTGCATTTTCTGCAGTTTTCTGGTAAAAAATACCGATAAATGGTCATACGTGTCGCAACTTGCACATGCTCTCGAAAATTGTTCAAACCTATCATGGATGCCTACCATGGGCATGGCCACCTGCTTGAAAACATTGGGGTCATTTTAAGAATGTCAAAAATAGAATATGTTCAATGGAGGGTATCCGGGTAAGCTAGAAGGCTCCGTCTGTGAGCATGTTGTTTATTAACATCCTCTAGATGGGCCCATATTTTTTTCCATGGCCTTGTATGACTAATTCAGGACATCACACCAAGTTGTTTGAATTTTTGACAAGTTTTGCCTTTTCTGAAGTAATCCCGGTGAAACAAGACTATATGGTCAATCGTGTCGCAACGTGCAGACAGTATTGGGAGTCATTCAAACTAGGCATGAATGCCTAACATGAGCATGCCTACCTACTTGCAAAAGTTGGCGTCAGTCATGAGATCTCTAAAAAATACGATGTTCAACGTAGTGTGTTCGGGTAGGCTAGAGGGGTTCATCTGGAGCACCTCATTTCTAGACATCCCTTAAATGGGCCCAATATTTTTCATGACCTTGTATAAATAATTCAAGACATCAAACCAAGTTGTTGATAAGTTTTGTATTTTCTAAAGTTTTCTCGGTTAAAAAGGCCGGTAAATGGCCGGTCGTGTTGCAACTTGTATATGGTGTCAAAAGTCATTCAAACCAGCCATGGATACCTACCATAGGCATTCCCACCTTCTTGCAAAATTTGGGGTCATTTCAAGGATGTCAAAAATAGATCATGTTTAACGGAGGGTGTTCGAATGATGCTAGAAGGGTCCGTTTGAAAGCACGTTCTTTTTTACATTTGTTAAATGGCCCCAATTGTTTTCCACCAGCTTCTATGACCAATTCAAGGCATCATGCCAACTTGTTTGGTTTTTCTCAATTTTTGTATTTTTTGGAGTTTTCTCGGTGGAAAAGTGTTGATAAATGGCATGACGTGTCGCAACATGTAAACGGTGTAGAAAGTTGTTCAACAAGGCATGAATACCTCATATGTTCGTGCCAGGCTACTGCAAGTTGGGGTTATTTATCATAGTCTAAATAACCACCAGTTAAAAGGAGTGTCCCACACTAGACCAGACAGGCACATCTGTGATCATATTGTTTTTGCTAATTTAAGTGCTTCTGCTATTTGTCATTTTCGTCATTATCAATTAACATGGACATTTTCTTATGTACTAAACATTGTTTGAATTTTTTAACAATTTTAAAGTTTCAAATTCTGTATGAAAATTTACAAACTTGAACACTTTTTTTCAAATTATTAACAAATTGCCAACAATTGATAAAAATTTTAAACGAAAATTGCAAACCACATACATTTAGCAAAAATTATCAATTTGAAAAACGCGGCTGTTGGGCTAGCCAAGCGTTCATAGATTTGAAAAACGTTCATTAATTTTGAACGAAATGTTCAAAGTTTGAATTGTTTTCGCAAATTTTGAAAAACATTCACAAAAAATGTTCAAGAAATTGAAAAAGATTCACAAATTTTAGAAAAAACCACATATTTTTTTAGAGTTCACACATTTGAAAAAAACCCAGGAAAATACAAAAAATAAGGAAACATAAAAAAACAAATTTTAGAAAAACACGAAAAAAATCCGGCCTAAAAGTTCACGGAGTTATATATGCCACATAAGAAACGAAAAAAACAAGTGGGTACAGAAAGTAACATGTCCCGGTGGTCACTATAACGAAGTAAACCTTGAGGGTTGGAGTCTGAATCTCCAATGACGCACATTTTTTAAAGGTTAAAAAGAAAGAGAAAAATAAAGCTAGAGGATGTCAAATAAGGTTCGGGTATGCCACATACGCTGGGCACGCCGGGCCGTGTACGGGCATGACATACACTCGCGCCATATCAGCACGCTCGGAGCGGACGATGTATTTTTAGAAAAGATCATCCCACCGTTTATTATAATGGGATATGAAGAGAGTTCCTCCGTTGATGTGTTTAGGGGGTTGTACCGAAGCAGAAGTGGTAAAAGAATTCCTCTTGCTTTATTACATGACACCAATTACCACATGTTTGGACGTGTTTTTAGATTTCAATTTTGTAGCACCTTTTTAGATGTGTGAATGCCTTGCTATAAAATGAGAACCTCCAAAAAAAACTGACCATTTTGTGTACCTAACCAAAGACAAGATATAAGTGAATTCCCTTTTTTAACATATTTTAAAAACCCAGACATCCAGAACCACCCCGTGGTTTAATATTTTTTGGATAAATTGGCAATTTTCTAATTGATCTAATCCATGAATAAATCATATTGATAGAAAACTGTATTAATCACATACTGATATGTAAACATGCCATATTGTACCAGACATAGAACATGCATATCTACAAACATACTAGATACTGCAAACGCATAAGCCAGCAAAACATGGATGAACAGATCACCTCCAGTAGGAAAGGACAAAGCGGCGGCGACAACGTTTTCCGTAGCAGTCTTGTTGGTAGCGTCATCAAATATGGTGATATCGGGGAGTTCGAAGATGTAGTCGAAATAGAGGATGAAGATGAACAACATGGAGCAGTCTTGCCAAGTCGCACCCTGAAAACGGAATCATCCTTCTCCCGCTGCAGTATCACAAATGACAAGGTTTCAGAGGCCTACTCTCTCGTACAGTGGTGCACATGGTGGACGGGATGAAATCACCAAAAGAAGCAACAATGAGAGGAACGATGTTGGGTGGTGCACGAGGAGGCAGAGGACATGCGATCTGATCAGCTGATTACTAGGTTTGTCGCTGCCTCAAATGTATATATGCGGCTTGGTAGGGAGACGTGGGGATAGGCCCATGACCGAGTCCATTAATTATATGTTCCTGGCCGACAAAAGTAAAACACATGCATGACACAGATTTGAGCTCGTCTCAAGATCGTTCATGAAAGATGACACGCTCGCACGCGAGGCGGGTGCGGGACAAAGGAAGAGCGTGCGAAAACGACTTCACTTCTCAAGCTCCAATAGCATGAGGAAGAGAATCGCTTATAAGGAAGTCTTAACTCTCGTCCACTCCCTGAGTGGTACTAAACTTCGCATCATGTCATGAAACCCCATCTATAATTCAACAAACCCCACCAGATCTCAGAAGCACACGTGTTGCCTTCTTTCCAAACTATTTGGATATACCTGTATTTTTAGTGGAGACTGATTAAAGTTGAACATTCATTTAAGGAAGAGAGCTACATTTCTCTACAACTAAGAATGAATTATGCCTTGAATTGTTAGTTTAGCATAAATAAGTTTTATCAATTGTATTAATGATATTAGGCTGCCGAAGGCTAACCCCACAGGTGGAGCATATTAGTCACACTTTCGGACTATTCATGAGCTTACTAAAGATTACCCTAACTCGTAGACTGTCAGCAGTCGTTCTCATATAGTTTTGTTATTCCAACAAATTGCTCTATACAATAGCATCTTGCTTATACAAACCCTAGAACAAATTAAGATGGAAGTTAACCTACCGTACAGATTGCAAGAGCATGCATCCCCGACAGCGTGGGTTAGTAAGATTACTCTCTTTCAGTTGACCAATATTTTTTTCACATGTCCTATTTCACGGGATCTCCGATCACATAGGTTGGGTTACCATCATGGCAACTCATGTGCGTCTTATACCGATATCCCTCTATGCATTTTCTATCACAACATGTGATAGCCCCTTTTTGAAGAAATCTATCAGATTCTTAGAAGATCTAATATAATACAATGCTATTACTCTTTAGTTTCTTAATTAATGTATGATAGATCTTAATTTCTTCTTATATGCTTTCTGGATTGCATGTTGTCCTTTGAATTGCTTGCTTTGACAAGCACTGTGTGATTGTCACGGATCAATAGCGTTGGGCAAGTCCATCACATGCTCTCAAAGCTTTTCTGCTTTAGTGCAAGATTTTTGAAATGATGTGAGTTCTACTTCCATCTTGAATTCATTAAGATGATTTTCTTTCAAGACTTCCATGAAACAAAACTACCTCTTAAGTGTAAACACATATCCACTTGTGGCATTTATCTCAGTAGCATTAGAAATCCAATTTGCGTCATTGTAACCTTCAAGTACCATCGACTATCCAAGATAGTGAAGTCCATTACTCATGCTACCTTTCAGACAACACATAACTCTTTCAACAGCATGCCAATGTACATCTCCTGGATTAGAAACAAACCAGCTCAGTATGCTCAAAACAAACACGATTTCAGTCATAGTAGCGTAAGCTAGGTACATAAGTGAGCCAATCACGTGAGAATATCTCAACTGATCTATAGATGTGCCTTTGGACTTTCGAACCCGCACACTAGGATCATATGGTGTTTGAGAAGGTTGGCATTCTTAATAACCAAAGTGAATCAAAATCTTCTCAACATAGTGGGATTGCAGAAGTTTTAATCCCACCCACTCTGAACATCTTGATGTTCAGTATAACTCCTTCGGCCCCACCATATGATAGTATACACATTTTCAACTTCATTAACAATGAAGCCAATAACTATTAATGTTTTTTCAAACTTCTCATACCATTGCATAGGTGCTTGTTCAGGCCATACAAATATTTTAATAACTTGCACACCTTTGCTACCTGACCATCTACTACAAAGACATCTGCCTGTTGCATGTAGGTTTTCTTGTCTAGCTCTCCATTTAGTAAAACCATCTTGATGTACATCTGATGAACGAGAAGATCACGCAAGACAACAAACTAGACTAACACTCGAACGGTGGTTGTCTAGCGACAAGTGAGTAAGTATCAAAGAAATATTCGCCTCCCTTGTATGATCCTTGTCAATAAGCCTAGCCTTGTACTTTTCAATTGTACCATCGGGCCTAAGCTTATTTTTGAACATCCACTTACATACCACTAGTTTACAACCATAGGGACGATCAATGATCTCTCATGTCATGCTAGCCATGCTGGAATCCATCTCACTATGACCGCATCCTTTTAGTAATCAACATCCGGGGATGCATAAGCTTCTGAAATAGGGTTGATAGTAGCATCCAAGAAGTACACAATGAAATCATGACTCAAAAATTAGGAATGATAGGTTAGGAAGTCTCACTGAATTACTGTCTACAAGTGCATTTGCATGTCTTCCATATGAAAAATATCCTCAAACAATGTAGCTTATTTAGACTCCATGATCGTACCAAGGTTCATGCTAGGTACCTCATATTTCACCACTAGAAATCTATAGCCAACGCTACAATTGGCATAGCCCCCCAAAAAGCAGCCCACTATCTTTGGTCCAAGATTACACTTCTTGGTAATCGACATGTTGAGTTTCGCCAAACAGCCTCAAGTGTGTAAGTAAGAGAGTGTCGTTCTTTTCTTCTCTCGTTGCTCATAGGCAGTAATCTCATTATCCTTCATGAGAACCTTATTCAAAACATGCCATGATGTCACTATAGCCTCCCCCACCATGTGCGGGATAAACCCGATGTTTCTAACATGGCGTTAACCAAGTTTGTTAGAGTACTTCTTTTGTTAGGCAACTTTGTTTGACTAGGTTGAATAGAAATTCATATTATCATGAATAATACCATGTTCCGTACATAATAAAATGAACTCATCCGAAAATACACTCCACCACGGTTAGAAGAAGTCGTTTTACTTTCTTTTCAAGTTAATTTTTAACTTATGCCTTTTAAATTTTAATTACTGTAGAACCTCATCCTTAGTATTTAACAAATACACATAGAAAAAATTAGTGGAATCATCTATCAATATCATGCAATATTTATTTTCACCTTTAGTCAAAGCACCATTCATCTCACAGAGAGCGAAATGTATGAGCTCTAATGGTGACATGTGTCCTTCCCCTGCAGCTTTGTGAGGCTTGCGAGGTTGCTTTCCTTGCACACACGCATGTCACTTAGAGTCTTTTGCTAAGCTGAAATCAGGATTAAATTCAGCTTAGCTAGCCGCTAAAATGAATTTTATGTTACAAAGACATGAATGTCAAACCTCATATTCATCAACATTTAAATTAATATGGTTTACGACTTTATTATAAAAATCTACAAAGGAAAGACGAAATAAACCTCCACATTATTCATGTCCTTTTTGATTTTTTCCGAATACTAACTTGAAGCCTTCATTACATGGGAGAGATCCACTAGCGAGATTCTTTTAATAATGGGGACATGTTGCACTTTCTTTCCCGAAGTAAACTTCAGATCCACTGTGCTAACACCATGAACATAACCATGCGCGTCGTTCCCCATTAAAAAGGAGTGATCTCATGTGACCTGGTAAGAAGAGAAAAATGAAATACCAATACACGCATGAATATTTGCAATTATATCAACCCACCAATCGTAGACTTCAACACTGACAGTACAACAAATAAATTAGTGTGTCCAACCCGTTATCATTGTTGCTCATGGTCACATTGATAGACTTGAAGTTTTGTCCTGGCTTCTAAAACTTCTACGAGCACTTGGACGCCCAATTAACATCCCCACTGCAATTGGAGCAACCATCTTTCTTAATAATTTTTCCTGATGTTCTTCTTACTCCTCTTCTTGAAGTTAGTATTTTGTTGGACCGTGTTCTTTTCCTTGAACTTATGGAAGTTATTTCTGGTAAATCGTACTTCAGGAGTTCAAGATCCTTAGTGATACATTGCATCTCATGAGCCTGGTACAAAACTGAACAGTTTTCTACCATTTTGTAATAATGGAACTGCTCCATGACATACAACTCACTTTCAATATCGGTTACGCTGAATTTTTCTTTGAGCACAACCCACAAATTCTTGGCACCCCGCATATGCATATATGCTTCAACTAATTTGTCTCCGATCAAACTCCTCCGAGAAAGATGGTGGTGGCCTCCTTAAATGCCTTCTCCTGAGAAGGAGTACACACTCCATCAGGAGTGCCACCAGCGACCCAGACCACATTCATCATTGTGAGCCACGAGATAGTTTTGGTATGCCAATGCTTGAAGTGGACACCTATAAACACGTTCAATTTAAATGGGGCAGCAAAGCCTTGATCAAAATTTTCCTATCAAAATTAGGTTTCAGATTGTTGGATAAATTAGCAATTTTCCCATTGATTTAATCCATGATTAGATCATGCTGATATCAAAAACAATAATAAACGCATATGATATGTAAACATGCGAGTGTGTACTAGACATAGAACATGCATATCTATGAACATACTAGATATTGTAAATGCATAAGCCAACAAATAGGAATGGACAGATCATACCCTCTAGTCAAAAAAAGATAAGGCCGCGATGACGGTAGCAGCCAGTGGCGGGGACAGGACCCAGGCAGGGGGGCCTGGGCCCAGTGGCGGAGCTTGCAGCAAATCTCTGGGCGGGCTGGGTAGGCTAAATTGCAAGAAATTGGAATTTCCTCGGCCCATGGGCCGGCTGTAATAGTAGGAGGTGCTGCAAAGCTAGGCGGGCCATGGCCCATGTAGCCTTGCTGAAGCTCCGCCAGTGCCTGGGCCCTGGGCGTGAGGACTGGTTCCTGTGTTGACTGTAGCATTTTTTACACTGTAGATCACTGTTAATAACTGTAGCAACGAAGCAGGACCGGGGCCCGATGCTAGCCTGGCTCCGCCCTTGGTAGCAGCGTTCTCAACAACAGTCTTGTTGGTGGTGTCATCAATATGTTGATGTCGGGGAGGTCGAGGACGTAGTTGAAGTACAAGACGAAGACAAACAACAATGAGAATTTGCGTAGGGACACTCCCCAAAAACCTAACCACCCTTCTCCCGATGCAGGTTCTAGAGGCCTTCTCTCCCATATTGTCGTGTATGCGATGGATGGGATGGGATCGTCGGAAGTAGCAGCAACGAGAGGAATGACTATGGGTGGTGCGTGAGGAGGAATAGGAGATGTGATATTATCATGTGACGGCTAGGGATGCCACCGCCTCCAATATATATGCAGTTGGGCAAGAAGACGTAGGCTAGGCCCACGACCGCGTTGGCAACATCTCACGATCCGACATCTCGGATTCATAACGCGCTCGTTAATGACTTGTAACTAATTTCCAATTAATTATCCATCCATGACCGGGGAAACTAAAGTGCATACATGTCATAGGCCTGAGCTCGGCTCGACTCGTTCACGATACATGACGGTGCATGGGGAGCGCAGTGTGGCATGGCAAGGTGGACGGCGAAGGAGAAGCGTACATGAACCACTCATCTTCTCAAACTCTAATAGCATATGAAAAAGAATCCTTTATAAGGAGGTCTCAACTCTCCTCCACTCCGGAGGTGGTATTAAACTTCCCACCATATCATGACACCCCACATCGGTCTTTGAGATTTTCCAGGAATTATTTCATCTATAATTCAATAAATACAAACAATACTCATAATTTATGGTCCTATAAAATAATATATGGAAGGTTTTATGGTTCATAATTCATGTCGGAACCTAAGGGAGATACTATCATGAGTGTATGTTTTCTTTTGCTTGGACTCCTTGAGCTATTGTTCTTTTACCTCATAGGCTGATTTGTTTATTTATTCTTCGCAGGCTTTGAAGTTTGGTCAAAATTAGACAAACTAAAAATTCTTGATTTATCCTATAATGATAAATTAATGGAGAGTGTCGTCCCATCCTTGGTCGCAATTTTATCGCTACGGTCCCTATTCCTCAACGGGAATGACTTCAGCTCCAATCTGACAATACAACGTGAGCTTTTATTTCTCTTATCCCGAGGACTATTTAAACTTTTCTGCAGTAATCTTGTTGTACCAATGTCATCTTCAAAATCATTTCTCATGGTTTACCATGCTGTTTATTGTACAGAACTGAGCATAATGAAGTTGGATACGCTTGATATAGGCAATAATGATATCCAAGGCACCATACCAACAGGTAAATGATGCATCGTGTGTACAATGCCGGGATATGGTAGCATGGCGCCTTAAAGACTAATTACTTACTGTTTCCATTACAGATATTTGCAACATGAGAGATCTTCAAGTGTTATATCTCAGAGACAATCTTTTATTTGGAGAGATTCCTTCATGCTTGCAAAATCTGACTTCTCTCAGAATTCTCAGTCTGTCGAGGAATAATGGATTAATAGTAAAGTTTCCCTCTCTTATCTTTGCAAACCTCACATCGTTGGAGATACTTTCACTCTCAAATAACTATCTTGAAGGAGTTCTGTCGCTGAGTACCTTACAAAATCATAGACAATTGGCTCAACTGGATCTTGCAAGCAGCGGTAACAACTTTCAGGTGCAAACTGAGAATCCGGCAACAAATATATCAGCTCAGCTCCAGTTTCTAGGGCTGCAAAATTGCAACCTTAATGACAATTCAGGCATCATACCAAGTTTTTTATTGCATCAACATAAACTAGAGCAGGTCGATATGTCTAATAGCAATCTAAGTGGTAACTTCCCTTCATGGTTGATAGAGAATAATGTCAAGCTTAATCACTTAGTTCTGCGTAGTAACTCCTTTACAGGTCCTCTTCTTCCATCCAAAGTACACACCAGTTTGCAATGGTTGGATGTATCTTCTAACAGGCTAAGCATATTACCTGTTGACATCAACACAACATTACCAAATCTGAGTTACTTATCCTTATCCGGGAATTCTTATAAGGGCAACTTTCCTTCTTCCTTTAGCTACATGAATAGTCTAACATTTTTAGACTTGTCATACAACAATTTCTTAGATAACATTGCCGCTGCTTTTGTTGGAAATATGTCACACATCATTGCTCTAAAACTCTCTGGAAACCATTTCTATGGTTCGTTCTCTCCAGACACACTATTACCTGCCATTAGACACCTACTGCTCAGTGATAATGAAATCACTGGGAAAATTCCGGAGAAGTTATGTGACAGTCGGAAACTTATGACATTTGATGCTAGCAATAACAAGTTGACTGGTCCGCTCCCTACTTGCATATCCGCACTCTCAGAACTTGCCATCTTGAATTTAAGAGAGAACTCATTGGTTGGATCGATTCCGTCGGAAGTATGCGGCCTGCGTAAGCTTGTGTTTCTTGATGTGTCGAAAAACAACCTTTCTGGTCCAGTGCATTGCTTACCGGATCTACAGTACCTTCATATGAGTAGAAATCGATTAAATGGAACCTTTCCTATTCCGTTTTACTTGGGAAATAATATCTATACAATCGATCTCCAAGAAAACCAATTCAGTGGTGTCCTTCCAAAGCTGATAGGAAAGTCCTTTCCAAAGCTAAAAGTACTGTTATTAAAAGGCAATATGTTCGAAGGCACAGTTCCAAATGATATGTGCAATTTGAAGCATTTGCGTCTACTAGATTTGTCTCGTAATGAACTATCGGGGCAGCTGCCTTTATGCATGAACATTATGGGATCCAATGACAGTTTATTTGATTTCCAACCTGGTTTTGGAACTTTTCCTACATTATTCAATGTTGAAGGGCTGCCAGATAGAGAGGAATTCATAACCAAGGGCAGACAGGACAATTACAGGGGAAACATACTCAACTACATGACTGGACTTGATTTCTCTTCGAACCAGTTGAAAGGATCCATTCATGAAAGTATAGGTGGCATGAAATGGTTAAGGGCATTGAATTTCTCGGGAAATAAGTTTGATGGGTTAATACCACAGTCCTTATCTAATTTAAGTGATCTGGAGAGCTTGGATCTCTCGCACAACAAGTTGGCAGGCCAAATACCTTCAGAGCTAGCAGCATTACCGTCCCTTGCGGTGTTCTCAGTGGCATACAACAACCTGTCTGGTCCTACACCGGGAACAAAGGGGCAGTTCATCACATTTGATCAGAGCAGCTACGAAGGCAATCCGTATCTCTGTGGCCCACCGTTTCTAAAGAGTTGCTCAGTTCCTGAGCTTGAAGAACATGGAGAAGAAGACGATGATAAAGTTGGTGATATCATATTGTTTGGTTGTTCAGCTATGTTCTACGTGGCTGGTTTCTGGACGTCCTTGGGTGTGCTTTACTTCAAGACAAGCTGGCGATGGTCATGGTTTTCTGTCGTGGACAGGTTCAGCGATTTTGTAATCGTTAAGTTGGCTATACACACAAGAAAGATCCTTAGCACCAACTGACCTTTCCGGATGGCAGAATTATCGTCATGTGGTTACCTTTTTATGATACAAATAGAATACCGAAAAAGTTGTGTGATTTTTTTTTTAATATTCTCAACTGATAAGTTGAGTAATAAGGCTCTGACGTTATTTTATATTTTGTTTGGTGTGTAAATCTTTTTTGTTTGGTGTAAGTTCTTTGGAACTGGTTAATGTGATTTCATTCAGATTGGAACAGGGTAATGCTTTTCCTAATGTTCAACTAGGTAATGTTAAGTCACTTTGTTGACCACTCTTATCTGTAATGCGGCATGTACTGTAAAATTCTCAGTTGGTAAAAGACAGTGATTCATATTTATTTGAGCAGCCAGTATCTTTATAACAGTCGACCAGGATCCGCACAAAAGTTAGACATAGTATCATGCACATGGCCAAAACAAACAACGGTTCAGAGGATCATGTGGACTCAGCAGCGACTACCGTCAGCTTGTCATCATCCAAACAACCTTGTGTCTTGTCTCCACCTTCACGGTTCGGCAGAACGGGCGCCAGTGCCTGCCAAAGTACACGTACAGTCTCCTCATCTCACCATTACCTTTAACGATAGGCAAAAGTGCATCGCTCATTGAATTGCAATATAGTAAGAGATGGATCGTCTAACATACCGTGTTCGCAAGGGTTTGCGTCAGCCGGTTGATATCTTCGGCAGGGACATCTGAATTTGGCTTAACGGCAAGCGCATCCCTATATTACATCGCTGTTAGCTACAAAGAAAGGTTGACAAGAAAGATACATGCATGATCCGTGCTCAAGGCAGCAACACAGACCTGTCCGGTGCATGATCATTTTCGCTCAAAGTTGGCAAGACCTCTGTCTTGGAAAACAGGAGGCTGTGGTGGCTCACACCGGCTATTCCTTGCTGCTCTAGAAACTCTATGTGCTGCCTCAGTGACTCATCCCTAGACGTAAGTTACAGCACAGGGAAACATAATAAATGACCAGTGAAGCCAAATTAACAACATGGAATTGTCAGTTATCTGTTGCTATATATTAGGGATCATGTCAAACATCTCCCTGACCAGCTAACAAATTCTGCTGAAACTAGATGTTAGATTTCTGTTGGGTACCTCATGTCTGTCAAAATGTCTACAGTACCAACTCTAGGGACAACCTCAAGATTTTGATGTGTATGTAAAAACCAATTTCAGTAAAGCCATAGTGTTGACAACATCGTATTTAGTCAAACGAAAACAACCGTCTTACATGTCAAGCTGCTGTTCATGCTCTTTTTGTAATTGCTTTTGTGTAGGGGAGATGTCAAAACCTTGTGCCGGCAGGCTAAGAAGCTCCTGAATGTCCTGAAGATACATACACATGTAACCGTATCAGCCATTATTTATATCCTCAATCCAGGACCGATGAATAGCGGTGCAATCAGGATCACAGTGTTACCCTCTGGTTAAAGTAGCGTGTTTGTTCTTTCTGCTCAGTGGCTGTCCTAAACAAACCCCACTTGAAGACCTGGAAAAAAATAATTATGTGAAGGAATTCAAGCTTCAGAAGTTCAGATATCATATGAAAAACAATAGTGGAGTAAAAGAATTCCAGATTGTATTCAAACCTGCATTCTATATATCTTTTCTTCGACGGTTCCAGCTGTCATCAAGCGGTATACAATCACATCTTTTGTCTGTCCAATTCGATAAGCACGATCGACACTCTGACTGTCCACACTATGAATACGAAGATTGTGTTAAAAGTAAGAGAACCTGGATCCTATAAAACAAAAATAAATTAATGTGCTCGATCAGGATGAGTCAAGGTTGTCGTACCTTGGATTCCAAGCAGGGTCGACTAATATGACACGATCTGCCTTGGTGAGTGTAAGTCCAAGACCACCGACTTTGGTAGTAAGTAAAAATATTGGAGTTCCAGAACCCTCCTGGAAATCCTGGAGATGCAATTGCGGAAATTAAAGAAACATATCATATACCCCCTCCGTCCCAAAATAAGTGTCATGGTTTTAGTTCCGAGTCCATTAAAACATCATAACAAAAAGGTGAAATAGGAATAATAACCTTCACAATCCTTTCCCTCTCTGAAATCTTGGTAGTACCATCAATGCGAAAAAACTTGTAGCCCTCTACTGATATAACTTGCTGTTGAAATAACCGAGTGTTACAACACAGGACGTAGGTAAACACCATCGTTTCAGAAATGATTATAGACACTCATCCAAAATGTAATTCGAATTGAAGGGCACAACGGTTTTCATGCAAATGATACGAGGATGACATTAGCCCATTTTATTTATGTTTTTTGTGCACTTGCTATGCTTTTTTTTGTCCTAACAGAAATATGACAGCAGATCAAAGATGGCAAACTCAATTGGTCATGTTATTATCCTACCATTTTCCTCCCAACCAATTGTAATTTTAGTTATAAATAATTCACTAAGAGAAATCTGCCATTCACACAATTAGCATTGTTTATCATGTATACTCCCTCCGTCCGGAATTATTTGTCGCTCAAATGGATGTATATTGCATTAAGATATGTCTAGATACATCCGAACAGAGGAAGTATTACAAAACAAAAGTGTTTTTGATTACCACATATCACAGCACAACATGAACTCTAGGCAAACATGAGAACAGGAATAATCACAAGAACAAACCTGAACAAGGTTTAGCATTTTGCGAGTCTGAGAAAAAATTAGAACATGGTGTCCCTCTTCAAGAAGATTTTGCTGCAATATCAGGCAGCACCCACGTTTACTTAATTTAGTTAAACGGATATGCATTACATTGCTGAGAACTAATATGGGCATGCATCAAAGAATTCTTACCAACAAGGACATGATGAAAGATAATTTGCATGAGACTTCCTGCCCAACTTGCAGTGCATCGCCGTCGTCATCATCATCATAGGACATACCAGCAAGGTTCAGGGCCATTTTTTCAAGCCTCACCATATCATGATCATTTAACTTTCCGCCCATGTCTTCCATGCCTTCCAAGATGCCCTCAGCGGCTATCTTTGTCAATATCAGTGGGTGATCACATATTTTCTTCAATATCTGTTGAAGAACAGGAAGAAACATGAAATAAGCAGGATCTCACAAAGGAACAAGCACATAAAACAATGATAAGGTAAGGCTATACAACTAACTAAATATATAATATCCCGTTTAATTTCTAGCTGTATTTTCGTAGAGAAAACAATCAGTAGACAGGTGTATTTTCATATGAATACGGGTACATTTCTGGACAGTAAAGATTGGTGGAAAGAAATGGTTTTGAAGCTGATACTTACCGTGATGTGAGGCAAGGGAGGTCGCATTGTATTAAGTATATCACTCTTCAGAAAAGCTTCATATACTTGCCTCTGCATAGAAAAGAAAGATAAGTTGAATCATTGTCATATGCACTAAATCCCTCAACCTGTTTTGGCATCAATGATATAAAGTTTGTACCTGGCAATCTGTTAATTTTAGCCAGATAATTAGCTCATTCTTCTTAGAAAGTGTTCTCCCATTTGTCGTGCCAATATCAAGGGACACTTCACCTTTCATACGACGCAAAAAATAGGGCTTTATTCGTTCTCTTAATTTCTGTGAAGTACCAACCAGGACAACACATATCATGACTTCTTTAGTATAACCGGTTTCAAGTAGTAATTCAAAAGGATAAGTAACATTTCTGAATAAAATGGTAATACCAAAAAGTAATGTTGTTTTAAAGAATGGAAAGTAATGTAAATGCACATGTTTGAATATATCAAGCACCATGAGATTGTACAGTATTGTTGAACATTGCATTTTTGTGACAACGCTTGTGTATCATCTATCTCTTACACACAAATACCGAAAAAAGGCTATCACCTTAGCTACGTCTGAGCCAATGTGCTTCTCTCGATTGGTGGCATCCTTTTCATTTCCTCGGTTGATAGCATTTTCATATCTTTCTCTAAACCTGTCATGCATAATTTAGATAAATAAATAGCAGTAGACTATGAAAGATAAATAAAGGAACATTGTTAATGCAGGACAGCAATAGAGTAAGTGAATTACTCATCCCTATCACCCAGGACTTCCGGACAACAGATAAAGAAAAGGGCCCACAATTCCTGAAAGAATACACATGTTTATTACTTGCATTGGTAAAACAATATCGCAATGGGGGACATATTGATCATATAGTTGTATTAAATTAGAGTAGGACTGTAGGAGCTACCTTCAAGTTATTTTGTATGGGTGTGCCACTGATGGCAATCCGATGGACACACGGTATTTCACATATGCTTTGGAATCTTTGTGTCTTAGGGTTTTTTATTTGATGTGCCTCGTCAAGAACAACATAGTCCCATAGGTTTTTCTCCTCATCATCATCGGCTTCATGGTAGAAGTCACCCCTTATCAGCTTGTAATTTATCCGGACGATGTCATATGTTGTCAATACTACACCGCCCTCCTATAGAAGAGGATAAACAGCAGAGGAAATTCATAAAAATATCTTAGAAAAACATTCTAGGTATATACATTCTTTTATCTGAAACTATCATCAGTCAAATTTAACAGAATGGTAGGATATAAATGATCAGTGGAAGATTAACATTAATTCTATCTAAGGAATTTAAATAACCTTGAATGCGTGTTGGAGCTCAGAGTTGCGAACATCAACGTTGGGACCAGAGCAGCTGTAAACAGATGAGGAAAAAAAATATAATCAATCAATCTATTGGCAGTCTTGAGCCCTGACTTGTATCAACTCTGAGAAATCAAAAGATGATGTAAAGTTGTGAACAGGCAGGTGATGCATATATCCTACTCGCTGATCTTTCTTTTGAGGCCAACAAGTGTAAGTTCCTTGATCCAATGAGTCACGAGTGTCTTTGGAACCACAACCAACACTCTCCTGATTAAACCTGAATGGAACAATCCGGCGAGGAAGGCAGAAATCTGAACGTCAGAAGTAATAAACATTAGCAAATAAATTTGATCGATACACTGCGGCTGAACTAGGAAACAAATAACAAGTACATTAAGGGGCGAACTACTACAACTGATTAGCTTGGACCTAATCAATGGTTAAAATCCTGTGATACTACATAACTGGTAAAGTTGCAATCAATCAAATCAAATTATTCTGAAGAAAAACATTTAATGGATCTGACAGTTTAACCAATGAACTGAATCGACAACAACCGAGACTACAGACTGAGATTGGAACGAAGGGGAATGAGAATGAGTTAGCAAGAGACCCTACCTGCATGGTCTTCCCCAGTCCCATGTCATCCCCAAGGATGCCACCGGTCCCCCTGCAATGCAGAAACCAAAGCCAACCAAGCCCCTGGCGCTGATGGGGATAAAGCATCCCTGATATCCTCGCCGGAAGCTTGTACAGCAGCCTGCCGGCGCTGCTGCTTCCGCCGGTGGGATCCTCCATCTCCAAGTCCACCGCAACATCCACTTCCTTCAGGTCGTCTCGGCGTCCGGGGGAAGCTGGGTGGTCGCCGTCCGAGGACGATTGGGGTTCGGACGCCATGGACTGGACTTGGAGGGCAGTGCCGCTATGCTAGTGCTGGGAGTGGGAGATCGATCTGGTGTGGAAGGAAGGAGGAAGGCGAGTCAAGTGAAGTGTATATGTAGTGAAGGCCGAGAGAGAATTCCTTGGAGGGGGAAGGGGATAGAGGCCGTCTGGCGGCTCTTCAAATTTCGAATCTCTTTCACACCTCTGGCCTCTCGTTTCAAATTGCCGGTTTGCCTCGGGACTCCCGCCAGCAATGGAAGGGCGGATCGTGACGACGACCTACGTGTGCTGTATGTTGAACATCAATTCAGTTACTTTTTTTTTCTTTTTTCTTTGAGGGAAATTCAGCGACTCTATTAAAATAAGCTTGCACTACGGGTTTTTTGCCTTGTAGTTTTTTTTTTAAACGTGCACCAAGGTGCCCGAGCACCATTGACATTTTTCGCTGGTAGCCTTGGTATTTCCATGCATACTTTAGTGATGCATGTAGAGAAGACTAGAGTGCATGCTTCTCATTGGCTGCATGTAGGTGAGAGGCATTAAGGATGTGTTTGGTATCATTCCCAACCTAGCATTGTTGTTCTCCTCTGATACATGCTGAGGGTAGACACGCTGAGTACATGCATTCGATGTTGTTTGGTAGCGGTGTATGTGTTGAGACATGTTAAGCCGAGACTCTGTTTGGTAGCTTGCATTTGTTTAGTCTTGTCGGTCGGTACCGTAGTAACCGGTATTTTCAAATAAGCGACCAATTTTTGAAACATAAAAAAAAAAACATTTTTGAAATTATAAAGTTTTTTTTGATTTTTTTAGAAAGTTTGATATTTTTTAAAATTAATCAAAATTTGAAAACCTGAACGTTTAAAAAAAATCCAAACTTGTTTCCGAAATTTAAAATGAATATTTTCTGAAAATTTTAACAAATTTTAAAAATCGGGACATTTTTTTGAAAATTTGAACAGATCTTGAAAATCTGAACAATTTTTGATATTCTGAACATTTTTTGAAAATTATTATTTTTTAGAAATTTTGAACATTTTTTGAAACACATTGTCGCTTGCTTCTCTCATGCATGCTGACCAGTGAACGGCTGTTGGGGTGTTCTCTCTTCGTGCATGCTAAGAGGGTATTTGGGCTGAGCTCGTGCATGCTGAGAAGGCCCCAAGGCTATCAAACACCCAAAAATGGTTCGAGAAGGAAACTGTTGAGCTCATGCACCCTCCGTGCACTCTACCAAACACACCCTAAAGTTTCTGTAGTACCATGCTTTGGTTCTAAAGAACTGGCTCACAACCACGAGTACGGAATTTAGATAAAATTGTCACAAGCTCACAGAAGAACCAAATAAAAAGCAATGGCTTGCTATCTCTCCAAGAACGACACGTTCCTAACTATAACGTACTCCCTCTTTGGCATCAAGACATAAAAAAGGAAAATTGTGATACTAGTGCAAAGACCTAAACATGGGGAGAGCCGCTGCATCATCTTGGAAATCATCAAAGTTGTAGTTCTTGCACGGGTTGGAGTGGTTAGTGACGTTGTTGTCCTTGGGTGGCTTCCTGAAGAACTTATAGCCACTGATAGGAACAAAGTCAGCCATAGATCCAATCATGCGAGTACAGGGCAGTAGTACTATGTTAAACACATACATATGCGCACTTGTATACGTGACAGGAGAGATATCCAGGAGGTAGTTTAGCCGCATCTTATTCTGTTGTAACCAAGTCTATCTCCTCCTCTTTCTTCCTCCTCAAGATGTATTTCTGATTCTCTCTTATCTCTCCAACCGAATCATGTATGCGCTGTCAGGGTTATTGCGCCCCTGCTATATAACATGCAACACGTCGCCCAAGCTAGGGTAAGACGTTTCCGCCATCGCACATGGTAATCAGAGCCTTCCTACTTCCCATCTAGCCTCTCTCGATTCCAACTGTGCCTAAGCCATGTCTTCCTCCTCCGGTGCCTCTCAGCCTAGCCTCAGTGGGCAGGTTATCGAGAAACTCTCCCGCACGAACTACGTGCTATGGCGCACGCAGATCACGTCTCAACTGCGTGGCGCCGGTGTCTTCGGCTACGTCGACGGCACCTTGCCGGAGCCGGCCAAGCTCCTCGTCGCCAAGGACAAGGACGACAAGGAGACCTTCGAGCCCAACCCTCTACACCCCATCTGGGTCCGGGCGGATCAGCAGGTGCTCGGCTACCTGCTGAGCAACCTCTCTAAAGAGGTACGCGTCACAGTGACCACGGTCACCACGGCGCAGGCGCTCTGGACAACGCTGGCGGGCATGTACTCGTCGCAGTCGCTGAGCCGCGCCAACAACATCCGTACCTCGCTCATCAACGCGCAGAAGGGTACCCAGTCCGCCGCCGCCTACTTCGCCTCCATGCGTGGCCTCGCCGACGAGCTGGCCGTGGCTGGAAAACCAATCCAAGATGATGAACTCATCTCGTACATCCTTCACGGGCTGGATCTGGACTACCAGCCCCTGGTCTCGGCCCTCGACACCCGTGTCAGCCTCGCCTCCCTCGATTAGATCTTCTCCATGCTTAGCAACTTTGACCAACGCATGGCGTAGTTCCACGGCGCGGGCGGCAGCGGCTTCAAGTCCTCTACGAACGCTGCATCTTGCGGTCGTGGTGGCGGCTCTCGCTCCCGTGGTCCTTCCCGTGGCAGGGGGAGGTCCGGCGGCAATGGAAACGGCGGCGGTGGCGGGCGTTCTAGGAACAAGGGTCGCCGTGGCGATGGCTCTGGTAGAACTCGTCCGGACACGCCGCGCTGTCAGATCTGCGTCAAGCCGGGCCACACTGCAAAAGATTGCTGGTACCGCTATGATGAAGACGAGGACGACTCCCAAGATGATGACAAGGTCGCTGCAGCGGCCGACGGCTCCTATGGCATCGACACCAATTGGTATGTCGATAGTGGTGCCACCAACCACATCACCAACGAACTAGAGAAGGTGACCATGAAGGAAAGTTACCATGGAAAAGATCAAATCCACACGGCCAGTGGAGAAGGTATGCGGATAAATCACATTGGTCATTCAATTTTTAGTACCCCTCGTCGTAAAATTCATCTCAAGAAAATTTTGCATGTTCCTAGTGCCGCTAAGAATCTTCTTTTCCGTTCATCGTATTGCCATTGATAATCATGTCTTCCTCGAATTTCATCCATATTTCTTTTTGATCAAGGATCAGGTAATGAAGAAAATCCTCTATCGAGGTAGATGTGTTCGAGGGCTTTACCCGTTGATTCCGGCACATAGAAGATTCAATAAACAAGTCTATGGTGTTGTCAAGCTTTCGTAAACACGGTGGCAAGATAGATTAGGACATGCTTCTTTTTCTTTAGTTGAAAGATTGCTTAGGAAAAATAAGCTCCCGTTTGTTTGTGAGTGTCATAATGAGACTATTTGTGATTCGTGCCAAAGAGCTAAAAGTCATCAATTACCATATCCCATATCTACTAGTATCTCTACCAAACCGTTGCAACATATTTTTCTGATGTTTGGGGTCCGACCCCTAACTCCGTTGGTAGACACACCTATTACGCCAGTTTCATTGATGACTACAGTAAATTCTCTTGGATCTATCTCCTTAAGAAAAGATCCGATGTTTTTCAAGTTTTCAAAACTTTCAAGCTCTTGTTGAACGCAAGTTTGACAACAAAATCATTGTTGTCCAGTCTGATTGGGGAGGGGAGTACGAGAAATTAAACTCCTTCTTCCAAACTCTTGGCATCTCACATCATGTGTCGTGCCCTCATGCACACCAACAAAACGGCTCTGCTGAACGAAAGCATCGTCACATCGTTGAGGTTGGACTTGCTCTTCTAGCAGGAGCCTCCATGCCCCTCAAATTCTGGGATGAAGCCTTTCCCACTGCCGTCCATATCATAAATATGCTTCCTAGTCGTGTCATTAACAATGAAACTCCGTTAGAAAGGCTTCTCCACGAAAAACAGACTATAAATCCCTTCGTGTTTTCGGATGTGCTTGCTGGCCCAATCTCCGTCCATACAATGATCGCAAGCTCATGTTTCGCTCGACCCAATGTGTGTTCCTTGGCTATAGTGCCCAACACAAAGGTGTCAAGTGTCTAGATGTCTCCACAGGCCGTGTCTACATATCTCGGGACGTTGTTTTTGATGAAACTAAATTTCCTTTTGCTGATCTTCAGCCTAACGCCGGTGCACTCCTTCGCAAAGAAATTCTTATTTTGCCCTCGCATCTCACCGATATCGATCAAGGGGGAAACAATATTGATGATCAATTGTTGACTAATCCCGCTAATAGCATGCATGAGACTTGTGCTGATGAAACATGAACGAACATCGAAGAAAATGCAGAATACAGTGCAAATATTGGACCTTATTTCATGTATCCCGAAACAGGAGACAGATCCTCCTCGGGATCGGCGTAGCGTGAGGAAATCAGATCCTCCTCGGGACCCGTTTCTGCAGATACAGGAGCAGCCGCACGCGCAGGCGCAGGTGCACGCGCCACGGTGTCCGTCTCTGCGGGCGACACGAGGCCGCCTCCCGCTGGCTGCGCCACGACTCCAGCGCCGCGCCAATCGCCGTCTGCCACTTGGCGAACCGCAGCTGGCCTGGGTGACACGCGATACCGCGGCCAACCGGTATGCTACAAGCGGCGGGCTCCGGGTCGCTCCACCAGTGTGGGCCCTGGCGCGGGGCCCCGTGCTGATTTGCCATCATTGGAGAATGATGGGCCGGTCCAGAGGCCGGGATTCTCTACGGGCTCCTCAGACACAGCAGTACCGCCGTTTGCCGCAGAAGATCCGCCCGAGACAGTTCGTGCTGATGTGGCTGCGGGATCTTCCCCAGGATTTGCTCCAGCTAAAACTCCTATGCAGCCTGCTGGATCCTCTATGGCCACGGATTTGGCTACGCTGTCACTGCGGCGCACACGACTACAAAAAGGGGTAACACAACATGTAAATTACAAACATGTAATCAAATATGGTATGGTTTGTTCTACAGGTGAACCAGGTGAACCAAGTACAATTGAAGAAGCACTTGGTGATGAAAAATGGAAGAACACTATGAATGAAGAGTACATGGCACTGAAGAAAAATAAAACATGGCATTTGGTTCCTCCACAGCCAGGTAAAAACTTGATTGATTGCAAGTGGGTATTCAGGATTAAAAGAAAATCTGATGGAACTATTGATCGTTATAAGGTTAGGCTTGTTGCCAAAGGTTTTAAACAGCGGTATGGCATAGATTATAAGGATACGTTTAGTCCGGTTGTAAAAGCTGCCACCATCCGCATTGTCTTGTCCATTGCTGTTTCCAGTGGCTGGAGTCTCAGACAGCTAGATGTGCAGAACGCATTTCTTCATGGTGTTCTAGAAGAGGAAGTGTACATGAAGCAACCTCCTGGGTTTGAAAGTAAAAGTTCTCCCTCTCATGTGTGCAAACTTGATAAAGCATTGTATGGGTTAAAGCAAGCTCCAAGAGCATGATTCTCGTCTCTGTCATAAAATGCAGACACTTGGTTTTGTTCCTTCTAAGTCTGACACCTCGTTGTTTATTTACAACAAGTCCAACACATGCATATTTGTCCTCATATATGTTGATGACATTATTGTGACAAGCTCATCTAATGAAGCAATCACAGGACTTTTAAAGGACTTGGGTGCAGATTTTGCCTTGAAGGATCTTGGAGACTTGCACTTCTTCCTTGGAATTTAGGTGAAGAGACACAAGGATGGACTTCATCTCTCCCAAGAAAAGTATGTAACTGATCTGGTAAAAAAGGCTGGCTTGCAAGGTTGTAAACCCTCACCTACTCCATTATCCAGTTCTGAAAAATTATCTCTCAGAGAAGGGACACTCTTGAATCAAGAGGACAGCACAAGATACAGAAGTTTAGTGGGAGCATTACAGTATCTCACCCTTACTAAACCTGACATTTCCTTTGATGTTAACAAAGTATGTCAGTTTCTTCATGCACCCACTACTGTTCACTTGACTGTTGCAAAACGTATAGTTAGATACGTCAAAAACACTTTGAGCATTCGTCTAAATTTCAGCAAGTCACCATCTACTCTTGTCAGTGCCTTCTCTAACTCTGATTGGGCAGGATGCTTGGATGACAGGCGATCAACTGGTGGATTTGTTGTATTTTTTGGACCTAATTTGATATCATGGTGTGCACGAAAATAGGCTACTGTCTCCAGGTCAAGTACAGAGGCAGAATACAAAGCATTGGCAAATGCTACAGCAGAGATAATATGGGTTTAGTCCATGTTGAAGGAGCTTGGTGTGAAAAATACACAAGCTCCATGTCGATGGTGTGAAAATCTTGGTGCCACTTACCTTTCTGCAAATCCAGTCTTTCATGCTAGAACAAAGCATATAGAAATTGATTTTCATTTTGTCAGAGAAAGAGTTGCTCAGAAGCAACTTGACATTCGCTTTGTGCATTCCAGAGATCAAATTGCAGATGGATTCACAAAGGCCTTGCCCATACGAAGCTTTGAAGACTTCAAACATAATCTCAACTTGACCAAGTTTTGATTAAGGGAGGGTGTTAAACACATACATATGCATACATATGCGCACTTGTATACGTGACAGGAGAGATATCCAGGAGGTAGTTTAGGAGGTAGTTTAGCCGCATCTTACTCTGTTGTAACCAAGTCTATCTCCTCCTCTTTCTTCCTCCTCAAGATGTATTACTGATTCTCTCTTATCTCTCCAACCGAATCATGTATGCGCTATCAGGGTTATTGCGCCCCTGCTATATAACAAGCAACACATCGCCCAAGCTAGGGTAAGACGTTTCCGCCATTGCACATACTAGACATCTAGTGAAAGGTCCTAGCATCATCTGTCTCAAAGAACACACTGGCAAATAACTGAAGTATAAGATTTTCATTGTAGACCTCGTTGAATTGGAAGAATGGAATAAAATCCATCTTCGTGAGAGCCTTGTGCACATCTAGATAAAGCTGATTGTTGGTGTGCAAAAAATAAAGATCCAAGTCTTCGTGAGGTGTCAGCTTGTATTTCTTCACCTCGAGAATTTCCACATATCCCCGGTGGCAGGTGCTGAAAGAAGTTCCAAAAGCGAGGGTCAATACCGGGATCGATACCAGGAACATCGGGATTCTTATGACTCTTAACATGCAAATCCAGCATGCTCATTTTATTAAGATCTACAACAGATGTCAGATCATGATATTCATCAAAGTCATGATCTTTTTCCTCAACCTCATCATCATGAGCCTCGATCATGCTCATCTTCCGGTAAATCCATGGTCGTAGTCTTGGACATAGAGGTAAAGCCCATCGGTTAGTCATATCCCCATGTTCAACCCATCAAGTTGTAGTTATAAGAAGAGATGATGAGATCTTTCAGAGTATTTTTGTCCAAGTTGCTCAAAGTTGTACATAACCGAAGATGCGGCTAATCATGATCAGTTTATACACCTTGCATAAGTTTGTGTGCTTTACCTGCGAGACCTAGTCAAACAATTCTGGTACTAAACTGAAGTGTACTATAGCCAGACAGACAAAGACAAGACGTTTGGCAAGCAATAGCATGTTCCACCCATACAACCTACACATCTACATCTGCTGGTCCACCGGGCCAAGGTCCCACAACTTACTTGGTCAAGACAGAGCCCATATGACTCATGGCTACACGTGTAAGCTACCTAACTTGGAACCCATACAATCCCTTTGAACATGGTGAGGGTGTGCCGGACTAAGGGGTACCATCCCGAGGTGTTTAGTCCTCATGCGCCAAACTGGGGCCTGCTAAGCCACCGCCTGAAGGATGACCGAAGAGTGCTTGTAAGCAAGATGGAAACCAACGAAGACCTAACGTGTACTCCAAGGATAGCCTTGTATTTGGCGCATTAGCAACCGACCTAGCATGTAACCTAGGTACCCCGGGCGTCTATATAAGACGAGGGGTTTAGTCCGTAGAGATAGAATGACCCGCCTTAGGGCTTAGAGCTTACACAACCGATCTCGAGGTAGGTGATACGTCTCCAACGTATCTATAATTTTTGCTTGTTCCATGCTCTTATATTATCATTCTTGGATGGTTTACAATCTTTTTATAATAACTTTATATCATTTTTTGGGACTAACCTATTGACATAGTGCCAAAGTACCAGTTGTTGTTTTTGCTTGTTTTTTACTTCACAGAAAATCAATACCAAACAGAGTCCAATCGCGACGAAACTTTTTGGAGATTTTTTCTAGACCAGAAGACACCCAATGGGCCAAACAACTGCCACAGAGGTGGGCTGTGGAGAGCACAACCCACCAGGGCGCGCCAGGGGGGCCCCGGCGTGCCCTGATGGGTTGTTCCCTCCTCGGCCCCCTTCCACACCGCCTCTGATGCCTATAAATTCCCAAATATTCCAAAAAAACTAGGGGAGTCGACGAAACACAATTCCAGCTGCCGCAAGTTCCAGAACCGCAAGATCCAATCTAAACACCATCACAGAGGGGTTCATCTTCCTCATAGGTGCCTCTCCGATGATGCGTGAGTAGTCCACCATAGACCTACGGGTCCGTATGCAGTAGCTAGATGGCTTCCTCTCTCTCTCTCTCTCTCTCTCTCTCTCTTATGATTCTCAATACAATGGTCTCTTGGAGATCTATTTGATGTAAACTTTTGCGGTGTGTTTGTCGGGATCCGATGAATTTTGAGTTCATGATCAGTTTCTATCCATGAATATTATTTGAGTCTTCTTTAATCTCTTATATGCATGATTACTTATAGCCTCGTATTTCTTCTCCGAATCTTTGGTTTAGTTAGGCTGACTAGATCATTTTTTTTGGCCATGGGAAGAGATGCTTTGTGATGGGTTCGATCTTGCGGTGTTCTTTCCCAGTGACAGAAGGGGCAGCAATACACGCATGTATCGTTGCTATTAAAGATAACAATATGGGGTCTATTCCTACATGAATAGATCTTGTCTACATCATGTCATCGTTCTTATTGCATTACTCCGTTTTTCCATGAACTTAATACACTAGATGCATGCTGGATAGCGGTCGATGTGTGGAGTAATAGAGGTAGATGCAGGCAGGAGTCGGTCTATCTATCTTGGACGTGATGCCTATATAATGATCATCGCCTTGGATATCGTCATGACTATTCGATTTTCTATCAATTGCCCAACAGTAATTTGTTCACCCACCGTGCGCTATACTCATGAGAGAAGCCACTAGTGAACCCTACGGCCCCCGGGTCTAATTTTCCATCATATTGCTTTCCGATCTACGTTTTTTGCAATCTTTGATTTCAGATCTACAAAACCAAAAACCAAAAAATATATTGCTGTATATTTACTTTTTTTATTTGTGTTCTTAAGAGATCTATCTCTCCTATCCATCACTACCTAATCTATCTTATTACCGTAGAGAGATTGACAACCTCTCTTTCGCGTCGGGTTGCAAGTATTTGTTGTTTGTGTGCAGGTGCTGCTTATTGGGTGGCGGTGATCCTCCTACTGGTTTGATAACCTTGGTTTCATAACTGAGGGAAATACTTACCGTCGATGTGCTGCATCATCCCTTCCTTTTTGGGGAAATACCGACGCAGTCTCAAGCCACGTCAAAGGAATTTTTGGCGCCGTTGCCGGGGAGGAAGCGGTCTTTTCTACGTTCCTATCATAGGCGCCGAGGGGACTCCACCATCATCTACCAGGTTCCTAATCACAAATCTCATCTCCTTGCAATTACATTATTTGCCATTTGCCTCTCGTTTTCCGCTCCCCCACTTCACCAATTCGCCCTCTTCTTCGTTTGCCTTTTTCTCGCCGGATCTCTTGCTTAGTCTTTATGGCTAGTTCTACCTATGTTGCGTGTACTCCCGATAATGAGGTTCTTAATTTTAAGCAAAAGGGAGGGGAGAACCTAAAAGATGCTTGGTATAGGATTTGCAATGCTCATAATAGATCTATCCATAAGCAATCTACCATTGTTATTCTTCGTAGTTTTTATGTGGGCATCACCACTTGGTATAGATTCGTCCTTGATACGATTACCGGTGGGAATTTCTTGATGTGTCCTTCTTTAGATGCTTTTAATGCTTTGGGAAGTTTAGTGGGATCACCACCTATCATGATCAATGAAACAACTTTGACTCTTGAACATGTTATGGAGAGATTAGATGCTATTGAAAAGAAGATGATTACTAAAGGACATCTTGATGATCTAGATAAAAAGTTGCATAATCTTGCTAATAAAATTGGATCTAAGGTGGGAGATGCTCTTAAATTGCTTAAGGAAAAAAGAAACCGTAGTTAACGAAAGGGTAGAAGAGAGCCCTTACCGGATTGATAAGATAGAAGAGATTTTTAGTAATTTGAGTTCAGCTTTTTCTTCTATAAAAACTATTGAAAAAACTCCCGTAAAAATTGGCAAGGTTACGCAAGTCACTAAGAACAAAGTTGCTACACCTAGTAGTCACAAGGGGGATCTTAAAATGATTAGCTTTCATCCCGACTTTGTTGAAATCATAAGAGACCCTATCTATAAGAATGAATTTTTTGGGTTTCTTCCTAGGAGTGTTGTCATCAAAAACATGCATGCTAAAATCTTAAAGAAATCTATTTGTGTGATTGAAGAGTTGAAAACCAAAGATGACAATACTTGAATCTATGCGTTATGCCTAGCTAGGGGCGTAAAACGATAGCGCTTGTTGGGAGGCAACCCAATGAATAAATAAATTTTTGCTTTTTCCTTTATGTTTTTGTGTGTTCACACAATTATGCCTCTGTTATGATTGTGTTTTTATGGTTTATTTAGTGTTTGTGCCAAGTAAAGCCTTTAGGATGATTCATAGGATGAGTAGAAGTGATGCTGAATCTGAAACAGAAACTTTGCATCCATTATATGAATTTTCATTTTTTACTGGAACATGATCTTGAGCTGAAATTTTAACACAGTGTTTCTATACAAATTCCTTACATTTTCCTAATTTTTCAGAATTTTAGAGTTACAGAAATATGGGTAGAGTACATATTACTACAGACTGTTCTGTTTAAGACAGATTCTGTTTTCGTTGCATTGTGTGCTTGTTTTGATGAATCTATGGGTTATATTGAAGGGTATGAGCCATGGTAAAGTTAAAATACAGTAGTTATAATGCAATAATAAAATATGAATGGGTTTGCAACAGTACCTAAAGTTGTGATTTGCTTTCTTATACTAACGGATCTCACAAAGATTTTGTTGAGTTTTGTGTGATTGAAGTTTTCAAGTTTTGGGTGAGATCACGATGGATGAAGGAATAAGGAGTGATAAAAGCCTAAGCTTGGGGATGCTACCGCACCCCCAAGATATATCCAAAGAGAAACAAGAAACTAATCTTGGGGATGCCCCCGAGTGGCATCCCCTCTTTCTTCTAACGACCATCGGTATTTTACTTGGAGCTATATTTTTATTCGTCACATATCATGAGTTTTGCTTGGAGCGTCTTCTATCTTTGCTTGCTTTGTTTTTTAGTTTTTCCCTTGTATCCTTGCTGTACACACCTATTTGAGAGAGCCAAAATCATGCTATGATTTGTTAGAATTGCTCTATGTGCTTCACTTAAAATTTTTGAGCTATAGAATTGCTCTAGTGCTTCACTTATATCTTTTTGAGCACGGTGTGCTTGGAAATTTTTGTAGAAATACTCTCATGCTTAACTTAGATTAATTTGAGAGTTAGTAAATTTTGAAGAAATACTCTCATGCTTCACTTATACCTTTTTGAGAGATGAAATCTTTATGCTCATGTGCTTCACTTAAATTTGTTTGAGCTTGCCAAAAAGCAATGGCAATATATGAAACTAGTCCCAAAGTGATAGATATCCAAGGAGGATATAATAAAAACTTTCATGAAGATCATTGGACAAATTAAATTTGATTCCTTGTAATAGTTTTGAAACATGATGATAGTAATATGTGAGTCATGTTAGTGAGTAATTATGCTTAGTAGGAATATTGGTGTTAAGGTTTGTGATTCCCTATGCATGCACCAAAGTCAATAGTTATGCAATGAAGTTACATCCTACTTGTGGTGCATTATTCGGTGTTAGTTATGTTCAATGCTCACTTATGTGAATTTTCGTTTCTTGGTTTGGTTGCTTTCCAATCTATTTGCTAGCCTCCATTTGTACTAAGTAGAAATACTACTTGTGCATCTAAAATCCTTAAACCAAGTTTTGCCTTATGAGTCCACCATACCTACCTATATGCGGTATTTCCATGCCGTTCCAAGCAAATTTGTATGTGCCATCTCTAAATTTTCAAAATAAATTTTCTCTTTTGTGTGCCCGTACCGCTCATGAAACGGTGGGGAGTGTCCAATATTTTTCCATGCTAGATGTGTTATTCTCAAGATGAGTGTTTATTCACTTGTCATTGCACGAGAGTGCGCCGGTAATAGGGATGCCCATTCCCGAAATGAAAAAGAAAAAAATATTTACTTTATGTTATCAAATAATAAATTCCTTGGAAAGTGTTGGTATGGAAGGCAACCGTGGATACGGTCCGCCATGGAAAGTGAAAGTTTGATGGAAAAAGGAATAAACTTTATTTTCTGTTTGGGAACCGCCTATGATATATCTAGCATGGAAAGTATTGTGAGCTACTTTGTCGTTTTCGTTGACAGGAAAAGCATGCCACCCAAAATATTTTCTCTCTCTCAATTTAAACCTTCAGCTCTGGCACCTCTACAAATCCCTACTTCCCTCTGCGAAGGGCCTATTTTTTTACTTTATGCATTTTTATTTTTTGCTTTGAGTCTCCATCTTCTCTTATAAGCACCAACTAGGGGGCACTATGATCGTACTTGAGCATTGGGCATAGTTAATATTTGAGTGTGTTTCATGAATGGATCAATGATTGAGCATGATGGGCTTGGGATAACTTTCTTTATTGTTGATATTTTGTAAGACATGGTTGCTTGTTGACATGCTTGAGTATTGAAGTCATTATGTTAAAACTAGACTATTGCTTTGAATCATTATAAGTCCAAATGTCCATGCTATAGAAAAGAAAAGAATGTGATGAACATGTTAGGCAGCATTCCACATCAAAAATTCTGTTTTTATCATTTACCTACTCGAGGACGAGTAGGAATTAAGCTTGGGGATGCAGATACGTCTCCAACGTATCTATAATTTTTGCTTGTTCCATGCTGTTATATTATCATTCTTGGATGTTTTACAATCATTTTATAACAACTTTATATCATTTTTTGGGACTAACCTATTGACATAGTGCCAAAGTGCCAGTTGCTGTCTTTGCTTGTTTTTTACTTCGCAGAAAATCAATACCAAATGGAGTCCAATCGCGACGAAACTTTTTGGAGATTTTTTCTGGACCAGAAGACACCCAATGGGCCAAACAACAGCTGTAGAGGTGGGCTGTGGAGAGCACAACCCACCAGGGCGCACCAGGAGGGCCCCGACGCGCCCTGATGGGTTGTGCCCTCCTCGGCCCCCTTCCGCTCCGCCTCTGATGCCTATAAATTCCCAAATATTCCAAAAACCCTAGGGGATTCGACGAAACACAATTCCAGCCGCCGCAAGTTCCAGAACCGCGAGATCCAATCTAAACACCATCATGGAGGGGTTCATCTTCCTCATAGGTGCCTCTCCGATGATGCGTGGGTAGTCCACCATAGACCTACGGGTCCGTAGGCAGTAGCTAGATGGCTTCCTCTCTCGGTCTTATGATTCTCAATACAATGGTCTCTTGGAAATCTATTTGATGTAAAAATTTGCGGTGTGTTTGTTGGGATCCGATGAATTTTGAGTTCATGGTCAGTTTCTATCCATGAATATTATTTGAGTCTTCTTTGATCTCTTATATGCATGATTACTTATAGCCTCGTATTTCTTCTTCGAATTTTTGGTTTAGTTAGGCCGACTAGATCGATTTTTCTTGCCATGGGAAGAGGTGCTTTGTGATGGGTTCGATCTTGCGGTGTTCTTTCCCAGTGACGGAAGGGGCAGCAAGACACGCATGTATCGTTGCTATTAAGGATAACAAGATGGGGTCTATTCCTACATGAATAGATCTTGTCTACATCATGTCATCGTTCTTATTGCATTACTCCGTTTTTCCATGAACTTAATACACTAGATGCATGCTAGATAGCGGTCGATGTGTGGAGTAATAGAGGTAGATGCAAGCAGGAGTCGGTCTATCTATCTTGGACGTGATGCCTATATAATGATCATCGCCTTGGATATCGTCATGACTATTCGATTTTGTATCAATTTCCCAACAGTAATTTGTTCACCCACTGTGCGCTATACTCATGAGAGAAGCCACTAGTGAACCCTACGGCCCCCGGGTCTACTTTTCCATCATATTGCTTTCCGATCTACGTTTTTTGCAATCTTTGTTTTCAGATCTACAAAACCAAAAACCCAAAAATATATTGCTGCATATTTACTTTTTTTTATTTGTGTTCTTGAGAGATCTATCTCTGCTATCCATCACTACCTAATCTATCTTATTACCGTAGAGAGATTGACAACCTCTCTTTCGCGTCGGGTTGCAAGTATTTGTTGTTTGTGTGCAGGTGTTGATTATTGGGTGGCGGTGATCCTCCTACTGGTTCGATAACCTTGGTTTCATAACTGAGGGAAATACTTACCGTCGCTACGCTGCATCATCCCTTCCTCTTTGGGGAAATACCGACGCAGTCTCAAGCCACGTCAGTAGGTCATCATCGTGTACTCGATACCCCATCATCAATACAACCAAAGCAGGACGTAGGGTTTTACCTCTTCGAGAGGGCCCGCTGGGTAAACATCGTCTCCCTAAGCCTCATGTTACCACTGATCCTAGATCCACAGCTCGGGACCCCCTACCTGAAATCAGACGGTTTTAGTACCGACATTGGTGGCCCATGAAGGTACACTTGTGCGGTCGACTCGGAGCAATGGAATCATCGATCTACGATAAAAACCTAGACGACACATCCTCTGGACCAAAATTCCCCATCGCTGGATCAACCGACGAAGGGAACACATTACCTGTTTCTCTTCAGGAAAACCCAACGCAGATCACAAGTATCAGGTGGCGGCAGCTCCGTCTCGTGAAACGCGATAAAATTTTCTCTTTGATTTTTTTTCTCTGAATATGTGAATTTATAGGAGTGGAATTAGGGTCGGGGGAGCCTCGTGGGCCCCACAAGCCATCAGGGCGCGCCTAGGGGGTTGGCGCGCTCTGTTGGCTTGTGGCCCACAAGCAGCCCCCCTCCGATAAATCTTCGCTCCATAATTCATTATTTATTCCAAAAATAATTCACAAAAAGTTTCATCCAATTCCAGGAACTTTTATTTCTGCACAAAAATAACACCAAGGTAGTGCTGCTGAAAACAACATCAGTCCAGGTTAGTTCCATTCAAATCATGCAAATTAGAGTTCAAAACCAGAGCAAAAGTGTTTGGAAAAGTAGATACGTTGGAGACGTATCAACTCCCCAAGCTTAACTCATTGCTTGTCCTCAAGCAATTCAATTGATAAACTGAAAGTGATAAAGAAAACTTTTACAAACTCTTTTGTTCTCGTCGTTATACACATGCTTAGCTAGTGTTCACGTTTTCAGCATAAATCATAAGTAACCATATCCATGGTAACAATTAAACATCATATTCACTCATGGCAATACATAACCAACTAGCAAGCAATAATAAGATATCTCACATGCCAACAATTTGTCAAAACAATCATGGTATAATATGGTGACATGGTATTTCGCTAGCCCTTTCCGTGACCACAAAACAAAAATGCAAAGCACCTCCGAGGTTGAAGCAGAGACTAAACATTATAATTCAGGGTAGAAAAGATCCAGTCATGCTCATATCCAACATTAACTAGACTCAATGCATAAGAATGACAATAGTGCTCTCCGGTCTGGTGATTTTAGTAAAAAGGTGATAACTCAACATAAAACTAAATAGATAGGCCCTTCACAGAGGGAAGCATTGATTTGCAGAGGTGCTAGAGCTCAAGGTTTAAAACAGGATTGAAATTGTAGTTTTTGGGTGGTGCCCTTTTCCTGTCAATGTCACGACAAAGGATTTCAATATCTTCCATGCTAAACACATTATTGGCGGTTCCCAAGCGGAATTGTAAAGTTTACTCTCATCCACCAAACATACACAAGCCATGGCTGACCGAATCCACGGATGCCCTCCTGTTGGAAATATGCCCTAGAGGCAATAATAAAGTGATTATTATTATATTTCCTTGATCATGATAATAGTTTATTATCCATGCTATAATTGTATTTATTAGAAACTCAAATACATGTGTGGATACATAGACAACACCGTGTCCCTAGTGAGCCTCTACAGGACTAGCTCGTTGATCAAAGATGGTCAAGGTTTCCTTGCCATAGACATGAGTTGTCATTTGATAACGGGATCACATCATTAGGAGAATGATGTGATGGACAAGACCCAAACTATGAACGCAGCATATGATCGTGTCAAGTTTATTGCTATTGTTTTCTGCATGTCAAGTATCTGTTTCTATGACCATGAGATCATGCAACACACTAACACTGGAGGAGTACCTTGTGTGTATCAAACGTCGCAACGTAACTGAGTGACTATAAAGATGCTCTACAGGTATCTCCGAGGGTGTCTGTTGAGTTGGCATGGATCAAGACTGGGATTTGTTACTCCGTGTGACGGAGAGGTATCTCAGGGCCCACTCGGTAATACAAGATCATATTGAGCTTGCAAGCAAAGTGACTAAAGAGTTAGCCATAGGATCTTGTATTACGGAACAAGAAAAGAGACTTGCCGGTAACGAGATTGAACTAGGTATGGAGATACCGACGATCGAATCTCGGGCAAGCAACATACCGATGAACAAAGGGAATGGAGTACGGGATTAACTGAATCCTTGACATCATGGTTTGACCGATAAATATCTTCGTAGAATGTGTGGGAACCAATATGGGCATCCAGGTCCCGCTATTGGTTATTGACCGTAGAGGTGTCTCGGTCATGTCTGCATAGTTCTTGAACCCGCTGGGTCTGCACACTTAACGTTTAGTGACGATTAGGTATTGTTGAGTTATATATGTTGGTGACGGAAAGTTGTTCGGAGTCCTGGATGAGATCCTGGACGTCACGAGGAGTTCCGGAATGGTCCAGAGGTAAATATTGATATATAGGAAGTTGGTATTCGAGTTTCGGAAAAGTTCCGGGACCTACCGGTTTTATGACGGAGATGCCGGAAGTGTTCCGGGGGTCCACCGGGGGTCCACCTGCCCCGGCGGGTCCCATGGGCTATGAGAGGGGGCGCACCAGCCCCTGGTGGGCGGGCCGCCCCTCCCACTCAAGGCCCATGCGGCTAGGTCTAGGGTTGGTCCAAGAGGGGGGGGCCGCACCACTTGCCTTGGGGTCCAAGGCACCCCCATGGCCGCCGCCCCCATCTAGGCTGCCGCCCCCTAGGGGTGGGAACCCTAGGGCGCCGCCCCCTCCTCCTCTCCTCCTATATATATGTGATGGGAGGGAGGGCCGCAACACCTTAAGCCGTGGTGCAGCCTCTCCCTCTCACAATCTTTTATGATTGTGAGCCCCCATCAAATATTATATGTCAAAATTGTTGACGTTGGACGAGGAAGACAATGTAATGATATATGTTTGTTCATATCCACATAGAAGTTATATTGTCATAGATCCTTTAACATGTGGTGCTTGCCCAATATCTTTGCTAGCCAAAAATTCTGCACTAAGTAGAGATACTACTTGTGCATCCAAAAACCCAAACCAAACTCTTTCTTTGAGTGTCCACCATACCTACCCATGGATCAAGAAAGATCCTTCAAGTAAGTTGTCATCGGTGCAATAAGGCAATAAAAATTGCTTCTAAAAGTGTTTTGATCAATTAGTGTAAGAGAAAATTGAGCGTTATACGAACTTATGATGGCAAAGTAATAAAAGCGACGGACTGCATAATAAAGGTTGCTATCATAGGGGGCAATATAGCGTGACGTTCTTTTACATTAAGGGATTGGGCATATAAACCAATAAGCGCATGACAACCTCTGCTTCCTGAGGGAGTCCGGGATTAAGTGGTCCTCGGACTGCCGACTTATTTCTCATAGGCCGGGCTCGTGGCCGCGCGCTGAGTATGGGATTGATTGAAGGCCCCGTCGCCAGGGAGGAGACCTCAAGAGCCGTGGCGTGTCTGTCAAGTTGGAGATAGTAGATTAGGCAAGTTTTTTCCCTCCGGTGGGCAACTGACCATGTGTAACCCTAATAACCCCTGGTGTCTATATAAGCCAGAGGGTTTTAGATCGTAGGACAGAGAAACTCATCTAGGGTTTTAGCTAGTCGATCTCGAGGTAGATCAACTCTGTAACCTTCATACCATCAATATAATCGAGCAGGACGTAGGGTTTTACCTCCATAGGAGGGCCCGAACCTGGGTAAACATCGTCCCCTTGTTACCATCGTTCCTAGACTCATAGCTCGGGACCCCCTACCCGAGATCCGCCGGTTTTGACACCGACATTGGTGCTTTCATTGAGAGTTCTGCTGTGATCACCAAAAGAATCGATGGCTCGCCTTCTCATAAACCATGGAGTCTGCGGTCAGGATGCCTCCGTCCCTGGATGGACCCCCGCAGGCGGCAGCGCCCTGTCGCGTGCCGATCTGACTGACCATCTTGGCCAGATCGGAAGTTTCTTCCCCGATCAAGGAATCAGATTTGGGAACCTAGAGTTCGCTGCTGATTCACGGAGAGAACTTGTTTGGATGAGGCCCTCAACTCCCACGGAGGAGCCCGAAGAGCCCGACGCCTTGACGCCGGAAGCCTCGGGCATCACCTCTGAGGTGACCTCTGCCCTCGGGCTGTCTAGAACGCCCAACCCAGTCGCTGTACCCGGATCCACCATGACCGGACATAATCTGTATTCGTTGTCAAGCGGTTCCGGAACCGTGACGCTGCGGATTTACCCCGAGCGCTTCGGCAACACGTGCTCCGTCAGCGTCTCGTCCTTGAACGAGCTACTGGATCAGATCCGAACCATGGGCATGGCTGACGACCAGACCCCGGTCTATGACCGGATCGGGCTTAAACCTGATGAGAGGGAGATTCGCACCCCCTCGGCCACTCACCTAGTCGCCACCGTCGAGTGTCCGGATGGAGGCTCATCCCTCCAACAATCGGAACTAAAAACGGTTTATATCCCAATTTCCGATCATCAAGATCTCTCTTGTGACCCGGGCTCTGGAGTTCGCTCCGGAAAAAGTTCGGGATCGATCCCCGATCTAGCGCGCAATTCGAACCCCGCGCCGAACCCCGTGACTCCGGACTCACATCATGGCACGGAACTGAAAATTTTCCCACCCACCACCCAAGTCGAGCACTCAAGCATCGTAGGAGAGTCCAAGTCTGCGGACCTACGGGATGTCAAACAATTACCAGGGGAGTCGGTTCATCATTATTGGGCTAGACTCCTCCTCGTTAGAGACAACGTACCAGGCTCTAGTGACCAGGAGATAATGGCAACCTTCCGTCGCAATTGTCATAATGAAGGGATCCTTAATGCCCTATCCCGTCGACACATTCGCGGTTTCATCGAGCTGTCAGATCTGATACAAAAATACTGTGCCATGGAGAGCACCTGGCAAGCCGAACGGCTACTTTTGGAATCAGACTTTACCGAACACCCTAGAGGAGATCGGAAAAAGCGCATACCCCCGAATCGGCTAGCCGAACGCGAACCCGCCAAAAAGAGAAATAGACCCCCTACGGGGGCCAGAACTGTCCTTGACGGACTATTGGACAAGCCATGCCCTATACATTCAGTATTGCTGAACACAAGCCCGACTCACAGCCTTAGAGCTTGCTGGGTCGTCAGGAAGGTCGCAAAAAGCGGAGAGGCCATCCTCGAGGCACTACCGCCGAACAGGCGCTCCACAACGCCACCAGAACACAATGCTGAAGTCCTGACGATCTACAAAACGTTCCCTTCTGGGAACAGGAGGAAAAGAGCTCTTAGAGAACTCGAACAGGTCTACCATGTGGCGACAACAAGTTCATGGGCAGACATACCAATCACCTTTGGAGACACTGACCAACCAACCATCCGTCCGGGTCGAACACCGGCCGCACTGGTCCTGAACCCCATCGTCGACGGTTTTAGACTACAGAAGGTGCTAATGGATGGTGGCAGTGGTTTAAACCTCATCTACGAAGACACCCTGGAAAAAATGCAGTTCGATCGATCTCGCATCGAGCAAAGCAACACAACCTTCCGGGGGATCATCCCTGGGAAAGAGGCGCGTTGTTCAGGGCGTATCACCCTGGACGTAGTGTTCGGCACGCCCAAAAACTACCGATCTGAAGAGCTTCTCTTCCATATCGTGCCCTTCCCCAGTGGCTACCACGCCCTGTTGGGGCGTGACGCCTTCACAAAATTCCAGGCTATACCCCATTATGGGTATATGAAGCTCAAGATGCCAGGCCCGAACGGGGTAATCACAATCGCCGGTGATCCGAATATAGCCCTTCGAGCCAAGAACAAAACAGCAGCGCTCGCCCTCGAGGCACTAGCTGAGACCTTTGCTGCAGAAGAATTGACCGCACTCCGGTCAACAGTGGACAAGGACAATGTGATCCTTAGCAAAAGGCCCAAACCCACGTCCTTTAAACCTGCAAAAGAAATTGTTAAATTTCAGGTACACCCAACGGACCCTAATAAGACAGCGTCCATCGGAGCTCAGCTGGACCCCATGATGGACGAGGTGCTGCGAGCATTCTTACCAGAAAACTGGGACATCTTCGCCTGGCATCCTTCCGATATGCCAGGAATCCCACGGCGGCTGGCAGAACACAGTCTGAATATAATCCCAGGCTTCAAGCCCGTCAAACAGACTCTACGCCGCTTTTTCGAGCCTAAACGACAAGCTATGGGAGAAGAACTAGCCAAATTGCTAGAGGCCGGATTCATACGGGAGATCAAGCACCCCGAATGGCTGGCAAACCTGGTGATGGTACCAAAGAAAGACAAATCCTGGCGGCTGTGCGTCGACTTCAAAGACCTTAACAAGGCCTGCCCTAAGGACCCTACCACGCATAGACCAGATTATTGACGCCACAGCCGGACACGATTCCCTGTGCTTCCTTGACGCTTACTCCGGATACCATCAGATCAAAATGAAGGAATCCGATCAAGCTGCAACCACATTCATCACCCCCTACGGGCCATTTTGCTTCAACACAATGCCTTTCGGGCTAAAAAATGCAGGGACTACATACCAGCGCATGATCTAGACCTGTCTCGAGAAACAGGTTGGCAAAACAGTCGAGGCATACGTGGACGACGTGGTCATCAAAACCAAACACATCAGCCAGTTGATCGACAACCTAAGGCAAACCTTTGCCAGCTTACGTGAGTACGATATACGACTCAATCCAGAGAAATGCGTATTCGGAGTTCCCGCTGGTAAGCTGCTCGGATTCATTGTTTCCCATAGAAGAATAGAAGCGAATCCGGCTAATATCCGCGCCCTATCGGAACTTGCAATTCCCATAGAGCTAAAGCATGTCCAAAAGTTGGCAGGTTGTGTGGCGGCGTTAAGCCGCTTCATTTCTCGTCTCGGTGAAAAGGCTTTACCGCTCTACAGGCTGCTGAAACGGACCAACAATTTCGAATGGACCGATGAAGCAGCTGCCGCGTTAGAGGAAATTAAAACACTGCTGGCAAGCAACCCCATACTCACAGCACCCGGCGCCGGTGAACCAATGTTATTGTACATATCGGTCACCAACCAAGTGGTTAGCGCAGCGCTCGTCGTCGAACGAGAGGAGGAGGGTCACAAATTCCGGATACAGAAGCCGGTTTACTATGTGTCAGAAGTGCTAACGCAATGCAAGTCCAGATACCCGCATTACCAGAAGATAGCCTATACAGTATTTATGGCGTCACGGAAACTAAGACACTACTTTCAAGAGTGTTCGGTCACGGTGGCATCCGAAGCACCCCTAAACGATATAATCAATAACAGGGACGCCACCGGCCGCATAGCCAAATGGGCCATTGGACTCCTTTCTTTCGAAATCGCCTATAAGCCACGACGAGCTATTAAATCTCAGGTGTTGGCAGATTTCCTCGCCGAATGGACAAAGGCCGAGCTCCCCAGGGAATATAGTACATACTCCCATTGGACGATGTACTTCGACGGATCCAAGACACTGGCCGGACTGGGGGCTGGAGTTATTCTCACATCCCCCACAGGCGACAACGTCCGATACGTGTTGCAAATCATGTATGCCGATTCCAACAATGCAGCCGAATATGAGGCACTTCTGCACGGTCTTCGGATGGCAGCTTCGATGGGCATACAACGGCTGGAGGCACGGGGAGACTCGAACCTGGCCATCTCTCAAATCAACGGCGAATTCGATGCCAAAAACCCGAAGATGGCGGCATATAGAGACGCCGTCCTTAAAATATTTGCACGGTTCGAGGGGCTGGAATTCCATCACGTCGCTAGAGACAACAACCAGGCCGCTGACTTACTGGCCCGCATGGGGGCCAAACGCGACCCTGTCCCAAAAAACACCTTCCTTGAGCGGCTCTTCAAGCCATCGGTGGTTTGGCAAGACGATAATAAGGGCGCCGGATCCATCAGCGCGGAAGAGGGTGTTCCCCCTATAAATGAACCAGACGATCAAATCATCGGTGGCTCCGTAATGGACGAAACGCCTTCGGCTCATGAGGTCATGGCAATAATCGCACCATGGACCGAGCCCTTCCTCGCTTACCTTCTTCGCCAAGAACTCCCTGACGATCAGACAGAGGCGAGACGCATAATTCGGCGATCCAAGGCCTATAAAGTCCACGAAGGTGAGTTATACAAGAAAAGCACCACCGGAGTACTTCAGCGGTGCATATCTGAGGAAGAAGGAAAGCAGCTCTTGGCCGAAGTCCACGCAGGAATGGGTGGCCATCACGCCGCGGCAAGGGCCTTAGTAAGCAAGGCCTTTCGGGCTGGTTTCTTCTGGCCCACCGCCCGAGCAGACGCCCAGTCACTCATCCAGCATTGCGTGGGATGTCAACTCTTTGCAAATCAAAGTCACATGCCCCCAACCGCTCTTCAGACTATTCCGGTCACTTGGCCTTTTGCGGTCTGGGGGCTGGATATGGTCGGACCACTTAAAGGGGGGGACCAAGAAGAATAAATATCTACTGGTCATGGTTGACAAGTTCACCAAATGGATCAAAGCAAAACCTGTCAAATCGGCCAAGTCCGGACTAGTAATCGACTTTATATCCGGCGTGGTACACCGTTACGGCGTCCCGCATAGTATAATAACGGATAATGGATCCAACTTCACCGCCCAGGAAGTAAAGGACTAGTGCGCAAAAATGGGCATCAAGCTCGACTACGCATCGGTGTATCACCCGCAGACCAATGGACAAGTCGAACGGGCCAACGGCCTCATCATGAGTGGTATTAAACCACGTCCGGTCCGATCTCTCCATGAGACCGACTGCCATTGGGTAGAGGAGCTCGACTCCGTTCTGTGGGGCCTGCGTACCACCCCGAATCGATCAACGGGATACACACCGTTTTTCATGGTCTACGGGGCAGAAGCAGTCCTTACCTGTGATATTATTCACGACGCACCAAGGGTGCGCATGTACGAAGAAAAGGAGGCCGAGTTAGATCGGCAGGACGACTTGGACGCCTTAGAAGGAGAGCGCGACATAGCTCGGGCTCGCTCCACTTTCTACCAACAGCAGGCCCGGCGTTACCAGAGCAGGGAGGTCAGGGCAAAAGCATATAACGTGGGCGAACTCGTCTTACGACTCTCGGAGAAGCAGAAGCATAAACTCAATCCCAAATGGGAGGGCCCCTTCATAATCGACGAAGTACTCGTAGGAGGGGCTTACCGTCTTCGAAACCCGCTGGATAACCGCCTCGAACCAAACCCATGGAACGCAGCTCGCCTTCGGCGCTTCTATGGCTAGACCGGTGTCGTCTTACTTTTTATCCTCCTTTTTCTTTCCTTTCTTTTTCATTTCCCTTCCCTCCTACTTTGATTTTTGGCAGGTTCGGATTTTTTCTTCCCAAGTCTTCGGCTAAACCGAGCTAGTGTTAAGATTTTCGGCATACATCGTCAAATGTTAAAACCGAATAAAACACCTGGGGGCTTCTTCCCGAAGACAATGATTATATATTTTAAGCATCTATTCACATTTCCTATTGATACGTCCATTTTGCATCATGCTTTTATATTGATATTTATTGCATTATGGGCTGTTATTACACATTATGGTACAATACTTATGCCTTTTCTCTCTTATTTTACAAGGTTTACATGAAGAGGGAGAATGCCGGCAGCTGGAATTCTGGACTGGAAAAGGAGCAAATATGAGAGACCTATTCTGCACAACTCCAAAAGTCCTGAAAAGTTACGGAGAATTATTTTGGAATATATAAAAAATATTGGGCAAAAGAAATACCAGAGGGGACCCACCAGGAGGCCACAAGCCTGGGGGGCGCGCCCTACCCCCCTGGGCGCGCCCCTGTGGCTTGTGGGCCCCCTGGCAGGCCTCCGGTGCCCATCTTCTGCTATATGGAGGGTTTTGACCTGGAAAAAATCATAAGAGAGCTTTTGGGACAAAGCGCCGCTGTCTCGAGGCGGAACTTGGGCAGAAGCAATCTAGGGCTCCGGCGGAGCTGTTCTGCCGGGGAAACTTCCCTCTCAGAGGGGGAAATCGAAGCCATCGTCATCACCAACGATCCTCTCATCGAGAGGGGGTCAATCTCCATCAACATCTTCACCAGCACCATCTCCTCTCCAAACCCTAGTTCATCTCTTGTATCCAATCTTTGTCTCAAAACCTCAGATTGGTACCTGTGGGTTGCTAGTAGTGTTGATTACTCCTTGTAGTTGATGCTAGTTGGTTTACTTGGTGGAAGATCATATGTTCAGATCCTTAATGATAATTAATACTCCTCTGATTATGAACATGAATATGCTTTGTGAGTAGTTACGTTTGTTCCTGAGGACATGGGATAAGTCTTGTTATAAGTAATCATGTGAATTTGGTATTCGTTCGATATTTTGATGAGATGTATGTTGTCTCTCCTCTAGTGGTGTTATGTGAACGTCGACTACATGACACTTCACCATTATTTGGGCCTAGGGGAAGGCATTGGGAAGTAATAAGTAGATGATGGGTTGCTAGAGTGACAGAAGCTTAAACCCTAGTTTATGCGTTGCTTCGTAAGGGGCTGATTTGGATCCATATGTTTCATGCTATGGTTAGATTTATCTTAATTCCTTTTTCATAGTTGCGGATGCTTGTGAGAGAGGTTAATCATAAGTGGGAGGCTTGTCCAAGTAAGGGCAGCACCCAAGCACCGGTCCACCCACATATCACATTATCAAAGTAACGAACGTGAATCATATGAGCATGATGAAAACTAGCTTGACAGAAATTCCCATGTGTCCTCGGGAGCGCTTTGCTTTATATAAGAGTTTGTCCAGGCTTGTCCTTTGCTACAAAAAGGATTGGGCCACCTTGCTGCACCTTTGCTACATTTGTTACTTGCTATCCGTTACGAATTATCTTATCACAAAACTATCTGTTTCCGATAATTTCAGTGCTTGCACAGAATACCTTACTGAAAACTGCTTGTCATTTCCTTCTGCTCCTCGTTGGGTTCGACACTCTTACTTATCGAAAGGGCTACGATAGATCCCCTATACTTGTGGGTCATCACCTGTGTATGCATGTTTCCCTTGTCGATTTTGAAGCCATTATATGCATCAATTCGAAATAAGATTTTTGCTGAGCTGGGTTGCCTCGCTCCTGTGTTTACCCTCGACGTTCCCGATTGTTCGGCTAGAGGGTAAAGGGAGCACCTCTGCGATTGCTACGACCGGGTTATCCGGATGCGTACCTCAGACGGGTGAAGCCAAAAGCTAGCTATCTTTAGCAGGAAATTGGTCGGCTACGACGGAAGCAACAAATAAAATTATGGTTGTTATTACCATTACTCGGGCCTCTTTTCCCAAAAAAGCCATTAATCGCATACTAGCAGTATATGGCCTTACTATCCACGATTTTCGTGGCAACCTAAAGGAAGGCACCGATAGAGGTACTATTTTCTTTGGAAGATGTTTCTTACTCTAAGCATTAATATAACATATCTCCCTGTGCATCTTCTGTCTGTTCGCACCAAATGGCCGGATTGCCTGGTTCCTCAAAAGAATTCCTTCTTATCAAGGGATGTTTTATCAGGAACACTCTCAAGCTCGTAGCACAGGAGGTAGAAGCCGATGGCCGGTTAAGACAAAGTTTACAACACAGACGGAGCAATTTTTTTGATTTTAAGTACATAGTTACATAATATCACACATCTGGCTGCCGGTCGAGATTGTCTATTAAGGCATCCAGGGCGCAATCTTCCTACGAGAGACGAGCGGCATGCATCACTTGGTCGTACACCAAGTAAAGTGGCACTTCTTGCCCATCAGGCCCCGCTGGCCCAACCCGGGGCATATGCTCGGGGTTAAGACCAGTATAACGAGTCTTGATGATCGCCCACGCTTCTCGTGCTCCCTCCCGGCAGGCCGATGTCTTCCATAGCTCGAACCGACTCCGGGCTTCCTTGAACCGATCGGCTAGTTCGGTCATCCCTTCCGGAGGTTTCTCGGCAGGCCATAACGCTTTTATCATGCTCCTCATGGCCTTCCGAGCCCGCTCATGCACGGCGGACATTTCCTTCAAAAGGCTCCCCCAGTAGGATCCGATCTCCTCTTCAGGCCGCCCGGTAAGCAGACCTATACATAAGACAAGGCATGTCCATTACACTTCATGTGGGAGAGATACCCTTCGGCGTATAATCACACTTACCGAACATGCCTCTCTGTAATTTCCGGTTCTCTTCTTGGCTCTGGGCCAATTGAGTCTTTAAACTCTCAATTTCGTCGGCCTGCTGCTTGTTTTCCGCCTGGAGGCGTTTCTTCTCCTCCAGGTTTCGTTGCAACGAAAGGCAGCCGGCCTCATACTGGGACTCGGCGTATCTCTGAGATTCTCGGGCTGCATCTAAATCTTTTTGCAACTGCCCTATAGATTCAGCTGCTAAAAAATACCCAAGCGTCAGCATGGGATTATATACTAACATCAGCAGAATAGATCTACTTACCATGCGCCTCCCGGGTAAACTTCTTCACTTGTTCAAGTTCGGCCTTCACGGCTTCAACCTGTGTTTGGCTCGTTTCCAATTCACTGGCCAGTCGCTCGTTCTGCTGCCTTGAGGCCTGCGTCATCCATCAAACAACTTACGGATCCTTAACTCGGTCGTCCCGACCAGTTCAAGGCTCGGGGGCTACTGGGTTTACATATGTATCCGGATTCTTAAAATCAATCACTCACCTTCAGGCTGGATGATATCAGTTTCATGCCTTCCCCGAGCCCAGCTCGGGCAGCTCCAATGTGCACGTCTGCCGAACATAAAGCATTGAACTCTTGTTCGGAAAACGCCGGGTGGGGCAGGGCTTCTCGTCGCCGCCGGTGGTTCATCGCACTCTCTGCTTCGGATTTAGTGACTGATACCGCGTCCTCGGAATTTTCAGGGGACGGATTGACCACAGGGACCTCCGCGGCAGGTTCGGCGTTAGCAGAAGACCTTGATTCATGAGTATTGTCGGGCATCCCGGCAACGTCCTCGGCAGAGGATGGTTGTACACTTTTCCTGAGTATTTCGAAATGAGATCTTCTGTGAGATCCTAATAACAGTAGATTAAGCGGCCGAACGAAGTACCTTTTGATTGGACGAGTGGTCGGCGCCGGCTCCACGGCCGGCTCGCATGAAGGACTCCTATCAATGCCCGGTCCGGGCATTGTTGCTGAAGCCGACGTTCGCCGCGAGGACCGGCGACGCTTGGGAGCAGAAGCCGGCATATTTGGGTCGACGGAGGACGTCTGCCTTTTACGGGAAGAATTTTTCTTCTTACCCGTAGTGGAGGATGGGAGTGACCCGGGATGATCGGCTATGATAGCCACCTTGGATCGATCAAGGCCCTCTTGGTAAAAGACCCCGTCTTCATACTCCATTGACAGCTCCGGATCGTCATGGAATCCTAGATCGTCATCACGAGAATAGATCTCTGGTTGGGGGTCCGGACAGTTGATTGTCTCGACAAAGCTCCTCCATTCCTGTTTGTGCAGATTAAAAGCTTTGGTCAAAAAGGGCAAATAAAAACCCGAACTCAGGTCGCAAAGTCGAAAGACTTACCCATTCGATGGGGTTGTAACTCGAGTAGCCCTCCTTAACCGGTAGCCAAGCAAAGTCTTCTTTTTCTCCTTTGTACAGGTCGGCAAGTGCGGCTACTAATGCCGCCTGATTAGCAGGGCCCAGCCATCGGGAGCGAGTTGTGTCACTCGTTCCGTTATAACACTACAGAGGATGTATCCTTTGCTGAAGAGGTTGAACGCATCGGGTGATGGCGGCGGCCATCACGTCAATCATGGTCAGATTGTGATGAGCCAGAATTCTTATGTGGGCGGCCAAGCGTTGAACTTCAGTACCGTCCTCTTGGGACGAACTCTTCGGTCGCCAATTGTACCTTTTCCTCAAAGGGGCGTCGGAGTATTCGGGCAAACCCCTTCGAGCTGGGTCGAATAGGGGAACGTCCTCGATGTAGAACCATTCCGAAGACCACTCTTCGGATTCCTTCTTCGGTGTCCCCACTGGGTACCCTGTCCCGGCTATGCGACAAACTTCAGCTCCTCCGACTTCCCGAATTGTCTCACCTCGAGTTCGAGGGACGAGGCAGAAGTACTTCCTCCATAGTTCAAAATGGGCCTCGCAGCCCAGAAACATTTTGCAAAGAGCAACAAAGCCCGAGATATGCAGAATAGATCCGGGGGTAAGATGATGGAGCTGGATCCCATAGAACTCCAGTAATCCCCTCAGGAAAGGATGAATGGGGAACCCTAGGCCCCGTAAGAGGAAAGGCACGAAGCATACTCGCTCACCCTTGTTAGGGTTGGGGAAGTTCTCCGCGAAGGCTTCGTTGTCAAAGGAAGTCAAGCCGGCGTGGGTAGCCGCCAGATCCGAGGAGGGAAGATACCCTTGGGTCTCGAGGTCACGCAGCCAAAGGAGGGATACAGAACAACTTGCCCAATCCCCAGGGCGAGAGCCGTAAGGACGCGAGGAAGAGCTGGGGGCGCTCGCCATGTTTTTGTGGTGGTCTCTCGCTTGAAGTTTTCTGACGGGGAAGAAGAAGAAGAAGATGTGACCCAGACCGCGATTTGACTTGTTTAAATAAGTGGTGCCTCCCTTGCGGGAGGGGCAGTCTTGTAAAAAGCTGCCGGGCCGCTCGTCTCCCCCCGGTGCACGAGGATCGAGAAGCGCTGAAGGTTATTACAGTGGGTGCCGCAAATTCTCAGCGTTTGAGAATTCTCCGATGACGGGATGGTTGCCAAGCTAGAAGGGATAGAGGGACTCGCCTCGCAAGCCAAAGACTTCAACACACAAGATTGTCCGGATATACCTCGGCATTGGAGGCTAGTCCGGGAGCTACTGAGGGAGTCCGGGATTAAGGGGTCCTCGGACTGCCGACTTATTTCTCATAGGCCGGGCTCGTGGGCCGCTCGCTGAGTATGGGATTGATTGAAGGCCCCGTCGCCAGGGAGGAGACCTCAGGAGCCGTGGCGTGTCTGTCAAGTTGGAGATAGTAGATTAGGCAAGTTTTTTCCCTCCGGTGGGCAACTGACCATGTGTAACCCTAATAACCCCTGGTGTCTATATAAGCCAGAGGGTTTTAGATCGTAGGACAGAGAAACTCATCTAGGGTTTTAGCTAGTCAATCTCGAGGTAGATCAACTCTGTAACCTTCATACCATCAATATAATCGAGCAGGACATAGGGTTTTACCTCCATAGGAGGGCCCGAACCTGGGTAAACATCGTCTCCTTCGTCCCCTTGTTACCATCGTTCCTAGACTCACAGCTCGGGACCCCCTACCCGAGATCCGCCGGTTTTTACACCGACACTTCCCTCTACGAAGGGCATATCTTTTACTTTTATGCACTTACTTTTATGAAAAGAGTCAAAGTATTTCTTCCCTATTCCTTTTTACTTTTTTATTTTGCAAGCATCATGTGGTGAGGAAAGATCTAGGCACATATATCCAGTTGGATATGGGTGGGCATGAGTTATTATTGTTGACATCACCCTTGAGGTGAGTAAGTTGGGAGGCAAAACTATAAGCCCCTATCTTCCTACGTGTCCGGTTGAAACTTTTTGTTCATGGGTATGCCGTGAGCGTTAGCAATCATAGAAGACTAAATGATGGTTGAGTATGTGGACTTGCCAAAAGGCTCCTACATGAGACCCTTCCTGAAAATATGATGAATTGTAGTTGCAGAGTTGACTGAGAACATAGTTTGTTGGTTCCCAATAAGGTTTATGCTTCATACTTCTATGTTGTGATGAATTGTTACTTGTTCATGAGAAGCTTATGATAGAAATATGTTGAAATAAGTCCCTATGTTAGAATTTGTTGCTGTTATGTTAATAAGCATGATGCTTCTATGTCTGTATTTTGTTTTTATCGACACCTCTCTCTCAAACCATGTGGACATGCTTTTCAATATCGGCTTTCGCTTCAGGACAAGCGAGGTCTAAGCTTGGGGGAGTTGATACGTCCATTTTGCATCATGATTTCCTACTGTTATTTACTTTGTTTTGTTGAATAATAATGCTTTGGGGAGTGATTCTAATGTCTTTTCTCTCATAATATGCAAGGTTTACACAAGGAGGGAGAATACCGGCAACTGGAATTCTGGACCCAAGAAAAGCACGTCAGAGATACCTATTCTGCACAACTCCAATGAAGCTGAAATTTTACGGAGATTATTTTACATTTAATAAAAAATACTGGAGCTGGAAACTACCGGAGGAGGCCCCCCCAGGTGGGCACAACCCACCAGGGCGCGCCAGGCCCCCCTAGGCGTGCCCTGATGGGTTGTGCCCAGCCTGGCCCACCTCCGGTGCCCATCTTCTGGTAAAAGGTCTCTCTTGACCTAGAAAAAATCATAGGAGGACTTTCGGGACGAAGCACCGCCGCCTCGAGGCGGAACTTGGGCAGGAGCACTTTTGCCCTCCGGCGGAGCGATTCCGCTAGGGGAACTTCCCTCCCGGAGGGGGAAATCAAAGCTATCGTCATCACCAACACCCTTCTCATCTTTGGGAGGCCAATCTTCATCAACATCTTCAACAGCACCATCTCCTCTCAAACCCTAGTTCATCTCTTGTGTTCAATCTTTGTACCGGAACCTCAGATTGGTACCTGTGGGTGCCTAGTAGTGTTGATTACCTTGCATAGTTGATTACTATATGGTTTATTTGGTGGAAGATTATATGTTCAGATCCATTATGCTATTCAATACTCCTCTGATCTTGAGCATGATTATTATTTGTGAGTAGTTACCTTTGTTCTTGAGGTCACGGGAGAAGTCATGTTGCGAGTAATCATGTGAATTTGATATGTGTTCGATATTTTGATGATATGTATGTTGTGATTCCCTTAGTGGTGTCATGTGAACGTTGACTACATGACACTTCACCATTCATGGGCCTAAGGGAATGCATTGTGGAGTAGTTATTAGATGATGGGTTGCTAGAGTGACAGAAGCTTAAACCCTAGTTTATGCGCTACTTCGTAAGGGGCTGATTTGGATCCACATGTTTAATGCTATGGTTAGACTTTGTCTTAATACTTTTCTCGTAGTTGCGGATGCTTGCGAGGGGGTTAATCATAAGTAGGTTGTTAGTTCAAGTAAGAACAACACCTTAGCACCGGTCCACCCACATATCAAATTATCAAAGTAGCAAACACGAATCAAACATACATGATAAAAGTGACTAGACTAAATTCCCGCGTACCCTCAAGAACACTTTGCTCATTACTAGTGATTGATCTGGCCTGTCCTTTGCCTCAAAAGGATTGGGCTACCTTGCTGCACCTTGTTTACCGTTACCGTTACTTGCTCGTTACAAATTATCTTGCTATCAAACTATCTGTTACCTACAATTTTAGTGCTTGCAGAAATTACCTTGCTGAAAACCGCTTGTCATTTCCTTCTGCTCCTCGTTGGGTTCGACACTCTTACTTATCGAAAGGACTACGATTGATCCCCTATACTTGTGGGTCATCAACTTCCCAGAAGGCTTATGTCCTTGATGCACCACTCGGTGCGTCACCCGCTCCAGTGTCAACTGCAGATGTTGTGAACGCCTGGCAGGCTCGTTCTGATGACTACTCAATAGTTCAATGTGCTATGTTGTATGGCTTAGAACCGGGACTTCAAAGACGTTTTGAACGTCATGGAGCATATGAGATGTTCCAGGAGTTGAAGTTTATTTTTGAGAAGAATGCCCGGATCGAGAGGTATGAGACCTCTGATAAGTTCTATGCTTGCAAGATGGAGGAGAACGGGTCTGTCAGTGAACACATACTCAGAATGTCTGGGTATTCCAACCGTCTGGCTGAGTTGGGAATTACTCTCCCGCCAGAGGCGATCACTGACAGAGTTCTTCAATCACTGCCACCTAGCTACAAAGGCTTTGTGTTGAACTATAACATGCAAGGGATGAACAAATCAGTCGCCAAGCTGTTTGCAATGCTGAAAGTCGCTGAGTCAGAAATCCAGAAGGAGCATCAAGTGTTGATGGTCAATAAAACCACTAGTTTCAAGAAGAATGGCAAGGGCAAGAAGGGTAACTCCAAGAAGAGTGGCAAAGCAGTTGCCCCTCCTGTGAAGAAACCAAAGGCTGGACCTAAGCCGGAAACTGAGTGCTTTCATTGCAAGGGAACTAGCCACTGGAAGCGGAATTGCCCCAAGTATCTGGCCGGCAAGAAGGCGGCCAACACCAAACAAGGTATATATGATATACATGTTATTGATGTGTACCTTACCAACTCTCGTTGTAGTGCCTGGGTATTTGATACCAGTTCGGTTGCTCACATTTGCAACTCAAAGCAGGAACTATGGAATAGACGGAGGCTGGCAAAGGACAAAGTGACGATGCGCGTGGGAAATGGTTCCAAGGTTGATGTGATCGCCATCGGCACGCTCGCTCTTCGATTACCATCGGGATTAGTGATGAACCTGAATAATTGTTATTTAGTGCCTGCGTTGAGCATGACCATTATATCTGGATCTTGTTTAATGCGAGACGGTTACTCATTTAAATCAGAGAATAATGGTTGTTCTATTTATATGGGTAATACCTTTTATGGTCATGCACCCAATGTGAGGGGTTTATTCTTATTGAATGTCGATAGTGATGATACACATGTTCATAACATTGATGCCAAAAGATGTAGAGTTGATAATGATAGTACCACTTTCTTGTGGCACTGCCGCTTAGGTCATATTGGTGTGAAACGCATGAAGAAGCTCCATGCTGATGGACTTTTAGAGTCACTTGATTTTGAATCACTTGACACATGTGAACCATGCCTCATGGGAAAGATGACTAAGACCCCGTTCTCTGGAACAATGGAATGGGCAAGTGACTTGTTTGAAATCATACATATTGATGTGTGCGGTCCGATGAGCATTGACGCGCGCGGTGGATATCATTATTTTCTCACCTTCACCGATGACTTAAGTAGATATGGGTATATTTACTTGATGAAACACAAGTCTAAAACGTTTGAAAGTTCAAGCAATTTCAGAGTGAAGTTGAGAATCATCGTAGCAAGAAGATTAAATTCCTATGATCTGATCGAGGAGGAGAATCTCAGAGTTATGAGTTTGGCAATCACTTAAGACAATGTGGAATTGTTTCGCAGTTGACGCCACCTGGAACACCACAGCGTAATGGTGTGTCCGAACGTCGTAATCGAACCTTATTGGATATGGTGCATTCTATGATGTCTCTTGCCGATTTGCCACTATCATTTTGGGGATATGCATTAGAGAGAGCTGCATTCACTTTAAATAGGGCACCATCTAAATCCGTTGAGACGACGCCGTATGAACTATGGTTTGGCAAGAAACCAAAGTTGTCATTTCTTAAAGTTTGGGGATGTGATGCTTATGTCAAAAGGCTTCAGCCAGGAAAGCTCGAACCCAAAGCGGACAAATGCGTCTTCATAGGATACCCAAAAGAGACGGTTCGGTACACCTTCTATCTCAGATCCGAAGGCAAAGTGTTTGTCGCTAAGAAGAGATCATTTCTCGAGAAAGAGTTTCTCTCGAAAGAATTGAGTGGGAGGAAGATAGAACTTGATGAGGTTGTTGAACCTTTACTTCAACCAGAGAGTAGCGCAGCACAGAAAGATGTTTCTGTGGACCTTACGTCAGTTGAAGAGGAAGCTAATGATAGTGATCATGAAGCTTCGGATCAAGTTCTATCGAACCTCGTAGGTCGACAAGGACATGTACTGCTCCTGAATGGTACGGTAACCCTGTCTTAAAGGTCATGTTGTTGGACAACGATGAACCTACGAGCTATGGAGAAGCGATGGTGGGCCCGGATTCCAACAAATGGTTAGAGGCCATGAAATCCGAGATAGGATCCATGTATGAAAACAAAGTGTGGACTTTGGAAGTATTACCTGAAGGGCGAAAGGCCATTCAGAATAAATGGATCTTTAAGAAGAAGAAGACGGACGCGGACGGTAATGTAACCGTCTATAAAGCTCGACTTGTGGCAAAGGGTTTTTCACAAGTTCAAGGAGTTGACTACGATGATACTTTCTCACCCGTGGCGATGCTTAATTCCGTCAGAATCATGTTAGCAATCGCTGCATTTTTCGATTATGAAATATGGCAGATGGATGTCAAAACAACATTCCTTAACGGTTTCCTTAATGAAGAGTTGTATATGATGCAACCAGAAGGTTTTGTCGATCCAGAGAATGCTGACAAAGTTTGCAAACTCCAACGATCCATTTATGGACTGGTGCAAGCATCTCGGAGTTGGAATCTTCGCTTTGATGAGGTGATCAAAGCGTTTGGGTTTGTACAAGTTTACGAAGAAGCTTGTATTTACAAGAAAGTGAGTGGGAGCTCTATAGCGTTTCTAATATTATATGTGGATGACATATTGCTGATTAGAAACAATATAGAATTTCGTGAAAGCGTGAAGGAATATTTGTACAAGAGTTTTTCAATGAAGGACCTAGGAGAAGCTGCTTTCATATTAGGCATCAAGATCTATAGAGATAGATCAAGACGCTTCATAGGACTTTCACAGAGCACATACCTTGATAAAGTTTTGAAGAAGTTCAAAATGGATCAGTCCAAGAAGGGGTTCTTGCCTGTATTACAAGGTGTGAAGTTGAGTAAGACTCAATGCCCAGTGACTACAGAGGATAGATAAAAGATGAGTGTCACCCCCTATGCTTCTGCCATAGGCTCTATCATGTATGCAATGCTGTGCACAAGAACAGATGTTAGCCTTGCCATAAGTATGGCCGGAAGGTTTCAAAGTGATCCAGGAGTGGAACACTGGACGGCGGTCAAGAATATCCTTAAGTACCTGAAAAGGACAAAGGAAATGTTTCTCCCTTATGGAGGTGATCAAGAGATCGTCGTAAAGGGTTACGTCGATGCAAGCATTGACACTGATCTGGATGACTCTAAGTCTCAAACCGGATACGTATTTATTCTCAATGGAGGAGCGGTAAGCTGGTGCAGTTCCAAGCAAAGCGTGGTAGCTGATTCTACATGCGAAGCAGAGTACATAGCTGTCACGGAGGCGGCAAAGGAAGGTGTTTGGATGAAGCAGTTCATGACAGATCTTGGAGTTGTGCCTAGTGCACTGGACCCAATGACTCTGTTCTGTGACAACACTGGTGCCATTGCTCTAGCCAAGGAACCAAGGTTTCACAAGAGGACCAAACACATAAAGTGATGCTTCAATTCCATCCGCGATTACATCAAAGAGGAGGACATAAATATTTGCAAAGTGCACACGGATCTGAATGTCGCAGACCCGTTGACTAAGCCTCTTCCACGAGCAAAGCATGATAAACACCAGAACTGTATGGGTGTTTGATTCATTACAATGTAAATCACATAGCGATGTGAACAAGATTATTGACTCTAGTGCAAGTGGGAGACTGTTGGAAATATGCCCTAGAGGCAATAATAAAGTGATTATTATTATATTTCCTTGTTCATGATAATCATTTATTATCCATGCTATAATTGTATTTATTGGAAACACAAATACATGTGTGGATACATAGACAACACCGTGTCCCTAGTGAGCCTCTACAGGACTAGCTCGTTGATCAAAGATGGTCAAGGTTTCCTGGACATAGACATGAGTTGTTGGAAAAGACCCAAACTATGAACGTAGCATATGATCGTGTCAAATTTATTGCTATTTTTTTCTGCATGTCAAGTATTTGTTTCTATGACCATGAGATCATGCAACTCACTGACACCGGAGGAGTACCTTGTGTGTATCAAACGTCGCAACGTAACTGGGTGACTATAAAGATGCTCTACAGGTATCTCCGAGGGTGTCTGTTGAGTTGGCCTGGATTAAGACTGGGATTTGTATATCCGTGTGACGGAGAGGTATCTCAGGGCCCACTCGGTAATACAACATCATATTGAGCTTGCAAGCAAAGTGACTAAAGAGTTAACCACAGGATCTTGTATTACGGAACGAGTAAAGAGACTTGCCGGTAACGAGATTGAACTAGGTATGGAGATACCGACGATCGAATCTCGGGCAAGTAACATACCGATGAACAAAGGGAATGGAGTACGAGATTAACTGAATCCTTGACATCGTGGTTCGACCGATAAATGTCTTCGTAGAATGTGTGGGAACCAATATGGGCATCTAGGTCCCGCTATTGGTTATTGACCGTAGAGGTGTCTCGGTCATGTCTGCATAGTTCTCGAACCCACTGGGTCTGCACACTTAACGTTCAGTGACGATTAGGTATTGTTGAGTTATATATGTTGGTGACCGAAAGTTGTTCGGAGTCCCGGATGAGATCCCGGACGTCACGAGGAGTTCTGGAATGGTCCAGAGGTAAAGATTGATCTATAGGAAGTTGGTATTCGAGTTCCGGAAAAGTTCCGGGACCAACCGGTTTTATGACGGAGATGCCGGAAGTGTTCCGGGGGTCCACCGGGGGGTCCACCTGCCCCGGAGGGTCCCATGGGCTATGAGAGGGGGCGCACCAGCCCCTGGTGGGCTGGCCGCCCCTCCCACCCAAGGCCCATGTGCCTAGGTCTAGGGTTGGTCCAAGAGGGGGGGCGCACCACTTGCCTTGGGGTCCAAGGCACCCCCCTTGGCCGCCGCCCCCATCTAGGCCGCCGCCCCCTAGGGGTGGGAACCCTAGGGCACCGGCCCCCTCCTCCTCTCCCCCTATATATATGTGATGGGAGGGAGGGCTGCAACACCTTAAGCCACGACGCAGCCTCTCCCTCCCTCATAGATCGTTTCTCCTCTAGATTGGTTCGGTTGTGCTCGGCGAAGCCCTGCCGGATCAGTTCCACCACCACCGCCACCACGCCGTCGTGCTGCCGGAGAACTCATCTACCTCTCCGCCCTTGCTTGCTGGATCAAGAAGGCGGAGAACGTCATCGAGCTGTACGTGTGCTGAACGCGGAGGTGCCGTCCGTTTGGCACTAGATCGTTATTGGATCGCGGGACGGATTGCAATTTGGATCGCGAAGACGTTTGACTACATCCACCGCATTTCTTTATGCTCCCTGCTTAGCGATCTACAAGGGTATGTAGATCCAATCTCTTCTCTCGTAGATGCTCATCTCCTAGATTGATCTTGGTGAAGCGTAGGAAATTTTTTGTTTCCCATGCAACGTTCCCCAACACCTCCAACATTTCAATTGTCCCGGGACTTATGTTTAATTAATTTTGTTTTGCAGGACTGGACACCCTTTTTACTAGCCTGCAATGGCGGGCGAATAAACGCCCACCTTGAGAATAAACCACTTAGCATGGAAGATACTGATCGCCCCGTCGCTCCATGAGCGGTACAAGTGCACAAAACAGGTGTTTATTTGAATATTAGAGGTGGCACTTACAAATTTACTTGGAACGACAGGGTAATACCGTATATAGGTAGGTATGGTGGACTCATGTGGAATAACTTGGTTTAAGGATTTTGGATGCACAAGCAGCATTCCCACTTAGTACAAGTGAAGGCTAGCAATAGATTGAGAAGCGACCGGCTAGAGAGTGAAAATGATCATAATCATGCATTGTGAATAATTAACATTGGACATAGCATGAGTAGGATATGAACACTCTGAATTTAAACATCATGAAGGCTGCATTGGTTTTGAATCAATTACATGTTTGCACATGGGCCAAGTCAAGCCGCTTGAATTACTCAGAGGGAAATACCATACTACCATACCACGTCATAACCATTTTAATGCATGTTGATACATAAGATAAATCATTATCCACTCCTGGCTATTTAAGCATGGCATGAGAAACTATAATCTCTAATTGTCATCATAAGCATGTTCACTCATGATATACTGAATCAAGATCGAATGAGCTAAACATATTTACAAAAACGGAAAACAAGAAGAGTTCATACCAGCTTCCTTTACCACGATCACTTCATCAAATATCGTCATTACCGCCTTTCACTTGCATGACCGAATTATGTGATAATAATAATAGTGCGAGAATGTCGCGGACTAAGATGGAATCTGTAGGGCAGTTTTATACAAAGTAGAAGACACTACTGCAGGATGCTGCTAACGCGACACATCAATCAGAGACCCTTCGACAAAACTGTGTGCAATGACCAAATAGCAAACGGTATAGTTATAGCTCCGTCGCTAATGACGTAAACTATGTGCGATGGCGTATCCATCAAATACGATCTAAAAAATAGTTGCGTGTGCGATGTTTGGCAAACAGTTGGCCTAGACAAACTGTTTGAGATTGGATAATATAACACAAACGCTTATAAAAATACAGGTGTGTGCGATGTACGGCATACAGTTCACCCCGATAAACTGTTTGCGCTGATCAAGCAGAACACAAATGATTGTCCAGATGATCACGTGTGCGATAGACGGCATACAGGTCACTCGGATGAACCGTTTGTGATGAGGTAAAATAACATAAACGGTTACATAGATCAAGATGTGTGTGATAGACGGCATACAGGCCACTGGGATGAAATGTGTGCGATAAGCAAAAATAACACAAACGGTTTCTCAGATCAAGATATGTGTGATGTACGCAGGCCACTCGGATGTGTTGTGGGCAAACGGTTCCGGATAAAGAACTGTCAGGGACTGATGAAATCATCACCGACGGTTTTGGTTGTTTATTCCGTATGCGCTATGATTTGCTCAATCTGCCTACAAACATCTATGCTCTATTTAGAAGAACATGATTGCATAACCAAATTAAGCATCCACTACACACATAACATTGGCGCACACCATAATAAACTACTACATGCATAATAAACTTATCCCTCTAAAACTATGAATATTTCTGCATAGAGGGAGTATGAGAATTGAGAAACGATCATCAAATCATCTACTTCTTGTGACGCTTGCCGCCAGCGCTCTGCTTGTGGCTCGATCCCTCGTTGTCCTCAGGTAGGAGGCACTTCCTCATGTCAACGATCCGCCAGAACATCTCATAGCATGTGTATGCTTGCTTGGCCACGGTCTGGAGGTGATATTCATCCAGTTTCTTCACCCAGCCCCTGTGCGACACAGGCTTGTTCTTGTTGCACTCAGCCTTCATGTCAGCGTAGTAGGGGTCGATGATGGCCTCGGCCAGGTCAACATGGGAGTCCATGTCCTTCTTGCCGCCCCAGACCCTATAGTGGTGGCGGATGTCGACAAGCTTCTGGCAGGCCAAGCCCGAAGTCTTGAGCACCTTTGGATCGTTGGTGGTGTCCACCGTAGCGAACCTATAGTTGGGGCTGTTGACAAACCTGGTGAAACGCTCGCAAGGCACTGTGGCCAGGCAAGAGTGGTAGAGGAGGGCGTGATGGCCGACGCACAACTGGGCGACGGCAACCTTCTGATCATGCCCGGCACGACCGCCGGTGTAAGCGAGGTCGAATCCGACCACTTTGTACTTGTCATCCGCATCAAGCAGCTGCTCCATGGTGTCGATGGAGTCCTCCACCATGCCCGGGTCGTTGGTGTACACCACCGTGAGGTCCGTCTTCCTCATGTGGGTCTCCACATGATGCACGCCGAACTCCATTGGAGCGCCGCTGTACATCCTCTCTGTATGCGTCATCCAGGGTGCGCTTATTGTGTTGTGGGGCGCGATCGAAAGCGTGAAGAGACTATGGTTAATGGCCGTGGGTATAAATGGGGGCCGGACGTCCTGGAAAACCGGCACGTCCGGATGGCAGTTTTTGCAGCGCGTGATTCAGTCGTGGAGCACGTAACTGCATGGGGCGACGCGCGCGGCGCAACCGCATGCATATGGAGCCCCGAACGTGATCGTGGGCCATCCCCAACCGCTGGCAGAGCGCACGCGGAGGGGCGCAAGAGCAGAGCACGCGCAGGGGCGCGAGAGCAGAGCACGCGCATGGACGCGAGAGCAGAGCACGCGGTGGGGCGCGAGGTCGAACCAAACCACTATGTACTTGTCCTCGTCAAGTAACAGGTCCATGACGTTGGAGTCTCCATCCAGATCGGATGTTTGGTGTACACCACGAACGGACATGGCGTGTCGCTACGGCATGCATGGTCCAAACACGACACATCAATCAAAGACCCTTCGATGAAACTTTGTGCGATGCATGAATCGCAAACGGTATAGTTTAAGTTCCGTCACTAATGGAACTAACTGTGCGCGAAGGTGGATCCATCAAATACGATTCAGAAAGTAGTTGCGTGTGCGATCTACCGCAGATAGTTTGTTCTTATGAACCGTTTGTTCTTATAACAGAAACGGTTACCAAAACTACATACGTGTGTGAAGTACGGCATAAAGTTCACTCGGATAAACTATGTGCGCTGATACAGCAGAACACAAACGATTTGGCATAACAAGATGTGTGCGATATACAGGAAACTGTTGGAAATATGCCCTAGAGGCAATAATAAATTAGTTATTATCATATTTCCTTGTTCATGATAATCGTTTATTAACCATGCTAGAATTGTATTGATCGGAAACTCAGATACATGTGTGGGTACATAGACAACACTGTATCCCTAGTATGCCTTTAATAGACTAGCTCGTTGATCAAAGATGGTCAAGGTTTCCTAGCCATAGACATGAGATGTCATTTGATAACGTGATCACATCATTAGGAGAATGATGTGATGGACAAGACCCAAACTATAAACATAGCATATGATCGTGTCAGTTTATTGCTATAGTTTTCTGCATGTCAAGTATCTGTTCCTATGACCATGAGATCATGCAACTCACTGACACCGGAGGAGTACCTTGTGTGTATCAAACGTCACAACATAACTGGGTGACTATAAAGGTGCTCTACAGGTATATCCGAGGGCGTCTGTTGGGTTGGCATGGATCAAGACTGGGATTTGTTACTCCGTGTGACGGAGAGGTATCTCAGGGCCCACTCGGTAATACAACATCACAATGAGCCTTGCAAGCAAAGTGACTAAAGAGTTAGCCACAGGATCTTGTATTACGGAACGAGTAAAGAGACTTGCCGGTAACGAGATTGAACTAGGTATAGAGATACCGACGATCGAATCTCGGGCAAGTAACATACCGAAGAACAAAGGGAACATCATACGGGATTAACTGAATCCTTGACATAGAGGTTCAACCGATAAAGATCTTCATAGAATATGTGGGAACCAATATGGGCATCCAGGTCCTGCTATTGGTTATTGACCGTAGAGGTGTCTCGGTCATGTCTGCATAGTTCTCGAACCCGCAGGGTCTGCACACTTAACGTTCGGTGACGTTTCGGTAGTATTGAGTTATGTATGTTGGTGACCGAAGGTTGTTCGGAGTCCCGGATGAGATCCCGGACGTCACGAGGAGCTCCGGAATGGTCCGGAGGTAAAGATTGATATATAGGAAGTCCCGTTTTGGTCACCGGAAAAGTTCCGGGTATTTCTGGTAGTGTACCGGGGGAGTCGGGAGGGTTTTGGGGGTCCATCGGGAGAGGGCCACCCACTCCGGGGGCCACATGGGTCTTAGAGGTGGCGCACCAGCCCTTAGTGGGCTGGGCAAGCCAGCCCCTAAGGGCCCATGCGAAGAGGGGAGAGGAGGGCCAAGTGGGGAGTCCTCCCGGGACTCCACCTCCCTTGTGGGAGGAGGAATCCTAGTTGGGGGAGGACTCCTCCCCCTAGTTCGGCCGAATCCTCCTTGTGGAGGGTTTGAGGCTGCCTCCTCCCCTCCCTTCCTCCTATATATACTAGAGGATTTGAGGGCAGCCCCACCCCCAATTGCCACGTGCTGCCCACTTCTTCCTCTAGATCGTTTCTCCTCTAGATTAGTTCAGCGGAGCTCGGCGAAGCCCTGCCGGATTAGTTCACCACCATCGCCACCACACCGTTGTGCTGCCGGAGAACTCATCTACCTCTCCACCCTCGCTTGCTGGATCAAGGAGGTGGAGATCGTCATCGAGTTGTACGTGTGCTGAACGCGGAGGTGTCGTCCGTTCGGCGCTAGATCGGAAGGACTGTGATTGGATCGCGGGACGGATCGTGATTGGATCGCGTGACGGATCGTGATTAGATTGCGGGACGACTTGCGATTTGGATCGCGAAGACGTTCGACTAAATCAACCGCGTTTCTTAAAGCTTCCCGCTTAGCGATCTACAAGGGTATGTAGATCCACTCTCCCTCTCGTAGATGCTCATCACCATGGATAGATCTTGCGTGTGCGTAGGAAAAATTTTATTTCCCATGCAACGTTCCCCAACAGTGGCATCATGAGCTAGGTCTATGTGTAGATGAGATCACGAGTAGAACACAAAGGAGTTTGTGGGCGTTGATGCTCAGATTGCTTCCTCCCTTGGTCTTTTCTTGATTCAGCGGTATTGTGGGATGAAGCGGCCCGGACCAATCTTACCCGTACGCTTACGAGAGACCGATTCCATCAACTGACATGTGACTTTGTTGCATAAAGATGGCTGGCGGGTGTCTGTCTCTCCCACTTTAGTTGGATCGGATTCGACAAAGGCGGTCCTTGAGAAGGTTGAGTAGCAATTTGTGTATCACCATTGTGGTTTTGCATAGGTAAGAATCGTTCTTGCTAGATACCCGTAGCAGCCACGTAAAACATGCAACAACAATTAGAGGACGTCTAACTTGTTTTTGCAGGGTATGTTGTGATGTGATATGGTCAATTACATGATGAGATATATGTGATGTATGAGATGATCATGTTTTGTATAGAATATCACGACTTGCATGTCGATGAGTACGGCAACCGGCAGGAGCCATAGGGTTGTCTTTAATTTATTTTCGCCGTTTTTCTTTACTTTATCGCTATGAGTTAGCAATAGTCGTAGAAGCAACAGTTAGCGCGACAACCTCATGGCGACATGTTGATGGAGATCAAGATGATGGAGATCATGGTGTCATGCCGGTGACGATGGAGATCATGCCGGTGCTTTGGAGATGGAGATCAAAAGCACAAGTTCTTGGCCATATCATGTCACTTATGATTTGCATGTGATGTTAATCCTTTTATGCATCTTATTTTGCTTAGGACGACGGTAGCATTATAAGGTGATCCCTCACTAAAATTTCAAGATAAAATTGTGTTCTCCCCGAGTGTGCACCGTTGCGAAAGTTCGTCTTTTTGAGACACCACATGATGATCGGGTGTGATAGACTCTACCTTCGCATACAACGGGTGCAAGCCAGTGTTGCACATGTGAAACACTCGGGTTAAACTTGACAAGCCTAGCATGTACAGACATGGCCTCGGAACACAAGAGACCGAAAGGTCGAACATGAGTCATATAGTAGATATGATCAACATGGAGATGTTCACCATTGAAACCACCTCATCTCACATGATGATCGGACTTGGGTTGGTGAATTTGGATCATGTGACACTCGAATGACCAGAGGGATGTCAATTTGAGTGGGAGTTCTTAAGTAATATGATTGATTGAACTCATTATCATGAACATAGTCAAAGTGACTTTGCAAATTATGTAGATCAATAGCTCACGCTGTAGCTCCCCTGTTTTTTATACATTCCTAGAGAAAATAGAATTGAAAGATGATGGTAGCAATTATGCGGACTGGGTCCGTGAACTCAGGATTGTCCTCATTGCTGCACAGAAGGCTTGTGTCCTTGATGCACCGCTCGGTGCACCACCCCCTCTAGTGTTGTCTATGGATGTTGTGAACATCTGACAGGCACGTTGTGATGACTACTTGATAGTTCAGTGCGTCATGCATTACGGCTTAGAATTGAGGCTCCATAGACGTTTTGAACGTCACGGAGCATATGAGATGTTCCAAGAGCTGGAATTGAGATTTCAGGCTCGTGCCCGTGTTGAGAGGTATGAGACCTCCAACAAGATTCTTTGCCTGCAAGATGAAGGAGAATAGCTCAATCAGTGAGCATGTACTCAGATTGTCTGGGTGCTACAATCGCTTGAATCGGGTGGGAGTTGATCTTCCAGATAAGATAGTGATTGATATAGTTTTCCAAGTCACTTCCACCAAGCTGCTAGAGCTTTGTGATGAACTATAACATGCCAGGGATGGAGAAGATGATCCCTGAGCTATTCGCGATGTTTGACACCGCGAAGGTAGAAATCAAGAAGGAGCATCAAGTGTTGATGGTTAGTAAAACCACTAGTTTCAAGAAGAGCAAGGGCAAGAAGGGAAAAACTTCAAGAATGGCAAGCCAGTTGCCGCTCTGGTGAAGAAACCCAAGGTTGAACCCAAACCCGATACTGAGTGCTTCTATTATGAGGAGAACGGTCGCTGAAGCGGAACAACCCTAGATACTTGGTAGATAAGAAGGCTGGCAACGTCAACAGAAGTATATTTGATATATGTGTTATTGATGTGTACCTTACTAGTACTCCTAGTAGCACCTGGGTATTGGATACCGGTTCGGTTGCTAAATGTTAGTAACTCGAAATAAAAGCTACGGAATAAACGAAGGCTAGCTAAGGGTGAGGTGACGATGAGTGTTGGAAGTGTTTCCAAGGTTGATGTGATCACCATCGCACGCTCTCTCTACCTTCGGGATTAGTGATGAACCTAAATAAATGTTATTTGGTGTTTGCGTCGAGCATGAACGTGATTAGATCATGTTTATTGCAATACGGTTATTCATTTAAGTTAGAGAGTAATGGTTATTCTGTTTACATGAATAATACCTTCAATGGTCATGCGCCCAATGAGAATGGTTTATTGAATCTTGATCGTAGTGATACACATGTTCATAATATTGATGCCAAAAGATACAAAGTTAATAATGATAGTACCACATACTTGTGGCACTGCCGCTAAATGTCATATTGGTGTAAAGCGCATGAAGAAACTCCATGCTGATGGATCTTTGGACTCATTCGATTTCGAATCGGTTGAGACATGCGGACCATGCCTCATGGGCAAGATGACTAAGACCCCGTTTTCCGGTATGATGGAGCGGGTAAGTGACTTATTGGAAATGACACATGTTGATGTATTCGGTCCAATGAGTGTTGTAGCGTGCGGTGGATATCGTTATTTTCCTACCTTCACTCGTGATTTGAGTAGATATGGGTATATTTACTTAATGAAACACAAGTCTGAAACGTTTGAAAAGTTCAAACAAATTCAGAGTGAAGTTTGAGATCATCGTGACAAGAAGATAAAATGTCTACGATATGATCGTGGAGGTGAATGTCTGAGTTACGAGTTTGGTATACAACTTAAGACAATGTGGAAGTTGTTTCACAACTCACACCGCCTGGAACACCATAGTGTGATGGTGTGTCCGAACATCGTAGTCGTGCTCTATTGGATATGGTACATACTATGATGTCTTTTATCGATTTGCCACTATCGTTTTGGGGTTATGCATTAGAGACAACTACATTCACTTTAAATAGGGCACCATCTAAGTCCGTTGAGATGACACCGTATGAATTTTGGTTTGGCAGAAACCTAAGCTGTCATTTCTCAGAGTTTGGGAATGCGACGCTTATGTCTGATAAGCTCGATCCCAAAGCGGAAAGGTGCATCTTCATAGGATACCCTAAGGAAACAGTTGGGTATACCTTCTATCTCAGATCCAAGGGCAAAGTGTTTGTTGCTAAAAACGGGTCCTTTCTCGAGAAAGAGTTTCTCTTGAAAGAATTGAGTGGGAGGAAGGTAGAACTTGATGAGGTTATTGAACCGTCACTTCAGTTGGATGGTAGCACGACGCAGAAAGATGTTTCTGTGGCGCCTACACCGAATGAAGAGGAAGTTAATGATGATGATCATGACACTTCGGATCAAGTTACTACCGAACCTCGTAGTCCGACAAGAAATCATACCGCCTCTGAGTGGTACGTCAATCCTGTCTTGGAGGTCATGTTGTTAGACAACAGTGAACCTACGAGCTATGAAGAAGCGATGGTGGGCCCGGATTCCAACAAATGGCTGGGAGCCATGAAATCCGAGAAAGGATCCATGTATGAAAACCAAGTATGGACTTTGGTAGACTTGCCCGTTGAACGGTAGGCCGTTGAGTACAAATGGACCTTTAAGAAGAAGACAGATGCTGATGGTAAATGTCACCATTTATAAAGCTCGACTTGTCGCAAAGAAGTTTCCGACAAGTTCAAGGAGTTGACTGCGATGAGACTTTCTCACCCGTAGCGATGCTAATGTCTGTTGGAATTATGTTAGCAGTTGCTGCATTTTTCGATTATGAAATCTGGCAGATGGATGTCAAAACATCGTTTCCTTAACGGTATCCGTGAGGAAAGGTTGTATGTGATACAACAGGAAGGTTTTGTCAGTCCTAAGGATGCTAAAATGTATGCAAGCTCCAGCGATCCTTCTATGGACAGGATCAAGCATCTCGGAGTTGGAATATACGCTTTGATGAGGTGATCAAAGTTTTTGGGTTTATGAAAGTTTATGAGAAACTTGTATTTACAAGAAAGTGAGTGGGAGCACTATAGAATTTCTGATGAGTATATATGGATGACATATTGTTGATCGGAAATGATGTAGAATTTCTGGAAAGCATAAAGGGTCATTTGAAAGGAGTTTTTCAAAGGAAGACCTGGAATGAAGCTACTTAAATGTTAGGCATCAGGATCTATAGAGATAGATCAAGACGACTGATGAGACTTTCAATGTGTACATACCTTGAGAAGATTTTGAAAGAGTTCAAAATGGATCAGTCAAAGAAAGAGTTCTTGCCTGATTTCTAAGGTGTGGAGTTGAGTGAGACTCAAAGCTCGACCACGGCAGACGAAAGAGAGAGGACGAAGGTCATCCCCTATGCCTTATCCATAAGCTCTATATAGTATGCCATGCTGTGTACCGCGCCTGGTGTGTGCCTTGCCATGAGTCTGTCAAGGGGTACAAGAGTGGTCCAGGAGTGGATCACTGGATAGCGGTCAAGATTATCCTTAGTAACTAGAGGACTAAGGAAATGTTTCTCGATTATGGAGGTGATAAAGAGTTCGTCGTAAAGGGTTACGTCGATGCAAGCTTTGACACCTATCTGGACGACTCTGAGTAGCAGTCCGGATACGTATAGTGGAGCACCATTTGGAATAGCTCCAAGTGGAGCGTGGTAGCAGCATCTACAGTATGACATAGAGATTTGCAAAGTGCACACGGATCTGAATGTTGCAGACCTGTTGATTAAAAACCTCTCTCACAAGCAAAACATGATAAACCCCCAGAACTCATTGGGTGTTAATCACATAGCGATGTGAACTAGATTATTGACTCTAGTGCAAGTGGGAGACTGTTGGAAATATGCCCTGGAGGCAATAATAAATTAGTTATTATCATATTTCTTTGTTCATGATAATCGTTTATTATCCATGCTAGAATTGTATTGATCGGAAACTCAGATACATGTGTGGGTACATAGACAACACTGTGTCCCTAGTATGCCTATAATAGACTAGCTCGTTGATCAAAGATGGTCAAGGTTTCCTAGCCATAGACATGAGATGTCATTTGATAACGAGATCACATCATTAGGAGAATGATGTAATGGACAAGACCCAAACTATAAACATAGCATATGATCGTGTCAGTTTATTGCTATAGTTTTCTGCATGTCAAGTATCTTTTCCTATAACCATGAGATCATGCAACTCACTGACACCGGAGGAGTACCTTGTGTGTATCAAACGTCGCAACGTAACTGGGTGACTATAAAGGTGCTCTACAGGTATCTCCGAGGGTGTCTGTTGGGTTGGCATGGATCAAGACTGGGATTTGTTACTCCGTGTGACGAAGAGGTATCTCAGGGCCCACTCGGTAATACAACATCACAATGAGCGTTGCAAGCAAAGTGACTAAAGAGTTAGCCACAGGATCTTGTATTACGGAACGAGTAAAGAGACTTGCCGGTAACGAGATTGAACTAGGTATAGAGATACCGACGATCGAATCTCGGGCAAGTAACATACTGAAGAACAAAGGGAACATCATACGGGATTAACTGAATCCTTGACATAGAGGTCCAACCGATAAAGATCTTCGTAGAATATGTGGGAACCAATATGGGCATCCAGGTCCCGCTATTGGTTATTGACCGTAGAGGTGTCTCGGTCATGTCTGCATAGTTCTCGAACCCGCAGGGTCTGCACACTTAACGTTCGGTGACGTTTCGGTAGTATTGAGTTATGTATGTTGGTGACCAAAGGTTGTTCGGAGTCCCGGATGAGATCCCGGACGTCACGAGGAGCTCCGGAATGGTCTAGAGGTAAAGATTGATATATAGGAAGTCCCGTTTTGGTCACCGGAAAAGTTCCGGGTATTTCCGGTAGTGTACCGGGGGTGTCGGGAGGGTTCCGGGGGTCCATCGGGAGAGGGCCACCCACTCCGGGGGCCACATGGGTCTTAGAGGTGGTGCACCAGCCCTTAGTGGGCTGGGCAAGCCAGCCCCTAAGGGCCCATGCGAAGAGGAGAGAGGAGGGCCAAGTGGGGAGTCCTCCCGGGACTCCACCTCCCTTGTGGGAGGAGGAATCCTAGTTGGGGGAGGACTCCTCCCCCTAGTTCGGCCGAATCCTCCTTGTGGAGGGTTTGAGGCTGCCTCCTCCCCTCCCTTCCTCCTATATATACTAGAGGATTTGAGGGCAGCGCCAACCCTAATTGCCACGTGCTGCCCACTTCTTCCTCTAGATCGTTTCTCCTCTAGATTAGTTCGGCGGAGCTCGGCGAAGCCCTGCCGGATTAGTTCACCACCATCGCCACCACGCCGTTGTGCTGCCGGAGAACTCATCTACCTCTCCACCCTCGCTTGCTGGATCAAGGAGGTGGAGATCATCATCGAGCTATACATGCGCTGAACGCGGAGGTGCCGTCCGTTCAGCGCTAGATCAGAAGGACCGTGATTGGATCGCGGGACCGATCGTGATTGGATCGCGTGATGTATCGTGATTAGATCGCGGGACGACTTGCGATTTGGATCGCGAAGACGTTCGACTACATCAACCGCATTTCTTAACGCTTCCCGCTTAGCGATCTACAAGGGTATGTAGATCCACTCTCCCTCTCGTAGATGCTCATCACCATGGATAGATCTTGCGTGTGCGTAGGAAATTTTTTGTTTCCCATGCAACGTTCCCCAACAGAAACAGGTGAGTAATGAGAATCGTGTGCGAATAACCTATGTGTGTTGTGGGGAAACGTTTCCTAGTATACAACTGTCAGCGATTGATGGAATCATCACCGACGGGTTTCGTAGTTTAGTCCGTGTGTACTGTGATTTGCTCGGTCTGCACAACATCAAAGCTGCGCCTACATAACAACAACATATGTACTTATAAGAACATGATTGCATAAACATAAAAGAACACAATGCAATTTCAAATATTGTATCACAAATACCACCAATATTACAAGGTTCAAATTCCAGCATAACGAGGCCCAAATTCAAAGATTACAAGGTACAAACTGACATTAGAAATCAAATCCAATCTTCAGGATCCATGGGATGAAATATTTCTATGAAGGGATCATCCACCGAGAAGTCATATATCGGCTCGATAGAATCGCTTCTGAATAATCAGTCATATGAACTTCCAAAGTGAAAATCAGCTTCTGCAGAGCCTTTTCCATTCTGCTGTAGACGCCTCCGCTGGTCAGTAAACCATCCATTGTGGCGCACTAAATATAGTGCAAACCTCATTACCTTGAGAACCCTTGCTTTCTGAACAAAGAAACTGGAAAATTGAATCTCTGGATTGGTGCCTCGGTACTCGTTCAAAGTAATTTCCTTGAGATGGAATTCAAGGCATTCGATGGGATTGTTATATTGCACCACCTTTTCCACTCCAACTCCTGCTTGTATCTGTAAACGAAGACAACATATGAGTGCTTAGATGCAGTATCGAACACTACGGGCCTCTTTGATTTGCATGATTTATAAAATACACTAATAGATTGACATGCCATCTTCGATCGTTCATGATTAACATCTCAAAAAAAATGTATAGTACACATTTCATTGTAATCATGGGTAAAAGTACCAACAAATTGAGCTCCCTTGTGGTTAAGAATTAACAGGAAAGGAACATCACCTCGACGTATAGCTTCTCCGTGCACGGAAAGCATATAAGGAACTAAACAACTTCATCCAGATTGGGGCCGATAGATTGTAGTGCCAAGATCTTCACTGTGCGCAGAGACAATGCGAGGCTTGTGGGAATCATTTTCTGGATGACAGCCGAACATAGATCAACAAAAACTAGATAAAATGTGATGTACAATAATAAGAATGAGAAGAAGATTGTTGTACCTGAACGGGTATGGATCCAGCTGTAACAAGTTCAGAGAATTCAGCACACGAATACCCCAACACTGTCAATTTCGGTGTGCCAATGACCCTGATTCTTGTTTGACCTTCTTTATCAAGTACAAACAATCTCTCTAGGAAAGGCACATTCCCAACTGATAGCGTGTTGCGGCACCAGCCATGCACATAAATCGTATGGAGATTCGTCGTAGCGATGTGGAGGCTACTGAACCCAAACATCATCTGAAGACGAAGGTACTCGAGCGTTGTACAGCCGCCGAGCAGGCGCTCCAAATCCGACTTCGAGATGATGACGCCAATGAGCTCGAGGTGCGCGTCAGTTTAGGGAGATGAAGAGCGTGCGCGGCTTTAATCTTGGGGAAAAGGCACCTCATGAACTTAGCGCGGCGCAGCGTGGGCGCGAGGCGGAGGACGGATGGAGGCAGCGAGCGCCAGTGTCCAGCATCAAAGTTGAGCTCCTTGAGCTGATCTAGGGCGGGGGATAAGAACCAGTCGTGCAACTTGGGTTCGGCCTTGCAGTTTGAACGGAAAGTGCCGATGGCAAGGCGTCTGACGGGTGCAGTGTGCGTGGCGAGGATGTGGGACAATGCGTCCAAGCATTTGCAATCCCCGCTACAGAGCTCGTCGTCATCGAGGAGGTCAATGGGGGTGGAGTGCCACAGGGGGCGCCACCGCCTGGAGAGGATGGTGGTCTGCATGCCAGATTTGATGGGGAGGAGAGACATGATGGTTACCAACATCTCGTCGGGGATGCTGCTGATGAAGTCCACGCTCGCCGGAGGCTCGTGTGCTTCAGCCTCCACCCGCCCCCGCTTGTTGGCCGCCTCGTCGTCCATCGAAAAAGGAGGCGATCCGGCGGCGGCCCAAATAGATAAGACCAGAGGAGAAGGTGTAGCACTAATGGAGAACTTGGGAGAGAATAGGGCTATGGGTGGTAGTCCGAGGTCAAAGGGCTTGATTCCCGGTGAGCCAGCTGTGCCTACACGGCGGACTGCTCACACGCATCCCTTTGTGCCTGCGCGGCGGACTCATCGCACGTGTCCCGTCTAATCAAACCTGCACCCACAGCACAGGCAGGCCCCACCTCTCATAGAGGGAGGGCCACGTGTCTGCTCGATGAGCCCGTTCCCAAACGGTTTCTAAAAACCATAAAGCTTTTCGTGCTTGGGAACTAAAACCATCAGTAAATATTGAACTTGTTTTCTTTCACATTCCAAATTACCACGCGCTAATTTTTTCGCAAATCAGTTCACACCTACCAAACCTAAACGTGTTCTCACTTAGCAGCTGTTTACTGTGGTAGGCTATAAAAACACAAACTCGTACTCGAAAATTACCGCACATTCTTCACCCCCGCCACCAAAAAAATAGGCCTTTCTTTGCTAGTCCTTCATTCCGTGTGCCATGGCCGGTAGGGGGGGGGTTTCTGGGTCGAGATATAACCAGGGAAGAAAGACCAAAGCCGCGGAAGCAACCGAAAGGTCCCGTCGCCGCGCCGCGGAAGCGCGAGAGAGCTCTTGCCACACCGCTTTGGCCACAGCAGAGATGTCCGATGGCGCCGCGGACACCCGAGAGGATCTTTCGCGGAGAGGTGACGGCTCTCACAGTCAAAAGCGCATTCGCCTCGGAGGCGAACTGGACGATTTGGCAGTCTTTGATTCCTCAGCCAGTGACGACATGCGCGCTGAGCTCGATAGGAAGGACGCCATGATCGATGGCCTGGTGAAGCTGCTGGAGAAGAGCGATGCCTCGGTTGACAGGGCGACCGGCCTCGTGGAGAAACTTATGAAGGAGAACGACGCCTGGAAGAAACTCCTCGAGAAGAAAAGTGCCTCGGAGGGGAGGCTGGAAGAACTCTCCGAGGCCAGCGACGACATGCGCGCTGAGCTCGATAGGAAGGACGCCATGATCGATGACCTGGTGAAGCTGCTGGAGAAGAGCGATGCCTCGGTTGACAGGGCGACCGGCCTCGTGGAGAAACTTATGGAGGAGAACGACGTCTGGAAGAAACTCCTCGAGAAGAAAAGTGCCTCGGCGGGGAGGCTGAAAGAACTCTCCGAGGAACTTTTGAAAGACTTGGCGAAGCTCTACATCGAGCGGGAGGGGCTGTTGAAGGAATCCGTGGAGTGTGTGAAGGAACTTCATGCGTACGCGACGCAAGCCATCGACGCTTTCGAGCAAAGAGCCCGCGCCATGGCCGCAATGCGGAAGATGTCGGATGAGAGGCGACAGGAGATGGAGGTTGTGGAGGCGATGAAGAAGGAGATCGAGGAACTCCGCGCCCAGCAATCCATGAAGAATTAGATAGCAGTGGGCCAGATTGTTTTCTTTGTCTTCCTTCTTCAACCTCTTCCTTCTTCTTTTGCCCCTGTGTCTTTGGGGAGTTTCCACATGTGGCATTTTTTATTATCATGCATATGTAAGAAAATTATTATCTTTGTCTGTGCTAATTTGTTGTTATATTATTTCGTTCGTTTCTACATGTATACGAGTCGAAAACAGACGAAACGTCAAAGTTCTTGGCTAGGCACGAACAGAACAGTGATCACAAGCAAACTAGTCCCTCCGTCCAGGCGATTAACCACATGATAAAACAGCGGGTAGGACGCCATTAATTCAGAAGTTGGGAGCGAGGCAAGCGGGGGGTGGAGGTCAAAGTATCGCTTCCCGATGAGCATGCGCAGTAGACTCTCATGTGTCCCGTCAAGCATGCACGGCGAACAGCTCTCACGCATCCTGTCAAGCCTGCGCGGCGGACAGCTCGCACGCGCCCCGTCGAGCCTGTGCGGCGGAAAGCTCACATGCGTCCTATCATCAACCTGCAGATACACGCACGGCTCCCCCATATCAAGTACTCCCTCCGTTTCTTTTTAGTTAGCATATAAAATTTGGTCAAATTCAAAAAGAAACGGAGGGAGTAAAAAATTGACGCGTGGCACTAAATGGTTATCATACAAGTTTTGTATGTACAGGAATTCCATAAACCAATATTATCAATGATTGCGGCCGAGCTATCATGCCTAAATGTTTCAAATTCATTCACATTCGTATGAAAAGGGCCATAGAAAACTCAATTGATGTATAGAAAGAGCCGAATTGGTGCACGAGAGGACACGTTGAATGTAGTTTCGTCACAAAAGGTGTCATGTTTCATATCGAAACCACAAGGTCAGAGCATGAGCCTCTAGTTCAAAATTTGAACTACGCATATTAAACCCTAGAAAACTCAATTAATGTATAAAAGGGGCCGAATCGGTGGACTAACGACTCATTGAATGTAGTTTCACCAACAAAGGTGACATGTTCCCTATCGAAATCACAAGGCTTCTTGAATAAGCTTTGGCTTGTAAGATGCATGTCCCAATATTTGTCCCAATTCGTCAGAAAACAAAATGCACACCGTAGATGTGTTGTGGCATGACACTGTGTAAGTTTCATGAATTCATGGCGAGCTTTGGGTTCTCTCGGACTTTGAAACCAAGATTATCAATGTTTGCGGTCTAGTCACGACACCGAGATGTTTGTAATTCAGTGACCATCAGTGCATGGGATCTAAACATGGACCCAATGACACAAAATGGTTTTTCATCCATTTTGGTGCGCTGGAGCCCATGCTTGTAATTTAAACTTAAGTTCTTCACATTAAGTGCATGCCTAGAAAACTCATATGTCGTTTCGACCACAAAGGTGACATGTTCCATATCGAAACCACCATGCTTGTCGTGGGAAGCTCCAATTTGTAAGAGGTTTATCCCAAAACTTATATACCATGTCCTATAAGGGTCGTGTCGAGACACCAGATTCAATAATTTCACATTTTAGCATTGCACTTGTATTAGCCTATGTTGCATGTACAAAAAATATCAACGCAAGAAGAAACATCGAATGCCGTTCCCTCCACAGAGCTGACATGTTCCGTATCGAAAACAACGATGGTTCTTGAGAGAAGTTTTGGTGTGCAAGAGACTTGTCCCACATTGGACAAAAAATTATCATGTCGTACAAGTGTCGTGTCATGACACCGGGGTAATTAAGTTTCAAGAATTTTAGACGAGTTGTGGATTTATGTTGATCTAATAGCCAAGTTTCTCATTGTTTGTGGCCTCGTCAAGACTTCGAGATGTTTGCAATCCATTCACGTTCATTTGCATGGGACATAAACAAGGAACCCAAGGACACAAATACCTTTTTTCAACCCATTTTGGTGACACGAAGCATGTTCCTTTAGTTCAAATTTGAATTATGCACATTAAATGTCTACGAACTTGATTAGTGTAGTATACAAAAAGGTAAACGAACCATGAATAATTTAAAGCAGTTCTATACGCCCGTCTGAAGCTAGTGCGTGTGTAAGCACGGTGTGCGCGTGTCATGCTAGCTCGAGCTTCCTTCTTTCAGAAGTTATCCAATTTGTATTAAAATGATGTTCTATCCAAACACGCTTCTCCCGCCACTCCCCCAATCGGTCTCCCGCCACTCCCCCAATCGGTTTCCCGCCGAAGCGCCGGCCCCGTCATCAACCTACTGGATGAGGAGGACGAGACGGAGCATGCCGAAGAGCAGGCAAAAGCGGCATCACGCCATCGAGCATCAGCAAGACGTCATCATCAGCCCCCATGCCACCATCGCACATGGTTTCCAGTACTACCAAAAACGTCTGCGATGCGTGTCTGGTCCCACCAGGTGCCCATCGGGGCACGCCTTGTATATGATAGGAGGCAACCGTTACCAGCAAGACGCGGCTTTCCAGCCCGTAACCCATTCGAATGGAACTCGAAAGTTAAGCGTGCTTTCGGTGGAGTAGTCAAGGATGGGTGACCGGTTGGGAAGTTGCTAGATTTCAAGGTTCATTTAGGCGGTGTGATATGATCACTATAGGCATAAATAAAAATGCATGTAGTGATATGTCATTCTGGCTAAACAAATCTTGAGATCCTTGTTTTGAAAATATCCATGATTTTTTTGCTTCTTTTGCTGTTTCGAAAATGTCAAGGATCGAGTGTGTGTTTGTGTGTGTGTGTGTGTGTGTGTGTGTGTGTGTGTGTGTGTGTGTGTGTGTGTGATATGTCATTCTCGCTAAATACATCTGATCCTTGTTTCGAAAATATCCATGATTTTCTTTTGCTTCTTTTGCTGTTTTGAAAATGTCAAGGATCAAGTGTGTGTGTGTGTGTGTGTGTGTACCAATGCATGTGTGTGAACCATGTGCCTACATTGTTCGGTTTCTGATGACAAACCTATCGGTGGGCCCTTAGGATCTGCCATGCCTTTTACTGACAACGCTGGAAGGCCAACGATGGGGTGACGATGTGTGTGTGTGTGTGCGCACGCGCGCGCGCGTGTGTGTGTAAACCCATATGCTTGTGTGTGGACCATGTGTACATTGTGCGGTTTCCGACGACAAACCTATTAGTGGGCGCTTAGGGTGTGTCATGCCTTTTATTGAAATGCTGGAAGTCAAAGGATGGGTGACGGTGTGTGCGTGTGTGGGGGGGGTACGCGCGTGCGCGTGTGTGAACCCATGCATGTGTGTGGACCATGTGCCTACATTGTTCGGTTTCCGACGACAAACCTATCGGCGGGCCCTTAGGGTTTGTCATGCCTTTTACTGACAATGCTGGACGGACAAGGATGGGTGACGGTGTGTGCGTGTGCGTGTGTGCGTCTCTCTCTCTCTCTCTCTCTCTCTCTCTCTCTCTCTCTCTCTCTGTGTGTGTGTGTGTGTGTGTGTGTGTGTGTGTGTGTGTGTGTGTGTGTGTGTGTGGACCATGCATGCGTCCATTGTGCGGTTTTCGACGACACGCTTATATACCGATGGGCCGCTATATATCATCCATTTGAGTGACAACGCTAGAACGTCACCCTGCTACATGTCATGTGTGTGGGGGGGTGGGGTGGGGGGAGGGGAACGATATATATAACCAATCTTAAGGGGGGTATATATGTATATATATATATGTCCAGTTATCTCAGCTAGGTGCATGCCACATCATAGATAGTGTACCATTGTGTATTAATTGTTGAAACACTGGACCACACCATTTTCGCATATACATTGGTCATATGCAGGGGGATGGTGTTCTTTTAGCCCCGCTCAACTGATCTTCAACGACGCGCCAAGTCGTGGGACCGCGTGATCTATATATCCCTATTGTCCAACATCAATATGTGATGGTTTGGCCATATTAAGGTATAAATTCTCCTAGTTGTCTTACAAAAATTCAGACATGGATAAATGTGTGACAAAGGTTGAACCAGGTCATGTGTTCATAGGACCCCATATATCCTCCGGCACATAGTGTAGGGGGTAACACCCTATATTATGTTTGTCATGAAACCCTTTGGTGTCACATTGGACACTTTTAGGCATGCACATATGCAGCATGTGCCACACATTAAAGTTGCGCATTGCGAATTTAAACATGACAACACCATGTTCGTACATATATATACTTCATCTGAACCTAATTACAAGTCTTTTTTACAGATTTCACTACGAACTACATATATATTTAGGAACGGAGGGAGTATATATTTGGGTCACTAGCGGGCGTGGTTGTGTTTTGACCCTCTCTTGTGATATTTTTTCTCGTTTATCTCAAAGATGCTAGTATTATGTAAAATAGCAAACGAAACTGACGAAACAACCGTATGCGATTGTACCCCGAACAGACACAAGTGTGCTACCCTAACCGTGTGCGATGCCCGTACACAGCAAAATCGGCCTAACCTAGTGGTGCCAACCGCAAGCGTCAGCCAGTGCAAAGGGGTAGTGTGCACAGTACAAACCCAAACCCGACAGCGACCTATAAAAGATCTCGCCGGCGGCGGCTAACAGCTAATTTTTCCGCCGATAGCTCGCCACCACCACCACACACACCAAATGGAACCGTTGCTCAACCATGGGGATGTGCATGGCGCCGTCCTGATAGTGTTGGTCGACGACGTGATAGAGGATTCCGACGCGTTGGTTGCCATGGCGGGCAAGGGAAAATAGCCAGCTGCCGCGGCCGACGACAACGGGGTAGAGGATTCCGACACGCTGTCCTCCATGTCGGTCAACGGTCAACCGTCATCTGCTGCGGCCGACGACGACGACGACCCCGAGTTTCAGCATCGGATGCAGATGGCCATCGCTCTATCTGTCCAGGAATCGGGCCTCGATGCGTTCCTGCGTGACGAGGACGAGCGCCGTCTCAGTGTCGGTGTGGAACAATCTATCGCATCTGCAGATGCCATCCGCAACGCGGCTAGGGATCTGAAGCGGCAGAAACGGCGGGAGAGTGCGAAGAGGAAGCGGAACTCAGATGCAGAGGGCAAAAGAGGCGGGAGCAGGAGCAGAAGGCGGCGGAGCAGGCCGCCGCATGCCTCTCAGCCGCGTTGGAGGCCAGTGCAGGCCTTGCAGCTGTGGCGGCAGCCCTGGCAACAGCGGCCACGGCGACCAGGGAAGCAGCTCTAACGAGATCGGCGCCCGTCTGTATCCCGATGGCCCACCTGGACGCCACAACATCTTCGTCGACAGTGGCAAACTTGGCGAGAGGCGCCGCAGTTGCTCCGGCCGAGGTAGCCCCGCCGGTCTCCGCCGTGGAACCAGTGGAGCTCATCGACTTGACGAGCTCCTCTGAATACTCGTTCTGAGGCGAGGAAGGTCATGACGATGGTGGAGGCGCGGCATTTGTATGCATCCATGGCGTAGTGAATATTTTGTGCAGTTCATCTTCATGTATATTGACGAACTATTTGTAAATTACTGAGCGTATGAACTAATGTCAACTAATCCGCTGCAAAATAAGGCATTTTGTGTTGAAATTTTGCCAAATGTTTGTGTCATCTGTTTGTGGGCATGTGGAAATTTAGGATGAATTTGACGTCTGCGACTGAAATTGAGGATGAACCGTGTGAGATGAACCCGCCTTGAGAAATCTCAGAAAGAGCTACACGCCTCGAGCGATGCAAAAATTCGTGGTTTCGCGGCACGACATTTCGTTACAGCGTAGAGCGTACACACTTTATTATGTTTGGACCGTGTGCGATCTTGGTTGCTCCCACCCAGTTCGTTTGCCAAAATTTAATTGGAAGCGGTATTTCAACTTCATGCCACCTTTCCTCGTCCACCGCACCAACCCTATAGTAAAATTTCAGCTGCCGAGGCATTTGAACCGTCGCCATCCCTCGTCCACCACCATCTCCACCCACACCATTACTACTAAAATTTTCAGCAGCAGCGGCACATCCGCAAACACCCCCCCCCCCCCGTCCGCACAACACCCCCTCCCCCTTCCTCCCCCTCTTGAACCCTAGCTCGCCCCCGCCGCCGGCTCCCACCACCAACCTCAGCCGGTCTGCCCGTGCCTCATAGCTAAACAAGTTCAGGGTCCCCACCGATCCACATACACCATCGCCGCCCTGAGTTTTTAGATGAGGCCGGCGGTGTCCCTTTCCCCCAGATCCCCATCCCGTACTCCAGAGAGTCACAACCTAATCAGCCCGACCACATCTCCCGTGGACCTCGAGGAGTGTACGAGCAAAAAGAGGTCTATCATGGCCTCTCCGCCGTACGCTGGCGAGGTGGGCGTCGTTTGCGTCGACCCTTCGATCCCGGACGAACACCTCACCGCGGGAGCCGGTGAGGACGCTGCCTACGGTGCCATGCCAAAGGCTTCAAGTCTGCTGGAACTCGTGTTCCTGTATCTCAGGAGAGCCGGCTACGACATCAAGCTCGTCAACATCACCGGCTTCACCCGGGCCATGTCACAAGTTAAGTGGTCCACCGGCAACGCCTCTGGTTCAACCGCCGTCGATCTCTCCAAAGGCCCCGCCGTAGATCTCCTCCGCCTCTCGGTCATGGATTTGCGATCCTTCTACGCCATCGAGCCCCTATTGTCATTTCTAAAGGAAACGTTCTACGGCGGTGGCTTGCGATCCTTAGCTTCAAAGTCAGATCTCATCCACCAAGATAATGGCACACTGACGTGGCTTGAGACTGCGTCGGTATTTCCCCAAAGAGGAAGGGATGATGCAACACAGCGACGGTAAGTATTTCCCTCCATTATGAAACCAAGGTTATCGAACCAGTAGGAGGATCACCACCACCCAATAAGCAGCACCTGCACACAAACAACTACTACTTGCAACCCGATGCGAAAGAGAGGTTGTGAATCTCTCTACGGTAATAAGATAGATTAGGTAGTGATAGATAGGAGAGATAGATCTCTCAAGAACACAAATAAAAAGAGTAAATATGCAGCAATATATTTTTGGGTTTTTGGTTTTGTAGATCTGAAAACAAAGAGTGCAAAAACGTAGATCGGAAAGCAATATGATGGAAAAGTAGACCCGGGGGCCGTAGGGTTCACTAGTGGCTTCTATCATGAGTATAACGCACGGTGGGTGAACAAATTACTGTTGGACAATTGATAGAAAATCGAAGTCATGACGATATCCAAGGCGATGATCATTATATAGGCATCATGTCCAAGATAGACAGACCGACTCCTGCCTGCATCTACCTCTATTACTCCACACATCGACCGCTATCCAGCATGCATCTAGTGTATTAAGTTCATGGAAAAACGGAGTAATGCAATAAGAACGATGACATGATGTAGAAAAGATCTATTCATGTAGGAATAGACCCCATATTTTTATCCTTAATAGCAACGATACATGCGTGTCTTGCTGCCCCTTCTGTCACTGGGAAAGAACACCGCAAGATCGAACCCATCACAAAGCACCTCTTCCCATGGCAAGAAAAATCGATCTTGTCGGCCTAACTAAACCAAAGATTCGGAGAAGAAATACGAGGCTATAAGTAATCATGCATATACGAGATCAAAGAAGACTCAAATAATATTCATGGATAGAAACTGATCATGAACTCAAAATTCATCGGATCCCAACAAACACACCGCAAAAGTTTACATCAAATAGATCTCCAAGAGACCATTGTATTGAGAATCATAAGAGAGAGAGAAGAAGCCATCTAGCTACTGCCTACGGACCCGTAGGTCTATGGTGGATTACTCACTCATCATCGGAGAGGCACCTATGAGGAAGATGAACTCCTCCGTGATGGTGTTTAGATTGGATCTCGAGTTTCTGGAACTTGCGACGGCTGGAATTGTGTTTCGTCGACTCCCCTAGGGTTTTTGGAATATTTGGGAATTTATAGGCATCAGAGGCGGTGCGGAGGGGGGCCGAGGAGGGCACAACCCATTAGGGCGCGTCGGGCCCCCCTGGCGCACCTTGGTGTGTTGTGGTCTCCACGGCCCACCTCTCTGTCAATTCTTTGGCCCACTGGGTGTCTTCTGGTCCAGAAAAATTCTCCAAAAAGTTTCGTCGCGATTGGACTCCGTTTGGTATTGATTTTCTGCGAAGTAAAAAACAAGCAAAAATAACAACTGGAACTTTGGCACTATGTCAATAGGTTAGTCCCAAAAAATGATATAAAGTTGTTATAAAATGATTGTAAAACATCCAAGAATGATAATATAACAGCATGGAACAAGCAAAAATTGTAGATACGTTGGAGACATATCAGCATCCCCAAGCTTAATTCCTACTCGTCCTCGAGTAGGTAAATGAAAAAAACAGAATTTTTGATGTGGAATGCTGCCTAACATGTTCATCATATTCTTTTCTTTTGTATAGCATGGACATTTGGACTTGTAAATGATTCAAAGCAATAGTCTAGTTTTAACATAATGACTTCAATACTCAAGCATGTCAACAAGTAACCATGTCTTTCAAAATATCAACACTAAAGAAAGTTATCCCTAGCCCATCATGCTCAATCATTGATCCATTCATGAAACACACTCAAATATTAGCTATGCCCAATGCTCAAGTACGATCGTAGTGCCCCCTAGTTGGTGCTTATAAGAGAAGATGGAGACTCAAAGCAAAAAATAAAATTGCATAAAGTGAATAGATAGGCCCTTCGCAAAGGATAGTAGGGATTTGTATAGGTGCCAGAGCTCAAGGTTTAAATTGAGAGAGAAAAAATATTTTGGGTGGCATGCTTATCCTGTCAATGAAAACGACAAAGTAGTTCACAATACTTTCCATGCTAGATATATCATAGGCGGTTCCCAAACAAAAAATAATGTTTATTCCTTTTTCCACCAAACTTTCACTTTCCATGGCGGGCCATATCCATGGTTGCCTTCCATACCAACACTTTCCAAGGAATTTATTATTTGACAACATAAAGTATTTTTTTGCTTTTTCATTTCAGGAATGGGCATCGCTATTACTGCTACATCTTGAGCTTGCGTTGGTTTTCCCTTGAAGAGGAAAGGGTGATGCAGCAAAGTAGATAAGTATTTCCCTCAGTTGTTGAGAACCAAGGTATCAATCCAGTAGGAGGTACAAGCAAGGCCCCAATCTTTGCACCTACACAAACAATCAAACACTTGCACCCAACGCAATAAAGGGGTTGTCAATCCCTTCACGGTTACTTGCAAGGATGAGATCTGATAGAGATAGATATAAAAGATTACTAAAACGAAAAGTAAAAGTAAATAGATTGCAGCAAAGTATTTTTGGTATTTTTGGTTTATAGATCTGAAAATATAATATGGAAAATAGACCCGGGGGGCATAGGTTTCACTAGAGGCTTCTCTCTTGAAGGAAAATAATACGGTGGGTGAACAAATTACTGTCGAGCAATTGATAGAAAAGCGCTTAGTTATGACGATATCCAAGGCAATGATTATGCATATAGGCATCACGTCCGTGTCAAGTAGACCGAAATGATTCTGCATCTACTACTATTACTCCACACATCGACCGACTCCTGCCTGCATCTAGAGTATTAAGTTCATGAAGAACAGAGTAACGCATTAAGTAAGATGACATGATGTAGAGGGATAAACTCAAGCAATATGATGAAAACCCCATCTTTTTACCCTTGATGGCAACAATACAAATACGTGCCTCGCTACCCCTACTTTGTCACTGGGTGAGGACACCGCAAGATTGAACCCAAAACTAAGCACTTCTCCCATTGCAAGAATTACCAATCTAGTTGGCCAAACCAAAACAATAACTCGAAGAGACTTGCAAAGATATGAAATCATGCATATAATAATTCAGAGAAGATTCAAATAATATTCATAGATAATCTGATCATAAACCCACAATTCATCGGATCTCGACAAACACACCGCAAAAGAGTATTACATCGGATAGATCTCCATGAAGATCATGGAGAACATGGTATTGAAGAACATAGAGAGAGAAGAAGCCATCTAGCTACTAGCTATGGACCCAAAGGTCTGAGGTGAACTACTCACGCATCATCGGAGGGGCAATGGTGTTGATGTAGATGCCCTCCGTGATCGAATCCCCCTCCGGGAGATCACCGGAAAATGCCCCAAGATGGTATCTCACGGAACAGAGGCTTGCGGCGGCAGAAAAGTATTATCGTGGCTCTCTTTGGTATTGGGGGAATATTTCTGAATTTATAGGCGGAGAATTAGGGTTGGAGGAGCTACGGGGGGGGCCACAAGCCAAGGGCGCGCCCAGGTGGCTTGTGGCCCACCCGTGGGTCTTCTGGCCTCTTCTCCAAGTCTCCTGGGTTCCTTATGGTCCAAGAAAAATCATCGTAGAATTTTATTCCGTTTGGACTCCATTTGATATTCCTTTTCTGCAATACTCAAAAACAAGGAAAAAACAAAAACTGGCACTGGGCACTAGGTTAATAGGTTAGTCCCAATAATAATATAAAATAGCATATTAATGCATATAAAAAATCCAAAACAGATAATATAATAGCATGGAACAATCAAAAATTATAGATACGTTGGAGACGTATCAGCATCCCCAAGCTTAATTCCTGCTCGTCCTCGAGTAGGTAAATGATAAAAACAGAATTTTTGATGTGGAATGCTACCTAACATATTTATCCATGTAATATTCTTTATTGTGGCATGAATGTTCAGATCCATAAGATTCAAAACAAAAGCTTAATAATGACATAAAAACAATAATACTTCAAGCATACTAACAAAGCAATTGTGTCCTTTCAAAATAACATGGCCAAAGAAAGTTATCCCTACAAAATCATATGGTCTGGCTATGCTCCATCTTCCCCACACAAAGTATTTAAATCATGCACAACCCCGATGACAAGTCAAGAAATTGTTTCACACCTTTTATGTTCTCAAACCTTTTCAACTTTCACGCAATACATGAGCGTGAGCCATGGATATAGCACTATAGGTATAATAGAATATGGTGGAGGTTGTGAGGAAAAGGAGAAGATAGTCTCACATCAACTAGGCGTATCAACGGGCTATGGAGATGCCCATCAATATATATCAATGTGAGTGAGTAGGGATTGCCATGCAACGGATGCACTAGAGCTATAAGTGTATGAAATCTCAAAAAGAAACTAAGTGGGTGTGCATCCAACTCGCTTGCTCACGAAGACCTAGGGCAATTTGAGGAAGCCCATCATTGGAATATACAAGCCAAGTTATATAATGAAAAATTCCCACTAGTATATGAAAGTGACAAAATAGGAGACTCTCTATCATGAAGATCATGGTGCTACTTCGAAGCACAAGTGTGGAAAAAAGATAGTAGCATTGTCCCTTCTCTCTTTTCTCTCATTTTTTTTAATTTTGGTGGGCATATTTGGCCTCTTTTTTTTTGGGCTTCATTGGCCTCTTTTATTATTTGTAAAGTCCGGAGACTCATCCCAACTTGTGAGGGAATCATAGCTTCCATCATCCTTTCCTCTCATGGGACAATGCTCTAATAATGATGATCATCACACTTTTATTTACTTACAACTCAAGAATTACAACTCGATACCTAGAACAAAATATGACTCTATATGAATGCCTTCGGTGGTGTACCGGGATGTGCAACGATCTAGCATAGCAAATGACATCAAAAAACGGACAAGCCATGAAAACATCATGCTAGCTATATTACGATCATGCAAAGCAATATGAAAATGATGGTACGTGTCATAGTAAACGGAACGGTGGAAGTTGCATGGCAATATATCTCGGAATGGCTATGGAAATGCCATAATAGGTAGGTATGGTGTCTGTTTTGAGGAAGGGTATATGGTGGGTTTAATGCACCAGCGAAAGTTGCGCGGTACTAGAGAGGCTAGCAATGGTGGAAGGGTGAGAGTGCGTATAATCCATGGACTCACATTAGTCATAAAGAACTCACATACTTATTGCAAAAGTCCATTAGTTATCGAAGCAAAGTATTAGACGCATGCTCCTAGGGGAGAGGTTGGTAGGAGTTAACCATCGCGTGCTCCCGACCCTCACACAAAGGATGACAATCAATAAACAAATCATGCTCCAACTTCGTTACATAACGGTTCACCATACGTGCATGCTACGGGAATCACAAACTTTTAACACAAGTATTTCTACCAATCCACAATTACTCACTAGCATGACTCTCATATCACCATCTTTATATCTCAAAACTATATGCAAGGAATCAAACTTCTCATAGTATTCAATGCACTTTATATGAAAGTTTTTATTATATCCCTCTTGGATGCCCTTTATATTAGGACTAAATTCATAACCTAAACCAATTACCATGCTGTTTAACGACTCTCAAAATAATATAAGTGAGGTACGAGAGTTCAATTATTTCTATAAAATAAAACACCACCGTGCTCTAAAAAGATATAAGTGAAGCACTAGAGCAAAATTGCCTAGCTCAAAAGATATAAGTGAAGCACATAGAGTATTCTAATAAATTCACGATTCATGCGTGTCCCTCTCAAAAGATGTGTGCAGCAAGGTTGATTGTGGCAAACTAAAAAGCAAAGACTCATATCATACAAGACGCTCCAAGCAAAACACATGTCATGTGGTGAATAAAAATATAGCCTCAAGTAAATTTACCGATGAATTGAAGACGAAAGAGGGGATGCCTTCCGGGGCATCCCCAAGCTTAGGCTCTTTGGTATCCTTGAATATGGCTTGGGGTGCCTTGGGCATCCCCAAGTTTAGGCTCTTGCCACTCCTTATTCCATAGTCCATCAAATCTTTACCCAAAGCTTGAAAACTTCACAACACAAAACTCAACAGAAAACTCGTGAGATCCGTTAGTATAAGAAAAATAAATCACCACTTTAGGTACTGTTGTGAACTCATTCTTTATTTAAATTGGTGTAATATCTACTGTATTCTAACTTCTCCATGGTTCATACCCCCCGATACAACCCATAGATACATCAAAATAAGCAAACAACACAAAGAAAACACAATCTGTCAAAAACAGAACAGTCTGTAGCAATCTGTAAACTTAGAATACTTCTGTAACTCCAAAAGTTCTGAAAAATTAGGATAATCTGGGAAATTTGTATATAAATCTGGTGTAAAAATTTCAGACTCATTCGACTCGCTGGTGAATTTATAAAATTCCTGGACTGAGCGCAAAAGTTTCTGTTTTTCAGCAAAATCAAATCAACAATCACCGTAGACCATCCCAAAGGTCTTACTTGGCTCAGACACTAATTAAAACACTAAAACACAATTAATACAGAGGTAATAATGTGTAGATCACTCAAAAACAGAAACAAAAACAAAAAACATAAAATAAAATTGGGTTGCCTCCCAACAAGCGTTATTGTTTAACGCCCCTAGCTAGGCATAACACAATAGATCTAAGTATTATCATCTTTGGTATGCAATCCATCCTCAACCATATCTTCCAAAACCCTTTTTAGCAAATCCTTTATTTCTTTTCTTTCCTTTCTAATAGGAGAACTTAGTTCATGAAAAGGACTTTGATTAGTAACTTTGACATTCATAAACTCATAATCTGGATCATCGCCATAAATATCATCATATAAAACGCATATCTCATTTCTAATGGGTTCCCTGATTTTTTTCTTCTAACCAATCATCATTGAATCCTACATAAGTGCCCCTAGTAATCCAATCAAATTCATCATAGGTTTCAAGGTAAATAGTTTGGGTAATTTCGGGATAGGGAACTCTTCTTCTAAGATTATCACGGTAAGATAGATAATACCTAGACTCAAAGCTACGCAAGGTTTCTTTATCGTGTAGGATTTCTTCAATCGGAGGGTGTTCAATATCCTTTTTATAGAAAGCAAAAATTTCCCTAGCTTCATGTATGATAAAATCAAATTCGCGCATAAGGATGATAGTAGCAATCTTTTTATCCTTAGGATGATTAATTTTAGGAAGTTCATAAAACACCTTTTGCAAAGCGGGATGAACGTGCACAAATTTTCTTTCCAATTTTTCAACGAGCATGAAAATAGCATCCGCATAACAATTTGTGCTAAGAAGAATAGATCTCTTATTCATAGGCATCACTCCCGTACAATCAAAGAACTCTTGAATAACACTCTTCCCAATAATATTTCCGTCTCCCACTTGAAAAGTTTTAGCTTTATAATTAGGAGGAGGTTCAGTTTCATGATCTAGAGAGCAAGATCCAAATTTTTCCTCAAGATTTGTACTAGCAATACCCTCAAAATTTTCAATGATAACCTTCCCAGATTCATACATGGTGGCAACGAATCGATCTAGCACACAAGTAAACAAAAAGCAAACGGAAAGACGAATGGAAAAAGGGCGAATAAAAAGGCAAATCTTTTTGGTTTTTTCTGAAAATCATTTTAGAAGTGGGGGAGAGAAAACGAGAGGCAAATGGCAAATAATGTAAATGCAAGAGATGAGTTTGTGATGGGTACTTGGTAGGCTTGATGTCTTGACTTGCTATGTATCCTCCCCGGCAACGGCGCCAGAAATCCTTCTTGCTACTTCTTGAGCTTGCGTTGGTTTTCCCTTGAAGAGGAAAGGGTGATGCAGCAAAGTAGATAAGTATTTCCCTCAGTTGTTGAGAACCAAGGTATCAATCCAGTAGGAGGTACAAGCAAGGCCCCAATCTTTGCACCTACACAAACAATCAAACACTTGCACCCAACGCTATAAAGGGGTTGTCAATCCCTTCACGGTTACTTGCAAGGATGAGATCTGATAGAGATAGATATAAAAGATTACTAAAACGAAAAGTAAAAGTAAATAGATTGCAGCAAAGTATTTTTGGTATTTTTGGTTTATAGATCTGAAAATATAATATGGAAAATAGACCCGGGGGGCATAGGTTTCACTAGAGGCTTCTCTCTTGAAGGAAAATAATACGGTGGGTGAACAAATTACTGTCGAGCAATTGATAAAAAAGCGCATAGTTATGATGATATCCAAGGCAATGATTATGCATATAGGCATCACGTCCGTGTCAAGTAGACCGAAACGATTCTGCATCTACTACTATTACTCCACACATCGACCGACTCCTGCCTGCATCTAGAGTATTAAGTTCATGAAGAACAGAGTAACGCATTAAGTAAGATGACATGATGTAGAGGGATAAACTCAAGCAATATGATGAAAACCCCATCTTTTTACCCTTGATGGCAACAATACAAATACGTGCCTCGCTACCCCTACTTTGTCACTGGGTGAGGACACCGCAAGATTGAACCCAAAACTAAGCACTGCTCCCATTGCAAGAATTACCAATCTAGTTGGCCAAACCAAACCAATAACTCGAAGAGACTTGCAAAGATATGAAATCATGCATATAAGAATTAAGAGAAGATTCAAATAATATTCATAGATAATCTGATCATAAACCCACAATTCATCGGATCTCGACAAACACACCGCAAAAGAGTATTACATCGGATAGATCTCCATGAAGATCATGGAGAACATGGTATTGAAGAACATAGAGAGAGAAGAAGCCATCTAGCTACTAGCTATGGACCCAAAGGTCTGAGGTGAACTACTCACGCATCATCGGAGGGGCAATGGTGTTGATGTAGATGCCCTCCGTGATCGAATCCCCCTCCGGCAGATTACCGGAAAAGGCCCCAAGATGGGATCTCACGGGAACAGAGGCTTGCGGCGGCGGAAAAGTATTATCGTGGCTCTCTTTGGTATTGGGGGAATATTTCTGAATTTATAGGCGGAGAATTAGAGTTGGAGGAGCTACGGGGGGCCCACAAGCCAGGGGGGCGCCCCCCCCCCAGGGGCGCGCCCAGGTGGCTTGTGGCCCACCCATGGGTCTTCTGCCCTCTTCTCCAAGTCTCCTGGGTTCCTTCTGGTCCAAGAAAAATCATCGTAGAATTTTATTTCGTTTGGACTCCGTTTGATATTCCTTTTCTGCAATACTCAAAAACAAGGAAAAAACAAAAACTGGCACTGGGCACTAGGTTAATAGGTTAGTCCAAAAAATAATATAAAATAGCATATTAATGCATATAAAACATCCAAAACAGATAATATAATAGCATCGAACAATAAAAAATTATAGATACGTTGGAGACATATCAATTACCGCCACACCCTCGTGCAATGACAAGTGAATAAACACTCATCTTGAGAATAACACATCTAGCATGGAAAAATATTGGACACTCCCCACCGTTTCATGAGCGGTACGGGTACACAAAAGAGAAAATTTATTTTGAAAATTTAGAGATGGCACATACAAATTTTCTTGGAACGGCATGGAAATACCGCATATAGGTAGGTATGGTGGACTCATAAGGCAAAACTTGGTTTAAGGATTTTGGATGCACAAGTAGTATTTCTACATAGTACGAATGGAGGCTAACAAATAGATTGGGAAGCAACCAAACCAAGAAACGAAAATTCACATAAGTGAGCATTGAACATAACTAACACCGAATAATGCACCACAAGTAGGATGTAACTTCATTGCATAACTATTGACTTTCGTGCATGCATAGGGAATCACAAACCTTAACACCAATATTCCTATTAAGCATAATTACTCACTAACATGACTCACATATTACTATCATCATGTTTCAAAACTATTACAAGGAATCAAGTTTAATTTGTCCAATGATCTTCATGAAAGTTTTTATTCTATCCTCCTTGGATATATATCACTTTGGGACTAGTTTCATATATTGCCATTGCTTTTTGGCAAGCTCAAACAAATTTAAGTGAAGCACATGAGCATAAAGATTTCATCTCTCAAAAAGGTATAAGTGAAGCATGAGAGGATTTCTTCAAAATTTACTAACTCTCAAATTAATCTAAGTGAAGCATGAGAGTATTTCTACAAAAATTTCCAAGCACACCGTGCTCAAAAAAGTTATAAGTGAAGCACTAGAGCAATTCTATAGCTCAAAAAGTTTAAGTGAACCACATAGAGCAATTCTAACAAATCATAGCATGATTTTGGCTCTATCAAATAGGTGTGTCCAGCAAGGATACAAGGGAAAAAATAACAAACAAATCAAGCAAAGATACAAGGCGCTCCAAGCAAAACTCATGATATGTGACAAATAAAAATATTGCTCCAAGTAAAATACGATGGTCGTTAGAAGAAAGAGGGGATGCCACTCGGGGGGGCATCCCCAAGCTTAGTTGCTTGTTTCACTTTGGATATATCTTCGGGGTGCGGTAGCATCCCCAAGCTTAGGCTTTTATCACTCATTATTCCTTCATCCATCATGATCTCACCCAAAACTTGAAAACTTCAATCACACAAAACTCAACAAAATCTTCGTGAGATCCGTTAGTATAATAAAGCAAATCACTACTTTAGGCGCTGTTGCAAACCTATTCATATTTTATTATTGCATTATACCTACTGTATTTTAACTTTACCATGGCTCATACCCTTCAATATAACCCATAGATTCATCAAAACAAGCACACAATGCAACGAAAACAGAATCTGTCTTAAACAGAACAGTCTGTAGTAATCTGTACTCCACCCATACTTATGTAACTCTAAAAATTCTGAAAAATTAGGACAACGTAAGGAATTTGTATGGCAACACTGTGTTCAAATGTCAGCTCAAGATAACGTTCCAGAAAAAAATGAAATTCATATACTGGACGCAAAGTTTCTGTTTCAGATTCAGCATCACTTCTACTCATCCTATGAATCATCCTAAAGGCTTTACTTGGCACAAACACTAAATAAAACATAAAAACACAATCATAACAGAGGCATAATTGTGTCAACACTCAAAAACAGAAAGGAAAACGAAAAAAATTTATTTATTCATTGGGTTGCCTCCCAACAAGCGCTATCGTTTTATGCCCCTAGCTAGGCATGATGATTTCAATGATGCTCACATAAAAAGTATTAATTGGAATATGCAAGAGAGTATCATGAATCTCATGACAAGCACATTTAAGTCTAACCCACTTCCTATGCATAGGGATTTTGTGAGCAAACAATTTATGGGAACAAGAATCAACTAGCATAGGAAGGCAAAACAAGCATAACTTCAAAACTTTGAACACATAGAGAGGAAACTTGATATTATTGAAATTCCTACAAGCATATGTTCCTACCTCATAATAAATTTCAGTAGAATCATGAAGGAATTCAACATTATAACTATCACATAAATCATTCTTTTCATGATGCATAAGCATATAATTTTCATTACTCTCCACATAAGCAAATTCCTTTTCATCCATAGTAGTGGGAGCAAACTCAACAAAATAACTATCATGAGGCACCTTGATTGACATAAACACATTGCAAATTAAAACCATGATGATAAGTTTCATGGTTATCATTACTCATTATAGCATACGTGTCCTCATAATAAATTTTCTCATCAAAACTTGGGGGACTAAAAATATCATCTTCATCGAACATAGCATCCCCAAGCTTGTGGCTTTGCATATCATTAGCATCATGGATATTTAGAGAATTAATACTAGCAACATTGCAATCATGCTTTTCAATCAAGGAGCTATCATGAATCACCTCATAAATTTCTTCTTTCAACACTTCATCAAAAATTTCAGATTCATGATTTTCAAACAAAACTTCATAGAGATAATCAAGTGCACTCAACTCACTAGCAATTGGTTCATCAGAATTTTGTCTTTTGAAAAGATTAGCAAGTGGATGAGGATCCATATCAATAGATTTTTAGCAAGTGAAGATGCAAGCGTATAGAAGGCACATGGCAACACAAGCAAAGATAGCAAACAAGCACACAAAAAGATTGTGACATTGTTTTCCGCGGTGAGAAGGGTCCTTGCTTGGAACAGATCTCGGCTATTTGTGCCAAGGAGCGACTGGATGGGGTTTTGGCTGAGGCTCATGCTAGGGCGGAGCATCGGTCCGACGACGGCAGGAACCCCACCGATTCGGGGCCTAGAGCCTATGGTGCACCCTGCCGATGATGACTCTAGGCATAGAGAGCCCAGGGTCGTCGACAGGTCGGGTCACCCGGGACGGGGGCCTCCCGCCCGCGGTGATCCTGCACTAGACAGGGAGCTGCGGGGCAGGCCCCCCATGCGCCTTCACCCCACTGAGTAGAGGGCTGAGGTGCGTGGTGCTAGTGTCGGGCTCCCAGCTCGGGACCCTGTCGTCGCGACTGCCCCTGCTAAGAAGGGGTGGCGCGGGCGTCCGACCAAGCAGGTCCCCCAATCCGCTGTTGGCGGTCGGGCTATCTCGCCCCCCCCCCCTGAGGGGACCTCTAGTCCCCCGGCAATGGTTCCATCATGAAGCTCCTATGTTGAAACATACGGGGCTTCGGGCACTGACGTGGCTTGAGACTGCGTCGGTATTTCCCCAAAGAGGAAGGGATGATGCAGCACAGCGACGGTAAGTATTTCCCTCAGTTATGAAACCAAGGTTATCGAAACAGTAGGAGGATCACCACCACCCAATAAGCAGCACCTGCACACAAACAACAAATACTTGCAACCCGGCGGGAAAGAGAGGTTGTCAATCTCTCTACGGTAATAAGATAGATTAGGTAGTGATAGATAGGAGAGATAGATCTCTTAAGAACACAAATAAAAAGAGCAAATATGCAGCAATATATTTTTGGGTTTTTGGTTTTGTAGATCTGAAAACAAAGATTGCAAAAAAAGTAGATCGGAAAGCAATATGATGAAAAGTAGACCCGGGGGCCGTAGGGTTCACTAGTGGCTTCTCTCATGAGTATAGCGCACAGTGGGTGAACAAATTACTGTTGGGCAATTGATAGAAAATCGAATAGTCATGACGATATCCAAGGCGATGACCATTATATAGGCATCACGTCCAAGATAGATAGACCGACTCCTGCCTGCATCTACCTCTATTACTCCACACATCGACCGCTATCCAGCATGCATCTAGTGTATTAAGTTCATGGAAAAACGGAGTAATGCAATAAGAACGATGACATGATGTAGACAAGATCTATTCATGTAGGAATAGACCCCATCTTGTTATCCTTAATAGCAACGATACATGCGGGTCTTGCTGCCCCTTCTGTCACTGGGAAAGAACACCGCAAGATCGAACCCATCACAAAGCACCTCTTCCCATGGCAAGAAAAATCGATCTAGTCGGCCTAACTAAACCAAAGATTCGAAGAAGAAATACGATGCTATAAGCAATCATGCATATAAGAGATCAAAGAAGACTCAAATAATATTCATGGATAGAAACTGATCATGAACTCAAAATTCATCGGATCCCAACAAACACACCGCAAAAGTTTACCTCAAATAGATGTCCAAGAGACCATATTATTGAGAATCATGAGAGAGAGAGAGAGAGAGAGAGAGAAGAAGCCATCTAGCTACTGCCTACGGACCCGTAGGTCTATGGTGGACTACTCACTCATCATCGGAGAGGCACCTATGAGGAAGATGAACCCCTCCGTGATGGTGTTTAGATTGGATCTCGAGGTTCTGGAAATTGCGGCGGTTGGAATTGTGTTTCGTCGACTCCCCTAGGGTTTTTGGAATATTTGGGAATTTATAGGCATCAGAGGCGGTGTGGAGGGGGGCCGAGGAGGGCACAACCCATCAGGGCACGCCGGGGCCCCCCTGGCGCGCCCTGGTGGGTTGTGGTCTCCACGGCCCACCTCTCCGGCAGTTCTTTGGCCCACAGGGTGTCTTCTGGTCCAGAAAAATTCTCCAAAAAGTTTCGTCGCGATTGGACTCCGTTTGGTATTGATTTTCTGCGAAGTAAAAAACAAGCAAAAATAGCAACTAGCACTTTGGCACTATGTCAATAGGTTAGTCCCAAAAAATGATATAAAGTTGTTATAAAATGATTGTAAAACATCCAAGAATGATAATATAACAGCATGGAACAAGCAAAAATTATAGATACGTTGGAGACGTATCACACACACTACAGCTGTTACAAGGGGAAACGTGCCATCTGCGACATCAGGGAGCGCACCCTGGGCACCTCATATCCCAAGTGGAAGGAGCCCATCCATGACAAGTGAGGCAACATCCTGTGAGAAAATCATACCTTTTGTAGCTAGCCGTCTCGTACAAATTGTTCTAGTAGCTTTTGCCATGCGCTAATCATGTAGTGTTTAATTGAGCATTTGTCCAGTTGTCAAGCAGATGCCTTGCTTTTCTGTATCTGGTTCTTAGGTTGGTTGCATTGAGTATTTGTCCAGTTTTGAATGGCCATAGTTGGTTGTTACAGTGAGCATGAATGCCTTGTTTCTTTCAGTAATTCACAATGTGATGTTCATTATGTGCATGTATGAACTGTGCAGTTCAATTTCATCAATACCACCTGTTATGCCTAGGGTTGTTAATCTATGCCCTTAACTCCCGCTTTAAACATTTATGCCTTGTTTCTCTGAATTTGGTTGCTAGGTTGGTTGCAGTGAGCATTTGTCTAGTTTTCAAGCAGATGCCTTGCTTTTCTGTATCTGGTTGTTAGGTTGATTGCAGTGAGCATTTGTCTAGTTTTCAAGCAGACGCCTTGCTTTTCGTTATCTGGTTGTTAGGTTGGTTCCATTGAGCATCTGTCCAGTATAAAATGGCTTTATTTGGTTGTTATAGTGAGCATATATGCCTTGTTTATTTCAAGTAGATACCTCGTATACTTGGTTGATGTTAAGCCTGATGTACTTATCATGACTTTACATGTACTTTCACAGGACAACAATGGGAGTGGCCAACGTTTTCCACTGAGGTTCTTTTCATCCCTCCGCTTATACTCCATCCGTTCCATCATGTAGTGCATATAGATTTTTGTGATGTATCTACATATACCATCTAAAATGTATACAATATAAAATTTTGTGATGTATCTAATGAAATGGAATTGCAATTCTAGATGTAAATGTTTTTCTCTACAAACTTGGTCAAAGTAAGTAAATGTTGACTTCTCAAAGTGTTTATATGCAACACATTGTGGAACTGATGGAGTAATATATTACACCATTCTGCAACTGCATTTTAGCTTCTAATATTGGCTTCTTGCTTGTAGGTACATATGTCTTAGGTAAAGATCCATTCCTGGACCCTTTTTGCGTGTGGGGTTATGAAATATTCATGAACCAGCATCAAGTGAGGAAACTGAAAATGATTGTTATGGAAAATAGACGAACAATGCCAATTAGGCTATTTGTTTACGGTCTATCCAACACAACAGTGAGCTGTAGGATGGTAACTACGAACTCCGTAGGCTTCTATTACTACTGCCCATAATGAGTTGTCACACAACATTGTCTGAATCTTTTTCTTTTGCAGTGGTTCCCAAAGCAGTTTACTTAAGATTACCTCGCAAAGTACATGATTGCTGGACATGCAATGAAGGTTAAAATATATCATCGAGACTATAATGAGCATCGAGAAGTCGTAATGAAGACAGTGAAGGATGGGCGGGCGGCCATCACTAGGGGCTGGCCTAGAGTCGTTCGTGCGTTAGGCATGGAGGAGGGCACAATATGGGCATTCCGCTTCACCTTCTCCAGCATACAAAATGTCTTTTGGCTCTCTCGTTACCGTCTTTAGTACAACCGTGCTTCCGTCATTATTTATTTGTCCCTTCTGTACTTTCCTCTTTTTCGAGAATTGATGCTTATGTAGTTCTTGAGTATATGTACATGTTAATCGAATTATGCATTCGTTCTTAAACCTAAACATGATTCGATATGAAATACATGAATTCCTACTTTCAAATTTAAATTATATGAATTATGAACAAAGGTATTTAATTAGGGGCAAATCCTGCTCTGCAGGCCATTACAATGCACACAGTTTGAGAAAGCAAAACATCTGCGATCAACTCCAACATCACACACGTTTCTCCATTCAAGGCGTATGCGATGAATCTCATCTTCGTGCACGGTCAGAAGAGAAAGAACGTGCGAGATTAACAACACCAGCGTTTGTGCTAGTCTCCTTATCACACACGATTTCGTATTTTGAACTGTGTACCATTGTAAACGTTGGTCAAAGAAGAACGCGTGCGATAGGCCTTCATCCGACTCAGTTATTCTGGATGACACGTTTGGGAAGTCTGGATCACACGTTTGGGACGTTTTATAAATCACAAACGTTTATCAAAAACCCCGCGTGTGGGATATATTCAACCTTCGCATACGGTTTTACAATGATAAACGTATGCACTCTTATATCATATCACAGACGATCAAAGTGGAACTAACTGTGTGTGATTGTCTCCTTATTGTACATGCTTTATAATCGTGAACTGTTTGCGATTTGGTGCACATCGTAAACGACGCTTCACAAAATAGCGCGTGCGATGTTGTGTGATCTCACACGAGTTGCAAGGATGAACCGTATGGGAAATACACATATCTCAAACGATTATCCAGTGACCCTCGTTTGTGATAGATGCGGACATTCCATACGCTTAGTTTTGGCAAACATTTGCGTTCGTTGGCCACCATCGCCGACGGGTTTGCCGTGTCGTGTGGGATGGACCCCCCCTATCGCCCACACATGCAAGGCGACGGTTTCAAAGTACGTCGCGGAAAGGGGTTAAAAACCGTTTGTATAGCACGTCGCTGCACCAGTGAGACAAGGTAATATTGGCTCTCTGTTAGATCAACAATAAAACATATGGGAGCCACTCAACATTTTCATCGTGGTCTTCTCCTTTCATGACTCAACAAAAAGAAAGAAATTCAGAGAAACACACTAAAATATTTTTGGAGTTTTTGTTTTTCTCAAGAAGAGAAATAAACAAAGAGAAAAACAAGAACGAGAAAAATTATTTACACGGGAAAGCTCCCAACATGCAAAGGAAATCCTTTTGTGTTTTCGTTTTAGTACTTCAATTAATTAAATGGGAAAGAAAAACAAAAAAGAAGTGAGAAATATTTTTGGATTTTTAAAGTTTTTCAAACACACAAGAAGAAAGCAGGAAAAACAAGCTAACATGGATATACAATGAAAGAGGATGAACATCAACAATTTATATGAAGTGTGTGAACATGAATGTAATCTCCGTGAGAAATACGTACTCCCCCAAGCTTAAGTGTTTGCCTAGCTTTGTAATCACCCCTGCTGGTCTGGATTAGTTGAAGTGGTAGATCAGGTGGTGTTCCTTGCCGCCTCCTCCGCCAAGCGAGCTACCTCTACTGCGGTGTTGTACTCCTGCACCTCGTCCTCAAGAACATAGTATCTCCGTCGAACCTGAAAATCAAAGAGAGCAGGCCCAGACAACGTAACAGAGACATGATTATATTTATAAAACTTTAGGTTGTACTCATAACCCCTAGCACTGTCCATGATAAAGTCATGACGACGCATGGCTTCAAAGTCTAAATATCTCTCAGGCAAAATAGGGTCATTAGGTTGAGGTGACACTCTCAATTTTACAGCTACATGGGAGGCATAAATTCCTCCATACAAATCACCGCTACCTTTGTTAGCATGCAATGTGCGGGCAACAATTGCACCAAGGTTATAATGTTTTTCACCGGTCACCGCAGTGTGAATAAGGCTTAGGTCCGGAGCACACAATGCACTACAATCTTGTTTACCTACTACACATTTCCCGTTAAACAGTGCAAAGTAACGAATAGAGGGGAAATGGATACTTTTTATTCTAGCTTGTGTCACTCCTCTATCCTCTCCAACGCAAAGACTTTCAAGGAACATGTTATAATCAGTTGTTTTTGGTTTTTCTAGAGATCCCCATAGAGGCAGTTTGCATGCATCAGAGAATTCTTCCAGAGTCATACTAAAAGATTTATCATAGAGATCAAACAGCACCCTAGAAGTATTGGAATGATATTGAAATCCATGCGTGAATGTATGAGTGAGGTTATAATGTTGGACACACTTATCTTCAAGGAAATCGGTGAGGCCGGTATTATAAATGTAATGATCAAATTCCTCCTTGGTGTTGGGGAACGTTGCATGGGAAACAAAAATTTTCCTACGCACACATAAGATCTATCCATGGTGATGAGCATCTACGAGAGGGAGAGTGGATCTACATACCCTTGTAGATCGCTAAGCGGAAGCGTTAATAAACGCGGTTGATGTAGTCGAACGTCTTCGCGATCCAAATCGCCGAGCGTCCCGCGATCCAATCACGATCCTTCCGATCTAGTGCCGAACGGACGGCACCTCCGCGTTCAACACACGTACGGCTTGATGACGCCTTCACCTCCTCGATCCAGCGAGCGATGGTGAAGTAGTGGTTGAGTTCCAGCAGCACGACGGCGTGGTGATGGTGGTGAGGAACGATCTCTGCAGGGCTTCGCCAAGCGCTACGGAGATTATGACGGAGGAACTAGAGGGCTAGGGTTGCCGGCACACGGCTTGGGAAATCCTGATGTGTCCCGTGTGCTAGCCCTGCCCCTCTATTTATATGTTGAGCCTTGGGGTCTAAACTTGGAGTAAAAGCCTCCTCCGGGTCGGTTTTGCCCGCACAAGGTCGGTTTGGCCCGCAGGGAAAGAGTCCAACTCGGATCCCTGCCGAATCGTGCACAGCCGCGCACAAGCGGTAGTACCGCTTCACACAAGCGGTAGTACCGCTTGGGCGGTAGTACCGCTTCCCACAAGCGGTAGTACCGCTCGGGCGGTAGTACCGCTTCACCAAGCGGTAGTACCGTTTACGCGGCAGCAAAACTACTTTTGCACTTTCCAATACCTTGTGGGCTTTATCCCTTTGGCTCATATAAAGTGTTGCTGCACCCGAACACTTCGGTAAACATCCGGAACCCCTTCCGGTGAACTTAGGAACTCTTCCGGAGATCAAAACACTATTATCACATATATCAATCTTTACCTCCGGACTATTCCAGAGATCCTCGTCATGTCCGGGATCTTATCCGGGACTCCGAACAACTTTCGGTCACCAACATAATAACTCAATTATACTAATCGTCACCAAACGTTAAGTGTGTAGATCCTGCGGGTTCGAGAACTATGTAGACATGACCGAGACACCTCTACGGCCAATAACCAATAGCGGGACCTGGATGCCCATATTGGCTCCTACATATTCTACGAAGATCTTTATCGGTCGAACCTCTATGTCAAGGATTCAGTTAATCCCGTATGCTGTTCCCTTTGTTCTTCGGTATGTTACTTGCCCGAGATTCGATCGTCGGTATCTCTATACCTAGTTCAATCTCGTTACCGGCAAGTCTCTTTACTCGTTCCGTAATACAAGATCTCGTGGCTAACACTTTTAGTCACATTGCTTGCAAGGCTCATTGTGATGTTGTATTACCGAGTGGGCCCTGAGATACCTCTCCGTCATACGGAGTAACAAATCCCAGTCTTGATCCATGCCAACCCAACAGACACCCTCGGAGATATCTGTAGAGCACCTTTATAGTCACCCAGTTACGTTGCGACGTTTGATACACACAAGGTATTCCTCCGGTGTCAGTGAGTTGCATGATCTCATGGTCAAAGGAACAGATACTTGACATGCAGAAAACAATAGCAATAAACTGACACGATCAAATGCTACGTTTACAGTTTGGGTCTTGTCCATCACATCATTCTCCTAATGATGTGATCCCGTTATCAAATGACATCTCATGTCCATGGCTAGGAAACCTTAACCATCTTTGATCAACAAGCTAGTCAACTAGAGGCTTACTAGGGACACAGTGTTGTCTATGTACCCACACATGTATTTGAGTTTCCAATCAATACAATTATAGCATGGATAATAAACGATTATCATGAACAAGGAAATATAATAATAACCAATTTATTATTGCCTCTAGGGCATATTTCCAACAGTCTCCCACTTGCACTAGAGTCAATAATCTAGTTCACATCACTATGTGATTTACATTGTAATGAATCGAACACCCATGCAGTTCTGGTGTTGTTCATGTTTAGCCCTTGGAAGAGGTTTAGTCATCGGATCTGCAACATTTAGATCCGTGTGTACTTTGCAAATATTTATGTCGTCCTCCTTGATGTAATCGCGGATGGAATTGAAACGTCGCTTTATGTGTCTGGTCCTCTTGTGAAATCTTGGTTCCTTGGCTAGAGCAATGGCACCAGTATTATCACAAAACAGAGTCATTGGATTAAGTGCACTAGGCACTACTCCAAGATCTGTCATGAACTCCTTCATCCAGACACCTTCCTTCGCCGCCTCCGAGGCAGCGATGTACTCCGCTTCGCATGTAGAATCAGCTACCACGCTTTGCTTGGAACTGCACCAGCTAACCGCACCCCCATTAAGAATAAATACGTATCCGGTTTGCGACTTAGAGTCATCCGGATCAGTGTCAAAGCTTGCATCGACGTAACCCTTTACGACGAGCTCTTGATCACCTCCATAAACGAGAAACATGTCCTTAGTCCTTTTCAGGTACTTCAGGATATTCTTGACCGCCGTCCAGTGTTCCATTCCTGGATCACCTTGAAACCTTCCGACCATACTTATGGCAAGGCTGACATCGGGTCTTGTGCACAGCATTGCATACATGATAGAGCCTATGGCCGAAGCATAGGGGATGACACTCATCTTTTCTCTATCTTCTGCAGTCACTGGGCATTGAGTCTTACTCAACTTCACACCTTGCAATACAGGCAAGAACCCCTTCTTGGACTGATCCATTTTGGACTTCTTCAAAACTTTGTCAAGGTATGTGCTTTGTGAAAGTCCTATTAAGCGTCTTGATCTATCTCTATAGATCTTGATGCCTAATATGAAAGCAGCTTCTCCTAGGTCCTTCATTGAAAAACTCTTGTTCAAATATTCCTTTACGCTTTCCAGCATTTCTATATTGTTTCCAATCAGCAATATGTCATCCACATATAATATTAGAAACGCTATAGAGCTCCCACTCACTTTCTTGTAAATACAAGCTTCTCCGTAAACTTGTATAAACTCGAACGCTTTGATCACCTCATCAAAACGAAGATTCCAACTCCGAGATGCTTGCACCAGTCCATAAATGGATCGCTGGAGTTTGCAAACTTTGTCAGCATTCTCTGGATCGACAAAACCTTCTGGTTGTATCATATACAACTCTTCCTTAAGGTAACCGTTAAGGAACGCTGTTTTGACATCCATCTGCCAAATTTCATAATCGAAAAAGGCAGCTATTGCTAACATGATTCTGACGGACTTAAGCATCGCTACGGGTGAGAAGGTCTCATCGTAGTCAACTCCTTGAACTTGTGAAAAACCCTTTGCCACAAGTCGAGCTTTATAGACGGTGACATTACCGTCCGCGTCCGTCTTCCTCTTAAAGATCCATTTGTTCTGAATGGCCTTACGCCCTTCAGGTAATACTTCCAAAGTCCATACTTTGTTTTCATACATGGATCCCATCTCGGATTTCATGGCCTCTAACCACTTCTCGGAATCCGGGCCCATCATCGCTTCTCCATAGCTCGTAGGTTCATCGTTGTTTAACAACATGACCTCTAAGACAGGGTTGCCGTACCACTCAGGAGCAGTACGCGTCCTTGTCGACCTACGAGGTTCGATAGCAACTTGATCCAAAGCTTCATGATCATCATCATTAACTTCCTCTTCAGCTAATGTAGGCTCCACAGAAACAATTTTCTGCGCTGCGCTACTCTCAGGTTGAAGTAAAGGTTCAACAACCTCATCAAGTTCTATCTTCCTCCCACTCAATTCTTTCGAGAGAAACTCTTTCTCAAGAAATGTTCCGTTTTTAGCGACAAACACTTTGCCCTCGGATCTGAGGTAGAAGGTATACCCAATTGTCTCTTTTGGGTATCCTATGAAGACGCATTTCTCCGCTTTGGGTTCCAGCTTTTCAGGCTGAAGCTTTTTGACATAAGCATCACATCCCCAAACTTTAAGAAACGACAGCTTTGGCTTCTTGTCAAACCAAAGTTCATATGGCGTTGTCTCAACGGATTTCGATGGTGCCCTATTTAAAGTGAATGTAGCTGTCTCTAATGCATAACCCCAAAACGATAGTGGCAAATCGGCAAGAGACATCATAGATCGCACCATATCCAATAAGGTTCGATTACGACGTTCGGACACACCATTACGCTGTGGTGTTCCAGGCGGTGTCAATTGTGAAACAATTCCACACTGTCTTAAGTGACTGCCAAACTCATAACTCAGATATTCTCCTCCTCGATCAGATCGTAGGAATTTAATCTTCTTGTTACGATGATTCTCAACTTCACTCTGAAATTGTTTGAACTTTTCAAATGTTTCAGACTTGTGTTTCATTAAGTAAATATACCCATATCTACTTAAGTCATCAGTGAAGGTGAGAAAGTAACGATAACCACCGCGCGCCTCAATGCTCATCGGACCGTACACATCAGTATGTATGATTTCCAATAAGTCACTTGCCCGTTCCATTGTTCCAGAGAACGGCGTTTTAGTCATCTTGCCCATGAGGCATGGCTCACATGTGTCAAGTGATTCAAAATCAAGTGACTCCAAAAGTCCATCAGCATGGAGCTTCCTCATGTGTTTTACGCCAATATGACCTAAACGGCAGTGCCACAAGAAAGTGGTATTATCATTATCAATTCTATATCTTTTGGCATCAATGTTATGAACATGTGTATCATTACTATCGAGATTCAACAAGAATAAACCCCTCACATTGGGTGCATGACCATAAAAGATATTACTCATATAAATAGAACAACCATTATTCTCTGATTTAAATGAGTAACCGTCTCGCAATAAACAAGATCCAGATATAATGTTCATGCTTAACGCAGGCACCAAATAACACTTATTTAGGTTCATCACTAATCCCGACGGTAATCGAAGAGCGAGCGTGCCGACGGCGATCACATCAACCTTGGAACCATTTCCCACGCGCATCGTCACTTCGTCCTTTGCCAGCCTCCGTCTATTCCGCAGTTCCTGTTTTGAGTTGCAAATATGAGCAACCGCACCGGTATCAAATACCCAGGCACTACAACGAGAGTTGGTAAGGTACACATCAATAACATGTATATCATATATACCTTGTTTGTTGTTGGCCGCCTTCTTGTCAGCCAAATACTTGGGGCAATTCCGCTTCCAGTGTCCAGTTCCCTTGCAATGAAAACACACAGTTTCTGGTTTGGGTCCAGCCTTGGGTTTCTTCACGAGAGGAGCAACTGCTTTGCCACTCTTCTTGGAGTTACCCTTCTTACCCTTGCCATTTTTCTTGAAACTAGTGGTTTTATTGACCATCAACACTTGATGCTCCTTCTGAATTTCAGACTCAGCGGCTTTCAGCATCGCAAACAGCTCGGCGACTGACTTGTTCATCCCGTGCATGTTATAGTTCAACACGAAGCTCTTGTAGCTAGGTGGCAATGATTGAAGAACTCTGTCAGTGATAGCCTCTGGCGGAAGGGGCATCCCTAACTCAGCCAGACGGGTGGAGTACCCAGACATTCTGAGCACGTGATCACTGATAGACCCGTTCTCCTCCATCTTGCAAGCATAGAACTTATCGGAGATCTCATATCTCTCGATCCGGGCATTCTTCTGAAAGATAAACTTCAACTCCTGGAACATCTCATATGCTCCATGACGTTCAAAACGTCTTTGAAGTCCCGGTTCTAAGCCATACAACATTGCACATTGAACTATTGAGTAATCATCAGAACGAGCCTGCCAGGCGTTCACAACGTCTAGAGACTCAACTGGAGCGGGTGGATCACCAAGCGGTGCATCAAGGACATAAGCCTTCTGGGAAGCCGTAAGGATAATCCTTAGATTACGGGCCCAGTCCACAAAGTTACTTCCATCATCTTTCAACTTAGCTTTCTCTAGGAACGCATTAAAATTCAGGGGTGCTACTGCGCGAGCCATGATCTACAACATAAATATAGCAAAGACAACTTAGACTATTGTTCTTAGATAATGAGTTTAGTTAATCATATTTAAAAAAACTCCCACTCAAATTGACATCCCTCCGATCATTCGAGTGTAACATGATCCAAATCCACCAACTCAAGTCCGATCATCACGTGAGTTGAGGTGGTTTCAATGGTGAACATCTTCATGTTGATCATATCTACTATATGACTCATGTTCGACCTTTCGGTCTCTTGTGTTCCGAGGCCATGTCTGTACATGCTAGGCTCGTCAAGTTTAACCCGAGTGTTCCGCACGTGTAACATGGCTTACACCCGTTGTATGCGAACGTAGAGTCTATCACACCCGATCATCACGGCGTGTCTCGAAACGACGAACTTTCGCAACGGTGCACACTTGGGGAGAACACAATTTATCTTGAAATTTAAGTGAGGGATCACCTTATAATGCTACCGTCGTCCTAAGCAAAATAAGATGCATAAAAGGATTAACATCACATGCAAATCATAAGTGACATGATATGGCCATGAACTTGTGCTTTTGATCTCCATCTCCAAAGCACCGGCATGATCTCCATCGTCACCGGCATGACACCATGATCTCCATCATCTTGATCTCCATCAACGTGTCGCCATAAGGTTGTCGCGCCGACTGTTGCTTCCACGACTATAGCTAACGTTTAGCGATAAAGTAAAGCATTACATAGCGCTTAATGATTGACACGCAGGTCATACAATAATTAAAGACAACTCTATGGCTCCTGCCAGTTGCCGTACTCATCGACATGCAAGTCGTGATATTCTATACAACACATGATCATCTCATACATCACATATATCTCATCATGTAATTGGCCATATCACATCACAACATACCCTGCAAAAACAAGTTAGACGTCCTCTAATTGTTGTTGCAAATTTTACGTGGCTGCTACGGGTTTGCAAGAACCGTTCTTACCTACGCAAAACCACAACGTGGTGTAGTGATTGCTTTTTGATCTTCTAAAAGAACCCTCTTCATTGAACCGATTCAACTAAAGTGAGAGAGACAGACACCCGCCAGTCACCTTTATGCAACAAGTGCACGCAGCGGTAAAACCAGTCTCGCGTAAGCGTACGCGTAATGTCGGTCCGGGCCGCTTCATCTCACAATACCGCTGAATCAAGTATCAACTAGTAACGGCAAGCAATATGTATACACCCACGCCCACAACTCGTTTGTGTTCTACTCGAGATCTCATCTACGCATAGACCTAGCTCTGATACCACTGTTGGGGAACGTTGCATGGGAAACAAAAATTTTCCTACGCACACATAAGATCTATCCATGGTGATGAGCATCTACGAGAGGGAGAGTGGATCTACATACCCTTGTAGATCGCTAAGCGGAAGCGTTAATAAACGCGGTTGATGTAGTCGAACGTCTTCGCGATCCAAATCGCCGAGCGTCCCGCGATCCAATCACGATCCTTCCGATCTAGTGCCGAACGGACGGCACCTCCGCGTTCAACACACGTACGGCTTGATGACGCCTTCACCTCCTCGATCCAGCGAGCGATGGTGAAGTAGTGGTTGAGTTCCAGCAGCACGACGGCGTGGTGATGGTGGTGAGGAACGATCTCTGCAGGGCTTCGCCAAGCGCTACGGAGATTATGACGGAGGAACTAGAGGGCTAGGGTTGCCGGCACACGGCTTGGGAAATCCTGATGTGTCCCGTGTGCTAGCCCTGCCCCTCTATTTATATGTTGAGCCTTGGGGTCTAAACTTGGAGTAAAAGCCTCCTCCGGGTCGGTTTTGCCCGCACAAGGTCGGTTTGGCCCGCAGGGAAAGAGTCCAACTCGGATCCCTGCCGAATCGTGCACAGCCGCGCACAAGCGGTAGTACCGCTTCACACAAGCGGTAGTACCGCTTGGGCGGTAGTACCGCTTCCCACAAGCGGTAGTACCGCTCGGGCGGTAGTACCGCTTCACCAAGCGGTAGTACCGTTTACGCGGCAGCAAAACTACTTTTGCACTTTCCAATACCTTGTGGGCTTTATCCCTTTGGCTCATATAAAGTGTTGTTGCACCCGAACACTTCGGTAAACATCCAGAACCCCTTCCGGTGAACTTCGGAACTCTTCCGGAGATCAAAACACTATTATCACATATATCAATCTTTACCTCCGGACTATTCCAGAGATCCTCGTCATGTCCGGGATCTTATCCGGGACTCCGAACAACTTTCGGTCACCAACATAATAACTCAATTATACTAATCGTCACCAAACGTTAAGTGTGTAGACCCTGCGGGTTCGAGAACTATGTAGACATGACCGAGACACCTCTACGGCCAATAACCAATAGCGGGACCTGGATGCCCATATTGGCTCCTACATATTCTACGAAGATCTTTATCGGTCGAACCTCTATGTCAAGGATTCAGTTAATCCCGTATGCTGTTCCCTTTGTTCTTCGGTATGTTACTTGCCCGAGATTCGATCGTCGGTATCTCTATACCTAGTTCAATCTCGTTACCGGCAAGTCTCTTTACTCGTTCCGTAATACAAGATCTCGTGGCTAACACTTTTAGTCACATTGCTTGCAAGGCTCATTGTGATGTTGTATTACCGAGTGGGCCCTGAGATACCTCTCCGTCATACGGAGTAACAAATCCCAGTCTTGATCCATGCCAACCCAACAGACACCCTCGGAGATATCTGTAGAGCACCTTTATAGTCACCCAGTTACGTTGCGACGTTTGATACACACAAGGTATTCCTCCGGTGTCAGTGAGTTGCATGATCTCATGGTCAAAGGAACAGATACTTGACATGCAGAAAACAATAGCAATAAACTGACACGATCAAATGCTACGTTTACAGTTTGGGTCTTGTCCATCACATCATTCTCCTAATGATGTGATCCCGTTATCAAATGACATCTCATGTCCATGGCTAGGAAACCTTAACCATCTTTGATCAACAAGCTAGTCAACTAGAGGCTTACTAGGGACACAGTGTTGTCTATGTACCCACACATGTATTTGAGTTTCCAATCAATACAATTATAGCATGGATAATAAACGATTATCATGAACAAGGAAATATAATAATAACCAATTTATTATTGCCTCTAGGGCATATTTCCAACACTTGGTACCTGCACCTCTCATGAACTCATCGCTTGGCCAGCAGCATGATTTTGCGTCAGTCGTGACTATCAGGTCTGTCCGGGGCTCAACATAAGGTTGTCGTACCGAGCCCTTGCTCGACGACTCAACCGAAGTACACCTTCTTGAGGAGTCCTCCTAAAGAAACTCATCTTCCTAAGAACAAATTTCTGAAATTTTTGGGCCACAAATTTATGTCAATAAAACTTTGCAAGATTGATAGCAACTACACATAGGTACCTAGAGGCCATATCAAGCATTCATACTACTTAGAACTCAAAGAATTCAATATGAAAGATCATTTTTAGTAGCACCAAGTGCAGCAAAATATGCAAAATATAAACCACTGAAGCAAAAACTAATTGGAGCAATGGGGGAGTCACATACCAAGGACCAATTCCTCAAAACAGTTTCAAAAACAGAGTTCCGAGCAAGGAAATCAAAAATTTCAGTTTCTAGAGGAAGAACACGGGAGAGAGAGAGAGAGCTAGAGAATTTTTGCTGGAGGTAAGGGGTGAAGTGAGCCGAAGGGATAAGGCAGGGGGCCTGTGGGCCCCACAAGCCATCAGGGCATGCCTAGGGGGTGGGCGCGCCCTGTTGGCTTGTGGCCCACAAGTGCACCTCCCTGCTGTATTTTCAGTACCAAAAATTCTTAAATATTCCAGAAAAATTCATGTTAAAATTTTGTGGCAATTTGAGACTTTTTATTTTTGGGTCATTTTTTATTGCACGGGAAAATCAGAAAACAGGATTGTCGTGGTTTTGTCACGGCAGATGTCCTCGTGCAAGGACTTAGGTGTGAGGCCATTGCCGCTAGGTGGCGACTCAAAGGGGTTAAACGGGAACGAGAGGCGAGTTTACCCAGGTTCGGCCCCTCCGATGGAGGTAATAGCCTACGTCCTGCTTTGTGTCTATATTGATGATGATCTCAATTACAAGGGTGCGGAATCGCTAACCTAGCTTTCGAGGGGGAATAACTTTAGTCTTTCGGCCCTAGGGGCTTTGCCTTTATATACAGGTCAAGAACCTAGGGTTTACAACAGAGTCCGAGTCATATTATGACTCATAACCTATCATGTCTCTAACATGCCTTGCCTCTTAAGCAAGGAATCTTCCGGCGTCTTCTACCCCATGGGCCTTGAGTCGTCGTCTCCACGGGCTTGGGCCGCCCGGCGGTTCACGTAGTAGCCGCCTTACTTGTTTTATCTTCACAACATGACCCATCTTGAACATATTTCCAGAGCCGCCATTATACTGACCCGGCCCAGTACGGCGGATCACACCGTGGGGTTATATCCCCGACATTAGGCCCCAGATTGATTTGAATTCATTCATGTCAATTTTCTTATCTTCTCTTGGCGGCTTATCATCTGTTTGCATCTATTCTTCATGATCCTTGAGGCACCGGCTCGCAGTCCTTCCAGACTTGTCATTTCTCCAGTGCCAGTCTGCTGATGATGTCATCCTGCTGACCGTTGTTTTCCAAAGTCATCATAACATATCTTTACAAAACTGCGCCAAATCTAGGCTGATGCGAAAAATGAGGCGTCTCCCTAGCCACAAATTTACTGCAACCGTTTCGTTTTTCCCGGCGCCGTTCCATTTTTCCCTCCATATAAATAAGTCCACTGAGCTTCTGCAATAACCTTTCCGTCATCTTCTTCCTCTCGCTTCTTCTTCTGCCGAACACCACCGGAGCTCCAGAGGCGTCGCCAGGGTTCCCAGCTCCGTCGTCGACGCCATCAAGACCATTTGCAGCCGTAAAGTCAGGCGCGATCAACTCCGCCTTCGTCCCGACGCAATCTGGTATGAATCCCCTCCATTTTAGGGTTCGTTACTTCCGGCATACATGTCATTTTCGTCACGTTCGTCCTAGACGTAGCCCGTAAATCCATGCACTCACTATTTCTCATTAGTTCGTAGCTTCAGTGCAATCTCCGCTTTATTTTCCTCATAAGCAGATCTAGAATGAACCACCAAGGCTGCCCCTTAAATGTCGTAGTTTCGGTCTCTCCGTCAGTTAAAACACATATTTCATTATTTTTTTCCTTATTTGATTGGATCCATCTAAAAAGAAGCTTTCGTAGAAACCTGTTTGTGAACCAATATACTCGCTAAGTGTTGTAGAAATATCCTTTCGACCTCCTTTGATTTTGCTGGCTTAAAGTAGCCAATTAGTTTAGGCGACTTGTAATTTGCACCGGCTCATCTTTCTCGTTGCTCTTGTAGTTATTCTATAACCCGCCATGGCTCCAAAGAATTCCAAAGTCTGTAACTGGGCCAATACCAAAGAATCCAAACTTACCTTGGACAACCTCGTGGATCAAGGTTTCTTGCCGGCTCGAAAGATCATAGAATGGTAGGCTCCCAAAGAAGAGCCGTTTCCACAACTGCGGCAAGGAGAAGTTGTTGTTTTCACTGATCATCTGCGCAGAGGTTTCCGCCCCCCCGGCTCAAAGTTCTTCTGGGACTTTTCGCACTTTTCAAACTCAGGCCTCAAGACATTGGTCCAAATTCTAGGACTAACATTTGTCAATTCCAGGTGCTATGTGAGGTTTATCTCCAGGTTGAGCCGTCCGTGCCCCTTTTTAGGGAATTCTTTTATCTCGAGCGCCAAACTAAGGTGAAGAATGGCGCTGCCTGTGAACTTGGCGGGGTTTCCATTCAGAAGAGAAAAAACAGTGACTTTCCTGAATCCAAACTGGAAAGTCACCCCAAAGGATGGAACAAAACCTGGTTACCTGAGGGAGAACACCCCCTGCCGGGTTTTAGACTGGAAAGACTTAGCAGCAAAAAGGAGTTTCCGGGTTGGCCAACAGATGAAGAGAGGGCTCCATTAGCACCTCTTCATACAAAATTGAGAGCTCTGACTGCTCATGGCTTAACTGGTATTGATCTGATCCGTTGCTAGCTAAAGTGGCGGATCTAGCCGATCAGTGTAAGAGGCGGCTTGATGTGTGAGTACTCAGGCGCCTCATCTGACCCTCAGCGTTTCTCACGTGAGAACCTGACTGATGATGCTCTTAACAAGGAAACAAAGAGATTATTTTCCGATACTAAGGAATAGTGCAGTGTTACCGGCTTGGGTACATTTTATCTACGCAACCCGCCACCTCCGGTACTGATTATTTTTTCTGTCTTCATTGATTTACTATGACCTGTCGTTCCTTACTACAAGCTTTTTGCAGGAGAACCCTATTTTCTGGAAAGTTACACCTCAAGCTCCCGTTCCTTCATCGAGTAGAAAAGATAACCCGACCACCGTGCCATCTTCTGGAGAGGAATCTGAGGTAGAACTTGATTCTCTTGGCCGTCTGTTTATTCAGCTCGCTAACGCGCCCTCTTATCAGGATGACTCGGAATCTAGCCAAGTCAGCGAAATCGAGGTAACTCCTACATCCTCCAGTCTAGAAACATTTGTTCCCAGAAAACCAAGACGAATCGTCTAGAAGGTTAAATTGACACACCCAGATGCTCACTTGGCTCCCGGTTTTCTTTTGAAGAAAGCACAATTCGCTAGCTCATCAAAACGCAAGACCCGGAGTGGTTCGGGCGACTTAGACCATGATTTGACCAATGAACCACCGGCTCAAAAACCATGCTTCGAGGTGCCTCATAGTCCAACCAATTCTCATCCTAGAGCCGGTCTATTTAAGCATCCTCTTAGTCCTTCAAATTCGCTTTATCAGGCCTCCCCTTCATCTTCGGACGACTCAACGGCAACGCAGCTTCCCATTTTCAACGTCAACCGTGGGTAAGTCTCTGAACTTGCACTTGTTGAGCTATACTTTCCTCAGTATAATTTCTTATCTTTGCCATTGTAGGGCCAAGGCCACTTCGTCAAAGAGGGCTGGCCAAAACGTGTCAAACCCCCCGCCAGTAAAAACAACAACAGGAGTTGATCCCTTGGTAGAGAAAAATACAAACATGAGCCCTGAGGCGGCAATCGACGTTGAGACGCCTAGGCCGGATGAGCTGGTTTTTATGGATATACCACCTGAAACCCAAGACGCATTGGATGAATCATCTGCCCGGCCACCAAGCCCAGTTCGTCCTTCCAGCCCGGCGACTCACTTGGATGACCCCAAGGCGCTAGAAGAAGCAAACCTTCCGGATGTTATCATTGTGAAAGAGGAGTTGTCCACACTTGACATTGAAGATTTGCACCAGCAATACTTGACCCGGCTGTCTGAGAGCCGGGAGATCGAAATAAGCATGATAAATGCCATGAAGGAGAAGTATGAAGTAAACTTCTTGTTTTACCACTATCTCTATACTGTCATTAGCCTCCAAGGACAAGTTTATTGAGATAAGCTGGGTCATAAAATAACATATCTGTAGGTGTAGCCCCCAAGAGCCGGCTCATTTCCTTGAGAAGAGTCGGATCTTGTTAATACTTTTGTAGAATTCGACCATGTAGCCCCCAAGGGCCGGCTCATCTTTTTGAGATGAGTCGGGTCTTCTCTTAACATTGTTTGAAGAATTCGTACCTGTAGCCCCCAAGGGCCGGCTCATCTCCTTGTGATGAGTCAGGTCTTTTCTTAATATTGTTTGAAGAATTCGACCTGTAGCCCCCAAGGGCCGGCTCATCTCCTTGAGATGAGTCGGGTCTTCTTCATATCTTAGTTTTGGAAAAACTGATATGCATTAGCCCCCAAGTGTCAAGGATATTGCTTCCAATCTTCTTGGGACTTGATAGGAAGAGTAATTCGTCATAAGGCGGTTTAAAGCTGTTATAAGAATACTTGCTGATACTGTTTGTACATCTGCCGAGTATATGTTGAGGATGTTGAGTCAGTTGCTGTGAAACTGCAGAAACGGGTCAAAGAATAAAGAAAATTAAAAACTGATGCTGAGCTCATGGCGGCTCATTTTGAGGATTCTGCACGTCAGGCAAATGAACGTCTCGAACAAGCCGTAAAGCTGTTTGAAGCAGAAAAGGCCACTCTTGTAAGACGTGCAGAAAAGGCAGAAAAGAAACTTGATCCTTTGAAGGAAAAATATGCCACTCTCGTAAAACAGATCAATGAAATGCTGACGGCAATCTTTGGTATGTATTCTGCTTCTTTTTGGTAGTGTACCGGCTTATGATTAAATGGCGGCTCACTATCTCTCTCTTTATTTACAGGGCGGAAAGATCATAATCTTGTAGAGCTTCCTATTATGAAATTGAAAGCCATTTTTCACATATGTAGAGCAGCTATTCACCGGATCTGTGTACTCCATCATGGCGGTGAAGAATCTAAAGCATCCGCCAAGAAGCATCAAGGACATGTTGAAGCAGCTTTCTACCGCGCCCCAATGGGTGACTGAGACCCGTAGATCAGCGGCTCGAGGAGGGGCAAACATGGCGCTGGCTCGAGCAAAGGCATATTTGCCCGAATTGGATGTGGAGCTATTGAAAGGCGGCTTCCCCGAGTTCAAACTCGACGGCTCCTCATTCACTCATTCAGACTATGCGACGTGCATTACAGAGATGCGTCCTTTGGTGACTCTGATAGCTGAAGAAATTGACATCGTGAAATATCATGTTGCATATACCGATGATAATGAGCGTATTAACCCGCCCAAGGATGATCCGGCGGAGTTGGTCCCCTCACCCGACGTAAGAGATCTTTTGCTCCCGATGTTGACGCATCATCTCTTATTGAGGGAACATCAAATTTTGAATCATTGAACTCAATTCGATGGCAACAGAAGGCCCAGTAGGTTGACGAGGATGATGAGCCGGCGGATGCAGATCTAGAGGCGGCTAATGAGGAAAAAGAATGCAGGCATCCCTAAAGATGAATGAGTCACCACACTGAGTTAGCCCCCAAGTAATTAGAAAAAACTTGAGTATTTTGGAGCTCCATTGTGGGCTTGTAATAGTGGTAGTCTGGAAAACTTCCTTGAAATCCTTGGTCATGCCATCGTGCATGTGTGTACCTTTGTTGGTGCAGAACTCCAATCTTTTGAGCTCGTTGCTTTGATATGATTGTGCCACTCTTTTCAATTTCCCTTGTATATCTTCCGTTGTTGTGCTCAATGAGTTTACTGATTGAGACAGAAAAACAGGTCAAGAAATAAGCCGGCAAAAAAAACTTGGTTTTGAAGACTCAAGTCTGTTGAATCTTTCTTCAATAGTATCGAAGATATACGACTTTGAACCCGGCCATAATATGACTGGAGTTGTTAAGCCGATTACTCAGGTATGAGCCGGAACAGGGACAATATGGTGCCTGAAATTTTACATTGTGATAAAAAATCATATAGATTATATTAGTAAGCCAGCTCAATGAGACTCGGCAAAAAAAAAGACTGGCTTTCAAGGCTCAAGTCTTGCTTCAATGAAGCGGGTATGATAACCCATGGTTTATCCTAGCTTTCTGTATGCCGGTTCTCACATGACTCAAGCCAATGTTTTAACCTTGAGAAGTTCAGGGTCGTAAAAAGGATTGACTTGCAAGAGTACATGGGGTCACCTGATTGGAGTCGCATCAAGCATACAGGCAGGTTTAACCATATATTGTGGCATTTTTGCCGGGTCAAAAGGGTGAGAAAGCTAAACTCGATGAGTTGGAAGCCCCCAAGTGACCTATGTTGCAAACAATAAAGACTCATGCTCAATTTATAGGCTGAAACGACACAGACCCCTAGTTTCGAGGGTGCCAGCTTTATTATATTTGAACATAAAGAAGTATATACAGAATTTGCACAGGGGGGGATTACAAAAAGGGAGCCGGTGGATCTTCTAAGTATAATAAGGCCGTAGGTGAGCGATGTTCCAGGGCTGGGTTGTTTCCTCTTCAGAAGTTTATGATCCTTCCCGTAAGTCCACCAGATAATATGACCCATTGTTAAGGTTTCTGCTGATGACGAAAGGACCTTCCCAAGGTGGAGAAAGTTTATGCATTCCTGTATGATCTTGAATCAAACATAGCACTAAGTCGCCCTCTTGAAAAATACGGCTTCGGACTCTACGGATGGGATAGTGGCGTAGGTCTTCCTGATAAATAGCAGATCTAGAAGCTGCTAAATCACGCTCTTCTTCCAAGGAATCCAGGGAGTCTTGACGTGCTAGCTCATTGTCCGCCTCAACATAAGCAGCAACCCAAGGCGAGTCATGGCGAATATCGCTTGGTAGAACTGCCTCGGCTCCGTACACCAAGAAGAAAGGTGTGTATCCAGTGGATCTATTTGGAGTTGTGTGAATACTCCAAAGTACTACGGGGAGTTCTTCAACCCAACAACCCGGAGTACACTCAAGCGGTACCATAAGCCGGGGTTTGATCCCTCTGAGGATCTCCTGATTCACTCGTTCGGCTTGTCCGTTGGACTATGGATGGGCAACTGCTGCCAGGTCAAGCCGGATGTGTTCTCGTTGACAAAACTGTTCCATGGCTCCCTTGGATAAATTGGTACCATTATCAGTGATTATGCTGTGGGGGTATCCAAAATGGAAAATTAACTTTTTCAAGAACTTGACCGCAGTCTCTGCATCACAACTACTAACTGGCTCTGCTTCAACCAACTTGGTGAACTTATCAACTGCCACCAAGAGGTGGGTCTTCTTGTCAGAAGACGGCTTGAACAGGCCAACCATGTCGAGCCCCCAAATCACAAATGGCCAAGTAATTGGGATCATACGCAATTACTGAGCCGGGACATGGGCCTGGCGGCCAAACTTTTGACATCCATCGCACTTGCGCACAATCTCTTCTGCATCTGCATGAGCCATCAGCAAGTAGAACCCATGTCGAAAAGCTTTTGCCACCAAGGACCGTGAGCCGGCATGATGCCCACAATCACCAACATGAATTTCATTAAGAATTTCCTGGCCTTCCTCAGGGGAAACACAACGTTGAAACACGCCAGTGCTGCTTCATCGGTGTAATTCGCCATTAACGATAGTCATTGATTTGGACCGTCGAATTATCTGCCGAGCCATGGTTTCCTCAGCTGCGAGCTCGCCTCGAGTCAAATAAGCTAGATATGGGATAGTCCAGTCCGGAGTAGCGTGGAGAGCCGCCACTAACTGTGCCTCCGGGTCAGGGATAGCTATATCCTCCTTAGACGGCAGCTTGACGGGAGGATTATGAAGGACGTCTAAGGACACATTGGGGGGAACCGGCTTCCTCTGTGAACCGCGACGTGACAGAGCATCAGCCGCCTCATTGAGCCGGCGATCTATATGATCGACCTGATAGCCTTGAAAATTACCCGCCACATCAGAAACTGCTCGCCGGTAAGCCGCCATCAGGGGGTCCTTGGAATGCCAAGTACCTGATACTTGTTGAGATACCAAGTCTAGGTCGCCCAAACACCTGACCCGGCTCAGATTCATCTCTTTAGCTATTCTGAGTCCATGTAGGTGGGCCTCATATTCGGCTGCATTGTTAGTACAAGGAAACATGAGTCGCAAAACATAGCAAAATTTATCACCTCGTGGATAAGACAATATGACTCCAGCCCCTGAGCCCTCCAACTGCCTAGATCCATCAAAGTGTATAGTCCAGTAGGTGTTGTCTGGCCTATCCTCTGGAATCTGCAACTCTGTCTAGTCGTTGATGAAATCTACCAGTGTCTGGGACTTGATGGCGGTTCGAGGCACATACTTTAGATGGTGATCACCAAGTTCAATTGCCCACTTAGCAATCCGTCCAGTGGCCTCCCGGTTTTGTATGATATCACCAAGAGGTGCCGAACTGACCACCGTGATTGGATGCTCCTGGAAATAGTGTTTCAGTTTCTGGCCCGCCATAAAAATTCCGAAGACTAGCTTTTGCCAATGCATGTACCACTGCTTGGACAAAGTTAAAACTTCACTCACGAAGTAAACTGGGTGCTGAACCGAATATTCCTTCCCTTCCTCTTTCCGCTCGACGACAACTCACCACTTTGGAATTAGCGGAAATGTACAGGAGCATCGGCTCTTTCTCGGCTGGGGCATCTAAGACGGGCGGATTAACAAGCTCCTTCTTGAGTGCTTCAAAGGCCTCATTCGCGGCATCAATCCACTTAAAGTCGCTTGTTTTCTTCAATACTTGATAAAAAGGGATAGCTTTTCCCCCCAGGCGGCTTATGAAACGACTTAAGGCTGCGATGCGACCCGCCAGGCACTGAACCTGGTTTATATTTGTCGGCTCAGCCAACGAAGTTACTGCCTTGATCTTGTCCGGGTTAGCTTCAATGCCTCGCTCAGAAGCTAGGAAACCCAAAAGTTTGCCTGCGGGAACACCAAAAACACACTTTGCTGGGTTAAGTTTCATTTGGTACAATCAAAGATTACCAAACGTTTCCTTGATGTCTTCCAAGAGCGTCTCTTTCTTCTGAGACTTCACCACGATGTCATCAACATAGGCGTGAACATTACGCCCAATCTGTGGCCGAAGGCAATTCTAGACGCAGCATTGATAAGTCGCCCCTATGCTCTTAAGCCCAAAGGGCATAGAGACATAGTAGAAAGCACCAAAAGGAGTGATGAAAGCCGTCTTTTCTTGATCCTCAACAGCCATCTTGATCTGGTGATAACCGGAGTATGCATCCAGAAAGCACAAACGCTCACATCCTGCCGTAGAATCAATGATCTGATCGATACATGGGAGAGCAAAAGGATCCTTCAGACAGGCCTTGTTGAGATCCATGTAGTCGACACACATGCGCCAAGTGTCGTTCTTCTTCAGAACAAGCGCCGGGTTAGCCAACCACTCGGGGTGAAAAACTTCAATGATAAACCCGGCCGCTAGGAGCTGGGCTACCTCTTCTCCAATAGCCTTGCGTCTCTCCTCGTTAAAACAACGAAGATATTAGCATATTGGCTTCATTTTTGGGTCTACGTTAAGGTGTTGCTCAGCGAGTTTTCTCGGGACTCCAGGCATGTCAGAAGGTTTCCATGCAAAGATGTCCCGATTCTCACGGATAAACTCGATGAGCGCGTGTCAGAGAAACGACACCTATGGGATCGAGTGGACCCCTTTACGATTCGGCAGGGAAGAAGGTTTGCACAAAGAGCAGATCAAGTGATCAACACGTGGGATTTTTACCCAGGTTCGGGCCGCAAAGATGCGTAAAACCCTACTCCTGCTTTGGTTGTATTAGATGTGTTCTAGCTCAAGTTCTGGGAGCGCTACAGTACATAGCTGCTACTCATGCAGAATAGGCCAGAGGTTAATCCCCCCTGTAGCTACACCTTGGGCCTCCTTTTATACGTTCGAAGGGGTCACCAACAGTGGCGTACAGTGCATACATGACGTGTAAAAGTATCTACAGTGTTATCATACCTAACACTGACGGTTTGGGACAAGAACATTTAATGCTCCGTTGAGGTGTCCCTTAGCATCTTGGGAGTGGAAAAAGGGGCCGTCCCATTAGCACCGCTTAAGCCCTTCCACCACAGGCGCCTGACACGCACCCAGGAGGACAACAGCTAAAAGACAAGCTGGCCGCTGCACTGGAATGGTCACAGGGTGGCGAAGTCTTGCCGGGTGTGAGCCTTGCCGGGGCTGCGAGCCATCCCAGCAAGATCTTGCCGGGGCTCCAGCCTTCGGTCTTCTGTCTTCTGATTATGGGCTTGAATGCTCTCTTGATATCTTTGTACTTGCGTTCAGCTGTCTCCCGGCAAGCCTCGCCGCTGGTATGGCTACAACTGCCCGTGCACGAGTATGGGGTACTAAAGGACCCGAACTTTAGTACACCGATAGGAGCCCCCGGGCCTAGGCCACACACGGGTGCGAGGCATTGTTGGGCTAGGCCCAAACAGTGCACGGGCACGCGTGGCAGGGATTAACTGTCGTAATCATTTCGTTTCACTGTGCCCCCACGATGCGCATTGAATGCAGGACGTGGGAGACGTGCGCGGAGCGGCCGAAACTGCAGCGCGCTCGCAAAAGCGTTTCCATGTTGACTAGTAAAGAGGCGACTCCGGGCCTTCCCCATAAAAGGAATCCACAGAGACGCGGCTCATTTACCTCTTGTCTTTTCCAATCTGGGAACCGCCGCCATCTTCCTCCTCGAGCCCAAAGCAGAGCTTTTCCCACTCACCTGCCGCCTTCTCGCCCTCGCCATCCTCGGCCTCAGCCTCCACAGCCGCCATGCCGCCCAAAGCAAGCAAAGGCAAGGAGGTGGACGCCGCTGTCTCGGAGAGCAAGCTGGCGAAGATGCGGAAGGAGCACGCCGTCTTCCCTCTGGCACTCAACGTGGCCGCCCTGAGGGATCGATACCAGTGCGTGTGGGCAGCGGAGACGACAGCGCACCCCGCCACCCTCGTGAGTCCAGGTTCTTCCAGAGGCGGCCCAAATAAGTACCACTTCTTTGCCGATTACTTCTACTGCGGGCTCTGTCCTCCTTTCTCTGATTTCTTCAACGATATCATGCTCACATACGGCTTCCAACTTTTGGATTTCACGCCAAATGATGTGACATGCATGTCAGTTTTTGCTCACCTTTGCGAAAACTTCGCCGGAGTAGTCCCTAGCACCGCCCTTTTCTGCCATTACTTTATTCCTCACATCCAAAAGGGCGAGGCCCTCTTCGGTTCCATCGCTTGGATTCCGCGGCCAGGAACCAAGGAGGTTTACCCAGAGGGGGCCTATCGTGAGAAGTGGGATGAATGGCGGGCCAAGTGGTGCTGGATTCAGGAGACAAAACTCCAGCCCTTCTGCTTGCCGTGGCAGACGAAAATAGTGCGCAGCAATGACTGGAGCGCCCTCAATCCCTATGATAAGAAGCTCACGATCGCTACTACCAGGATTCACCGCCTCAGAGCTGCCGGGCTCACAATAGAGATGATAGGTGTCGATTTCCTTCGCCGGCGCATCGCCCCTCTGCAGAACAAAGGGAGGCCAGCTTGGGAATTCCGGAACGCGGCAGACATCATGAGGCTGCGCCCTGGTCTGAACCATAACTTGACGCTTATGCAGCATGCAGCCCTTTGTCAGAAACTGTTTAGGGGCGATGTGGTGTGCAAACTGCCGGCAAGCGTAGTTCCTTTGTGCAACAACTCCGCTTTGACTTCAATCATCGCCATGATGCCGGCGTTTGACGCTCACAGCCTTGACGGGACTTGGATTGAGCCATCCGCAGAGCAGGCGCAGCAATTCTTTGATAATCTGTCGGAGAAGGCCATCCGTGCAGAAGAAAACCTCGTCCGCGCCACCACTGATGAAGAGCTGGCATACATCGCCACCAGGGCGGAGGAGGCAAATCTTGTCGCGGAGGCCGGCTTCGTGGAAGAGGAAACCAGCGGAAGGGAAATGCTGCCGGATGAGAATCTTGCCGGGCAAGGCGAGACTGCCGAAGAGCAGGGCGGCACATCTACCGGGGGCCCTTCTGCCGAAAACACAGCCGAGGAGGAGCCGCACGAGGAGGCCCCATCTCTCGAAGTGAGGAAGAGGCGCGTCCTTCGGAGAGCCGCCTCTGGCACCGCAGTCCACCAGTCTTCCTCGAGCGGTGGAGCCCCCGGCAAGGGGACAGCCGGCAAGGTCATGCAGCGGCAAGGGGCTCATTAGCAACCCGCGCCCGCTGCAGCCAAGCGGCCTAGGAGCACCCCTCCACCTCCTCCCGTGGCGGAAGTCGACTTCGACCTCTCTGCCTTTAGCTCGGGAGAAGAACAAGAAGAGTAAGGATCTTGCCGCATCCTTTACTTTCTGAGTTTTTGGTTTTACTTGACTCATTTATTTTGCTTTGGCCTGTCTCCACAGGGATACAGAAACATTGGCACAGAGGATAGCGAAGAGAGCGAAGACTTCAACGGGCGAGGAGTCGCTGGCAAGCACCTCAGGTGCGCCAGAGAAGATCACCATCAGCCCGGATCCAAGCCCGCGACGCAGTCCTCGACTCAGCCCCCGGCGCAGCCCCCAGCGTGAGTCTATTACTCACTTTCCGCTGGCAAGTGACGGGGTGTGCATCTTTACTGCTGACATCACCAGGCATGCAGGAGGAGAGCAGCGACAAGGAGAACCGTCAGAGGCCACCCCTGATATGCCGCCTCCGTCAACCACACCGCCCAGGAGTGGGTCTCCAGCAAGTACTTCCTCTAGCGTGCTGTACCGCGACGAGGAAAAGCCGGCAAGCACGGGCACCGGCAGTTCTACGCCGGCAACCAATGCTGGTGCAGGTACTCATTACTCTGGCTTTCTTTTTTGTCTTCTTGAACTTCCTTCTTAGCCGCATCTTGTTTACCTTCTTGGCTTTCAAATCCTCCATCGACAGAGCACATGGATGTTGATGCTGTCATCGAAGAGACCGCCAGGGACGCTGCCACCGAAGCCGACGGGGTTGCCGCTGAGGAGGCCGCCAAGGATGCCACTGGGGAAGCCGCCAAAAATGTTGTCGCCGAGGCCGCCAAGGATGCTGCCGCACAAGAGGAGGCCGCCAAGGAATCTGCTGAGAGGGCCAGCGAGGAGGCCAGTGACCGTACTGACGGCATTCCTGCCGCAGGAGCGCCAGGCGCTGCACCGGCCACGGAGCCCCCAACTGCCGGTGAAGCAGCTGTTGAAGATCAGCCGGCAACATTTGAAGTCCCCCCTTCATCAAGCAAGTATCTCAAGATTGGCGACAACTTGTTCGTCAGCATTCCAGGCACAGCAAGCACTAGGGCGCCAATTGAAGGAGAAGTCTTCGATGACGACGCCATCACCGCTGTCGGGCTCGAGATCGTCGATGAGCCGCACGCTAGCAGCAGCAAGTCTGAGGAAGAGAAACTCCTCCAGGCCATGGGCGACAACTACCAGAAGCTTCAAGCACTCCACCGCGCCCGGAAAGAGAAATAGACTCCAGGGCAGCGGTTGCTGAGAAAGTGGAGGCAGATCTCCAGAAACGCGTTGAGGAAACGCAAGCCTGGTTTGCCGAAGCTTTTCAGGAGTTGAGGACTGGCCAGGAGCAGCTGAGCGAAAGGTGGAACGATCTCCTCCTGAAGCAGTCCGACGTTGAAAAGGCACAAGAGGAGGCCAAACAACATGCTGCTGCAGAGGAGGCACGCTTGAGAGAGCTCCGCGTCGAGCTCGAGGCTCATGATGATGACCTCACCGCTCGCGAGAAGGCTCTTGCCGACAAGCTCCGCGCCAAGGACGAGGAGATCGAAAAGCTTGTCGCGCAGCGAACTCAAGATCTGGAGCTGAAGCACAAGGAGGCACTCGAAGCTCTGACTGTAGATCATGCCGGCAAGCTGAAGGAAGCCGTCGATGCTGCCAAAGCCGCGGAGGTCGCCAAGAGCTTGCTGGAGGAGAAGGTGAAGAAGCTGGAGGCAGGTCTCGAGGATCACGGCAAGGAGCTCTCAACACTCAAAACCGAGAGAGACAAAGCTCTCCACAGCTTGATGGAGATGCAAGTTGCCATATCCGACAAGACCAAGCAGCTTTCCTCTGCCACTGACTCCATCGAAGATCTGAAGGTGAAGCTGTCCACGCTGGAAGAGACTCTTGAGAGCAGCAGGATCCGCGAGAAGGCTCTGATCAAAGATCTCCGTAATGAACAGGAGCTGCTCAAGAGCGCTGCCGCCGCTCATAACGATTATGTGGCACGCGTGCAGGTCTGGACTGAAAAGCTCGTCGACGTTGCGGAGAGGCTTGCCGCACAACTGTCCACCATGGGCCTGCAGAATTTCAGGTATTCTTCTGACGCAGGGTATCCACGAGCGCCAAGGTGACCATGTTCCTCGACCGCCTGCTTGAAGCCCCGGAGCTGATCCACTCTAGCCGAACAACCCATCTGGCCAACGAGTCCCGCATGCTCTACCGGGCCGTCCTCCTCAAGGTGCTCACCAAGGTGGTGTACAGGAATCCCGGCATCAACCTCGCCAACGTCCTTGACCGCCTGCCGAAGGATGCAGATCTCAAGGCGGCAGAAGAACTTGTCGCGCCCATCGTCGACAGGGTAAGCCAAGTCAAGAGAGTTGAACACGATCGTCGGGATTAGCTGCTTCTTCCCCTCTTGCCGCCATCGTTGCATATCAAAGACAATTTTAATCTTATGTTAGAACTGCGGCAGCTATTATTATAATATAACTTGCTATGTTCTGGACGAATATATGTTATCCCCCTTGCTTAATTTCTTTCTGTATGGTAATCGCCCTACGCTTTATTGGAAACCTGTCGGTGCGCACATCCTTGCCGCGAGCGCTAGGTGCGGGACTTTAGCAGCCTGCTGGCAGTGCCGCCATCGGCAAGATACCTTGGCGCTCTCAGTGCAGCCGCTTAAGCTGTTGAGCGGACTCGAAACAGAGTAAGGGTGCAACCGATCACGACAAGGTTCCCTTCGCGTGCAGGTTTTCCATACATAGATCGAAACCGTTCAAGGAGAATAACTTTACAAACGAAAATCTGTTCAAAGTTTCTGCAACTTAGCTTGTCGTTGTTGTATTTCTTCCGGCAAGATGTCAACATTGAACGTCACCTGTCGGTATCCATACCATCCTTTCCCCCCCCCCCCCGGCAAACTTGCATGCGAGGGAACCTTCTGTCCTTTGAGAAAAAGAAAGAAGAGAAAATAGAGATATGGAACCTTGGCGGTTCGTTAGCACTTGCTGGAGATAAGTGTAATACAATATCTTAGATAAACATGCACATAAGTAAACATGAACATCAACAAGAATTGTAAAACACTTAGGCTTTGTTCAACTATGCACAGGGTCTGCGCCTGGCTTTGTACAAAGGATTACATGCTTCATCGGCAAGACTTGTACAAAGGTGGTTGCCGGGAGACCCGGCAACCGCGCCTTATGGATAGAACTTACGAAGATGTTCAATATTCCAGGAGTTGCTCACCGGAACGCCATCTTCGGTCTCCAGGCGGACTGCGCCGGGCCTGGTGACTCGCACTACCCGATAAGGGCCTTCCCACTTCGGCGTCAACTTGTTGGAATTCTTGGCCGACTGAACGCGCCTTCCTCAAGACTTCGGGCATGAACCTTGCGGCTATGGTAGCGGCGCAAAGCTTGCTGGTAACGTGCAGCTCGCACAGCAGCCTGAAGACGATCTTCCTCAAGGAGCAATGCGTCATCTTGCCGTAGCTGCTCTTGCTCGAGCTCATCATAGGCGAGCACTCGAGGTGACCCGTATATGAGTTCTGTGGGGAGAACTGCTTCCGCCCCATATACTAGGGAGAAGGGTGTCTGGCCGGTGGCTCGATTTGGTGTCGTCCTGATTGACCAAAGAACCGCCGGTAACTCATCAATCCAGCGTCTTCCGCACTTGCGCAGCTTGTCGAAAGTTCTTGTCCTGAGACCTCGCAACACCTCAGCATTTGCCCTTTCCACCTGGCCGTTGCTCCTTGGATGAGCAACAGAAGCAAAACAGATCTTGCCGCCAAGGTCTTGGACATACTGCATGAAGGTGTGGCTCGTGAACTGTGTGCCGTTATCAGTGATGATCATGTTAGGCACACCAAAATGGCAAACTATTCCTTTGAAGAACTTGACGGCCGACTGTGCTGTCACCTTTCTCACTGCTTCCACTTCCGGCCACTTTGTGAACTTGTCGATTGCGACGTACAAGTACTCAAAGCCCCCGGTAGCACGGGGAAAAGGGCCCAATATGTCGAGCCCCCAGACCGAAAATGGCCAGGAAAGAGGGATTGTCTGAAGAGCTTGAGCTGGTTGATGCAATTTCTTCGAATGGAACTGGCACGCTTCACACTTGGTTACTAGTGCAGTCGCATCCTGGAGAGCAGTGGGCCAAAAGAAACCTTGCCGGAATGCCTTACCAACAAGAGCTCTTGAGCCTATGTGGGAGCCACATATGCCTCCATGAATCTCTGCCAACAGCCCCAGTCCATCCTCCCGAGGAATGCACTTCAATTTCACACCGTTCGGTCTCTTTCTGTACAAAACGTTGTCCACGAACTGGTACATACTAGACTGACGGGCTACTTTTTCCGCTTCTTCCTGCTCTTTGGGGAGTTCTCCTGTTTGAAGGAAAAGGACGATGTGCTGTGCCCATGCTGGAGCCTGGGGCTCGACAACAAGGACTAAAGGCATGTCTTCTGCCGTGGGAGCATTTGTCTCTATAGCAAAGGCTCGAGGCCCTGCCGGAGCCTGTTGCTCCCCGGCAAGCTCGGCGGGAGCGTTTGTCTCTACGGCAAGACCCTGAGGCCCTGCCGGAGCCTGTCGCTCACCGGCAAGCTTGGGGTCATTCCCGGCAACTTCTTTGCCGGCGGCCTCTGGGAGATCTGCCGGGAAATATTTGCCAGAACCCGACTTCCTTCTTTTCTCTTGTCCCATCGATGGTGCTACGGATGGTTGAGTCAATCGGATCACAAAAGTTCCTGGTTCCACAGGTAACTTAAGGGCAGCGCGTTTCGACAAGTCATCAGCAATGCTGTTTTCCGCACGAGGGACGTGCTCTGTTTGCAGACCGTCAAAGCGCTCTTCCAACTTCCTCACTTCATCGACATAAGCTTCCATTAATGGACTTTGGTAATCTTTGTTCACTTGCTTGACGACAAGCTGAGAATCACCCCTGACGATGAGCTTCCTGATTCCAAGGTCTGCCGCGATCCTGAGACCGGCAAGCAGCCCTTCATACTCCGCAGTATTGTTCGTTGACCTCTCCCGGGGAAAGTGCATCTGAATCACGTATTTGAGGTGCTCTCCGGTGGGTGCGACAAGCAGCACGCCAGCACCGGCGCCTTGCAGTGAGAAAGCTCTGTCAAAATACATAATCCATTCTTGATTTGTTTCCTTGCCGGGGAGAGTTGACTCTGGAACCTCTTCATCTGGCGTTGGGGTCCATTCTACAATGAACTCCACCAAGGCTCTGCTCTGAATAGTTGAAGTGCTTTCAAACTTGAGACCAAAGCTTGATAATTCCAAAGCCCACTCCACAATCCTGCCGGTGGCATCTGGGTTTCTCAAAATCCGCTGCAACGGAAAGCGAGTGACAACGGTGATCTCATGTGCCTGAAAGTAATGGCGCAGCTTCCTCGAGTCCATAAGGAGGCCGAAGAGCAATTTCTGCACACCAGAATATCTTGACCTAGCCCCCTGCAAAAGGGAGCTGATAAAATAAACTGGGCGCTGCACCATCTTCTTCTTCTGTATTGATCCACTTGGCTGCGCAGATCCTGCTTTGTCAGCACCAGACTCTGCCGGGGAGGACCCTAGCTTGCCGCTCGGCGGTCCTGCCGCTGCTGTTGTTTCTTCGTCTGCTTCCCTCTCTGCCACTAGCGCAGCACTCACCACTTGGTTTGTTGCCGCTAAATATAGCAGCAACGGCTCTTGTGGTTTTGGCGCAACTAGTATTGGCGGAGAGGAGAGGTACCTCTTCAAATCCTGCAGCGCTGCCTCCGCTTCCGGAGTCCATTTCATTGGACCTGCCTTCTTCAGGATTTTGAAAAAGGGCAGGGCGCGCTCAGCAGATTTTGAGATGAACCTACTCAAAGCAGCAACGCAGCCGGCAAGACGACGCACATCCTTGACATGTCTTGGCGCTTCAATTTGCTCGATTGCTTTGATCTTGTCGGGATTTGCTTCAATTCCTCATTGATATACAAAGAACCCGAGAAGCTTGCCGGATGGGACACCAAACACACACTTCTCAGGGTTGAGCTTCAAGTTGATCTTGCGCAGATTTGCAAATGTTTCTTCTAAATCTTGAATGAGCGTTGCCTTGTCCTTAGTTTTGACCACTATGTCATCCATATAAGCTTCCATATTTCTATGTAGCTGGGGCTCAAAACCAATCTGGACTGCTCTTGCAAATGTAGAACCAGCACTTTTCAACCTGAAAGGCATACGCAAAAAGTAATACGTACCACATGGGGTGATAAATGCGGTCTTCTCTTCGTCTTCCTTGGCCATGAAAATCTGATGATAGCCTGAATAGGCGTCAAGGAATGACATCAAGTCGCAGCCGGCAGTGGAGTCCACAATCTGGTCGATGCTCGGCAAGGGAAAATGATCTTTTGGACAGGCTTTATTGATATCTGTATAGTCAATACATAGCCTCCATTTTCCATTCGCCTTGCGCACTACAACCGGATTGGCCAACCATGTTGGATGAAGTACTCCTCTAACCAAGCCTGCCGCTTCTAATTTCTTGATTTCTTCGGCAATAAACTGTTGCCGCTCCAGAGCCTGCTTCCTGACCTTCTGCTTGACGGGCCGCGCGTGTGGACAGACGGCAAGGTGGTGCTCAATTACCTCCCTGGGAACACCGGGGATATCAGATGGTTGCCATGCAAACACATCGACATTCGCCCGCAGGAAGGCAACGAGCGCGCTTTCCTATTTGTTATCGAGGGTGGAACTTATGGTGAAAGTTCCACCCGCATCCTCCTTGGCGGGCACCTTCTTGGTCTCTGGTGGAGCTGTCTTGGACTTCTTGCTCTTGCCGGTGGAGCTCTCTGGCACATCCTCAACGGGAGCGCAGCACTCCGAGGAGGCGCGTTTGCCGGAGTGAGTGCGAGAGGTCTTGCCGGTCTTCTTCCCTCCGGGAGCTTCAGCGGCAGGAGCAAGTGCCTTGGCGGCAGATGCTGCAACTGCCTCCCGGTAAAGCTAGTCGGTGCAGATAAGCGCGTCTTTCTTGTCAGAGTTGACAGTGATGACGCTTATCGGCCCGGGCATCTTCAATACATTATAAGCGTAGTGTGATGCCGCCATGAACTTGGCCAGCGCTGGGCGGCCAAGGATCCCATTATATGGCAATGGAATCTTGGCGACGTCGAACACAATCTTCTCTGTCCTGAAGTTCAGGTCGCTACCAAATGTTACCGGCAGCGTAATCTTTCCCTTGGGCTGGCTCCTTCCTGGATTGACCCCTTGAAACGTGCCCGTTTCTTCGAGATCTCCATCAGGAATTTGCAGCCTCTTGATCACCTCAGGCGAGATCAAATTCAAGCCGGCCCCACCGTCAACTAACATTTTCATCACCTTGAGGTTGCGAATCATTGGTGAAACCAACAATGGCAGACACCCGACCGCAGTTATGCGATCAGGGTGATCCTCAGTGTCGAAAATGATAGGCATGTTGGACCATTTCAGCGGCTTCTGGGCACCGACAGATGGCTCAGTCGCATTAACCTCGCGTGCCCACTGTTTAAGTTGGCGGTGGGAAGAATGCAACTAGGCGCCCCCGTCAACGCACATCATGTCTGTAGCTTTCTGGAACTCTTGCTCGCTGGACTCGTCGTCTTCTTGGTTGTCATCGTCATCCCCCCTTGTTTGTCACGGCCGCGAGTGGGCCTCTCCTTCTGTTGCTTGGCCTTGCCGCAGCGACCTCCTCGACCACCGCGCTTCTTGTTGGAACCCTTCGCGCCATCCTGGGCCTTCTCCTTGTCTCGCCTTTCGTACTCAGCTTTCTGCCTCTCGACAAGCTGCTCAACTTGCCGGCAGTCTTGGAGATCATGGCCCTTGGTGCGATGGATCTTGCAGTACTGCTTGCCGGAGCCCTCTGGCTTGTTGGCGGCCGCCAAGGCCTGACAGGAGGCGCACCCGGCAACCTCCTTGCCGGGGTCGTCAACCTTAGCCTTCTTGGCGGTGCCGGGGTTGTCGGATCCCTCGACAGCAAGCACGGCCTTGCCCTTACACTTCCTGTTGCGCCGCCGGCCTTTCTTTGCCGGGGCGACGGCGTCTTCGTCTTCGGAATCGATCCCTGCGCCAGTACTTTCTCCGGGGAGTCTCCTCCCTTCTTCAGCTCAAGCACACTTATCTGCCAGGGCATAAAGCTCGGCGACATCCTTGACCTTGTTCATTGCCAGCTCTTCCCACATCCTGCGGTTACGCACGTTCTCATGGAACGCGCTAATGACAGCGGCAGGATGAACGTCCGGGATGTTATGATGTATGCGGCTGAACCTCTGGATGTACTTGCGCAAAGTCTCGCCCTCCTTCTAGGGGATGAGATGCAAATCACTTTCTTGGCCCGGAGCTTGGTGGCCTCCGGTGAAGGCGCCAACAAACTCATGGCACAGGTCTGCCCAGGAAGAGATTGAATTCTCCGACAGGTGCATCAACCACGACCTGACGTTGGGCTTGAGAACCAACGGGAAGTAGTTGGCGAGTATCTTGTCGTCGCGAGCCCCGGCCGCCTGCACCGCAATGGTGTAGATGCTCAGAAACTCCGACGGGTGAGTCTTGTCGTCGTATTTCTCCGGGACCTCCGGCTTGAACGTGCGACAATTGGGCCACTGGACTCGCCGCAGCTCACGGGTAAACGCTGGGCAACCTACCTCATAGGGTAGATCGACAGGATACCCCGGCGCTGGCTTGTCTATAGTGGGCCCCGCACGCTTGTCCGACTGGTAGCGCACTTCCCGCCGCCGCTTGATGGTAGTTCGAGCGTCTTCCTTGCCTCGTTCCCGAAGAACTTGACGTTGATCACGACGAGCTCGCGGATCAGACGACGTCGTTGAATCATCATCACGTGCGTCGATCCGTCGAGTCAGCGACTGCTGCTGCCGCCGTGGAGGGGAGTGCACCGTGGTGGTACCGCCTCTAGTCTTTTCGCCACTGACGCGTGCCGGCTCGATGGACTGCCGCCGCGAAGGCTCCGCCTGCTGTGGCTTATCCTTATTGGCGAAACTGAGGAGGCTCTGAATAGCGGCTCTCCACTCTTCGAGCTTCTCCGCAGCAGGAGGATAATCGAGGAGCAGCTGTGCTCACGCCAAGGCTTCTGCTGATGTAGGCGGCGGCGACAGGTGCGAAGAACGTGAGGTGCTCTGACTCCCAACCATGTTGGAAGGAGCTCCATCACGTCCCCGCGACCGTACGCTGCTCCCACCAACATGTGTACGTGCATGCTGATCTCGCACATCCCGAGGGTGATGCTCAGGAGACTTTCCATGGGGACGCCCGGAACCACCAACGTCGTGGCGATGTTCATCGCGCGCGCCCTGAGAAGGTCGCAGCGCGTGCGCCGGCGTGGGTGTCTTGGAAGGCGCCCTTCCGTCTCTGGAGTTTGCTGCGCCGCCCGCTGGCAGCACGGCTCCATCCTTAGATCTAGCGGCGCAGACGACGCCGCTCGTCTGGCTATGATCACCAGAGCGTCGCGGAAGCTCAGAACCTCCGCCTCCTCCACCCGCGTCGACACCGTCGCCCGTGCGCGTAAGCACAGGCGCGGCGGACGTGGATGGACCAACCGCCGTGAAACCCTTCCTCTTGGGGGCCATGACGGTGAAGCTGATGAAGAAACTGGCGCACTGATGACCAGATCAGGTTCACGCAACCTCCTCCCCTACCTGGCACGCCAAAGATGTCAGAGAAACAACACCTATGGGATCGAGTGGACCCCTTTACGATTCGGCAGGGAAGAAGGTTTGCACAAAGAGCAGATCAAGTGATCAACACGTGGGATTTTTACCCAGGTTCGGGCCGCAAAGATGCGTAAAACCCTACTCCTGCTTTGGTTGTATTAGATGTGTTCTAGCTCAAGTTCTGGGAGCGCTACAGTACATAGCTGCTACTCATGCAGAATAGGCCAGAGGTTAATCCCCCCTATAGCTACACCTTGGGCCTCCTTTTATACGTTCGAAGGGGTCACCAACAGTGGCGTACAGTGCATACATGAGGTGTAAAAGTATCTACAGTGTTATCATACCTAACACTGACGGTTTGGGACAAGAACATTTAATGCTCCGTTGAGGTGTCCCTTAGCGTCTTGGGAGTGGAAAAAGGGGCCGTCCCATTAGCACCGCTTAAGCCCTTCCACCACAGGCGCCTGACACGCACCCAGGAGGACAACAGCTAAAAGACAAGCTGGCCGCTGCACTGGAATGGTCACAGGGTGGCGAAGTCTTGCCGGGTGTGAGCCTTGCCGGGGCTGCGAGCCATCCCAGCAAGATCTTGCCGGGGCTCCAGCCTTCGGTCTTCTGTCTTCTGATTATGGGCTTGAATGCTCTCTTGATATCTTTGTACTTGCGTTCAGCTGTCTCCCGGCAAGCCTCGCCGCTGGTATGGCTACAACTGCCCGTGCACGAGTATGGGGTACTAAAGGACCCGAACTTTAGTACACCGATAGGAGCCCCCGGGCCTAGGCCACACACGGGTGCGAGGCATTGTTGGGCTAGGCCCAAACAGTGCACGGGCACGCGTGGCAGGGATTAACTGTCGTAATCATTTCGTTTCACTGTGCCCCCACGATGCGCATTGAATGCGGGACGTGGGAGACATGCGCGGAGCGGCCGAAACTGCAGCGCGCTCGCAAAAGCGTTTCCATGTTGACTAGTAAAGAGGTGACTCCGGGCCTTCCCCATAAAAGGAATCCACAGAGACGCGGCTCATTTACCTCTTGTCTTTTCCAATCTGGGAACCGCCGCCATCTTCCTCCTCGAGCCCAAAGCAGAGCTTTTCCCACTCACCTGCCGCCTTCTCGCCCTCGCCGTCCTCGGCCTCAGCCTCCACAGCCGCCATGCCGCCCAAAGCAAGCAAAGGCAAGGAGGTGGACGCCGCTGTCTCGGAGAGCAAGCTGGCGAAGATGCGGAAGGAGCACGCCGTCTTCCCTCTGGCACTCGACGCGGCCGCCCTGAGGGATCGATACCAGTGCGTGTGAGCGGCGGAGACGACAGCGCACCCCGCCACCCTCGTGAGTCCAGGTTCTTCCAGAGGCGGCCCAAATAAGTACCACTTCTTTGCCGATTACTTCTACTGCGGGCTCTGTCCTCCTTTCTCTGATTTCTTCAACGATATCATGCTCACATACGGCTTCCAGCTTTTGGATTTCATGCCGAATGATGTGACATGCATGTCGGTTTTTGCTCACCTTTGCGAAAACTTCGCCGGAGTAGTCCCTAGCACCGCCCTTTTCTGCCATTACTTTATTCCTCACATCCAAAAGGGCGAGGCCCTCTCCGGTTCCATCGCTTGGATTCCACGGCCAGGAACCAAGGAGGTTTACCCAGAGGGGGCCTATCGTGAGAAGTGGGATGAATGGCGGGCCAAGTGGTGCTGGATTCAGGAGACAAAACTCCAGCCCTTCTGCTTGCCGCGGCAGACGAAGATAGTGCGCAGCAACGACTGGAGCGCCCAACCTTTGGTTCAGATCTATGGAACGAGACCACTCTCAAGGATAATCATGGCATTTTATTTTTCTTAACTAAAAGTAATAGAGGATAAAGTTGGGATACAGAGAGTTGTGCATACTAAATTCATCAATCACATGTCTTTCAAAAAGGATCCATTAATAAGGTTGACCAAGTCTTATTAATAACCGTTTCCGATTGACATGAAACCGAAGAATTTTCGTATAACACTAAGTTACGTCAAAGGGGATTTCCATCTCCCCAACAATAAGATTATAATACTTCTTCTTGGCAGTAGGTAGAGGGATTTTGAATTCTCCAATGATTACCAAGGCACTTGGCTCAATTACATTAATATTATTAACCAAAGTTTGCTTCTTCGGAAAATGCGCGGTATGTTGTTTGCCATTGACGTGAAAAGTAACCTTTCTTTTGTTGCAATCAATAACAACCCTTGAAGTATTTAGAAAGTGTCTACCAAGGATGATCGACATGTTGTCATCCTCGGGCATATCAAGAATAACAAAGTCCGTTAAGATAGTAACATTTGCAACCACAAAAGGAACATCCTCGCAAATTCCAATAGGTAAAGCAGTGGATTTATCAACCATTTCCAAAGATATCTCAGTAGGTGCAAGCTTATTCAAACCAAGTCTTTTATATAAAGATAAAAGCATAACGCTAACACCGGCTCCTAAATAACATAAAGTAGTTTTAACATGACTTCTTTTAATAGAGCAAGGTATTGCGGGTATGCCCGGATCTCCCAACTTCTTAGGTACTCCACCATCAAAAGAATAATTAGCAAGCATGGTAGCAATTTCAGTTTCAGGCATTTTGCTTTTGTTGGTAATAATATCCTTCATATACTTAGCATACGGAGGCATTTTCAATATATCAGTCAAGCAAATGCGCAAAAGAACGGGTCTAATCATTTCTGCAAAGCGTTCAAAATCTTCATCATCCTTACTTTTAGAAGACTTACGAGGGAATGGCATGGGTTTTTGAACCCATGGATCTCTTTCCCTACCGTCTTTCCTAGCAACAAAGTCTCTTTTATCATAGCGTTTATTTTTGGGATATGGGTTATCTAGATTTTGAGCGGGTTCTATTTCCACATCATTATCTTTTTCTTTATTATCATTTGGTTGAGCATGTACGTGAACATCATCATTATCATTATCATTTTCATTATCACTAGGTGCATGTTCACTACCAGATTGTGTCTCGGCATCAGAAATAGAAGCATCATTATGTTTCTCAGCAGGTTTTTCTATAACAGGTTCACTAGAAGAATGCAGGGTCTTATCATTTTTCTTTTTCTTTTTCTTCTTAGATGGACTGGGTGCATCATCATTAATTCTTTGAGAATCTTGTTCAATTCTTTTAGGGTGACCTTCAGGATAAAGAGGTTCCCGAGTCATTCTACCTCCTCTAGTCATTACTCTAACAGCATGATCATTCATATTATTGTTTATCTCAGCAAGCAAAGCATTTTGTGACTTAGCAACTTGGACTAGTTGGGTGTGAACTATAGAAGCATGTTTACCTAGACCCTTAACATCATTCGAAATTCTAAACATCAAGTCAGTCAAGCGATCTATCATCATGGCATTACGTCTTAATTGATCCTTACATAATTATTGAAGTGCTCTTGCTTAACAATGTAATTATCAAATTCATCCATGCACTGACTAGGAGTCTTAGTGTAAGGTATATCACTTTCATTAAAGGTACGGAGTGAATTTACCTCTACTACCTATGTCAGGGTGTCAAGTCCATGTATTTCTTCGACAGGTGGTAATTTCTTGACATCTTCAGTTTTAATACATTTCTCTTTCATAGGTATTTTTTGCTTCTTGTATATCTTCAGGACTGAGGAATAGAATACCTCTCTTCTTTTGAATAGGTTTCGGAGGTGGTTCAGGGAGTGTCCAATCATCAACATTTTGCAATATGTTATTCAATAGTTCTTTAGCTTGTCCAATAGTTCTTTCCCTGAAAACACAACAAGCACAACTATCTAGGAAGTCCTTAGAAGCATCGGTTGGTCCATTATAAAAGATATCAAGTATTTCATTTTTCTTAAGAGGATGATCAGGCAAAGCTCTAAGTAACTGGAGAAGCCTCCCCCAAACTTGAGGGAGATTCTCTTCTTCAATTTGCACAAAGTTAAATATTTCCTATAAGGCAGCTTGTTTCTTATGAGCAGAAAAATATTTTTCTGAGAAGTAATATATCATATCCTCAAGACTACGCACACAACCAGGAGCAAGAGAAAGGAACCATTCTTTAGCCTCGGCTTTTAGCGAGAAAGGAAAAAGCTTAAGGATAAAGTAGTAGCGCATCTTTTCCTCATTAGTAAATAAAGCATCAATATCATTCAATTTCATGAGGTGTTCAACAACAGTTTCCGTTTCATAAAGATGGAAAGGATCAGACTCTACTATAGGAATCAATTTAGGGTCAATAGAGAATTTATAATCCTTATTAGTGACAAATATAGGAGAAGTAGCAAATTTAGGATGTTTTATTTTCTCCATCATAGATTTTTCTTTTAGTTTGCATAGTAGTTTCTTAAAATCATCTCTATTTTCACAAGCAAGAAAGTCCCTAGCTATCTATCCATCCGTAACATACCTTCAGGTACATAAGGCAATTCATATCTATTAGGAGAGTGAGTTGTAACAGGTGATTCAAAATCTTAATCTATTTCAGCATTTTCAAGTTCTCTAGCTTTAGCAATATGAGCATCAAGTAATTCATTCAGTGGCACAATTTCAGTTTCATCATGTGTAGCAATAGTATCATCATTAATTTCAGAAGTAGCATCATCAAGTTCATTTGACATATCGGAACGAGCAACAAGTGGTGGTGTTATAAGTTGATTCAAAATAGTAGAAGAATCAAAAGCAGAGTTAGATGACAGTTCCTTATCGGCCCTCGTACGAGAGGGGATGATCTTAGTTCTAGTATCTTTTAGATTCTTCATAGTAGCAATTGGATATCCTCAAGCTAACACAATAATATAGCTATGCTTCCCGGCAACGGCGCCAGAAAAAGGTCTTGATAACCCACAAGTATAGGGGATCGCAACAGTCTTCGCGGGTAGTATTTCACCCTGATTTATTTATTCGACACAAGGGGAGCCAAAGAATATTTATCAGCCTTAGTAGTTGAGTTGTCAATTCAACCACACCTGGGATATCTCTCTACAACAAAGATTTAGTAGCACGACAAGTAATAGTAGCAAAAATAATAGTGGTAGTGACAACAGTAATTTTGTAGCAGTTGTGACAGTAGCATCAGCAATAGTAACTTAGCAAGATTCAGTGTATGTAAAGCATAGGCATGTGGATTGGTGATGGACAATGATTTAGATGACATCAATCATGTAACAGTTACACACTAGGGCGACACAGAACTAGCTCCAATTCATCAATGTAATGTAGGCATGTATTCCGTATATAGTCAAACGTGCTTGCGATAAGAACTTGTATGACATCTTTTGTCCTACCCTCCCATGGCAGTGGGGTCCTATTGGAAACTAAGGGATATTAAGGCCTCCTTTTAATAGAGAACCGGAAGAAAGCATTAACACATGGTGAATACATGAACTCCTCAAACTATGGCAATCACTGGAAAGAATACCAATTATTGTCACCTTGGGGTATGCCGATCAAGACACGTAATAGGTGCATACAACTTGCAAGATAGGATCCAAATCACTCTTATATTCATGAAAACATAATAGGTTCAGATCTGAAATCATGCCACTCAGGCCCTAGTGACAAGCATTAATCATAGCAAAGTCATAGCAACATCAATCATAGAACATAGTGGATACTAGGGATCAAGCCCTATCAAACATAACTCGATTACATGATCAATCTCATCCAATCCCATCACCGTCCAGCAAGCCTACAAAGGAATTACTCACTCCCGGTGGTGAGCATCATGGCGGTGTTGATGAAGAAGGGTTGGTGATGACGACGACAACGAATCCCCCTCTCCGGAGCCCCAAACGGACTCCAGATCAGCCCTCCCGAGGAAGAACAGGAGGTGACGGTGGCTTCATCTCGTGAAACGCAATGAAATCTTCTCTCTGATTTTTTTCTCCGAAGATGTGAATTTATAGGAGTGGAATTAGGGTCGGGGGAGCCTCGTGGGCCCCACAAGCCATCAGGGCGTGCCCAGGGGGTGGGTGCGCTCAGTTGGCTTGTGGCCCACAGGCTGCCCCCCTCTGGTGGGTCTTTGCTCCATAATTCATTGTTTATTCCAAAAATAATTCAAAAAAAGTTTCGTCCAATTCCAGGAACTTTTATTTCTGCACAAAAATAACACCAACGTAGTTCTCCTGAAAACAACATCAGTCCGGGTTAGTTCCATTCAAATCATGCAAATTAGAGTTCAAAACCAAAGCAAAAGTGTTTGGAAAAGTAGATACGTTGGAGACGTATCAGTGACGGAGTGGTCGAGCACCCGCATGGCGGCGAGGTCTGGGAGGTTGCGGACCCGTTCTGGTGCCACGTCCATCTTGGTGAACATGGAGCAGCGACCGACATTGCGCCGGTCGTACCTAGCCTACTTCCTCGTTGCGCGCTCCACCTCGGATACCACAACCCGAGATCAAGAGGCACCATCATAACCGCCTCCTACGAGGTAGTGGAGGATGCTGCCACGCACCTTCGCGATCGCGAGCGATAGCTCCTCCTATATCGGGCGGCAGTGGCATCGTGGTGGCGATGAGGGACCGTCAATCCACACGTAGCAGCTGTGCGGTGGGGGTGACGTCAACTCGTCCTTCACGCGGTGAGGCGCTGATACTTGTGATCTGTGTTGGGTTTTACGTGAAGAGGAATGGGTAATTGCAGCACAAAGTGGATAAGTATTTCCCTCAGTTATGAAACCAAGGTTTATCGAACCAATAGGAACATCAATCATCAATCGTCTTCAGCGGCTACACACAAATGAACAAACGACTTGCACCCAACGCGGGCAAGAGGGTTGCCAATCCCCTTTGATCTCGTTATTTGCAAGCAAATGAGTTGTGTAGATAATTGTTGATAAATATAAATTGCAAAATAAATAAAAAGTAAATAAAGGCAGCGAGGTAATTGTAGCGTTTGTAAATATATAATTGAATAGACCCGGGGGGCCATAGTGTTCCCTAGCGGCATCTCTCATGTAGGCAACATACTGGGTAAGAAATTACTGTTGGGCAATTGATAGAAAAGTGAATAGTTATGCGATTTTCATGGGAATGATCATGTGTATATAGGCATCACGTCCATGAGTAAATAGGCCGACTCCTGCCTGCACCTATTACTATTACGTCACTACGGGAAACAGCTAATTTGCCGTCAGCTTTTTGTCGGGCAGACGGCAAAGAAATGGTTTGCCGTCACTAACAGACGGCAAAGAAATAGATGACGGCAAAGCCAGGTTTGCCGTATGTTGCCCAAATAGCCGACGGCAAAACACTGATTTGCCGTCTGTTGCCAAAATGGCTGACGGCAAAACACTGCTTTGCCGTCTGTTGGTGACCTCGCTGACGGCAAAGCATGGACACGTGGCCAACCCAATGGCAAGTAACGGCGCCGTGGATTTGCCGTCATATTTATAGTGCAGCTGACGGCAAACCTGTTAGCTTTGCCGTCTTGTGTTTGGGGTCATGACGGCATAGTTGTTTTAGCCATCCGCTCTGCCCCGCCTCCGCCCGTCCCCGCCTCCCCGCGCGCTCGAAATTGAAAAATTCAGCCCGCACCCACCGACCCACCAAAAGAAAAAAAAGAGAGAGAGCCCACCCACCCGAACAGAACCCCTCTCTCTCTCTCGTCTGTTCTGCTCCCCCGCGCGACCCCCGCCGCCGCCACCTACGGCGGCCGATTCCGGCGACTTCCGGTGGGAATCGATGGCGCGCAGCACGCCCACGTGATCCCCTCGCTCCGCTCCTCCATCTCCTCCGCTCAGATCCGATGCGCGCGTCCTCCTGCAGCCACGCGCGACCCACCCAGCGGCTAGGGTTTGGGCCACCGCGTCACCGGCGTGGCTCCGGCGTTGCTCCGGCGACTCAGGTGAGTCCCTCCACCCCTCCTCGTCACATCCCTCCCTCTCTTCCTCACCACGTCCCCTCTCCCTCCCAGATGCAGCACGCCGTCGTCGCCCGCGCATCAGGACGCCATGGACGGGAAGGCCGCTTCCTCCCCTGACTCGACGCCATCCACTACTCCGGGACGCAGCTCCACCACTACCCCGAAGCCATCCAGGTCCGGCCCCTCTCCTCTTCGATTTCTTCTTCCCTTCGCTTCCATCCCCTTCCCTGATGCGATGGGATCTCCTTCCATCACCAGCAGCAACGTGGGGAGTGAAGGCCAGCAGCAGCATCATCCACCTCCGGCGTCGTTGCACCACCAGAAGCACCACGGCGGTAAGACCCTGCAACCCTTCCTCCCTTCCCCTGCAGCTAGCAAATTTTCAGGTTAGTTCTTCAATCGAGCAAATATATGTAAATAGATATTAATAGACGAAATCTAAATAGGAAGGTAGTAGAACAGAAAGCTACTTCAGTAAGATGAATGATTTGCGTGGCACCTTCACAATGTTGTTGCCCTCCCAAAGGGCAGGGAGGTTGATGCCCTGGTTACTCACGTGAAACTACATCATGATACGGAAATACAAAGGTTAATGATGACTAAAAATATCCTGGTTCTACTGTGACCAACCAAAGTGTTGTCTCGGCCAAGACAGTCTAACAAATTCTCAGCCACATTCCCATGAAGGAAATGAGATAATATCATTCTTGCATTTTTTTTAAGTGAGGCAATCAGTTTGCTGAATAGCAGTTTCTGTTCACGCACCTTAGAACATAGGTTGGCGAGCGTTTATTTTTTTTCAATTCAAAGATGGGATATTAAGATTCATGAATCTCTTTCTAGCAAAGTTTACATAAGCGCTTTATTTAGGGATAAGTCCAAGTAGGACAAGTTATTTTAATCTCCCTTCCATGGATTATCCATTTTCATTAGCAGGTGCAAGTGTACCAGGATCTAACATACATAACTGTTCTGACTTGAACTCAAGCAAAATATTAGGAAAATAAGATGAAATTTTATTATTTCTTTTACTGAATTATTATTTTGTACGATGGTCTGCCCTGTTCTGTACAATAAGCATGGGTATGTCAGTAGGAAATAGTTTTGATTTGAGTCTCAGTTGAAGTGAAAATTATAGTTACTTTGTTATTAAGTGGTGTTGATTTATCATTTACTTTGTCATTACATGCCAGTCATATATGCTTATTACTGTACTTATGCAGTCACTCCTTACACAAATTATCTGTAACATTTTGATATTCAACATATTATTTTTCATTGAGTTGTTGGTTTCCTGCACCAAGATCCAAGCTTTGTTATTGTCAAGGATGTATGTTTCTCCTTGCTTTCAAGTTTCAGTATAGTCAGTTTCTCTTTTAAGAATGAGAAATTTGTGATGGTGCAAAATTAGGATTTGCCTCATCGCCAGCGCACCTCCACTTCCCCCCTGTAGTTTTACGCCAATTCGTTGGCTGGGCGAGGGCGGCTGAATCACTTGCCAATTTTTTGGCATGCCCACGGCGCCTATGATTTGGCGGGGCGCACCTGGGCATGAACCAAACAGCTCCCATGTTTTTTTGTACACGTATACGAAATTAAATCAGGCCATCCACCATGGGTCTCCTCTGTTTCTTCGAAGCAGCTTCTCCATGTCTGCCACATGCAGAATATATCATGATGTTCTTTTATTCAGTAGGAGTGCCATGTTTACTCACTTGCTAATTTAATTTAATTCTGCTGGATGTATGTCTACTTGTCTAGTTATTATTCAGCATGCTTCAAGTCTGAAATGGAGTAGCTGGTTTTACACTGGAACACTATATATGCTGCTTCAAATGGAGTGCCTCTTGTTGCTATATGATTGATATAAAATGTTTGTTGCTCCACTGTGCGTCTCTTCTCTTCTGTGTTGTGCTGCATGCATCTTTGCTGATAGATATTGATTGTACTAGTTGTTTTCTTATTCAGACAGAGGAATCAAATCTATCAGTCCAGTCCAGGATAAATAGTTACTAAACCATCATCAAGCTGCTGCTCGGTTGAAACTAAACTAGATGAAATTAATGGAGGGTTTTATTAATACCACTAAAAAGGTCTTGTTTGGATCCTGCATGCGTTTTTTTAATAACTCGTTTGAAATAAGATGAACAATGCATATGTCCGTGTCTGCTAACTAATCATTTGCATGATTGCATCATTGAGGGTAGGTCTCTCTTCTCTTCTGTTCTAGCTAGGTGAACGTAAACCATGTCTACTTATCAAGTAACTACACTACTTTCCGTTTGGTTTGGTCTCTGGGGGTGCTCTGATCCATGTAGTTTGGAGGTGATTTCAGTTCACTGGGACACACATGAATGGATCTCTTTTTTTGTTTCTGCTGTAACAAATACATCTATTGTCAAGTACCAACACTACTTTTGTCTCCTGTGATTATGCGCCCATTATCTTTGCATTGGGTGATATCTTTACAAGAGGATTGTGATGATTGAGTGTCCGATATTGGAAAGCTATTCATGTTTGTCATCCATCTCTATCTACTGTTCTCTCTTGAGTTCATGTGCTCGTCTTATTGTTTGTTTGTGTATGGTCCAGATTATATATATGGCCGAGAAGCTCGACAACAGCGCCAGCATGGAGCTCTGCATCCTCCTCTACGGGCTGCGCGTGCACTCGCCGTCTCCGTTTAGATCACTAATATAGTGTGGATTTGGTGCTGCTCTAAGGTCTGGAAGATCCTATCCAGGAATGGTGCACTGTTATGCCACTAATCCTTATGTGTGGATTTGGTGCTGCTCTAAGGTCCATTGTGTTGTTTCTCTGGCATTGCTCATATACATATACATGGTTGTGTTATTGATCTTGTTATGAGCTACTGGTGTATCGTTTAATTATAGTATCTAGCTCTACTGGTTTATGTCACCCTTCTGTATATAGTTCCTATAATTAGATAATTTAATATGTCTCCTGGTCATTGCTTATTACCTAGCTTGTTGTGTTACTATAATTTGGTCATGGCCTGTTTACTCTCTTAAATCTTAAACAACATGAATTAGTTCTTCTGTTACTAATTATTGGTTTTGTATATGCAACTGGTCCCTATGGTTGTAGTAAGTTATAAAGGGAATAATCTTCTTATTTGTTTCTCTGTCTGTCAGTTTTGTGCCTACTAAGAATACTTGCAGATTTATTCCTGTACTAGGCTAGTTCAGATTTGGTATATGCTCCTGCTACATGATGTGTACTAGGAGCTGTTGCTGCTGTACTAGGAGGAGCTGTTGTACATGTCATATTTATTTCTGTACTACGCTAGTTCAGATTTGGTGCCAATAGGTTCTTGTCTATTAGGATGTTATATGCTTGACAAGTTTATTTGATTGACAAAAAAAAGCCTTTAGGATGATGAATGATGCTCTCGAGTCTGAATCTGTTTGATATGATGAATCTAAGTCTGAACCTCTTTCTTGTTTGGTTAATTGCAGTGGACACGTGAAGAAGGGATGGAGCAGCAACGATGATTCGTTGCACGGAGCTACAGTCGACCTGATGTGGTGCTTTCATCCCCTCGACATAGCGAGTAGTTGTCCTTGGTTTCCTTTCCAGTATCATAGTTGGAGTTTAGCCTGTGTGTGTAGAGGCTGATGGTCGCAAGGCTAGCTCCTGGAGTCTACATGACTTGAAGATGCTCAACTAGATGTGATACTTTGTGATGGTTTAGTCGACACTTGTGATACTTTGTGATGATTTGGTCTACTCTGTTATCTCATATGCAACACTTTGTGATACCCTATGATATATATGGATATTTGCTATGGACTATGGATCTATGCTATGTATATTGTTCATTGCGTATTGTCTTGTTATGTGTGCTGTGGATCTTTGGTATATTGTGATATATATTGTGTATTAAATTGTTGAATTTCTGGTTTTGAAGCAAAAAAAAAAACCTCGGCGCTCTTTGCCGTCTGGGAGCCTGTACTGCCTGGCATTTGGGATACAAGCTATTTATTTTGCCGTCTGGGGTTCGTTCCGGCTAACCGCAAAGGAAGATGGTTTGCCGTCTGCTCTTACTAATTCCTGGCGGCAAAGCGGCGAGTTTGCCATCTGGCGTTCGGGCCGCCTGACGGCAAAGCTAGGAGGTTTGCCGTCTGGGATGCATGCTACCTGACGGCAAAGAGGGAGAGTTTGCCGTCTGGTCTGTGTGCTAGCTGACGGCAAAACACTTGACGCCTTTCGTTAGGGACGAGGTTCTGGTAGTTCGCTTTTTTTGTCGTCTGGCTGTTTTTGCTGACGGCAAACGCTATTGCCTGACGGCAAACTCTTTGCCGTCATCCCGATGAAAAGCTGACGGCAAAGCATGCCTTTGCCGCCTTCGGCTTTGCCGTCTACGTTTGCCGTCTGCTGACTGACAGCAAACTCTTTGCCGTCAGTATTTCATGCTTTGCCGTCTGTATCTGCCAGACGGCAAACTAGATGTTTCCCGTAGTGCTCCACTCATCGACCGCTATCCAGCATGCATGTAGAGTATTAAGTAAAACAGAGTAATGCTTGGAGAACGATGACATGATGTAGACAAAGTAAACCCAATCAATATGAATAAACCCCATCGTTTTATCCTTAGTAGCAACAACACAAAGATGCATCTTGTCCCCTACTTTGTCACTGGGATATAGAAACTCGCCAGGTTGAACCTACCACAACGCACCACTCCCACCGATGAAATATCAATATACTTGGCCAAAGCACATCAATAGATCGGAGAGCATTACGAAGCTACAATGATCATGCACATAAGGGATAATATAATTCAGAGGCATCTCAAATACTTTTCATGAATAATCTGAACATTAACCCACAATGCATCGGATCCCAACAAACACACCGCACAATAGGATTACATCGGATAGATAAAAGTGAAGATGCGATGACCATTGTATTGAAGATCATAAGACAGAGAGATTGCCATCTAGGTACTAGCTATGGACCCGTAGGTCTATGGTGAACTACTCACACATCATCATGAGGGCAGCAAGGTTGATGAAGAGGCCCTCCGTGATCGACCCCCCTCCGGCAGGGTCCCAAAACGGAGCTCCAGATGGCCTCGTGACGGAACAGAGACTTGCGGCGGCGGAAAAAGGGTTTCGGGACTGCCTCCAAGGTTTTTGCGATATTAGAGAATTGATAGGCCAGAGAGGGACGTCGGGAGAGCCATGAGGGGGCCACCACACATCAGGGCGCGGCCCCCCATGGCGCGCCCTGATGTGTGGTGGGGCCCTCGTGTGCCTCCTCACCACCTTCCGAAGCTTCTCGGTCTTCTTTTGGTCCGGAAAAAATCATCAAAAAGTTTCGTAGCAATTGGACTTCGTTTGGTACTGTAAACCTGAAAAGGCAAAAACATGAAGAAAACAGCAACTGGCACTGGGCACTGGGTCAATAGGTTAGTGCTCAAAAATATTATAAATTTGTAAATAAAGACACAAAAAGTATCCTAGAATGATAATATATCAGCATGGAACAATAAAAAATTATAGATACATTGGAGACGTATCAAGCATCCCCAAGCATAATTCCTACTCGTCCTCGAGTAGGTAAATGATAAAAACAATTTTTTTGATGTGACATGCTATCCATTATGTAATCTTATGCATGTATGTTCATTGAGAAAAGATGAATCAAAAAATATTAACATAGCAATACTAAAGTGTAAGAAACAGAATTATTAATCCTTAAAAGTATACGATCCTTAAGAAATTTTTACCCCCCCCCCCCATTCATCTTATCGCCTTAGCAAGGCATGGCTCCATCTTCACCACATTAATACAAATGTTAAGCACCACGATGTCCAAGTCAGGCAATTGGATCGTACTTTTTCAATATGCATCAACTTTTTATTCTTCACGCAATACATGAGCGTGAGCCATTGGACATAGCATTTAGGTGGAATAGAATATGGTGGTAGATATCAAAGGGGTTAAAAAGTGGAGAAGATAGTCTCACTTCACCTAGGCGTATCAACGGGCTATGGAGATGCCCATCGATAGATTTCAATGCAAGTAGTAGGGATTGCCATGCAAATGATGCACTAGAGCTATAAGTGTATGAAAGCTCAAATGAAGCTAAGTGGGGTGTGCATCCAACTTGCTTGCTCATGAAGACCTCGGGCATTTGAGGAAGCCCGTCTTAGGAATATACAAGACAAGTTTGTAATAATGAATAGGTAATTCCCACTAGCATATGAAAGTGATATATCATGAGACTCTCTACATGAGGAACATGGTGCCACTTTGAGGCACAAGTGTGGTAAAAGATAGTAGCAAAGTCCCTTCTCTCATTTTCTCTCATTGTTTTTTCATTTTTTTGGAATGGATGGTGGGCTCATTTGGCCTCCCCCATCTTTATTTTTCGTCCAGAGTCTCATCTCGACTTATGGGAGAATCATCGTCTCCATCATTCTTTCCTCACTGGGACAATGCTCTAATAATGATGATCATCACACTTTTATTTACTTACAACTCAATATGGAGAACTTATATGAAGATATGACTCTGTATGAATGCCTCTGGCAGTGTACCAGGATGTGCAATGATCTAGCGTGACATGTATCAAAAATATGATGAACGATCGCTTTGCCACAAATACCATGTCAGCTCTGTATGATCATGCAAAGCAATATGACGATGAACGAACTAGTCATGTGAAGTGACGATGGAATTTGCATGGCAATATATTTCGGAATGGCTATGGAAATGCCATGATAGGTAGGTATGATGGCTGTTTTGAGGAAGATATAATAAGGCTTATGTGCAAGAGAGCGTGTCATGTCACGTGGTTTGGATGCACCGGCGAAAGTTGCACCGATCCTCGAGGTGAGAACGGGCTATGCACGGTACCGAAGAGGCTAGCAAATATGAGAAGGTGAGATTGCGTATGTCCATGGTTTCACATTAGTCATAAAGAACTCATATACTTATTGCAAAGTTTTATTAGTTTATCATAGATCAAAGTACTACTCGCATGCCCCGAGGGAACAGGTTGGTAGGAGTTAACCATCGCGCGCTTCCGACCCGAAACAACACTAGGATTTCAACGAGGAATAGAAATGCTCACACATCATCACCATGCCTCTTTAATTTTTAGATGAACAAAAATTTTAACCTTTCTTAATATCGATACTTCTATGATTTAACAATTATTAACTCACACCTATTTCATATTACCACATCAATATCATTGACCCACAATTTCTCTATATGTGCTACATGATGGTTTTGATTATCATTCATTGAATATCTAATATTTTTGGACTAGTCTTATGACCCATGCAAATTACCGTCACTATTTATTAACTCTCAAACAAATATAAGTGAAGAACGAGAGTAAAATTATTTCTATAAAATCTACACGCCACCGTGCTCAAAAAGATATAAGTGAAGTACTAGAGCAACTGCTAAGCTCAAAAGATATAAGTGAAGCACATAGAGTATTATAACAAATTATGATGAAGGTGTGTCTCTCTTAAATAGGTGTGTCCAGCAAACAATGATTGTGGAAAACTGAAAGTAAAAGAAAACAAAAGTGAACGACGCTCCAAGCAAAACTCATATCATGTGACGAATAAAAATATAGCTTCAAGTGACATACCGATGGATTTGAGACGAAAGAGGGGATGCCTTCCGGGGCATCCCCAAGCTTAGACGCTTGAGTATCCTTTAAAATATTACCTTGGGGTGCCTTGGGCATCCCCAAGCATAGGCTCTTGCTACTTCTTATTCCTTTGTCCATCATGATAACACCCAAAACTTGAAAAGTTCAATCATACAAAACTCAACAAAACTTCGTGAGATCCGTTAGTATAAGAAACATATTGCATACTTTAAGTACTGTTATAAATTGATTCAAATTTCATAAATGCATAATAGGTACTGTATTCTAACTTTTCCATGGCTTATACCCCCCGATACAATCCATAGCATAATCAAATCAAGCAACTATGCAAGCAAAAACAGAATCTGTTTAAAACAGAATAGTCTGTAGCAATATGTAGAGAACCTATACTTATGTAACTCTAAAAATTCTTACAAATAAGTTAAACCTCCAAAATTTATATAGAAACACTGTGTAAAAATTTCAGATCATTGTCACGCTCCAGTAAAAAACGAAAATTCCTTTACTGGAGTCAAAAGTTTCTGTTTTGTTTCAGCGTCGATTCTACTCATCTTGTGAGTCATCCCAAAGGCTTTACTTGGCACAAACACTAATTTAAACAGAAAAAAATATTCATTACAGAGGAAATAATCATGTTATCAAAAATAAACAGAAAGTTTAAAGCAAAAAAATTAAAGATAACTATTGGGTTGCCTCCCAACAAGCGCTATTGTTTTATGCCCCAAGCTAGGCATAATGCATAGTTTCAAGTATTGTCATCCTTGACACTCCACCCATAAGTAGCTCTCATGATTGATTCATAAGGTGGTTTAATTCTGTTTCTAGGGAAGTGTTCCATCCCTTTCTTTAATGGGAATTGGAACCTTATGTTTCCCCTCTTTCATGTCAATGATTGCACCTATAGTTCGTAAGAAAGGTCTTCCAAGTATTATGGGACAAGAAGGATTGCAATCAATATCAAGCACAATGAAATCTACAGGCACATAATTTTTATTTGCAATAATAAGAACATCATTAATTCTACCTAGAGGTTTCTTAATGGTAGAATCCGCAAGATGCAAGTTAAGGGAACAATCTTCAATATTAGTGAGACCAAATACATCACAAAGAGTTTGAGGAATAGTTGAAACACTAGCACCAAGGTCACACAAAGCATTGCATTCATAATTATTGATCTTTATTTTGATAGTAGGTTCCCACTCATCATGCAATTTTCTAAGAATAGAAACTTCAAGCTCAAGTTTCTCATCATAAGCTTTTATCATAGCTTCTACTATATGTTCGGTAAAAGCCTTATCTATTATATTATTATAAAACGATAGAAAACGAACGGTGATATTTGAACGGTCTAGATTTATCATCACATATGCACCCACGTACTAGATCCATGGGCTTACCTAAAAACCCATGTACGATCAATCAGCCCACGTACTAGATCAATTAGCCTGCCTATATAAAAAAATAGAAGTACAAGTGGATCACACAAAACAATAGGAATACAAGTCTTAGGTGGCAAAAAATACAACATGACCAATTGTTTCCCGATTATTCTTTTTAAGGGACGTTTCCTGATTATACACACACATAAGGGATGCTGACATTCATAATGAATCGCAAGTCTATACGGGGAAAAAAGATCTGTCCTACACTAGGATACGTACATTACCAAAAGTAAGAAGTACATAGCTAGGCTTGGTGATTAATAGATGCGTATAGATATACCATGGAATTAGGAGGCCTGCCAAAAAAATCCGATTGATGTACTATCGTCCTGCACGTCGTGCACAAGACCAACTCCAATTAGGTTTAGGGACAAAAAATAGATTGCAAAAGGAGAAACACAGACACGGACACAAAAACTCAAAGTGCACTCGGTGAAACACAAAAGGCCCGAGCACGAGCAGCTATGCAGGACGATGGCGATCTCCTGCGCATCCGAGGCATGGCCAAACGGCACAACATGCCCAAGCACTAGCCGCCACAGAGGATGATGGCGATCTCTTGATCATCCAGCAAATCAAGGGCACGATACACACCAGGCACGTCCGGATGTTGCCGAGACAATGGATGAACAGAGCCATCATCGGATTCTCAGCTATAAACATAACCCGCCCAAGCGCGCGCCGCCATGCAGGACGATGGCGATCTCCTGCCCATCCGTGGCACGGCCAAACGCCAGAACATGCCCAAGCACGTGCCGCTGATAATTGGAGAATAATAATTGTTGTTTCTGTTGTATTGATTGGGGCCTCGAAGGGCTGTTTATATAGATTACAAAACTTGGACTCCAAGACTAATAGAGATAGATTACAATTCCAAACCTTGCCGGATATACTATCCGTAACCGACCTATACTCTAATATCCCCCCGCAGTGTCAACGTCGGGCATGACGATGTTGAGACTGGAGCGTATGTCGGTGAAGGATGCATTGGGAAGCCCTTTGGTGAAGATATCAGCAAATTGCGCACTCGTTGGAACATGTAGAACCCGAACCTCGCCAAGAGCCACCTTCTCACGAACAAAGTGGATGTCGATCTCAATGTGTTTCGTGCGACGATGCTGAACTGGATTAGATGCCATATAGACTGCTGAAATGTTGTCGCAGTAAACAATTGTAGCACGCTCGAGTGGTCGATGAAGCTCCACGAGAAGTTGCCGAAGCCAGACGGCCTCGGCTACAGCATGTGCAACAGCCCGATACTCAGATTCAGCGGAGGACCTGGAAACTGTATCCTGCCTTTTCGAAGACCAAGAAACAACATTATCACCCAAATAAACACAATAGCCGGATGTGGATCGTCGAGTGTCGGGACAACCTGCCCAGTCTGCATCAGAATATACTGTCAAGCTTGTTGGAGAGGAAGAATTAATGAGGAGGCCGTGGTCTAGAGTACCTTTGAGATAGCGAAGTATGCGTCTAATATGAGCAAGATGAGGAGCACGAGGATCATGCATAAAAAGACAGGCTTGTTGAACAGAGTAGGAAATATCAGGACGAGTGAGAGTAGCGTATTGAAGGGCTCCGGTAATGCTGCGATACAAAGTGGGATCAGGAACAGGTTCACCATCAGCCGACAATTTGGCACCAGTGTCAGCAGGTGTTCGACAGGGTTGACAATCAGACATGCCGGCACGTGAGAGCAAATCAATAACATATTGGCGTTTGGATAGGAAAAGAGTAGAGGGAGTACGAGAAACATTGATACCAAGAAAATGATGTAGAGGACCAAGATCAGTCATAGAAAATTCATGATTGAGAGAAGAGATTATTTGGTGGAGGAAAGTATCGGAAGAAGCAGTTAGAATAATATCATCTACATATAATAAGAGATAGGCGGTGTGATTAGAGGAATGAAAAACGAAGAGAGAGGAGTCGGTTTTAGAAGGGACAAAGCCAATGGTTTGAACAAAGTTAGCAAAACGTTGGAACCAGGCTCGAGGAGCCTGTTTAAGACCATACAACGATTTGTTAAGAAGACAAACAAGATTTGGTGAGGAGGGATTTTCAAAACCAGAGGGTTGCTGGCAATACACAGTTTCATTTAGTGTTCCATGAAGGAAAGCATTTTTGACATCCAGTTGGTGAATAGGCCAGGAAGAGGAGACCGCAAGACTAAGAACAACACGAATGGTGCTAGGTTTTACCACAGGAGAGAAGGTCTCATCAAAATCAATGCCGTGCTGCTGGGAAAAACCTCGACAAACCCAGCGAGCTTTGTAGCGGGCAAGAGAACCATCGGCATGAAACTTGTGGCGAAAAAACCCATTTGCCAGAGACAATATTAACACCAGGAGGCTTGGGAACCAAAGTCCAGGTGTTGTTTTGCTGTAGAGCGTTAAATTCATCGCGCATAGCGGAGAGCTAAAGAGGATCAAGAAGAGCTCGTTTGTAAGAAGTGGGAATAGGAGAAAGGGTTGGGGTGGCTGTGAGGTTGAGGCGTTTGGTGGGTAGAAGGAATCCGCGTTTGCCGCGGGTGCACATGATGTGATCATTAGTGGGTGGTGGAATGGGTACAGCGTTGGGTGGTAGTGGTGGGTGGGAGTCTGCCGGGGCCGGGCTTGCCGGACTTGCCGGGTTGGCCGGACTTGCCAGACTTGCTGGGCTTGCCGGTGACGGGCTTGCCGGGCTTGCCGGGCTGGCCGGACTTGCCGGGCTTGCCGGTGCCGGACTTGTCGGGATTGCCGAGCTTGTCAGGCTTGCTGGTGACGGGCTTGCCGGTGGCGGGCTTGCCGGACGTGCCGGGCTTGCCGGGCTTGCCGGTGCCGGACTTGTCAGGATGGCCGAGCTTGCCGGTGCCGGGCTTGTCGGGATTGCCGGGCTTGCCGGTGCCTGGCGTGCCGGTGCTGGGATTGCCGGCCTTGCCGCGGGAGAGGGAGAGGTCGCGGCAGAGGTGGTGGCGGTTTGCTGGTGATTGGGTGATGTGGTGTTAGTGACAGAATAAGGAAAAGTGTTTTCATCGAATGTGACATGGCGAGAGACAAGCACGCGACCAGAAGATGGATCGAAACAGCGATGTCCTTTGTGGTCATCGGAGAGGCCAAGATAAATGCAGGGTAGAGATTGTGGGGCTAGTTTGTGAGCTGTAGTGGATGTGATGTTAGGAAAGCATAGGCAACCGAAAACTCGAAGAGAAAGATAGTCGGGATCGGATAGAAGAAGAGATTGAAAGGGTGTATAGCGAGGACATGTTTTGGTGGGGCGGATGTTAAGGAGAAGGGTGGCAGTGCGCAGAGCTTCGACCCAAAAACGGGGAGGAAGAGATGCTTGGATGAGTAGAGTGCGTAGGATATCATTGATGGAACGAAGAGAGCGCTCTGCCTTCCCGTTTTGAGAGGAGGTATAGGGGCAAGAAAATCGGAGAAGAATGCCATGGGAGAGGAAAAAGGTGCGATTGGTGACGTTGTCGAACTCGCGCCCGTTGTCACATTGAAGAAAGCGAATCGGTAGGCCAAAGTATGTTTGGACGTAGGTGCGAAAGGTGAGAAAAAGTTGATGGACATCAGATTTAGCACGTAGAGGAAGTGTCCATATATAGTGAGAATAATCATCTAAAATCACAAGATAATACTTATAGCCAGAGACACTAGGAATAGGAGAGGTCCAGAGATCACAATGTAAAAGCTCAAAAGGAAAAGTGCTAACAGTGGATGATGTTCCAAAAGGTAATCTAACATGTTTGCCGCATTGACAGGCATTACAGAGAGAGGGATTATGAGGAACAGGAGAACTAGGAATACAAAATTCTTGAAGCAAAGATGACAAGGTGGTTTTATTGGGGTGTCCTAGACGACGATGCCATAGATCAACTGATGCAAGCATGGCTTGGGGAGTGGATGTAGGTGTGCCATGAAGCGGATAAAGATCGCCCGTGCTATTGTACCGAGCGAGGAGTGTGCCCGTTCGCAGATCCTTCACAGATAAACCAAAAGGATCAAATGCGAGAATGACAAGATTATCGATGGTAAATTGGCGAACAGAAAGAAGGTTTTTGATTAAAGAGGGAACAACAAGAATATTGCGTAGTTGAAAATTGGCATGATCTGTTTGTATGGAAGAGTGACCGGTGCAAGAAACGGGAACAAGGGAGCCGTCGCCTATGGTGACGGAAGAATAAGCAGAAGGAAAACAAGCTGACAGAATATCCATATTTGAAGACATATGCGAGGATGCACCAGAATCGAAAATCCAATCCGTACCTTGGTTATTAAGTGTAAAGTTGTTCAAGGCGGCTTGATCCCAGGCTGGCTGTTGAAGAGGAGCTGGCGGTGCGGCCGCAGGCGCGTGCGCATATGGCATGGGTGAGGCAGGGCCGTAGGCGTAGGGCGCGGTCGGCGACTGGTAGTATGCTGCCAGGGCCGGCAAGGTGCCGTAGGAGGCCGGCAAGCCCGGCAAGCCCGGCAAGGTGCCGTAAGAAGCCGGCAAGCTCCAGTTGCCGGTGTACGTGGGAGGAGCGACGTAGGGAGACGGCGCAGTCCAGAGCATGGGCCACGCCTGAACTAGACCAGTCCAGGGGTCTTGCTGAGGCTGCCAAGACGTGGAGGCAGCGGCCGATGGAGGAGCCGCTGGTGGTGCAGCCGGTGGTGGTGGAGGAGTTGCCGGTGGTGGTGGAGCAACAGGTCGGGGCTGAGGTGGTTGGGGTGGAGGAGGTTTTTGGGTAGGGTTTGAAGAAGGTAGAGGAGCCACGCCGGCGGCGCGGAAGTCGGTGGTGGTGTAGAGCCGCCGCGGCGGCAGCGAGGGAGGAGTTGGCGGCGAAGCCATGCCGAGGGCGGAAACCTAGGCGTCTGATACCATGATAATTGGAGAATAATAACTGTTGTTTCTATTGTATTGATTGGGGCCTCAAAGGGCTGTTTATATAGATTACAAAACTTGGACTCCAAGACTAATAGAGATAGATTACAATTCCAAACCTTGCCGGATATACTATCCGTAACCGACCTATACTCTGATGATGGCAATCTTCTGAACATCTGAAGTACAGCCAACCGCTCAGCAAATCAATGGCAGGATACACACCAGGTATGTCCGGATGTTGCCGAGACTTTGGATGAACGAAGGCATCGTCAGATTCTCAGCTATAATATGCCCAAGCGTGAGACGCCACACAAGACGGTGGCCATCTCCTGCTAAACCGAGGAACGGCCCAATGCTCAGCAAATTGAGGGCACAATAGACAATACACACACGAGTCATGTCCAGATGTTGTCGAGACTTCGGATGAACGAAGGCACCGTCAGACGCTCAGCTATAATGCATATCAACCAACGTCTTCAACTACATCCAGTACAAGCTAATTGGCTCCTGGATGGACAAAGGCATGATAAAGCATGCAGAAAACCTGAAGTAACCATGACAACAACTATCAATGTTGATGTTGGGTAATATCTGCTGGCAAGCGCTTCTTCTGTGTGTGATTTTTCCAACAAGAACTTACAAAAAAAGCATCAATGTTCAAGTAGGTCTATGTCGATAAGTTTTTTTTTTCCATGTGATATGTATTTCCAAAGTTTAAAGTCATTAATCTTGAAATTTATGTGTGGATTACTCGCCATGATTTAGACATTAAAATCAAGGATAACATACAAGAAAAATTTTATAATAGGAAAACAAAACAAAGATATTTATTTTCACATTATCTACGGAATTAAGACTACCGGTAGCTATTTGGTAACCAAATCCTTAGGGCTAATAACATAAGACATATTACTATATCATTTTTAAAGAGTTAAACTGTTGATAATGAAACGCCAGATCACCGAAGGATAGTACAAAACTACTAACAAACTGCATTTCCACAAGATAAGTGGTCACTACTACACGGAGCAGCCATTCATCAGTTAGATTATGCATATATCATTATATTTGATAAACCAAGATGGTCTTCATCAAGAATTATTTACACTTTTTGGGTGTGCTAAAAGGATTGCTACAAAACTCTTGAAGGAGTTACAAAATGTGTACCAGTGCATAATGGAAAAGCATCTAACGCAAGCCTAACCTTAAATATAATTGAATGGAACTCCAACAACTCTGTAATATAAGGAAATTTGCGTAGAAAGCCTAGCTGCACAAACAATACTGTGGACTAAGCCATTATAATTTAACTTGCGGTTCAAGTTTTTTTAACTAGACAGATTATATTGATGAAACCGAGCCCAATCCATAATATCAGGTGCACATGGAGATTGCACATAAAGAACTAGAAAATGTGGTTATTGCATGGTCTCTTCCTGCTTGGTTACTTGATCACGTAGAGTGATAGACACTCTTTGCATGCACCACTTCCTAATTAGCTACTACAGATGTTCTGTTATAGATAGATATATACATATGTATCGCAAATAACTCTTCAATATAAAAATTAAAATTCTATATACTCCAAACACAAATATATGTAGAAAGTTTACTTGCACTAAGAATACTGTATGCAATAGACATTCTATAATGTAAACTGCAGTTTGGTAATTAAAGCCATGTTGGATGGACTTGATTGCTGATCGACAATACAAGGTGTGCATCTGAAAATACGTCCAAAAAATAAAATAGTACACAAAACTAAATAGAAGATAATATTGCTGTAGCGTAGACTACTCATGCTTGACGTATAGAGTCAAAGTACTCACCGCATGTCGACCCTCAAGTATGGTTAACATCCTTTTTTAGTAACACATGTAACTACAAGAGGTGTTTCATTTTACATAGCTATATACACATGCATTCGTAGATAGAGTTGAATCATGCATGTATTTATACACTTCTTAAATATTTATATGCAACAATTAAATAAAGCAATTCATGTCAAAGTACACTATATTTTTTACATACAGATCAAGGCATGTAAGCCATGTAGTTTTGCTTCAGCAGGATAGCAAGAATATGAGGATGAAGTGGATCATGGGATGAGGGGGGAAGGGGTGTCTCCTTCCCGTCAAAGATCAATGAAGAAATCTCCCACGTCACACCGTCAATGGTGCTACTTCTGGAGTGATGCTATCCATAATGTCGCACTTAGGATTTGGCGTACCAACCAAAAGTGACACGATGGGATGAACGAAACTGAGAAGAGTAACTGAAGTTGATCAAAACAGGAACGGTATGAGATGAGGCTAAATAAAGAGAATGAAACATCAAGTACGTTATGGGCTTCAAAACACTGTTGGGAGGATTCAATGTGAATGACCATTCTAAAAGAAAAGATAATTCAATCCCCGCAAAAAAAGATAATTCAAATGATCTTATATAAGTTAAAAGAAGTAAAGCAATAATTTTGTGAAGTATTTCTTAATATTCGTACACAATCTCAATGCAATAAAAATCAAATGCAACACAAACATCTATGCCAAATCTGACGGCATGTTGGATCAAATATGGTAATTTTTAATAGTATATAATGGTAATTTTACCTATTTAAATTCAAGCAAGCATGAAAGAACTTTTTTAAAGAAACCTAGCCGCGCAAATGCGCAGGCCACTCCGCTAGTTTTGTTCATAAGAATTGGGTGAGCTAATAACGGATTGTAGCAAGGAAATACATTCTACTAAAGAGCAATTATCGTAATTAAAGTCCTTGTAATTCAAAATAGTGGGCACATCACTAATTAAAGTTTTGACCTCTCGAAACCCACATTTTTCAGTTTTAGCATCAAAATCATCACCCTCCAAACAAACGGGACGCTTCTCAATTAGAGTTGACTCATCTCCAGTCCCTTTATCATTTATATTCAGAGAGGTAAATAAAGATTCAATAGGAAAAATACCAATCATTTTAAGATCTTCATCATGATTCTGGTAAAAACCGGGTGGAAGAGCTTTTTCTAAGAATTCCCGCTTAGCTCTCAACTTAGCGGTCCTCTCCTTACTTTCATTAATAGATATTTGGATAGATTTAATATCATCATTAAAATCATGCTTGGGTGGCAAAGCTTTGCCTTTAAGAGTTTCCACATCGTGAGCAATTTTATCAGAGTTTTTAGCCAAAGTGTCTACTACATGCAATTTTTCTTCTACCATAGTGTTCAAAACCTTTTGAGAATTAATAAATTCTTTAATTGTGTTCTCAAGATCAGAGGGTATCCTATTAGCATTTGTAGAAGAATTTCCATAAGGGTTTCCATAGTTGTTAGATAAATTACCGGGATACGGTCTAGAATTGAAGTTTCCTCTATAAGCATTGTTGTTGAAATTATTTCGCAAGACAAAGTTCACATTAATAGCATTATTATTTTGCTCAATCAATGTAGACAAGGGCATATCATTGGGATCAACATGAGCATTTTTACTAGCAACCATATTTATAAGAGCATCCACTTTTTCACTCAAAGTAGCGATTTCTTCAACAGAATTTAACTTCTTACCTGTTGGAGCCCTTTCGGTATGCCATTGAGAATAATTTGTCATGATGTTGTCCAGAAGTTTTGTGGCCTCTCCTAAGGTCACATCCATAAAGGTACCACCTGCAGCAGAATCTAGAAGATTTCTAGACACAAAGTTTAGTCCAGCATAGAAGTTTTGGATAATCATCCACATATTTAAGCCATGAGTTGGACAGTTTCTTAGCATTAATTTCATCCTCTGCCAAGCATGTGCAACATGCTCTTGATCTTGTTGTTTAAAATTAATTATTCGATTTATAAGGGAGATGATCTTAGCAGGAGGAAAATACTTGGCAATAAAAGCATCTTTTCACTTATCCCACGTTCCAATACTATTACGAGGTAAAGATGAAAACCAAGCCTTAGCTTTATCTCTTAATGAAAAAGGAAATAATTTTAATTTCACAATATCATTATCCATATCCTTTTTCTTTTGCATGTCACATAATTCAACAAAGGTATTAAGATGTGACGCGGGATCCTCATTAGGACTTCCAGAAAATTAATCCTTCATGACAATATTTAGCAATGCAGCATTAATATCAAAAGCCTCCGCACTAGGGGCGGGTGGTATAGGAGTACTAATAAAATCATTATTATTAGTATTTTAGAAGTCACACAACATAGTAGTATCTTGAGCCATGGTGACCGAACAAGCGAAGTAACAAGCAAGATAAGTAAACTAGCAAGCGAAGAAGTAAATTAGTAACAAGCAAAGATAAATATTTTTGTATTTTTGATTTTTATGTGACAAGCTAAATATAACAGCAAATAAAAAGAAGAACAAGTGAATGAAAATTTGTGTGAAGTTACTTGGTAGTTGATGATGATATTCCTCGGCAACGGCGCCAGAAATCCTTCCTGATAGTTGTGATCTGTGTTGGGTTTTCCGTGAAGTGGAATGGGTAATTGCAGCACAAAGTGGATAACTATTTCCCTCAGTTATGAAACCAAGGTTTATCGAACCAATAGGAATATCAATCCTCAACCGTCTTCAGCGGCTGCACACAAATGAACAAACGACTTGCACCCAACGCGGGCAAGAGGGTTGTCAATCCCCTTGATCTCATTATTTGCAAGCAAATGAGTTGTGTAGATAATTGTTGATAAATATAAATTGCAAAATAAATAAAAAATAAATAAAGGCAGCGAGGTAATTGTAGCGTTTGTAAATATATAAGTGAATAGACCCGGGGGCCATAGTGTTCCCTAGCGGCATCTCTCTCTCATGTAGGCAACATACGGTGGGTAACAAATTACTGTTGGGCAATTGATAGAAAAGCGGATAGTTATGCAATTTTCACGGCAATGAACATGTGTATATAGGCATTAGGTTCATAAGCAAATAGGCCGACTCCTGCCTGCACCTATTACTACTACTCCACTCACAGACCGCTATCCAGCATGCATCTAGAGTATTAAGTAAAACAGAGTAATGCTTGGAGAACGATGACATGATGTAGACAAAGTAAACTCAATCAATATGAATAAACCCCATCGTTTTATCCTTAGTAGCAACAACACAAAGACGCATCTTGTCCCCTACTTTGTCACTGGGATATAGAAACTCGCCAGGTTGAACCTACCACAACGCACCACTCCCACCGATGAAATATCAATATACTTGGCCAAAGCACATCAATAGATCGGAGAGCATTACGAAGCTACAATGATCATGCACATAAGGGATAATATAATTCAGAGGCATCTCAAATACTTTTCATGAATAATCTGAACATTAACCCACAATTCATCGGATCCCAACAAACACACCGCACAATAGGATTACATCGGATAGATCAAAGTGAAGATGCGATGACAACTATATTGAAGATCATAAGATAGAGAGACTGCCATCTAGGTACTAGCTATGGACCCGTAGGTCTGTGGTGAACTACTCACACATCATCATGAGGGCAGCAAAGTTGATGAAGAGGCCCTCCGTGATCGATCCCCCCTCCGGTAGGGTGCCGGAACGGAGCTCCAGATGGCCTCACAACGGAACAGAGACTTGCGGCGGCGGAAAAAGGGTTTCAGGACTGCCTCCAGGCTTTTTGCGATATTAGAGAATTTATAGGCCAAAGAGGTACGTCGGGAGAGCCACGAGGGGGCCACCACACATCAGGGCGCCCCCTGATGTGTGGTGGGGCCTTCGGGTGTCTCCTGACCACCTTCCGAAGCTTCTCGGTCTTCTTTTGGTCCAGAAAAAATCATCAAAACGTTTCATAGCAATTGGACTTCGTTTGGTACTATAAACCTGAAAAGGTAAAAACATGCAGAAAACAGCAACTGGCACTGGGCACTAGGTCAATAGGTTAGTGCTCAAAAATATTATAAATTGGTAAATAAAGACCCAAAAAGTATCCTAGAATGATAATATATCAGCATGGAACAATCAAAAATTATAGATACGTTGGAGACGTATCCGGCGCTGGGGCGAGGCCGACTCCTGCTTCACGTGGCCGCCGATGTGGAGGATGCGGTTACGCGGTGGAGATGGCAGCTCGTCCTTCACCTACCGGACTGGGGATGTCGGCTCCTACTTCACGCGGATATGCGGCGTGTACGCTGGCTTCTCCTTCACACGTGCTGACGATGGTGGCATGGGCCCATCTGATGGAGCGAATGCTTCGTCATGATCTCCATTTGATGGAGCGAACGCTTCATCATGATCTCCATCTGACTCTGTCCGAGAGGAGACGGACTATCTCCTCCTTGCTGGAGTAGCCCATCGATGTCGATGGAGATGGTCTGGAGAGCGAGGGCGGCGGCGCCATGATTCACTTGAAGAGGAAACTTCCACCGGCACCTGCTGCCGATGTGGAGAACCAAGACTTCGATATTGCCGCTATGCTCAGGGACGGGGAGGGAGGGAGGGGGAAGAGGACGATGCTCGGGGAGGGGAGTGGGACGTGGCAAGCGGCGCGGGCGCTTGGTGGAAAACACGGGAGAGGCGGTGGGATTTTTTTGTGGGCCAGGACGATCAGGAGCAGGCGTGGAAGCAACCTGGACGCCCGCAACCCCCCCCCCCTGTAGGAGATATGCCCTAGAGGCAATAATAAATGTTATTGATTATCTCCCTGTTCATAATTAGGTTTATGTTCCATGCTATAACTGCTATGGTTCTCGAGTCTGCAATAACCACGAGGCTCGGAGGAAGACTCATATGCACGTGTGGAATAATAAACGGTAAAATGTATTCCTAGTCTGGCCTCTAAGACTGGCTCAAGTATTGCATGATGATCCTGTTTTCCTGATCATGGGCATGGCTATGCCGGCAATTATGAGGGCGCAATGTTGGTAGAACACTTGTGTTGAATCGACCCGAATTGATGTTATGCTATGAGATACATTCGTCACTAGTTAATGGTTTATAACACAGAGATAGTTAATGTTTGCATAATTCCTTAGACCATGAGAGTATCGAGTTCCTTCGTGCTTGCTTCGTGAACTTTGGGGTTTGTTAAACGTCATCCGTTACTGGGTGGCTATTACGGCGGCTTACGGGTTCACGGAAAAGTATGTCAAGTAACTTGATAGCTCAAGATTGGGATTTGCTCCTCCGACGATGGAGAGATATCTCTGGGCCCTCTCGGTGTTACGGTATCCATCATCGTCTGGCCAGACACTTTGTGATTTGATCACAGGGATGCCGGAACACGGGAACGAGAAAAGAGAACAATACCGGTAACGAGGTAACTGGCATAGTGGACAAGTTGTTGATCCACGGGGATGCCAACATGTCTCACCTCGGGTATTTGTAACATATCGCGAAGCAACAGGAATAGCACACGACAACTGGAGGTTCACTCGAATATTCATTCGTGTGGGTATAGGGGTCAATATGGGTGTCCACGGCTCCGATGTTGATCATTGATCGGAAGGGGTTCCGGGTCATGTCTATACTTCACCAAACCTATAGGGTCACACGATTAAGGGCCATCTATCTGTTGAATACTAGACATGGAGTCTGAGAGAAAATCACCGAAAAAGTTTCGGACATCGGAAAAGTTTCGGACAGCGGAAAAGTTCCGCAGAGAGAACACCGGAACAGTTTCGGTAAAACTGAAAAGTTGTTTCAGGGGATACCATTAAGTCAAATTGGTTTCGGCACATGCCTGATAATTCTTGGAGGGTGCCAGAATCCTTCTGGAAACTTCTGGGAATTTTCCGGAAGAAAAACCGGAAATGTTCCGGAGCTGCCGGAACCGCTTCGGATGCTTTTCGCAGATGAAAATCACTAATCCGGAATTGTTCTGGATCGCATTGAAAATTATTTTAGTGGGTATTGGAAATGTTCTAAGCCCACATAAATATTTTCAGTTCGACCGGACGCTGAAAAATGTCGTCGTGAATAGTGAAAGTGCTTTTTGGGATATTTATGGAAAACCACCTTTTGGGATATTTTCCAAAAGGCTTCTAGAAGGTGTGGGGACCAAGGAACCCCCTTGGGGGGGGCCCTAGGGGTTGGCCGGCCAAAGGAGGGGCTCCCTCATGGAGCTCCACATGGCACTTCCTTTCCCTCTTATGCCCTTTATGTGGGACATAAAGTGGGGGTACTTTTGGTATTTTTGAATGCCCATCATACCCCTTGGTTTTCCTATAAATAGGAGGTGAGGGGGCTGCCCAAACCTCATCCTTGCTCTCATACACATGCCATAGACTTGTCTGGCTTCTCTCTCCCTCCCAGCGAAATAGTTTCGTAGAGCCGAAAGATGTCTGGGTTCCGGCAGGAACTAGTTCTGGACGGCGAAGCCCTGTCGGATAGTTGAGACCGTATGTGTGCAACTCTGTAGAGAGATCGTAGTTTCGGTCTTAGTTTGAGAGTGCCTTCCGAAGGGCTGTCCGAGTGACTGTCCGAGTTTCGAGGGTCCTCCCGAAGGGCTGTCCGAGTGACCGTCCGAGTTTCGATGGTCCTCCCGAAGGGCTGTCCGTGACACCGTCCGGGGGACTATCCGACCGCCTCCCGGAGGGCTGTCCGGGGGGGTGGATGAGGGTATACATCCTCGCGGTTGGGAGGTTGTAAATCCTAGTTGCGGGGATCTGCACCGCCGATCGTCATCGATTCTACTTCCGTTGCGCTACGAGTCGGTAACGAAAAAGATCAAACCTTGTATGCAGTCTTCATAGTGGTCTTGGGCTGGTGCGTGGGTCGGAATTTTTTTGTTTTCTACTGCGTTCCCTAACAGTGGCATCAAGAGCCGTGCTATGCGTAGATGCAGATTGCGATCTAGAATACATAGAGATGTATGGGTATTGCACAATATAATTAGCTAGTAGATGAGTTCTATTACTGAAAATTATTTTTGCGGGTAGCAGATGAAATCTGTTACCCGATGTTCTTGTTGCTTCCCTGGAATTTGCATATTTCTGATCTTGATAACAGTATGGTGGAGTTTCAATGTTCTGGCAATCCGCGATCCTGATTGATCAACGAAGTGCTAATAGTTCATTGAATTCCACCGTAGTTAAAAAGAAAGATGAAATTTCGCAGACGAAAGGGCAATGCAGATATGATCTGCACGGGGGTCACGCGTATGACGAAGTTTAGTATGGGGCTCGAGATTTTATTATCTCGTGTTTCATACACCCCGCAATGTTAATCTAGCGACTTGGATTATCATGCTTGATGATGGACGTTGGTAGCTTCGGTTTGTTTCGAAACCTTAGAAGCCACGTAAAATAAAATTTTGCATGAACCGATTAGAGGCGTCTAACTTGGTTTTGCAGGATGGATTGCATGTGCATGTGATGTGGTATAGCAGTGCTCATTATAATTTGATTATGTATGAGATGACTATATAATGTAAATTGATTAACATGACCTGCGTGTCATGATTCGGCATGATGGCTGGAGCCATATGATTGTCACTTTAATGACCTGCGTGTCAACCTTCAGTAATGCACTTATTTTATTAGCTATAGAGATAGCAATATTATCTGGTGCATCGACAAGGTGGTGGCAATCTTCGCGAAGGTGAACACCAACGCGAATGCCGAATACCAAGAAATGAAAGACTTCTCCGTCAGAAAGGGCTATACCATATCATGCTATTATGAATTGTCTGAGATGTTTATCCCTTATGATGCACCCTTCTTGATTGCGCGGTAGTCGCTTTTATTAGGGTGATCTCTCACAAAAATATCAAGTAGTTAGTGTTCTCCCAAGTGTAGCACCGTCACGGCACCTATCTTTTCGGGGTGCGCCGTGTCACACGGGTACGAACGATTAGAGAAGTGTGAGGCGGGTGAGTTGAGACCTCGCAGCGAGATCACTTGGTTGTCTTGACGTTCAGGCATGACCGTCATGAGCTCGGAACACACGCATCGAAAGATAAACAAGAGTCACATAGAGATGTGATTGGCAAGTTGGCCTACCGGTTGAGATTTTCGTCATCAGTGGTGTTACACCAATGGCGAACAATTTAAATGCGGGTCTTGTATCACTCACAATCAATTATGAGAGATATTGATTTGAGTGGGAGCGCACTGTAGAATTAATTCTTTTAATTCTCAGTGCAATTAATTATGAACACTGTCTAAGTGTTATTTGCATAATAGTTGTAGAATAATGGCTCGCGTTTCCACCTTCCCAATTAAAATTGAATAGCTGTTAAATATCTGGTTAAAACTTTACGGTTGGTAACGTAATGAGAGGATTGTCCTCTAGAGTGCCGAGAAGGACTTGTCCTATCGCATGCTTTCGGTATTCTCCCGCTAATGCTATGGATCATGTGACTCTCGTCCATCGATCCAAAAGCTAGAATTCCGTTTCAGTCAAGTGCAATATGTTTGCTTCCATGAGACCCGAACTTCGAAAGTTTGGATAGTTATGTGATATTCATGGAATCTGAAAATCATTTTCAGAGACAGACAAAGGCTAAAAGATATGAGATATCCAAAGCAATGTTTGTTTGCAAACTATTAGTAAAGGAGTTTACTATGCATTAGACTGATAAGAGAGGGATCCAGAAGAACGTCTGTCATATGATGATGGTGAATAAAACAAACAACTTAAAGAGAAAGGAAGTGTCCGAAGGGTGTTAGTGAAACTTTCACGCCTAGGAAGTCCGGGGCTATCGCCACTCTTAAGTTGGGTGCTTCTTCTGAGAGTAGGAGAAATACTGAAAGTTAAACTGTTAGAAGTATAAAGGCAAAAGGAAAGAAGACTGGAATATCCAGCTCATGTATGAATGTCATACAGGTTTTTGATGTATAGAAGGCTGGTCAAAGATATAGTTCTTGGGAATTATGGTTAAACATGTTAATCACTAATTCTTGGGTATTGTGAGTTAATCACAAAGATACCCGCTCGATTGCATTCTGTTGCAACTCGATGTAAGAACTACTATGGCCTGAAAGACTAGCCAGGAATGAGGTTTAGATACACGCAGGGAACATAGTAAATGTTACTATGCCTTCCATAGGTGTATTCCCTATGTATTTACTTTCATAAATCATTTTAGAGTTTTACACACTCTAGCCCATTGCATAAAGTATCTTGCAAGAAGGTTGTTCATAAGAGAACTTTTAATGTTCGGAGTTATGAATAACAAAAGGGTCATACTTTCATTATGAATGAGAAGTATGTTATGAATATTGATCATAATACATTACCTCTGTATTTACTTTCATAATTCATTTAGAGTTTCATACACTCTAGCCCTTTGCATAAGGTATCTTGCAAGGAGGTTATTCATAAGAGAACTTTTGATGTTCGGTGTTATGAATAACATGAAGGGCCATGCTTCCATCCAGGATGGGATGTATGTTATGAATATTGATGGTAATATGATACATCCATAACACTGACGCTAAATGTCGCAAGACTAAAAGAATACCACATATGTGTGGCACTGCATTTGGTCACATTGGAGAAACCCGCATGGAAAATTCCATTATGATGGATTTTAAAGTCATTTGATTTTGAATCATCTGACACTTGCAACTTTCCTTCGAAAAGTGAAGTGACTGAAATACCATTCACAGGCCATAAGGAACGAGCAACAAACTTATTGGTGATCATACATTTTGATGTGTGTAGTTCAATAAATGTTGTTGCAAGTAGTGGATTTATCTATCTTCAGAAATGACTCAAGTAGATATATTGATATTTACTTGATGAGACGTAAGTCTGGATCTTTTGAATTCATTCATAAGGTTTTCAAAAATGAAGTAGAAGTTGTTGTAACAAGAAAATTATGTTTCTACAATTCGATTGCAGAAAGGAATATTTGAGTTACAAGTTTAGCGGATGTCTGATGAGTTGTGAAAGGGGTTTCATAACTTGCACCTCCCGGAGCACCACTGCAAGTGGAGAGTCCGTGTAGATGTAATCGAACCATTCATGACATGGTAAGATCAAAGATGACATAAATAAATTTGCCATTATCCCTTTTAAAGTGATGCTTTAGAGACTGCGGCTTTTACACTGAAAAGAGCTCCATCGGGTCTGTTGAAATGACGCCATGGTATGGTACGCCCAACCATGTTATATCTTTTCTTAACATTTGGAATATGAGGCTTGTGTAAAAGGTTACAAACCTATTCCAAATCAGACAAGTGCTACTTTGTAGATTATCCCAAGTCATTGGGTATTTCCCCACCACAATACCGAGGCAAATAGGTTTGCCACAAAGAACGGTATGCTTTTTTGAAGAAAATGGTTCTTTCAAAAAGGTGAGTGGGAGAACAGTGCAACTTGACGAGATAAACAGTATCATCGTCATCAGATCAAAGGAAAGAGACCTTGGAAGTAATTCCGGAGTTTCCTACTGCGACTGATACGGAAGTCTCTACAATAAAATGTATGGACTTCGGTCGAACTTGCAGCTGAACCACGTAGGCAAAGCTCGTGCAAACCTATCAGGTGCGCAAACGAGATATTGTTGTTAGACAATAGTATACCTACGATTCACAAGGAAGCGTTGATGGGCCCTGACTCCGGAATTGGCTAAATGCCAATACAATCCGAGATAGTTTCCATATAAGTGATTCAAGATTAAGATCTTGATACACCTTTCGGAAGACTTAGAGTCTAACGAATATTTATGGAACTAAAAACTGATACGGATAAAATGTTTTATCCATAAAGCTCGACTTGTTGCAATAACAAGTTCAAGGAGTTGACTACGATGAGATTGTCTCACCGTAGCGATGCTTAAAGTCGGTTCAGGTTGAACTAGCAATTAATACATATTTCAATCATGAGATATGAAACATGGATGACAAAAGGATTTCCATGTGATGGAAATGAAACCTAGGACTTGTATGTGATACAGTCCAAAGTAATTTGTCGATCCAGAGGATGCTAGTAAGTATGCAAACTTCAGAGTTCCAGCGATGGACAGAAGAGAGCAAAGTGGAGTTGGAATCTTAGTTTTTGATGGAATGGTCAATGGGGTTTGACTTCATCAAATGGGTATCGAAGATGCTTGTGATTCAAGAAAGTAAGTGGGAGCATAATAATATTTCTAAAAACCTTGTGTACTTGACACATTGTTAATTGGAAATAAATTTCTTGACACGAATTAGGACTTCATTTGAAAATAGTTTTTCCGATGAAGTGCTTGGGCTAAATAGCCTCAATATTAGGCATGATGATCTATGGAGATAGATTTACCTAATGGGGCTAAGCAATGAATACATATTGACAAGATGCTAAAACTTTTTAGCATTTAAAACGCCAAGGAGTGATTCTTGCCGAAGTCACATGGAAAGAGTTTTTGCAAGACTCGGTGTCCCAAAACACTGATGAGTAAAATACATGATGGAGATTCCACACACTCTTGTGTTTGGATTAATCATGTATTCCATGGTATGTAAAACAACCAGATATGTCCGATACTCCAAAAGTTGTTGCGAGTATGGATACCAAAGTGATCAAAGTACTGATCATAGGACAACAGTGAAAGATGTCATTGAGTACTAGAGTAGTAGTGATGACATGTTTTCTCGCAAGCAGAGATTATGAAGTGCTCGTTGTAAGTAATTACATCGATACAGTCTTCATCAATGCTCCATGCGATTTTCGATTTAAGTTAAGGGTTTTGTGTAATACACAATACGATGGCACGGTAGTTGGAAATTGTTCCAAACAAGATACTGTGGCGAATTCTATAACAAAGGCTAAGTATGTTGACGCTTAAGAAGCGACAAAGAAGTTGTTGAATCATATAGTTCATTCATGAACTTAGTATGGTTCCAAGATGGCTTTGGTCTATGGGACACTATTGCAGATAGTTGCTCCATAGCTCAGTCTGAGGAATCAGGTTTTGACCAATGATTCACACATATGCAAAGCCAAGTCCACACAAAATATGAATTTTGTGAAAGCGTGAAAACGCGAGGATATGCAAAGTTACACACGGAGCTGAAGTCGTCAGATCCGTTGGACATCAGGCTATACCACATGCGAAGCATTTTTTACACCAGTATGCCATAGGTGTAAAGTGCATTAGCATTGACTAGATTATTGACTCTAGTGCAAGTGGGAGTCTGTAGGAGATATGCCCTAGAGTCAATAATAAATGTTATTGATTATCTCCCTGTTCATAATTAGGTTTATGTTCCATGCTATAACTGCTATGGATCTCGAGTCTGCAATAACCACGAGGCTCGGAGGAAGACTCATATGCACGTGTGGAATAATAAATGGTAAAATGTATTCCTAGTCTGGCCTCTAAGACTGGCTCAAGTATTGCATGATGATCCTGTTTTCCTGATCATGGGCATGGCTATGCCGGTAATTTTGAGGGCGCAATGTTGGTAGAACACTTGTGTTGAATCGACCCGAATTGATGTTATGCTATGAGATACATTCGTCACTAGTTAATGGTTTATAACACAGAGATAGTTAATGTTTGCATAATTCCTTAGACCATGAGAGTATCGAGTTCCTTCGTGCTTGCTTCGTGAACTTTGGGGTTTGTTAAACGTCATCCGTTACTGGGTGGCTATTACGGCGGCTTACGGGTTCACGGAAAAGTATGTCAAGTAACTTGATAGCTCAAGATTGGGATTTGCTCCTCCGACGATGGAGAGATATCTCTGGGCCCTCTCGGTGTTACGGTATCCATCATCGTCTGGCCAGACACTTTGTGATTTGATCACAGGGATGCCGGAACACGGGAACGAGAAAAGAGAACAATACCGGTAACGAGGTAACTGGCATAGTGGACAAGTTGTTGATCCACGGGGATGCCAACATGTCTCACCTCGGGTATTTGTAACATATCGCGAAGCAACAGGAATAGCACACGGTAACTGGAGGTTCACTCGAATATTCATTCGTGTGGGTATAGGGGTCAATATGGGTGTCCACGGCTCCGATGTTGATCATTGATCGGAAGGGGTTCCGGGTCATGTCTATACTTCACCGAACCTATAGGGTCACACGATTAAGGGTCATCTATCTGTTGTATACTAGACAGGGAGTCTGAGAGAAAATCACCGAAAAAGTTTCGGACACCGGAAAAGTTTCGGACACCGGAAAAGTTCCGCAGAGAGAACACCGGAACAATTTCGGTAAAACTGAAAAGTTGTTTCAGGGGATACCATTAAGTCAAATTGGTTTCGGCACATGCCTGATAATTCTTGGAGGGTGCCAGAATCCTTCTGGAAACTTCTGGGAATTTTCCGGAAGAAAAACCGGAAATGTTCCGGAGCTGCCGGAACCGCTTCGGATGCTTTTCGCAGATGAAAATCACTAATCCGGAATTGTTCTGGATCGCATTGAAAATTATTTTAGTGGGTATTGGAAATGTTCTAAGCCCACATAAATATTTTCAGTTCGACCGGACGCTGAAAAATGTCGTCGTGAATAGTGAAAGTGCTTTTTGGGATATTTATGGAAAACCACCTTTTGGGATATTTTCCAAAAGGCTTCTAGAAGGTGTGGGGACCAAGGAACCCCCTTGGGGGGGGCCCTAGGGGTTGGCCGGCCAAAGGAGGGGCTCCCTCATGGAGCTCCACATGGCACTTCCTTTCCCTCTTATGCCCTTTATGTGGGACATAAAGTGGGGGTACTTTTGGTATTTTTGAATGCCCATCATACCCCTTGGTTTTCCTATAAATAGGAGGTGAGGGGGCTGCCCAAACCTCATCCTTGCTCTCATACACATGCCATAGACTTGTTTGGCTTCTCTCTCCCTCCCAGCGAAATAGTTTCGTAGAGCCGAAAGGCTGTCTGGGTTCCGGCAGGAACTAGTTCTGGACGGCGAAGCCCTGCCGGATAGTTGAGACCGTATGTGTGCAACTCTGTAGAGAGATCGTAGTTTCGGTCTTAGTTTGAGAGTGCCTCCCGAAGGGCTGTCCGAGTGACTGTCCGAGTTTCGAGGGTCCTCCCGAAGGGCTGTCCGAGTGACCGTCCGAGTTTCGATGGTCCTCCCGAAGGGCTGTCCGTGACACCGTCCGGGGGACTGTCCGACCGCCTCCCGGAGGGCTGTCCGAGGGGGGGGGCGGATGAGGGTATACATCCTCGCGGTTGGGAGGTTGTAAATCCTAGCTGCGGGGATCTGCACCGCCGATCGTCATCGAGTCTACTTCCGCTGCGCTACGAGTCGATAACGAAAAAGATCAAACCTTGTATGCAGTCTTCATAGTGGTCTTGGGCTGGTGCGTAGGTCGGAATTTTTTTGTTTTCTACTGCGTTCCCTAACAGCCCCCTCCCAACGTTTGTCTCTGGTTTGCGGGAGAAAGTGCGTATGTACCATCGAGCGGACCGATACATGCCCGCATTGGATGGCACTACATGTCCGGACCGCGTGCGGACGGTTTCAGGGTCGGTGTTGAAGATGCCCTAATCTGGACACTAATGCAATGCAAGCAGCCAATCAACATGCTCATATTGGTTTTTTGACTGCATTTGTTCAAACTGGCCTAATTAGAACAAGTATGCAAAGTGCCGATGCACACAATCAAATGCCTCAATAATACTTGGTGGAGGAGGTTGCATGCGAGAGAACGACAGACTACTTGAGGTCTCCTCCCCCTTTCCCCTTGCCCCCCCCCTCGCTCCGCGGGCGGCGGCTGGGCGAACCCTCGATCCAGACGCCCCCCTCTCCTCCCTAGTCTCCTCATCCCTCGTCGTCGCCGAAGGGCGCCGACGGACAAAGCCCGGGCGGCGGCGGCGGCGAGGATCCTCCTCCTCCCCGCATGGGGTTGTCAGCGCGGGCTGCGACATCTGGTCGGGGGCGCGGCGCTGGTGTGGGGCGTGGCGGCGGCAAGGCGCGCGGTTGGGACGGCGACTCACTAGTGCATAAAAGCCTAGCTATGGCGTGGCCAAAATGGCCTTGCTGGCGTAGACACCCGACGCCAGCAATATGGCGCCACAGTTAAAACATAGTGGTGGCGTTGGATCCTACGCCAGCAGTATATTACATGATGCTGGCGTCGAAATTGGCCAACGCCAGCTATACATCTACACTACCTTTGTCGTGTGTTGTTGTCCAACGCCAGCAATTTGTTTTTTTGGATAATAACAAAAACTCCTTTAGAAACTACGAGCTTAAACTTCGCAAACGGTACAGATCAAAACATACTCATAAACTTAATAAGAGTTTAAAACTTAATACTAATGAACTAAACATACTCATAAACTTCAGACTTCATAACTTAGCTAATTAGTACTCAACAACTAAACATACTCATAACCTTCATAGTTTAAAACTACTCAACATCATCAAGGATTAAGTCCAGCTGGCGAAGCTTTTTCCGATTGTTCTCTCCATCTTTTTTGAAGTGATCAACGTCCGTCTGTAGGTTATGTTTCTCTAGCCTGTATTTCTTTTTCTCCATCTTCAAGTTGTCTCTCTTCTCCGTCAACTCATCCCTCAGATCCCTCAGTTTGTTTAACTTAGTTCGGGCATTAGCACCCTCTGCGAGCAGACTATCCCTTTCATTCTTCAGTGCGGCATTGCCTTCTTCGACTTTTTTGATGCGCCAGTCTAAAGACTCTAATCGCCACTGATTCCAGTTCTGCACGTCGCCCACCGATTCGTTGTTGGCTGATGAATTGTCCATATGTGATGTAATGAAAACTCACCATCTTATAGAATGAAGAATTTAAAAATAACATGCAGAATTTAAAAAGAATTAGAACATAAGGAACAAAATTATCTATCATGACTTATCTTCTATATCTAAATAGCTAGACCCCACTATTAGGAATTCTCTCGCTTCTCCTTAAGCCACATCACCCAAATTAATTTAGCCGTTGGATATACTAGCTCATAGCCTTATAATCGAGTGCTCTATGAATGAAAAGTGGGACATGCATGCATATTTTATTTTATTTTCGTCTAATTTTAAACTTATACCTTGAGATTTGGTAAAATACTGATAAAATTTTTATCTCACTACAAGAGAAATTTTTATTTCATACAAAATCCCGTCGCAACGCGTGGGGCATCGTCTAGTATTTCCAAACGGAGGGAGTAGAACATAATTACCTGTGCTTGAGTCGGGCGGGGCGGGTCGAGGCGGCGTCGGGTGGAGACGGGCAGCGTTGGGCGGCGGCGGGGGGGGGGGCAGCCTCATGCTCCTCCTGCGACGAAGACGGGCCGGGTCGGGCGTGGCGGCGTCGGATGGAGACGGGCAGCGTCGGGCGAGGCGGAGATGGCCAACGTCGGGCAGCGGCGGGGGGGGGGGGGGATCGAGAGGAGGACAGGTGGAGTTGGGGATCGAGAGAGTGTGATGACGAAAGGATTTTACCTGTTAAAACCAACTAGTGCTGGCGTGGGCCTAATGGGCCTGAATGCGCAACGCCGGGCCTACGAAAATACCTATGGCGTAGGAACTTTAGTCACGCCAACAATAATAGGTGAAAGGCGAGAGCGTTGGGATCCTCATACAAGTGACGTTCGGCAGAATTTGCACGCCACCACTAAGTCTGTACCAATAACGTACAAATTTAGGCAACGCCAACACTATTTGAAAATATTAGTGCTGGCGTCGGCTGAAAATGGCGTGCCACCAACAAGAGTTGTGGCTAGCCATTTCTCTACTAGTGACTCGGGCGTGCGGTGGTGCTACGGCGGCTGCACGGGGTGGCCTAGGTGCATGACGGCTCCCGACGGATGTCCTCGTTGCCTGGCTCCATGGTCGGGTGATGGTGCGCAGGTTAGCATCGACGGCGGACAGGGGCGCTAGTGACTCCCGTGCGCGTCCGTCTGGAGGGGGCCGGCTGCGACCGAACTGCAGCTAGGCGCCTGGCTGCCTTGGGCAGCCCTTCCTAGATATGAAGCTGCCAGATCTGGTGGGTGGCGGCGAATGACCTTCGGCCGGTGATGTGGAGATGGCCACCAGGGAGCTCTCCCCTAGTTGCGTGGTTGTCCCCTTGCGCGTACTTCGGTTGTCGGCTTCCTCTTTCCCAGTTGAGGTGGATGTTGGTGGCAGGTGGGTGGTGGCCTAGAGTTCTTGTAGTGGCGTGAAGGTCCGGCGGGGTGGTCGTAGGTGGTTGCACGAGTCGCCGGTGCGGCCGTGGCTGTCCTTGCAGCGGCGGTTTGTGGTCGGTGGCGGGGTGCGGTGTGATCCGGGTTGCTGGCCTCGGCTGGCGATGCGGATCCGAATCGTGGTGATGGACGATGTCCGATGGTGCATAAGTACGGGGGGTTGACTTGGTTCGCGTTGGATGCCTTCGTGTTGTGCCCCTCTTGCTTGGTGCCTGCTTGTGGCGTCAGTCCGAGGTTCTCTCTCCGGGTGTTGCTGTGTCGTCGTACAAATCGGCGTCAATGATCACAGACATGGCGGTGTTCGGGTGTGCTCGGCGGTGGCCGTCGGTAGTCATTGGGTTGTTTCTCCCTCGGTCCACCGGGACCGGATGGGGACACAGGTGTGGACGCTTCCTACTTTGGAGGTGTCGACCCAAACCCGATGGCTGATGTCGGGATAGGAGTGAAAAGTGGTCCCTTTCACTCTTACTACTGTGGTCAGATGGCCGTGACGTGGATGGTCGGTGGTGCCTAGGGGCACGGATGCCGGGGCGGCGGTCCCGGACGGCAGGCTTCATGGTTGGCTTTCCGGCAGGCTTCGTGGTGGCGATGGTGGCTTCATCTACTGGTCGTGTGGGCTACTAGGGATTTAGTGACGGGAGGCTCAGGACTGCTACGACAGTGCCCAGATCGCGGGTGGACAAGTTGGCCCTCGTTGAGGTGGTGGCCGGGACTCCTCTTGGTGGTGCAGGCGAGTGTCCAAGTGAAAGTTCCGCGCTTTTGGCGCCGGCGCCGACGACGCCCGTGGGTGCCGCTTGCTTCTTGAAGAAGGGCATCGTGGATCTTGTTCCTGTGTCGGGGCTGATGGTGAAAACATTTGTCTGTTCTCAGACTTGGCAGCGGCGGCGCTTTGCGCCGTCACCCTCTTGGGGGCGTTGTCATTGAGCTTGAGGGTCTTTGTTCGGGCCTCCGTGAGGTGTTAGGCTTGTTTTAGGTTCATGTTGTATCTTTTGATCTGCTTTGTATTTGTAAGGGTCCTTCCCATCATATTGTATCTTTCGTCCGTGTATTTTGGTCCGTTGCTTTATATATAAAAGGCGGGGCGAAAGCCTATTTCGAAAGAGAGGAGGTTGCATGCAATGACTGGGATAGACTTAGAGGCCGGCTCGGCGTCACGACTCATGGGCGGCGACATCGTGGGGTCGCCAGGTGGAGTGTGGAGGAGGTAGCGGCAGGTTTTCCTTTATCTTTTATCAGCGTGACGCCGGGCTTTGTGAGACCGTGAGCGGCCCTCATGTAGGCGTTGCCGGCCCTATCACTATCCGACTCGGGCCATCATGCGCAGCATGCTTTGCCGGCCGGCCGGTCGATCATCTCCCATTGAAACCGTACGTGTCTGCAGGTCAACAGGCTGCAGTTGCCATAGTCCTCTGTGTGGTCGATCTTATATACGTATAAGGGAGATGCGTGGTCGTTTCGCACTATTAGTGATTTCAGCAGCTGGCCAGTACTACAAGATACTCCGGTGGGTGGGTAACATGCCGCGCCTATGCACCCTGTCGCTGGCAGTGGCGCTGCTATGCTGGGCGTTGGTATCCGGTGGGTGCGAGGCGTGCAGGCACGACGAGAGGACGGCACTTTTGGACATCCACGGGCAGTTCGTATCACCGGTGGATTGGCGCAGCAGAGAGTGCTGCGAGTGGGACGGTGTGACCTGCAGCTCCCGCACAGGCCGTGTCACGGGCCTTGACCTGCGTATACTAGAGAGTATTACCTCCACCTCGGGGCGCCTCAACGCTACTATGTTTCTTGGGAGAATATCGGAAACCAACGTCCAATGAAAAATGCCACGCCATACAAGGATGCATACCTTGAGTCACCTCGACATACAAGGATGCATACCTGGTGCAGGTAATTCATCCTTTACAAGAGCTGCCGAATCTGACCTTGAGTCACCTCGACATACAAGGATGCATACCTGGTGCAGGTAATTCGATTCATTCAGACTACTCTCTGGCCAGATTCATTTTGCTATTTTCAGTCTCTTTTTTCACACCGCGTGCTTTACATATATATTAGCAATTTTCAAATAGTACGATGAATTTTAAAATATAATAAAATTTTGATCATTTGAAGATGCTTGTTCTCGAGCATTTTATACACAATTTTTTTTACTTTACATATTGTAGAAACACCGGAAGATAGGACACCATCCAGAACCAGAGGTGAAGTGTCTTATGTAAATAAATCAATTCTAATCGAACATATAAACCCTCAAGAACTCGTAGTCGCAACCGTTGCCTTCACGTCTCCTTTAAATCGATGAACAGTACCCGTCATACAAACCCTCACGAACTCGTAGTCGCAACCCTTGCCTCCACGTCTCCTTTAAATCGATGAACAGTACCCGTGCCACCGCCTGTAAATTCCGTGCCCCACCAAGGGCATTTTAGTCATTTCACGCGCAGGCATATAAAAGGCAGCCCGCCCGTGGAGAAACCCTAGCCGCTGCCTCCGCCCGCACTCGCGCCCCCACCCACCCACTCTGCTCTCTTCCCCGATCCCCTCCCACGAACCCTAGCCTCCTGGTGCCGCCACCCGTTCCTTCCCCCGTCCGCCCCCCCCCCCCCCCCCGGCGCCGCGAGCCCCTCCCTCCTCTTCGTGCCGCCGGCCGTCGCGGCGACGCAGAGCAAGGCGCCGAGCCGCGGGAGCAAGCGGGCTTGTTCCGTCGCCGCCGCCGCCGCCGCCCAAGAGGGAGGAAGACAGATGACGGGGTGGATCGGGTACACGAGGAGAGAAGGAATTCGCCCCTGGGCCATGCCGTCGTCCTCCTCGTGCTGCTCGCCATCTCCCTCCGCGGGAAGAAACCGAGAAGGGAGGCCGGCCGGCGGCAGCCACGCTCGACAAGATCCTCGCATTCGCGTCAAGGGAGAGGAGGTCGGCCACTACGTACGCCGTCCGTGTGCTTCTTCTCGGGCCGCCGATGCCACGGAGCTCGTCAAGGTGCCCCCTCGTCCCTCTTCTCCTTCATGCGCCTGTCCCTCTATTCGATTTGGTCCTCTGATTGAGTTTTCTCACGCACGCAGATGGCTGTTGTGCTCTGTTCGTGTTCGCGTTTGTGCAGCTCCTTCTCTGCTGCAGGAGGATTGGATTGGATTGAATTGGTTTCTACTTGCTATGTTCTCTGTTTGAGAACCTGAGATGCAGCCCTACAAATCTTCGGCTCTAGGAGAAGGAGGTTTGGCTTTGCTTCTACTCTACATTCATTGCTGTTACCTGCACTTTGCCACTCATGGACGCTTCTTCGTTTGTTTTTTATGCATGTGTGATGTGGGTGACAGGAGAGCAAGTTCCTCAACTTCATGAGGAATCCCCTCTCAACTTGTTAACACAGGTGTCTCCAACTCTTGTGAGCTGCTGCTGCAGATGATATTTGGTCGGCATCCTAGCTACTGGCTGCTAATTTTTGTGTGATGAACAGATGGTTTAGATTTAGTGTGTAAATCTGAGATGCTATATTGGTTTGGAAATTAACTTGTTACCTTTGTTTAACTTAATGCCATGCTAAACCTGATGTAGATGTCCATGTCTTTGCAAATGATGTCAGTAGGAAGTTTTCTGTGTGTACTTTCTTTATAGTGTAAATCTGTTGGAGCTAGCTCTCAGGTTATTTGTTTGTTTGTGAGGAAATCAAAGTGGCAAACCATTGTACTGCAGGTGTTGCCATCAGGATATCTCGTGGACGAGTATGCTCCTCGGCGCTCATGTAAAACCAACTTATTTTTCTCTCTACAACTGTATAATATAGAACAGTTGAGCTAAACATCTCGTTGCTAATATTTTCAAATGTATTGCACCCAATGTACAACCCATGCACCCATCCTATTTGATATGTTGGGACTGGATGGTTCGTCTACACTTTCTCGTCTTAGTGGTGATCCATTAGCAGCAAACCTGGCCGATAAGCTAAAGGGAGTTCAGGTAAATGCTTTACTTTAGTTCCTACACTTGAATTGAACTGCTATCCAACTTTACCTTGACAATACCCAGCAACAAAACAGTATCTTATGTTATTCTGCAAGGAATTTTTACAGCTTGTGTTTTCTTGGAATCGTGTTCCTGTCTGGCTATTATTTGTTTTGGTCAATTTAGTCATTGATCATCCATTTCCCTAAATTTATTGGAATCTTCATATCCTATTGGCCTCAACACAACGATGTTGAATCTTAAAATCGTTTGTCTACCAGGAAAATGTTTGGAAATTTATTAAGATCATTCTGAAGCTAATGGATAATGAGTAAATACTCTATTCTTGAATATTATACGCAAATGAATCTTCCTTTTCGGTGATCCTATGTTTAGAAAATCACAGTTATGTTTTTGATCTGTCTTCTCAATACCAGTTTTGTGTCTGATGGCTTACATAATCCTCCGAAACTGCAGTCCCAAAGAAGCCCGCCCACGTTCAACCATTTGAATTTACCAGGGAATGTTTAAATGGAATTTGCAAGGATTCTATGATATTGAGTTGCATGGTAATAAAAGCTCCAAATCAGCGTTTAGTCTGTCACCGACTCACCGTCACTGCTCATACCCCCATCAGAAGGTTTGCCTTTACCACCTGTATTAGAGTTTGTTGCCATATACTTGCATTGTTCTTCCATACTTTTCTCCATTGTGGTTGTGGTTTCTGTAGGTTAACAGATTTATGGTGCTTCATGTTCATGCTTAGTGATTTAGCAGGAAAGGAAGAAATGATATGGTGCTTCTTTCTGTTAGTAGAATATAAGATAATAATTAGACTTGTGATTGTTCCCGTGGGTAAACACATGAATGACCATTCATGCACGTGTTTGATTCTTTCGGTCTAGCTTGTTAGGAGGTGACTTATCTGTCGACTTTTCCACTATCAACCCAAAAAAAAACTCTGCTTAGATCAGAAAATAATAGTGATTATTTACGCATGGGTTCAATTTTGGGTTATAGCGGTCTTGTTTGCCAAATTGATGGCCACGATGCTCAATATGACAACATCTGCCTACGAAAATCATTTCATATCTGGTTATATTGATCGATAAAGGGAATTTCATACTTTCATGTATGTCAGCATTTCTTTTGTTACAGATTTTACCTGCTCGATACAATGAAAAAAGGCAAAAGTATCATTTATATAGCTATTTTGGATGCAGGGTAGGATCGTCTCTCTCAAGAAGATGTTCTTTGTGTACTACAACAAATTTGAGTGATTCCTGGTCATGTATATGAATCTGCGGATAAAAGAAGATAGAGCTAATGTAAGCGCGGCTTCATGAACGTTTGTCAAGGTTCTTAGTGAGAGCTTCCTCTAAGATGCTTTCAGATTTTTGATTATCTACCCTATATATGCAGTCAAGATGTCTCTCCGTTTAGTTAAGGTTTTGAATAGGATATATGGTTTCCAGTTTTATTTATTTCCCAAGAAGTGTGAAGATCTTACTGGTAATTATCAATTTATAATTATATGCTCGACTGTTCACCATATCTCTTTGGTGAAAACACACCTAAATCACATTTCGCTTATAAGTAACTATCTAATTTGCAAGTTCCATTTTATTTCAGATGTAACACATTCTTTGCATGTATTATGATGGAATTTAGATATGCTTGGTTGATATCATTTTTTCTCTTTACTCTAAAACAGATATGTAGAAGCTATTTAATATAGCCAAAGAGGAATGTAGATAAGCTATCGTAAACTGATCTTATGCCTCTCTTATAACGCTATGTATCGACTGTATCTAAATATTCTGTTGTGCATAGTTTGAATGCCCACTCTTGCATCTTTTCTACTATAGCTTGCTTTATAAAACCAATGTATGCTATTATCAAGTGATCTCATTACTTCCTTTTACTTTATCATGGTACCATGTAATGAGATTTAAGTATCTATTAAGTTGATTCTAAATCAGTCACATATACATGGTTTGAATACTTGGCTAGCTCTCGCTTTTTGCGCACTCTGCTACATTTGTGAGTTCTTTTGTTTTCCTTTTTCTGAACAACCATGAGCTTAGCTGTAAAATTGCAAGGTAATCTGGTAAGAGAGATATACTTGTAGTTATCTATGCATCTAAAATGGGTACATGAGCAAGCAGGCAGCGAGAGAAGAAAGACCTAGCCCGCGTCTCCTCGTCCCCTCTTGCCGCCTCCGGCTCCTCTCCTCTCCCCCGGTTCTCCTTGATTCGCCTGGCCGCGGTGATGGTGGCGTGACGGAGCTCGCGCGAGGGCTTCGAATCTGAGGTGCCAGCCATCTCCTGTAAACGTACGCCGCTCGTGCTCGCGCGGACGGAGGGGTCCTCTTCTGCTGCTGCTCCGTCTGCATCCTCCTCTGCCTCTTCTTCTCGTCGGTTGACGGCCACGACTTCGGCCATGGATCCCAGCAGCTTCAAAACCGGAGGTATGGCGATTCCTGTCCTGTAATGTCAGCGTTTTCTGCTAGATCTTGCGTGAAGGGGCGATTTTGGGTGATGGGAAGGGGGCTGGAACAGGTTTTTTTTTGGATCTAATCACTCAATTGCGATCATAATTGAGTACAAATTTGCAATTTCGTTGCCAAGCTCATAATAGATTTTATCCCTGTTTGATTCGGGTGCTGATTACGAACAATCGATGTGCATTGATGTGTTGCAGGCCTTCTGCTTCCAACCATTGAGAGGCGTTTCGCTTCGCCTCCATCTGTCATCGTGATCAGTGGTGGAATCTCAGGGATTGCCGCGGCTCATGTCCTCTCCAATTCCTCTTTTGAGGTACTGACAAAATCCTGATCTGTCTGCTGTTCCTCTAATTTGATGATGCCCATGCTGCCTGAGCAGGTGAATGTCCTTGAGTCGAGAGATCGAATTGGTGGCCATGTTCATACGGATTACTCCTTTGGATGCCCCATCGACATGGGAGCCTCATGGTTAGTTTCACCTAAATCGATTAATTGGAACAATTCTTGGTAGATTTTATCTGTATAATTAATCTGTCTAACTTCGTGCTGGTGTTGCTGAACTTTTTTCAGGTTGCACGGTGTCAGTAATGAGAATTCTTTAGCACCATTGATTGGCCATCTTGGGCTGAGATTATATCACACAAGTGGCGACAATTCTGTTCTGTATGACCATGATTTGGAAAGGTGATTTCAGCACTTGAACATACATTTTTCTTTGATATAATCCACATACTTGTATATTTTTTTCATATTCTTACATCTCATTCTGTTAATTGGTTCCTTTACAGCTGTTCGCTCTTCGATAAGAACGGCCTTGCAGTCCCAATGGAGACAGCTGCTAAAGTTGGCGTGATATTCGAGAAAATTCTTAAGGAGGTAGATTGTTGTTATTAACTCACATGAGCTGCAGTTTTGTCTTCCTCGTGTGCGTCTCCAGCTGACTCTCCAGCTCAACGGTCCCCAACCCAAGGCGAGTCCCTCTTCCCCCCATCCATCCTTGCATGTTGTCGCCGTCGGATACGGGAGGCCACTGATTGTGTTGCTAGGCCAGATTAGAAGTGAAATTCGCCTTTGAGGTTTAGGTTGGATGGTGAACTCCGTAGCTTATAGATTGTGGTTGTCCTTTTTGGATCAGTGTACTGCTGCAGTTGCGCCAGTATATGTTGTTTTTCTGCAACTGGTCTTTGGGTCAGTGAACAAGAGCTAGAGGCACAAGGTGATAACACTGTTTGTGTCGTTTGTTTCTTTCAGTTTTACTCATGGGACGCTGATGATTGATGGAGCAGGACCGCTACCACTCCTCGCCTACGTAAAGCATGTGCCAGATCTGAGCCAGTGAAGGCACTGGTGCCCGTGCGACGCATCATCGTTGTAATGGTGAATAGCATATGAAGCCTCCTAATTTGTAGCGGTGCAAGTTGTAGCCTTCTTGAAGTGGAGCAGCTTTGTCTGGTTGGCCTTCAATTATTTGTGCGTTGCTTGTGATCCTACTAGCTTAGTGTGCTTTGGTTGTTTACTTGTTTCCTGTTTATATCCCCTACATGCACTAACCTGTTTATCTAGCACTAATGGTATTTATTTTATCACAGGTTGGAACTGCTCTGTCAAATCCTTACCTTTCTTTTGCAGAGGCACTGAATGGTTTGGCTGGTCCACAACAGTCTCAGGTAATCTTGATTTTACATGGTGAATGTTCTCTGTTGCATCATGATCAACTTGTGCTTGCCAAATGGATCTCCTGAAACAAATTCCTCCTAATAAATTGTAAAAGTTCTAATGAAGAAAAATATGTTCATGTCCTTCTAAAACGATGTATGTACTGGTTGGCTTTGTGATTCCTTTCAGATTGTGCTTTTCGTTCTTATGTAGCAATGCATCACTTCTCCAGGTGAAAAAACGATGGAAACAAAGGCTCTGTTTAAATTTGTTGTCCTTTTATATCTTCCAGCCTTTATCATACATTCTTCTTATCCAATTGTGAGTTTAGGTAGTTACACCTATCATTGTAAGCCTGTAGGAAGCAAATATTTTCATGTGAATTTTATTTCTCTGTGATGGTTTTACCAGAAACAAATCATAGCCACTATTACATCATGTTATTTATCTTACCGTGCCGTTGTATCTGTATACTCTGTTTACGTCTTTCTGACATTCCCAGTTTTGTTTTTCTATGGTATATATTTGACTCCTTTCCATGCCATTTGGCTTTGAATCTGTCCTCATGGTCATGTCTACTGGTATATAGTGCACTCGAAGCTATATATATTGTTATCTACAGACCGTGTATCATAAATTTCTGTTTTACCTTATGCTTGTCCTGGTGGTTTTCTTCCTGGGTGATTGTGTGCTCATATGCCATTGGTCAATATCCATGTTTATAGAGGATGCCCACTTTTCTTAGTTTCATACCGATTCTTAATAGTCTTGCAATGCCTGCTCGGGTTAGTTCTTTGAATGAATAAAAATAATAAATGTATGGGGGTTCCAATATCAAGTGTACCACCTGGTTATTGCTTACCCAACTAATACGTGCTGCTTGGTGATAAAGGAAAAACAGCTAGAAAAATAATTAATAAAGTGTACCATCTGCTTATTGTTTTATACACAGTCGCTTGATTCTTTTTGTTCCTCTATAGGCCTCTGATCCTGTCTGCAGTGTGCGGCTAGGTTGTTCGTCCGCCTAGGTCGTAGGTTCTTTCCTTCCTGCCGACGGCAGGTACAAGACTCGAGCAATGGTTAACGGGCAAGCACTATATACACCATCCATCTATGCTAATATAGCCTGTCTTTTAAAGCCAATGTATGCTATTACCAAGTGATCTGAATATTTTCTTTTAAGCATCAAGCTTTCATGTAATGGAATATAAGTATCTTTAAGTTGATTCTAAATCAATCTCATACACATGCTTTGAATGCTTGGCTCGCTCTCGCTTTTTGCGCCATGGTCAAACGTGCAGCGATGACTCTGTCTAATGTTTATCACTTCAATATGTGCCCGAATAATATTAATGTACACTCTTTCAATACATGGCTTGCTCTCGGCCTTTGCGCCATTGGCGCAACCGGTCATCTAGTGTGTCTAAGGGACAAACTCCCTTCTTTCCGGTTTAAAAGGCTCATCTCAAAAAAAAAAATCGATTTCCATTATATTAGGCTCACTTTGAGTTTAATTGAGTTAAAATGCTTTGAGTCTTACGCCGCATTTCATAGAGATAAGAGAAAGCAAATTAGTGGTCATGCATGCATTTTTTTTCTACATGCACCGTGCAAGTCCAATAAGAGGGAGGGTGCTACACTTATTGCTTCAGGGAATTGAAAATGTGGGAAGTATTTCATTGCCTAGTTAAAACTAGTGTCATCCACTCACAATCCACCTTGGTTGATGAGATTTCAGATTTGAGCCCTATAAACCGGAAGATAGGGAGTATATTATTTACTTTACTTGAAGTCCTTGAGTTATTGATCTTTTTTCCTCCCTTCCCTTCGTCGTCGCCTGTGGTCGACGCCGGGCATAGCCCGTGCGTACGACGGCGGCAAGCCTCCCTCTCGCGGGTCATAGGGTGACACAGGGCGCCATGGCTCGAGGGTGCGGTCTAGATCTGGATTGCGGAGGCGCCGATATGGTTCATGACGGCCCAGATCTGGACAACAGCGGCGTGGCGGCCGGCCGGCATCCCAACGACGATTGTGGTGACAGTGTTGGCGCTGGCATCCCAACGACGATCGTGGTGACAGTGTTGGCACTGCACCTCCCGATCTAGGGCGGAGGGCCTTGGATCCGGGGCGGCGGCCCCTGGGATGGCCTCCTTGTCCGGTGGCGCAGCGGGGCGGGTGGGCTGCCGGGGATCGGGTCGGGTGGCCGGCGATCCACCGGCAGCTTGGTCTCGCGGCTTGCTGCCTCAGCGACCAACGGCGTTGAGTTGCTTCCTCCTCCAATCCCTGTTACGTGCACTCAGTCTTACCGAACATGGCCACGCTGCTAGCCGGTCATCGGGATGGGGCGGCGCGGGAGGTGGGGATTCGGATTGGGATAATTCCCCGATAGGTTCCTGCCGGTCGCGACGGCGACGATGCTCGAGGGTGTCGTTTCTCTTACTGAGACGACGTTCGGGTTCCCCCTACCTTTTCTCACCGCACAGTCTCTCGGGTGAAAATCCTACGGCGGCGACGACGCTCATGGCATCATGTCCTTCTTAAAGGTGTCGCCGTGAGGTCTAAGTGGTGGTGGGCACGGCTTGGGTTCGTGGGCAGTTGTAGTTGGTGTGCCCAGAGAAACCCTAGATCTAGGTCTCCCGGATTGGATGATGACGGAAACTATGGTGTCGTTCTCCCTCTTGAGGGTATCGTTTTGGAGCAGAGGTTAACTGGGGGAGCAATAGGTGGAGCGGTGTTTCATCGATTGCATTGAAGATGGTGGGTCTCGGCGGCATGGAGCAGTGGATTCTCAGCGTTGGACGCGGTTTGATAGACGCGCGCATGCTGGTGACGCTGTCTAGCGTCGTGGTGACATTGACGGCAGTTGAGACTGGCAATATCTATGCAATGTTCCCTCCTAAAGATATGACGGCGGAAGACGGCGGCGGCGGATCCTAAACGTGTGCATGTGGTGCGCGCTGTGGGACACCTAGACCAGTTAGTACTATCAGCTTGCTATGCGGGCGGCTGCTTGAGTCCACTGGATTAGATGGTGTCTGTTGCGTCAGGGCACATCTTTATACGTGTAGGTGTAGCGATTTTGTCGCCTCGAAGGTGGCTTTGAGTTGATTGTTGTATTCATTTTGTGAGGCTCTCGTGAATAATTAATAAAGATGGTTGCATGCATCATTTTGATGCGGAGGCCAGGGGTAAATCCTCCTTTTTGAAAATAAAAAAAGTTGATAGTTTTTCCTTCATATGTTGATTTTTTATTTTTTGCAGGCTTTGAAGTATGGTCAAAACTACAGAAACTGAAAATTCTTTTTTTTTTAGAAAAGGAGGATGACCCCCGGCCTCTGCATCTGGGAGATGCATGTGGCCATTTTATTGATTATTCACGAGGATCTAACAAAGTAGTACATCAATATGCCTGAATCCGCCATCTTGGCAACATATGTCGCTACTCCTATCCAATTGATGAAGGGGTGTAGAAATGTTGGGCCAAATACCCAGACCTCTCACCTAAGCCTAACATCTAAAGCCGGAGGCCCCAGCCGAGCCACATACCGGGTCTGGGGCACAAACCGGTCCGACGCACTCTCATGTGTCGTCGCCGCTGTCTTCCACTGATCTGTCTTCAGAGCAGAAATTGATGCGTCAACCTTGCCAGGTCTCTCTGCCATCGACGCCACCATGACGCCAGACAGCATCCTCCTCCTGCGCGAGTCCATCTCCAAGCACCAAACTGAAAATTCTTGATTTATCCTATAATAACAAATTAATGGAAAGTTCCATACCATTCTTAGCTGCAATTTTGTCACTGCGGTCCCTATTCCTCAACGGGAATAACTTCACCTCCATTCGGACCATACAACGTAAGCTTTTGGTTCTCTTATCATGAAGACTATTTATAACTTACATGGTGATCCGTTTGTGCCAACCAAATCTTCCAAATAATTTCTTATGGTTTACCTTCTTGTGTTATTGTGCAGAATTGGGCATAATGAAGTTGTATACTCTTGATATAGGCAATAATGATATCCAAGGCACCTTATCAACAGGTAAATAATGCATCGTGAGTGTACAATACAGGGAAGGTGTCATGGTGCACTAATACTAACTAAGAAGTGTTTTCATTACAGATATTTGCAACATGAGAGGTCTTCAAGTGTTATATCTCAATGACAATGCTTTATCTGGAGAACTTCCGTCATGCATGCATAATCTAACTTCTCTCAGAATTCTCGAACTTTCAAATAATAACGGATTAGTAGTGAAGTTCCCCTCTCTTATCTTTGCAAGTGTCACATCATTGGTCAAATCTTCACTCGTAAGTAACTCTCTTGAAGGAGTTCTCTCTCTGAGTTCCTTACGAACTCATAGTCAATTGACTCACCTAGAACTTGCAAGCAACGGTAACCAATTCCGGGTGCAAACTGAAATCCAGCAACAGATATGTTAGCCCAGCTTCAAGTCCTAGTACTTCGCAACTGCAACCTTGATGGCAATTCAGCTGGCATACTAAGTTTCTTGTTTCATCAACATGCACTAGAGTCGGTTGATATGTCTAATAACAACCTAAGTGGTTACTTCCCCTCATTGTTAATAGAAAATAATGTCAATTTATCACGCCTTGTCCTGGGAGGTAACTCCTTCTCAGATCCTTTTTTTTCGTCCAAATCACACAGCAATTTGATATGGCTGGATGCATCCGACAATAGGATAAGCAAATTACCCGTGGACATGAACACCACATTACCAAATCTTAAGTATTTAACATTGTCAAGGAACTATCTTCAGGGTATCTTTCCTTCTGCCTTTAGCTACATGAAGAGTCTACAATTCTTAGACTTGTCTTACAATAATTTCTCAGATTACATTAGCACAGTTTTTTCCGGAAGTATGTCAAACATCAATGCACTGAAACTCTCTGGAAATCGTTTCTATGGTTCATTCCCCAAGGACATAGTATTACCGAACATTTTACATCTACTGCTAGATGATAACAAAATCACAGGGGAATTTTCTCAGATGATATGTGGGAGTCATGATCTTATGACGTTTGATGCTAGCAATAACAAATTGACCGGCACTCTCCCTACCTGCATACCCCCATACCTGGCACTTACCATCATGAATTTAAGAGGGAACTCACTGGTGGGATCGATTCCGTTGGAATTATGCGACTTCCAAGGACTAGTGTTTCTTGATGTTTCGAAAAACAACCTTTCTGGTCCAGTGCATTGCTTGCCAAATGTGTACTATCTTCATATGAGTGAAAATCAATTAAATGGAACCTTTCCTATTCCATTGTCGGTAGCAACTAATATATACACAATGGATCTCCGAGAAAACCAATTCAGTGGTATCCTTCCCAAGCTGATAGGGAAGTCATTTCCAAAGTTAAAAGTACTGTTATTAAAACGCAATATGCTCGAAGGGATAGTCCCTAATGATATATGCAAATTGAAGCATTTGCGTCTACTAGATCTCTCTCATAATAAGCTATCAGGGAAGCTACCTTTATGCCTGCACAATATGGGATCTGATGATGGTTTATTTGACTTCCAACCTGGTTTTGGGACTTTTCCAGTATTATTCAATGTTATGGGGCTACCAGACAAAGAGGAATTCATGACAAAGAACAGGAAGGATTATTATACGGGAAACATACTCAACTACGTGACTGGTCTTGATTTCTCTTCGAACCAGTTGAAAGGATCCATTCATGAAAGTATAGGTAGCATGAAATGGTTAAGAGCACTGAATTTGTCGGACAATTACTTGGATGGATCAATACCACCGTCCTTATCAAATTTAAGTGATCTGGACAGCTTGGATCTCTCACACAACAACCTGGCAGGGAAAATACCTTCAGAGCTAGTAGCATTACAGGCCCTTGCAGTGTTCTCAGTGGCACACAACAACCTGTCTGGTCCTACACCGGGAACAACGGGGCAGTTCCTCACATTTGATCGGAGCAGCTATGAAGGTAATCCATATCTCTGTGGCCCACCGTTGTTAAAGAGTTGCTTTGCGGTGCCGTCGGTTCCCGAGCTTGAAGAACGTGGAGCAGACGATGACAAAGTTGGTAATATAATTCTGTTTGGATGTTCAGCAATGTTTTACATGGCTGGTTTCTGGACGTCCTTGGGTGTGCTTTACTTCAAGACAAGCTGGCGATGGTCATGGTTTTCTGCCGTGGACAGGTTCAGCGATTTTGTAATCGTTAAATTCGCTACATACACGAGAAAGAACCGAAGCACCAATTGACCTTTCCAGAGGGCAGAATAATCGTAATGTGGTTACCTTTTTGTGATACAAGTAGAATACTTAAAAGTTGTGTGATTTGTTTTGAAATATTCTCAACTAATAACTTGTGTAATAAGGCTGTGACGTTCTCTTATATTGATTTGTAAATCTGAAGTTCTTTGGAACTGGTTAATGTGATTCTACTAAGATTGGAACAGGGTAATGATTTTCCTAATGTTCGACTAGGTAATGTTAAGTCACTTTGTTGACCACTCTTATCTGTCTTGCTGCATGTACTGCAAAATTCTAAGTTGATAAAAGACAGTGATTCATATTTATTTGAGCAGCCAGTATCTTTATAACAGTCGACCAGGATCCGCACAAAAGCAAGACATAGTATGATGCACATGGCCAAAACATACAACGGTTCAGAGGATCATGTCGACTCAGCAGCGACCACCGTCATCTTCTCGTCATCCAAACCACCTTGTGTCTTGTCTCCACCGTCACGGTCCGGCAGCACAGACGTGAGTGCCTACCACAGTACACGTACAGTCTCCCCATCTCACCATTACAGTTAACGATAGGCAAAAGTGCATCGCTCATTGAGTTGCAATATAGTAAAGAGACGGATCGTCTAACTTACCGTGTTCGCAAGCGTTTGCGTCAGCCGGTTGATATCTTCGGCAGGGAGATCTGAATTTGGCTTACCAGCATGGGCATCCCTACATGGCATCAGTGTTAGCTACAAAGAAAGGTTGACAAGAAAGATACATGCATGCTCCATGCTCAAGGCAGCAACACTGACCTGTCCGGCGCATGATCATTTTCGCTCAAACATGGCAAGACCTCTGTCTTGGAAAACATGAGGCTGTGGTGGCTCACACCGGCTATTCCTTGCTGCTCCAGAAACTCTGGCCCAGTTCTTTTGAGCAGATTATGGAGAATCTCGGTTTCGAAAATCCCGAGCGAAAAGAACTCGATTGAACGTCCAAAATCTCAACCGGATTCTGCAGAATCCTAGTGCAATCCCAAAATCCGAAAATAGCTGGTTTCTCCCACAATCTCAGGATTCTGGCTAGTCCCACAAAAGAAAACGTTTCGAAGTATAGCTGTACCCCTATTGTATCACGTATTTACGGTCAAAATGCCACCCCGCAGTCCAGCCCAGGACCCCGAAAACGAGCGGACGCACCCGACCGCTCGCTCGTCTCCCAGTTCCCGCACCGCATCGGGGCAGCGGACCTTCGTCGAGCCGCCCCCGCCCCCGCCGGCCAGCCCGCCCCCGCCCCCGCCCCCGGCCTGGCCGCCCCCGCCCCCGCCGGCCAGCCTCCCTCGCCCGGTCCGCCCCGCCCTCCCCGCCCGGCAGTTCGCCCCGCCCCGGCTAGGGTTGCCGCGCCGCCGCCGGCCTGGCCAAGCCGTCGCCGCCCCCGCCGGCCTGCTTCCCTCCTCAGCTCCTCCTCGCCCCTCAGTCCGCCCCGTCGCCGCCTTCGCCGGCCTGTTTCCCTGCTCAACGCCGACGCTCACGGTGAGCACACCTTTTTGCATCTCTTTGTTTCTTCATGCTTGAATAATGCTTGAATTGATGCTATCTATTGTTGATAGATAAAATAGGTAGATGGATTGATGCTTGAATTTGTTAGATGAATGGATGGATTGATGCTTAAATTTTGTTGATGCTTGCTGATGTCAATGCTAATGTGATAATGTTGAATGATAATGTTAGATGGAGAAAGTAAAAGAACCCAAAGCAAATTGGGATAGTGCTGCTCATACAATTTTTATGAATGCTTGCGTAGAGGAGGTTCGAGCAAATAATCGCAATGGCGGTTTTTTGTCGGACATAGGACAAGCTAAAACAGGAATAGAAAAGGTTACACAAGTGAAAATGTTATGGCAGTGTGTTATTTTGATATGAGGTTCACATTTGTTGTTCCTGGATGGCCCGGATCTGTTCATGACACACGTGTATGGAGCGATGCCATAGTTCGTTATGATCACTTTCCACAACCCCCACAGGTAATCTCTCTCATGTGTCCATATAGTTATATTCGAGATGATGTGTTGTAAATTTCTAATGTCTTATGTTGATGTCCTACTGTAGATAAATATTATCTTGTCGACTCGGGTTATCCAAACAGGGTTGGTTATCTAGCACCATACAAAGGGCAACGATACCATGTACCAGATTTTCAACAACACCCGCCAGTTGGAAGATATGAGACATTCAACCATCGACATTCTTTGCGAAATGTCATTGAAAGAACATTTGGTGTTCTGAAGATGAAATGGAAAATTCTGGAAGGCATACCTCGGTACAAACCGGAGACCCAAAAGATGATTGTCACTGCATGCATGTGTCTCCACAATTGGATACGTGATAGCAAGTTAAGTGATCAACATTTTGACAAGTTTGACAATGATGCATATGTGCAACCTCCATTGCCGTTTACAGGTGCCAACGCTCTACCACCAGAAGATGATGGTACCATGAACGCAACACGTGACGCGATTGCTACTAGTCTCGTACCTTGAGATTATTCATATTTTTAGTTTATAGACTTTCTGTAATGAAAAAAACTTTAAATCCATTGTAATATTTAGCACCTTTTATGACATTCTTAAATCACTTTCGTTACTGTTAGAAACAACAAAGTGTTAACATTTCATCAAACAAATTCTGTCTAAGGGTAGTACAGACATTTCAACACACAACACTTTCTAGAATCTCAAACTACAATCTCTGAAAAGAACTCGACGACAGATTCTGGGAGAAGCAGATTCTGGGAGAATTTTCCAGAATCCTGATTCTGTAGAATCTTGCCTGAAAAGAACTGGCCCTCTATGTGCTGCGGTAGTGACTCATCCCTAGACGTAAGTTACAGCACAGGGAAACATAATAAAATGACCAGCAAAGCCAAATTAACAACAGGCAATTGTCAGTTAACTGTTGCCACATATAAGGGATCATGTCAAAAAGCTCCCTGACCAGCAAACAAATTCAGCTGAAACTAGACGTTAGATTTCTGTTGGGTACCCCATGTCTGTCAAAATGTCTACATTACCAAACTCTAGGGACAACCTCAAGATTTTGATGTGTATGTAAAAACCAATTTCAGTAAAGCCATAGTGTTGACAACATCGTATTTAGTCAAACGAAAACAACCGTCTTACATGTCAAGCTGCTGTTCATGCTCTTTTTGTAATTGCTTTTGTGTAGGGGAGATGTCAAAACCTTGTGCCGGCAGGCTAAGAAGCTCCTGAATGTCCTGAAGATACATACACATGTAACCGTATCAGCCATTATTTATAGGACGCTGCTACATGGCGCGCGCGCGCTGTGTGCGTGGATCTCGCGGCCGGCCGTTTTAGGTATGCACCCACGTGCGGTCCCCCCTCCCCATGTGCTAAAGCAGGAAAGTTTTCCCCTCCCTCCCGCGTTGCCACGTCCCGACAAAAATCCTGCCCTGCAGCACGTGATGTCGCCCCATCCCACCCCCAGAAAACCCTACGTCGCCCACGCAGATCCAGTCTCGTGCAACTTCTTCCTCCCCCAGCCGCCGTCGCACGCCATGGCCTAGCAGGGGGAGCTTTCTCTCATAACAGAAAGAACACAAGCTAAAAAAAGGGAAAGAATCAGAACTGTGATAGATTGGGTGTGGTACTTTCTGTTCTTGGTCAGGCGAAACTCTGAAGAAATGTTGGCAAGAATTTGCCACGGACTGCGCAAATTTCTCCCCTAAACACACCAAAAAGTAAACTGATCTTGCTATAATATTTGGTCATGATCCTGTCAGTTTTGATCTAGTGGAACTCCCCCTCTGTACCTGTCCCCCGTGATATTCAGTAGTTGCAACAAAAATTGCCTTCCTGTACCATGACTCCTTTGCCCATAGCTTGAGTGGGGATCCTTGTTTCTTGCCTCCCCTCCCACTTGTTGTACTAGATGATAGAGACGATGCTGGCTCTGGAAATTGTATCGTGGCGCTATTGTCTTGTGCATGTCCTTTGCAAAACAAAAGGAGAGACCTCGTGTTATTTTCTGGCTCTTGAAAATCTGTGCATAACAAGTATGGTTGCTCAGGGCTGTGAAACTTGCCTGCAGTCCTGAAAAAAATGAGAAGAAAACGAAAAAGAAGTTGATTACAAAACAAATGCCACAAGAGTCTGCATGAAGTCTGAACTAGTAGGAAAAGTAGTAAATATGCCTGCATCCTTTATATTATCTACCTGCCAATTATACTAAAATGCCTCCTTTCCCTCGGAAGGAAGGCTGAAAAAAATGCTTACCTTGTAGTAGTGAATTGCTGTTTCATTTGCATTTAAAAAAATCGCTTACATGTACAATTCTTCCTAAATCCTATTTTCTATCTTACTCAAATGTGCAGATGTCTGGGCTTGATCTCAATGAGCTGCCTGAATTTGCTGATTGTGATGGCGGCCCCCTGTTTTACACACAACCCAAACTGAGAAAATGCCTATTTCTATTGACGGGGTGGGCGAGTCGCCGGAATTAGGAACTGTTCCTGTCCAAGATGTCCTCGGCATGCAGTTCCGTGTTGCTGCAGTTGCTACTACCGGTGTGTCTGATGCTACGGCTACTGAAACTACCACTCCCACCCCTGCTGTGTTCAGCCCGTTCTCTGCCTAGCCATGCTGAGCAAGGTCATGTGGGTGGTGTTGGCTTGTCTGGTTTCGAGGAGCATGAGGTGTGATCTAGCCCACAGGAACCTTATGTCGGCATGGAGTTTGACTCCTTGCAGGTGCTAAGAAGCACTACAATGTCTGCTCTCTCAGAATTGGAAGTGGTAGGCGACTAAGCTCATGGGGTTGGTTGACATGTCTTAAGAGTTGGTTGAGTAGGCGACTAAGCTCATGGGGATGTCCTACTTGGTGTGCACGGCTAGGCGATTTTGGTTGCCTTCTTTCCTCGGGCGACTTGATGAAGAATGGGAGGCGCTTAAGCACACAGGAGGGTTGGCGGCGCTGAGTGTTGGTTGAGTAGGCGGCTATGCTCATGGGGTTCGCTGACTTGGTGTGCACGGTTAGGTGATTTTGGTTGTATGCTTTCCTTGGGCGACTTGATGAAAAAATGGGAGGCAATTAAGCACATGGGGGATGGGCGACGCCGAGTGTTGGTTGAGTAGGCGACTAAGCTCATGGGGTTGTCCTACATGTTGAAATATATTGCCCGCCTTCATCCATCAGTTCGGACTTTTGAATGAGTTGGCTGGAGCATGAATTCAATATGGTATCAGAGCCAAGAGGTCTTGAGTTCAAGACCCTGCCAACGCAGTATTAAAAATAAACGATTCTGCGGCCTACATCGATCTCACGTCTAAGGACTAAAATAGCCTAGACGTGAGGGGGGGTGTTGAAATATATTGCCCGCCTTCATACATCAGTTCGGACTTTTGAATGAGTTGGCTGGAGCATGAATTCAATACTACACGGTGTGCACGGCTAGGCGATTTTGGTTGTCTTCATTCCTTGGGCGACTTGATGAAAATGGGAGGCGATTAAGCACATGGGGGATTGGCGACGCCGAGTTTTGGTTGAGTAGGCGACTAAGCTCATGGGGTTCGCCGACTTGGTGTGCACGGTTAGGCGATTTTGGTTGTCTTCTTTCCTTGGGCGACTTGATGAAGAATGGGAGGTGATTAAGCACACGGGAGGGTTGGCGACGCCAAGTTTTGGTTGAGTAGGCGACTAAGCTCATGGGGTTCGCCGACTTGGTGTGCACGGTTAGGCGATTTTGGTTGTCTTCTTTCCTTGGGCGACTTGATGAAGAATGGGAGGTGATTAAGCACACGGGAGGGTTGGCGACGCCGAGTTTTGGTTGAGTAGGCGACTAAGCTCATGGGGTTCGTCGACTTGGTGTGCACGGTTAGGCGATTTTGGTTGTCTTCATTCCTTGGGCGACTTGATGAAGAATGGAAGGCGATTAAGCACACGGGAGGGTTGGCGACGCCGAGTTTTGGTTGAGTAGGCGACTATGCTCATGGGGTTCGCCGACTTGGTGTGCACGGTTAGGCGATTATGGTTGTCTTCTTTCCTTGGGAGACTTGATGAAAAATGGGAGGCGATTAAGCACACGGGAGGGTTGGCGACTCCGAGTTTTGGTTGAGTAGGCGACTATGCTCATGGGGTTCGCCGACTTGGTGTGCACGGTTAGGCGATTTTGGTTGTATGCTTTCCTAGGGCGACTTGATGAAAAAATGGGAGGCAATTAAGCACACGGGAGGGTTGGCGACTCCGAGTTTTGGTTGAGTAGGCGACTATGCTCATGGGGTTCGCCGATTTGGTGTGCACGGTTAGGCGATTTTGGTTGTATGCTTTCCTAGGGCGACTTGATGAAAAAATGGGAGGCAATTAAGCAGATGGGGGATGGGCGACGCCGAGTGTTGGTTGAGTAGGCGACTAAGCTCATGGGGCTGTCCTACACGGTGTGCACGGCTAGGCGATATTGGTTGTCTTCTTTCCTTGGGCGACTTGATGAAAAATGGGAGGCGATTAAGCACATGGGGTTGGGTGACGCCGAGTTTTGGTTGAGTAGGCGACTAAGCTCATGGGGTTTGCCGACTTGGTGTGCAAGGTTAGGCGATTTAGGTTGTATGCTTTCCTTGGGCGACTTGATGAAGAATGGGAGGTGGTTAAGCACATGGGAGGGTGGGCGACGCTGAGTGTTGGTTGAGTAGGTGACTAAGCTCATGGGGTTCGCCGACTTGGTGTGCACGGTTATGCGATTGTGGTTGTATGCTTTTCTTGGGCGACTTGATGAAGAATGGGAGGCGATTAATCACACGGGGTTAGCGGCTGCGATTAGGTTGTGGGTTTTTGGCCGACTAGGTTGGATAGGATGCTTGATCACAATGGGATGTCTAGGTAAAAAAAATGTAGGATTTCAAACTGAAGAAGTTGTATATATAAGAAAAAACAAGCAGCCACTGAAAAACTTGATGGATATGTGGGCAAAAGATAGCAGCGAAACGCTGTTTCTGCTCTATGTTTCGTAGGCCGACAAAAACTACAGAAAGAAAATTGGGAGGGGCTATGCGACTTCACTGTAAAAACAGGTGTATATATCTGTAAAAGAATAAAAACAAAAGAATGTCGGGTGAAAGAATGTCAAAAAATGGAAAAAGGAAAATGCATGAGGAATCAGCAAAAATCCCTAGACATCCCCAGGACACTGAGCGACACACACCTAATCAACCAACACCAGTAACTGTATGAAAACAAATCGTGGCAAAACCATGAAGAAAAAACATGAAAAACCAAGAAAAAATGTTGTGTTAGCTGATGTGGATTCAGCATTCGGTGGTTAGAACTGAAAAATAAAAGCTCGCCCTATAAACTGTCCATAAACTATACAACTCCCCTAAAAATGCAGTAACATTCCTCTGTCATGTCCCCCTGAAGGAATTCAATATTTCTCCACTAGATGTGCAGTATTGCCTACTTAGTATCATGCACTAGTGTTTTCGCCTACTGTGTTGCCTGAAAAAAGCATATCCTGCTGTATTATTGCCTACTTATGTTCTAATGTTGTTTTTGCCTGAAAATATACACTATGACTACTTGTACCCTCCCTCTTTTTTTTTTTTTTTTGCCTGGGATGAAAACCCTCTTCCAATGCCCAAATTAAATCTACTGTTGTTTTGCGTACACTGACATGCAGTCTTGCTCAAATGCCCCTTGTGCTTGCCTCTTTTATTGCCTAAAAAATCCACTCCCCTGCAAACCCCTACGATCTGATGGTGGGCGAGAGGAAAATCCCCGGAGATTATTGCCTACCCCACGATTCTGCACTTCTCCCATCATGTTTCTATCCCAAAAACAGCAGGAGCAGGGTATTTTTGCTTCCACGAACAGTAAACACACACACCCCACCCCATCCCCCTATTCACCATGGAAAAATGCACATGGAGAGGGGATTTTGTGGCCGTGTAAAGAGGATGAAAACTAAGCCCTCTGGCCGTCGATTAGCTGCTGGATTTGAGTTTTCGCTAGGATTTTACCTCGATTCCGGCAATCCCCTGCCTCCCTCCCCTATCCCTTCCGCCTCCATGGGCATCGACGACGCATCGGTGTGGAAGAAAAGATAGGAAGGAGATGGGCTGCGCGCGGGAACTCACCTCTGTAGCAGCCACCGCCACCTCGCCGTTGTTCGCCCCGACTCACGCCGTTCGCAGCTTTCTCCTCCTCTTATCTCCCTGACGTGCGCGTACACCGCTGGGTTGCCTGCGCGTACCTCATCTCCTGGTGCCCTCTACCGCCGTCGCATCCCCCGGTCCCCCTTGTTGTCTTCGCCGGGCGGCCGCCGGCCCACGCTGGCCGACGAACTTGGGGGATTTTTCTTCTCCCTTGTCGCTGCACGGAGTGAAGAGGAGGAGGCAAGGATGTGGAATGTGGTGGAATGCCTCTCCAAAAAATCTGAGCGGAAGAGACAAAACATGACCGCCTCTCCCTTTCCCCTGGTCGGGTTCCCTTTACACGTGTTGCGATCCTGGACAGGATGGACGGTCTGTGCGCGGCCGCTCGCGAGAGCAGGAACGCGCGCGCGCGTCGCCCAGCATTTGGGAAAAATAATTATGTGAAGGAATTCAAGCTTCAGAAGTTCAGATATCATATGAAAAACAATAGTGGAGTAAAAGAATTCCAGATCATATTCAAACCTGCATTCTATATATCTTTTCTTCGACGGTTCCAGCTGTCATCAAGCGGTATACAATCACATCTTTTGTCTGTCCAATTCGATAAGCACGATCGACACTCTGACTGTCCACACTATGAATACGAAGATTGTGTTAAAAGTAAGAGAACCTGGATCTTATAAAACAAAAATAAATTAATGTGCTCGATCAGGATGAGTCAAGGTTGTCGTACCTTGGATTCCAAGCAGGGTCGACTAATATGACACGATCTGCCTTGGTGAGTGTAAGTCCAAGACCACCGACTTTGGTAGTCAGTGATGGGGATATGTACCTAGGGTAGGGTCATAGGCCTGACCTACATACCCTATCTAAGGACACTGTCTTAGAAAGCTTAAGGACTACAAGGAAGTTTCCAACTGAAATCACCAAGACGTACGAGTCACTCGACAACATCCACTCGGAGATTTCCTCCTTCACTCGACGGCTTCCTTTTACTCGGAAGAATCATAATACAGTTGACCGCAGAAGACCAGAAGCCACCTCAGTGAGGCTAACGGGCAGGCGTTCGACTAGACCATAAGTAGCATTTATTACATACGTTACCAGTAACGTCCATCTTTATAGCCACGATCGGACCCTTAGATGTCGGACATTTATGAGGGGCAACGCACTCTATATAAGCCGCCCCTCCCCTCTGGCACAAGGGTTCGCACCCTCTGTAACACTCATATGCCACACGACAAGAAGCTCCTGAGCACCGAGACGTAGGGCTGTTACCTCCACGAGAGGGGCCTGAACTCGTACATCTGTGTGTACAACCTCGCCGTAGCTAGGACTCTGCCCTCTCCTTTCGTACCCCTACCTTCTACTGTCAGGCTCACTCCCACGACAGTTGGCGCCCACCGTGGGGCAAGCGTCTAAGCGACTTCCGGCGAGGTTGCATTTTTTCTCCTTCGTCATGTCTTCCGGCGGTGATTTGTTCTTGGGCCACGAGATCCGTCTCGGAGCGCTCACTTTCATCACCGACGATTCGGCATGGCTTCAGGAAGCGCCTCTAGATGTTGAGGCGCTCCCGATCCGCGGGGCGACGCACTTCTGCGCAAGCTCCTGCGGCGTTCTTCTACTACAGCCGTCGACTCCATACCTGTCGGCCCTTCCCGCTGTTCGTCGCCGCAAGCGATCTGGTCGTTCGCGGCTCCAGCGCTGGGTGAGGCATGCGGCGGCTCGCCAAATTTCGTCTCCGCAGATTGCGGCTATCGAGCCCGCCGAGTCACTTCACGGCGTGTTCGACTCGGCGTCGGATCAGTCTGACGTTCCCTCCGAGTGCGAGAGCTGTGATCCTGCGGCTGAGGTTCTTATGGCTGGCTCTCATCAGAGTCCGCCGCATGGCTTCAATCGCGACAGGCGCGAAGCTGGAGGACCGTCGAATGAGCAGCACCGCCGGGATGAGGATATCCTTCATACTCCTATCATCGGTGCGACTGCTGAAGCTCAGGCCATGGAGGCCACGCGCCTTCGTCTCAAAGAGATGCAGGAGGCACTCGACGAGCGTGCCCGCCAGCGTCCCCCTGTTTCCAGTCGACGTCAGCGACAGCTGTTTTCGAGTGGATCTCATAACAATGTAAAGGTATTCCGTACTCCAATTCTGAATGTTGCGGCGGCTGCAAAGATAGCAGATTCCATTCAGCCGTCCCGTTCGGAGGCTGGTAGAGGTTTGCAGCAGATCCGAGCGTTGCTTGATGCAGCGCAGCAGCAGAATTCGGCTGTTTTTCAGTCGCGCAACAGATTGCATAGTAACTCCCCCAGGGCAGACACAGTTCAGTCGGCGCACAGTCCGGGGTCACCTCTGCGTCGCAGGGGCGGAGGTTACCGTGAAGATCAGTACCAGGATCAGGGGCGAGACAATTTTGCTCCTCGTTATCACCGTGATGACCGCCGTCGAGTGCCTACTCCTCCGCGGAGTGGGTCGTATGTGCCCCGGCACTATGACGATAGGCGCCCGCTTGGCGATGAGCGGAATCCTGGATTCGATGCGAGAAATGTCCTCGCACAAAGGCGCATCGATAGAGGCAGAGCCCACAGAGATTATCCGAGTGGAAGTGGTACCGTGGTTTCTGGCCCCGAGTGTTTCAGCAGAGCCATTCGTTCTGCAGAGATTCCCCCCAACTTCAGGTTGGCGGCTGGAATAAGCAAGTTCTCTGGCGAGTCGAAGCCGGAAACATGGTTGGATGATTATCGAGTGGCTGTGCAGATTGGTGGAGGAAATGACAACGTAGCCATGAAGCATTTATCCTTGATGTTGGATGGTTCGGCCCGGGCATGGCTGAATCGTTTGGCTCCTTCTAGCATCTATTGCTGGGAAGATCTTGCCCGAGTATTCATCAGTACATTCGAGGGCACTTGCAAGCGTCCTGCGGGTTTGATTGATTTGCAGCATTGTGTTCAGAAGCCCAATGAGTCCTTGAGAGATTACATTCAGCGTTGGTCCACTCCGCATCACACAGTGGAGAATGTTTCCGAGCATCAAGCTGTTTGTGCCTTCAAGGCCGGCGTGAAATACAGAGAGCTGTATCTGAAGTTTGGGCGGACCGGTGACATTTCCCTGAGCAAGATGATGGAGATTGCCACTCGGTACGCCAACGGCGAAGAAGAAGACCGCCTCCGTAGCGGCAAAGGAAAAGCAGTCGACAACGATGCCGGCGGCAATTCCAATCGGAAGCAGAAGCGCAAAGCTGATGGCCCTGTTCAGGCAGAGGCGGCCGCTCTGGCGGCGCAAGGAAAAAATAAAGGGAAGTCCAAAGGTCAGTTTACCCCCAAGAAAGGAAAGAATCAGTCCGGAACCGATGTCCTAGATTTGCCGTGTGCAATCCACACGAAGACAGATGAAGAAGGCAATGTGATATTGCCTAAGCATACCACTCGGCAGTGCCGTCTATTGATTCAGCAGTTCAAGGAGGGTCAGTCGAGTGAGAAAGCTCCTGAAAAGGGGGATGATGAAGACAAAGAAGAGTTTCCTGAAGTCAATGCCACTCTGTTGATTTTTGCTGATGTTGAAAGCAAGAGTCGACTGAAAGTTATCAACAGAGAAGTCAACATGGCTGTTCCTGCTACCCCCACATACCTCAAGTGGTCTCAGACTGCTATCACATTCGACCAGTCAGATCACCCAGCTCATATCGCTACCCCTGGTCGGCAAGCGCTGGTGGTGGATCCGGTTGTGGGAGGCACTCGACTCCGCAAAGTCTTGATGGATGGTGGGAGCGGTCTGAACATTTTGTGTGCGGATACCCTAAAGGGGATGGGCATTCCGATGTCCCGACTCAGCGAAAGCAACATGCAGTTCCACGGAGTCATCCCTGGGAAGAAGGCCAAGTCACTCGGCCAGATAGCATTGGATGTGACGTTCGGTACGGACAAGAATTTTCGTAAAGAGAAATTGACGTTTGAAGTTGTGGACTTCTAGAGCGCATACCACGCCATTCTTGGTCATCCGGCTTATGCCCGTTTCATGGCCCGTCCATGTTACGTGTATCTCAAGCTGAAGATGCCCGGGCCCAAGGGTGTGATTACAGTCACTGGCAATCGACAGAGAGCTGAGGAGTGCCTTCAGCAGGGCTCCAAAATTGCCGATAATCAGATGGCTGTGGTCGAGTTGGAGGAATACAAGAAGAGTGCTGATCCTGCCGACCTGCTGCGTGCCAAGAAGCCCGCCTTTGAGTCAGCTTTTCAGTCGGCAGGCGAAGTGAAGCAGGTGCACATTCACCCGACGGACCCCAATGCTGCCCCGACCAACATCTCAACGACACTCGACAGCAAATAGGAAGCCGAGCTCATCCAGTTCCTCCGTGAGAACTGGGACATCTTCGCATGGAAGCCTGCTGACATGCCTGGTGTACCCAGGGAACTGACTGAGCACCGACTGAGAGTCGACCCGAAGGCCAAGCCTGTGAAGGAGCACTTGCGTCGGTCGGCAGCAGAGAAGCGGAAGGCAATCGGCGAGTAGGTGGCTCGTCTCTTGGTGGCTAAGTTCATACGCGAGATTTACCACTCCGAGTGGCTCTCAAACGTCGTTATGGTCCCCAAGAAAGATAAGTCACTTCGCATGTGTATTGACTTCAAACATATCAATCGGGTCTGCCCAAAAGATCATTTTCCGCTCCCCCGCATCGATCAGATTGTCGATTCGGCTGCGGGGTGTGAGCGTTTATCTTTTCTTGACGCATACTCCGGTTACCATCAGATCCGTCTGTTTGGTCCGGATGAAATAAAAACAGCCTTCATCACCCCATTCGGGTGTTTCTGTTATATCACCATGCCTTTTGGTTTGAAAAATGCTGGCGCTACTTTTATGCGCATGATTCAAAAATGCCTGCTTGATCAGATCCCTCAGAATGTTGAAGCGTACATGGATGATATTGTCGTCAAGTCTCGCAAGGGTTCCGACCTGCTGACTGACTTGGCTGAGACATTCGCCAACTTGAGGAGGTATGATATCAAGTTAAACCCGACTAAGTGCACTTTCGGTGTTCCTGGTGGCAAGTTACTCGGTTTTCTCGTTTCCGAACGAGGAATCGACGTCAATCCTGAAAAGATCAGTGACATAACCCGAATGAAAAGTCCTGTGCGTCTGCACGATGTCTAGAAGCTCACAGGTTGCTTGGCAGCGTTGAGTCAATTCATTTCTCGTCTCGGTGAGAAGGCATTACCTTCATACCAACTGATGAAAAAGTCTGATACGTTCGAGTGGACTCCAGAAGCTGAAGCAGCGTTTGTCGAGCTCAAAGCCCTGCTTTCCACCCAGCCGGTGCTTGCTGCTCCGCGCAGCAAAGAGCCCTTGCTCCTGTACATCGCGGCCACTAATCAGGTCGTCAGTACGGTTCTCACTGTCGAGCGGGAAGAGGAAGGTAAAGCTTACAAAGTCCAACGTCCTGTTTATTACATTTCTGAAGTGTTGACTCCTTCAAAGCAAAGGTACCCACATTACCAGAAGCTCCTATATGGTATATACTTGTCAGCGAAGAAGGTGGCACACTACTTTCAAGATCACTCAATTTCAGTCGTCAGCGATGCTCCGTTGTCTGAGATCCTCAAGAATCGAGATGCGACGGGTCGAGTGGCCAAATGGGCTATTGAGCTCCTTTACTTTGATATCAAGTTCGAAGCGAAAAAGGCAATCAAGTCTCAAGCTCTTGCTGATTTCCTGGTCGAGTGGATTGAACAGCAGCAGCCAATCCAAATTCACTCGGCACACTGGACCATGTTCTTTGACGGCTCAAAGATGTTGAATGGGTCTGGTGCTGCTGTAGTATTGGTGTCCCCAAAAGGCGACAAACTCAGTTATGTCATGCAGATTCACTTTGATTCCTCCAATAATGAAGCTGAATATGAAGCACTCCTGTACGGGTTGCGTATGGCCATCTCACTCGGCGTCCGGCGCCTGATGGTTTACGGTGACTCTGATTTGGTGGTCAATCAGGTGATGAAAGAGTGGGATGTCAGGAACCCTGCTATGACTGGATACTGCAATGCAGTAAGAAAGCTTGAGAAGAAGTTTGAAGGTTTGGAACTCCATCATGTTCCCCGAGTGAAGAACCAGGCAGCTGATGAGCTAGCAAAGATTGGATCGACTCGGAAGCCTGTCCCCAGCAATGTGTTTCTAGAGCACCTACATACTCCTTCGGTGCAGGAAGATCCCTTCACTGAAGAGCCCCCGCAAGCAAAGAGCGCCTCTGATCCGACTGAAGTCGATGTCCCAGCGGTCATAGATCTGGTCATGGAGATTCTGGTGATCACGCCCGATTGGAAAGTACCTTATATTGCATACATTCTGAGGCAAGAACTACCAGATGACGAAGATGAAGCTCGGCAGATAGTCCGCAGATCAAAGGCCTTTACTGTTATGGATGGACAACTTTACAGAGGAAGCATAACTGGCGTGACTCAGCGGTGTATTTCTCCTGAAGAAGGTCGACTGATTTTGGAGGAGATTCACTCGGGAACTTGTGGTCATCATGCGTCCTCTAGGACGATTGTTGCCAAAGCATACCGAGCTGGTTTCTTCTGGCCGCGCGCCAACGAGATGGCTAAGGAGATTGTTGATCACTGTGAAGGATGCCAGTTCTATTCAAACCTGTTGCACAAGCCTATGTCTGCCTTGAAGACTATTCCACTCGTCTGGCCGTTTGCTGTATGGGGTTTGGATATGGTCGGTCCCCTTCGAGCAGGCCAGAGTGGATTCATTCACTTGCTTGTAGCAGTCGACAAGTTCACTAAGTGGATTGAAGCCAAACCCATCAAGAAGCTGAACGCCCGCACTGCTATCAAATTTATGAAAGAGATAACATTCCGGTATGGAGTCCCCCACAGTATCATTACAGACAATGGTTCAAACTTTGACTCGGAAGAGTTCGGACACTTTTGCTCCTCTCAAGGCACTTGGGTGGATTACGCATCCGTTGCGCACCCCCAGACCAACGGTCAAGCTGAGCAAGCGAATGGCCTTATCCTTCAAGGGCTGAAGCCTCGACTCATGCGAGATCTCGATCATGCAGCTGGAGCTTGGGTCACTGAATTGCCGTCTGTTCTGTGGGGCTTGAGGACGACTCCTAACCGGTCGACTAGGCGCACTCCTTTCTTCTTGGTGTATGGAGCTGAAGCCGTTTTGCCAAGTGATGTCCTTCACAATTCGCCCCGAGTAGACCTTTACTCCGAGGCTGAGGCTGAGCAGGCACGTCAAGACGGTGTGGATCTCTTGGAAGAAGAACGCGAGATGGCTTTGATTCGGTCGACTGTATATCAGCAAGATCTGCGCCGCTTTCATGCGAGACACGTCAAGAGTCGGTCGTTCCATGAAGGTGATCTTTTGCTCCGAGTGGATCAGCAGCGACCTCACAAGCTGGCCCCAGCGTGGGAAGGCCCTTTCATCGTCACCAAAGTACTGAACAATGGAGCCTACCACCTCTTGAACCTCAAGAAAAATATTGACGAGCCGCGCGCCTGGAACGCGGATTTACTTCGACGTTTTTATACTTGACGACTGAGTTGTTTTGATGTAATAAGAGTACTCCAAACAGTTCTGTTTGTTAAAGTTATGACTCCTGCAGTCTATTGTCGATTCCGATCACACAGTTTCGCATTCAAAAACTACTCCGAGCGACGAGCGATCCTCTCACTCGGGGGCTTAGCTGCGAACCAGTTTTCGCCTAAGTTAAAAACCCTTCCGAGTGGATAGTATTTCATTCACTCGGAAACTTAGCTGCGAACCAGTCTTCGTCTAAGTTCAAAACTTCTTCGAGTGACGAGCGATCCTCGCACTCGGGGGCTTAGCTGCGAACCAGTTTTCGCCTAAGTTAAAAACTCTTCCGAGTGGATAGTATTTCATTCACTCGGAAACTTAGCTGCGAACCAGTCTTCGTCTAAGTTCAAAACTTCTCCGAGTGACGAGCGATTCTCGCACTCGGGGGCTTAGCTGCGAACTAGTTTTCGCCTAAGTTAAAAACCCTTCCGAGTGGATAGTATTTCATTCACTCGGAAACTTAGCTGCGAACCAGTCTTCGTCTAAGTTCAAAACTTCTCCGAGTGACGAGCGATTCTCGCACTCGGGGGCTTAGCTGCAAACCAGTTTTCGCTTAAGTTAAAAACCCTTCCGAGTGGATAGTATTTCATTCACTCGGAAACTTAGCTGCGAACCAGTCTTCGTCTAAGTTCAAAACAAAACTTCTCCGAGTGACGAGCGATCCTCGCACTCGGGGGCTTAGCTGCGAACCAGTTTTCGCCTAAGTTAAAAACCCTTCCAAGTGGATAGTATTCCATTCACTCGGGAACTTAGCCGTGAATCAGTTTTCGTCTAAGTTCAAAACTTCTCCGAGTGACGAGCGATCCTCGCACTCGGGGGCTTAGCTGCGAACCAGTTTTCGCCTAAGTTAAAAACTCTTCCGAGTGGATAGTATTTCATTCACTCGGAAACTTAGCTGCGAACCAGTCTTCGTCTAAGTTCAAAACTTCTCCGAGTGACGAGCGATTCTCGCACTCGGGGGCTTAGCTGCGAACCAGTTTTCGCCTAAGTTAAAAACCCTTCCGAGTGGATAGTATTTCATTCACTCGGAAACTTAGCTGCGAACCAGTCTTCGTCTAAGTTCAAAACTTCTCCGAGTGACGAGCGATTCTCGCACTCGGGGGCTTAGCTGCGAACCAGTTTTCGCCTAAGTTAAAAACCCTTCCGAGTGGATAGTATTTCATTCACTCGGAAACTTAGCTGTGAACCAGTCTTCGTCTAAGTTCAAAACTTCTCCGAGTGATGAGCGATCCTCGCACTCGGGGGCTTAGCTGCGAACCAGTTTTCGCCTAAGTTAAAAACCCTTCCGAGTGGATAGTATTCCATTCACTCGGGAACTTAGCCGCGAAACAGTTTTCGTCTAAGTTCAAAACTTCTCCGAGTGACGAGCGATCCTCGCACTCGGGGGCTTAGCTGCGAACCAGTTTTCGCCTAAGTTAAAAACCCTTCCGAGTGGATAGTATTCCATTCACTCGGAAACTTAGCCGCAAATCAGTTTTCGTCTAAGTACAAAACTTCTCCAAGTGACGAGCGATCCTCTCACTCGGGGGCTTAGCTGCGAACTAGTTTTCGCCTAAGTTAAAAACCCTTCCGAGTGGATAGTATTCCATTCACTCGGAAACTTAGCTGCGAACCAGTTTTCGCCTAAGCTCAAAACTTCTCCGAGTGTCGAGCAACCTTCTCACTTGGGGACTTAGCCGCGAACCAACTTTCGCCTAAGCTCAAAACTTTTCCGAGTGTCGAGCAACCCTCTCACTCGGGGACTTAGCCACGAACCAGTTTTCGTCTAAGTTCAAAATCCTTCCGAGTAACGTGCAAATTTAACCAAGCAAGAGATCAGAAAGCAAAGTGCAGATAAATCTAGAATCTCTAACGCGGTTAAAAGTTATTCGCGCCAAGGAAAGTACTCAGGCCCAAGGCCCGAATGAAGTTTTAATCGGTTACACCATCACTCGGCATACCGAGGCAAATAAAGTTTTAGCTGCAAGCAAAGTATTCTTCAAGCACCAGTGGGGCTCGAGGGCTCGACGAAGGTGTCCAGGTCAATGCCATCGGCTATCCGAGTGGCTGCTTCGATGAAGGTCTCCATGAAGTCTTCGAATCGAAGTTTCTTCGTGTTGATCACTCGTAGAGCCTTCAGTTTGTCCTCCCTCGCCTCCTTGCAATGGACCCGGATGAGTGAAAGCGCCATGTCAGCTCCACAGCGAGCAGCAGACTTTTTCCATGCTTGCACTCGACCAGGGATCTCATTGAGGCAGGTCACCATCGACTCGAGGTCAGTCTGGAGGGAGTCTTCAGGCCACAGTTCCTTATCGACCTTCTCCAACGCAGCCCTCAGTCGAGTGACATATCCTTGGACACTCCTGAGACGAGCTTCAAGTCGAAACATGTCCATGGCCACGGCGTCCCCAACAGGTGACTTGGTGGGGTCCAGATTTGGCTCGATTTCTTCAGTTTCCTTCTCAAAATCTTGACAGAATTCTGCGCGAAGAGAAAGCGAAAAGATGATCACATTGCCGTTCTGAAGAAATCAAAGAAATTCACTCGACAGAAGAAAGTTACCTTCAAGCATGCTGATCATCTTTTTCGTGAAATCTCCTAAGTATTGCTCCAGAGCGCTTCTTCTCTTGGTCTGTAGTTCGAGCTTTTTGATCCAGTCGGCCCGTTCTTGCTTGAGTTTGGTATTCTCTTCTTCCAATTTGTTGGCTGCGGCAAGCTTCTTCTCAGCAGCTTTAGTTTTCTCCCTCGCCACCTTCTGAGCGTCGGCGAGTGCCTTGTCCTTGTCTTCAAGCGCCTTCTTCATGGTATCTAAAGAAATAGCAGTGTTGAGTCGCGCTTGGAGTCGGCGGTTCTCATCACGTACGTCTGTTCGAGTGGATTCACTCAGTTCAAAGGATGGAAGATGAAAGTAATAATGCAATTGATCGACAAGGATTACCTCCCAAGGTCTTCAGTTCAGTCTGTGCATGGTCCAGGTTATTATTTGTCAGCTCCAGATCCAGCAGAAGTTGATTCTTTTCCTTCTCCAGCTCGACATACTTGGTCCCGAGCCCACGGGCTTTCTGAAATCAGCAAAGAAGTAGTTCAGTCGACAATAATGTTTTTTCACTCCCGAGTGGAAAAGAACATGTCCAGTCGACTGGATGGCGGCCCGCCGCCCCACCCCACACCCCTGCAAAGCATCATATCATGGTTGATGGAAATGATGTCCATGAAATCTACAGGACAGGTGACAAGTGTACTCCAAGTATGAAAAAGGACTCCGCATCCAAGTTCTTAAGACTACTGCCCATCGTAAACGATCGACAGTAGTCTCGGGGACTACACCTAGTGGGTGCACTCAGCGTGCCCCCACTGGATACAAAACCACTCGACCAGGTCTGACCTGTCCGAGTATAAACAAAAGAAGCAAATATGCAAACATTATCTCTATTAGACCCCCGCCGATGCAAGCAATCGACCGCGGTCTCGGGGACTACACCCAGTGGGTGCACTCAGCGTGCCCCCACTGGACCTATTATCACTCAACTAGGTCCGTCCTGTCGAGTGAGAAGCAACTATCAACACAAATTTAAGACCCCTGCCGACGTCTCCGTCATTCGACAGCGGTCTCGGGGACTACACCCAGTGGGTGCACTTAGCGTGCCCCCACTGGACCAAAAAACCACTCGAATAAGACCTGATCTACTCGAGGAAAAAGCAAGCAAGTATGCATCTGAAGAAAACACCCAGTGGGTGTAAAATCAAGATGGACAGGAATTCAATCGGAAATGGACTTACAATCGCACTTACTCGGACATTGGCTTGAAGCGCTGAACTGGCATCATAGGCTAATTTGCTGGCCTCGTACGCCTCCTTCGTTCGCAGCATCATTTGCCCTGCCTGGATCATGGCTTCTTTGGCAGCTCCAGTCTGGTCTTCTGGGACATGGTACAGAGGGTATGCAGGTGCCAGATGAGTTGGTGCTGCAGTTGAAGTCTCGAGAGGTGCTTGAGGTTGCCCAATCGGCGCTGAAACCACAAGAGTTGAAGTCGCTGGTGGGGCACTCGACAGCGGAACCACAGGATCAGTTCTGGCTCGAGAAGAATCACCAAGCTCTTGAGAGGACGCAGCAGTCGACCCACGTGGTGCCTGTGCTGATGATGTTCTCCGAGTGCGTACGTGTGGAGTGTCTGAGGCCACAACTTCACCCTCAGCACCCTGCTGCGGCTCCTCGTCGTCTTCCAAATGGATTACGTCGTCAACTGTCAATCGACAACGTTAATTTCTTCATTCGACGAATTGTCTTCAAAAAACAGTCTACAGTGAAGATTTATTATACCTCGTTGGGAGGTGGCCGCGTCAGGAGTGTCCACTTCCATGTGATCCCCCTCATCCCGCAGAGGCGACGTCACCGAGGTAGCAGCTCTGGTGAATAAATTTCACTCGGTCAGCAAAGACATGAAGTTCCACAACAGCAAGAAAAGGAAAATAAACACTCACGTTGAGGCGACAGGCACAGTGATCTTTATGCGGGCCAGAGCCTTCCGAGGCTTTGGTGCGTCCGACCTAGGTTGTTTCGCAGCTTTTTCAATCGACCCAGATGTCGCGACACGGTCGCGCTTTGGGTTCATGGTGCTCGATGCCAAAGTTTTGCTTGGGGCGGCCTCCGGGTCTTCACGCAGCTTGGAGCGACGCTCGATGCGCGGAGGAGCCTGGGCCTCTACCTCGCCTTCCTCAATCTCTTCCAGGTCGTCGTTGCTGCCCTCACTGTCGTCGGCGTAGTCGACATCTGCGCTATCGCCTGCGCTCTCTTCTCCGTCCTCAGGCTGCTCTCCATTCGGCACGGGCGAGTACATGTTCGTAAACTCCTGCAAGACGCAAACTATGAAGTCAGTCGACTGAAGACGCAATCACTCGACGAAACACGAAAGCACTCGACAAAGATGCAACTCACCAGGTTCGTCGGTGGGTTCAAAGCAGAGAAGGGCAAAACTCGCTTGGCTCCCAAAGGATTATCACAGGCTCCGGTGATGCTCCTGAGCCACTGGGCAACAGTCTCGTCGGAAACTTCCTCTGGATGTGTCCGAGTGGTATCCTCGGGGCCCGAATAATGCCACATAGTGTGATCCCTGGCTTGAAGAGGCTGCATTCGTCGACTGAGAAACGCCTCTAAGAGATCCATACCAGTCACTCCACCGCGGATCAGATCAACTACTGCGTTCACTAAAATCCCTACTTGGACTTGCTCTCCCTTTGCTACGTTCAGTGTTCTGGGAGTGGTAGGCCTATCCAATGTGAAGGGGGGAAGGCCAGTCGACATATTGGGCGATGCTACATCCTTGCAGTAAAACCATGTCGACTGCCAGCCCCGAACAGATTCAGGAAAAGTCATAGATGGAAACGCACTCCTACCTCTCTTTTGGATTCCCAGGCCACCACATAGTTGGATGACATGGGTCTTGCTATCACTAGGATTGGCTTTCTTGACGCATTGGGATCGGATGGTGAATATATGTTTGAACAAACCCCAATGTGGAGAGCAACCCAAGAAACACTCGCACAAGGTGATGAAAGCAGAAGGGTACGAAATGGTATTCGGAGGAAAATGGTGGAGTTGCGCCCCGAAAAAGTTTAGAAACCCGCGGACGAATGGATGAGGGGGCATGGAAAAACCTCGTTCCACGTGGGTGAGGAGGAGAACTCGCTCCCCTTCGCGCGGCTCCGGCTCGATCTCCCCCTCCGACAGCCTCCACGAGCCTTCGGCTATGAGCCCGTCGGCGATGAGGTTCTCAACGTCCCCCGCCGTGACCGTCGACGTGAGGAAATCTCCCTGGATCCACCCCGGCGGCGCCGTGAATCGGGCGCTCGACGGCTTCTTCGCCTTGGCTCCTCCCTTCTTAGCGCGCTCGAGCTTCCCCGTCTTGCCTTTCGTCATCGCGACGGCGGTCGTCGAGACGGAGTGGAGCGGCGCGCGTGGAGCAGGGGAGGCGGAGGAAAAGAAAAGATTTGGGGGAGAAGTACTGTACCGGCCCGGTGTCGTCGCATCTTATATCCGCCCGAGTGAGTCGCTGACCCGTGGGCCCGGCAGATCTCTGAATATCCCGATTTCAGAGGAAGAGCGGTACGTGGCGGAAATGGCGGCGCGAAAATCGAGGCGTCATGCCCCCACTTGCCCCAGTCGTTGCGTCATCGTCGCGTGGCGCGCGCTTACCCAATTTTCGAATCCCGTGAAATCCGGGCCTGACGAAGCGACCCGTCGCATCAGAAGACCCTATTGACCACTCGGACCTGATTCCTCGCCGAGGTTCACTCGGATACATTTCAAGACAGAATCAATCAGGGTGAATGACAAAGATTCCAATCGGCGCAGACTTCTGTGAAGCTCTAAAATACACTCGGAATTTTTGTGTCTTATCAGAACCAACGTCGATCCCTTTTTCACTCGAACCCCGATCCATTCGGGGGCTAATGATGGGATATGTACGTAGGGTAGGGTCATAGGCCTGACCTACATACCCTACCTAAGGACACTGCCCTAGAAAGCATAAGGACTACAAGGAAGTCTCCAACTGAAATCACCAAGACGTACGAGTCACTCGACAACATCCACTCGGAGATTTCCTCCTTCACTCGACGGCTTCCTTTTACTCGGAAGAATCAGAATACAGTTAACCGCAGAAGACTAGAAGCCACCTTAGGGAGGCCAACGGGCAGGCGTTCGACTAGACCATAAGTAGCATTTATTACATACGTTACCAGTAACGTCCATCTTTATAGCCACGATCGGACCCTTAGATGCCGGACATTTATGAGGGGCAGCGCACTCTATATAAGCCACCCCTCGCCTCTGGCACAAGGGTTCGCACCCTCTGTAACACTCATATTCCACACGACAAGAAGCTCCTGAGCACCCTGAACTCGTACATCTGTGTGTACAACCTCGCCGTAGCTAGGACTCTGCCCTCTCCTTTCGTACCCCTACCTTCTACTGTCAGGCTCGCTCCCACGACAGTCAGTAAAAATATTGGAGTTCCAGAACTGAAAGATCGTGGATGTCGCCTAGAGGGGGGGGGGTGAATAGGCGCTTTAAAATAATTACGGTTTAGGCTTGAACAAATGCGGAATAAAACTAGCGTTTAATTTGTCAAGCACAAAACCTAAATCGACTAGGCTCACCTATGTGCACCAACAACTTATGCTAAGCAAGATAAATAACTAAGTGATAGCAAGATATATAACAAGAAACAATATGGCTATCACAAAGTAAAGTGCATAAGTAAAGGGCTCGGGTAAGAGATAACCGAGGCACGCGGAGACGACGATGTATCCCGAAGTTCACACCCTTGCGGATGCTAATCTCCGTTAGAGCGGTGTGGAGGCACAATGCTCCCCAACAATGCCACTAGGGCCACCGTATTCTCCTCACGCCCTCGCACAATGCAAGGTGCCGTGATTCCACTAAGGGACCCTTGAGGGCGGTCACCGAACCCGTACAAATGGCAACCCTTGAGGGCGGTCACCGAACCCGTACAAATGGCAACCCTTGAGGGCGGTCACCGAACCCGTACAAATGGCAACCCTTGAGGGCGGTCACCGAACCCGTACACTTTGGCAACCCTTGGGGGCGGTCACCGGTACCCGTCAAATTGCTCGGGGCGATCTCCACAACCTAATTGGAGACCCCGACGCTTGCCCGGAGCTTTACACCACAATGATTGAGCTCCGAGGCACCACCAAGCCGTCTAGGGCGCCAAGGCACCCAAGAGGAACAAGCTCTAGGGTGCTCAAACACCCAAGAGTAATAAGCTTCTCAACTACTAACTTCCACGTATCACCGTGGAGAACTCAAACGGATGCAACTAATGCAATGGCAAGAACACACGAAGTGCTCAAGTCCCTCTCTCTCAAATCCCACCAAAGCAACAAAAGCTATGGAGGAAAGTGAGAGGAAGAACAAGGAGAACACCAAGAACTCCAAGATCTAGATCCAAGGGGTTCCCCTCACTTAGAGGAGAAAGTGATTGGTGGAAATGTGGATCTAGATCTCCTCTCTCTTTTCCCTCAAGAAGGAGCAAGAATCATTGGAGGGATTGAGAGATAGGCAAGCTCAAGAAGGTCAACAATGGGGGGAGAAATGAGCTCAAAGGATAAGATAACCGTTGGGGAAGAAGACCCCTTTTATAGGGCCACCCCAAATCCAACCGTTACCCGTGCTGGACGCGTACAAGCGGTACTACCGCTCTTGCGAGCGGTACTACCGCTTAAGCGGTAGTAATTCAAAAACAGCAGGCGAGAACACGGGACTGGAGCGGTAGTGCCGCACCAAGCGGTACTACCGCTCAACTAAGTGGTACTACCGCTAAAGCGAAAAGAGCAACAGAAGCTTGCACACTCTGCGAAAAACAAGCGGTAGTAGCAGCGGTAGTGGAGGGCGGAAGTACCGCACCAAGCGGTACTACCGCCCAGCAGAGCGGTACTACCGCTCTGAGCGGTACTACCGCACTACAGCCGCACTACTACCGTTTAACAGAAAACGGCAACAGAGACGTGCACAGAAGGAAACCCCGCAAGCGGTAGTGGCGGCGGTAGTAAGGGCGGTAGTACCGCCAGAGCGGTACTACCGTGCTACTACCGCTCTACTACCGTGAATGGCAAACTGGCAACAGAGAGTTGCACGCTCGGGGAAACCCCAAGCGGTAGTGCCACGGAAGTACCAGCGGTACTACCGCATAAGCGGTACTACCGTGGGCACCAGCGGTACTACCGCTTGCAAGCTACTGAAAATCCACAGAAAACAGAGGATACAAATAAAACCAGAACTGCCATAACTTCTGCAAATGAGCTCCGAATTGAGCAAACTCAAGCTTGTTGGATAGAAGACAACGAGTACTATCCAAACAGCGACTGGTTATAATAAGAAGTGGCAGGGGAGATATGCCTAACATATAGAGATGAGAAACCTCTATGAATGAAGAACCGGCATAAACTCCAACATCGAAAACATCATAGAAGATGCATATATGAACTCCGTTTTCGATGAACTCGAGCTTGTCATGAAGATGACCAAAAGCTCAAAGACTCACAAAGAGAAACACCAAACACAAACCAAGAAAGATGATGCAAGGATGCAATGGTTTGAGCTCTCTACGAATGATACGATAAAGCTACTCACTTGAGAGCCCCCCTTGATAGTACGGCTATCGATCCTAAAACCCGGTCTCCCAACTACCACCATGAGACCGGTAAAATAGAAAACCTATCAAGGGCAAACCTTTGCCTTGCGCATAGTCCACTTGAGCTAGATGATGACGATCTTGACCTCCTCAAGTTGGACCACCTTTCTTGATTGCGCCGGCTCGATGAAGACTAGTTGATTGCTCCCCCATACTCCACTATGGGTGAGCCACTCTTTGGCACATCTTCACAAGTCCATTGTCACCACAATGGACGGCAAGCTTCAAGCATGTGATCTCTTCGTGATGCTCCACTTGAACTTGAACACCGCAATGTTGATGACGATCACCACTTGATGTCATCCTCCATGGGTTGAATGAGATCTTCCTCTTGACGCAAGCCCATGGAAACATACCTAACCCCACATAAAACTCTCGCATAGAACATGGGTTAGTACACAAAGCGTAATGGACAATGCTTACCATACCGTGAGATCACTTGATCCCACTCGGTACATCTTCTACGCTTTGTGTGTTGATCAACATGACCAATCTTTGGATAACTCCATGAATAACCTTGGTCAACACATATTCTTCTTCTAATAACCTTGAAACCAACAAATGGTCTTCAAGCAATGCCTATGGACAAACCCTTCAAATATAACTCAAGGCAACCTAGTCCATAGAGATTGTCATCAATTACCAAAACCAAACATGGGGGCAGCACATGTTCTTTCAAGAACCCTCCTGGAAATCCTGGAGATGCAATTGCGGAAATTAAAGAAACATATCATATACCCCCTCCGTCCCAAAATAAGTGTTGTGGTTTTAGTTCAAATAAAGCCATGACACTTATTTTGGGACGAAGGGAGTATAATCGAGTCCATTAACACATCATAACAAAAAGGTGAAATAGGAATAATAACCTTCACAATCCTTTCCCTCTCTGAAATCTTGGTAGTACCATCAATGCGAAAAAACTTGTAGCCCTCTACTGATATAACTTGCTGTTGAAATAACCGAGTGTTACAACACAAGACGTAGGAGGTAAACATCATCGTTTCAGAAATGATTATAGACACTCATCCAAAATGTAATTCGAATTGAAGGGCACAACGGTTTTCATGCAAATGATACGAGGATGACATTAGTCCATTTTATTTATGTTTTTTGTGCACTTGCTATGTTTTTTTTGTCCTAACAGAAATATGACAGCAGATCAAAGATGGCAAACTCAGTTGGTCATGTTATTATCCTACCATTTTGCTCCCAACCAATTGTAATTTTAGTTATAAATAATTCACTAAGAGAAATCTGCCATTCACACAATTAGCATAGTTTATCATGTATACTCCCTCCGTCCGGAATTATTTGTCGCTCAAATGGATGTATATAGCATTAAGATATGTCTAGATACATCCGAACGGAGGAAGTATTACAAAAACAAAAGTGTTTTTGATTACCACATATCACATCACAACATGAACTCTAGGCAAACATGAGAACAGGAATAATCACAAGAACAAACCTGAACAAGGTTTAGCATTTTGCGAGTCTGAGAAAAAATTAGAACATGGTGTCCCACTGGTAGAAAACAGGGCACTAGTCCCGGTTCCAGAGGGCCTTTAGTCCCGGTTCTGGAACCGGGACAACACGATCGGGACTAATGCCCAAAACCTTTAGTCCCGGTTTGCTTACGAACTAGGACCAAAGGGACTCCACGTGGCCGCTGCGGGGCGCCCAGGCAGGAGGACCTTTAGTCCCGGTTGGTAACACCAACCGGGACCAAAAGGCGGCCACGCGTCAGCAGCTCGCAGGCGCTGGGTTTTTTTTTTTGAAGGGGGGGTTTAGGGGTTTTGGAGGGTTAATTTAGAGATTTCATATTGTGTTAGCTAGCTAATAGAGAGAAGTGACCTCTCTTTCTCCGTGCTTGGTCGACGCTAGCTACTATACATATAGAGAGAACTCGGCGCTAGCTAGTAAGCAAACGAAGGAAACCATTAATTACACAAGATCGTCATGAACATATATAGAGAGAAGTGACATCTCTTTCTCCGTGCTTGGTCGAACAACAAGTTTTCGTATATCTATCCGACGCTACTACATATGTACAATATAACATCTCTTACAATCCCTAACACCTAATATCTAATTTCACATGGTATTCTCCGTGTTCAGGTATGACATGGTCAAGAAAGAATCCCGCCAATTCCTCTTGAATTGCTCGTATGCGATCATGTGGTAGGAGTTCATCCCGCATCTACCAGATCTAATTTAAAGAAGGGGCCAATACATATATATGAATGAAACTCAACACAATTGATGGTAATATGCAAAATAAAATTGTGAATGTTGTTTACGTACTTCAAATTGTTTCTCAGAGAAGCCCCGCTCAGAGGTATAGTAGCGAATGAACTCGCATACGTAGTATCCACATAAATTAGTCCCGGGTGACTGGTACAAGCACTTTACGAGAATAGAGTTCAATCAAACTGATAAGCAAGCATGATAATGCTATTGATGAAACTAGAATCAATGAGAGATGCACGGAACTAGCTAGTACTACTTACTTTGGGGTGCGTAAATCGCAGCTCCTTCTTCAGACCCGGAACCATAGTGGTGAACTTTTTCCAAACCCTGGCAGGCAAAGAAAATGATTACTTGATATCAGGAAATGAACAAAAGTTGCCGATATGGTCCCGGTATTGATTGAACTTACTTCTGGAGCATTGCAGTCATGTCCGCATAATACTTGGGATCATTACGGAGCGAGTCTAAGACAGTTACTAATGCCCCGTCAAGGTTAATGGATAGCAGAATATAGTGGAAGCTGCGCACGCATAACTCATCAATTACATTACTTAACCTCGAGTAAGCGAAACCGAATATGCACAAGACAGTAACACTCACTTGAAGTTGTAAGGAAAGAGTATTTCCCTTTTGTTTTGATGTCTAAGGAACGATTCTAGCATGTTCTTCTCGGTATCTTTGGCCTCGTTTTGTACCAACCATTCATTTACGGTATTTGGGCTAATGAACCCAATGTCATAGATTTGTGCTTTTTTGCATTCGACCATCTTCAATCTGCATAATATAGTGAGGATAATTATATATACATGCAATGAACGAGCTGAGCTAGAGACTTAATTATAGAAGTAATACTTACAGACAGTAGCAAGTCATGAGTTGTTTGTCGAGGGCCTTTTGATTGTATAACTGAAATACCTCCACAAATTCAACAGGCAGCAGGTCGACTCCAGGGAAGTCGTGCTCTTTTTTAATTCCGACAAACAAACTGTCGGTCCCGGACTTCCTGCAGGTTTCCATGTACCAGTCATGCAATTTTTGCATCATCGTTGTTAGATGAGGATGATCAGGTTTGACGAGAGGCTTCCCGTGCTCGTATCTAAAGTCGTCTACTACTACCTCAGCCGTTTCAAATTGTACATCGTCGGGCAGTTAATCATCAAGAGTGGTACCGGGCAGTAGCACCGGATGATTAGCGATATCGCTAGACACTTTGAGCGGGGGGCACGATTGCTTCTCCTGTTCGCCGAGCTGGGGAATTGTTTTCCCACTTCTTCGCTTTTTCTCTCTTGCAGCACTGGAAGTACTTCCCGACCGCTGCGCTTCAGCATGTGTCTTAGTAACTATGCGGTCATAGTTGGATAGCCGAGTCCGTGGTGGTCGCTTCAGGGCATGCAGAGTTCGCTTCGCTTTCACCGGATCTACGGTTTCCTTCGGAGGTGGATCTTTTCGTGCAAAATGGGCCTTCACTTCGGCTGCACTGATTTCAGCGTTTTCCTCTTCGCTCCTCTCATATGGTAACTTTGGAAGAGGCTTGAGGCTTGGACCAAATTTGAATTTCTTCCCGCCTATTGTACTGCTAGCCACCGGAGCAGCGGCGGCGACTCTCTTCCCCCGTTGCTGACGCGCCGGAGGAGGTGTAGTGCCCTGACGCGCCGGAGGAGGAGGAGGAGGAGGCGGGGTGCCCTGACGCGCCGGAGGAGGCGAAGGAGGAGGCGGAGTGCCCTGACGCGCCGGAGGAGGCGGAGTGCCCTGACGCGCCGGAGGAGGAGAAGGAGGAGGCGGAGTGCCTGACGCGCCGGAGGAGGAGGAGGCGGAGTCTGCTGAGGCGTCCAGTTTGGAAGCTTGATGTACTCTTTTCTCCATAGACAGGTACTCCTCAAAGCATTTTCCAAAAGAATAATATCCTCTTCACCTGTAGGGTTGTCAAGCTCCAGCCTCTCAAATCCATTCATTATTTCATCCACCGTCACAACAGCATAGCCATGTGGAATTGGACGGCAATGGAAAGTTCCCTCAGCTCGAGGAGGTACAACAGAGCCGACCGCCGCCTTGAAGGTCAGGTTCTGGCATTTCTTCATTAGCTCGCAATGTTCAGCCGCCGTGATACTATCCACGGGGTAGCGAGGAGCCGTGAAATCAGGCTGAACGAGCTCCGTGGAAGCCACGCTACTTCTCCGCTGAGATGGTGGGGTAGCGTCGAAGGAAGCATCTTCGTGCCGCTCAGATGGTTGGCCGGTAGCTCGCTGGCTCTCAAGTTCCTCTAGTTTTGCTAATCTTGCACTGAGCTTCTGCATTTCGCTTGCTTCCTGTTTCCTTTTTCTCTCTCGGCTTCTATAACCACTGCTGTCGGGAAACCCATGCTTCCACGGAACGGAGCCTGGTGTGCCTCGTGTTCATCCAGGGTGTTCAGGATTCCCGAGGGCCTCTGTCAGCTTTTCCTTCTCTCTGTCGGGAATGAACGTCCCTTCCTGCGCTGCCTTGATTACTGCCTGAAGCTTCCGGAAGGGTATTGCAAGTTGCTCGTCAGTCCAAACACACTCCCTGTTTCTAGGTCCAAAGTTCCCCCAACCCCGAAGAACCAAGTCCTTGAATGATCTGGCCAGTGCAATGTCGCTGGTTGGACATTCTTAGCAAGCAGGTCTTGCTCAGCTTTGTCCCACAACGGCCGGGCTTTGTAGTAGCCACCTGACCCCGTGTGATGGTGAAACTTCTTCCTTGCAGCATTTTTCTTGTTTGTCAGTGATCATTTCTTACCCTTCTCCGATTTCTTGTAGGCCACAAATTCGGGCCATTGATCTCTTATCTTCTCATATCCACCGACGAATTTCGAAGTCTCCTCTTTCTCGACAAACTTTGTGTTCAACTCTTTCTTCCAGTTCCTGAATAGTTCTGCCATCTTCTTAAGAGCAAACGCCTTGACCTTTCGCTCTATAACAGGGTTATTCGGATCCTCCTCTCGCGGTAAGCTGAAATTTGCCATCAGCTCGGTCCAAAGATCATCTTTCGGTCTATCATGGACATAAGAAACTTCAGGGTCCTTATTATTCTTATTCCATTGATGGGTGTTGATCGAGACATGGTCCCTAACAACAACTCCACACTGATGTACAAATGCGTCCTTGGTCCGCTTGGGAGCAATCGGTTGGCCATCTTTCGTGACTTCTGTGATCGTGAACCTTTCATCTGGGCGCAACCTTTTCTTCGGGCCTCGTCTCCTTACCTCGTCGGACTTTGAAACAGTTGAGGCTCCCTCCTCCGTTCGGTCACCGGAGCCGTGATCATGATCTCCTTCCTCTGCCGTTCGGTCACCGGAGCCGTGATCATGATCTCCTTCCTCCGCCATTCGGTCACCGAAGCCATCATGATCTCCTTCCTCCTCCATTGTTGGATCACCGGAGCCGTCATCCTCTCCTTCCTGATAATCGGTGTCGTTGAGATACGACAAGGGATCACCTCCGGCGCGGATTATATCCCCCAACAACTGTTCTTTTTCTAAGTCTCTTTGATCCATAGTTTCTGCAAATATTATACAACGTGGCAATATAAAAACATGAGATATATATGCAAATCAATACAAGGCAATGCAACAATACGATCATATAATATCACTAATACATCATCGAATAGTATTATATAATATCACTAATACAGATATAGTTGACGTCTCGCGGCGCAGGCAGTGGACACCCAAAGAGAAGGAACTATGACAGGATCATAGCTCGGGTGAGATCCCTGAAGAAACTGCCAGGTATTGGAGAACCTGGCGTCCAACGCAACCATGTAGCGTCGGACGTGCTCGTCCTCCTCCCTGACACGGCGACGTACCACCTCCGCGGGGGCCGGCTCCCTCTGCACCGACAGTGGTCCACGCGACCGCCACCAAAGAACCTCTGGGTCGACGACGGGACCCTCATTCCTCACCAAGCTGGGCGCCCCGGAAGGCAGCACCTCCCAGTGCCAGCCCGGCGGAGCCCAGTCCCGGACATGGCGCCTCTCAAGCAGGTGGTCGCCGGCGCCGAGTCGACGACGAGGATGCAGGCCGGGCATCGTCGACTCAACGGCTACGCTATGCAACTAAACATTTAAACATCTAATTAAACATCATATCGCGTCACCGACGATCGTCGGGGACTCCTCGATATCGTCGGGGACTCTCCCTCACCGACGATCGTCGGGGGGTACTCTCCCACACCGACGATCATCGGGGACTCCTCGATATCGTCGGGGACTCTCCCTCACCGGCGATCGTCGGGGGGTACTCTCCCTCACCGACGATCGTCGGGGACTCCTCGATATCGCGTCACCGACGAGCGACGATAAAAGAACTAAACATCTAAACAATAAAAACAACTAAAAACAACTAAACAACTAAAACAACTAAATTAACTAAATTAACTAAACAACTAAATTAACTAAATCAACTAAAACAACTAAAATTAACTAAATTAACTAAACAACTAAATTAACTATATGTCAGTGACCCAGGGGTTTTAAAATTAACCTAACTATCAAATTAACAGGGTCGGGCCCATATGTCAGTGACCGAGGGGTTAATTAACAGGGTGATTAGCATTAAGCTAATCACCTGACGGTCGGGGCCCACCTGCAGGTGACACAGGCGGCGATGCTCGTCGCCGGCGACCTCTGGATGCGGCGGTGCCCACGCTAGGGACCACAGGAGCGGCGCCTGAGGCCACTAGGGCATAGCCCATGCTCAGCCGCATCTAAAGGGGGTCACGGGAGCTCTAGCCACGGCGGCGAGACGACCGGCGGCGAGGAGCTCACGGGCAAGGCGGCTAGCGGGGTTAGGAGAGGAGATTGGCGACGGGGCTAGGGGTAAAAGAAACGGGGCCTCACCGCGGTTGCGAAGGCGTCGACGGCGCGGCCGGGGAGGTCCTCGTTGCTGCGAATCGACCGGAGAAGGCCGACGGTGCCGAGGGCGAAGGTGGCGGGACAGGGCGCGGCGACGGCGACGGCGACGACGACGTAGGGGCAGGGCGCGGCGACGGCGACGGCGACGTCAGGGCAGGGGAGCGGGGGACGGCAAAATCCGGCAGCCTGGCGGCGTCGAGGTGGTCGTCGGCGCCGTCGAGGGAGAGGAGGAGAAGAAACTGCAGGTGGATTTGGAAATTTTCCAAGTCCCGCTTATATAGCCCACCCTTTAGTCCCGGTTGGTGCCACCAACCAGGACCAATGCACACCTTTAGTCCCGGTTGGTGACACCAACCGGGACTAAAGGTCAATTTCAGCAGCCCAAAGGGCGGGAAGCAGAGACCTTTGGTCCCGGTTGGTGGCTCCAACCGGGACTAAAGGGTGGCATTAGTCCCGGTTGGTTCCACCAACCGGGACGAAAGGGACGCATTGGTCCCGGTTGTAGCCACCAACCGGGACTAAAGGGTTGGTCCTGGCTGTGGTGGGAGTTTAGTCCCACCTCGCCAAGCGAGGGGCGCTCGCACCGGTTTATAAGCCCGCCCCTCTCTGCCTTGTTGAGTTACTCGCAAAGTGAAAATAGATGCCCTTATACAGGAGGAAATTTGACCTGAAATCAAATTGAATTTCACTCTGATTTCAGGTCGAATTTTCCCTATATAAGCGCATCTATGTTCATCTTTGCTATTTTTTATGTTATTTTTTTGCATATTAAAAGTTCTTAACAAAAAATACTTTATGAATATTCTTTTTGCTATTAAAGTTTTTAACAAAAATAACTTTTGGAAGATGTCTATCTCGGACCACATCGTCTATTACAAATAACCTTGGGAAAACACGTCTATTACAAAGGGATTTCAATTTTTCAAACATATTTTAACTCAAGACTTTTTCTGCATTCAATATGCACCATTCAAAGCCACGTCATCACTTTTCAACCCTTTTCTAACCTCATTTACTATTTTTCATGCATTTCATGATTTATTTTGAGCTAAAATGACCCTCAATTGAAAAGCACTGCAAATGAACTCTGAAATGGTTGAAAGTTGGCATGGTATCATCATTTCACCCACATAGCATGTGCTAAAAAGTTGAGAGGGTTACGGCAAAAACTGGATGCACTTCGTGTACAAAATGAACAATCTCTTTCAAAGTATCAGGGTTTCAGACGAAAACTCATCAGTTACAAAAGGATTTCAAATTTTTAAACATATTTCAACTCAAGACTTTTTATGCATACAATATGCACCATTCAAAGCCACATCATCACTTTTCAAACCTTTTCTGACTTCATTTGCTATTTTTCATGCATTTCACGATTTATTTTGAGCTAAGATGACCCTGAATTGAAAAGCACTGCAAATGAACTCTGAAATGGTTGAAACTTGGCATGGTATCATCATTTCACCCACATAGCATGTGCTAAAAAGTTGAGAGGGTTACGGCATGAACTGGATGCACTTCGTGTACAAAATGAACAATCTCTTTCGAAGTATCAGGGTTTTAGACGAAAACTCATCAGTTACAAAAGGATTTCAAATTTTTAAACATATTTCAACTCAAGACTTTTTATGCATTCAATATGCACCATTCAAAGCCACATCATCACTTTTCAAACCTTTTCTGACTTCATTTGCTATTTTTCATGCATTTCATGATTTATTTTGAGCTAAGATGACCCTGAATTGAAAAGCACTGCAAATGAACTCTGAAATGGTTGAAACTTGGCATGGTATCATCATTTCACCCACATAGCATGTGCTAAAAAGTTGAGAGGGTTACGGCATAAACTGGATGCACTTTGTGTACAAAATGAACAATCTCTTTAGAAGTATCAGGGCTTCAGACGAAAACTCATCAGTTACAAAAGGCATTTCATTTCTTGACATGTAACTGCAGTGATATTCTAGATCAAAGCCATCATCAGAATAGTTGTGGAGAGAAAGTATTCACTTTTTCTTCGCGTGTGTCCCTTGCTTATTGCGCCGTAACCATGGATAATCTTCTTCGTTTAACAGGGTGCTTGGGTCAGCCTTCACTTTGAAGGGAGGAATTCCATGAAACTTTTCATAATCTTCAGACATGTCTGTCTTGCCCTCCACTCCCACGATGTCTCTTTTCCCTGAAAGAACTATGTGGCGCTTTGGCTCATCGTATGATGTATTCGCTTCCTTATCTTTTCTTTTTCTCGGTTTGGTAGACATGTCCTTCACATAGAAAACCTGCGCCACATCATTGGCTAGGACGAATGGTTCGTCTGTGTACCCAAGATTGTTCAGATCCACTGTTGTCATTCCGTACTGCGGGTCTTCCTGTACCCCGCCTCCTGACAGATTGACCCATTTGCACCGAAACAAAGGGACCTTAAAATCATGTCCATAGTCAAGTTCCCATATGTCCACTATGTAACCATAATATGTGTCATTTCCCCTGTTGGTTGCTGCATCAAAGCGGACACCACTGTTTTGGTTGGTGCTCTTTTGATCTTGGGCGATCGTGTAAAATGTATTCCCATTTATCTCGTACCCTTTGTAAGTCAATATAGTCGAAGATGGTCCCCTGGCCAACGAGTACAGCTCATCTGCAACAGTGGTGTTACCCATGAGATGTGTTTGCAACCAACTGCCGAAAGTCCTGATGTGTTCACATGTAATCCAGTCGTCACACTGCTCCGGGTGTTTGGAGCGCAGAATATTCTCGTGTTCATTGACATACGGGGTCACCAAGGTAGAATTCTGTAGAACAGTGTAGTGTGCTTGAGACCAAGAATGCCCGTCCCTACATATTATTGAATTCGCTCCTAGCGTGCCTTTTCCAGTCAGTCTCCCCTCATACCGCGATTGAGGGAGACCAATCGGCTTAAGGTCAGGAATAAAGTCAACACAAAACCCAATGCTTTCCTCTGTTTGATGGCCCATGGAGATGCTTCCTTCTGGCCTAGCACGGTTACGAACATATTTCTTTAAGACTCCCATGAACCTCTCAAAGGGGAACATGTTGTGTAGAAATACAGGGCCCAGAATGCCAATCTCGTCGACTAGATGAACTAGGACGTGCGTCATGATATTGAAGAAGGATGGTGGGAACACCAGCTCGAAACTGACAAGACATTGCACCAAATCACTCTTTAACCTTGGTAGGATTTCTGGATCGATTACCTTCTGAGAGATTGCATTGAGGAATGCACATAGCTTCACAATGGCTAATCGAACGTTTTCCGGTAGAAGCCCCCTCAATGCAACCGGAAGCAGTTGCGTCATAATCACGTGGCAGTCATGAGACTTTAGGTTCTGGAACTTTTTCTCTGCCATATTTATTATTCCCTTTATATTCGACGAGAAGCCAGACGGGACCTTCATACTGAGCAGGCATTCAAAGAAGATTTCCTTCTCTTCTTTGGTAAGAGCGTAGCTGGCAGGACCTTCATACTGCTTTGGATGCATGCCGTCTTTTTCGTGCGCACGTTGCTGGTCCTCCCGTGCCTCTGGTGTATCTTTTGTCTTCCCATACACTCCCAAGAAGCCTAGCAGGTTCACGCAAAGATTCTTCGTCACGTGCATCACGTCGATTGCAAAGCGGACCTCTAGGTCTTTCCAATAGGGTAGGTCCCAAAATATAGATTTCTTCTTCCACATGGGTGCGCGTCCCTCAGCGTCATTCGGAACAGATAGTCCGCCAGGACCCTTTCCAAAGATTACTTGTAAATCATTGACCATATCAAGTATGTGATCACCAGTACGGAGGGCAGGCTTCTTCCGGTGATCTGCCTCACCTTTGAAATGCTTTCCTTTCTTTCGACATTGATGGTTGGTCGGAAGAAATTGACGATGCCCCAGGTACACATTCTTCCTGCATTTGTCCAAATATATACTATCGGTGTCATCTAAACAGTGCGTGCATGCGTGGTATCCCTTGTTTGTCTGTCCTGAAAGGTTACTGAGAGCAGGCCAATCATTGATGGTTACAAACAGCAACGCATATAGGTCAAATTCCTCCTGTTCGTTCTCATCCCACACACGTACACCTTTTCCATTCCACAGTTGTAAAAGTTCATCAACTAATGGCCTTAGGTACACATCAATGTCATTGCCGGGTTGCTTAGGACCTTGGATGAGCACTGACATCATAATGAACTTCCGCTTCATGCATAACCAAGGAGGAAGGTTATACATACATAGAGTCACAGGCCATGTGCTATGCTTGCTGCTCTGATCCCCAAAATTATTAACGCCATCTGCACTTAAACCAAACCATACGATCCTTGGGTCACCTGTAAAGTCCCCCCACTTTCTCTCGATCTTTCTCCACTGCGACCCATCACCGGGTTCTCTCAACTTCCCGTCTTTCTTACGGTCTTTCTTGTGCCATCGCATAAACTTGGCATGCTCTTTGTTTCTGAACAAACGTTTCAACCGTGGTATTATAGGAGCATACCACATCACCTTGACAAGAACCCTCTTCCCGGTGCGCTGGCCCTCAACATCACCAGGGTCATCTCGTCTGATCTTATACCGCAATGCACAGCATACCGGGCATGCGTTCAAATCCTCGTACGCACCGCGGTAGAGGATGCAATCATTAGGGCATGCATGTATCTTCTGCACCTCCAATCCTAGAGGGCAGACAACCTTCTTTGCTTCGTATGTACTGTCGGGCAATTCGTTGTCCTTTGGAAGCTTATTCTTCATTATTTTCAGCACCTTTTCAAATGCCTTGTCAGATACACCATTCTTTGCCTTCCATTGCAGCAATTCCAGTGTGGTACCGAGCTTTGTGTTGTCATCTTCGCAATTTGGGTACAACCCTTTTTTGTGGTCCTCTAACATGCGATCGAACTTCAACTTCTCCCTTTCACTTTGGCATTGTCTCTTTGCATCAACAATGACCCGGCGAAGATCATCATCGGGCACATCGTCTGGTTCTTCCTCTTGATCTTCAGCTTCCCCCATTGCAGCATCACCGTATTCAGGGGGCGGATAGTTGTCATCATCCTCTTCTTCTTCGTTGTCTTCCATCATAACCCCTCTTTCTCCGTGCTTGGTCCAAACATTATAGTGTGGCATGAAACCCTTCTCAAGCAGGTGGACGTGAAGGGTTCTCGAGTTAGAGTAATCCTTCATATTCCCACAGATAGTACATGGACAATACATAAAACCATTCTGCTTGGTTGCCTCAGCCACTTCGAGAAAATTATGCAGGCCCTTAATGTACTCGGAGGTCCGTCGGTCACCGTACATCCATTGTCGGTTCATCTGCGTGCATTATATAATTAAGTGTATCAAAAACCATTACAAAACATCATGAATAGAGAAGTGACCAAATTAATAGAAGTTCATCATCACATTAAAATCAAAGTACAGTAGTGACCAAAATAAATACATAAAATTCCTACTTCTAGAGCATTTGAAATGAGCTAAACTAGCAGTGAGAGATAAAACGATGAAGTCGTTAACCTTTTAGAACACTTGTGTAGTTGGTGCACCGCCAAACCTAAACAAATCTTAGGGAAAATGTAGCTTGGAGGTCGAGCTTGGAGAGGAGAAAACTTAAGTGTGGCTGCGGCATTTCATCGAACACCTCATGTGCATAGGATGTGAGAACAGAGAGCAACACACCTCCAAAACGCCGCCCAACCAAAAAACAGAGGAGTGAGCGGGCAGGGGCGAGCATATATAGGCGATGTATAAGTCCCGGTTGGTGGCTAGCACCGGGACTAAAGGTGAATCTTTAGTCCCGGTTCCAGCCAACAACCGGGACTAAAGGGTAGCGAGGACCTTTAGTCCCGGTTCGTGTCTGGAACCGGGACTAAAGGTGTCACACGAACCGGGACTGGTTCCAGCCGAGGCCCGGCCGGCGCCCTGGCCTCACGAACCGGGACTGATGCACCCATCAGTCCCGGTTCGTAACACGACCGGGACTAATGCAATATTCTGGCCCGTTTCAAAGCCCTGTTTTCTACTAGTGTCCCTCTTCAAGAAGATTTTGCTGCAACATCAGGCAGTACCCACGTTTACTTAATTTAGTTAAACGAATATGCATTACATTGCTGAGAACTAATATGGGCATGCATCAAAGAATTCTTACCAACAAGGACATGATGAAAGATAATTTGCATGAGACTTCCTGCCCGACTTGCAGTGCATCGTCGTCGTCATCATCATCATAGGACATACCAGCAAGGTTCAGGGCCATTTTTTCAAGCCTCACCATATCATGATCATTTAACTTTCCGCCCATGTCTTCCATGCCTTCCAAGATGCCCTCAGCGGCTATCTTTGTCAATATCAGTGGGTGATCACATATTTTCTTCAATATCTGTTGAAGAACAGGAAGAAACATGAAATAAGCCGGATCTCACAAAGGAACAAGCACATAAAACAATGATAAGGTAAGGCTATACAACTAACTAAATATATAATATCCCGTTTAATTTCTAGCTGTATTTTCGTAGAGAAAACAATCAGTAGAAATGTGTATTTTCATATGAATACGGGTACATTTCTGGACAGTAAAGATTGGTGGAAAGAAATGGTTTTGAAGCTGATACTTACCGTGATGTGAGGCAAGGGCGGTCGCATTGTATTAAGTATATCACTCTTAAGGAAAGCTTCATATAGTTGCCTCTGCATAGAAAAGAAAGATAAGTTGAATCATTGTCATATGCACTAAATCCCTCAACCTGTTTTGGCATCAATGATATAAAGTTTGTACCTGGCAATCTGTTAATTTTAGCCAGATAATTAGCTCATTCTTCTTAGAAAGTGTTCTCCCATTTGTCGTGCCAATATCAAGGGACACTTCACCTTTCATACGACGCAAAAAATAGGGCTTTATTCGTTTTCTTAATTTCTGTGAAGTACCAACCAGGAAAACACATATCATGACTTGTTTAGTATAACCGGCTTCAAGTAGTAATTCAAAAGGATAAGTAACATTTCTGAATAAAATGGTAATACCAAAAAGTAATGTTGTTTTAAAGAATGGAAAGTAATGTAAATGCACATGTTTGAATATATCAAGCACCATGAGATTGTACAGTATTGTTGAACATTGCATTTTTGTGACAACGCTTGTGTATCATCTATCTCTTACACAAAAATACCGAAAAAAGGCTATCACCTTAGCTACGTCTGAGCCAATGTGCTTCTCTCGATTGGTGGCATCCTTTTCATTTCCTCGGTTGATAGCATTTTCATATCTTTCTCTAAACCTGTCATGCATAATTTAGATAAATAAATAGCAGTAGACTATGAAAGATAAATAAAGGAACATTGTTAATGCAGGACAGCAATAGAGTAAGTGAATTACTCATCCCTATCACCCAGGACTTCCGGACAACAGAAAAAGAAAAGGGCCCACAATTCCTGAAAGAATACACATGTTTATTACCTGCATTGGTAAAACAATATCGCAATGGGGGACATATTGATCATATAGTTGTATTAAATTAGAGTAGGACTGTAGGAGCTACCTTCAAGTTATTTTGTATGGGTGTGCCACTGATGGCAATCCGATGGACACACGGTATTTCACATATGCTTTGGAATCTTTGTGTCTTAGGGTTTTTGATTTGATGTGCCTCGTCAAGAACAACATAGTCCCATAGGTTTTTCTCCTCATCATCATAGGCTTCATGGTAGAAGTCACCCCTTATCAGCTTGTAATTTATCCGGACGATGTCATATGTTGTCAATACTACACCGCCCTCCTGTAGAAGAGGATAAACAGCAGAGGAAAGTCATAAAAATATCTTAGAAAAACATTCTAGGTATATACATTCTTTTATCTGAAACTATCATCAGTCAAATTTAACAGAATGGCAGGATATAAATGATCAGTGGAAGATTAACATTAATTCTATCTAAGGAATTTAAAGAACCTTGAATGCGTGTTGGAGCTCAGAGTTGCGAACATCAACGTTGGTACCAGAGCAGCTGTAAACAGATGAGAAAAAAAAATATAATCAATCAATCTATTGGCAGTCTTGAGCCCTGACTTGTATCAACTCTGAGAAATCAAAAGATGATGTAAAGTTGTGAACAGGTAGGTGATGCATATATCCTACTCGCTGATCTTTCTTTTGAGGCCAACAAGTGTAAGTTCCTTGATCCAATGAGTCACGAGTGTCTTCGGAACCACAACCAACACTCTCCTGATTAAACCTGAATGGAACAATCCGGCGAGGAAGGCAGAAATCTGAACGGCAGAAGTAATAAACATTAGCAAATAAATTTGATCGATACACTGCGGCTGAACTAGGAAACAAATAACAAGTACATTAAGGGGCGAACTACTACAACTGATTGGCTTGGACCTAATCAATGGTTAAAATCCTGTGATACTACAGAACTGGTAAAGTTGTAATCAATCAAATCAAATTATTCTGAAGAAAAACATTTAATGGATCTGACAGTTTAACCAATGAACTGAATCGACAACAACTGAGACTACAGACTGAGATTGGAACGAAGGGGAATGAGAATGAGTTAGCTAGAGGAGAAACCCTACCTGCATGGTCTTCCCCAGTCCCATGTCATCACCCAGGATGCCACCGGTCCCCCTGCAATGCAGAAACCAAAGCCAACCAAGCCCCTGGCGCTGGTGGGGATAAAGCATCCTATTTTTTTTTCCAAAACGGAGGCAAAAGCTTTGCCTCATCTCATTAATAATGAAGGGTAACAGAAGTTAATGTTAATGGCGAGGTCATTACTCCTCAACAAATGAGACAAAAGCCTACTCTCGCGGCATAATAGAGCCCAGGTGCCTAGCACCGGCGGTCACCCACAACTTGGCCTCGTTCCTAACATGTGCGAAGACGATGGGAGGCAGTGTAGACTTCTTGCGAAAAACCCGTGCATTCCTCTCGTTCCACAGTGCCCACGCCACAAGAATGAGTGTGGTGGCAATAGCTTTCTTCCTGTGACCATGGGTAAGCACCACGGCATTCCACCAATCTTGCACCGAAGGCAGGCCACCCCATTGGTCAAGACGCAACTCCGAGGCACCCAGCCACGTCTTTACGGCCTCCCACACACGGATGGAGTACCTACACTTGAAGAGAAGGTGCGTCGCAGACTCCGGCTCCCTTTGACACAGCTGGCATAGGCCACAGTTTGGCCAACCCCTCTTCTGCAATCGATCCGCGGTCCAGATCCTATTCTTGATGACAAGCCAAGCAAAAAACTTGCACTTGGGCGGCGCCCAGTTATCCCAGACCGCGGGCTTCATGCGTGTGACGATGGCTCCCTCAAATTGCGCGAGATAGGCAGAAGCAGCGGAGTAAGAGCCATTGGGCGTGCGATCCCAGACGATGGTGTCCGGAGTGTCATGCTACAAGAGAACAATATCAAGCCTCGCCCAAAGTGTGCAGAATTGGTGAATGTGGTCGACCGTGAGCCCTTGAGACATGTCAATTCTCGAAAGCCAAGCATTGTCCAAGAGTGCATCCCGCACCGAAGAATTTTTTCTTGCCGAGATCTGAAACACGAGAGGAGCGATATCCTTGGGTTTTTCGCCATTGAGCCAAGGGGATAGCCAGAACCTTGCCAACGGACCGTTGCCCACAGTAATGGTGGTGACGTCGTAGAAAAGCTCCATGTCCTTGGCATCCCAAGGCTTGCTCAAGCCGACCCAAGCTCTGTCCGGCTCCGTCCAGTCGTACCACGGCCACCTAAGCCGGAGCGCTCGAGCATATTTGCGAAGATCCAGGATGCCAAGGCCCCCAAAGATCTTGGGCGAACACACAGTTTTCCAATTCACCTTACACTGCCCGCCGGAAACTTTGTCGGACCCCGCCCACAAAAAGGCTCGCTCAATCTTCTCAAGTGCATCCACGGTGCCATCAGGAAGAGCAAGGGAAGTGGCATGGAATGTAGCCTGGGCCGTAAGGACGGACGTGACCAGGGCGGCTCGGCCCGCCGTCGCAACTAGCCTCCCTTGCCAAGGAGCCAACTTGCCCGCGGCCTTATCCACGAGATATTGCAAATCAATCTTACGCAGGCGGTGGACCGACAGGGGTAGCCCGAGATATCTGAGGGGGAACGTAGATCTCCTAGCTGGGAAAGGCTGTAGGACGTCATCAAGATCAATCTCGGCACATCTAATTGGGGCGACAATGCTTTTGTCAATGTTGGTAACAAGCCCTGTGACTTCACCAAAGCCGGCTAGAATATCCGTGAGGCGCTGGACGTCCTCCTTAACAGGAGCCACAAAGATAAAGCATCCTTGATATCCTCGCCGGAAGCTTGTACAGCAGCCTGCCGGCGCTGGTGGGGATAAAGCATCCTTGATATCCTCGCCGGAAGCTTGTACAGCAGCCTACCGGCGCTGCTGCTTCCTGATAGTTTGGAGAATAATAACTTGTATTGATGATATTGGGTGATTACAATGAGCCACGGTGGGCTGTTTATATAGTAGACTAGACTTGGGGGCTAAGGAATCCTAATAGAGAAAGGTTTAGATTACAATACGTGAACTACCAAATATTGCCTAACGTGATATACTCGAACACCCCCCCGCAGTCGGATCGGTAGTGACGTGAATAGCTTGAGCGTCGCGGACGGTCAGACTGGAGCATAATGATGCCGATGACTGGAGAGGGAGCCGAGGTGATAGCCCTTGATGCCGATGTCGATGTAGCCGAGGTGTGGGTGCTGTAGTCGTGGTCGATTATGCCGTTGGTGATGTAGTCGCCATTGATGAAGTCGGTGTTGTTGATGTTGTGGTCGATGTCGTCGAGTTTGCCGGAGTTGGTGAGGTTGTCGAGGTAGTAGAGGTAGTCGAGGTAGGCGGCACACCTTGCTGAGCTTGCCAGACCCGGGAGCATGTCGGGGACGAAGGCACGCGTCGGTGTTGCCAATACCGGACGTGCGGAGACAGGGACCATAACGAACCATGCGAGCCAGAGTCGGATGGAGAAGCAGAGAATTTTTCCGTGAACGGTCGGTTTGTGGCTTACTGGTGCCGAAGTTGTCCGCCGTTGACGCCGGAGTAGACGAAAAAGGTAGGAAAAATAAAGAAAAAAAATAGACTGCGACTCTGGCGGCGAGGTTGTAGTGGAAAAAGACGAAGAGGTTGTGGTTGATGGCGATTGAGCTGTAGAGGTAGGAGATTTCGGGAATTAAACCCGTTGGCATTGACGAAGACCATGATTGGTGGTGATGGCGACGATGCGGTACGTGCAGCCAGCCTTGCCGGGCTTGCCGGTGACGGGCTTGCCGGGCTTGCCGGTGACGAGCTTGCCGGGCTTGCCGGACTTGCCGGTGACGAGCTTGCCGTGCTTGCCGGGCTTGCCGGACTTGCCGGTCTTGCCGGACTCCGGGCTTGCCGGTCTTGCCGGTGACGGGCTTGCCGGGCTTGCCGGACGGGCCGGGCTTGCCGCACGTTGGTGGTGTAGATGGTTGTCGGCGATGATGACCACGGTTGTTGATGGTGCAGTCCTGTGTTGACGGCGAGACGCGTACTCGGGGACGAGCTGGATGTCCCGGTCGATGTTGTCGAAGACGAGCCGGCGTGGTGACGACGTGCGGACGGAGCAGCCGGTGGTGTCCCTTGGGGTGCCGCGCAGAGCGGTCTTGGCACGATTGTCGATGAAGATGGCCGGAGATGAGTCGACGACTTGTTCCGAGCAGAGGCGCGCGAGGACGACATGCGGCGGTGGGCGACGCAATCTGATCTATGATCAGCGAAAGAAGAAGAAAACGCCGGTCAAGCGGCCGGCGAGAAAATTTTGACGACGCGAGATCTAATCTACTATTTGCGCGGCCCCCGGCGGAGATCGATCTCCCCGGGGGCGGCGCGGCGCGGAAGCTGTGTGGCGGCTAGGTGCGGAAAACCTAGGCCTCTGATACCATGATAGTTTGGAGAATAATAACTTGTATTGATGATATTGGGTGATTACAATGAGCCACGGTGGGCTGTTTATATAGTAGACTAGACTTGGGGGCTAAGGAATCCTAATAGAGAAAGGTTTAGATTACAATACGTAAACTACCAAATATTGCCTAACGTGATATACTCGAACACTTCCGACGGTGGGGTCCTCCATCTCCAAGTCCACCGCACCATCCACTTCCTTCTGGTCGTCTCGGCGTCCGGGAGAAGCTGGGTGGTCGCCGTCCGAGGACGATTGGTGTTCGGACGCCATGGATTGGACTTGGAGGGCAATGCCGCTATGCACTATGCTAGTGCTGGGAGATCGATCTGGTGTGGAAGGAAGGAGGAAGGTGAGTCAAGTGAAGTGTATATGTAGTGGAGACCAAGAGCGAAAACTCACAGGAGTGCCCGTCCTCGCGTGGTCACGGTATCGTACACCATCAGACATCATCGAGATTTGCTAAAGGGATGCTCACGGGTACAGAGGACGCTGCCATCTGGCCCACCTAGCGCAGTAACGTCGTTTCATGGTAACAGTGGTTGACGGCAAGCTCCGTTTGTACCCGCAGCCCAGGTCGTAGGCTGCCGAGAGTCCAGTCACTATCCTTTCATGAGGCATCCAAGGCAACAGTGTAGTGCTACTGCTTATCTACCCACCATTGTTTCCCCAAAAAAGAAAACGAAGACGAGCTTCAGCAGGAAAAACTAAGTTTCAGTCTGTCTGTCGATACATCAGATAAAGGCATGCCTAGTTGGGAGAGTCATCTAGTGCATCTGGAACACACTTTCGTTTGAATTGCTACAACACTTCATGAATCATCAGCCGACCCTCCGTTCATTTCAATTTTAAACAACAACTCGTCCTCACCCACTATATGTCTGAATTCCATTTCGTTTCATGACACCTTACCCAACACATCAACAACTGAAATCTAGTATGTTCTAACACATTGTCATATTGCATAAATTCCCACAGGAAGATTAAATTCATGCAGACATAAGAGCATGATTGGTCGAATATTCACAGTCGTGAACGAGCTCGCCTGATCATGGAATCATGAGGAGTCGCTTCGGTTGGGGTTATGGGCTTATTTAATGCGTATGCTATGGACCGAAGAGGCAACGGTAGTACGGCACAGAGCGACGGACGTCCATGCATCAGAGTCGCTTTTTTCAGTTTTGTATATCGACATGTGCAAGGTAAGTGTCCAAGGTGTGAACTGATGGTAACGTCGAGCGGCCTTTTTTTTAATTCACGTACTTTTTTAAGTTCGCGTATTTTTTTGAAATTTGCGTACTTTCTTCTAGTTTGCACAAATTTTCAAATATGCGTACTTTTTTCAAATCCATGAACTGTTTTTAAATCCACTTTATTTTTTAAAGTTCAGGTAATTTTTAAAGTCTGCGTATTTTCTAAAGTTCATCTAATTTTTCAAACCCGTGTATTTTTCCAAATTTGCATACTTCCTCAGAGCCGCATACCTATTTTAAGTTCAGATTTTTTTAAAATTCAAGAATTTTCCAAATAAAGTACGTGAATTTGAAAAAAAATGTGAACTTGAAAACAGTACATGGATTTAAAAAAGTTCATGCATTTGAAAAAAAGTATGTGATTCTTTTAAAAAAAATACTCGGACTTGGAAAAAGTACATGGATTTGAAAAGTACAGGGATTTTAAAAAAATCATGGATGTGAAAAAAAAAACTACACGAATTTGGAAAGCTTGCGAAAACTTGGAAAATTAAGCGAATTTGAAAACAGTATGTGAATTTTAAAAACATTCACAAATTTGAAAATAATACGTGAATTGGAGACAACGCAGTCAAAACCGGGGCGAAACTTGTCCGGTTTCAATAGTTGAGGGTGCAAGTTGTCCGGTTTCGAAGTTACGTGACCAAATTTAGAATCCGATAAGAGTTGAGGGACGAAAAATATAATTTTCTCTGATTATAATAAATAGCATTTCTTGCAAAAAATATATAATCAATAGCATGTTGTACCGACGGAACATATGTGCATCTTCCGTTGCATGTCCTACCGTCTTCGTGCCGTCACATTAAACGAAACCTGTCACCGTATGCTACTGTGGATGCTGCGTATCCTTCCCTGTTTTCCACACCCACACTTAATACATGTACCCACGTGTGATTGTTCCATTGGTCCAGCTAACAGGAGCAAGCGAGCTCATGTGCTCTATTGCCACTCTCAGCCCAAGAGGCAATTCCTTCGAGGGGAAGGGGGTAGAAGCCGTCCGGCGGCTCTTCAAATTTCGAATCCCTTTCACACCTCTGGCTTCTCGTTGCAAATTGCTGCTCTGCCTCGGGACTCCCGCCACCAATGGAAGGACGGATCATGACGGCGACCTACGTGTACTGTTTGTTGAACATAATTCAGTTTAGTACTCCTTTTTTTACTTTCGACGGAAATTCAGTTTCTCCTCTTGAGGGGAATTCAGCGACTCTTTTAAAATAAGCTTGGAATACAATATAATATAACACGGGAGCTTCCCCTAGATCAATAGGCAAGTGCAATGAATCAAATGAAGCATATGATCCAAGAATACATTGCACAAACTAGTACTCCTTCCGTCCGTTCTAAATACATCGGGACTGAGGGAGTATCTCTACCTACTGCTTCTGTTCGTCCGTCATATATTTGCCCCCAAAGTTGTCCTAAATTACCCACTATGCCATTCATAAGTAAAGAAAACGATTCATATTTTTTCTATCAAAATCGCTGCCGGTTATAGGACGAGACACGGAAATATCACAAACTCATGTTTGCTGTAGTGGTTGAAGCTCCACTCCTCTGTACAGGAGACGCAGGTTCGATCCCTGGTTTGACTCCTTTTTCTCCCCTCTTTCTTTCTTTATCGGAGCAAGCCTCCCAGAACGGGTTCATGGGCCGGCCCATGTTTTTTTTTTCAATTTTTATGCCTTTTCTTTTCTCATTTTAATTTTTGTTTTCCCATCTTTCAATTAATTCGGGATTTCTGAAAATTCCAAATTTCAAAAGTTGTGAGCTTTGAAAATAATGTTCATTAAATCATAAAATGTTCACGGATTGGAATGGTGATTCTAAAAACTGTTTGCATATTATAAAATAATTCATGATTTCGAAAAAAAACAATCATTCATGATTTTGGAAATGATCATGTATTCAAAACATATTCGTGAATTCGAAGAAAATGTCTATGAAAATTTTAAGAATGTTCCTACAAACTAAAAAAAAAACACGAATTCCAAAATTTATTCCCAATTTTATAAAAAAGTTCATTGATTCAAAAAAATTAGTTGATTAAAAGACTGTCCATGCATTTCACAAAATGTTCGCCTAAACAAAACAAATGTTCGTGAATTACAAATTTGTTCCCAAATTTCAGAAATGTATTTGTAGATTCAAAAAACTGTTCACCGATTCAAAAGTTTCCAAAAAATATTCATGAATTCAAAAGATGTTCTATGATTTCAGAAAAAAAAGAACTTTGTAAAAGAATTATGAATTTGCAAATTATTTACGATTTCTAAAAATGTTCATGATTTAAAAACCAATTGTGGATTCCACAAATGTTCAGAATTCAGAAAATATTCAAAAATTTGGAAGATGTTTGGAAAACGAAAAAGAAATAAAAAAAAAGTAAAGGAAAAAGGAAAATGGTAATAAAAAGAAAAGAAAAGAAAAACGAACTTGAAAAAAAAAAGAAAAAAACGTAAATGACAAAAACCAAATTTAAAAGAAAAAGTGAAACCGAAAAGAAAAGTTAAAAACGTAAAATAATGAAAATAAAAACCAGGCAAATAGCGGTGTACACTAAACTACTGATATGAGGTTTATGTACCAGTGGCTTAATATCGATTTTTAAATTGTGCTGACAATGATTTTTTTAATACGTCTATTTTAGTAGTTCTCCATAAGATTGATCTAAGTAGCTCTAGAATTTGAGCATTAAGTCTTTTAGGTTAAGGTTTTAATTAGTTTCTGAAAAGTATTTATATGTCTAGGGGTTGGGAGTAGTTCGTGGTCGACGAGATTAGTTGTTAAAGTTTTAAATATTTTCTTGTGCTACACAATAACAAGTGTGGCGTGCACTGGCAGGCTCATAGCCTTGAGATTTACCACGTCAAATGCATTGGGATCACATGGACACAACGGACATCATTAGCGAGGGTGGGAAAAAAAAGTGTCAACATGACGGGCCACCGTGTTAAAATAGAAAAATAGAGAACGCTCATATGTCGATGTATTGAGTCATACTTATTTGGCCATGGCGTAATATTTTTGTCCCCCGTTGCAACGCACGGACATATTTGCTAGTATGCCAAAAGATAAATAATAGTGCAGTGCAAATGTCAGATACTAGAGGTGTGGTGTGAGAGCAAATTACACTCTCCAAGAGCGAATGTCTAGGCGGACGCTGGGGCTATCCAGGTCATCACTTTTACTGTGGCGTGACGATAGACGATAGAAAAAATCTTACGCGAGAAATTTCCCCAGGTAACACCTCCCTCCGTGAAAATAGAGAGAAAGGAAACTTCCCCACAAAGGCAGCCGCCGTCTCCTCCTATTCCCTCTCTCGCACGCCGCCGTCTCCTCGCATCCCAAATTCTCCGACTTTGCCGTGCTTGCTACTAGAGGAAGGGCTTGGACGCCGTCGTCGTCCTCGCCCATCGGCGCGCGTCACCTGAGAGAACCCCGTCGGCTCCGTCGATCTGCTAGACCTGTCCAAGGAGAGGGAGAGGAGTGGTCGCGTTTGGATGTGAGGAGGGGAAGCAGCCAACCGCGCCCGGTCGGCGAGCACGGCGCCGCAGCGTCATGCCTGCATAGCCCGATGGCGCCCGTCGTCGTCCAGGAGCAGGACAAACAGCTGTTGATGGAGCTCACATCAACGGCCGCCGACCACCTCTCCAAGATGAGCCGCTCGTCGTCACCTCGGTGGTTGATTCAGGTGTCGGCGACGAGCAAGGTAAATCCTCTTCTCTTGGTCACTTTGACTATGTGTTGGATTTGATGCCACTCGCTCTGACCCCCTTCTCTCATTCCCCAGCACTCCCAGCAGCTCCTCCTCTCGTTCTGCTTAGCCTCGCCGTCCGCGCCCACCACCAGTCCCCTGGTTGTTGCAGGTTTGTGAGCCTTCGAGGCTTCCAGGTGTGACTTCAGTTAAGGTCAGCCCCTGCACCCGTGGATCTGATCACACTTTTTTTTGGCTTAGATTTTTTCTCATTTGCATCTCCTATTTCTCTTTTGGTTTCTTCTTTCTTCGGCTGCTAGATTAGAGGCATGCCTGCTTATGTGATTGCTAGATTGGATTTATGGGTATATTCATGATTGTGTGAATCGGTGATGCACAGATCTGTTTGTGAGGATACTTGTCAATTATATATCTCATAAATTCCTTTTGCATGTGCACAGTCTGATTAATCTGTGTGAAAGGCGATTGCTAAATAGACCATCATACAGGAAGGCATATAAACAGCAGACTGCTTATTTAGTGTTATTTATAATCATCTCCTTTAACTGAACTGATATTTCGGCAATAATTAAGTGTTAGTACAATCTAAACATATCCATGTTGATGGCTTCAGCCAAAATAATTTGGGGACTATTAACAAAAATACTGACCGTGAAAAATTAGTCTGGATAATGAATTCTGCATTAGCTTCTCTATGAGCAGCGCCACTGAGAAAATTTATGCGTTAGACAGTTCATTTTTGGTAAATGCATGCAAACTGAATTCTATATTAGTTTCCCTTCCAGCAGCATCAGTGAAAAGGCGGTTCTTCTCTATGCGAGTTCAACGGATTGCTTGGGTGAGATTTTGTTAGGATAATCTCAGAGGTTGCTAACAATCAGTATAGTTACTCATAGTACTAATGGTTGTGCAAGTTTTCTTTAATTAATTTTGAGATGTGCTCCTCCTGATTGAAGATGGTCGTGACCAATTTCAGAACTGCAAAACCATTGAACATTGTTGGTATGAATTGGACTTGGTAAATACTCGATCGAGCAGCTCCTTTGTTCTACATTTTGGTTCAGCCTTACACACTTCACCGGATATATGAATTTAATTAGATGTATGTAGATACTTTGGCGTACAAGGACCCATTGCACTCCTTTTTTTTGTAGCCTCACAATCACTCCATATACATGTTCTAGAATGTACAAACTAGCGTGGTGGTAATAACCACGGCACCTTTACTGCATACGACAGTATGCATATACCCGATCTACGTTGTTGCTTATGTACTTGTTGCTAATGTATTGGATTTCACGATGCTGGCAATGTTTTGTTGTCACTTGTTCAAACGGGACGAGGCCATGCCAAATGGTGTGTGTGTGGCTGGCTTTGTTTGTCAGATGCGTGCATCGTGGCTTTGTTTGTCAGTTGTGCGTGTGGGAAATCAGACTTTCGTGGTCTTTTCTTGCAGGCTACAGTAGACACATCAATGGTGCATGTGGAGACGGAAAACACGAACCAAACAGCTAATTAAATTAAGCTCGGCTCTAGGTGCTTCTTGCTTACCCTTCTCCCCATCCTCGTGTATAGACTCTGGCGCGTCTGCATGTGCATGTGTCGACCATGTAACAATTTAAGATCTTATTGATCCTTGGGACGACCATGGATTGTTTTAGTATTTAGTTCTTGGTGCCCGTGAGTGACTCGAGGACAAGCAGGCAGAAGCAGAAGTGGGCAGGGGGTTCATTTCCATGTCTCTTCAATCCTTTTGTTTCTCTAACATTTTCCTGAGTATCATAATTGTGAGAAACAGAAAAGGAAATAAGATGCAGTAAATTTTGATGAAGAACATTTTTCCATAGCTTGTGAACATGTTGGTCCTCCGATTTTAATTTTTCATGATTTGTGGTCCATTCATGCTTTTGATATCCAATCACTTTATTTGTTTACATCCTACTAGAAGTTGCACCGTCTACAATGAAAGCACCATTGGAGTTTCATAGATAGTGCAAAAATGAGGCTGGAGAATGGATCTCAAGTGCGAAGGCATGTCACTTCCGTGAGTTTTCTATGGTTCTTTTAATTTTCCTTCTAATTTCAGAATTAGTATTCTATCTACCACCGAGACCTTGCCTTGATCTTTTTATAAAGTTTACTTAATACATTAAATTTCCTGCATTTTAGATATTCCATGGATGCTACTGTTTCTGATTATATGCGATTCCATTTGGTTGCACTTTGATTATGTTTTTGTACAGATCCTTTGAAGGTAGGGCTATTGGTGAATCTTGATACTATGGATATTGTCTGCTTTCAACCCCACACTGTACTACTCACCAGATATGGAGGCAATGTTTATATTTGGTCCCACATTGATTCTATTACGACTGGATATCAAGTTTATAGTATGTAAACTCTGAAGCGTCAAGACTCAAGTGGCTCTAATGCTTACCCAACATTCAGAATACAAAGATTAACACCAAAGCATTAGTGCATTGGTATGGCAAATAAATGGTTCAGAATCTAATACCCAACATTCTTGGACATAGTGGGCTGGAGTTATTGATCCCGCTGTCAGTTTTTTACTAAGTGATGCATGTTCTTTTATAGTTTCCATCTTGCCCCAGCAATGATTTGGATGATGTTCTTTTTTGTGTGGAACACATTTTATCTCAACGAGTATTCTGCTTTGAGTAATCGGGTTTCAATTCCGTATTCATCGATGAAAAATGGTGTGCTTAATCTAAGGACTATTAGTTGTACACCTTTAAACAGTTAATTCTCTTCATGCTGGATTTGAAGTTTACTTGATAAAAATAGGAAAGACCGGTTATTTATGACTTGGCACTAACAGGTTATCCCATTTTAATTTGGCATATTAGTAGTACCATTTTCATGTTAAAATCTAGGCAACCTTTGTAAATACCATATTACCATGCAAATGTTTTAAGAGCAATCCAGAATAGAGGTCCAACCCTTCATCATGGTTATATTTCCTGCTATGATCTTCCAATTGTCATGTCATTTTTTGTTTTGTAAGTAGCTGTTCTAAACATAGTAGTACTCCCTCCGTAAAGAAATATAAGAGCGTTTAGATCACTAAAGTAGTGATCTAAACGCTCTTATATTCAGAGGGAGTATTATTTTTGACATATGCAAGAACTCCTTCACCAACTGATGTAGCAAAAAAACGTATGTAGGTGATTTGTACTTTCTGAAAATAATTCCTTCTGTTCTGATTTTTTATTAGACATTGATTGCTGTTTATGCTTCTTTAGCAGTGACATCATAGTCAATTTGCATTTTCTATCTTTTAGCTACACTGCCAAATCCAATGACTTTGGTTTGTTCGTACCATTAGAGGCTGCAGGGAAATATTACTATATGTAACATGTATTTCTTTTCTTAAGCTGCTGATGTTGCTTCTCATTTCTGAAATTTATTTCTTGATGCAGCTTCATTCGGATTTATGTGAATATAACCGTAAGAGGTCCAATGGCATGCTACAAAATCATTCCAAATATGTGAGTATCCGGATCGCACTGGTGCTGGTCATCTCTTGCGATTCTGACAGGTCCAAGTCATGGCCTCATGGGGCCCCTTTCTTCAGCCAACTGAAGCACTTCATGTTAGCTTGTCTTCGCTTTTGGATTAACTGTAATGCATCGTCTGACCCATTTATGATCCATGGGTGCGTCCTACATATCCTCATTTTAGATGTACCGTTGCCTGTGATGGTTCTAAACTCAAATCGTATAGTATTTGTATGTTTGATCGATGTGCTAATAATAGATCATAATGTTATAGCATACACCCATATTGATGTACATGAGTGATACTAGAGGACCAAATGTGACAGCAGAATGTGCCGACACAAGATAAGTGCGCACAGACCCGTTTCAAGTGGCGCCACCGGGTGGCGCCCCAGCCTCTAGTCCAGAAACAAGAAACGAAGGGAAAACCCTGGCTCCTCAGCGATTTGAAACATCCGACCGTCCGTTTCGTTCCCTTGATGGGATCTGGGCCGTTGGATCGAGAGTTGGAACGACCTGGGCCGCCGGATCAGATGCAGGCACCATTGCAATGAATAGTTACCGCGCGTTCGTGCCACCGTGCGTAAATTCCGTGCCCCGCTGAGGGCATTTTGGTCATTTCGCGTGTTGGAGTATAAAAGCGCAGCCGCGCGTGGAGTAGCCGTCTCCTCCCTCCCGCACTCGCGTCGCGCCGCCTGCCTCCTCCTCCCTCTCTCACGACTCATCTCTCCCCTCCACCTCCGACTGCTCGCCGCCGCCGCCACCGGCGCCATTGTCGCTCCTGGCCGTTACCGTCGCCAGGAGGAGCGCCAGACCTGCGCCTCCCACGTCCCTCTCCTTCTAGACGTTCTTCTCCTGCCCTGCCGTCATCTCCTTCGCCCGGCCGGCCGCCGCAGAACCGCACGAGGTGGGATGCGACCCATGCCTCGCGCCCGTCTGCTCCTCCCGCACTCGCGACGTCCCCTCTCCTCTTCCTGTTTTCTGCTCTCTCCCCGTTGGATTTGTCATGGCTAACTAATTTTGGATCTTGGATGTCCTTTGCTTGCAGATCAATTCTTCTTCTCATCACTCGGCCGGATCTGTTGCAGCGCTCGTCGATCTGTGGGTAAGCCTTCGTCTTGACCCTGTTTTCATCATCTGCTTCAGCTGAGTTGTGATGTTGACATTTATTTTGCTTTGGACTGGTTCGTTCTTTGTAGGTGCTCCTTGTTTTGGTTGATCCCCTTATTGGTTGGTCGTTGGATCCGTGGTGGCCTTCACGTCTTCGTCCAGGGACCTTTAGGTCGACCCCTTCTTCTCCTTCTTCTCTGTGTTGTTGTTCCATACTGTGCTTGTCGTTCGTGTGGGTGTGCACTCTCGCAAATGAGTGTTCGTTTGTTGTTTTTTGTATTGGTGGAGACAAAGAGTGTTATCCCCTGGTTGGATTTTAGTGGTTTACTTTTCTGTCTTATTTGTTTGCTACTGGTGCTCTTTCTTACTTGTTTCCATCCTACTAGGGCTGGGATTTTGTTCTTATCTGCATATGGGCGCTTGGTGCTTCTGTTCTTTTCATTATTATTTTCTTATTAGTGGGGCTTGTGGAGGAGAGGGGGAGGGGCAGGTTTGGTGTGGGCTTGTGTTATTGGATTAATACATGCTTTGGTCATTTACCTTAAGAGCTAAGCAACTCACAAAGCTGATTAGATTAGTTGGATGATCTATTTGTTAGTCTGATTAATCCCTCTTTGGTCATTTATCTTAAGGGTTAGGCAAATCACACAGCTGGTTAGATTAATTAGATTATCTGATTGTTAGTCTATTCTCATTAATCCCTACTTTTGTCACATGGCTTAAGAGTTAAACAAATTACATGGCTGGTTAGGAAAAAAGGAGGATCTGTGCCTACCGTGGTTGCAATTCAGTGAAATCAAAGTGTCGTTCTTAGGTGCTACATTTATTTGCATGTCGTGTTTATTCCCAGTTTCCAGTTTGTAATTATATGACAAGCATATATTTAATTATTGATTGTTATGTTGAGTTTTTGTGTCTTTTAGCTGTTTGTTGATGTGTGTGTTGGTCCAGCAGCATGGCAGATCTCGATTCGCTTTTTTTCTCTCTCGATGTGTTCGTTTCCAAGCTTTGCATCCTTCTGCGTGTCTCTGCCAAATCCTCTACGGGCCCATCGGGCTGGTGAGGTCGCCGGTGTCGGCCACACTGCCGTAGCTCAGGTCGCGGCTCTTCGTCACCTGGGGCATCCGTGAAGATTTCCAGAGGTGCAGTGTTGATTCCCATGGTGTATGCATATATTCTTTCTGCGTGCATACCTAATCGTCTATCTCATTTGTTTTGTTGGCTGGCTTTGCAGGCCAGGACACACATTCTGGAGAGCTCCTTGGTCAGTCCATCACGATGTATGTAAGATCATGCATGCTCCTTATAAGCTAGGGATTACGGTTCTTCAGATTAACTGTATTCGAGCCGTGAGACACCACTTTTGCTGTTAGAATAATGTAATGCAAGTATGATTCTGACATATGGATGTTGTCCCAAAGTTGAATTTCAAGATACTCGGGGCAGGAATTTCCCACAAAAGTGTTGTGGTTTAAGTCACCTCGTGTGCATCATCATGGTGGTATTGAGTGAACAAGAAGTCAAATGCTCTAACATGTGTGCATTAGCTAGAGCTGTATATTTTTCAATCATGCACTCTGTTCTGTTAATGATTAATTGTGAACTAGATGGATAAGGGCAATAATTCTCATGTACTAGAACAGAACACTAGAGGCTTCAATGGAAATAACCTTTGAAGCAAGGGATTACTGAGAAATTATGTTGCCTATTGTTTTCATAACTCCTGTAGGTTGCCAAAGTAATAGCATGTGGTCTATGGTCTCGTAATATGCACTGATTCTTATTATCTCATCACTTGATTGATATGAACGAATGGTAAATTTTGTAGCTTTTTATGGTTGTGGTGCAGGGCTGGATGCTACATTTGAGACTGAGGGGGCGAGACTGGGGAGGCTAAGGAGGAGACCACAGAGCGGCAACCTCGAGTTGGAGGCAGCAATGATCGCCGATATCGACAACATGGCACACTATTTGATTGGTTGTCCTGGTCACACTCTTGCTTCTCCTCCAGTCGTGCCTCCCGATGGCATGCACGCTGACATGAATGGTGAGGTTTCATCTGGACGGGGGCCGCGATTTGGAAGTGTCATAGATGGGTGTTGGCGGTGCTAGGGTTTCGGCAAACAAGTTGAACATACACAGCTGCAAGTACAGAAGACCACACGTCCGATTTTTGTTGCGCAGCCATGGTTGTTGCGGTGGATGGCGTATTGCCTATGGGAGGACTGGGCAGCGTATTGCCTATGGGAGGACTGGGCAGCTACCTTTCTCACAGCTGCGGTTCTGTTCTTGCTGCTGGGGAGATCCTACATGGCTGGGTTTTCATCAGAACCAAGGGCGTGTGGAGGGCTGGAGGTATATTTTTTTGCCAGATCTTTAATTAAATGTTGGAAAGCATATTGTTTTGCTTACATGTATATGAGATACACGTTTAAGTCAAATACCTGAAACATATGAACTGAGAGCCGTTCTTTTCTTCCTGGATATGTTGATATCTATCTCCTTTGGTATGGCATCTCCTTTTATATTATTTAACAAAATTCTTTGCTAGCAGTGAAATATCCTAAATAATCTGGAAAAAGTATAGCTTGAATGGATATATATTATTTGCAGGCTTTGGGGTTCTTTATCTCCTTTAGGCATGATTAATCGTGTTTTTCTTAATTAAATGGCATGTTAGCCTACATAGTTTTAAGCCTCATTCATGTTTTTGCGTTATGCTTCTACTTTTGCAAGCTTTGGAGTTTTGTCAGATAATAATCCAGGAAGGAGAGCTGGTCCTGCCGCCGCCAGAGCAGAGGAGGTCGATGCAGGGTCAAGGAGGGGCACGGGCGAGGTTCGTGTAGCACCATGCGCCCCTCACTGTCGCCCTGCTCGTCCTCCGGTGAGCCCTCCTCTCTTTTTCCTTTCCAGCTGAAGGCCCCTGAGGGAGTCCAGGAAGTTCACACTCGACGGGCCCCTGTCATGCATCGCGCACCTCGGCGGCATTGCCTTCAAGTACTTCAAGAGCCCGCATGGTATGGAAAATCTGGATCGATCTTGATTTTAGGCTTACATACGTCGTCGTTGTTGCTGTGGCTGATCGAGATGGGGTGGTAAACTGATATGTGGCTGACTGCCTTACCTACCAGCGTCGTGTTGGCGACCGGGTTCAATGTGCTTACCGGCGCCGTGCTTGGATCGGAGGTAGCCGAGCACTCGTACCGGCTCTACAAGATGCACAAGCAGGGGGCAACCTCAGGTTCATCTACTGGTATGACCAGGTATGACCGTGTGAAATTCAGTGATTCTCATTCTCCCCTACTGAACCTTTTCTTTTTAGAAAACAAAAGTTAGTAAGTTACTATAGGTAATATAATAGCTTGAACATATTTGTAAGTAAATTAAAGGCATGAGTTAGACATGTGATGTAAGTGATGGAAGCAGTGAATGATATAAAATGCCTTCCTATTACAAGAGCTCCGCATCCCTTGGTAGCAAGGAGAAGCTAAAACCCTCAAAGGGATGGTTAGTGTAAGACGTGGAACAGAGATATTGGTACTGCGATGCAAGAGTATTACACTCAGAGCTTATTATCATCACATCTTGGGAACAGTCAGATAAAACAAATCAGTGATCTAAACCTACTCGTGTATCTATTTTGTAACTTTCTAAAATCCTGGGCCTAATTTGTATTGTTTACTTATAAAATCTTGAGTTAGAGACACGTATGATATGTCTTGTCTGAACCCAAGTTCACCCTGCGATATGTTTTTTATTTTTTTTACAGTCTTCCAAAATATTAGTAGCATGGCTAAAATTTTGGGTGCCCATTTAATGTTGAACATGAACTGTTGTAGGTTCAACAAAAAAAACTGAACTGCTGTAGGCAAGTTGCCACAAACATAACATTTTTTGGTTTTCTGGAACGAACTTTAATTGCTGTACTGCAAATAGCAAATCCTTTTATGTTTTGTTCCATTGATTGTGCAACCCAAGATAAGACAGAATTGTTATTTTTATTCCATGGCCCTATGGCTCGTGTTGCTAAGTACAGTTGAGGGAAATTATGTGTGTCTCGTTATTTCTATTTAATTTGTTCCACATGATTTAGAATAGGCTGTGACTAAAGGCATTTGCTTTATGTTACCCAGCAAGTATCAGAGATATAGGAACTACCAACATAGAAACACCAACCTTGGAAGAACGGAAACACCAATCATTTTTTTTGGGGCTCCTTGTTTCTCAATAGACTATTCTAAATGGATGGACTTCAGTAATTTTTCTATAGTTTTACACAAATACTTTCAGCTTTAGCACATCAAAGGTAAAAACGCATTATGAAAGTGTGTTGGAATTTACGCAATTGCAACCACAAGCATAGCCGTCTTTTCCATTTGGCCATCCCAACAGAGACACCAACACTCAAACCAATTCAACCTGCTGTTACTTATCTGCAGGAACCCACAATTAAACAAGAAGACCAGGCTCCAAACACTGATGTTGAGGCTACCTACATGGCACAGACTCATGCCCGCTACAACAATCACGGTAACTATATTACTGAAATTTCATCCTAGCCAGATTGTATTACTCTAAACTCATCTCTTTCAATTAACTTGTACAGAAAAGCACCTCTGTCAAAAGCACAAGCAACCGCTGGAGTACATTCATCGCCCCCTAACAGCGGATTGGGTCCCAGAGTACGAAGAGGAAGAAATCCATCTAAAACCGGGGCACTACATTAATCGCGGTAAGGACTCCATAATACTTCCCTTCTTATTGGCTATTAGAGAAACACTAACTGCTATATGATCGTATCAATTTCCATAGGTAAACCTTGCATCCACTACGTTGACGAGCTTAGTACCTACTGTCTGTTTGGAAATGAAGTGAAATTATACAATGACAATCTCAAGAATCTGCGCAAGATAATTAAAAGCAGTAAAACACCTAACTGCTACTATGTCTGCCACATGACAAAGTCCTTTGCGACCCCTGGAAAAAGAATGGTAACCACTGACAAGTCCTTTACTTTATTTTGATCCATCCTATGCTGCAAACTTGTGTACTGATCAACATTTTTCCTCCCTTGTAGTACTTCCAGGTGCCGTTCTCTCGAAACGGTCTCTTCCCACACATGAATGCCAACAATGAACTGCCAGTAAGCAACGGAGATGGTACTGTCAATGTCAAAGTCCGCTTTATCAAAGGCGTCGACAACAGGGCTACCATCACAAGGAACTGGAGCAGTTTCTTTCAATGGGCAAGAATGAAGAAGGGGCGTGTCTATGCCTTTCCGTTCAAGTGCTCGGGAAAGGGGCTGCGCATGATCGTCTATCCCATATAAGGAGATCATGAAGGCCTTCTTTTATAAATGTCTGTCTATATAAATGACTACGAGGACTTCTATGTCGCGCCTACTTTTGGTCAGGTCATATGTAAGATATCTAGAACTGTCCTCCGTGTGCTACTGTCTGCTACTTGCTGTTAAGACTGTCCTGAGTTATACTTTTGGACCGCTGCTATCGAAGCAATTATGTCCTTTCATGTGTTGCTCCTTACCTCTATTCCTAACCCTGCCTTACAATATTCACGTAGTGAAAGGTACCACCTGGTGGTATGTTGCTATTTTCACTTTGCTCTGGACAAGGCATGTATAGACTTTAGGTTTTAATTCCTATTTCTCTGTCGTACAAAGTAATGTATTGTCCTGTGTTTTATCTCTGGTCGTATGAAAGCACCGAGCTTGATTCTATCTTATAACCTGATGTTCATCTTCAGTCCCATTATGTTTTACTTCTAACACAATTGGTTGTCTGCACATTCTATACCAGGGTTCCTACCGACAAATTGTTACACGCTTTGTCAAAACATTGTGACCGGCACCCTCGCGCCAAGGCGTGGACCCGATCTAGTTATATATGAGACAATGTGTAAAAGATGTCATGATATGAACAAGGATCAATAGATAATGATAACTCGAAAGGCAAATAAACGATAACCACCCAACACATAGCTCATATACATCACAAATAACAAGTACTTCCCCAGTCCGGGCCGAGAGCAAACTTTTGGTGCTCGAGGCATCATGGTGCTCTTTTTTGAAAAAAAAACATATTTAGAAGTTTCAAAAAAAAAATCAAAAACAATTATGTGGAAATTTGTACGTGTTCACTACGGAACCATGGAAATTTGTTTTGAAAAAATGTAACTTATAAGCTGTGCGAAAAACAAAATTACGGCCCAAAAACAAACAAAAGCGGCCCATTCGAAATTATATATTTGTTTTTTTGTACGCCACATGTGAAGTAAAATTTTATAAATTTTTGCACATATGTAGTATACATGTGTGTGTGTGTTTACAAAAAAAGATCAACATTTTTTTTGCGTTGTGGATTTTTTTTAAACATGCACCAAGGTGCCCGAGCGGCGAGCACCATTGGCATTTTTCAATGGCAGCCTTGGTATTTCCATGCATACTTTAGTGTTGTTTCATTAGGTGCATGTAGAACAGAGAGAGAAGACTCGAGTGCATGCTTCTCATTTGCTGCATACACACGTGAGAGAGGCGTTAAAGGTTCTGTAGCCATCAATTCTGTTTACACCATGCTTTGGCTCTAGACTAGAGAATTGGCTCATGGTTTTTTTAAATCCGAAGGTTGTAGCTCACAACCACGAATACGGAATTTAAATAAAATTGTCACAAGCTCACAGAAGAACCAAATAAAAAGCAAGGGCTTGCCACCTCTCCAAGAACGACATGATCCTAACTATAACGTGCTCCCTCTTTGGGATCAAGACATAAAAAAGGGAAAATACGATAATAGTGCAAATGCCTAAACAGGGGGAGAGCCGCTGCATCATCTTAGAAATCATCAAAGTTGTAGTTCTTGAACGGGTTGGAGTGGTAGTGACGTTGTTGTCTTTGGGTGGCTTCCTGAAGAACTTGTAGCCGGTGATAGGAACTAAGCCGGCCATAGATCAAATCATGCGAGCAGTACTAGACATCTAGCGAAAGGTCCTAGCATCATCTCTCTCAAAGAACACACTGGCAAAGAACTGAAGTATAAGATCTTCATCGTAGGCCTTGTTGAATTGGAGGAATGGAATAAAATCCATCTTTGTGAGAGCCTTATTCACATCTAGATAAAGCTAATTGTTGGTGTGCAAAAAATCAAGATCCAAGTCTTTGTGAGGTGCCAGCTTGTCCTGGTTCACCATGAGAATATCCGCATATACCCGGTGCCGAAAGAATTAGTTCCAAAAGCGATGGTCAACATAGGGATCGATACCAGGAACATAGGGATTCTTCTGACTCTCAACATTGAAATCCGGCATGCTTATTTTATTAAGATCTACAACAGTTGTCGGATCATGATCTTCATCAAAGTCATGATCTTTTTGCTCAACCTCATCATCACGAGCCTCGATCATGCTCATCTTCTGATAAAGCCATGGTCATAGTCTTGGACATAGAGGTAAAGCCCCTTTGTTAGTCCTATCCCCATGTTCAAACCATCAAGTTGTAGTTATAAGAAGAGATGATGAGATCTTCCAGAGTATTTCCGTCCAAGTTGCTCAAAGTTGTACATAACCGAAGATGCGGCTAATCATGATCAGTTTATACACTCTGCAGAGGTTTGTGTGCTTTACCCGCAATAGCTAGTCAAACCATTATGGTACTAAACTCAAGTGTACAGTAGCCAGAAAGACCAGGACAAGAAGTTTGGTAAGAAGTAGCCTGTGCCACCCATACAACCTACACATCTACATCTGCTGGTCCACCGGGCCAAGGTCCCACAACTTACTTGGTCAAGACAAAGCCCATATAACTCACGGCTACACATGGAAGCTACCTAACTTGGAACCCATACAATCCCTTTGATCCTGGGGCGGTCCCCGCCTCCAACCTCTCGAAGACCGAAGCAAAGCCAAACCACCCAAATTATTCATTAATTAAATTTGTATTAAGTAGTCATTCAATATTGTAGCCTGTCTACGAGTGTTTTCCCGACCCCGTTACTTCATAGCAGCTAAGCATTTCTACACGATGATTACAAGGAATAGGGCAAAGGAACCTAAGTTTTTGCTACTTGGTGTCAATGCAATAACATATCATAAACCTAAACTCACGCACTATCATGGCATACTAAGATGCATATACAAATAGGGAAGTCATGATCAAAGTGAAACTTGCCTTGGTGTTGATGGTACTGGTACACTCCTAACACTCATAGGGGTTGCACTCGTCGCAATCTAAACATTGAAATAACAAATATAACATACATGAGAACAAAATTCATGCAAAGGGAATACTTGCATGATTGGCAAATAGGAACCAATGGCACAAGCACTAGTAGTGTTTTTGGTGTAGGTTTATGTACATTTGAATCATCTTCATATGGTGTATGTGTTACGCTTCGGTTGAAATGAATTTCAATTACAATTTGAAAGATGATTCAAATGTACACCAATTGAAGATGATTCAAATGGACTTAAACCAAAAAAACCAAATACACTACTATTGCGTGTTCTATTGGTTCTTATATGTCAATCATGCAAGTATTCCCTTTGCATTAATCTTGTAATTATGTATGATATATGTGTAATTTCAGCGTTTATAGAGCGAGGGTTGCAACCTGTGTGAGTATGAAGAGAGCACTAGTGACATCAACAACCAAGGCAAGTTTCACTTTGATCATGACTTCCCTATTTTGAATATGTGTTGTAGTATACCATGATAGTGTGTGAGTTTAGGTTTACGCCATGCTATCACATTGACACCGAGTAGCAAAAACTTTGTTCCTTTACCTTGTTCCTTGTAATCATCGTATAGACGATGTTTAGTTACAATGAGATACCGGGGTTGGGAGCACACTAGATGGCAGGTTACTATATTTGGATGACTACTTAATAAAAACTTAATTAATGAATTATATGGGCGGATTGTCTTTGATTGGGTCTTCGAGAGATTGCAGGTTGGGACCACCGCCCAGGTGCAATGAGATTGTACAAGTTCCTCATGTGTAACCGTGAGACATTATGGGCTCTGTCTTGACCAAGTAAGTCGCGGGAACCTGATCCGTTAGACCGGCCAGATATAGGTGTGTAGGTTGGACCTGGTATGTCTTTGGATACGGGCTACTGCTTCCCAAAAGTCACATCTTGGTCTACCTGGCTACTCTATGCAAGCGCACTGTATGCATGCCAGCCTCATGGTCACCACCCCGTGCTGGCGTATGGGTGGCTTTGGCTTCGCTATGTCTAATAGCTAGAGGGGAGTGAGCTAGGTGTGGGTGTGGCTGCAGTTGGGACCCATGTGAAGTGTGTTGTCGATTTGGTCTTTTGGAAGCTCCTGGACAGTAGGTGTTTGTAATGTGCAAAATGCAAATAATTCAAAGTTTGGTTGTGAGCTTTGGTTTGGTTGGTTTAGTCACTAGGGTGAGTGTGTATGCAACTTTGCAGAGCAATTGGGTGATTCTAGCTAGCACTTCTTGTACAAAGTGAAATAATGGATCAGCATGTAAAAATGGAAGAGGGGCTTAAATGCAAAAGATCCTGTTGGGGCCAGGGACTTTTCTGAGGTATATTTGACTCAAAGAAATTATGATAATTATCTAGGAATTTTTTTAAGTACATAAATGTTAGTTGCTTCATAACCTAAGTGCTTAAGAGCACATATTCTTTTGAGAAACAGAATATGCCCTAGGGTTTTGGGTTATGAGCAAATGTGAGGCTGTCCTAGAGAGAGAGATGGGTAGTGAGAGCGGTTTTTAGTTGGTTTTAGGTTTGCTAAGTCCAAATGAGTTGACTGAGAAGAACCAGGGCAAAGAACCAGCAAATCCAACTGAAGCAGAAGAAAAGAGAAGGCAGGGGCCAAAAACCAGGGTGTTACAGCCGCGCGATGCGCCATGCCTATGCCTTCATCTCCTCTTGTCGCCCCCATGCGCCTTATCATCGTGTCTTGACTATCTACTGTGGCACCACGCCATCGACCTACTATTGTAGAGAACGAAGCAGTTGTCGTGCGGTCGGCTGCCTTGCGCAATCTGGATCCTAAGCGCGGTCGCGCCGCTCTCCCCTCTGTATTTTTTGCTTTCCATTCAAGCGACTCTGGTAAATGGTGTATTTGTTGATTCGTTTTGTAACACTCACGAAGCAAATATTCACCACACCCAGATACACCATTGGACTCTCATCAGGTTGTTGGTCATCCATTGTTTTTCATCAAGCAGCTGGATGCTCCCATCCAAGATCTGCATGACTACTGGTGACTACGAATTGTTTCCAACTTCTCGGTTTTAGCTACCTAACACACGTTACCTATCAAAGGCATGCATCGTTATTCCAACATAAAATTCCCACACCCAAGGTAATCTTTGATATGTGATCAGAGCAATATTTATGTAGAGACCATGTGAAACCGAAGAGCTATGTAACTATGTAATATAGGCCAGTTTATTTCTGACAAGGTCTGTTAATTACATGAGATGTTTACTTCCTTTATTTTCTTTAGAGGTATGCATCTTTTATGTTTAGTTTATCCCGTGATGGCTCTTTGCTTTGCGAAACATGAAATTTCATCGTTGCTAACCATGTATTGTCATATTGAGCAACCAGAATTGGTGAGATTTAAAGAGAAGTATGATGATCACTTGTATGTAAAGATTAAATATATCACTGACAATGTATTGCATATTTTCGCATCCCAGGAACCGATGAGATTAAAAGAGAAGTATGGTTTCATTTGTATGGGAAGATTTGATACATCCAAGACTACACTCATGTGAAAATTTTCTCTAGAGGAGCAATGAATATTTTATATAAATCCATACAATGGACTTCACATACTTCATATTGTGTATCATTTGACCTTGGTTTTGTTGCGACGTGTGGTATGCATAAGATATTGAAAGTGGTTCTTTAGGTGTTTTAAAAAAAGTGCAAGAAATGAGGGTACGTACATCCTTTTGTTGTTTTCTTGAGGAAGAGGTAGATATATTTGAACATTTCACCAGGAGCACATGTTATCTATAGTATGAACTCAGTTTAAAATTCAACCCTATCATCAGGAACACATGTTATTTATGGAAATCCTTGATGGGTCGTACATCTACATATCCTCCTCTACTTAAGTGTCTTGGTTATGAATACCAACAAATTAATCTCTTCTGACAGTATTTTTTTGCTTAAGTGTGATACGTCTCCAACGTATCTATAATTGTTTAATTTTTTCATTCTATTATATTAGCAATCTTGTATGCTTTATACACCATTTTATATCTTCAATACAATGATCTCTTTGGAGACCTATTCGACGTAATCTTTGCGGTGTGTTTGTTGGGATCTGATAAAACTATGGGTTTATGATCAGATTATTCATTTAAAGTAATTGAATCCTCTCTAAGATTTATTATGTGTGATTATTATAGCTATGTATGCTTTTCGATCTATGAGTTTTCTTTGACCAAGTTGATGATTAGATCTTCAAAGAAAGTGGTGCATAGTAGTAGGTTTAATCTTGCAGTGTCCTCACTCTATGACAGCAGGAATAGCGAGGCACATATCTATATTGTTACTACTGAAGATAAAACGACGGGGTTCGAATATATTATTTTGTCTTACTTTGTCTATAATATGTCATTATGCTTTAATCATTACTTTGTTTGTTATGAACTTAATACCATAGATGCATGCTGGATGGCGATCGATTGGTGGAGTAATAGTAGTAGATGCAGAATCGTTTTGATCTACTTGTCTCGGACGTAATGCCTATATATATGATCATGCCATGAATAACATCATAATTATTCGCTTTTCTATCAATTGCCAAATAGTACTTTGTTCACCCACCGTTGCTACGTTCATGAGAGAGATGCCTCTAGTGATAGCTATGGCGTCCGGGTCCATTCACTTTATATATTTACTAAAACCCTAAAACTATCATTGCTGCAATTTATTTACTTTTATTTAGTTTTGCAATTTATAATTATTTATCAGATTTAATCTTTGCAATTAACGAGTACAAGGGGATTGACAACCCACTTGCCCATGTTGGGTGCACGTATTTATTTGTGTGTGTGCAGGTACTGTCGACCGTTCGTTTAGATGATCTCCTATTGGTTCGATAAATCTTGGTTCTCAACTGAGAAAATTAATTTTCTCTCTGTACTACATCACCTTTCCTCTTCAGGGAAATCTCAACGTCAATCACAAGTAACCAAGTGTTCTGCAATTTGCATATGCTGAACCAACTAAGTGATAAGCTCTTTGCACTTATTGATTCTAAGTCATTAAGAATTTTGGGCAGTGCTCTTCGGCACCTTGCTCATGGGTCATAAGTAAATATTTATAGAATATTTCTGTTGGCATTTGTGTTTGAACGATAGTATCCATGAATTTTATTCAAGAGAGGGGAATATAGTCAGTGAAATCTATTTTTTTACATTGGATGGGAAGACTCCCATCATAGCCTCCATCTCATCCGACCTGTGTCCTAGAGACCGTCCATTTTTGTTATTTATATGAAGAACATGTGACATCCATCTCATCCGACCTAAGTTCACCATTAGGACATTACTTTAGTGTCGATGATATCTTTTACTGCATTTTACTAAGCTTTCCAGTGAAATAGTTATTTTAGGTAAATACTTTTGCTGCCACACATATATAGATATGGCTCATCTTATAATCAAGTACTATTATGTTACCCTACTATATTGCAGGGATAAACTTCTTCTGGTATACCAATGACGGATCATAAGGACAATGATCAGTATAGATGTGAAGTTGAAGGCCACATCTCAAATCAACTCAAACCCTGTATTTTTTGTGTAGTGTCTGATTGCCTGACTCCATGCTTTTTGCGTTTAGTTTTCATTCGCTGATTTTTTAATATACCTATTGTCCGAAGTATGAACAAAAAAATCAGCACGATTGAGATCCTAAACCCTAAAAATTGCAATTCTTCATTTTTCATTTGCTCCATATAGCTTACAAATATTCATTTGTAGTTTCTTTTTGTTGAGAACAAATTTGAACTACAAAACAATAATATGTACATCGGTGCTTATGTGTGTAAGTACCCATGCTCTTTCAGCCCAACTCTTTGAGACAGTGAAATTCATAGTCACTTCGGCAAAAAGAAAATATATTAGAAAAGGAATTAGTACTCTTCTAATCCAGTGATCGCGATTAGTTTTGCTCTTGTTGTTGATGTTGGAGCTCCATCCATTATGTTGTATTAAGTTTGTGTCCGCTGCAATTTTTTCATCTTAAGGTCATAAATCTACTTTTTTTTTTTTTTTTTTTTGCGGGTGAAACGAGTATATATTAATTAATGATGAATGTGGCTACACTCGTTTTCACAAATCTTACATAAATCATCTGGCCCCGAACCAAACCAAATAGCTGTGCGCTGCGAGCCACGTCCCAGCTGCGCCATACAATGTGCGGCAGCATTGCATGATCTCCCTACATGCATGAATTTGTGCCTTCGGACTCCATGCACCAGGCTCTTTGTCTCCTCCACTAATCCAGCAACAGACGAGCGGTTGGTGCCAACGCAGTTCAGCTGCTCTACCCCTTCCTTACAATCCATTTCTATGATCAGGTCCTTCTCAGTGTGTGCAAGTGCTAGGGGTATTCCCTCCAGGCATGCAGCCAGCTCTGCCTCTAAAGGAGAATAGCAGGAACGAAGATAGCGGCTAGAGGAAAATATGATTGCGCCCAACTCATCTCTGAGTACCATTCCAGCTCCACCGGTGCACTCTCCATGCTTGTAGGAACCATCTACGTTGAGTTTTGCCCAGCCCGGTGGTGGCCTCGTCCATCTCGCCTCCAGTGCGTGTGCGTGTACGTGCATCGTACTCGGCTTTGCTTTGGCCTGATGGTTTGCTGCATGTATCACCATCTTGCCTTTTGTGATGTCGCCCTTGGGATGCTGCTTGAAGCATAAAAGGGACTCAATATAACTGTTGAGAAATCGTGCCGATGACTCGACGGGTGGCGCCGGCTTGTGATGTGTGATCTCATTCCGGCAGTACCAGGAACGCCAAAATGTCATGAGGATGACCATCCGTTGAGTCTCATCACATCCAGCTAGAAGATGCAAAAGCCACTCCGTCCCAGTGTTCTGAATTTCTGTCCGAGCAGGGATTGGCCACGACTCCCTCATCGCGTCCCACAGGGCGCCCGCCAAAGGACAGCTGCACACGGCATGGAAGGAGTCCTCCCGTTCAGCGCCACAAATAAGACAGATGTCAGATATCTCAATAGTTCTACTCTTTTTATTTTCCATTGTCGCGAGAGTGTTTGTAGCCAGCCACCAGCCGAATATTCGTACCTTCGGGGGAGCAGGGCACCCCCACAATGCCTTCCAGACGGCACGATTGCCGTCCGGTGCCCTGCTCGTGGCGCACATCGAGGTGCGTAGCTTCTCCTCCAGGCCTAGCTTATAGGCCGACCTGACGGAGAACATGCCCCGCTTGTCCGGACCCCAAGCCAGGATGTCTTGCGAGCGTGGCACTGGTCGGAGCTTCAAGATCTCGTCGATGTCCGGTGTGACGAAGTGTTGCTGCAGCAAGTTTATGTCCCACGTGCCTTGCTCAGTGAAGAGATCTGCCACGCGCCGAAGCCTGCACCTTCCAGGCACCGAAACCGGCATGTATGATGCCGGTCGTGGGATCCACGGGTCGCGCCATATGCGCACCCGCTGACCATCACCAATCCGCCAAAGTAGTCCCTTCTTGAGGAGCTCCAGGCCGTATGTAATAGCCTGCCACGTCGACGACGCGTTGCCTGCAAACACGGTGTCCTCCAAACGACCGTTGGGGTAGTATTTGGCCTTTAAAACCTGCGCACATAGACTCTCTGGGTTAGTCAGAAGCCGCCACGCCTGCCGAGCGAGCAAGGCCTGATTGAAGAGCTTGTAATCCCGGAACCTAAGCCCTCCCATGGATTTTGGCTTGATGATATGCTCCCAAGCCATCCAGTGTGTTTTCCTCTTCCCTTTTTTGGAGCCCCACCAATAGTTTCTAACCATTCGAGTGAGATCGTCGCACACCGAGACCGGAAGTTTGAATACCCCCATAATGTATGTGGGGATAGATTGCGCAACCGCTTTGATCATTATTTCCTTCCCTCCCGAAGCCAAGTTCCCATCACCCCAAATAAAAATTCGTTTGAGCAGTTTCACTTGGAGATTCTGAAATTTCCCTCTATGCATCCTTCCTTCCGGTGTCGGCAACCCAGATATTTTTCCTCAAAGTTTACTTGCTGAATTTCGAGTACTGTTTTCACATTCTGTTGCTCATTAGTAGGACAAGACTTCCCAAATAATATCGAACACTTCGCTGGATTTATTAGTTGTCCCGTGGAGCTTTCATAGGCATGGATAATCTCCTTTATCTCTGTTGCTTGCTGTTGCGTGGCCTTAAAGAACAGCAATGTATCGTCCGCGAACAATAGGTGTGAGACGCCGGGTGCCCCACGACAAATTCTGAATGGTTGAATAGCATTTGTTCTCACCCCCTGCTTGAGCAACTGAGAGAGACCATCAGCCACAAATAAGAACAAAAAAGGTGAGAGTGGGTCACCTTGCCGAAGACCGCGCTCCGGTGCGAAAGAATCTAAGAGGGTCCCATTAAATTTCATATTATATCTCACCGTGGTGACACACGTCATGATCCATTGCACCCACCGGTGAGCAAAACCCAACTTAGTCATCACTCGCTCCAAGAATCCCCAATCCACCCGATCATATGCTTTAGGCGGTCATAAATCTACTATGCAAAAAGTTATTCAATTTATTTCTTATGACGTGCAAAGGGCAAAGAATCCCTGCGACAACGCGCGAGGTATCATCTACTCCCTCCATTCCAATAAATAAGGTGCGCACGCACCCTAAAATTCAACTTTGATCATAAATTAGACCAACCAATTAACATGGATTATATGTGATAAAAGTTATACCATTGAATTTATTGAAAAGAAGTTTTTCATGGAATAATTTTGAAGTCACAAAAATATATTTTATTGATCTCATTTTATGGTCAAAGTTGAATTTTGGAAAATCGTGCGGGCTTTATTCATTGGAATGGAGGGAGTAGTTAAATATAGCAAATGAACCCAAATGCAGGTATTCTCGCTCAGTCAGTCCAGACCCCGCCTTGCCGTTCTCTGTCATGCAGCCTTACTCGCCTATCGTAGGTTTGACACTTCCCTCAGTTGGTGTCACCATCCTGGTCAGGTATGTAGACACTATCCTGCACACAGTACAACCCGGAAGTCTTCCAGTGCGTGCTCCCACTATCCGTTGTTGATCCCACCAAATTTATATCCAACTTCCAACGCCAACCGATACCTATCCCACAATGATGAGCGCACGCTTTTCTCTCTTGATATCTCGGTCTCTCTCTCCGCCCCCCCCCCCCCCCCCCCCCTCTCTTTCTGCAATTTAAATAGCAATTAATGATATTAATCAACGTCAAGTTTGATTAGAAATTTCCCATGTTGATACGGAGGACCTGGTCCCTGCGGTCAGATTTAGCGCATGGGAAGGATGTCCCATCACTGGCAGCGACGTCCGATTATCTTCAGAGTTATATGCGCTCGCTTGATCTATCTAGGAGGTATAGTACGAAAGAAATTATGAAGGGGAAGATGCCACTAATCGAGGAAGTTCCGGTCGTGCAAGGAAGGGTGGTTGCCGCAGCTATGCCATGGCCGTGACCATCAGCAGACCAGGCTGCACTATCCGTTCATGGGGCCTTTTCCATGGCGGATGGATCGGCGGTGGCTGGGATGATCCTGAGGAGACACGACGGGAGTTTGATTTTTGCTGCGTACCGATGCTTATTTAACTGCAACGACGCGCTTAAGGCGGAGTTACATGCGCTCATGCAAGATATGCACTGGCAGGTAGCAGCTCAATATAGTAACTTGTCCTTCATCATCAGTCTGATTCCTCAGAGGCATTGGGATAAGCTTTCCCGGTAGGCATATGGTCATTTGGTAGCTGAGATCATGCATTCTATGGTAGATAAGAGAGTTTATTCCTGTGAAAATTAAGCATAAGCAAAATAGGTAGCAGATCCGTTAACATTGTATAGTCGTACAGAGAGTACTACTGATGTATGGCCCGATAAAGGACCACGTGTATAAGAAAGTCCTATTCTACTCCCGAGCTCAAATGCTCCCTCGTGAACAGTAAAATAAAAAAAAGTCAATTTTTTTTGTGGTAAACTTTGACAAAGGTTTTACATGCGTACCAAAATTCAGACTCAATATAGTAACTTGTCCTGTTCATCGTATGCTCTAGCAGGTAGCAGCTCAATATAGTAACTTGTCCTTCATCGTCAGTCTGATTCCTCGGAGGCATTGGGATAAGCTTTCCCCGGTAGGCATATGGTCATTTGGTAGCTGAGATCAAGCATTCTATGGTAGATAAGAGAGTTTATTCCTGTGAAAATTAAGCATGAGCAAAATAGGTAGCAGATCCGTTAACACTGTATAGTCGTATAGAGAGTACTACTGATATATGGCCCGATAGATGACCACGTGTATACGAAAGTCCTATTCTGCTCCCGAGCTCAAATGCTCCCTCATGAACAGTAAAATTAAAAAAAAACAAAAAGTGTGATTTTTTTTGTGGTAAACTTTGACAAATATTTTACATGCGTACCAAAATTCAGCATGAAATAACATCCGTGGAAGTCGCAGCAAAAAAAAAAACAAAATCAACAGTCTAAAATGTATTCAAAACTAGCATTTTTGAAGCATCGATTTTTTTTCCACGACTTCCACAACTGTTATTTCGAGCTGAAATTTTGCAAGCATATAAAACATTTGTCAAAGTTTACCACAAAAAAAATCAGAAATTTTTGAATTTTGTTGTTCTTTTTTTTTTCGATTTTACTGTTCATGAAGGAGCATATGAGCTCGGAGAAACTATTGCATCTCGATTGTAACCTTATCCTTATGGAATAAAACTGCTTTACCCTCGCAATTTTTTCCTATGTATCATATTCCCAAGGGATGCCTTTGGAACTAGTACTAGAACTATTCTTCTTCGATTCTCCGTTTTCGTTGCAGCAAATCATTTTGCAAATTCTTCAAAGATATCTCAGGCAAGCAATTGATTCATACGCTCTGCTCTAATCTATTTAGTTTTCATTCGCATCATTCATGGCTCTTGTATTATTAAGAAGATTATGTTTATAAGTTTGCTAATAAATGAGTGAGGCTTTTTGGCTCTTGGGCTCCACATTTTCAAAAAATCATAAATCAAAATGTTAAGTTTCAAAAGGTCTGGAAATAAATCCAAGTACTTATAGATGTATATTAGATGTGTGTAAAATTTCATTATGAAATACATTTTTATTCAAGGTGTGCAAAAAAAAAAACATGTGTTTTTAGTACATGCGCTAGAAATACATGATTTATTTTGTGTAGCTCGCATAAAAATGTGTTTCGCCATGAAACTTTACAAAAGGTAGTATACATCCATAGGTATGTGTGTAATTTTTCTCATGAGTTTTTGAAACCTGGAAATTTGATATTTTTTAAAATCTTTTGAATTTTGGGCTCCATGGAGCTCGAGTTCCATTAGTAATTTCAGACTAATAAATGTCATATTGACTTTATAATTAGTATTTTCAAATAACGTGCCTAATTTCAAATTTTGCACGCCTTGTCCACCAACGCTGCGAGAGGAGGGCGACGACCCACACAGCGCGGGATCGTGGACAAAGTTGAACCTGACTAGGATTTTTTGACAAAGTTGAGCCAGACAAGCGAGAACGATCAGATCGATTCCCAGGTCACATTGACAGCGCGGGCGGTTTCCGCGCCGCGACGCCCGACGGTGCTACATACCACTGCTCGTCCACGAAATTACTGGTAGTACCTTGTTGAGACTAGTGTATCGCTTACTGTCCAAGTCCGGCCACTTGCGTTACCATACTACTCCTACTACTAGTGATCGCTGTACATAAATAGAGGTCGAGGTGCACATGCAGTAGAGTAGAAGAAACAAGCATCATTCTCGCAAGCAGAAGAAAGTAGCAAAGCGAGTACGCACGCAGCAAGGACCATGTCGCGCCCATCGCCGGCAGCGGCGGTGGCCGTGCTATTCTTGGTGACGGCATGCGTTGCGCCGTTCCTGCCGCGGTGCGAGGGGTGCAGGCACGACGAGAGGACGGCGCTTCTCGACATCCTCCACCAGTTCTACTACTTAGATTCTTCGGTGGACTGGAGCGGCAGAGATTGCTGCGAGTGGGGCGGGGTGACCTGCAGCTCCCGCACAGGCCGTGTCACCGGCCTCGACCTCAGTCGACTTGGAGGTATTGCCTCCAGCTCGGGGCTACTCAACGCTACCACGTTCCTTCCCTTACAGGAGCTGCGGAATCTGAACATGACTTACCTCTATATAAAAGGATGCTATCCTGGTGCAGGTAATTCATTCAAACGCACTTGATGCGCTCCACCGCCAAAAACGAAAACTCTCTCTTGATAAATTAACTAGTTTTATTTGGATGTTTGCACGTTTGAACGAAAGACTGCACTGTACTCACCACCAAACGTTACGGACAGTGCAGAACGTTTGATCGATATAGTTTTTAACATGGTCCTTCTTACCTTCTTATTTTACATGAGAGATAAGAATATATAATAGATCTGAGCTTGATTTTACTATATTAAGTAGTGGGTTTAAGTCATGGACAAAGGTACATAAGGACATCGGTATACAAGTGTACACATATTATTTTAGAAAAAGTTTGTGTACTTAGTAATAAGACACGTACAACATCAAATAAATTACTAGAGAATTTATGTAAAACTAAGTTCTCTAGTGAACTTTGTACACCAAATTTTTAGATGATGGCTCTCTCACTGGTCTAAATAACACTTATCTTCTCACCTTCCATATGAAAAGAGAAGGTAAGAGGGACCATGTTAAAATTGTTCTTGGTCGATACTTGTCAACGCTTCCGCCGATTTTAATTTCAGACTGGTTCATTATTATTTTTACTCTCCCGGTTTTACGTCAATTAGTCTAGGCGGAAGAGGAAAACTAAATAAAGTGCTTTAAAGCAGACTTGAACCCGAGGTCTAATGAGTAACAACCAAGCCCAATAACCAACTCAACCACCTTTGGTTGTTTTCCACAGTACGTAAACAAGTGGGTTTGAACCTTTCTGTCTTTCTACCATGTCAAAATGCTTAATTTTAGGCTTGATAATTTTGACATGTGCATCCAAGTAAGTTCAACATTAGCACCCTGGGTAACAAAAATGGCATGATAAAGCTGGTAGCTACATCACGAGAAAGTTGGTAACTATAGCATGAGAAGCACAGTAAATTTAACATGTGTAGGATGGTAACTTCGCACAGAAGGGGGAAGGGGAGTTATGTTTGAAAAACTCCCCCAATTGAAAGTTATCATGGTGCTTAAGTGTAGGTTAGTAGGCGTACGATTTTTAGTGACATACAAAGAGAGGGCGACAGAACATGAAGTTTGGACATACAATATTCCATGTTTCAAAAGCTATCGCGGTGTTTTTACATAAGTTATCAAGTTTTCGTTTCGTATATTACAATGATATTTACACATAAGTTACCGGGGTATTTTTTTCCCAACATCTGTCCTAAGTCAAAATTTATCATGGCTTTTGTACATAAGTTATCAAGTCTTTAGTTCATATATTACTATCCTATTTACAAATAAGTTACCAAGGTAATTTTTTTCCAACAATTTTTTTTCTCCTAAATCAAAAAGTTATCGCGGTGTTTATACATAAGTTATCAGTCTTCGATTCCTATATTACCATGTTATTTTCAAATAAATTACCTAGGGGTATGTGTTCAATAGTTTTTCTCCACTGGTCAAAAGTTACCGTGATGAATTTTAGTAAGTTATCATGTCTGTGGTGTGTAAATTAACATGCTATTTGCACAGAAGTTATCGGTGTATGTTTCGAGAACTTTTTTTCCCGCGGCAAAGTAGCCAGACCCGGGATACGTAAGTTACAAAACCTACAAAGCGTGAATTATCATTCTATTTACATAAAAGCTACTAGGGCATGTTTCAAAAATATTCTTTACCGGTCAAAAAGTTGCCCAGGCATGTTAGTAGGCTATGTAAGTTATCATGTCTGCGCTGTGTAATTATCATGTTTTTACATAGAAGATTAGAAATTACGAGAGATATGTTGTCAACAACTTTTTGGTTCAAATTACCATGGTGTTTGTACCTAAGTTATCCACTCCACGATGCGTATACTACCACTATTTACACAATAATTACCGGCAACTTCCAGTAAGTCCCTTTCCTACCTCCTTGACAACATCTTTCGTGGAGGCGTCATCGGCCACATCACTAACACCATCCCTTGGCTGTCAAATCGTCCATAAATAGACGAGTCCTTATGCAGCAATGTCAAAAGGCTCGAGCATCATGAAGACACTAAACTTCCTCCACCACATGGATAGCCACACCCATCGGAGTGTTCACGGAAACACCAACAAAAATCATGCACTAAAAAGGAAATAGAGGACAAAAAATGCTTTTTTTGCTAATACGAGAGTAAAGAAGGTTCAATTGTATTTTTCCTTTTTGTTAAACAACAACTAAGCTTGGGTGCGTTGTGGTTGGTGCAATAATTGGATCCTACACCCCAAAGGGTCATGGTTCAATTCCTAGCTGGAAACCGAAGGAGTTGACCTGCAGGAATCACGAGATCTTTCTCTCGTTGGAAACTGAAGGAGTTGACCTGCAGGAATCATGAGATCTCCCGAAAAATCGAGATCACATGAAAAATCAATCACAGGATCGCCTGAAAAATCAGGAGATTGCCCGAAAACTTGAGAGTTGATCAAAGGAAAAGTTGGGATTTAGGTGAATCGAATGAGTGGCGTTGTCTGATTCAAAATCTGATGGCATCTAGTGCGTTCGGTAGTTATACAAAAACGATTTGGTGTGGCAGTTATATTTTCTGGTTATTCAGATTCTAATTTTGTAGCATTCTTTTGAAAAATGAATTCCTAACAACCTACAAAATTCTACATAAAAAAAGAATATGTAAATTATTATTTTCATGCTTTTGCTTTCTATACAAGACATATACTCCTCCGCAAGTTGTAACTCTAGAAGCATACTTTAGGAGATCTCGGATATCATATGCGACAACTACCCGACTATAATTAGATTTCGCTAGGAGATCTCCAGGGCGGAGGAGTATGACTATATTTTAGGCCGAGGTTTAAAGGCGCTTGTTCTACAACATTAGTAGTACGACCATAAATTTTCTCTTTTTTTTACAGTTTTTGGAAATTCCGGAAGACAAGAGCACCATCCATAACCAGACTAGGATTTACAAACAGTTTTTTAAAAAATTGCGTGTTATATGGGTTTTTTCATATTCATAATTCAAGTCGGACCATGCACCATATTTCACGATCAAAGATGAAACTACGTGTAGTTCTAATGCATCAAAGGAACATACATATTCTTTTGCTTGAACTCATTGAGTTATTGGTCACAATTGATCTTTTTTCTCACGAGTTGGTTTTCTTTTCTTTTGCAGGCTTTGAAGTATGGTCAAAATTACGCAAACTAAAAATTCTTGATTTATCCTTTAATGGTAATCTAGATGAGAGTAGCATACCATCCTTAGTTGCAGTTTCATCGCTACGGTCCTTATTCCTCCATCACAACGCCTTCAACTCCAATCTGACGATACAACGTGAGCTTTCAAGTTCTATCATCTTGAAGACTATTTAAAGCCTTTTTCCTGATTCTATTTTTACCAACCACAACTCGCACATCATTTCTCATGGTTTATGCTGTTTTTTATTGTACAGAATTGAGCACAATGAAGCTTCATACTCTTCATCTAGGCAATAATAATATCCACGACATGTTATCAACAGGTAAATAATGCATTTTGATGTCTCATGTAGATATAATACATGAGTGTTGTGTGTAAGATACAGTGCTGGTTGTATTGTGCATTAAATAGTAAGACTAAGATTTTTTTTTTACAGATATTTGCAATATGGGAGATCTTCGAGAGCTACATCTTAATTACAATACTCCCTCCATTCCACAATGTAGTGCCTATAGATTTTTTTGAAAGTCAAACTTTGCCAACTTTGACCAAGTTTATAGAGAAAATTGTATACATCTACAATACCAAACATGTACATTCCGAAAATATAACTCATGATGTATCCAATGATGTGCATTTAGTATTCTAGATGTACCTATTTTTCTCTATAAATATGGTCAAACTTTGTAATGTTTGACTTTTGAGAAAATCTATAGGCACTACATTATGGAACGGAGGGAGTATTTTATTTGGAGAGCTTCCGTCATGCATGCAGAAGCTAACTTCTCTTAGAATTCTTGATCTGTCAGATAATGATGGACTAATACTGAAGTTTCCCTCCCTTATCTTTGCAAATCTCACATCCCTAGTGAAACTTTCCCTCTTAAATAACTCTCTTGAAGGAGTACTTTCCCTGAGTTCCTTTATAAATCACAGCCAATTGACTCACCTAGAACTTGCAAGCAGTGGTAACCATTTTCAGGTGCAAACTGAGAATCCAGCAACAAATCTGCCAGCTCAGCTTCATGTTCTAGAACTGCAAAATTGCAACCTTAATGGTAATTCTGGTGTTATACCAAGTTTTTTGTCGCATCAACATGCACTAGAGTCGATTGATATATCCAATAACAACCTAAGTGGTTACTTCCCCTCATGGTTGATAGATAATAATTTCAATTTATCACACCTAGTTCTGGGAGGTAACTCGTTTGTAGGTTCGTTTCTTCCGTCCAAAGTACACATGAATTTACTATGGCTGGATGCATCTTCCAACAAGCTAAGCAAATTACCTGTGGACATCAACACCACGTTACCAAATCTAAAGTATCTAGCCTTATCAGGGAACTATCTTCAGGGTCTCTTTCCTTCTGCCTTTAGCTACATGGATACTCTACAATTTTTAGACTTGTCTTACAACAATTTCTCAGATAACATCGGGGCTGCTTTTGTTGGAAGTATGTCAAACATCACTGCTTTGAAACTCTCTAGAAATCATTTCTATGGTTCATTCCCTCAAGGCATTCTATTGCCTTCCATTAAACATTTGTTGCTAAATGATAATGAAATCAGTGGGAAAATTCCTCAAGACATTTGTGGCAGTCTGAATATTATGACATTTGATGCTAGTAATAATGAGTTGACCGGTCCTCTGCCTACTTGCATATACACACTCTCAGAACTTGCCATTTTGCATTTAAGAGGGAACTCACTGGAAGGATCGATTCCATCGGAATTATGCAGCCTCCGAAAACTTGTGTTTCTCGATGTTTCCAAAAATAACTTTTCTGGACCAGTGGATTGTTTACCGGATCTATACCATCTTCATATGAGTAAAAATAGATTAAATGGAACCTTTCCTCTTCCATTGTCCGTGGGAACTAATATATACACAATTGATCTCCAAGAAAACCAATTCAGTGGTATCCTTCCAAAGCAAATAGGGAAGTCCTTTCCAAAGCTAAAAGTATCGTTATTAAAAGGCAATATGTTCGAAGGGATAATTCCAAATGATATATGCAACTTGAGGTACTTGCGTCTGCTAGATCTGTCTCATAATTTGCTCTCTGGTCAGCTACCGTTATGCTTGTATATTATGGGAATGGATGATGGTTTATTCAACTTCCAACCTGGCTTCGGAACTTTCCCTGAATTATTCAATGTCATGGGGCTACCAGACCAGGAGGAGTTCATGACCAAGAGCAGATATGATTATTACAAGGGAAACATACTCAACGACATGACTGGACTTGATTTCTCTTCGAACCATTTGAAAGGATCCATTCATGAAAGTATAGGTGACATGGAATGGTTACGGGCACTGAATTTCTCGAACAATTACTTTGATGGGTCTATACCAGAATCCTTATCAAATTTACGTGACCTCGAGAGCTTGGATCTCTCGCACAACTACTTGGCAGGACAAATACCTTCAGAGCTAGCAGCATTACAGTCCCTTTCAGTGTTCTCAGTGGCACACAACAACCTTTCTGGTCCTACACCGGGAACAACTGGGCAGTTCATCACATTTGATCAGAGCAGCTACAAAGGAAATCCATATCTCTGTGGCCCACCATTGCTAAAGAGTTGCTCTGTGGCGCCATCAGTTCCTGAGCTTCAAGAACATGGAGAAAATGATGACAGAGTTGATGACATAATCATGTTTGGTTGTTCAGCAATGTTTTACATGGTTGGTTTCTGGACGTCCTTGGGTGTGCTTTACTTCAAGACAAGTTGGCGATGGTCATGGTTTTCGACCGTAGACAGGTTCAACGATTTTGTACTGGTTAAGTTGGCTATATACACAAGAAAGATTCGTAGCACAAACTGACTATCTGGAGGACAGCATAATCGTCATGTGGTTACCTTTTTGTGATACAAGTGGAATACTTAAAAAGTTGTGTATCTGTTTTAAAATATTCTCAACTGATAAGTTATGTAATAAGGCTGTGATGTTCTCTTATATTTTGTTTGGTTTGTAAATCTTAAGTTCTTTGGAACTTATTAATGTGATGCCACTCAGATTGGAACAGAGTAATGCTTTTCCTAATGTTCGACTAGGTAATGTTAAGTCACTTTGTTGACCATTCTTGTCTGCATTGATGCATGTACTGTAAAATTCTCGGTTGATAAAAGACAGTGATTCATATTTATTTGAGCAGCCAATATCTTTATAACAGTCGACCAGGATCCGCACAAAAGTTACACATAGTATGAATGTATGATGCACATGGTCTAGGGATGAGTCACCGAGGCAGCACATAGAGTTTCTAGAGCAGCGAGGAATAGCCGGTGTGAGCCACCACAGCCTCCTGTTTTCCAAGACAGAGGTCTTGAATATCCTGAATATCCGGTATGATGCACATGTGCTCCTGAATATCCTGAAGATACATACACATGTAACCTTATCAGCCACTGTTTATATCCTCAATCCATGACCGATGAACAGCGGTGCAATCAGGATCAAAATGTTACCCTCTGGTTGAAGTAGCGTGTTTGTTCTTTCTGCTCAGTGGCCGTCCTAAACAAACCCCACTTGAAGACCTGGAAAAATTAATTATGTGACTCAAGGAATTCAAGCTTCGGATGTTCAGATATCATATGAAGAACAATAGTGGAGTAAAATATTCCAGATCGTATTCAAACCTGCATTCTATATATCTTTACTTCAACGGTTCCAGCTGTCATCAAGCGATATACAATCACATCTTTTGTTTGTCCAATTCGATAAGCACGATCGACACTCTGATTGTCCACTCTATGAATGCGAAGATTGTGTTAAAAGTAAGAGAACTTGCATCCTATAAAACAAAAAGAAATTAATGTACTCGATCAGGACGAGTCAAGGTTGTCGTACCTTGGATTCCAAGCAGGGTCGACTACTATGACACGATCTGCCTTGGTGAGTGTAAGTCCAAGACCACCGACTTTGGTAGCCAATAAAAATATTGCAGTTCCAAAAACCTGCCTGGAAATCCTGAAGATGCAATTGCGGAAACTAAAGAAACATATCATATACCCCCTCTGTCCAAAAATAAGTTTCGTGGTTTTAGTTCAAATAAATTTGAACTAAAATCACGACACTTATTTTGGGACGGAGGTAGTATAATCGAGTCCATTATCACATCATAACAAAAAGGTGAAATAGGAATAGTAACCTTCACAATCCTTTCCCTCTCTGAAATCTTGGTAGTACCATCGATGTGACAAAACTTGTAGCCCTCTACTGATATAACTTGTTGTCGCAAGAACCGAGTGTTACGATACAGGATGTAGGTAAGCATCATCATTTCAGAAATGAAATAAGCATTGCATAAAAAACATAAAAAAATACGAAAGTATGCTTTTGCTCCCGAGCTAAAATGAGCTCGGGCGAACAGTAAATTCGAAAAAAATGAAAAAAAAGGTCACAAAATTCCGATTTTTTTGTGATAAACGTTAACAAATGTTTTAAGAGCCTGCAAATTTTCACTTTAAAATGACATTCATGGAAGTCGCAGCAAAAAAAAAATAGTACTTCAAAATGCTTTTGAAAAAGGCTAAAGCCTTTTGAAGCATCGATTTTTTTTTGCTGCGACTTCCACAAATGTCTTTTCATGATGAAATTTTGCAAGCACTTAGAAATTTTGTCAATGTTTCTCAGAAAAAAAACAGTTTTTTTTATTTTAGTAAAATTGTTTATGATTTTACTGCTCAGGCAGGCTCATTTGAGATCGGGCTCAGAATAGTTGCGTCCAACAAAATATGACTTCCTCCATCCGGAATTACTTGTCGGTCAAATGGATGTATATAGCACTAAAATATGTCTAGATACATCCGAACAGAGGAAGTATTACAAAACAGCGCTTTTGATTATCACATATCACAACACGACATGAACTCTAGGCAAACATGAGAACTGGCATAATCACAAGAACAAACCTGAACAAGTTTTAGCATTTTGCTAATATGAGAAAAAATTAGAACATGGTGTCCCTCTTCAAGAAGATTTCGCTGCAACAGATAGTAGCCACATTTACTTAATTTAGATAAACAAATATGCATTACATTGCTGAGAACTAATATGGGCATGCATCAAAGAATTCTTACCAACAAGGACATGATGAAAGATAATTTGCATGAGACTTCCTGCCCAACTTGCAGTGCATCGTCGTCGTCATCGTCATCGTAGGACATACCAGCAAGGTTCAGGGCCATTTTTTCAAGCCTCACCATATCATGATCATTTAATTTTGGGTTCATGTCTTCCATGCCTTCCAAGATGCCCTCAGCGGCTATCTTTGTCAATATTAGTGGGTGATCACATATTTTCTTCAATATCTATTGAAGAACAGGAAGAAACATGAAATAAGAAGGATCTCACAGAGGAACAAGCACGTAAACAATGATAAAGTAAGGCTATACAAGTAACAAATGCATCCTGTCATATAAATATATATTATCCCGTTTAATTTCTAGGTGTATTTTGGTAGAGAAAACAATCAGTAGAAAGGTGTATTTTCATATGAATACGGGTACATTTTTGACAGTAAAGATTGGTGGAAAGAAATGGTTTTGAAGTTGATGCTTACCGTGATGTGAGGCAAGGGAGGTCACATTGTATTAAGTATATCACTCTTCAGAAAAGCTTCATATAGTTGCCTCTGCACAGAAAAGAAAGATAAATTGAATCATTGTCATATGCACAAAATCACTCAACCTGTTTTTGCATCAATGATACAAAGTTTGTACCTGGCAATCTGTTAATTTCAACCAGATAATTAGCTCATTCTTCTTTGCAAGTGTTTTCCCATTTTTCGAGCCAATATCAAGGGACACTTCACCTTTCATACGACGCAAAAAGTAGGGTTTTATCCGTTCTCCTTATTTCTGTGATGTTCGAAACAGGACAGCACATATCATGACTTGTTTAGTATAACCAGCTTCAAGTAGTAATTCAGAAGGACAAGTAACATTTCTGAATAAAATAGTAATAACAAAAAGTAATGTTGTTTTAAATAATTGAATGTAATGTGAATGCACATGTTGGAATATATCAAGCGTCATGAGATTATACAGTTATGTTGAACATTGCATTTTCATGACAACGCATGTCTATCGTCTATCACGGTGCTCCTCTTTTTTGAAAAAAAAAACATATTTAGGAGTTTCAAAAAATTCAAAAACAATTATGTCGAAAATTGTATGTGTTCACTACGGAACGTTGGAAATTTGTTTTGAAAGAATGTAATTTGTAAGCTGAGCGAAAAACCAAATTACGGCCCAAAAACAAACAAAAGCGGCCCATTTGAAAATATATATTTGTTTTTTCTGTACGTCACGTGTGAAGTAAAATGTAATAATTTTTTGCACATATCACTGGTAGAAAACGAGCCATTAGTCCCAGTTCCTGAGGCCCTTTAGTCCCGGTTCAGCAACTGGGACAAAACGATCGGGACTAATGCCCTCCACTTTTAGGCCCGGTCCTGTTACGAACCGGGACCAAAGGTGCTCCACGTGGCCGCTGTGCGGCGCCGAGGCAGGAGGACCTTTAGTCCCGGTTTGTAACACGAACCGGGACAATAAGGCGCTGTTTTTTTTTTGGAGAGGCCGTGTTTCATTTTTTTTTTCATTTTCTTTTATATTTATATTGTATTTTCACGCGGTTACACATATTAATATACAACATCATCAGTACTTATTATGGAAAAAACATCTAACATCGGTACAAATTGACGCAACATCGTATTTTCCTCTAATTCAACTTGGTCTATTGGATCCATCTAATTTGTACTCGTATATGTCATATAACAAGTCATCATCATCATCTTAATCAACTCTTCATCATTCAACATCCAACAACTCATCATCATCTTAATCAACGATCCTCATTATTGTAGTTATCACAAGGTTGAAACACTAACTACTGCTAGATAAAAAAACATAATAAAGGCGAACTCCTTCATCTCCCTATTGAAGAACACAGATCAACCTATCTCCAACTTGTGGGATGCGCAAGTATTCCTCTCCAAATGGTAGCGTCAATGCTTGTATTGCATTTCTCCATCCTGTGATTTTCAGGGTTTCTTCACTTTGAGATATCCTATAGTTACCACTGTAATTAATCAGGAGTGGCCGTAAGCTAACCATTTGCAAATCACCATTTTTGAACATCCATCTAGGCACGGTCTCTGGGGGAGTACCTATTGAAAAACATTAGTAATAATAACATAGTTAGCAAACTAGTTTTGCTTAAGAACAATGTATATATGAAAAAGATGGACTAGTGATGCAATGGTAAAAAAATTCTTACAAAGTTGTTTGAAGTGATGTTATGATGGTTCAACTTGTGCACTAGTGGCACATATCCATTATAAATGTTGCCAGTCCGGTAATGTTTAGCATGATCCTCAACATCATGAATAAATAAGATGAGATGATTTATCTCCGAACAAGTAAGTTTGGAGTCATGACTGTAGTACGTCTGATCTATTATCTGTCGGGTAGTTCTTGTAGCACGAAAATAAGCTGATAATTAAAAATAAAGAAATTTAGTCGGGATGAGTACCAAATACTTTTCAATAATCAATATAAAGTACCTAACAAATTTGTTGACAAACGCACCTGGAGGTAGCACCGGAATCAAGTCATCCTCCGCATGCACTCAAATATCTATATTATTATCACGGACATCGTCATTACCAAGATCGAAGGTAATGTTCATGTCCTCATCCAACCCATACGCATTGCAAAATGCTCTCCAATTAGAACAACCAAAATATGTGTGATCTTCGTTACTTTTCACCTTAACAACAAAAGTGTAATGCTCCGTTCTTAGGTGAGCTATCTTAGGCTCTGTACTACCCTTCTCTTTGAAATGGAACTTGTCCAAGACAGCAAATCTTGCATGACAGGGAACGCACTAGTCGAATTGTACAAAAGAAAATTAAAGGTTAATTAAAGCAAAAAAGCACACGTCATACTTCATTAACAAAAAATACAAGTCGTCTTTACATACCGTAATAATACTAAATTCTTTTGTTAGCTTGACAGTGAACGACCTATCGTTGTCCAAGTGAGGATAAATGTTGCATATACCCCTGTCATCCCAGCACAAAGGGCACTGAGGGATCCTATCGTTGTCAGACGACGTCGACATTTCCTGTGTTCATGATTCTAAGATTAAAAATCGACGGCAAAAGTTTTAAGCAAGATCATCATATAATATTACTAATACATATGATATCACCGGCGATCGTCGGGGACTCTTCATATAATATTATCATATAATATCACTAATACATCTCGAATAATCCAGTTAATGAAGCATCGAATATTATCACTAATACAACTCGAATATTATCATATAATATCATTAATTAATACAGATCGAGTTGACGTCTCACGGCGCACACGGTGGACACCCAAAGCGAAGGAACCATCACCGGATCATAGCTCGGGTGAGATCCCTGAATAACCTGCCAGGTATTGGAGAACATGGCGTCCAACGCAGCCATGTAGCGACGGACGTGCTCGTCCTCCTCCCTGACACGGCGACGTACCACCTCTGCGGGGGCCGGCTCCCTCCGCACTGATAGTGGCCCATGCGACCACCACCAAAGAAGCTCTGGGTCGACGACGAGACCCGAATTTCTCACCAAGGTGCGCGCCCCGGAAGGTAGCACCTCCCAGTGCCAGCCCGGTGGAGCCCAGTCCCGGACATGGCGCCTCTCAAACTGGTTGTCGGCGCCGAGCCGACGACGAGGATGCGGGATTGGCATCGTCAACGAGAACAAATTGTGGCTATAGAAAATATCATTTTATTTAACAACAATAACAACAATACCATATTTAATTTTTGTGGCAAAAGAGAGAGATTTCCTTTAGAGCCCTTTGGTTCATAGGAATGCACTCCTCCCTACATAAGTTCTATGCACCAAAATGACACATCTTTTTCTAATCCTACTCATAGGATTTGAGATGCATGTCATCTCATTTCCTACAAATTAATTTCCTATATATTCCTATGATAATCCTATCCTATGAATCAAAAGGAGGCCTAATTAAGGTATGATTTTTTTTTATATATCCTATGAAACAAATTTCCTATATATTCCTATGATAATACTATCCTATAATCCTATCCTATGAAACAAATTTCCTATATATTCCTCCAAATTTGAGATGCTAGCTATATATATCCTATGAACCAAATTATGAGACTCTAAATATATATATAACAACAATCCTAGCTAGCTATTCATGGAGATTGGATCCCACGCTGCCACTGCTTCGGTCGGCGATGGATGCGGGCGACGATGGTGACCGCTGGGGGGGGGGAGGGGGAACAGGAGGAGGGGAACGACGGTGTGGCCGGTGGCTCACCTAGGAGGAGGAGGAGGGGAACGGCGGTGTGGCCGGCGGCTCACCTAGGAGGAGGAGGAGGGGGAGCGGGCTCGGGGCGGCGTCGGGGGCGGCGACGGGGACGGCGTCGAGGAGCGGGCTCGGGGAGGCGACGGCGAGGTTCGGCAGCCTGGCGGCGTCGAGGTGGTCTGCGGCGCCGTCGGGGGAGATGGAGATCGAAAACTGCAGATGGCTTTTGGTCCTACTTATATACCCCACCCTTTAGTCCCGGTTGGTGGCTCCAACCGGGACTAAATGTCCCCCTTTAGTCCTGGTTCGGGCCACCAACCGGGACTAAAGGTGAATTTTCACCAGGCGAAAGGGCGGGAAGCCCAGACCTTTAGTCCCGGTTGGTGGCTCCAACCGAGACTGAAGGGGGGCATTAGCCCCGGTTGGAGCCACCAACCGGGACTAAAGGTCTCTGCTTCCCGCAGCCACAAGTTTAGTCCCACGTCGCTAGTCGAGAGGGGCTCGTAGTGGTTTATAAGCGCTGCTGCCGCTGCACTCTCGAGCTCCTCTCTAATGCAGGCAGTACATGTCTATCTGACGCCCTATTGGGCCTACTAGCACTACGGGCCTGCATCCTGGCCCATTTCTAAGGTTTCTAGTCGTATGCAGGCCGTGGTGCCTAGTAGGCGGGCCTTTTTTTTATTTTTTGCATATATTATGTTTTAAAAAATTTAATGTTATTTTTTGCATATGTTATTTTTAGTTATATAATTTTAGTTGCATAAATTTTATATAATTTTAGTTGCATAAGTTTTATTTTTTATTGATTCTTTTTAGTTGATTCCTTTTGCTATTAGAGTTTTATAAAAGCTTTTTAGTTTCTATTAAAGCTTGTAACAAAATATACTTTATGAAAATTCTTTTTACTATTAAAGTTTTTAACAAGTAAATACTTTGATAATTTTAGTTAATATTATTTTGATTCTTTTTGCTACTGAAGAATATTATATTTAATTGATTCTTTTTAGTTCATTCTTTGTGCTATTACAGTTTTATAAAAGCTTTTTAGTTCATTCTTTTTGCTATTAGAGTTTTATAAAAGCTTTTTAGTTCATTCTTTCTGCTATTAGAGTTTTATAAAAGCTTTTTAGTTCATTCTTTTTGCTATTAGTTCATTCTTTGAGCTAAATGACCCTGAAATTGAAAAGCACTGCAAATAAACTCTGAAATGGTTGAAAGTTGTCATGGTATCATAATTTCACCCACGTAGCATGTGCTAAAAAGTTGAGAGGGTTACGGGAAAAACCGGATGCACTTCGTGTACAAACTGGACAATCTCTTTCGAAGTATAAGAGTTTCGGACGAAAACTCGTCTATTACAAAGGGATTTCATTTTTGAAAATATATTTTAACTCAAGACTTTTTCTGCATTCAATATGCACCATTCAAAGCCACATCATGACTTTTCAAACCTTTTCTGACTTCATTTGCTATTTTTCATGCATTTCGTGATTTATTTTGAGCTAAAATGACCCTAAAATTGAAAAGCACTCCAAATGAACTCTGAAATGGTTGAAAGTTGGCGTGGTATCATAATTTCACCCAAATAGCATGTGCTAAAAAGTTGAGAGGGTTACGAACAAACCGGATGCACTTCGTGTACAAACTGGACAATCTCTTTCGAAGTATAAGGGTTTCGGACGAAAACTCGTCTATTACAAAGGGATTACATTTTTTAAACATATTTTAACTCAAGACTTTTTCTGCATTCAATATGCACCATTCAAAGCCAAATCATCACTTTTCAACCCTTTTCTGGCTTCATTTGCTATTTTTCATGCATTTCATGATTTATTTTGAACTAAAATGACCCTGAAATTGAAAATCACTGCAAATGAACACTGAAATTGTTGAAAGTTGGCATGGTATCATAATTTCACCCACATAGAATGTGCTAAAAAGTTGAGAGGGTTACGGGAAAAACCGGTTGCACTTCGTGTACAAAATGAACAATCTCTTTCGAATTATAAGGGTTTCAGACGAAAACTCGTCTATTACAAAGGGATTTCATTTTTAAACATATTTTAACTCAAGACTTTTTCTTCATTCAATATGCATCATTCAAAGCCACATCATCACTTTTCAACCCTTTTCTGACTTCATTTGCTATTTTTCATGCATTTCATGATTTATTTTGAGCTAAAATGACCCTGAAATTGAAAAGCACTGCAAATGAACTGTGAAATGGTTGAAAGTTGGCATGGTATCATAATTTCACCCACATAGCATGTGCTAAAAAGTTGAGAGGGTTACGAGAAAAACCGGATGCACTTCGTGTACAAACTGGACAATCTCTTTCGAAGTATAAGGGTTTCGAACGAAAACTCGTCTATTACAAAGGGATTACATTTTTTAAAACATATTTTAACTCAAGACTTTTTCAGCATTCAATATGCACCATTCAAAGCCATATCATCACTTTTCAACCCTTTTCTGACTTCATTTGCTATTTTTCATGCATTTCATGATTTATTTTGAGCTAAAATGACCCTAAAATTGAAAAGCACTGCAAATGAACTCTGAAATGGTTGAAAGTTGGCATGATATCATAATTTCACGCACATAGCATGTGCTAAAGATTTGATAGGGTTACGGGAAAAACCGGATGCACTTCGTGTACAAAATGGACAATCTCTTTCGAAGTATAAGGGTTTCAGACGAAAACTCGTCTATTACAAAGGGATTTCATTTTTTTTAAACATATTTTAACTCAAGAATTTTTCTGCATTCAATATGCACCATTCAAAGCCACATCCTCACTTTTCAACCCTTTTCTGACTTCATTTGCTATTTTTCATGCATTTCATGATTTATTTTGAGCTAAAATGACCCTGAAATTGAAAAGCACTGCAAATGAACTCTGAAATGGTTGAAAGTTGGCATGGTATCATAATTTTACCCACATAGCATGTGCTAAAAACTCGTCTATTACAAAAGAATTTCATTTCTTCACATGTAACTGCAGTGGTATTCTAGATAAAAGTCATCATCAGAATAGTTGTGGAGAGAAAGTCTTCACTTTTTCTTCGCGTGTGTCCCTTGCTTATTGCGCCGTAACCATGGATAATCTTCATCGTTTAACAAGATGTTTCATGAAACTTTGAAGGGAGGAATTTCATGAAACTTTTCATAATCTTCAGACATGTCTGTCTTGCCCTCCACTCCCACGATGTTTCTTTTTCCTGAAAGAACTATGTGTCGCTTTGGCTCATCGTTTGATGTATCCGCTTCCTTATCTTTTTTTTCTCGGTTTGGTACACATGTCCTTCACATAGAAAACCTGCGCCACATCATTGGATAGTACGAATGGTTCGTCTGTGTACCCAAGATTGTTGAGATCCACTGTTGTCATTCCGTACTGCGGGTCTAACTGTACCCCGCCTCCTGACAGATTGACCCATTTGCACCGAAACAATGTGACCTTAAATTCATGTCCATAGTCAAGTTTCCATATCTCCTCTATGTAACCATAATATGTGTCCTTTGCCCTATTGGTGATTGTTGCATCAAAGCGGACACCACTATTTTGGTTGGTGCTCTTTTTATCTTGGGCGATCGTGTAAAATGTATTACCATTTATCTCGTACCCTTGGTAAGTCAATACAGTCGAAGATGGTGTCCTGGCCAACAAGTACAGGTCATATCCAACAGTGTTGTTACGCATGAGATGCATTTGCAACCAACCGTCGAAAGTCCCGATGTGTTCACGTGTAATCCAGTCGTCAGACTGCTCCGAGTGTGTCCAGTGTAGAATATTCTTCTGTTCATTCATATACGGGGCCACCAAGGTAGAATTCTGTAGAACTGTGTAGTGTGCTTGCGCCCAAGAATGCCCATCCCTACATATTATTGATTTCGCTCCTAGCGTGCCTTTTCCACTCAGTCTCCCCTCATACCGCGATTTAGGGACACCAATCGGCTGAAGGTAAGGAAAAAAGTCAACACAAAACCCAATGACCTCCTCTGTTTGATGGCCCGTGGAGATGCTTCCTTCTAGCCTAGCACGATTACGAACATATTTCTTCAAGACTCCCATGAACCTCTCAAAGGGGAACATATTGTGTAGAAATACAGGACCCAGAATGGCAATCTGGTCCACTAGATGAACTAAGACGTGAGTCATGATATTGAAGAAGGATGGTGGGAACACCAACTCGAAGCTGACAAGACATTGCACCAAATCATTCCGTAAGATTGGTAGGATTTCTGGATCGATTACCTTCTAAGAGATTGCATTGAGGAATGCACATAGCTTCACAATGGCTAATCGAACGTTTTTCGGTAGAAGCCCCCTCAATGCAACCGGAAGTAGTTGTGTCATAATCACGTGGCAGTCATGAGACTTTAGGTTCTGCAATTTTTTTCTCTGCCATGTTTATTATTCCCTTTATATTCGACGAGAAGCTAGACGGGACCTTCATACTGAGCAGGCATTCAAAGAAGATTTCCTTCTCTTCTTTGGTAAGAGCGTAGCTGGCAGGACCTTGATACTGCTTTGGATGCATGCCGTCGTTTTCGTGCACACGTTGCTGGTCCTCCCGTGCCTCTGGTGTATCTTTTGTCTTCCCATACACGCCCAAGAAGCCTAGCAGGTTCACGCAAAGATTCTTCGTCGCGTGCATCACGTCGATTGCAGAGCGCACCTCTAGGTCTTTCCAATAGGGTAGGTCCCAAAATATAGATTTCTTCTTCCACATGGGTGCGCGTCCCTCAGCGTCAGTCGGAATAGATTGTCCGCCAGGACCCTTTCCAAAGATTACTTTTAAATCCTTGACCATATCAAGTATGTCATCACCAGTACGGAGGACGAGCTTCTTCTGGTGATCTGCCTCACCGTTGAAATGCTTGCCTTTCTTTCTTAAGGCATGCTTGGTCGGAAGAAATCGACGATGTCCTAGGTACACATTCTTCTTGCATCTGTCCAAATATATACTTTGGGTATCATCTAAACAGTGCGTGCATGCGTTGTATCCCTTGTTTGTCTGTCCTGAAAGATTACTAAGAGCAGGCCAATCATTGATGGTTACAAACAGCAACGCTCGTAGGTCAAATTCCTCTTGTTCATGCTCATCCCACACACGTACACCTTTTCCATTCCATAGTTGTAAAAGTTCTTCAACTAATGGCCTTAGGTACACATCAATGTCGTTGCCGGGTTGCTTAGGGCCTTGGATGAGCACTGGCATCATAATGAACTTCCGCTTCATGCACAACCAAGGAGGAAGGTTATAGATGCATAGAGTCACGGGCCAGGTGCTATGATTGCTTCTCTGCTCCCCAAAAGGATTAATGCCATCCGCACTTAAACCAAACCATACGTTCCTTGCGTCACCTGCAAAGTCCTCCCACTTTCTCTCGATTTTTCTCCACTGCGACCCGTCAGCGGGTGCTCTCAACTTCCCGTCTTTCTTACGGTTTTTTCTGTGCCATTGCAACAACTTGACATGCTCTTTGTTTCTGAACAGACGTTTCAACCGTGGTATTATAGGAGCATACCACATCACCTTGGCAGGAACCCTCTTCCTAGGGCGCTCGCCGTCAACATCACCAGGGTCATCTCGTCTGATCTTATACCGCAATGCACTGCATACCGGGCATGCGTTCAATTCCTCGTACTCACCGCGGTAGAGGATGCAGTCATTAGGGCATGCATGTATCTTATGTACCTCTAATCCTAGAGGGCAGAGAATCTTCTTTGCTCCGTACGTAGTGTCAGGCAATTCGTTATCCTTTGGAAGCTTATTCTTCATTATTTTCAGTAACTTTTCAAATCCCTTGTCAGATAAACCATTCTCTGCCTTCCATTGCAGCAATTCTAGTGTGGTACCGAGCTTTGTGTTGCCATCTTCGCACTTTGGATACAACCCTTTTTTATGATCCTCTAACATGCGATCGAACTTCAACTTCTCCCTTTCACTTTCGCATTCTCTCTGTGCATCAACAATGACCCAGCGAAGATCATCATCGGGCACATCTGGTGCCTCTTGATCTTCAGCCTCCCCCATTGCAGTATCACAGTATTCAGGGTACATAGGACGATAGCTGTCATCATCCTCTTCTTCTTCGTTGTCTTCCATCATAAGCCCTCTTTCTCCGTGCTTGGTCCAAACATTATAGTGTGGCATGAAACCCTTCTCAAGCAGGTGGAAGTGAAGGGTTTTAGAGTTGGAATAATCCTTCGTATTCTCACAGACAGTACATGGACAATACATAAAACCATTTTGCTTGTTTGCCTCAGCCACTTCGAGAAACTTATGCAGGCCCTCAATGTACTCGGAGGTGCGTCGGTCACCGTACATCCATTGCCGGTTCATCTGCGTGCATTATATAATTAAATGTATCAAAAACCATTACAGAACATCATGAATAGAGAAGTGATCAAATTAATACAAGTTCATCATCACATTAAAACCAAAATACACTCCTCCACTAAAACCCACAAACCACACTCTACTTCTAGAGCATTTGAAATGAGCTAAACTAGCAGTGAGAGATAAAACGATGAAGTCGTTAACCTTTTAGAACACTTGTGTAGTTGGTGCACCGCCAAACCTAAACAAATCTTGGGGAAAATGTAGCTTGGAGAGGAGAAAGCTTAAGTATGGCTACGGCATTTCATCGAACACCTCATGTGCATAGGAGGTGAGAACAAAGAGCAGCACACCTCCCACACGCCGGCCGGCCAAAAAACAGAAGAGTGAGCGGGCAGGGGTGAGCATATATATAGGCGTTGTATAAGTCCCGGTTGGTGGCTAGCACCGGGACTAAAGGGGCCTCTTTAGTCCCGGTTGGTGGCTAGCACCGGGACTAAAGGGGCCTCTTTAGTCCCGGTTGGTGGCTAGCACCGGGACTAAAGGGGCTGGGCCAGGAGCAAGGTCCTTTAGTCCCGGTTCGTGTCTGGAACCGGGACTAAAGGGGTCAGACGAACCGGGACTGGTTCCTGCCGAGGCCCGACCGGCGTCCTGGCCTCATGAACCGGGACTGATGCACCCATTAGTCCCGGTTCGTAACACGACCGGGACTGATGCAATATTCTGGCCCGTTTCAAAGCCCTGTTCTACTAGTGTATGTAGTATACATGTGTGTGTACGAAAAAAGATCAACATTTTTTTGCGTAGTAGATTTTTTTTAAACATGCATCAAGGTGCCCGAGCACCATTGGCATTTTTCGCTAGCAGCCTTGGTATTTCCATGCATGCTTTAGTGTTGTTTCATTAGTTGCATGTACTCCAAGTGCATGCTTATCATTTGCTGCACACACACGTGACAGAGGCGTTAAAGGTTCTGTAGCCATCAATTCTATTTTACACCATGCTTTGGTTCTAGACTAGAGAATTGACTATGGTTTTTAAAAATCCGAGGTAGTAGCTCACAACCACGAGAACGGAATTTAATTAAAATGGTCACAAGCTCACAGAAGAACCAAATAAATAGCAAGGGCTTGCTATCTCTCCAAGAACGACACGATCCTAACTATAACGTGCTCCTTCTTTGGGATCAAGACATAAAATAGGGAAAATGTGATAATAGTGCAAATACCTAAACAGGGGGAGAGCCGCTGCATCATCTTGGAAATCATCAAATTGTAGTTCTTGAACGGGTTGGAGTGGTAGTGACGTTGTTGTCTTTGGATGGCTTCCTGAAGAACTTGTAGCCAGTGATAGAAAGAAAGTCGGCCATAGATCAAATCATGCGAGCAGTACTAGACATCTAGCCAAAGGTCCTAGCATCATCTCTATCAAAGAACACACTCGCAAAGAACTGAAGTATAAGATCTTCATTGTAGGCCTTGTTGAATTGGAGGAATGGAATAAAATCCATCCTTGGGAGAGCCTTGTGCACATCTAGATAAAGCCGATTGTTGGTGTGCAAAAAATCAAGATCCAAGTCTTTGTGAGGTGCCAGCTTGTACTTACTTCTTCACCTCGAGAATCTCCACATATAACCGGTGTTGAAAGAAGTTGCAAAAGCGAGGGTCAACGCAGGGATCGATACCAGGAACATAGGGGTTATTCTGACTCTCAACATGGAAATCTGGCATGCTCATTTTATTAAGATCTACAACAGCTGTGGGATCATGATCTTCATCAAAGTCATGATCTTTTTCCTCAACCTCATCATCACGAGCCTCGATCATGCTCATCTTCCGGTAAAGCCATAATCGTAATCTTGGACATAGAGGTAAAGCCCTTCGGTTAGTCTTATCCCCATGTTCAACCCATCAAGTTGTAGGTATAAGAAGAGAGATGAGATCTTCCAGAGTATGTCCATTCAAGTTACTCAAAGTTGTATATAACTGAAGATGCGACTAATCTTGATCAATTTATACACTCTGCAGAGGTTTGTGTGCTTTACCCACGAGACCTAGTCAAACTATTCTGGTACTAAACGCAAGTGTACATTAGCCAGACAGCCCAAGACACGACGTTTGGTAAGCAGTAGCATGTGCCACCCATACAACCTACACATCTACATCTGCTGGTCCATCGGGCGGAGGTCCCATAACTTACTTGATCAAGACAGAGCTCATACGACTCACGGCTACACATGGAAGCTACCTAACTTGGAACCCATGCAATCCCTTTGAACCTGGGCGGTGGTACCAGCCTGCAACCTCTCGAAGACCCAAGCAAAGTGAATCCACTAAAATTAATCATTAATTAAATTGTTATTAAGTAGTCATTCAATATTGTAACTTGTCTACGAGTGTTGTCCTAACCCCGTTACTTCATAGCAGCTAAGCATTTCTACACGATGGTAACACGGAATAGGTCAAAGGAACCTAAGTTTTTGCTACTTGGTGTCAATGCGATAACATATCATAAACCTAAACTCATACACTATCATGGCATACTACGATGCATATCAAAATAGGGAAGTCATGATCAAAGTGAAACTTGCCTTGGTTGTTGATGTCACTGGTACACTCCTCACACTCACGGGGGTTGCAGTCGTCGCAATCTAAATGTTGAAATAACACATATAACATACACGAGAACAAAATTCATGCAAATGGAATACTTGCATGACTAGGAAATAGGAACCAATGGCACACATAGTAGTACTGTATTTGGTTTAGGTTAATGTACATTTGAATCATCTTCACATGGTGTATGTGTTAGGCTTCGGTTTAAATGGATTCAACTACAATTTGAAAGATGATTCAAATGTACACCAATTGAAGACGATTCAAATGTGCTTAAACCAAAAAACCAAATACACTACTGTTATGTGTGCTATTGGTTCTTATGTGTCAATCATGCAAGTATTCCCTCTGCATTAATCTTGTAACTATGTATGTTATATGTGTAATTTCAAAGTTTAGAGAGCGAGGGTTGCAACCCGTGTGAGTGTGAAGAGTGCACTAGTGACATCAACAACCAAGGCAAGTTTCACTTTGATCATGACTTCACTATTTTGAATATATGTTGTAGTATGCCATGATAGCGTGTGGGTTTAAGTTTACGCCATGCTATCGCATTGACACCGAGTAGCACAAACTTAGTTCCTTTACCATGTTCCTTGTAACCATCATATAGACAATGTTTAGTTGCAATGATATACTGGGGTTGGGACCACACTAGATGACAAGTTACTATATTTGGCTTACTACTTAATAACAACTTAATTAATGAAATATTTCGGCGGATTGGCTTTGATTGGGACTTCAAGAGGTTGTAGGCTGGGACCACCGCCAAGGTTCAAAGAGATTGTATGAGTTGAAAGTTAATTAGTTTTCATGTGTAACCGTGAGACATTATGGGATTTGTCTTGAACAAGTTACGAGAACCTGAACCGTTAGACCGTTAGATATAGGTGTGTAGGTTGGACTTGGTCTGTATTTGGATACGGGCTACTGCTTCTCAAAAATCCCGTCTTGGTCCACCTGACTACTCTACACTTGAGTTTAGTAGCAAAATGGTTCGACTAGGTCTCGCACGTAAAGTATAGAAACCTCTGCAGAGTGTATAAATTGATCATGATTAGTCGCGTCCTTGGTTATGGACAACTTTGAGCAACTTGGCCTAGAACTGTTTGGAAGATCTCATCATCTCTTTTTATACTAAGATTCGAAGGGATTGAACATGGGAATATGACTAAATGGAGAAACTTAATTTTCAAATTTAACCTTGTATTTTCCATGACTGGTATTCTGTTCTATTTCTAGGCTCATTAAAACTTATAGGTATAAATTACTCCCTTTTTTGTATTATGAGGCAAACAGCTACAGAAAAATCATGCAACTCAATCTATAACAGGCATCAAGAACCATGATTACCCAATTACTAATCAGACATGCGAAATTCAACATAAACTATTTCTAGATCTGGTGGTGGTCGAAAGGGTGCCCATCATCATTCTTTTTTGGACCGAATATGTAAGTAAATAGTGCAGTGACTTACTACAATAGTATGATTACACTCCAAGTTTGTCACAAGCCCACGACCCAAAGACTGCCGAAGTTCTTAATCTGTTGGCCCGCTGATCACAGACACAGAAGTACGGCCCGATAAACCTTAGTCAGAAAAGCTACCAGGCAACGTCGACCAAGTCACCTTCACCGAGATTAACGCAAAATCATTCTTTATTTCTTGATTATCATGCCCATGGGTTTTAGCCTTGAAAGAACAACAATGTTGGTGGTCGGAACTGGATGACAGTGCAGCAACCTTGAACTCCAAATCTATCAAAGAATTTTTTAACACAGCAACCACAGACCTCTTTAAGCCACATGATTCAGCAACCGTGCCATCAAAGAGCTGGATTTCCTCACTAAACCCACCGCTTAAACATCCGACAGACAAATTGAAACTGCTTTGCACTTCCGATATAAAAACCTCTATGGTCCCCTCAACTGCATATAAAAGACATGATAAAACTATGTCGACGGCACCACCATCGCCAGGGATGCGAAATGTGAATGGTTGATCCCATTTGCCTCCGGGGTCTATGATTGAGGCACCATCGATCAGTTGTATGTCATCTTTTTCTTCTTCACCTGCCTTGATCCTCATGTCATATTCAATTAGAGCACTATCCACCATATCTATCCCTCGCTTAGGGCCAGTCATGTTGATAAGAGAACCCTCCTCCACAACGATGGGATCATCCCTGCTAATATTGACGACATAATTAAGCAACGGGTCGATATCATCCCGCACCGTTATGTATCCATACAGCTCTACCGAGCCACCATCCACGGGAATTTCAGCCAACTCCACCGAGTAAAATTGCAGCATGCTAAAAGCAACATGGGTCATGCAGGTTCCATCGTGGACGACGCAATTCGCCGGATCCGACAATGCCATCGCCTCGAGCCGGGTCTCGTTACGGTCGGCAATGCGATACTGTCTCTTCCACCAAAGTAAATCCATGTCCATGTATATAGAGCCATCACGGTGTCTGCTTTGTAAGAGTACATCATTCACGGCGTATCCGTCCTCCTCGCTGACGAGGATCTCAACCGTGAGATCCTCGGCTTCGCTGCTCCGATCTTCGTCGCAACCGGTGATGTTAGCATTCTCGTTGCCCTGGGAAGAAATAGTAGTGGTAGTGACGTTACCGGAAGAGATGGGCAGTCGCATGCGTGGTTTACCAGACTCGTCATCGGCTCGTGCTCGACTGACGGCGGTGATGTTCCGAGATCCACGAGGGAATCGGGGAACACGACGAGCAGCAGGTGGAATGGGAGCCGCCACGAGCGAGGAAAATCGCCGCGCAAGGGCTGGTAGGAGCCAACAGCGAGCCATGGAAGAGAGGGGATCAGGCCGCGGCTCGCGAGGGAGGCCCAGCGGAAACCGAAGTCCCGATTCGTACGGGTTATGTGGACTTCTTTCTACGTTTTCCTTAAGAAGAAAATGCCTCGATCGATCTCCTCGTCGTAAAACAAATATCCAGACCCTGGTGCCGGTACCTTCCTCACCCCACCAAGCCAACCTCCATGGCCACCCCTCCGGAACTCCGCGACGGCTTGCTGGCTACACGGTATGGCTGCCGCCACCCCTCCATCTCGTTTTCGACACATGTTCGTGGTCTAGTCGCGATCGAGCTTAGAAGGAGATAAATTGGTTGTTTGCGGGGTTGCGGAGGGAGGGTTCTCATAATGGTTCGGACCCGACCCCCGACCGCGACCGCGACTGCGTCGCCCTTGCGGGCGACCGGCCGCGCCCCGCACCGCCCTCCGCGATCTCTCTCCTCTCACCTCTCCCTTCCCGTCGTCGTCGCCGGCGCCTGCCGCGGGCCTGGCCCGGGTGACTCTGGTGGCGGCGGCCCCTGGCCTTTCCCCTCCGGTGGTTCCTCCGGCGCGGGGTGGAGCGGCTCCGGGCGGTGCCCCTAGGCGGTGGCGGCCCTACATGGTGGCGGGTGTTCCTGGCACGGGCGAGGGCGGACTCTGGGCGGTGGCGGTGTCGTTGGCAACGGGGTGATGCGGCGGCGCGAGCTGACGGCGCACGCCCGGCCCAGATCTGGGCCCTTTGGGCCCCATCTAGGTTTGGGCGGGCTGGCGGCAGGGCGTGGCGACGGCGTGGCTCTCGGGAGGAGGTGGTGGTGCGCCAGGCTGGTGGAGGGTGGCGGCTCGGTTGCCGGCTGTGGGATCACTAGAAGAGGCGTCTAGAGGGAAGGGGAGAATAGACCACTTGACAAATTAAAAATCTAACCTTTTCCCAAGTTAATTGGTTCGCGGATTTTAGCAATTCTAACAAGTCTAATGCACCCTACACATGCTAGTCAACAAGTATGGCAGCGGAAAGTAAAGACAAGCATATGTAAGAGAGTAGAGATAGGAAGATCAGGCAGCAGGGCTGTCAAACTCCACGTCATCCAACGATGACCTTGGAGGTGGCAGTGGTGTGCCAAGGGGTGGCGACAACCCCTGGGTAGGGTGTGGGCCGCGAGCTACACCATCGGCGGCAAGAAGCAGAACCAACACTGGCGGTGGATGCGACTGTGGATGTGATGGCCGTGGATGCGGCGACGGTTGATGGGTAGGGCACCAGGACTGGCGAAGAAGCCAGAAGCTAGGCAACAACGGTAAGGGCAACGAGGCCGGGGAGGCCGAACTCGTTTGAGGGGGGACTACATGTGTGCCACCGACTGGTCGGCCAAGGGAGGACAAGGGGAGGACACAGCAGCCGTCCGTGGCGTGTATGCTTGGACACAAACCCGACCCAAATTTGGCCTGGAAACGAGTTAAAGCGGACATGAAAACGGACATCCATCAATTTGCATCGGGAGCGTTGGGCTTTTTTTTATGTTCGCGTAGATCCAAACAGGCACGGGACGAACAAAATGCGTCGGCCGTTGGAGATGCCCTTACGGGTTTGAGAGTGAGTGTTGGAGATGCCCTTAGATCAACTCCAACCACCCGACCGAAACAGATAGAAGATTTGTTCGCCTTTTGTCCGTTTGGACTGCCAAACGGACAGGAATCCGGCCCATGTCCGCCCTCTACTGGTCGTAGCTTCCAACGGGGTGACCCGTTTGGTCCACCATGTCTATGTTTTTCAATAATCAAGATTGACATTTTTTCATCAAACATAGCAAATATATTTAGAAAAATATAGCACTTTTTTGCATAGTATCATATATGCCAAACAACACTGCACAGAAAGAATCGCTAGCCCCACACGTGCCCATAGTTCATGAAAAACAAAAAGATCACGCATCTCGCTCCGTCATGAGCTTTTGCTTCCCCTCAAACCAAGCCCTTTTTTTGGGTTCGTCTTGCTCAAGTCGGACGCCATGATCTCCACTTCCTTGGAGATTATAGTGAGCTCAACCTCCTTTTGCTTCACGTCCACTTCCCTGGCTCTTGACTGGGCATTTTCCTCATCGATCATGAGCTTCTTCTCTTGAAGGTCAAAGAAGTTCTTCATGGCCTCCTCTTTCTCTCTGTGTTTATTCTCTTCCCTCTTCTAACTTGACACATTTTTTTGGATTACGAACCCCTTCAAAGTTTTTTAAAAGGCCACGACGAGGACAGGGGCGGCCAAACGGGGGTGGGTTCGTCGTCCATGGCTCTAGGGAGACGGGAGGATTTGGGGAGAGGAAGGGTGGGAGTGGAAATGGTGCGCCACCGACATACGGGCCAGGGAAGGACAAGGGAAGGACGCGCCGGGCGTCCATGGCGCGTCCGTGCGGACTCAAATTCAAATCAAATTTGGGCTAAAAATGGATCGAAGTGGGCATGAAAATGGATTTCCATCCGTTTGCATCGTTGCGTTTGGCATATTATTTGTACGTGCGGGCCCAAATGGGCCAAGGGGGCGATAGTTGGCCTTTGGAGTTGCCCTTAGCGTTTGTTTGTTGTGTTGCAGATGTTCTTAGGGCATGTTTGGTATCTTACATGAGGCCCAATCAAGACCGTTGTATGCAACATCTTTTTGTGTCTGGCTGTTTGATTATACGCAAACATTGATGGGCTGCATGACACGGTTCTTAAAGCACTTATGTGCCTGCATCACTAGAACTGCCAGTTCGGCAGTTTTCAGCGAAAGAGGCCCGAGCGATGCTCTAGAGTGCACGTGGGTGGCTCTGGCAGTACGTGTATGCACATGGTTTGTGGTAATCACCTCATTAATCTGGCAGTACGTGATAAGTTGTACACGAGGTTGGGGAAGATGGTAAGGACGGGTCGGCGCTACACGTGCTCCTCGCGCTCGAGGCCGGTGCCGACGACCTGCTCGCCGGCGACCCTGAGTTGCACCCGCTCTGCCACAGGCTCACCACGGCCGACGCCGCGCGGCTCGTCTCCGACGCCCTCGCCATCTTGCACATCGTCGCCTGGTCGTGGCCGCAGTGTCAGGGCGCGGCTGTAGAGGGGCAGTGGACGCGGACACGCGATCGTTCCTTGTCGGGCTCGTCCCATGCGGCGGCGGTGACCCGCAAGCGCGGCGCGGCGTGTCCTACGGGGCGTCGTCTCGGACGTCGCGACGCTCTCGAAGACGATGGGGCGCGGGGCCATGGGCGCCGCCGACGTCGGGACAGTATCGGCGGAGGTAGCGCGCTGGCTGTTGTTCTGTTGCTGCTTGCTGGCGAACATGGCCTGGATCTTGTAGACGCGGATGGCTTTGGGGTGGTATCGGCGAAGGTGGCGTGCTTGTGGGCCATGCAGACGTGGATGGCCTGGATCTTGGCGTCCCCCGCGTCGCCTACTACGGCCGACGCGAGGTGCTCGACGCGCTCCTCGCTGAGGGCCTCATCATGCGCCTCCTCTATCTCCATCGCACCATACAGACGGGATGGATGAGGACGAGAACCCGATGTCGGCGAGTGGGGTGGCTCGTTTTACGGTGAAGGTGAAGGCCGGGCAGGGGCTGCGGCCGCGGGAGAAGCACACGACGAAGTTGGAGACTTTTCGGCGCGCGCGGGAGGCGGCCGTTTCCCATGCGGAGGAGGCCGCCATGCTGGCTGAGGTGCTCTGATTTAAGTGTAATTGTTAACTCCTAATCACCATGCGAGCAAACAACGAAACACTGGAAGAAAATTGTTTTCATGATACAGAGACTTCGTATGCAGTCAACTAAACAACAACGCAAACGCTGTATTTACCATGTATTTCCTCGACCAGCCTTCACTCAGCTTGGCTCGTTTTATCTATGCAACCACCGAAATCGTTGCAGGTAACTTAAGTACTCTGGCGGTCTCGTTTTCGGTTTCGGAGAACTGTGCTGACCCCGGAACCACAATCAAATTCTAGCACGTACTCGGTTGTGGGTACATGCTACGTTGATGATAGTTTCCCTACCCGCAAAAAAGAAAAGAAAAAAGATGATAGTTTCCCTGGTATATACGTGCGTGCACCGGCAAGAGTTCAAAGTCCATGTCCGATTACCGAAAAAGGCTTTCGCCCCGCTTTATATATAAAGCAAAGATCAACAGCACCCGGTACAACGCACACCCCCACAACAAACACGCACACACCCAAGGCAGGATACATAGGCGCTGAGCGCAGCAACACCATCCCTAGCACTACGCGAAGAGGTGAAGCCGCATATGACGAACCGTGGGCTCCAAGGCGGCGCCTTCAGGAAGGGGACGACACCGGAGTGCCGCCACCACCCGATCCGAGGATCAAAGTTTCCTCTGGAGCAACACGACGGGCAATGAGAGCCGTGACGACGCCTTCAGGAAGGGAACGAGCTTCGCCGCCGCCGGTCCGTCCGAAGATAGAGCAGGTTTTCACCCCGACCACCATTCACCGCCACCGAACGCCACACCCCGGCTACCACGCCGCCCGCACGCCCGTGGCAACCGGGCAGCACCAAGCCACGGGCTCTGCCCAAGAACCTCGCGGACCCACCACCAGGGCCGCCGCCCCGGCATCCAAGACCTTGACACCACCTCACCCGAGATCCGCCGCTACCCCAACCAAAGACACGAGTAGAAAGGACCCGCCTTTCGCACCCCTGGGCTGCCCCCAGTGCCGAGACCCAATAGGCCGGCCAAAACTGGCCTCCATCGCCCCGTCCAGCGGCACCGGGCGCGAGACGAGCTCGGTCCTGCTGCCGGGCGCGAGACGAGCATGGTCCTGCTGCCGGGCGCGAGACGAGCTCGGTCCTGCTGCCGGGCGCGAGACAAGGTCAGTCCTGCTGCCGTGCGCGTGACGAGCTCGGTCCTGCTGCCGGGTGCGAGACGAGTGATGTACCGCAGCTGGGGGAGGGCCAACCATCGACGAAGATAGCGGACGGACGACCGAGAAGAAGGATCGAAGGTCGACACAGGCCGTACACCGACGGGCCGACACCGGAGAAGTCCAGCCGCCGCCGTGAACGACCCAAACCACCGCCAGGAGCCACCACCACGCCGTGGCAGCCCACATCCACGCCGGGACCCCTAGGGGGAGCCCCGCGCCGCCCTACCGACCCGCACCCTGGATGAGGACAGCCCAGCCGCAGACGCCGCCGGCCACCCCACCATGGCACGCCTCCACTCCAGCCACCTCCAGCACCCAGGGACCGCCAGAGACGACCGGACCACGCCGCCGCAGCCCGCACCGCCTGCCGGAAAGGCTGCGCCAGATCCGGCCGGCATGCATCGCCACCACCGCCACCACTCGCCGGAGCCACCCCCTGCTGCGCCGCCTCCCCACCAGCCGCAGGTCACGGCAGGGGAGCTGCCCGCAGCTCGCGCCGCCCGCGGCTCTCTCCACCCGACGCCGGCGCTGCCCGCAACGCCCAGGAGCGGAGACGGCCAGCCCGACCAGGGGTGAGAACCACCACCGTGACGCCCGTCACACCGCCGCCAGGAGGATGTCGCCGCCCACTCCTCAGCACGCCGCGCCGCCGCACCCGTCACCAGTCCGACGCCCCAGCCCAACGGATCTGGCCCGCGCCTGACCATCTGCGCGAGGGGACGAAGAAAGCCTCGCCGCCGCCTGCGCCGACCGGGCTTCGGGGGACGAAACCCTATCCCTCCCGCGCCGCCACCCGCGAGGCGGCTGGGGAGGGTTCCCCGATCTCCTCCGCGCGCCCCCCTCCTGCCCCCTGCTCCTCCCTCGCCGCCGCCGGTGGGCGCGGCCAGTCCATGTCCGATTCATGCTCTGCTCTTTCGGTATATATAAATATAAAGGGTGGTGATATGTTGACAGGGTCACGGAGCAAAATACACGAGACTTTGGCCTTTGGTGGATCTCTTCTTGATCGTGAGCGCGTGGCGAAGCCCAACATGTCGCTGCCTGCCCCCACGTATGCTCTCTCTCTCTCTCTCTCTCTCTCTCTCTCTCTCTCTCTCTCTCTCGCATGCTGTGTGAACTAGATTGTCCATCATATCATCTATGGGAAGCCAGAGCCGACTCCTGTGGAAAGATATGTATGCTAGTGGTGTACTGATGTTTCCCTAGATCATCTCTCCAGCAGGCCCCAATATCTCATCTCCAATAAGGTTATCGTAGATAGCATCGGGAGAGGAAAGACCCAGTCACCGTGACACCGTCGACCAGTCTATTTGTAGATTGCTGGTTTCCCTTGCCTCCGACTTATTCGGCTTCTGGGGCAAGGGAACAATAGATCGGAGACGGTTCATTTTTCATCTATATTTGATTTTCGTGTCTTTGACGATGAAATTTCGATGATGATAGTGGCGTCATACAAAATAAATGTTTTACATTCTACTCTTGACCCGGTGTGCTTGTCGTGGCTGATGCCACCTACTTCCTCCGTTCCTAAATATAAGTTTTTTAAGAGATTTCAATATAAACTACATATGAAACAAAATGAGTGAATCTACACTCTAAAATAAGTCTATATATATACATCCGTATGTAGTCCGTATTGAAATCTCTAAAAAGACTTGTATTTAAAAACGAAAGGAGTACATGGGAGAGCTTGTGGTGTTTTGGCCCCCAGATGGACTACTCCCATTATCACCGATTGTTGCCCGCCGCTTTGGCCTATCTTGACGGTGGTGGCGGCCATGGTATTCTCTTTGCTGGCTATGTTGATTCATTTTTTTTTGTGCTTCTGGTCTTCTTCCCTGACATTATGTCAATGACCCAACAATTTGTCAACCCTGCTTGGAAGGGGTGTACCCCGAGAATGGCGTTTTGGCTCCTGGGAGCGCGCGCTACCGCGTGAATGGTAAACAAAAAAAAGTATAGTAAATGTTTTTTTTAAATCTGAATTTTTTTTGTAGATGTTCGCGTTAGTATCATAAACATGCTTGAAAATTTTCATGCGAAACAGAGCAACAGTGTTTCGCCGGTGAAAAAAAGAACAAATTTAGGGTGACATTTTGAGGTAGGTGTTTTTTTTTGTTTCTTTTTGCACAGGTTATTTTTTTAACCTTTTCACCTACAAATTTATATGTAGCATTTGAATGTAACAAAGGCCATACAGAATTTTTGTTCGGATTTTTTGACATTTCAAAAAACATTTTTCGCGCTCTCCTGCGCGCTTTCGGGAGCACCAACGGATTTTCGAGTGTGCCCCTTGCTATGGTGCGTTGACGTTAGGTTCACCTGTTGGCCCATACGATTCTTTGAAACCTTTGAGGTTATTCTAGTTTGGATTGGTTTGGTCTTCTACAATATCTTCACAGGATGCACGGAGAAAAGTTTTGATGAGAGAGGTGGATCTAGAGGGCATTTCCTATTCGGCGCTGCAGGCGCCAGTTAACGTGCATTTTTGTTAACTGGCGCCTGCAGCGTTCGTAAATGGGCTGGCCCATCTAGGCACCGGTTTTTGAACTTTTTTGAAAACCGTTGAACTTTTTGAAATTTCATGAACATCTTTTTGAAAATAGATGATTTTTTTCAAAATTGATGAACTTTTTAAAGATTTATGAACATTTTTTCATTTCAATGAACTTTTTAAAAAAATACATGAACTTATTTTGAATTTCTATGAACTCTTTAAAAATTTATAATGAACTTTTTAAAAATTTAATGAACTTTTTCCAAATTGGATGAACTTTTTTCAATTTCAATGAACTTTTTTCAATTTCAATGAACTTTTTTTCAAATTGATGAACTTTTTTCCTATTTTTATTTTTGTAACAAATAGAAATCTGGACGGTTTTTTCCTACTGGATCAACAGAACAAAAAACAGAACAAAAAAAAACTGGGCAGCTCGCGAGCGTGCTAGTGGGCCAGCCCATGCCAGCGACGCTGCACGTGCTGGATCGTTAACGGGCGCCTGCAGTGCTGACTAGGAGCTCCCGATCTAGAGTCAACGACCATGAAGGACTTTCATATAGTTTAGTGTTATAACTCGGCCCGTTGTCAATTAGTTTTTGTTCCATTCGATGTACTTTATCTAATTTATCAACAAATTCGGATCATTTACTTTAAAAAATAATCTGATCCTCAACAAAATATCAAATTTAGAATGATTGAGGATGTGTTTTTGCAGTTCCCAATACCTCACACTCAATATCCACCTCTGGTATGTGGAGCCCACGAATTAGTTGGCTTTATCTCTCTTTTTCTTCTCGCTCTCCACCGTCAGCCGCAACATCAAGGCAAGTGACTACAGTGGTGGCGTGGAGGAGCGCCCCATCAAGCGGGTCGGTAGCGGGCCGATCTGCGTGAGATGTGCCAGGAGAGCGGACATCACGAGAAGTGAATGAGCTGGGGACGTCACGGGAGGGTGGCAATGATAGAGCTTAGGACATTGGGCATGGGGTCCGGGTGGTGGTAAGCCTCATGTAAGGGCCTCTTTGAATCGCAGGATTGTTACGTGGGAATGCCATGCTCATCTCAATCCTATAGGACTTTGGGTTGTTTGATTGCATCATAGAAAAAAAGATTCTTTCAAAGAGATTTGAGTGGATGCTAGAAATCCTAATGGGGAGTAAATACTTAGGAATTTTTTTATAGGATTCAATCCTATGAATCAAACAACCAACATATGAAAAATTCTTAAAGGATTCTAATCCTCCAAACTTTCTATGAAAATCCTTTGAATCAAAGAAGCCCAAATTAAGTAGGTTGTCGGAATAGAGGGTCGGAGAGAAGGGCATGAGTACGAGCGGTAGGAGAAGTCAGGAGTTGGTTTTCACGCTATCTTATTCAGGGAGACGCACATTCCCTTGTACAATACTTCCCTTTTTTCACTTTGTATATTAGTTTTGTGTTAAGTTAAACCTTCCGAAGTTTGATCAAGTTTATAGAAAAAATATTAGATCCATCATGGAATGTGTTTCCATATTGCATCTATTTGGTAGTGTAGATGTTGTTTCTTTTTTACATAAATTTTATCAAATTTTATAAAGTTTGATTTAAGACAAATGAAGTATGCTAAGTAAAAGGAAACAAATGAGTGTTTTTTTCTTCTTTTGGCGAATCTTCTGGTGCGGAGTTTTTTTTTTGGACTTTAGAACCTTTGAGCTGTTATTATTTTCATGTTATGACTAAAAAAAACTTTAGTTCCCTGAAAAAAGGTTTAATTTATTTTGCTAAAATCAGAGAAAATAAATACGGAGTACTCGCTCCGTATGGTGAAAAGTGTGCATATAGAAATTTTAGGACAAATTATGGAGTAAAAAATGCATTGGAAAGATGCAACCCCATCTCTCTCCTCTTTAATTACCCAAACCCAATGAGCTAAGTTTTTGTAGAAATAGAAATCAAAAAGAGCATGTGTAGAATGTTATTGGTCTTCATTACCATGTGACGAGAGAAAAACTTTTTTCCTATTTTAAAATGTATTGGAAAGATATAAATACACTCTTTTATGAATAAATTTTAAAGCCAAATATACAGAAGAAAGTATACTATTATAGTGAAACTGAGCGGCAGTACAGTGACACGTGGGGCCGTCTGCCCGAGAGGAGCTCCCCGCGTGACACGCGCTCGCTCGACCGCGACCTTCCGGACGACCGAGCGTGGCCCCCGTATCTCCCCTCCCCTCCCCTCCCCTCCCCTCCCAAAACAAGCACTGTCCCCAAAGCAGAATCTCCAAATCCTCCTGTCAGAAAGATCTCCAATCCCCCGCCGACACCCCATGGCGCCCAAGCGCCGCGACGGCGCAAGCTTAGCCATGGCCCTCCGTCAGCAAAGGAGGGGGGAGCTCCCCGATCCGCCGCAGTCTCCACCACTGTATGAAAGCGCCCATCTCTCCATCGCTCCTCTGTTCCTGTTCTTACAGGCCGAAATAGGGTTGCTTTCTGTTCGATCCTTGGGGGATGGAGCATAATTTTTAGCCATCTGGGTTTAGCGTGATCTAGCACCTCTTCGTTTTAGTTTTTCGCTGGAGTTCCTCTTTGAGCTCCCCCCTGTGTATCCATTTTTGTGTGAACTGAAACCTGACGAACTGGTTTTGTCTGTTTGGAATGGAACTGGGATGTGATCCCAGATATTATAAATAGAGCGGTGGCGGACTTAGAATCGGAGTACTGGGGGTTCCAACTTCAGTAAATCGCTACAAATTTTATGAAAACTATGCTAAGGTAGTATCAAGTAGTATAATTTGATCAAAACATAATGACAAATCTAACAAATAGTCCCATACAGAATTTTGTCATGTAGTATTAATTAGTACTCCAGCAAATACAGTCTGTGCATTTGGTATTTTTGATATATAGGAAGTTCTTTTTAAAATACAGTCTGATTCAAGTTGTCCATAATAGTGTGCTATTCATCTCCTAACATATAAGTACACACTGTTGCACTCCTTGAGCCTGTTTGTTCCCCTTCAGGTTACCAGATTCATTGGCGGTGCCCACCAATGCAGAAGCGCTGCAAGAGCCAGATCCAACTGTCTCTTCCTTGGAGCAGATGTTTGACAGTACGTCATTGAAGGAATCATCTGTCAATGCCAGTTCCTCTTCCTCTCTGCAGGCGGTGGCAGTAGCTCATGATGACACCATTGTTGCCTTGCCACCATCAGGCTGCCTGTCTCCTGGGCCACCTATTACGTCCCGGAGACCTTACAATTGGGCTAAAACATTTATCATCAGAACTGACCGTGGGGGATCTTATCATATATATCCTTATATTGGTGGGCCCTTTCAGAGCTTACATGAAGTTGATAGTGCTATCAATCGCCATCTTGATGACCTGCAGGATAAGAACGTGTAAAGTTTCCCTACTCTGCTCTAGATTTCCATTACTTCATATCTCCTATTCTATGTGTTCACATTTGCAATTGATCATGTTCAAAAAACTAGACTGCCATATATTTCTGTGAGTAGCCCCCCAAAAAATACAGTTTCTACAGCGCGAATCAGGAAAGGAACAATCTGTAGGAAAGCTGAAAAGATGATTAAATTCCTTCTGTCGGATCTGTTTAGGTCAAGGACACATTTTTGTAACTGTATTTAGAGTTCTAGCGTAGCTGAAAAGAAACATGTTATATATGCTACCACTTTGTTTGCTAAAATTTAATAGAGTACGAAAAACCACATGACTTGTAAATCTTGTACTATTGGTTAACTTGTAGTCAGGCTCGCCCACATAGCTCTGTTTCCTCAGGTAAACAATGGGAATAGCCAGAATAATAAGTTCCTTTCACTGGTTCACAACTGTGAGGTGAATGCACACTAAGTTGGAGATCTGGAAACAAATGATGGATGCTGTTTTTTCTTAACTAGCATGGTGGCGCTCAGAGATTGAGGCATCTTTTTTTAGTGTGTTGGAAGTGACCAGTAAATAAATTTATCGCTCAATAAATCTTACTACAAATAACTTTGCCACTCTCGACTCCACACACACTGTAAGGCATCTCCAAATGGAGAGCTCAAAACTGAGTGCTAGGGCCAAATTCATTTATTTTTTCAGTACGTTGAAAGTGACCGAGAAATAAATTTATTCTTCCATAAATCTTGGTATGAAGAACTCCGCTACTCTCACCTTTACTGCTTCACACACACTTTAATACAATCTCCAAATGGGGCACCTAAATGGCTAAAAGTGAATGCTAGGCTCAAATCCCATTCGTTTAGCTTGTTTTACATTTATTCCCTAGTCCCAACCTGAATCCTGGCATTGATGCTTAAATTGGAGCTCAACGCTCAAGTGAATTCTTAGTGCCTTTTAGTTTTGTAAGCACCCCTAGAATATTAGGTTTTCGTCCGGTTTTCTTCTAATTAACCGGGCAACTCTCTTCTTCTTAATCAATGAAAATGGCAAATCTTTTGCCTCGTTTCAAAAAAAAAAAGAATATTAGTTTGCATTGCAGGTGTGATGCTCACGTTGAGACTTTATGTTCTCTTTCTTAAGCGTCACTATAAGTGTTCTTGCATTGCAGGTGGCCTAATGTACCTCCATAGTGACTTTGGACACTTGAGAATTTATTTTCTTGTCAGTTTTAGTCAAGCTTTACGAGCGAGGATCGATCGTGTGTTTCTTCATGTCGCTAAAGAACTAATTGAGAGATGTCTCACAGAGAACAACATGCATGCATTTTTCAATCTTCACAGAAATCGATTTTTTTTGTGGGATGACTGCAATCAGCTTAGAAATGGGAACACAGACATATTAGTGAGGGGATGAAAATGTTTAAGTAAAATATGATGCATCACAACTTTACTGATTTACGGAGAGTGTAAGACATCTATTAATTAGAGGGGTGCCTAAACAGTTAATTAGGATCATTTTTTTTCTTCTTATTCCTCGGTCAATAAATTATTGGAGAATCAGGTGGGCTTCTAATAGATGGCATGTAACCTGGAAGATAAACAAGGATACATGCATGTAATATCATAACAATAGCTTAATTACTCCCAATGCGACTTAAAACTTTTGCAAGTAACACAAGCATATGAATTACATTGTTGCGTGAAATGTGTGCTAGATAGAGAAAGCATCATTAGCATACACCATGCTTTAGAAGGGAAAAGTGCAGAAACATGTACTTCCGCGTCACTAGTATGGAAACAGAGGGACATTTCCTTGGTGTAAGGCTTTGGCCATTGATATTTTCTGTTCAGAAACCAATAGTCTGTAGTCCATATGATTTATGTCTATACAATTTAAAACGTCTGTATTCAACATAGACTCATTAGTGCATATCCGACTACGAATATCTGGTTAAATCCTGAACTTAGATTGCAGATCTAACCATTGAAAATAATTTGGATGATGCGGAACTTGGTGTCTAAAGAGAACCCCATATTGTGCTTTTAATATATAGAAGATACACTGAGAACTTAGGCATGTAAAAAGTCCAGTGTAGTTTAGTTTTTGTTGATCACCAGTATCATTATTACTACCATGAGTTAACTGAAGAGACTTGGCAGCTGTTTGATGCCTATTTAAAACTAACTTCACCCTAACCGTATTCTGACCTAAAACGTTGAGACAGTACTTTGTATTACTTTCCATTCTACATTTTTCAGGAAATGCAATCTACTTATCAAATAGAATGCTTTGATCTTAACTAGGTGCTTAGATGAGATGTCCTGGACAGAGAGAGTTACAAGGCGGGCTCTTTACCGGCCTGATGGCACAAGAAAGAAGCTTTCAAAGTCGTCATTAGAACCGGAAAGGCTTAAGCATACACGCCTATTGGTTCAAGCTCTACTGGATAAATATAACGATGACCACAATCGTTTGGGGGTTTGTCTCTCTCCCTCCCACCCACCCTCACTCTCTTTGTTATCTTACTCATGTAGCAGTTACTGATACAAGTCATCCTTCTTATTTTAGAATCTTGCGTATGAACTCAAAGATATTGTGTGCATCCAATCAGTCTGTGAGGGCAGCCCCAAGAAATATGATTGGTACTATCATCTCAATTTCACTGCAAGGACTAAAGGAGATGATGAATTTCACGGTGGCACCGACAATCTGTTCTTTGCGGAAGTCACACGTCTTGGAGGACCATATAAAGATTTTGCGCTCAGCTGTTTCTACATGCTTAAACCTAATGATAATGGTATTTATATACTCTCCCTTAGATTCATTTTGTCGTCACTATGCTAACTTGAACTTTGATGTTGGTTGTAAATGTAAATGTGTTCCATATCGCACTGTTTGGTTGCCCATTTATTATGCTTTGCTTCACTCATCCATTATACTTCACAATTTAAATATCTCAAGGTGCTCATCCAAGTATAGTTCCTTATTGCGCACAACTTTTTATCTTTCAGTTATTCAGTTAGTGTTATGTATTCGTGTCGCTTTGCTATTTGTTAGTTAAAGTGACATGTCTCCTCTGTCTCCTTTTTTTTAAAATAAAGGTCAGTGTCGTGGTTGTACATATAATAAAAGGGTTGACCTGAAGCACCCTAATAATGCTGATGAGTACACCGGTGGCCACTTGGATCCCTATTTGCCATATGGTGGTGACACTGCTATACAGGACAACGGCCCTGATGAGAATGTATGATGTTCTATTTTTTGGTGTGGGTTCAACATTTTGTGGCTTCACTGTTTCTTACATGTCTCGCTCCTCTTTTTTCAGTTGGATCCTGAGGAGGAGGAGGCTATGCTGCAAGCCAAGGAGGAGGCTAGGCTAAAACGTATATACAAGGTAATACTACGGTATATCTTTTTGGGATATTACCCCATTCTAGTGGCATGGTTCATTACTTGACTTTATTCCCTGCTTGTGCTTTTATTCATTTCAGTGCCTTGATGATCCAAAGTTTTTGGAGAAAATGAGAAGGCGCTTCAAAGATGATCCGCGTGCCGAAGCTTTTTTTCAGCCACAAAAAAGTCGAGATCCTCAGCATGGGACACCTTTGGCAGACGTGCAGTAGAAGGTTGATCCGGCCTGATGTGGCTCCACCTACTTATTTGTCGCGTGCTAATTTATAGTAGAAAATATCATAAAGAGCTTGATGACTTCTATCATTATTGGTCATAGTATATTAAAGGGTGTTTAGGTGACCAATTAGGAAATAATAAATTGTGAGTGCTTAATATGGTTACAGTGTGTCATGTAAATACAACGTTGGATCCGGCGGCCAGCCATCGCCGTTGCCTGTCCTCTTTGACGCGACAGCACATGGAGAAGGGGCTCGTGGCAACGCTGGATACGGTGGCCAGCCGTCGCCTTTGCATGTCCTTTTTGACATGAGATCCACGCTGCTCCACTCCGTCCAGGTTCCTCTCTCTCTCTGACCGCTACTACATCCATCGTTTTGGCTTGCAGGTCGCCGGCGTCGTGGAGCTTGGCGACGTCTCCGGCCAGTTCGCCACATAACTTGCAGTCCAGGTCGTTGACATATTTGGGTTCTAGGTCACAGAAACAAAATTTAGAGTTAATTTATCTGGCTCAGCAATTTCCTGCGTTATATATCCTTTTGTGCTTAGTTTTTTTTTTGAATTCCACAATTTGTAGCTTTGAGCTAAATTGACATTCGTTTTAGTCAACTTACATTCCTGGATGTTCTCAATCTGATATTATTTTCATAAGGTTTGCACTTGGCTTTATTAGAATTAGAATATGCAAAACATGTGTTGGAGAAGTGCCTATTTTGAAGCTTCACAGCTTTAACCATTTGTTTTTTGAAATTTGTTTTTATGAAATAATATTCGGTCGGTTTAAAATTATTTTCATGTATATTGCATTTTGTTATAGGAACGCACAAAGAAACTAAAGTTTGATCATGGAAAGGTCCGGCTTAAAAAAAATTATTTGTATTAACAAACTTTTCAGTGATCATAATTTTATAGCATATGCTAAACCTGGATTACTACTTACTTACCATTACCTGCTTGACCAAAATGTTGGGACCGGCACCCTCGAGCCAATGTGTGATCCCGATGTAGTGACAAAGAACAGATGTAGTGACAAAGAACAGAGGAGCGTGTTCGGAACACGAGGCAGGCACACAAATTAAGCAAGAAGGAAATACAGAGAGGATTTTCATTCATCTTCTTGCCTCACAAAAAAGTAACAAAAGGATTTCCAAGGCATCTCCAAGGCAGATTCTCAAACTTCCGGTATATGTCCAGACCGTAGTGTCCGGACCACTTTTGTCATCCAATGGGGACCTGTATCTGTCCGCTTAGCAGTCTGGACGTACGGATTCCGGCAAAGTGGAGACTAAACTGGGGGAGTTTTGCGAGAGTTTGGACATGCACTTGATCAATCACATGCATGTCCCTCTCTTCTCTCTCTTCTCTCATCCGCACATGCATTGTCTTTCTTCTCTCTCTCCTCTCAATTGAACACTAAACCACAAATATCCCCACCACATGCATGGTTCCCAACTACTTTTTCTCCTCGCCCCCGGATGCTTTGTAATTAGTGTTGGATGCATGTGTCCTGCATCATGTCTCCAGACCATGTCCAGACACAAAAACAAACATATATTGAAGAAATTTGCGGGTCAGCCTTGAAGATGCCCTTAAGCCAGAAGGATTCTGGATGGGGGCCACCAGCAAAAGATGCACGCCAAGAAATAAATATGGGCCGCGATGTTCACCACACGTGTGGCATAATGGACACCCGATCACACAACCCTATGTGGCATAGCTAGGAGGCAGCCCACACGATCCTGTATGGGCGAACATTAGAACTGCCCACGTCTGGGCGCAGCTACTTCGTGCCACACGCCCAACAACAACTACTCATCTCCCGCACGTGTGGCACGAAGCAATTCCGCCTTGTCATTTTTTTATGGCAACTTTAGTTACCCGGGGATGGCAACTTTAGTTGTAAAGCATGGCAACTTCTCTGTTTGGGTTTGTTTAGAGAGTGAAATCTCTGATCCATTGATGTGCATGAATCTGCAATTTATACATAGGGGGGAGACACGACGATTTGAGAGGATGCGTCGGTTCCAGCCCGAAGAGAAGGGACGTCGGTTGCGGGAGCAACCGCTCTGTCGTTACGGGCAAGGGGAGATTTTCCCTTAATTACATAATTGTAATCAACCTTAACACTCCCCCTAATCTACGCTTGACCATGTAGAGTCGTCTCACGATTGTCCAGGTAGCGCTATCATCTCAAAAGGATTCTTCTCCAAAATGTTCTTCATGAAAACTTGATGAGAACCTCAAACATAAACTCACAAAGAGATAGCATAATGTGATGTCATAAAATAAGGATATCTCAAGAAGAGACTCCTCCCGACACCTGCAAGTCCCTAAGTCGTCGCATACCAATTCCATGAACATATTTCTAGAATGTTGAATTTGGTAGAGACTTGGTAAATAAATCAACAAGGTTGTCGCATGATTTGACTTGTAGGATGCTTATTTCCCTGCTTTTCTGAAGATTATGGGGGGAAAACATTTAGGAGAAATTTGCTTAGTGATATTACTCTTGATGTATCCTGTTTGCATCTGTGCAACACAAGCCGCATTATCCTCATAGATAATGGTGGGTGATTCTATCGAACCAATTCCACATGACTGTTGTATGTGGTTTATCATTCTGCGAAGCCATACACATTCACATGATGCTTCAAATAATGAAATTATTTTAGAATGATTGGCATATGTTGCCACCAGAGTCTATTTTGAAAACTTCCATGATATAGCATTACCACCATGTAGGAACACAAATCCGGTCTGAGATCTGGCATTATGGGGATCAGATAAATAGCCGGCATCTGCATATCCAATTATATCAGAGTCCAGATTTTTCTGGAACTAGAAAAATAGGCCAAGATTCTTTGTGCCTTGGAGATATCGAAAGATATTCTTCACTCCAGACCAATGATGTTTGGTGGGAGCTGCGCTATGTCTAGCAAGTAGATTCACTGTAAATGCAATATCAGGTCTTGTGCAATTTGCAAGGTACATAAGCGCTCTAACGACACTGAGGTATGGAACTTCAGGTCCCAACACCTCTTCTCCATCATCCCTTGGCCTGAACGGATCTTTCTCTACGTCTAGAGATCGAACCACCATAGGAGTTTTGGATGGATAGGATTTGTCCATATTGAATTTCTCCAATATTTTCTGGATATAGGCAGCTTGGTGTACCATGATTCCTGAGGGAAGGTGCTCAAGTTGAATACCTAAGCAAAATTTGGTTTTACCCAAATCCTTCATCTCAAATTCCATCTTTAGATGATTGCATGCTTCATCAATGTCTGGTGTGTTGCCAATGATGTTGAGATCATCAACATACACAGAAATGATGCAAAATCCTGTAGAGGATTTCTTGATGAAAACACATGGGCAATCAGTGCTATTGGAGTAACCTTTCTGAAGAAGGAACTCACTGAGTCGGTTGTACTACATCCGTCCCGGCTGTCTTAAGCCATATAATGACTTATTCAGCTTTACACAATACATGTTGCGTTTTGCACTTGTATTCGGGACAGAGATTCCGTCAGGAACTTTCATATATATGTCTGAATCTAGTGACCCGTAAAGATATGCGGTCACGACGTCCATCAACTGCATGGATAGAAGATTTTGCACTGCCAAAGATATAAAATATCGGAAAGTGGTTCCACTCATTACCGAAGAGTATGTTTCATTGAAATCAATGTCGGGTTTCTGCGTGAAACCTTGTGCTACGAGCCTTGCTTTATATCTCACCAACTCATTGTTCTCATTCCGTTTCCGGAGAAAAACCCATTTGAATCCCACAGGGAAAACATTTGGAGGTGTAGGTATTGCTTCAGTGAATACCTTTCTTTTGTTAAGCGAGGCAATTTCTGCTTGGATTGCATCCTTCCATTGAGGCCAGTCGAAGCGCCTTTGGCACTCAACGATAGACCTTGGATCATGATCAGTGAGAAGGGTATCTGCAATCTTTTCAGCAAAATATATGTCGACAGTCATAGTCTTTCGGTCAAATGATTCTCCAGAATCAACATAGTTGATGGAAATTTCCTGCACCCCTAGAGACTCTTCGTGATTTCCCAATACGATTGAGTCTGGGTGTTCCGATGTTCCAGCCAGTTTGTGCACACTGGAACTGGGTTGTGGAGGTTGCCCTTCCACTGGGTGTATACTACCCATCAGGTGTTTGTCAACGTTGAGTTGACCTGCATTTACTGACTTCGAGGATTTTCTCCTCGATTTCCTTTACTGCTTGCTAGAAGCTAGCTCCAGGCCAGAGGCCGTACTACTCCCCCTCTTTTTAGGAACAGGGAGTTGAGTGGTTTTTGTTGGTATCTCCACTCTTTCTGGCGCGTTTCTGGCCGAATTTAAGGATTTTGTAACACCTTTTAGATCAGTAAATGAATCTGGCAGATTATTTGCAAGATGTTGCAAATTAATGATCTTCCGAACTTGAAGTTCGGTCTCATGGGTACGTGGATCAGAGGATGAAATGGCATGAGCATTCCAATCAATTTCCGGGCATTCTTTCTGGTACTTGAAATCTACACCTAATGCCGGAAAATGTTCCTCATTGAATATGCAATCAGCGTGACGGGCTGTGAACAGATCCCCAGTAAGGGGTTCCAGGTACTTGATAATCGACGGCGATTTGTACCCCACATAAATCCCCAACTTTATGTGTGGGCCCATAGATGTCCACTGTGGTGGTGAGATCGGGATGTATGCAGCACATCCGAACTTGCGCAGATGGGAAGTGCTTGGAGGATTTCCACGTACCAATTCCAGAGGGGAAGAACTGTGATATGCAGTTGGCCTCAATTGTATCAAGTCAGCAGCGTGACCCCAACAAGAGGTTAGCAAGTTGCAATTCGTCAACAAAGGTCTTGCAATGAGTTTAATCCTCTTAATCAATGCTTCAGCCAAACCATTTTGGGTATGGACGTATGGAACAGAGTGCTGAACTTCAATCCCCAAAGCCATGCAATAATCATTGAAAGCACGTGAGGAGAATTCTGCAGCGTTGTCCATTCGAATTTTCTTAATTTGACTTTCAGGATAATGGGCTTGCAACTTAATGACTTGCCTCATTATCTTGGCAAATGCATGGTTCCGTGTGGATAGAAGACACACATGTGACGATCGTGTAGATGCATCAATCATAACCATGAAATACCTGAAAGGTCTAGATAATGGCTGAATGGGACCACAAATGTCTCCTTGAATACGTTCAAGGAACTGAAGTGGTCCAGCTTGTATTTTGAGATGCGAGGGCCTCAAAATTAGCTTTCCCGTGGCACAAGATGTGCACATGAAATCAGAAGATTGAGGAAATTTTGACTCAAGCAAATTATAACCAATGGAATTGCTAGTAATTTTTCTCATCATCCCTATTCCAGGATGGCCTAGGCGATCATGCCAGGTTTGGAATGCGTTAACATTCTGAAAAATTACTTTGTATGCAACATGTTCCACGGATTTGATGTACGTATAGTACAACCAGACGATAGAGAAGGAATTTTCTCATGTACCTTTTTGCCATATCCGTGATCTTTAGTAAAGAGTAGATACTCCTCTTTGTTGTCTTCATGGGTTTCAATATGAAAACCATTCTTACGGATATCTCGATAACTGATCAGGGTACGTGATGAGTCGGGATACAATAAATCATCCTCATTCGTCACTTGTGTACCACTTGGGAGGGTGAATATGGCACGTCCAGTACCAACAATCACTGTATCGCGTCCAGCGATAGTTAGAATATCTCCATTCATCTTTTTCAGAGTTTGGAAATATTTCATCTCCCTCAATATGGAGTTTGTGGTACCACTGTCCACAAGGCATAATTCCTCTTCCATCGGATTGTCCCCGTAGAAAACTATATAAAACAAAAGAATTTTCAAGAAGAAAACCTTATGTTAATGCATAGAATACAATCTTATTTATATCAAATGTGCTGATATAATATAATATAAAGACAACAACAAACTTATGTTCTTATTACAATCATCACAAATGGACATAATTAAGTAGATCACTAAGGAGATCGAGGGACTAGTCAAAGTCGCCAAACACATTGTTTGAGGTGTACTCAAGCAACATGTCCTCCGTTTCAACAGGGTCCTCAAGTGGATAAGGAATCATGGCGTTGCTCGGTTCAGGAGGAACATCATGCGAACCACCAGCTCCATTTGCGCTATGCAGATGAAGGTTGAAGTTGGCTTCAAACCTTTTCCCTTGAGGTGCTTTGCGTCCCTGAGATTGCTGGTACAGCATGACCAGATGCTTGGGCATTGAGCACTTTTCAGTAGAATGCGTGTAGCATCCACACTTGTTGCAAAGCTTAGATTTATCAAACCTGGGCTTTGTAGTACCTTTTCCCTTGCATGTGTTTCTGAATTTTCTGTTCCCATTGCGCTTGTGCTTGTGCTCAGAATTGGAATGTTTACCTCGAAAGGTACCATTAAATTTCTGTCTATTCGCGACATTCAAATGAACTTCAGGTAAAGGTTGTGCCCCAACTGGGCGTTGAGAGCCATTCTTAGCGAGTAGCTCATCATGCTTTTCAGCCTGAAGTAACATGTGAATAAGCTCAGAATAGACAGTGTAGTTACGAGCACGGTATTGCTGTTGGAGGATCCTATTTGAAGGGAGCATAGTAGACAAAGTTTTCTCTATCTTCTCCCCCTCAGTAGGTTCCTTCTCACAAAAACGCAGTTTGGAACATATCTTATGAACAACATGATTGTACTCACCAATGGATTTGAAATCCTGAAGGCGGAGATGAGTCCAATCATGGAGTGCTTCTAGCAGGACTACTGCCTTCTGCTGTTCATACCTCGTTTTGAGGGCTAGAAACAGAGTACTAGGAGATTCCTCCTGTAAATACTCAGACTTGAGATCTGGATGAATATGGTGCCTTATGATGAATAAAGCAGCATAGTTCTGCTATTCTGTCAGCGGCATGGCCCCAGCCGGGAGAGGAGTCTTCGGGGGTTGTATTGCACGCGCTATCCCACGGGACGCAAGAATGATCTTGATGTCCATAGCCCATGTAGGGTAATTGTGGCCATTGAAGGCAAGCTCCTCAAACCCTTTGGCAGTCATCTTTGCCTACATGGGGAACCAGAGATAATTAATTTACGTGCGGTAAATTAAAAACCATCATGGTTATGTAATAAGAATGCAAAAAATTGATACTCAAGTGTAAACTTGGAAAATTCTCAACCTCAATTGTGTGAACATAACACATTGAAGATCACTTAGATCTCACAGTAATAGGCTGCATGGCCATTGCCTTGTGTATGCTACAATTGAAATATAAGGAATACACGTTGAAGGTAATCGCTTGTCGAGATTGACAAAGCGTAGACCTCACAGTAAGAGAGGATAGTCTGCAAATGAGCAGTAGATCCCAACTCATTACCTTGTGATTCCAAATATATTGAGGGAGAAATATTCAAAAATTTGCAAGTTTGATATGCGAGAGAGGATGATCTCGATCGCAAAACATGTTCAAGAGAACTTGATATGTGGTAAACACATAGAACATGTCATTCTTCCCAGATGAAATCCGGTACTTTATTTATATTATCAAGCCATTGCATAATATAAACACACCTAATTACATAAGTCCTAACTAGAATAAATCTAGAATCAGGACTAGAATGTAAGTAGTCAAACTAGATACTAAACAGTACTAGATATAGTCTAACATTGCATTAATACAATAATTAGTACTAAAGTTAACTAGAAACAGAGAAAAAAATGAAACAAATCCTCGAGTGGGCAGCCGGGCGCCTGGTCCTGGGCCGCCACGGCCTTTGGCCGGCCCACTCCAGCCACCGCATAAGAGGGAGGGAGGGAGCGAGCGGTTACGGGATAAGGCTCGGCCGCCCCGCACCACCTACCAGCCCCTCGACCTCTCGATGCAGTTGACGGGAGCAGAAATCAGCCACCGGCGGACGGAGTGAGGGCCGCCGCCTCCCTCGCTACTCCGGTGATCACCGGCGCACCACGGAGGATCCCTCCTCGTCAGAAGAAGATGAGATATTGACGAGGTCCTGGCGAGCAGCGCCGAGGCCAAGGCCGATGCCGAGGCTCGCCGGAGCCCACGAGCCGGCGCGGCGGCCGGGGCGGCGGTCGATGGCAGCGACGGCCCGCTCGAAGAGGCGGCCAAAGCTCCTCCCGGCGCGGCTGATAGAGCTCGCAGCCGTTTCCCTCTGTGGTGGGGTGAGTCCGTTGGTGGATTCGATCCCAGCCCCGAAACGGATGACCCTAGGGGCGTCGGTCGGCGCAGAGACGAAGGCGAGCGCCTCCTCCGTGGTCACCTCGATGCGTATCGGCATGGGTAAGTAGCCGGGCGGCCGACGACTCGGGCCAGCGTCCTCGGCAGCAGGCGTCGACGTGCGCGGTGGCAGCCAGTGCGCTGGCGGAGGAGGGGGCGGAGGCGGGTCTCCGGCTGCGGGTGCGGCAGCGTCCGCTTACAGCATCGGCGCGGCAAGGCCGACGAGCAGCCACGGGTCAAGACCGACGGGAGCGCCCTGGGCGGCCTCTGTGGCGCGTTGGCCACCCGCGGCGTGCTTAGGGGAGTGGTAACCGCCCCGGGCGGCGCCACCAGCGGCATGCTGGCCGCGTCCAGTGGAACCCCGGCCACGTCCAGTGGCACTCCGGCCGCGTCCAGCGGCGCTCAGGCCGCGTCCAGCGACACCCAGGCCGCGTCCAGCGGCAGCACTATGGCGACGACCAAGAAGGCGGCTCCGACGGTTGTCCTCACTGATGAGGCGGAGGAAGAAGGAAGTGAGGGGCGACATCTCACCGGCGGCAAGGTGCTCCTTCTCTTTTTCTCTTGCTTTTCGCTCTCGCTGGTTGTCTACGTGCGTGATAACGTGTTTAGGGAAAGTGAAATCTCTGATCCATTGATGTGCAGGAATCTGCAATTTATACATAGGGGGGAGACACGACGATCTGAGAGGATGCGTCGGTTCCAGCCCGAAGAGAAGGGACGTCGGTTGCGGGAGCAACTGCTCTGTCATTACAGAGATTTTCCCTTAATTACATAATTGTAATTAATCTTAACAGGGTTAACTATAGTTGCCATGTCTATTTAACGGTAGTTGCTACGTGTGATCAAACCATAGTTGTCATGTATGGTCAACCATAGTTGCCATGTCTAGTTAACTGTAGTTGCCATGTGTGATCAAACCATAGTTGTCATGTACAATCAACCATAGTCAACCATAGTTGTTATGTGTGATTAACTAGTTGCCTCGTGTGGTCCAACCATAGTTGCCATGTATGGTCACCATAGTTGCCATGTGTGATTAATAGTTGCCACATATGCACAACTGTAGTTGCCATCTGCCACCATACGAGCGTCGTGTGGGCGAAGAGCAATTCACCCACATGGCGTGGACTGGATGGTGTCCGTGTGGGCGAGTACCGGTTCACCCACACAGCGAAGCTGAAAACCGCATGTTGCAGGTCGTGCAAGGCCGTGTGGGTGAGCGCTCTCCCCCCCCCCACACAGTCCAGTACAGACTATAAACCAAGACCGTGTGGCACATCAATTTCGTTAGAAATCATCAAGATTCGTGCAAACCAGAACAGACGGAGACTAAGGTTTGTGGACGAAGTGTAGAGATGCCATACGTGTGGGCGTTACTAGAGTCCTAAATATCTTAAGTATGTCACGGTGAAGATGTAACTTATTTTGTGTGCATGAGATAGACTACGAGTTAATGGGTCTGTCACCTTGTGGGTGAAGTTAAGAGGATTGGTTACTACTATAAACCAAGACCGTGTGTCATGTAAAGTTTAGGTTATATTTTGGATTTTACACAACGTCGTGTATCGATTATTAAGCGACCATTTTTGGGTGTCGTTGTTATTTATCTTGTGTGATTTTTTTATGTGAAAGTTTCACTAGGCTCGAGGTCTGTCGTTCTTGACGGGTTGCACGCTGGTTACGCCTACTTTGGCGGGAGGTTTCTCGTGTGTTGAGGGATTGTCCGTTTGTTGTCGTTACTCCAACTTCAGGTTACGCGTAATTGGGAGTCTTTTTTATCGGCCGATATTGGAGGTTATTGCATCATAAAAGATCGGGCCAAATCAGCGGCACATCCGAGGTCGTGCCTTCATCAGTTGGTATCGCAGATTTAGAATATATATGGACAAATTGTAGGGAAAAATTACACCATAATTGGATTGACTTTAGTGACCGGCCGGAGGGGGATGACAAGATCTGGTGGTACTTGTCCTCGAACCTTTGCCAATACTTCATTGCACTTTGATCTTTGTCGGTCACCCCATCAAGTGACACACTCTCCCATGTTCAAATAAAGCAAACATGCTCTGTGTTCATCTAGTTAACGGTCCTTTCCCTATTTTGTCTTGGCTAGCATCAAACTCGGCCTCCTCAAGCTCCTCCACTTCATCACCGTTATCATTCCCTTGTGTAAGTACATCTAGTGCCACCCTTATTGGTTTTGGAGTATTGAAGACAAACGTGGTTGAGTGACTAATGTGTTTGTGAGAGTTCACAGGAGAACACAGATAGAAGTCCCTGGAGATTCGGTTTAACCGTCGAAGATGACCCCTAAAAATGTCTGAACACATTGATGATGGCCGAAGCCATTGGTGGTACGTGAAGATAATCGCTTGAAGATAATGAAACGCGAAGACGGAGTCTTTTGGTAGTTTTGTTTCTTCTTTCCTGAGTCATAGGAACCACCGTACTATTAAGTGGGGTCGATGTGATCGAAGTCAGATGTTGACGTGATGCTCAACCCATACCTATGTCTTCGAGTGAAGACAATGAGAGGAAATCTCTTCCAGAGTTAGTTGAGTCAGCATTACTTGTAGCCCAAGTAATTTTGCCACGTGTGCTTGAAATCCGACCATTGGGACACGTGTAGGTTGGCCATTGACCCTGGGTCAATTCGGTCATATCAGGTCAGGTTGCCTGTTGGCTATAAATAGCCCAACCCCTCCACCATAAGTAGGTGGCTGCTCAGAGAGAGATACGACTGTTGTCGTTTTGGAGCAACCCACCTCGAAGACATTGAGAGAGAACTATCCTGCGAGGATAAACCCAAACACCTAGAGCTAGAGTGTTTGAGCATCACTGAAGTCGTTTTGTTCTGAGAGAACTGAAGACTTATTACACTTGAAGACTGTGATCTTCCAGACGGTTAGGCGTCTAGGCCTAGAGCATCCAAGAGTCATTGTGGATCGCCGGGTGACCAAGTTTGTACGGGTTTGGGAATTCTTCCCTGAAGACTTACCTGAGTGATTGGGCGTTGTCTAAGTGACTTTGGATCAAGGGGAACAAGATGAAGACGAGGTCTTCTGAGTTCAATCTCAGCCTCCCTAACCAGACGTACAGTTGTCACAACAACTGGAACTGGTCCAACAAATCATGTGTCTTCGTCAAAGCTACTGGTTCTATCCTTCACTCTCTTACATATTGTTCTGTACTGTGAAGCCATTGCTTGATCACTATTGTTTGAAGACATACCCCGAAGACATTCATATCTGCTGTTTATCTTCATACTTTCTAAGTTTGTCTTCGACTCATCTTAGTATGATGATTATGCTCAACATGCTTGTATGTCTTCACTGTATTCCATGCCTTGCCTAGATCCTTGATAGTTATCCCTACTTGATTCTGTTTCGCTTCCGCATATTTTGAACACATTTACTGTTTCGAAGCTTTTCGTAAAAATCACCTATTCACCCCCCTCTAGTCGATAACTAGCACTTTCAATTGGTATAAGAGCAAGGTACTTCCTTGTTCCGTGTTTCGGTTTAACCACCTGGAGTTTTAGCTATGTTGACTGCAGGGATAATCAATGTCTCTGCTGCGTGCCCTGTCTTCGATGGCACCGACTACCCCTACTGGAAGAACAAGATGCACATGCATCTCGAAGCCATTGACAATGACCTATGGTATGTCGTCATGGCGGGCATTCCCGATGTTGGCGAAGGTATTATTACTGCTGATGTGAAAAGGTTCGCACAAATGGACTCCACTGCCAAGAACATCATATGTAGTCACCTGACCAAAGGACAGTATGACTGTGTGAGTGCACTGAACACTGCAAAGGAAATCTGGGAATGACTGTCCAAAGTAAATGAGGGTGTCTCATCTCAGAGAGACTCTTGTGTTGATGTGCTTCGCAACTTGTTCAACCGCTTCAAGAGACTAGACAATGAAAATGTCCATCTCACATTTGATCGACTCACCGACATCTCAAATGAACTGAATGCACTCGGCGCCACCGATATCACCAAACATGAAGTCGTGAAGAAGCTACTTAGATCACTTGATAGCTCCTTTGATACTCTCGCTCTCATGATCAAAGAACGCCCTGACTTCAAGGATTTGGATCCCGCTGATATCCTCGAGAGGTTGAACACGCTTGAATTCCAACAAGCTGAGAAGAGGGAAATCTATGGTTCCAGTTACAGTCGCTCTCGTGCTTTGAAGGCTAAGGCTGTGTCCTCATCTGAAGACGGCTCTGAATGCAGTTCTGATGGTGCTGAAGACTTTGGAAAAGAACTTGCTTTGCTTGTGAGGAAGTTCCGGAAGTTTGTCAAGTCAAAACGCTATGCAAAGTCTTCGAAGCGTGATTCCAAGAAATCTGGTGAAATGTCTTCACGAGACAGGAAGAAGAAAACCTGTCACAAGTCCAAGAAAGTTGGTCACTTCATTGCTGATTGTCCTCGATGGGAAAAGGTATCCAAGAAGAAGAGCAAGGACTATGACTCAGATGACAAGAAGAAGCATGCAAAGTCTTCATCACATAAGAAGAGTTCATCTGGCAAAGCTCATGCGTTCATTGGAAAAGAAATGGATTCACATTCTGAATCTGGTTTTGATGCTGAGGAAGAATCTGATGCTGATGTTGCTGGTCTGGCTATGGCTTCGGCATTCGTCTCTTCGTCTGTCTTCAAACCCAAAGACAATGGCTCTTACTTAAACACCGAAGCCAGTGATGATGAAGCTACTCTACCCTACTACTTCATGGCAAAAGCCTCCAACGTATCCTCGAAATCTTCACATCGTGACTCTGAATCTAAAGCTGAATCTGATGATGACATGAAACCTAGTTATGCTAAACTTCTCAAAATTGCCACTAAGCAATAAAGTGTCATGGAGAAACTTCAAACTACTCCAGAGAAAAGCGATGACCTGTTACGCGATGAGATGAGTCTGAACGAAACTATGGCTATAGATATGCAAAGTCTTCATTCAAGGTTTGAGGATCTCCAAAGTCTTCATGATATTCTCACAACTGATCATGAGAAACTTTCCCTTGAATTCCTTCAAAGAAAGCTTGATCTAGAAAAGTTGCGAGAAGCCCATGAAGACCTACGGAAGGAAAACGACTCACTCCTAGCAGAACAAATCAGTACCGCTCAGGATGAATTTAATGCTCCATGCCTAAAATGTCTTGCACATGAAGCTAATGATTCAAATGTTGAATTCTCAAATGCTTCTGAAAAAGCATTATCTTCAACTGTGTCTATGGTTTCTAACCCCTCATCTGAGGAAACCACTGCTATCACTGATGGCAATGATAGGTTGAAGACATTGCTTGAGACGGGTATGTAAAAAAGTCTGAAAGGACATCAAATTCTGTGTGATGTCCTCAAGAAGACTATCTTGAACAAAAATCCTAGAAAAGAGGGTCTTGGTTTCGATAGAAACATAAATGTTGATGGATCATACTGGAAGCCTGAGCAGTATCCCAAAATCACATGGGTTGCTGCAAAAGGTCCTACAGTTGATCCATCCACATTATCTGGCTATAACTATGCTAACCCCATCATTATTGATGAGTCATTTGACTCCAACTATAAACTGTTCAAAAATAGAATGGTGAAGTGTTTCCCAGGTACATTGGAACTAACTGCAAGAATGGTTCACCCATGAAGAGGATCTGGGTTCCCAAACATCTTCTTGAGAAGCTTCCTATGAATGTCATCATGACACCACAAAGGAAGAAGAGAAACCCCAGACCAAAGTCTTCACATGGACCAAAGTCTTCATATGATCATGCTAACTACTATGTTTCGCAGGGAAGAGCTGAAAGGGCTCATGAATATGTGCACTATGACATGAACTGATATGTTCATCCAACTAAGAACTTTTCTGCATATTCATTTGAGTACTGTAACCCTCCTCTGAAACGTGCTATTAGGGCAACCTTGCCAAAATTCTCTAATGTTGCTTTACGCCTTATTGATTCTAAGCTACCCCTGCGCATGTGGGTGGTTAAGAAGAACTAATATCTTCATGCAGCATCGGGTCTCCAGATGGGATGAAGCCTATCTCGAAGATTATCTCTGGAGACCCGAAAACATTCTTGTCTGGACGCAAGACAAATGATGCAAATGGTTTTACCATTTATATCGTCCAGTTTAGTTACAACCGTGTACTGCAATATCTTCATCAATGCATGATACAACTGCATGCCTTGGTGAACTAGACTAATTCTCAATGCAGGAAGACAAATCCAAAGCCATTGAATGGATTATGGACAGTGGATGCACTAGTCATATGACTGGTGACCGAAGCCTATTGATGGAGCAAACTCTTCGACCTCTAACAAAAGACCACATCGCCTTTGCTGACAAGAGTAGCATCAAAGTACTGGGACTAGGTAGAGTTGCTATCACAAGGGATCGACACATGGACAATGTCATGCTATTTGATCCCTTGGTTACAATTTAATGTCTGTCTCAATGCTCTATGACTTAGATATGCTAGTCATATTTGGCAAATTTGGATGTGTTGTGCTAATGACCTCTGACAAAACAAAAGTCTTTGAAGGTTTTCGAATAGGTGATCTGTATATGGTAGACTTCTCTACAGGACCACAGGTTGCCACATGTCTTCTAGCAAAGGCTTCGGAATGTTGGTTATGGCATAGAAGGCTAGGACATGCTGGGATGAGGAACTTGCATACACTCGCCAAGAAGAAGCTTATCATTGGTGTCCAGGGTGTCAAGTTCAAAAAGGACCACCTCTGTGGTGCCTGTGAAGCCGAGAAGATGACTAGGGCCAAACATCCCTCGAAGACAATCATGACGACCACTCGTCCCTTCGAGCTGTTACACATGGACTTATTCGGGCCTACTCACTATTCCACTTTCTCTACCACTGCAAATCTATATGGCTTCGTTATTGTTGATGATTATTCTCGATTCACTTGGGTGCACATTATACTCTACAAAACTGAAGTGCAGGATGTCTTCAGGCGCTTTGCCAATAGGTGTATGACCAACTACGACATCAAGATCATGCACATCAGTAGTGACAATGTCACTGAATTCAAGAACACTAGATTGGACATCTATCTTGATACACTGGGCATCACTCATGAGTTCTCTGCTCCATACACACCTCAACAGAATGGCGTCGTGGAGCGCAAGAACATGACTCTCATTGAGATGGCTCGTACTATGCTTGATGAATACAAGACACCACGCAAGTAATGGCCTGAAGCCATTGACACTTCATGTCACATCATCAACAGAGTATATCTTCACAAGTTCTTCAGGAAAACATCATATGAGCTACTCACCGGTAAGAAACCCAACGCAAGTTATTTCAAAGTCTTCGGTGCAAGATGCTGGATAATAGATCCACACCACACTTCTAAATTTTCGCCGAAAGCACATGAGGGTTTCATGCTTGGTTATGGAAAGGATTCGCACACCTACAGAGTCTTCAACACTTTCCACAACAAAGTGGTTGAAACTATAGATGTGCGATTCGATGAAACTAATGGCTCGCAAAGAGAGCACCTACCTCTTGTGCTATATGAACTTCCACCTGAAGAAGCTATCAGGGTGATGGGCACTGGAGAAATAATGCCTGAAGAACCTGAGGTAGAGGAAGTCATCATTCCACTATCTACTAACCGCGAGGACAATGCTGACCCTGAAGACAATGCTGTTGACGAAGACAATGCTCAACAGCCGGAACAAAGTCTTCGCCCTGCTCATCCACGTGTGGCTAATGAAGTCCAAATCGAGAAAATGCTTGCCAGCATAAATGCACCAGGTCCACTCACTCGCTCAAGAGCTACTCAATTAGCTAACTTTTGTGGGCTCTTTGCTTTTGTGTCTATCTCAGAGCCCACCAAAGTAGATGAATCCTTTAAGGAATCAGAATGAATTCAAGCCATGCAAGAAGAGCTTCATGAGTTCGAGCTCAACAATGTGTGGGAACTCGTAAAGCGCCCTGATCCGAGGAAGCACAACATCATTGGCACAAAGTGGATCTTTCGCAACAAGCAAGATGAGTCTGGCCAAGTAGTCAGAAACAAGGCTCGACTTGTGGATCAAGGCTACACACAAGTGAGGGTATTGATTTCGATGAAACATTTGCACGTGTTGCTAGACTCGAAGCCATACGTATTCTGCTTGCTTATGCTAACCATCATGATATATGCCTATATCAAATGGATGTCAAAAGTGCATTCCTCAATGGTAAGATTGAGGAAGAAGTATATGTTGCTCAATCACCAGGGTTTGAAGATCCAAAGCATCCAGACAAAGTCTACAGGCTAAACAAGGCATTGTATGGCCTCAAGCAAGCACCAAGGGCTTGGTATGATACACTCAAGGAATTTCTCAAGGAGAAAGGCTTCAAACCTGGTTCACTCGATCCCACTCTCTTTACTAAATCTTATGATGCTGAACTGTTTGTATGTCAAATCTATTTGGATGACATTATCTTCGGCTGTACTAACAATCGATATAGTGATGAGTTTGGCATCATGATGCAAGAGCAATATCAGATGTCAATGATGGAAGAGCTGAAATTCTTCCTAGGGCTTCAGATTCGACAACAACCAAATGGGATCTTCATATCTCAGGAGAAGTACCTTAAGGACTGCCTCAAGAAGTTTGGCATGAATGAAGCCAAAGGCTACAAAACGCCAATGCCAACAAATGGTCACCTCTGCACTGACGAAAATGGTAAAGATTTCGATCAGAAGGTATATCGCTCCATGATTGGCTCTTTATTGTACCTATGTGCATCTAGGCCAGATATAATGCTTAGCGTTTGCATGTGCGCTCGATTTCAAGCGGCACCAAAGGAATCACATCACTTAGCTATGAAGCGAATACTTAGATATCCGGCTCACACCACAACACTAGGATTATGGTATCCAAAGGGCTCAGAGTTTGATCTCATTGGCTACTCAGATTCTGACTTTGCTAGCGACAGAGTTGATCGCAAGTCTACATCAGGCACATGTCACTTTCTGGGACGATCTCTAGTGTGTTGGTCTTCGAAGAAGCAGAACTGTGTATCACTCTCCACTACCGAAGCCGAATACATTATAGCTGGCACTCGCTGCACTCAGCTTCTCTGGATGAACCAGACCCTCAAGGATTATGGCGTCAAGATGAAGCATGTTCCTCTCTATTGCGACAATGAGAGTGCAATCAAGATCTCCCACAACCCAGTACAACACTCGAAGATGAAGCATATTCAGATACGACATCTTTTTCTTCGGGATCATGTGTTGAAGGGCGACATCATCATCAAGCATGCACATACTAAAGATCAGTTGGCGGATATCTTCACGAAGCCTTTGGATGAGAAGAGATTTTGCAAGTTGCGGTGTGAGCTAAATATCTTAGAATCCTCAAATGTCCTTTGAATGGGAATACATCCTAACGCTTATGCATCTTGATGATTTTGATGCACAACACACAAAGTAACGTATGTCTTCAAACTCAGGGAGACTTACACTCTAAGTGTGAATATATTAATGAATAATATGACTACAGAACGCCATGATAATTGTGCATCGTGTCTGGGTCAAACATTCTTATACGGTGGGTAACACCACCACCCAACCTGAAGACATTGTTTTTATCTTCGCATTTGTCTATGTCTTCAGCAAACTAAGTTTGTTTTCGAGTAGAATGTTTCCTCTCAAATTTGCATATACTTCAGTTGAATATACTTTGCATGTTGTATGGAGTTACATCCTCTATAGCATTGAGCCTATAGCTATATCTTCGAGTTTTATCTAGGACAATGTGATCGGACCCGCTATTCTTATCTATTCTTTTCTCTCCTAACACTATTCAGCTCCAGTCATATGCATTCTACTTGACACGTGTTGATTATCTTCACCGCATCCTTGTCAGTCGAAGATAAATCCAACCAAACGTTTAAAATTTCTTTTTTTACCATGCTTATCGCAACAAATTGTTGGAAATATGCCCTAGAGGCAATAATAAATTGGTTATTATCATATTTCCTTGTTCATGACAATCGTTTATTATCCATGCTAGGATTGTATTGACTGGAAACTCAAATACATGTGTGGATACACTAGTAGAGAAATGGCTAGCCACAACTCTTGTTGGTGGCGCACCATTTTCACACAACGCCAACACTATTTTTTTCAAATAGTACCGGTGTTGGCTAAATTGGTACAACACCAGTAATAGGTTACTGGTGGCGTGCCGCCTAAAATCCACGCCACAAGTAATTGAGATCCAAAAGTTTGGCCCAACACAAGTTATTAGTGGCGTGTGAAAATATGCCACGCCATTGATACTATAAGTAGTGGTGGCGTGAGTGAATAGTGCCATGCCACCAGTAATCAGACCGATCTATTTTAATTTTTGAATTTTTTTAACCAGTTACTGGTGGCGTGAGTGAATAGTACCACACAACTAATAATAAAATCCATGTAATTTCTGTCCACGCCACCAATAAAATTATAACTTTTTATAGTAGTAATAATAAAATTGTAGCCGAAAAAGGCCGTAATTGCCACGAGGCCCAACCTTGCCGGCAAAGCATATCTTTCTTTTCTCTATCGTTCGCTCTCACCTCTCTCTCGATCGACCTCTCTGTCCCCAACTCCCAAAATCACCGCCGCCACCTCAATCGATACCCACATCGCATTCTGATACGTCTCCAACGTATCTATAATTTTTGCTTGTTCCATGCTGTTATATTATCATTCTTGGATGTTTTACAATCATTTTATAGCAACTTTATATCATTTTTTGGGACTAACCTATTGACATAGTGCCAAGTGCCAGTTGCTGTTTTTTCCTTGTTTTTTACTTCGCAGAATTTCAGTACCAAACGAAGCCCAAACATCGCGAAACATTTTGGAGATTTTTTTTGGACCAGAAGACACCCGGAGGACCAAAGAAGTATCTGGAAGGAGGTCCGAGGAAGGCACAATACACCAGGGCGCGCTAGAGGCCCCTGGCACGCCCAGGTGGGTTGTGCCCTCCTCGGGGCCCGTCTCCACCGCCTCTCAGCTCTATAAATACCCCAATATTCCAGAAACCCTAGGAGAGTCGACGAAAAACACATCCAACCGCCGCAAGTTCTAGAACCTCGAAATCCAATCTAACACCATCAAAGAAGGGTTCATCATCCTCATTAGTGCCTCTCCAATGATGCGTGAGTAGTCCACCATAGACCTACGGGTCCGTAGGCTGTAGCTAGATGGCTTCTTCTCTCTTTTTGATTCTCAATACAATGGTCTCTTGGAGATCTATTTGATGTAATGACTTTTGTGGTGTGTTTGTTGGGATCCGATGAATTTTGAGTTCATGATCAGTTTCTATCCATGAATATTATTTGAGTCTTCTTTGATCTCTTATATGCATGATTACTTATAGCCTTGTATTTCTTCTTCTAACCTTTGGTTTAGTTAGGCCAACTAGATCGATTTTTCTTGCCATGGGAAGAGGTGCTTTGTGGTGGGTTCGATCTTGCGATGTCCTTTCCCAGTGACAGAAGGGGCAGCAAGGCACGCATGTATCGTTGCTATTAAGGATAACAAGATGGAGTCTATTCCTACATGAATAGATCTTGTCTATATCATGTCACCGTTCTTATTGCATTACTCGATTTTCCCATGAACTTAATACACTAGATGCATGCTGGATAGCGGTCGATGTGTGGAGTAATAGTAGTAGATGCAGGCAAGAGTCGGTCTACTAATCTTGGACGTGATGCCTATATAATGATCATTGCCTTGGATATCGTCATAACTATTCGATTTTCTATCAATTGCCCAACAGTAATTTGTTCACCCACCGTGTGCTATACTCATGAGAGAAGCCACTAGTGAAACCTACGGCTCCCGGGTCTACTTTTCCAACATATTGCTTTCTGATATATATTTTTGTTGCTTTTGTTTTCAGATCTATTAAATCCAAAAACCCAAAAATACCTTGTTGCACTTTTTATTTGCCTCTTTTATTTTGTGTTCTTGCGAGATCTATCAATGCAATCTATCACTACCTAATCTATCTTTTTACCGTAGAGAGATTGACAACCTCTCTTTCGCGTCGGGTTCCAAGTATTTGTTCTTTGTGTGCAGGTGCTGCTTACATAGTGTTGCATGATCCTCCTACTGGTTCGATACCTTGGTTTCATAACTGAGGGAAATACTTACCGTCGTTGTGCTGCATCATCCCTTCCTCTTTGGGGAAATAACGACGCAGTCTCAAGCCACGTCAAAGGAATTTCTGGCGCCGTTGCCAGGGAGGAAGCAATCTCTTCAACGTGCCATTCTCTGGCGTAGGGGAGACATCATCAACATCTATCAGGTTCCTAATCACAAATCTCATCTCCTTGCAATTGCATTATTTGCCATTTGCCTCTCGTTTTCCTCTCCCCCACTTCACAACATTTGCCATTTGCCTCTCGTTTTCCTCTCCCCCACTTCACCAATTTGTCGTTTTATTCGCCCCCTTTTTTGTTTGCCCTTTTTCTCGTGAGATCTCTTGTTTGCTTGTCATCATGAGTATTTTGGTATGGCAGAAACAGATGATGGCAGGACTCCTAATATTGGACGTTCTGGTACTCTAGATGCTAAAACTTTTTTTTGGGGCAAGGGAACGTTATAGGAAAAGAAACTATACAAGAATTTTTCAATTGCGTTCGAAATTTGACTATCGATGATACTCCTATACTTAAAAGAACTAAAACTTATGCGGAAGCTATTGCAGCGCTAGTTCTGAAACTTGAAAATAGGTTTATTCGTACCCATCCTACCTTGCAAAGATTGTTTTATGAGCTACCCGTTATAAAGGATCCCAAAGCTAAGAAGTTAGGCACCCTTGTTCTAATGAATGAATTTGATCACATAGTACGTGAAGCTAGGGAGATTTTTGATTCCTTTGGTATGAGCCGTGAAAAACCGGTAATAGGAGAGATCCTTTACAATGGTGATTACATGTTGAGACATTTGCTTGGAAATAATCAAATTTTTTATGAGAACCTTAAAAAGGAAGTCCCCGTTTTAGATATGATCCAACAAGTTTTCAATGACATTAATCAACATGACTCTTGGATTGTGGCCGGGAATCAAAGAGGGTACGTGGATGGACAACTTGATAGTGCTAAGGTGTATATGGATGATGTGTTTCAAGTTATATTTGCAAAACCTCGTGATAAAAATATCCCTACGGAAACTAAAGATGACAATACTTGAATCTATGCTTTATGCGTAGCTAGGGGCGTAAAACGATAGCGCTTGTTGGGAGGCAACCCAATGAATAAAATTTATTTTATCTTTTTCTTTCTGTTTTTGAGGGTTGACACAATTGTGCCTCTGTTATGATTGTGTTTTTATGTTTTAATTAGTTTTTGTGCCAAGTAAGGCCTTTAGGATGATTCATAAGATGAGTAGAAACAATGCTTAATCTGAAACAGGAACTTTGACTCCAGTGCGTGAATTTTCATTTTTTTACTGGAGCGTGATAATGAGCTGAAATTTTAACACAGTATTTCTATACAAATTCCTCGTGTTGTCCTGATTTTTTAGAATTTTTAGAGTTCCAGAAGTATGGTTAGTGTACAAATTACTACAGACTGTTCTATTCTTAACAGATTCTGTTTTCGTTGCATTGTGTGTTTGTTTTGATGAATCTATGGCTTGTATCAGTAGTAGAAAACATGGCATCAGTCTCAGTTCCAGAGGGCCTTTAGTCCCGGTTCTGCAACCGGGACAAAACGATCGGGACTAATGCCCATCACTTTTAGTCCCGGTTGGCTCACGAACCGGGACTAAAGGAGCTCCACGTGGCCGCCGTGGGGCGCCCAGGCAGGAGGACCTTTAGTCCCGGTTGGTAACACCGACCAGGACTAAAAGGCAGCTGGGGTTTTTGTTTTGAAAGGAGGGGTTTAGGTGTTTTGGAGGGTTTAGGGCTTTTCATATTGCGCTTCCCCCTTTTATTTTTGTGTTTACCATTCTTATTTTATGCTTTTCATTCAACTCGACACTAGCTACTACATATAGCAATGAAAGAACCATTACACAACATCGTCATGATCAATATATAGAGAGAAGCGACCTCTCTTTCTCCGTGCTTAGTCGAACAATGCAACAAGTTTTCGTAAATCTATTCGACGCTATTACATATAGTACACGTTCATGCATATATACAATATAACATCTCTTACGATCCTAATATCTAATTACCAAAATCGCATTGCATATCCCGATGGTATTCTCCCTCTTCAGGTATGACATGCTCAACAAAGAATCCCGCCAATTCCTCTTGAATTGCTCGTATGCGATGAGTTGGTAGGAGTTCGTCCCGCATCTGCCACATCTAATTTAAAGAAGGGGGTCAATATATATATATGAATGAAACTCAACACAATTGATGGTAATAAAATTAAAATGTGAATATTGTTTACGTACTTCAAATTGTTCTGGAGATATGCCCTTCTCAGAGGTCAAGTGGCGAATGAACTCGCAAACGTAGTATCCACATAAATTAGTCCCGGGTGCCTGCAACAAGCACTTTACGAGAATAGAGTTCAATCAAAATGATAATCAAGCATGATAATGGTATTGAAACTGGAATCAATGAGAGATGCGTGGTACTAGCTAGTAGTACTTACTTTGGGGTTTGTAAATCGCAGCTGCTTTTTCGAGACACCCCTAACCTTGTTGGTGAACTTTTTCCAAACCCTGCCCGGCAAAGAAAATGATTACTTGATATCACGAAATGAACGAAAGTTGCCGATATGGTGCGATAATGATTGAACTTACTTCTGAAGCATTTGACTCATGTCCGACCACTCCTTAGGGTCTTTACGTCTCGAGTCCAAGACAAGTACGTGTCCCTCTTAATGCATCTAGTCAGCAGAGGATTAATTAATATATATATATATACCTCGCCGGACTTTGAAACAGTTAAGGCTCCCTTCTCCATTCGATCACCGGAGCCATCATGATCTCCTTCCTCCTCCATTCGATCACCGGAGCCGTCATGATCTCCTTCCTCCTCACCGGAGCCGTTATCCTCTCTTTCCTCACCATCGGTGTCGTTGAGAAACGACAAGGCGATATCACTTCCGGCGCGGATTATATCCCCCAACAACTCTTCTTTTTCTAAGTCTTGGTCGTCCATAGTTTCTGCACATAAAGCATTGACACTTCAAACTAGCTATCACATAAAGCAAAAAAAGAAGTATATTTGTCACCAAAATACAACACTTGACAGAGTTTCCTCTATTTAAAAAATAGTTCTCTGTTTTCAAAAATCATTCCCTCCATATAGAAACTTGCGGAATCCCCCCCTCATGTCGAAGTTATCGGGGATATGTTGAATTCCCGTGAGAGTTAGGGGTGTTCTAACGCGGCACTACACGATATAGGTGAAGGGGGATAACTGATACGTCTCCATCGTATCTACTTTTCCAAACTCTTTTGCCCTTGTTTTGGACTCTAATTTGCATGATTCGAATGGAACTAACCCGGACTGACGCTGTTTTCAGCAGAATTGCCTTGGTGTTATTTTTGTGCAAAAATAAAAGTTCTCGGATTGACCTAAAAATTTACGGAGAATATTTTTGGAAGTAATAAAAAATACTAGCGAAAGAATGAACCAGAGGGGGTCCACCCATTGGCCACAAGCCAGGGGGGCGCCCCCCCTAGGGCGCGCCCTGGTGGCTTGTGGGCCCCCTGCAACTCCTCCGACCTCAACTCCAACTCCATATAACCCTATTCGGGGAGGAAAACATCAGAGAGAAGAGTTCATCGCGTTTCACGATACGGAGCCGCCGCCACCTCCTGTTCTTCCTCGGGAGGGCAGATCTGGAGTCCGTTTTGGGCTCCGGAGAGGGGAAATCGACGCCGTCGTCATCACCAACCATCCTTCATCACCAATTTCATGATGCTCCGCCGTTCTTGAGTAATTCCATCGTAGGCTTGCTGGACGGTGATGGGTTGGATGGGATTTACCATGTAATCGAGTTAGTTTTGTTAGGGTTTGATCCCTAGTATCCACTATGTTCTGAGATTGATGTTGCTATGACTTTGCTATGCTTAATGCTTGTCACTAGGGCCCGAGTGCCATGATTTCAGATCTGAACCTATTATGTTTTCATGAATATATATGTGTTCTTGATCCTATATTGCAAGTTGTAGACACCTATTACGAGTTATGATCTGCATCCCCCAGGGTGACAATAACTGGGATTCTTTCCAGTGATTACCGTAGTTTGAGGAGTTCATGTATTCACTAAGTGCTAATGCTTTGGTCCGGTTCTCTATTAAAAGGAGGCCTTAATATCCCTTAGTTTCCATTAGGTCCCCGTTGCCACGGGAGGGTAGGACAAAAGATGTCATGCAAGTTCTTTTCCATAAGCACGTATGACTATATATGGAATACATGCCTACATTATATTGATGAATTGGAGCTAGTTCTGTGTCACCCTATGTTATAACCGTTGCATGATGAATGCCATCCGACATAATTATCCATCATTAATCCGTTTCCTATGAGCTTTTCATATATTGATCTTTGCTAAGTTACTTTTCCGTTGCCACTGTTACGATTGCTACAGAACCGCTACTGTTACTTTTGCCACCGTTACCGTTACTTCCATACTACTTTGCTACTAAATACTTTGCTGCAGATATTAAGTCTTTCAGGTGTGGTTGAATTGACAACTCAGCTGCTAATACTCGAGAATATTCTTTGGCTCCCCTTGTGTCGAATCAATAAATTTGGGTTGAATACTCTACCCTCGAAAACTGTTGCGATCCCCTATACTTGTGGGTTATCAAGACCCTTTTCTGGCGCCGTTGCCGGGGAGCATAGCTCTATTCTCTGAGTCACTTGGGATTTATATCTGTTGATCACTATGAAGAATCTGAAAGACCCAAAAACCAAGATCTATCCGTCTACTACGAGGGGAGGTAAGGAATTGCCATCTAGCTCTGCACTTGATTCACCTTCTGTTATGAGTAAATTTGCGACACCACCACCTGCTATTGATTCTAATATGTCGCAACTAATTGATGATGCCACTTCTGCTATGCATGATGCTTATGACGATACTTTGCTTGATAATACTGTGCCACTCGGTGAATTTCTTGATGAACAAATTGCTAGAGTTAATGCTGAAACTGATGATATTTCTGAAACTGATGAAATTATTGAAACTGAATACTATGAGACACCTGTTAGACCTAGCTCTCCTATATATGAATTGCCTAATATACCTAAGGGTTATGTTATGGAGGGAGAGGTAGCTAGGGACTTTCTTGCTTGTAAGGATAGAGATGATCTTAAGAAATTACTATGCAAGTGGAAGGAAAAATCTTTGAATGCTAGAATGCAATATGATCCTAAGTTTGCTACTTCACCTATCTTTGTTACTGATAAGGATTATGAATTCTCTGTCGATCCTGAGTTAATTACTTTGGTTGAATCTGATCCTTTCCATGGTTATGAATCTAAAACTATTGTGGCACATCTTACTAAATTGAATGATATAGCCACCCTATTTACTCATGAGGAAAAAATTCGTTATTACTATATTCTTAAGTTGTTTCCTTTCTCATTAAAGGGTGATGCTAAGATATGGTTTAATTCTCTTGCTCCTGGTTGTGTGCGTAGTCCCCATGATATGATATATTACTTCTCTGAAAAATATTTTCCTGCCCATAAGAAACAAGCTGCCTTGCAGGAAATATTTAACTTTGTGCAAATTGAAGAAGAGAGTCTCCCACAAGCTTGGGGGAGGCTTCTCCAATTACTTAATGCTTTGCCTGATGATCCTCTCAAGAAAAACGAAATACTTGATATCTTTTATAATGGACTAACCGATGCTTCTAGGGACCACCTAGATAGTTGTGCTGGTTGTGTTTTCAAGGAACGAACTGTTGAACAAGCTGAACTACTATTGAATAATATATTGAGCAATGATAATGATTGGACTATTCCCGAACCACTTCCAAAGTCAACTCCGAAGAAAAGAGGTATTCTATTTCTCAGTCCTGAAGATATGCAAGAGGCAAAGAAATCTATGAAAGAAAAAGGTATTAAAGCTAAAGATGTTAAGAATCTACCACCTATTGAAGAAATACATGGTCTTGATAACCCGACACAGGTAGTAGAGGTAAATTCTCTCCGTAGATTCGATGAAGGTGATATTCCTTATAATAAGTCTGCTAGCCAATGCTTGGATGAGTTTGATAACTTTATTGTTAAGCAAGAAAATTTCAATGCTTATGTTAGTAGACAATTGAAACATAATGCTTACATGCTTGATCGTTTAGGTGAATATATGAGTAGAACTGTTAATGATCTCAAGCTTATCAGTAAACATGCTTCCATGGTAACTACTCAACTAGAACAAGTACTTAAGGCACAAAATGATTTGCTTAATGAGATGAATGATAATGCTGTTAGAGTAGTGACTAGAGGTGGTAAAATGACTCAGGAACCTTTATATCCCGAGGGCCACCCCAAGAGAATTGAGCAAGATTCTTAGATAATTAATATTGATGCACCTAGTCATTCTAGCAATAGAAAGAAAAAGAATGATGATAGGACTTTGCATGCCTCTAGTGAACCTGTTATTGTCACACCTGAGAATCCAAATGATATTTCTATTTCTGATGCTGAGACACAATCTGGTAATGAACATGAGCCTAGTGATAATATTAATGATGATGTTCATGTTGATGCTCAACCTAGTAATGATAATGATGTGGAGATTGAACCTGCTTTTGATCTTGATAACCCACAACCTAAGAATAAAAGATATGATAAAAGAGACTTTGTTGCTAGGAAGCATGGTAAAGAAAGAGAACCATGGGTTCAGAAACCCATGCCCTTTCCTCCTAAACCATCCAAGAAAAAGGATGACGAGGACTTTGAGCGTTTTGTTGAATTGCTTAGACCTGTCTTTTTGCGCATGCGTTTGACTGATATTCTGAAAATGTCTCCTTATGCTAAGTATATGAAAAATATTGTGAAAAATAAAAGAAAGATACCGGAAGCTGAGATTTCCACCATGCTTGCTAATTATACCTTTAAGGGTGGAATACCAAAGAAACTAGGAGATCCCGGAGTACCTACTATACCATGCTCTATTAAAAGAAATTATGTTAAAACTGCTTTATGTGACCTTGGAGTTGGTGTTAGTGTTATGCCTTTCTCTTTGTATCGTAGACTTGATTTGAATAAGTTGACACCTACTGAAATCTCTTTGCAAATGGCTGATAAATCAACTGCTTTACCCATCGATATTTGTGAGGATGTGCCTGTCGTAGTTGCAAATGTTACTATCCTAACGGACTTTGTTATTCTTGATATTCCCGAGGACGACAGTATGTCGATCATCCTTGGTAGACCTTTTTTGAATACTGCAGGGGCTGTTATTGATTGCAACAAGGGCAATGTCACTTTTCATGTTAATGGTAATGAGCATATGGTACACTTTCCGAAGAAACAACCTCAACTTCATAGTATCAACTCCATTGAAAAAATTTCAATGATTATTATTGGAGATTTTGAATTCCCTCTCCCTACTGTAAAAAAGAAATATGATATACTTATTGTTGGGGACATGCATATCCCCATTGAGGTAACCTAGTGTTATTCGAAAATTCTCCGGTTCCGTGTCATTCGAAAAAAGTTTGTCAATAAGACTTGATCAACCTTATTGATGGATTCTTTTGGATGAGCATGAGATGGATGAATTTAGGAGGCACAACCTTCTGTACCCAACTTTTACTTTCTGTTATTTAGATTAAATAAAGTAAAAATGCTATTATTTTTCTGTTTTTTGAATTATCCGTGCAATAAAAAATGACCTGAAAATAAAAGTTCTCCAAATGCCCTGAAAATGTAGTATGATTTTTCTGGAATATTTAAGAATTTTTGGCACTGAGAACACATCAGGGGGCTACACCAGTGGGCCACAAGCCCACAGGGCGCGCCCACCCCCCTGGGCGCGTCCCCCTGGCTTGTGGGTCCCACGTAGCCCCCCTCACTTATTCCAGCACCCATCCACTTCGTCTTCCTCCAGAAAAAATCCCACCATTGCTCAAGCCCGTGTTCTAGCTCATTTTGCTGCTATTTTCGATCTCCTTGTGCAAAGCTCCATTTGCAAAACAGTTTTGGGGGATTGATCTTCGGTATGTGACTCCTCCAATGGTCCAATTAGTTTTTGTTTTAGTGCTTTATATATTGCAAATTTTTGCTGCTGTGGTGACCTAGTTCTTGAGCTTGCATGTCAAATTTGTATGGTCCCAAGTAGTTTTGATGCATGATATAGCCTCTAGGCACTTGTGGGAGTAGTTGCTATAAGTTTTGTTGAGTTTTGTTCACCTTTATTTTTAGTCACTAAAAATTTCAGAATTTTTTCAGAAAAAGAAATGATGAGGAGATTGTTAAGAGGCTCTTCAAGCCGGGGCTCTAAAGAAGATGAAAATGAGGTGAAGAAGAAGTCCAAATACAATCTTCCTCGCGTCGCGGAGGTTCGGCCATGTGAATGGCCAAGTGATGCATTCTTGAGGGCAGCCGGTATTTATGAAGATTTCTATTATTTGGCAAAGAATGCAGGCATCATCGACTTCCTCAACGATAAGTGTGACCAGTACCTCCTACTCACTAATACCTTCGTGCAAAACTTTCACTTTTATCCTAGGAAGGATCCTCCCATGGTAGAGTTTTACTTGTATGATGTGCCTAGGAAGATGACAATTTACGATTTTTGCAATGTTTGCAAAATACCTTATGAGGGCAGCATCAGTGAACCACGTCCTAGAGACGTGGAGGACTTTATTGCCGCAACCACTATGGGGGAAGAGAGAGGGGTGTCAAAGGCAAGAGCAGCTAGTTTACATTTTCCTGTTCTACGCTATTATTCATTATTTGCTGGGAGATGTTTAGTTGGTCGTGGGGAGAGTGGAGGCCTTAGTGCTCCCGACCTCGCCATTCTGCGCCACGCTTTACTTGCTGATAGAACTTTTAGTCTGGGCTCTATGGTGGCCCAACGGTTGAACTTAAACAGTTCGAAGGGCCCCATATTCGGAGGTATCTATGCATCTCGTCTAGCCAAACACTTTGAGATACCCATTAGGCTTGACGAGGAAGAGGAAACGCTGCTACCTACAAGATATTTAGACTATGAAAGTATGGTAGCACATGATTTTATTAGGAAGGATAATGGTAGGAGGCTGCTTTACAACTTAGTATTTAGTCAGGGTACTTGTGAGATTATTGCTCTGCCTGCTTCTTCTTTGTTAGATATCCATTCAGGCATGTACACTATTATGCCCGAGGACATCTACAGATATTGGGGTCTGTCGCAACCCCCAGCACCTGAGCCGGCACCAGCCCTTGATCCGTATCAGGATCCAGTTTTTTAGTGGGAGCCACAGGAGCTCGCCAACCAGTGGAACCCTCAAGACCCTCCGGAGTATCCAGGAGAGGGTTATTTTCAGCCATGGCCCTAGACCAACTTAGGCCAAAAGCCTAAGCTTTGGGGAGTACGTATTTCTCACCAACATTACATTCATGTTCACACACTCATCTTAATAGTCGGTGCTTATACTTTTTCATTGAATCATCCATGCTAGTTTATTGCTTCTTTCCGCTTTCTTCTTGTGTGCTTAATTAACCTTGAGAAAATCCAAAAAAAAATAGTTCTAGCTTTACCTTCTAGTCTGTTTAGTTGTAGCATTAAAAGAAAACCCAAAAAGATTTCTCGTTCTTCTTTTGCTTGTTGGGAGCTTTCCCGTGTAAATAGTTTTCTTTTCTTCTTTGGGTCGTAAGGAGAAGACCACAATGAAAATGTTGAGTGGCCCTCATATGCATTATTGTTTATCTATCAGAGAGCCCATATTACCTTGTCTTCTCCTTTGAGTTATTGTTTGCAGATTCCAACTTAGTCCCATGCACGTGCACTCTTATTATTATTTACACCGTTCGGTCGTGCAAGTGAAAGGCAATAATGACGATATATGATGAAATGATTGAGATGGAGAAAAGCTGGTATGAACTCGATCTATTTTGTTTTTGTAAATATGATTAGCTCATCGTTCTGAATTCAGCTCATTATGGATGAAACATGTTTGCAATGACAATTAGAGAATGTAGTTGCTCATGCCATGCCTAATTAGCTAGGAGTGTATAATGGTTTGTCTTGAGTGCCAACATGAATTTTAAAATAGTTATGATGTAGTATGATAGGATGGTATCCTCCTTTGAATGATTCAAGTGGCTTGACTTGGCACATGTTCACGCATGTAGTTGAAAGAAAATCAACATAGCATCCACGATATTTATGTTCATGGTGATTTTTATCCTACTCATGCTTGCACTCAATGTTGGTTAATCTCAATGCATGTTTATGACTGTTGTCGCTCTCTAGTTGGTCGCTTCCCAGTCTCTTGCGAGCCTTCACCTGTACTAAGCAGGAATACTGCTTGTGCATCCACTTCCATAAACCCAAAGTTGTTCCATATGAGTCCACCATACCTTCCTATATGCGGTATTTACCTGCCGTTCCAAGTAAATTTGCATGTGCCAACCTCTAAACCTTCAAATGATAATCTGTTTTGTATGCCCGAATCGCTCATGTAGCGACTGGGGGCAGTCAGTATCTTCCATGCTAGGTGGGTTATTCTCACGATATGTGTTGATTCACTATCATTCACGAGAAAGTGGCCGGTATTCGGGATGCCCAATTCCATGCTCAGAATCAAATCAAAATATAATCATAAAACAAAACTCCCCCAGGACTGTTGTTGGTATGGACGGCACCCGTGGATTTGGTTAGCCATGGAGTGTGATTGATTGGTGGAGGGGGAGTAAAAACTTTACCATTCTGTTTGGGAACCGCCTATAATGTATCTAGCATGGAAGATGGTGAAATCTCTTGGTCATTATGTTGACAATGAAAGCATGCCACTCAAAATTATTATTCATCTCTGTTTTAAAAGCTCGAGCTCTGGCACCTCTGCAAATCAATGCTTCCCTCTGCGAAGGGCCTATCTATTTTATTTTATTGTTGATTCACCTTCCTCTTATAAAAAGCACCAGTTAGAGAGCACCACCGTCATTTGTATGCTTCGTTATTAATTCATATTGAGTATGACTGTGACTGGATCTCTTTTACCATGAACTACAATTTCCAGTCAGCCCTTGCTCTTCAGAGGTGCTCTGCATTTATGTTTTGCGGTCTCAGAAAGGGCTAGCGAGATACCATTATATCATATTGTATCATGATTGTTTTGATAAAATTGTTGTCATCCGAGATTTATTATTATTGCTCGCTAGTTGATTATGCCATTGATATGAGTAAATGTGAGATCTAAATGTTATTGTGAATGTGGTTAGTCCATAATCTTTGCTGAAAACCTGAACATCAGTTAGACATATTTACAACAACAAGATCAAACAGGGTTTGTAAAAGTTTTTCTTTGTCACTTTCAGTTTGTCAACTGAATTGCTTGAGGACAAGCAATGGGTTAAGCTTGGGGGAGTTGATACGTCTCCATCGTATCTACTTTTCCAAACTCTTTTGCCCTTGTTTTGGACTCTAATTTGCATGATTCGAATGGAACTAACCCGGACTGACGCTGTTTTCAGCAGAATTGCCTTGGTGTTATTTTTGTGCAGAAATAAAAGTTCTCGGATTGACCTGAAATTTACGGAGAATATTTTTGGAATTAATAAAAAATACTGGCGAAAGAATCAACCAGAGGGGGTCCACCCATTGGCCACAAGCCAGGGGGCGCCCCCCCTAGGGCGTGCCCTGGTGGCTTGTGGGCCCCCTGCAACTCCTCCGACCTCAACTCCAACTCCATATAACCCTATTCGGGGAGGAAAAAATCAGAGAGAAGAGTTCATCGCGTTTCACGATACGGAGCCGCCGCCACCTCCTGTTCTTCCTCGGGAGGGTAGATCTGGAGTGCGTTTTGGGCTCCGGAGAGGGGAAATCGACGCCGTCGTCATCACCAACCATCCTTCATCACCAATTTCATGATGCTCTCCGCCGTTCGTGAGTAATTCCATTGTAGGCTTGCTGGACAGTGATGGGTTGGATGAGATTTACCATGTAATCGAGTTAGTTTTGTTAGGGTTTGATCCCTAGTATCCACTATGTTCTGAGATTGATGTTGCTATGACTTTGCTATGCTTAATGCTTGTCACTAGGGCCCGAGTGCCATGATTTCAGATCTGAACCTATTATGTTTTCATGAATATATATATGTTCTTGATCCTATCTTGCAAGTTGTAGACACCTATTACGAGTTATGATCCGCATCCCCCAGGGTGACAATAACTGGGATTCTTTCCGGTGATTACCGTAGTTTGAGGAGTTCATGTATTCACTAAGTGCTAATGCTTTGGTCCGGTTCTGTATTAAAAGGAGGCCTTAATATCCCTTAGTTTCCATTAGGACCCCGCTGCCACGGGAGGGTAGGACAAAAGATGTCATGCAAGTTCTTTTCCATAAGCACGTATGACTATATATGGAATACATGCCTACTTTATATTGATGAATTGGAGCTAGCTCTGTGTCACCCTATGTTATAACCGTTGCATGATGAATACCATCCGACATAATTATCCATCACTGATCCGTTGCCTACGAGCTTTTCATATATTGATCTTTGCTAAGTTACTTTTCCGTTGCCACTGTTACGATTGCTACAGAACCGCTACTGTTACTTTTGCCACCGTTACCGTTAGTTCCATACTACTTTGCTACTAAATACTTTGCTGCAGATATTAAGTCTTTCAGGTGTGGTTGAATTGACAACTCAGCTGCTAATACTCGAGAATATTCTTTGGCTCCCCTTGTGTCGAATCAATAAATTTGGGTTGAATACTCTACCCTCGAAAACTGTTGCGATCCCCTATACTTGTGGGTTATCAATAACATCCGGGAATGTTTTCCCGAAGTCTGCATTTTTGGATAGATGAAACGGAGGGGGACGGTTCCAGCTTCACTATGCTAGCAGCTTGTGACAGACGAACGGAGGGCATATTCGGATTCGTCATATTTTTCTGATCGATTTCTAAAGTTTTACCAATATCCTGAAAATTCCTGGAATTCTGCATCTCTGCTAGAGTCCATTAGCTTGCTCAAAACTTTGTTTGAAAAGTGCCACTTGATATTAATTCCAGAAACTGTTATAATTTACAAACTTTGTTAGATGATCGCCATTGATCTATAGTTCTAATGGAGACACTTCATATAAGTGTTTTACTTTACATATGAACATTTTCTATATACATCAATCCATCCATCTATACATACATACATACATGGACAAAAAAATTCTATGAACAAAAAAAAATTCATCATATCAACATTTTCTATATATATATATATATATATACATCCATCCATCCATCGATCTTGAGCAGAGTAGAGTATATGCCACAACATTCCTAAAGTTTGCCACAACTTTGCCATATTCCTAAAGTTTGCCACATCCATTCGATATGAACATTTTCTATATACATAATCTATATACAGTCAAATGGCCCCATTATAATTTACAAATATAAACATAGTGAAATATGAACATAATCTATATACATAATCTATATACAAATATGAACATAGTCAAATGGCCCCATTTACAAATATGAACATAATCTATATACATAAACAGGGCATAATCCTATTTACAAATATGAACATAATCTATTTACATAAACAGGGCATAATCCTATACACATAAACAGGGCATAATCCTATTTACAAATATGAACATAATCCACATCCATTCCATATGAACATAATCTATTTACAAATATGAACATAATCTATTTACATATTCGGATTCCTAACTTTACATATGAACAGGAGGGGCTCACTGGGGGCAGGGCCCGGCGCGGTGACGTCGGGGCCGACAGGGGCGCGGCGACGGCGACGGGGCAGGGGGCCGGCAAGGGTGCGGCGACGGCGACGGGGCAGGGGTGCGATGACGGCGACGGCGGGGCAGGGCGAGGCGACAGCGACGGCAGGGCGAGGCGACGGCGGGGCAGGGCGCGGCGACGGCGACGTAGGGGCAGGGGCGCGGCGACGGCGACGGCGACGTAGGGGCAGGGGAGCGGGGGACGGCAAAATCCAGCAGCCTAGCGGTGTCGAGGTGGTCGTCGGCGCCTTCGGGGGAGAGAGGAGGAGAAGAAACTGGATGGATGAGAAGAAACTGCCTAGTCCCGCTTATATAGCCCCCCCGTTAGTCCCGGTTGGTGGCTCCAACTGGGACTAAAGGACTCCCTTTAGTCCCGGTTGGAGCCACCAACTGGGACTAAAGGTCGTTTTCGCCAGTCCAAAGGGCGGGAAGCCCAGCCTTTAGTCCCGGTTGGTGGCTCTAACCGGGACTAAAGGACCCCCTTTAGTCCCGGTTGGAGCCACCAACCAGGACTAAAGGGCTGGTGCTGCCGTAGCCAAAAGTTTAGTCCCACCTCGCTAGTCGAGAGGGTCTCAGAGTGGTTTATAAGCGCTACTGCCGCTGCCCTCTCGAGCTCCTCTCTAATGTGGGCAGTACATGCCTATCTCACGCCCTGTTGGGCCTGCTAGCACTGCGGGCCTGCATCCTGGCCCATTTCTAGGGTTTCTAGTCGTATGCACACCGTGGTGGCTAGTAGGCGGGCCTTTTTTTATTTTTTTGCATATATTATGTTTTTAAATTTTTAGTTGATTCTTTTTAGTTGATTCCTTTTGCTATTAGAGTTTTATAAAAGCTTTTTAGTTTTCTATTAAAGCTTGTAACAAAATATACTTTATGAAAATTCTTTTTACTATTAAAGTTTTTAACAAATAAATACTTTGATAATTTTAGTTAATATTATTTTGATTCTTTTTAACAAAGGGATTTCATTTTTTAACATATTTTAACTCCAGACTTTTTCTGCATTCAATATGCACCATTCAAAGCCACATCGTCAATTTTCAACCCTTTTCTGACTTCATTTGCTATTTTGCATGCATTTCATGATTTATTTTGAGCTAAAATGACCCTGAATTTGAAAAGCACTGCAAATGAACTCTGAAAAGGTTGAAACTTGGCATGGTATCATAATTTCACCCACATAGCATGTGCTAAAAAGTTGAGAGGGTTACGGAAAAAACTGGATGCACTTCGTGTACAAACTGAAAATCTCGTTCGAAGTATCAGGGTTCCGGACGAAAACTCATCTACTACAAAGGGATTTCATTTTTTTAACATATTTTAACTCCAGACTTTTTCTGCATTCAATATGCACCATTCAAAGCCACATCATCAATTTTCAACCCTTTTCTGACTTCATTTGCTATTTTTTATGCATTTCATGATTTATTTTGAGCTAAAATGACCCTGAATTTGAAAAGAACTGCAAATGAACTCTGAAAAGGTAGAAACTTGGCATGGTATCATAATTTCACCCACATAGCATGTGCTAAAAAGTTGAGAGGGTTACGCGAAAAACTGGATGCACTTCGTGTACAAACTGGACAATCTCATTCGAAGTATCAGGGTTTCGGACGAAATCTCATCTATTACAAAAGGGATTTAATTTCTTGACATGTAACTACAGTGATATTCTAGATCAAAGCCATCATCAGAATAGTTGTGGAGAGAAAGTCTTCACTTTTTCTTCGCGTGTGTCCCTTGCTTATTGCGCCGTAACCATGGATAATCTTCATCGTTTAACATGATGCTTGGGCCAGCCTTCACTTTGAAGGGAGGAATTTCGTGAAACTTTTCATAATCTTCAGACATGTATGTCTTGTCCTCCACTCCCACGATGTTTCTTTTCCCTGAAAGAACTATGTGTCGCTTTGGCTCGTCGTTTGATGTATTCGCTTCCTTATTTTTTTTCTCGGTTTGGTAGACATGTCCTTCACATAGAAAACCAGCGCCACATCATTGGCTAGGACTAATGGTTCGTTTGTGTACCCAAGATTGTTGAGATCCACTGTTGTCATTCCGTACTGCGGGTCTAACTGTACCCTGCCTCCTGATGATTGACCCATTGCACTGAAACAAAGGGACCTTAAATTCTTGTCCATAGTCAAGTTCCCATATCTCCTCTATGTAACCATAATATGTGTCCTTTGCCCTATTGGTGATTGCTGCATCAAAGCGGACACCACTGTTCTGGTTGGTGCTCTTTTTATCTTGGGCGATCATGTAAAATGTATTACCATTTATCTCGTACCATTGGTAAGTCAATACAGTCGAAGATGATGTCCTTGCCAACAAGTACAGGTCATCTCCAACACTGTTGTTATGCATGAGGTGCATTTGCAACCAACCGCAGAAAGTCCCGATGTGTTCACGTGTAATCCAGTCGTCAGACTGCTCCGGGTGTTTGTAGCATAGAATATTGTTGTGTTCATTGATATACGGGGCCACCAAGGTAGAATTCTTTAGAACTGTGTAGGGTGCTTGCGCCCAGGAATGCCCGTTCCTACATATTATTGAATCCGCTCCTAGCGTGCCTTTTCCACTCAGTCTCCCCTCATACCGCGATTTAGGGACACCAATCGGCTTAAGGTCAGGAAAAAATTCAACACAAAACCCAATAACCTCCTCTGTTTGATGGCCCATGGAGATGCTTCCTTCTGTCCTAGCACGATTACGAACATATTTCTTCAAGACTCCCATGAACCTCTCAAAGGGGAACATATTGTGTAGAAATATAGGACCCAGAATGGCAATCTCATCGACTAGGTGAACTAGGACGTGCGTCATAATATTGAAGAAGGATGGTGGGAACACCAACTCGAAGCTGACAAGACATGGACCAAATCATTATGTAACCTTGGTAGGATTTCTGGATCGATTACCTTCTGAGAAATTGCATTGAGGAATGCACATAGCTTCACAATGGCTAATCGAACATTTTCTGGTAGAAGTCCCCTCAATGCAACCGGAAGCAGTTGCGTCATAATCATGTGGCAGTCATGAGACTTTAGGTTCTGGAATTTTTTTTCTCTGCCATGTTGATTATTCCCTTTATATTCGACGAGAAGCCAGACGGGACCTTGATACTGAGCAGGCATTCAAAGAAGATTTCCTTCTCCGCTTTGGTTAGAGCGTAGCTGGCAGGACCTTGATACTGCTTTGGATGCATGCCGTCTTTTTCATTCACACGTTGCTGGTCCTCCCGTGCCTCCGGTGTATCTTTTGTCTTCCCATACACGCCCAAGAAGCCTAGCACGTTCACACAAACATTCTTCGTCACGTGCATCACGTCGATTGCAGAGCGGACCTCTAGGTCTTTCCAATATGGTAGGTCCCAAAATATAGATTTCTTCTGCCACATGGGTGTGTGTCCCTCAGCGTCATTCGGAACAGATTGTCCGCCAGGACCCTTTCCAGAGATTACTTGTAAATCCTTGAACATATCAAGTATATTATCACCAGTACGGAGGATGGGCTTCTTCTGGTGATTTGCCTCACCTTTGAAATGCTTGCCTTTCTTTCTTAAGGCATGCTTGGTCGAAAGAAATCAACGATGTCCCAGGTACACATTCTTCTTGCATTTGTCCAAATATATACTATGGGTATCATCTAAATAGTGCGTGCATGCGTTGTATCCCTTGTTTGTTTGTCCTGAAAGGTTACTAAGAGCAGGGCAATCATTGATGGTTACAAATAGCAACGCTCGTAGGTCAAATTCCTCTTGTTCATGCTCATCCCACACATGTACACCTTTTCCATTCCACAGATGTAAAAGCTCTTCAACTAATGGCCTTAGGTACACATCAATGTCGTTGCCAGGTTGCTTAGGGCCTTGGATGAGCACTGGCATCATAATGAACTTCCGCTTCATGCACAACCAACAAGGAAGGTTATAGATACATAGAGTCACGGGCCATGTGCTATGCTTGTTGCTCTGCTCCCCAAAAGGATTAATGCCATCTGCACTTAAACCAAACCATACGTTCCTTGCGTCACTGATACGTCTCCAACGTATCTATAATTTTTGATTGTTCCATGCTATTATATTATCCATCTTGGATGTTTTATATGCATTAATATGCTATTTTATACTATTTTTTGGGACTAACCTATTAACCTAGAGCCCAGTGCCAGTTTCTGTTTTTTCCTTGTTTTTGAGTTTTATAGAAAAGGAATATCAAACGGAATAAAAACTTACGATGATTTTTTATGGACCAGAAGAAGCCCACAGGGCATTGGAGTTGGGCCAAAAGGGCCACGAGGCAGCCACAAGCCTAGGGGGCGCCCCCCTAGGGCGCGCCCCCTGGCTTGTCATCGCCTCGTGGCCCCCCTTGACTTGATTCCAATGCCAAGTACCCCTATATATCCAGAAACCTCCAGAAAGAAACCTAGACCGGGAGTTCCGCCGCCGCAAGCCTCTGTAGCCACGAAAAACCAATCGGGAGCCCGTTCCGGCACCCTGCCGGAGGGGGGAACCATCACCGGAGGCCATCTTCATCATCCCGGCGGTCTCCATGACGAGGAGGCAGTAGTTCACCCTCGGGGCTGAGGCTATGTACCAGTAGCTATGTGTTTGATCTCTCTCTCTCTCGTGTTCTTGAGATGGCACGATCTTGATGTACCGCGAGCTTTATTAATATAGATGAATCATATGGAGTTTACCCCTCTATATCTTCTTGTGATGAATTGAGTTTTCCCTTTGAAGTTTTCTTATCGGATTGAATCTTTAAAGGATTTGAGAACACTTGATGTATGTCTTGCGATGGGATATCCGTGGTGACAATGGGATGTTCTATTGATCCACTTGATGTATGTTTTGGTGATCAACTTGCGGGTTCCGTGACCTTGGGAATCTATGCATAGGGGTTGGCACACGTTTTCGTCTTGACTCTCCGGTAGAAACTTTGGGGCACTCTTTGAAGTTCTTTGTGTTGGATTGAACATGATGAATCTGAAATTGTGTGATGCATACCGTATAATCAAGCCCATGGGTACTCGTGGTGACATTTGTATCTTAAGGTGTTATTTTAGTACGAACTCTAGGGCTGTTCGTGACGCTTATAGGGATAGCTCATAAGATTGATCGGAAAAGATAACTTTGAGGTGGTTTCATACCCTACAATAATTTCTTCATTTGTTCTCCGCTATTTGTGACTTTGGAGTGAACTCTTTGTCGCACGTGAGGGATTTACATATGATTCAACTGTGTCAGTATTGTTGAGAGAACTTGCACTAGTGAAAGTATGAACCGTAGGCCTTGTTTCTAAGCATTGCAATACCATTTGTGCTTACTTTTATCATTAGTTACCTTGCTGTTTTTATATTTTCAGATTACAAAAACCTATATCTACCATCCATATTGCACTTGTATCACCATCTCTTCGCCAAACTAGTGCACCTATACAATTTACCATTGTATTGGGTGCGTTGGGGACACAAGAGACTCTGTGTTATTTGGTTGCAGGGTTGTTTGAGAGAGACCATCTTCATCCTACGCCTCCCACGGATTGATAAACCTTAGGTCATACACTTGAGGGAAATTTGCTATTGTCCTACAAAACTCTGCGCTTGGAGGCCCAACACGAGTCTACAAGAAGAAGGTTGTGTAGTAGACATCAAGCTCTTTTCAGGCGCCGTTGCCGGGGAGGTGAGTGCTTGAAGGTATATATTTAGATCTTGCAATTGAATCTTTTAGTTTCTTGTTTTATCACTAGTTTGGTTTTATAAAATAAAACTACAAAAAAATGGAGTTTAGGTTGCATCAATTGTTTCGTCTCTCTAATGTCTTTCATGAAAATGATGGTTCGGAAAATTGTGCTCAATTGGTAGAGGAAGAATTTATGAAAATACTTGATGAGAATTCCTTGAATGATGATCATGATTGCAATATTGCTAGTATGAATTCTCTAAATATCCATGATGCTAATGATATGGAAATCCACAAGCTTGGGGATGCTATGTTTGATGAAGATGATATTTTTAGTTCCCCAAGTTTTGATGATCAAATTTGTTATGATAATGACATGCCTACTATCTATGATGATTATGATGATGACATGTATGCTATAAAGAGTGATAGTAACCTTGAAACTTGTCATCATGATTTTAATATTCAAAGTGGTTATGTCAATCAAGTATCTCATGATGGTTATTTTGTTGAGTTTGCTCCCACTATTTTGAATGAGAAGAAAATTGCTTATGTGGAGAGTGAAAAATATTCTATGCTTGTGGATCATGAAGATAATGCTTTATGTGATATTTATGTTATGAAATTCCTTCATGATGTTACTGAAAATTATTATGAGGGAGGAACATATGCCTGTAGGAATTGCAATAATATCAAGTTTCCTCTCTATGTGTTCAAAGTTTAGAAGTTATGCTTGTTTTGCCTTCCTATGCTAGTTGATTCTTGCTCCCATAAATTGTATTCTCACAAAGTCCCTATGCATAGGAAGTTTGTTAGGCTTAAATATACTAGTCATATGCTTCATGATGCTCTCTTGCATGTTTCAATTCTTATCTTTTATGTGAGCATCATTGAAATCATCATGCCTAGCTAAAAGGCTTCAAAGAAAAGCGCTTGTTGGGAGACAACCCAATACTTTTCCTTTCTGTTTTTGAGTGTTCACATGATTAAGCTACTGTATTAATCATGTTTTGTATCTTTTATTTCAATAAAGTGCCAAGTAAAGCCTTTGGGATGACTCACAAGATGAGTAGAATTGATGCTGAACCAAAACAGAAACTTCTGACTCCAGTACAGGAATTTTCATTTTTTACTGGAGTGTGATAATGGTCTGAAATTTTTACACAATATTGATATACAAATTATTCAGGTTGTCCTAATTTTTCAGAATGTTTCGAGACAGGGAAGTATGGTTACACTACAGATATTCACAGACTGTTCTGTTTTTGACAGATTCTGTTTTGCGTGCATAGTTTGCTTGTTTTAGTGTTTCCATAGCTTATATTTAGCGGTATAAATTATGGGAATGGTAGAATACAGTATGTATCATGTGGGAACAATTATGAATCTTGTCTTGACAGTACCTAAGTGAATTATCTTTATTTATTATACTAACCCATCTCACGAAGTTCCGTTAAGTTTTGCGTGATTGAAGTTTTCAAGTTTTGGGTGAGACACCAATATGATAAGAATAAGGGGTGACAAGAACCTAAGCTTGGGGATTCCCATGGCACCCCCAAGGTAATATCCAAGGAAGACTCAAGCGTCTAAGCTTGGGGATGCCCCGGGAGGCATCCCCTCTTTTGTCTTCAACATTAGCGGTATATCTTACTTGGAGCTATATTTTTATTCGTCACAAAATATGAGTTTTGCTTGGAGCGTCATTTTATTTTGTTGTTTTCTGTTAGCTGTTATTTATAATCTTGTTTTTCAATAAAAAGTTCCATGAATTGCCTTAGGATGCTTGCATTGCATGTTTGATGTGCGCTGTGTAAAAAACAGAAACTTTTGCTGTAGTGTTTGAATTTTCATATTTTACTGGAACGTGGAAAGTTTCTGAATTTTTTACACAGTGTTTTCATATAAATTATTTAGCATGTACTAAATTTTCATAATTTTCAGAGTTACATAAGTACACTGGTTTAATAAATTGCTACTGACTGTTCTGTTTAGACAGATTGCTGTCATAGTTTTGTTATCTACTTATCCTATAGTCTCCATAGCCTATATTGGTAGACATAAATTGTGGAAACGATAGTAAACAGTAGATGATGTTTGGAAATTATTGTGCAACATGTCTTGGCAGTACATAAAGAGTTGATTTATTATTATGTGTACTAACCTATCTCACGAGTTCTTTCCGAGTTTTGTGTGGATGAAGTTTTTGAGAATAGGTGAAACCATGATATGAGAGGATTGAACGATATACAAAAGCTCAAGCTTGGGGATGCCCAAGGCACCCCAAGGTGCACTAGTTCAGCATCTAAGCTTGGGGATGCTACGCATCGCACCTCTCTTCATCAACAATTATCGGTTAGCCTATGTTGAGCCTAAATTTTTATTTGTTCACATGATGCGTGCTATTCTTGGAGTGCTATTTTTATTTTGTTTGCTGTTTAAATAAAATACTCAGATCTGAAAATCTTTATTGAGAGAGAGAGAGAGAGAAAGTCCTCACATAGCTACCTAATTGTTTGACTACTCATTGATCTTCACTTATATGTTTTGGAGTAGTTTTGTCATTTACTCTCGTGCTTCACTTATATCCTATGAGTAAATGGTTGAATGAATTGAATATCATAAATCTGAAATTATATATGTTTTATATGCTTATCCCATGGGGAGTAATGACTTCACATATAAGAAGTATAGGTGGTAAAATTTATTGAAAGTTAGCAAACACCGCATTGGTCACTTGAACAATTCATGAAAGAATATTGAAGGAAGAGAGATTTCACATATAAATATACTATCTTGGACATCTTCTATGATTGTGAGCTCATTAATTATTTTCAAACTCGAGCAAATTAGTTAAAATTGGACAAGGAAGACAACTTAATGAGTTATGTTTGGGTATATTTGTATAGAAGTTATATTGTTATGGATCCTCCAACATGTGGTGCTTGCTTCCACCTCATACTAGCCAAAACTTCCGCTCCAAGTAGAAATACTACTTGTGCATCCAAACACCCTTAAACCAGTTTTGCCATGAGAGTCCACTATACCTACCTATGGATTGAGTAAGATCCTTCAAGTAAGTTGTCATCGGTGCAAAAAGCAATAAAAATTGCTCCTAAAAATGTATGATCTTTTATTGTGAGGGAAAATAAGCATTGTACGAACTTGTGATGGTAAAGAAATAAAAGCGACGGACTGCATAATAAAGGTTGCTATCACAAAGGGCAATTCAATGTGACGTTCCTTTGCATTAAGGGTTTGCACATCCAAAAACAAAAAGCGCATGACAACCTCTGCTTCCCTCTGCGAAGGGCCTATCTTTTACTTTCTAGTACTTACCTTTATGCAAGAGTCATGGTGATCTTCACCACTTCCTATATTTCGCCTTTTTCTCTTGGCAAGCGTGATGTGTTGGGGAATGATCTAGACATATATATCCACACAAATATATTTGATCATGAATTATTATTGTTGACAATTATCTATATGATAAATAAGTTGAGAGGCGAAACATTAAGCCCCTATCTTTCTCTGTGTTCGATGGATGCTATTTGTTCTAAAAATATGCTTTGAGTGTCAATAATCATGGAAGACTATATGATAGTTGAGTATGTGGAATTTGCTAAATCAAAGCTCTTACATAGACCCTTCCTGAAAATAAGATGAATTGCAATTGTTCGATGACTAGGAATATGGTTTGTTAGTTTTCAAGAAACTTTCTGGTCTATACTTTAACATGTGAATAGCTTGTTACTTGATCATGAGAAGTTTTATGAGATGAGCTACTGTTCATGGTTTATATTGATGCTAGAAAAAGTGATTGGAATTATTATTGATCAAACTTGTGCACTTGCTAGCATTCACACTTCATAAATTATTTCTTTTATCATTTACCTACTCGAGGACGAGCAGGAATTAAGCTTGGGGATGCTGACACGTCTCCAACGTATCTATAATTTATGAAGTATTCATGCCATGTTTACAATAATTCTATATGATTTTGGTATGATTTTATTAGAACTAACCCGGACTGACGTTGTTTTCAGCAGAACTACCATGGTGTCGTTTTGTTGTGTAGAAATAAAAGTTCTCGGAATGAGCTGAAAATTTATGGAGAATATTTTTGGAAAATATAAAAAATACCGGAGCAAAAATATACCGGAGAGGAGTCCCGAGGCAGTCACAAGCCTAGGGGGCGCCCCACCTAGGGCGCGCCCCCCTGGCTTGTGGGTCCCTCGGTAGTCCCCCTGACTTGATTCCAACGCCAATTATTCCTATAAATACCAAAACCCCCAGAAAGAAACCTAGATCGGGAGTTCCGCCGCCGCAAGCCTCTGTAGCCACGAAAAACCAATCGGGAGCCCGTTCTGGCACCCTGCCGGAGGGGGAAACCATCACCGGAGGCCATCTTCATCATCCCGGCGGTCTCCATGACGAGGAGGGAGTAGTTCACCCTCGGGGCTGAGGGTATGTACCAGTAGCTATGTGTTTGATCTCTCTTTCTCGTGTTCTTGAGATGACACGATCTTGATGTACCGCGAGCTTTATTAATATAGATGAATCATATGGAGTTTCCCCCTCTCTATCTTCTTGTGATGAATTGAGTTTTCCCTTTGAAGTTTTCTTATCGGATTGAGTCTTTAAAGGATTTGAGAACACTTGATGTATGTCTTGCGATGGGATATCCATGGTGACAATGGGATGTTCTATTGATCCACTTGATGTATGTTTTGGTGATCAACTTGCGGGTTCCGTGACCTTGGGAATCTATGCATAGGGGTTGGCACACGTTTTCGTCTTGACTCTCCGGTAGAAACTTTGGGGCACTCTTTGAAGTTCTTTGTGTTGGATTGAACATGATGAATCTGAAATTGTGTGATGCATATCGTATAATCAAGCCCATGGGTACTCGTGGTGACATTGGAGTATCTAGGTGACATTAGGGTTTTGGTTGATGTGTATCTTAAGGTGTTATTTTAGTATGAACTCTAGGGCTGTTCGTGACACTTATAGGGATAGCTCATAAGATTGATCAGAAAAGATAGGTTTGAGGTGGTTTCGTACCCTACAATAATTTCCTCGTTTGTTCTCCGCTATTTGTGACTTTGGAGTGAACTCTTTGTCGCACGTGAGGGATTTACATATGATTCAACTATGTCAGTATTGTTGAGAGAACTTGCACTAGTGAAAGTATGAACCCTAGGCCTTGTTTCTAAGCATTGCAATACTGTTTGTGATCACTTTTATCATTAGTTACCTTGCTGTTTTTATATTTTCAGATTACAAAAACCTATATCTAACATCCATATTACACTTGTATCACCATCTCTTCGCCGAACTAGTGAACCTATATAATTTACCATTGTATTGGGTGTGTTGGGGACACAAGAGACTCTTTGTTATTTGGTTGCAGGGTTGTTTGAGAGAGACCATCTTCATCCTACACCTCCCACGGATTGATAAACCTTAGTTCATCCACTTGAGGGAAAGTTGCTACTGTCCTACAAAACTCTGCGCTTGGAGGCCCAACACGAGTCTACAAGAATAAAGTTGTGTAGTAGACATCAAGCTCTTTTCTGGCGCCGTTGCTGGAGAGGTGAGTGCTTGAAGGTATATCTTTAGATCTTGCAATTGAATCTTTTAGTTTCTTGTTTTATCACTAGTTTATTCTTTAAAAGAAAACTACAAAAAAATGGAATTGAGGTTGCCTCATATACTTCATCTTTATAATGTCTTTCGTGAAAATGATGGAAAGGAAAATTGTGCCAAAGCGTTAGAAGAAGAAGTCAATAAAATGTTTGGCACTAAATCTTTGAATGATGAGCATGATTGCAATGTTGTTGGTATAAATCTTTGAATATCCATAATACTAATGATGATTGCGCTAGTCATGATAATGATGTCTCCTATAAGGATGCCAATTTTTGTGGAGTGAATTGGGAGTGCGAATACTCACCGAAGAAAAGGGAAAATAGATTTTGTAAGAGGCATAAATATTTAGAAACCAAGCGGTTACTTAAGATGTTAGATATTTGTGCTAAAAAGTTATATCCTCTTCTTCTTCGCATTACTTGTGAACTTTGCAATGAAAGTGGTCATTTTAATTTCCAATGTGAATTATTTCATGATCGAATTGTGTCCAAAAATTGTGATAACCTCATTACCCTTGATCATTATAATGAACTTAGTCTATTTTTGGGATATGAAGAAATGAAACATAAAACTAATGAGGTTTCGGATTGGGTTCTCATAAAAATGATTGATTTTGATCTAAATGAAATCTATATGTATTGCGCGGTAAATTGCATTGAGAATCCTTATATTGCCAATTATTTAAAGATAAGAAAACAAATAGAAGAGAAAGAGAATACTAATGAAGGGGAAGAGACTTCCCAATATCCTCCTACTTTTTCTTATGATGAATCAGGTGACGAGGGGGAGCTTCCTATTCTACCAATCTCATCAATAAGAAGCTCGGAAAAATTGATTAAACCCAAACATGATGTGGTGAAGAATAAGAAAAGAAGAAAAAGTAGAGGTAAAAAGGTATCTCTCCCAAATAATGATACCTCTTATAATCTTGAAAAAAAATTTGGCACCAACTTAGAAAATTGTGATGATAATAATTGTTATACTATTGGTGCTATTCATACTATTAATGATGAGAGTGATTATGTTTATGTTATGCAAAGCCACAAGCTTGGGGATGCTATGTTTAATGAAGGTGATATTTTTAGTCCCCCAAGTTTTGATGTGCAAATCTATTATGATGATAGCATGCCTCCTATTTATGATGATTTTAATAATGATAAAAGTGGATTTGGAGAGGTCATGACCTTATTTAGTAATGATTCCACTATTTTGGAAGAGGCTTCAATTCACTATCATGAGAACAAAGTTGCTACTTATGATGATTATTGTGATGATACTTATGTTATAAAAAGTAGTGATAATTATTGTCATAATTTTGAATATCCTTTTACTGAACATTACTCTTTTAATGTGGAAACAATTTATAGTATTCGAGTTTCATATGATACTCCCATTATTCTGAATGAGAAGAAATTTGCTTATATGGGGAGTAGTAAAACTTCTATGCTTGTGGATCATGAAAATAATTCTTTATGTGATGGTTATATTTTTGAATTCATTCATGATGCTACTAAAGATTATTATGAGGGAGGAATATATGCTTGTAGGAATTGCAATAATATCAAGTTTCCTCTCTATGTGTTCAAAGTTTTGAAGTTATGCTTGTTTTGCCTTCCTATGCTAGTTGATTCTTGTTTCCATAAATTGTTTGCTCACAAAATCCCTATGCATAGGAAGTGGGTTAGACTTAAATGTGTTTTTCATGCTATTCATGATGCTCTTTTGCATATCTGAATTACTACTTTTTATGTGAGCATCATTGAAATCGTTATGCCTAGCTAGGGGCGTAAAACGATAGCGCTTGTTGGGAGGCAACCCAATGAATAAATTTATTTTTGCTTTTTTCCTTTCTGTTTTTGAGTGTTGACACAATTATGCCTCTGTTATTATTGTGTTTTTATGTTTTATTTAGTGTTTGTGCCAAGTAAGACCTTTGGGATGGTCTACAGGGATAGTTAATTTGATCCTGCTGAAAAACAGAAACTTTGACGCCCAGTCCAGGAATTTTATAAATTCACAGAAGCGTCAATTGGATCTGAATTTTTTACACAAGATTGATATACAAATTTCCCAGATTTTCCTAATTGTTCAGAATTTTTAGAGTTACATAAGTATTCGAAGTTTACAGATTGCTACAGACTGTTCTGTTTTAGACAGATTCTATTTTCTTTGTGTTGTTTGCTTATTTTGATGAATCTATGGGTAGTATCGGGGGGTATGAACCATGGAGAAGTTGGAATACAGTAGATATTACACCAATATAAATAAATAATGAGTTCACAACAGTACCTAAAGTGGTGATTTTATTTTCTTATACTAACGGATCTCATGAGTTTTCTGTTGAGTTTTGTGTTGTGAAGTTTTCAAGTTTTGGGTAAAGATTTGATGGACTATGGAATAAGGAGTGGCAAGAGCCTAAGCTTGGGGATGCCCAAGGCACCCCAAGGTAATATTAAAGGACAACCAAGAGCCTAAGCTTGGGGATGCCCCGGAAGGCATCCCCTCTTTCGTCTTCAATCCATCGGTAAATTTACTTGAGGCTATATTTTTATTCACCACATGATATGTGTTTTGCTTGGAGCGTCTTGTATGATATGAGTCTTTGCTTTTTAGTTTGCCACAATCATACTTGCTGTACACACTTTTTGAGAGGGACACACATGAATCATGAATTTATTAGAATACTCTATGTGCTTCACTTATATATTTTGAGCTAGGCAATATGCTCTAGTGCTTCACTTATATCTTTTTAGAGCACGGCGGTGGCTTTATTTTATAGAAATTGTTGCACTCTCTTGCTTCACTTATATTATTTCGAGAGTCTCTAAACAGCATGGTAATTTGTTTAGGTTATGAATTTAGTCCTAATATAATGGGCATCCAAGAGGGATATAATAAAAACTTTCATATAAAGTGCATTGAATACTATGAGAAGTTTGATTCCTTATGATTGTTTTGAGATATAAAGATGGTAATATTAGAGACATGCTAGTGAGTAATTGTGGATTGGTAGAAATACTTGTGTTAAAGGTTGTGATTCCCGTAGCATGCACGTATGGTGAACCGTTATGTGACGAAGTCGGAGCATGATTTATTTATTGATTGCCCTCCTTTGTGTGGAGGTCGGGATCGCACGATGGTTAACTCCTACCAACCCTTCCCCTAGGAGCATGCGTGTAGTACTTTGTTTTTATAACTAATAGACTTTTGCAATAAGTATGTGAGTTCTTTATGACTAATGTTGAGTCCATGGATTATACGCACTCTCACCCTTCCACCCTTGCTAGCCTCTCTAGTACCGCGCAACTTTCGCCGGTGCATTAAACCCACCATATACCTTCCTCAAAACAGCCACCATACGTACCTTTTATGGCATTTCCATAGCCATTCCGAGATATATTGCCATGCAACCTCCACCGTTCCGTTTATGACACGCATCATCATTGTCATATTGCTTTGCATGATCATGTAGTTGACATCGTATTTGTGGCAAAGCCACCGTTCTTATTTTTTATACATGTCACTCTTGAGTCATTGCACATCCCGGTACACCGCCGGAGGCATTCATATAGAGTCATATTTTTTTCTAAGTATCGAGTTGTAATTTTTGAGTTGTAAGTAAATAAAAGTGTGATGATCATCATTATTAGAGCATTGTCCCATGTGAGTAAAGGATGATGGAAGCTATGATTCCCTCACAAGTTGGGATGAGTCTCCGGACTTTACAAAAAAAAATAAAAGAGGCCAAAGAAGCCCAAAAAAAAAGAGGCCAAAGAAGCCCACCAAAAAAAAATATGAGAGAAAAGAGAGAAGGGGCAATGCTACTATCCTTTTTCCACACTTGTGCTTCAAAGTAGCACCATGATCTTCATGATAGAGAGTCTCCTATATTGACACTTTCATATACCAGTGGGAATTTTTTATAGAACTTGGCTTGTATATTCCAATGATGGGCTTCCTCAAATTGCCCTAGGTCTTCATGAGCAAGCGAGTTGGATGCACACCCACTTAGTTTCTTTTTGAGCTTTCATACACTTATAGCTCTAGTGCATCCATTGCATGGCAATCCCTACTCACTCACATTGATATCTATTGATGGGCATCTCCATAGCCCATTGATACGCCTAGTTGGTGTGAGATTATCTCCTTCTTTTTTGTCTTCTCGACAACCACCATATTCTATTCCACCTATAGTGCTATGTCCATGGCTCACGCTCATGTATTGCGTGAGGGTTGAAAAAGTTTGAGAATACTAAAGTATGAAACAATTGCTTGGCTAAAACCGGGGTTGTGCATGATTTAATACTTTGTGTGATGAAGATGGAGCATAGCCAGACTATATGATTTTGTAGGGATAACTTTCTTTGGCCATGTTATTTTGAGAAGACATGATTGCTTTATTAGTATGCTTGAAGTATTATTGTTTTTATGTCAATATTAAACTCTTGTTTTGAATCTTATGGATCTGAACATTCTTGCCACAATAAAGAAGATTGCATTGATAAATATGTTAGGTAGCATTCCACATCAAAAATTCTGTTTTTATCATTTACCTACTCGAGGACGAGCAGGAATTAAGCTTGGGGATGCTTGATACGTCTCCAACGTATCTATAATTTTTTATTGTTCCATGCTATTATATTATCCATCTTGGATGTTTTATATGCATTAATATGCTATTTTATACTATTTTTTGGGACTAACCTATTAACCTAGAGCCCAGTGCCAGTTTCTGTTTTTTTCCTTGTTTTTGAGTTTTACAGAAAAGGAATATCAAACGGAGTCCAAACGGAATAAAAACTTACGATGATTTTTTATGGACCAGAAGAAGCCCACAGGGCATTGGAATTGGGCCAGAAGAGCCACGAGGCAGCCACAAGCCTAGGGGCGCCCCCCCCTAGGGCGCGCCCCCTGGCTTGTCGTCGCCTCGTGGCCCCCCTTGACTTGATTCCAACGCCAAGTACCACTATATATATCCAGAAACCTCCACAAAGAAACCTAGATCGGGAGTTCCGCTGGCGCAAGCCTCTGTAGCCACGAAAAACCAATCGGGAGCCCGTTCTGGCACCCTGCCAGAGGGGGGAACCATCACCGGAGGCCATCTTCATCATCCCGGTGGTCTCCATGACGAGGAGGGAGTAGTTCACCCTCGGGGCTGAGTGTATGTACCAGTAGCTATGTGTTTGATCTCTCTCTCTCTCTCTCTCTCTCTCGTGTTCTTGAGATGGTACGATCTTGATGTACCGCGAGCTTTATTAATATAGATGAATCATATGGAGTTTTCCGCTCTCTATCTTCTTGTGATGAATTGAGTTTTCCCTTTGAAGTTTTCTTATCGGATTGAGTCTTTAAGGATTTGAGAACACTTGATGTATGTCTTGCGATGGGATATCCGTGGTGACAATGGGATGTTCTATTGATCCACTTGATGTATGTTTTGGTGATCAACTTGCGGGTTCCGTGACCTTGGGAATCTATGCATAGGGGTTGGCACATGTTTTCGTCTTGACTCTCCGGTAGAAACTTTGGGGCAGTCTTTGAAGTTCTTTGTGTTGGATTGAACATGATGAATCTGAAATTGTGTGATGCATATCGTATAATCAAGCCCATGGGTACTCGTGGTGACATTGGAGTATCTAGGTGACATTAGGGTTCTGGTTGATGTGTATCTTAAGGTGTTATTTTAGTACGAACTCTAGGGCTGTTCGTGACACTTATAGGGATAGCTCATAAGATTGATTGGAAAAGATAACTTTGAGGTGGTTTCGTACCCTTTAATAAATTCTTCGTTTGTTCTCCGCTATTTTTGACTTTGGAGTGAACTCTTTGTCGCACGTGAGGGATTTACATATGATTCAACTATGTCAGTATTGTTGAGAGAACTTGCACTAGTGAAAGTATGAACCCTAGGCCTTGTTTCTAAGCATTGCAATACCATTTGTGATCACTTTTATCATTAGTTACCTTGCTGTTTTTATATTTTCAGATTACAAAAACCTATATCTACCATCCATATTACACTTGTATCACCATCTCTTCGCCGAACTAGTGCACCTATACAATTTACCATTGTATTGGGTGTGTTGGGGACACAAGAGACTCTTTGTTATTTGGTTGCAAGGTTGTTTGAGAGAGACCATCTTCATCCTACACCTCCCACGGATTGATAAACCTTAGGTCATCCACTTGAGGGAAAATTGCTACTGTACTTGAGGGAAAGTCTGCGCTTGGAGGCCCAACACGAGTCTACAAGAATAAAGTTGTGTAGTAGACATCAGTCACCTGCAAAGTACCCCCACTTTCTCTCGATTTTTCTCCACCGCGACCCGTCAGCGGGTTCTCTCAACTTCCCGTCTTTCTTACGGTCTTCTTTGTGCCATCGCAAAAAGTTGGCATGCTCTTTGTTTTTGAATAGACGTTTCAACCGTGGTATTATAGGAGCATACCACATCACCTTGGCAGGAACCCACTTCCTAGGACGCTCGCCCTCAACATCACCAGGGTCATCTCGTCTGATCTTATACCGCAATGCACCGCATACCGGGCATGCGTTCAATTCCTCGTACTCACCGCGGTAGAGGATGCAGTCATTAGGGCATGCATGTATCTTCTGCACCTCCAATCCTAGAGGGCAGAGAACCTTCTTTGCTTCTTACGTACTGTCGGACAATTCGTTATCCTTTGGAAGCTTCTTCTTCATTATTTTCAGTAGCGAACCAAATCCCTTGTCAGATACACCATTGTCTGCCTTCCATTGCAGCAATTCCAGTGTGGTACCGAGCTTTGTGTTGTCATCTTCGCAGTTTGGGTACAACCCTTTTTTGTGATCCTCTAACATGCGATCGAACTTCAACTTCTCCCATTCACTTACACATTCTCTCTGTGCATCAACAATGACCCAGCGAAGATCATCATCGGGCACATCGTCTGGTGCCTCTTGATCTTCAGCTTCCCCCGTTGCAGTATCACCGTATTTAGGGAACATAGGATAGTTGTCATCATCCTCTTCTTCTTCGTTGTCTTCCATCATAACCCCTCTTTCTCCGTGCTTGGTCCAAACATTATAGTGTGGCATGAAACCCTTCCCAAGCAGGTGGGAGTGAAGGGTTTTCGAGTTAGAGTAATCCATCGTATTCTCACAGACAGTACATGGATAATACATAAAACCATTCTGCATGTTTGCCTCAACCACTTCGAGAAATTTATGCAGGCCCTCAATATACTCGGAGGTGCGTCGGTCACCGTACATCCATTGTCGGTTCATCTGCATGCATTATATAATTAAGTGTATCAAAAACCATTACAGGACATCATGAATGATTAGAGAAGTAACCAAATTAATACAAGTTCATTATCACATTAAAACCAAAGTACAGTAGTGATCAAATGTTATTACTGAAAAAATAAATACATAAAGTTCATACATAGTTCTCATAGAACAACATACAACTCTCTAGAGCATCTAATTAAAACATAAATTGAAACTAACATACAACTATGTAAAACATTTAAATGCAACAACAAATGCGATCATAATCGCAACTAAGGTAACAATTGATCCAACAGCATAATGATACCAAGCCTCATTATCAATGGCATATTTTCTTATCTTTCTAATCTTCAAGCGCATTGCATCCATCTTGATCTTGTGGTCATCGACGACATCGGCAACATGCAACTCCAATTTCATCTCCTCCTCCTCAATTCTTTTCAATTTTTCTTTCAAATACTCATTTTATTTTTCAACTAAATTTAACCTCTCAACAAGAGGGTCGGTTGGAATTTCCGGTTCACATACCTCCTAGATAAAAACATCTATGTCACGTTGGTCGGCATAATTGTCATAAACACTAAATGAAACAAATTGTTATAAAAGATAATATACCACATCCGAATCATAGACCGGATGAGGGCCGACGGGGGCGGATACCAAAACCATGGCACTATATAATAACAAACAATAATAAAAGTAAGAAATTTATACAAGTATCTATGTAAATCATACAAGCAAGATTTTTTTGTTTTAAAAATAAGATAAGAACAAGAGGCTCACCACGGTGGTGCCGGCGACGAGATCGGCGCGGGCGATCTACGACGGTGAGGGCGGGGACGGGACGGACGGACCGCTAAACCTAGACAAATCTTGGGGAAAATGGAGCTTGGAGGTCGAGCTTGGAGAGGAGAAAGCTTAAGCGTGGCTCGGGCATTTCATCGAACACCTCGTGTGCATAGGAGGTGAGAGCAGAGCAGCACACACCTCCCACACGCCGGCCGGCCAAAAAACAAAGGAGTGAGCGGGCAGGGGCAAGCATATATATAGGCATCTCTTTAGTCCTGGTTGGTGGCTAGAACTGGGACAGAAGACTGCCCTTTAGTCCCGGTTCCAGCCACCAACCGGGACTAAAGGGGTTGCGCCAGGAGCGAGGACCTTTAGTCCCGGTTCGTGTCTGGAAACAGGACTAAAGGGGTCAGACGAACCGGGACTGGTGCCCGCCGAGGCCCGGCCGGCGTCCTGGCCTTATGAACCGGGACTGATGCACCCATTAGTCTTGGTTCGTAACACGACTGGGACTAATGCAATATTTTGGCCTGGACCAAAGCCCTGTTTTCTACTAGTGTATTGGGGGGTATAAGCTATGGTAAAGTTAAAATACAATATTTATAATGCAATAATAAAATAAGAATGGGTTTGCAACAGTACTTAGAGTGGTGATTTTCTTTATTGTACAAATGGATCTCACGAAGTTTTGTTGAGTTTTGTGTGATTGAAGTTTTCAAGTTTTGGGTGAGATCATGATGGATGAAGGAATAAGGAGTGAAAAGAGCCAAATCTTGGGGATGACCATGGCACCCCAAGATAATATCCAAAGAGAACAAGCAACTAAGCTTGGGGATGCCCCGAGTGGCATCCCCTCTTTCTTCTAACGACCATCGGTATTTTACTTGGAACTATAGTTTTATTCCTCACATATCATGAGTTTTGCTTGGAGCGTCTTATATTATTTGAGTCTTTGCTTGTTTTTCTTTTTAGTTTGTCATTAGTATCCTTACTGAACACACCTATTTTGAGAGAGCCAAATTATGCTATGATTTGTTAGAATTGCTCTATGTGCTTCACTTAAACTTTTTGAGCTATGGAATTGCTCTAGTGATTCACTTATATCTTTTTGAGCATGGTGTGCTTTAGAATTTTGAAGAAATACTCTCATGCTTCACTTAGATTAATTTGAGAGTTAGTAAATTTTGAAGAAATTCTCTCACACTTATACTATTTTGAGAGATGAAAACTTTATGCTCATGTTCTTCACTTAAATGTATTTAAGCTTGTCAAAAGCAATGGCAATATATGAAACTAGTCCCAAAGTGATAGATATTCAAGAGGGATATAATAAAAACTTTCATGAAGATCATTGGACAAATTAAACTTGATTCCTTGTAATAGTTTTGAGACATGTTGATAGTAATATGTGATTCATGTTAGTGAGTAATTGTGCTTTAGTAAGAATATTGGTGTTAAGGTTTGTGATTCCCTATGCAAGCACGAAATTCATTAGTTATGCAATGAAATTACATCCTACTTATGGTGCATTATTCGGTGTTAGTTATGCTCAATGCCCATTTATGTGAATTTTCGTTTCTTGGTTGGTTGCTTCTCAATCTATTTGCTAGCCTCCACTTGTACTAAGTAGATACACTACTTGTGCATCCAAAATCCTTAAACCCAGTTTTGCCATATGAGTCCACCATACCTACCTATATGCGGTATTTCCTTGCCGTTCTAAGAAAATTTGTATGTGCCATCTCTAATTTTCAAAATAAATTTCCTTTTTGTGTGCTCGTACCGCTCATGAAACGGTTGAGGGTATCCAATATTTTTCCATGCTAGATGTGTTATTCTCAAGATGAGTGTTTATTCACTTGTCATTGCACGAGAGTATGTCGGTAATAGGGATTCCAGTCCTGAAATGAGAAAAAAAAATTACTTTATGTTGTCAAATAATAAATTCCTTGGAAAGTGTTGGTATGGAAGGCAACCGTGGATACGACTAGCCATGGATTGTGAAAGAATGGTGGAAAAAGGAATAAACTTTATTTTCTGTTTGGGAACCGCCTATGATGTATCTAGCATGGAAAGTATTGCGAAATTCTTTGTCATTTCCATTGACAGGAAAGGCATGCCACCCAAAATATTTTCTCTCTCAATTTAAGATTTGAGCTCTGGCACCTCTACAAATCCCTACTTCCCTCTGCGAAGGGCCTATCTATTTACTTTATGCAATTTTTATTTTCAATTTGAGTCTCCATCTTCTCTTATAAAGCACCAACTAGGGGGCACTATGATCGTACTTGAGCATTGGGTGTAGTTAATATTTGAGTGTGTTTCATGAATGGATCAATGATTGAGCATGATGGGCTAGGGATAAATTTCTTTAGTATTGATATTTTGAAAGACATGGTTGCTTGTTAGTATGCTTGAGTATTGAAGTCTTCATGTCAAAACTAGACCATTGCTTTGAACCATCTATAAGTCCAAATGTCCATGCTACAAAGAAAAGAATATGTGATGAACATGATAGGCAGCATTCCACATCAAAAAAATTGTTCTTATCATTTACCTACTCGAGGACGAGTAGGAATTAAGCTTGGGGATGCTGATACGTCTCCAACGTATCTATAATTTTTACTTGTTCCATGATGTTATATTATCATTCTTAGATGTTTTACAATCATTTTATAGCAACTTTATATCATTTTTTGGGACTAACCTATTGACATAGTGCCAAGTGCCAGTTGCCATTTTTTCCTTGTTTTTTACTTCACAGAATTTCAGTATCAAACGAAGCCCAAACATCGAGAAACTTTTTGGAGGTTTTTTTGGGCCAGAAGACACCTGAAGGACAAAATAAGTATCTGGAAGGAGGGCCGAGGAAGGCACGATACATCAGGGCGCGCCAGAGGCCCCTGGCGCACCCAGATGGGTTGTGCCATCCTCTGGGCCCCTCTCCACCGCCACTCAGCTCTATAAACACCCCAATATTCCGGAAACCCTAGGAGAGTCGACGAAAAACACATCCAGCCGCCGCAAGTTCCAGAACCTCGTGATCCAATCTAACACCATCACGGAGGGGTTCATCATCCTCATTGGTGCCTTTCAGATGATGCGTGAGTAGTCCACCATAGACCTACGGGTCCGTAGGCTGTAGCTAGATGGCTTCTTCTCTCTTTTTGATTCTCAATACAATGGTCTCTTGGAGATCTATTTGATGTAATGACTTTTGCGGTGTGTTTGTTGGGATCCGATGAATTTTGAGTTCATGATCAGTTTCTATCCATGAATATTATTTGAGTCTTCTTTGATCTCTTATATGCATGATTACTTATAGCCTCGTATTTCTTCTTCGAAACTTTGGTTTAGTTAGGCCAACTAGATCGATTTTTCTTGCCATGGGAAGAGGTGCTTTGTGATGGGTTCGATCTTGCGGTGTCCTTTCCCAGTGACAGAAGGGGCAGCAAGGCACGCATGTATCGTTGCTATTAAGGATAACAAGATGGGGTCTATTCCTACATAAATAGATCTTGTCTACATCATGTCATCGTTCTTATTGCATTACTCCGTTTCCCGATGAACTTAATACACTAGATGCATGCTGGATAGCGGTCGATGTGGGGAGTAATAGTAGTAGCTGCATGCAGGAGTCGGTCTACTAATCTTGGACGTGATGCCTATATAATGATCATTGCCTTGGATATCGTCATGACTATTCGATTTTCTATCAATTGCCCAACAGTAATTTGTTCACCCATCGTGTTCTATAGTCATGAGAGAAGCCACTAGTGAAACTTACGGCCCCCGGGTCTACTTTTCCAACATATTGCTTTCCGATCTATATTTTTGTTAATTTTGTTTTCAGATCTATTAAATCCAAAAACCCAAAAATACCTTGATTTACTTTTTATTTGCCTCTTTTATTTTGTGTTCTTGCGAGATCTATCAATCTAATCTATCACTACCTAATCTATCTTTTTACCGTAGAGAGATTGACAACCTCTCTTTCGCGTCGGGTTGCAAGTATTTGTTCTTTGTGTGCAGGTGCTGCTTACATAGTGTTGTGTGATCCTCCAACTGGTTCGATACCTTGGTTTCATAACTGAGGGAAATACTTACCGCCATTGTGCTGCATCATCCCTTCCTCTTTGGGGAAATATTGACGCAGTCTCAAGCCACGTCACATTCCTCTCCCATATCGCCGCCGGCCGACCCTCTCTCCTCCCCTTCCCCTCATTATCTCTTTCTCACATCGCATTCCTCTCTATCTCTCCTGCAACCCCTCATTACAGCCACCAACGCTGGCCGATTCCGATGAGCCTCGACGGCTATGGCCGGCCCGCAGCTAGGCGCGGACCTCGCCTGCGTTGATGTGTCCTTCCCTCCTGTCAGATCCATCGCACACGGCCTCTAGTGCTCGTGCCCAACCCCTCGGCGCAGCTAGGATTTCGGGCACGACGTCGCCTTCGTCGTCGATGTGGCTTCGGTGTCCCTGGCGGCTCCTCTCTGACGGCGGCTATGCATGACATCTGCTACAAAATTGCCATGGTGAGCTCATCTTCTTCCTTCGTTCTCCGGTAGTGTGTGAATGATACTTGTGATGTGCGTTGGGTTTTCCGTGAAGAGGAATGGGTAGTTGCAGCACAAGGTGGGTAAGTATTTCCTTCAGTTATGAAACCAAGGTTTATCGAACCAATAGGAATATCACTTCTCAACCGTCTTCAGTGACTGCATACAAAAGAATAAACGACTTGCACCCAACGCGGGCAAGAGGGTTGTCAATCCCCTTGATCTAGTTATTTCAAGCAAATGAGTTGTGTAGATAATTGTTGATAAATATAAATTGCAAAATAAATAAAAAGTAAATAATGGCAGCAAGGTAGCAATAGCGTTTGTAAATTTATAAGTGAATAGACCCGGGGCCCATAGTGTTCTCTAGTGGCATCTCTCATGTAGGCAACGTATAGAGGGTAACAAATTACTGTTGGGCAATTGACAGAAAAGCAGATAGTTATGCGATTTTCACGGCAATGATCATGTCTATATAGGCATCACGTCCATAAGCAAATAGGCCAACTCCTGCCTGCACCTATTACTATTAATCCACCCATCGACCGCTATCCAGCATGCATCTAGAGTATTAAGTAAAACAGAGTAATGCTTGGAGAACAATGACATGATCTAGACAAAGAAAACTCAATTAATATGAATAAACCCCATCGTTTTATCCGTAGTAGCAGCAACACAAAGACGTGTCTTCTCCCTTTCTGTCACTGGGATATAGAAATTCGTCAGGTTGAACCTACTACAACGCCCTACTCCCACCGAAGAAATATCAACCTACTTGGCCAAAGCACATCAATAGACCGGAGAGCATTACGAATCTATAATGATCATGCAATTAAGAGACAATATATATCAGCAATATCTCAAATATTTATCGTGAATAATCTGAACATAAACCCACAATTCATCGGATCCCAACAAACACACTGCACAAAAGGATTACATCGGATGGATCAAAGCGAAGATGTGATGATCATTGTATTGAAGATCATATGAGAGAGAGATAGCCATCTAGGTACTAGCTATGGACCCGTAGGTCTATGGTGAACTACTCACACATCATCATGAGGGCAGCAAGGTTCATGAAGAGACCCTCCATGATCGACCCCCCTCCGGCAGGGTGCCGGAACGGAGCTCCAGATGGGATCGTGGCGGAACAGAGACTTGCGACGGCGGAAAAAGCTTTTTGAGGCTCTCCTGAGGGTTTCTAGGATTAATGAGAATTTATAGGCCAGAGAACGAGGTCGGGAGAGCCACAGGGGGCCCACAACCTATCAGGGCGTGTCCCCCCTGGGGTCGCGCCCTGTTGGCTTGTGGAGCCTCCCCGAGGCTCCCGGCCATCCTCCGAGGCTTGTTGGTCTTGTTTTGGTCCAGAAAAATCCTCAAAAAGTTTCGTGGCAATTGGACTTTGTTTGGTAAAGGAAATTTGCAAAGTAAAAAACACGCAAAAAACAACAACTGGCACTTGGCACCGGGTCAATAGGTTAGTGCTCAAAAATATTATAAATTGGTAAATAATGACCCAAAAAGTATCTAAGAATGATAATATATCAGCATGGAACAATAAAAAATTATAGATACATTGGGGACGTATCAGTGTACACCTTGTAGTTCTGCTCATTACTATGTTGATGTTCATGTAGGTGTAGATGTGTGTACACTACCTTAAAACAAAATCATCTTCCTTCCTTCTTTCTCCGGTAGTGTGTGTACACTATATGGACGAACGTATGAGTTATATAACCGGTATATATATAAATATATGGATGAATGTATACATATTTTGATGCATTAGTAAATTGTATAACTAATTTTTTAAATCCATAAATACATAGTGGTGTGATACGTCCATTTTGCATCATGTTTTACTACTGTTATTTATAATGTTTTTATGCATAATAATGCTTTGGGGAGTAATTCTAATGCCTTTTCTCTCACTATTTGCAAGGTTTACATCAAGAGGGAGAATGCCGGCAACTGGAATTCAGCACCCCGAAAAAGCACGTCAGAGATACCTATTCTGCACAACTCCAATGAAGCTGAAAATTTACGGAGAATTTTTATGCAATAAATTAAAAATACTGGAGCTGGAAACTACCGGAGGGGGGCCACCAGGTGCCCACCCTCCACCAGGGCGCGCCCGCCCCACCAGGCGCGCCCTGGTAGAGGGTCGGCAACCTGGCCCACCTCTGGAGCCCATCTTCTGGTATAAAGTTCCAAAAAACCTAAAAAAATAGGAGGAGGACTTTCAGGACAAAGCACCGCCGCCTCAAGGCGGAACTTGGGCAGGAGCACTTTTGCCCTCCGGCGAAGCGATTCCGTCGGGGGAACTTCCCTCCCGGACGGGGAAATCGAAGCCATCGTCATCACCAACAACCCTCTCATCTTGGGGAGGCCATTCTTCATCAACATCTTCAACATCACCATCTCATCTCAAACCCTAGTTCATCTCTTGTGTTCAATCTTTGTACCGGAACCTCAGATTGGTACCTGTGGGTGACTAGTAGTGTTGATTACTATATGGTTTATTTGGTGGAAGATTATATGTTCAGATCCATTATGCTATTCAATACACCTCTGATCTTGAACATGCATATTATTTGTGAGTAGTTACCTTTGTTCTTGAGGTCACGGGAGAAGTCATGTTGCAATCAATCATGTGAATTTGATATGTGTTCGATATTTTGATGATATGTACGTTGTGATTCCCTTAGTGGTGTCATGTGAACGTCGACTACATGACACTTCACCACCCTTGGGCCTAAGGGAATGCATTGTGGAGTAGTTATTAGATGATGGGTTGCTAGAGTGACAAAATCTTAAACCCTACTTTATGCGCTACTTCGTAAGGGGCTGATTTGCGTCCACATGTTTAATGCTATGGTTAGACTTTGTCTTAATACTTTTCTCGTAGTTGCGGATGCTTGCGAGGGGGTTAATCATAAGTAGGTTGTTAGTTCAAGTAAGAACAGCACCTTAGCACCGGTCCACCCACATATCAAATTATCAAAGTAGCGAACACGAATCAAACCAACATGATGAAAGTGACTAGATGAAATTCCCGTGTACCCTCAAGAACACTTTGCTCATCATAAGAGATAGTTTTGGCCTGTCCTTTGCCACAAAAGGATTGGGCTACCTTGTTGCACCTTACCAATTGTTACCGTTACTTGCTCGTTACAAATTGCCTTGTTATCAAACTACTTGCTACTTACAATTTCAGTGCTTGCAGAAATTACCTTGCTAAAAACTGCTCATCATATCCTTCTGCTCCTCGTTGGGTTCGACACTCTTACTTATCGAAAGGACTACGATTGATCCCCTATACTTGTGGGTCATCAAGACTCTTTTCTGGCGCCGTTGCCGGGGAGTGAAGCGGTCTTGGTAAGTGGAAATCGGTAAGGAAAAACTTATACTACGTGCTGAAATTTACTGTCACTTGTTACTATGGAAAGTAATCCTTTGAGGGGTTTGTTCGGGGTATCTTCACCTCGACCGGAACCACATTTAGTTGCCCCTCAACCTACATCACCTACTGAAAACATTGGTTATGAAATTCCTTCGGGTATGTTAGAACAACTAATAGCTAGTCCTTATGCAGGAGATGGAACTGAACATCCTGATATGCACCTAATACATGTGGAAGAAATTTGTGGACTATTTAAGCTTGCAGGTTTATCCGGAGATGAAGTTAAGAAGAAGGCTTTCCCTTTATCTTTGAAGGGAAAAGCATTGACATGGTATAGGCTATGTGATGATATTGGATCATGGAACTGGAATCGTTTGAAATTGGAATTCCACCAAAAGGTTTATCCTATGCATCTAGTTCGTCGTGATCGGAATTATATATATAATTTGTGGCCTCGTGAAGGAGAAAGTATCGCTCTAGCTTGGGGGAGGCTTAAATAAATGTTATATTCATGCCCCAATCATGATATCCCGAGAGAAGTTATCATTCAGAATTTTTATGCTCGGCTTTCTCATAATAATCAAACCATGCTCGATACTTCTTGTACTGGTTCTTTTATGAAGAAGACTATTGAATTCAAGTGGGATCTCTTGGAATGAATTAAACGCAACTCTGAAGATTGGGAACTCGACGAAGGTAAGGAGTCAGGTATTAAGCTTGAATTTGATTGTGTTAAATCTTTTATGAATACCGATGCTTTTCATAAGTTTAGCACTAAATATGGACTTGACTCTGAGATAGTAGCCTCTTTCTGTGAATCTTTTGCTGCTCATGTTGATCTCCCTAAAGAGAAGTGGTTTAAATATCATCCCCCTATTAAAAAAGAAATTAAAGAACCGATCATTGCTAAAGAAGAAACTATCATTTACAATGTTGATCCAGTTGTGCCAACTGCTTACATTGAGAAACCACCTTTCCCTGTTAGGATAAAGGAACATGCTAAGGTGTCAACTGTGGTTCGCAAAAGTAATATTAGAGCACCTAAGCCCTCTGAAAAAATTAAAGTAGAACCTAGTGTTGCTATGGTTAAAGATCTCTTGGTAGGAAATATTGATGGGCATGTCATTTACTTCTGTGATGAAGCTGCTAGAATTGCTAAACCCGATGAAAAAGACAAACATAAACCCGTAGTTGGCTTGCCTGTTGTCTCAGTTAAAATAGGAGATCATTGTTATCATCACTTATGTGATTTGGGTGCTAGTGTGAGTGCTATTCCTTTTACCTTATATCAAGAAATTATGAATGATATAGCACCTGCTGAAATAGAAGACATTGATGTTACTATTAAACTTGCTAATAGAGACACCATCACACCACTTGGGATTGTTAGAGATGTTGAAGTCTTGTGTGGGAAAATAAAATATCCTACTGATTTTCTAGTTCTTGGTTCCCCACAAGATGACTTTTGTCCCATTATCTTTGGTAGACCTTTCTTGAACACTGTTAATGCTAAGATAGATTGTCAAAAAGAAATGAAATAGATAAAATTTTCTTTGAACAACCACCTCTACTGAAACAAAATTTGCCTATTGAAACCCTTGGAGGTCCTCCTCCACCTAAAGGTGATCCTGTGTTTGAACTAAAACAATTGCCTGACACTCTGAAATATGCTTATGTTGATGAGAAAAAGATATATCCTGTTATTATTAGTGCTAACCTTTCAGAACATGAAGAAGAAAGATTATTGAAAATTCTGAGGAAGCACCGGGCCGCTATTGGATATACTCTTGATGATCTTAAGGGCATTAGTCCCACTCTATGTCAGCACAAGATTAATATGGAACCTGATGCTAAACCCGTTGTTGATCACCAACGACGATTGAATCCCAAGTTGAAAGAAGTGGTAAGAACTGAAATATTAAAGCTTCTGGAAGCAGGTATAATCTATCCTATAGCTGATAGTAGATGGGTGAGTCCAGTTCATTGTGTACCTAAAAAGGGAGGTATTACTGTTGTTCCTAATGATAAAAATGAGCTTATTCCACAAAGAATTGTTACTCGCTATAGGATGGTAATTGATTTTAGAAAATTAAATAAAGCCACTAGGAAAGATCATTACCCCTTGCCTTTTATTGATAAAATGCCTGAAAGATTATCTAAGCACACACATTTTTGTTTCCTGGATGGATATTCTGGTTTCTCTCAAATACCTGTGTCACAATCTGATCAAGACAAAACCACCTTTACTTGTCCTTTTGGAACCTATGCTTATAGACGTATGCCTTTTGGTTTATGCAATGCACCTCCTACCTTTCAAAGATGTATGACTGCTATATTCTCTGATTTTTGTGAAAATATTGTGGAGGTTTTCATGGATGATTTTTCCGTTTACGGAACTTCTTTTGATGATTGCTTAAGCAACCGTGATCGAGTTTTGCAGAGATGTGAACAAACTAATCTTGTCTTGAATTGGGAGAAGTGCCACTTTATGGTTAATGAAGGTATTGTCTTGGGGCATAAGATCTCCGAACGAGGTATTGAGGTAGATCAAGCTAAAGTTGATGCAATTGAGAAAATGACATGTCCTACAGATATCAAAGGTATTCGAAGTTTCCTTGGTCAGGCTTGTTTCTATAGGAGGTTTATTAAATACTTCTCAAAGATTTCTAGGCCTCTTACTAATCTTTTGCAAATGGATATTCCCTTTGTTTTTGACGATGATTGCATGGAAGCCTTTGAAACACTAAAGAAAGCCTTAACCACTGCACCTATTGTTCAACCACCTGATTGGAACTTGCCTTTTGAAATTATGTGTGATGCTAGTGATTATGCTGTTGGTGCTGTTCTAGGACAAAGAGTTGATAAGAAATTAAATGTTATCCATTATGCTAGCAAAACTCTAGACAATGCTCAAACAAATTATGCCACTACTGAAAAAGAATTTTTAGCAGTCGTGTTTGCTTGTGATAAATTTAGACCTTACATTGTTGATTCCAAAGTTACTGTTCACACTGATCATGCTGCTATAAAATATCTTATGGAAAATAAAGATGCTAAACCTAGACTCATTAGGTGGGTTCTCTTGCTTCAAGAATTTGATTTACACATCATTGATAGGAAAGGAGCTGAGAACCCCGTAGCTGATAACTTGTCTAGGTTAGAAAATATTCTTGATGACCCACTACGTATTGATGATAGTTTTCCTGATGAACAACTAGCTGCAATAAATATCTCTCAAAACACTCCATGGTATGCTTACTATGCTAATTACATTGTTGCTAAATATATTCCACGTAGTTTCACATACCAAAAAAGAAAAAAAATCTTCTACGACTTAAGACATTACTTTTGGGATGACCCACATCTTTATAAAGAAGGAGTAGATGGTATTATTAGACGTTGTGTACCCGAGCATGAACAGGAACAAATCCTACGGAAATGTCATTCCGAGGCTTATAGAGGACATCATGCTGGAGATAGAACTGCTCATAAGGTATTACAATCTGGTTTTTATAGGCCTACTCTCTTCAAGGATGCCCGTAAGTTTGTCTTGTCTTGTGATGAATGTCAAAGAAATGGTAATATCGGTAAGCGGCAGGAAATGCCTATGAACTATTCACTTGTTGTGGAACCATTTGATGTTTGGGGTTTTGATTATATGGGACCTTTTCCTTCCTCTAATGGGTACACTCATATTTTGGTTGCTTTTGATTATGTCACTAAGTGGGTAGAAGCTATTCCAACTAGTAGTGCTGATCATCACACTTCCATTAAAATGCTTAAAGAAGTTATTTTCCCAAGGTTTGGAGTCCCTAGATATCTAATGACTGATGGTGGTTCACACTTTATTCATGGTGCTTTCCGTAAGATGCTTGCTAAATATGATGTTAACCATAGAATTGCATCACCCTATCATCCCCAATCTAGTGGTCAAGTTGAACTTAGCAATAGAGAAATAAAGTTGATATTACAAAAGACTGTCAATAGGTCTCGAAAGAATTGGTCTAAGAAATTAGATGATGCACTTTGGGCCTATAGAACAGCGTATAAGAATCCTATGGGTATGTCTCCATATAAGATGGTCTATGGGAAAGCTTGTCATTTGCCTCTCGAGTTAGAACATAAAGCATTTTGGGCAATTAAAGAACTCAATTATGATTTCAAACTTGCCGGTGAAAAGAGGTTATTTGATATTAGCTCCTTAGATGAATGGAGAACCCAAGCTTTTGAAAATGCCAAGTTATTTAAAGAGAAAGTAAAAAGATGGCATGACAAAAGAATCCAAAAGCGGGAATTCAAAATAGGAGACTATGTTCTTTTGTTCAACTCTCGTTTAAGATTTTTTGCAGGTAAGCTTCTCTCCAAATGGGAAGACCCATATATTATCGAAGAGGTTTATCGTTCTGGAGCTATCAAGATTAATAACGCCGAAGATACCAACCCGATGGTGGTCAATGGACAAAGAATTAAACACTATATCTCAGGTACGCCTATTAATGTTGAAAGCAATGTTATCCAAACCATGACACCGGAGGAGCACATTAAAGAAACCTTCAGAAACATTCCAGAATTGTGAAAATAAAGAGGTACGTGATACGGTAAGTAAACAGCCTTCGAAAAATTCGCAAAAATATTTTTTATCAGTTTTGGAATATTTATGAATTTTAGGAAATAAAAAATAAACCGGAAGGTAACCGAGGAGGGCACGGAGCACCAGGGCGCGGTTGCCATCCCTGGCGCGCCCTGGTGGAGCGTGCCCACCTCGGGAACCTTCCCGACTCCGTTTTCCTTTCGTTTTGACAACCGCATCGTAAGATTTTCCTCTGTTCTTGTTTCGTGTTGTTTTCTTAGCAGATCTGCCAAGCCAAGCATCATGTCTTCCTCCTCTTCCAATAACGTAGAAGAGGATGCTTGGTTGATGAAGATGGAGCTGAAAAGAGAAGAGCAAAAAGAAGCCAAGAAGGAGGACAAGAGCAAGGAAGCTATGCAGGATCAAGCTCAAGAAGGAGGGCAACCCACTGGCATGGTGGAAGAGGAAGTAGAAGATATCCTTCGGCCTTATTATCCTCATCTCATCCCTCTTGAGATTGAAGCTTTCAGGGCTTTCGAGGCGGTTCGTGTTCAGAATAAATTCCTCACTCATGAAAATATTTTGCTAGAGGTGCATATCATTGACCTTAGGAGCGTCATCAACAAATTAAAGTATTTATTGGAGCTGAAGGATAACGTCTTATCACCAACACATTCATCATCACCACCACCAAAGGAAACCTGAGTACATGGGTATGGGCACTCCCCTTGGCTTGAGCCAAGCTTGGGGGACGTGCCCCGGTATCGTATCACCATCACCTTTTACTTTTGTTTTCTATTTTTGATCCTTAGTCTTTTCGTGATCTAGTCAATAAAAGTTTAGTATGATCTATCTTCGAGTGCTAGTTTCGTGATCTATCTATCTATTTAATCGAGTGAGAGTTATATAATAAAGTTTAGTTTGAGCTTTTGCTCCTTTTTACTTTCTTGTTGCAATCATGATAAAAGAAAATAAATGAGAAAGATCATATGCTAATCTTATGGTGAGTAATGACATCACAATAAACAAAAGTATAAGTGGTAAAACTTATTGGAGATTGGCAAACATAGCATTAGTCAATGATGCAATTCATGAAATAATTAATTAGGTAAGAGAAGATTCACATGCAAATATACTATCATGGACATCTTTTATGATTGTGAGCCCCCATTAAATATTATATGCCAAAATTGTTGACGTTGGACAAGGAAGACAACATAATGATTTATGCTTGTTCATATTCACATAGAAGTTATATTGTCATAGATCCTTTAACATGTGGTGCTTGCCTAATATCTTTGCTAGCCAAAAATTCTGCACTAAGTCGAGATACTACTTGTGCATCCAAAAACCCATAACCCAAACTCATGTTTGAGAGTCCACCATACCTACCTATGGATTTGAATAAGATACTTCAAGTAAGTTGTCATCGGTGCATCAAGGCAATAAAAATTGCTTCTAAAAAGTGTTGGATCAATTAGTGTAAGAGAAAATTGAGCATTTCATGAACTTGTGATGGCAAAGTAATAAAAGCGATGGACTGCATAATATAGGTTGCTATCACAAGAGGCAATGCAACGTGACGTTCTTTTGCGCTAAGGGATTTGGCATACAAACTAAAAAGCGCATGACAACCTCTGCTTCCCTCTGCGAAGGTCCTATCTTTTACTTTCATGTACTTACTTTTATGCAAGAGTCAAAGTATTATCCCTTGTTCCTTTTTTATTTTTCTTCTTTGTCAAGCATCACGTGGTGAGGAAAGATCTAGGCACATATGACCAGTTGGATATGAGTGAGCATGAGTTATTATTGTTGACATCACCCTTGAGGTGAGTATGTTGCGAGGCAAACCATAAGCCCCTATCTTTCTATGTGTCCGGTTGAAACTTTTTGTCCATGGGTATGCCGTGAGCGTTAGAAATCATAGAAGACTAAATGATGGTTGAGTATGTGGACTTGCCAAAAGGCTCCTACATGAGACCCTTCCTGAAAATATGATGAATTGTAGTTGCAAAGTTGACCAAGAACATAGTTTGTTGGTTTCCAATAAGGTTTATGCCTTATACTTCCACGTTGTGATGAATTGTTACTTGCTCATAAGAAGTTATATGATGCTGCTATGAAATAAAAGTTTTATGAGGAAGTTTCATGTTAGTTTTTGTTGTTGTTATAATAATAAGCATGATGCTACTATGTCTGTATTTTGTTTTTATCGACACCTTTCTCTCAAACCATGTGGACATGTTCTTCGATATCGGCTTTCGCTTGAGGACAAGCGAGGTCTAAGCTTGGGGGAGTTGATACGTCCATTTTGCATCATGTTTTACTACTGTTATTTATAATGTTTTATGCATAATAATGCTTTGGGGAGTAATTCTAATGCCTTTTCTCTCACTATTTGCAAGGTTTACATCAAGAGGGAGAATGCCGGCAACTGGAATTCAGCACCCCGAAAAAGCACGTCAGAGATACCTATTCTACACAACTCCAATGAAGCTGAAAATTTACGGAGAATTTTTATGCAATAAATAAAAAATACTGGAGCTGGAAACTACCGGAGGGGGGCCACCAGGTGCCCACCCTCCACCAGGGCGCACCAGCCCCACCAAGCGCGCCCTGGTAGAGGGTGGGCAACCTGGCCCACCTCCGGAGCCCATCTTCGGGTATAAAGTCCCAAAAAACCTAAAAAATTAGGAGGAGGACTTTCGGGAAGAAGCACCGCCGCCTCGAGGCGGAACTTGGGCATGAGCACTTTTGCCCTCCGGCGGAGCGATTCCGCCGGGGGAACTTTCCTCCCGGAGGGGGAAATCGAAGCCATCGTCATCACCAACAACCCTCTCATCTTGGGGAGGCCATTCTTCATCAACATCTTTAACAGCACCATCTCATCTCAAACCCTAGTTCATCTCTTGTGTTCAATCTTTGTACCGGAACCTCAGATTGGTACTTGTGGGTGACTAGTAGTGTTGATTACCTTGTGTAGTTGATTACTATATGGTTTATTTGGTGGAACATTATATGTTCAGATCCATTATTCTATTCAATACACCTCTGATCTTGAACATGCATATTATTTGTGAGTAGTTACCTTTGTTCTTGAGGTCACGGGAGAAGTCATGTTGCAATCAATCATGTGAATTTGATATGTGTTCGATATTTTTGATGATATGTATGTTGTGATTCCCTTAGTGGTGTCATGTGAACGTTGACTACATGACACTTCACCACCCTTGGGACTAAGGGAATGCATTGTGGAGTAGTTATTAGATGATGGGTTGCTAGAGTGACAGAAGCTTAAACCCTAGTTTAAGCGCTACTTCGTAAGGGGCTGATTTGGGTCCACATGTTTAATGCTATGGTTAGACTTTGTCTTAATACTTTTCTCGTAGTTGCGGATGCTTGCGAGGGGATTAATCATAAGTAGGTTGCTAGTTCAAGTAAGAATAGCACCTTAGCACCGGTCCACCCACATATCAAATTGTCAAAGTAGCGAACACGAATCAAACCAACATGATGAAAGTGACTAGATGAAATTCCCGTGTACCCTCAAGAACACTTTGCTCATCATAAGAGATAGTTTTGGCCTGTCCTTTGCCACAAAAGGATTGGGCTACCTTGCTGCTGTAGGGTAACGCAGCAGAAAACAAAAATTTCCGACCTACGCCCAAGCCCAGGACCACTATGGAGACTGCATACAAGGTTTGATCTTTTTCGTTACCGACTCGTAGCGCAGCGGAAGTAGAGTCGATGACGATTGGTGGTGCAGATCCCCGCAGCTAGGATTTACAACCTCCCAACCGCGAGGATGTATACCCTCATCCGCCCCACGGACAGCCCTCCGGGAGGCGGTCGGACAGTCCCCCGGACGGTGTCACGGACAGCCCTTCGGGAGGACCATCGAAACTCGGACAATCACTCGGACAGCCCTTCGGGAGGACCCTCGAAACTCGGACAGTCACTCGGACAGCCCTTCGGGACGACCCACGAACTAAGACTGAAACTACGATCTCTCTACAGAGTTGCACACATACGGTGTCATCTATCCGGCAGGGCTTCGCCGTCCAGAACTAGTTCCCACCGGAACACAGACAGCCTTTCGGCTCTACGAAACTATTTCGTTGGGAGGGAGAGAGAAGCCAGATAACATCAGATGGCATGTGTATGTGAGAAAAGAGTGAGTGTGGAGAGTGCATCTCCACCTCTATTTATAGGAAAACCCAAGGGGTAGGGTGACACTTGAAATACCCAAAATGCCCTTCACAAGGGCACAAAGGTAAAAGCAAGTGGGCAGCCCTTATCCTTCCATGTCATCCCTAGAGATATTTGTGAGTAAAGCCCCAAAAAGTGGCTTTCCATAAAGTAATCCAAAAAGCACTTTCACTATTCACGACGACATATTTCAGCGTCCGTTCGAACTGAAAATATTTATGTGGGCTTAGAACATTTCCAGTACCCACTAAAATAATTTTCAACGCGTTCCGAAACAATTCCGGTTTAGTGATTTTCATCTGCGAAAAGCATCTGAAGCGGTTCCGGCAGCTCCGGAACATTTCCGGTTTTCATCCCGGAAAATTCCAGAAAGTTTCCAGAACGATTCTGGCACCCTCCAAGAATTATTAGGCATGTGCCGAAACCAATTTGACTTTATGGTGTACTCCGAAACAACTTTTCGGTTTAGTGATTTTCATCTGTGAAAAGCAACTAAAGTGGTTCCGGCAGTCCGAAACATTTCCGGTTTTTGTCTCTGAAAAATCTCAGAAGTTACCGGAACAATTCTAGTACCTTCCAATAATTTCCAGGCATGTGCCGAAACCAATTTGACTTTATGGTACACTCCGAAACAACTTTTCGGTTTTACCGAAACTCTTCCGGTGTTCTCTCTCCGGAACTCTTCCGTTGTCTCCGAAACTTTTTCGGTGAATTTCTCTCAGACTCCCTGTCTAGTATTCAACAGATAGATGACCCTTAAGCGTGTGACCCTATAGGTTCGGTGAAGCATAGACATGACCCGAAACCCCTTCCGATCAATGATCAACATCGGAGCCGTGGACACCCATATTGACCCCTATACCCACACGAATGAATATTCGAGTGAACCTCCAGTTCCCGTGTGCTATTCCTGTTGCTTCGCGATATGTTACAAATACCCGAGGTGAGACATGTTGGCATCCCCATGGATCAACAACTTGTCCACTATGCCAGTTACCTCGTTACCGGTATTGTTCTCTTTTCTCGTTCCCGTGTTCTGGCATCCCCGTGATCAAATCACAAAGTGTGTGGCCAGACGATGATGGATACCGTAACACCGAGAGGGCCCAGAGATATCTCTCCATCGTCGGAGGAGCAAATCCCAATCTTGAGCTATCAAGTTACTTGACATACTTTTCCATGAACCCGTAAGCCGTCGTAATTGCCACCCATTTACGGATGACGTTTAACAAACCCCAAAGTTCATGAAGCAAGCATGAAGAAACTCGATACTCTCATGGTCTAAGGAATCATGCAAACATTAACCATTTTTGTGTTATTAACCATTAACTTGTGACGAATGTATCTCATAGCATAACATCAATTCGGGTCGATTCAACACAAGTGTTCTACCAACATTGCGCCCTCAAAATTGCCGGCATAGTCATGCCCATGATCAGGAAAACAGGATCATCATGCAATACTTGAGCCAGTCTTAGAGGCCAGACTAGGAATACATTTTACCGTTTATTATTCCACACGTGCATATGAGTCTTCCTCCGAGCCTCGTGGTTATTGCAGACTCGAGAACCATAGCAGTTACAGCATGGAACATAAACCTAATTATGAACAGGGAGATAATCAATAACATTTATTATTGCCTCTAGGGCATATCTCCTACAGACTCCCACTTGCACTAGAGTCAATAATCTAGTCAATGCTAATGCACTTTACACCTATGGCATACTGGTGTAAAAAATGCTTCGCTTGTGGTATAGCCTGATGTCCAACGGATCTGACAACTTCAGCTCCGTGTGTAACCTTGCATGTCCTCGCGTTTTCACGCTTTCACAAAATTCATATTTTGTGTGGACTTGGCTTTGTATATATGTGAATCACAGGTCAAACCTTGATTCCTCAGACTGAGCTATGGAGCAACTATCTGCAATAGTGTCCCATCGACCAAAGCCATCTTGGAACCATACTAAGTTCATGAATGAACTATATGATTCAACATCTTCTTTGTCGCTTCTAAAGCGTCAACATACTTAGCCTTTGTTATAGAATTCGCCACAGTATCTTTCCAACTACCGTGCCACCATATTGTGTATTACACAAAACCTTTAACTTAAATCGAAAATCGCATGGAGCATTGATGAAGATTGTATCAATGTAATTACTTACAACGAGCACTTCATAATCTCTGCTTGCGAGAAAACATGTCATCGGTACTACTCTAGTACTCAATGACATCTTTCACTGTTGTCCTATGATCAGTACTTTGATCACTTTGGTATCCATACTCGCAACAACTTTGGAGTATCGGACATATCTGGTTGTTTTACATACCATGGAATACATGATTAATCCAAACACAAGAGTGTGTTGAATCTCCATCATGTATTTCACTCATCAGTGTTTTGGGACACTGAGTCTTGCAAAAACTCTTTCCATGTGACTTCGGCAAGAATCACTCCTTGGCGTTTTAAATGCTAAAAGGTTTTAGCACCTTGTCAATATGTATTCATTGCTTAGCCCCATTAGGTAAATCTATCTCCATAGATCATCATGCCTAATATTGAGGCTATTTAGCCTAAGTACTTCATCGAAAAACTATTTTCAAATGAAGTAATAATTCGTGTCAAGAAATTTTATTTCCAATTAACAATGTGTCAAGCACACAAGGTTTTTAGAAATATTATTATGCTCCCACTTACTTTCTTGAATCACAAGCATCTTCGTTATCCATTGATGAAGTCAAACCCCTTTGACCATTTCATAAAAACACGAAGAATCCAACTCCTCTTTGCTCTCTTCTGTCCATTGCTGGAACTCTGAAGTTTGCATACTTACTAGCATCCTCTGGATCGACAAATTACTTTGGACTGTATCACATACAAGTCATAGGTTTCATTTCCATCAGATGGAAATCCCTTTGTCATCCATGTTTCATATCTCATGATTGAAATATGTATTAATTGCTAGTTCAACCCGAACCGACTTCAAGCATCGCTACGGTGAGACAATCTCATCGTATTCAACTCCTTGAACTTGTTATTGCAACAAGTCGAGCTTTATGGATAAAACATTTTATCCGTATCAGTTTTTAGTTCCATAAATATTCGTTAGACTCTAAGTCTTCCGAAAGGTGTATCAAGATTTTAATCTCGAATCACTTATATGGAAACTATCTCGGATTGTATTGGCATTTAGCCAATTCCGAAGTCAGGGCCCATCAACGCTTCCTTGTGTATTGTAGGTATACTGTTGTCTAACAACAATATCTCGTTTGCGCACCTGATAGGTTTGCACGAGCTTTGCCTACGTGGTTCAGCTGCAAGTTCGACCGAAGTCCATACGTTTTATTGTAGAGACTTCCGTATCAGTCGCAGTAGGAAACTCCGGAATCACTTCCAAGGTTTCTTTCCTTTGATCTGATGACGAAGATACGGGTTATCTCATCGAGTTGCACTGTCCTCCCACTCACCTTTTGTAAGAACTATTCTCTTCAAAAGCATACCGTTTTGTGGCAAAATCCTATGCCTCGGTATAGTAGTGGGGGAATACCCAATGACTTGGGATAACCTACAAAGTAGCATTTGTCTGATTTGGAATAGGTTTGTAACCTTTTACACAAGCCCCATATTCCAAATGTTAAGAAAAGATATAACATGGTTGGGCGTACCATACCATGGCGTCATTTCAACAGACCTGATATGATGGATCTCTTTTCAGTGTAAAAGCCGCAGTCTCTAAAGCATCACTCTTTAAAAGGGGTAATGGCAAATTTATTTATGTCATCTTTGATCTTACCATGTCATGAATGGTTCGATTACATCTACACGGACTCTCCACTTGCAGTGGTGTTCCAGGAGGTGCAAGTTATGAAACCCCTTTCACAACTCATCAGACATTCGCTAAACTTGTAACTCAAATATTCCTTTCTGCAATCGAATTGTAGAAACATAATTTTCTTGTTACAATAGCTTCTACTTCATTTTTGAAAACCTTTCGAATGATTTCAAAAGATCCAGACTTACGTCTCATCAAGTAAATATCCATATATCTACTTGAGTCATTTCTGAAGAGAGATAAATCCACTACTTGCAACAACATTTATTGAACTACACACATAAAAATGTATGATCACCAATAAGTTTGTTGCTCATTCCTTATGGCCTGTGAACGGTATTTCAGTCACTTCAATTTTCGGACGAAAGTTGCAAGTGTCAGATGATTCAAAATCAAACGACTTAAAAATCCATCATAATGGAATTTTTCCTTGCGGGTTTCTCCAATGTGACCAAATGCAGTGCCACACATATGTGGTATTCTTTTAGTCTTGCGACATTTAGCATCAGTGTCATGGATGTATCATATTACTATCAATATTCATAACATACATCCCATCTTGGATGGAAGTATGGCCCTTCATGTTATTCATAATACTGAACAACAATTGTTGTTTTTATGAACAACTCTTTTGCAACAAACATTGTGCAATGGCCTAGAGTGTATGAAACTCTAAAATGAATTATGAAAGTAAACACAGAGGTAATATATTATTATCAACATTCATAACATACATCTCATTCATAATGAAAGTATGGCCCTTATGTTATTCATAACACCGAACATCAAAAGTTCTCTTATGAACAACCTTCTTGCAAGATACCTTATGCAATGGGCTAGAGTGTGTAAAACTCTAAATGAATTATGAAAATAAATACAGACGGTAATACACTGATGGAAGGTATAGTAAGATTTACTATGTTCCCTGTGTATACCTAAACCTCATTCCTGGCTAGTCTTTTAGGCCATAGTAGTTCTTACATCGAGTTACAATAGAATGCAATCGAGCGGGTATCTTTGTGATTAACTCACAATACCCAAGAATTAGTGATTAACATGCTTAATCATAATTCCCAAGAACTATATCTTTGACCAGCCTTCTATACATCAAAAACTTGTATGACATTCATACATGAGCTGGATATTCCAGTCTTCTTTCTTTCTGCCTTTATACTCCTAACAGTTTAACTTTTAGTATTTCTCCTACTCTCAGAAGAAGCATCCAACTTAAGAGTGGCGTTAGCCCCGGACTTCCTAGGCGTGAAAGTCTTACTAACACCCTTCGGACACTTCCTTTCTCTTTAAGTTGTTGTTTTATTCACCTTCATTTACATGACAGGCGTTCTCCTGGATCCCTCTCTTATCAGTCAAATGCATAGTAAACACCTTTACTAATAGTTTGCAAACAAAATTTGCTTTGGATATTTTATATCTTTCAGCCTTTGTTTGTATCTGAAAATTAATTTTCAGTTCCATGAATATCACATAACTATACCAAAACTTTCGAAGTTCGGGTCTCATGGAAGCAAACGTATTGCACTTGACTGAAATGGAATTCTAGCTTTTGGATCGAAGGACGAGAGTCACATGATCCATAGCATTAGCGGGAGAATACCGAAAGCATGCGATAGGACAAAGTCCTTCTCGACACTCTTGAGGACAATCCTCACATTACGTTACCAACCGTAAAGTTTTAACCAGATATTTAACAGCTATTCAATTTTAACAGGGAAGGTGGAAATGCGAGCCATTATTCTACAACTATTTTGCAAATCACACTTAGACAGTGTTCAAAATTAATTGCACTGAGAATTAAAAAAAGTTAATTCAACAGTGCGCTCCCACTCAAATCAATATCTCTCATAATTGATTGTGAGTGATACAAGATCCGCATTTCAATTCGACGCCATTGACGGGTTCATCACTGATGACGTGAATTTCAATCGGTAGGCCAACTTGCCAATCACATCTCTATGTGACTCTTGTTCATCTTTCGATGCGTGTGTTCCGAGCTCAGGACTGTCCTGCCTGAACGTCAAGACAACCAAGTGATCTCACTGCGAGGTCTGACCTCACCCGCCTCACACATCCCTAATCGTTCGTACTCATGTGTACATGTCGTACCCCGAAAAGTTAGGTGCCGTGACGGTGCTACACTTGGGAGAACACTAACTACTTGATATTTTTGTGAGAGATCACCCTAATAAAAAGCGACTACCGCGCAATCAAGAAGGGTGCATCATAAGGGATAAACATCTCAGGCAATTCATAATTAGCATGACATGGTATAGCCCCTTCTGACGGAGAAGTCAAACATTTCTTCGTCTTCGGCATTCGCGTTGGTGTTCACCTTCGCGAAGATTGCCACCACCTTGTCGATGCACCAGATAATATTGCTATCTCTATAGCTAATAAAATAAGTGCATTACTTAAGGTTGACACGCAGGTCATTAAAGTGACAATCATATGGCTCCAGCCATCATGCCGAATCATGACACGCAGGTCATGTTAATATTACATCATATAGCCATCTCATACATAATCAAATTAATATGAGCACTGCTATACCACATCATATGCACATGCAAACCATCCTGCAAAACCAAGTTAGACGCCTCTAATCGGTTCATGCAAAAACTTCTTTTACGTGGCTTCTAAGGTTTCGAAACAAACCGAAGCTACCAACGTCCATCATCAAGCATGATAATCCAAGTCGCTAGATTAACATTGCGGGGTGTATGAAACACGAGATAATAAAATCTCGAGCCCCATACTAAACTTCGTCATACGCGTGACCCCCATGCAGATCATATCTGCATTGCCCTTTCGTCTGTGAAATTTCATCTTTCTTTTTAACTACGGTGGAATTCAATGAACTGTTAGCACTTCGTTGATCAATCAGGATCGCGGATTGCCAGAACATTGAAACTCCACCATGCTGTTATCAAGATCAGAAATATGCAAATTCCATGGAAGCAACAAGAACATCGGGTAACAGATTTCATCTGCTACCCGCACAAATAATTTTCAGTAATAGAACTCATCTACTACCTAATTATATTGTGCAACACCCATACATCTCTATGTATTCTAGATCGCAACCTGCATCTACGCATAGCACGGCTGTTGATGCCACTGTAGGGTAACGCAGCAGAAAACAAAAATTTCCGACCTACGCACCAGCCCAGGACCACTATGGAGACTGCATACAAGGTTTGATCTTTTTCGTTACCGACTCGTAGCGCAGCGGAAGTAGAGTCGATGACGATTGGCGGTGCAGATCCCCGCAGCTAGGATTTACAACCTCCCAACCGCGAGGATGTATACCCTCATCCGCCCCACGGACAGCCCTCCGGGAGGCGGTCGGACAGTCCCCCGGACGGTGTCATGGACAGCCCTTCGGGAGGACCATCGAAACTCAGACAGTCACTCAGACAGCCCTTCGGGAGGACCCTCGAAACTCGGACAGACACTCGGACAGCCCTTCGGGAGGACCCTCGAACTAAGACCGAAACTACGATCTCTCTACAGAGTTGCACACATACGGTGTCATCTATCCGGCAGGGCTTCGCCGTCCAGAACTAGTTCCCACCGGAACCCAGACAGCCTTTCGGCTCTACGAAACTATTTCGCTGGGAGGGAGAGAGAAGCCAGATAACATCAGATGTCATGTGTATGTGAGAAAAGAGTGAGTGTGGAGAGTGCATCTCCACCTCTATTTATAGGAAAACCCAAGGGGTAGGGTGACACTTGAAATACCCAAAATGCCCTTCACAAGGGCACAAAGGTAAAAGCAAGTGGGCAGCCCTTATCCTTCCATGTCATCCCTAGAGATATTTGTGAGTAAAGCCCCAAAAGTGGCTTTCCATAAAGTAATCCAAAAAGCACTTTCACTATTCATGACGACATATTTCAGCGTCCGTTCGAACTGAAAATATTTATGTGGGCTTAGAACATTTCCAGTACCCACTAAAATAATTTTCAATGCGTTCCGAAACAATTCCGGTTTAGTGATTTTCATCTGCGAAAAGCATCTGAAGCGGTTCCGGCAGCTCCGGAACATTTCCGGTTTTCATCCCGGAAAATCCCAGAAAGTTTCCAGAACGATTCTGGCACCCTCCAAGAATTATCAGGCATGTGCCGAAACCAATTTGACTTTATGGTGTACTCCGAAACAACTTTTCGGTTTAGTGATTTTCATCTGTGAAAAGCAACTAAAGCGGTTCCGGTAGTCCGGAACATTTCCGGTTTTTGTCTCTGAAAAATCTCAGAAGTTACTGGAACAATTCTGGTACCTTCCAATAATTTCCAGGCATGTGCTGAAACCAATTTGACTTTATGGTACACTCCGAAACAACTTTTCGGTTTACCGAAACTCTTCTGGTGTTCTCTCTCCGGAACTCTTCCGTTGTCTCCAAAACTTTTTCGGTGAATTTCTCTCAGACTCCCTGTCTAGTATTCAACAGATAGATGACCCTTAAGCGTGTGACCCTATAGGTTCGGTGAAGCATAGACATGACCCGGAACCCCTTCCGATCAATGATCAACATCGGAGCCGTGGACACCCATATTGACCCCTATACCCACACGAATGAATATTCGAGTGAACCTCCAGTTCCCGTGTGCTATTCCTGTTGCTTCGCGATATGTTACAAATACCCGAGGTGAGACATGTTGGCATCCCCGTGGATCAACAACTTGTCCACTATGCCAGTTACCTCGTTACCGGTATTGTTCTCTTTTCTCGTTCCCGTGTTCTGGCATCCTCGTGATCAAATCACAAAGTGTCTGGCCAGACGATGATGGATACCGTAACACCGAGAGGGCCCAGAGATATCTCTCCATCGTCGAAGGAGCAAATCCCAATCTTGAGCTATCAAGTTACTTGACATACTTTTCCATGAACCCGTAAGCCGCCGTAATTGCCACCCATTTATGGATGACGTTTAACAAACCCCAAAGTTCATGAAGCAAGCATGAAGAAACTCGATACTCTCATGGTCTAAGGAATCATGCAAACGTTAACCATCTCTGTGTTATTAACCATTAACTTGTGACGAATGTATCTCATAGCATAACATCAATTCGGGTCGATTCAACACAAGTGTTCTACCAACATTGCGCCCTCAAAATTGCCGGCATAGCCATGCCCATGATCAGGAAAACAGGATCATCATGCAATACTTGAGCCAGTCTTAGAGGCCAGACTAGGAATACATTTTACCGTTTATTATTCCACACGTGCATATGAGTCTTCCTCCGAGCCTCGTGGTTATTGCAGACTCGAGAACCATAGCAGTTATAGCATGGAACATAAACCTAATTATGAACAGGGAGATAATCAATAACATTTATTATTGCCTCTAGGGCATATCTCCTACAGCTGCACCTTACCTATTGTTACCGTTACTTGCTCGTTACAAATTGCCTTGTTATCAAACTACTTGCTACTTACAATTTCAGTGCTTGCAGAAATTACCTTGCTGAAAACCGCTTATCATATCCTTCTGCTCCTCGTTGGGTTCGACACTCTTACTTATCGAAAGGACTACGATTGATCCCCTATACTTGTGGGTCATGATGGTGGCGTTGGTTGGTTTTGCTCACGTCACTACTAGTAGTTAATAATACCGACGTGTATAAATGTCAGCGCCATTGCTATTTTAAATAGTGCTGGCATGAGGAACAGTGCCACGCCACCAGTAGGTGAAATACCGATGGCATGGTAGCACGAACGTGATGGGTATTTGGTTAACAATGGTGCCATATTGGTGGCGTCAGGTGTCTACGCCAGCAAGGCCCTTTTTAGAACGCCGACACTAGGATTTTCTGCACTAGTGATACATAAACAACACTGTGTCCCTAGTGAGCCTCTACTAGACTAGCTCGTTGATCAAACATGGTTAAGGTTTCCTAACCATAGACATGAGTTGTCATTTGACAACGGGATCGCATCATTAGGAGAATGATGTGATGGACAAGACCCAACCGTAAGCATATCATTTGATTGTATCACTTAGTTTCTTGCTACTGCTTTCTTCATGTCAAGTATCTGTCCCTAAGACCATGAGATCATGCAACTCCCGGACACCGGAGGAATACCTTGTGCGTACCAAACATTGCTTCGTAACTGGGTGATCATAAAGGTGCTCTATAGGTATCTCCGAAGGTGTCTGTTGGGTTGGCATGGATCGAGACTGGGATTTGTCACTCCGTTTGACGGAGAGGTATCTCTGGGCCCTCTCGGTAATACAACATCACAAGAAGCTTGCAAGCGATGTGACTAAGGAGTTAGTTATGGGATCTTGTATTACGGAACGAGTAAAGAGACTTTCCGGTAACGAGATTGAAGTAGGTATGGAGATACCAACGATCGAATCTCTGGAAAGTAAAATACAGATAGACAAAGGGAATATCATACGGCATTGACTGAATCCTTGACATCATGGTTCGACCGATAAAGATCTTCGTGGAATATGTAGGAACCAATATGGACATCCATGTCCCACTATTGGTTATTGACCGGAGAGTGTCTCGGTCATGACTACATCATTCTCGAACCCGTAGGGTCCGCATGCTTAACATTCGGTGACGCTAGAGTAGTATTGGGATGTGTACGTTGGTGACCGAATGTTGTTCGGAGTCCCGGATGAGATCCCGGACATCACGAGGAGCTCCGGAATGGTCTGGAGGTAAAGATTTGTATATGGGAAGTCATATTTTGGCTACCGGAAAAGTTTCGGGTTTTGCCGGTATTGTACCGGAAAGCTTCTAGAAGGTTCTGGAAACTTCCGGAGGAGTCCGAAAGTCCACTAAGGGTTCCACCACCCAAGGGCCAACATGGGCTAAGGGGAGGCGCCTTGGCCTTATTGGGCCAGGCGCACAAGTCCCTTAAAGCCCATGTGGCTTGGGAGAAGTGCAAAGTCCACCTTTGTATGGAAGGGAAGGAGGAGGACTAGGATTCCACCTCCTCCCCCTTGGCTGCGACATAGGGCTTGGAAGGGCTGTTCCCCATGCCCCTCCACCTATATATAGAGGGGAAGGGGTGCCTCAAGAGCACACACGAAGCACTTAGCGCCCCTCTCTCTCCTGTTACTCTGTTTTCTCCTCAGATCGCATCTACGGTAGCGCTTGGCGAAGCCCTGCCGGGATTGCTCCACCACCATCTTCACCACACCGTCGTGCATGTTGAGATCCCATCTACTTCTACTCCCTTGCTTTATGGATCAAGAAGAAGGAGACATCATTGAACCGCACGTGTGCGGAACGTGGAGGTGTCGTCCGTTCGGCGCTTGATCGGGACGGATCGCGATGGGATCGTGAAGACGTATGACTACACCAACCGCATTATACACGCTTCCTCTTAGTGATCTACAAGGGTATGTAGACACACTCCCCCTCTCGTAGCTATGCATCTCCATGGATAGATCTTGGGTGTTCGTAGGAAATTTTTTGTTTCCCATGCAACGTTCCCCAATACAAATTCCCACGCCGTCGCTTCAGGTCGTGTAGTGAGCTGTCAGACGTGTTGAATGCTCGCCACGTGTCCCACTAAACCGAAGAGTTAGGGGCATATTTGTCCAAAATTTTTGGATGTTCCAGTCCTTATAAATACATGTTCCCTGACATATTTATTACTCTTACCTCGTCACCTCCACTCTCGAGCTTCCAAACCCTAGCGCCGTCGCTGGAAATTATTGCCGTCGGAGAAGAACTGCTTAGCTGCCATGCCTTCTCCGACGACGTACTGTCGGGGATATTACCCACGGTTTGATCCGGCCAGGAGAATGACCCGGCCCATCATTTGGTGGCTCATACGGGCGCCGTGTTTTATCAGGTCAACCTGGACGGCAAGGCCCAAGGCCCGGCGTGCACCCCGGCGGAAGGCGGCTCATAGAAAGGCCAGGAAGGCCGGCTCACAGAGAAGGCCCAAGAAGAGGAAGAATTCCCTCACAAGAGAAACAAGGCCCGGATTAGGATTCAAGAGAGACTAGTCCTAGTCCTAGTCCTAGTAGGACTCTACATGTAAACCTACCCCTTCAACTTATATAAGGGGGGTAAGGCACCCCAAGAGGGACAAGTTCAAGTCATTAGAAATAGACAGATTAGAGGCTCTCGAGACTAGAGGTAGCAAAACAACACCCTTGTAATCGAGATCATCCTTATCATCAATACACACTAGTAGAAAACAGGCCATTAGTCCCGGTTGGGAAGGGCCTTTAGTCCTGGTTCCCCAACCGGGACTAATGTATAGGGACTAAAGGGCCCAAGCCTTTAGTCCCGGTTGGCTATGAACCGGGACTAGACACCTGCCACGTGGTCGGCAGCGGGCGCCAGGGGTAACACCAACCGGGACTAAAGATTTAGGGGCTTTGGGGTTTATGGGTTTAGGTTTTATTGTTTATTTTTCCTTTTCATTTTGTGTATTCCATTTAATTCCTTTTCATTTCAAACATATTTTACGCTACTACATACTGTATAAGTTATGCATATATAATAGAATTTCTCGTAGAACCAATCATATACATAGAATTTTTCATACGACCATGCATACACATATGTACAATTTGGTATATATATACAATTTCTCCTACAATTTGCAAATCATTACATGCAGGCATTAGGTGTAATGGTATTATCCGTCGGGAGATATGACCTGCTCAAGCAAAAATCCCGCCATTTCCTCTTGAATTGCTCGTATGCGGTCCTTTGGTAGGAGCTTATCCCGCATCTCGTGCATCTTTAAAGAAAGAGATCAATATGAACATGTTAGTTGTGTGTATATATATTAGATCATGATAAAAAAATGTGAATGATGTTTACGTACCCAAAGATCACTTGCAGTTTTGGTCCTTTCGGTCATAAAGCGAATGTTCTCGCAAACGTAGAATGCACATAAATTGGCCCCCTTTTCCTGCCTCATGCACTTTACGATAATATAATTCAACCAGATAATAATCAAGCATGATAATGGTATTGAAACTATAATTAAAGAGATGCGCGGACGTAGCTAGTACTACTTAAATACCTTGGACTTTTGCCATTTCAGCTCTGGTTTCCATTCACCTCTAACCTCTTTGATGAACTTTTTCCAAACCCTGCCCGGCAAAGAAAATGAATAAAGGAGTTATTAAATACTTGATATCAGGAAGCGAACTAAAGAGGTCGACATAGTGCGTTAATGATTGAAATTACCTGTCGAGCATCGAATGCAGGCTTCTGTATTCTTCAGGGTCTTTACTTAGTGAGTCCAGTACTTCAACAGTTCCATCGTCAATTCTAATGATTAGCAGGATCCAGTGGTAGCTGCGGACACGATTTGTATAAGCGGGCATGCAAAACTCATCAACTACACTTAACATCGATTATATATATATATAAGCAAAAAGAGAATTTGTAGTACAAAACAGTAACACTCACTTGAAGTTGTAAGGTAAAAGTATTTCTGGTTTGGTATTTAGGGCCTTCAAAAACCTTAGCAAGGCTTTCTCCGTGTCTTTAGAGTAACTAGTTAACACAGCTTCATTAACGGTATTTGGGTCAATGAACCCAATGCCATAGGCTCCATCTCTTTTCAATTCAAAAATCTTCATTCTGCATAATACCACACAAAAGAATATAGTGAGGATAATTACAGGCAATGAACGAGCTGAGCTAGAGACTTAAATTACAGAAAGAAATCACTTACAGACAGTAGCAAGTGACGAGAGATTTGTCAAGTGCTTTTTGATTGGATAACTGAAACAATTCTTCATTTTCAATCCACAAATCTTTTTCATGGATGTAATGCTCTCGCTTGACTTTCACCATGAGGCTCTCTCGCCCTCTCTTTACTTCTCTCATGTACCAGTCATGCAACTTGTACATTTGGGTTGATAGATGCTTCTCCTCTTCAGGACTCACGAGAGGGTTCCTTGGGACATATTTCCATGCTAGTTCATTCGGATCCAGTGGTGGTAATTCCTCGGTCTCTAGGAGTTGTTCAATAGTGATACCGATCTCTCTAGCCCTCTCTCTATCAGCGTCGGTTATTACCACCTTATCGGTACTCACCTTGTGTGGAATGATCGATTGAACTGCCTGTTCTCCAAGCTAGGGAACAGTTTTCCCGCATTTACTAGTACCGCTCGACTTCTGTTTTTTTTTGTTGATGATAGGACTTGCTAATAAAGCGTTCATAGTCTGATAGAGTCCTTTTCTCCGCTGGTTTAGCTGCATTCAAAAAGTATTGTTCGACTTCCTCAGGTATTTTCTCCTTTGGTGGCGGGGGCGATTTCGGTCCAAAATGGGCCTTCATTTCCTTAGCCACTTGTTCATCGGTTTCCTCATCAGTCTTCTCGTAAGCTAACTTCTTTTTGACAGGAGGCTCGGGTTTCTTCATTTTTGCTCTCTTCCGCTTTGCAGACGGCGGAGATTGATATCGCAGACTCGTGCTAGGCTCCGTCTCGGATGGATTATGCTGACGCGGCGGAGATCGATATGACGGACTCGCCCTGCGCTCCGTCTCGAGGTGGGTTGGAGTCTGCTGACGCGGCGGACTTGGAGGAGGAGTCGGTGGCCTTGGCACCAAGTTTGGAAACACGATGCATTCCTTTTTCCATAAAATGAGACAATGCATGGCTTCTCCAAGTGTCCGCTCCCCTTCACCTCCAACATGGTCAAGTTCTAGTGAGTCATATGCCGACACAACTTCATCCACCCCGACACGAGCATAGCCAGGTGGAATCGGATTAACGTGGAAGGTTGCTTTAGGTGCACTCGGTAAAGCAAAGCCGTCCGCCACCTTCATGGATATGTTCTTCAGTTTCACGTGTAGCTCACAAACTATCGACTCTAGGATATCATCCACGGGGTAGCGATCCAGCAGTGTATCATCGGCCGGGACCCCCGTGGAACCCACGCTGCTTTTCGGCATAGATGATGGAATGGTACCATCCAATGCTGCATCTAGTTGCTCCTGCTGCTGAGACGCGCCTTGCTGGCTAAGTTTGTTGATTTGCTCCTGCTGCAGCATGTATTTGCGTTCCAACGCCGCGTTCTTTGATTCTATCATTTGAATCCGATCTACTTCATGCTTCTTCTTTCTCTCACGGCTTCTGTAACTGTCGTTCCAATCCGCAAACCCCAGAAACCACGGAACAACGCCTTTGCCTCATGTTTGTCCCGGGTGTTCAGGATTCTTGAGGGCACGTGTAAGCTCGTCCTTCTCTCTCTCGGGCTGGTACACACCCATTCGAGCTTCTTTTATTGCTTTCAGTAACTCGTTTGTGGCTTCTTTAAGACTTGCCTGTTCAAGAACCTCCCCTGTCTTTGGGTCCAACTTTCTCCCATGTGCATAAAACCAAGTCCTGCACCTGTTGGGCCAAATCTCTGTTACTGGGGTGACCCCTGCAGCCTTCATGTTTCTCTTGGATTCATCCCACTTAGGCAACCCAGACTTGTAGCCACCTGGCCCTAGATGATGGTGCCATGTTTTTTTGGCGGCATTTATCTTGTTTACTCTCGACCATTCCTTAGCTTCTTCGGATTCCTTGAACTCCACAAATTTGTCCCAGTCATCTTTTAACTTCACTAGTTCTCCTTTGAATTCTGGAGCCTTCTTTCCTCCTTTCAGGTATTTTTTCCATAATCTTTTCTTCCAACTCTGGAATTGTGTGGCCATCTTCCTAAGAGCACACTTCTTGACTTTCTCTCGTTGGAGATCTGTGAGACCCTCTGGTAGGGTGAAATGTTTCATGAGCGCCTCCCAAAGCAGATTTTTTGCTCTTTCGCTGACAAAAGGAACTCCGGGATCTTTTGGCTGATTCCATTCTTGAGCAGTGATCGGGATTTGGTCCCTAACGATAACTCCGCATTGATGTATAAATTTGTCCGCATTCACTTTAGGAGCAATCCGTTCGCCATCTGCTCTGATTTGATCGATGTTGTACTTTATGCCTTCTTTCAACTTTTTTGTTGGGCCACGTTTAACCCTTGTAGAAGATTTGCTCGATCCGGAGGGCTAAAAGAAGAAAGATTCGTTAATATATACAAATCAATCAATACTTCTGATGATCACCAGAGGGCAAATTAATACCTCGCCGGACTTTGTTAAATGGAGAAAATTTTCTTCGCCATCATTGTCAGCCGGTTCCCCTTCGTCTCTTGGTTGTTCTTCCTCAATTCCCTCACCGGATGGGTTAAGGTATTGTGAGCCATTATCTACTTCTTCATTCTCTTCGTTTCCGGAGCGTATCATGTCGTACATGACATTCTCTTGATCACGATCTTTGTCTCTACCGTCCATAGCTTAACTAATCCAGAACAAATATAAAACAATTAGAATGCATTCAATAAGCAAAACTGGAGAAATGCAAATCAATACAAGGCAATGCAACAATATGATCATATAATATCACTAATACATCATCGAATAGTATCACTAATACATCTCGAATATTATTATATAATATCACTAATACAGATCCAGTTGACGTCTCGCGGCGCAGGCGTTGGACACCCAAAGCAAAGGAACCATGACAGAATCATAGCTCGGGTGAGATCCCTGAAGAACCTGCCAGGTATTGGAGAACCTGGCGTCCAACGCAGCCAAGTAGCGTCGGACGTGCTCGTCCTCCGCCCTGACACGGCGACGTACCACCTCCGCGGGGGCTGGCTCCCACTGCACCGACAGTGGTCCACGCGACCCCACCAAAGAACCTCCGGGTCGACGACGGGACACTCATTCCTCACCATGATGCGCGCCCCGGAAGGCAGCACCTCCCAGTGCCAGCCCGGCGGAGCCCAGTCCCGGACATGGCGCCTCTCATCAAGCAGGTTGTTGCCACCGAGTCGACGACGAGGATGCTGGCCGGGCATCGTCGACTCAACGGCTACGCTATGCAACTAAACATTTAAACATCGAAACATTTAAACACATGCATCTAAACATCTAAAAAATGAAAAAAAAATCAAGGAGGCTAATCATCATCGATCGATCATCATCTAACTAATCATCATCATCTATCATCATCATGTAATTAACAATCTATCATCATCATCTAACTAATCATCATCATCATCTATCATCATCGTCGGGGACTCCCCCGGCGATCGTTGGGGACTCCTCCGGCGATCGTCGGGGACTCTAAGCCAATGATTTCGTGGACAAAGGTGCTGCGGTGGGCGGAGGCGAGGCCGGCGGCGGTGCTGCGGTGGACGGAGGCGGGGCCGGCGGCGGTGCTGCGGTGGGCGGAGGCGGGGCCGGCGGCGGTGCTGCGGTGGGCGGGGGCGAGCGGCGGAGGCGCGCGGGGCCGATAGGGACAGAGAGGAGGGGGCGGAGGCGGAGGCGGAGGCGGGGCCGGCGGTGGTGCTGCGGTGGGCGCGCAGGGCGGGGCGGGGCCGGCGGCGGTGCTGCTGTGGCATCAGCGACGGCGGAGGCGGAGGCGGGGCCGGCGGCGGTGCTGCGGTGGGCGCGCGGGGGCGAGCGGCAGAGGCGCGCGGGGCGGGCCGGGGCCGGCGGCGGTGCTGCTGTGGCGTCGGCGATGGCGGAGGCGGAGGCGGGGCCGGCGGCGGTGCTGCGGTGGGCGTGCGGGGGCGAGCGGCAGAGGCGCGCGGGGCCGATGGGGACAGAGGAAGGGGGGAGCCTTACCGGCGATGGCGAGGAGAGGGGCACCGATGACGACGGAGGAGACCGGAGAGGAGGAGCGGCGACAGCGACGGCGTCGGGATGGATTTGGGCAGCCTGGCGGCGTAGTGGAGTGGCGTCGGGGGAGAAACTGAGGAGAGGATGGAGAAGGCGGGTTAAATACCCCAGGGCCTTTAGTCCCGGTTGGTATCACCAACCGGGACTAAAGACTCCAACCGGGACTAAAGACCCTTTAGTATCACCAACCGGGACTAAAGGGTCTTTAGTCCCGGTTGGAGCCACCAACCGGGACTAAAGGCCCATCTTTTCGGCGGCCCAAATTCCGCGCGGGAAGGGGCCTTTAGTCCCGGTTGGTGGATCCAACCGGGACTAAAGGTGTATTTTCTCTTTTTTGTTTTGTTTTGTTATTCTAATATTTGTTTTTAGATTAGGAATAACTGTTAGAATATTTATAGTTTTTTAATGAATCTTTTTTATTTAGGTCAAAACAATTACAAACTTTCTGTTAGTGCCAGTAGTTTTCAAATTTAAAAAGTTTAAATTTGAATTCTTTTGAAATTTGTGTGAATCACTAGTTTGTGAATAACTTTAGTTTAAAAATAGATTTTTGAGTGATTGTTTTTCCTGTTGTTTAATATTAGTGTGTTTTATCATTATGTTAAATTTGGGAATTTTTAGGATAATTTAAATAGGTGTTTTAATCAAAACCAGATTATATTTAACTCTTTTAGTTTTATACCTTCATTTGTTTTAATCAAAATCACCCAAATGAACTCCAGACTTTTTCTGCATTCAATATGCACCATTCTAAGCCGCATCTACAAATTTCAACCCTTTCTAACTTCATTTGCTATTTTTCATGCATTTAATGATTTTTTTAAGCTAAATGACCCTGAAATTAAAAAGCAATACAAATGAACTCTGAAAAGGTAGAAACTTGGCATGGTATCATCATTTCACCCACATAGGATGTGCTAAAAAGTTGAGAGGGTTACGGCAAAAACTGGATGCACTTCGTGCACAAAACTGGACCATCTTCTTCGAAGTATGAGGGTTTCGGACGAAAACTCATCTGTTACAAAGGCATTTCATTTTTTTAACTTATTTCAACTCCAGACTTTTTGTGCATTCAATATGCACCATTCTAAGCCACATCTTCAAATTTCAACCCTTTCTAACTTCATTTGCTATTTTTCATGCATTTAATGATTTTTTTTGAGCTAAATGACCCTGAAATTAAAAAACACTACAAATGAACTCTGAAAAGGTTGAAACTTGGCATGGTATCATCATTTCACCCACATAGCATGTGCTAAAAAGTTGAGAGGGATACAACAAAAATTGGATACACTTCGTGTACAAACTGGACCATCTTGGCTACTCACTAGAGAAGAAAAGTGATGACGGTGAAGCCAATCACATCCTAGAGTGGGATCTTGGGGCATAAAACTTTTTCTTCTCGTGTGTCCCTTGCTTATTGCGCCGTAACCATGGACAATCTTCATCATTTAATAGGATGCTTGGGTCAGTCTTCACTGTGAAGGGAGGAATTTCATCAAACTTTTCATAATCTGTTCACATGTCTGTCTTGTCCTCCACTCCCACGATGTTTCTTTTCCCTGAAAGAACTATGTGGCGCTTTGGCTCATCGTATGATGTGTCCGCTTTCTTATCTTTTCTTTTTCTTGGTTTGGTAGACATGTCCTTCACATAGAAAACCCGCGCCACATCATTGGCTAGGACGAATGGTTCCTCTGTGTACCCAAGATTGTTGAGATCCACTGTTGTCATTCCATATTGCTGGTCTACCATTACCCCTCCTCCAGTCAGATTGACCCATTTGCACCGGAACAAAGGGACCTTCAAATCACTTCCATAGTCAAGTTCCCATATCTCCTCTATGTAACCATAATATGTGTCATTTTCCCTATTGTTGTTTGCTGCATCGTCAAAGCGGACACCACTGTTTTGGTTGGTGCTCTTTTTATCTTGGGCGACCGTGTAAAATGTATTCCCATTTATCTCGTATCCTTGGAAGTCAATATAGTCGAAGATGGTCTCTTGGCCAATAAGTACATCCCATCTTCAACAATATCGTCATTCATGAGATGTGTTTGCAACCAACCGCCGAAAGCCTCAATGTGTGTACGTTTAATCCAGGGGTCAGACTGCTCTGGGTTCTTGGAGCGTAGCCCAAGAATGCCCGTCCCTACATATTATTGATTTTGGTCCAAGCGTGCCTTTTCCACGTAGTCTCCCCTCATGCCGCGATTGAGGAACACCAATCGACTTAAGGCCAGGAATAAAGTCAACACAAAACTCAATAACCTCCTCCGTTTCATGGCCCTTGGATATGCTTCCTTCTGGCCTAGCACGGTTACGAACATATTTCTTTAAGATTCCCATGAACCTCTCAAAGGGGAACATATTATGTAGAAATACGGGACCCAGAATGGCAATCTCTTCGACTAGGTGAACTAGGACGTGCGTCATAATATTGAAGAAGGATGGTGGGAACACCAACTCGAAACTGACAAGACATTGGACCAAATCATTCTGTAAGCTTGGTAGGATTTCCGGATCGATTACCTTCTGAGAAATTGCATTGAGGAATGAGCATAGCCTCACAATGGCTAATCGAACATTTTCTGGTAGAAGCCCCCTCAACGCAATCAGAAGCAATTGCGTCATGATCACGTGGCAATCATGAGACTTTAGGTTCTGGAATTTTTTTCTCTGCCATATTTATTATTCCCTTTATATTCGACGAGAAGCCAGACGGGACCTTCATACCGAGCAGGCATTCAAAAAATATTTCCTTCTCTGCTTTGGTAAGGGCGTAGCTGGCAGGACCTTCATAATGCTTTGGATGCATGCCGTCTTTTGCGTTCATACGTTGTTCGTCCTGCCGTGCCTCCGGTGTATCTTTTGTCTTCCCATACACTCCCAGGAAGCCTAGTAGGTTCACACAAAGATTCTTCGTGACGTGCATCACGTCGATTGCAGAGCAGACCTCTAGGACTTTCCAATATTCTAGCTCCCAAAATATAGATTTCTTCTTCCACATGGGGGCGTGTCCGTCAGCGTTAATCGGAACAGATTGTCCGCCAAGACCCTTTCCAAAGATTACTTGTAAATCCTTGACCATATCAAGTATATAATCACCAGTACGGAGGACAGGCTTCTTTCGGTGATCTGCCTCACCTTTGAAATGCTTGCCTTTCTTTCTTAAGGTATGCTTGGTTGGAAGAAATCGACGATGTCCCAGGTACACATTCTTCTTGCATTTGTACAAATATATACTTTGGGTCTCATCTAAACAGTGCGTGCATGCATGGTATCCCTTGTTTGTCTGTCCTGAAAGGTTACTAAGAGCAGGCCAATCATTGATGGTTACAAACAGCAACGCTCGTAGGTCAAATTCCTCCTTTTTGTGCGCATCCCACACACGTACGCCTTCTCTATTCCACAGCTGTGAAAGTTCATCAACTAATGGCCTTAGGTACACATCAATGTCATTGCCGGGTTGCTTAGGGCCTTGGATGAGCACTGGCATCATAATGAACTTCCGCTTCATGCACAACCAAGGAGGAAGGTTATAGATACATAGAGTCACAGGCCATGTGCTATGCTTGCTGCTCTGCTCCCCAAAAGGATTAATGCCATCTGCACTTAAACCAAACCATACGTTCCTTGGGTCATCTGCAAAGTCCGGCCATTTTCTCTCGATTTTTCTCCACTGCGACCCATCAGTGGGTACTCTCAACTTCCCGTCTATCTTACAGTCTTCTTTGTGCCATCGCAACGACTTGGCATGCTCTTTGTTTTGGAACAAACGTTTCAACTGTGGTATTATAGGAGCATACCACATCACCTTGGTAGGAATCCTCTTCCTCAGGCGATCGCCCTCAACATCATCACCAGGGTCATCGCGACTGATCTTTTATCGCAATGCACCGCATACCGGGCATGCATTCAAATTCTCGTACTCCTCACCGCGGTAGAGGATGCAGTCATTAGGGCATGCATGTATCTTCTGCACCTCTAATCCTAGAGGGCAGACAACCTTCTTTGCTTCGTATGTACTGTCAGGCAATTCGTTGTCCTTTGGAAGCTTCTTCTTCATTATTTTCAGCAACTTTTCAAATCCCTTGTCAGATAGACCATTCTCTGCCTTCCATTGCAGCAATTCCAGTGTGGTACCGAGCTTTGTGTTGTCATCTTCGCAATTTGGGTACAACCCTTTTTTGTGATCCTCTAACATGCGCTGCAACTTCAACTTCTCCTTTTCACTTTCGCAGTTTCTCTTTGCATCAGCAATGGCCCGACCAAGATCATCAGCGGGCTCATCTGATGCCTCAGCTTCTTCTTCTTCATTCTCTTCCCCCATTGTAGTACCATCATGTTCAGGAAACCCAGGATAGTTTTCATCATCCTCTTCTTCTTCATTCTCTTCCATTAGAACCCCTCTTTCTCCGTGCTTGGTCCAACAATTATAGCCGGACATGAAACCGGACGTAAACAGGTGGACGTGAATGTGTTTTGCGCTAGAGTAAGTCTTATCATTCTTACACACACCACATGGACAACACATAAAACCATCCCGCTTGTTTTCCTCAGCCGCACGCAGAAAACTATGCACGCCATTAATGAACTGGGGAGAGCGTCGGTCATCGTACATCCATTGCCGGTTCATCTTCATTACACAACACCGAAAAGACCAAATTAATATAAGTTCATACATAAAGTTCATACACACTTATTCTCATAAAACAACATACAACTATCTAGCTAAAACATTTAAATACAACAACAAATGCGATCAAAATCGCAACTAAGGTAACAATTGATCCAACAGCATAATGATACCAAGCCTCTTTATCAATGGAATATTTTCTAATCTTTCTAATCTTCAAGCGCATTGCATTCATCTTGATCTTGTGATCATCGACGACATCGGCAACGTACAACTCTCATTTCATCTTCTCTTCTTCAACTCTTTTCAATTTTTCTTTCAAATCCTCGTTTTCTTTTTCAACTAAATTTAAGTTCTCGACAATAGGGTCGGTTGGAATTTCCGGTTCAACTACCTCCTAGATAAAAATATCTATGCCAACTTGATGGGCATAATTGTTATTAACACGAAATGCAACAAATAGTTATAAAAGAGAATATATACCACATCCGAATCGTAAACCGGACGAGGGACGACGGGCACGGATATCAAAACCATGGCACTATATATAACAAACAATCATACAAATAAGAAAATTATGCAAGTAACTATCTAAATCATACAAATAAGATTTTTTATATAAAAAGGATAAGAACAAGAAGAGGCTCACCAAGGTGGTGCCGGCGACGAGACGGTGCGGGCGATCGACGGTGGTTAGGACGGGGACGGGAAGGCACTAAATAAACCACACCTACACACATATGCAAACTAAGAAGTTAATTTGAGCTCAAATTGCATATAAATCAAAAAAACTCCCACATAATTACACCCAAACTAACACCCACAAATCACTATACTTATGAAGCATTGCACGAGCTGATCTAGCAATGAGAGATGAAAGGACAAAGTTACTAAACTTTGTGAACACTTGGATGGATTGGGGTGCCTTAAATCTTGACAAATCTTGACAAAAATGGAGGGATGAGCTCGAGAAGAGGAAGAACAGAGAATGAAGAGGATGAGCTCGGGCTGGAAGAACCAACTATATATAAGGATACATTTAGTCCCGGTTGGTTATACGAACCGGGACTAGAGGTCCATCTCTAGTCCCGGTTGGTGTTACAAACCGGGACTAAAGGGTCTTGCGGGGGCCCCAGCCTGACGCAACCCTGCCACCACCCCTTTAGTCCCGGTTGGTGTCACCAACCGGGACTAGAGGGTCCTCACGAACCGGGACTAATGCTTATCCTCATGAACAGGGACTATTGGTGGCATTAGTCCCGGTCCAGAAGCCAATCGGGACTAATGCTTCGATCCAAATGCCTGTTTTCTACTAGTGACACACAAAGCAGGACGTAGGCTTTTACCTCCATCGGAGGGGCCGAACCTGGGTAAAAACTTGCGTCTCTCGATTCCGACTAACCCCTTCAGGCCTCCACCTAGTTGCGATGGCCTCACACCTAAGTTTTCTCACGAGGACATCTGCCGTGACAAAACCACGACAGTTGGCGCCCACCGTGGGGCCACTCACGGTGGTGTTATGTTTTTGAAGGGATCTCTCCTAGGGATCGAGCAGCTTATGACCCGCCGGATCCGCAAAGGGCCGGCTCGAAAGATCTACATCGACTTTCAATTTTAAGATCGAAACCAAAGAAGCTTTTTCGATGGGTATCCGGTCTCGGATAACCTATCCGATCTAAGGATCGGGCGACGGCAAACATACAACCGGATCAACACATAATTTCCTATGGCGATTACTAGAGCTGCCACCCACGCGTAGTGAAGACAGCGGTGACTCCAAGGAAGATAGCAATTTGGCGGTCAGGTTGCCCCGTCGTGCGCGTGGCTGCAGCTCGGACACTGCTAAAATCCCTTATCAATACAAACGAACCTCGGCGTCCAAGACGAACAGTCAAATGAGAAAAAAGAAAACAACACAGCGATCCGATCAAACCGTGGCAGCCACGATCTGGAAAGAGATAGCGACACGGACTGGAGCTGGAGTTGGCTCGCCTCGCCGGCCCGCCTCCACAGCCGCGCCTCGTCTCGCCGCCTCACCCACGCGCCTCAGCCGCCGCGGCCTCGTCTTGCTGCCTCGCCCACGCACCTCGGCCGCCGCGGCCTCGTCTTGCCGTCTCGCCGCCTCGCCTCGCTGGGCGGATATCGCCTCCGTCACGGCTGCGGGCCCGGCGGCCAAGAAGGACATCAGCAAGATGCCGACACACATAAAGAAGCTCCTCAGCAAGGAGGACAAACAGGTGATGGACATCGACGTGGTGAGCGCCTCGGACTGCCTGCGCGCGTTTTTGTTCGCGGCTCGGGCTGGGTAACCAGGGGTGCGGGACACGCAGGAGCTCGTGCGGAGGCTCGAGGAAACGCCCCGACGTGCACCGCAACCCCGAGTCCATCGTGGCCGCCATCATCTACAGGTTCGTGCAGAGCACCGGCGCCAGCGACTCTGTCAAAGACGTATCGGTTGCTATCAGCGTCACCGAGGGCACCATCAAGGAGGCACATGAGGACTTCACCCTGCACGCCCAGACGCTCTTCGGTTGACCAGCGTGCGGACGAGCAGATGCATATGGTGCTCGCGACAAGATGACAGGCTCCACCAAGGATTTGCTTTCTTCAGTCCCAACCATGGACCTGTATTGGAGAAGCGTTGCGCCCTCGCTGTTTCCCCCAGTATGAAAGGATTTGCTCAAAGAAACTCTAATGCTTGCTAGTATTGATGAACTTGCTGCAATCCAAGCATTTAGAGTCAGAAGTTCTGAGAAAAATTGGATCCGTGGCACCTGAAGAAGCTCCACTTGTGGCGTATCTCATTGATGCTGTCAGCAGACGCGTACTACACTACATCGCGCCTGCGGCCGCGCCGTGGCTCGCCTCGTCGCCGCGGCCGTGCCTTGAGCCGGTTCGCCTCCGTCCCGCGCCTGTGGCCGCCGCCATGGCTCGCCTCTGCTGCCAGGCCGCGCCTCGCGCGCCCGCGCCGCTCGAGCGGCCCCCGCGCCGGCTATTGCCGCGTCCCGTCCGCGCGCTTCGCCCGGCCGCACCTACCGCGTCGCCCGCCTTGCTCCAACGCCGCAGCTGCCCGCCCTCAAGCCGGCTTCGCCTCTGCCGCCGCCGGGACGCCCTTCATGTTTGTAGTCTCTTCGGCGTTTCAGTACTACATACAGTTGAGATTGAATCATTCCCCTGGGTGGTAGCCTGTCAAGAGCAGAGTCCAAAACCAATGGGCGGCTACCTCATTGATGGGGGTGAGTGTTTACTGGAACGAGTGGAGTGTTCCTTTCAGGCTGTTGCTATCCATGAAGAACAAATTTTCCGGAAGCATGCATGTATTCAGAAAGCGTACGAGAACAACGAGGATAGACGTAGAGCGCAGGGAGAAATCTACGAGGAAAATCAATATGTGGACATGTTTAAACTAGGAAAGCCAGGATTCAGGAAGAGATACTATGCTGAAAATTTTAGCGAAGAGGCAGAATCAAAATCCATCGATCAAGTTCAGAGAGATGTTGTTTAGAAACATGTGGAAGGTCTTTTCTGGGTTATGAGATACTACTATCAGGCCATTTGATCAACTAATGGGAACACTGCCAGCTGCTAGCTCTAATGCACTGCCAAAGCACTACGGGAATTTGTTGAGCCCTACGCACCACATGCATTCACGATACAAAGGAGTCGATCAACCAAAGCTTGATGGATGTGTGGTTCTTGATTGGACGTGAAGGTCATTACATGGTCAAACTATTACTGGACAATTAATAATTACAAAAGTGACATTATATCGCGGAGACGGAGCGCACGCCAGCATCATTCCACACGGGTGTTTGTCCGTATCGTGTTCCTCAACGGACTCGCGCACCGGCTTACAACGCCGCGTCCGACTCACGTGTCATGCACTGGCTTACAATGCCGTGGCCGGCTCACATCCGCATCGGTTTCCAATGGCGCGGTCGACTCTCATAATCTACATCGACACGCCGGAGCCGCACGTGCTCGCTCGAGCCGCCCAACGGAAGCCGCGTGAGTCGCCGCGCCTGCGGTCCGGTCTACATCGACACGCGCGGTGCCATGCCTGCTCGCTCGAGTCGCCCAACGGATGCGTGCAAGCCGCCGCCCATTTTGGTCCAGGCTACATCAACACGTCACGACCGACCCGCCGTTCGCTCCGGCGGACAACGCTACGGACGACTCGCCGTCCGCACCGGCTTACAGCGTCATGGCCGACTCCATCGTCCACGCCGATTTACCGACAAACTCTCGCGTCTACATCAAAAGGGCAGGTCATCCGGCGAATGCCCGCAAAAAATTCACTGCCCTAAAGATTCGCATTGATTGATCGTCAAAAACAAATACTACGGCGAATCTCATCAATTGAACATCCCGATGGACGGTACACAAGGATCACCTCTCGTCCAAATAAAGCAGGTGATGTCCATCCGGTTTATTTTATTAGTACATATTATTTTCTGCGAGAACAACTACTCTGCCCTGTGGTATTTTTCTACACAGGACAATTGTTTATTACAAAGGTGGCGTCGTGCTGGACCACGAATACGGAGCTCGCGCCAATATCATTCTGCACCGGTGTTCACCCGTGCCTTGTTGCACGCCGACTCATGTGTCCGCGCCGTCTTCAAACGCCACGGCCGATTCTCCTGTCGGCACCGGCTTACAATGCTGCGGCCAACACTCCTGTCGGCGCCGGCCTACAACGCCACGGGCGACTCGCCGTCCGCACCGGCTTACAACGCCACGGCCGACTCGCTGTCCGCGCCGGCTTACAACGCCACAGCCGACTCGCTGTCCGCGCTGGTTTCCAACACCGCGGTCCAGTCTACATCAATACGTCGGGGCCGCGAACGCCCGTACGAGCCGCCCAATGGACACTCGTGAGCCGCCGTCCCCGCGGTCCAATTTACAATAACACGCCGGAGTCGTGCCTGCTCGCTCGAGCCGTCCAACGAATACGCGCGAGATGCCGCCCCCGCGATCCGGTGTACTCCAACAACGATGTAACAAAACAAGAACTTCTGAAGTGCATTATGATGGGTTATATTATTCTCATACAGTCCCAAGTCGCTGCAGGCATATGAACATGCACTTGGGGGCTACATCATATGATGTTTTTTTGTCAAAAGAGAAGTGCATATAAGTCCCGAGTCGCTGCATGCAAACGATCCGGCACTTGGGGGCTACACTACTCAGATCAAATTTTCTAAAGTCCCAAATCGCTACAGACATGCGACCCGGCACTTGGGGGCTACAATATTCAGCTGTTCAAACATATTATAAGGTCCAAATTGAAGACCCGGCCCATCACATACTGATGAGCCGGCCCTTGGGGGCTACACATGTGAAATTCAAGACATTCAGTCCATATCTGGCGACTCAGATGACAACCCGAATTTCGCCAAAGCTATCTATCTATAACATTCAAAACCAAGTTCAAAGTCCCAGGTTGTTGCAGGCAAGACAACCCGGCACTTGGGGGCCACACAATCAAAGATGTTGTTGCAAATCACCAAGTCATCATGAACTGATAAACTTCGAGCTTGGGGGCTACATGTAATATGGATATATCAAAAAATTGAAGAACACTTTCAAGCTGTCAATTGTGACCGAGACTGATCTCATTTTTTATGGAGGTTTGCAAAGATCATTTTCTCCAAGTTATTCATAGAAAGGCGCCAAGAAGACCGGCTCAACATCACAACGGATTTCTTTATTCCCAATAATTTTATCAAGTCAATTGGAGTCCAGTTGTTTGACCTGGCGTCACCAACAATCATGACCCGGCATTATCAAAGATCATGACCCGGCAAAAGTCTATATAGGCAACCCGGCTTCACAAGTTGGCAAGTTCTACATCCATAAATCAGCAATATTTTTATCCTAAGTTGACGTCCACTACATCTAATGACCCGGCAAGATCCCCGCGTCCCATGAAGTGGTTTAACAACGGGCGAATTTCTATTCCCAATATTTTCATCAAGCCGAAGCAATGGAAGCCGGTCCAACTTCATATGATTTTCTTATCTCCAAAATTTTCATCAAGCCAAAGCATTGGAGGCCGACTCAATGGCATATGGGTGTTTTTCCCAATATCTTAATGCAAAGGACACGTACGTGCAAGATGATTGTGAAGACGGCTCGTTAATATGAAGAAGAAACCTGGAATTTCAAGGAGCCACTTCATTAAATTAAGCCAGCCAGGGGAGCAAGCCGGTCACTTAACATTTTTATTATTCTTATTTCAGGAGCTTACCATGAATAAATTCAAGCTAACCTAGGAGCTATGTCAGGGATATTACCCACGGTTTGACCCGACCAGGAGAATGACCCGACCCATCATTTGGCGGCTCATACGAGCGCCGTGTTTTATCAGGTCAACCTGGACGGCAAGGTCCAAGGCCCGACGTGCACACTGGCGGAAGGCGGCTCATAGAAAGGCCAGGAAGGCCGGCTCACAGAGAAGGCCCAAGAAGAGGAAGAATTCCCTCGCAAGATAAACAAGACCCGAATTAGGATTCAAGAGAGACTAGTCCTAGTCCTAGTCCTAGTAGGACTCTACATGTAAACCTACCCCTTCAACTTATATAAGGAGGGGTAAGGCACCCCAAGAGGGACAAGTTCAAGTCATTAGAAATAGACAGATTAGTGGCTCTCGAGACTAGAGGTAGCAAAACAACACCCTTGTAATCGAGATCATCCTCATCATCAATACACACAAAGCAGGACGTAGGCTTTTACCTCCATCGGAGGGGCCGAACCTGGGTAAAAACTCGCGTCTCTCGATTCCGACTAACCCCTTCATGCCACCACCTAGTTGCGATGGCCTCACACCTAAGTTCTCTCACGAGGACATCTGCCGTGACAAAACCACGACACGTACTCATGCCGGCCGCGACCATCTCCGTTCACTGCCGCCGTAGCCCTCTGCCACCACCGAGTTAGGGTGTGGCAGATTGAACCTCTCGGCCTCTCCGCCTCGTCAAGCAGTTCATCATGTTCTTCACCGCGGTAAATAAATCACTATTTTTTCTGCCTTTTTGATTTGAAAAGTTACCACAAATTTTCGAGTGCTGTTTTTTCACCTTCCTTTCAACAACACTCAACTATCGAACTCAATCTACCTAATGCTTTGACTTTTTGACCACAATTGGTTTGATTTCTCACTTGTACGAATTCTCGGACTTGTACAAATCTGAAACCACCATATCCCTTACAAAAGCGAATGTCTTCGATGAACAAGGTCAATGTCTTTGAACCTTGATTTATCTTCAAAATCTTCTAAGAATGCATATGACCTCTTCTATTCCCTCGCGTCTCTAATTCTTTCACAGTTACATGTCTGCACCAGAATCACTTGGATCTCATAGTCTGAATTCATTTGCAGACTACTTGCAGATTCATTTGGACTCTCCTGGTGCAAGCTCTCACCTCTACCTGCCTGTGAAGCCTTTGCCCAAGTCGAAGCCAATGGCCAAGAAAGGTGGGAGGCAGAGGCGTCAGAATACTGCCAAAGATCTACCTTCAGAACTCTATGAAAAATACAAGCCTGATGAAGATGAGTCCTTCAGAACTCTATGAAAAATACAAGTCTGATGAAGATGAGTCTTATACTCAGCGCAAATATCAGATACAATGGATCCGAAGATATTGGGTAGAAAGATGGTTCAACGATGAGTTCGTCACAGATGAATACACACAAAATAATGCTAAGAAAGCTCCCTGGACTGACATCGTATACAAAAATCTTCATCCAAAGACAAAGGCCGAAGCCATGCAAATTGGCTTCTTCCATTGCATGGTTAGGCCTCCAATGCTCGACAATCCAGATCCATCCAGCATTCTTGGAGTCCCTGAACCAGATGAGTCTGATGAAGATGGAGGAGAACAACCCCCTGTCACTGATCCGAAGCCAGTGGAGAAATCAAAGGCTTCAAAGGCTTCAAAGCTAGTTGCCACAACACCTCAGGCTTCATGATAACGACCTGCTGATCCAGAAGAGACAGAGGACAAATCTCGCACAACTATGCGAATGAAAAGGAAAGCTGCTGCCGCCCGTGCATTGAAGCCTTCCGTCTCCTTGATGGATGCTGCCAACATGATTGAGCTATTTGATGATGAATATGATGATGAAGTCCTGGCGAAGCATATCCAGCAAAAGGAAGAGGAAGCCAAACAACTTGAAGATCTGCCTCTATTTGATGCAGGAATTCTCGATCATTTCATTGATGAATGGTCTGCTGATCCCTCCCTCACCATTGACGCTCTTCAGCTTCCCATTGGACCGAGTGTCACCTTTCAAGGATTGGTGGATGAAGTGCTTCTGGTGGCTCAAAAGACTGCACAGTAACGTGCAAAGATCCATCATCAGAAGACACTCTTCAAGGCAAACATTCATAGAATCAATGCTGATCAAATCCAAGGATATCAGCTAAAGATGAAAGACCTCAAGGCTGAGTTTGAGAACAGGTGAGAAGCTGCCAAAGGCGCCCTAGCGCGTCTCAAGAAGAAATCTGCCACAATGGTTCAAGCCTACAATGACATGCTGAAGAGAAAAGCACTTGGCCAGCCTGCCCTTGACCCTAGAATCATTAAAAGGTCAAGACAAGCATCAATGTCTTCGAGCCAGTCTGATCCATCAAGATCAGAATGTCGAGGCATTGTCTTCCCTATTGGCTTCTTAGGCTCAAGGACACGTCCTCCTTCAACTGCTACATCTAGCAAGAAGACCAAGCAGGCTGAAGCTGAAGCCAAGAAGCGCAAGAGGACTCAGCCCGCTGAAGCCCAACCCTCGCTGCAATCGAAGACAAAGAAGGTTAAGTCTTCACACTCTACTCAAGTGCCTAAGTTCCCTCAAGTTCCCTCCGTCACACCACCTGCTCATGAGGAGCCCCTCCGTGTCACACCTATCTCCATGGCTCCTCCTGCCTCTGAAAATACTAAGAGGCGAGTAATTCTCCATGAGTCTGCTACCACAGAGGCTCCAACCACTGAAGAGATTCCAGCTGCTGACCCCAGTACAACTGAAGACATTACTCCTGAAGACAATGTTGAGCATGACCATGTGCCTCACATTGATGCACCTCTGGTATCATCGCCCCCACAGATGACAGTGAATATGTGGATATTGGTACTCCACTAAGGCCAGATGTGCCTGAAGCTAATCCCAGCACTCCACCCACTCCATTTTCAACTCATGTTCCACGATCGCCTGAATCCCCATTCGAAGCCAGGGAGATCGAAACCACTACCAGTGCATCGCCACTCAAACGGCTTCGCCGTGGACCAAGGCCAGTCATGTCTTCGATACCTGAAGATGAGGTGTGTGTTACTCCGACTGCAACAGTCGATGAAGTGCTCAGGATTGAAGATGTTCCTCATGATCAACCTGAGACTGAAGCTAAGGCAGCTGAAGACATTGCTGTTGCTAACACTGTGGGCGAAGTCAATGCCCCATCCCCTCATGGTCCTCTTGTTCCTGCTACGCCATCGACTAATGACAATGCTGATAATATTGTCATGGCTCAAAATAGGGAAGGAGAGATGGTGCCTACAAGATGGCCCATGCTAGTTCCACCACCAAGGATGGGCCCTCGGTATGAATTTAACATTAATCGTCGCCCCAGAGTCCTGAATCCTATGCCCAGACTTCCATGTCTTCGACAGCCAAGACCAACAAGACCTCTTGTCTTCAGTGTGAAGAGCTTCAGATTGAACAACACCTTCCTTGACTCAGACAGGAATCCATACAACCATCCGAAGATAGAATCAGATAGATTCTGGAGTGCACCCCAACGCCAGTATTACATGTGTGTGATCCATGGGCAAAACATGATTTTCCCTCACAAACACCTCAGCTTTGAAGCTATGAAGGATCTTCCTTGTTTTGATCAAGCCCTCGATTGTCTTCGGGATGTTGAATTGTTGCCGTTTGTCACTGATCACGAAGACTGGAATGAAGAACTCATTCTTCAGTTCTCTGCAACCCTCCACATCTCTGGGTTCGGAAGAGATTTGAATACATGGAAGATGGACTTCATGATTCGCGATGAACACATCACTGCCTTTGCCATGGAATTCTTCCCCGCCACACCACTTGCTACCTCAGGAGAAGACTTACATCCGAAGTCTGAAGCCTATGCTATTGCCACCCGAAGCATTTTTCAAATGCCAGAGCCAAACATGACTGCCATGCTAACACTGATGAACCCTTTGGCTCCAGATGCAAATTTGCCCACACCATTCTTTGTTGATGATCTTCAATATCTGCCGAAGACGATCTATCACATTCTTTGACATACTATTTGTCCAATCAAAGGGCACAATTCATCACGCAAGCTAGAAGGGGCTCTGAAGACTTTGGTCTACAACATAGTGTATGACATTAGGTTTAATCTTCAAGATCTATTCCCGCGCAACCTGGCAGCAAATGGCATAAATCTGTTTGAACCGAAGATCTATGCACCATGGATCATGCGCTTGATCAAGTATAGAACCAACACCAGGTTTTTTCTTCTGCTCGCAACCATGGCATTTATCTTCCAGATGTCGAAGTCGTTCATGCAGATCTTTACCCATCCAAAAGCAAGAACACCATCATGGAAGGCAACAGTGGCACTGCTGAAGATGAAGGACTTCACCTTCCTTCTGATCCAACCAGACCAAGGCTGATCGGCTCCATTCGCCAACCTCAGCCAAGTGCTACTGCTACTAAAGCCACTGCTAGCACTCTGCCTCGCCAGCATCGGCCTAGAAGAGAACGTGCCTTAACCGATTGCGAGCTTCTTGTCTCGCTCATTCAGAAGCAGGATCGGTACCATGAGTGGACCCGAAGACAAATGCACTCTATGGTGTAAGATATCAATTGTATTCGCAACCTCACCACCAAGAATGCCTTTGTGGCTCATGAAACCAGTCGTTGCTCCTGGAAGGCATTGTCTATGCTGGCTCCTGAGGAAGATCTTCATGAGGATGGCTTCGAGAAATTCTTCAGATTTGGTGCCCCTCCTCCTCGCACGGAGAAATGGCGCAAGTCCCCCTCTCTCGAAGACAGTGATTACTCCTCCTTTGCACCTTCAGTTAACGCCGGGCTCGCAAATGATGATGCTGATGATGCAACCTCTCTGCCTGCACCACTTCAGCGACACGGCACTGCACCGAGCTCAACTGCACCAACCAACAGAGACCCTGCTGCACCATCGACCTCAACTCATGCTGGGGACGAGTAGTGCTCAATGTCTTTGCCCTTTTTAGGTCATTCAATGACAAAGGGGGAGAAGCATTGGGATGATAGTCTTCAAACGAGTCTATATATGGAATGGGTGCTGCTATTTTTGTTAAGTTTACAACTCTCGTTCTGAACATTTGCTATTTGGGTTGCAAAACTTAAGTCCTGATGGACATATGCACACTTTATGTTTACCCTACTTTTGGCACTACTTTGTATTTTATCATATGCGCCCGAAGCCATACTGCAGACGCCCATTTTTCATTATGCATTTCATTATCTTCTAAATATCACTTAAATGCATAGTGAATGGATTCCAAGATATAGGGGGAGATCTCCACAAATAAAAACCTTTCATGTGCTTGCATTCCAAGCAAAATCTTCATAAGCACATATTCAGGGGGAGCTCTCTATATCTTGCAGTCATGATCTTTAAGTCTTTATCTTCATATATTTTGTCCCCGTTGAAAACTTCAACCAGTTTGTCATCAATCACCAAAAAGGGGGAGATTGTAAGTGCATCTAGTGCCACCCTTATTGATTTTGGAGTATTGAAAACCTTTCATGTGCCACTCTCTAATGTGTTTGTGAGAGTTCACAGAAGAACACAGATAGAAGTCCCTGGAGATTCGGTTTAACCGTCGAAGACGACCCCTAAAAATGTCCGAAGACATTGATGATGGCCGAAGCCATTGGTGGTACGTGAAGATAATTGCTTGAAGATAATGAAACACGAAGACGAAGTCTTTTGGTAGTTTTGTTTCTTCTTTCCTGGGTCGTAGGAACCACCGTACTGTTAAGTTGGGACGATGTGATCGAAGTCAGACACTGATGTGATGCTCAACCCATACCTATGTCTTCGAGTGAAGACAATGAGAGGAAATCTCTTTCAGAGTTGGTTGAGTCAGCATTACTTATAGCCCAAGTAATGTTGCCGCGTGTGTTTGACATCCAACCATTGGGACACGTGTTGGTTGGCCATTGACCCAGGGTCAATTCGGTCATATCAGGTCTGGTTGCCTGTTGGCTATAAATAGTCCACCCCCTCCACCATAGGTATGTGGCTGCTTAGAGAGAGATACAACTGTGGTAGTTTTGGAGCAACCCACCCCGAAGACATTGAGAGAGAACTATCCTGCGAGGATGAACCCAAACACCTAGAGCTAGAGTGTTTGAGCATCACCGAAGTCTTTCTGTTCTGAGAGAACTGAAGACTTATTACACTTGAAGACTGTGATCTTCTAAACGGTTAGGCGTCTGGGTCTAGAGCATCCAAGAGTCATTGTGAATCGCCGGGTGACCAAGTTTGTATGGGTTTCGAAAGTCTCCCCTGAAGACTTACCTGAGTGATTGGGCGTTGTCTAAGTGACTTCGGCTTAAGGGGAACAAGTTGAAGACGAGGTCTTCTAAATTCAATCTCAGCCTCCTTAACCAGACGTACTGTTGTCACAACAACTGGAACTGGTCCAACAAATCTTGTGTCTTCGTCAAGCTACGGGTTCTATCCTTCACTCTCTTACATATTGTTCTGTACTGTGAAGCCATTGCTTGACCACTATTGTTTGAAGACATACCCCGAAGACATTCATATCTGCTGTTTATCTTCATACTGTGTAAGTTTCTTCGACTCATCTTAGTGTGTATGATGATTATGCTCAACATGCTTGTATGTCTTCATTGTATTCCATGCCTTGCCTAGATCTTTGATAGTTATCCCTATTTGATCCTGTTTCACGTTCGCATACTTTAAATGCATTTACTGTTTCGAAACTTTTCATATAAATCGCCTATTCACCCCCCCCCCATCTAGTTGATAACTAGCACTTTCACCTTGTTCCACCTCGGTTTGGACCTCCGCTTGATTTGCCGGATCAAAGTAAAGAGGAGCACTCAAGTCCATTAGATTCTCCTCCAACATTTCAGTATATGTTGAGTGAATGTTTTGGCTACAAAATTCAACGACTGAAATATAAGGAAACGATCCAAAGTCAAACCAAAGATCACTGGAGCAAAGAATTTTTTTTACCTCTCTGACATTTCATCAAACACGTTGTAGGCGTGGCCGGTTGAGTGGATGGGCCGAGCAGGACATGGCCGGCTGGAGGGGATGGAGGAGGAGGAGCTTGGCATCAAGACGCAACCACCTTCTTCCTCGACCCCTATGATTGTACTTTCACCCGCGCACTAGAGGGGTCGGAGGAGGTGCTCTTCCTCGAGTCGGCGACCATGACGGGAGGGAGCACAACGGTGTTGAAAGAAGGTGGCGCAGCGATGGGCACGCCTCCTTGCACGAGGTGATTCCCCTGTCGCTCTCGCTTGGAGCCGGCGATGGAAGGTGTTGGTGTGGAGGCAGTGTGCACAACCGCAGAAGGCCGAAGCGACACCGTCGGAGGCAGCGACACAAGATGCGGGGTACTCCATAGCACCGATTAGCGGCGCGGTGAGGCGAGACAGCGAGGGCCCGCGAGGTCGGCAGCAACGACGACGAGTGGAAGCAGGAACGTAAGGGGCAGAAGTTTCCTTCGCGCCAAGGAGCGGGTGAGATAGCGGAACCGATAAAAAGAGGGGGCGTAGACATGGCGGACACGGGCCAAAATGTATAGGATACCTCAAAAAATTGCGAACGGCCAAATACATCGGATATGCATGGGATGAAAAATCGTCTCCGATCCTCATATTGCCACTTATTATAGTAACGGGCGAATATAGCCATTTGCTAGAGTTACTCCAAGACAGTTATGCCCCAAGGATATTCTTCTGGGTTTCATCTTCATAAGAGTGGCTGGAAGTGTATCTGGTGCACCGGACCTCGGTTGCACATTCAAAAATGCTCAAAATATTCTGAAAGAAATAGTTGGCCAAATGCATTTTTGCCCTTAGCCGAAACCACCCCACGGGGTTTCTCCTTACTTTTCGGCTCTGCTCAGTTTTGCCCTTAGATTTGTCACTAAGATTATCCTAGTGCCCTTTGGATCCAAGTGCGGCCAAGCCTGTTCTCACCTCGCATAATGCCATCATGGCACGCTGTGCACAGAAAGGGCAAAGGAGGCTAAACTTTGAGGTATTTGATACAAACAAATTTGACGAGGCCGAATATTTGCTGACTCTGTTTGGATGGCCTCCATCCAACAGGAATAGAGTGGAGAGAGTAACCAAATAATTTTTCTTCACATTCCTTCGATTGAAAATCAACAAATGCCACAAACAAATGGCCGAACCCCAATCAACGTCACTTGTGACACGTGCCTTTCTCTTCCTCCTCCCCCACACTCTCTCCCCGCCGCTCCGCTCTCCACTCTCTGCCCCCATAAAAAAATCGAGCTCCAACAAACAACCACCACCTCAACCTTCTTCCTCCCCCACCTTTCCCTGCCCGGATCGATTTCTTTGCCCACAGATATTCCCAAAGCATCTCCTTTCTTTCCCCGTTGCTCTCCTCCTCGGATTCCTCTTCCCCCGCCCCACTCCCTTCCTCCCTCCTACTCTGCTCCTACCCGCCCGTATTATTCTTCTCCCTCCCTCTCTGCTTTTGCTCCTCGTGCCCGATCTTCCCACCAGCACTCCAGCAGAGCGCCAGTTGCGCCAAGAAACGCCGGAGGCGGACCGGCATGTGCGCGGACGACGCCGAGAGGCCCGATTCTGGACACGCCGGAGCGGAGAAGCCCGCCGAGCTCCCCTCGCCTCATGTGGGTACCGCCCTCTCTCTCCCTCTCTCTCTCTCTCTCTCTCTCTCTCTCTCTCTCTCTCTCTCTCTCCAGTGTAAGATTCGATTTTGGGAGGGCGCTTCTTTGCTAGCCCAGATGAATCTCGCCGACAAATTCGATGGTTCCTGCCTGCTGGTTCATCCTGAGCTGCGTTCCATCATGGCGCGAAGGGGACGGGTTGAGCTGGAAGCAACCAGAACCAGAACCAGGCTGTGCTTGCTTTCTGCGCACGCGTTTGGTGCTTCCGTTTCTTAAAATCTGGAACAAAGTCTCTTTGAATCGTTCAACAGGACATAGTGCTAAGTGGCAGTAGTGTTCGGTAGGAGATTTCTGGTGAGAAGCGACAGGTGGTTGTTTGTCTCTCTGTCCATCGCATTGCGCTCCGTCGGTACTAGTACTACTCTGTAAGACTGTAACTGTACCGGGGGGGTACACGCCGTGTCCAATCATTTGCTAGATAACCGTGATGGCGAGATTTACTGCCACATGGTGTCACGGAGGCACTAATTTCAGACCATTGTACTCCCTCCGTAAAGAAATATAAGAGCGTTTAGATCACTACATGCCCTTATATTTCTTTACGGAGGGAGTACCTAGCAAACAGGAGTAGTTACTACAACCTCTGTTCCTAAATGTATGACGTTTTGGCGGATCAAACTGAACTGCCAAAAGGTCTTACATTTAGGAACAGAGGGCGTACTTAGTACTACTTGCCAGATTTATTTTCCTCTCTAAGGCTGAAGTGAAACAAGACATGGCCCTAGTGTTGTTCTTGCAATGATCCATGTTGATTGCTTACTTTGGAATGCCTGCACTATGTCAGTGATGGACCTGACTGTATCGTGAGTCTTGCTTACTGCTGTCATAGGTTGCCATCATTAGTTTGTGCAATGGTAGTGCTGAACCATGTAATTTCAGGTTATTTATCTACTCCCTCTGTAAAGATATATAAGAGTGTTGTGATCACTACTTTAGATGGTTCTGCTTATTTAATCAGCATACAGCTATAGGTAGACTTGACATTGCCGCATTGCACTTTCTCGTGTGGTCATTATCTAATCTGGTTATCTTGTGTTACTATTTCTTGGGTCGCTAGTGCCAAGTAGAAATAATCAGTTCATTAAAGGTGGTAACGTTTATTACTATATGGAAAAGTGGTGCTTCATCTTTTCATCACAATTCTTTCCTATTATTTCTGCTCTCAGTTATAGAGTGAGCCTACTTTATATACACTCTTAGCTATACTAATGCGTTTTTGAACATACAGATGGAGAGTGTTTGCGAGAACACCACAACTGCTGATTTCAAGCAGAGTAACTTTGGCAATTTCCTTCCAAATGTTAGATCAGGCGGTTGGTCAGATATTGGAAGTCGCCAGTACATGGAAGATACCCATGTGTGTATTGCCGACCTAGCTAAAAACTTTGGTTGTCCAACGGTGGATAAAGAAGTTGTTTCCTTTTATGGGGTATGCGCCTGCTCTCTTTTCTTTCTTTTTGCTCATTCTGATAGAACAATTAACTCTATTTAAATTTACAACTAGTCTATAAACGACAATTATTTATAGACTGCAATTTCCCACATATGAGAAGGAGAAAGTTATGGCAGATTTGATCCGTGTTGCATTTTACACCCAGCAGTAGAAAATGTAGAGTTGTATTTGTGTACCAGGAAACTTGTATCAAGTCTATACAGACAGATCCTCTGTATCTTCAAGAAATATCCACAGTCAACCCTATGATTCATCTTTAACTACTAATGTTGATCTACGTTCTGCATCATGCCACCATCCAGTAAAGTTCTATTCATTGTTCATGTACAGATTGTAGTGCACATTAAGTGTAATTTTTGTACCGTAGTACTTTAAGACTACATTTCTTATTAACAGTAAAGAAGTGTAATGACATGTGGTTACCATTTTAGCTGTTCTCCGTTTATATGAATCACAAGATATTGTGTTCCTGTAAGTAAGTTTTTGCACTTCTCATTTTCTAGGTCTTTGATGGGCACGGTGGAAAAGATGCTGCCCATTTTGTTCGTGATAATCTGCCAAGGGTCATTGTGGAAGATGCTGATTTTCCTCTAGAGCTTGAGAAAGTTGTGAGCAGATCCTTTGTGCACATAGATAGTCAGTTTGCGGATAAATGCTCTCACCAGAGAGCTCTGTCGTCCGGCACAACGGCACTTACAGCAATGATTTTCGGAAGGTACTTTTCTGGCACATATAGCTGTGGTTATTCCTCCTAAATATCTATCATCTGTGATTGAGCTGGTGATTACAACCATAAGCTATATTTTTAGAAAGCCATAGGCTATACCTGTAGGGTACTTTGTTTCCTTAGTAAGTCTCATTGTTCATCATCTATTAAATGAAATGAAACACAAGGGATAACTATACATGAATGTACAATAGAAATGCATCATGGACCGGCATCATTTACCTTGCGTGTTCTGCAACTATGGTATACTATAGAGATTCAGCATGTTTTGAATCTTGCATCTTTGTTCATCCCTGGAGACAGTTCTAAAAGCATAATGTTGCATGCACTTGCCCAATGAATGGTCATATTTTATTTTCATGTCAAGCTTTTGCTGGTTTTTTATATATACCTGTGAATTCCACTGCACGAATCGACATTCCTATTGACCAATACTAATCGTTATTATGTCTGCTGCAGGTCCCTTCTGGTCGCGAACGCTGGTGACTGCAGAGCAGTTCTTTCCCGGTGTGGCATCGCAATGGAGATGTCGATGGACCACAGGCCCTGCAGCCTCAGCGAAAAGCTGCGTGTAGAGTCGCTCGGCGGCTACGTGGACGACGGCTACCTGAACGGTCTACTAGGAGTCACCAGAGCCCTCGGCGACTGGCACCTCGAGGGAATGAAAGAGGCCAGCAGGCCTGGAGGAGCCCCCCTGAGCGCAGAGCCGGAGATCAAGCTGACCACGCTGACCAAGGACGACGAGTTCCTTGTGATCGGCAGCGACGGGCTGTGGGACGTCTTCTCGAACCAGAATGCCGTGGACTTTGCCCGTCGGCGCCTCCAGGAGCACAACGACGTGAAGCTCTGCTGCAGGGAGATCGTCGAGGAGGCGATACGGCGGGGCGCCACCGACAACCTGACGGCGGTGCTGGTGTCCTTCCACCTGGTGGCGCCGCCCCAGATCAGGGCGAGTCAGCCACGCAGGGTGGCACGGAGCATTTCGGCCGACGGGCTCAACAGCCTCAGGATACTCCTGGGGAGCCAGTGACGGCGCTCTTCCCGCGCCGTGATCGGCTGCCGTGCTGGTGTTGCCGAGTTCGAATTGTATGTAGTCGTGTCGGTGCTTCGCTGTTGTTGCTAGCTGTTGTTATGTTACCCCATTGGCCATTGTTGTTGAGACAGTGGCTGTTATTCTTGTTGGTAATTAAGCCAACGAACATGTGAGCTCACACTTGTGAGCAGTTCTTAGCTGCTGGAAACTAGGCATGTCCTGGGTAAGAGGTTGTGTGCCTTCCTGGGGAAGAGGTTGTGTGCCTTGCTGTACCATACATTTCCCTGTTTTCATGTAAATAAGATTGTCGGGGCGTATCAGTGCAACTGAAATTTTATCATGTAACTCCATCACAGTGAGTCTGCGGTCTTTTCCATTTCTCCTGTCACAAGAATATACATTTGCCAGGTATAAAAATACAAAAAAGAGGTAAAGAACTGAACACAAACAAGCAAAAAATTACTGATAAGTGAATCTGAACTCAAATGGGCATGAAAAATAGAAGAATAATGCCGAATTGCAACCGAAATTGTTGGAGCCTATGAGTGAAACTCTGAAATTTCATCATGTAACATACACCTGTGAATTTGTCGCGAAGTTGACGGACTTTTTTGTGCCTCTTGTCTCGTGAATTTTCAGTTGCCTGCCAGGTCTGAAAACAGACACAAAAAATGCGTTTTAGAGCCGAACAGTGAACAGAAACGAGCAAAATATTGCCTGATAAGTGATAAAACCATGAAGAACAGCGCCAAATTGCACGCACGTACATCAACCGGTCCAACTTGTCTGCATGCAATTAAACAACCCCAATTCAAATGGTCTCCGGACACTTTTCTTCTGCATGCAAAATTAAGCGACCCCAATTCAAATGGTTTCCGGACACTTTTCTGGAGGGACGCGCGAGCAACCAAATATGTTACGCGTTTCCTGGGAGACATGCAGGCGACATTCCAGGAGCAGATGTCCATTATCACTTGCTTGAGAACCACTTGACAGCATTCTTAATCCCATCATCCCCACGGCATTACGCGCCTAATCCAGGGGTCCGGCGTCCTGATAAACACGGCTCCATGGTTGGGGGCAGACACGCTGGTCCAAAGCGTGGCAGAGGAGTGCATAAACAATGGCCATGTTCCTGCATTGGTACTTCAGGAGGTTAGACCCTTGACCCTTGGCTGGCTGCAGACATGAGTGCACCAATCACCGGGCGGGCCCGGGCCCGGGCCGGTGCCGTTAACAAGGGTTTTGTGTCTGTGTAAGTGTGTGGTATATATGGTCTCTCTTCAGGGTCAAATGGTTCTTCAGACAACAGCAGAGTCCACAGCTGCTCACTGAGACTGAGCCACTGCTGTTCCGTCCCACCTGAGTCCTGAGCTGAGTTTGAAGACTTTGAAGCAGAATTGTCTCCTAGCTCAACTCTTTCAAGGTACTGGAGGTACAAGACGGCGAAGAGATGCCTGTCAATGGCTGCAGCTGCCATGGTTCTTCTCCTCATGGTGGCGACGGCCCAGGGCATCAGGCTGGACGCGGAGGGCAAGGCGGCGCTCGGCAACCCGGTGCTCAATGTAAGTGGTTGCGACCTTCGTCTCCGGTGTTTCGATGTCTTGCTGCGCGATGATCGGTTCTCTAACCTTGCGTGCTTTCTTTGATCGGTTACAGAAATCTGTGGAGGAAGGGGTGATGATCAAGGCTGATGGTGCTGAGGGATCATCAGGGGAAGAGGCGGAGGAGGCCATCTCTGAAGAGAAAGAGAGGGCAGGGGGACACAGGATGCCTGAGATCCATGTGGACTACTATGGCCCCAGGGGCCATAGCGCCAGGCACCACTGAGCAGATCTCTTCCTGCATTCTCCATTCTTTTTCTTCCATCTTCTTTAGATGATCATGATGAGGCAAGACCATGACCCAAGATGTGATTCCTTTATTTTTATTTCTTATTTTTGCCCTGATGAAGAGGGGAAGAGACATAGCTGATGTAGTACTCTACTAACTTGTTGACAACATTATGATGAAAAAACTAGTATAAATTACAGTCAGTTAAGCAGGCTAGTGTATGGCTGAGGAGCATGGCCGGAAATGCTGCAGTTTTTCCTGGCCAAGTACTCTGCTTTGTGTATGGGCTACGATATTATTGAAACAACTACACCAAAATGGCGCCTTTTTCCCTTCCTTTCTGCGGGGACATCGAAATGGTACCATGTCTTAATAATCCCTCCGTCCCAAAATAAGTGTCGTGGTTTTAGCATAACCGTAAGTGCATATTTATTTCAACAGTTGAAAACCGTGCACGTAAAATAGCTGATGTTACAGCTAAATTGAACCTAGCACGTAAAGACACACGCCTGGTTCCCCTAGTGCCAAAACTGAACTTAGCAACAGAGTATCACAAATCAGGAAGCATTTTGCCTGGGAAAGGAAGTTGCAGGGAGCAGACTGACTGGCTAATAAGATGACTGAAGGAACGAGAGCTTGACAATTTTGTGACCATATCTTCCCCAGGTTACTGAAAGTACAGCCTGATAAGCCACACAAAGAAGAGCAAGCATGCATGCTGCTGGGTAACCAACTTAAAACTGACGCTTAACGAGACACCACAGCTGTGACTCCCATATCAAACATATATGATAAGACTCAAAACGAAAACCAACACCAAAGTATTAAAACTGAACTTCGATTCTTCAATGGCTGGCATATGATTCACACTGCCACATCCACCGGTGATTATTAAAAGTGATAAACTAAACTCATCACGTTAGGAGAATCCTCTAAACTTGATACAATAGGCTCACTTTATTACTATAAACTTATTTGGGATGACCAAATAACAGAAACACTTCGTTGAATGACGTGTTGTTAAAGAAAACAGCTGTGTCCCCCCACTTCAAGACACACGGCGTCCTGCTTCACTTGCTTCAGTCACCGCCACAGCACTTGCCACCGCTAAACGAAGCAAACAGTTTTGAAGAATGAGTCGCTAGGATGAGAATTTCATTGCGCAACTTCACGATGTTCTTAAGAGAAACTTAACATATGTTGGTGAATTGAACACATCATCGAAACCATACATAAAGGGTTAAAGCAAACATTATATACCTGGTGGATTGTTGAAGCTCGTGTAGAGAAAGATGTTCTCAAATATTTCCCGCTCAATTGTGCCCCTATTTGGCTTACTCGACAACTTTCTCGACCTCAGGGACTTGAGATCAATTCGAAATGCACCAAGATATGTGATCGCAAGGATGATATCGGTGCCCTCCACACAGCCAACTAACTTTAATGAATTTGATGTCCTGGGATTGCCAATTGGGACAAGTGTCTTGAGGTCCATTTGTCTGATTTGGATCCATGACACTACTCCATCAAGACTCACCTCCATCGACCAAATGAGGCATATCCCATGCTGGTCTAGGTGGACGACACCCAGCCCACCGTCGTCCGATGAAATGAGGAGAGGGTTCCATGTCAACATACACAGCCCTGGTGGATCAATGACTGATAGGCGATGCCTAACCAAGTCATACTTGAGAATGCAAATGTCCTCATCTCGACGAAGGAGGAAGTGGAGCGCTTGTCCAACGAAGACGGTAGGCCTTGCGACGATGTAGGCTCCAAGGGTTCCAACGCCGCCGATATAAATAGAGGCCATTGAGGTCCACTCCCGGGTCTCCGATGAGTATACTGACGCCAACACAAGCCTCTTATCAATGCCGATAAAAGCAACAACCACGAAAAATGGGCCTAAGTTGCAGGCAGTGTGGTTGCAGCCATTCGCTGCACAGAGCACCGTGCCCGAGTAGTTTGGGCAGTCCATGTCCGGGCCGACGATGTTGTGCAGCTCCGTTCGGCTCCCAGACATGGGGTCCCAGACGACCATCTTAGAGTTGACATCCTCCACCTCCTTCAGCTTCTCCTCCTCCTCCTCCTCCTCTTCCTCCTCCTCCTCCTCCTCGTCTTCCCTGTCCCACTCACACCCAAGGAGAACGCGGCCATGGCGGCAGTCGAGCACGAAGCTGTCCCGCCGCTTGGCATTGCGGGGGCGGAATTTTGTGGCCGGGACGAAGCGCTCGACGGTGTCGTCCCAGCTTTGTAGGAAGCCTAGAACCGGAGGTGTCTTGTGCAAGGTGCGGTAGCGGCCGCGGAAGGCGTGACCGGAGAGGAGGCGGCACCAGGCCTTGCAGACGAGGGAGACGCGGACGAGGTCCGCCGGCTCGTCCGGCGGAATGCGGATCAGGATCTCCTCCACGAGCTTTTCCGTCTCCCACGGCCCCCGCACATGCGGCCGCGTCAATGGCCTCATGGTCCGTGCTTGCAGGAAAAGATTGTGGATTGGGAGGCCACCGCGTTGGAATCAGCCAGATCTGGCGCCGCCGCCCCCTCCCCTGCCCGCTGGAGCGAGGACCGCCGCTGTCTTCGCCTCCCCTTCCCGCCGGCCTCGAGCTCTCGCAGCTCCGATCAACAACACCACATCCGCCTACTATTTTCTGCACCCATCTCGGAATCAACCAATGTGCATTGCCGATTTTGTCTGGTTAGTGAGAGATTCTTGCGGATTGGGGATTCGATGAGGGGGCGAGAGGAGAGAGAACGAAGGAACTGGAACTGAGGAGTCACCCTGTGCATTTTAAAACCGAACCGAAAAACCATACCGAAAATAAACCGAACCGAACCAATTTTATGGTTTTTATGGTTTTATGGTTTCGGTATGGTATGAACTTTTCATACCGTTTTGAAGTTTGGTTTTTATGGTATATACCGAAAAACCGAATGGTTAACCGAATAAACCGAAATACAAAATATATTTATATATCTTCGGACGAACAACCATACACGTAGTCATTTTTGTGTGCAGAAGCCATATTTTCTGTTAAGTGCATCTGTTTTCCTCCCGACAACGAGGTCCAAAACAGAGTATATAACTATATGAAGTCATATTTCTCTTCACAAGAATGCTAAGCACGTCCATAACCATCGAATTTATGCATGCATATGCACTTCATATAGTTATATACTCTTCGTATGAAAAGATATATGTTTTGAGTCATAAATTTGTAAATTGTTATATGCCATTTTCAAATTCGCGTCAACTTTGGTTTATACGGTATATACCGAAACCATACCAAAATAATTTGGTATATACCGAAACCGAACCGTATATAAATCTCATACCGTATTTACCGAAGTATTGATACCGTAAAAACCGAAAAACCGTATAAACCGAACCATGTAAACCGAATAAACCGAACGCACAGAGTGACTGAGGAGGGGGCGCGGGCGGGACAAAATTACTGTTCCGACCTTTTTAACATACTTAATCATAAATTGACCTCGTTGTAAAAAGAATTGCATATATGACCTTTCCTCGTCACGCCAACCTCCATGGTGTTTCGATTCAGGGCCGGTCCTGAGATTTTGGGGGCCCGGAGCGAAACCAGAACTTGGGGCCCTTAGTATAAACAATATATAAATAATAATGAAAATATGTGTATATGAAATATTACTAATAATCACTTAAATACGTCCAAAACAATATACATGTGAAATAATTGTACATGTTACCTTCAAAAAATAACATTCCATAATGCAAAGTCACTTATGATGAGGTTGATGTCAATCTCATCCAATAATTACTTCTCGATGCACAATGTTGTCAAACCATTTAATCTCTCTTGAACCATCCTTGATCTTAAATAGTTACTCAATACTTGTAACTCTGAAAACTTATTTCGACCGATGCGATAAATAGATAACTCCAAGAGTAATAAATAGGAAGTAAATAAATTAAAGAAAGTATTGATATAATTGGAATTACAGAAGCAAATACCGATTTAATAAAAAAAGATTATAACAAATAGAACCATTGGGATAAAAATTGACTTCTCTGGCATACTCGAAAATCTCTATAGTCAACATTACACCATCTAGCAAAATGAATTTAATAATTTTGAATTAAGAAAAATGCAAAACTAGAGTTCATCAACACTAGCAGATTCTGCATGTGAACCTTTTGAAATAACTGTACTATCAGGACCACTTACATTTTTATCACCGATATTTATGTCAAGATTTCCCTCTTGTTTAGATTCAGAATTCCTATCAATTTATTTATCTTCCTCCAAAACAACAACCGCCAATTCACCATTTGGGTTCAATGAAGCACCATTATTTCTCTTGATTCTTTTTATCAAGAGAGCCTCTTTGGTTGCATCATCCACTCATTGTATAGTGAGTAGGTATTAAGGATTAAGGGTTACCTTGGACGATCTGATCAGCTTTGGTGGTAGGGCGTTCAGCAATGACCCGATGACGCGATGTGGACTCATCTTGCTCCAGGAATTAGGAAGGAAATTAGATCGTCGAATCGGCGATGAGTGTGTGCATGTCCAGCGCCTGAAGGCCGGAGATCAAAGCGGCGCCTCTCGCGATCGGGGGCCCCGGGAATAGAAATCGGGGAGAAGGCGAACTGGCGACGGGAGGAGGAAGGAGCATGGCGGTGTGTTGGTTATCGCGGAAAGGATGGCGTAGGATATGGCGTGATGATTTTGTTAGAGCTAATTGGTACGTGATGGAATAGAAAGAATTGCTCCGTCTTTTTTTTGGAAAGATGAGAAGAGGAAGAATCGCTAGTTCGATACGTTTCCTTTTTCGGAGACAAAGTTTGATACTTTTGCCAGCGTCCACACGCACTACCTTCCTGGGCCGCAACTTGTAGGCTAGCTTTTTTTTTTTTTTTTGAGGGAAGCAACTTGTAGGCTAGCTGTATACGTACCTGGGGAGGGGCCCCTGAATTTCGGGGGCCCGGGGCGGCCGCCCCCCTGCCCCCCCTCAGGGCCGGCCCTATTTCGATTACAAAGGAAACGCCATAGTTCCCGGCGTCTGCCTCGTAGCATACATCCAGCTAGTCGACGAGGATCTCAAAAAAAAAAAAAGCTAGTCATATGACGTGGAAGGTCTAAACGCCAAGCTTCATGACGTCTGGCCGGTGTAGTGTTAAATCACCATTTCTCTGGTTGCACATACGGCAAGTAAATTGTGTAACATTAGCACGCTGTAATCACACTATGGAATGTTAAGTTACATACATATGGGGAGGCTATAGATAAACCGATCTACGTCAAAGATCACGGACGATAGTTTAGAGCGCTAGCTATGACACATACAATCTCACAAATCTCTAGCATGCGTGTTGAGCTACCCCGGCCGGTACGGACCAAGTCCAAAATCATCTATTCATAAGTAAATGTTAATATTTAGCGCATCTCCAACGCGGACCCTCAATCCTTCGCAAACGTCTAGATCAAATTGTTCGGATGCTGCAAACTATCCAACGGGTCCCTATTAGCTTGCAGACCGACTAGCCTAAGAGCATCTTCATCGCGCGACCCGCAAATTTGCTCTTGCATCTGTCCGCGGTGGGATTGCTGGGATCGGAGGCTCATGACTGCGGCTATGGCCGTGGCAGCGGTTTTATACAGCAATGGCGAGCGACAGATGGACGGATAGGTGGCGCCAGAGGAGATGCCTCAGCAACCTTGTGCCATCAATGTGGGCGGCATACGGACGGACAGGCGACCGTTGTGTCGTTTGAACGCGCAACAGTCGCCTGCACCGGGAAGCGGCGCGGCCGGCGCTCTCTCGACCGGCGTGCTGCTTCAATGCCAACAGCTATCGTGTTCACTCTGACCTGGCATGAATGAGTGCACTGATGCTGTGGAGCGGTGCTGACCGTTTCAGGCGGGTGACCGAGCCTGCGCGCGAGAGGGACGAGGGGTTTTTCGTGGGTCAGAATCGGGCGAAATAGCTGTTCAGGACTTCCGCAAAGCTCCCCACATTTGTCACCGGTTTGCGAGAAAAATCAAGTCCGGACCGCTCCGCGGATCGATACAAGACCGTATTGCATGGCTTCCACGATCCAAACAGCATGGTGCAAACGTTTGCACAAGGTTTGAGGATCAATGTTGGATATGCCCTAACTCCACACTAAGTGAAGTCTTCACTTCCCAAGATGAGAAAAAAAAGCAAGCTCAGCGGCCAGATCCAAAGTTACATCGATGGGGTGATTACGTGCGTGCATGTTAGATTAGAATACAACGCACGTAAGACAAGTCATTACACGGGCGATTTTAACAATTCCAGTTGACAAGCCTTCCTGTCCCAAACGCCGCAGAAGATGGCGTTTTCATCTACGCCCGAGACGCCGTGAAGCTTGGCGTTTGGGCCTTCCACGCCAGATGACTAGCTGGATGTGGGCTCCGAAGCAAACGCCAGAAACTGTGGCGTCTCCTATACAATCGAAACGCCACACATGTTGACGTGACCCATAAAGGTCAGATATGAAATTCTTTTTTTAAACGAGGTTAATTCGTGATTAAGTTTATTAAAAAGGTCAGAACAGAAAATTTGTCCGCGCGGGCGAGGAGGGGCAGAGTGGCGGCCGCAGGGACGAGACACGATGAGAGCAACCTGGTGTCAGTGGATCATCAATTTTTAAGGCCCATGGGTCAGTGACTGGCAAAACAAAATGCATATACGGCCTAGCATGAAAACATGTATTGTCCTTCTCGTTTTATTTCAGTTTTTTCCCAGCGGATTTTGTCTTTCTTGTCTCCCAGGTGTAAAGTAATCTCAGAAGCCCCAGCATCGTCATACACGGATATGCGTCATGGACACCAAACGTTGTTCATCCATCATGCGCCATCAGCTCAACATGTGGACCGTCTCTGAAGTCTCAGGACAGGAGGACCTACAACAACTTGCACACTTGTTTGTTCTACCTTCTCTCGATGACAACCCCTTTTTTTACATCATTGTTTTGTAAACCCGCGGACTACCAGCGGTTTTTTCCCCTCTCGTTAGGGTTTTGACTCCTCTCGGCGGCGGCGTACGCAGCCACCGTAGAGACCTTGCCTCCCCTGCCTTCCCCCTCTCCGCCGGTGCTGCTGGGGCCTAGGGCTGCTGGCAGAGGTGCGGACGCCGGGTATGGCTAGGGTTTTACTGCCTGCGGAACACAAAACTCGGGCGAGAGATCTGATGGAGGACTCGACTTCAGGCTCGGGAACGAACTCAACCGGCCTGGAGGCGATGATGGAGGAACTCGGGCTGAAGGAAGACGATCTACAAGATGTGGTCGTGGAGGACGATCTACATGTTCAGAAAAGGTTGAAGGCAACAGCAGAAGATGGTAGCTCTTCACAGAATATATCGGCGACTCCCCTTGAGGGTGATCGCCGGGAGCAATAAAAATACTATGTTGGAACTGTCGCGGTATGGCCAGTACCGCGGCAGAAAGAGCGTTTCTGGACGTCCAGAAGCAATGGGGGCCGGATGTGTTTTTTCTGTCCGAAACACATTTGAACACCGCTAGGGCAGAGAAGCTAAGGAAGAAGATCAAGATGGACCGTGTGGAGGTGGTGGAGAGTGCAGGCAACAGTGGGGGATTGCTACTTTTCTGGCGTAACCCGGTTGCCATTCAGGTGAAGGGAAAAACGAAAAACTTCATTGATGTGACGGTTGGAACAGCAAGCGACGAGGAATGGGGGTTCACCGGGTTCTACGGTGAACCAAGATGGGAGGACAAGCATCTCTCGTGGGGTTGCATAAGAAGCTTATATCAGCAAGATCGCATACCATGGGTAGTCGCTGGTGATTTCAATGAGATCCTCTACTCCCACGAGAAGGAGGGAGGAGCACCACGTCCGATGAGAATGATGCAGAATTTTAGCGATGCGCTAGTGGACTGCGAATTAGAGGACATGGGCTATTCTGGAGATCAGTTCACCTGGCGGAGACGGAGGCTACGCGAGCGGCTGGATCGCGCCGTATGTAATGGTCAATTTCATGCACTTTTCCCATACGCAAAAGTGACAAATACGGCACACATGAAATCTGACCACAGACCAGTCCTCTTGGACACGGCAGGGGACGTGGTGGGGGGAAATTTCAAAGCAAGAATCAAACAGTTTGTGGCCAGATGGCTCAACGAGGATGATGTAGTCCAGCTGGTCTCGGAAGCTTGGGAACGGACGAGCCCTAACTCGCCCTTGGCTGAGCGAACTGCATCGGTTCATGAGGCAATGCATATATGGGATCGGGAAATCCTTAAAGCGCCCCAAAAGCGTCTAAAGGAGTTGAAGGCGGAGCTGGAGAACCTGCGATCGGGCCCCCTCATTGACGAGGCGGCGGATCGGCAGCGCATTATTCTAGTAGAGATTGAAGAAAATCTGGAGAAGGAGGAAATATACTGGGTGCAGCGAAGCAGAGCTAATTGGCTGAAATTTGGAGATAGAAATACAAATTTCTTTAATAATTTTGCTACTGCACGAAGGAAAAGAAACCACATCAGGCGGCTCTTAGATGACAGTGGCAATTGGGTAGAAGATAATGAAGCAATGAGGACATTGATAGCCGAGTACTTTCAGCATTTGTTTTCCTCTGCTTGGAGTCTTCATTCTCTAGGGCAGAGCTCACTACCACTCATTATCGGAGGGAGACGTAATAATACTGAGCTATTCTTCGATTTCCTTGCTTGCGAGATAAAAAACTGGGTATCGAACAAAGAAATCTGCTCACGGTACCTCTTACCTCAAAACTTGAAGTTTCTGTTCCTGATGAAAATGTTCTAAATAAAGTTAAGCCGCGTGTTTCCAGTTACATGAATGATTCTCTCCTAGCTCCATATACTGCAGAAGAAGTGAAAAGAGCTCTCTTCTCTATAGGGGATTTGAAAGCTCCCGGACCGGACGGACTGCACGCAATTTTTTATAAAAAATTCTGGCCGGTTATGGGAGATGATTTGGTGCGGGAAGTTCTGCAGGCGGTTAACAGTGGAGTGATCCCCGAGGGGTGGAACACAACTACCATAGTCCTTATACCAAAGGTGGACAACCCAGAAAAGATCACACAATTCAGACCAATAAGCTTGTGTAACGTTGTATACAAGGTAATTTCGAAGATGTTGGCTTCAAGGTTAAAGTTATTACTTCCTGATATAATTAGTGAAACACAAAGTGCTTTTGTCCCGGGCCGCATCATCACGGATAATGTCATAGTTGCTTATGAATGTCTGCATACAATGAAGAAGAGGAAAAAGGGGAAGGTGGGCACATGCGCAGTTAAACTCGATATGCATAAGGCATATGATAGAGTTGAGTGAGTTTTCCTGGAGGCGATTCTGTCCAAACTTGGTTTTGATAACAGGTGGATTCATCTGGTCATGTCATGTGTTACCTCGGTCGAATACAAAGTCAGGTTCAACTCAAATGAGACGTTACCTTTTTCCCCTACGAGGGGTCTCCGTCTGGGTGATCCCCTATCGCCATACTTATTTTTGCTCTGCGCGGAAGGTTTATCAGCTTTAATTTCTCATGAAGAGGAAGCAGGGAACCTAACTGGCGTGAAGGTTTGTCGTGACTCCCCTATAATTTCCCACTTGTTATTCGCTGACGATTCGCTTGTTCTGATGAAGGCAGATCCGTTAAATGCTCACACCCTAAAAACAGTTCTGGATGAATACTGTGCGGCATCTGGTCAGCTTGTGAGTGAGGCCAAGTGCTCTATTTTTTTCAGCCCAAACACAGAGGTGGAAGTAAAGGCGGAGGTCTGTCAAATATTGAACATCATGACAGAGTCTCTTTCGGATAAATATCTGGGGCTGCCATCTATGCTTAGGGTGGACAAAGTTACTTGTTTTAAACATCTAATCGAGAGGATCAAAAGCCTTATAAACGGGTGGAAAGAACGGACCATGTCTTTTGGAGGGAAAGAAGCGTTACTTAAAGCGGTGGCCCAAGCCATCCCAACGTATGCGATGAGTGTGTTTAAATTCCCAAAGAAAATTTGTAAGGGAATCACTGATGCAATGTCGCAATACTGGTGGGGTGATGAGGAAAACCATAAAAGGATGCATTGGTTTGCTTGGTGGAAGATGTGTGTGCCAAAAGATAAGGGAGGTATGGGGTTCCGAGACATACATAGTTTTAACTTGGCTATGTTGGCAAAACAATGTTGGATGCTAATTGAGAATTATGACTCCTTATGTGCCAGAGTGCTACGAGCCAGATATTACCCCAGCGGAGATTTGTTAGGTTGTGAATTGAAAAAAGGATCTTCTTTTGTTTGGTAGAGTATTTGGGCAGGGACTCAGACTTTCAAAACATGGTGCATCTGGAGAGTTGGAGATGGAGCAAAAATAAACATCTGGAATGATTGTTGGATTCCTACTAGTCCCTCAAGGAAATTAATTACTGTTCGTGGAAATCAGGTGCTCACAAATGTTAGTGATCTCATCGACCCATCTTCGGGCGAATGGGACGAACAACTAATTAGGGATAATTTTTGGCACATTGACGCTGAGCGTATTCTGCAAATACCATTATTTCAGCAAACTACTGAGGATTTTGTTGCCTGGCACCTAAATAAAAACGAAATCTTCACGGTACGGTCTGCATATTATAAACATTGGGAAGATACATACATTCAGGAGGCTTTAGTGGGGAGCTACCAGAGTGGCTCGGTGCCACATCCAATATGGAAAAAGATTTGGAACCTCAAGTTGCCAGGGAAAATAAAGATCTTCATCTGGAGGTGTGTGCATAACGCAATACCGTGTTTTTGCGTTTTGGCAAATCGCCATATCGGTAGCGTATCAAAGTGCCAAATTTGCAAAGGGGAAGCTGAGGATATGCGGCATGCACTGTTTCTATGCCCTCGAGCTCGGGCAGTGTGGGAGGCCCTCGGCACTGGACATTTAATATCGGATGCTACGCGGATTGATCGATCAGGGGCTGGTGTTCTTGAGTTCTTGCTATGTGATAATATTCATCAGTGGATGTTCTCTGATACAATAGAATTTTCAGAGTTGACTGCTGCAACCTGTTGGTATATTTGGTGGCAGCGCAGACAGTATGTACGCGGAGAAACAATAATCACACCAGAGCGGACGGCAATGGCGATCCATGCATTAACACTGAATTATGTCCGTGCCGCCGGCAAGCCAAAGAATACTCCTAGAATTAACCAGTGGCCGGTGGTACTGTCTGGGCAACAAGTACTCAACGTGGACGCTTCATTTCATGTGGGCGACCACTCAGGAGGATGTGGAGCAGTAGTACGGGACAGCCGCGGGAATTTCATTGGTGCTTCCACTGCCAATCTAATGCATGTGGCGGATATTGTCTCGGCGGAAGTGGCAGCTCTCCTTGAAGGACTTAAGCTTCTACAGAACCTGGGCTGCAGAAACATCATGGTGCGAATGGACAACTTTGTGGTGGTGGAAGCTCTCCGGTTAAATGAAGGTCAAAACATGGTGGCGGCCCCCGTTCTAGAAGATTGTCGAAACTTACTACGAGATTTCGGAAAGGTTACTATTGAGCATTGTAATAGAGAATCTAATATTGTCGCTCATGTGCTAGCTAGATGGGGGTCTGCAAACACCCCCTCATTATGGGTGGATGCACCTCCTGTTTTTATCATTAAATTTCTAGCGGATGATGTAAGTCTTATTGAGTAATAAAGCTAGCCTAGAAGGCCTTTCCGTCAAAAAAAGGTGTAAAGTAATCTTGTGGCATGCTTGTTTACTTAATATACTTACTAGCAAATGAGTTCATGTGCGTTGCAACGAAGAAAAAATAATATAGTAGCTATCTTTATAGTGCAAAGTAATATAGTAGTAGTGTCGTACTCCCTCCGTCACAAAATAAGTGTCGCAGATTTAGTACTAAATTAGTACAAATTTTGTACTAAATCAACGACACTTATTTTGAAACGAAGGAAGTATATTGCTTCATTTATTAGCTTGTAGACTCACATTTTCATGAAAAACGCTATGCTATAGTACTACCAACAGTGGAAGTAACATAGATGTCATCTAAACGGAAAAGATGATATGACAGCTAATTAATGAGGAGAGAGACAAATTGAGGAGCATAGCTAGTTACTCATACTATGAGTAACATCACACATACCAAGACAAGATAAGTCTATAGACTGATAAATGAAGTGTTGCATGACACCACACATATATTACTCCCCACTATAGAGGTAGTAACATAGACTAGTAACATACTAACATATGCATGTTACTAGTCTAAGTTACTCCTCACTATAGGTAGTCTAACATATTATGTTACTCCAAACATATCTCTCCTTATTAACTACATGTCACATAAGTAAACTTGTCTTGAAATGCGCTATGTTACTAGCTAAGTTACTCCCATTATGACCAGCCTAAAAGCATGCGTCCTGCATGCATGCATGCACATGGTAAGTTAATACGACTAAACGTAATGTATTAACAATGAATAATTCTAGGAAATTTTATTTCCCAAATCTCTACCCTCTTTAGCCTTTGTGTTTTGACTTTATGCCCCAATAAACAATGCCCTACCCTCTTAGCCTTTGTGTTTTGACTTTATGCCCTAATAAATAATGAAGGTCTTTTTTTAAACAAAGCAAGACACCAAACTGCTGCCCAAATTCCATTTCAGCTCAGAAAATGTTACATGAGAGAGTACATTGGTAGAAAGAGATGAAGAAGAAAGTACAACCAATGCTATAGAGCTGAAAGAACGCTAAAGAAAGGTTGGAAAGACCCAACCAGATGATCAACAAGAGATAGCTGCAGACAGTGTGTATAGAAGTAGCTCTATCTAGATATGGCAGCACATTCAGCAGCTTGTATGGAAACGCAATCAGCCGAGGAAGAAAGATGAACCCATTTTGGCGCCATTGGCTTCAGTCACCGAGTTAACATGAAATATTTCCCAGGTGACCTGCATTAGAAGGAGAAAAAGGAGCCCAAATCCTTGTAGAACCCATCATGCAAGGAAGAAGCGTCCTAGAGAGAATCCTGCAACTTAGTCAATAGCAGTGAATAGTATGCAGATTAATGCCCTGAATATGAAAGTGAGAAAGAAGGGAAATCATTGGACAAGAAGAATGGACATGAGAATGAGCAAAACAAGAGATTTGGGAGTCACCATCACACCGATAAACCCGCTGAGTAAGATTGTGAGCAATACCATTGATGTTCCTGGAAATATGAAACACTTGAGCATTCAGGCTAATGGTGGCTTTCAAAAACTGAGCTAGCTCCCTTCTAATGTTCCAAGGAATGGAGATGTCAGAAATGTTCCTTAAATAAGCAAATTTAGCAAGTGAAAGGCAATCCATTAAAAAACTAGGCCTGGAATATTAAGCTGAGAAGGACAAATAGCAACATAATAGAGAGCAAGGGTTTCAGCCTGAAGGGGAGTAAGGGTAGCCAGAGCAGAAGCTTGAATCTGCACATTTAACTCTCCTTGTTGAGATGGCATCGAAATGAAAACTCCAATTCCTATAGCTACCTCCCCTGTCTTCAACCTGAAAGCACATATGCTCCCTTGGTGGTTTTGATAATTCATGACAACATACATTGTCTCTTGGACTAATACTTTTACCTAGTGTATTTCAGATGAAGTCCATAGAGGAAGATGGGTTGGAAAAAAGGGTTGCGAGGAGACCCCAAGAAACAAAGAATAGGATTGGCAAAGCTACAAGCAAGAAGACTCTACATTTTACTTTGTGAGAAATCACATTTGAGTCCATAGGAAAGCCAATACTATCAAAAGGGAGTGAGGTATTGATGGTGAATGAAATGCTCAATGTGATCAAGTGTTAGTCACCAAATACACTCACAAGCTCTCCCACAAAGATTCTGTCTAAAACCCTTCCACTCAAAATCGGTGTCACCAACTTTCATATCGGCTACACCGAGTTTAAATCCCAGACAGAAACCCTAGCCACAAACCCATTTCGGTACAACCGAAACTGCATCGGTGCAACCGAGTTTTGGTGACCACGGTTCGGGAGACTGATTTCATAGAACCGGAATTTCTGAGTTTTATAAATCGGTGCCACCGAGTTTTGGAAACTGCCCTCGGCCACTCGTTTCGGTACCACCGAGAATTCTATATCAGTCTCACCGAGATTCCTAAAGTTGCCACATTTTGAACAAATCGGTACGACCGAGTTTCATATCGGTTTCACCGAGATGGTCAATAATGTTGTAACGGTTGGATTTTTGGAGATGCCTATATATACCCCTCCACCACATCCCACTCGCAAGAGAAGCACTCAGAACTATTCCACACTTGCCCCATCCAGTTTTCTGAGAGAGAACCACCTACCCTTGTGTTGAGGTCAAGATCATCCACTCCAACCATATGGATCTTGATTTCTAGCCTCCCCAAGTTGCTTTCCATCCAATCAATCTCTTCCACCCAAGCCAAAATCTGTGAGAGAGTGATTGTGTGTTGAGGAGACTATCATTTGAAACACAAGAGCAAGGAGTTCATCGTTACTATCGAGCCTATTACCTTTTGGAGGGTGGTGCCTCCTAGATTGGTTAGGTGTCGCTTGGGAGCCTCCTACTTCATGTTGTGGAGTTGAACCAAGAAGTTTGTAAGGGCAAGGAGATCGTCTACTTCGTGAAGATCTACCCATAGTGAGGCTAGTCCTTCGTGGACGGAAGCCATATGGAATAGTCAAGGTTGCTACTTCGTGGACCGTTATGGGTGGAGCCATCGTGGACTCTCGCGACCGTTACCCTCCGTGGGTTGAAGACTCCATAAACGTGGACGTACGATAACACCACCTATCGGAACCACGGGAAAAATCTTCGTGTCTCCTATTGCGTTTGATCTTCCTATCTCTACTCCTTACTTTCACATGCATGTATTTACTTTCCACTGCTATACTTGTTGATGTGCTTGTGAAGGGTGTGCTAGACTTGCTAATTATGCTAAAATCTTCCAACAATTAAAATTGGGAAAAGGCTAGGTTTTAATCTTGCAATTAGTCTATTCATGTAACGCCCGGATAATTAAGCTACAGTAATCCCACGCTAATGATGCCTTGTCATCGCTTTCACTGTTGCTAATCCCACTTTGTTTCAAATCACGATGAAATTCAAATTTAAGTTAGAGTTGAAAATTAAAGTTTTCCAAATGCCAAAACAAAAGTGTTCGAAATGCAGCAAATAATGCATAGGTAATTGTGTTGAAGAAATCAACATTTTTAAAAGTAACTAACTTCGCTAAATTAAAATAAAACAGAGGAATTTATAAATCAAAAGAAAACTAAAAGGGCTAATAACAAAAATAAATAAATAAAAGAGGTCCCCCTCCCTTCCCCCTGGGCCGAAGCCCACCCAGCCGGCCCAGCACCCAACCGGCCGGCCCAACCGCCCCCCGGGGTATAACCGCCCCACCCCCGCAACCCTAAACCGCCCCGACTCCCACTTCCCCCCTCACTCCCCCGGTTTCCCCATCCCGCCCCCGATCCAGATCGGGGCCGAGCCTGACGGTGCCCCCGCGCCTCCCTGCCGGCGCCGACGCCGCCCACCGTCGCCACCCCGTCATCGCCGCACCTCTTCCCCGTCTCCACCCCGCCCGGCTACACCGAGCCTCGCCGCCCATCTTCCCACGAACGCCGGTGAGGCTCCGTCCGGCCTCCCCTCTCCCCCCCGCGCGCCGCCCACGGCCACCCCGCTCCCCGGCCGCCGCGGACCGCGCTCCGGCCCCGCACCGCCCGCGCGACCGCACCTCACCGCGCTCACGCACTGCAGCCCGCACGCTCACCGCCCTGGCCACGCCGCCCGTGCGCGCCCGTGTCTCCCCGTCACCCTTGGACTGGCGCCTCCCATAGCCCTCCGACGCTGTGCACTCGCCCCCCCTGCCGGTGCCCTGGCCGCCGGCGCTGGCTCCGGCGAGGCCCTGCGGCGCCCCCTAGCCGATTCGGGTTTATGGGGGAATACCCCCCCACTAACCCCTCCCCTGACCCAATGACAGAGGTGGCCCACCGCCCCCTGAACGTTTTTATTAAAAAAACATATATATTAATAAAAATGTTAATTAATTTTAATTAATTAATTAATTAATTAGGTATTAAAGATTAATTAGATTAGTTAATTAACTCTGTTAGGATGACATGTGGGGCCCAGTCCTTTAACAACTAATTAAACTTAATTAAATCTGTGAATGACATGTGGGTCTCACCCCACTAATTAACCTGATTAAAAGTTAATTAAACTTAATTAAAACTGTGTCTATGATAGAGGGGCCCCACTGGTCAGTTTGACCAGTCAAAGCCCCTGTTGACTGCTGATGTCAGCATGACATCATGCTGATGTCATAATTCTGTTTATTGAATTAAATTTAATCAATTTAATTTCTGAATATTAATAAAACTTTTAAAATTAATATAAAATAATCCGTAAGTCAGATGAAAATAATTTATACATAAAAGTTGTTCAGAAAAATCCCACGAATCCGAATACGCAGTCTGTTCGTTTGTCACGTGCTCCTAGCATGACGAACATGGACATTTTGCGTTAGGATCATCTGTTCGGTAGTAGCCTGAGACTCGGAAAATATCGTCAGATATTCTCCCGCTCCGTCCATGACGTGTAGTACTGCGTTAGTGCATGCCTAGCTCTGCATATTGCCATGTCATGCATCGTGTTGCATCTGTGTGCTTTATATTTATTGTCCCCCCCTCTTCTTACCGGTAGACCCCGAGACTGATGCTGCTGCCGGGTACGACTACGCCGCTGACGATCAGGCCTTTGCAGCAGAGCAGCAAGGCAAGCAACCCCCCCCTTGATCATTCCGATATCACCCAATTCCTTTGTCTCTCATGCTTGCATTCGATTTTGCTACTGTTGTAGATAGCACCTATTCTGATGCATAGCCTGTTTTTGATGAACTGCTACTATACCTACTGCTTTCATAAACTGCTTAGCGTAGGTTGATCAGTGAATCCCTAGTGACCCCTTAGTCCGAGTTGCCCCGCTTTTAATATCAGTTACTCCGTCATCATGATCGACGAGCCAGGCCCCTCACATCACCGCACACCCCTTTAGTTGCACGACTCTGCAGAACTACTATCGAGTACCGAGGGTGACACCTCGTGAAGTACTCATGATGTTAGTTCTGTAGCGTAGATAGTCGGTCGTGGTAAACAGAGGGTGATACCTCTCCGCCACTCCCGATATCATCTCTGTCGTGCAACCCCCTCAAGTGTGGGACCCCCGAGGGTGATTCCTCTAAGTCCACCTTGACGGTTACATTGAGCGGGGCCCATTGAGGGTGATTTCTCAGGTCCCGCCTTGATGTTTTATACACACGGTAACTATGACTTGGGTTACAGAAAGATGTTGGTGATGGGTCGGCCCTCAAGGGTACCCACAGTTTGATGACGACGAGGCGTGGCCGGGCACGAGAGGCCCTTGCCACAAGACCTTGAGACGGGGCGACGGGACCGCACATCATCGGTCGCGCTTGTGACCGCAATTAATAAATTGCTAACGGGTTGGGTATTTGATCTGAGTTAGTCGTTTGACCTTTTTCGCACCAGCCCTCACGAGGGTAAAGTTATGGGTACTCTGCGTCGTTGTATCAGCCGAAGCTCTTCGGACGTCAGCAATGGAGCGGCGCACGCCCGAGTGGTCCGCAACGACATTGATCTTGTATTAGAGAGTGCCAGGACTGACATCGGCCGCGTACGCATCGTACAGGAGTGCAAAGGGTGAGTGGGCCCATGACCCCTGCGCGCTTAGGATTTAGACCGGCGGGCTGGCCTCTCTGTTGAGCCTAGGTAGGGCAATGACGTGTTGATGTCTTGAGGCCGGGCATGACCCAGGAAAGTGTGTCCGACCAAAGGTTATCAGACGTGTGTGGAAATGTGGTGCACCCCTGCAGGGATGAATTCAACTATTCGAATAGCCGTGTCCATGGCAATAGGACGACTTGGAGTTGTATCTCGATCTACTACAACTATAATTGTGACTTAAAATTGAAATAAATGATGGCTCCGAGATTGTTTTCTCGCGGGGAGTCGAGGAAGAATCTCTGGGAGTGGTTACTTAATAAAATTGCTACAATATTATGGCTATATATGAGTTACCAGTCTACTCTCTCCTAATGCTGCAAGATGTTGAAGATGCTAGTCTTCGATAGGACTAGGCCTTCCCCCTCACTCTTGCTTTCTGCAGTCAGTCCAGATATAACCCCATTCTTTGACACTGATGCATACTTAGCATAGTTCTGACGTCAGACTTGCGAGTACTTTGGATGAGTACTCACCGTTGCTTTACTTTCTCTTTCCCCCTCGATTCGAGTGCTGCGTTCAGTCGATGGAGCCCAGGAGATGGAGTACGCCAGAGACGACTACTACACTACCGCTGGAGCTGACTACTACGTGGAGAGTGCTGACGCTCAGGAGTAGTTAGGTTGGCTCCCAGGCAGGAGGCCTTGCCTCTTTCGATCCGCTGCTTATGTTTGTGCTGGCCTTCTTAAGGCAAAACTTGTTTAACTTATGTCTGTACTCAGATATTATTTGCTTCCGCTGACTCGTGCTTGTCGAGCTTTGTATTTGAGCCCTCGAGGCCCCTGGCTTGTAATATGAAGCTGTATGACTTTAATTTGTGTCTAGAGTTGTGTTGTGATATTGATTAGTGAGTCCCTAATCTTGGTTGTACGCATTTGCGTGTATGATTAGCGTACGGTCATAATTTGGGGCGTCACAAGTTGGTATCAGAGCCGACTACCTGTAGGTAGCCCCTTTCCAACTCCTTGGCCGAAGTTGAGTCTAGTACTTGAAAAACTTTACTAACATAGCTGTGTGGCTTACGGGCCCACATCTCAATCGGGTGGTATTAGGATCTTTTATTCCTCCTCTATACTCTGGGTTCTGATCTCTCTTCTCTTTCGGGTTAAAATTTTTGCTAACTCTAACATTAGGTTCTCGTGATCACATCCACCGGAGATTTGTTTCGTCGACAATTGTTTCCTTTGAAGTTATGATGCACACACTGTCATTTGACATCTTTGAATCTTCTTGTTACAGATGCGTCCAGCTAGGCAGATCGTTCGTCTGACTTTGGCTCACGGTACGACTGGGTTCCCGGCCTTTCTGGTCAACCTCTTGATCAGGCTGGGATATCACTGGTACCCCGAGTACACTGTTTACGAGAACTACCGCGAGTTCAACCAGGAACAGTATGAAGCTGAGATGGTTATCTGGGATCGGCGGGAACGCTCCATTACTGAGCTGCACACCTTTCGTGGCATTGGGGTGACCGTTGAGATGGCAGTACAGGATGCTGCCTATGCTGCTATTGTTCGTCTCCATGCAGCGAACCCCTGCTTGGAGGAGACGACATTCAGATACATCCCGTATGTTCCTGCTGGAGTTGATACTGCAGCCGACGCTGAGGTCTACACCCCTTTCGTGCGGCAGCGTAACGACCGATCCTACACTGCTGTCTGCACCCCCTACGCGAGTCGTCGTTACGACCCATAGGTTCTGGTTCAGTACACTGAGGCACTGGATCGCACTGTCCGAGCTCTTAACGTCGAGCTATACGCCACCCGTACTCGTACTTATGAGGCTATGGAGCAGTTGTTACCAGCAGTCCGTGCGGGGATACATCCGGAGTACATCCTTTACCCGCGCCGGACAGAGCTACCACCAGGTCTTGAGTGGCCTGCTATTAGAGGTCGTACTCCGGCACGTGGACCTACGCTCCCCGCTGGCACCAGATTCTACATCAGAGTGTGCATGGGATGCAGAATCCTGCCCCTAGGTTTGGCATTCAGGGCCACGTGCAGTTCCCGGGCTTCTTTCGTTGTCCCCAACGTTGATGTAGCATATCACTATGTCCCGTTGTTGTATCTCTCCACCGCGTGCCTGCGTGCCGCCTAGTTTTCTAAGTTAATTTCATGCCGGACCTATCGTCTATTTTGTAACAGACTTATGGTTTGTAATAGACCTATGTATGGATCTGTATGTTGAATTTGAACTACTATGTTGAATCTATTGCACTTCCTTCTTGTGCAATTTAACTCATGAATGATTCATTGTCTTGTCAATACTCAAAGCTAAACCTCCCCTATTGTAATTGAACATGATGGTTAGGCCTGCTGGTCGTGCTCGTGGTGCGCCTGAACCACCACCAGTGCCAACTGAATACATGGCTGGAATGATGCAGCAGTTTGAGCTGAACCGCCAATTTATGCAAGGGATTATTGACCAGTTCCCGAGGCTGAATATGAATTAGCAGCCAGCCCCAATGACTCTGCAGGACTTCATGCGCCTCAACCCTGCTATCTACCGCAGCTCAACTCAGCCGCTTGACGCTGATGACTGGCTCCGTGATATCACCTATGAGTTGGAATCTTCAGGTGCCCCAGTGGCTAGCTATGTCACCTTTGCCTCGTACTTTCTAAAGGGTCCCGCTGCTCAATGGTGGGACAGTCACAAGTGCTCACAACCTATTGGAACAATCATCACCTGGCCGGAGTTCCAAGCTGCATTCCGTGCTCGTCACATCCCTCAGGGACTGATGGACAAGAAGAAGCGTGAGTTCCGCAATCTAGTCCAGGGCAACAAGACTGTGGATGCTTATCAGCGGGAATTTCTGGACTTGTCTCGCTATACTGAAGAAGACGTTGCAACTGATGCTCGTAGGCAGGAGAAGTTTCGCGAAGGCCTTCACCCTGATATCAAACTGGCACTCCTTGTTTAGGACTTTGATAACTTCGCCATCTTGGTAAACAAGTCCATTCAAGTGGAAACAGGTCTGCAGGACTACAAGGACAGCAACAAGCGCAACCGTGACATGGGCTCATCTTCGGGCTCATCTGCTCAGAAGCGCAAGATCTGGATCCCCCACAACATGTACCATGTACCGCCTCCTGCTCCGAGGCCGTCCTATGCTGCACCTCGTCTGCCTCCACCCCCACCTAGGCAGCCGAGGCTCCCAGCTCCGCCACCACGAGCTCCTGGTCCTCCTTCTCGTCCTGAGGATGGGCTGTGCTTCAAGTGTGGTCGTCCAGGGCACCGTGCTAGAGAATGCAGGCAGAATCAGAATCAACTTGCACTGCCTTCCAACCAGCCCCGCAACAACAATGCCAGGCCTGCTCAGGGACGTGCTCAGGCTAACAATGTTGATCTGAATGAAGTTCAAGACCAGCCTGCTACTGTGATGGGTACTCTTCTCGTCAACTTAGTACCAGCTTCTGTATTGTTTGATACAGGAGCATCACATTCTTTTATGTCTGAAGATTTTGCATACATGCATGACATTAAATGTGAAGAGATGAACGCCCCAATAGTGGTAAACACCCCCGCGGGCCAATGTCAGACTTCCATTATTAGCCACAATGTCCCCATTGAAATTGAAGGGTTAGAGTTCCTTGCCTCCCCCATAATGCTGAAGTCTTCCAATATCGATCTCATTGTCGGAATGGATTGGTTGAAGGCACATACTGCTTCTATTGTTTGTGACACCAAAACCGTCCACCTCCTACATCCTTCGAATGAGATTGTAAGCTACCGTGCTCACCTTGTTCGCAATGTTGAAGCCCGCCTATATGCCCTGAATGCATTAAACACGTCACCTCTTGAGGGGATTGAAAATATCCTAGTGGTCCGTGATTTTGAAGATGTCTTTCCAAAAGAACTTCCAGGGATTCCCCCTGTAAGAGCTGTCAAGTTTGTCATCGACTTAGTGCCAGGCACCACCCCTATTGCTAAGCAGCCATATAAGACGCCTCATGAAATCCTTGAGCTGAAACAAGAAATTGATGATTCGCTTCGTCAAGGGTTCATCCGTCCAAGTTCCTCTGCTTGGGGAGCACCTTCTTTCTTTGTCAAGAAGAAAGATGGTATGGATCGGTTAGTTCAAGATTACCGTCCCATCAACCAAGCAACGATTCAGAATAAATACCCGCTTCCTCGGATCAACGATCTGTATGATGAACTTGCTGGTTCGTCAGTGTTTTCAAAACTCGACTTGAGGTTGGGTTACCATCAGATCCGGGTTCGTGAAGAGGATATTCCCAAGACTGCATTCGTTACTCGCTATGGTTCATACGAGTACACCGTCATGTCCTTCGGTTTAACCAATGCTCCAACAACCTTCTCTCGACTAATGAACTATATATTCATGGATTAACTCGATAAATTCGTCGTGGTTTATCTGGATGATATCCTGGTTTATTCCAAGAATAAAGAAGAGCATACTGAACATCTTCGTCTTATAGTGGAAAAGCTTCGGGAGCATCAACTTTATCCAAAGTATTCCAAGTGTGAGTTCTGGATGGACGAAGTAACCTACCTTGGTCATGTGATCTCCAAGGATGGTATTGCGGTCAACCTTGAACGAGTTCAGGCTATTCTTGACTGGACTCCCCCGAAGAATGTCAAGCAAGTTAGAAGTTTTCTCGGACTCGCCAGCTATTGCCATTGATTTGTCGAGAACTTCTCCAAGATTGCAAAGCCCTTAACCAATCTGCTTCACAAGGGTGTTAAATATGAGTGGACAGAAAAATGTCAAGAGAGCTTTCAAGCACTTAAAGACAAACTGACGTCTGCTCCAGTGCTTGCTCCTCCGGATACTCAGAAAGACTTTGTCATCTATTGTGATGCTTCGCGTCAAGGAATGTGATGTGTCCTAATGCAAGAACGCAGAGTGGTTGCTTATGCCTCTCGTCAATTGCGTCCTCATGAAGAGAACTACCTAGTTCATGACCATGAACTTGCTGTAGTGGTGGCATTACCTTGTTGGTAATCGTTGCAAGATCTACACCGATCATCAAAGTCTAAAGTACCTGTTTACTCAGCCGGATTTGAATCTTCGTCAACAGAGATAGATGGAGCGCATAGCAGATTACAACGTGGGAATTTCTTATACACCTGGCAAGGCTAATGTAATGGCTGATGCTTTGAGCCGCAAGTCCTACTGCAACCACCTCCAGGTTCACAAGGTTCACCCCCTTCTTCAAGAAGAATTTCGCAAGCTAAACCTCCATATTGTTCCTTAGGGTTATCTCGTTCCCCCTCCACCGGAGGCCCGTAAAATTCACCTCCGTGTTGTTAACAAGGGTTCTCTGAGTAACTTGGTTGTTGTACCAGATCTCGTGGATAGTATCAAAAGAATGCAAGGCTATGACAATGAAGTCGAAAGAATTAAGCACCATCTGGCGGAAGGAAGACCCTCTTGCTTCACTGTTGCTGATGATGGCGCTGTGTACTTCAAGGGTCGCTTATTCGTTCCAACTAAAAGGGAAAACCTGAATATGACTGATAGAATACTGAAAGAAGCTAATGATACAACGATGTCTATTCATCCGGGTAGTACCAAGATGTACCAGGACATTCGTCAAAGGTTCTGGTGGTCAAACATGAAACAAGACATTGCACGCTATGTTTCAGAATGCGACATTTGTCGTCGAATCAAAGCAGAACATCAAAAGCCTGCTGGAACTCTGCAACCTATTTCTATTCCTGAATGGAAATGGGACCATGTTGAAATGGACTTCGTCACTGGTTTTCCCAGATCGGAGAAGGGAAATGATGCTATTCTTGTCGTCATTGACCGACTGTCCAAAGTTGCACATTTTCTGGCTGTCAAGGAAACTATTACTGCTAGTCAGCTGGCAAATTTATATATGTCGAGAGTTGTTTCACTCCACGGTATTCCATTGGTGATTAGTTTAGACCGTGGCAGCTTATTCACTTCAAGATTCTGGGCAAGTTTCCAAGAGGCTATGGGAACTCATTTGTCCTTTAGCATCGCTTTTCATCCTCAATCCCAGGGACAAGTTGAAAGAGTCAACTAGATTCTCGAAGACATGCTTCGAGCTTGTGTCATTTCTTTCGGCAAGAAATGGGAGGAATCTCTCCCGTATGCCGAGTTCTCTTACAACAATAGCTATCAAGCTAGTCTGAAGATGGCTCCATTTGAAGTGTTATATGGACGTAAGTGTCGGATTCCTCTGAATTGGTCAGAAACTAGGGAACGTACACTTATCGGTCCGGATATTATCCAACATGCTGAAGTTCAAGTCCGCATTATTCATGCAAATCTGAAGGCTGCTCAGTCTCGTCAGAAGAGTCAGTATGACCTTCATCACAAAGATATGGTCTATCAACCTGGCGAAAAGGCTTATCTTCGAGTCACGCCAATGAGAGGTGCACACCGTTTTGGGATCAAGGGCAAGCTGGCTCCTCGATATATTGGTCCATTCACTATTCTCGAAAGGCGTGGTAAAATGGCATATCAATTGGAATTACCGTCAAACCTTTCTCAGGTTCACGATGTGTTCCATGTGTCACAGCTTCGTCGCTGCTTCAAGGATCCTATCCGAGCAGTGGATCATGATACGCTTGAGCTGCAACAAGACCTTTCATATAAGGTGTCGGTGTCGAAATCGGCAGATCACGGGTAGGGGGTCCCGAGCTGTGAGACTAGAAGCGATTGTAACAGGAGACGAAGGGGACAGTGTTTTACCCAGGTTCGGGCCCTCCTATGGAGGTAATACCCTACGTCCTGCTTGATTATATTGATGGTATAAGGGTTACAGAGTTGATCTACCTCGAGATCGTATGATTAAAACCCTAGATGAGTTCCGTTGTCCTACAACCTAAAACCCTTCGACTTATATAGACGCCGAGGGTACCTAGGGTTTACACGTGGTCGGTTACACGTCGAAGGGATAAACATGCCTATTCACTACTCCAAACGTGGAGAATACGCCACGATCCTCGAAGCTTCCTTCCTGGAGACAGGGTCTTCGATTATTCCAGTGTCCGGCCAACGGCCCATACAGTCCGGCCCATAAGAAATAGGTCGGCCTCCCGAGGACCCCTTAATCCAGGACACCCTCAGTAGCCCCCGAACTAGCCTCCAACGCCAAGGGTCCAAGCTCCAGCTGTTTCAAACGATCAGAGTCTTCGGTTTGCGAGGCGATTTCCTTTCTCCGAATAGTGATCGGCCGATTTAGCTCGGCCTCCGACGACGTGTAGTTTTCCCGATCATAGATCGTCCGAACGCCATGTATAACCCGGCCCCAAAGGCCAAACGTCAAGGAGTAAACAGTGCTCCCTGACGACCTTTCAGACGAAAGGTCATGGCCCACCACGATCGCTAAACCAGTCACAAAGGCTCGATTCGCGGTTCGAGGCCGTTTTCATCAGCCCGACCCATCAATGCACAGATCGTGCCCCGTTTCACACGGGATATGTTTAATCACGCGCGTACAACGACACGCACGTCTCGGGAATCGGAGGGATTCACGGCGCAGTGAAGGGAGGCCAACCGGCGACAAGCCCAATAAAAGGGGAAGAAAACCCCAAGGCTTATCCGCACTTCCCATTCGCACCCCTGCTTCCCCAATCTCCTGAGCTTCCAGAGCCCAGATCTAGGTTTTCCACCCTTCCTCCTCCGAGCTCTGCCATGGCCAGCTCCGGCTCCAACGGCAAGTGGGAGGCTTCCACGGTCACAGACCAGGACATTTGGGACCTCAAGGAGGCCGGCTACCTCCCCGCCAACATCTTCCACCGCGCCGCAGAGGAGGGCCAGGTGATCCCCACCCCCAAACCAGGCGAGAGGGTGGTTTTCATTCCTCATTTCATCCGAGGACTGAGCTTCCCGCTCCACCCCTTCGTGAGGGGCCTCATGTTCTTCTACGGACTCGACTTCCACGACCTCCCGCCGAACTCCTTTATGCATATATCGGCCTTCATCATCGTCTGCGAGGCCTTCTTGCGGGTCGAACCACACTTCGGACTATGGCTCAAGATTTTCAACATCAAGCCAAAGTGCGTCGCAGGCGCACACGCAGACTGCGGCGGGGCGGTCATTAGCAAGCTTCCACGCGCAGTATGGCCATCTGGCACCTTCATCGACACCATCAAGACTTGGCAAAAAGAGTGGTTTTATATCACCGAGCCAAGGGAGGAGGGCGGAACTGTTCCTGCCGAATTCAGATCCGCCCCCCCGACCAGATTGACCTCATGGGTCCGAAAGGGCCTTGACTGGGGGTCGGATACAAAGGTGGATGACCTGCAGAGGGGCATCGCCTCCATGATCAAGGATGGAATCGAGCTGACCAACGTGGTCCAGGTTATGCTTCGGCGGCGCATCCTCCCCTGCCAGCGCCGGGGCTCTCCTATGTGGACTTATCGGACTGACGATGAGCCTACGATTCATCAACTCTTCCGCACCACACGGGAGAAGCTATGGAAAGCGCTGTTCAAGGCGCAGGAGAACTTGCCGGCCAAGAAGGAGGACCAGGGTCTGCGCACCGATAAACCCCCTTCCGAGGTATGACATAGTTTCATCAGATCGGCTCCGTTTTCCTGAAGAGAATCTAAGTACTTTCCGATCACTTCCGCAGGAATGGTTGAACAAGGCCACGGGCATCAAGTGCCCGGCTCCACAGCCCGAGGACCCTAGGTCCCAGCTGCTGTCGGAGATGCTCGTCGTGGCGCCTTACAAGGCGCCAGAGAAGAAAGAGAAGAAGAAGAAACCAGGCCGAGAAGGCCTGCGCATCAGGGACCAGCCGGGGGCTGTGTCCGAAGAAACCCACGCCTCCTCGAATTAAGAGGAGGAGCATGAGGGTGAAGGCGAGGGCGAGGGCGGAGGCGATTCCCCCCTCGCAAGAAAGAGGGCGGCGTCATCGGACGCCACAGAGGACATACCTCCTCCCGCCCCGAAGAAAGCGCGCTGGACACAGGTGGTCCTGTCCGATGACAGTTCGGACTCGGATACCGAGTCCGAGGAGTTCGAGAGGGTTCCGCGAAGGAACCTCAGGGTCAAGCCCCCCGCTCGAAGGTAAAGATCCGAAGACTTCCTGAGCTATTAATGCTAAGTTTGAATGTTACTAACATGTGAACGCCTACTGACTTGCAGCCCACCGCGTGTTCTCCCCACTGATCAAGTTTCGGATGGGGAGACCCCGCCTGCCGAGCTAGCGGAGAGCGGGACCGCGTCGCACCCTTCTCCTCCGGGCGCCACGAAGGATGCCGCGGAGGTGTCATCCCAGCAGGCTCCTTTGGAGCCGGACACTGGAGGTGGGGGCGACGACGTCATGGTCGAGGCTAACACCTCGGCCGCCAAAGACCGGGTGGAGAAGCCCCTCCCGGATACTGAGGAGACCGGACGAGGAGATGTCCAGTCACCTCCAAGGTCTTCTCCGGGGTGCACCATGCCTCCGGAGGCACCGGTTCAATCCCCGGTTGGAGATCGGGTTAACCGATCTCCGCCGGTGCCACCGACCAATGGGTGGCCGGCTATGGGGGAGGCCCTATCCAGCGCCTCCCTCTCCGAGGAGCACCGCACCCTTATGGGTGCGGTATTGCAGAGCATTCAGTCCGTGGACAGCGGACTGAAGGGGGCCTTCAACGGTCTCTTGACGGGCTTTCAGGTGAGCCACGTAATTCTCTGTTCTTTGAAATATTAATTTCTTTGAGTTATGATTATATACACGGCAGCCCCCGAGCCCTAGGTAAGTTTGGAGAAAACTTACCTAGGGGTCAATCATAGGTCATTATCCGAACTATGTGTAGGACAATATTTGGTCGGAGCGGGCTAACAACCCTTAAGAGGACCGGACATAGGATCATATTTATGACACTTCGGAAGTTGTGAACCCATGTAATTTGATATGGTTTTGTTTTGCACAGGCTTCATCATCGGCGGCGGTTGTTAATGCTGCCGAGCTGGACGAGCTGAATCGAAAGCTCAAGAGCTCCGAAGATGAGCTCGAAGCTCTGAATAAGAGATTCGACGAGGCGCAAGGTAAGCCGGACTAGCGTATCCAAATTTGTCACCACCGTACTGTCGAAGCAGTATTTTTGATGTATTTTAGTGCTTACGCAGCCTCGGCGAAAGAAATTGAGAAGCTTAAGGCCGAGCTTGAGAAGGCAAAGCAGGAGGCTGCGGTTGAGAGGGCGGCGGTGAAAGAAGCGGCTACCGCGCTCTCCGCCCTGAGAGCCACCAGCGACAAGCACGAGGCTCGGGTGGAGGAAATCCAACAGGAGCTCAGGGACGCCGGCCAGAAGTGCGAGGACCTTGAGCAGAAAGGCAAGGAGCAGGCCGCCGAACTATCCACCATGAAAACCAATCTCCAAAAGGAGCGGATGGATAGGCGGTCTTTTTAAGAGCAAGTCAGCCAGGCCAAGGCTATAATGGATGGTAAGCCGTATTTATTGCAGTGTGTCTACGGGGATAGCAAGTTCGAGTTGCTTACCCAAGTATGGCGTTCCTCAGGTGCCTGCTCGGACCTCCAGAAGAGCACAACGGACGCGAACCAGTTCTATGGTTCGCGGGGAGAAGGAGATGAAGCTCGGCTGTTCTGGGCGCAGTTTGAAGCCCCCGAGTGCTCTCCTCAACTTGTCGAGCAGCTGAAGCAGCTGATGGAGCTACACCGGATGGCGGAGCCGACCATGAAGGATCTCTACGTCCGGCTATGGCCCAACGAGCCACTGCCAGGCAGCTACTTCGGCCTGGTGAAGAAGCTGAGCAACGCCTCACCCCGGATCGACGCGCTAAGGCGATCTTCCTATATCGAGGGAGCTCGGATGACCTTTGCGAAGGCCAAGGTGCACTGGCCGGGGCTGGATCCGATGAAGATAGCCACCGCCCCTCCGCCTCCTGGAAAGGAGCATAGGCGCCCCGAGCTGTACTTTTCCGGAGTAATGGAGGGTGCTCGGGCAATAGAGGCGCAGTGTTCGAGAGAAAACGTGTATGAGTAAAGGGTTGTAATATGTCCGAAGACCTTTTAACGCGTTTATATTTAAGATGCATGGTTTTATCATGTCTTTCGTGTTTTGCATCCTTTATAACTCCTGTGTGGCCATTAAACCTGAAAGCGGCGAGTCGTCGGCTTCAGCCCCCTCATAGATACTACGCGGGGTGTCTCTGCCGACGCACTGTGACCCTTAGCCGAGCTATCGGTACCCGAAGGCGGTAGTGTGGGGCGGACAAGGCAATCGGACCATAATGCTTTATTGCTTTCACTTAGCCATAGGGGCGCGAGAAAGGTGTGTGGGGGGATGATGACTAGCCCCAGGGGTTTGTGATGTTCGGATGAACCGTGGCTAAAGCCTATATCACATGGTTTGTACTAATACCAAACCCATCGTATGACACGGAATAACCTCTGACGAGATTCAGTTAAGCTCGGATTCGCATACCAGTTCTCGCATACCATGACAGTCAGTTTTCGGCTTTCTCCGCTGAGGTGCTTGACCAGGCTAGCCAGAAGCACAATCGCAGCGGTTCTCCCTTTGCCCTTTTAGCCGAACGAGCGGAACATAAAGGGGCAAGCACAAGAGCCGGGCAACCCAACTATTGACCGAAGACATAGTTCGGAACCAATGCATATAAAGCAGAACTCCAAGACGCTGAACACGAAATCAGTTGTGCTTAGGGCGATTTTTTAAGGTCGAGCCCCCGGTCTATTAGCCGGTTGCATCGTAAAGTATACCGAACAGGTTTGCAAGAAGAGAGGGGAAATAGAGAGTACGCCAAAAACAGCGAGGTGATCATGCATGATACATCTGTATTGTACTCAACAACTCTTATTATTCAAATTGCCGATACAGCTGTTTACAGGTATTAAAAATGAAATATAAGCCTTACAGGAGGGGTTGTACCAAGGGTCTTCGATAGGTGACCTGACGTCCTCGATGTGCCCTGTCGCTTGTCCGATCCTGCCTCTCCAGAGGAGTTGTATACCACTATGGGTGTACTGTTCGGCGAGCGGACTTTGGAGAAAAATCTTGAGAAGTCGCCGAAGTGTCGATGAGCTTTACGCCTTAGCAGGTACTTTATGGTACCTGTAGTGTGTCCGAAGACGTTTTTATGGTGATAGTTCGGTCTAGCCGAATACTTACCCTTTGATAATTTTTCCCCACCGCTGCCCATGGAATTTTGAGCGCGAAGTTGTGCCTCCTCGGCACGTACTTTGCCGGTTCCAGGGCCGTGCGATGGGGGGCGAGTCCCTATTTATGGGGAGAAGAAGGTTCCGGTACCTCGGGTTGAGACCGAGCTCGCTTTCCAGCCTTGGGTGCCTTTAAGGCAGATGTCGACGCTTGCCAATTATCGGTGTAATGGAATTCAGCCGCCAGGGCCAACGCATGTTCCTTGGTTCGGAGGGAGCGCTCTGTGTTGCCATTGACGGTAATGACCCCCTTGGGGCCGGGCATCTTGTGCTTGAGGTATGCGTAGTGCGGGACGGCGTTAAAGCGAGCGAACGCTGTACGGCTGAGCAGGGCGTGATAGCCGCTGCGGAAAGGTACGGTGTCGAAGATCAAGTCCTCGCTTCGAAAGTTATCGGGCGAGCCGAACACTACTTCCAGGCTTACAGAGCCTGTGCACCGGGCTTCAACGCCTGGGATCACTCCTTTAAAGGTAGTGTTGCTGGGCTTGATCCTTGACGGATCTATGCCCATCTTTTTCACCGTATCTGAGTAAATCAGAATGAGGCTACTTCCTCCGTCCATTAGGACTTTAGTGAGGTGGTACCCGTCTATGATCGGGTCTAGGACTAGGGCGGCCGAACCCCCATGACGGATACTGGTCGGGTGGTCGCGTCGACCGAAGGTGATCGGGTATGCCGACCATGGGTTATACTTCGGGGCTACAGGCTCTATGGCGTAGACATCTCGAAGGGCGCGCTTCCTCTCCTTTTTGGGTATATGGGTGGCGTATATCATGTTTACTGTTTTCACCTCTGGAGGGAATTTCTTTTGTCCGCCACCGATCGGACCGCGGGGTTCATCCTCGTCCTCGCTGCGTGGGCTCTTGCCTTGGTCCTCGGATGCGAGCTTGCCGGCCTGTTTGAAGACCCAACAGTTACGGTTGGTGTGGTTGGCGGGCTTCTCTTGAGTGCCGTGGATTTGGCAAGGCCTCTCCAGGATCTTGTCCAGCGGGGTGGGTCCGTCGCGATTGCCTTTAGGAGGCTTCTTCCGCTGCCCAGGCCGGGAGTTGCGGAAGCCGGCGTTAACAGCCGTGTCATTGGCATCACTATTATTGTGCCAGCGCTTGTTCTTGTTGCGCTTCGGTTTCCCGTTTCCACCCCGAACTTCAGAGGTTCCGGGGTCTTCGGGGTTGTGGCTACGTCTTGCTAGCCAGTTATCCTCGCCCGCGCAAAAGCGGGTCATGAGTGATGTGAGGGCGGACATTGTCCTTGGTTTGTCCTGGCCGAGCTGACGAGCCAGCCATTCATCCCGAATATTATGCCTGAAAGAGGCTATTGCTTCGGCATCCGGGCAGTCTACGATCTGGTTTTCTTGGTCAAGAAACGATTCCAGAATAGCCGCGCGGACTCTCCCGGCTTCTGGATGACGTTGCTTAGGTCGGAGGAGTCCGGCGGCCGAACATAAGTGCCCTGGAAGTTAGATCGGAATGCCTCTTCTATGTCCTCCCAGCACCCAATGGAATTTTCGGGGAGGCTATTCAACCAGTGCCGAGCTGGCCCCTTAAGCTTCAGGGGTAGGTATTTGATGGCGTGGAGGTCATCTCCTCGCGGCATGTGGATGTGGAGGAGGAAATCCTCGATCCATATGGTTGGGTCAGTTGTCCCATCGTATTGTTCTATGTTTACGGGTTTAAACCCTTCCGGGAACTCATGCCGCATCACCTCGTCCGTGAAGCACAGTGGGTGGGCAGCACCTCTGACCCGAGCTATGTCGCACCGGTGGTCGGCGTCTGTCCTAGCTTGGTTTCGTTCCTGACCTTCATTGTTGCGGTCGAACCAAGGCCGGTACCCTTCCCGTCTATCGGGTGAGTATCCTCTGGATCTGTATATGGATCGTGTACGACCTGCTCTGTCGTCCAGGTCATGTCGCAGGTCGAACCTGTCATCGGGCTCTAGTGGCTCCTTTCCCCGTCTACGGGGTATCGTCGGCCTATAGCCGGTGTCGTCAGCCTTTCTGTCCCGTCCTCGAGGAGGGCGATCTGGCTTGTCGTATGGGGTATGTTTGGGAGACGACGTATCAGTGAGCTCGTCATCGAATTGTGGCAGCAGCCTTCTACGCGGATAACTCATAAGTTGGTCCGATAGACCGGTACCGTATCCTTCCTCAGCTGAGAGGACTCTCGTCCATCGATTGTTGAGGTCGTCTTGTTCGGCTTTAAGATGTCGTTCTCTTGCTTTCAGGCTGCGGGCCGAGGCTATAAGCTGTTGCCTGAAGAGTTCCTGATCTGCAGGATTATCGGGGATGGCGAAGTAATCGGCTTCCTCATTGTCCTCCCCCTCGACAGAGCGGAGGTAATCGTCGTCCTCGGGATCATCTAGATCGTCGGGGTTGCGCCGGTCTTCCGGCCTCTCCCGACCCTCTATCGGGTGTTCGGGGATTTCGGGATCGCCGAGGTCTTCCGGGGTGTCTCCGTCCCCGGTGCCATCGATAGCTTTTCTTCCCTTTTTTCCTTTTGACCGTTTATGCAGTTTTCGGCGTCTTGACGGCGCTTCATCCGATTTGTCACCATCGTTTTTCGGAGTGTCCACCAGGTAGACGTCATATGTGGAGGTGGCAGTCCACCGTCCGGTGCTAGCGGGGGTGAGTGCGCGATTCTCCTCATCCATGTAGTCTGCTTCCTCAGAAGCATAGTCCAGCATGTCGGTTAAATCCTCGACAGTGGCTGCGAAGTGGGTGGTGGGTGGGGCGAAAAATTCGTCCTGACCCGCCTGAAGCCCGATCTGAGCATAGATCGGGGTTGGATCGTCGACAATTTTCATCGACGTGATCTGATCTAGAGCCTCGTTGAGTATCGAGAGCTCGATCGGGTCGGCCTGCCCAGAGCTTCCGAAGTTAACCTCCGATGCGTCCGCGCGGGGAGAGTGTTCGGCAAGAACAGATGTCCGGACGTCTGGCACTATGACCGGGTCCGGACTGAGAGTCGGGTCCCCACTGGGGTAGATCCCGTGGGAGGGGCCGAAAGATGGATCTGAGGTTAAAGCCTCAGAGTCTTCGGGCATGACAGGCGAGACTGCGAGCCCGGTTAGTGATAGATCGCCCCGAGAGTCTACAGAGAACTCTAAGTTCCCGAATCTGACCTCTTGATCAGGGGCGAAACTTCCGACACGGCCTAGATGGCCGGTCGGGTCGGCGTGCAGCACAATGCTGCCGAAAGCGAAGATCTGCCCGGGGACGAAAGTGCCCGTGTTGCGGACCTCTTCGTTGATGACAAGACGAGCCATCGATTCCTTCTGGCGATCACAGCGGAACTCTCAATGAAAGCACCAATGTCGGTGTCGAAACCGGCAGATCTCGGGTAGGGGGTCCCGAGCTGTGAGACTAGAAGCGATGGTAACAGGAGACGAAGGGGACAGTGTTTTACCCAGGTTCGGGCCCTCCTATGGAGGTAATACCCTACGTCCTGCTTGATTATATTGATGGTATAAGGGTTACAGAGTTGATCTACCTCGAGATCGTATGACTAAAACCCTAGATGAGTTCCGTTGTCCTACAACCTAAAACCCTTCGGCTTATATAGACGCCGAGGGTACCTAGGGTTTACACATGGTCGGTTACACGTCGAAGGGATAAACATGCCTATTCACTACTCCAAACGTGGAGAATACGCCACGATCCTCGAAGCTTCCTTCCTAGAGACAGGGTCTTCGATTATTCCAGTGTCCGGCCAACGGCCCATACAGTTCGGCCCATAAGAAATAGGTCGGCCTCCCGAGGACCCCTTAATCCAGGACTCCCTCATAAGGAGCAACCAGTCCGCATTCTTGATGAAACTGAACGTCGGACTCGTCAGAAGGTTACCAAGTTCTTCAAAGTGCAGTGGGCAAATCATTCTGAAGATGAAGCCACTTGGGAACACGAAGATCATCTTCGTGCCGAACACCCCGGGCTCTTTCCTTCTACTTCTTAATTCTCGGGACGAGAATTCTTTTTAGTAGGGGAGAATTGTAACGCCCGGATAATTAAGCTACAGTAATCCCACGCTAATGATGCCTTGTCATCGCTTTCACTGTTGCTAATCCCACTTTGTTTCAAATCACGATGAAATTCAAATTTAAGTTAGAGTTTTAAATTAAAGTTTTCCAAATGCCAAAACAAAAGTGTACGAAATGCAGCAAATAATGCATAGGAAAATGTGTTGAAGAAATCAACATTTTTAAAAGTAACTAACTTTGCTAAATTAAAATAAAACAGAGGAATCTATAAATCAAAAGAAAACTAAAAGGGCTAATAACAAAAATAAATAAATAAAAGAGGTCCCCCTCCCTTCCCCCCTGGGCCGAAGCCCACCCAGCCGGCCCAGCACCCAACCGGCCGGCCCAACCGCCCCCCGGGGTTTAACCGCCCCACCCCCGCAACCCGAAACCGCCCCACCCCCACTCCCCCCTCACTCCCCCGGTTTCCCCATCCCGCCCCCGATCCAGATCGGGGCCGAGCCCGATGGCGCCCCCGTGCCTCCCTGCCGGCGCCGACGCCGCCTGTCGTCACCACCCCGTCACCGCCGCACCTCTTCCCCGTCTCCACCCCGCCCGGCTACGCCGAGCCTCGCCGCCCATCTTCCCAGGAACGCCGGTGAGGCTCCGGCAGGCCTCCCCTCTCCCCCCCCCCGCGCACCGCCCACGGCCACCCCGCTCCCCGGCCGTCGCGGACCGCGCTCCGGCCCCGCACCGCCCGCGCGACCGCGCCTCGCCGCGCTCACGCACTGCCGCCCCCGCGCGCTCACCGCCCTGGCCACGCCGCCCGTGCGCGCCCGCGTCTCCCCGTCGCCCCTGGCCTGGCGCTCCCCATAGCCCGCCGCCGCCGTGCGCTCGCCCCCCCTGCGGCGAGGCCCTGCGGCGCCTCCAGGCCGATTCGGGTTTATGGGGGAATAACCCCCCCACACTAACCCCTCCCCTGACCCAATGACAGAGGGGGCCCACCGCCCCTAAGCGTTTTTAATAAAAAAACATATATATTAATAAAAATGTTAACTAATTAATTAATTAATTAATTAATTAGGTATTAAAGATTAATTAGATTAGTTAATTAACTCTGTTAGGATGACATGTGGGGCCCAGTCCTTTAACAACTAATTAAACTTAATTAAATCTGTGAATGACATGTGGGTCGCACCCCACTAATTAACCTGATTAAAAGTTAATTAAACTTAATTAAAACTGTGTCTATGATAGAGGGGCCCCACTGGTCAGTTTGACCAGTCAAAGCCCCTGTTGACTGCTGATGTCAGCATGACATCATGCTGATGTCATAATTCTGTTTATTGAATTAAATTTAATCAATTTAATTTCTGAATATTAATAAAACTTTTAAAATTAATATAAAATAATCCGTAAGTCAGATGAAAATAATTTATACATGAAAGTTGTTTAGAAAAATCCCACGAATCCGAATATGCGATCCGTTCATCTATCACGTGCTCCTAGCATGACGAACATGGACATTTTGCGTTAGGATCATCTGTCTGGTAGTAGCCTGAGACCCGGGAAATATTGTCAGATATTCTCCCGCTCCGTCCATGACGTGTAGTACTGCGTTAGTGCATGCCTAGCTCTGCATATTGCCATGTCATGCATCGTGTTGCATCTGTTTGCTTTATATTTATTGTTTCCCCCCCTCTTCTTACCGGTAGACCCCGAGACTGACGCTACTGCCGGGTACGACTATGCCGCTGACGATCAGGCCTTTGCAGCAGAGTAGCAAGGCAAGCAACCCCCCTTGATCATTCCGATATCGCCCAGTTCCTTTCTCTCTCATGCTTGCATTAAATTTTGTTACTGTTGTAGATAGCACCTATTCTGATGCATAGCCTATTTTTGATGAATTGCTACTATACCTACTGCTTTCATAAACTGCTTAGCGTAGGTTGATCAGTGAATCCCCAGTGACCCCTTAGTCCCAGTTGCCCCGCTTTTAATATCAGTTACTCGGTCATCATGATCGATGAGCCAGGCCCCTCACATCACCGCACACCCCTTTAGTTGTATGACTCTGCACAACTACTATCGAGTACCGAGGGTGACACCTCATGAAGTACTCATGATGTTAGTTCTGTAGCGTAGATAGTCGGTCGTGGTAAACAGAGGGTGATACCTCTCCGCCACTCCCGATATCATCTCTGTCGTGCAACCCCCTCAATTGTGGGACCCCCGAGGGTGATTCCTCTAAGTCCACCTTGATGGTTACATTGAGCGGGGCCCACTGAGGGTGATTACTCAGGTCCCGCCTTGATGTTTTATACACACAGTTACTATGACTTGGGTTACAGAAAGATGTTGGTGATGGGTCGGCCCTGAAGGGTACCCACGGTTTGATGACGACGAGGCGTGGCCGGGAAAGAGAGGCCCTTGCCACAAGACCTTGAGACGGGGCGACCGGACCGCACATCATCGGTCGTGCTTGTCACCGCAATTAATAAATTGCTAACGGGTTGGGTATTTGATCTGAGTTGGTCGTTTGAACTTTTTCGCACCAGCCCTCACGAGGGAAAAGTTATGGGTACTCGGCGTCGTTGTATCAGCCGAAGCTCTTCGGACGTCAGCAATGGAGCGGCGCGCGCCCGAGTGGTCCGCAACGGCATTGATCTTGTATTAGAGTGTGCCAAGACTGACATCGGCCGCGTACGCAACGTACAGGAGTGCAAAGGGTGAGTGGGCCCATGACCCCTGTGCGCTTAGGATTTAGACCGGCGGGCTGGCTTCTCTGTTGTGCCTAGGTAGGGCAATGACGTGTTGATATCTTGAGGCCGGGCATGACCCAGAAAAGTGTGTCCGGCCAAAGGTTATCAGACGTGTGTGGAAATGTGGTGCACCCCTACAGGGATGAATTCAACTATTCGAATAGCCGTGTCCACGGTAACAGGACGACTTGGAGTTGTATCTCGATCTACTACAACTATAATTGTGACTTAAAATTGAAATGAATGATGGCTCCGAGATTGTTTTCTCGCGGGGAGTCGAGGAAGAATCTCTGGGCATGGTTACTTAATAAAATTGCTACAATATTATGGCTATATATGAGTTACCAGTCTACTCTCTCCTAATGTTGCAAGATGTTGAAGATGCTAGTCTTCGATAGGACTAGGCCTTCCCCCTCACTCTTGCTTTCTACAGTCAGTCCAGATATAACCCCATTCTTTGACACTGATGCATACTTAGCATAGTTCTAATGTCAGTCTTGCGAGTACTTTGGATGAGTACTTACCGCTACTTTACTTTCTCTTTCCCCCTCGATTTGATTGCTGCGTTCAGTCGATGGAGCCCAGGAGATGGAGTACAATGGAGACGACTACTACACCACCGCTGGAGCTTACTACTACGTGGAGAGTGCCGACGCTCAGGAGTAGTTAGGTTGGCTACCAGGCAGGAGGCCTTGCCTCTTTCGATCCGCTGCTTATGTTTGTGCTGGCCTTCTTAAGGAAAAACTTGTTTAACTTATGTCTGTACTCAGATATTATTTGCTTCCGTTGACTCGTGTTTATTGAGCTTTGTATTCGAGCCCTCGAGACCCCTGGCTTGTAATATGAAGCTGTATGACTTTAATTTGTGTCTAGGGTTGTGTTGTGATATTGATTAGTGAGTCCCTAATCTTGGTCGTACGCATTTGCGTGTATGATTAGCGTACGGTCATAATTGGGGGCGTCACAATTCACCCCCCTCTAGACATACACTTCTAGTGATCCCACAATTGGTATCAGAGCTTTGGTCTCCATTGCTTTGGTTTCATCACCATTGTAGGAAGATGGATGTTCTTAGTATGGGGAGTATTAGTTGTAGAGTGCCCATTCTTGATGGAGAGTACTATAGAGAGTGGAAAGATAAGATGCTTGCCATTTTCAATGAATTTCATTTGAGCAAGTACATTATGAATCCCTATATGTCTCTCATTGATCCCTTGCATCCTTCTCAAGAAGAAGAAATTAACATGCTTTGTATTCTTAGAACTGTCAATCTTATAGTTAGAGCTTTGCCTAGAGTTGTGCTTGACCAAATGAGGAATTTTGAGTGTGCTTATACTTTGTGGAATGATTTGGAGAAACGATATCCAAATTACTCCTTAAGTAATATTGATGAAATTCTTCATAAATCTATTGCCTTTTATAAGATGAAGCCTAGTGATCCTATGTTTGATAAATGTCTATTTGAGCTAAGCGATCTCATGCGTGCTAAAGGAAATGTGTCAACTATCAATAACATCATCCGTGAAGCTATTTGTATTCATGCCCTTGAACATTGTCATGATCACAATCCTAACGAATCTCTTGTTTCTCATGACGAGGGGTTATCCATTGATGATGACAATGAGGAGCATGGCTACAACAATGAGGATGATGAGTTTGATGATGAGTATGAGAAGATCATGAGGTGCTTGAGTCTTATGGCAAACTTCAAGGATTACATGTCCGGTGGAAAGGAATGGATTCTCGATAGTGGATGCACCAATCACATGACCGGAGATAAAGATATGTTTGATGAGATTACACCAAATCATGGACCGCGAAGGTACGTCACTTTTGGAGACAATTCCAAAGGTAAGGTACTTGGTCTTGGTAAGGTGGCCTTATCCCATGATAGCTCCATTGAAAATTTCATGCTTGTTGAATCTCTTGGCTACAATCTACTTTCTGTATCTAGACTAGCCGACTTTGGTTTTAACGTGCTATTCACTAAAGTTGACTGCCAAGAGTTTCATCAAGATAATCATAAAATGGTGTTTACCGGTTTCCGTAGAGGTGATCTATACATTGTTGATTTCACTAAGAGATCCAAACCTCACACTTGCTTTATTGCAAAGTCTTCTAAAGGTTGGCTTTGGCATAGAAGGCTTGGACATGTTGGTATACATAATCTAGACAAGCTTATCAAAGGAGATCATATCCTTGGTGTTAAAGATGTTATCTTTGACAAAGATAGACTGTGCAGTGCTTGTCAAGCTGGAAAGCAAGTAGGTGGAAGTCATCCCATTAAAAATATCATGACTACTAAGAGACCACTTGAGATGCTTCATATGGATCTTTTCGGTCCCAATGCTTACAAGAGCCTCGGTGGAAACTCTTTCGGTCTAGTTATAGTTTATGATTTTTCCAGATTTACGTGGGTATTCTTTCTTGATGATAAGTCGCAGGTACAAAAGATCTTCAAGAACTTTGCTCGCAAGGCCCAAAACCAATTTGAGGTGAAGATCAAGAAGGTTCGGAGCGACAACGAATCGGAGTTCAAGAACACAAATGTGGATACCTTTCTTGACGAAGAAGGGATCCAACATGAGTTCTCGGCTACGTACACACCTCAACAAAATGGAGTTGTTGAGAGGAAGAACCGAACTCTCATTGAGATGGCTAGAATGATGCTTGATGAATACAAGACGCCAAGCCACTTTTGGGCGGAGGCCGTGGAAACCGCTTGCCATGCTACAAACCGACTCTATCTCCACAAGCTTCTCAGTAAAACGGCATACGAGCTACTCACCGGTAACAAATCCCAAGTTGGATACTTTCGGGTATTTGGCTCCAAGTGTTACATTCTTGATAAACATCGTCGTTCTAAATTTTCTTTTAAATCTCATGAAGGTTTCCTTCTCGGTTACGGATCAAACTCTCACACATATCGTGTCTACAACAACTTCACTCGAAAAGTTGAAGAGATGGTAGATGTGAAGTTTGATGAATCTAATGGTTCGCAAGTCGAACAATTGCCAAATGATGTTGGTGATAAGGATCCTTCGGAAGCTATTCAAGATTTACCTATCGGCAAGATTCGTCCCATGGAGGTGAAGGAGAGCACTTCATCAACATAAGTGGAAGCCCCAACTTCGTGTCAAGGCGAGCCACAAAACGACATGGAGGCATCCACGAGTGGAACACGACATGATGAAGAAGAGGAGGAAGTACATCAAGATGATCCACCTCAACCTCCATCACAACCTCAACAAGAGAACGACAGCACAAACGACAACGATGAAGATGATGATGATGAGGAGGAAGCTCCACCATTCAACAAGCAAAGGCTACCACGAGTTCGAGCAAGAGTGAACAAAAACCATCCCATAGAGAAAATCTTCGATGACATACAAACCGGGAGAATCACTCGCTCTAAAACTCGCCTAGCTAACTTTTGTGAACATTACTCATTCATCTCTAGTATTGAGGCTTTGAAGGTGGAAGAAGCGCCTGAGGACCCCGATTGGGTGAACGCTATGCACGAGGAACTCCTCAACTTCGAGAGGAATGAAGTATGGACACTAATGGAGAAGCCCAAGGATGAACAAAATGTCATTGGAACCAAGTGGTTGTTTCGAAACAGACAAGACGAAGATGGTCAAGTCGTACGCAATGATAACCCACAAGTGTAGGGGATCGTTTGTAGCCTTTTTCGATAAGTAAGAGTGTCGAACCCAACGAGGAGCTAAAGGTAGAACAAATATCGCCTCAAGTTCTATCGACCACCGATACAACTCTACGCATGCTAATGTTTGCTTTACCTAGAACAAGTATGAAACTACTTTGCGGGAATAAAACTAGAAGTACTTTGCATGATAATAAAGAACGTGGAAGTAAAAGTTAGGTGCTGTTTTAATAAAAGAACAATAAAAGTAAATAACTTAGTAGAAAGCTTTTTGTGTAACGCAAGAGAAAGATTGTCCCTAGGCAATTGAATATAATATGACAGATACTTGTTATATGCAATGAGGGAGAGGCATACGCTAACACACTTTCCGTACTTGGATCATATGCACTTATGATTGGAACTCTAGCAAGCATTCGCAACTACCAAATATCATTAAGGTAAAACCCAACCATAGCATTAAGTATCAAGTCCTCTTTACTCCCATACGCCATAACCCACCTACTCGGGTTTATGCTTCTGTCACTCACGCAACCCACCATAGGCAAATCATGAACATATTGCAACACCCTACAGCAGGGATCCCTCACGTTTGAGCGACATGGAGGGCACCATAGGACATCACCATATCAACATACAACTCACATCCATAACATCATACCACAATTAACCCATAGGACAAAAGAGATCTACTCAAACATCATAGGATAGCCAAATATCATTGGGAAATAATATATGGACTTGAGCACCATTTTTAAGTAGAGATTACAGTGGGGAAGAGAGGTGTTAGACCGCTGCATAGAGGGGGAGAGAGTTCGTGTTGACGGCGGCGAAGTTGTTGGTGTAGATCGCTGTCACGATGATTGCCCCGGCAGCGTTCCGGCGTCACCGGGAGAGAGGGGGAGAGAGCCCCCTCCTTCTTCTTCTTCCTTGGCCTCCCCCCTAGATGGGAGGAGAGTTCCCCCTCTGTTCCATGGCCTCCATGGTGGCGGAGGGGCAGGAGCCCCTCCGAGATTGGATCTCCCTCTCTGTGTCTTCTGTTTCGCGTTCCTGTTTTCTGGCCGAAAACCGTTTCTTATATTCCCGGAGATCCGTAACTTCGATCGGGCTGAAATTTTGAGGGGATTTTAATCCAAAAATTAACTTCCTTGCGCCCGAAGGAGAACTCCAACCGACTTACGATCTGGGCAAAAGACACCACCATGCGTTTGGGCCCCTGGGCGTGCCCTGATGTATCGTGGGGGCTGTGGGCCTCCGTTTGCGTTGATTCCACTTCTCAAAATTCACAAATATTCCAAAAAAAATCTCCGTAAATTTTTACCACGTTTGGACTTCGTTTGATATGGATATTCTACGAAACAAAAAACATGCAACAAACAGGAACTGGCACTCGGCACTGGATCAATATGTTAGTCCAATAAATCATATAAAATGTTGCCAAATATATGTGAAAGTTGTATAATATTGGCATGAAACAATCAAAAATTATAGATACGGTGGAGACGTATCAGCATCCCCAAGCTTAATTCCTGCTCGTCCTCGAGTAGGTAAATGATAAAACAAAAGATAATTTTTGATGTGGAATGCTACCTAGCATAATCTTGATCATATATATAATCATGACATGAATATTAAGACACAAGTGATTCAACGCAATAGTCTAGTTTTGACATAAAGACATTAATACTCAGGCATCCCAACAAACAATCATGTCTTTCAAAATATCAAGGCTAAAGAACGCTATCCCTACAAAATCATATAGCCTTGTCATGCTCTGTCTTCTTAACACAAAGTATAAATCATGTACTACCCCGGTGTCAGCCAAGCAATTGGTTCATACTTTTTAACGCGCTTCAGCATTTTCAACTCTCATGCAATACATGAGCGCAAGCCATGGATATAGCACTATGGGTGGAATAGAATATGGTGGTAGGTTTCAAATGGGTAAAAGTGGAGAAGAAAGTCTCGTATCAACTTAGTGTATCAATGGGCTATGGAGATGCCCATCAATAGATATCAATGCGAGGAGTAGGGATTGCCATGCAATGGATGCAGTAAGAGCTATAAGTGTATGAGAGCTCAATATGAAAACTAAGTGGGTGTGCATCTAACTCTATAATGAAAAATTTCCACTAGTATATGAAAGTGACAAGTGTGGAAAAACATGGTGCTACCCTGAAGCACAAGTGTGGAATTAGCATGCCCCTTCTCTCTTTGACTTTTTTTTCATTCTCTCTTTTTTTTTCTTCTTTTTTTTCATGGTGGGCTTTTTCTTTTTTTTTTTTTTTTCGCCCCCCATTGTTTTTTTAATATGGTGGGCTCATTTGGCCTCCCCCATTTTTATTTCATTTTTCGTCCGGAGTCTCATCTCGACTTGTGGGGGAATCATAGTATTCATCATCCTTTCCTCACCGGGACAATGCTCTAATAATGATGATCATCACACTTCTATTAGCTTACAACTCAATATTACAACTCGATACTAGAACAAAATATGACTCTATATGGATGCAATGATCTAGCGTAGCAAAGATATCAAACGGACAAGCCATGGAAACATCATGCTAGCTATCCTACGATCATGTAAAGCAATATGACAATGAGTGCTCAAGTCATCAAAACGGAAGCGGTGGAAGTTGCATGGCAATATATCTCGGAATGGCTATGGAAATGCCATAATAGGTAGGTATGATGGCTGTTTTGAGGAAGATATAATACGGCTTATGTGTGATAGAGCGTATCATATCACGGGATTTGGATGCACTGGCGAAGTTTGCACCGACTCTCGAGGTGAGAAAGGACAACGCACGGTACCGTAGAGGCTAGCAAATTGCGAAAAGGTAAGAGTGTGTATAATCCATGGACTCACATTAGTCATAAAGAACTCACATACTTATTGCAAAAGTTTATTAGCCCTCGAAGCAAAGTATTACTACGCATGCTCCTAGGGGGAAGGTTGGTAGGAGTTAACCATCGTGCGCCCCCGACCTTCACACAAAGATAGACAATCAAGAATAAATTGTGCTCCAACTTCCTAGCATAACGGGAGACTATACATGCATGCTTCGGGAATCACAAACCTTAACACCAATATCTTACTAAACATGATCATCCACTAGTACCTCCCACATATTATCATCTCTATATCGCAAAACTATTGCAAGGAATCAAACATATCATATTCAGTGATCCCTAAGTTTATGTAGGATTTTATGACTAACCATGTGAATGAATAATTCCTGTTGACCCTCTAAATAGATATAAGTGAAGCAAGTGATTTTAATTCTTTCTACAAAATACCATGCTCTAATAAATATAAGTGAATCTAAAGAGCATTCTACGAATAACGGTTTTCTATGTGAAGAGAAACATGCAATGCAAACTTCAAATGATATAAGTGAAGCACATGAAGCATTCTATAAAGCCATACTCAAAAGATATAAGTGAAGTGCAATGAGCATTCTATAAATCAACCATGGAATATCTCATACCAGCATGGCGCATAAAAGAAAAATGAAAACTGAACACAAAAGACGCTCCAAGATTTACACATATCACATGAACGAAACGAAAAGGAAAACATACCGATACTTGTTAAAGAAAGATGGGATGCCTTCCGGGGCATCCCCAAGCTTAGATGCTTAATTCTCCTTGGATATTTACTTGGGGTGCCTTGGGAATCCCCAAGCTTGAACTCTTGCCTCTCCTCCTTCTCATATCGACACCTCCTCGATGTTCGAACACTTCATCAACACAAAACTTAACAGAAGACTCGTGAGATCCGTTAGTATAATAAAGCAAATTCCTACTTTAAGTACTGTTGCAAACCCATTCATATTTTATATTTATATTATCCCTGCGTTATTATAACTTTTCCATGCCTTATAACACCGATAAAATCGATAGTTTCATCAAAACAAGCAAAACAATGCATCAAAAACAGAATCTGTCTTAAACAGGACAGTCTGTAGTAATCTAAACTTTTACCATACTTCTGTAACTCCAAAAATTCTGAAAAATTATGAAGAGATAAATTTTTTGTATAGAAATACTTTGTAAAAAATTCAGAAACTTTTGTTGTTCCAGTAAAAAAATGTAAATTCACGCACTACAGCCAAAGTTACTGTTTTTACACCGCACATACCAACAAGCAATCTAATCATCCTAAAGGTAAATCTTGGCACATTATTTTTATAATACAATGGATTTGTACAAGGGGATAATTATTTTTGTTGGAAAAGTTTCCGTGATTCAAGATTCACGAAGTTTCCATGGGCATGAACACAAGTTCAAGGACGTCCCCCACTTCAACGGTGCTGATCATCTCTCTCACTTTCACCTTTCTTTTTGTGAAGTTGTAGGTTCCCCTCTATATATTTTTGTTTTTAAAATTTATAAAAGCACATAACAGAATAAAATGACTCTCTAAAACTTCCGGGTTGTCTCCCTGGCAGCGCTTTCTTTAAAGCCATTAAGCTAGGCATAAAGTGCTTAAGTAATGGATCCACCCGGATCCCAAGGTATATCAAAGCCAATTTTAATTAACAATGATTTGTAATTTAGTAGTGAGCACAGAGTGATATATATCATGTGACAACGAAGTCTAACCCTCTTCCTATGCATTGGCATGTCATACAAGAACAATTCATACACATTAAGTAAAGGCCAATGCATAGTATAAACAGTTTCTTGCAATTTTATAGTATTGGAAACATAAAAAGGTGGAGATGTAGTTCCTGTCTCATAATAATTGCAAGTAGGAGCAGCAAGCACATGCATATTATATTCATCAAAATCATCATGTGTAGTAGCAAAACGCAACCCATCAATGTAATCCTTAATAAGAGCAAACTTCTCCGATATAGTGTAGTTAGGAGAATTCAAAAAGATAATAGGACTATCATGTGTGGGTGCAATAGAAAAAAATTCATGCTTAACATACGGAACTATAGCAAGTTCATCTTCATAAGTATAATTCAGATTGGCATCTTGGCCACAGGCATGGCAAGCATCAAGTTCATCAAAAAGGGATATTTCAAATGAATCCAAGGGATCATAGCAATCATCATAGCATTCATCCTTCGGTAGGTGCGAAGGGAAATTAAACAATGTATGAGTTGAAGAGTTACTCTCATTAGAAGGTGGGCATGGGTAGCTAATCCGCTCTTCCTCCTTTTGTTCTTCGCTCTCCTCCTCATCTTTTTCATCTAATGAGCTCACAGTTTCAGCAATTTCTTCTTCCATAGGTCCCTACAAAATATTAGTCTCTTCCAAGGCAGCGGGCATTCTTTAAATAAATTCAATAATATCAGCATTGTATTCATAATTATCATAGCAATATTTAAGTATATCAAGATTTTCAGATTCGTAAGAAACATCATCATACTTTTCCATCAAAGAAGCAACTTCATAAGCACCTTTAAAAGCAACATATTCTTCTATTCGTTCCACATCATAGTAATCATAAATACCTTTAGCATAAGAAGCTAAGGTTTCATTATCATTAAATTTGAATGAAAAGGGAAGGTGTGGAGCGTTCATCCTAGAGCAACAAGTAATATCATATCTCAAGCATAGGTCCCGAGCATACGAATGCATACTCATGGAGATGGGGAACCTCCTAAAACCCTCGATGCTAGTTATGTGCAAAGTATTAAATACTACTTTGATAATCCTAAGAAGACCCCATTCAACTTGATAATCGGATTAATGTTGGATCAACGAGAATACTTTAGAGATTATCGCTTGACTCAAAAAGGGATTAGCAAATGAGTAGTGATCCATGAGTAGCAAGCACCACTAATTTTTTTCGTGATTCGTGTTCCATATCCATAAGTAAAGATATAAAACAACTAATAACAGAAAATAAAAATTACTTAGTGATAAAGCAAACAAGCACACACGAGAATATTCACCCCACGCTATTGCTCCCCCGCAACGGGGCCAGAAAAAGGTCTTGACAACCCACAAGTGTAGGGGATCGTTTGTAGCCTTTTTCGATAATTAAGAGTGTCGAACCCAACGAGGAGCTAAAGGTAGAACAAATATTCCCTCAAGTTCAATCGACCACCGATACAACTCTACGCACGCTAATGATTGCTTTACCTAGAACAAGTATGAAACTACTTTGCGGGAATAAAACTAGAAGTACTTTGCAAGATAATAAAGAACGTGGAAGTAAAAGTTAGGTGCTGTATTAATAAAAGAACAATAAAAGTAAATAACTTAGTATAAAGCTTTTTGTGTAACGCAAGAGAAAGATTGTCCCTAGGCAATTGAATATAATATGATAGATACTTGTTATATGCAATGAGGGAGAGGCATACGCTAACACACTTTCCGTACTTGGATCATATGCACTTATGATTGGAACTCTAGCAAGCATCCGCAACTACCAAAGATCATTAAGGTAAAACCCAACCATAGCATTAAGTATCAAGTCCTCTTTACTCCCATACGCCATAACCCACCTACTCGGGTTTATGCTTCTGTCACTCACGCAACCCACCATAGGCAAATCATGAACATATTGCAAAACCCTACAACGGGGATCCCTCACATTTGCGCGACATGGAGGGCACCATAGGACAGCACCATATCAACATACAACTCACATCCATAACATCATACCACAATTAACCCATAGGACAAAAGAGATCTACTCAAACATCATAGGATAGCCAAATATCATTGGGAAATAATATATGGAGTTGAGCACCATGTTTAAGTAGAGATTACAGCGGGGAAGAGAGGTGTTACACCGCTGCATACAGGGGGAGAGAGTTGGTGTTGACGGCGGCGAAGTTGTTGGTGTAGATCGCCGTCACGATGATTGTCGTGGCGGCATTCCGGCGCCACCGGGAGAGAGGAGGAGAGAGCCCCCCTCCTTATTCTTCCTTGTCCTCCCCATAGATGGGAGGAGAGTTCCCCCTCTGGTCCATGGCCTCCATGGCGGCGGAGGGTCAGGAGCCCCTCCGAGATTGGATCTCCCGCTCTGTTCTCTTCTGTTTCGCGTTCCTGTTTTCTGGCCGAAAACCGTTTCTTATATTCCCGGAGATCCGTAACTCCGATTAGGCTGAAATTTTGAGGGGATTTTTTATCCAAAAATTAGCTTCCTTGTGCCTGAAGGAGAGCTCCAACCGACTTACGAGGTGGGCATAAGACACCACCACGCGTTTGGGCCCTTGGGGTGTGCCCTGATGTATCGTGGGGGCTGTGGGCCTCCGTTTCCATTGATTCCACTTCTTAAAATTCACAAATATTCCAAAAAAAATCTCCGTAAATTTTTATCGCGTTTGGACTTCATTTGAAATGGATATGCCGCGAAACAAAAAACATGCAATAAACAGGAACTGGCACTGGGCACTGGATCAATATGTTAGTCCAATAAATCATATACAATGTTGCCAAAAATATGTGAAAGTTGTATAATATTGGCATGAAACAATCAAAAATTATAGATACGATGGAGACGTATCATGCAACAAGGCGTGTCTCGTGGCTCAAGGCTACACCCAAGTCGAAGGTATGGACTATGGTGAGACCTATGCCCCCGTTGCTAGACTTGAAGCTATTCACATTCTTCTAGCTTATGTTAATCACCATGACATCACTCTTTATCAAATGGATATTAAAACTGCTTTCTTAAATGGTGAGATTGAAGAAGAGGTCTATGTTAAAAACCCCTGGTTTTGTGAATCCTAAGAAACCTAATCATGTCTATAAGCTTCGTAAAGCTCTTTATGGTCTTAAACAAGCCTCTCGAGCTTGGTACAAATGCTTAACGAAGTTTCTTATTGAAAAGGGTTTTTAAATTGGTAAAATTGACGCAACCTTATTCACAAAGAGAGTTAATGGTGAACTATTTGTGTGCCAAATTTATGTGGATGATATTATCTTTGGTTCTACTAACCCACATTTTAGTGAGAAATTTGGAAGGTTGATGTCAGAGAAGTATGAGATGTCAATGATGTGTGAGCTGAAATTTTTCCTTGGTTTGCAAGTCAAGCAAACGTGTGATGGAACTTTCATCTCTCAAACCAAGTATACCAAGGACTTGATCAAGAAATTCAACATGCAGGAGTGCAAAGGTATGAAAACTCCCATGCCTACAAGTGGACATGTTGATCTTACCAAAGAGGACAAACCGGTTGATCAAAAGGTTTATCAATCAATGATCGGTTCATTGCTATATCTATGTGCCTCTCGTCCCGATATCATGCTTAGTGTATGCATGTGTGCTCATTATCAAGCTGCACCTAAAGAGTGTCATCTTAAGGCCGTGAAAAGAATTGTGAGATATTTGATACATACACCAAACTTTGGTATTTTGTATCCTAAGGGATCTTCTTTTAATCTTGTTGGCTATTCCGATTCGGACTATGCCGGAGACAAGGTTGATAGAAAATCCACCTCGGGTACTTGCCAATTTCTTGGTAGATCCCTTGTGTGTTGGTCTTCCAAGAAACAAAATTCGGTATCTCTATCTACTGCCGAAGCGGAATACATTGCCGCTGGATCATGTTGTGCTCAATTACTATGGATGACTCAAACTCTCAAGGATTATGGAATCCATGTGAGACATGTTCCTCTGCTTTGTGATAATGAGAGTTCTATTAAAATTTCGTACAATCCCGTGCAACATTCTCGAAGTAAGCATATACAAGTTCGTCATTATTTTATTCGTGATCATGTTGCCAAAGGAGATATAAATCTCAAGCATGTGCGTACTAACAAGCAATTGGCTGATATCTTTACTAAGCCACTTGATGAGAAAGTGTTTTGTCACTTGAGGAGTGAGTTGAACATCATTGATGCTTCAAACTTGAGTTAAACTCATTTTTATGCATATGAGGGCATGAGCTTACATGACTATTCCTTGATTCTATCATATTGACATTATCTTATATCTTGGAAATCTATGCTCCCTTGTATTGCATCTAACCTTTTGTAGGAACTTGGATAAACTACACTTCACAAGATTGCAAACAACTCCAATCTTAAGCAATCTTGTCAAAAGCCAAGTATCTACATGCCTATCTTGTGATGGAGGAAGAAGACAACACAAAACATATCCTTGACATATTACCATGAAATTATCAGTATTGTCAGTTGGACATATTATGTTCTTCCTTGCATGACTAACGTTTTGTAGGTAGACAAATCTTGAAAGAACACAAGGATTGCCCCAAACTCCAACTCTTGGGCATCCACAAGAAGTCAACCTACAAACCATGTCATCTACATCACTCAAAGGTATTGAAGGAACAAGGTAATTAATGAATCAATGGACATCATCTCAGTTAGTATCACCACAATTGGTATTCACTCCACGTCCATAGATATCCTTGTATTTGTTCCTTGTTTGGGACTAACCCATGTAGGTGAGGAGAGTAAGGAAACAACATGGATTGCTCCCAACTAAAGATGATCTTCATCAATATTGAGCATCCACTACTACATCACTCACATGAAGTCTTCTACGACAAACCCAAAGTTAGTTTATCCCTCCTATGGGGGAATGTCATATCAAAGGGGAGCTTTACTCTAAGAATTGAGCTAAAGCAACTCATAGGATGTGACCACATCAAAAGCTTTATGTAAAAATGGCAACCCCATTTGTGCTTAAACGATGAGTATGACCCATGATCAAGTATTCTTGCTTGGATCCTACGTCAATATACTCTAATATTGGTGACCTAGTCACCGCCCATCATCTAGATGAAGTTTTTGTACGGTTTATTCTTTAAGTTGCATGCTTTCTTGGAACCACCCAACCTTCTTCTAGTTGAAATTTTCTTGTACATATTTCACAAAATTTTCTTTCCAACAACTTGTATCAATCTTTTCCAAGTTTCTGTTATGCAACTCGGCGTCTCCGATTTGAAATTCTCGGTATCACCGAAATGGCAGATGAGCTACACTTACACTACTCGGTCTCACCGATTTATCTTCTCCGGAGTCACCGATTTTAACGTCTTTTGTGATTTCTGTTATATTCTACGTTTTCTCTTTATTTCAATGATCCCTATTTTTCAAAAAAATAAAAAAATAAATTAGGGGGAGAATCTCATTCAAGGATCCCTATGAAAAAGGGGGAGAAATTTCAAAGAATCAGTTCAGTTGCCACAAGAGGAGAAAAAGTCTTCAATGATCCCTTAGACTTCTATTCCGGGATTCCTACCCTATCCATGATCCCTCTATCTGGCCCTTTGTGTGTGACCCATTTTGGAAATTAATGCCAAAGGGGGAGAAATATCAAAGCTTCAAAGCTTATACTCATTCCAAAGGGGGAGATATACATTAAGGTGGAGAGATACATCAACAGCTTATGCTTAGGGGGAGAATATACAAGTTCTTGCTTATCCAACGGAAATAAATTCTAGAAATTCTTGATTTGATTGTGTGTTAGACTTGTCTTACCCTACCTCTCCCAATATCTACATGCTAAGATTCAGGGGGAGAGGAAGAGCTACAAACTCACACTTTAGGGGAGAAAGTTCTATAGATTCCATTGTGGCAGACATATTGATCTTAAGGAATTATATCCTTTATATGTCTTCCATATCTTGGTTCTCTTGATTCTGTTTGCATTTAGTTGGGTAGAATACTCTTGTGTTTCCTAATATTGTTTTCTCAAGTGTACTTCTACTACTAGAATGCTCAAAGAACCTCAAGGTAAGTATACACATCATATCCTTGTTCAAGATGATCTCTTGTTTCTTGCACATATTGTTTGCAAGAGTAAGTCTTGAACATGGAGATACTTCATTTACATACGTTTGATGCATATAGCAAAGATTTACATGACTTTCATGATCTTTCCTATTATGTGTGTGTTCATGCATTCCAAAGCAACTATCCTTTAAATGGATTGCACACATTTAGGGGGAGCTTGTATCAGTCATGTATTTTTCAAAGCTATCACATATTCATGCATATCTAAATTTGAAGCTTTCATTGTATGTTGTCATCAATTACCAAAAAGGGGGAGATTGAAAGCACATATTCATGACAACATACATTGTCTCTTGGACTAATACTTTTACCTAGTGTATTTCAGATGAAGTCCATAGAGGAATATGGGTTGGCAAAAAGGGTTGTGAGGAGACCCCAAGATACAAAGAATAGGATTGGCAAAGCTACAAGCAAGAAGACTCTACATTTTACTTTGTGAGAAATCACTTTTGAGTCCATAGGAAAGCCAATACTATCAAAAGGGGGTGAGGTATTGATGGTGAATGAAATGCTCAAAGTGATCAAGTGTTAGTCACCAAATACACTCACAAGCTCTTCCACAAAGATTCTGTCTAAAACCCTTCCACTCAAAATCGGTGTCACCAACTTTCATATCGGCGACACCGAGTTTAAAGCCCAGACAAAAACCCTAGCCACAAACCCATTTTGGTACAACCGAAACTGCATCGGTGCAACCGGGTTTTGGTGACCACGGTTCGGGTGACTGATTTCATAGAATTGGAGATTCTGAGTTTTATAAATCGGTGCCACCGAATTTTGGAAACTGCCCTCGGCCACTCGTTTCGGTACCACTGAGAATCCTATATCGGTCTCACCGAGATTCCTAAAGTTGCCATATTTTGAACAAATCGGTACGACCGAGTTTCATATCGGTTTCATCGAGATGGTCAATAATGTTGTAACGGTTGGATTTTTGGAGATGCCTATATATACCCCTCCACCACATCCCACTCGCAAGAGAAGCACTCAGAACTATTCCACACTTGCCCCATCCAGTTTTCTGAGAGAGAACCACCTACCCTTGTGTTGAGGTCAAGATCATCCACTCCAACCATATGGATCTTGATTTCTAGCCTCCCCAAGTTGCTTTCCATCCAATCAATCTATTCCACCCAAGCCAAAATCTGTGAGAGAGTGATTGTGTGTTGAGGAGACTATCATTTGAAACACAAGAGCAATGAGTTCATCGTTACTATCGAGCCTATTACCTTTTCGTGGGTGGTGCCTCCTAGGTTGGTTAGGTGTCGCTTGGGAGCCTCCTACTTCGTGTTGTGGAGTTGAACCAAGAAGTTTTTAAGGGCAAGGAGATCGCCTACTTCGTGAAGATTTACCCATAGTGAGGCTAGTCCTTCATGGACGGAAGCCAAATGGAATAGTCAAGGTTGCTACTTCGTGGACCCTTATGGGTGGAGCCCTCCGTGGACTCTCGCGACCGTTACCCTCCGTGGGTTGAAGACTCCATAAATGTGGACGTACGATAGCACCACCTATCGGAACCACGGGAAAAATCTTCATGTCTCCTATTGCGTTTGATCTTCCTATCTCTACTCCTTACTTTCACATGCATGTCTTTACTTTCCACTGCTATACTTGTTGATGTGCTTGTGAAGGGTGTCCTAAACTTGCTAATTATGCTAAAATCTGCCAACAATTAAAATTGGGAAAAGGCTAGGTTTTAATTTTGCAATTAGTCTATTCACCCCCCTCAAGACATACACTTCTAGTGATCCCACACAACCCCGAGACTTTCTTGGACCTGAAGGCTGCATCAGAAAAGACCTTAGCTCCAGATACTAGCAAATCTTTCTTGAGAGTATTGCCCTGAAGAAGAAGCATGTTATTGTTGGAAATATGCCCTAGAGGCCATCATAAATTGGTTATTATTATATTTCCTTAATCATGATAAAGATTTATTATTCATGCTAGAATTGTATTGACTAGAAACTTAAATACATGTGTGGATACATAAACAAATACCGTGTCCCTAGTAAGCCTCTACAAGACTAGCTCGTTGATCAAAGATGGTCAAGGTTTCCTAACCATAGATATGAGTTGTCATTTGATAACGAGATCACATCATTAGGAGAATGATGTGATGGACAAGACCCATCCGTTAGCATAGCATATGATCGTTCAATTTATTGCTACTGCTTTCTTATTTGTCAAATACATGTTTCTTCGACCATGAGATCGTGCAACTCCCAGACTCCGGAGGAATGCCTTGTGTGTATCAAACATCACAACGTAACTGGGTGATCATAAAGGTACTCTACAGGTATCTTCGAAGGTGTCTGTTGAGTTGGCATGGATCGAGATTGGGATTTGACACTCCGTATGACGGAGAGGTATCTCTGGGCCCTCTCGGTAATACAACATCACAAGAAGCTTACAAGCAAATTGACTAAAGAGTTAGTTACGGGATGGTGTATTACGGAACGAGTAAAAAGACTTGCCGGTAACGAGATTAAACCAGGTATTGAGATACCGATGATCGAACCTCGGGCAAGTAACATACCAACAGACAAAGGGAACTACGTATGTTGTCATAAAGGTTAGATCGATAAAGATCTTCATAGAATATGTAGGAACCAATATGGACATCTAGGTCCCGCTATTGGTTAATGACCAGAGAGGCGTCTCGGTCATATCTACATCATTCTTGAACCCGTAGGGTCCGCATGCTTAACGTTCGTTGACGATATAGTATTAAATGAGTTATTTATGTTGGTGACTGAATGTTGTTCGGAGTCCCTGCTGAGATCATGGACATAACGTGGAGCTCCGGAATGGTTCGGAGGTAAAGATTGATATATTGGATGGTCTCCAGAAGGGTTCCGGAATTCTCCGGAAGAGTTTCGGATGTTTCCGGAAATGTTCTGGTGCGAGGATACTTTGGTTGGGACAAGGGGTAAGGCCCACAGGGCTTTAGGTCGGTGCAAAAGGAAGTTTTGCGGAAGTCAGGGACCAGACGCTAGGGACCCTGGCGTCTGGCCCTGGACGCCGAGGACCGTGGCGTCTGGTGCGGGAATCCAGGAAGGACTCTTCCTTGCGTTCCAAACCGACTTTGGGGAGGCCCTCTCCCCACGTTACGACCCTAGGGCTCAACATATAAATAGAGGAGCAGGGCTAGCCCCTAGAACACAAGTTTTAGAGCCTCCTCTAGTTGATCTAGTTCTAGTTTGGTCCTAGTTAACTAATCAGAGCTAGCCCTGGCTACCCCTAATCCTCATAATTAGAAGCCCAGTGTGGTTCTAATCTCCTTCCTCTAGTTAATCCTCCTCTCTAAATCCATTGTGCTTGGCGAAGCCCTGCTGAAATAGTTTCACCACCATCGACACCACTCCGCGTGCTGCCGGAACTCATCTACTACTTCGTCCGTCTTGCTGGATCAAGAAGGCGAGGACGTCATCGAGCTGAATGTGTGCTGAACACGGAGGTGTCGTGCGTTCGGTGCTTGATCGGAACGGATCATGAAGGTGTACGACTACATCAACCGCGTTGATAAACGCTTCCGCTTAGCGATCTACAAGGGTATGTAGAAGCTCTCCCCCTCTTGTAGCTATGCATCTCCAAGGATAGATCTTGCGTCTGCATAGAAATTTTTTATTTTTCCATGCAACGTTCCCCAAAAGTGGTATCAGAGCCAGGTTTATGCGTAGATGATATGCACGAGTAGAACACAAAGGAGTTGTGGGCGGTGATGTTCATATTGCTTACCACCAATGTCTTATTTTGATTCGGCGGTATTATGGGATGAAGCGGCCCGGACCAACCTTACATGTCCATGTACATGAGACCGGTTCCATCAACAGACATGCAACTTGTTTTGCATAAAGGTGGATGGCGGGTGTCAGTTTCTCTCACTTTAGTTGAATCGAATTTGACTACAGCGGTCCTTGCAGAAGGTTAAACTGCAACTTGATAATCACCGTTGTGGTTTTATGTAGGTAAGAACGGTTCTTGCTAGTTGCCCATAGCAGCCACGTAAAACTTGCAACAACAAAGTAGAGGACAGCTAACTTGTTTTTGCAGGGTATGTTGTGGTGTGATATGGTCAAGACATGATGTGATATATGTGGATGTATGAGATGATCATGTTTTGTAATAGGTTCACGACTTGCATGTCGATGAGTACGACAACCGACAGGAGCCATAGGGTTGTCTTTAATTTATTAAATCGTCATATAATTGTTTTACTTTATCGCTATGAGTTAGCAATAGTTGTAGAAGCAATAGTTGGCGAGACGACCACATGACGACACGATGATGAAGATCAAGATGATGGAGATCATGGTGTCATGCCGGTGACGATGGAGATCATGCCGTTGCTTTGGAGATGGAGATCAAAAGCACAAGATGATAATGGCCATATCATGTCACATATTTTGATTGCATGTGATGTTTATCCTTTATGCATCTTATTTTTCTTAGAACGACGGTAGCATTATAAGATGATCCCTTCACCTGAATTTCAAGATAAAAGTGTTCTCCCCGAGTATGCACCATTGCTAAAGATCGTCGTTTCGAAGCACCTCGTGATGATTGGGTGTGATAGACTCTACGTTTACATACAACAGGTGTAAGCCAGTTTTGCACATGCAAAATACTTGGGTTAAAATTGATGAGCCTAGCATGTACAGACATGGTCTCGGAACACTGGAGACCAAAAGGTCGAACATGAGTCATATAGTAGATATAATCAACATGGAGATGTTCACCATTGATGACTACCCCATCTCACGTGATGATCGGACATGGGTTAGTTGATTTGGATCATGTATCACTTAGACAACTTGAGGGATGTTGATTTAAGTGGGAGTTCATTAGTAATTTAATTATATGAACTAAAATTTATCCTGAACTTAGTCTTATAGTCTTTGCAAAATATGTTGTAGATCAATAGCTCGCGTTGTAGCTCCACAGTACTTTGATACGTTCCTAGGGAAAACTAAGTTGAGAGTTGATAGTAGCAATTATGCGGACCGGGTCCATGATCTGAGAATTGTCCTCATTGCTGCACAGAAGGCTTACGTCCTCGATGCACCACTCGATGCGCCACCCCCTCAAGCGTCGTCTATGGATGTTGTGAACATCTGACATACACGTTCTGATGACTACTTGATAGTTTAGTGCGCCATGATTTACGGTTTAGAACTGGGGCTCCAAAGACGTTTTGAACGCCATGGATCATATGAGATGTTCCAAGAGCTAAAATTGGTATTCTAGGCTCATGCCCATGTTGAGAGGTATGATACCTTTGACATGTTCTTTGCTTATAAAATGGAGGAGAATAGCTCAGTCAGTGAGCATGTGCTCGGAATGTCTGAGTGCTACAATCGCTTGAATCAAGTGGGAGTTCATCTTCCAGATAAGATAGTGATTGACAGAGTTCTCCAAGTCACTGTCACCAATCTACTAGAGCTTCGTGATAAACTATAACATGCAAGGATAGAGAAGATGATCCCTGAGCTATTCGCGATGTTCTACGACGCGAATGTAGAAATCAAGAAGGAGCATCAAGTGTTGATGGTAAGACCACTAGTTTCAAGAAGGGAAAGGGCAAGAAGGGAACTTCACTGCTGCAGGATGCTGCTAACGCGACACTGCAATCAGAGACCCTTCGATGAAACTGTGTGCGATGCATGAATCGCAAACGGTATAGTTCAAGCTCCGTCGCCAATGACATGAACTGTGTGCGATGTAGGATCCATCAAATACGATTCAGAAAATATTTGCGTGTGCGATCTACGACAGACAATTGACTTTTAAGAACTGTTTGTGATGAGGCAAAATGGCACAAACGGTTAATCAAATATAGATGTGTGTGATGTACGGCATACATGTCGCTCATATGAACTGTTTGCGATGATACGTAAGAACACAAACGGTGCGGCTTAAAAAGGTGTGTGTGATAGGCTGCAAACAGTTCGATAATCAGAACTGTGTGCTATAATTCTGGACAACACATACGATTTGTTGTTCTGAATTGTGTGCTCGACATGGCACACAATTCAAGAAACCAAATGTGTGCCATATTGTGAATGATCACTGACGAATCTGTATTCTTAACCGTTTGCGATGAGATCGAGAAGGTAGACATAGTTAAGGAATAAATATGAGCAAACGACAACCGATTTAAGGGTTACAGTCTGTTTTACTTCTTCTTGTTGTTGTTCGATGGCCCCGCGCCATCGTCTTGACGTGGACGCTTCTTGCCGTTGACCGCTGGATTTTCATCGCCATCATCATTGATGTCCTTGTCGTCGTCCTCCTTGTTCGACCATTCCTCCTCCTCATCATCGTCGTCGTCTTCTTCATCCTTCGGAGGCTCCTCGTCGTCCTCCTCCTTGTCCGACCATTCCTCCTCCTGCTCATTGTTGTCGTCTTCTTCGTCCTTCGGTGGCTCCTCGTCCGTCTAGTCGTCGTCCGATGACACCGGCGGCGGCGTCCCTTCCATGAGCCGGATAAAATGGAGGTCAGGGCTTGATGCCGGACTCATGGAAGACAAGCGCGATGATTCTGTGGTTGACCCCAGACTAGCGGAACTGTCGTCCTCGCTGTCGGTCGACATTGCTGTGCTACGTAATTAAACAACCGGCGAGAAAGCGAGATTGCAGAGTGCGTGGAAGTGTAGAGTGGCCGGCCGGGACGATGAAGATGGTGGCAACTGAAGCGTGGTGTGAAGACAAGAGGAATGGCAATTGAAGCGGGGGATTGACGGATTATATTGGCGCCTTGGCAGGTGGTTAGAATTCCGATATAATCAACCGCAATTGTGTGCACCCGGCCCGTCGCTCTAAATTCCTGTTCTAAATTCCCGATATAAACATTTGGCGCGACGGGCCGGGTGCACACGATTGCGGTTGATTATGCCAAATGTTTCACATGTGTACATTTGAGGAGTTCACACGGTTCGCTAGATGCATTGTTTAACTACACACACGCTTATATGAAACACAACGGGTGTGAAATAGTAAGCATTTAACATAGGACAGTTGGTAGGTAATAGATGAGCTCTGCTTATTGATGTAGCCATTAATAATCAAACGAAACCCCTAATGATCATTGCAAACATCGCATAGAAGATGGCTAATGCGGCAACTACAACTACACATGCTAGTTCCTTCTTGTCTCTTGCTTTCATCTGTTGCCTGTGATTGGATCTTTCTTGCTTCATCGTAGTGATTGTACACTCCAGATTAGTCAGTTTCTTCTTCAGCTTTATGTTATCTTCTGCAAGCTTGGTGATAACACTCCGAGCCCTGCCATGCCATTCATCATCCAGCCAGTTAACAAAGGCACAAGCCTCATATCCCTGCGAATGTTAAATAATCAGGATGAGTGGGGGCATTAATTGAACTTAAGGCATGAACTTATCACTAACCTCTAAGGGGCAACCGAGAAACCGTCTGCCAATGTCGAATCCCTCCGTGCATACACGTCGAGCGGGAGTGTGTCCGTGCAGACAACTCAGCTTTTGGTACTTCTCGGTGGCGCAAAACTCGGAATCGAACTCATGTTGCGGGAGTGTGCTGGAGTCAAACTCTGGATCCGGCATTTGATCGATTTCCTGTGTGTGTATGTCATGCTAAAAAGGTGACAAGACGATTCAGATCCATAGTACATCGGCCTCCTAGTGACCTTAGGCAAGTGCTCGGCGGTGACCGCCATCGTGGTTGCGCCGCCAATGGCGATGCCAAGAGCGACTGTACGAACCGGTGCAGCCACACTGAAACCATCAGCACCACTCGTCCACATTTCCCCAATGTCAGCGCCACGCTAGGGAATTTGGGCGCTAGGGATTTGGAATCTATTTTGGGATTTGGGGAAGACGGGGAAACTATGGGGATCTGATGATAACGGTCGGGTGAACTATTTATCGCATTCTGTTGTATACGGCACACGGTTTCCCAAATCAAATCGTGTGAGATGGAACGTGCGTGATACACGGTTTCCGTAACATGACCATTTGTGATGTGCTTCCAGGTACATATGGGTGCGGTAAACAGCCGCTCTCCGAAAACCAAAAAAAACGTTATGCTGATAGAAATGTCGGTGGCGACTGAGGCAGCGGCTGACGGATAGGAGGTCAATCCGGTGTTGGCGTTATAGGGAGTCCATCCTCGGTCGGTCGGCGGTGGCGGCATTACAGGAGGTCAATGCTCGGTTGGCAGTGGCGGCATGACAGGAGGTCAATCCTCGGTCGACGGCGGGAGATACAGGAGGATCTCAATCCTCGTGGTCGGCGCCGGCGTGACTGGAGCACGTCCCTCGCGGTCGTAGGCGGGATAGTGGAGCCCGGACTTCAGGCAGGTACCCCACTAAGCTCTGCTCCTCGACCCTGCTGTCTCGCCGTGCCGCTGCTAATCAATTAAGGTATTCTTTTCCTTGAGTGGCCTTATTAAGGTATTAAATTCATATAAGGGCACTACTATTGATAATGCGTGTAAATTGACTGGTTGATTAGTTTCATTGCACGGCTGGATAACATTATGTAGCACCCTTCATAAATTTTGAAAATAAAATATTTTGATTTATTCACCAATATCTTTGTCCATCCATTAAGGATGGAATGTTTGCAGATGGAACGATCTGAATGGATGAGGGATCGGACAACCTCAAGGTATAGGGCTGGCGTGGAGGAGTTCATGGATTTGGCTGAACGGACAAAGAAGAGAATTGGCGAAGAATATTACATCCTCTGTCCATGCAAGGATTGTACCAATACGGTGTCAATTGCAATTGATAGGGTCGAGTTACACTTATACAAGAGGGGATTCATGGGTGGATACACAATATGGACTAAACACGGTGAAGAGCCGGTTGTGGATGAAGGTAATAACGTGCATGTCAGCGAGGTGCCAAACCCTGATCAAAGTCGCATGGGTGATGAATTTAACCTCGGGGCTCAGATGTCAAGCTATAGACGGAAGACTGGCATGCCAAAAAACCCAAAGAAAAACCAAGAGTGTGAAGCAGACAACACCGACCTTGATGATATGCCAGATTTTGCTGCTATGATTGCAGATTTCCAGGGCCCAGATACAGAGATAGCTGGGTACAAGGAGCTGCCAAGCATTGATGCGGCCTCCAAGAAAGATTTGTATCCAGGTTACAAAAAGAAATATTCCAAGTTGAGTGTCACACTGACGCTTCTCAGATATAAAGTAGAAAACGGTCTATCAAACAAGGCCTTGACACAGTTGTTGAGTCTTTTCAAGGACATTCTTCCAGAAGATAATGTGGTCCCCAAAAGCATGAACGAAGCGAAGAAAATTGTTTGTCCATTGGAACTTGAAGTCCAGAAGAGACACTCTTGTGTGAATGATTGTATGTTGTACCGTGGTGATTACAAAGATTTGCGTTCATGTCCCATATGCAAGCACGCACGATACTAGTGCAGGAGAGCACATGACAAGTACAAAATGGACGAAGAGATCAAGATAGGAATCCCGTTCAAGGTTGTTTGGTACTTGCCTATAATTCCAAGGTTGAAGCGTTTGTTTGCAAACCCTAGAGAGGCAAAGAGGTTGCGATGGCATCATGATGAGCGAACTGCGAATAAGTATATGAGGCACCCGAAAGATGGGGCTCAGTGGGAATAAATCGCTGACAGGTTTAAAGATTTTGCAAAGGATCCAAGAAATATATGGCTAGGGGAGTGCACTGATGGATTTAATCCATTTGGCGATATGAACACCAAACACATCACTTGGTCGGTGCTTCTGTGCGTATATAACCTTCCTCCTTGGTTGTGTATGAAGAAAAAATACATCATGATGTCGATGATTATCCAAGGCCCGAAGCAACCTAGAAATGATATCGACATTTACTTTCAGCTACTGGTAGAAGAACTGCAGACATTATGGAGGTCTGGTGTGACCTGTTATGATGCCAACGCAAAGGAGTTTTCCGGCTACATGCATTGCTGCTGCGCACCATTCAAGATATGCCGGCATTAGGCAACAGTTCGGGGCAGAAAACAAAGGGACCAGTAGGATGTGTCACATGCATGGATAGGACAGAGAGTATATTTCTTTCCAACTTGCGCAAAACCTGTATTTGCGTCATCGTAGGTTCTTAAGGAGAAATCACCCTTACCAAAAAATGACTGCTGAATTTGATGATACGGTAGAGAAAGGAATGGGCCCAAGACCCTATGATGGGAAAGAAGTCCACATCATGGTTAAAAAAATTAATGTTGTGCTTGGCAAGGGATCTAGTTCGACATCAAAAATAACACCCAGGGACCAAGTGTTTAAAAAGAAATCAGTGTTCTGGGAATTACCTTACTGGGAGTTCCTAAGTGTACGTCATTGCATTGATGTCATGCACGTAGAGAAGAATGTCTGTGAAAGCATCCGTGGTACTCTGCTCAAGATTAAAGGCAAAAGAAAGGATGGTGACGGTGCACAACTCGATATGCTTGGTGATCAATCACAACGCATGAATGAAGAAGAAGATGAGGACAAATTGCTCCACCAACACCAGAGTTACAATTTCACTGCAGCGGAAGTAAAAGACTTTTCGCATTTTTGTTGTCAATTAAGACACCCTCTTCCTACTCCGCAAACATCAGAAGTCTCGTGGATGACAGCTTGGGTAAAAAGAAGTTGTCTCACCTAAAGTCACATGATTGCCACGTAATGTTGACACAAATCCTCCCGGTGGCCATAAGGAATATGATGGACACAGACATAAGAAACACATTGATTGATCTCTGTGATTTCTTCAACAAACTATGGCAGAAGGTGGTAGATGTTGAAGAGTTGGATAATATGCAAGCTGATATTGCAAGGATATTGTCAAACTTAGAGATGTTCTTCCCACCATCATTCTTTGATTTCATGGTCCATATCACCGTGCACCTTCTGGACGAGATAAAGTATTGTGGTCCTGTGTTTCTTCGCAACATGTATCCCTTCGAGCGGTACATGGGAATATTGAAGCGCTATTGTCGGAACCGATGTCATCTAGAGGCAAGCATCCTACAAGGTTATACCGCGGAGGAGGTGGTTGAATTTTGCACCGAATACATGAAACTTAGACCTATAGGTGCGCCCCTCTCTCGCCTTGAGGGAAGGCTGGCTGGTAAGCCGGTCCTTGCTGGCTCGCAGTTTCGTGCACCTAGAGATTTGGCCGATCAAGCCCATTTGACGGTACTGCTTAACAGCCCGATACTCGACGTTCATGCTGCAGAACACATGGAGGAGATACGACAAAGCAACTTACCCAATGTGCTGTCGCCAGCTGCCGAGACAAATGCACACAATAGGGACTATATAAGATGGCTGAAGGATCGTTTGACAAACAGACCCCAAGATGACCTTGCAACGTGGTTGGCACAAAAGCCATCAATGACGATTATGAAGTACCAAGCGTACGACATAAATGGCAACACGTTCTACACTGAGGAACGTGATGCTAAGACCTCGTATTAGAATAGCTCTGTTCGAATAGAATGCCTAACTGTAGAGGAAGATGATAAACAGGTGTACTATGGAACCATTGAAGAGATTTGGGAGCTTGACTATGTGCAAATGAAGGTGACATTATTCAAGTGCAGATGGGTCTCTCTTAGTAGCGTAAAGGTTGATGCTTACATCAGGAAGACATATGTTGATCGTAGAGTTATGGCATATCACAAGGACCCATTTATTCTTGCCAGCGATGCTACCCAGATTTTCTTTGTGCAATACCTCTTGCATACACACTGCCATGTAGTGATGTATGGGAAGAGGAGGGTACTAGGCGTCGAGAATGTTGGTGATCAGGATGAGTTGCCACCTGAGGGGCCACGCGACTTAAAAGAGGTGAAGCGTAAAATCATCAGAAATCCTAAGTTCATTAGGGGTCAACCTAATGATCGCGATCACCCCATGTACATGGGAATTGATTCAAAAAACTAGTCATTATGTCTACTGTACTGAATTGTTGCATGTAGTGAATTGTGAGGGATGTGTACTGAGTTCGTTCTGTTATAAGTTACACATGTACTGTATTGCGAGGTATGCACGGCCTTATGTTGATCTAGTTTCGCATGTACTGTATATAGCTAGAATGCTTAGTTCATCTCACTTTGGTATGTACAAACTGAACATGTGCAGTTTGGTTTACAAATCGCACACGGTTCTTTCACTAGAACCGTGCGCTTTCTAAACCGCGGCCTATGAAACCTAATGCGCGCAATGTGAGTCATGCTTTCTAATTGGACAAAACCCAAACCACGCGGATCGTGCGTCTGCACCGTAGGATTCACCCAGATCGAACGGCGGTCCTTATACCTCTCGTCAACACACGCTGTTGAAGTTGGGATTTGATTTATATGCAATAAATGCCCCGTAAATGATAAAAAATGCTGAAAAATATAGCACTCGAGCCCAGAAAATGCACCAGAAAATCAAACCTGACGTATAATTATGATTGACTACCGTGGGATAAAATTTGGAGGAGAGGCGATGAAGACACCGTCGATTGGAGTTCGATTTGCCACTTCTCCCCTTGGAACTATGATCCTTCTACCCAGATGCTATGGTTTCCAATTAGCAATCATTGTAGCTTGTGCCAAATTTCACCAAATTTTTTGCACGGTGTCTCGAGATGACGCCATGATGACACAGCGATTTTCGTGATTTTTTGAGTCCATCTGCATTTCCTGTAATTAATTTACTGACATTTATTTAGGTGGACACATCTCCCAACCGAAATGCTTGACAATTCTTCTCATTCATTGCACAATGATGAAAATCACGCAAAGCGACACACAAATGATTAGTAAGAGATTCTTTGCCACCATCCACATGTAATTCATGTTGGGATATTTTGTTTATAAGAACAAATTAACATTGTAACTACAAAATATGACTCAGATATAGCAAACGAGACATGCAATCCACCAGAAGATCAATATTAGGAGTACAATGATGTTTGCATAGCATGAAAAAAAAACCAAGGCGAAAGGATGAGGTTGACACCGATTGGCGCCCGAAATGCCAACTCTACTTTTCGTAAACCATGATCCTTTGTGTGAGATGCATACGTTTTCAAAGGGCAGGCCCACAACTTCTGCCAGACATTACCAATTTTTCCCACGGGGTCTTCACACCATGCCACAGTGACACACCCATTTTTGTAATTTTCGTAATACATCTGCATTTCCTCCCATTACATTACTAACAAGCCCCATGTTAGTGGAAAAATGTCTTCAAATTAGCAAACAAGTCATGAAAATGCGGCCGGAAATCAATACAGTGGCTAATAGTTGATTGTCTGCGGATGAAAATAATCCGAGGCGAAATGATGAAGTCCCAAATTCATTTGAAATGAAAATATGACTGTTCTGCATGGACTAATAGCACACGGTTCGTTCACTAGAACCGTGCGCTTTCTAAATCGCGGCCTATGAAACCTAATGCACGCAACGTGAGTCCTGCTTTCTGATTGGACAAAACCCAAACCACGCGGATCGTGCGTCTGCACCGTAGGATTCACCCAGATCGAACGGCGGTCGTTATACCTCTCGTCAACACACGCTGTTGAAGTTGGGATTTGATTTATATGCAATAAATGCCCTGTAAATGATAAAAAATGCTAAAAAATATAGCAGTCGAGCCCAAAAATGCGCCAGAAAATCAAACCTGACGTATAATTATGATTGACTACCGTGGGATAAAATTTGGAGGAGAGGCGATGAAGACACCATCGATTGGAGTTTGATTTGCCACTTCTCCCCTTGGAACTATAATCCTTCTACTCAGATGCTATGGTTTCCAATTAGCGATCATTGTAGCTTGTGCCAAATTTTACCAATTTTTTTCCACGGTGTCTCGAGATGACGCCACGATGACACACCGATTTTCATGATTTTCTAAGTCCATCTGCATTTCCTGTAATTAAATTACTGACATTTATTTAGGTGGACACATCTCCCATCCGAAATGCTTGACAATTCTTCTCATTCGTTGCACAATAATGAAAATCACGCAAAGCGACACACAAATTATTTGTAAGAGATACTTTGCCACCATCCACACGTAATTCATGTTGGGATATTTTGTTTATAAGAACTAATTAACATGGTAACTGAAAAATATGACTCAGATATAGCAAACGAGACATGTAATCCACCAGAAGATCAATATTAGGAGTACAATGATGTTTGCATACCATGGAAAAAACCAAGGCGAAAGGATGTGGTTAACACCGATTGGAGTCCGAAATGCCAACTCTACTTTTCGTAAACCATGATCCTTTGTGTGAGATGCATTCATTTTCAAAGGGCAGGCCCACAACTTCCGCCAGACATTACCAATTTTTCCCACGAGGTCGTCACACCATGCCACGGTGACACACCCATTTTTGTAATTTTCGTAATACATCTGCATTTCCTCCAATTACATTACTAACAAGCCCCATGTTGGTGGAAAAATGTCTTCAAATGAGCAAACAAGTCATGAAAATGCGGCCGGAAATCAATACAGTGGCTAATAGTTGATTGTCTGCGGATGAAAATAATTCGAGGCGAAATGATGAAGTCCCAAATTCATTTGAAATGAAAATATGACTATTCTACATGGACTAATAGCGCACGGTTCGTTCACTAGAACCGTGTGCTTTCTAAACCGCGACCTATGAAACCTAATGCGCGCAACGTGAGTCCTGCTTTCTGATTGAACAAAACCCAAACCACGCGGATTGTGCGTCTGCACCGTAGGATTCACCCAGATCGAACGGCGGTCCTTATACCTCTCGTCACACACACTGTTGAAGTTGGGATTTGATTTATATGCAATAAATGCCCCGTAAAAGATAAAAAATGCTGAAAAATATAGCAGTCGAGCCCAGAAATGCGTCGGAAAATCAAACCTAACGTATAATTATGATTGACTACCGTGGGATAAAATTTGGAGGAGAGGCGATGAAGACACCGTCGATTGGAGTTCGATTTGCCACTTCTCCCCTTGGAACTATGATCCTTCTACTCAGATGCCATGGTTTCCAATTAGCGATCATTGTAGCTTATGCCAAATTTTACCAAATTTTTTCCACGGTGTCTCGATATGACGCCACGATGACACACCGATTTTCGTGATTTTCTGAGTCCATCTGCATTTCCTGTAATTAAATTACTGACATTTATTTAGGTGGACACATCTCCCTTCCGAAATGCTTGACAATTCTTCTCATTCGTTGCACAATGACGAAAATCACGCAAAGCGACACACAAATGGTTTGTAAGAGATTCTTTGCCACCATCCACACGTAATTCGTGTTGGGATATTTTGTTTATAAGAACTAATTAACATGTTAACTGCAAAATATGACTCAGATATAGCAAACGAGACATGTAATCCACCAGAAGATCAATATTAGGAGTACAATGATGTTTGCATACGATGGAAAAAACCAAGGCGAAAGGATGAGGTTGATACCGATTGGAGTCCGAAATGTCAACTCTACTTTTCGTAAACCATGATCCTTTGTGTGAGATGCATTCGTTTTCAAAGGGCAGGCCCACATCTTCTGCCAGACATTACCAATTTTTCCCATGGGTTCTTCACACCATGGCACGATGACACACCAATTTTTGTAATTTTCGTAATACATCTGCATTTCCTCCAATTACATTACTAACAAGCCCCATGTTGGTGGAAAAATGTCTTCAAATTAGCAAACAAGTCATGAAAATGCGGCCGGAAATCAATACAGGGGCTAATAGTTGATTGTCTGCGGATGAAAATAATTTGAGGCGAAATGATGAAGTCCCAAATTCATTTGAAATGAAAATATGACTGTTCTGCATGGACTAATAGAAGACGGTTCGTTCACTAGAACCGTGTGCTTTCTAAACCGCAGCCTATGAAACCTAATGCGCGCAACGTGAGTCCTGCTTTCTGATTGGACAAAACCCAAACCACGCGGATCGTGCGTCTGCACCGTCGGATTCACCCTGATCGAACGGCGGTCCTTATACCTCTCGTCAACACACGCTGTTGAAGTTGGGATTTGATTTATATGCAATAAATGCCCCGTAAATGATAAAAAATGCTGAAAAATATAGCAGTCGAACCCAGAAATGCGCCAGAAAATCAAACCTGACGTATAATTATGATTGACTACCGTGGGATAAAATTTGGAGGAGAGGCGATGAAGACACCATCGATTGGAGTTCGATTTGCCACTTCTCCCCTTGGAACAATGATCCTTCTACTCAGATGCTATGGTTTCCAATTAGCGATCATTGTAGCTTGTGCCTAATTTTACCAAATTTTTTCCATGGTGTCTCGAGATGACGCCACGATGACACACCGATTTTCATGATTTTCTGAGTCCATCTCATTTCCTGTAATTAAATTACTGACATTTATTTAGGTGGACACATCTCCCGTCCGAAATGCTTGACAATTCTTCTCATTCATTGCACAATGACGAAAATCACGCAAAGCGACACACAAATGATTTGTAAGAGATTCTTTGCCACCATCCACACGTAATTCATGTTGGGATATTTTGTTTATAAGAACTAATTAACATGGTAACTGCAAAATATGACTCAGATATAGCAAACGAGACATGTAATCCTCCAGAAGATCAATATTAGGAGTACAATGATGTTTGCATACCATGGAAAAAACCAAGGCGAAAGGATGAGGTTGACACCGATTGGAGTCCGAAATGCCAACTCTACTTTTCGTAAACCATGATCGTTTGTGTGAGATGCATTCGTTTTCAAAGGGCAGGCCATCACAACTTCCGCCAGACATTACCATTTTTTCCCACGGGGTCTTCACACCATGCCACGGTGACACACCCATTTTTGTAATTTTCGTAATACATCTGCATTTCCTCCAATTACATTACTAACAAGCCCCATGTTGGTGGAAAAATGTCTTCAAATCCGCAAACAAGTCATGAAAATGCGACTGGAAATGAATACAGGGGGCTAATAGTTGATTGTCTGCGGATGAAAATAATTCGAGGCGAAATGATGAAGTCCCAAATTCATTTGAAATGAAAATATGACTGTTTTGCATGGACTAATAGCACACGGTTCGTTCACTAGAACCGTGTGCTTTCTAAACCGCGGCCTATGAAACCTAATGCGCGCAACGTGAGTCCTGCTTTCTGATTGGACAAAACCCAAACCACGCGGATCGTGCGTCTGCACCGTAGGATTCACCCAGATCGAACGGCGGTCCTTATACCTCTCGTCAACACACACTGTTGAAGTTGGGATTTTATTTATATGCAATAAATGCCCCGTAAATGATAAAAAATGCTGAAAAATATAGCAGGCGAGCCCGGAAATGCGCCAGAAAATAAATATTAGGGTGGAACTATAGCTGCGTACCGTGGGAAAAATTTCGAGACAAAACGATGAGGTAACGTCTACATTTCAAAGTTTTCAGGTTTTCATTTCGAACAGGTTTGTGCTGCTTGTGCACACGGGTTACTATATGAAACGGTTTGCAATGTTTTTTCCGCGAGGCACACGGCGATATTTTTTCACACTTTTCACCGAAGACGCCAACATGCCCCCCTCCCCTCCCCCCAAAACAGCGCCCTCCCCCGTTTCGCTCATCTGTCCGCGTATTCTACCCAAAGTCCATCGACAGCTAGCTCCCTCCCCCTCCCGTTCCCCAGGTCCACAGCAGAACCCTTTCCGGCACCGTCGTGCTCAACCCGGCCATGTACCCGCTTCCCGGCGTCAACCCTACCCTTCACTGCCGCTCCGAACACGCGGCTGCCCACGACTCGCCGTGTTCATTTGCTCGCCAGAAGCCGTCGAGCATATCGATCCTGTACCCTCGCCTCTCCTGCCGGATTTGCAAAAAAAAAACCCGGTCAGTTGCTGCCCTTCATCGCGGTGAGGTCTATTATCTTGTGATCCCTTTTCCTATTTGCTTCGGTTTGTCCCCAAAATGATTATAAAATAATGGAGAGCGTATTTATGTTCATCATCTACCTTCTAACATATAAGCTGTATTTGTTTCAGTTAGTTATTGTCGAATTACATATCATGTGCGCACGAGTCACACTAAATGAACAGATTAGCCATACATTTCCAAATGATCACATGCCATGTTTAGACAGCTAGCTTCCAAGCTGTTACATTTTTTTTATGTATATCCCCCTTTTCTGAATTTCGCATGTGTATTCTGTAGATGTCTATTAGCAGCGATGACAGTCATACGTCTGGCGATGTATCTTCATCTGAGTTCGAAGCCAACATGTCTGCAACAGATGATCGTGTACCAAGAAATGATGAACGGGATAGAGCTGCCACAATCACCCATCCGGTCAAGAGCCGGAAGAGCGCTCCAAGAAAGCCCACACACCAGCCTAAAGGTGTATACAAAGTAACTGACATCGGTTTGATGTCTTGGGCTCCAACTAAACCAGATAAAGCACGCATGAGGTTTAGGAGTGTGTGTGGATTTGTTGGCAGGGCAAGCTCAACATTAATCTGCTGGGGTTTCGGAAGGCTGGTATAGAAACACGGCAGAGAATAGTCCGTGAGATCATGGCGCACTTCAATGTTCCTGAGGAGCGGAGAGAGCAGGTGGAATACGCTGCACTGAAGAAGGCCACGGATGCTTGGAGAAACTGGAAGCATGTGTTGTACAAGAAGTTCTTGAGTCAAGGCAAGGACCCAATCCCCTCGTACCCCCAAATTACAAAGGAAGATCGGACAGAATTCAAAAGGGTCAGGGCCAGTGAAGAGTTTATTAAGAAGAGTTCCATGCAATCGGAGCTTCAGAAGAAGAACACACACCCCCGCCGTATGGGTGTGGCAGGATACGACGGCATGAAACCGATATGGGAGCAGGAGGACAAAGAAGCAGTAGCTGCGGGTGGCAAACCGGCCTTTAGTGAAATTAGGGGCACTAGCGCTAGGGACTACTTGCGGGCACGTGTAAAGAGGCATGGAGACGGTTCTTATTACTTTGAAAACTCAGCAGACCAAGAACTGTATGATGTGATGGCAAAGGCTTCCAAAAACACTGGAAGGTTGTACAGGAACTCAGGGCCATGTGACATTCTGTCCGAGGCTCTAACTACCAAAGAGCCCCCTGGCCGTGCTAGGGGTATTGGGGTCAATGTCCCACACAAGAGGGCTTTCTCACTAAGCAAAGAAGAGAGGCTCAGCATTAAAAAAGCTAGGAGTGATTATAAGCAGAGAGATTTGCACGAAAAGATTAAGAGGGACATGTATCCTGTAGTTCGAAAGGAAGTTGAGGAGTCATATATGCAGGAGAAGACACAAATGCTGAGAGATAGCCAGGAGACGCGACGGGATGTCGGCATGGATGATGCCACTTATTGTATGTCAACACCGCACAAGAGTAGCTGTGCATCAGCTGACCCCAGCGACAATGATGCTGCAGCTGGACATGATGGTGCTATATCTGATCTTTATGGACAGGGGGAGAGAGTGAGGGCCGTGCTTACACATTATGAAGGTTCTTTAAAATGTGCAACAACGTGGGTTTACAACCCTGACTTTGACGGGGGTCTCTTGTTGGACAATGTGCCATTGAAGCCGTGTTGTGTGAAGTGCTACGTGATTGAAATAAAGCCTGGATTCAGTGATTTTCCCCTGAAGAATGTCCTTGTGGACCCTGATGAGCAGAGGACCTTGGAAGAAACACGGTTAAATCATATCCAGTGGCCAGGGGAAGAAATATACTTCCTGGATGAGACCCCTCTAGCCCCCCCAAAAGCAACCAATGTCGCCCTCGAACCGGTGACTCTCATCTCGCCACAGCACATCTTGTGTGATTCCCCCCATGAACATACTCTTGGGAATCAGATGCCCGAGGCATCAACCTGTGATCAGCCCTACCGACTTCCTGCCATAGAGGCCAGGTCATCGTCCCGTCCTAAGCAGCCTATGGCAAGGCCTACAACTGCTGAAGACGTATCATCGGTTCAGACGCCAGCCACTGAAGCAGAAAGTGCAGACACATTGGCACTGCATGCTCACCAGATAAACCCGACCGAACTGCGCGCTAAGGAGTCTGAATGTCTGGATCCACCTGGTGATACGTCTCCAACGTATCTATAATTTTTGATTGTTCCATGCTGTTATATTATCATTCTTGGATGTTTTACAATCATTTTATAGCAACTTTTTATCATTTTTTGGGACTAACCTATTGACATAGTGCCAAAGTGCCAGTTGCTGTTTTTGCTTGTTTTTTTGCTTCGCAGAAAATCAGTACCAAACGGAGGCCCAAATTAACAAAACTTTTTGGAGAATTTTTCTGGACCAGAAGACACCAGATGGGCCAAACAAGTACCAGAGAGGAGCCCTGAGGTGAGGAGCACCAACCAGGGCGCGGCCAGGGCCCCCCGGCGCGCCCAGGTGTATCGTGCCCTCCTCGTGGCCCATCTTGGCGTGAAACCGACGCCCAAAAATCCTATAAATATAGAAACCATCAGAAATAACCCTAGACTCTCCGTTCCGCCGACGCAAGGCCTTTGTATCGATGAAAAACCAATCTAGAGAGAAACAATACCCGGCCGGAGAGGGTAGATCATCTCCGGTGGCCATCTTCATCATCCCGGCGGAGTCCATGATGAGGAGGGAGTAGTCCACCCTCGGGGCTGACGGTTTGTACCAGTAGCTATGTGTTCAATCTCTCTCTCTCTCTCTCTCTCTCTCTCTTGTGCTCTTGAGATGTCACGGTCTTGATGTATCACGGGCTTTGTTAATATAGTCGGATCACATGATGTTATTCCCTTACTATCCCGTTGTGATGAATTGAATCTTTCCCTTTGAGATATCGTTATGTTGGATTGAATATTGGATTTGAGAACACTTGATATATGTCTTGCATGCAGATACCCGTGGTGACAATGGGGTGTTCTATTGATTCACTTGATATATGTTTTGGTACTCAACTTGCGGATTCCCGCGGTGACATTGGGGTAATCTATGCATAGGGGTTGATACACGTTCTTGTCCTACTTTCTTCGATAGAAATCTTGGGGCACTCTTTGAGGTTCTTTGTGTGGATTGAGTATTATGAATCTGAAATTGTTTGATGCGTATCGTATAATTAACTCATGGATACTTGTGGTGACATTGGAGTATCTAGGTGACATTAGAGTTGGTTGATGCGTATCATATGGTGTTATTCTAGTACGAACTCTTGAATAGATCGATCGGAAAGAATAACTTTAAGATGGTTTCGTACCCTACAAACAATTTTTTCTTATGTTCTCCGCTAGATAAGAACTTTGGAGTGATTCTTCATTGCACGTTGAGGGATGGTTATGTGATCCAATTATATTAGCATTGTTGAGAGATTGCACTAGCGAAAGTACGGACCGTAGGCCTTGTTTTCAAGCATTGCAATACTGTTTGTGCTCACTTTTGTTACTTGATACCCTGCTGTTTTTATAATTTCAGATTATAAAAACCTATATCTATCATCCATATTGCACTTGTATCACCATCTCTTCGCCGAACTAGTGCACCTATACAATTTGCCATTGTATTGGGTGTTTTGGGGACACAAGAGATTTCTTGTATTTGATTGCAGGGTTGTTTGAGAGAGACCATCTTCATCCTACACCTCCCATAGATTGATAAACCTTAGGTCATCCACTTGAGGGAAAATTGGTACTGTCCTACAAAACTCTGCGCTTGGAGGCCCAACACGAGTCTACAAGAATAAAGTTGCGTAGTAGACATCAAGCTCTTTTCTGGCGCCGTTGCCGGGGAGGTGAGTGCTTGAAGGTATATATTTAGATCTTTCAATTAAATCTTTTAGTTTCTTATTTATCACTAGTTTGGTTTAATGGAGTTTGGGTTGCATCATTTGTTTCGTCTTTATAATGTCTTTCGTGAAAACAAGGATTCGGAAAATTGTGCTCAATTGGTGGAGGAAGAAATTATGAAAATACTTGATGAGAATTCCTTGAATGATGAGCATGATAGTGATATTGTTAGTATGAATTCTCTGAATATTCATGATGCTAATGATATGCAAAGCAACAAGCTTGGGGATGCTATGTTTGATGAAGATGATATTTTTAGTCCCCCAAGTTTTGATGAGCAAATTTGTTATGATAATGGCATGCCTCCTATCTATGATGATTATGATGATGACATGTGTGCTATAAAGAGTGATAGTAACCATGAAACTTGTCATCATGATTTTAATTTTCAATGTGGTTATGTCAATCAAGTATCTCATGATAGTTATTTTGTTGAGTTTGCTCCCACTATTATGAATGAGAAGAAAATTGCTTATCTGGAGAGTGACAAATTTTCTATGCTTGTGGATCATGAAGATAATGATTTATGTGATAGTTATATTGTTGAATTCCTTCATCATGCTACTGAAAATTATTATGAGGGAGGAACATATGCTTGTAGGAATTGCAATAATATCAAGTTTCCTCTCTATGTGTTCAAAGTTTTGAAGTTATGCTTGTTTTGCCTTCCTATGCTAGATGATTCTTGCTCCCATAAATTTTTTTCTCACAAAATCCCTATGCATAGGAAGTGGGTTAGACTTAAATGTGCTTGTCATGAGATTCATGATGCTCTTTTGCATGTTTCAAATACTATTACTATGTGAGCATCATTGAAAATCATCATGCCTAGCTAAAAGGGATTAAAGAAAAGCGCTTGTTGGGAGACAACCCAACACTTTTACTTTCTGTTTTTGTGTGTTCACATGATTAAGCTACTGTATTAATCATGTTTTGTGTCTTTTATTTCAATAAAGTGCCAAGTAAAGCCTTTGGGATGACTCACAAGATGAGTAGAATTGATGCTGAACCAAAACAAAAAAAATTGACTCCAGTACAGGAATTTTCATTTTTTACTGGAGCGTTATAATGATCTGAAATTTTTACACAGTCTTAATATACAAATTATTCAGGTTGTCCTAATTTTTAAGAATTTTTAAAGACATGAAAGTACGGTTAAACTACAGATCTTCACAAACTGTTCTGTTTTTGACAGATTCTGTTTTGCATGCATAGTTTGCTTGTTTTAGTGTTTCCATAGCTTATATTTAGTGGTATAAATTATGGGAATGATAGAATACAGTAGGTATCATGTGATAACAATTATTAATCTTGTCTTGACAGTACCTAAGTGAATGATTTATCTTTATTACACTAACCCTTCTCACGAAGTTCCGTTAAGTTTTGTGTGATTAAATTTTCAAGTTTTGGGTGAGACATCGATATGAGGAGAATAAGGAGTGACAAGACCCTAAGCTTGGGGATGACCAAGGAACCCCCAAGGTAATATCCAAGTAATACTCAAGCGCCTAAGCTTGGGGATGCCCCGGAAGGCATCCCCTCTTTCGTCTTCAACATTATTGGTATATCTTACTTAGAGCTATATTTTTATTTGTCACATGATATGTATTTTTCTTGGAGCGTCATTTATTTTTTTATTTTATGTTAGGTGTTATTTATAATCTTGTTTTTCAATAAAAAGTTCCAAGAATTGCCTTTAGGATGCTTGCATTGCATGTTTGATGTGTGCTGTGTAAAAACAGAAACTTTTGCTGTAGTGTTTGAATTTTCATATTTTACTGGAACATGGAAAGTTTCTGAATTTTTTACACAGTGTTGTCATATAAATTATTTAGCATGTCCTAAATTTTAATAATTGTTTGAGATACATAAGTACACTGGTTTAATAGATTGCTACAGACTGTTCTGTTTGGACAGATTGCTGTCATAGTTTTGTTATCTACTTATTCTATAGTTTCCATAGCCTATATTGGTAGATATAAATTGTGGAAATCATAGTATACAGTAGATAATGTTTGGAAATTATTATGCAACTTGTCTTGGCAGTACATAAATATTTTATTTATTATTATGTGCACTAACCTATCTCACGAGATCTTTTCAAGTTTTGTGTGGATGAAGTTTTTTTGAGAATAGGCGAAACCGGGATATGAGAGGATTGAACGAGATACAAAAGCTCAAGCTTGGGGATGCCCAAGGCACCCCAAGTAAATATTTCAAGAAGTTTCAAGCATCCAAGCTTGGGGATGCTACGCATCCCACCTCTCTTCATCAACAATTATCGGTTAGCCTATGTTGAGCCTAAATTTTTATTCGTTCACATGATGCGTGCTATTCTTGGAGTGCTATTTTTATTTTGCTTGCTGTTTAATAAAATACTCAGATCTGAAAATATTTATTGAGAGAGAGAGAGCCCTCGCATAGCTACTTGATTGTTTACCTACTCATTGATCTTCACTTATATCTTTTGAGAGTAGTTTGATGTTTACTCTTGTGCTTCACTTATATCCTATGAGTAAATTGTGAATGAATTGAATATCATAAATATGAAATTATAAATGTGATTTATGCTTAGTAGTAGCTTCACATCTGGTTTAGAAAGTAAAATCTATTGAAGTTTGACAATCACAATATTGGTCATACAAGCAATTCGTGAACGATTAGTATAAGGAAGAGAACTTTCACATACAAATATATTATCTTGGACATCTTCTATCATTGTGAATACCCATTAATTATTTTCAAATTTGAGCAAATTAGTTGAAGTTGTACAAGGAAGACAACGTAATGAGTTATGGTTGGCTATATTTGCATAGAAGTTATGTTGTTATGGATCCTGTAACATGTGGTGCTTGTTTAGAACCTTTTGCTAGCCAAAACTTCGTACTAAGTAGAGATTCTACTTGTGCATCCAAACCCTTGAGTCAAGTTTCCTCCATGAGAGTCCACCATACCTACCTATATATGGTATTTCAATGCCATTCCAAGTAAATTTGCATGTGCCACCTCTAAAATTTCAAATGAACACATGTTTTGTGTGCCTGGACCGCTCATGGAGCGACAGGGGGCGGTCAGTATCTTCCATGTTAAGTGGGTTATTCTCATGATGAGTGTTTATTTACTCGTCCTTGCACGAGAGGGGCGGTAATAGGGATTCCCAGTCCCGAAATAAAAAAAATTGCAAATAATTAAACAAAACTCCCCCAGGAATGTTGTTGGTATGGACGATACCCGTGGATTCGGCTAGCCGTGGAGTGTGTTTGTTGGTGGAGGGGGAGTAAACCTTTACTTTTACCGCTTGGGAACCGCCGCTAATGTGTTTAACATGGAAGATATTGATAACTCTTGGTCGTAACGTTGACAGGAAGGGTGCACCTCCCAAAATTATATTTATCTCTGTTTTTAAACAATGAGCTCTGGCACACATGCAAATCCCTGCTTCCCTCTGCGAAGGGCCAATCTATTTACTTTCATGTTATTTACTATTCATGTTGAGTCAACTTCTTATTCCAACCTCAATCTATTAGTTGGCAAGCATCATGTGGTGGGGAAAGATCCAAACACATATGGCCAGTCAAATATATTTGATCATGACTTATTATTGTTGACAATTATCTTTATGATAAGTATGTTGGGAGGCGAAACATTAAGCCCCTATCTTTCTCTGTGTTCGATGGATGCCATTTGTTCTAAAAATATGCTTTGAGTACTAGCAATCATAGAAGACTATATGATGATTGAGTATGTGGAGCTCTTACTTAGACTCTGTTGAGAATAAGTTGAATTGAAATTGTTTGGTGACTAAGAACATAGATTGTTAAGTTTCAAGGGAATGAATTGTTTGAACCATGACATGTGAATTGATTGCTACTTTATCACGATGATTTTTATGAGAAAAAGTTGATGGTTATGATACTAGAAAAATTGATTGGAAATATCATTGATCAAACTTATATACTATGATAGCATTCCACATCAAAAATTCTGTTTTATCATTTACCTACTCGAGGACGAGTAGGAATTAAGCTTGGGGATGCTGATACGTCTCCAACGTATCTATAATTTTTTATTGTTCCATGCTATTATATTATCATTCTTGGATGTTTTACAATCATTTTATAGCAACTTTATATCATTTTTTGGGACTAACCTATTGACATAGTGCCAAAGTGCCAGTTGCTGTTTTTGCTTGTTTTTTGCTTCGCAGAAAATCAGTACCAAACGGAGTCCAAAATTAACGAAAATTTTTGGAGAATTTTTCTGGACCAGAAGACACCAGATAAATTATATGTTGTTCTATATCTCCATGAATCTAGGAACTTTTGCTTGCATTTTATTATTTGGTCTACGTACCGGAACTGATAACATTCGAGATTAGATGGGCCAAACAAGTACCAGAGAGGAGCCCCGAGGTGACGAGCACCCACCAGGGCGCGGCCAGGGCCCCCGGCGCACCCTGGTGTATCGTGCCCTCCTCGTGGCCCATCTTGGCGTGAAACCGACGCCCAAAAATCCTATAAATATAGAAACCATCAGAAATAACCCTAGACTCTCCGTTCCGCCGTCGCAAGGCCTCTGTATCGACGAAAAACCAATCTGGAGAGAAAACAGTACCCTGCCGAAGAGGGTAGATCATCTCCGGTGGCCATCTTCATCATCCCGGCGGAGTCCATGATGAGGAGGGAGTAGTCCACCCTCAGGGTTGATGGTTTGTACCAGTAGCTATGTGTTCAATCTCTCTCTCTCGTGCTCTTGAGATGTCACGATCTTGATGTATCACGGGCTTTGTTAATATAGTCGGATCACATGATGTTATTCCCTTGCTATCCCGTTGTGATGAATTGAATCTTTCCCTTTGAGATATCGTTATGTTGGATTGAATATTGGATTTGAGAACACTTGATATATGTATTGCATGCGGATACCCGTGGTGACAATGGGGTGTTCTATTGATTCACTTGATATATGTTTTGGTACTCAACTTGCGGATTCCCACGGTGACATTGGGGTAATCTATGCATAGGGGTTGATACACGTTCTTGTCCTACTTTCTCCGATAGAAATCTTGGGGCACTCTTTGAGGTTCTTTGTGTGGATTGAGTATTATGAATCTGAAATTGTTTGATGCGTATCGTATAATTAACTCATGGATACTTGTGGTGACATTGGAGTATCTAGGTGACATTAGAGTTGGTTGATGCGTATCATATGGTGTTATTCTAGTACGAACTCTTGAATAGCTCGATCGGAAAGAATAACTTTAAGGTGGTTTTGTACCCTACAAACAATTTCTTCTTATGTTCTCCGCTAGATAAGAACTTTGGAGTGATTCTTCATTGCACATTGAGGGATGGTTATGTGATCCAATTATATTAGCATTGTTGAGAGATTGCACTAGCGAAAGTACGGATTGTAGTCCTTGTTTTCAAGCATTGCAATACCGTTTGTGCTCACTTTTGTTACTTGCTACCTTGTTGTTTTTATAATTTCAGATTATAAAAACCTATATCTATCATCCATATTGCACTTGTATCACCATCTCTTCGCCGAACTAGTGCACCTATACAATTTGCCATTGTATTGGGTGTGTTGGGGACACAAGAGATTTCTTGTATTTAATTGCAGAGTTGTTTGAGAGAGACCATCATCATCCTACACCTCCCACGGATTGATAAACCTTAGGTCATCCACTTGAGGGAAAATTGCTACTGTCCTACAAAACTGTACGCTTGGAGGCCCAACACGAGTCTACAAGAATAAAGTTGCGTAGTAGACATCACCTGGTAAGAAGGCCGAAAGTCCGGGACCGCCTGCTAAGCACTCCGAAAGTCAGGAACCACCTGCTCATCAGTCCAGCGGTTCGCAGCCGCCTGATAAGCATGCCGATGTGTCGACACTGTCTACTCAGCAAACCAGCGCGTTGTCACAGCCGCATGAACACACCGACACATTGGCACCAGCTGCTCAGAAGCCCAAAATAGCTTCAACGGCTGGTCAGCTGTCCATCGACTCTGGCACTACAGCTCAGCAGTCCGTCATAGAGGCATCATCTGTTCAGCAGTCCATCGTACCTTCACACGCTTCTCAGCAGCATGTTGTTGATGAAACCAGACGTCAAACAAGAAGTGCTTCAGCTAAGAATACAGAAGCGGGCACGGTTGCACACAGGAAGTTGGGCCTCCAAAGAGCGAGGAGGGATGGGACCAAGAGCCTCCTTCTACAAACAATCATCGACCGTACCCAAATTAACAATAAGGTTTTCGAAGGGCTGGGTAATCCCGGTTCTGACCACATGCCTGAAGCAGACCTTCAAAAGCAACATTCTAGTATGAAAGTACACACATTTGAGAAACGCAAGTACAAACATGGCCAACCATTCCTTGTTGGCGATGTCTGAGACGAGTGCAGTTCTAGTGCTCGCAAGTTACATAAATATTGCAAGGAAAAAATGTCGGAAGGAGAAGATACTAACATTGTGGAATTGCAGTACGACCAATGGAATTTCTCTCACGTTCCAGGTACCATCAGTGTGGAATTCGAGGACTTTCATCTCTTCTTCAACTTCGACGAGCTTGCTGCCACTCTTGTCAAATGCTTGATGTTATAAGTACTGCACAAACTCTGATCATCTTCTCCATACAAGGCTGTAAATGACAAAAAAGCTAACTGTGCTGTATTCCTCTTAGGGGATTGACGACGCAGAGAACAACAAGGGTGCATGCGTATTTCATAGATCCTGATTTAGCAAACGGCGTTTTGTCACAAGATAATGACTCACGCACGGCTTCCATTGATTTTGTCGCCAAGATCTTGTTCAACTTATAGATAGGAGAATTCTTCATGTGGCCATATCATGAACAATAAGTATAAATATACAACCATGCATACATTGATCGTCTTTCAGTTTTAGACATAGTTCGTACGTTCATGGTTTTCTTAAACAGTAGAGGTCACTGGATCTTGGTGGTCATTGTTCCAAAACGCAACACAGTTTACTACATGGATTCTCTCAGAGTTTCAAATGCGCCTCAGGATCTGAGTCATCTTCAGGATTTCAGGGATAGGTATTGAATTCTTTGATGTTAATGCGTTGTGTTCATATCTGGTTCCAGAATTGAGTGTGTGAAAATTCATCTTCATTTCCAGTGTATTGTCAAAGAACATAACTTTAGGAGGGAATCGGTTCGACCTCCAACTACCTCTGCACCACGTGATCGTTTCTCCGGTAAGACAACGAAATCCGTTATTTTCAGAAAATGCTAGTCAGATGTTCAAGTTTCTAAGTAAACCTCTTTCTATTTCTCTCCATAGAAAAAAGAAGAAACAACTTACACCGGTTAGGTTGTTCCTAACAGGGCAAATACATGACTAATAATGTACAAAAAATTTCAGTGTCCTCAGCAACACCGATGACTTCACAACCGCTCGCCGCCGATGAATTGTTGTCTGTTAGGAAATTTATCAGCACCTTCTTTGTGAAGCACTATATCAAGCCCTCTAAAGACGTAGAAGATTTCCGGATTCAAATCTCCTAAAAATAAGTACGCATTCATATAGTGTTATCAGCTAAACATATACACATGGATGCATTATTTTCCATGTGATCATGTCTTCGTATTTCGTACACTATGATTATGTACTGGATATGTCGGTTTAACAGCTCTGGAATTTAGCTAGTATTTTCTCAATTGCATATTGTCGTCAATTATGATGAATCCTCTGTTTGTGGATACTATTCGTTCAATTGCATATTGTGGCGAATTTTGATGAATGTTCTTCATGTGGACACTATTTGTCGATTGCATATTGTGGCGAATTTGCTATTTGCAGGGTGAATTAAATGCGATATTTTACAATAACCTAGCAATTTCAGCGCACACGGTTCAAGCAACTAAGCGTGTGCGGTCCAGAACGGAAAGCACACACAACTCATAGCGCAACCGCCTGTGATCCACAGGAAAAACACACGAGAATAATCTAAAACCTCGGTGATACACAAGAAATAGCAAACGGTTTGCAACTCTTGTACGTGTGTGTAGGAGCTACTCAATCGTTTGCGATAGCACCGTATCTCACACGTGAGCCAATAGGAAACCGTGCCCGATGCAAAGACGATCCCACGCGTACATTTTTCGGGAAACGTGTCCGATGATGTTATACATGGTACACGGTTCCCAGAGAAATCCCGTGTGCGATGATGAAGATATCACACACAGTGTCTACAATGGCCCGTGTGGATTAGGTAACGTTTCGCCAACGGTCAAAGGTCAAACTCCGTTTGTTTTCCATGAGCATTTAGACGCGTTTCACTCGTCTTGGACGTGTGTGATTGATCACAAATCCCACACGTAGGCCAAAAATATTATGTGTAAGATCTATTCCTGCACCGCACATGATTATATTTGCAGATCGTTTGCGTTCGTTGGTCACCATCGCCGACGGGTTTGCGGTGTCGTGTGGGATGGACCCCCCCTATCGCCCACACATGCAAGGCGACGGTTTGGAACTACATCACGGAAAGGGGTTAAAATCCGTTTGTATAGCAGGTCGCTGCACCAATGCTTCAAGAAGAACGGAAAGCAAGTTGCCGCTCCAGTGAAGAAACCCAAGGTTGAACCCAAACCCGAGACTAAGTGCTTCTATTGTAAGGGGAACGGTCACTGATAGCGGAACTACCCCAAATACTTGGTAGATAAGAAGGATGGCAGCGTCAACAAAAGTATATTTGATATACGTTTTATTCATGTGTACCTTACTAGTACTCCTAGTAGCACCTGGGTATTAGATACCGGTTCAGTTGCTAATATTGGTAGCTCAAAATAAAAGCTACGGAATAAACAGAGACTAGCTAAGGGCGAGGTGACAATGTGTGTTGGAAGTGTTTCCAAGGTTGATGTGATCACCATCGCACGCTCCCTCTACCTTCGGGATTAGTGTAAAACCTAAATAAATTTTATTTGGTGCCTGCGTTGAGCATAAACAATATATTTGGATGTTGTTTATTGCGAGACGATTATTCATTTAAGAGAACAATGGTTGTTTAATTTACACGAATAATATCTTTTATGATCATGCACCTAATGTGAATGGTTTATTGAATCTCGATCGTAGCAATACACATGTTCATAATATTGATGCCAAAAGATACAAAGTTAATGATGATAGTGCCATATGCTTGTGGCACTGCTGCTTAGGTCATATTGGTGTAAAGTGCATGAAGAAACTCCATGCTGATGGATATTTGGACTCACTCGATTTTAAATCGCTTGAGACATGCGAACCATGCCTCATGGGCAAGATGACTAAGACCCCGTTTTCCGGTACAATGGAGCGAGCTAATGACTTGTTGGAAATAATACATACCGATGTATGCAGTCCGATGAGTGTTGAAGCACGCGACGGGTATCGTTATTTTCTAACCTTCACAGATGGTTTGAGTAGGTATGGGTATATCTACTTGATGAAACACAAGTCTGAAACATTTGAAAAGTTCAAAGAATTTCAGAGTGAAGTGGAGAATCATCGTAAAAAGAAAATAAAGTTTCTACGATCTGATCGCAGAGGTGAATATTTGAGTTACGAGTTTGGCCTTCATTTAAGACAATGTGGAATTGTTTCACAACTCACGCCACCTGGAACACCACAGCGTAATGGTGTGTCCGAACATCGTAACCGTACTTTATTAGATATGGTGTGTTCTATGATGTCTCTTACCGATTTACCGCTATCATTTTGGAGTTATGCATTAGAGATAGCCGCATTCACATTAAATATGGCACCATCTAAATCCGTTGAGATGACACCGTATGAACTATGGTTTGAAAAGAAACCAAAGCTGTCGTTCCTTAAAGTTTGGGGATGCGAGGCTTATGTCAAAAGGCTTCAGCCTGATAAGCTCGAACCCAAAGCGGGGAAGTGCGTCTTCATAGGATACCCTAAAGAAACAATTGGGTATACCTTCTACCACAGATCCGAAGGCAAGATCTTTGTTGCCAAGAATGGATCCTTTCCAGAGAAGGAGTTTCTCTCAAAAGAAGTGAGTGGGAGGAAAGTAGAACTTGATGAGGTAATTGTACCTTCTCTCGAATTAGAAAGTAGTACATCAGAGAAAACCGTTCCCGTGATGCCTACACCAACAAGAGAGGAAGCAAATGATATAGATCATGAAACTTTAGATCAAGTTACTACTAAACCAAGTAGGTCAACCAGGGCACGTTCCGCACCAGAGTGGTTCATAAATCCTATCCTGGAAGTCATGTTGTTAGACAACGGCGAACCTGCAACCTATGAAGAAGCTATGATGAGCCCAGATTCTGACAAATGGCTTGAGGCCATGAAATCTGAGATAGGATCCATGTATGAGAACAAAGTGTGGACTTTGGTGGACTTGCCCGATGATCGGCAAGCCATTGAGAAAAAATGGATCTTCAAGAGGAAGACGGACGCTGATTGTAATATCACTGTCTACAAAGCTCAACTTGTCGCAAAAGGCTTTCGACAAGTTCAAGGGGTTGACTACGATGAGACTTTCTTACCTGTAGCGATGCTTAAGTCTATCAGAATCATGTTAGCAATTGCCGCATTTTATGACTATGAAATCTGGCAAATGGACATCAAAACTGCATTCCTTAAAGAAGAGTTGTATATGATGCAACCAGAAGGTTTTGTCAATCCTAAGGGTGCTAACAAAGTGTGCAAGCTCCAGCGATCCATCTATGGACTGGAGCAAGCATCTCGGAGTTGGAATATACGCTTTGATGAGGTGATCAAAGCTTTTGGGTTTATGCAAGGTTTATAAGAAACTTGTACTTACAAGAAAGTGAGTGGGAGCACTATAGAATTTCTGATAAGTATATGTGGTTGACATATTGTTGCTAAAAAATAATGGATAATTTCTGGAAAGCATAAAGGGTTGTTTGAAATCCAAGGAAGACTTGGAATAAAGCTACTTAAATATTGGGCATCAAGATCTATAGAGATAGATCAAGACGCTTGATAAAACTTTCAATGAATACATACCTTGACAAGATTTTGAAGGAGTTCAAAATAGATAAGTCAAAGAAGGAGTTCTTGGCTGTGTTGTTTGAATTTGAGTAAGACTCAAAGCTCGACCACGGCAGAAGAAAGAGAAAGGACGAAGGTCGTCCCCTATGCCTTAGTCGTAGGCTCTATATAGTATGCCATGCTGTGTACCGCACCTGGTGTGTGCCTTGCCATGAGTCGTTCAAGGGGTACAAGAGTGATCCAGGAATGGATAACTAGACAACGGTCAAAAATTATCCTTAGTAACTCGAGGACTAAGGAAATGTTTCTCGATTATGGAGGTGATAAAGAGTTTGTCGTAAAGGGTTACGTCGATGCAAGCTTTGACACCAATCCGGATGACTCTGAGTAGCAATCCGGATACGTATAGTGGAGCAGATATTTGGAATAGCTCCAAGTGGAGCGTGGTAGCAACATCTACAGTATGACACAGAGATTTGCAAAGTACACACAGATTTGAATGTTACAGACCCGTCGACTAAAACCTCTTTCACAAGCAAAGCATGATAAAACCTCAGAACTCATTGGGTGTTAATCAAATGGTGACGTGAACGAGATTATTGACTCTAGTGCAAGTGGGAGACTGTTGGAAATATGCCCTAGAGGCAATAACAAATTGGTTATTATTATATTTCCTTAATCATGATAAAGATTTATTATTCATGCTAGAATTGTATTGATCGGAAACTTAAATACATGTGTGGATACATAAACAAATACCGTGTCCCTAGTAAGCCTCTACAAGACTAGCTCGTTGATCAAAGATGGTCAAGGTTTCGTAACCATAGATATGACTTGTCATTTGATAACGGGATATTATCATTAGGAGAACTAGTCGTCAACCCGTGCCTCTGCACGGGCTAGTACTTGTTGATACTAAATACGTTATTTTTTGGTTATAAACAAAATTAATGACAACAATAAGATGTTTTCATGCATTTTTATTAAACACGACATGCAATATATCTATCATGATTTTTGGATGATAAATGTGTTGCAATGATATATACACATTATTCTATTGTCATTGCAAGAGACATCAGATTTATACATTGTAAAAATTGAACGTGCAACTTTGTCAAAATATTCTTTTGTAGAACGCACATGATCCTACTGGGAACAATGGAATCAATGTTATTGGTCAGTCAATAATAGCAATTTTGAAACCGAAATACAACATATTAGTAGTAAAAAACTAAATTATACTACAAAACTTAATTAAGACATTCTTTAAATCCTAATTATTATTTTTATTTTTGTAGCTAAAACTTAAGGAATATAAGTAATATGTGCATGTGTTTATTCAGTTATAACCTATTAGTTCCACGAATGGAATACCACGTAGTAGGATATGTTGTCATTTTGCAATAAAATAATATTGAATTTTGAACATATAATTTCTTGAGATAAAAAACAGATAGGACAACATTTGAAAGAAAAATATAAATCTGCCATGAAAATAGATTATGTTTCTTTTCTATATTGGTATATGTGTAATATATTTTTTAGATATTTTGTGAAGAAAAACTATTCAGAATGTTCTCGGGAAAAATGATACTCCAAAAAAAAGACTATTTTTAAAGCATTTTTAGCACAGTTTATTATTTTTCCAAACCTTGGAGAATACTATTCCATTATGAAAACTTGCACGTAGGTAAAAGAACAAAGCATGCTTGTTGTAAAATAATTCATAATATTTTTTGGTATTTGCTTGCAATTTTCTTTTCAATGTAGCACCGTTTGAGGTAATATATAATAGAATTAGACTTTTGAGATTCCTTCAATCTGAAAAGAATGTGCGTCGATATTTATCTATTTAATATTATTAGGCTGAAGAAACATATACCGATATATTTCACTTCATGGAGTAGAATAGTTCATCTACGTACAACTTTTTTTCAGATTGTTCATAAAGAAAATTATGATAATTTATGAGAAAATATCGCAACCAAAATTTATGCCAAAACACACGACCTTCAATATTGGCTATCAATTTATAAAATTAAAAGCATTAGTTATGAAACATAGTACTGACTTTGGACGTAAACATAGAGTAACATATTTGACGTCCACATACCTATATACACTATGTATGCATATAAGAATTCAATATTTATTTTGACTCTCAACAATGTATCACATTTATATCAATTAGACCAAACTCATGATCTAAAAGAGAATATGTAATTCACATTCATGCATGCATCAGACCAATAGTACTAAATAATTAAACTAAATACAAAATCGGCACCATATATACATAAAGATTCCAATACAACACTCAAACCTTCCACTGAGTTTAGCCACGCCATGCGAACCAACCTGTGGTTGGATGGTTAGAGGGACTGTGGTATCCCCAGCCCACCAGGGTTCAAATCCTGGTGCTTGCATTTATTCCTGGATTTATTTCAGGATTTCCGGCGATGCGCATTCAGTGGGAGGAGACGTTCCCGTCGACGACGAGGCGCCTACGGTGACTTCGTAAATCTCAAGATGATATGCCGGCTCAGTCTCTCGGAGGTGCTCATAGGGGTAGGGTGTGCGTGTGTGTGCGTTCATAGGGGTGAGTGTATGCGCGTGTATGTGAGCGCTTGCGTCTGTACTGTGTTAAAAAAAACAAGTGGGCGCGAGTAGTAGTGATCGATATGTCTCACGTTGTAACCACGTACTCCTTCCGTCCACGTGTGTTGGACGCCTAAGAAAATCCAGGAAATCCAAAAGTATTAGGCGCGATTTAATTAACTGAGCCTCGTTTATCTCCACCGTCTCTTGCGCCCACTACCCTCTTGTTCCCTTTTTTCGTTTGCCCGGCTAGAACAACTGTTCGTCTAAGGCAAGACCCAATGCATGCACAGGGGACGGGGCTGATTGGATGAGCGAGGGTAGCCGGCTGAACGCTTTTACTTTGCATGGGTTACTAACCCGGGAGTGTCTAGGTCTCAGTCGACTGAGACTTCCAAGCAATCTAGTATGCAAGAAGAAAAAAAAACTGAAAAAAAATTGTTTGCACGAATCTCAATGCAAAAATCGAGGGAACGGAAACAGATCGCTCCCTTCATGGTGACTGATGTTCATATCCTTCGCGTGTATGGCACCACCGCCTAGAGTAGGAGCAGCCCTGAGTTGGAGGGTACATGACTGCCGGAGATAACCACGCCGCTGCCTTCCATGCGACCACGCTAACTCTCCAAGATTGTGCACAAGTTACAAAGAAGAAGGTATGTCTCTGATCTCTAATTATACAAGTAGTCTATTCCCTATGGGATTTTACCATGATGATTGATCAAAATTTATAAATGCTTGTCAACATTGCATCTTTACTGTCGCAACTGATGATTGATTTATATACTGTTTATGCATAGGTATTATTGGTGTTATCATTTTTTTAGTTTAGCGACATGCTGATAGTTGCAAAGGAGGAATAAGACAAGAGGCTTTACATATCAAAGCAAGTGATCATGGGCATTTAAATCATCTACTAGTGTTAACAATGAACCTGCTTCTGTATTGTGATCCAAAAATTAGGTTAATCTTAATTGGATATAGTAGTAACCTTTTGCTCACAATTCATCATTTTTTTTGTATTTTTCCTATGTTTATGTTAAGACCCTTGGAATTAGGATCCAGTTTCGCCCCGGGCCCCCAAAATCTCAGGACCGACCCTGCATGCGCTGGATCTTTTTTCTTCGCCTGCTGCCTCTCATGCATGCATGCACACGCACATGCATTGATTGGTGGACCTAGCTAGAGATTAAAACTTACTCCAGGCTTAAATTGCCTGCTTGCATGCAGCCCCAGGCTTTTTGACCATGATACATAAAAATGCGCATACAAATTCACTAGTTGTCCCACGGTGATTTATGCAAGAACAGGACTGCGTCGATCTCCACAAGTTGCCGCCGCAGGTCTTACACATTTCTTCAAAGCGGCGTCGTCTTCCTCCTCTTGAGCGGTGTCGCCGCCACTGCACCTATAGCTCCATTCTTTCCGTGTCTTCCCGATCGACTCACTGACGTACGCCATCTCCTTCCCCTTCTCTTTTCTTTCTCTTATTAAGAGTTTATTGCACTAACAGCGGGCGCACGACTTGTGTTGCAACTACTTTGATCACCAAGCTAAAATTTATGGTGTGTTTGGTCACATAAGTTGGCAAAGCAAGCGCATGTACGTGACCTTGTGCGCTCGCTTTGCACTCATGTGACTAGCTCACTATAATTTTCAACTTGTTTGACCAAAAAGCACATATGAGAACAAGTTGTGTGATAACAAGTGCAATTTAGTTTTCTACTACACTCCGGTAGCCGACGTTGCAACCGCAATCCACGACGTCTTCTTCTTCTCCCTACGCCTTGATGAGGCATGCCTCCAAACCAGGCGGTGCAGTTACCCATCCGATTCCCAGTGAGATTCTCCGGAGTTGCGGGATTCCAGATGCCACAGCCGGAGTTTGTAGCCAAACCCCTCCATCTCCTCATCCTCGATCTTCCACTTCCTTAGGTCAAGCTGGCATCCTCCCGTCTGGTCTTCCTCCCATCGATGGCATGCAGGGTGAGCATTTGCTCTCTATGTTGCCGGCGCCCTGATGATGTAAAGTAAGAGCTGGTAGATGCTCGGTCGCGCGCTAAAGCTTCACTTTTTTTTTCTTGAGAGGTCGAGTCACGATGCCTCCGCAGACGGAGAGCAAGTTTTTCTTGCAGAGTCGTAAGAAATAAATTAGATTGAGGCACTACGCACGTACTTATAGATATCCAACTTGGACGCTACAGGAAATCCTATTTGGTTCTTTTTGAGGCGTAACTCTATTTGGTTTTTGTGATCCAACCAAACGTAGATCATTAGGACTCTCTCTCTCTAGAAAGGACTCAACTGTTCAGGTTGCAACTGGTTCCTTCTTTTGCCCTTGCATGCAAGATTTGCACGTACATATTGTCACATCTGTCATGTCCTGGCATATTTTTTTTTCATGAATCTGTCATATTATTTCGGTTGATTAATCCTAGCAATAATCCAAAATTTCACAGCTTAATTAATTTTAGTGATGTGATTAACATGGAGGCTTTCATTCTGTGTACCTCAAATCTTGGAGACGCTCAGATAGTTTTTTTATTCAAGGGAAACGGAGAGTCCTAGTGAAGCTAGCTTGGGTTAGGAGGGCACGCGTCATGTTTCTTGTATTATATAAAGGAAAACTTAGAGAGTCCTAGTGGAGGACGACTCATGTACGTGGGATAGGAGAGTACGCCTCATGCTTTTATCCAACGGCTACACGCACATTGGGTATTGAATGGACGGTTAATTTTTGATAATTTCACAATTTAACGTGGTGTCTCGTATGGTGCCTTCAATTAGTAAATATAAGATATAAGATGATGTGATGGACAAGACCCATCCGTTAGCATAGCATATGATCGTTCAGTTTATTGCTACTGCTTTCTTATTTGTCAAATACATGTTTCTTCAACCATGAGATCGTGCAACTCCCGGACTCCGGAGGAATGCCTTGTGTGTATGAAACGTCACAACGTAACTGGGAGATCATAAAGGTACTCTATAGGTATCTCTGAAGGTGTCTGTTGAGTTGGCATGGATCGAGATTGGGATTTGTCACTTCATATGACGGAGAGGTATCTCTGGGCCCTCTCGCTAATACAGCATCACAAGAAGCTTGCAAGCAAAGTGACTAAAGAGTTAGTTACGGGATGATGTATTACAGAACGAGTAAAGAGACTTGCCGGTAACGAGATTGAACTAGGTATTGAGATACCGACGATCGAACCTCGGGCAAGTAACATACCGACAGACAAAGGGAAGTACGTATGTTGTCATAAAGGTTCGACCGATAAAGATCTTCGAAGAATATGTAGGAACCAATATGGACATCCAGGTCCCACTATTGGTTATTGACTAGAGAGGCATCTTGGTCATGTCTACATCATTCTCGAACCCGTAGGGTCCGCACGCTTAACGCTCGTTGACGATATAATATTATATGAGTTATGTATGTTGGTGACCGAATGTTGTTCGGAGTCCCTGATGAGATCATGGACATAACGAGGAGCTCCCAAATGGTTCGGAGGTAAAGATTGATATATATGATGGTCTCCAGAAGGGTTCCGTAATTCACTGGAAGAGTTTCGGATGTTTCTGGAAATGTTCTGGTGCGAGGATACTTTGGTTGGGCCAAGGGGTAAGTGTTGGGGAACGTTGCATGGGAAACAAAAAATTTCCTACGCACATAAAAGATCTATCCATGGTGATGAGCATCTACGAGAGGGAGAGTGGATCTACATACCCTTGTAGATCGCTAAGCGGGAAGCGTTAAGAAACGCGGTTGATGTAGTCGAACGTCTTCGCGATCCAAATCGCAAGCCGTCCCGCGATCCAATCACGATCTAGCGCCGAAAGGACGGCACCTCCGCGTTCAGCACACGTACAACACGATGACGATCTCCGCCTCCTTGATCCAGCAAGTGAGGGCGGAGAGGTAGATGAGTTCTCCGGCAGCACAACGGCGTGGTGGCGGTGGTGGTGAACTAATCCGGCAGGGCTTTGCCGAGCTCTACCGAACTAATCTAGAGGAGAAGGACGATCTAGGAAGAGAGAGGGGCGCCAAGGGCTTCGTGTGTAGTCTTGGGCCCCCCCTCCCCTCTATATATATAGGTGGAGGGGCGTGGAGATCAGCCCCTCCAAGCCCTAGGGCGCAGCCAAGGGGGGGGGAGTTGGACTCCTAGTCCAATTCCCTCCCTTTCCATAAACAGGTGGACTTTCCACCTCTCCCAAGCCACATGGGCCTTAAGGGACTTGTGCGCCTGGACCAATAAGGCCAGGGCGCCTCCCCTCAGCCCATGCAAACCCTTGGGACATGGTGGAACCCTTGGTGGACTTTCAGACTTCTCCGGAAGTTTCCGGAACCTTCTAGAAGCTTCCCGGTACAATACCGGAAAAACCCGAAACTTTTTCGGTAGCCAAAATATGACTTACCATATATAAATCTTTGCCTCCGGACCATTCTGGAACTCCTCGTGACGTCCGTGATCTCATCCGGGACTCCGAACAACCTTCGGTCACCAACATACATAACTCAACAATACCAAATCGTCACCGAATGTTAAGTGTGCAGACCCTGCGGGTTTGAGAACTATGTAGACATGACCGAGACACCTCTATGGCCAATAACCAATAGCGGGACCTGGATGCCCATATTGGTTCCTACATATTCTACGAAGATCTATATCGGTTGAACCTCTATGTCAAGGATTCAGTTAATCCCGTATGCAGTTCCCTTTGTTCATCGGTATGTTACTTGCCCGAGATTCGATCGTCGGTATCTCTATACCTAGTTCAATCTCGTTCCCGGCAAGTCTCTTTACTCGTTCCGTAATACAAGATCACGTGGCTAACTCTTTAGTCACTTTGCTTGCAAGGCTCATTGTGATGTTGTATTACCGAGTGGGCCCTGAGATACCTCTCCGTCACACGGAGTAACAAATCCCAGTCTTGATCCATGTCAACTCAACAGACACCCTCGGAGATACCTGTAGAGCACCTTTATAGTCACCCAGTTACGTTGCAACGTTTGATACACACAAGGTACTCCTCCGGTGTCAGTGAGTTTCATGATCTCATGGTCATAGGAACAGATACTTGACATGCAGAAAACTATAGCAATAAACTGACTAGATCACATGCTACGTTCATAGTTTGGGTCTTGTCCATCACATCATTCTCCTAATGATGTGATCCCGTTATCAAATGACATCTCATGTCCATGGCTAGGAAACCTCGACCATCTTTGATCAACGAGCTAGTCTACTAGAGGCATACTAGGAACACAGTGTTGTCTATTTACCCACACATGTATTTGAGTTTCCAATCAATACAATTATAGCATGGATAATAAACGATTATCATGAACAAGGAAATATAATAATAGCCATTTTATTATTGCCTCTAGGGCATATTTCCAACAGTCTCCCACTTGCACTAGAGTCAATAATCTAGCTAGCTCACATCACTATGTGATTTACATTGTAATGAATCTAACACCCATACAGTTCTGGTGCTGATCATGTTTAGCCCGTGGAAGAGGTTTAGTCAACGGATCTACGACATTCAGATCCGTGTGCACTTTGCAAATCTCTATGTCATACTGTAGATGTTGCTACCACGCTCCACTTGGAGCTATTCCAAATAACTGCTCCACTATACGTATCCGGATTGCTACTCAGAGTCATCCGGATAGGTGTCAAAGCTTGGATCGACGTAACCCTTTACGACGAACTCTTTATCACCTCCATAATTGAGAAACATTTCCTTAGTCCTCCAGTTACTAAGGATAATTTTGACCGTTGTCCAGTGATCCACTCCTGGATCACTCTTGTACCCCCTTGCCAGACACGTGGCAAGGCACACACTAGGTGCGGTACACAGCATGGCATACCGTATAGAGCCTATGGCTAAGGCATGGGGGACGACCTTCGTCCTTTCTCTTTCTTCTGCCGTGGTCGAGCTTTGAGTCTTACTCAAATTCATACCTTACAATACAGCCAAGAACACCTTCTTTGACTGATCTATTTTGAACTCCTTGAAAATCTTATCAAGGTATGTATTCATTGAAAGTTTTATCAAGCGTCTTGATCTATCTCAATAGATCTTGATGCCCAATATTTAAGTAGCTTTATTCCAGGTCTTCCTTTGAAAAACTCCTTTCAAACAACCCTTTATGCTTTCCAGAAATTCTACATCATTTCCGATCAACAATATGTCAACCACATATACTTATCAGAAATTCTATAGTGCTCCCACTCACTTTATTGTAAATACAAGTTTCTCATAAACTTTGTATAGACCCAAAAACTTTGATCACCTCATCAAAGCGTATATTCCAACTCTGAGATGATTGCTCCAGTCCATAGAAGGATCGCTGGAGCTTGCATACATTTTAGCATCCTTAGGACTGACAAAACCTTCCGGTTGTATCACATACAACCTTTCCTCAAGGAAACCGTTAATGAAACGATGTTTTGACATCCATCTGCCAGATTTCATAATCGAAAAATGCAGCAACTGCTAACATAATTCCAACAGACTTTTAGCATCGCTACGGGTGAGAAAGTCTCATCATAGTCAACTCCTTGAACTTGTCAGAAACTTCTTTGTGACAAGTCGAGCTTTATAAATGGTGACATTTACCATCAGCGTCTCTGTCTTCTTCTTAAAGGTCATTTGTACTTAACGGCCTGCTGTTCAACGGGCAAGTCTACCAAAGTCCATACTTGGTTTTCATACATGGATCCTTTATCGGATTTCATGGCTCCTAGCCATTTGTTGGAATCTGGGCCCACCATCGCTTCTTCATAGCTCGTTGGTTCACTGTTGTCTAACAACATGACCTCCAAGACAGGATTGCCATACCACTCAAGAGCGGTACGATTCCTTGTCGTCCTACGAGGCTCAGTAGTAACTTGATCTAAAGTTTCATGATCATCATCATTAGCTTCCTCTTCATTTGGTGTATGCGCCGCAGAAACATCTTTCGGCGTCGTGCTACCATCCAACTGAAGTGACAGTTCAGTAACCTCATCAAGTTCTACCTTCCTCCCACTCAATTCTTTCGAGAGAAACTTTTTCTCGAGAAAGGACCCGTTTTTAGCAACAAACACTTTGCCCTCGGATCTTAGATAGAAGGTATACCCAACTGTTTCTTTAGGGTATCCTATGAAGACATACTTGTCCGCTTTGGGTTCGAGCTTATCAGACATAAGTGTCGCATTCCCAAACTCTAAGAAATGACAGCTTAGGTTTCTGCCAAACCATAATTCATACGGTGTCATCTCAACGGAATTAGATGGTGCCCTATTTAAAGTGAATGTAGTTGTCTCTAATGCATAACCCCAAAACGATAGTGGCAAAACGATAAGAGACATCATAGTATGCACCATATCCAATAGAGCACGAGTACGACGTTCGGACACACCATCACACTATGGTGTTCCAGGTGGCGTGAGTTGTGAAACAACTTTCACATTTTCTTAAGTTGTATACCAAACTCGTAACTCAGATATTCACCTCCATGATCATATCGTAGACATTTTATCTTCTTGTCACGATGATCTTAAACTTCACTCTGAATTTGCTTGAACTTTTCAAACGTTTCAGACTTGTGTTTCATTAAGTAAATATACCCATACCCACTCAAATCATCGGTGAAGGTAAGAAAATAACAATATCCACCGCACGCTTCAACACTCATTGGAGCGCATACATCAACATGTATCATTTCCAAAAAGTCACTTGCCCGCTCCATCAAACCGGAAAACGGGGTCTCAGTCATCTTGCCCATGAGGCATGGTCCGCATGTCTCAACCGATTCGAAATCGAGTGAGTCCAAAGATCCAACAGCATGGAGTTTCTTCATGTGTTTTACACCAATATGACCTTAGCGGCAGTGCCACAAGTATGTGGTAATATCATTATTAACTTTGCATCTTTTGGCATCAATATTATGAACATGTGTATCACTACGATCGAGATTCAATAAACCATTCACATTGGGTGCATGACCATTGAAGGTATTATTCATGTAAACAGAATAACCATTATTCTCTGACTTAAATGAATAATCGTATTGCAATAAACACGATCTAATCATGTTCATGCTGAACGCAAACACCAAATAACATTTAGGTTCAACACTAATCCCGAAGGTAGAGGGAGCGTGCGATGGTGATCACATCAACCTTGGAAACACTTCCAACACCCATCGTCACCTCGCCCTTAGCTAGTCTCCGTTTATTCCGTAGCTTTTATTTCGAGTTACCAATATTAGCAACTGAACCGGTATCTAATACCCAGGTGCTACTAGGAGTACTAGTAAGGTGCACATCAATAACACTTATATCAAATATACTTCTTTTGACGTTGCCAGCCTTCTTATCTACCAAGTACCTAGGGCAGTTCCGCTTCAGTGACCGTTCTCCTCATAATAGAAGCACTTAGTCTCGGGTTTGGGTTTAACCTTGGGTTTCTTCACTAGAGCAGCAACTGGCTTGCCATTCATGAAGTTTCCCTTCTTGCCCTTCTCGAAACTAGTGGTTTTACTAACCATCAACATTTGATGCTCCTTCTTGATTTCTACCTTCGCGGTGCCAAACATCGCGAATAGCTCAGGGATCGTCTTTTCCATCACTGGCATGTTTATAGTTCATCACGAAGCTCTAGCAGCTTTGTGGCAGTGACTTGGAGAACTATATCAATCACTATCTTATCGAGAAGATCAACTCCCACTTGATTCAAGCGATTGTAGCACCTAGACAATCTGAGCACATGCTCACCGATTGAGCTATTCTCCTTCATCTTGCAGGCAAAGAATCTTGTTGGAGGTCTCATACCTCTCAACACAGGCACGAGCCTGAAATCTCAATTTAAGCTCTTAGAACATCTCATATGTTCCGTGACATTCAAAATGTTTTTGGAGCCTCAATTCTAAGCTGTAATGCATGACGCACTGAACTATCAAGTAGTCATCAGAACGTGCCTGTCAGCTGTTCACAACATCCATAGACGACACTTGAGGGGGTGGCGCACTGAGCGGTGCATCAAGGACATAAGCCTTCTGTGCAGCAATGAGGACAATCCTCAGATCACGGACCCAGTCCGCATAATTGCTACCATCATCTTTCAACTTACTTTTTCTCTAGCAACGTATCAAAATTCAGGGGAGCTACAGCACGAGCTATTGATCTACAACATAATTTGCAAAGACATTTTGACTATTGTTCAAGATAATGAGTTTAGTTAATCATATTACTTAAAAACTCCCACTCAATTTGACATCCCTCCGGTCATTCGAGTGGTACATGATCCAAATTCACCAACCCAAGTCCGATCATCACGTGAGATGAGGTGGTTTCAATGGTGAACATCTCCATGTTGATCATATCTACTATACGACTCATGTTCGACCTTTCGGTCTCTTGTGTTTTGAGGCCAAGTTTGTACATGCTAGGCTCGTCAAGTTTAACCCGAGTGTTCCGCTTGTGCAACACTGGCTTGCACCCGTTGTATGCGAATGTAGAGTCTACCACACCCGATCATCACGTGGTGCTTCGAAACGACGAACCTTCACAACGGTGCACACTCGGGGAGAACACAATTTTATCTTAAAATTTTTAGTGAGGGATCACCTTATAATGCTACCGTCGTCCTAAGCAAAACAAGGTGCATAAAAGGATTAACATCACATGCAAATCATAAGTGACATGATATGGCCATGATCTTGTGCTTTTGATCTCCATCTCCAAAGCACCGGCATGATCTCCATCGTCACCGGCATGACACCATGATCTCCATCAATGTGTCGCCATCGGGGTTGTCACGCCAACCATGCTTCTACTACTATTGCTACCGCTTAGCGATAAAGTAAAGCATTACATAGCGCTTAATGAGTGACACGCAGGCCACATAATAATTAAAGACAACCCTATGGCTCCTGCCGGTTGCCGTACTCATCGACATGCAAGTCATGATAATCTATACAAAACATGATCATCTCATACATCACATATATCTCATCATGTTTTTGGCCATATAATATCACATCATACACTGCAAAATCAAGTTAGACGTCCTCTAATTTGTTGTTGCATGTTTTACGTGGCTGCTATGGGTATCTAGCAAGAACGATTCTTACCTACGCTAAACCACAACGGTGATATACAAGTTGCTATTTCACCTTCTACAAGGACCGCCTTTGTCGATTCCGATTCAACTAAAGTGGGAGAGACAGACACCCGCCATCCATCTTATGCAACAAAGTTACATGTCAGTCGATGGAACCGGTCTCTCGTACGTGGACGAGTAAGGTTGGTCCGAGCCGCTTCATCCCACAATACCGCTGAATCAAGAAAAGACTAAGGAGGGAAGCAATCTCAATATCAACGCCCACAAACTTCTTTGTGTTCTACTCGAGATCTCATCTACGCATAGACCTAGCTCATGATGCCACTGTTGGGGAACGTTGCATGGGAAACAAAATTTTTCCTACGCACATACAAGATCTATCCATGGTGATGAGCATCTACGAGAGGGAGAGTGGATCTACGCAAAAACTTATGCATTTTCTATATCATTTGCTTCTTAACATGTCAATTTGTGCAATCATATGCACATTGAAGCAAATCCATAGTTATGTATTGGGTTTAAACTCACAGTTATATATTGGGTTTAAATTGGTTTGGGTGGAAAAAAATAGTGGGTTCAGTTTTGGTTGGGCTAAAAATAACATTAAACGAGATGGTTCAAGTATGGTTTCGAGAGATACAGGTACAAGTGTGGTCCAAGTATGGTTCAAGTATGAAACCATTCTCAGATTTAGCCGGGACTAAGAGCATCTCCAACAGACGCACTATATAGGCGCCGCGCTGAAAAATTAGTGCTTTTTGCGCACGCGCTACCGCTCCGGGCGCTCCAGCAGAGGCGCAAAAACCGCGCGCGCGGCATAACTAGTTCAGCGCGCGGGCGGAAACGCCATCGCGCGCCGTTTATTTGCTGCGCCCGCTGCCGCGCGCTGAACACTCGAGCGCCCGCTCGCAACTCCACCTACCCCATCCAGCCGCTGGCGCCGCCGCCGCCCGCGCCACCCCATTTCTTCCGGCGACCGTTCCGGCGCTTCCCCGGCCTATCCCCGCGCCGCCGCTGCTTCCTCTGTCTCCCTCTAGTCACCGCCGCCCCTCGCGCGCGGCAGTCCTCCGACGAACAGCGCCCGGCCGCCCACTGCCGCTCGGCGTCCGCAAGGTGTTCGACAAAACGCCCGCAAGGTATGTATTGCTTCAACTTCACATTTTTTATATGAATTTGATGCATGTTGTTTGTAGTTTAATAGCCTAGTTTAAATTGAACATTGTAGATGAGTTCGTCATATGATTCTTCCGAAGAAGAATTTGATATGGAAGAGGAGGAGGATCTTGCAATGATCCTAGCTATGCACATCAATAAAAAACCGAAGCACGGTGGTTCGGTTATGGGTCGGCAGAAAATTTGGAGGGATAGGATCGATGCCCACAACAGATTGATGAGGCAGTATTTTGTGGAGAATCCCACATACCCCAAGTCGTACTTTCGTCGCCGGTTTAGGATGAGCACCGAGTTGTTCAGGCGCATTGCAGAGAAACTAGCGAGCCATGACCGGTTTTTTCAGCAAAGGAGGAATGCCGCCGGAGAGCTCGGGCATAGCACCTTTCAGAAGGTGACAGCCGCTTTGTGTATGTTGGCATACGGTATCCCCGCTGATCTAGTTGATGATCACTTGGCCATGGGTGAGAGTCAAGCCATCATGTGTGTCAAGAGCTTCGCAGTCGGAATTGTGCAAGTGTTTGGCCAGGAGTATTTGAGATCTCCCAATGCTGAAGACGCCGCAAGGCTATTGGAGATGAACAAAGCTCGCGGCTTCCCAGGTATGCTTGGCTCAATAGATTGCATGCATTGGAGTTGGAAGAATTGTCCTAGGGCATGGCATGGGCAATTCCACGGCCAAAAAAAGGGTTCCACTATAATCCTTGAAGCGGTGGCCGATCAAGAGACTTGGATTTGGCATGCTTTTTTTGGAATGCCTGGATCTTTGAATGACATCAACGTTGTCAACCGGTCACCACTGATGAATAAGATTGCAAATGGTGAACTGCCACCGGTGCAGTTTGTAGCAAATGGCCGTACGTACAACTATGGCTACTATCTTGCGGATGGCATCTACCTAAAGTGGCAAACATTTGTGAAGCCGTTGAAAAAACCGGAAGGTAAGAAAAATCTTGATTTCCACAATGCTCAGGCGACGGCTAGAAAAGATGTGGAGAGAGCTTTTGGGATTTTGCAAGCCCAATTTGCTATTGTGAGAGGACCGGCTAGATTTTGGGATCAAAAGATTCTTTGGTACATCATGCACGCTTGTGTGATCATGCACAATATGATCATCGAGAATGAGCGTGGCCAAGATGTAGACTACTCTCACTATGAGCTGTTGGTACATCCCGTGCGAGTGCGGCGGAGGGCTGAAAGGGTGGCCCGTTTTGTTGCCTCCTATCATGCCATTCGAAACGCATAATGATCTTCAGAAGGATCTCATTGAGGAGTGGTGGGCATGGAATGGCCGCCAAAGAGCATCATGATTTGTGCGTTTGATGTTGTATTGTTGAACTATTTGTTGTATTGAAAGATAAACTATTTGTTTGAGTTGTAATAACGAAATTGAACTATTTATTGTTGATTTATTTTGTTTGTGTTTGATCTTCTTGCTTGTGTTTGGAGCGCATATGTTGTTTGTGCGAGAGCGCGCGCGCTGCATTTTAGCGCGCCTGCTGGAGCTACGCGCGCGCGCTAAAGTTTACAGCGGCCGCTGGAGCCAGCGCTCCCCGCCGCGCCAAAACAGGCGATCGGCGCGCTGCAAACGCTTTTTTAGCGCGCCGCGCGTTGGGCGGCTGTTGGAGATGCTCTAAAGCTTATGATGTCAAGTTTTAGTAATGGAAAATTTTACATCAAAGTTAAAAAAAACTATTGCTAAGAAAATTGAGATCAAACTTTTTCTGGATTTTATCTTAGTTCCCACTATACAACTCGTGAGAGATGAAAATTGGAAGAGGAGAAAGTAAAACTCAGTGCTCCCTTCGGTCCTTTGTACTCTGCGTATAAGATTTATCTCAATTCATACTTTGTAAAATTTGACCAACTTTATAGTTATAGAAACAAAAAAACAACATTCATTCACAATACAAAATCAACATCATTAGATGCATCATTTTTTTTATTGTATAGCTTTAGTATTGTAGGTGGTGATATTTCCAATATAAATATAATAATTTTATAAAGTTTACATTCAAACAATCTTTATATGTGAAATAAAAAGGACCAAAGGGAGTACAAACTGAAGTGGAAGGCCCTCGTCTTGGTGTTGTTGGATGGGATGCTGATCATTACAGGTATAGCGAGAGCAGTGCCGGATGTCGATGGACGGCGACGTCGATGGTCGACGGGAACACACGCCTCACGGCTCGCCGAAAGTACTCGTCCCTTGCAGCTAAGATCATTGGTGTCTCATGGGAAGCGTGGCCATTTTAAAGCTGCGGCGGCGTCCTCGAACGAAGGTCTTGGAGAGAACAGAGGAGGATTAGTCGTACAGGAGATGGAAAAGCAGCAAAGTCGAACTGTTGAAGAGAAAATCACAGGATCCAATACGCTTTTTTAAGGTAATGTATTTTCGGCCACGCTTCATTCAGGAAAGATGGATGATCGTAACGTCCCATGAAGGAGTAAAAATACTCCATGCATTCCTTTATGCAAGTTGTATTATTGTCGGCATTGTGACCAAGACACATAATTATAGACAATCTAGGATAAAATTGCCCTTGGCTAATTATTTGATTATCGGCAAGTAAATCATTCAGGCTAGGAAAGAAAGAGATATACACAATCGAGATAGAGATACTTCCCTTTTTTGATACTAGTAAACTTGCACGTGCAACGCACGTCTCAACTAATGCACTTGTCATAGATACATTCACTTTCAATGAAATACACCTTGCCTGCATGTCTCATACTACCATATGCTTATAGTTCGCGCTGCTAGTGTAAAAAAATGACAACAAAAAACAAAACATTCATTGGATGACATGGTACCATGCTTCCCAAGCTAATAATTAGGTTTTGAAGTTGTTGAATGTGAATTTTTTCATTACTTTGGTTGACCACAAACTAAACAAATGGAGGATTATATGTGTGAACCTCATGTATTTTGGGGACAATATAGCAAATTGCAAGTTATACCTTTTCTTCCCAAGATAATTTACAAAAATATGCTTAACAAGGCAGCATCAATGTTGGATTTCGCAATATCAGATGCGAAGAATGCACTCCTACATTTTCAAGGCAATAATCTTTCCAACCAAACGGCATGCACGCTGGTTGGCTCCTTTTACCACTGAAGATGAATTCAACCAGATCATCTTGTAGACCACCCATCACTTTGTTTTGCCTACAATTCGAGTATGTAAAAGTACAACACCATTTAGCATAATGAGCATGCACAGAACAGAAATAACATACAAGTTGAGAGTTGTACATTTCAAACTGAAAATGATCGTTTATCTATTTTCTGTACAGATTCCTTTATAGTTTATTTTTCTTGGACAATAAAAGCAAGTAGGAAGAAATGTTATGGTGGACTATTTTCTCTTTCGCTTTTCTTGTGGACTGCAGGAGTGATTAAAATGATTTCTTTTGTTTTAACCACAAAAATGTTAGTTGAGCACACAAGCAATAATATTTTTATTTAGTTTATAAATCATGATTGTGTTTTCTTTGGGCAAAAAGATTAGCAAGTATTGGTCGAGCCACCATATGCATTTCATTTCTATGTTTTCATGTCCGCGAATGATACAAGCAAAAAAATCGCATTAATTGATTGCAAGTCTTCCCCGATTCAAGTTGAATGAGCTTCATAAGTCAAGCACCTGTACACCAACAAAGCATTTACCTTTTTTTTGGTCTACAATCGATAAATGTGTTGCATGACTGCATAAAGGGAATGTAGAGGCCGTGCATACAAAACATTGTCTTCTTAATTCTTCTTTGGTGTCCATCCTGCAAAAAAAACTTACTTATTATAGTAGAAGGAAACAAATAAATAATTAGAGTAAATTTGCCAGCAGCAAGAATCATTCATAGCTAACCCAGGCAATCCACATGAACAAACATAGAGAACAAGAGCGAAAGTTCCTTGACTGAAACATCAGAAACTCCAGAACAACATTCACAATTTTCTTCTGCAAACAGCATGCTGCCATCACTGGTTACTTAGTGGGCTTGTAAGGACAATTGAACTTCTTATAATTTGGTACAGTAAGTTAAAATGATGCCTTCTATCTTTTGATTTTTACTAATTGTACAGGAAAAAAGATAACATCTCTGAATTACCTTGCTAGACGGTAGACTCCATATCAGATAATCATCTTAAGACGGTTGAGACTTTCCTGAGCAGTGACTTATGAACATTCAACATCAAATAAGGAAGCGGTTATTTAGATCCACTCCCAAGACAAGCTTTGAAATGGATTATGGTGTACATATCAAGCCATAGCATGCTTTTAGTGATATAAAAAACAATACACTTATGCTTCACGTGAAGAAGCCTATCTAGTGGTGATATTCATAATAGATGTCACCACATAGCCTAGCTCACATATTCAAATGCCGCAAGATGGGGAAAATACTGGATTTGTGGTATTGAATTCGAAATTTCAATCTTTTTTATACAATTTCTTTTTCTGAGAGATCCTTTTTGGTACTCAACAGTCCTTGACTTTTCTTAAATATTTTGTTCACGCCCTATCATCCATTGCTCCATAAATCAGGCTAAGCACAGTTACAGTTTCAGAAATTATCCAAACCCTATAATCAAGAAATTAATCAAACACTTCACTTACCAACATTGCTCAATAAATCACGATAAGCACAATATTTAAATAGAAATGTATTATGCCTAAACCATAGTACACATCCTGTAAGATCTAACTACAGAAAACAACACCAAAATAATATGTAGTTATCACAGGATATCATAATCACATGCAATTGAGTCTTTAATGACACATCGAACCAGGTATACACATCCTTACAAATTTTCAGTCCTAATATCATTTACATTCATGATAAATTATGAAATAATCTAAGACCTTGGTTCCTGAGGAAACGACATTAAAATCAGTTTAGAAGTATCTATCAGATTTGCACCAAGTGGCTGACTGTATATAACCAAATTCTCGATTCCATACAAAAAATAAACTACATGACCATAAAAAGAAATCCTAATAGAATTCCATGATAACAGTTGCACTCAACAAGCTAATAACATTGCCGAACAACAAGCCAACACCGCGTACACGACCAAAATGCAACACCAATATGGACTAATCGCCAGGAATTAAAGGAAGCTTACAAGTTACAAATCTCCTAAGCTTACCACTATGACCTTACAAAACTCCATGATCATAGGTCACCACCACCCCTGGCTCCCATCCGACATGCAATACTCCGGCTCAGCCCCGAGGTGAGTTTTCTCCACCTGCTCTGTACTTGCAATTTTTTGAACACTAAAATTTGCCTTGCAAATTTCATGTCATCTCACAGAAAGAATACAAGAACTTGCCACCTGCCACTTGCATCGCAAACTTCTTGCTGACATGGAAAACTTACAGGCATCAGCTACAACAAGAGTATCCAAGAAGTAGGTGGAGCAATCTAACACCAACTACAGAAACAGAGCAAACAGCAGTGCGGGTAACCACCTCGCCTTCAGAACCATACTTTTGTTTGACTGGAATGACATGTGAACAATGCCTAAATTCAGAAAAGAGAACTTCTAATTTTGCACCAATTTCATTGATAAGAAAACCTGGTACAAAGCTTTAGAACCTCATCATGCCAGTACAACAAATACCTCACAATTCACATCCATCAGAGCTTAAACCAAATTATTAAACGAGGAAGGAACTAATCGATGACTAATCTGCTCACCCTCCTGCAAGAAGTCAAAAAGCAAGTAGTTAAAACTTGTTGATTCTTCTGCAATCGAATTTATATGGAGTACCTACGTTACGCGGATACTTCAGAAAGCGCGCGTATCCAGCCGGATACTGCCCCGATACTCGGATACTGCCCCGATACAGCCCGATACGTATCCCGTAAGTATCCCTCGATTTTTTGATTTAAAGAAAATAAAATAATGTTTGATACTCCTGGGATACTGCTGCGATACGTTTTGGATACCTGAAACCGCTCGTTGGACGTGAAATCCCCTCAATAGTAAAGGCGCACCTTTTGAAGATTCCCAATATGGGCGTGAGTTCATGTCAAAACATGACTATCAATATTCTTGTTCAATTGAAATGTGAGCAAGAGAGAGTCGGTGCACTAATTGGAGCAGCAAACCTAGGGAAATCCCACTGCCAATTAATGGAAGTGGACCAAGTGCAAGAAAAGAAAGGGGGTAATCCTACTGAGGCATGCTTTGACCTAGAAGCTCCTTATTTTTTTTCATATTTTTAATAATTAATATATGTAATATATACATATAAACGTATCCCCGTATCCTATTGAAGCTCCTTGATTTGGCCGGTGCAGGCAGGGCGCAAGGCGGCGCAGCCGCGCAGCGGCGTTGCCGGTGGCCGAGTGCAGGCAGCCCGCCCTACCTCAACTTTTGTCCGTCCTCCGCCACTGCCCGTATCCATGTTTTTAGAAAATTGGCGTATCGGGCGTATCCCCGTATCACGTATCCGATACGTATCCAAGTATCCATGCAACGTAGTGGAGTACTCTTCACTCCCCAAAAAACTCGAGGTCTTTAATTCTAGGAATAGGAATCAATATCAGCCATCTAAGAGTTAAACTTGCATGTTTCTTTGTTGAGCCTGTTTGCCCAATAACAAGTAAGACATGGCTGAAAGAATCTGTTGATTGTAGCCTCTTCTCACATATCGATTTTGTTGTAGCAAGGAAGATACGGATTTCATTCCAAGGGAGTCTTTAATGGGAGGCCGATGGTGAAGGTCACATGCAGCATCTGATCTTGTTGACTCTCCTACAGGGCCAGCGTTGGCCAAAGGATTATTAGGGCAGGGTGGTGTCGGGGCCAGGGTTCGGCCTCGTCCTGGACTCCTGGGCAGAGAGATGATGGTCGTGGCACTCGTGCCGTCGGTGCAGAGTAGTGGCGGCTTGCATCCTACACGCATAAAAACAATAGGAAAATGGGGCGCATCAGCCGGCCGGACACATACTTGAACATTATCTGTTGGATAGACTGTCTTCGCCTGATTCAAGCAGAAATGTGGAAGAAAGACACGAAGGTTCATATAAAATCATATGATAGCAATGGCGCTGGCGCCCACAAGATGGGAAAATAATTTCATGCATAGTAGACACTTCTTAGTACTTACAGTACATTAACTGAAGATACCGGATGCCAACACTTAGTGCATAAAGGTCATTAGGGATTGTTTTATCTCAAGAATGGACTGGAAATACAAAATAAAGACAACTTCCCAGAAATGGGGAGTGAGGCAGCGTTGTCGGTGTCAGGGTAGGGCTGTCCGCCGGTGGCCTTCAGGCATTGCAGGCTACAAAATTATGTTGAGGCATGATCCAGTATTGCCGCATGCAAATTTCACACAAGAATAATGAACCGTGCTAAAGAACCATGCCAATGAATCGTCGAAGGCTGCAACCAGAACAACATGGTCATTGGATTTACAGAAGGGGTTGAGTTCATACTGTTTTGTAGAGTTGAGTGCCTATCTCCATATATCTAAGACACATAAGAAGTATTTCAGTTTGAAGCAGAAAGCCAATAACTTCAGAATCGTCAACGTGCATATATAAAAAACAAAGCAAAGGAAATATTCTTATGATTTGAAAAGTTGACGTCCTATAAAAGAAATAATAGAAGTTCTAACAAATCATTGGTTTGGTTCAAACATCAAGACACGTAACGGTGGCACTGATTTGCCATGGACGGTGGTATTGACTATTGGGAGGTATAGTATAGCAGCAGATGAATTTAGAGCCTAATGTGTACATTAGGCTCTAATTGATCTAGGCACAAGATTTCACAACAGTGGTTATATGGGGAGTAAAAAACATTTAGGCTAGATTTGGAGCTATCTATGTATGTCCAAATTTAGATCTAGCAACCGAAATATAAAGATACACAGGCACACAGGTTACTATCAATAAATAATTATGTCTATATCGAGTTTCTTGAAAAAAAAAAGGAATACATCAATTGAGTTCTCGACAAGAACTTTCCCAAGAAATTTTGATCCTAGCATTTGGCAATTTGTTCCAGAGAGGAAATCTTGATGCTGCCACACATGTGAACTGAGCACAATTATTCTCTGATTTTATTCAGCAACAACTCTCTCTGGACTTCTTTACAGCTGAAATATGTAGAGTCAACAAATCAAAAGAGCAACTGCAGTGTGAACGAAAAGAAGGGAGAAATGAATTGTAGCTCACCTGGCATGTGCAAAAACTAATTCAGTCAAGTCACAACGTAAATCAGCCAGTCTCACAGTCTCTAATCTCAACATCTAGCACACATCAGTAACATGTAGCAGTACTGAGCAAACAGCAGCAGCAGCCCAAAGCAGCAATATTTCTCTCTGAATGAATCCTTGTTACTTCCACTCTTAAGCCATAGCCTGCACTTCAACAGCAGTAGCAAAGCAGTCAACAGCACGGCAATTTCTTCCTCTCTTTATCTCTCTTCTCCAAACCGAGAGCAAGCAACAACCATCCATGCCTTGCATGATGCCCACCCATCTCCATCGCTTGTGCCCTCCTACATCACTAGTAAGCCTGCACGTGAAAATTCACGTGCATTGAAAAGATAGTCATGTAGTTGCAGTCAAAAATATTTCAAACGAACTTATACTATGATTAAGTTTAAGGAAAACTATAATATGAAAAATGTATGTTGTTAATGTACCTAAGCATGTTTCTCTACAAAGTCAAGGATGGTCATTCTCATTGTTCCTAGGCTGCTGCTGGCCGTTCATCAAAATTATGAATGCAAAATATACACATGTTTAATAAAATTTTGTCCTTTTAAATCTCATTGATGAAAAAACGTATTAGAAACCACAACACTCCTTTGCTTAAATCAATGCATCCAAAAGCATGAATATGCCAGCAGAAAAAAAAACACATTGTCATATACTTGATCTCATATGAAGTAACCTAAGTACAAAATGACTATGATCTTAAATGACTTGTACATCAGGAGAAGGCAAAGATATATGCCATGTCCAATTGTCCAGAAGCATGAACAAGCTCATTGGGGGGGTGGGGGGGGGGGGGGGGGGGTGGGGGGGGGGGGGGAAGACAGATACAACATGCTAACATTACTATTGTGAAATTGGTTCACAGTTTCCTCATGAAGCATATGGTTGGCCTATCAGGACCTATCATCTAGATTTGTGTTGCTTACCGGTATTGCCCCGGGAAATATTTGGTGAGCCTTGGTATGTTGAATTTGTCCCAATTCTAAATGAAAATAAAGGGTATGCATCTCCAATACTCTGCGCACATGTGATCTATCTTGTACCTCATTTGCACGGAAGTTCAGCGCCCAACTCCATAGTACGAATCCCCCCAAAAAAAACTCCATAGTACAAAGGCACAGAGGAATTAGTTCAGTTTGTAGCACCAACCCATCAACTTAAGAATCGTCAAACTGCATATCTAAGGAAATATTATTATGATTTTAAAAACTGGTATTATATAAAGGAAACAATAGAAGTCGTACCAAATATTTGGTTCGGTTCAAAAGTCAGCAAACACATAATAGTGGCGCTGATTTGCCATGAACCATGGTGTTGAGAGAGGTATCATTCATCTTAATTTTACCTTTTCCTTTTCTAGAATGAAATAATCGGTCTGGACATTTTTTTACCTACTTTGATTAAGGAAGCAACTCTCTATATCATATACTCAAAGGTGTACCTGTAATATATTGGAAATTAAACCCTAAATAATGCATAAATATGATATAGAAGGCATGTATGACCTATTAGAAGAGAAAGTTCGGCAGGTCTGTGCAAGACAGCACATCACTTTTACATGCGACGAAACAATAAACACCACTAAAATAAACAGCGAATCATAATAACATGGAGTGGCATTTTTCTTCTTAGGTGGCAAACAAAATACCAAGACTTAGTACTCTGTAACAGATTTCGTACTAAGAAGAAAATGCCAAGATTTAGTAATTTAGTAATCGTGTACGTTCAAATGCATGTATCATATACTGTCAAAAAAAAATATTGTATGTGTAAAATAAAAAATGCCCATATTCAATTTTCAAGCTAATAATATTGTGTACAGATCATAATAAAACAAGTATATCCTATGTGAAACTGTTGCTGCACAACGAAACATCAAAGCAAAAGACATGTTTTCATTTATCATCTATGTTTGGACACACCATGTTTAATACATGCTGCAAAAATATATTTCAAGGCAAGAAATTCAAATTTTGTGTGTATATACAGCTTGATCGATATTGCGAAATCACCTAGATCTTCACTTGATTCCATGTAACCAACAGCTACAAGAAAATAGTCACATTGTCTTCCGAAAGCATGTGAAATAAATCTAGTTCTATGAAGAAAACAGGTACCAATAATAAACTACATAGGTGCAAGTTATCAGTCGAGACACAACACAAATCGATTTTTCTTTTGCTAGTAGCAACATGGATCAAAGCTAAGAAGACCGCAAAGATCAAGCGTATGTATGCGTAGAGGCTATGTATCGAAGGACCTCACTGTGACTCAAAAAGTCACCAGATTGTATATCGCCTTTTCAATATTTGCAACCGAAAGTGTAGTGCATTTCTCAAATGCAGCTCCCATATGCTTCTGTACAAAGGACAAGTAAGAATTCTGATCCCGGTCAATATTTGAAAACAAAGGTCGTACATCAGAGAATGATAATAAAGTTCCAAGCATGCCATATAGCATGAGAAAAAAAGAAGATAGCGTGCTGCTTCACCTGATATTCCAGTTATATGTTTTTTCTCCCCATGATGTTATATCCAAAGTGTGTTCCTGAGCCGCAAAATAGTAACCCCCTGTTATCATGTGTTGCAAACACATAAAAGTTCCATCCATGTATAACTCCGAGCAAAAGCAGTCTATATCACAGGTAATGACATGTTTGAACAAAGCTCTAGCAAGCACCGCATGCACAAGAACACACTAAGCCGGTGAGACAACATAATGAAATCAACTTACCCATTAAATTGATAGAGTAGGTCATTCGCACTGTATAGTCTTACCGAATCAACTTGGTGCGGTGCTTTGATCTCCAGCTCTTGATAAGCACCAAGAGCGCCTTGCCGACGCGGGCTACGGGGCTGGGCTCCTTGGTGGTGTAGTAGCGGTAGGACGGACTGCCAATGAGGAAGACGGCGAGGGAGACGACGATGACGATGCAGGGGATGCCGAAGCCGAGGCCCCAGCCAACGCTGTCCTGGACGTAGCTAGAGACCATGGTGATGACGACGGTGCCGGCGCACATGTCGAAGTACCACCAGTTGAAGAAGGAGCTCCGCGCCACGTTCTCCTTGGGGTCCTTCTCGTCGAACTGGTCCGCCGCGAACGCCTGCGCGCACGGCTTGTGTGTGCCCTCACCCAGCGCCACCAGGTAGAGCGCGACGTAGAAGACGGCCACGTGCCCGCCGGACCGGAAGATGTGGAACGACGACGACAGCGACAGCGACAGTGACAGCGTGCCCGTGCTCTGGATTGAACAGAACGAAAGAGTCAGTCAGAGTTGGAGATCAATCGTATCCAACGATTTGTTCAGGCTAACTACTTGTCATGGACTCTTGTGGGTGGATTGGAATCGCGACTGACTGACCACGACGAAGAGGACGGAGGCGAGGACGATGGCCCTGTACCGGCCGAGCCAGGCGTCGGCGACGCAGGCCACCGGCAGCGGCAGCATCTGGGAGACGACCTTCCAAGCGTCGATGGACGCCGCCGCGCGCGCCATCGGCTGCTTCCACGCGTCGATGGTCTTGGCGTTGGATCTGTGTGAGCCACGCATAACCGCGTCCACCGTGGCGGTCGCGCCGTCGCCGGACGGCGGGGACGCGCCGGTCGGGGCAACAGCTACAGAGCCACGCATAACCGCGTCCACAGCGGAGCTCGCGCCGTCGCCGGACGGTGGGGATGCGCCGGTCGGGGCAACAACTACAGCGAACCAGGTCGGCCGGCCGCAGGGGTGAATTCGGCATGGCGTCTCCGCTCACCTGAACCGGGACGAAGCAGCCGCGCATCAGCAGGAGAGCGGAGGAGGAAACTTAATCAGGTCGGCGTGCGTGCGGCAGGAGAGGAGGAGATGCAGGCGGCGGCGGTTCGCACTCGCGTTTGATTAGGAGGACGACGAAGGGGCGCACTAAGGATCGATGGATTAGTGGGGCTGCGGGCAGTTTGATTTTTTTTAGGCAAGTGCGGGCAGTTTGATGAGAACGAAGGGGCAGGACCGGGCGAGAGATCGTGCGGACGTGCAGTTTTTTTTAACGGCGGGGCAGGGTTAGCTATCGATGGATTGTTAGTGACTTAATGCATGGTTTGTAGCGTTAAAAAACCGAAGGATTAAGGGCCATTAGATCTTGTTGATGGATGGACCTGATTGTTTGGATCTCCGCCTCTCGTGTTTTTATAGGGGTAGTAGATACATGCAATTGGGGAAGTGACATTTTTCTTTTTCTACCGGGCTATAAACAGAATTACAAGGAACTAGAATAAAATGCATCTTATATTGTGGAATTTTATAAAAAAAGTACACCTTATATAAAGGAACGGAAGAAGTATGTCCCAACAAATACATGAAAGACCACTAGTGGAGAAATGGCTAGCCACAATTCTTGTTGGTGGCAAGTCATTTCCCATCAACACCAGCACTATTTTTTCAAATAGTGCTCGTGTGGGCATATTTGGTATGACACTGATAATACCTTAGTGCTAGTGTTGATTTTTTTTTGTCACGTCATAGTTAATTGCTGAGTTTTTTTTCCTATTTGATGCAGATTGTTATGATGTAACTCATTAGCCATTTTCACCTTCCTCCCCTCTCTCTCGACCTGTGCCGTCGCCGCCACCTCCCGACGACGCCGCTCATCGTCACCTACCAGCGCCGCCGCCGCCACCTTCGTGTGAGCAGGTGAGATCTACCCCTCCCCTCGCGCATCTTCTTCCCCTCCCCTAGCTTCTCCCTCCCGTGGCGGATCGGAGCCAGAAAAATAATGATGCTTGGATGAATATATGTTTGTTTGGTAGGAGTAGATGATTTGCTTGATAGATGAATGTATGTTTGTTTGGTAGGAGTAAAGATGATTTGCTTGATAGATGAATGGATGGTCCTAGTTTTTGATAGATGGAATGGATGAATTTTAGTTGTGAATGCTCAATGCTAGTGTGTAGAATCCGATTAGTGTAGAATCTGATTAAGCATTGTAGTACCAGATTATGTTTAGTAGAGATTGATTTATTAGTATAGAATCCAATTATACTTAGTGTTGATTTAGTAGTCTAGAATCCGATTATACTTAGTATTCAATATTTTTTGTTTAGAATGGCCCAACAGGGTTGGATCTTGTCCTGCCCCTCCCATCGCATCTCCTTTCTCTCCACTCGCACCTCCTCCGTCCGCGGACGCCACACGAAATCTGACGTGGGATTCATTTTTAAGGCCTCGTTAGATTTGCAGGATTTGCATATGATTTTTTGCAGGATCTAGATCCTCTAGAATCCATTGCTCATTTTCATAGGGAAAAAGAATGAGGTTGGAGTTGATTTGTGTAGTTTCACTGGATAGGGCATCCTATTCCTCTAGTTTTCTTGTTCCTACACTTCCCTAATGTCGTAAATCGAACGAGGCCTTAGTTGATTTGTGTAGGACTTAAGTAGTGTTGAATCAACATTTTTGGTGATGTAGAATCCATAGTTAGTTCCATGGATTGCTTTGTGTATAAATTTTTGGAGTGTCTAGAATATTAGGTATTTAAGTTCAACTTTGAAGTGTCTAGAATATTAAGTATTCAAGTTCGGCTTTGGTAATGTAGTCTGGAACTCCTATAAATTAGATTGGCTGTGTAGAATTTGTTTATTTGTGTATAGAATTACTAGTGTAGAATTATATGTTAGTGCTAGGTAATTTGACTTGATGAATAATTTTCTTGTGTACATAATTTGCATCAGGTCATGGACAATTCTGGAGGCAACAAGGAGGTGTCCGATGTGGACATGTTCAACAAATATTGCGTAGAGACTCAATAGTATATCATCAAAAGGCTGTAGTAGGAGAATGCCTCGCTGAAAGCGGAGAGGGATGAGCTGCTCAACGATAGCACGGATGTCGTAAGGAAGACTAATCATGGGAGGGGCGAGAGGGATAACCTGATCGAGGAGAGGGATAAGCTGAAGCAGGAGAGAAAACTCCTCGGGGGAGAGAGGAATGAGGCAATGAGCTCAAGATGGACATAACTCATTTCAGAAAAGATGGAGAGAGAGCAACAGAAAGAAGATTCACCGGCTGAGCCTAATCCTTGATGAAGAGTAGTTCTTTAACTAGCTAGTCCATCTTTAGTCCATGAGTAACTTTTGTGAAGTTTAACTTGTTAAGTTGATGAGTATCTTGTGTATCTATTGAATTATGTAGTTTTTTTAACTAGCTAGCAACTTTTCTGAAGTAGAAATATTTTTTTATTAGAATTTTTTTGCTGGTGTATTCCAATAATGCATGACAGTGGTAAGATAAACTTACTGCACGACAGTGGCACGCCATCAGCACGTAAAATAAAATATTACTGACGTAGCCTCCAACACCATCACTATTTCTTAACAATAGCGTCATAGTGGTTCTGTAGGGTGTCCACGCCAGCAAGCCCGTTTTTACCACGTCATAGCTAGATTTTTCTGCACTAGTGGACCCGACACAACACCCAATTGAAAAACAGCACAAACTCAGTATTACATGCATGTATCAATGGGAATTAAGGTGTACGTGCATGTATCAATTGGATTTTTTTTTTTTTGAGAATTGTATCAATTGGAATTAAGGTTGCTTTGTTCAGTTGGGTCGTCCGGTCAGATGTCTAATTATTCTGGCCCATGCAGCCCAATGGAGCTGGTCGATGTCTAATTATTCTGGCCCATCGTGAGTGCTTGGCGAAATGGAGCGTACATCAGGGAACTTTACCTTTTTTATTGTGCAGGGCCAATAAGAGAACGCCATTTGTCCGTGTGGGCCAACTCCTCCGATTAAGGCAAATTTGATTTCATACGAGAAGAGCGCGGGGGTGGTGCGGCGAGCATGGAGATGGAGGAGTCCGGCGACGTCGACGTGCAGCTCGCTGGAACACCGACGTGAACGGCGTGTCCCTCCGCGTGGCCGAGCAGGGCCTCGCCACCGTCCGGGCGATGCTCCTCCTCCACTGCTTCCCGGAGCATTGGCTGTAGTGGCGCCACCAGATGGCCGCGCTTGCCATTATCGGGGTCATTGTGCTCGCGGCTGTCAGAGCTACCTGCGGTACCGACAAAACTACAGAAGTACCGCCGGTAGCGCTAGCTGTGCACGGCCCCACGCTGCGGCGTACGACGTCCTGCCCGGGATGACGGTCCACACGCAGGTCACTCATTCGCAGAGGATATTGTGGAGCAATGGTGCTATGCGGGATGTCGTGGTGTAGTTTGCCGCCATCCATGCCGAGTTTGATGCAGCCACTGTCAACGTCCTAGCATGCATCGGTTGGAGTCATCTCCCGCATGGACGTAAGAACCATGCTGGCATGCTGCGGTGGTACATTGTTCTCCTTGTCGTCGAGGTTGAAAGGCTCATTCAACTAACTAGTCCCCTCGAATAACCATCTGCTCGAAACTCTTTGCTCGGCACAGTTCGATTCGATTTGTCATGTGAACTCTCATTCACAAAATTCAATTCACTTTAACTGAAAAACCAAGAAGAACGTATGCTCATGTGAAAAACAAGAAGGTATGCTCAAATTAAATCAGAAGACACAGGGGATGGCATGCAGAACCCGTCACCACACGCGCGAACATCTTCGTCACCGGTCGAGGGGAGGCGGAGGTGGTCGAGGAACAGGACAACGTTGGCAGCGGGATCGGCTGGGAGGCCGGACGACCGGAGTCGCCGAAGCCACAAAGGTCAGGGACGAGGGCGCGGCCCGCGCGGCCATCTTGTACAGCCAGAGCTCCGGGAAGCCGTGAAGGAGGAGTACCGCCCGGACAGAGGCGCAGCCCTGCTTGCCCACGTGGAGAACACGCCGTTCAGTCTGCGTTCCAAAACACCGCACGTCGCCAGACTCCTCCATCTCCATGCCCCCCGTGCTCTTCTCGTATCAAATAAATCTACCTTAATCGGAGGAGTTGGCCCACATAGACAAGTGGCGGTCTATTATTGGCCCTGCACAATATTTCCAGCAGGGAACCCTGCAGCTGAGCCGAACCGGATTGCATATAGTCCAACCCAAATACTTACGCAACTTTCCCAAAAAAACAAATATATACTGGAAGCTGGAACCTGGAACCAGGGGTTAGGGACTTCTTTTTGTAGCTTTTGATTTTCCTTTTTTTCTTACATGTGTGCAGATTTATTTTTAAATCTTAGCCATCAATCTTTTATGTTAACATAAAATTAACGGATATAAGAAGATGATGTATGGAGAACTGTGAAAGCCTACTCCCTAATAATAGGTAAAGATAAAGATGTATTGTAATTTGTTCTGTGATGTTTCGGGACTATTTGCATCACACTCAGTATTCTTTTTTAGGGGGCATTTCAATATTCGTATCATCTAGAGTATGTATCATGGGAAATGCATGGAGCTCTCGGGTGCCACACACCACTATATGAATATACTTCTTTTATTTCTAAATATAAGCTTTTTTTAGATATTTCAGTACGGACTACATATGAATGTACATAGACTTACTTTCGATTTTAGTTCAATCATTTTGTTCCATATGTAATCTATATTGGAATATCTAAAAAGGCTTATATTTAGGAACAATAGGAGTACTATTTAAAAATATTCCTAGAAATTCTAAAAAAATTGTGGAATTTTGGTGTATCAAACATGGGTTCCCATTCTACATATGCGTTAATTTTGCAAAGAATGGATGCCCATGGTATCCGTGACTAAGAAAATACGGTCTAACATAAAATTCACCAAAATAGTTTTTTTCTATACATAGGAATTGTTTTTGACTTTTCTACCGAGACTACCCTGGGCATCCATTCCTCACGAAACTAAATGTGGGAGTAGAATGGGCACCCATGTTTGATATCATAAAAATATTCCTAGAAACTCCAAAAAAAATTGTGGAATTTTGGTGTATCAAACATGGGTTCCCATTCTACATATGCGTTAATTTCGCGAGGAATGGATGCCCGTGGTATCCGTGACCAAGAAAATACGGTCTAACATAAAATTCACCAAAACAGTTTTTTTCTATATATAGGAATTTTTTTTTACTTTTCTACCGAGACTACCCTGGGCATCCATTCCTCACGAAACTAAACGTGGGAGTAGAATGGGCACCCATGTTCGATATCATAAAATTTCAGTATTTTTTGATATTTTTCTAATATACTATATTCATATAGGGGTGTGTGGCACCCGAGTGCAAAAAATCCTCATCCGTGGTATCATTATTTATACTCTTAATCTTGGCATATATATTTGGTTGCTTTCATGGATATCTCCGGCTCATATTCAAATACACTAAATTTCATTTGAGTTTGTGCACAATTCGTCGGTTTCCCACTTGCTATACTCTTCTCATACATTATTTATTGTCAAACTTATATACCAACTAGCCATTCATAGCAAGACAATTGTGATTTAAATTGTGCTTGTTGTTTCTCAAAAGAGAGGACGAGCATAATAAGCCGACTAATGAGTTACTTTTTAAGCTCATGAAACTTGGTTTATTTCAACCCAACGGTCTATCTAAAGCCCAAGTACATCGGCCTCAAGTAATCATGGGTTAATCTTAGTCTCTAGTCCTAGGCACACCCCTCCCTTGACTTATCGCCCATGCGCCACCCCTATCGTCCCTCTTGTCCTCATGGTCGTCTCCTCTGACCCCTCCTTCTATGTCCCTTCTTGCAATCTCGTCCCACCCTGCAACCACCCTCAACCCCATAACCACAATCACTATTGGGAACGGTAATGAGGCCTCATACCCATCAAACCCATGGGGATTTCATGTATTAGGGGGCGGTAGGGCTCGAATTCAAGCTGAGTCGAGCCTGCTCGGCTCGACTCGCTAGAGTTCGTTTCGTTAACGAACTAGCTCGACTCGACTCATTACTATAACGAGCTCAAATTCAAGATTGACTCGACTCATATAGCGCGTGAGCTAGATTGTTTAGCTTGTTAAGCTTGCTATAGAATTGACCATAAAACCTTATGAATGTGATAAAAAGTTATTATTTTGGTATGTAACATGTACATATTAAGCATGTAAGGTGTTCACAAACAATTGTAAGTAGCTCAACTTAAAATTGTCAGTACCATCAACATGTCAGCGAGTCAACTCAGTAACATGTACATGATCATAATAATCAGCAAGTCATTAACATGTATATGACCACAATAATCAGCAAGTTCTGTAACTACATGAACACAATTCAGCATACAATGGTTCATGACCACAATAGTGAGCGAGTTAGTAGCATGTACATGACTCGAGAGGTGGGTTTATGTGGAACTGCTTCCCTCACGAACTCACAATTTAGAAACAAACGAGACACGAGGGGAATCGACAGACTGGTCTGTCACTATTTCGCTAGGGATTGAAGGAGAGGAACCGTGGCGTCCATCTCGTTGCCGGCTGAGCCTAGTGTTTTGCAGATAGGCCCTATGTTGTGCATATGCGACTGGCCTGAGATGCAAGGTGGTGCTGGGTGGTTGATATTTATACCGAGCCTAACGAATTACACGAGCAATCATGAACTCGACTCGTTTAACTTGGTCTATAAACGATCTTAAATTAAAGCTCAGTTCCACTCGTTATTCTTCGAGTCGAGTCGATTCGAGCCGAGCGACGAGCTGCTCGTTTAGCTCGCGAGCTTTTTCTTCATCCCTAGGGTGCGGGGATGGGTGAAGACCTTTCCCATGGGGATATTTACCGAACTAATTTATTTCCCATAGAGTACAACAGGGATGGAGACGGTGTCCTATTCCTAGACCCGATGCCCATCAGGGACCCACTATTCAGATATGACGTGTACGAACATGTATGTCTATATATACACATTGTAGTCAACCCTAAAGCTTCACAACAAAATTCACCAAACAATAAAAGTCCCCCCCCCCCCTCGCCCCCCCCCCCCCCCCCCCCCCCCCCCCAACAAAAAACTTAACCATATCTCACGCCCTCACTTCAACAAAAGCATATGGTTCAAACTATTTAGTATCTCTATGATATATCATGTTGGAAGCATGCTCGTTATGCCTTCTTATGTGTTCAACAATGGTGTGTACGACAACTAGCATTTGTATTTATTTTATTCACAGGTTCCCTTGGGGCATTATCCCCATTGTCATGCCTAATCACCGTAGTCGTAGCCCATAGCAGAGGAGGAGAAGCAACAACCAAGCACGTCATGAGTACTGCATGTACAATAGATTTTCTGTACTAGTTTTGATTGTGTCATGCATGAGGGTTCATGAGTAGTACCATTTCTACATGACACAACTAAAACAAGTACGAGTACCTTTTTTGCCTGGAAGTAGAAATGGTATAACTAGAACTGCAGGACCTGCCACATATTAATTTTAGGAAAATAAGTGCTTGTAAAATAGCTTATGTTACAGCAAATAACTATCATAATTAAGCACTCATTGTTCCAGTGGGCAGTAGCTATTTCATATCACAAAACAAAATGACTGAATGATCAAGATTTTGACAATATTGCGACCATATCTTTCCTAGGATACTGAAAGTACAGTTTGATATGCCACACAGAACAGAGCAAGCATGCTGGATAACCAGCTTACAACTGACACTTAAGAAGATATTACCAAAGCTAAGACGAACTCTCGCATCAAATACCCAGAATGATAAGACCCAGAATGTGAACCAACAAGGCCCAAAGATAAAACTGAACTACCATGCCTCAATGACTTGACTTGCTTGAGATTCAAACTAGCGCATCACAACGTCATGCTCCACTTGCTCTTGCGTCATGCGCAACACCAGCCACCGCTGAGTGAAGCAAAGAGAATGAGTCAGTACTCAGTAGGATGAGAATTTCTTTGTGCAATGTAATGGATTTTCTTACGGAAAATTTAACATATACTAGTGGTGAATCAAACGCATCAATTAAGCCACACATAAAGGGTTAAAGTAAAGATACCTGGTGGATTGTTGAAGCTCGCGTACAAGAACACGCCGTGTTCTGCAGTTCCAAATCCGTACCCCGACAACTTTCTGCACCTCAACGACTGGAGATCAATTGTGAACTCACCAATATTTGTGGCCAAAATGATCATATTGGTGCCCTCCACATAACCAAGCGACCTTCCTCTTCTTTTGGTTATTCTTGAGAAGACCGAGCTGCATCTGCAGGGCCTGGAATTGTCAACCTGAAGAAGCATCATCTTAATGTCCAGTTCTCTGACTTGGATCCATGACACTGCTCCATGAGGACTCACCTCCATCGACCAAATGAGGCATAGCCCATGCTCGTCTAGGTGGAGGACGCCCAGCCCACCACCGTCGGACGAAATGACAAGAGGGTTGGACTTACACAACCCCGGCAGATCAACAACTGATGATAGGCAATGCGTACCCAAGTCGTACTTTAAAACACCATAATCAACACTGCCAGTCTGACGCTGACGGAGGTCGTCGTATTGAAAGAGGACGTAGAGGGCTTGTCCCACGAGGATGGCCCTTCCCGGCATCATGATGGCCCTTCCCGTGATCAGAACGGACGTAGAGGTCCACTCCCGGGTCTCGGATGAGTATACAAATGCCCACACGTGACTCTTAACTTGGTTATCCTCATACATCTCGTCGTCGTCGACCATGCAGATATCAACCACGAAAAACGGGCCCGAGTTGCAGGCAGTATGGTTGCAGCCATCCGCTGCACAGAGCACCGCGGCCGAGGAGCTTATGCATCTGTCGTCATCGTCTTTGAAGAAGTCACCATCACGAACCTTGATACGGCTCCCAGACACGGGATCCCAGACGAGTAGACGACCATCTCCCTTGCGTACTCTTTCTCCTCCTCATCTCCCTCGTCCGCCTCTTTCTCCTCCTCATCTCCCTCGCCCGCCTCATAGCCCTCTAGAAGCAGGACGCGGCCATGGCGGCAGTCCATCAGGAAACTGTCCCGCCGATCGGGATTGCGTGGGCAGAAGTTTTTGGTGGGGATGAATCCTGCGGATAGGCCCTCCCAGTTGTGCACGAAGCCCAGGATCGGGGGTGTTTTGTGCAAGTCGCGGTACCTGCTGCGGAAGTAGTTGCCGGAGAGAAGGCGGCACCCAAGCTTGCAGGCGAGGGAGGCACGGATGAGGTCGGCGGGTTCGTCTGGCGGAATGCGGAGGAGTATCTTCTCCACGACTTCTTCCATCTCCCACAGCTCCCGAGCAACCGGCGCCGCCATGGTCCGTGCTTGTGCTTGTGCTTGTGCTTGTGGACGATGAGCTTTTACGGCTTTCTGGTCCTCAGTTATCTCCCCTGCAGTTACGGCCACGGTGTACCTGCAACGTCCGATCCGTTCTTCATGGGAACGCGTACCGGCCGTCGAATCCTATCGACCCTCGATTGGGGTCGATGAACCCGCGTTCCCGGCTACTTTTCCGTAGCTTTACTCCATCTTTATTATACAGAGGTACGGTGCAGCGAGACGATACAGTTACTACCAAATAAATTCTGCCTCGCCACTGATCCGGCCAGCACGCGCGTACTCACGCATGCATGCGCTGAAGACTGAACGGCCACCTTGGGAACTCTCCATCTCCTCTCACTAGCATGCTTTCCCATTGCCAAACTCTTCGATTTCTCACTGGCTACGTACGTGTGCATGAAATCGTCCGTCAGCCACACGAGTCCATCGATGCAGCACATGCGTGTGATAGCTCCGCCGCATGTTTCAAAGAATGAACATACGTGTAGTTCTTACGAAACAAGCTTAACAAAGTAAAAATCATTGTAAGTGGGGTGGTTGTGCCTTAGTCCACCACAGAGCAAATTGCATGTTCAGTGGGACGAGAGTTCCCAACTTCTCATCTGGCAAAGCGGCTATGGTCATTTGGGCAATCTAGAAGCCATGTGACTCTAGTCTTTCAGAAAACAATACGAATTAATTTGGTCTTTAGTATGTTGCGTGGGTGTGTGTGTGTGTGTGTGTGCTTGTGTTGGTGTGTGTGTGTGGATGCATCTATCTATGTTGTAGTTGGTGTATATAAAAAGCACAAGTTAACACCCATTAGACTCAAATTCATTCTAACCCAGCGGTCACTAGTAGAAAACTGCCCATTTGTCCCGGTTCCAGAGGCCCATTAGCCCCGATTCTGGAACCGGGACTAAAGGGGCGGGACTAAAGCCCAAAACCTTTAGTCCCGGTTCGCTTACGAACCGGGACAGAAGGGGCTCCACGTGGCCGCTGCGGGGAGCCCAGGCAGGAGGACCTTTAGTCCCGGTTGGTCACACCAACCGGGACCAAAGGGCATCCACGCGTCAGCATCTGGCAGGAGCTGGGGTTTTTTTTTTGAAGGGGGGGGGGAGTGGGGGGGGGGGGGGGAGGGGGTTGGAGGGTTAATTTAGGGGTTTCATATTGTGTTAGCTAGCTAATAGAGAGAAGTGTCCTCTTTTTCTCCGTGCTTGGTCGACGCTAGCTACTATACATATAGAGAGAACTCGACGCTAGCTAATAAGAAAATGAAGGAAACCATTAATTACACAAGATCGTCATGCTGAACATATATAGAGAGAAGTGACATCTCTTTCTCCGTGCTTGGTCGAACAACAAGTTTTCGTATATCTATCCGACGCTACTACATATATACAATATAACATCTTTTACAATCCCTAACATCATCTACCTAAGATCCAATCACAAATCCACATGGTATTCTCCGTCTTTAGGTATGACGTGGTCAAGAAAGAATCCCGCCAATTCCTCTTGAATTGCTCGTATGCGATCATGTGGTAGGAGTTCATCCCGCATCTGCCAGATCTAATTTAAAGAAGGGGGTCAATACATGCATACATATGAATAAAACTCAACACAATTGATGGTAATATATAAAATAAAATTGTGAATATTATTTACATACTTCAAATTGTTTGTCAGAGAAGCCCCGCTCAGAGGTCGAGTGGCGAATGAACTCGCATACGTAGTATGCACATAAAACAGTCCCTTCTTTCTGGTACAAGCACTTTACGAGAATAGAGTTCAATCAAACTGATAAGCAAACATGGTAATGATATATTGATGAAAATTTGAATCAATTAGAGATGCGTGGAACTAGCTAGTACTACTTACTTTGGGGTGCGTAAATCGCAACTCTTTGTTTAGACCGGGAACCTTTCGGGTGAACTTCTTCCAAACCCTGCCAGGCAAAGAAAATGATTACTTGATATCAGGAAATTAACGAAAGTTGCATGCTGGTATGGTCCCGGTATTGACTGAACTTACTTCTTGAGCATTGCAGTCATGTCCGCATAATTCTCGGGATCTTTACGTCTCGAGTCTAAGACAGTTACTAATGCCCCGTCAAGCTTAATGGATAGCAGAATAAAGTGGTAACTGCGCACGCATATATAACTCATCAATTACATTACTTAACCTCGAGTAAGCGAAACCGAGTATACAGAGAAGACAGCAACACTCACTTGAAGTTGTAAGGAAAGAGTATTTCCCTTTTGTTTTGATGTATAAGGAACGACTTTAGCAAGTTCTCCTCGGTCTCTTTGATTTCATTTCGTACCGTCCATTCATTTACGACATCTGGGCTAATGAACCCAACGTCGAAGATTCCTGCTTTTTTGCATTCGACGATCTTCAATCTGCATAATATAGTGAGGATAATTATATATACATGCAATGAACGAGCTGAGCTAGAGACTTAACTATAGAAGTAATACTTACAGACAGTAGGAAGTCATGAGTTGTTTGTCAAGGGCCAGTTGATTGTATAACTGAAATAACTCCACAAATTCAATAGGCATCACGCTGAGTCCAATGAATTCGTGCTCTGGTTTCACTGCCACATACATGGTGTCTTTCCCAGACTCCCTGCAGGTTTTCATGTACCACTCATGCAATTTGTACATCATCGTTGTTAGAGGAGGATGATCAGGTTTGACGAGAGGCTTCCCGTGCACGTATTTATATTCTTCTGTTGTTACCTCAGCCGTTTCAAAAATTACATCATCCCCCAAGTAATCACCAGGATTGGTACCGGGCAGTAGCACCGGATGATTAGCGATGATATCGCTAGACACCTTGAGCGGGGGGCACGATTGCTTCTCCTGTTCGCCGAGCTGGGGAATTGTTTTCCCACTTCTTCGTTCTGCTAACCTTGCATCACTGGAAGTACTTCCTGACCGCCGCGCATCTTGATATGTCTTTTTAAGAATCCGTACATAGTTGGAATCCGGCGGAGGCGGTGGTGGTCGCTTCAGGGCATCGATAGTGCACTTCACTTTCACCGGATCTAGCTTCTCCTTCGGAGGTGGAGTTTTCTTTGCAAAATGGTCCCTCACTTGGGCACGACATATGTCCTCGTTTTCCTTCTCGGTCCTCTCATATGGTAACTTTTCCAGAGGCCTTAGAGATGGACCGTATCTGAATTGCCTCCCGCCTCTGCTTGTACTGCTACCCGCCGGAGCGGCGGCGGCTCTCTTCCGTCGTTGCTGACGAGGCGGAGAAGGAGGCGGAGTGCTCCGACGCGCCGGAGGAGCCGGAGCGGCGGCGTCTGTCTTCCGCCGTTGCCGACGAGGCGGAGGAGGAGGCGGACTGCTCCGACGCGCCGGAGTAGGCGAAGGAGGAGGCGGAGTGCCCTCACGTGTCGGAGGAGCCGGAGAAGGAGGCGGAGTGCCCTGATCACTCGCCGGAGGAGGAGGAGGAGGAGGAGGCGGAGTGCCCTGACTCGCCGGAGGAGGAGGAGGAGGCGGAGGCGTCCAGTTTGGAAGCTTGATGTACTCCTTCTGCCATAGACATGTACTCCTCAGAGCATGAACCAGCTGCTTCTCCCCTTCACCTGTAGAGTGGTCAAGCTCGAGCTCCTCAAATCCCTCCATTACTTCATCCACCGTCACAACAGCATAGCCATATGGAATCGGAAGGCGGTGAAAAGTTCCGTTGTGTTGAGGAGGTGCAACAGAGCCGACAGCCGCCTTGAAAGTGAGGTTCCGACATTTCGTCATAAGCTCGCAATGTTGAGCCTCCGTGATAGTATCCACGGGGTAGCTAGGAGCCGTGAAGTCAGGCTGAACGGGCTCCGTGGAAGCCACGCTGCTACTCCGCTGAGATGGCGGGGTAGCTTCTGGGGTAGCTTCGTGCCGCTGAGATGGTTGGCCGGCAGCTCGCTGGCTCTCAAGTTCCTCTAGCTTTTCTAGTCTTGCATTGAGCTTTTGCAGGTCGCTCAGCTCCGCTTTCCTCTTTCTCTCCCGGCTTTTGTAACCGCCTGCGTCGGGAAACCCTTCCACGGAACGGAGCCTAGTGTGCCTCGTGTTCGTCCAGGGTGCTCAGCATTCCCGAGGGCCTCAGCAGCTCGTCCTTCTCTCTGTCGGGAATGAACGTCCCTTCCTGTGCTGCGGTGATATACTTCTGAAGCTTCTTGACGGGTATTACAAGTTGCTCGTCCGTCCAACGACACTTCCCTGTTTCAGGGTCCAAAGTTCCCCCAACCCTGAAGAACCAAGTCCTTGAACGGTCTGGCCAGTTCAATGTCTCTGGTTCGACCCCTTTAGCAATCAGGTCATTCTCAGCTTTGTCCCACAACGGCCGGGCTTTGAGATAGCCACCTGACCCCGTGTGATGGTGATACTGCTTCTTTGCAGCATTATTCTTGTTTGTCTCTGACATTTTCTTACTCTTGTCTGATGTCTTGTAGGCCACAAATGCGGGCCAGTGATCTCTTATCTTCTCAAATCGGCCGATGAATTCTGGAGTCTTCCCTTTGTCAACAAACTTTGATTTCAACTCATTCTTCCACCTCCTGAATAGATCTGCCATCTTGTTAAGAGCACACGCCTTGACCAGTGGCTCTATAACTGGCTTATGCGGATCCTCCTCTGGCGGTAGGGTGAAATTTGCCTTCAGCGAGGTCCAAAGATCATCTTTCTGTCTATCGGTGACATAAGAAGGGTCGTCGTCCTTAGGCTTATTCCATTGCTTGATGCTGATCGGGATGTTGTCCCTAACAATAGCTCCGCACTGAGCAGAAAATGCGTCCTTGGTCCGCTTGGGTTCAATCGGTAGGCCATCGTCCGCGAGTGCTGTGATCGTGAACCTTTCATCCTTGCGCAACCTTCTCTTCGGGCCTCGCCTCGTTACCGAAGTTTGGCTCGATCCGGAGGGCTATAAAAGAAGAAAGAAGAGTTAATATATGTACATACCAAAACAATTAATGCATCAATTAGCTAGTCAGAACAGGCTTAATTAATATATATACCTCGCCGGACTTTGCAACAGCTCCCTCCTCCGCTCGGTCACCGGAGCCGTCATCATGGTCTCCTTCTTCCTCCGGCATTCGGTCACCAGAGCCATCATGATCATGTCCTTCCTCCTCCATTGTTCGATCACCGGAGCCGTCATCCTCTCCTTCCAGACCATCGGTGTCGTTGAGAAACGACAAGACATCACGTCCGGCGAGGATTATCTCCCCCAACAACTGTTCTTGTTCCAAGTCTCTTTGATCCATAGTTTCTGCAAATATTACAACATGGCAATTAATATACAAACATGAATGTCCGACGTCCGGACCGCCTCTCTCATGAATGTCCGACGTCCGGACCGCCTCTCTCATGAATGTCAAACAAGGGATTCTCTTCACCTTTAAGGGATTTAACAAAATGGCGCCATTCTGGATGTGCAGAAAATGGTCCATATTTTTCCTGATCTCATCTACCCTTCTATATGTCATGTTGTCTAGTGCCAAAGGATTCAAGAAAACCAAGGCTTCATCATTAGCCGGAAGTAACAGGCGCATAATGGTACGAAGCTCTCCAAAATTGTTTTGGAACGGAGTCCCGGATAGGATAATTAATTAGCTTTTTGGTACGAAGTTCAGCAAGAGCCTTCCGAATATCTCTATTTGGAAAGCCTTTGCTGAATTTCGTACCAAAAAGCGAATTATTCTATCCGGAACTCCGTTCCAAATCAACTTTGAAGAGATTCGTAGCATCATACGCCTGTTACTTCCGGCTAATGATGAAGCCATGGATTTCTTCAATACTTTGACAGACAACATGACATATAGAAGAATATATATATATAGATGAGATCAGAAAATAATTGGATCAACTTGTGCACATCCATAATGGGGGCATTCTTGATAAATCTATGTTACCGGAGTTATCGGGGAGGGGGTAGACGACAACGACGCTCACCCCTCATGTCCGACGTCCGACGTCCCCCCTCATGTCATGTCCGACGTCCCCCCTCATGTCGAAGTTATCGGGGAGGGGGTAGACGACAACGACGCTCACCCCTCATGTCCGACGTCCGACGTCCCCCCTCATGTCATGTCCGACGTCCCCCCTCATGTCGAAGTTATCGGGGAGGGGGTAGACGACAACGACGCTCACCCCTCATGTCATGTCCGACGTCCCCCCTCATGTCGAAGTTATCGGGGAGGGGGTAGACGACAACGACGCTCACCCCTCATGTCCGACGCCCGACATCCCCCCTCATGTCATGTCCGACGTCCCCCCTCACGTCGAAGTTATCGGGGAGGGGGTAGACGACAACGACGCTCACCCCTCATGTCCGACGTCCGACGTCCCCCCTCATGTCATGTCCGACGTCCCCCTTCATGTCATGTCCGACGTCCCCCCTCATGTCGAAGTTATCGGGGAGGGGGTAGACGACAACGACGCTCACCCCTCATGTCCGACGTCCGACGTCCCCCCTCATGTCATGTCCGACGTCCCCCCTCATGTCGAAGTTATCGGGGAGGGGGTAGACGACAACGACGCTCACCCCTCATGTAAGGTCCGACGTCCCCCCTCATGTCGAAGTTATCGGGGAGGGGGTAGACGACAACGACGCTCACCCCTCATGTCTGACGTCCGACGTCCCCCCTCATGTCATGTCGGACGGCCCCCCTCATGTCAAAGTTATCGGGGAGGGGGTAGACGACAACGACGCTCACCCCTCATGTCCGACGTCCGACGTCCCCCCTCATGTCATGTACGACGTCCCCCTCATTTTAACTAATTTCTATGAACAAAAAAAAATATTGTATGAACAAAAAAAATATTGACCAAGTTGTCATGAACAAAAAAAAATATTGACCAAATATTGACGCGAGGGCGACGACGGGGGCGACGGCGACGGCGACGGCGGGGGCGGCGGGCGGGGGCGGCGGGCGACGACGGGGGCGACAGTGACGGCGGGCGACGATGGGGGCGACGGTGACGGCGACGGCGGGGGCGGCGGGCGGCGGCGACGACGGGGGCGGCGGGCGACGGCGGGGGCGACGGGCGGGGGCGGCGGCGACGACGGGGGCGGCGGGCGGCGGGCGACGATGGGGGCGGCGAGCGGACGACGGGGGCGGCGGGCGACGATGGGGGCGGCGAGCGACGGCGATGACGGGGGCGGCGGGCGGCGGCGACGGCTGGGGCGACGGCGACGGCGGGGGCGGCGGGCGGCGTCTGGGCAGCCTGGCGGCGTCGATTTCGGCGGTGTCGTCGGGGGCGGGGGCGAGATGAGAACTAAAAATTCCTAAGTGCTACTTATATACCAAGAGAATTGGTCCCGGTTGGTGGCACCAACCGGGACTACAGGGGTGCATTGGTCCCGGTTGGTGCCACCAACCGGGACGAAAGGGCTGCGGCTAGCACGGCGTCGGGCGGGTGGATGTTTAGTTCCACTCGCTAGCTGAGAGGCGTCGAGAGTGGTTTATAAACGCCGCTGCGCCAACCCTCTCGAGCTCCTCTCTTATGCAGGCCTACGGGCCGAAACTTAATTACTCTGCCTGTGGGCTTACTGGGCCTGCTACGGGCCTGCGTCCTGGCCCAACTAGCGGGTTGGGTGTCTAGTCGTATGCAGGCCATGGCGGCCCAGTAGGCGGCACTTTTTTTAATTGTGTTTCCAGTATTTTTGTTTTGTTTTTTGCTTTATTTATTTTCTTTTGTTTCTACTTACAGCTAAATACTTAGAGTTTTTGAGTGATTCTTTTTGCTTTTAAGTCACAAAAATTATAAACTTTCTGTTATTGCCATTAGTTTTCAAATTTGAATAGTTTAAATTTGAATTTTTTGAAATTTGTGTGAATCATAGTTTGTGAATAACTTTACTAAAAATTAGATTTTTGAGTGATTCTTTTTCCTGCTATTTAATATTACTGTGTTTTATCATTATATTCAATTTGGTAATTTTTAGGTTATTTTAAATGTCTGTTTTAATCAAAAACAGATTTTGTTATTTTAGTTTGCTATTAAAGTTTCTAACAAAAAATTTCTTTATGAAAATTCTTTTTGCTATTAATGATTTGAACAAAAAATACTTTGATAATTTTAGTTGCATAAATTTTATATAATTTTAGTTTCAAAAATATTAGAGGTTTATAAAAGCTTTTTAGTTCATTCCTTTTGCTATTAGAGTTTTATAAAAGCTTTTTAGTTGATTCTTTTTGCTATTGAAGAATATTATAGTTTTGTTTTAGTTGATCATAACAGAATATTTTAATTGATTATTTTTAGTTCATTCTTTTTGCTATTAGAGTTTCATAAAAGTTTTCTAGTCTCTTTTTACTATTAGTTCATTCTTTGAGCTAAATGACCCTGAAATTGAAAAGCACTACAAATGAACTCTGAAAAGGTTGAAAGTTGGCATGGTATCATCATTTCACCCACATAGCATGTGCTAAAAAGTTGAGATGGTTACGGCAAAAACTGGATGCACTTCGTGTACAAAATGGACAATCTTTTTCCAAGTATCAGGGTTTCGGACGAAAACTCATCTGTTACAAAGGGATTTCATTTTTTTGAACTTATTTGAACTCCAGACTTTTTGTGTGTTCAAAATGCACCATTCAAAGCCACATCATCAATTTTCAACCCTTTCTGACTTCATTTGGTATTTTTCATGCATTTACTGATTTTTTTGAGCTAAATGACCATGAAATTGAAAAGCACTACAAATGAACTCTGAAAAGGTTGAAAGTTGGCATGGTATCATCATTTCACCGACATAGCATGTGCTAAAAAGTTGAGAGGGTTACGGCAAAAACTGGATGCACTTCGTGTACAAAACGGACAATCTCTTTCGAAGTATCAGGGTTTCGGACGAAAACTCATCTGTTACAAAGGTATTTCATTTTTTTGAACTTATTTGAACTCCAGACTTTTTGTGTGTTCAAAATGAACCATTCAAAGCCACATCATCAACTTTCAACCCTTTCTGACTTCATCTGGTATTTTTCATGCATTTACTGATTTTTTTAAGCTAAATGACCCTGAAATTGAAAAGCACTACAAATGAACTTTGAAAAGGTTGAAAGTTGGCATGGTATCATCATTTCACCCACATAGCATGTTATAAAAAGTTGAGAGGGTTACGGCAAAAACTGGATGCACTTCGTGTACAAAACGGACAATCTCTTTCGAAGTATCAGGGTTTCATACGAAAACTCATCTGTTACAAAAGGCATTTCATTTCTTCACATGTAACTGCAATGATATTCTAGATCAAAGGCATCATCATACTAGTTGTGGAGAGAAAGTCTTCACTTTTTCTTCGCTTGTGTCCTTTGCTTATTGCGCCGTAACCATGGGTAATCTTCATCGTTTAACAGGGTGCTTGGGTCAGCCTTGACTTTGAAGGGAGGAATTTCATGAAACTTTTCATAATCTTCAGACATGTCTGTCTTGCCCTCCAATCCCATGATGTCTCTTTTTCCTGAAAGAACTATGTGGTGCTTTGGCTCATCGTATGATGTATTCACTTCCTTATCTTTTCTTTTTGTCGGTTTGGTAGACATGTCCTTCACATAGAAAACCTGCGCCACATCATTGGCTAGGACGAATGGTTCGTCTGTGTACCCAAGATTGTTCAGATCCACTATTGTCATTCCGTACTGTGGGTCTACCTGTACCCCGCCTCCTGACAGATTGACCCATTTGCACTGAAACAAAGGGACCTTGAAATCATGTCCATAGTCAAGTTCCCATATGTCCACTATGTAACCATAATATGTGTCCTTTCCCCTCTTGGTTGCTGCATCAAAGCGGACACCGCTGTTTTGGTTGGTGCTCTTTTGATCTTGGGCGATCGTGTAAAATGTATTCCCATTTATCTCGTACCCTTTGTAAGTTAATACAGTCGAAGATGGTCCCCTGGCCAATGAGTACAGCTCATCAGAAACAGTGTTGTCACCCATGAGACGTGTTTGCAACCAACTGCCAAAAGTCCTGATGTGTTCATATGTAATCCAGTCGTCACACTGCTTCGGGTGTTTGGAGCGCAGAATATTCTTGTGTTCATCGACATACGGGGTCACCAAGGTAGAATTCTGTAGAACTGTGTAGTGTGCTTGAGACCAAGAATGCCCGTCCCTACATATTATTGAGTCCGCTCCTAGCGTGCCTTTTCCAGTCAGTCTCCCCTCATACCGTGATTGAGGGAGACCAATCTTCTTAAGGTCAGGAATGAAGTCAACACAAAACCCAATGACATCCTCTGTTTGATGGCCCATGGAGATGCTTCCTTCTGGCCTAGCGCGGTTACGAACATATTTCTTTAAGACTCCCATGAACCTCTCAAAGGGGAACATATTGTGTAGAAATATAGGGCCCAGAACGACAATCTCGTTGACTAGATGAACTAGGACGTGCGTCATGATATTGAAGAAGGATGGTGGGAACACCAGCTCGAAACTAACAAGACATTGCACCAAATCACTCCTTAACCTTGGCAGGATTTCTGGATCGATCACCTTCTGAGAGATTGCATTGAGGAATGCACATAGCTTCACAATGGCTAATCGAACGTTTTCCGGTAGAAGCCCCCTCAATGCAACCGGAAGCAGTTGCGTCATAATCACGTGGTAGTCATGAGACTTTAGGTTCTGGAACTTTTTCTCTGCCATATTTATTATTCCCTTTATATTCGACGAGAAGCCAGACGGGACCTTCATACTGAGCAGGCATTCAAAGAAGATTTCCTTCTCTTCTTTGGTAAGAGTGTAGCTGGCAGGACCTTCATACTGCTTTGGATGCATGCCGTCTTTTTCATGCACACGTTGCTGTTCCTCCCGTGCCTCCGGTGTATCTTTTGTCTTCCCATACACTCCCAAGAAGCCTAGCAGGTTCACGCAAAGATTCTTCGTCACGTGCATCACGTCGATTGCAGAGCGGACCTCTAGGTCTTTCCAATAGGGTAGGTCCCAAAATATAGATTTCTTCTTCCACATGGGTGCGCTCCCGCATCGTCAGTCGGAACAAATAGTCCGCCAGGACCCTTTCCAAAGATTACTTGTAAATCATTGACCATATCAAGTATGTGATCACCAGTACGGAGGGCGGGCTTCTTCCGGTGATCTGCCTCACCTTTGAAATGCTTTCCTTTCTTTCGACATTGATGGTTGGTCGGAAGAAATCGACGATGCCCCAGGTACACATTCTTCCTGTATTTGTCCAAATACATACTGTCGGTGTCATCTAAACAGTGTGTGCATGCGTGGTATCCCTTGTTTGTCTGTCCTGAAAGGTTACTGAGAGCAGGCCAATCGTTGATGGTTATAAACAGCAACGCATGTAGGTCAAATTCCTCCTGTTCATTCTCATCCCACACACGTACACCTCTTCCATTCCATAGCTGTAAAAGTTCATCAACTAATGGCCTTAGGTACACATCAATGTCATTGCCAGGTTGCTTAGGGCCTTGGATGAGCACTGGCATCATAATGAACTTCTGCTTCATGCACAACCAAGGAGGAAGGTTATACATACATAGAGTCACAGGCCATGTGCTATGCTTGCTGCTCTGATCCCCAAAAGGATTAACGCCATCTGCACTTAAACCAAACCATACGTTCCTTGGGTCATCTGTAAAGTCGCTCCACTTTCTCTCGATCTTTCTCCACTGCGACCCGTCAGCGGGTGCTCTCAACTTCCCGTCTTTCTTACGGTCTTTTATGTGCCATTGCATCAACTCGGCATGCTTTTTGTTTCTGAACAGATGTTTCAACCGTGGTATTATAGGAGCATACCACATCACCTTGGCAGGAACCCTCTTCCCAGTGCGCTGGCCCTCAACATCACCAGGGTCATCTCTTCTGATCTTATACCGCAATGCACCGCATACCGGGCATGCGTTCAAATCCTCGTACGCACGGCGGTAGAGGATGCAGTCATTAGGGCATGCATGTATCTTCTGCACCTCCAATCCTAGAGGGCATAGAACCTTCTTTGCTTCGTACGTACTGCCGGGCAATTCGTTATCCTTTGGAAGCTTCTTCTTCATTATTTTCAGTAGCGAACTAAATCCCTTGTCAGATACACCATTGTCTGCCTTCCATTGCAGCAATTCTAGTGTGGTACCGAGCTTTCTGTTGTCATCTTCGCAATTTGGGTACAACCCTTTTTTGTGATCCTCTAACATGCGATCGAACTTCAACTTCTCCCTTTCACTTTCGCATTCTCTTTGTGCATCAACAATGACCCGGCGAAGATCATCATCGGGCACATCGTCTGGTTCCTCTTGATCTTCAGCTTCCCCCATTGCAGCATCACCGTATTCAGGGGGCGGGTAGTTGTCATCATCCTCTTCTTCTTCGTTGTCTTCCATCATAACCCCTCTTTCTCCGTGCTTGGTCCAAACATTATAGTGTGGCATAAAACCCTTCTCAAGCAGGTGGAAGTGAAGGGTTTTACAGTTGGAGAAAGCCTTCGTATTCTCACAGACAGTACATGGACAATGCATAAAACCATTCTGCTTGTTTGCCTCATCCTCTTCGAGAAAATTATGCAGACCCTTAATATACTCGGAGGTGCATCGGTCACCGTACATCCATTGCCGGTTCATCTGCTTGCGTTATATAGTTCTCATTATTGAACAACATATAGCTCTCTAGAGCATCTAATTAAAACATACATTGAAACTATGTAAAAAATTTAAATGCAACACCAAATGCGATCATAACCGCAACTAAGGTACCAATTGATCCAACGACATAATGATACCAAGCCTCAGTATGAATGGCATATTTTCTAATCTTTCTAATCTTCAAGCGCGTTGCATCCATCTTGATCTTGTGATCGTCGACGACATCGGCAACATTCAACTCCAATTTCATCTTCTCCTCTTCAACTCTTTGTAATTTTTCTTTCAAGTAATTGTTTTCTTTTTCAACCAAATTTAACTTCTCGACAAGAATTTCTATGTCGGTTGGAATTTCCGGTTCACATACCTCCTAGATTAAAAATTCTATGTCACGTTGGTCGGCATAATTGTCATAAACACTAAATAAAACAAATAGTTAGAAAAGATAATATATACCACATCCGAATCATAGACAGGACGAGGGCCGACGGAGGCGGATACCAAAACCATCGCACTATATAATAACAAACAATAATAAAAGTAAGAAAATTACACAGGTATCTATCTAAATCATACAAGTAAGAACTTTTTTCTTTTAGAAAGAAGATAAGAAGAAGAGGCTAACCACGGTGGTGCCGGCGCCGAGATGGGCGCGGGCGATCGACGGCGGTGAGGATGGGGACGGGACAGGACAGACCGCCAAACCTAGACAAATCTTGAGGAAAATTGAGCTTGGACAAGGAGCTTCGAGAGGAGAAAGCTTAAGTGTGGCTCGGGCATTTCATCGAACACCTCATGTGCACAGGAGGTGAGCTAGAGCACCACAAAGCTCTCCCACGGGCGGCCAAAAAAACAGAGCAGTGCACTGCTCTGCTCGCGGGCAGGGGGTATATATAGGCCAACCATTGGTCCCGGTTTGTGACTGGAACCGGGACTAAAGGACACCATTTGGTCCCGGTTCCATCCACAAACCGGGACCAATGGTTGTGGGCCAGGAGCGAGGCCCATTGGTCCCGGTTCGTGTCTGGAACCGGGACCAAAGGGGTCAGACGAACCGGGACCAATGGCCAACGAGGCCCGGCCGGCGCCCTGGCCTCACGAACCGGGACCGATGCCCCCATGGGTCCCGGTTCGTGAGTGAACCGGGATTAATGGGATTTCAGGCCTGGACCAAAGCCATGTTTTCTACTAGTGGGTCTAGCTATCCCCTCCCCCAACCCCCACCCTAATTTCCGCCCCTCTATGATGAAATCGCATTCGTCCTCTTTTGTCCCATGTCATATGTTGAGGGGACTACTAGGCATCACACTATTGAAATTTTGTTTCCTATCAGACTAGTCATAAGCCGTCCAATCGGAAGCATCATGGTCGTCAGATTTGTAGTTTGGCCGCACGAGCTTTCCTTGATTTGCTTCATTAATTAATTGTTTCCTGTTGGACTTGTAACCCCTTAAATTAATCCGTCCCACTATATAAAACAAATTAACCACCTTTTAATCACGTTCCAAATATGCTTCCGATTTTCACGCCAAATACAGATCAGATTCCCTATAATCACGTTTGCTTCCATTGGAGGCGATACAAGCTAGTTTCCTTGCTAGACGCGATGCTTCCTTTATATTACGCGTTTGTTTCCATCATATGAAAGGTGTGCTTCCAAACACTTTAAATTGTGCTTCATAATTCTGTAGTTGTATACATTATATAAAATTTATGCTTCCAGAACTAGAAATCATGCTTCATAAATCACAATCACTTTTCTCTCTCTGAAGCACTATCATGTGGTGTGCTTCCTTTTTTTTCATATATGATTCCATGTGATATGCTTGCAGTTTTTTGGTACAACGTTTAAGCATGATACATCAGTATACAAGGTAGGAAGCAACTACTGGTGCTACATGTACTCATGAAGCAAGGAATCATATGTATGGAAGCAACGTTGTTTCCATTCACCAGAGATTTTATTTCCACAGTGAATGAAATTTGTTTGATTAGTATAAAATTATGTCTGACAAAATATTTTGCCTCGAAGGCATTGCATTTTGTTTGCATTGACTAGAGTGTTTCTTCCAGTAGAATAGTAATTTGCTTTTGTGGAGTAGAAAAACAATTCCACCTTTTTAGAAAACACCACTTCTTGTTTCCACCGAATAGAAAATTGCTTCCAATCAAATAGTAGTCTGCTTCCATCCAAGAGAAAAATAATTCAGAAGCATCCCTCTATTATTTACATCAACTAGAGAATTGCTTCCAACCAAATTACAATTTGTTTTCATCAAAAGTGAAAAATTGTAACCCTGTTACAATTATGACATATGCTTCAAAGGAATTACGGAGTTGTCTTAAAAGAAGAGAAAATGGTCGCTGATAATTCTTTTTGCAACAAAAAAAGAAAAGAAAAAAAAAGCATACAACATTATTTTCCATCCAATCTAGTAGCATCATATCAATGTCATCGAAGAGCTCTACATATTTTCTAGTTTGTCCAACAAGGAATCCACTCGACAAAGAGTAGCGCTTCATCTTGGTCATTGTGCTCTAGACATCATTCAATATCCTTGATGTCTGCCTAGCTACAATTTTGTGTTGTAAAAATGTATGTATAACAGAAACATCGTTCAGACATAGTGAAGCATTGTTAGGAGTGGTTGAAGCAAAATAATTCACCACAAAAATTATATGTTGAGATGGTTGATGCATACAGTTGTCAACCAAAATCGTTGAAGCAAAATAATTCACCACAAACAATACGCAAATAGCTGCAATCACTGGAGATTGTTTGTGGTGGTCTACAGTAGAAACATATGTGAGAAACACAGATGCATGATTGACAACTGTATGCATCGAACCCATGTACAATATACGAGAAACAAAAAGCATGGATGGTAGTTTTGATCTGATCAGGCTTGAATCTATATGACACGGAAAATTTGAACATGCAATTCATGAACCAGTAATTCCACAACGGAAACATCTCTAAGAAGCATCCAAATCATACATGAATACAGGGAGGAGAACCCATACCTTCTTGTGTTGTGGATGGTGATCGGGGTAGTTCCCCTGGATAGGAAACTAGGAATCTATAAGGATGGAAGAGGAAACAATTGCCTGCGTGAAGATGCATGGACAAGGCGAGCTACAACAGTAGCTCCATAGCCGGTTACTCTACCTTGCCTCCTGGTTCACCTCTCACGTTGGCAGGTTCTCCTCGATTGAATTTTAGAATGATGGGAATGAGGAAGCGAAATCAGGTGGAAGCTAGGAGGGATTGCAGAAGAGTTATTAGGGGAGGGGTTACGCGCGGAGGGCGTGTTAGGGAACGTTGCATGGGAAACAAAAAATTTCCTACGCACACGCAAGATCTATCCATGGTGATGAGCATCTACGAGAGGGAGAGTGGATCTACATACCCTTGTAGATCGCTAAGCGGGAAGCGTTAAGAAACACGGTTGATGTAGTCGAACGTCTTCGCGATCCAAATCGCTAGCCGTCCCGCGATCCAATCACGATCTAGCGCCGAACGGACGGCACCTCCTCGTTCAGCACACGTATAGCTCGATGACGATCTCCGCCTTCTTGATCCAGCAAGAGGGAGCGGAGAGGTAGATGAGTTCTTCGGCAGCGCGACAGCGCGGCGGCGGCGGCGGTGGAACTATTCCGGCAGGGCTTCGCCTAAACACCACCAAAACTAGAGGGAACGATCTATCGGGGAGAGAGGGCTGCACCATGGCTTAGGGTTTTTCTGGTGCGGCTGCGCTCTCTCCCCTCCAGTTTATATAGGAGGAAGGAGAGGGAGGCTGGCGCCCCTAGGGTTCTCCCTAGGCTGCGGCCGAAGTGGGGAGGTGGAGGAGTCCAACTCCAATCCTACTAGGAGTAGGATTCCTCCCCCACTTGGAAACCTTTTCCACCTCTTGGGTTTTTCCACCCCTAGCCGCATGGGCTTTAGTGGGGGCTTCGGCCAGCCCACTAGGGGCTGGTTTGCCTCCTACCAGAGCCCATGAGGCCCTTTGGGGCGAAAGGCCCCTCCCGATGGTCCCCCGGTACCCTCCCGGCACTCCCGGTATACTACCGAAATACCCGAAACTTTTCCGGTGACCAAAACGGGACTTCCTATATATCAATCTTCACCTCCGGACCATTCCGGAGCTCCTCGTGACGTTCGGGATCTCATCCAGGACTCTGAACAACCTTTGGTCACCAACATACATAAATTAACTATACCGAAACGTCACCGAACCTTAAGTGTGCAGACCCTGCGGGTTCGAGAACTATGTAGACATGACCGAGACACCTCTACGGTCAATAACCAATAGCGGGACCTGGATGCCCACATTGGTTCCTACATATTCTACGAAGATCTTTATCGGTTGAACCTCTATGTCAAGGATTCAGTTAATCCCGTATGATGTTCCCTTTGTTCTTCGGTATGTTACTTGCCCGAGATTCGATCGTCGGTATCTCTATACCTAGTTCAATCTCATTACCGACAAGTCTCTTTACTCGTTCTGTAATACAAGATCCCGTGGCTAACACTTTAGTCACATTGCTTGCAAGGCTTATTGTGATGTTGTATTACCGAGTGGGCCCTGAGACACCTCTCTGTCATACGGAGTAACAAATCCCAGTCTTGATCCATGCCAGCTCAACAGACACCTTCGGAGATACCTGTAGAGCATCTTTATAGTCACCCAGTTACGTTGTGACGTTTGATACACACAAGGTATTCCTCCGGTGTCAGTGAGTTGCATGATCTCATGGTCATAGGAACAGATACTTGACATGTAGAAAACAATAGCAATAAACTGACACGATCATATGCTACGTTCATAGTTTGGGTCTTGTCCATTACATCATTCTCCTAATGATGTGATCCCGTTATCAAATGACATCTCATGTCTATGGCCAGGAAACCTTGACCATCTTTGATCAACAAGCTAGTCTACTAGAGGCATACTAGGGACATAGTGTTGTTTATGTATCCACACATGCAATTGAGTTACCAATCAATACAATTATAGCATGGATAATAAACGATTATCATGAACAAGGAAATATAATAATAATCACTTTATTATTCCCTCTAGGGCATATTTCCAACAGTCTCCCACTTGCACTAGAGTAAATAATCTAGCTCACATCACTATGTGATTTACATTGTAATGAATCTAACACCCATAGAGTTCTGGTGTTGATCATGTTTAGCCCTTGGAAGAGGTTTAGTCAACGGGTCTGCGACATTCAGATCCGTGTGCACTTTGCAAATATTTATGTCCTCCTCCTTGATGTAATCGTGGATGGAATTGAAGCATCGCTTTATGTGTCTGGTCCTCTTGTGAAACCTTGGTTCCTTGGCCAGAGCAATGGCACCAGTGTTGTCACAGAACAGGGTCATTGGGTTTAGTTCACTAGGCACTACTCCAAGATCTGTCATGAACTTCTTCATCCAGACACCTTCCTTCGCCGCCTCCGAGGCAGCGATGTACTCCGCTTCACATGTAGAATCAGCTACGACGCTTTGCTTGGAACTGCACCAGCTTACCGCACCCCTATTGAGAATAAATACGTATCCGGTTTGAGACTTAGAGTCATCCGGATCTGTGTCAAAGCTTGCATCGACGTAACCCTTTACGACGAGCTCTTGATCACCTTCATAAACGAGAAACATGTTCTTAGTCCTTTTCAGGTACTTCAGGATATTCTTGACCGCCGTCCAGTGTTCCACTCCTGGATCACTTTGAAACCTTCCGGCCATACTTATGGCAAGGCTGACATCGGGTCTTGTGGACAGCATTGCATACATGATAGAGCCTATGGCTGAAGCATAGGGGACGACACTCATCTTTTCTCTATCTTCTGCAGTCACTGGGCACTGAGTCTTACTCAACTTCACACCTTGCAATACAGGCAAGAACCCCTTCTTGGACTGATCCATTTTGAACTTCTTCAAAACTTTGTCAAGGTATGTGCTCTGTGAAAGTCCTATTAAGCGTCTCGATCTATCTCTATAGATCATGATGCCTAATATGAAAGCAGCTTCTCCTAGGTCCTTCATTGAAAAACTCTTGTTCAAATATTCCTTCACGCTTTCCAACATTTCTATATTGTTTCCAATCAGCAATATGTCATCCACCTATAATATTAGAAACGCTATAGAGCTCCCACTCACTTTCTTGTAAATACAAGCTTCTCCGTAAACTTGTATAAACCCAAACGCTTTGATCACCTCATCAAAGCGGTTATTCCAACTCCGAGATGCTTGCACCAGTCCATAAATGGATCGCTGGAGCTTGCAAACTTTGTCAGCATTCTCTGGATCGACAAAACCTTCTGGTTGCATCATATACAACTCTTCCTCAAGGAAACCGTTGAGGAACGCTGTTTTGACATCCATCTGCCAAATTTCATAATCGAAAAAGGCAGCTATTGCTAACATGATTCTGACGGACTTAAGCATCGCCACGGGTGAGAAGGTCTCATCGTAGTCAACTCCTTGAACTTGTGAAAAACCCTTTGCCACAAGTCGAGCTTTATAGACGGTGACATTACCGTCTGTGTCCGTCTTCTTCTTAAAGATCCATTTGTTCTGAATGGCCTTTCGCCCTTCAGGTAATACTTCCAAAGCCCATACTTTGTTTTTATACATGGATCCCATCTCGGATTTCATGGCCTCTAACCATTTCTCGGAATCCGGGCCCATCATCGCTTCTCCATAGCTCGTAGGTTCACCGTTGTCTAACAACATGACCTCTCAGACAGGGTTGCCGTACCACTCAGGAGCAATACGCGTCCTTGTCGACCTACGAGGTTCGATAGCAACTTGATCTGAAGCTTCATGATCATCCTCATTAACTTCCTCTTCAACTGATGTAGGCTCTACAGAAACATCTTTCTGTGCTGCGCTACTCTCAGGTTGAAGTAAAGGTTCAATAACCTCATCAAGCTCTATTTTCCTCCCACTCAATTCTTTCGAGAGAAACTCTTTCTCAAGAAATGTTCCGTTTTTAGCGACAAACACTTTGCCTTCGGATCTGAGATAGAAGATATACCCAACTGTCTCTTTTGGGTATCCTATGAAGACGCATTTCTCCGCTTTGGGTTCCAGCTTTTCAGGCTGAAGCTTTTTGACATAAGCATCACATCCCCAAACTTTAAGAAACGACAACTTTGGCTTCTTGCCAAACCATAGTTCATATGGCGTCGTCTCAACGGATTTCGATGGTGCCCTATTTAAAGTGAATGCAGCTGTCTCTAATGCATAACCACAAAACGATAGTGGCAAATCGGCAAGAGACATCATAGATCGCACCATATCCAATAAGGTTCGATTACGACGTTCGGACACACCATTGCGTTGTGGTGTTCCAGGCGGTGTCAATTGTGAAACAATTCCACATTGTCTTAAGTGACTGCCAAACTCATAACTCAGATATTCTCCTCCTCGATCAGATCGTAGGAATTTAATCTTCTTGTTACGATGATTCTCAACTTCACTCTGAAATTGTTTGAACTTTTCAAATGTTTCAGACTTGTGTTTCATTAAGTAAATATACCCATATCTACTTAAGTCATCAGTGAAGGTGAGAAAATAACGATATCCACCGCGCGCCTCAATGCTCATCGGACCGCACACATCAGTATGTATGATTTCCAACAAGTCACTTGCCCGTTCCATTGTTCCAGAGAACGGGGTCTTAGTCATCTTGCCCATGAGGCATGGTTCACATGTGTCAAGTGATTCAAAATCAAGTGACTCCAGAAGTCCATCAGCATGGAGCTTCTTCATGCGTTTTACACCAATATGACCTAAACGGCAGTGCCACAAGAAAGTGGTACTATCATTATCAACTCTACATCTTTTGGCATCAATGTTATGAACATGTGTATCATCACTATCGAGATTCAATAAGAATAAACCCCTCACATTGGGTGCATGACCATAAAAGATATTACTCATATAAATAGAACAACCATTATTCTCTGATTTAAATGAGTAACCGTCTCGCAATAAAAAAGATCCAGATATAATGTTCATGCTTAACGCAGGCACTAAATAACAATTATTCAGGTTCATCACTAATCCCGATGGTAATCGAAGAGTGAGCGTGCCGACGGCGATCACATCAACCTTGGAACCATTTCCCACGCGCATCGTCACTTCGTCCTTTGCCAGCCTCCGTCTATTTCGCAGTTCCTGTTTTGAGTTGCAAATGTGAGCAACCGAACCGGTATCAAATACCCAGGCACTACAATGAGAGTTGGTAAGGTACACATCAATAACATGTATATCATATATACCTTGTTTGTTGTTGGCTGCCTTCTTGTCAGCCAGATACTTGGGGCAGTTCCGCTTCCAGTGACCAATTCTCTTGCAATGAAAGCACTTAGTTTCTGGCTTGGGTCCAGCCTTGGGTTTCTTCACGGGAGGGGTAACTGCTTTGCCACTCTTCTTGGAGTTACCCTTCTTACCCTTGCCATTCTTCTTGAAACTAGTGGTTTTATTGACCATCAACACTTGATGCTCCTTCTAAATCTCAGACTCAGCGACTTTCAACATCGCAAACAGCTCGGCGACTGACTTGTTCATCCCGTGCATGTTATAGTTCAACACGAAGCTTTTGTAGCTAGGTGGCAATGATTGAAGAACTCTGTCAGTGATCACCTCTGCTGGAAGGGGCATCCCCAATTCAGCCAGACGGGTGGAATACCCAGACATTTTGAGTATGTGTTCACTGACAGACCCGTTCTCCTCCATCTTGCAAGCATAGAACTTATCGGAGGTCTCATACCTCTCGATCCGAGCATTCTTCTGAAAGATAAACTTCAACTCCAGGAACATATCATATGCTCCATGACGTTCAAAACGTCTTTGAAGTCCCGGTTCTAAGCCATACAACATTGCACATTGAACCATTGAGTAATCATCAGAACGAGCCTGCCAGGCGTTCGCAACGTCTGGAGACTCTACCGGAGCGGGTGGATCACCAAGCCGTGCATCAAGGACATAACCCTTTTGGGAAGCCGTAAGGATAATCCTTAGATTACGGGCCCAGTCCACAAAGTTACTTCCATCATCTTTCAACTTAGCTTTCTCTAGGAACGCATTAAAATTTAGGGGTGCTACTGCGCGAGAAATTGATCTACAACATAAATTTTGCAAAAACAACTTAGACTATTGTTCAAGATAATGAGTTTAGTTAATCATATTACTTCAAAAAACTCCCACTCAAATTGACATCCCTCAGGTCATTCGAGTGTCACATGATCCAAATTCACCAACTCAAGTCCGATCATCACGTGAGTTGAGGTGGTTTCAATGGTGAACATCTTCATGTTGATCATATCTACTATATGACTCATGTTCGACCATTCGGTCTCTTGTGTTCCGAGGCCATGTCTGTACATGCTAGGCTCATCAAGTTTAACCCGAGTGTTCCGCTTGTGCAACACTGGCTTGCACCCGTTGTATGCGAACGTAGAGTCTATCACACCCGATCATCACGTGGTGTCTCGAAACGACGAACTTTCGCAACGGCGCACACTCGGCGAGAACACAATTTTATCTTGAAATTTTAGTGAGGGATCACCTTATAATGCTACCGTCGTCCTAAGCAAAATAAGATGCATAAAAGGATTAACATCACATGCAAATCATAAGTGACATGATATGGCCATGAACTTGTGCTTTTGATCTCCATCTCCAAAGCACCGGCATGATCTCCATCGTCACCGGCATGCCACCATGATCTACATCATCTTGATCTCCATCAACGTGTTACCATGAGGTTGTCGCGCCAACTGTTGCTTCCACGACTATTGCTAACTCATAGCGATAAAGTAAAGCAAAACGGCGAAAATAATTAAAGACAACCCTATGGCTCCTGCCAGTTGCCGTACTCATCGACATGCAAGTCGTGATATTCTATACAATACATGATCATCTCATACATCACATATATCTCATCATGTAATTGGCCATATCACATCACAACATACCCTGCAAAAACAAGTTAGACGTCCTCTAATTGTTGTTGCATGTTTTACGTGGCTGCTACGGGTATCTAGCAAGAACTATTCTTACCTACGCAAAAACCACAACGGTGATTCCAAAAGTTGCTATCCAACCTTCTCAAGGACCGCCTTTGTCGAATCCGATCCAACTAAAGTAGGAGAGATAGACACCCACCAGCCATCTTTATGCAACGAAGTTACATGTCAGTTGATGGAACCGGTCTCTCGTAAGCGTACGAGTAAGGTTGGTCTGGGCCGCTTCATCCCACAATACCGCCGAATCAAGAAAAGACCAAGGGAGGAAGAAATCTGAATATCAACGCCCACAAACTCCTTTGTGTTCTACTCATGATCTCATCTACACATAGACCAAGCTCATGATGCCACTGTTAGGGAACGTTGCATGGGAAACAAAAAAATTCCTACGCACATGCAAGATCTATCCATGGTGATGAGCATCTACGAGAGGGAGAGTGGATCTACATACCCTTGTAGATCGCTAAGCGGGAAGCGTTAATAAACGCGGTTGATGTAGTCGAACGTCTTCGCGATCCAAATCGCTAGCCGTCCCGCGATCCAATCACGATCTAGCGCCGAACGGACGGCACCTCCGCGTTCAGCACACGTACAGCTCGATGACGATCTCCGCCTTCTTGATCCAGCAAGAGGGAGCGGAGAGGTAGATGATTTCTCCGGCAGCGCGACGGTGCGGCGGCGGCGGTGGTGGAATTATTCCGGCAGGGCTTCGCCTAAACACCGCCAAAACTAGAGGGAATGATCTATCGGGGAGAGAGGGCTGCACCGTGGCTTAGGGTTTTTCTGGTGCGGCTGCCCTCTCTCCCCTCCAGTATATATAGGAGGAAGGGGAGGGAGGCCGGAGCCCCTAGGGTTCTCCTCTGCGGCCGAAGTGGGGAGGTGGAGGAGTCCAACTCCAATCCTACTAGGAGTAGGATTCCTCCCCCACTTGGAAACCTTTTCCACCTCTTGGGTTTTTTCACCCCTAACCGCATGGGCTTTAGTGGGGGCTTCGGCAAGCCCACTAGGGGCTGGTTTGCCTCCTCCCACATCCCATGAGGCCCTTTGGGGCGAAAGGCCCCTCCCGATGGTCCCCCGGTACCCTCCCGACACTCCCGGTACACTACCGAAGTACCCGAAACTTTTCCGGTGACCAAAACGGGACTTCCTATATATCAATCTTCACCTCCGGACCATTCCGGAGCTCCTCGTGACGTCCGGGATCTCATCCGGGACTCTGAACAACCTTCGGTCACCAACATACATAACTCAACTATACCGAAACGTCGCTGAACCTTAAGTGTGCAGACCCTGCGGGTTCGAGAACTATGTAGACATGACCGAGACACCTCTACGGTCAATAACCAATAGCAGGACCTGGATGCCCATATTGGTTCCTACATATTCTATGAATATCTTTATCGGTTGAACCTCTATGTCAAGGATTCAGTTAATCCCGTATGCTGTTCCCTTTGTTCTTCGGTATGTTACTTGCCTGAGATTCGATCATCGGTATCTCTATACCTAGTTCAATCTCGTTACTGGCAAGTCTCTTTACTCGTTCCGTAATACAAGATCCCGTGGCTAACACTTTAGTCACATTGCTTGCAAGGCTTATTGTGATGTTGTATTACCGAGTGGGCCCTGAGATACCTCTCTGTCATACGGAGTAACAAATCCTAGTCTTGATCCATGCCAGCTCAACAGACACCTTCCGAGATACCTGTAGAGCATCTTTATAGTCACCCAGTTACGTTGTGATGTTTGATACACACAAGGTATTCCTCCGGTGTCAGTGAGTTGCATGATCTCATGGTCATAGGAACAGATACTTGACATGCAGAAAACAATAGCAATAAACTGACATGATCATATGCTACGTTCATAGTTTGGGTCTTGTCCATCACATCATTCTCCTAATGATGTGATCCCGTTATCAAATGACATCTCATGTCTATGGCCAGGAAACCTTGACCATCTTTGATCAACAAGCTAGTCTACTAGAGGCATACTAGGGACACAGTGTTGTTTATGTATCCACACATGCAATTGAGTTTCCAATCAATACAATTATAGCATGGATAATAAACGATTATCATGAACAAGGAAATATAATAATAATCACTTTATTATTGCCTCTAGGGCATATTTCCAACAGGGCATGAGTGGTTGGCTGAGCCGACAGTTTTTTTAAGCAATTGGATAAGGCGTCTCTATCACCGTGAGATTGGAATAGAATCGACGGCAGCCCACTGGTCTGACAAAGCCCTCGTATCAGACTATAGATAGAAAGTGTTCCACTTCCCTCCTCCCTTCACATGCTTCCTTTGATTGCTCCATCTATTAATTTTCTCATTTGGCTATCTTGTTCCACAACTTGGCCGCCCTCGACCCGTCAGCTATAGCCTCCCTTCTCATGAACTATAGCGAAGCAGAGGCAACATTGATTATCATTATTTCCTAAATAATTATCTATTGCACTCACGTTAACTTTGACAGGTATGGGAGTGTACTATTGGTGTGCATTTGTTAGCATCCCCTAAAATTAATGGTCATGATGCCAATGCCCATATACTTAGATTCAACGTATGAATGCTTTGTTCTTCACTTCCTTAATGAGTTAAACGATTCTAAATCGCAAGTTACATATTAATTGAGTTGAGTTGGTGTTGAAGTTGTTATTAACAACCTAGGTGGATGTATATGTTGAGACAGGTCGATTTAGCTCTCCACTATATCCACACCTATTTGCCAGGGCGAAAGTACCAAGGGGTATCCTATGGTATTCTATTTCCAACAACATGTTGAGTACATGACCTATCTATCCATAAAATTATCATACAAGTTCTGTTTCTCATCACTACGTGGGCTTAGGCCTTGACAAAAGTTATGTCTTCGTTTATATATGCCCGTGTGGTCATACGGTTCTTGAGACAACATAGTCCTCAACTCTTCACTCAAACAATGTTCCATGCCATCTGAGCTAAGTTGAATATTTGAAGAAGTATTGTCTCCCAGGTCAACTCTTTTAGGTCCTTACACATATACCAGATGGTGTATAACATATTGCCACTACTTGTGGGTACCATGGTTCGTCTCTTGATCACTTTCCTAATCATAGGTCTTAGTCGAACGCATCTCCTCGGGATCGACTCTAGCGCTCCCTGAATGTGTCTTGGAGCTCTAGTACCCTCCCCTTGAATTTACTCAAGTACCAGTAAATGCAGTATGTCCCCATGGGGGTATGGGCTTATACAGGCTATGGGTCCTTGAAAAATGAGCACGACTACCATGGTGGTGGTAGGTGGGAAGGCGATAATGATAAAACTTAGTTGACTAGTCCATCATGGACTGTTCAAAGGTTGAGGGTTTGTATGTCATGGCGAGACACCCCTCTTATTCCTCAAATCACTTTTTCCCTCTATTGACTTGTTCGACCATGACCATTAGATTGAACCTTAGTTGATGGTCTTAGACAATTGTTGACTTGCCAAGTGGGCCTAATTGGTAACGCCCCCAGGTAGTTAGTTGTGCATGTTGTGTGTTTTTCCTTCTAGTGGTGTTTTTTTTCCTGTACACAAGTGTTACCTGCTCTCTATTGTACACGCACTAGAATCCCATGGACGTGGCATATGTTTATGCTCCCGCACTATCTAATCATATGTGCAATTGCATTCCAACAAAGAATTTTATATATTGCACAAAAATAGGGGGCACTCTAGACATATGACAAGTACCTTAACTTTCACATGTTTAATCTTTACATGATATACTTAATAGTATTGTCATCAATCACTAAAATGGGAGATTGAACGTGCATCTTATACCTATTCACATTTGGTGATTATTTTCAACTTAGTTAAAGGAACTAATGTTCTCTAATGTTTATTAGAGGATATAGTCCTTATTGGTGAGTGCAACCATAATTGGTGACACCCTATTTTTTGCCAACAAGTGGTTAGCTCCTCAAGATCATATTTCGTAGTTTATAGGCTTTTTAAGGGATCCAAGGTTCACCTGATATTAAGGACAAACATATTGTCAAGAGGGGTACGAGCAAATCAACTAGGTTGAACTCCAAATCTAGATCCTAAATAAAATTCTACAAGTTCTCCACTCCTTTCACTCGCATGCCTCTATGTTTTCTATCCCTGGTACTTCCGATGTTACTCGTGAGTATTTTCCACCCAGTACTACTGAGCTTGTGGGGAATGAGTGAGCCCATTTAGCGAACCATGCTCCTTTGTTTGCTTCTAAAATGCCAATGCATTTTTCTCCCATACCACTTAGTTGAGTTTCCTTTCAAACCAACTTTCTAATTGTCTAGGTAGTAATGATAATATCTTGTAGCTGAACTGGTCGCTCACTTTTTGTAAGTAATGGGGAGGAGGACTGAAACATCCATGTTAGGTCAAGCACCTCGTAGCATAATTTTTTGTCAGCTACTTCCATGTGCATCCTTTTTTGCTTCCGCCATGGGTTTCATCATAGAGTCGATACTCCCCAGCAAATCCGCCTGGTACCTCTGAGATGAGACATAGTCATTGACGCACCAGTTATTCCTAAGAACCACTGTGTTGACCTCGGTAACTCCACAAGTCATTTTTCTTCGGTACTTCCAAGCATGTTCAATCTTTTGTAGAAGTGAGCTATCTTGGTCTGGCACTGATATGTCTCAAATGTATCGATTATTTTTTGCATGATTTATGCTATATTGCTATCACTTTTAACACTTTTGCATAATTTTGATTGAATTTTATTGGACTAACGTATTAATTCAGTGCCTATTGTCATTTCCTGTTTTTTTGTTGTTTTTGCATTTTTAGGAATATACCCACAAAAAGTCCCGGAAAAACCCAGAATAAATAGAAATGGATGTTTCGAGAAGTGAAGGATCCATGGGGACCGGGGCCCACACCTGGTGGAGCAAACATACCCCAGCCCCCCGAGTGCGAGAGGCGCTTGGTGGGGGCACCTAGAGCCTGTGGGGGGCTCGGTAGGCCTCAGGTGTCCTCTGACTTATAAGTACATCTAATCGCTCCTCAGAATTATCGAGCATTGTTGTCGCTGCCACATTTCATTTCCGAGGCGATCTTTGTTTTCACCCTGATTCAGATCTCTGTTGAATGGTAAATTCATCTCTACCATCATCAACCTCTATCATCATGCTCCAAGATGAGTTGTGAGTAGTCCACCCCCTGTACTATGGGTTCATGGTTGTCGCCAAAGTTGTAATCTCTCGTCCTAGATGTATTTTGTTGATCAATATAATAGCTACATGAACTGCCCTACATGATTGCAGTTTACTTGATGAGTTTGTGTTTGTGATGTAGATCACATGATGGATTAACTCTATACGTTTAGATTTGTTCATGATTCATATTTGATATATGGATGCATATTTATTTCCGGCTGCTTGTCTGTGCTTGGCTAGTTTAGACCGGTGGTGAATAGTGGAAGTGTTGTGCATTAGATGGGTTCAAGTCTTCTAGGTAATTAATCTACTATAGTGAAAGGTTTGCAAGAATTGTTACCACTAAGGGTTAATAATTAGTAGAGGATGAATAATCCCCTACAATATGTCATTGATCCAAATGCAACACTTATTGTCCAAATGATGCATTGTCTTGGTGCTATTTAGCTAAAGATGCATGAGAAGATCTCGATCTTTGGTATTATGCATGTACTGCCTATATACATTCTCCCAACGTTTAATTGTGTGGTATGAACATGTGTTCCATATTGCACTTCTACACCACATTCACATGTTTATGCATTGGAAAGCAACAATTGGTGAACCTATGAACCATGGTCATGTTTCAACCATAAGAATCACCTTCAAACAACATTTATATGATGTTTTATTTTCAATTTTGTTTTAGTTCCAAAAATACAAAAAATGGTTATCACACAATATATTTTAAAAGACTTGTTCAACTAGCAAGGATTAACACCCTTGTTAGGACTGTTGGGAAGCACAAGAGGGTTTTATTTGTGTTATATGACATCCAATAATGCAAGCAGTTGTATCTCCATGGATTGATACCTTGGTTTCTCACTGAGGGAAGACGTCTACCGCTTTCTACAAACTCCCATACGGGGGAGCTCAACTATTGCACCTTTAGCATAAGTCACTGATATGTCTCCGTCGTATCTATAATTTCTGATTGTTTCATGCCAATATCCTACTATTTTCACATACTTTTTGCAATAATTTATATGATTTCTTGGACTAACATATTAATCTAGTGCCCAGTGTCAGATCCTGTTTTTTTTCATTTTTTTGTTTCGCAGAAAATCCATATCAAACGAAGTCCAAACGTGATAAAATTTTACGGAGATTTATTTGGAATATATGTCAATTTTTGGCGCAAGAATCAACGCAAACGGAAGCCCACAGACTTTACAAGGCCAGGGGTGCACCGGGGGACCTTCTGGCCACCTCGTATATTAGTTGGAGCTCTCCTTCGGGCGCAAGGAAGCTTACATCGAGAAAAAAAGTGTTAAAACTTCAGCCCGATCAGAGTTACGGATCTCTGGAAATAAAAAAACGGTTTTCGGTCAGAAACAGGGTCACGAAACAAAGAAGAAACAGATAGAGAGATCCAATCACGGAGGGGGCTCCTCCCCTCCTGGAGCCGCTTGTGTTTCTAGGCATAATACCTTCCTTTATGTACATCATGAGCAGCGTGTTTTTTCATCGAACGCCGCTGGTTATGTACAACTAGAAGCGGCCGTTATTTTTTGGACGCCGTTGGTATTTGGTCACATTAGCAGCCGCGTCTTATTTTGAATGAATCCTGCTACTAGCAAAATCCTATAAGGGTTTTCCTACTAGTGTTTGTGTCTGGACCCCCCCTCCCCCCGCGCCCCTCCTCCCAACGAGGAGTATGATTGTGCAAACTTTCTTAACCTTGGTGTTTCCCCAAGGCACTCCCAATCATTAGATCTTAATTGGATCTTAACGTGTCACGGTAGGTGGTTGAAATTTTATAGAAACAACCACCGTAATGCATTGTCTCCTAGGTGTTGTATCCCAGCGATGTTGCATTTAATTGCTTTGGGGATCTTGTTCGCATCTCAACATTGTTGTCTAGTTATGAATAAAAGAGAAGAAAAGAAAAAAAAAATAGGGAGAGAAGACACACAAGATGTGCCCTCATATTGATAGTGCCATGCATGAACGTTCATGCATCAGGTCGTAGATGATGCTGATATTATTTCCTTCTTCTTTGTCAGTATCATTATTGTGCATTATCATTTTTTTGTGATAGTTGTGCATTATTGGTCGCATGTCCTAAACCAAAGAAATGCTCATATAATCAAATTTAAGGTATCCATGCACCACTGCTCACTTCTATAACGAGTTGATTGCAAATTTTAGAAGTTGAGCTGAGTTGTTGTTTGAACGCATTACCTTGGCAAGTTGTATGGAGTTGAGACATGTGAAGTCCGCATTCTCGAATTAGATTCATCCGGAAAATCATCACGGCAAGTGTTAAGGCAGAACATGGATGTCAATGCACGAAGCTAATTCTACCTATCATAGTGTTGTATATAGTAAAATTAATAACTCAATCAGTGTCCAATAATACAAAGTCCAATAAAAATCAAATGTACAAGAAAGAATCCAATAATAATAAAATAATAAAAGTAAATAAAGTCATCTCATTGCAACCCCTCTCGGTCTGTTGGATAAAACTGTCGATAATTAACAAAACCAAAGGTATTTCCTTAGTGTTTAGTCAAATTTTTTTTTTTGAGGAATCAATTATATTATCTGGTTGTGCAATACTCCCTGTGTAACGGACTAAGTATATAAAGAAACTAATTTAGGGTAGGGATGATGATCTAGCAGTAGATTTGACGAGCGCCTCGTCGGCATTGGCTATTCTTGAGTCAAAGGTATGCATCTCCTCGTATTGCCGGTCTTTCACCTACGCATCAAGAATAACAACAATTAATCTTCTCATGAAATATATTATTTTACCTTAATCAATTAGCGCTACGTAATGTCAATATTTGGTACTACAAAAAATGAAATGTGCATATATACATACCTTTGCCCTACTTCCTTGCTTTTCTCCGTTGCCCTGCGTGCCGATGGAGGGACGAACACAAAAAGAATTAGAAGAGAGTATCTGAGAGCATGCCATGCCCGCAAGATGCTTCATATGTAATATGTTCATGCTTTAAGTGAATTTTACTTCATATGTAATATGTTCATGCTTCAAGTGAATTCTAATACTCCTTGTAGGTTGTACTGTAGTAAGTTGCTTAAACAATTTTTTTAATGTACTATATGAATTTGTGCTAGATAAATACTACGTAAACACCTTTTAATTATCGGTGCTCAGTCAAGAAGACACGGCAGTCCGGCAGGGGCTAAATGCCTTGAGCATCCCTTCGGGGACCAAATAGGGAGATAGTACCAGTAGATTGTTATTTTTTGGTTTGGGTTTTCTTGCCTAGATTTCTTTCATTCAAATTATCACTTGATCAAAAAATGTTTTCCGCTCTCTTCTGCTAAATCAATGAATGCCGGCGGCATGCTGGATCTTTTAAAAAGAAGAAGAAGACACTGCAGTACAATCCTTCCTACGTGGTGACAATTCAGTATATTGTGCTAAACATCTTTCCAAATAAACATGCTTTAAGCTGCAGCCATACATAATACTCCCTCTGTCTCGTAATATAAGAGCGATTTTTACACTAATGTAGTGTCAAAATCGCTGTTATATTGTGTGATGTAGGGAGTATCTTTCTTGCAGAAAAAGGCGGTGCAATTGAATCAACACGTAGATGGGCTCCTGGCAAGCACTCGATTAAGTTACGTTACCTGATCTCTGAGTGTGGGGACTCCATGATGGACTACATATTGAGCGTCAACGATGCCAACTTGCTCTTCAGGGTCCTGCCAGTTCAAAGAGAAAACAAAAATAGTTAACGGTTTTCGATGCGATCTTCTGTATAACTTAAGCATTCTTGAATGAATTTATCAAAATGTTGTGTGTATCTATGGTTAAGTCATGTTGTGCGTACATCGACGCATCTCCAGAAATTGAAGTCGAGCCCCCATCCATGAATCAGATCATTCTGCGAATCAAAATTTAATCCGTTTCTTCGTTTCAGTTCGAGAGAAAATCAAACGTGCGTGCTTGCATGATCCTGGTAACAATCAATCAAGCTTACTTATGTACCTGGATCATATGCCACACGCATCTCCAAGCATCCCTGGAGAAGACTGGCGCCATCACCTCCACGAACCTGCCCATGCATGCATATGCTTCTTCATCTTAGTAACTTAAGATTTTCATACACATCACACAAGGTGAAGAACTTGTGTTGATGATGATGATCAATTACCCGCTGCACGGTCGCTTGTGCACGTCGGGGCACCGCCTCCCCCCTGCATCCGTCCTGTGCCGTTCACGCATGCCAGATAAATTAATTGATCATGTATATCAAGAAGATAAATTTTGTGCATGATCATTTCTGCCTGGCTGCATAATAGGTGCTTGCTTTTGCTTACTTGTGCATCTCGCCGGCGTCTCTCTTGGCGGACACGTCGTACGTCTTCCTCCCCTTGGTCGCGTCCAGCCCCGGCTGCGAGATCTCCAGCCCGTGCTTCCTCACGATCTCAACGTACCTGCAGCCGTCCACAAGGTGATCACATTTCAGAGCTAGGTTCAGAAAGCAGCAGCACGGACTGAATGATCGACGATGATCCTACGCTTCGGCGGTGAAGTTCTCGACGCCGAGGTCCTCGTCCCACAGGAACACGTAGTCGTACGGCGCCACGATGCTCGGGTGAAGGAACCTCTTGGCGAACCACCTTCATCGACCATCATTAACAAATTCCAGGTCAGAAAGTCTGAACATTGTTCTTTGGACTGACTGAAAAAGAGAATGTTGGAGACAGACACGGCGCCCTCACCATTTGGTCTGCTTCCTGGCGCTGACGTGAACGGCCTCCTTCGACCACTGGAACTCTTCATCCCACTCCGTCGTGCGGCCGTCGTAGTGGAACAGCACCACGTCGAAGTTGTCCGAGAACTGCGTTACGTGTAGTCGAGTGTCATATGACCGTTATGTAAACAATCAACTACTCTTTGCCCGAGACAGCGCATGATCAAAGTTCAGAAACCACTTGTTGGCTGGTTTCTTCTTACCTTTTGAACGGTTGCATTGACATTGGCTCTCTCGGTGTACCCTGCCGCCATTGCCAGGAGGTACTTGCGAACCGGCGCGTCCTGCGCATCGCAAACGGAAACAAGTTATTCAGAGTAGAAAAACGTAGCCACAATAACATGAGTTCAGGGTTGAGAAATGCATGCCAAAAGACCTTATTCGGGGATCCCCACAGCCGGCGCAGGTGAAGATCGGACTCCGTAATCACGATGCCAGGCGGTAACCTCTCTGCACCTTCAGGCTTGCTTGCAACGTTCACAATCTGCAGTAGTGTAATTTCTTAAGAAAGTTCAAACTAGATTATTTCAAAAAGTTCAGAACTGCATGTATGCATGTAATATGTACCCCTGAGGTGGCGTTTGAGGTGCTACTGCTGTTCCTGAATGGTGCCCACAGTGTGCCCAGGAAGCTGCTGTTACCGCTGCCACTCCAAGGCAGCACGCCGCACTGAAGCTGCATACATACATGATCAATCTTATCAGGATGGCAAGTTAACTTAAAGCCAATACCAAAATCAGAACAATTTTTGATTCTTTGTGTACCTTGGGCGTGATCGATACCGGGAAAGAAAACCCGAGGACGAACCCCAACAACACCAAGGCTAACGCCGACAGAAACGGGACTATTCTCATCCTCACTGCATACATTACTCACCATGGAAATTTCAAGACAGAACACGAATATATATGAAACGAGATTCTGACCCTGCAGTGCAGATACTTACGAGATTGATAATCGATCGGTGACGGCCTCTGCTTCTGGTGCGGGCAGGAAGGGCAGGAAGAGCAGAGAGATAGCTCTGCGATTTATGCCATGACATTATAGAATCTACCACACGGCGACGACGACTCTGCAGCGCGTGTCTTTGATCCCAAGGAACATGGTAGAGTACGGAGGAGGAAAAGATCGGTAGTCTGCCTTCGACTCGCATGCAGAGCATATGCGTAGTTGACTTCCCTGAAAAAGCAGTCCTGGTTGGATCATATGGAAGCTAAGCTGGAGAAGACCGAGCATGAGCTCATATATGGCATGCTATGGAGCTTGCCTGGTTTGGGAGCCGGTGATAGACCAATGGCTGTGTAATTTACACATCGGTTCCCGCAAAAAGTAGAAGCAACATCGGCGGCGAGGATCCTGCCTTTGATTTGGGCAGCCTGAACAACAGGCGGTGGCTGTTTTTTTTCATGGTAATTGTTGACACCAGATTTTGGCATGATCAAAAAATTAATTAAGATTACCTAAAATGGAAAAGTACTCAACACGAGAAAGTTCCGTATTGTCAAAATGAGAAATTTTGATGTTTGGGTCATCACCATCTGATCTCATCTAAAGGGCCGAAACTATGCTCAAAGTACTAAGATTTTGTATTCAGAGTATTGTTCGGCCAATTATGTCCCTAAGATGGACTCATGTGAAAACATGTTCTACACGGATTGTCTCCGTCTCATCGAAACGATCGATTTTGATATAAAAATCGTCTCAATCCAAAATCATATGCAAAAGTTAGCGTCATCGGAGTGCGGCCCTACCACATGGCAAAAAGTGGCGCGCACAATCAGACACATGTCTGATAGGTAGCGCCACTGATTGCTTGTTTGACGTGAATGTTTCGGCCTACAAGATGGCCTCGAATCGAAAAATGTTCAACACAAAAGTTGTTCGTCTCGTCGAAACAGTTAGATTTTCATTTGGGCTCGTATTCATCCAAGGTCGTTTGCGGCATGTGAGACCCAGAAACCGAATTGCTGTCTTAGACTTACCTAAATCCGAGTTTGAGTAATTTTCGAAAGATTTGGACGGAATTTGGAGTCCTTTTCTTGTAAGGAAAGTCCAGCCGCCTTATAAATAGACTAGCAAAACGGCCCGTGCGTTGCAACGGAAGAAAAAAAATCATAATCTCGAATGACAATAACACTATTTTACTACATCATCGAGATACACTATCAATCTCATTTTCGTGAAATTGTGAATAATTTTTAAAAATCATGAACATTTTTTTAAACTCGTGAACATACTTGAAATTATAAACATTTTAAATTCACGAATATTTTATGAAATCAAGAACATTTTTTGAATTCATGAACATTTTATACTATTTGCAAATATTTTTTTAATTTTTTTAACATTTTTTAAAACATTTTGCTTTAATCGACCAACATTTCTAGAATCAACCAACAATTTTTTGGGTTTTGATGGATTCGAAATGAATGAACATTTTTTGAATTGCATGCTTTTTTTGAATCAGCGAATATTTATGAATCAATAAACTCTATATTTTAATTTATGAACAGTTTTTGAATTTTTTTGGATATTTTCTAATACATGAATATTTTTTGAATTGTCGAAATATTGTGCAATTTCATAAACATTTTTTAATACAAGAACTTTTTTTAGAAAAACTCATGAACATATTTTTATTTCCCTAACATTTGTTCTAAAATCTGCAAATATTTTTAAAAATCGCAAATATTTTTTGAAGCCCCAAAAAATTATAATTTTTTAAATTTTGAAACTTTTTAAAAATTCTTAAATTATTTAAAATAGAAAAAAAGACATAAAAGAAAAACCAAAAATAAAAACTGGTCGCTCATACATGGGCCGGCCCAAACTGACGAGCTGTGTCTTTTTCTAGCGCGCAGAGCGCAGTATAGGTGGTTCCTAGATGGGTCGGCCCAGTCCGAGATGTTTCTCTGTGAAGCGTTTTTTCTCACTTCTAGGTAGCATTGGAGGGTAATATTTTGCAACTTTAGGGGTAATTTCGATGACGTACGGGCAGAAGCACTCCGTCCTGTATTAGAAGGTAAAGATATAGATTAAATAATTTTTGTTCGTATAATTTTATGATCCAACAGCCAAAATTATGTCAGCCCTCGCTTAAACTCACGCGAGATGAATTGGCCATGTCCACATTTTGCTGCATCACCGAGATACACTATCACTCTCATTTCCGTGAAATCGTGAACAGTTTTTAAAAATCATGAACATTTTTTGAAACTCGTGAACATACTTGAAATCGTGAACATTTTTCAAATGCGCGAACATTTTCTAAAATCAAGAATATTTTTTGAATTCATGAACATTTTAGACTATTTTCAAATATTTTTGAAAAAATGTGAACATTTTTAAAACATGTTTCCTGAATAGGCGAACATGTCTAGAGTCGAAGATTTTTTTTCGAAATTGGTGGAACAATTTTCAAAATTGATAATTTTTTTTAAATATGTGATTTTGTGAATCGTTCCTAAGAGAAGTAATTTGTCCTCATGTTTCGAGGTCTCAAGAAAAGGGCGTGGAAACAGATAGAAACTCTTGAATGGAAATTGAAAAGAAATGTAGCCCCAGTTCCTTCGGAAATGGTAAGATCTTTGGCGCAAGAAGAAGGGGCGACCCATATCATCTTGACTTGGTTCTGCTTCCCCTCTTTTTTTAAGAATACCGGGTAAGAAACAAGATAAAATAAACCATATTTGATACCGGAATATTCAGTTTGGTAACCTGCTACTAATTCTTCCTCCGCTTCTGGTAAATCAAAGGGTAATCTTTCACATTCTGCCAAAGAAGAAATTAAAAAAACCAGAAAACCTATAGGCTGACGCCAAATATTCCATCCAAAAAAACCATATTTTGACTGTGCTTCAACTATATCAACTGTACTTGAACTGTTAGATAATCATAGTCGATGATAACATCACAGTTCCCACCGCTATTTCAAAACCGTACATGAAACCTTAGCTTCATCTGTTGGACAAGCTCGTACACATTGAATGCATCCTATACATGTATCGTAAATTTTTACGGAATGTGACATTGGATCTATAAATTTTTCTTTTCAACATAAATTTTTTCGATCTGGTAAAAATGAAATTAGTACTATATGAGTAGGTTTTGGCAGGATGCGAGGTGCCAACTTATTAAGCACGAGAGTCGTAAGATCCCGGTTATAGAAGAAGAGTAGGCCAATCCCAATCTTAGGCTGCAACAAACAAGGAAATTCCTGTCATCAAATCGGCCTGATCCCCAAAAGGAAATCGCAATCCAAAATCCCTATATACGATATACGATAGATTCCGGGCACCTTGCTACATGACACTTGTCTCGCATTGCATTACTGACTGCTTCTTCTTCTGATTTCTTTGCTTTGATGATGCCCTTGTCCCAAAGAGAGTTCTTCAGCTGAAGAGTACTTTGGCACCCTAGAACACATCTCCCTCTGGATGAAGCCAACAGGTCTTTTTGATCAGAGGTTGAATCGATCATCAGAAGAAGAATTAGGCCAAAAATTAGGATACATTCTGGGAAAATGAAACTTCCATTGAAGAGAAGCAAATGAAACGCTTTCATAAAAATTCTCGTAGAATCGAGAATGAAGTTACTGAATTCTTAAGATTTTTTTTTAATTCAGGAACATTTCTTGAATTGACTATTTTTTGTTCAATTTCATTAACATTTTTTCATACTTGCACTTTTTAAAAAAATCACGAACGTTTTTGTTTTCCCGAACATTTGTTTAAAAATTTGTGACATTTCTTAAATATGCGTATATTTTTTTAAAAATTGGTAGCATTTTCTGAATACACAAACGTTTATTAATTATTAAACATTTTGTTTCACAATTCTCATTTTTTTGAAATTTCGATTTTTTATTGAATTCCCAAAATTATGTAAATTAGAAAAAAAAAACAATGAAGGAAAAGAAAAACTAAAAATAAAAACGAAATTAAAAAAAAAGATTGGTCATATATGGGCCGGCCCTAACACGTGTGTTATTTCTTTTCCTAGCACGCAGAGGGCAGTATAGGAGGTTCCCATGGGCCGGCCCAGTCCGAGATTTTTCTGTATAAAACGTTTTTTATCACTTATCGGTGGCATTGATGGGTAATATTTTGTAAATTTAGGGGCAATTTTGATGACGTACGGACAGAAGCACTCCGTCTTTTATTAGTCAGTAAAGATAAGAGGTGATAGCCGATTGAACAACACACAATCGAACAAATCAATATGTCATCTTTTACCTTTACTTTTTACTTTCTCCCTTGTTCTTCTTTCTCGTTCTTCGTCGTTCTTCAAGATTGGAGGCAGCGAATCCACGAGGCCCTAGGGGCGGTCAGGCTGACCTAGGGCAGCCCATAGCCGCCAAGCGTCCTGACGGGGTCCCTCCCGGGCGTGTGGGGTTTCGGGTCTAGGAAAGCGCCCGCTAGTCTGCTTGCATACCGCGCTTCCGGACGGGTCTCATTCGATGTGAGCCGTGGTGCATAACCCCCGGCGTCGAGGGTACACGGTGACGTGTTCGTGTGCGAACACACTTTTTTGCAAGTCCGCTGGGGACGAAGCTTTGAACGGTCTCCAGCCCGTTCTTGCTACAAAGAGATCGTCATCTAGGGTTTCTAATCTACAAAGGTAATATGAATACCCAATTCATTTATGTAGATGCAAAAATTCATATGTTGTTGTTTAATGAGCATAATGTATCGTCTAGCCCTAGTTTTATGAATCATGCAACTAATTATGTACAATAGCCGATTCAGAACAATCTCCATGCTTCAACTTCATATAATTTTAGGAACATGCAACATATGTTTCCCAACTTCCATGCATCAGCAACCCACCAATCTATATGCCGATCAACAACATGATGAGTTCGGTTAATCAAGTTGAAACACCCCATGCAGTAACTTCCAATAGTATGCAACAAAGTGTTTCAACTTTTTATTCATCGGCAAATAACTTGCAACATGTTAATCCGAACATGCCGGTGGATAGGGGAATTGGCCATGCTTCTACTACTTATTTGGCCAATTACCCCCAGACATCTTATGCCAAACCACATGCTACTAAGTTTTTGGCACCATACACAACTGTTGATGTCCATAATTCGGCTCCGCACCTTCATGACCATGGCCGAATAAGTGAAATTTCTGCAGGAGCACAAATGCCTTCACCTATTACCGTGGCATATCATGTCCCCCCTACACACTTACAGAATTTTGGCAACATCTCATTGCCGAAAGAGTCTAAAGGCATCACGGGGCAAGCATATCCAGACTAGGTTATTGAGAACAAGCTTACATTCTCTTGGGATTTGTGCAACTCTATTTGGTAAGAACTAATAGAAGACGGGAAGCCTCATGACTTTGCTGCTGTAAAAGCTAGAGTTGAGCAAATAATGCATTCACCCAGTGCTGTAGCAACCAATGTACCCCATACACAATTGCAAAGTTTCGACACCTCAATGCCGAAAGCGTCTAAAAGTATTGGGAGGCAATCCGATGAAGACTGAGCTGAATTTGGGCGTAAAAAGCTTAAAGATAGCCTAGCTGCATTGTTTGCTGAATTTAGACAAGAACAAGCAGTCTTGAGAATCAAAGAAAGAAAGAATAATGATTCGGTTAACAAATGTAATTTGGTTATTGAAAAAGCTGAATCAAATAGTACATGTGCCGAATCTATTCAAGACAAAGAAAACGACAAGATGTTGGAAAGTTATCCAAAAGTGGAGCAAGCTATTGTTCATACCTCACAACCATCATGCTCTCCCAACATATTTGAAGAGATATGTCTAGCAATTGATTTACCTATTTTCCGATTTGATCGCAACTTTATTGTTCATGCTTCTATTAGAAAATTCTCATAACTAGTTTTGAGAGACCAATGAAGAAGGGTAATTTATTTGTTAGCAATAAAACCATTACAGAGCATATCGGTCAACACATTGTACAATTCATAGAGACCGATGGTGACTTATTGCAAGCAAAGTTTTTGCCATTGCCTTTTTGAAAGTTCACATCTAATTGGGTAGCTTTGTTTGTTTCATACTTGGCTTACACTTGGTCTCAATTGAGACATGTGTGTTCTAACTATTTTCGTTTCAGAAATTTAAAGCCAAGGATAAATTCTTTTAAGAAGACTGATGCTAATATAATATCTTATCCAAAGGCATCGGAGATAGAGTGCAAAACACAATGCATACCCGAATGGGGACATTCCAAATCTGAACCATTCGTTTGCTTACCTCCAAAGCTGTTCGCGCACCATGATCAGCTAGAAAACAAGAAGTATACTGTCAATTCAAGCATGTCTGTTCAAATATTTGATTTATTACTGAAAAATAATTACATTAGAATTCTTAATCACCATGTCAAGCCATCAATCGAAGGACGAATGTATTGTAAGTTTAGTGATTCGTCCAAGCATAATTTTGAAGACTGCAACATGTTTCATCAAATAGTTAAATCGGCCATTGATAAAGGACGATTGAAATTTGTTGAGACACCAAGAGATGACCTGTCTATTCCAATTGGTTATGATGGAAAACAATTTTTGCATCGGCTGCTTCAAGCTGATCCATTTAAACTCAAGAAGATAAAAACGGTGGATGATGGGATCAAACTTTCAAGTAAGGAAGTTGTTTAAGAGCATAATGTTAATATTCTTGAGGGCAAAAATTCCATCAAAGTTACAATCAAGACACTAAGTACTGGGGGGGCAACAAGAAAATCCAAAGATCGATGCAAGCACAACCAAAGAAAGCAAAGGCCAAGGTAAGCACAAAGTTAAAAAAACCGAAAGTCACTTTCACGCAGCTATTGGAAAAATATCAGAAGATAAGTGAGGAGAAGATTGCTTATCTACCAAGTAATTCAAAAGCATCAAGATCACCCCCTAGGCGCAAATCTGAGGATCGACATTAGCAAAGCAAGAAATCCAATGCAGCATATTCATATCCTTATTTTGGGCTGCCAATGCCAATGTTGTGGATACCTCCCTATGCTCATGTAAATTTATATCCATCACGGGACGGGTATGGGGCACATTATTCATCTATTTTAGACCATCTCACCAACATTATGCAGTTCCAAGAAGATCAACATTTAAGCAATCACATATTAAAGACCGTTTCAATCATAAGGAATCGGTCCAAAGCTCAAGGAAGAAGAAAGAGGTGTGCAAGCAAGTCTATCGCGTCAAAAGAGATGGTCGTAAGAGTGCCACTTTAGATTTGATCTCAAATGAAAAAGAGCCAATTAAAGTGTTGACATTGGCTGCTAAATGCCATGAGGCAAGTCAATCAAGTGCGGAATATGATGAGAAGAAGTTGAGAGTGCACAAGGTAAAACAAGAATTGCCATTGCTTCAAACAAAATCATAGTCGGGGTGTCCACTCGGCTTATCATATTGGCAAAAGAAGAAATTGCAAAAGCTAAGTGCACAAGAACTTGAAAAGAGGAACATGGCATGGGTTCCCAAAGGAAGTAGTATCAACAAGAATAATATGCAAGCTTCGATTGCAAAAAGTGCAACAAAGATTAAGAAGGAGGAGAGTGAAAACTCCGAACAACGAAGCTGAAGGTTTGCGCATCAAATTCTTCGGTTCAAACAATATACATATTCTTCAACTATGCCATGGAAATCGTCATCAGGTATGATTGGTTACCCTCCATGGGCTTATTTCGATCCATGGATGCAATATAATTTTTTTACATCATGCAAGGGTATTACCACATCATCATACGTTCGATTAGCTGCACTTTTGTTGCTAATGATCGACACACAATTATCATCCTAACAATATATATGGATGATATATAGTTATCGTCCAAAGAATATGCAAAATGGACGATGAAGTGTTGAAATCGTCCTTAGAACAAATTCTGTGCAAGTTATTTTTTGGCACACAAACTTCACCGAAAAACAGGGGGGCATGTGTTGACACCAGATTTTGGCATGATCAAAAAATTAAGTAAGATTACCTCAAATGGAAAAGTACTCAACACGAGAAAGTTCCGTATCATCAAAATGAGAAACTTTGATGTTTGGGTCATCACCATCTGATCTCATCTAAAGGGCTAAAACTATGCTCAAAGTACTAAGATTTTGTATTCAAAGTATTGTTCAGATAATTATGCCCCTAAGACGAACTCATACGAGAAAATATTCTACACGGATTATCTTCGTCTCGTCGAAACGATCGATTTTCATACAAAAATCATCTCAATCTGAGGTCGTATGCAAAAGTTAGAGCCATCGAAGTGCGGCCTACCACGAGGCAAAAAGTGGTGCACCCAATCAAACACATGTCTGGTAGGTAGCGCCACCGATTGCTTGTTTGGCGCGAGCGTTTCGGCCCACAAGATGGCCTCGAATCGAAAAACTTTCAACACTAAGGTTGTTCATCTCGAAACGGTTAAATTTTCTTTTGGGCTCATCTTCATCCGAGGTCCTTTGTGGCATGTGAGACCCAAAAACCGAACTGCTGTCTTAGACTTACCTAAATCCGAGTTCGGTTAATTTTGGAAAGATTTGGAAGGGATTTGGAGTCCTTCTCTTATACTGAAGTCCAGCCGCCTCATAAATAGATTTGAGGTGATGGTCGATTGAACAACACACAATCGAACATATCAATATATCATCTTTTACCTTTATTTTTACCTTCTCCCTTGTTCTTCTTTCTCATTCTTCGTCGTTCTTCAAGATTGGAGGGCAACGAATCCACGAGGCCCTAGGGGCGGTCAGGCTGACCTAGGGCAGCCCATAGCCGCCGCGTGTCCTGACGGGGTCCCTCCCAGGCATGTGGGGTTTCGTGTCTAGAAAAGCGCCCACTGGACTGCTTGTGCACCGCGCTTCCGGACGTGTCTCCTTCGATGTGAGCTGCGGTGCATCACCCCCGGCGTCGAGGGTACACGGTGACATGTTTGTGTGCGAACAGTAATATGTGTCTCATTTATAAGAATATCACAATGCAAATTATGTAGATATTGACCAGCAAAATTAAGAAGGCAATAAAACGTCAGTCTTTGCCCAAAAAACACCAACCAAGAAAGGGAAATACAATCAAGACTGAAGAATCCCCTCAGCTTAACAACAACACATGTTCATCTGCTCCAGCGCCACCATAGCAGCCATCGAAGGAAAAAATGATGGATCACCTCCTCACCGGAGCTCGACGCGGCTCCACCGCTGATATGCAACTTTGCGGACCTCCAAGGTGGCTCACCAAAGGCGAAGCTATTGCCGGTGAATGAATGAGACCGGGGCAACACCCTGGACACGCCACCGTAATCCAAATCTGGCACCCGCACGACTAAGACGTTGGAAGAGGAAACCATACCATCCTACCACGAACCAAGGACATAACATACGATCAACCATCTTTCAGATACCGCTGATGCAGAGCACAATTTGCATTCGCTTTTGGACTACCTCCCTAGCTCCGCGTCGGCGCCTGAGCAAACGCCATCACAATGGCGGAACGCGAGGACAAAAGTCCACCATGAGGATGTCGCCACCGCCACGCCATCCTTGCTCGAAGAACCTATTTTCCTAATCGAATCCCAACCATAGGACAAATCGCCTCTTGATATGCCAACGTATCTATAATTTTTGCTTGTTCCATGCTGTTATATTATCATTCTTGGATGTTTTACAATCATTTTATTACAACTTTATATCATTTTTTGGGACTAACCTATTGACATAGTGCCAAAGTGCCAGTTGCTGTTTTTGCTTGTTTTTTACTTCGCAGAAAATCAGTACCAAACGGAGACAAAATGCTGCGGGGATTTTTGTGGATTTTTTACGGACCAGAAGAAAGAAGATGGGCCAAAGAATACCAGAAGAGGGGGCCCAGGGTGGCCAGCACCCACCAGGGCGTGCTAGAGGCCCCCCGGTGCGGCCTGGTGGGGGCTGGGCACCTCGGGCACCCCCTCAACCGACTATTGTGCCTATAAATTCCCAGAAAATCCAAAAACCCTAGAGGAGTCGACGAAACACAATTCCAGCCGCCGCAAGTTCCAGAATCGCGAGATCCAATCTAAACACCATCACAGAGGGGTTCATCTTCCTCATAGGTACCTCTCCGATGATGCGTGAGTAGTCCACCATAGACCTACGGGTCCGTAAGCAGTAGCTAGATGGCTTCTTCTCTCTCTCTCTATCTCTCTCTCTCTCTCTCTCTCTCTCTCTCTTACGATTCTCAATACAATGGTCTCTTGGAGATCTATTTGATGTAAACTTTTGCGGTGTGTTTGTTGGGATCCGATGAATTTTGAGTTCATGATCAGTTTCTATCCATGAATATTATTTGAGTCTTCTTTGATCTCTTATATGCATGATTACTTATAGCCTCGTATTTCTTCTTCGAATCTTTGGTTTAGTTAGGCCGACTAGATCGATTTTTCTTGCCATGGGAAGAGGTGCTTTGTGATGGGTTCGATCTTGCGGTGTTCTTTCCCTGTGACAGAAGGGGAAGCAAGACACGCATATATCGTTGCTATTAAGGATAACAAGATGGGGTCTATTCCTACATGAATAGATCTTGTCTACATCATGTCATCGTTCTTATTGCATTACTCCGTTTTCCCATGAACTTAATACACTAGATGCATGCTGGATAGCGGTCGATGTGTGGAGTAATAAAGGTAGATGCAGGCAGGAGTCGGTCTATCTATCTTGGACGTGATGCCTATATAATGATCATCGCCTTGGATATCGTCATGACTATTCGATTTTCTATCAATTGCCCAACAGTAATTTGTTCACCCACCGTGCGCTATACTCATGAGAGAAGCCACGAGTGAACCCTACGGCCCCCGAGTCTACTTTTCCTATCATATTGCTTTCCGATCTACGTTTTTTGCAATCTTTGTTTTCGGATCTACAAAACCAAAAACCCAAAAATATATTGCTGCATATTTACTCTTTTTATTTGTGTTCTTGAGAGATCTATCTCTCCTATCTATCACTACCTAATCTATCTTATTACCGTAGAGAGATTGACAACCTCTCTTTTGCACCAGGTTGCAAGTATTTGTTGTTTGTGTGCAGGTGCTGCTTATTGGGTGGTGGTGATCCTCCTACTGGTTCGATAACCTTGGTTTCATAACTGAGGGAAATACTTACCGTCGCTGTGCTGCATCATCCCTTCCTCTTTGGGGAAATACCGACGCAGTCCAAGCCACGTCACCTCTTCGTGGAAGAATCTAAAGATTCTTTATTCAGCGCCGCCATCGCCATCACCGAAGCAAAGACGATAATCAGCCAAAAATACTAAGCTACTAATGCCTAAAGTGATCCGCACACATGGATCCGGCAACCCCCCTCATCACCAATGACTGAGGTCGTCGGCGGAAGGGAGCCGCCGGAGAACAACGGCGGAAGAAGGCCCTCTGGCGGCTATGGCATGCTAGATCACTTTTCTTTCGTCCCCTGCGGTGGCTTTTCCTTGGAGTGCCTGCATTCCAAAGCGGATCCTCAAACTGCCCGCAATTGTCCGGAGCGCGCGGTCCGGACACGGTTTGCCATCCAACGCGGGCCTCCGAAACCCCCAACCCACCCAAAACCTTTTCCGGACCCCGCGCCTTCATCCTCCCCATTTTCTCCTCTTCCTTTTTTGTTGGGGAACGTTGCATGGGAAACAAAAATTTTCCTACGCACACACAAGATCTATCCATGGTGATGAGCATCTACGAGAGGGAGAGTGAATCTACATACCCTTGTAGATCGCTAAGCGGAAGCGTTTAAGAAATGCGGTTGATGTAGTCGAACGTCTTCGCGATCCAAATCGCCGAGCGTCCCGCGATCCAATCACGATCCTTCCGATCTAGTGCCGAACGGACGGCACCTCCGCGTTCAACACACGTACGGCTTGATGACGCCTTCACCTCCTCGATCCAGCGAGCGATGGTGAAGTAGTGGTTGAGTTCCAGCAGCACGACGGCGTGGTGATGGTGGTGAGGAACAATCTCTGCAGGGCTTCGCCAAGCGCTACGGAGATTATGACGGAGGAACTAGAGGGTTAGGGTTGCCGCACACGGCTTGGGGAAATCTTAATGTGTCTCGTGTGCTAGCCCTGCCCCTCTATTTATATGTTGAGCCTTGGGGTCTAAACTTGGAGTAAAAGTCTCTTCCAAGTCGGTTTTGCCCGCACAAGGTCGGTTTGGCCCGCAGGAAAAGAGTCCAACTCGGATCCCTGCCGAACCGTGCACAGCCGCGCACAAGCGGTAGTACCGCTCACAAGCGGTAGTACCGCTTGGGCGGTAGTACCGCTTCACACAAGCGGTAGTACCGCTCGGGCGGTAGTACTGCTTCACACAAGCGGTAGTACCGCTTACGCGGCAACAAAACTACCTTCTGCACTTTCCAATACCTTGTGGGCTTTTATCCCTTGGCCCATATAAAGTGTTGCTGCACCCGAACACTTCGGTAAACATCCGGAACCCCTTCCGGTGAACTCCGAAACTTTTCCGGAGATCAAAACACTATTATCACATATATCAATCTTTACCTCCGGACTATTCCGGAGATCCTCGTCATGTCCGGGATCTTATCCGGGACTCCGAACAACTTTCGGTCACCAACATAATAACTCAATTATACTAATCGTCACCAAACGTTAAGTGTGTAGACCCTGCGGGTTCGAGAACTATGTAGACATGACCGAGACACCTCTACGGCCAATAACCAATAGCGGGACCTGGATGCCCATATTGGCTCCTACATATTCTACGAAGATCTTTTATCGGTCGAACCTCTATGTCAAGGATTCAGTTAATCCCGTATGCTGTTCCCTTTGTTCTTCGGTATGTTACTTGCCCGAGATTCGATCGTCGGTATCACTATACCTAGTTCAATCTCGTTACCGGCAAGTCTCTTTACTCGTTCCGTAATACAAGATCCTGTGGCTAACTCTTTAGTCACTTTGCTTGCAAGGCTCAATGTGATGTTGTATTACCGAGTGGGCCCTGAGATACCTCTCCGTCATACGGAGTAACAAATCCCAGTCTTGATCCATGCCAACCCAACAGACACCCTCGGAGATACCTGTAGAGCACCTTTATAGTCACCCAGTTACGTTGCGACGTTTGATACACACAAGGTATTCCTCCGGTGTCAGTGAGTTGCATGATCTCATGGTCAAAGGAACAGATACTTGACATGCAGAAAACAATAGCAATAAACTGACACGATCAAATGCTACGTTTACAGTTTGGGTCTTGTCAATCACATCATTCTCCTAATGATGTGATCCCGTTATCAAATGACATCTCATGTCAATGGCTAGGAAACCTTAACCATCTTTGATCAACGAGCTAGTCAACTAGAGGCTTACTAGGGACACAGTGTTGTCTATGTACCCACACATGTATTTGAGTTTCCAATCAATACAATTATAGCATGGATAATAAACGATTATCATGAACAAGGAAATATAATAATAACCAATTTATTATTGCCTCTAGGGCATATTTCCAACAGTCTCCCACTTGCACTAGAGTCAATAATCTAGTTCACATCACTATGTGATTTACATTGTAATGAATCGAACACCCATGCAGTTCTGGTGTTGTTCATGTTTAGCCCTTGGAAGAGGTTTAGTCATCGGATCTGCAACATTCAGATCCGTGTGTACTTTGCAAATATTTATGTCGTCCTCCTTGATGTAATCGCGGATGGAATTGAAACGTCGCTTTATGTGTCTGGTCCTTTTGTGAAATCTTGGTTCCTTGGCTAGAGCAATGGCACCAGTATTATCACAAAACAGAGTCATTGGATTAAGTGCACTAGGCACTACTCCAAGATCTGTCATGAACTCCTTCATCCAGACACCTTCCTTCGCCGCCTCCGAGGCAGCGATGTACTCCGCTTCGCATGTAGAATCTGCTACCACGCTTTGCTTGGAACTGCACCAGCTAACCGCACCCCCATTAAGAATAAATACGTATCCGGTTTGCGACTTAGAGTCATCCGGATCAGTGTCAAAGCTTGCATCGACGTAACCCTTTACGACGAGCTCTTGATCACCTCCATAAACGAGAAACATGTCCTTAGTCCTTTTCAGGTACTTCAGGATATTCTTGACCGCCGTCCAGTGTTCCATTCCTGGATCACCTTGAAACCTTCCGACCATACTTATGGCAAGGCTGACATCGGGTCTTGTGCACAGCATTGCATACATGATAGAGCCTATGGCTGAAGCATAGGGGATGACACTCATCTTTTCTCTATCTTCTGCAGTCACTGGGCATTGAGTCTTACTCAACTTCACACCTTGCAAAACAGGCAAGAACCCCTTCTTGGACTGATCCATTTTGAACTTCTTCAAAATCTTATCAAGGTATGTGCTTTGTGAAAGTCCTATTAAGCGTCTTGATCTATCTCTATAGATCTTGATGCCTAATATGAAAGCAGCTTCTCCTAGGTCCTTCATTGAAAAACTCTTGTTCAAATATTCCTTTACGCTTTCCAGCATTTCTATATTGTTTCCAATCAGCAATATGTCATCCACATATAATATTAGAAACGCTATAGAGCTCCCACTCACTTTCTTGTAAATACAAGCTTCTCCGTAAACTTGTATAAACTCGAACGCTTTGATCACCTCATCAAAACGAAGATTCCAACTCCGAGATGCTTGCACCAGTCCATAAATGGATCGCTGGAGTTTGCAAACTTTGTCAGCATTCTCTGGATCGACAAAACCTTCTGGTTGCATCATATACAACTCTTCCTTAAGGAAACCGTTAAGGAACGCTGTTTTGACATCCATCTGCCAAATTTCATAATCGAAAAAGGCAGCTATTGCTAACATGATTCTGACGGACTTAAGCATCGCTACGGGTGAGAAGGTCTCATCGTAGTCAACTCCTTGAACTTGTGAAAAACCCTTTGCCACAAGTCGAGCTTTATAGACGGTGACATTACCGTCCGCGTCCGTCTTCCTCTTAAAGATCCATTTGTTCTGAATGGCCTTACGCCCTTCAGGTAATACTTCCAAAGTCCATACTTTGTTTTCATACATGGATCCCATCTCGGATTTCATGGCCTCTAACCACTTCTTGGAATCCGGGCCCATCATCGCTTCTCCATAGCTCGTAGGTTCATCGTTGTCTAACAACATGATCTCTAAGACAGGGTTGCCGTACCACTCAGGAGCAGTACGCGTCCTTGTCGACCTACGAGGTTCGATAGCAACTTGATCCAAAGTTTCATGATCATCATCATTAACTTCCACTTCAGCTAATGTAGGCTCCACAGAAACAACTTTCTGCGCTGCGCTACTCTCAGGTTGAAGTAAAGGTTCAACAACCTCATCAAGTTCAATCTTCCTCCCACTCAATTCTTTCGAGAGAAACTCTTTCTCAAGAAATGTTCCGTTTTTAGCGACAAACACTTTGCCCTCGGATCTGAGGTAGAAGGTATACCCAATTGTCTCTTTTGGGTATCCTATGAAGACGCATTTCTCCGCTTTGGGTTCCAGCTTTTCAGGCTGAAGCTTTTTGACATAAGCATCACATCCCCAAACTTTAAGAAACGACAGCTTTGGCTTCTTGCCAAACCAAAGTTCATATGGCGTCGTCTCAACGGATTTCGATGGTGCCCTATTTAAAGTGAATGCAGCTGTCTCTAATGCATAACCCCAAAACGATAGTGGCAAATCGGCAAGAGACATCATAGATCGCACCATATCCAATAAGGTTCGATTACGACGTTCGGACACACCATTACGCTGTGGTGTTCCAGGCGGTGTCAGTTGTGAAACAATTCCACATTGTCTTAAGTGACTGCCAAACTCATAACTCAGATATTCTCCTCCTCGATCAGATCGTAGGAATTTAATCTTCTTGTTACGATGATTCTCAACTTCACTCTGAAATTGTTTGAACTTTTCAAATGTTTCAGACTTGTGTTTAATTAAGTAAATATACCCATATCTACTTAAGTCATCAGTGAAGGTGAGAAAATAACGATAACCACCGCGCGCCTCAATACTCATCGGACCACACACATCAGTATGTATGATTTCCAATAAGTCACTTGCCCGTTCCATTGTTCCAGAGAACGGCGTTTTGGTCATCTTGCCCATGAGGCATGGCTCACATGTGTCAAGTGATTCAAAATCAAGTGACTCCAAAAGTCCATCAGCATGGAGCTTCCTCATGCGTTTTACGCCAATATGACCTAAACGGCAGTGCCACAAGAAAGTGGTATTATCATTATCAATTCTACATCTTTTGGCATCAATGTTATGAACATGTGTATCATTACTATCGAGATTCGATAAGAATAAACCCCTCACATTGGGTGCATGACCATAAAAGATATTACTCATATAAATAGAACAACCATTATTCTCTGATTTAAATGAGTAACCGTCTCGCAATAAACAAGATCCAGATATAATGTTCATGCTTAACGCAGGCACCAAATAACACTTATTTAGGTTCATCACTAATCCCGATGGTAATCGAAGAGCGAGCGTGCCGACGGCGATCACATCAACCTTGGAACCATTTCCCACGCGCATCGTCACTTCGTCCTTTGCCAGCCTCCGTTTATTCCGCAGTTCCTGTTTTGAGTTGCAAATATGAGCAACCGCACCGGTATCAAATACCCAGGCACTACAACGAGAGTTGGTAAGGTACACATCAATAACATGTATATCATATATACCTTGTTTGTTGTTGGCCGCCTTCTTGTCAGCCAAATACTTGGGGCAGTTCCGCTTCCAGTGTCCAGTTCCCTTGCAATGAAAACACACAGTTTCTGGTTTGGGTCCAGCCTTGGGTTTCTTCATGAGAGGAGCAACTGCTTTGCCACTCTTCTTGGAGTTACCCTTCTTACCCTTGCCATTTTTCTTGAAACTAGTGGTTTTATTGACCATCAACACTTGATGCTCCTTCTGAATTTCAGACTCAGCGGCTTTCAGCATCGCAAACAGCTCGGCGGCTGACTTGTTCATCCCGTGCATGTTATAGTTCAACACGAAGCTCTTGTAGCTAGGTGGCAATGATTGAAGAACTCTGTCAGTGATAGCCTCTGGCGGAAGGGGCATCCCTAACTCAGCCAGACGGGTGAAGTACCCAGACATTCTGAGCACGTGATCACTGATAGACCCGTTCTCCTCCATCTTGCAAGCATAGAACTTATCGGAGATCTCATATCTCTCGATCCGGGCATTCTTCTGAAAGATAAACTTCAACTCCTGGAACATCTCATATGCTCCATGACGTTCAAAACGTCTTTGAAGTCCCGGTTCTAAGCCATACAACATTGCACATTGAACTATTGAGTAATCATCAGAACGAGCCTGCCAGGCGTTCACAACGTCTAGAGACTCAACTGGAGCGGGTGGATCACCAAGCGGTGCATCAAGGACATAAGCCTTCTGGGAAGCCGTAAGGATAATCCTTAGATTACGGGCCCAGTCCACAAAGTTACTTCCATCATCTTTCAACTTAGCTTTCTCTAGGAACGCATTAAAATTCAGGGGTGCTACTGCGCGAGCCATGATCTACAACATAAATATAGCAATGACAACTTAGACTATTGTTCTAGATAATGAGTTTAGTTAATCATATTACTTAAAAACTCCCACTCAAATTGACATCCCTCCGGTCATTCGAGTGTAACATGATCCAAATCCACCAACTCAAGTCCGATCATCACGTGAGTTGAGGTGGTTTCAATGGTGAACATCTTCATGTTGATCATATCTACTATATGACTCATGTTCGACCTTTCGGTCTCTTGTGTTCCGAGGCCATGTCTGTACATGCTAGGCTCGTCAAGTTTAACCCGAGTGTTCCGCACGTGTAACATGGCTTACACCCGTTGTATGCGAACGTAGAGTCTATCACACCCGATCATCACGGCGTGTCTCGAAACGACGAACTTTCGCAACGGTGCACACTTGGGGAGAACACAATTTTATCTTGAAATTTAAGTGAGGGATCACCTTATAATGCTACCGTCGTCCTAAGCAAAATAAGATGCATAAAAGGATTAACATCACATGCAAATCATAAGTGACATGATATGGCCATGAACTTGTGCTTTTGATCTCCATCTCCAAAGCACCGGCATGATCTCCATCGTCACCGGCATGACACCATGATCTCCATCATCTTGATCTCCATCAACGTGTCGCCATGAGGTTGTCGCGCCGACTGTTGCTTCCACGACTATTGCTAACGATTAGCGATAAAGTAAAGCATTACATAGCGCTTAATGATTGACACGCAGGTCATACAATAATTAAAGACAACTCTATGGCTCCTGCCAGTTGCCGTACTCATCGACATGCAAGTCGTGATATTCTATACATCACATGATCATCTCATACATCACATATATCTCATCATGTAATTGGCCATATCACATCACAACATACCCTGCAAAAACAAGTTAGACGTCCTCTAATTGTTGTTGCAAATTTTACGTGGCTGCTACGGGTTTGCAAGAACCGTTCTTACCTACGCAAAACCACAACGTGGTGTAGTGATTGCTTTTTGATCTTCTAAAAGAACCCTCTTCATTGAAATCGATTCAACTAAAGTGAGAGAGACAGACACCCGCTAGCCATCTTTATGCAACGAAGTTACATGTTAGTTGAAGGAACCTGTCTCGCGTAAGTGTACGCGTAATGTCGGTCCGGGCCGCTTCATCTCACAGTACCGCCGAATCAAGTATCAACTAGTAACGGCAAGCAATATGTATACACCCACGCCCACAACTCGTTTGTGTTCTACTCGAGATCTCATCTACGCATAGACCTGGCTCATGATGCCACTGTTGGGGAACGTTGCATGGGAAACAAAAAATTTCCTACGCACACACAAGATCTATCCATGGTGATGAGCATCTACGAGAGGGAGAGTGAATCTACATACCCTTGTAGATCGCTAAGCGGAAGCGTTTAAGAAACGCGGTTGATGTAGTCGAACGTCTTCGCGATCCAAATCGCCGAGCGTCCCGCGATCCAATCACGATCCTTCCGATCTAGTGCCGAACGGACGGCACCTCCGCGTTCAACACACGTACGGCTTGATGACGCCTTCACCTCCTCGATCCAGCAAGCGATGGTGAAGTAGTGGTTGAGTTCCAGCAGCACGACGGCGTGGTGATGGTGGTGAGGAACAATCTCTGCAGGGCTTCGCCAAGCGCTACGGAGATTATGACGGAGGAACTAGAGGGTTAGGGTTGCCGCACACGGCTTGGGGAAATCTTAATGTGTCTCGTGTGCTAGCCCTGCCCCTCTATTTATATGTTGAGCCTTGGGGTCTAAACTTGGAGTAAAAGTCTCTTCCAAGTCGGTTTTGCCCGCACAAGGTCGGTTTGGCCCGCAGGAAAAGAGTCCAACTCGGATCCCTGCCGAACCGTGCACAGCCGCGCACAAGCGGTAGTACCGCTCACAAGCGGTAGTACCGCTTGGGCGGTAGTACCGCTTCACACAAGCGGTAGTACCGCTCGGGCGGTAGTACCGCTTCACACAAGCGGTAGTACCGCTTACGCGGCAGCAAAACTACCTTCTGCACTTTCCAATACCTTGTGGGCTTTTATCCCTTGGCCCATATAAAGTGTTGCTGCACCCGAACACTTCGGTAAACATCCGGAACCCCTTCCGGTGAACTCCGAAACTTTTCCGGAGATCAAAACACTATTATCACATATATCAATCTTTACCTCCGGACTATTCCGGAGATCCTCGTCATGTCCGGGATCTTATCCGGGACTCCGAACAACTTTCGGTCACCAACATAATAACTCAATTATACTAATCGTCACCAAACGTTAAGTGTGTAGACCCTGCGGGTTCGAGAACTATGTAGACATGACCGAGACACCTCTACGGCCAATAACCAATAGCGGGACCTGGATGCCCATATTGGCTCCTACATATTCTACGAAGATCTTTTATCGGTCGAACCTCTATGTCAAGGATTCAGTTAATCCCGTATGCTATTCCCTTTGTTCTTCGGTATGTTACTTGCCCGAGATTCGATCGTCGGTATCACTATACCTAGTTCAATCTCGTTACCGGCAAGTCTCTTTACTCGTTCCGTAATACAAGATCCTGTGGCTAACTCTTTAGTCACTTTGCTTGCAAGGCTCAATGTGATGTTGTATTACCGAGTGGGCCCTGAGATACCTCTCCGTCATACGGAGTAACAAATCCCAGTCTTGATCCATGCCAACCCAACAGACACCCTCGAAGATACCTGTAGAGCACCTTTATAGTCACCCAGTTACGTTGCGACGTTTGATACACACAAGGTATTCCTCCGGTGTCAGTGAGTTGCATGATCTCATGGTCAAAGGAACAGATACTTGACATGCAGAAAACAATAGCAATAAACTGACACGATCAAATGCTACGTTTACAGTTTGGGTCTTGTCCATCACATCATTCTCCTAATGATGTGATCCCGTTATCAAATGACATCTCATGTCAATGGCTAGGAAACCTTAACCATCTTTGATCAACGAGCTAGTCAACTAGAGGCTTACTAGGGACACAGTGTTGTCTATGTACCCACACATGTATTTGAGTTTCCAATCAATACAATTATAGCATGGATAATAAATGATTATCATGAACAAGGAAATATAATAATAACCAATTTATTATTGCCTCTAGGGCATATTTCCAACATTTTTTTCTCTTGCCTAAGCCGCCGCTCCACCACCTCCATCGCAACACGTCATCCCTGCTGGAACTCTACGTCTCTGTCACCTCCAGTGTTCCAGCCGGTCTCTACCCCGCTTCTCCACTGTCGCCGTTCCACCCTCTCCTTTGTCCATGCCATTTGTACCTTAGCGTCCAGTCCTATGATGACTACTTCATCTTGAATAAGGACATGTCATGGGAAGGATTGGGTTCTCTGGTTACCAAAAGTGCACAGCTGCACTGTGGATGCTTGCATATGGCACGACCGCTGATTCATGGGGTGAGTACCCGCAGATGTGTGAGAGCACATGCGGAAATGACATGGTCAGGTTTGCAAGTGTCATGCTCGAGGTGTTTGGACCTTAGTACCTGAGAGAACTAACTGTGGAAAATACCGAGAGGCTCTTGGCAATCTCAGAAGCAAGAGGGTGGCCGGGTTTTCTTGGATCTCTTGAATACATGCACTACAAGAAATATGTTAATTTGCGACCCTCCATATTGGTCCCTAAAAGGTCATTGTGTTTCATTTTTGACCTTTTTGTGACCAAATACAGTTGATCAAAAGCTGATTGTCTTTAATGAAACTTAATGACCTTCTTTGTGATATGGTCGTAGAAGGTTACGGCCCAAATAAAAGGTCGTAGATTCTACGACCAATTGTTTTGGTCACTGGTTGTCTACCCAGGCCACGTCGGATCCAATGTGGCAAGATGACGTGGCAAAATTGCGACCAATTGACTTGGTCGTTGATAAGAGTCAGCCCGGTCCAATTCGGAGTCTGCATGGGCCAAGCCCATTAATTCAGCCCATTTAATATATATTTTTCGTGTTAACTTTGGTTAGCTACATGGGCCTGGCCCAACAATTCGATTTTCTAGGCTGACGTTTTTTGCTGTACATTTCTTTTTTGGGCCTAGACCATATTGTCTAGGCCCCGGCCTTTTAACGGTCCATTTCTTTTTAATTTTCAGCCTTTGTCTCAGCCAATATATTTTAGGCCTGTTTTCAAAGCCCAAATAGATTTGGCCCAATAGACATTTCGGCCATTTTTCATTTGGGCCGTGCCTATTCATGTACATTATATACATACACAATCAGCCCAAATTCAATAACAATATATTTATCATTCTGGCCACTTTTAGTCTAGGAATGTATTTTAAGTTAACAAAAGTTAATATTGTGACTATATGTACATAACTACCAACATTTAAATAACAAGTTCAGCGACCAAATATAGACCAAATTCCCAACATGTTCAGCAGTACATCAAATTTCTCAAGAAATTTAGCATTACAAATTCAATAACATATAAAGCAAGTTGCTGACTGGGGTTTCGAGCTTCTTCGAATGTCTTCAACCTAGAACTCCTATAAATTAGAGGAATAGTCACATGTTTAGAGTCTCAATATAGGCTAGGAACCATGCAAGAACCTAGGTTTTACTGTCATTTGATACCTAAAGTAACCTCCCAGCCTATCTCAAGTTGATGAATTATTCTAGCAATAACCAAATTATAATCATCCCTCATTGTTCCACTTAACCTTACAACAAGATAGTAGAAGAATCACTCTTGGTGAATCAAATCATAACAAATCGAGCAATAGATACAAGAGGCACATCAGGCCTAGCCATTTTCATTTCAGTATATTAGAAAGAGGTGGGATGGGGCACAGAACCTTGACGCCCTGTTATGGGTTGTGTCTGATGAAGGTTTCCCTTTGGGGCGGCAGCGGCAGCTCCGCCAGATGTAGCAGCGGCACCTCCAACCGGCACAACAGTAGCGACAGCACAAATGGTCACCTCTGTGACATTTTAGATCATCATTACAATTTTTATTTATTTATTTAAGACACAAGTAGCAAATTTAGTGTCTACCTTCGCATATATTTCAATAGCCTACTCCTATTGTCATGTATGTTAAATATGGAAGAGGTAAAAAAGACAGTTATGTACATCCATTGCAAACAGACTTACAAAGAAGAAGATAAACCGTAATGCGCTTCAATCATTAATCCAACATTGCAGACACACCTAGAAAAAAGTAATAAACCTGCCTCCCTAATAGAGAACATCATTAGGCCCAAACATTTGGCACATTCGAACATGATGCTGTTCTACAACTACATCAGGTAGTTAATACCTCCATGATGCTACAGGTAGAAAATATCTATTGTATCATATGAGTTTGACTGCGGGTTATATAGGGGAAGACAGTGCATACTACCACTATGCACAACTAGTAATTGCAAGAACAATAATGCTTAAATAAAGGTTGAAGCTCAATGTATCCAATTATCCATACAATGTAAAATTTCGTGAACATACTAGCAGCAATCTTATCACCATTAATAGTACAATAAACTCAGATCTTATAGATCAAATTGACATTATCAGACGATGGAGGAAACTATGTGTTCTCTCCCAACCATATCATATACAAAAAGCATAGTGCCCCGCAATTGCGAAACCAGACTTTTTACTGGTGAGTAGGAGGAGGTAATTGGTACCTATCACAACTGCGTGAGGAGGAGGTCATCATTGGGTACCTAGCACATCTCTGCAAGGAGGTCGGCATCATTGATTCCTGAAAGTTTTAAGTATTTTTCGGTGAACTTAACTCAAACAATAATCTGTCTAAAAATGACCAAACTACAAGTGATGCTTATGATTGCAGGATCTAAACAATGAGTTTAAATATTTAACTTCAGAACAAAAAAGTAATCTGACGATGTCCATCACATTCCTATGCTTCCATGATGTACACGTAATAACAACCAACATAAGCATAGTCAATTATGTATGACAAACTAAAACAATTTCTGCTGAACACGTGTATTGGATTTAACTTCTACAATAAAGTAAATTACAAGATATATCATAAGAATAATATCCAAAGGAGCATATCATTGTACATTGTTTAGTCCAACAAAACATGTATGCAAGAGCATGACTATTGTACACTTTGAGTGTAACCAACAAGGTGTGGTGTAGCTAGGGAATACAAGCAAGGTGACATGTAGTTTCTGACAAGTAAGCATGAGCTCAGAGCAAGCAAATGGAGGCAGGGAGCAGAGAGCTCACCATGGCTGTCATGTAGCCGTCGTGGAAGAGGCAGCATGTCCGTCCAAGCAGGATCAGCAACACCATTGGACAAGTCAGGGGTTGTCGCCTCTCCTCCTTGTGGATGGCGAGGTCAGAGACACCGGATCCGTGCGGGCATCCAACTCCCATCCTTTCTGCCCAAGCTCCGGTCAAGGCTCCACCCTCACGTCCGGGGTACCTGTAGAGAGAGACAGAGATTAAGAGAGAAATCTGGAGGGGGATAGGGGGAGAGGAGTGAAGGGGAGGGGAGGGTCACCATGGTCGGGATCTCGGGAGGACGGCGCAATGGTAGCGGTGGAGGGGAAGGTTGCGCCGCCGTCCATCACCGGCTTCACGAGAAATGCCTCCTCACCACCTCCCAAGGGGGTAGTAGTTGGCATCTTCATTGATGGTGAGGCAAGCGGCAGCCGTTAACAAAGATGGCTGGAGTAGCAAGGCGACCGGAGCAGCCGGCAGCTGCCAGATCGGGGGAGGGTTAGGCAGAAATCCTAACCCTAGCAGAGAAGGAGGAGGGGGGATGCCATGGCCGCGCCTGGACTAGTGGATAATGGGGATGAAGGCAAGGGGAGAGGGATGGCAAAGACGAGGTCGGTGGTGTGTGGGGGCAGCGGTGGTGGGTGGGGATTGCGGCGGTGGGAATCACGACAGGGACACGAGATGAGGGAGAGGAAGACGGGGCGGCCTCGATCAGATCTGGAGAAAGAAAGGGTGGGTGGGACGGTGGGTAGGTGGGTTAGGGTTTTGGTTTTTCAGGAGAAGATCCATCGTTGGATGGGTGCGTGATAGATGACTCAGATCGTGTCCAACTTGGTTATCCACGTGGAGGTGGTTCCTTGCTTCTCATTGGCTGGCTGTCTCACGCTCGAATATCCAAAATTTGGACCCAAATCTCCGATTTTTTTTCAATTCCTACAAAGTTGTGTTGCAAAATTGTACCACAACATTTTCCAAAAGGCGGCTGATAGGCGCCGGTCGATCAACCTAAATTTGGGTCGGTCGCCTCGTGACCCTACGATTTTTTCGTCTATAACCATTTGATTCACCCCCCACGTTATACTTTCTTCCCCATCTTGCTCGTTCTCCATCAGATAGAACACATCATTGACCCTCCTGCTGTTGCGACGTCGCTCACAACCGCAGTCTGCCGCCTCACCGCCAGCATCACCCCTACGTGCTCTAGTTGTAGCATTCATCAGTTCTATCACCTCCCCGAGGCTGCTCACCACCGTGGATGAAGCATCCCGAATCAACAATTCCAGCAACCCATCTTGCTGGTTCCAGCAAATTACTTCACCACTTCCAGCACTTGCCCAGCAAATTGCTCAGCGCCATGGATACAACATGCCAAATTCATTTTCCATTTTTCGAGTGCCCAAAATGAGTTTTTTTTGTGAAGAACCTAGCAAATATTTGCTGCGAAATTGGACCAAATCAATTTTTTAAAATATTAGGCCATATTTGACAAACTTGGACTACGGCAATTATTTTTAAAAAGTGTTCTCAGAAATGAGCTATCATGTGTGAAGATTAAGGGCTTTCAAGCCAAATGATCAATCTTATGGCCGCATTCATGGCATAGTTTGTTCAAATGATCTCATATTGTGCACGAGGGTGCATCTTGAAATGGCAAGCAATGTTGCCTAATGGATTTTTCATTTTCTTTGCATAAAAATTTCGTTTTCCATTTTCCGAGTGCCCAAAATGAGTTTTTTTTGTGAAGGACCTACCAAATCTTTGTTGCAAAATGGCACCACACCATTTTTAGAAAATATTAGACCATATTTTATGTACAATTGACCAAATTGTTGGGTGTCAAAAGCTTTGATCTACCTCTTGTGAAAAAGACAAATTTCCACCGATTCAGAAGGAAGTGGGTCAAGTTTGAACTGCAGTTGCCTCATAGTTTGCTCATGATTTTTTCCAAAAAAAAAATTTAGGTACAAAAGTATCTATTTAATCAGAGAAACACCAAATTTTTTCCAAAATTCAACCACTAGCTAGGAATGGTCATGCCCGTCGTTTTGACCGCATTTTGAAATGGGCATGAAAAATACAAAAAAAATCTAAAAATTGGAAAACCTTCGCATTGTGTCATTATATGTGACCAACTTACGAGAAAAAAATAATAAACTTGTAATACAATAATTATTTTTAAAAAGTGTTCTCAAAAATGAGCTATCATGCGTGAAGATTCATGGCTTTCAAGCCAAATGATCAATCTTATGGCCACATTCATGGCATAGTTTGTTCACATGATCTCATATTGTGCACGAGGGTGAATCTTGGAATGGCAAACAATGTTGCCAACGGGAGTTTTCATTTTCTTCGCATATAAAAATTTCGTTTTCCATTTTCCGAGTGCCCAAACTGAGTTTTTTTGTGAAGGACCTACCAAATCTTTGTTGCAAAATGGCACCACACCATATTTAGAAAATATTAGACCATATTTTATGTACAATTGACTAAATGGTTGGGTGTCAAAAGCTTTGATCCAACTCTCATGAAAAATACAAATTTCCGCCGATTCACTAGGAAGTGGGTCAAGTTTGAACTGCAGTTGCCTCATAGTTTGTTCATGATTTTTTTCCACAAAACATTTTTAGGTACAAAAGTATCTATTTAATTAGAGAAAAACCAAAAGTTTTCCAAGATTCAACCACTAGCTAGGAATGGTCATGCCCGCCGTTTTGACCGCATTTTGAAATGGGCATGAAAAAAATCAAAAAATTGGAAAACCTTCGCATTGTGTCATTATATGTGACCAAGTTACCGGGAAAAACAATAAACTTGTAATACGGCAATCATTTTTAAAAAAGTGTTCTAAAAAATGAGCTATCATCTGTGAAGATCCATGGCTTTCAAGCCAAATGATAAATCTTATGGCCACATTCATGGCATAGTTTGTTCAAATGATCTAATATTGTGCACAAGGGTGCATCTTGGAATGGCAAACAATGTTTCCCAAGGAAGTTTTCACTTTCTTTGGACGAAAAATTCATTTTCCATTTTTCGAGTGCCCAAAATGAGTTTTTTTTTCTGAAGGACCTACCATATATTTGTTGCAAAATTGGACCAAATCAATTTTCTAAAATATTAGACCATATTTAATGTACAATTGACCAAATGGTTGGATGTAAAAAGCTTTGATCCACCTCTCATGAAAAAGACAAATTTTCACCGATTCAGTAGGAAGCTGGTCAAATTTGAACTGCAGCTGCCTTATAGTACATAAGTATATATTTAACCAGAGATACATGGTGTGATGGCGATACGTCAAGGTTTGGACGGTGGCCGAGGGTTCCAACTCCAGAGCACGTAAACTGGCATGCCAACCGTGTGGTCACCGCATGACTGTGGCGTTGCCACGCGTTCTGGGCGGCCTAGGCATGTCTGGTGGGTTGGCACTCCCCCGGTAGGTGTTAGGAAGAAGAATATAACAAAAGAATCTCACGAGAAGACTGAACTAAGCTCAAACATGAATTAACAGCCAAGTGTTTGATTAGCGGTGGGGGAAATGCACATGGCTAATGGGCTTGAGTTTTGGCTGAGGATGATCATCTACTAAGTAGGCTGTCTTGGCAAATTTGCAGCTCAAATGGAGGAGCCTAGGTGGCACTTTCTTTCAGCCTCGCCTCCGAAGCACTTTTCTTCTCGAGCAGTTTCTTCCAGGCGTCGTTCTCCTCCATAAGTTTCTCCACGAGGCCGGTCGCCCTGTCAACCGAGGTGTCGCTCTTCCCCAGCAGCTTCACCAGGTCATTGATCATGGCGTCCTTCCTATCGAGCTCAGCGCGCATGTCGTTGATGGCTGAGGAATCAAAGACTGCCAAATCGTCCAGTTCGCCTCCGAGGCGAATGCGCTTGTGACTGTGAGAGCCGTCGCCTCTTCGCGAAAGATCCTCCCAGGCGTCCGCGGCGCCACCGGACATCTCTGCTGCGGCCAAAGCGGTGTGGCTGGAGCTCTCTAGCGCTTCCGCGGTGCGGCGGCGGGACCTCTCGGTTGCTTCCGCGGCTTTGGTTTTTCTTCCCTGGTTATATCTCGACCCAAAAAACCCCCCCTACTGGCCATGGCAGACAGAACGAAGGACTAACAAAGAAAGGCCTGTCTTTTTGGTGTCGGGGGTGAAGAATGAGCGGTAATTTTCGAGTACGAGTTTGTGTTTTTATAGCCTACTACAGTAAACAGCTGCTAAGTGAGAACACGTTTAGGTTTGTAGGTGTGAACTGATTTGCGGAAAAAAATTAGCGCGTGGTAATTTGGAATGTGAAAGGAAACAAGCTCAATATTTATTTATGGTTTTAGTTCCCAAGCACGGAACGCTTTATGGTTTTTAGAAACCGTTTGGGAACGGGCTCATCGAGCAAACACGTGGCCCTACCTCTATGACAGATGGGCCCTGCCTGTGCTGTGGGTGCAGGTTTGATTAGACGGGACGCGTGCGAGAAGTCCGCCGCGCAGGCTCAGAGGGATGCGTGCGAGCAGTCCGCCGCGTAGGTGCAGCTGGCTCACCGGGAATCAAGCCATTGGACCTCGGACTTCCACCCACAGCCCTATTCTCTGCCAAGTTCTCCATTAGTGCTACACCTTCTCCTCCGGTCTTATCTATTTGGGCCGCCGCCGCGGATCGCCTCCTTTTTCGATGGACGACGAGGCAGCCAACAAGCGGGGGCGGGTGGAGGCTGAACCACACGAGCCTCCGGCGAGCGTGGACTTCATCAGCAGCATCCCCGATGAGATGTTGGTAACCATCATGTCCCTCCTCGCCATCAAATCTGCCGTGCAGACCACCATCCTCTCCAGGCGGTGGCGCCCCCTATGGCACTCCACCCCCATTGACCTCCTCGACGACGATGAGCTCTGCCGCGGGGATCGCAAACGCTTGGAAGCATTGTCCCACATCCTCGCCACGCACACTGCGCCCGTCAGACGCCTTGCCATCGGCACTTTCTGTTCAAACTGCAAGGCCGAACCCAAGTTTCACGACCGGTTCTTATCCCCCGCCCTAGATCAGCTCGAGGAGCTCAACTTTGATGCTGGACATGGGCGCTCACTGCCTCCGTCTGTCCTCCGCCTCGCGCCCACGCTGCGCCGCGCTACGTTCATGCGGTGCCTTTTCCCCAAGATTAATGCCGCGCACGCTCTTCATCTCCCTAAACTGAAGCACCTCGAGCTCATTGGCGTCAGCATCCCAAAGTCGGATTTGGAGCGCCTGCTCGACGGCTGTACAAAGCTCGAGTACCTTCGTCTTCAGATGATGTTTGGGTTCAGTAGCCTCCACATCGCTACGACGAATCTCCGTACGATTTATGTGCATGGCTGGTGTCGCAACACGCTGTCAGTTGGGGAGTTTCATGATATGGTCATTGAGAATGTGCCTTTCCTAGAGAGATTGTTTGTACTTGATAAAGAAGGTCGAACAAGAATCAGGGTCATTGGCGCACCGAAATTGACAGTGTTGGGGTATTCGTGTGCTGAATTCTCTGAACTTGTTACAGCTGGATCCATACCTGTTCAGGTACAACAATCTTCTTCTCATTCTTATTATTATACATCACATTTTATCTAGTTTTTGTTGATCTATGTTCTGCTGTCATCCAGAAAATGATTCCCACAAGCCTCGCATTGTCTCTGCGAACAGTGAAGATCTTGGCACTACAATCTATCGGCCCCAATCTGGATGAAGTTGTTAAGTTCGTTATATGCTTTCCGTGCATGGAGAAGCTATACGTTGAGGTGATGTTCCTTTCCTGTTAATTCTTAACCACAACAGAGTTCAATTTGTTGGTACTTTTACCCATGATTACAATGAAATGTGTACTATACATTTTTTTTTGAGATGTTAATCATGAACGATCGAAGATGGCATGTCAATCTATTAGTGTATTTTATAAATCATGCAAATCAAAGAGGCCCGTAGTGTTCGATACTGCATCTAAGCACTCATATGTTGTCTTCGTTTACAGATACAAGCAGGAGTTGGAGTGGAAAAGGTGGCGCAATATAACAATCACATCGAATGCCTTGAATTCCATCTCACGAAAATTACTTTGAACGAGTACCGAGGCACCAATCCAGAGATTCAATTTGCCAGTTTCTTTGTTCAGAAAGCAAGGGTGCTCAAGGTAATGAGGTTTGCACTATATTTAGTGCGCCACAATGGATGGTTTACTAAGCGGAGGCGTTTACAGCGGAATGGAAAAGGCTCTGCAGAAGCTGATTTTCACTTTGGAAGTTCATATGACAGATTATTCGGAAGCGATTCTATCGAGCCGATATATGACTTCTCGGTGGATGATCCCTTCATAGAAATATTTCATCCCATGGACCCTGAAGATTGGATTTGATTTCTAATGTCCGTTTGTACCTTGTAATCTTTGAATTTGGGCCTCGTTATGCTGGAATTTGAACCTTGTAATATTGCTGGTATTTGTGATACAATATTTGAAATTGCATTATGTTCTTTTTTGTTTATGCAATCATGTTCTTATAAGTACATATCTTGTTGTTCTGTAGGCGTAGCATTGATGTTGTGCAGACCGAGCAAATCACAGTAGACACGGACTAAACTACAAAACCCGTCGGTGATGATTTCATCAATCGCTGACAGTTGTATATCAGCAAACGTTTCCCCACAACACACACAAGTTATTAGCACCAATCGTTTGTGTTATATTTGGTGTTCGTGCATGTAACCGTTTCTATTATAAGAACAAACGGTTCATAAGAACAAACTGTCTGCCGTAGACCGCACACGCAAGTACTTTCTGAATCGTATTTGATGGATCCACCTTCGCACATAGTTAGTTCCATTAGCGACGGAACTTAAACTATACCGTTTGCGATTCATGCATCGCACACAGTTTCGTCGAAGGGTCTCTGATTGATGTGTCGTGTTTGGACCATGCATGCCGTAGTGACACGCCCTGTCCGTTTGTGGTGTTCACCAAACATCCGATCTGGATGGAGAACTCCAACGTCATGGACCTGTTACTTGACGAGGACAAGTATATAGTGGTCTGGTTCGACCTCGCGCCCCACCGCGTTCTTTGCTCTCGCGTCCCTGCGCGTGCTCTGGTCTCGTGCCCCTGCGTGTGCTCTGCTCTCGCGCCCCTTTGCGCGCGCTCTGCCAGCGGTTGGGGCTGGCCCACGATCACATTCGGGGCTCCATATGCATGCGGTTGCGCCACGCGCGTCGCCCCATGCAGTTACGTGCTCCACGACTGAATCACGCGCTGCAAAAACTGCCATCCGGACATGCCGGTTTTCCAGGACGTCCGGCCCCCATTTATACCCACGGCCATTAACCATAGTCTCTTCACGCTTTCGATCGCGCCCCACAACACAATAAACGCACCATGGACGACGCATACAGAGAGGATGTCCAGCAGTGCTCCAATGGAGTTCGGCGTGCATCATGTGGAGACCCACATGAGGAAGACGGACCTCACGGTGGTTTACACCAACGACCCGGGCATGGTGGAGGACTCCATCGACACCATGGAGCGGCTGCTTGATGCGGATGACAAGTACAAAGTGGTCGGCTTCGACCTCGCTTACACCGGCGGTCGTGCCGGGCATGATCAGAAGGTTGCCGTCGCTCAGTTGTGCGTCGGCCATCATGTCCTCCTCTACCACTACTGCCTGGCCACAGTGCCTTGCGAGCGTTTCACCAGGTTTGTCAACAGCCCCAACTACAGGTTCGCTACGGTGGACACCACCAATGATCCAAAGGTGCTCAAGACTTCGGGCTTGGCCTGCCAGAAGCTTGTCGACATCCGCCACCACTACAGGGTATGGGGCCGCAAGAAGGACATGGACTCCCATGTTGACCTGGCCGAGGCCATCATCGACCCCTACTACGCTGACATGAAGGCTGAGTGCGAAAAGAACAAGCCTGTCTGGCACATGGGCTGGGTGAAGACACTTGATGAATATCACCTCCAGACCGCGGCCAAGCAAGCGTACACATGCTACGAGATGTTCAGGCGGATCGTTGACATGAGGAAGTGCCTCCTACCTGAAGTCAACGAGGGATCGAGCCACAAGCAGAGCGCTGGCGGCAAGCGTCACAAGAAGTAGATGATTTGATGATCGTTTCTCAATTCTCATACTCCCTCTATGCAGAAATATTCGTAGTTTTAGAGGGATAAGTTTATTATACATGTAATAGTTTATTAAGGTGTGCGCCAATGTTATGTGTGTATTGGATGCTTAAATTGGTTATGCAATCATGTTCTTCTAAACAGAGCATAGATGTTTGTGGGCAGATTGAGCAAATCACATCGCATACGGAATAAACAACCAAAACTGTCGGTGATGATTTCATCAGTCCCTGACAGTTCTTTATCCGGAACCGTTTGCCCACGACACATCCGAGTGGCCTGCGTACATCACACACATCTTGATCTGAGAAACCGTTTGTGTTATTTTTGCTTATCGCACACAGTTCATCCCAGTGGCATGTATGCCGTCTATCACACACATCTTGATCTATGTAACCGTTTATGTTATTTTACCTCATCACAAACAGTTCATCCGAGTGACCTGTATGCCATCTATCGCACACGTGATCATCTGGACAATCGTTTGTGTTCTGCTTGATCAGCGCAAACAGTTTATCGGGGTGAACTGTATGCCGTACATCGCACACACTTGTATTTTTATAAGCATTTGTGTTATATTATCCAATCTCAAACAGTTTATCTAGGCCAACTGTTTGCCAAACAGTGCACACACAGCTATTTTTTAGATCGTATTTGATGGATACGCCATCACACACAGTTTACGTCATTAGCGACAGAGCTATAACTATACCGTTTGCGATTTGGTCATCGCACACAGTTTTGTCGAAGGGTCTCTGATTGATGTGTCGCGTTAGCAGCATCCTGCAGTAGTGGTTCCACCACGGCCCTATATCGCGAGCTGACGTCCGAACTCGCATAGGCATGCAACGTCAGGACCTCACGCCGTTCAAGAAGCTAGGGTGCATCCTTGATGATCTGGAAGGATGGAATTTCTAGTGATTTACGATGCCGATGATGATGATATGTGTCGGTTGAACTTGTATACTTTCTGTAGCGATGAAACTTTGTGATGTCCACGGTACCTGCCGAACTTGCGTAACGCTACTTTGTTAGTTTGGGTACGATGACCTGCGTACCTCTAGTTAATTAGTTTGCGTACGATGAAACTGCGTTGATTATTTATGTTTACTATATGTTGTATCTAGTTGTTAACCCTTTCTTTTCGTGTTGCTCAAGTATATTTTGTTGCATATGATTGTACATTCTCTTTATGAAGATGCATCTCTAACAGGTACCTAGATCCTTGATGGCGAAGAAGAAGTGCTATGTCGTGTACATAGGGAAGGTTCCGGGAGTGTACAACGAGTGGCACGAGTGTCAGGCGCAAGTGGATGAGTTCTCGGGCGCCAGCCATAAAGGCTTCAAAAGCAGACAAGAAGCAGAAGCTAGTTACTTGAGGTTCACGCTAGCGCGAGAGAGGACTCATAACCGCCTCCTGTACTGCATAGTTCCGCTCTCACTCATAGTGATAGCTCTTCTCGTGTATATCATTGTTTAGATGGATGACGATGTAGTTGCAAGTATTCGAGACTTATATCGCTATTTTCAAGATGATGACGAGAGACCACTTTGTGTTGGATGATGATTATGATGATGACATGATTTGATGAGACTATTTGTATGTGTATGCTATGATTACATTTGTATGTGTATGATATGCTAGAGATTATTGTATAAAGCCTGTACAAATACAAAACAAATATGCAGATTTTTTTTTCAGAAACTAAAAAACCTAGCAGTAGCGAGGGGAGTAAAGTTAGCAGCAGCACGCACTTAGTAGTAGCGCGGCTTACTGTAGGGCGCTACAGCTATTAGCAATAGCGCGTCCTGGTGAAGCTCGCTACTGCTACCCATGTATAGCAGTAGTGCGTTTCAACACGTGCTACTGATACAAGGTAGCTGTAGCGCCGTATCAGTAGCGCGGGTACCCGCGCTACTGATACACCTAAGACCCGCGCTACTGCTAGGCTTTTCCCTAGTAGTGATGAGCTATAAACTAACTCCAACCTCTCTCTATATAAGTTAGAGTATCCAAACATGGCCATAGTATATGTATGCCTCCCCACCCGGCCCAACCCCCCATTTCGAGATGGTGGTGGGATGGGTTCATGGGTATATATATATATATATATATATATATATATATATATATATATATATATATATATATATATATGCATGCGCCCAAAAAACATTTGTCTCGATGTCTGACCATGGCATATGGTAATTAACACGCATACCGAAAAGGATCCACATTTGTCAAAACGATATAATATAGATGACCACACATGGGCCCCATAGATTGACGCGTCACCGATTACGATGTGAGGGAGCCACTTAGGGCCACCATCAATTATATGTGACACAAGCATATGAATGGGTTTGTTTTTTGATGTCAAAATGCCAAGTACACGACTTTGATCCAGTGCGTGCTTCACAAATTGGAAAGTCCCCACGCTAAAGAAAATTGCGCGCAATATGTATGTCTCCTCCCACCCACCCCCTCAACTTTGAGTGGTAGGAGGTATTCATGAGTACTTCACGTCAATCTTTGGTGTGGAATCTCACCATGATCTACCGCAACACAGAGCAGATTAACTGAACCCACCTTGGTCAAACCCCTACCGGTGCGGCTCAAAAGTGATAGACCACGTGGACCCACGAATGTGCACGTCACTAATAACACACGAAGGATTATTGTCCCAGCGACCACCACCACCGTGTGCATGTGTCCTAAACACATGCATGACATTAGAGGTGTGCCTTGTTTTAAACATTTCAATGCACAATTTTGACAATTTGGGGTGGCAAGTGCCTCACAAAATGGACAATCCCACACATAGAGGCTCATGCAACAAGTGAAACGGAAAGAGCCCCCCCCCCCCCCCCCCGCACGGCCACCACCGGAAACACTACTTCGAGACGCGTCAAAGTATTTTTATGTAGAAAACACGTGACACATCAGTCCGTGTTATAATTATAAAATGTTCATATATCATTTGAAAAATATGCAACAATGAGTTTCCAGGAATTCATTGGGGGAAATCATATGTCCCCTTGGGTTCATGTTTAGTTGTGATGCAATAAATGGTAAGGAACCTCAAACCTCTTGGCGTCGTGGAAAACATTAAAAATATTGGTTTTTAGACAGATCGGCCTCAAACATCGAAAAATTTATTTTAAATTGAAGTAAATCCAAAAATCAACTGAAAATCATGAAACTTGGGATTCTGTTTCATGATATATATATATATATATATATATATATATATATATATATATATATATATATTGTGCTAATTTTTGGCCTAATTGGAGACACGTTTTTGATATACTTTTCTTACAAACAGGAGCTTATTAAAGGTTGGTACTTGGTACACACACTTGTCACGTTACCATCATGAACGATTACAGTATTCAACCATGTGCGTTGTTCCCAACAAAATATTACTTACCACCACGAGCCCCGTGTGCCGTCCGAGCGGACGTGAGTTGACGGGACGCATGCGAGCAGTCCGCTGCTCAGGCTGACTGTGAGGCGTGTGAGCAGGTGTGTAAATCGACGGGGCGCGTGCAAGCAGGCCGCTCTAGCCCATCGGGATATGTGCGAGCTGGTGCGTGAATTGAGGGGACGCTTGCGAGCAGTCCTCTGTGCATGCGCAGGCTAACCGGGAGACGTGCGAGCAGTCCTCTGCGTAGGCTAACCAGGAGACATGCGAGCAGGGGTGAGGCATGCGAGAAGACCACTACGCAGGTTCACCGGGAGGCGAGCCGTTTAACCGCCTCCCGCCTAGCTCCGAACCACTCTATATAATCGCGCCTGTGTCGCTGGTTATAGCAGGCGGCCGCACTCCCCTCTCTCCACACACACTGCGCCTGCATCCTCGCCGCCATTCCCAGTCGTAAACGCTCTCAGAAGTGTATCAGATGGCGACCAAGTGCACCATCGGAGGGAGTGGTGACACGGGGTTCGAAGCCGGGGCCGGCGAAGCAACTAAGCATCTCTTGATGCTGGGCGACGAGGTTGCCCTCCCCGCCGATGAGGTCTCGCGCGGACAGAAGCACCGCCATGACGTCATATGCCCCGTCATGCCTCCCCAGTAGGAGGCGGTGCTGCACAGAGACTACTATGACCTCTCTGATGACCACTTCACCGACGACTCCGACGGCGACAACTCCGACGACGACGGAGAACAGGTTAGACCCCCTCCCCCCTATTTTGGTAACTATATCATAGGGTATCTCTGATTAGTTCTGTTTCCGCCTTTTTTTGGAATTCGCCCGGGGTTCATGTGATTTCAATCCATGTAATCAGAGTAAGATTCGATAGATCCGTGTTAGTGTGTACGTATTGATTGTTTGTTAGGTAAATGATAAGTGACTTGGATAAGTGACATCCGTACATACGATTATGCTAATATTATGTCTAAGGTTTTACAGTGATTTAATGGTAGACCTGTACAAATGATCATTTTGTTAATAACATGTCTACATAGATGATTGTACATGTACCCATTTGTAAATAAACACTGTATAAGAGCATGTAGATCACTACTTTAGTGATAATGGGGAGTAGTACTTACTTCAAAGTTCCTTGTTTGTTTGACAATAATCAGTCCATGCATTTAAAGTCATTAGTTAATTATTTTGTTGCCCTAAGTTGTTTGTGACATTATTTTATGCATTTTATTCATCAATGCCATGATTTTTTTTATTATATGTATAGGTGCTATCTGACGACGTTGGCAGCGATAAATACGACCAGAGAAGGTACAAGAAACAAAAGCTCAGGGAGCTCTATGCGGAAATGCATAATCGTCGTATCAAGACCCGGAATGGGGGCTTCGGATGCCCGTTCTGCACGCAAAGGCTTAACCCCGCGTTTGCAAGTGTTCTGGCGCATGCTAGAGGACGAGCTGGTTGCTCCTTCAGGCAGAAGTATTCTCGGAGGATGGCGCACGCCGCGTATGCGGAGTACATGGAGAAAGTTTACGTTATTGGTGGGTATGATTAGGATTGAGTTATATATACATCTCCTGATGCCAGCACTACCCTAGCTATATATAGTTTGTGCGTCATATATCACTGCTTGAGTTATGTTTATTATATGTTGATCTAGATGTCAGTGAGACTCTGCTTTATGAACTAATACGTAGAGCAATGTAATTGCAGTCTTGAGCTGCAATCAGTTTGGTAGATGGAATATTTATGCTTATCTTAGAGTCCCCACACAATTTACTACTAGCAACTGTTTGCCCACAGCACGCACAACTACGTTTGAGTGTTGGCAGCTTTTTTACACGAAAAATGCTTGACTTACCTGCAAACTTGTTGAATGCGGTAAAAAAATTAGGTGACACACGTAAGATGAAATTTGGAACCCACAAACTTGGTTATTTTCCCGGATTGAAACCAGGTGCGAGGACTAACATTGTGCCGCGACACGCGTGTGTCCTGATTGTCCAGAACGCATTCCCACGGACCACGGCAGTCCACTTGCACCGTAGTGACACTTATCACAAACGGCAATGTCTACTAAACCGTCGCCTCCGAAGCGCATTATTATTCTGGCCGAGAAAACCCTCACCATCGTCCCCGCTTAACAAAAGTTACAAAACCCTCACCATCCTTCCCAGTCGCACCCGCACTGCATATGTCACACCGCTGCTTATTGCTGAACGTGTATGCCTCTTTAAGTCATTGCACGCGCATCGTTTTTGCTAACCGTTTGCCATTTAACGCCCCCCAATAATGGGAGCTTCTTCCACCCGACGCGTGGCCAACCGAGCCGGGCAGAAGGCTGTGCGCGGTTGCGCGCGGGAACGTGCTCACCAATGATACATTGGCGGCACTTCGAGCCGCCGCATGGCCAAACAAACCGTCGAGAACGCTTGTTCGTGCGCTGGTCAAGCTTGCACAGCAATCCTCCACCGAGAACGCGGTGACAAGACGTGCCAATTAGAGCCCGTCCAGCCCCCATTTACTCCACCGCTCTGTTAACATAATGTCTCTCTTCAACCTTTCCCCACAACGCAAGAAGCACACCCACACTCCAAATACAGAGAGGATATCCTGCTCGGCTCCAATGATGGAGCTCCCAGCGACTGCCGACGACGAGTGGAAGTTCACCATTCGTGCCTACGTGGACACCCACGTAAGGTTCAAGAACCTCACGGTGGTATACACCAACGACTCGATCTGGGTGGAGAACTCCATCCACACCATGGAGCAGTTACTTGCCTATGACAAGTACAAAGTGGTCGGCTTCGACCTCGAGTACTGACGTGGCTTGAGACTGCGTTGGTATTTCCCCAAAGAGGAAGGGATGATGCAGCACAACGACGGTAAGTATTTCCCTTAGTTATGAAACCAAGGTTATCGAACCAGTAGGAGGATCACCACCACCCAATAAGCAGCACCTGCACACAAACAACAAATACTTGCAACCCGACGCGAAAGAGAGGTTGTCAATCTCTCTATGTTAAAAATATAGATTAGGTAGTGATAGATAGGAGAGATAGATCTCTCAAGAACACAAAATAAAAAGGGAAAATAAAATATGCAGCAATATATTTTTTTTTTTTGGTTTTGTAGATCTGAAAACAAAGATTGCAAAAAGATAGATCGGAAAGCAATATGTTGGAAAAGTAGACCCGGGGGCCGTAGGGTTCACTAGTGGCTTCTCTCATGAATATAGCGCACGGTGGGTGAACAAATTACTGTTGGGAAATTGATAGAAAATCGAATAGTCATGACGATATCCAAGGCGATGATCATTATATAGGCATCACGTCCAAGATAGGTAGACCGACTCCTGCCTGCATCTACCTCTATTACTCCACACATCGACTGCTATCCAGCATTCATCTAGTGTATTAAGTTCATGGAAAAACGGAGTAATGCAATAAGAACGGTGACATGATGTAGACAAGATCTATTCATGTAGGAATACACCCCATCGTGTTATCCTTAATAGCAACGATACATGCGTGTCTTGCTGCCCCTTCTGTCACTGGGAAAGAACACCGCAAGATCGAACCCATCACAAAGCACCTCTTCCCTTGGCAAGAAAAATCGATCTAGTCAGCCTAACTAAACCAAAGATTCGAAGAAGAAATACGATGCTATAAGCAATCATGCATATAAGAGATCAAAGAAGACTCAAATAATATTCATGGATAGAAACTGATCATGAACTCAAAATTCATCGGATCCCAACAAACACACCGCAAAAGTTTACATCAAATAGATCTCCAAGAGACCATTGTATTGAGAATCACAAGAGAGAGAGAGGAAGCCATCTAGCTACTGCCTACGGACCCGTAGGTCTATGGTGGACTACTCACACATCATCGGAGAGGCACCTATGAGGAGGATGAACCCCTCCGTGATGGTGTTTAGATTGGATCTCGAGGTTCTGGAACTTGCGGCGGCTGGAATTGTGTTTCGTCGACTCCCTTAGGGTTTTCCGAATAATTGCGAATTTATAGGCATCAGAGGCGGTGCAGAGGGGCCCCGTGGAGGGCACAACCCATCAGGGCATGCCGGGGCCCCCCTGGCATGCCCTGGTGGGTTGTGCTCCCCACAGCCCACCTTCCAGGCTCTTCTTTGGCCCACTGGTTGTCTTCTGGTCCAGAAAAAATCTCCAAAAAGTTTCGTCACGATTGGACTCCGTTTGGTACTGATATTCTGTGAAGTAAAAACAAGCAAAAACAGCAACTGGCACTTTGGCACTATGTCAATAGGTTAGTCCCAAAAAATGATATAAAGTTGATATAAAATGATTGTAAAACATCCAAGAATGATAATATAACAGCATGGAACAAGCAAAAATTATAGATACTTTGGAGACGTATCAGCATCCCCAAGCTTAATTCCTACTCGTCCTCGAGTAGGTAAATGATAAAAACAGAATTTTTGATGTGGAATGCTGCCTAACATGTTCATCATATTCTTTTCTTTTGTATAGCATGGGCATTTGGACTTGTAAATGATTCAAAGCAATAGTCTAGTTTTAACATAATGACTTCAATACTCAAGCATATCAACAAGCAACCATGTCTTTCAAAATAGCAACATTAAAGAAAGTTATCCCTAGCCCATCATGCTCAATCATTGATCCATTCTTGAAACACACTCAAATATTAACTATGCCCAATGCTCAAGTATGATCATAGTGCCCCCTAGTTGGTGCTCATAAGAGAGGATGAAGATTCAAAGCAAAAAATAAAAAAATGCATAAAGTAAATAGATAGGCCCTTCGCAGAGGGAAGTAGGGATTTGTAGAGGTGCCAGAGCTCAAGGTTTAAATTGAGAGAGAAAAATATTTTGGGTGGCATGCTTTTCCTGTCAACGAAAACGACAAAGTAGTTCACAATACTTTCCATGCTAGATATATCATAGGCGGTTCCCAAACAGAAAATAAAGTTTATTCCTTTTTCCACCAAACTTTCACTTTCCATGGCGGGCCATATCCACGGTTGCCTTCCATACCAACACTTTCCAAGGAATTTATTATTTGACAACATAAAGTAAATATTTTTTCTTTTTCATTTCGGGAATGAGCATCCCTATTACCGCCGCACTCTCGTGCAATGACAAGTGACTAAACACTCATCTTGAGAATAACACATCTAGCATGGAAAAATATTGGACACTCGCCACCGTTTCATGAGCGGTACGAGCACACAAAAGAGAAAATTTATTTTGAAAATTTAGAGATGGCACATACAAATTTGCTTGGAACGGCATGGAAATACCGCATATAGGTAGGTATAGTGGACTCATAAGGCAAAACTTGGTTTAAGGATTTTGGATGCACTAGTATTTCTACTTAGTACAAATGAAGGCTAGCAAATAGATTGGGAAGCAACCAAACCAAGAAACAAAAATTCACATAAGCGAGCATTGAGCATAACTAACACCGAATAATGCACCATAAGTAGGATGTAACTTCATTGCATAACTATTGACTTTCATGCATGCATAGGGAATCACAAACCTTAACACCAATATTCCTACTAAGCATAATTACTCACTAGCATGACTCACATATTACTGTGATCATGTTTCAAAACTATTACAAAGAATCAAGTTTAATTTGTCCAATGATCTTCATGAAAGTTTTTATTATATCCTCCTTGGATATCTATCACTTTGGGACTAGTTTCATATATTGCCATTGCTTTTTTGACAAGCTCAAACAAATTTAAGTGAAGCACATGAGCATAAAGATTTCATCTCTCAAAAAAGTATAAGTGAAGCATGAGAGGATTTATTCAAAATTTACTAACTCTCAAATTAATCTAAGTGAAGCATGAGAGTATTTCTACAAAAAATTCCAAGCACACCGTGCTCAAAAGATATAAGTGAAGCACTAGAGCAATTCTAACAAATCATAGCATGATTTTGGCTCTCTCGAAAAGGTGTGTCCAGCAAGGATACAAAGGAAAAACAAACAAGCAAAGCAAGCAAAGATACAAGACGCTCCAAGCAAAACTCATGATATGTGACGAATAAAAATATAGCTCCAAGTAAATTACCGATGGTCGTTAGAAGAAAGAGGGGATGCCACTCGGGGGGCATCCCCAAGCTTAGTTGCTTGTTACTCTTTGGATATATCTTAGGGGTGCGGTAGCATCCTGACGTGGCTTGAGACTGCGTCGGTATTTCCCCAAAGAGAATGGGATGATGCAGCACAGTGACGGTAAGTATTTCCCTCAGTTATGAAACCAAGGTTATCGAACCAGTAGGAGGATCACCAACACCCAATAAGCAGCACCTGCGCACAAACAACAAATACTTGCAACCCGACGTGAAAGAGAGGTTGTCAATCTCTCTACGGTAAAAAGATAGATTGGGTAGTGATAGATAGGAGAGATAGATCTCTCAAGAACACAAATAAAAAGAGTAAATATGCAGCAATATATTTTTGGGTTTTTGGTTTTGTAGATCTGAAAACAAAGAGTGCAAAAACGTAGATCGGAAAGCAATATGATGGAAAAGTAGACCCGGGGGCCGTAGGGTTCACTAGTGGCTTCTCTCATGAGTATAGCGCACGGTGGGTGAACAAATTACTGTTGGGCAATTGATAGAAAATCGAATAGTCATGACGATATCGAAGGCGATGATCATTATATAGGCATCACGTCCAAGATAGATAGACCGACTCCTGCCTGCATCTACCTCTATTACTCCACACATCGAGCTTTATCCAGCATGCATCTAGTGTATTAAGTTCATGGAAAAACGGAGTAATGCAATAAGAACGGTGACATGATGTAGACAAGATCTATTCATGTAGGAATACACCCCATCTTGCTGCCCCTTCTGTCACTGGGAAAGAACACCGCAAGATTGAACCCATCACAAAGCACCTCTTCCCATGGCAAGAAAAATCGATCTATTCGGCCTAACTAAACCAAAGATTCGGAGAAGAAATACGAGGCTCTAAGTAATCATGCATATAAGAGATCAAAGAAGACTCAAATAATATTCATGGATAGAAATTGATCATGAACTCAAAATTCATCGGATCCCAACAAACACACCGCAAAAGTTTACATCAAATAGATCTCCAAGAGACCATTGTATTGAGAATCATAAGAGAGAGAAGAAGCCATCTAGCTACTGCCTACGGACCCGTAGGTCTATGGTGGACTACTCACGCGTCATCAGAGAGGCACCTATGAGGAAGATGAACCCCTCCGTGATGGTGTTTAGATTGGATCTCGAGGTTCTGGAACTTGCGGCGGCTGGAATTGTGTTTCGTCGACTCCCCTAGGGTTTTTGGAATATTTGGGAATTTATAGGCACTAGAGGCGGTGCGGAAGGGGGCCGAGGAGGGCACAACCCATCAGGGCACGCCGGGGCTTCCCTGGCGCGCCCTGGTGGGTTGTGCTCTCCATAGCCCACCTCTCCGGCAGTTGTTTGGCCCATTGGGTGTCTTGTGGTCCAGAAAAAATCTCCAAAAAGTTTCGTCGCGATTGGACTCCGTTTGGTATTGATTTTCTGTGAAGTAAAAAACAAGCAAAAATAGCAACTGGCACTTTGGCACTATGTCAATAGGTTAGTCCCAAAAAATGATATAAAGTTGTTATAAAATAATTGTAAAACATCCAAGAATGATAATATAACAACATGGAACAATCAAAAATTATAGATACGTTGGAGACGTATCAGCATCCCCAAGATTAATTCCTACTCGTCCTCGAGTAGGTAAATGATAAAAAACATTTTTTTTGATGTGGAATGCTGCCTAACAGGTTCATCACATTCTTTCTTTTGTATATCATGGACATTTGGACTTATAATGATTCAAAGCAATAGTCTAGTTTTAACATAATGACTTCAATACTCAAGCATGTCAACAAGCAACCATGTCTTTCAAAATATCAACACTAAAGAAAGTTATCCCTAGCCCATCATGCTCAATCATTGATCCATTCATGAAACACACTCAAATATTAGCTATGCCCAATGCTCAAGTACGATCATAGTGCCCCCTAGTTGGTGCTTATAAGAGAAGATGGAGACTCAAAGCAAAAATAAAAATTGCATAAATTAAAAAGACAGGCCCTTCGCAGAGGGAAGTAGGGATTTGTAGAGGTGCCAGAGCTCAAGGTTTAAATTGAGAGAAAGAAAAATATTTTGGGTGGCATGATTTTCCAGTCAACGAAAACGACAAAGTAGCTCACAATACTTTCCATGCTAGATATATCACAGGCGGATCCCAAACAGAAAATAAAGTTTATTCCTTTTTCCACCAAACTTTCACTTTCTATGGCGGGCCGTATCCACGGTTGCCTTCCATACCAACAATTTCCAAGGAATTTATTATTTGACAACATAAAGTAAATATTTTTTCTTTTTCATTTCGGGAATGGGCATCTTATTACCTCCGCACTCGCGTGCAATGACAAGTGAATAAACACTCATCTTGAGAATAACACATCTAGCATGGAAAGATAATGGACACTCCCCACCGTTTCATGAGCGGTTCGGGCACACAAAAGAGAAAATTTATTTTGAAAATTTAGAGATGGCACATACAAATTTGCTTGGAACGGCATGGAAATACCGCATATAGGTAGGTATGGTGGACTCATAAGGCAAAACTTGGTTTAAGGATTTTGGATGCACAAGTAGTATTTCTACTTAGTACAAATGGAGGCTAGCAAATAGATTGAGAAGCAACCAAACCAAGAAACAAAAATTCACATAAGTGAGCATTGAACATAACTAACACCGAATAATGCACCACAAGTAGGATGTAACTTCATTGCATAACTATTGACTTTCATGCATGCATAGGGAATCACAAACCTTAACACCAATATTCCTACTAAGCATAATTACTTACTAACATGACTCACATTTTACTATCATCATGTTTCAAAACTATTACAAGGAATCAAGTTTACTTTGTCCAATGATCTTCATGAAAGTTTTTATTATATCCTCCTTGGATATCTATCACTTTGGGACTAGTGTTCATATATTTCCATTGCTTTTTGGCAAGCTCAAACAAATTCAAGTGAAGCACATGAGCATAAAGATTTCATCACTCAAAAAGGTTTAAGTGAAGCATGAGAGGATTTCTTCAAAATTTACTAACTCTCAAATTAATCTAAGTGAAGCATGAGAGTATTTCTACAAAAATTTCCAAGCACACCGTGCTCAAAAAGATATAAGTGAAGCACATAGAGCAACTCTATAGCTCAAAAAGTTTAAGTGAAGCACATAGAGCAATTCTAACAAATCATAGCATGATTGTGGCTCTCTCAAATATGTGTGTACAACAAGGATACAAAGGAAAAACTAACAAGCAAAGCAAGCAAAGATACAAGACGCTCCAAGCAAAACTCATGATATGTGACGAATAAAAAAATAGCTCCAAGTAAAATACCGATGGTCGTTAGAAGAAAGAGGGGATGCCACTCGGGGGAATCCCCAAGCTTAGTTGCTTGTTTCTCTTTGGATATATCTTGGGGGTGCGGTAGCATCCCCAAGCTTAGGCTTTTATCACTCCTTATTCCTTCATCCATCGTGATCTCACCCAAAACTTGAAAACTTCAATCACACAAAACTCAACAAAATCTTCGTGAGATCCGTTAGTATAAGAAACCAAATTACTACTTTAGGTACTGTTGCAAACCCATTCATATTTTATTGTTTCATTATACCTACTGTATTTTAACTTTACCATGGCTTATACCCCCTAATACAAACCATAGATTCATCAAAACAAGCACACAATGCAACGAAAACAGAATCTGTACTCTACCCATACTTATGTAACTCTAAAAATTCTGAAACATTAGGCCAACGTAAGGAATTTTTATAGCAACACTGTGTTAAAATTTCAGCTCAAGATCACGTTCCAGCGAAAAATGAAAATTCATATACTGGACGCAAAGTTTCTGTTTCAGATTCAGCATCACTTCTACTCATTCTATGAATCATCCTAAAGGCTTTACTTGTCACAAACACTAAATAAACCATAAAAAAACAATCATAACAGAGGCATAATTATGTCAACAATCAAAAACAGAAAGCAAAAAAGAAATTTTTTATTTATTCATTGGGTTGCCTCCCAACAAGCGCTATCGTTTTACGCCCCTAGCTAGGCATAATGGATAGATTCAAGTATTGTCATCCTTAGTTTTGGATGAGGTGCCTTTGTCAAGAGGTTTTGCAAATAAAACTTGAAACACGTCATCCATGGCAACCTTAGCACTATCAAGTTTTCCCTCTACGTACCCCCTTTGATTACCGGCTACGATCCAAGAATATTGTTGGTTCACATCATTAAAAACTTGTTGGATCATATCTAAGACGGGGAATTCCTTTTTGAGATTCTCATCAAAAATTTGATTATTTCCAAGCAAATATCTCATCATGTAATCACTATTGTAAAGGATTTCTCCTATTACCAGTTTTTCACGGTTCATACCATAAAAGTCAAAGATCTCCCTAGCTTCCCGTACTATGTGATCAAATTCATTCATAAGAACAAGGGTAGCTAGGTTTTTAGCTTTGGAATTCTTTATGATGGGTAGCTCATAAAACAATCTTTGCAAAGTAGGATGGGTACGAATAAATCTATTTTCAAGTTTTAGAACTAGCGCCGAGATAGCTTCCGCATAAGATTTAGTTCTTTTCAAAATAGCGGTATCATCGAGAGTCAAATTCCCAACGCAATTGAAAAACTCTTGAATAGTTTCTTTTCCTATAACGTTCCCTTGCCCCAAAACAATAGTTTTAGAATCAAGATTGGCAGAACGTCCAATTTTAGGAGTCCTGCCATCATCCGTTTCTGTCATACCAAAATCACTCATGGTGACAAGCAAACAATAGATCTAACTAGAAGAAGGCAAACGAAAAAGAGGGCGAATAAAACGGCAAATTGGTGAAGTGGGGGAGAGGAAAATGAGAGGCAAATGGAAAATAATGTAATTGCAAGGAGATGAGATTTGTGATTAGGAACCTGGTAGATGGTCGTGGAGTCCCCTCGGCGCCTACGATAGGCACGTAGAATAGACCGCTTCCTCCCCGGCAATGGCGCCAGAAATTCCTTTGACGTGGCTTGAGACTGCGTTGGTATTTCCCCAAAGAGGAAGGGATGATGCAGCACAGCGACGGTAAGTATTTCCCTCAGCTATGAAACCAAGGTTATCGAACCAGTAGGAGGATCACCAACACCCAATAAGCAGCACCAGCACATAAACAACAAATACTTGCAACCCGACGCGAAAGAGAGGTTGTCAATCTCTCTACGGTAAAATGATAGATTAGGTAGTGATAGATAGGAGGGATAGATCTCTCAAGAACACAAATAAAAAGAGTCAACATGCAGCCATATATTTTTGAGTTTTTGGTTTTGTAGATCTGAAAACAAAGAGTGCAAAAACGTAGATCGGAAAGCAATATGATGGAAAAGTAGACCCGGGGGCCGTAGGGTTCACTAGTGGCTTCTCTCATGAGTATAGCGCACGGTGGGTGAACAAATTACTGTTGGAGAATTGATAGAAAATCGAATAGTCATGACGATATCGAAGGCGATGATCATTATATAGGCATCACGTCCAAGATAGATAGACCGACTCCTGACTGCATCTACCTCTATTACTCCACACATCGACCGCTATCCAGCATGCATCTAGTGTATCAAGTTCATGGAAAAACGGAGTAATGCAATAAGAACGGTGACATGATGTAGACAAGATGTATTCATGTAGGAATAGACCCCATCTTGTTATCCTTAATAGCAACGATACATGCGTGTCTTGCTGCCCCTTCTGTCACTGGGAAAGAACACCGCAAGATCGAACCCATCACAAAGCACCTCTTCCCATGGCAAGAAAAATCGATCTAGTCGGCCTAACTAAACCAAAGATTCGGAGAAGAAAAACGAGGCTATAAGTAATCATGCATATAAGAGATCAAAGAAGACTCAAATAATATTCATGGATAGAAACTGATCATGAACTCAAAATTCATCGGATCCTAACAAACACATCGCAAAAGTTTACATCAAATAGATCTCCAAGAGACCATTGTATTGAGAATCATAAGAGAGAGAGAGAAGAAGCCATCTAGCTACTGCCTACGGACCCGTAGGTCTATGGTGGACTACTCACGCATCATCGGAGAGGCACCTATGAGGAAGATGAACCCCTCCGTGATGGTGTTTAGATTGGATCTCAAGGTTCTAGAACTTGCGGCGGCTGGAATTGTGTTTCGTCAACTCCCCTAGGGTTTTTGGAATATTTGGGAATTTATAGGCATCAGAGGCGGGGCGGAAGGGGGCTGAGGAGGGCACAACCCATCAGGGCGCGCCGGGGCCCCCTGGCGCGCCCTGGTGGGTTGTGCTATCCACAACCCACTTCTCCCGCAGTTGTTTGGCCCATTGGGTGTCTTCTGGTCCAGAAAAAATCTCCAAAAAGTTTCGTCGCGATTGGACTCCGTCTGGTATTGATTTTCTGTGAAGTAAAAAACAAGCAAAAACAGCAACTGGCACTTTGGCACTATGTCAATAGGTTAGTCCCAAAAATGATATAAAGTTGTTATAAAATGATTGTAAAACATCCAAGAATGTAATATAACAGCATGGAAGAAGCAAAAATTATAGATACATTGGAGACGTATCACATCCCCAAGCTTAAGCTTTTTATCACTCCTTATTCCTTCATCCATCGTGATCTCACCCAAAACTTGAAAACTTCAATCACACAAAACTCAACAAAATCTTCGTGAGATCCGTTAGTATAATAAAGCAAATCACTACTTTAGGTTCTGTTGCAAACCCATTCATATTTTATTATTGCATTATACCTACTGTATTTTAACTTTACCATGGCTCATACCCTTCAGTATAACCCATTGATTCATCAAAACAAGCACACAATGCAACGAAAACAGAATCTATCTTAAACAGAACAGTCTGTAGTAATCTGTACTCTAACCATACTTCTGTAACTCTAAAAATTCTGAAAAATTAGGAAAACATATGGAATTTGTATAGAAACACTTTGTTAAAATTTCAGCTCAAGATCACGTTCCAGCAAAAAATGAAAATTCATATACTGGACGCAAAGTTTCTGTTTCAGATTCAGCATCACTTCTACTCATCCTATGAATCATCCTAAAGGCTTTACTTGGCACAAACACTAAATAAACCATAAAAACACAATCATAACAGAGGAATAATCATGTCAACACACAAAAACAGAAAAAGAAAAAAGCAAAATTTTATTTATTCATTGGGTTGCCTCCCAACAAGCGCTATCGTTTTACGCCCCTAGCTAGGCATAACGCATAGATTCAAGTATTGTCATCTTTGGTTTTGGATCCATAGGATGCCCTCATGATTGATTCATATGGTGGATTAATTCTTGTTCTAGGGAAGTGTTCCATACCCTTTCTCAAGGGAAATTGAAAACGAATATTGCCTTCTTTCATATCAATCACGACACCTATAGTGCGTAAAAACGGTCTACCAAGTATAATGGGACAAGACGGATTGCAATCAATATCAAGAACAATAAAATCAATAGGCACATAGTTCCTATTTGCAAGAATAAAAACATCATTAATTCTTCCCAAAGGCTTTTTAATAGTAGAATCCACCAAGTGCAAATTAAGAGAACATTCTTCAATGTTGGTAAGACCAAGCACATCACATAGAGATTTCGGAATCGTGGAAACACTAGCACCCAAATCACAAAAAGCAAAGCATTCATAATTTTTAATCTTGACCTTAATGGTAGGTTCCCACTCATCATGTAGTTTTCTAGGAATAGAAATCTCCAACTCCAACTTTTCTTCAAAAGATTTCATCATGGCATCAACGATATGTTTAGTAAAAGCTTTATTTTGCTCATAAGCATGGGGTGAATTCAACATGGATTGCAGAAAATAAATGCATTCAATCAAAGAGCAACTATCATAATTAAAGTCTTTGCAATCCAAGATAGTTGGCACATCACTAGTTAAAGTTTTGACCTCTTCAAACCCACTTTTAGCAAAATTTTCATCAAGATTTTCACCCTCCAAATTATTGGGACGCCTTCTAGATGAAGTTGACTCTACTTCAGTCCCTTCATTATCAATATTAATATTACTAAACAAGGAATCAATAGAAGAAACACCAATCACTTTAAGATCCTCATCTTTTTTATGAAGGCAATCACTAGAAAACGATTTTTCTAAGATTTCTCTTTTAGCTCTAAGCATAGAGGTTCTTTTCTTACTTTCATCCATAGAGACATATAAAGCTTTAATAGATTCATCAATCTTAGGCACAAAAGCTTTCAACTTGAGATTTTCAACATCATGAAAAATTCTATCAATGCTTCTAGACATATCATCAATCTTATTCAACTTTTCTTCTATCGTAGTATTAAAAGCTTTTTGCGCATTGATAAATTATTTAATATTACTCTCAAGATCAGAGGTGTTCCTATTATTATTGTAAGAAGAATTACCATAATTATTAGAGGAATTTCCAGGAAAAGGCCTAGGATTAAAATTACCTCTATAAGCATTGTTATTGAAATTGTTTCGCGAGACAAAATTCACATCTACGGAATCACTATTTTGCTCAATCAAGGTAGACAAAGGCACATCATTAAGATCAATAGGAGCATTTTTACTACCAACCAATTTCATCAAAGCATCAACCTTATCACTAAAAGTACTAATTTCCTCAACCGAATTAACTTTTTTACTAGTAGGTGCTCTTTCGGTATGCCATTGAGAATAATTAGCCATGGTATTATCTAGCAATTTAGTAGCTTCACCCAAAGTAATCTCCATAAAAGTACCACCCGCGGCGGAATCTAAAAGATTTCTAGAGACAAAATTTAACCCCGCATAAAATTTTTGTATGATCATCCAAAGATTTAAACCATGAGTAGGACAATTTCTTAGCATCAACTTCATTCTTTCCCAAGATTGTGTAACATGTTCATGCTCAAGTTGCTTAAAATTCATGATTTGCGTCCTAAGGGAAATAATTTTTGCGGGCGGAAAATACTTAGTGATAAAAGCATCCTTGCACTTATTCCAAGAATCGATACTATTGCGAGGCAAAGAGGAAAACCAAATTTTTGCACGATCCCGCAAGGAAAAAGGAAATAGTTTCAACTTAACAATATCATTGTCCACATCTTTTTTCTTTTGCATACCACACAATTCTATGAACGTGTTTAGATGGGATGCGACATCCTCATTAGGAGTACCGGCAAATTGATCTTTCATGACAAGATTCAACAAAGCGGCATTAATATCACAAGACTCCGCACTAGTGGTGGGAGGAGCAATCGGAGTACTAATAAAATCATTGTTATTAGTATTGAAAAAATCACACAACTTGGTGTTTTCTTGAGTCATCGTGACTACTCAAAAAAGCTTGCAAGAAAGGAAGAGATCTGGAGAGAAAAAGGGCAAACGAAAAAGAGGGCGAATAAAACGGCAAATTGGTGAAGTGGGGGAGAGGAAAACGAGAGGCAAATGGCAAATAATGTAATTGCAAGGAGATGAGATTTGTGATTAGGAACCTGGTAGATGATGATGGAGTCCCCTCGACGCCTACGATAGGCACGTAGAAGAGACCGTTCCTCCCCGGCAACGTCGCCAAAAATTCCTTTGACGTGGCTTTCGACTGCGTCGGTATTTCCCCAAAGAGGAAGGGATGATGCAGCACAGCGACGGTAAGTATTTCCCTCAGTTATGAAACCAAGGTTATCAAACCAGTAGGAGGATCACCACCACCCAATAAGCAGCACCTGCACACAAACAACAAATACTTGCAACCCGACGCAAAAGAGAGGTTGTCAATCTCTCTACAGTAAAAGATAGATTAGGTAGTGATAGATAGGAGAGATAGATCTCTCAAGAACACAAAATAAAAAGGACAAATAAAATATGCACCAATGTATTTTTGGTTTTTTTTGGTTTTGTAGATCTGAAAACAAAGATTGCAAAAAGATAGATCGGAAAGCAATATGTTGGAAAAGTAGACCCGGGGGCCGTAGGGTTCACTAGTGGCTTCTCTCATGAGTATAGCGCACGGTGGGTGAACAAATCACTGTTGGGCAATTGATAGAAAATCGAATAGTCATGACGATATCCAAGGCGATGATCATTATATAGGCATCACGTCCAAGATAGGTAGACCGAGTCCTGCCTCCATCTACCTCTATTACTCCACACATCAACCGCTATCCAGCATGCATCTAGTGTATTAAGTTCATGGAAAAACAGAGTAATGCAATAAGAATAGTGACATGATGTAGACAAGATCTATTCATGTAGGAATATACGCCATCTTGTCATCCTTAATAGCAATGATACATGCGTGTCTTGCTGCCCCTTCTGTCACTGGGAAAGAACACCGCAAGATCGAACCCATCACAAAGCACCTCTTCCCATGGCAAGAAAAATCGATCTAGTCGGCCTAACTAAACCAAAGATTCGAAGAAGAAATACGATGCTATAAGCAATCATGCATATAAGAGATCAAAGAAGACTCAAATAACATTCATGGATAGAAACTGATCATGAACTCAAAATTCATCGGACCCAACAAACACACCGCAAAAGTTTACATCAAATAGATCTCCAAGAGACCATTGTATTGAGAATCATAAGAGACAGAGAGAGGTAGCTATCTAGCTACTACCTACGGACCCGTAGGTCTATGGTGGACTACTCACGCATCATCGGAGAGGCACCTATGAGGAAGATGAACCCCTCCGTGATGGTGTTTCGATTGAATCTCGAGGTTCTGGAACTTGCGGCGGCTGGAATTGTGTTTCGTCGACTCCCCTAGGGTTTTCCGAATATTTTGGAATTTATAGGCATCAGAGGTGGTGCAGAGGGGCCCCGTGGAGGGCACAACCCATCAGGGCGCGCCGGGGGGCCCCTGGCGCGCCCTGGTGGGTTGTGCTCCCCACAGCCCACCTTCCGGGCTCTTCTTGGGCCCACTGGGTGTCTTCTGTTCCAGAAAAAATCTCCAAAAAGTATCGTCGCGATTGGACTCCGTTTGGTACTGATATTCTGCGAAGTAAAAAACAAGCAAAAACAGCAACTGGCACTTTGGCTCTATGTCAATAGGTTAGTCCCAAAATATGATATAAAGTTGATATAAAATGATTGTAAAACATCCAAGAATGATAATATAACAGCATGGAACAAGCAAAAATTATAGATACATTGGAGACATATCAAGTACACCGGCGGTCGTGCCGGGCATGATCAGAAGGTTGCCGTCGCCCAGCTGTGCGTGGGCCATTACGTCCTCGTCTATCACTACTGCCTGGCCACAAGGCCTTGCGATCGATTCGCCAGGTTTGTCAACAGCCCTGACTACATATTCGGTACGGTGGACACCACCAACGATGAAAATGTGCTCAAGGCCACGGGCTTGGCCTGCCGAAATCTTGTGGACATCCAATGCATGTACAAGATCTTGGGTGGCATGGAGAAGCATAAGGACTCCCTGGTTGACCTTGCCGTGTCCATCATCGACCCTTACTATAGAGGCATGAAGGATTTCTGCAAGAAGAAGAAGGTTGCCTGGCACTGCGCCTGGGTCCGAAGACTGGATGAAGATCACGTCAAGTACGCGGCCAAGGACGCATACGTAAGCTACGAGATGTGCATGCGGATCGTTGACATGAGTAAGTGCCTCCGTCCTGTGCCGACCGGCACCCCTCGTCACAAGAAGAATAGATGAATGATTTGATGATCGTTACTACTAGTTTAGTATGCCTGTACTTGTTAATTGATGTGTGCAAATGTTATCTGTAGTCACTAATGTAATTGGATGTTTATTTAGGTTATACAATCATGATGTTGTTCTGTAGTACCATATTTTCCTTAGTATGCATAATGCAATGGACGATTAATATCTGGACATTAATATGCAATTGACGATCAATATCCAGATCTTAAGAAGCAGAACAACGACCAAGGGTATCCTGCGCGGCTCCAATGGCGCTCCCAGCGGCTGCCGACGACGAGCGCCAGTTCACCATGCATGCCATAGTGGACACGCACAAAGTGGTCTGGTTCGACCTAGTGTCCCACTGCGTGCTCTGCTCTCGCCTCCCTCCGCGTGCTCTGCTCTCGTGCCCCCCCCCCCGCGCGCTCTGCCAACGGTTGAGGCCGACCCACGATCACGTTCGGGGCTCCATATGCATGCGGTTGCGCCACGCGCGTCGCCCCATGCAGTTACGTGCTTCCTTGACTGAATCACGCGCTGCAAAAACTGCCATCCGAAAGTGCCAGTTTTGCAGGACGTCTGGCCCCCATTTATACACACGGCCATTAACCATAGTCTCTTCACGCTTTTGATCGCGCCCACAACACAATAAGCACACCCTTGACGACGCATACAGAGAGGATGTCCAGCGGCGCTCCAATGGAGTACGGCGAGCATCATGTGGAGACCCACCTGAGGAAGACGGACCTCACGGTGGTGTACACCAACGACCCGGGCATGGTGGAGGACTCCATCGGCACTATGGAGCGGTTGCTTGATGCGGATGGAAAGTACAAAGTGGTTGGCTTCGACCTCGCTTACACCGGCGGTCGTGCAGGGCATGATCAGAAGGTTGTTGTCGCCTAGTTGTGCGTCGGCCATCACGTCCTCCTATACCACTACTGCCTGGCCACAGTGCCTTGCGAGCGTTTCACCAGGTTTGTCAACAACCCCAACTACAGGTTTGCTACGGTGGACACCACTAACGATCCAAAGGAGCTCAAGACTTTAGGCTTGTCCTGCCAGAAGCTTGTCGACATCCGCGTCCACTACAAGGTCTGGGGGCAGCAACAAGAACGTGGACTCCCATGTTGACCTGGCCGAGGCCATCATCGATCCCTACTATAGAGACATGAAGACTGAGTGCGAAAAGAACAAGCCTGTCTGGCACAGGGGCTGGGTGAAGAAACTGGATGAATATCACCTCCAGACCGCGGCCAAGCAAGCGTACACTTGCTACGAGATGTTCAGGTGGATCGTTGACATGAGGAAGTGCCTCCTACCTGAAGACGACGTGGGATCGAGCCACAAGCAGAGCAGTGGCGGGAAGCCTCACAGGAAGTAGATGATTTGATGATCATTGCTCATACTCCCTCTACGCCAAAATATTTGTAGTTTTAGAGGGATAAGTTTATTATGCATGTAATAGTTTATTGAGGTGTGTGCGCCAATGTTATGTGTGTAGTCACTTATGTATTTGGATGCTTAATTAGGTTATGGCAATCATGTTGTTATGTGTGTAATTGTTTATTGAGGTGTGCCAATGTTATGTGTGTAGTCACTTATGTATTTGGATGTTTAATTTGGTTCTGCAATCATGTTGTTCTAAACAGAAGCATAGATGTTTGTGGGTAGATTGAGCAAATCACATCGCATGCGGAATAAACAACCATATCCGTCGGTGATGATTTCATCAGTCCCTGACAGTTCTGTAGCCGGAACCATATTCCCACAACACATCCGAATGTCCTATGTATGTTCTACATCACACACATCTTGATCTGAGCAACCGTTTGTATTATTTTTGCATATCGCACACATTTCATCCCAGTGGCCTGTATGCTGTCTATCACACACATCCTGATCTATGTAACCGTTTATGTTATCTTATCTCATCACAAACAGTTCATCTGAATGACCTGTATGCCATCTATCGCATACGTAATCATCTGCACAATCGCTTGTGTTCTGCTGGATCAGCGCAAACAGTTTGTCAGGGTGAACTGTATGCCGTACATCGCACACACTTGCACTTTTCTAACCGTTTGCACTATATTGTCCAATTGCAAACAGTTTATCTGGACCAACTGTTTGCCACAGATCGCACATGCAACTTTTTTGGGATCGTATTTGATGGACCCGTCATCGCACACAGTTTGTGTCATTAGCGACAGAGCTATAACTATACCGTTTGCGGTTTGGTCATCACACACAGTTTCGTCGAAGGGTCTATGATTGTTGTGTCGTCTTTGGACCATTCTGTAGTAGTGAAGGGTAAAAGGAAATAGTTTTAGTTTTATAATTTCATTGTCCACATGTTTAGTTTTTTGCATATCACATAATTCAACCAAGGTATTAAGATGGCAGCAGGATCTTCACTATAATTTCCAGAGAATTGTTCTTTCATAACTAGATTCGATAAAGCAATTTTAATATCATAAGACTCCGCACTAGTGGCGAGAGGATCAATAGTAGCATTAATAAAATTATTGTTATTAGTGCTAGAGAAATCCGATAGCTTAGTATTTTCTGGTGTAGACATGATAGCAAGAGAAGCAGAAATAACAACAATGTATTTTTGAATTTTTGGTAAGCGAAGATGCAAGCAAATCAAAAGGCAAAGGTAACTAGCCAAGAAATAAAACAAGCAAAGAAAAAGTCCGTGTGAAGGTACCATATTTGGTAGAAGATGATTACCCAGCAATGGCGCCAAAATTTTCTTTGTTGCTCCCATAGGAGTGGTTGAGTTCTCCGATGACACACAAGTATAGGGGATCAATCATAGTCCTTTCGATAAGTAAGAGTGTCGAACCCAACGAGGAGGAGAAGGAAATGATAAACGGTTTTTAGCAAGGTATTCTTTGCAAGTGCTGTGAGAAACAGTGATAGATAGTTTTGTAGCAAGATAATTCGTAACAAGTGACAGGTAAAAAAAGTAGCAAGTGTGCAGCAAGATGGACCAATCCTTTTTTATGGCAAAAGACAGGCATGAAAGGACTCTTATATGAAGCAAGCGCTCCTGAGGACACAGGGGAATTTCCATCTAGTCATGTTCATCATGATGGGTTGATTCGCGTTTGTTACCTTCACAACTTTATATGTGGGTGGACCGGCGCTAAGGCGATGTTCTTACTTGAACAAGCAACCCACATATGATTACCCCCCTCTCAAAAGCATCCGCAACTATGAAAGAAGAATTAACATAAATCTAACCATAGCATGAAACATGTGGATCCAAATCAACCCCTTATGAAATAACACATAAACTAGGGTTTAAGCTTCTATCAATCTAGCAACCAATCGTCTACTTATTACTCCACAATGCCTTCCTTTAGGCACAAATATGGTGAAGTGTCATGTTGTCGACATTCACACGACACCACTAAAGGCAGCAACAACATACATATCATCAAAATATCGAACGAATACCAACTTCACATTATTACTTATAACAAGACTTCTCCCATGTCCTCGGGAACAAAAGTAACTACTCACAGATCATCACCATGTTCAATATTAGAGGTATACTAAATATGATTAAGGATCTAAACATATTATCTTCCGCCAAGTAAACCAACAAGCATCAAGTACAATATGTAATCAACACTACTAGTAGCCCCCAGGTACCAATCTGAGGTTTTGAGACAAACGTTGAATACAAGAGATGAACTAGGGTTTGAGATGAGATGGTGCTGGTGAAGATGTTGGTGAAGATTGGTCCTCTCACGAAGGAGGAAGCGTTGGTGATGACGATGGCTTTGATTTCCCCCTCCTAGAGGGAAGTTTCCCTGGTAGAATCTCTCTGCCGGAGATCAAAAGGGCCTCCGCCCAGGTTTCCGCCTCGAAACGGCGGCGCTTCGACCCGAAAGTATCCTCTTGATTTTTTCTAGGTCAAAAGACATCATATAGCAGAAGAAGGGGCCAGAGGCCGCCTGTGGGCCTGCCAAGCTATCAGGGCGCGCCCAGGGGGGTGGGCGCGCCCTGATGGATTGACACCAACAGGTGGCCACACTCTGGTATATTTTTTCTCCATAAATTCACATATAGTCCACAAAAATTCCTCGTCGGTTTCAGGTCATTTGAAGTCCAGAGAATTTTCAGCCTTTTTCTTGGTTTTCAGGTCCAGAATTACAGTTTTCGGCAATTTCCCTCTTTGTGACGTACCTTGTAAATTAAGAGAGAAAAGGCATAAGAATTGTATCATAAAGTGGAATAATGACCAAGAATACTATAATTATCAATAAGAAATCATTATGCAAAATGGACGTATCATTCCCTAAAGAGGAAGGGTGATGTAGCACAAAAGCAAAGTAATTCCCTCAGTTAAGAACCAAGGTTTAATCAAACCAATAGGAATTAGTAAGCTAACAAGATAGACAGTACCTGCACAAAAAAAATACTTGCACCCAACTTGGCAAGAGGGTTGTTAAGCCCCTTGTCTTGCTAGTTACAAGGTTAAAAGCAAATAGATAGATGGTTAATGGTATGACAAATATAGTAAAGGCAAATGGTAAATAAGCAATTTTTTAGGAATTTTGCATTGATGGAAGAATAGATTCGGGGGGTATAGGTTCACTAGAGGCAACTCTCTCAAAATAAGACACACGACATGGTAACAAATTACAATTAGGCAATTGACAAAGATAGCAACGAGTACAACTATGATCATTCATGGCATAATCTCATACATGCATTACATACGTGACAAGTATACTGTTAATCCAAGTGCATCTACTACTATTATCCACCCCAAGACCGCTATCCAACATTCATCTCAAAGTATTAAGTTTGGAAGAAACAGAGTAAATCAATAAGCAAGATGACATAATTTACACATGATGAAATCTAGCAATAAGATCAAACAGCAGCCGTTTTATCCTGATCGGCAACAATACAAATATGTGTCTTGTCCTTATTCTGTCACTGGGATAAAGAACACCGCAACACTAAACCCAGTACAAAGCACATCTCCCACTAAATATATATCAATCAAACTTGGCCAAAGAAGATAAATAGATCATAGATAAATACAAAGCTATTTAATTACGCAGAAATGAAACTTCTAAAGATTCAATAGGACTAATAAACAATCTGATCATAAACTCACAATTCATCATGTCCCAATAAACACCTGCAGAATTACATTCGATTGATCTCAATCACACAAGGAAGAATGGAACATGGTATTGAAGATCCAAGAGAGAGAGAGAGAGAGAGAGAGAGAGAGCACCATCTAGCTACTACTATGGACACGTTGGTCCTGAAGGAACTAGTCCCACATTGGTATGGAGGCGGCAAGGTTGATGAAGAGGCCTCCAATAATGGCTTCCCCTTTCGGGTCTCTTAGGAACATAGACTTGCGGTGGCAATAAAATTCTTTTGGAGGAACGAAGGATGGTTTTGGTATTTATAAGGAATTATGGCGGTGTAATCGGGTCAAGACGGTAACCGAGGAGCCCACATGGACAGGTGGTGTAGCCACCCCCTCACCGCGCCACAGGACCATGCGGTTGTCTGTTGGACCCTCTCGATGCTAGCCGAAGCTTCCAGTGTTTCTTTTGCCCATAAAAATCATGTAAAATCAGCCACGCATTTTGATCTTCGTAGATGTTGATTTCCCGCGAAACCAAAAACAAGCAGAAAATAAGAACTAGTATTGGGCACTAAATTAATAGGTTAGTCCAGAAAAATAATATAAACTGCTATAAAAAGTATATAAAAATAATAACATAATATAGCATTAAAGAATCAAAAATTATAGCTACGTTTGAGACATATCACCCTCCTTGTTGTATTTATTAATGGTGGAATACCTCGTGCAAGGGTTTACAATGTGGTGAATGAGATGCTACCGAGAGTTGTTCTACGAGAGAGTAGATGAAAATGAGAATCTCGTAGCTTCCCCTTATATACGCGGTGGAGGGTAGGGTATTACAAGGGGATATCCAATCTAGACCGGCTCCGCCATCAACTTGGGGATCAAGGTGATGAGGGCACACTTATCCCTTCCCCTAGGCTCCTTCCAATCATTCCGTAGGTAATAGGCCTACCAGCCCCCCGGCGAGCCTATTGCGGATTCCTTGTTGGTTAGCCACCCCCGGTGTATTGCACCTCACCCCCTTTTACAACATTCAAACTATTATCTAGTGTATTAAAGACACACAATCAAAATTCTTTTTTATAGACACTTTTTTCATGTGGAAATTTGACTATGGAAAATGTGGATATGCAATTGGACTGCTAAATCGCATGAACAATGTTAAAAAATTCACTGTTGCATATTGCACACATACATAAGTCGAGTTTACAGATAAAAATATGGTAATTAGGAATTTCATTTGGTGCAGGATATGATAGAATCGAGGCTGGCGGAGAACTCTGTGATGGGCGCGCATGGCTACGCGACGTTCGACGACATGCGACACAACAGGTAACTTCCTCACGGTCTTCGACTTCTATGACCCCTTGTTCGTTGACGTCAGCAACATTTACACCATAGTGCATAATGTCTAAGAACTAAGACCTCCTTTGATTCAAAGGAAGTACATAGGAATTTTGGAGGATAAGGATCCTTCAGATTTTTTTCCTATAGTAGGCATTTCATTCATAGGATTGAAATCCTTCGAAATTTTTTGCAGGATTTATTTATAGTATATTTTGGAAGAAAATTTCCATCCACGTACACCTCTTGGTAGAATTTCTTCTCTGGTTTCTTTCTTCTTTGTTTTTACTATGCTATCTTTTTTTTGCGAGTGGTTTTTACTGTGATATCAAATGCTCTACCATCCAAATCCCCATAGTTTTGTAATCTTGTAGGATACAAAGTTTTGTAATCTTGTAGGATACAAGAAGACATTACAATCTAATCCTACGTTTGGAGAATCTTGTGAATCAAAGAGGCCATAAACCTTCTACCAGTTCATCAAGGGCAGGGCACTCACGGTACAGATTGCCCGAGAGCGCCCTTCTCTATGTTGTGCGTATCATGTGCCTTTTGACAATCCACAAGGGTGGCGAGTTCAGTGGTGATGGTGGCCATGTTAGTCCTCTTCTTCTATGACTTCCTTGGCCACATCGATATAGTGTCTTTCTGGTCACTCGCCGTCTACTTCCGCGTTGACATGTACATGGCACGACAGAAGTGCGGCGGTTCTCTCTGACATGGAAGTGGATGAGCGTACTTAGATCGTGTGCGGCGTGCGACCTATCCTTGCCATCGCCAATCAGTAAAAGGGGACGCCAAGGATGTCGTGTGGTACACGCCATTCAAGGTCTCTTTTTTTAGAAAAGGAGGTTAAACCCTCGGCCTTTGCATCAATCGATGCATACATCCATCTTTATTACATATTTCACGAAGGTTTGACAAGAACATATATCAAGCCACTCGAAGCCACCACTCACACCTACAAATTTGATAATGTGGAGTGTTCTCACTCCCCATATTTAAAACCTATGTCATCGCCGATCCATCCATATAACATATCGGAACCAAAAGCCGGTGCAACATACCTAAAGCGTACACCACTTGCACACATTTTAGAAGTCGCCATCATCATTGAACCGCTGTCCCATCTTCAGGAGAGAGATCTGCATCATCCTTGCCAGTCCGGCCATCAGTCAACGCCACCACGGCATACAACGGCGCCACCGCCCTGCGCTCTGATGACCCACAAGTATAGGGGATCAATCGTAGTCCTTTCGATAAGTAAGAGTGTCGAACCCAACGAGGAGCAGAAGGAAATGATAAGCAGTTTTCAGCAAGGTATTCTCTTCAAGTGCTGTAAGTAACAGTAATAGATAGTTTTGCAGCAAGATAATTCATAACTAGTGACAAGTAGCAATAGTAATAAAGGTGCAGCAAGGTAGCACAATCATTTTTATAGCGAAGGACAGGCCTGAAAGTACTCTTATATTAAGCAAGCGCTCCTGAGGACACATGGGAATTTCTGTCTAGTCATGTTCATCTTGTTGAGTTGATTCGCGTTCGTTACTTTGCTAATTTTATATGTGGGTGGACCGGTGCTAAGGTGTTGTTCTTACTTGAACAAGCAACCCACTTATGATTACCCCCTGTCGCAAGCATCCGCAACTACGAAAGAAGAATTAAGATAAATCTAACCATAGCATGAAACGTGTGGGTCCAAATCAGCCCCTTATGAAGCAGCGCATAAACTGGGGTTTAAGCTTTTGCCACTCTCGCAATCCATCATCTACTTGTTATTCCACAATTCCTTCCCTTAGGCCGATAACATGGTGAAGTGTTGTGTAGTCGACGTTCAAACGACACCACTAAGAGAAGCAACAACATATGCATCATCAAAATATCGAATGAATACCAACTTCACATGATTACTTATAACAGGACTTCTCCCATGTCCTCAGGAACAAAAGTAACTACTCACACATCATCAACATGTTCAAGATCAGAGGTGTAATAATGGAGATCAAGGATCTGAACATAATATCTTACACCAAGTAAACAGACAAGCATCAACTACGAGATGTATTCAACACTACTAGTAACCCACAGGTACCAATCTGAGGTTTTGAGACAAATATTGAATACAAGAGATGAACTTGGGTTTGAGATGAGATGGTGCTGGTGATGATGTTGATGAAGCTTGGTCCTCCCATGAAGGAGGAAGCTTTGGTGATGACGATGGCTTCGATCTCCCGCTCCCAGAGGGAAGGTTCCCCGGCAGAATCTCTCTGCCAGAGATCCAAAGGGCCTCTGCCTAGGTTTTTGCCTTGAGACGGCGAAACTTCATCCCGAAAGTATCCTCTTGATTTTTTTTTCTAGGGTAAAACACACCATATAGGCGAAGAGGGGGGTCAGGAGACATGCTGGGGCCCCACAAGGCAACAGGGCGCACCCAGGGGGGTTGGCGCGGCATGTTGGCTTGTGGCTAGTAGGTGCCCCCCTCTGGTATATTTTTGGCCCAATAATTCTTATATATTCCATAACAATTCTCCATGAAGTTTCAGGTCATTTGGAGTCTAGTGAATTTTCAGCCATTTTCTTGGTTTTCAGGTCCAGAATTCCAGTTTTCAGTGATTTCCCTCTTTGTGATGTACCTTCCATATTCAGAGAGAAAAGGCATAAGAATTGTACCATAATGAGGAATAATGGAAAAGAATAACATAAATATCAATACGAATTCATGATGCAAAATGGATGTGCTCGTCCATCCCGACGCGGAGACTCGGGAAGATCTGTCGTGCGTAGCACCTGCCGAACAGGCAGGAAACCGCGTAGCACCTGTCGACCAGGCATGACTTGACATCTGCACCGAAGCTCCGTTCAAGTTGAAACCGCTCCACCTCCCGCCTCTGTTTTCCAGCACTGCTCCACAAACGATGCTCCCAAGAGAGAAACGACACCGTAGTGCTGCCATCGTCCGATCTGGAAGACTAGATCCTAGGGTTTCCCCCATAGAAGCACGAGTGGGTTGACAATAGTTACATGACGATGCCTTCATCAAGGTAACGATGCAGAATGCCACCATCGCCTGCCGTCAACTTGGTTTTCACTGGCAACTGTGTCTCCCCGACTCGCAGCCGGGACTAGATGATGGATCTCGAGATTCAAAAACCGAGCCTCAGGCCGACCACCTCCGAAGGAGGAGATGACCACCACCGCCGGCTGCACCTGCCAGATGAGATCTGACCGGAAGTGTCGCCGAGTAGTCTACCAGGCCCTCGACGCTGCCGGCGATCCGAAGTCAGATGGTACGCCGCCGTAACATAGCCAGCCGCCGCACACCTCCGCCTATGACTAGGCTGCCCGACGCGCCTGGAGCCGCCTCAGCCTCAGCCATCGCCGCCGCTCCAATAGATCGGACACGCCTCCACACAGTAGGGGCTCCACACCACCCCTGAGATGCCGGAGAGAGGGATTCCTCTGTCACCGCCTTCAGCTCCCGGGCGTAGCCCGACGGCGTCCTCCGGCGGGGACGGAGGGAGGGGAGGAGGGAGTGCGCGCCCCCGGCGGCTAGGGTTTGGGCGCCGCCCGAGTCACCCTAGTGAGGATGACGCGGGGGCTGTTCCTATATGATTCCCATCTCTAGAGCTAAAAAATGGGAGAGCTTTTCACTTCCCGGCCTCTGCACCAACAAGGAATGCATACGACCATTTTAGTATGAGTACCAAGATAAACATGGCCCTCAGAATTTTTTAAATGAGTATCAAGATAATTTTTGATGAATGGTTTCACCACACACCAGGCTTAATCCTCAGTAAATGTTGGAAAACCCATGTGCATCACCTGTCAATTCTAGGAATTGAACTCGGGTTGTTAGGCTAGACAACCGCATACCTAACCACTGAGCCAAGGCTCACTTTGCAAAGAACATGAACACATAGTGAAAGGATCGTGCATATTGTAGGTTTTTTTGAAAAGGAGGTTAATGCATAGGTGATAGTCCGTCAATTCATGGTCAAGTTAATCTATGAATTTGCTCATTCTCGTCATGATGAAAATTATCAAAATCTAACTTACCTCGTACAGCTTCTAATTTCATGAAGAGATTAGTGCATATTTTATATTATTTGTTTCTTCTTGTTTTTTATTAATAATTCGTTTACTTATTTGGGTTTCCTATTTTGTTTTATTTTCATGCCAAAAATCTCAATATTTTTTCTGGTTTACCACCCATCTAGTGATTCAAATTGAAAACAATGAAAAAAATAGTTTCACATCACCTATAGACAATATTGGATCTATTTTGGTGGGCCAATATCATTATGGGATGCCCTGTTTATGCCAGATGTAGTAGAATTTTCCTAGCCAAACTTTGTTAACTCCTGGTCATCCTTTCTCTGTTCCCTCTGGATGCACTTGCTACGACATTTGGTTATGTTCAATGACAACTCTTCCTCTAGATATTTCCATATATTAACTCCCTTGGGAGAAGTGGTATTCATCAATGGTGGTTCGAAACCATTCTCATGAAGCAAACACAGTATCATTAATTGTGTGGTTCTTTTTAGGGCCTATTCTGAACCCCTTTCAACTCCATCAACTCCACAGATTCAGCTTCTCCACACAGCTTCCCACTTCACCTGGCGATTGCAAATCGTTAGGAAGTGTTCTTAGCTTCTCGCAACGCTGAAGCCTAGCTAGGAGCTCGCTAGGCTGTTGGGCGCCACCCTGGGCCGGCTAGAGGCAGTCCTGTTTGGTCTGCCATAGGCATCTACAGGAGGAGCACCATGGCTACCGACAGCATCGAGATGAGCACTGGTGTCAATGCCATCAGGGCGATGTCTCCTGCCTGCTGCGTTGGGTGCCAGTGGGGATGATGCTCAGGTGCTGCGCCGAGATGCTGTTCTGGAGGGGAAACAACCGGGATGGTCTTGGAATGGACATATCTGGAGGTTCAAGGGGGCGCAGGCTACGGACTGGGTGGAGCCGGAGGGGTCGGTGGCTGCCGGCGGCGGCAACGACAGGAGGGTTAAGTCAAGTACTCGATCGAGAGGGAGAGATGATGATGGGGGAGGGGTGGCGTATCGGTTTGGGATTTTCGTCACGCATGGCTCCAAATGTTTTCAATTGGAGGTGGTAGTGTGGTTGTAATATCGGGCAACTCCTGATTGTGGTTTTCGTGGAGCTCGGCTTTGGGAGCTTCGTGTTTTTACACTACGATTGGACTGAGCTTCGTGAATCTTAGCTTCTCGGAGCTCACGCGTTCGGGCTGGCTTCACACTCAAATTTTGTGGACTCAGAAGCTGGAGAGGTTCAGAACAAGCCCTTAGTGTGTGATGTATGTGATCTGCGTTGGGTTTTCCGTGAAGAGGAACGGGTTATTGCAACACAAATGAGTAAGTATTTCCCCTAGTTAAGAACCAAGGTTTATCGAACCAATAGGACTAACACGCAACCACCGTCTTCAGCGACTGCACACAAAAGAGCAAACACTTGCACCCAACGCGGGCAAGAGGGTTGTCAATCCCCTTGAACTCGTTTTTGGCAAGCAAGTGAAACAAGTAGATAATAGTGTATAAGTGCAAAGTAAAATAAAAGATAATAAAGGCAGCAAGGTATTGAAAGCTTTTTGTAAATTATAAGTGAGAAGACCCGGGAGCCGTAGTGTTCTTTAGTGGCATCTCTCATGTAGGAAACATACGGTGGGTAAACAAATTACTGTTGGGCAATTGATAGAAAAGCGAATAGTCATTTTCATATTCATGGCAATGATCATTTATATATAGGCATCACATCCATAAACAAATAGGCTGACTCCTGCCTGCACCTATTACTATTAATCCACTTATCGACCGCTATCGAGCATGCATCTAGAGTATTAAGTAAAACAGAGTAATGCTTGGAGAAATATGAAATGATGTAGACAAAGTAAACTCAACCAATATGAATGAACCCCATCGTTTTATCCTTAGTAGCAACAACACAAAGATGTATCTTGTCCCCTTCTGTCACTGGGATATAGAAACCCGCCAGGTTGAACCTACCACAACGCACCCCTCTCACTTAAGAATGATCAATCTACTTGGCCAAAGAAAATCATTAGATCACAGAGATATACGAAGCTATAATGATCATGCAATAAGAATTAATTTAAGAACTCAGAGAAGACTCCAATATTTTATCACGAATAATCTGAACATAAACCCACAATTCATCGGATCCCAACAAACACACTGCACAAAGGCATTACATCAGATAGATCAAAGCGAAGATGTGATGATCATTGTATTGAAGATCAAGAGAGAGAGAGAGAGATAGCCATCTAGATACTAACTGCGAACCCGTAGGTCTGTGGTGAACTACTCACACATGGCAGCGAGGTTGATGAAGACGGCCTCCGTGATGGATTCCCCCTCCGGCAGAGTACCGGAGAAGGCCTCCAGATGGGATCATGGCGAAACAGAGACATGCGGCGGCGGAAAACGGGTTTCGGGAGCTCTCCTGTAGTTTTTGGAATATATGTGAATTTATAGGCTAGAGAGGGACGTCGGGAGGTAGCCGAGGAGGCGAGTACCCATCAGGGCGCGCCCTAGGACCTGGCCGCGCCCTGTTGGGTATTGGACCCCTCGTGTGGCCCCTGGTTATCTTTCGAAGCTTCCAGGTCTTTATTTGGTCCAGAAAAAATCCTAATTTTTTTTGGGTCGATTGGACTTCGTTTGGTATAGTAAACCTGACAAGCCAAAAACATGCAGAAAACAGGAACTAGCACTTGGCACTGGGTCAATAGGTTAGTTCTCAAAAATAATATAAATTGGTAAATAAGTACCCAAAAAGTATCCTAGAATGATAATATTATAGCTTGGAACAATAAAAAATTATAGATACGTTGGAGACGTATCAGCATCCCCAAGCTTAATTCTTGCTCGTCCTCGAGTAGGTAATGATAAAAACAGAATTTTTGATGTGACATGCTACCCAACATGTAATCTTTTTCATGTATGCTCATTGAGAAAGATGAATTAACAAACGTCAACATAGTAATATTTATAAGCACAAGAAACACAATCATCAATTTTTCAGAGTATACGATCCTTAAAGAATGTTTACCCCCATTTATTTTGTCATACTAGTAAGGCATGACTCCATCCTCACCACATTAGTACAAATGTTAAGCACCACGGTGTCCAAGTCAGGCAATTGGATCGTAACTTTTCAAAGCGCATCAAATTTTTATTCTTCATGCAATACATGAGCGTGAACCATGGACATAGCATAAGGTGGAATAGAATATGGTGGTAGATATCATAGGGGTAAAAAGTGGAGAGGAAAGTCTCGCATCAACTAGCCGTATCAACGGGCTATGGAGAAGCCCATCGATAGATATCAATGCGAGGAGTAGGGATTGCCATGCAAACATGATGCACTAGAGCTATAAGTGTATGAAAGCTCAACTGAAGCTAAGTGGGTGTGCATCCAACTTGCTTGCTCACGAAGACCTCGGGCTTTTGAGGACGCCCGTCATAGGAATATACGAGCCAAGTTCTAATAATGAAAAATTCCCACTAGCATATGAAAGTGAAGAAGCATGAGAATCTCTATATGAAGAACATGGTGCCACTTTGAGGCACAAGTGTGGTAAAGGATAGTAGCAAAGTCCCTTCTCTCATTTTCTCTCATTTTTTATCATGAATGGTGGGCTCATCTGGCGTCCCCCATTATTTATTTCCTCACTGGGACAATGCTCTAATAATGATCATCACACTTTTATTTACTTACAACTCGGTATTTCAACTTGATATGAAGAACTATGAAGCAATATGACTCAATATGAATGCCTCTAGCAGTGTACCAGGATGTGCAATGATCTAGCATGACATGTATCAAAAATATGATGAGCGGTGGCTTTGCCACAAATACTATGTCAGCTCTATATGATCATGCAAAGCAATATGTAGATGAATGAACTAGTCATATGATATGATGATGGAAGTTGCATGGCAATATATCTCAGAATGGCTATGGAAATGCCATAATACGTAGGTATGGTGGCTGTTTTGAGGAAGATAATCGGATAGATCTCCATGAAGATCATGGAGAACATGGTATTGAAGAACATAGAGAGAGAAGAAGCCATCTAGCTACTAGCTATGGACACGAAGGTCTGAGGTAAACTACTCACGCATCATCGGAAGGGCAATGGTGTTGATGTAGAGGCCCTCCGTGATCGAATCCCCCTCCGGCAGATCGCCGAAAAAGGGCCCAAGATGGGATCTTACGGGAACAGAGGCTTGCGGCGGCGGAAAAGTATTTTCGTGGCTCCCACTGGTATTGGGGGAATATTTCTGAATTTATAGGCGAAGAGTTAGGGTTGGAGGAGCTACGGGGGTCCCACAAGCCAGGGGGCGCCCCCCAGGGGCGCGCCCTGGTGGCTTGTGGCCCACCCGTAGGTCTTCTGGCCTCTTCTCCAAGCCTCCTAGGTTCCTTGTGGTCCAAGAAAAATCAGCGTAGAATTTTATTCCGTTTGGACTCCGTTTGACATTCCTTTTCTGCAATACTCAAAAACAAGGAAAATACAGAAACTGACACTGGGCACTAGGTTAATAGGTTAGTCCCAAAAATAATATAAAATAGCATATTAATGCATATAAAACATCCAAAATAGATAATATAATAGCATGGAACAATCAAAAATTATAGATACGTTGGAGACGTATCAGCATCCCCAAGCTTAATTCCTGCTCGTCCTCGAGTAGGTAAATGATAAAAACAGAATTTTTTGATGTGGAATGCTACCTAACATATTTATACATGTAATTTTCTTTATTGTGGCATGAATGTTCAGATCCATAAGATTCAAAACAAAAGTTTAATGTTGACATAAAAACAATAATACTTCAAGCATACTAACAAGGCAATCGTGTCTTTTCAAAATAACATGGCCAAAGAAAGTTATCCCTACAAAATCATAAGGTCTGGCTATGCTCCATCTTCCCCACACAAAGTATTTAAATCATGCAGAACCCCGATGACCAGTCAAGCAATTGTTTCACACTTTTTTATGTTCTCAAACTTTTTCAACTTTCACGCAATACATGAGCGTGTGCCATGGATATAGCACTATAGGTAGAATAGAATATGGTGGAGGTTGTGAGAAAAAGGAGAAGATAGTCTCACATCAACTAGGCGTATCAACGGGCTATGGAGATGCCCATCAATAGATATCAATGTGAGTGAGTAGGGATTGTCATGCAACGGATGCACTAGAGCTATAAGTGTATGAAAGCTCAAAAGGAAACTAAGTGGGTGTGCATCCAACTCGCTTGCTCACGAAGACCTAGGGCAATTTGAGGAAGCCCATCATTGGAATATACAAGCCAAGTTATATAATGAAAAACTCCCACTAGTATATGAAAGTGACAAAATAGGAGACTCTCTATCATGAAGATCATGGTGCTATTTTGAAGCACAAGTGTGGAAAAAAGATAGTAGCATTGTCCCTTCTCTCTTTTCTTGTAACATCCCAAAATTATTTTGGAATGTTATATTAAATAAATAATTAGGATTCGTTTGCTTGAATGTTGTGTGATTTATTGTGTGAAATTGAGTGGAATATGAAACTTTTGAAAAACTTAATGAGAGGGAATAAAAGGACTTTCCTAACTATTTCGTTGATGACAATTTGAATTTCATTTGAAAATATTTCAAAAAAAACTTTATGCCACTCATGGATTTTCATGAGAGAAGATAAAATGACTTATGAAAAGTATGAAATAGAGTGGGGAGTTATGTAAAATCATTTCTGACTTTCCAATTTGAATTCACTTTTGGAAAGTTTCCATTTTGAGTTTCAAATTCATTTTCATTTATTCAAATAAAATAAAGAGAGAAGGAAATATGACTCCTTAAAATATCATAATAAAATATGGAAAATGAATTATGAAACCAACAGAAATTTATTTGAAAATATTTGAAATCAAATTCAAACTTTTTTTTTGACTTTTTCAAAAATATATTTTCAAAAATTATTTTATTTGAACATCAAAATATGTTCATGATTTAGGATAGTTTCTGATTAGAATTTTGATATATAATATGTCTATATAAAACTTTTTTCTATTCCTCATTTTTATTTTTATTTCTCTGTATTTCAAAAAAAAAAGAACCACTGTCACAGCCCAGCCCACGATCAGGTCGTCTTCAACCTTAACTGCTCCCAGCCAAGACGACCAGCCCCTCCATGGCCGTCGTGACTGGCACGCCCTCCCGCCGCTTTCCTTCTCCCCAACTTCCCGTAAGCTTCCTATCCTCCGGATCCTTCCTTTCCCGCTGCTCCTCGTCATTAAGAGGCCTTAATGGCCGAGATCGACGCCGGCGAAAAATCGGGGCATGCCGGATTTGCTCACCCTTGCTGCTGCACCTAGACGCATCTTCGAGGCCTATAAATACCGCCCCTCCGAAGCTCTCTCTTCCCTCGACCGATTCCGTCCCTCGGAAGCTCTCCTCCCCAACTCCATCATCTGCACGAGCTCGCCGGAGTTCGTAAACTCCGGCGACGTCTTCACCTCGCCAGAGGACACGGACGACCCAACCGCGCCGTTTCCTGGGTCCTTCTCGAGCTTCCCTACGCCGCCCCGAGCACGCCCTCCTCCGGTGACCACCGTATCATCAGATCCCATCTTCTTCCTCAACTCCGATGACCAACTCCGGTGAGATCAAAAAAATCCCGTAACTATTTTTTCCAGAAAAATACCAAACTTCGAAAAATCATATCTAATTGTGTGCTTATCGAAATTGAGTGATTCCAATTGCTACGGTTTCACAAAAATGTGTAGTTTCTGCACATACAAAAACTTTTCATGTTTGAAAACCTTAAATTTGCATTTTCTCAAATTTGCTCAAATTACTATTTTGTGAATATCTTGGGTTCAAAAACATATTTTTGATTGATTCTTCTTGCTGCTATTTTCTTAGTGATTTTTTTCTGCAGTAGCACTTAGTGAGTTATTTTAGTATATTTTAAAATTAGGTTTTAGTTAAAACAGTACTATTTTACTTATATAGTTGTTCTAGTCATTTAATTGTTGTTTTTAATTTTTTTAGTTAGTTCTTTTTGTAGATTTTAACATGTTATGGTACACTTCTGTTAGAATACAATAGATATAATTTTATAAATTTTTTTATATATTGTTTTGTATTTTGTTTGCTTAGCTCCTAATTGTAGTAATATAATTAGTGTTATTAGTTTCAAAAGTAATTCTTTTGCCATGTTAATATAGTTAGTTGTTATTCTGTCAAATAGCAATAATTTAGTTTTTCATTTTGATTTAGGGTTATGTTATTTGTTCTCTTGTTTTTATGCTTGAATTGGTGATAACTGGATAGTTATGATAGTTTTTAATTAGCTCCTTTTTGCTAGTTAATAATTTTGTAAATTGCTTTGTGTTGTCTTATTTAGATTGTAGTTTATTTACTGTTGAATAGTTATTTAGATTAGTTTAGTGTTGTTATGTGAGTACTGATTGCTATTGTGTGAGTTGGTTTCTCCTTGGATCTTTATTTGGTTTTCCTTGATTTCATTGTTATTTTATTTATTGTTTTGGATTGTTATTTTGTTTGACAGAATTGCTTGCTAGATGTGTTTATTTATGTGAATGCAATGTTTGGCTATATAGATTTCATCGGAGACTGATGAATAGTTCTATCAAGTTTTTTTTCTGAGAGCGATTTATCTTCCTCAACATTTACCATGCAAGTTCACTTTGATCATATTTTGAATACCTATGATTTCATTGTATTAGTGCCACTTTTTCATTTTGCATTCTGTATGAATATTGAAACTTGTAGTTTCAGTAGAATCATGAGGTAGGAACCCATACCCTTGTCACCAAGCCCCGTGAATTGTGGTTAAGTTAGTTGCAGCTATGTTTCAGTAGACGGGGGTTGGTACGAGTGTTTCATGTGAGATGTGAGTGTGATAATAATATCTGGATAAACCTCAAGACTACAAGACTTCAAGATTTTAATACACCTCTGGGTGGACTGCCTGCAAGTAGAGGAGATCCTAGGGATTGACTAGTGATCACCCGGTTCTACAGATTCAAGAGGGGATCCTAGGGATTGACTAGTGATCATCCGGTTTTACAGACTTAAAGGGGATACTAGGGATTGACTAGTGATCACCCAGTGCTATATACTGAAGAGGGGATCCTGGGGATTGACCAGTCACCAGCCAGTTTTACCAGGGGATCAGGGGGATTGACCAGTGATCACCCAGTTTTACGGAAGGCCACCCAGGCTCAAAGAGATTGATGGATCTTTCAAGACCAGAAGCTTCCATGTGCAGCCGCAAGCTATTATGGGCTTTAGCATAGTTGAGTACTCCGGAAAGACTGTGTCTCGGTCATCCTGTTCTCAAACACCAGGCAATGCGAGGACTTCAAGGGAGGCGATCGAGTCTTGCGGGGAAAGTGTGCAAACCTCTGCAGAGTGTTAAACTAATTGATTAGCCGTGTCCCCGGTTACGGACAATTTGAGCGACTGGAATTGGATTATCTGGATATTCTCAACATCGTTACTGATTAAATGAATTTGGGATTAATGACAACTTTGGGATATGAGAATTTGGTTGGCGGAACCATCTCATTAATGACATCGACTGTGTAGTATGATTTGATTAATTTCTAGTTAGGAAAAAAACAGCTTTATGCATAAACTCAGACATAGAGCCTCCACTGCCATATTGCATATAGTGATAGACTTATTTTCATCTTCCTTCATATGTGATATTGCCAGTACATTCAATGTATTGACCTACACGGCTGCAACGTATCATGTTGCAGGATTTATACGACGAGTAAGAGTTACGTTGTAGGGTTATGGTCTACATTCAACTTGCCGTTGGCATTGATGGGACTCCACACCCTTATTGATTTGTTTCCGCTGTGATAAATAAGGTATACTCTGGATCTACTGTGTTTCTTTTACATGTGATGTTATGGTATTTCATCGAAGTACTGTGTGTGCCAGCATACTGATCCAGGGATGGCACAGAAAGCACAGAGACTTGACCGTAGTGGGTCGGGTCGCTACATTTCTCTCATTTTTTTTGGTGAGCATCTTTGGCCTCTTTTTTTTATTTGGGCTTCATTGGCCTCTTTTATTATTTTTAAAGTCCGGAGTCTCATCCCAACCTGTGAGGGAATCATAGCTTCCGTCCTTTCCTCTCATGGGACAATGCTCTAATAATGATGATCATCACACTTTTATTTACTTACAACTCAAGAATTACAACTCGATACTTAGAACAAAACATGACTCTATATGAATGCCTCCGGCAGTGTACCGGGATGTGCAACGATCTAGCATAGCACATGACATTAATGAAAACATCACGCTAGCTGTCTTACGATCATGCAAAGCAATATGACAATTATGGTGCGTGTCATGATAAAGGGAACGATGGAAGTTGCATGGCAATATATCTCGGAATGGCTATGGAAAGACCATAATAGGTAGGTATGGTGGCTGTTTTGAGGAAGGGTATATGGTGGGTTTAATGCACCGGCGAAAGTTGCGCGGTACTAGAGAGGCTAGCAAAGGTGGAAGGGTGAGAGTGCGTGTAATCCATGGACTCACATTAGTCATAAAGAACTCACATACTTATTGCAAAAGCCTATTAGTTATCGAAGCAAAGTATTAGACGCATGCTCCTAGGGGAGAGGTTGGTAGGAGTTAACCATCGCGCGCTCCCGACCCTCACACAAAGGATGGCAATCAATAAACAAATCATGCTCCGACTTCGTTACATAACGGTTCACCATACGTGCATGCTACGGGAATCACAAACTTTTAACACAAGTATTTCTACCAATCCACAATTACTCACTACCATGACTCTAATATCACCCTCTTTATATCTCAAAACTATATGCAAGGAATCAAACTTCTCATAGTATTCAATGCACTTTATATGAAAGTTTTTATTATATCCCTCTTGGATGCCCATTATAATAGGACTAAATTCATAACCTAAACCAATTAACATGCTGTTTAAAGACTCTCAAAATAATATAAGTGAGGTACGAGAGTTCAATTATTTCTATAAAATAAAACACCACCGTGCTCTAAAAAGATATAAGTGAAGCACTAGAGCAAAATTGCCTAGCTCAAAAGATATAAGTGAAGCACATAGAGTATTCTAATAAATTCACGATTCATGCATGTCCCTCTCAAAAGATGTGTGCAGCAAGGATGATTATGTCAAACTAAAAAGCAAAGACTCATATCATACAAGACGCTCCAAGCAAAACACATATCATGTGGTGAATAAAAATATAGCCTCAAGTAAATTTACCGATGGATTGAAGACGAAAGAGGGGATGCCTTCCGGGGCATCCCCAAGCTTGGGCTATTTGGTATCCTTGAATATTCCTTGGGGTGCCTTGGGCATCCCCAAGCTTAGGCTCTTGCCACTCCTTATTCCATAGTCCATCAAATCTTTACCCAAAACTTGAAAACTTCACAACACAAAACTCAACAGAAAACTCGTGAGATCCGTTAGTATAGGAAAAATAAATTACCACTTTAGGTACTGTTTTTAACTCATTCTTTCTTTATATTGGTGTAATATCTACTGTATTTCAACTTCTCCATGGTTCATATCCCCCGATACAACCCATAGATACATCAAAATAAGCAAACAACACAAAGAAAACAGAATCTGTCAAAAACAGAACAGTCTGTAGCAATCTGGAAACTTCGAATATTTCTGTAACTCCAAAAATTCTGAAAAATTAGCAAAATATGGGAAATTTGTATATCAATCTTGTGTAAAAATTTCAGACTCATTCGACACACTGGTGAATTTCTAAAATTCCTGGACTGAGCGCAAAAGTTTGTTTTTTTCAGCAAGATCAAATCAACAATCACCGTAAACCATCCCAAAGGTCTTACTTGGCTCAAACACTAATTAAAACACTAAAACACAATTACTACAGAGGTAATAATGTGTAAATCACTCAAGAACAGAAACTAAAACAAAAAACATAAAATAAAATTGGGTTGCCTCCCAACAAGCGCTACTGTTTAACGCCCCTAGCTAGGCATAACGCAACAGATCTAGGTATTGTCATCTTTGGTATGCAATCTATTCTCAACCATATCTTCCAAAACCCTTTTCAGAAAATCCTTTATTTCTTTTCTTTCTTTCCTAATAGGAGAACTTAGTTCAAGAAAAGGACTTTGATTAGTAACTTTGACATTCATAAACTCATAATCTGGATCATCACCATAAATATCATCATATAAAACGCGTATCTCATTTTTAATGGGTTCCCTGATTTTTTTCTTCTAACCAATCATCATTGAATCCTACATAAATTCCCCTAGTGATCCAATCAAATTCATCATAGGTTTCAAGGTAAATAGTTTGGGTAATTTCTGAATAGGGAACTCTTCTTCTAAGATTGTCACGGTAAGATTGATAATCCCTAAACTCAAAGCTACGCAAGGTTTCTTTATCGTGTAGGATTTCTTCAATCGGAGGGTGTTCAATATCCTTTTTATAGAAAGCAAAAATTTCCCTAGCTTCTTGTATGATAAAATCAAATTCACGCATAAGGATGATAGTGGCAATCTTTTTAGCCTTAGGATGATTAATTTTGGGAAGTTCATAAAACACCTTTTGCAAAGCGGGATGAACGTGCACAAATTTTCTTTCTAATTTTTCAACGAGCATGACAATAGCATCCGCATAACAATTTGTACTAAGAAGAATAGATCTCTTATTCATAGGCATTACTCCCGTACAATCAAAGAACTCTTGAATAACACTCTTCCCAATAATATTACCGTATCCCACTTGAAAAGTTTTAGCTTTATAATTAGGAGGAGGTTCAGTTTCATGATCTAGAGATCAAGATCCAAATTTTTCCTCAAGATTTGTAATAGCAATACCCTCAAAATTTTCAATGATAACCTTCCCAGATTCAGACATGGTGGCAGCGAATCGATCTAGCTCACAAGCAAACAAAAAGCAAAAGGAAAGACGAACGGAAGAATGACGAATAAAAAGGCAAATCTTTTTGGTTTTTTTTTCTGAAATTCATTTTAGAAGTGGGGGAGAGGAAAACGAGAGGCAAATGGCAAATAATGTAAATGCAATAGATGAGTTTGTGATGGGTACTTGGTAGGCTTGATGTAGATCTCCCCGGCAACGGCGCCAGAAATTGGCAAGTTGACGGGGGAGTTCTTGTCTTGACTTGCTATGTATCCTCCCCGACAACGGCGCCAGAAATTGGCAAGTTGACGGGGGAGTTCTTGTCTAGACTTGCTATGTATCCTCCCCGGCAATGGCGCCAGAAATTGGCAAGTTGACGGGGGAGTTCTTTTCTTGACTTGCTATGTATCCTCCCTGGCAACGACTCCAGAAATCCTTCTTGCTACTTCTTGAGCTTGCGTTGGTTTTCCCTTGAAGAGGAAAGGGTGATGCAGCAAAGTAGATAAGTATTTCCCTCAGTTTTGAGAACCAAGGTATCAATCTAGTAGGAGGTACAAGCAAGGCCCCTATCTATGCACCTGCACAAACAATCAAACACTTGCACCCAACGCTATAAAGGGGTTGTCAATCCCTTCACGGTCACTTGCAAGGATGAGATCCGATAGAGATGGATATAAAAGATTACTAAAACGATAATTAAAATAAAAGTAAATAAATTGCAGCAAAGTATTTTTGGTATTTTTGGTTTATAGATCTGAAAATATAATATGGAAAATAGACCCGGGGGCCATAGGTTTCACTAGAGGCTTCTCTCTTGAAGGAAAATAATACGGTGGGTGAACAAATTACTGTCGAGCAATTGATAGAAAAGCGCATAGTTATGACGATATCCAAGGCAATGATTATGCATATAGGCATCACGTCCGTATCAAGTAGACCGAAACGATTCTGCATCTACTACTATTACTCCACACATCGACCGACTCCTGCCTGCATCTAGAGTATTAAGTTCATGAAGAACAGAGTAACGCATTAAGTAAGATGACATGATGTAGAGGGATAAACTCAAGCAATATGATGAAAACCCCATCTTTTTATCCTTGATGGCAACAATACAAATACGTGCCTCACTACCCCTACTTTGTCACTGGGTGAGGACACCGCAAGATTGAACCCAAAACTAAGCACTTCTCCCATTGCAAGAATTACCAATCTAGTTGGCCAAACCAAACCAATAACTCGAAGAGACTTACAAAGATATGAAATCATGCATATAAGAATTCAGAGAAGATTCAAATAATATTCATAGATAATCTGATCATAAATCCACAATTCATCGGATCTCGTCAAACACACTGCAAAAGAGTATTACATCGGATAGATCTCCATGAAGATCATGGAGAACATGGTATTGAAGAACATAGAGAGAGAAGAAGCCATCTAGTTACTAGATATGGACCCGAAGGTCTGAGGTAAACTACTCACGCATCATCGGAAGGGCAATGGTGTTGATGTAGAGGCCCTTCGTGATCGAATCCCCCTCCGGCAGATCGCCGGAAAAGGCCCCAAGATGGGATCTTATGGGTACAGAGGCTTGTGGCGGCTGAAAAGTATTTTCGTGGCTCCCACTGGTATTGGGGGAATATTTCTGAATTTATAGGCGAAGAGTTAGGGTTGGAGGAGCTACGGGGGGCCCACAAGCCAGGGGGGGCGCCCCCCCAGGGGCGCGCTCTGGTGGCTTGTGGCCCACCCGTAGGTCTTCTGGCCTCTTCTCCAAGCCTCCTAGGTTCCTTCTGGTCCAAGAAAAATCAGCGTAGAATTTTATTCCGTTTGGACTCCGTTTGATATTCCTTTTCTGCAATACTCAAAAACAAGGGAAAAACAGAAACTGGCACTGGGCACTAGGTTAATAGGTTAGTCCCAAAAATAATATAAAATAACATATTAATGCATATAAAACATCCAAAATAGATAATATAATAGCATGGAACAATGAAAAATTATAGATACGTTGGAGACGTATCAGGGGTCGGGCGCTCAGGTGCCTTGTGGCCCACTCGTGGCTCCATTTGACCTAATTCCAGCGCTATAAATTCCCTAATACCCATAAACCCTCGGAGCGAGACCTGAAATAATTTTCTCGCCGCCGCAAGCCTCTATTCTTCGGCGACCCAATCTGGAACCCTGTTTTGGTAATCTGTCGGAGGGGGCAATCATCGGGGAGGCCATCTACGTCAACCTTGCCGCCTACATGATGATGTGTGAGTAGTTCCTCTAGGACCTACAGGTCCATAGTAGTAGCTAGATGTCTCTCTCTCTCTCTCATGATCTTCAATACAATGATCTCTCCGGAGACCTATTCGATGTAATTCTTGCGGTGCGTTTGTTGGGATCCAATGAATTGTGGGTTTATGATCTGATTATTCATCGAAAGTAACTGAGTCTTTTTATATCTATTATGTGTAATTTGATAGCTATGTACGCTTTTCGATCTATGAGTTTGCTTTGGCCATGTTAATGAGTAGATCTTAAGAGGGAGTGGTGCATAGTAGTGGGCTCAATATTGTGGTGTCCTTACTCTATGGTAGGAGGGGTTGCAAGGCACGTATTGTATTGTTGCTACTACATATAAACGATGGGTTTTGAACATATTATTTTATCTTACTTTGTTTACATTATGTCGTCATGATTAAAGCATTATTCTGTTTGTTATGAACTTAATGTTGGAAATATGCCCTAGAGGCAATAATAAAATGGTTATTATTATATTTCCTTGTTCATGATAATCGTTTATTATCCATGCTATAATTGTATTGATGGGAAACTCAAATACATGGGTGGGTACATAGACAACACTGTGTCCCTAGTATGCCTCTAATAGACTAGCTCGTTGATTAAAGATGGTCAAGGTTTCCTAGCCATAGACATGAGATGTCATTTGATAACGAGATCAAATCATTAGGAGAATGATGTGATGGACAAGACCCAAACTATAAACGTAGCTTATGATCATGTCAGTTTATTGCTATAGTTTTCTGCATGTCAAGTATCTGTTCCTATGACCATGAGATCATGCAACTCACTGACACCGGAGGAATACCTTGTGTGTATCAAACGTCGCAATGTAACTGGGTGACTATAAAGATGCTCTACAGGTATCTCCGAGGGTGTCTGTTGAGTGGGCATGGATCAAGACTAGGATTTGTTACTCCGTGTGACGGAGAGGTATCTCAGGGCCCACTCGGTAATACAACATCACAATAAGCCTTGTAAGCAAAGTGACTAAAGTGTTAGCCACAGGATCTTGTATTACGGAACGACTAAAGAGACTTTCCGGTAACGAGATTGAACTAGGTATGGAGATACCGACAATTGAATCTCGGGCAAGTAACATACCGAAGAACAAAGGGAACAGCATACGGGATTAACTGAATCCTTGACATAGAGGTTCAACCGATAAAGATTTTCGTAGAATATGTAGGAACCAATATGGGCATCCAGGTCCCGCTATTGGTTATTGACCGTAGAGGTGTCTCGGTCATGTCTACATAGTTCTCGAACCCGCAGGGTCTGCACACTTAACGTTCGGTGACATTTCGGTAGTATTGAGATATATGTGTCGGTGACCGAAGGTTGTTCGGAGTCCCGGATGAGATCCCTGACGTCACGAGGTGCTCCGGAATGGTCCGGAGGTAAAGATTTATATATACGAAAGTGGTATTTGGGTTCCGGAAAAGTTTCGGGTATTTCCGGTAGTGTACCGGGAGTGACGAATGGGTTTCGGGGGTCCACCGGGTGGGGCCCACCCACCCCGGGGGCCACATGGGCCCAAGAGGTGGTGCACCACCCTAATGGGCTGGGGAACTGACCCCATAAGGGCCCATATGCCCAAGAGGAAAAAAAGGTGGAGATAGGAAGGAATAGGACTCCTTCCTAATATGAATCCACTTCCTAGTAGGAAGTGGATTGGACTCCTCCTTGCCCTGGTTCGGCCGACCCCTAGGGGAAACCCTAGGGAGGCTTGCTCCTCCCTCTCCCTCCTATATATACTAGAGGAATAGAGCCCCAAAAGACACGGCCATGTGCTAGTTCTCTATTCTCTAGTTCCTCCACCAAATAGATTCCGGTAGTGCTTAGGCGAAGCCCTGCTGGGATAACTCCACCACCACCACCACGCCGTCGTGCTGCTGGAGATCTCATCCACCTCTCCGCCCCCTCTTGCTGGATCAAGAAGACGGAGACCGTCATCGAGCTGTACGTGTGCTGAACGCGGAGGTGCCGTCCGTTTGGCGCTAGATCGGGACGGATCGTGATTGGATCAGGGGACGGCTAGCGATTTGGATCGCGAAGACGTTCGACTACATCAACCACGTTTCTTAACGCTTACCGCTTAGCGATCTACAAGGGTATGTAGATCCACTCTCCCTCTCGTAGATGCTCATCACCATGGATAGGTCTTGCGTGTGCGTAGGAAAAAAATTTGTTTCCCATGAAACGTTCCCCAACAGTGGTATCAGAGCCATGTTTATGCGTAGATGAGATCACGAGTATAACACAAAGGAGTTTGTGGGCGTTGATGCTCAGATTGCTTCCTCCCTTGGTCTTTTCTTGATTCAGCGGTATTGTGGGATGAAGCAGCCCGGACCAACCTTACTCGTACCCTTACGAGAGACCAGTTCCATCAACTGACATGTGACTCTGTTGCATAAAGATGGCTGGCGGGTGTCTGACTCTCCCACTTTCGTTGGATCGGATTTGACAAAGGTGGTCCTTGAGAAGGTTGAATAGAAATTTGTGTATCACCATTGTGGTTTTGCGTAGGTAATAATCGTTCTTGCTAGATACCCATAGCAGCCACGTAAAACATGCAACAACAATTAGAGGACGTCTAACTTGTTTTTGCAGGGTATGTTGTGATATGATATGGCCAATGACATGATGAGATATATGTGATGTATGAGATGATCATGTTATGTATAGATAATCACGACTTGCATGTCGATGAGTACGGCAACCAGCAGGAGCCATAGGGTTGTCTTTAATTTATTTTCGCCGTTTTGCTTTACTTTATCGCTATGAGTTAGCAATAGTTGTAGAAGCAATAGTTGGCGTGACAACCTCATGACGACACGTTGATGGGGATAAAGATGATGGAGATCATAGTGTCATGCCGGTGACGATGGAGATCATGCCGGTGCTTTGGAGATGGAGATCAAAAGCACAAGTTCATGGCCATATCATGTCACTTATGATTTGCATGTCATGTTAATCCTTTTATGCACCTTGTTTTACTTAGGACGACGGTAGCATTATAAGGTGATCCCTCACTAAAATTTCAAGATAAAATTGTGTTCTCCCCGAGTGTGCACCGTTGCGAAAGTTCGTCGTTTCGAGACACCACGTGATGATCGGGTGTGATAGACTCTACGTTCGCATACAACGGGTGCAAGCTAGTGTTGCACATGCAGAACACTCGGGTTAAACTTGACGAGCCTAGCATGTACAAACATGGCCTCAGAACACAAGAGAAGGTCGAACATGAGTCATATAGTAGATATGATCAACATGGATATGTTCACCATTGAAACCACCTCATCTCACGTGATGATCGGACTTGGGTTGGTGGATTTGGATCATGTCACACTGAGACAACCTGAGGGATGTTGATTTGAGTGGGAGTTCTTAAGTAATATGATTAATTGAACTCATTATCATGAACATAGTCAAAATGTCTTTGCAAATTATGTTGTAAATCAATAGCTCACGCTGTAGCTCCCCTGTTTTTATACGTTCCTAGAGAAAATAGAAATGAAAGATGATGGTAGCAATAATGCGGACTGGGTCCGTGATCTGAGGATTGTCCTCATTGCTGCACAGAAGGCTTATGTCCTTAATGCACCGCTCGGTGCGCCACCCCCTCAAGCGTCGTCTGTAGATGTTGTGAACATCTGACAGGCACGTTCTGATGACTACTTGATAGTTCAGTGCGTCATGCATTACGGCTTAGAATTGAGGCTCCAAAACATTTTGAACGTCATGGAACATATGAGATGTTCTAAGAGCTAAAATTGGTTTCTCAGGCTCGTGCCCGTGTTGAGAGGTATGAGACCTCCAACAAGATTCTTTGCCTACAAGATGAAGGAGAATAGCTCAATCGGTGAGCATGTGCTCAGATTGTTTGGGTGCTACAATCGCTTGAATCAAGTGGGAGTTGATCTTCCAGATAAGATAGTGGTTGATATAGTTCTCCAAGACACTGCCACAAAGCTACTAGAGCTTCGTGATGAACTATGAAATGCCAGGGATGGAAATAATGATCCCCGAGCTATTCGCGATGTTTGACACCGCGAAGGTAGAAATCAAGAAGGAGCATCAAGTGTTGATGGTTAGTAAAACCACTAGTTTCGAGAAGGGCAAGGGCAAGGAGGGAAACTTCATGGATGGCAAGCCAGTCGCTGCTCCAGTAAAGAAACCCAAGGTTGAACCTAAACCCGAGACTGAGTGCTTCTATTATGAGGAGAACGGTCGCTGAAGCGGAACAACCCTAGATACTTGGTAGATAAGAAGGCTGGCAACGTCAACGGAAGTATATTTGATATATGTATTATTGATGTGTACCTTACTAGTACTCCTAGTAGCACCTGGGTATTAGATACCAGTTCAGTTGCTAATGTTAGTAACTCGAAATAAAAGCTATGGAATAAACGGAGACTAGCTAAGGGCGAGGTGACGATGCGTGTTGGAAGTGTTTCCAAGGTTGATGTGATCACCATCACACGCTCCCTCTACCTTCGGGATTAGTGTTGAGCCTAAATAAATGTTGTTTGGTGTTTGTGTTGAGCATGAACATGATTGGATCGTGTTTATTGCAATACGGTTATTCATTTAAGTCAGAGAATAATGGTTATTCTGTTTACATGAATAATACCTTCAATGGTCATGCACCCAATGTGAATGGTTCATTGAATCTCGATCGTAGTGATACACATGTTCATAATATTGATGCCAAAAGATGCAAAGTTAATAATGATAGTACCACATACTTGTGGCACTGCCGCTAAAGGTCATATTGGTGTAAAGCGCATGCAGAAACTCCATGCTGATGGATCTTTGGAGTCACTCGATTTTGAATCGGTTGAGACATGCGGACCATGCCTCATGGGCAAGATGACTAAAACCCCGTTTTCTGGCTTGATGGAGCGGACAAGTGACTTATTGGAAATGATACATGTTGATGTATACGGTCCAATGAGTGTTGAAGCGTGCGGTGGATATCGCTATTTTCTTACCTTCACTGATGATTTGAGTAGATATGGGGATATTTACTTAATGAAACACAAGTCTGAAACGTTTGAAAAGTTCAAAAGAAAATTCAGAGTGAAGTTTGAGATCATCGTGACAAGAAGATAAAATGTCTACGATATGATCGTGGAGGTAAATACTGAGTTACGAGTTTGGTATGCAACTTAAGACAATGTGGAAATTGTTTCACAACTCACGCCACCTGGAGCACCATAGTGTGATGGTGTGTCCGAATGTCGTAGTCGTGCTCTATTGGATATGGTGCGTACTATGATGTCTCTTATCGTTTTGCCACTATCGTTTTGGGGTTATGCATTAGAGACAAATACATTCACTTTAAAATAGGGTACCATCTAAGTCCGTTGAGGTGACACCGTATGAATTTTGGTTTGGCAGAAACCTAAGCTGTCATTTCTAAGAGTTTGGGAATGTGACGCTTATGTCTGATAAGCTCGAACCCAAAGCGGAAAAGTGCATCTTCATAAGATACCCTAAGGAAACAGTTGGGTATACCTTCTATCTCAGATCCAAGGGCAAAGTGTTTGTTGCTTAAAACGGGTCCTTTCTCGAGAAAAAGTTTCTCTCAAAAGAATTGAGTGGGAGGAAGGTAGAACTTGATGAGGTTATTGAACCATCACTTCAGTTGGATGGTAGCACGACGCAAAAAGATGTTTCTGCGGCGCCTACACCAAATGAAGAGGAAGCTAATGATGATGATCATGAAACTTTAGATCAAGTTACTACTGAGCCTCATAGGACGACAAGGAATCGTACCGCTCCTGAGTGGTACGGCAATCCTGTCTTGGAGGTCATGTTGTTAGACAACAGTGAACCTACGAGCGATGAAGAAGCGATGGTGGGCCCGGATTCCAACAAATGGCTAGGAGCCATGAAATCCGAGAAAGGATCCATGTATGAAAACCAAGTATGGACTTTGGTAGACTTGCCCGTTAAACGGCAGGCCGTTGAGTACAAATGGACCTTTAAGAAGAAGACATACGCTGATGGTAAATGTCACCATTTATAAAGCTCGACTTGTCGTAAAGAAGTTTCTGACAAAGTTCAAGGAGTTGACTACCATGAGACTTTCTCACCCGTAGCGATGCTAAAGTTTGTTGGAATTATGTTAGCAGTTGCTGCATTTTTCGATTATGAAATCTGGCAGATGGATGTCAAAACATCATTTCCTTAACGGTTTCCTTGAGGAAAGGTTGTATGTGATACAACCGGAAGGTTTTGTCAGTCCTAAGGATGCTAAAATGTATGCAAGCTCCAGCAATCCTTCTATGGACTGGAGCAAGCATCTCGGAGTTGGAATATATGCTTTGATGAGGTGATCAAAGTTTTTGGGTCTATACAAAGTTTATGAGAAACTTGTATTTACAATAAAGTGAGTGGGAGCACTATAGAATTTCTAATAAGTATATGTGGATGACATATTGTTGATCGAAAATGCTGTAGAATTTCTGGAAAGCAAAAAGGGTTGTTTGAAAGGAGTTTCTCAAAGGAAAACCTGGAATGAAGCTACTTAAATATTGGGCATCAGGATCTATAGAGATAGATCAAGACGTCTGATAAGACTTTCAATAAGTACATAGCTTGACAAGATTTTGAAAGAGTTCAAAATGGATCAGACAAAGAAAGAGTTCTTGCCTGATTTGTAAGGTGTGGAGTTGAGTGAGACTCAAAGCTCGACCACGGCAGAAGAAAGAGAAAGGACGAAGGTCGTCCCCTATGCCTTATCCATAGGCTCTGTATAGTATGCCATGCTGTGTACCGCACCTGGTGTGTGCCTTGCCATGAGTCTGTCAAGGGGTACAAGAGTGGTCCAGGAGTGGATCACTGGACATCGGTCAAAATTATCCTTAGTAACTAGAGGACTAAGGAAATGTTTCTCGATTATGGAGGTGATAAAGAGTTCGTCGTAAAGGGTTACGTCGATGCAAGCTTTGACACCAATCCGAATGACTCTGAGTAGCAATCCGGATACGTATAGTGGAGCGGCCATTTGGAATAGCTCCAAGTGGAGCGTGGTAGCATCTGCAATATGACATATAGATTTGCAAAGAACACACGGATCTGAATGTTGCAAACCGTTGACTAGAACCTCTCTCACATGCAAAACATGATCGAACCCGAGAACTCATTGGGTGTTAGATTCATTGCAATGTTGATCACATGGTGATGTGAGCAAGATTATTGACTCTAGTGCAAGTGGGAGACTGTTGGAAATATGCCCTAGAGTCAATAATAAAATGGTTATTATTATATTTCCTTGTTCATGATAATCGTTTATTATCCATGCTATAATTGTATTGATTGGAAACTCAAATACATGTGTGGGTACATAGACAACACTGTGTCCCTAGTATGCCTCTAATAGACTAGATCGTTGATCAAAGATGGTCAAGGTTTCCTAGCCATAGACATGAGATGTCATTTGATAACGGGATCACATCATTAGGAGAATGATGTGATGGACAAGACCCAAACTATAAACGTAGCATATGATCGTGTCAGTTTATTGCTATAGTTTTCTGCATGTCAAGTATCTGTTCCTATGACCATGAGATCATGCAACTCACTGACACCGGAGGAATACCTTGTGTGTATCAAACGTCGCAATGTAATTGGGTGACTATAAACATGCTCTACAGGTATCTCCGAGGGTGTCTGTTGAGTGGGCATGGATCAAGACTGGGATTTGTTACTCCGTGTGACGGAGAGGTATCTCAGGGCCCACTCGGTAATACAACATCACAATAAGCCTTGCAAGCAAAGTGACTAAAGTGTTAGCCACAGGATCTTGTATTACGGAACGAGTAAAGAGACTTGCTGGTAACGAGATTGAACTAGGTATGGAGATACCGACGATCGAATCTCGGGCAAGTAACATACCGAAGAACAAAGGGAACAACATACGGGATTAACTGAATCCTTGACATAGAGGTTCAACCGATAAGGATCTTCGTAGAATATGTAGGAACCAATATGGGCATCCAGGTCCCGCTATTGGTTATTGACCGTAGAGGTGTCTCGGTCATGTCTACATAGTTCTCGAACCCGCAGGGTCTGCACACTTAACGTTCGGTGACGTTTCGGTAGTATTGAGATATATGTGTTGGTGACCGAAGGTTGTTCGGAGTCCCAGATGAGATCCCGGATGTCACGAGGAGCTCCGGAATGGTCCGGAGGTAAAGATTTATATATAGGAAAGTGGTATTTGGGTTCCGGAAAAGTTTCGGGTATTTCCGGCAGTGTACCGGGAGTGACGAATGGGTTCCGGGGGTCCACCGGGTGGGGCCCACCCACCCCGGGGGCCACATGGGCCCAAGAGGTGGTGCACCAGCCCCTAATGGGCTGGGGAACCGACCCCATAAGGGCCCATATGCCCAAGAGGGAAAAAAGGTGGAGATAGGAAGGAATAGGACTCCTTCCTAATATGAATCCACTTCCTAGTAGGAAGTGGATTGGACTCCTCCTTGCCCTGGTTCGGCCGACCCCTAGGGGAAACCCTAGGGAGGCTTGCTCCTCCCTCTCCCTCCTATATATACTAGAGGAATAGAGCCCCAAAAGACACGGCCACGTGCTAGTTCTCTATTCTCTAGTTCCTCCACCAAATAGATTCCGGTAGTGCTTAGGCGAAGCCCTGCCGGGATAACTCCACCACCACCACCACGCCATCTTGCTGCTGGAGATCTCATCCACCTCTTTGCCCCCTCTTGCTGGATCAAGAAGGCGGAGATCGTCATCGAGCTGTACGTGTGCTGAACGCGGAGGTGCCGTCCGTTCGGCGCTAGATCGGGACGGATCGTGATTGGATCGCGGGACGGCTACCGATTTGGATCGCGAAGACGTTCGACTACATGAACCGCGTTTCTTAACGCTTCCTGCTTAGCGATCTACAAGGGTATGTATATCCACTCTCCCTCTCGTAGATGCTCATCACCATGGATAGGTCTTCCGTGTGCGTAGGAATTTTTTTTGTTTCCCATGCAACGTTCCCCAACACTTAATACTTTGAGATTCATGTTGGATAGTGGTCTTAGTGTGGAGTAATAGTAGTAGATTGATACATCTCCAACGTATCTATAATTTTTGCTTGTTCCATGCTGTTATATTATCATTCTTGGATGTTTTACAATCACTTTATATCATTTTTTGGGACTAACCTATTGACATAGTGCCAAAGTGCCAGTTGCTATTTTTGCTTGTTTTTTACTACGCAGAATATTAGTACCAAACGGTGTCCAATCGCGACAAAACTTTTTGGAGATTTTTTTTGGACCAGAAGACATCCAGTGGGCCAAAGAAGTGTCAGAGAGGCGGGCCGTGGAGACCACAACCCACCAGGGTGCGCCAGAGGCCCCGGGCGCGCCCTGATGGGTTGTGCCCTCCTCGGGACCCCTCTCCACCGCCTCTGACACATATAAATTCCCAAATATTCCAGAAACCCTAAAGGAGTCAACGAAAAACACATCCAGCCGCCGCAAGTTCTAGAACCTCGAGATCCAATCTAAGACCATCACGGAGGGCTTCATCATCCTCATTGGTGCCTCTCCGATGATGCGTGAGTAGTCCACCATAGACCTACGGGTCCGTAGGCAGTAGCTAGATGGCTTCCTCTCTCTCTTTTGATTCTCAATACAATGGTCTCTTGGAGATCTATTTGATGTAAACTTTTGCAGTGTGTTTGTTGGGATCCGATGAATTTTGAGTTCATGATCAGTTTCTATCCATGAATATTATTTGAGTCTTCTTTGATCTCTTATATGCATGATTACTTATAGCCTCGCATTTCTTCTTCGAATCTTTGGTTTAGTTAGGCCAACTATATCGATTTTTCTTGCCATGGGAAGAGGTACTTTGTGATGGGTTTGATCTTTCGGTGTCCTCTCCCAGTGACAGAAGGGGCAGCGAGGCACGCATGTATCGTTGCTATTAAGGATAACAAGATGGGGTCTATTCCTACATGAATAGATCTTGTCTACATCATGTCATCGTTCTTATTGCATTACTCCGTTTTTCCATGAACTTAATACACTAGATGCATGCTGGATAGCGCTCGATGTGTGGAGTAATAGTAGTAGATGCAGGCAGGAGTCGGTCTACTTATCTTGGATGTGATGCCTATATAATGATCATCGCCTTGGATATCGTCATGATTATTTGATCTTCTATCAATTGCCCAACAGTAATTTGTTCACCCACTGTGTGGTATACTCATGAGAGAAGCAACTAGTGAAACCTACGGCCCCCGGGTCTACTTTTCCAACATATTGCTTTCCGATCTATCTTTTTGCTGCTTTTGTTTTCAGATCTATTATTCCAAAAACCCAAAAATACCTTGCTGCACTTTTTATTTGCCCTTTTTATTTTGTGTTCTTGAGAGATCTATCTCTCCAATCTATCATATCCTAATCTATCATTTTACCGTAGAGAGATTGACAACCTCTCTTTCGCGTCGGGTTGCAAGTATTTGTTCTTTGTGTGCAGGTGTTGATTTTTAGGTGGTGGTGATCCTCGTACTGGTTCGATACCTTGGTTTCATAACTGAGGGAAATACTTACCGTCGTTGTGCTGCATCATCCCTTCCTCTTTGGGGAAATACCGACGCATTCTCAAGCCACATCGAAGGAATTTCTGGTGCCGTTGCCGGGGAGGAAGCGGTCTCTTCTACGTGCCAATCTCTGGCACCGAGGAGACACCATCATCATCTACCAGGTTCCTAATCACAAATCCCATCTCCTTGTTATTACATTATTTGCCATTTGCCTCTCGTTTTCCTCTCCCCCACTTCACCCAATTTGCCGTTTTATTCGCCCTCTTTTTCGTTCCCCTTTTTCCCGTCAGATCTCTTGCTTGCTTGCAATCTTGTTTGCGTAGTCATGATGCCTCAACGAAAGTACTATGATGTTCCTTACCCCAATATTTTGCTTGAAATTGAGAAAAGTACTAAGGAATATATGACTACACAATTTGAGCATAATAAGTATTTTACCGTACTAGATGCCATAACCAAACAACTTGATGATATTAGTAGAGAAGTTTGTAATCTCCAATCTAAGTATGCTCATGCAGAAAATCTGTTTGGTAAAATCTCCGATGCACAAGCCACCTTAATAAATCAAATGGCTGCTAAACCAATCTCTCTATAGGATAAAAATGATGAAGATCTTAAAGTGATTGGTGTTTCTTCTATTGATTCCTTGTTTAGTAATATTAAGATTGATGATAAACGGATTGAAGTAAAGTCAACTTTAGCTAGAAAGCGTCCCAATAATTTGGAGGGTGAAAATCTTGATGAAAATTTTGCTAAAAGTGGGTTTGAAGAGGTCAAAACTTTAACTAGTGATGTGCCCACTATCTTGGATTGCAAAGATTTTAATTATGATAGCTACTCCTTGATTGAATGTATTTCTTTGTTGCAATCTATGTTGAATTCACCTCATGCTTATGAGCAAAATAAAGCTTTTACTAAACATATCGTTGATGCCATGATGAAATCTTTTGAAGAAAAGTTAGAGTTGGAGATTTCTATTCCTAGAAAATTACATGATGAGTGGGAACCTACCATTAAGTTCAAGATTAAAAATTATGAATGCTTTCCTTTGTGTGATTTGGGTGCTAGTGTTTCCATGATTCCGAAATCTCTATGTGATGTGCTTGGTCTTACCAACATTGAAGAATGTTCTCTTAATTTGCACTTGGCGGATTCTACTATTAAAAAGCCTTTGGGAAGAATTAATGATGTTCTTATTCTTGCAAATAGGAATTATGTGCCCATTGATTTTATTGTGGTTGATATTGATTGCAATCCGTCTTGTCCCATTATACTTGGTAGACCGTTTTTACGCACTATAGGTGCCGTGATTGATATGACAGAAGGCAATATTCGTTTTCAATTTCCCTTGAGAAAGCGTATGGAACACTTCCCTAGAACAAGAATTAAGCCACCATATGAATCAATCATGAGGGCATCCTATGGATCCAAAACCAAAGATGACAATACTTGAATCTATCCAATATGCCTAGCTAGGGGCGTAAAACGATAGCGCTTGTTGGGAGGCAACCCAACGAATAAATAAATTTTTGCTTTTTTTCTTTATGTTTTTGAGTGTTGAAAAAATTATGCCTGTGTTATTATTGTGTTTTTATGATTTATTTAGTGTTTGTGCCAAGTAGAACCATTAGGATGATTCATAGGATGAGTAGAAGTGATGCTGAATCTGAAACAGAAACTTTGTGTCCAGTATATGAATTTTAATTTTTTGCTGGAACGTGATATTGAGCTGAAATTTTAGCACAGTATTTCTATACAAATTCCTTACGTTATCGTAATTTTGCAGAATTTTTAGATTTATATAAGTATGGGTATGGTACAGATTACTACAGACTGTTCTGTTTGAGACAGATTCTGTTTTTCTTGCATTGTGTGCTTGTTTTGATGAATCTATGGTTTGTATTTGGAGGTATTAGCCATGGTAAAGTTAAAATACAGTAGGTATAATGCAATTATAAAATTTGAATGGGTTTACAACAGTTCCTAAAGTAGTGATTTGCTTTCTTATACTAACGGATCTCACGAAGATTTTGTTGAGTTTTGTGTGATTGAAGTTTTCAAGTTTTGGATGAGATCACGATGGATGAAGGAATAAGGAGTAGCAAGAACCTAAGCTTGGGGATGATACCGCACCCCCAAGATATATCCAAAGAGTAAAAAGCAACTAAGCTTGGGGATGCCCCGAGTGGCATCCCCTCTTTCTTCTAACGACCATTGGTATTTTACTTGGAGCTATATTTTTATTCGTCACATATCATGTGTTTTGCTTGGAGCGTCTTGTATCTTTTCTTGCTTTGTTTGGTAGTTTTCCCTTTTTATCCTTGCTGTACACACCTAGTTGAGAGAGCCACAATCATGCTATGATTTGTTAGAATTGCTCTATGTGCTTCACTTAAACCTTTTTGAGCTATAGGAATTGCTCTAGTGCTTCACTTATATCTTTTTGAGCATGGTGTGCTTGTAAACTTTTGTAGAAATACTCTCATGCCTCACTTAGATTAATTTGAGAGTTAGTAAATTTTTGAAGAAATCCTCTCATGCTTCACTTATACCTTTTTGAGAGATGAAATATTTATGCTCATGTGCTTCACTTAAATTTGTTTGAGCTTGCCAAAAAGCAATGGCAATATATGAAACTAGTCCCAAAGTGATAGATATCCAAGGAGGATATAATAAAAACTTTCATGAAGATCATTGGACAAATTAAACTTGATTCCTTGTAATAGTTTTGAAACATGATGATAGTAATATGTGAGTCATGTTAGTGAGTAATTATGCCTAGTAGGAATATTGGTGTTAAGGTTTCTGATTCCCTATGCATGCACGAAAGTCAATAGTTATGCAATGAAGTTACATCCTACTTGTGGTGCATGATTCGGTGTTAGTTATGTTCAATGCTCACTTATGTGATTTTTTGTTTCTTGGTTTGGTTGCTTCCCAATATATTTGCTAGCCTTCATTTGTACTACGTAGAAATACTACTTGTGCATTCAAAATCCTTAAACCAAGTTTTGCCTTATGAGTCCACCATACCTACCTATATGCGGTATTTCCATGCCGTTCCAAGCAAATTTGTATGTGCCATCTCTAAATTTTCAAAATAAATTTTCTCTTTTGTGTGCCCGTACCGCTCATGAAATGGTGGGGAGTGTCCAATATTTTTCCATGCTAGATGTGTTATTCTCAAGATGAGTGTTTATTCACTTGTCATTGCACGAGAGTGCGGCGGTAATAGGGATGCCCATTCCCGAAATGAAAAAGAAAAAATATTTACTTTATGTTGTCAAATAATAAATTCCTTGGAAAGTGTTGGTATGGAAGGCAACCGTGGATACGGCCCGCTATGGAAAGTGAAAGTTTGGTGGAAAAAGGAATAAATTTTATTTTCTGTTTGGGAACCGCCTATGATATATCTAGCATGGAAAGTATTGTGAGCTACTTTGTCGTTTTCGTTGATAGGAAAAGCATGCCACCCAAAATATTTGTTCTCTCTCAATTTAATTCTTGAGCTCTGGCACCTCTACAAATCCCTACTTCCCTCTGCGAAGGGCCTATCTATTTACTTTATGCAATTTTTATTTTTGCTTTGAGTCTCCATCTTCTCTTATAAGCACCAACTAGGGGGCACTATGATCGTACTTGAGCATTGGGCATAGCTAATATTTGAGTGTGTTTCATGAATGGATCAATGATTGAGCATGATGGGCTAGGGATAACTTTCTTTAGTGTTGATATTTTGAAATACATGGTTGCTTGTTGACATGCTTGAGTATTGAAGTCATTATGTTAAAATTAGACTATTGCTTTGAATCGTTTACAAGTCCAAATGTCCATGCTATACAAAGAAGAAAAGAATATGATGAACATGTTAGGCAGCATTCCACATCAAAAATTCTGTTTTTATCATTTACCTACTCAAGGATGAGTAGGAATTAAGCTTGGGGATGCTTGATACGATTCCAATGTATCTATAATTTTTGCTTGTTCCAAGCTGTTATATTATCATTCTTGGATGTTTTACAATCATTTTATTACAACTTTATATCATTTTTGGGACTAACCTATTGACATAGTGCCAAATGCCAGTTGTTGTTTTTGCTTGTTTTTTACTTCGCAGGAAATCAGTACCAAACAGAGATGAAACGCTGCGGGTATTTTTGTGGATTTTTTACGGACCAGAAGAAACCAGATGGGCCAAAGAATACCAGAAGAGGGGGCCCAGGGTGGCTAGCACCCACATGGGCGAGCCAGAGGCCCCCTGGCGCGCTCTGGTGGGTGCTGGGCTCCTCCGGCACCCCCTCAACCGACTATCGTGCCTATAAATTCCCTGGAAATCCAAAAACCCTAGGGGAGTCAATGAAACACAATTCCAGCTGCCGCAAGTTCCAGAACCACGAGATCCAATCTAAACACCATCATGGAGGGGTTCATCTTCCTCATAGGTGCCTCTCCGATGATGCGTGAGTAGTCCACCATAGACCTACGGGTCCGTAGGCAGTAGCTAGATGGCTTCTTCTCTCTCTCTAATGATTCTCAATACAATGGTCTCTTGGAGATCTATTTGATGTAAACTTTTGCAGTGTGTTTGTTGGGATCCGATGAATTTTGAGTTCATGATCAATTTCTATCCATGAATATTATTTGAGTCTTCTTTGATCTCTTATATGCATGATTGCTTATAGCATCGTATTTCTTCTTCGAATCTTTGGTTTAGTTAGGCCTACTAGATCGATTTTTCTTGCCATGGGAAGAGGTGCTTTGTGATGGGTTTGATCTTGTGGTGTTCTTTCCCAGTGACAGAAGGGGTAGCAAGACACGCATGTATCGTTGCTATTAAGGATAACAAGATGGGGTCTATTCCTACATGAATAGATCTTGTCTACATCATGTCATCGTTCTTATTGCATTACTCCGTTTTCCATGAACTTAATACACCAGATGTATGCTGGATAGCGGTCGATGTGTGGAGTAATAGAGGTAGATGCAGGCAGGAGTCGGTCTATCTATCTTGAACGTGATGCCTATATAATGATCATCGCCCTGGATATCGTCATGACTATTCGATTTTCTATCAATTGCCCAACAGTAATTAGTTCACCCACCGTGCGCTATACTCATGAGAGAAGCCACTAGTGAACCCTACGGCCCCCGGGTCTACTTTTCCTATCATATAGCTTTCCGATCTACGTTTTTTGCACTCTTTGTTTTCAGATCTATAAAACCAAAAACCCAAAAATACCTTGCTGCATATTTATTCTTTTTATTTGTGTTCTTGAGAGATCTATCTCTCCTATCTATCACTACCTAATCTATCTTATCACCGTAGAGAGATTGACAACCTCTCTTTCACGTCGGGTTGCAAGTATTTGTTGTTTGTGTGCAGGTGATGCTTATTGGGTGGCGGTGATCCTCCTACTGATTCGATAACCTTGGTTTCATAACTGAGGGAAATACTTACCGTCGCTGTGCTGCATCATCCCTTCCTCTTTGGGGAAATACCGACGCAGTCCAAGCCACGTCATGCCTTCACATGACACCATTCCAAGTTTCATGAATTTCTGATAGAGTTTTGGATTTACGAGAATTTGGAAACAAAGTTTCTCTATATTTGTCGCCGAGCCAACATGCTTAGATGTTTGAAATTTGTTCTCATTTCTTGCATGTGACCTAACACATGCATCCAAGGATGCATATATGATTTTTCAACCCATTTTGCCGCCCCGGACCTTGTGATTGTAGATCAAATTTTAATTATGCACATTAAATAATGCATCGAAAACTCAATTAATGTATTTAAAAGCGAGACGATCCCTTAATTTAATCATATTTTTGCACTTCGCACGTACATGTCTATGTTGTTTATATAAAGAAAATCAAGGAGAGAATAGGCATCAGATGTCTTTTCGCCCGCATATGTGACATGCATATATAATGTTCCCTATCGAAACCACAAAGCTTCTTGTGAGGAGCTCCGATTTGTAAGGGGATTGTGCAAGAACATGTCCAAATTGGAAAAAAAATTACCACGGCATGTGTGTGCCCTTGTCACAACACCATGCCAGGTTTCATGAATTTCTGACGTGCTTTGGATTTACGGGAATTTGAAAACCAAGCATCTCAATGTTTGCGGCCGAGCAAACAGTCAATGAGATGTTAGAAATCCATTCCCATTTCTTGCGTGGGACCTAAACATGCATCCAGGGAAAGACATATATTTTTCCAACCTATTTTTCATGTGTTGGACCTTGTGATTGTTGGTCAAAGTTGAATTGTGCACATTAAACGACTAGAAAACTCAATTAATGTGTTAAACAGGTCTCACGAACCCTGGAAAAAAATCACAGTTTAGTATGACTGTCAGAAAGTTGCTCTATGGTGACTCCAGAAATAAATACAAGGCCAAAAGAGACAACGGATGTTGTTTCGCACATAAAATGTGAACTTTCCCTATCGGAACACAAAACTTTCTTGTGAGAACCTTCGTTTTGTAAGAGGCTTTGTGCCAAAACTTGTCCAAAATTGGGCAATTTTTTTACCACAACAAACACACACAGGGCAATTGATGGCACCATGCCCAAATTTCATGAATTTCTGTCGAGGTTTGCATTTACATGAATTTAAAAACTAAGTTTCCCGATGTTTGCGGTCGAGACAAGACGATGATGATATGTTTGAAATTCATTCCCATTTATTGTGTGGGACCTAATTAAACATGCAGCCAGGAAAATGTATATGGTTTTTCGACATATTTTCATGAGTTGGACCGTGCAGTGATTGTAGTTCAAATTTGAATTATATATGCACATTGAATTCCTAGAAAACTCAATTAATGTACTTAAAAGGCCAAACGAACTCTGTAAGATTCCATTGTTTCGTACGACACATTCACGTTACTCTATGGAGACTCTAGAAATAAATTCAAGGCGAGACGCGACATCTGATGTTGTTTCGCACATAAAATGTGAACTGTCCCTATCGGAACCACATGACTTCTTGTGAGAATCTTCGGTTTGTAAGATGTTTGTGCCAAAACTTGTCTGAAACTAGGCATTGTTTTTACCACAACACACATGCGCCATGACATCACACCATGCCAAGTTTCATGAATTTCTCACGATATTTGGATTTACTGGAATTTGAAAACACGACTTCTCAAAGTCTATGGCCGAGCCAAAATACCGTGAGGTTTGGAATTCGTTTAATTTCCATTTCTTGCATGGGACCAAAACATGTATCCAGTGACAAATAGTTGATTTTCAACCCATTCAGGTGCACTCTAGCTAGTATGTGCTTAATTAACTGCAGTTCAAATTTGAACTGTACACATGAAATGTCTAAAAAACTCTTTAAATGTTTTAAAGGGCCTAAACAACCCTGAATTATTCCATATTTAACACACAGTCCTATAGTTGCAAGTTCACTGCAGATAAATGTTATTGCCATCCAAACACCTTCAATTGCCAATGTAACTTCATTTTTCGTCTCAAAGCAGTTTGAAAATCAAATACATCGCAAACAGCTCTTGATCATGAAACGTGTGTGATGTGGTATCAAAATATCTTGGGCCAATCCTCATATATGTCTTATGCTGGAAGCTTCAGTCCACCGCCGGCGCGTCAACCACACAGTCACACTTGTTCCCCAAGACCACTATACTGTTCAAGCGTCGCCGGTGAAAGATGGGGACGTGGATCCGCGTCATGAGGGCAACTTCGGCGACCCACTCCGGCCCGAGCGCGGCTGCATCAGCCATGAACGCTCTCACAACATCCTTGAGCGCGGCCACACTCTCCGACAGGGCGGTTGCGGCCGTCGAAAGGGCAGCTGCTGCATCTGAGATGGCGGCAGCAACATCCGCGACCGGGATAGCAAATGGCGAGAACGGCACAGCAGCTGTCCGTTCCTCGGCGGCCACCGTAGCCCTGATGGCGGCTGCCCATGCCTATGCCGATGCCGCCCACGCCCAGCTCGTGTCGGTCACCGCACAAATAGCAGTGGTCTTCTCCCACAACAGTCGGCAACCTACGTCCGAAGAGTTGGCAATCGCTGAGAGCGCTCGGGCAGCCGTCCATTCGTCGGCAGCCTCCCTTGCCAAGATGGAGGCCATCTGTGACGCCCCCGATCTCGACCGTATGCTAATCAAACACGCAATGCGTACGACCAAGATTAGGGACTCACTGATCGATATCACAACACAACACTAGACACAAATTAAAGTCATACAGCTTCATATTACAAGCCAGGGGCCTCGAGGGCTCGAATACAAAGCTCGACAAGCACGAGTCAGTGGGAGCAAATAATATCTGAGTACAGACATAAGTTAGACAAGTTTTGCCTTAAGAAGGCTAGCACAAACATAAGCAGCGGATCGAAAGAGGCGAGGCCTCCTGCCTGGGAACCTCCTAACTACTCCTGAGCGTCGGCGTTCTCCACGTAGTAGTAGGCTCCAGCGGTGGTGTAGTAGTCGTCTCCGGCGTACTCCATCTCCTGGGCTCCATCGTCTGAACGCGGAATCGTATCGAGGGGGAAAGAGAAAGCAAAGCAGCGGTGAGTACTCATCCAAAGTACTCGCAAGACTGACATCAGAACTATGCTAAGTATGCATCATTATCAAGGAATGGGGTTATATCTAGTCTGACTGCAGAAAGCAAGAATAGGGGGGAAGGCCTAGTCCAATCGAAGACTAGCATCTACAGCATCTTGCAGCATTAGAAGAGAGTAGACTGGTATATCATATATAGTCATATTATTGTAGCAATTTTAATAAGTAACCACGCCCAGAGATTCTTCCTCGACTCCCTGCGAGGAAGCAATCTCGGAGCCACAATTCATTTCAATTTAAAGTCACAATTATAGCTGTATAAGGTCAAGGCACAACTCCAAGTCGTCCTGTTACCGTGGACACGGCTATTCGAATAGTTTATTCATCCCTGCAGGGGTGCACCGCATTTCCAACACGCCTGATCACCTCCGACCAGACACACTTTCCTGGGTCATGGCCGGCCTCGGAATAGCAGCACGTCGTCGCCCCACCTAGGCTCAACGAAGAGGCCAGCCCGCCAGTCTAAATCCTAAGCGCGCAGGTTCATGGACCCACTTGCCCTTGCACTCCTGCACGATGCGTACGCAGCCGGAAGCAGACCTAGCACACTCCAGTCCAAGAGCTGTACCGTCCAGTCCAATCCGGCGCGCGCCGCTCCATTGCTGACGTCCGAAGAGCTTCGGCTGATACAACGACGCTGAGTACCCATAACTTCTCCCACGCGATGGTTTGGTGCGTAAAAAGGCAAACGACCCAACTCAGATCAAATACCCAACCCGTTAGCATTTTATTAATGCGGGGCAAGCGCGACCCTCAAAGTGCGGTCCCGTCACCCCGACTCGAGGATGTGTGGCAAGGGCCTCTCCTGCCCGTCCACGCCTCAACATAACCCGGATGCCTTACCGGCGCATCCCACCACATCTCACACACGGGTACCCTTGGGGCCGACCCGTCTCAAGACTGTCGGGAACTCAGGTCCACCTCAACCAGGGTGGTACCGCCTGTCCCTCCAGTCCTGTCTTCCACATGTAAACAGTGTCAAGTTAAAGTAACTGTGTGTTTATACACCAAGTGGAAATCCGAGGAATCACCCTCGATGGATCCCACTCGAGGTATGTGTATGACAAGAGTCGCTATCGATAAATGGGAAGGAGGAATCACCCTCGATACCCACGACCGATTAGCTACGCTACAGAATTAACACCGGGAGTGCTAACTGAGGTATCACCCTCGACACTCGGTAGTAGCTCTGCAGTGCCATACTTAAGGGGTGTGCGGTGATGTGAGGGGCCTGGCTCGTCGGTCGGTTGACCGAGTCTTCGGGTCTTTGAGTCGTCGATAAAGAAGCAGGGGCAACTGGGACTAAGGGGTCACTGGGGATTCACTGATCAACCTATACTAAGCAGTTGATATGATTGCAGGTATAGTAGCAGTTTATCAAAAACAGGCTATGCATCAGAATAGGAGCTAACTAATACAGTAGCAAAATCTAATGCAAGACTGAGAGGGAAAGAAATGGGCGATATCGGAATGCTCAAGGGGGGTTTGCTTGCCTTGTTGCGCTGCTGCAAATAGGCTGGTCGTCAGGGGCGTAGTCATACTCGGCAACAGCGTCAGTCTCGGAGGCTACCGGAGAGAAGAGGGGGAAAAAACAATAAATACAAGCAAACAGATGCAACACGATGCATGACATGGCAATACGCAGTGCTAGGGGTAGTCTAACGCAGTACTACACGTATCAGACGGAGCGGGAGAATATCTGACGATATTTCCCGGGTCTTTGGATTTTTCGGACAGACGATCCGGAGGGGAAGAGTTCCATGTTCATCATGCTAGGAGCATGTAACAGATGAACGGACAGCGTATTCGGATTCGTGGGATTTTTCTGATCAACTTTCATGTATAAAACCTTTTCATCTGAGCTATGGTTTATTTTCTATTAATTTGCTAAGTTTTAACAATATTCTGAATTAAACAGATTATATAAATTCGAAAAATGCTTTATGAGGTCAACATGACATCATGCTGATGTCAGCAGACAAGAGTGGGGCTGACTGGTCAATTTGTCCAGGTGGGACCCACATGTCATAGACACAGGGTTTAATTTCAGTTTTAAATTAACCTAATCAGAGGTTAACTAGGGGAGGGCCCCACCTGTCATCCTCACATTTATTAAGCAGAGGGGTTTTATTTAATCAAATCTAAGGGACCCCACTAGTCAGTGTCTAATTAGTCTTTTAATTAACTAATTAATTAACAGTTTTATTTATTTATTTATTTTAAAAATGCTTAATGGGCTGGGGCCCGCGTGTCAGTGGCACTGTGCTGCCACGTCGGCGCGTTGGCTGGTCAAACCAGTCAACGGGGCCCGTGGGGCCCGCTGGCAGCGACCCAGGGGGTGGCCCCCGGCCAGCCACGTCGGCGGCCGCCGGCGGCTCAACGCCGGCGACGCCAAAACGCGGCGGAGGCACGGGAGTGGCTCGGGTTTCCTCTACAGCGCACCAAATCGAGCGCGGTTTGGTCCTACGGGTTCCTGGTGACGAGCCGCATCGAATGATTAGAGCAGCTGGACCGGAGGCGGCCGGAGTCGAGCGCTACATCGACGTTGGTGGCGGCGGCGTTCGGGTCGGGTCGGGCGCGCGCATACAGAGAGCAAATCGAGCGGGGCTAGCGCGGGATGGACTCTGGGGTCACCAGGAGCTCGCTGGTCGACTTGGAGCGGTTCCAGCGGCTCTGTGGCGAGCACTACGTCGATCATGGCGGCGGGCAGAGCTCGGTAGTAACAGCAGCTAGCTACGGCGACCATGGGAGCTCAGCGAGGAGGAGGAGTGCGGGAGGAGGCTCACTGGCGTTGCTGGGAAGGCCCGGTGAAGCCGGAGTCGATGGAGAGGATCAATTTGACGGCGGCGCGCGTTCGGACCCAAGGAGGAAGAAGGTCGTTGGCGACGGAGTAGGGGCTCCAGGGGCTTGGTCCAGCGCTCGAGGAGGAAGAGGTGGACGCGACGGAGCTCGTGGGCGTCCTAGCTGGGCGCGGGAGGGCCGGTGGCCACGCTGCTCAGCCGGGCGCGGCCATGGATGCGTTCGGCCGAGCTCGAACGCGAGCGAGAGAGAGAGAGACAGAGGGGGCTACTGGGGTCCTAGGGTTCGCGGGAGAGGGAGAGGGGTCTGCGGGGTCGGTCTTATCCTCGAGGGGGCCACGGGATGCTCGACAGCGAGGCAATCCATGCGCGGACGGCCATGGCGAGCTCGGCCTCCCCCGCCCGACGCGAGGTTAGGGAAAGGCCGGCCGGATCGGGCCAGGCCGCACTGTGGGTTTGCCTGGGCTGAGTGCACAGTAGGTATTAGGCAATTTCTTTTTCTTTTCTGTTTTTGTTTTATTTCTGTTTTGCAAATTGTCTGGCCACTTAACTAATTTTATAAAATGTGTGACTTGGTTAAAAAATTACCATGCAATATTCCTTACCACCAGAAATTGGTTTGGGCAAATTATGATTTCATAGGAATTTTTAATAAATGAATTGGCACTTTATATTACTGTTTTGGTGTTGTTTCATATTGTTTGAGTCATATAACTAATTCAACTAATGTAGATTGTATTTTTATAATTGCTTCTGGATTATTTGGAATATTATGAATATTTTAGTTTTCAAATTGGGACAACTTTTATTTTCACTTTAAATTTGAGTTTCAATTTGAATTGGAATTGAAATGAGACATGTTGCAAATATTAATTAGGCACTATTAAACATAGGGACTTGGCATGATTAAGAGGTGATCACTGTGCTCAATACCCAGGGGTATTACACCATCAATGCCCGGACCGCGGCCGCCCACGCCAAACTCATGGCGGCCTTTTCCAAAGAGATGGCGGACGCGGACGGAGAGATGCTTGCAGAGTATGTGGCGATGGATGCCATGGAGCCCCTTCCCCTGGAGGTCGTCGAGCGCGAGCTGGTTGATGTCTACTACGCAACCTTCTTCTTGTAGACTCGTGTTGGGCCTCCAAGCGCAGAGTTTTGTAGGACAGTAGCAAATTTCCCTCAAGCGGATGACCTAAGGTTTATCAATCCGTGGGAGGCGTAGGATGAAGATGGTCTCTCTCAAACAACCCTGCAACCAAATAACAAAGAGTCTCTTGTGTCCCCAACACACCCAATACAATGGCAAATTGTATAGGTGCACTAGTTCGGCAAAGAGATGGTGATACAAGTGTAATATGGATGGTAGATATAGGTTTTTGTAATCTGAAAATATAAAAACAGCAAGGTAGCAAGTAACAAAAGTAAGCAAAAACGGTATTGCAATGCTTGAAAACAAGGCCTAGGGTTCATACTTTCACTAGTGCAAGTTCTCTCAACAATACTAACATAGTTGAATCATATGTAAATCCCTCACGTGCGACAAAGAGTTCACTCCAAAGTCACAAATAGCGGAGAACAAACGAAGAAATTATTGTAGGGTACGAAACCACCTCAAAGTTATCTTTTCCGATCAATCGTATGAGCTATCCCTATAAGTGTCACGAACAGCCCTAGAGTTCGTACTAAAATAACACCTTAAGATACACATCAACCAAAACCCTAATGTCACCTAGATACTCCAATGTAACCACAAGTACCCATGGGCATGATTATACGATATGCATCACATAATTTCAGATTCATCATGTTCAATCCAACACAAAGAACTTCAAAGAGTGCCCCAAAGTTTCTACCGGAGAGTCAAGACGAAAACATGTGCCAACCCCTATGCATAGATTCCCAAGGTCACGAAACCCGCAAGTTGATCACCAAAACATACATCAAGTGGATCAATAGAACATCCCATTGTCACCACGGATATCCCATCGCAAGACATACATCAAGTGTTCTCAAATCCTTAAAGACTCAATCCGATAAGAAAACTTCAAAGGGAAAACTCAATTCATCAAAAGAAGATAGAGAGGGCAAAACTCCATATGATTCATCTATATTAATAAAGCTCGCGGTACATCAAGATCATGCCATCTCAAGAACACGAGAGAGAGAAAGATCAAAAACATAGCTATTGGTACATACCCTCAGCCCCGAGGGTGAACTACTCCCTCCTCATCATGGAGACCGCCAGGATGATGAAGATGGCCTACGGTGATGGTTTCCCCCTCCGGCAGGGTGTCGAAACGGGCTCCCGATTGGTTTTTCGTGGCTCTGGAGGCTTGCGGCGGTGGAACTCCCGATCTAGGTTTGTTTCTGGGGGTTTCTATATTTATAGGAATTTTTGGCGGCGAAAACAAGTCCAGGGGGCCACGAGGTGACGACAAGCCAGGGGGGCGCGCCCTAGGGGGGGGCCTCCAGGCTTGTGGTGGCCTCGTGGCTCTTCTGGCCCAACTCCAATGCTGCCTGGGCTTCTTCTGGTCCATAAAAAATCACCGTCGATTTTTATTCCGTTTGGGCTCCGTTTGATATTCCTTTTCTGTAAAACTCAAAAACACGGAAAAAACAGAAACTGGCACTGGGCTCTAAGTTAATAGGTTAGTCCCAAAAATAATATAAAGTTGTAGTAAAATGATTGTAAAACATCCAAGAATGATAATATAACAGCATGGAACAAGCAAAAAATATAGATACGTTGGAGACGTATCACTGGTCATGTAGGATGCGGCGGAGATCGGCGAGCGTCAAGCGGAACATTAGTTGTTGTTTAGAGCACTGGTCTTTTGTTAGAGTAACGTTTAGGTCAACCAGCTCTGTTTAATTGCTCGATTAAGTAAGTGCGGGTTGTGGTGTAGGCTCTTTTGTGCAGTACCCAAATTAGCAATTGATGTTAAATTAAGCGACGACGTGGATGACCACTGTAACCAGGGAAATTCGGAGCAAAAATTTGCCGCCATATCCCCATTACATCTTCCAATTGAAAATGAAATTGAAGTTCATCACACACACTTTTTTGGAATGAACCGTGTGCAATGTAGTACCCAATCTTACGTCCGAAGATTGGAGAAAAACATTTGCAAGTCCAAGTTCATCACACATGGGGTATATCACAGGCTTCGTTTGTGATGTGTTGATATCGAGAACTATTCTGAAAAATTTGCATGTTCAAGTTCATCACACACGGTGTATAACACAGGCTTCGTTTGTGATGTTTTGATATCGCACATGGTTCCGAATAAGGGACTATTTCCGATGGTGCTTTCCGCGCCAGTTTTTCACTGCACCGAATGAAAATTTTGGGCTGCCGTGGAAATATCTACCTCCCTCGCCCCCCGGTACCAATCAAAAGCCACATTTCCCCCTTTTCCTCTACCTTTCCTAGTTCAAACCTTCATTGCTTGCTTGCAGCGCCGCCTCCTCGCTGGCGACGCTCCTTCCTGCTGCTCGGCCTCGTACATCTAGTCAGGTAATCGACACCTCCCCAATACCCCCTCACCCCCTCCTCCTCCATCCCACATGGCCCGACCGCCGGCGTGACACCTTCCACCCAAATCACCGCCCCATCCTCCAAATAATCGCCACCGAAAGCCATGGTGCATGCAGTATAGCCAGGATCTCAAAGAGCATTTGGCTGCGGAGAAGCAAATCGCGGCTGCATGCGTAGATGAGGCAGCTATGGCTTCCATGCATGCCGACCCCCATATCTTGGAGGAGCACCTCACCGTCGAGGCCACCGTCGATGCCTCGCGCGCTGACGCCGCCACGCGGTTGGCTGCTATAAACGATAGCTCGGGGTCTTTTCTCGAGGGCACCGCCGGTGCGTTCGACGAAGACTTCGATGTGTTTTCTCAGCGTGCACGTGCTTACCTCAACTCCAGAGCCGACATGTTGGTGCCGGGGCAGGATCAGGTCACTCACCACTACGAGGGGTGCACCCACGGTGTGGAGGCCTCACCCTCTTCCAAGTTGACGGAGCCCATCATCATCGATATCTCCGATGATGACGAATAGCTTGTTTTTCTTACCTTTATCACTAAGGAACTACGTTCACCTAGCTATGCCGATTAAGCACGTTTCGTTTAGCTGTTGCGTGTGCCGCTACTGCCTTTCATTTAGAAATTCTAGTGAAATGTCCAATGTAATGCTACTGCAACCTGAACTTCTAGTATGTTCTATTGTGCAATGTGGTGCTTAGTTAACTGTTTCGTTCATTTGTTGTGGTGATCATTTAACTATTTAATTCAATTCCGAAATGTGATGTACGATTGTTGTTGGTACAATTTTGTATTGTTATGCATATGACGAATAAATCGAATTTAGATGTACTAAATACATGTGCAACATATAGAATTGCTACATTTCCTAGTTCTTAGCACGCTTGGTTTAGATAACTGGATTTTCAATGTGGCTCGATCTAATCTGTTGGATCTGCAATGTGTTTATTTTCCATTAATATATTTCAGTGATAGTATGCCAAATATCACTTGTAACCTGATCAATATTTGTCTTAAATATGTTGTAGGGGGAAACAATGGTGGACACTGAAGTTTACCATCGAGGTTTGCACATCCATAGTCGTTTGGCTAATAGCACATTATTGTGCAATTGTAGAAACCATTGTAATATGAATGTTTTTATTAATAATTTGTTCTTGCACATGTAGGTCCTGCTGTAAGAGATTTAGACCCACTGTTCGACCCTTTTTGCATGTGGGGAAATGAGGTGTCCTTGAATATCAGTCAAATCAAGAAACTCAGAAAGATTGTTAAGATAAAGAAACTAGCTACGAAAAACAACAAGATGTTTGTCTGCACAATGAAAAATACATCAGTCAACTATAGGATGGTACCATCTCTTTCACCTTGTCCTTTTCCATTTGCGCCATTTCAAATTTCAGAAAAGATATTTATGCGTATGTTTATTTTCAGTCCTTCTCAAGGCAGTTCATCGATGATTACATCTCAAACCACCTGTATGATCAAGAGGCGATGAAGGTATTCATACAGCACCCACGGTATAATCTTGAAGTCTTCCTTAAGAGGATGAAGGATGGGCGGGCAATCATCCACAGGCACTGGCCTAAAGTTGCCAGTACCTTCAACATCATTGAAGGCTCAGTATTTACCATCTATGATGATACTTAATTTCCAAAGATTTTAGATGTTGCATTTGAAACTTTGTCTTGTTGTACAATTGGGTAGCTAGGCAGTATATGCCTATATGTTGTTGTACCCTGATGTAATTCAATTATGAAATCCTGGTTGCCGTACTACGAATAAGAAATATATTCTGTGGTTGATATGAAATGTTAATTTCGATTACCAAATGGATTATAAATAATTGATCAATCGGGCTGATTATTGGGGATCCCATTGCAGACGGTTTCTAAGACAACACCATGGGCGATGACCTGAACAAACCCACACGGTTTCTAGAAAGTTGGCGTGTTGGATCGTTGAGCAATCACACATGATTTCTGGTCGATAACTGTGTGCTTTAGGACACCCAATCACAAACGTTTTCACACAGCTAGTGTGTGTGATGGGCAGCCCAATGACAAACAGTTTCTTCTAGACACCGTGAGTGATGTTTTGCGTAACACAAACGACAGAATTACAAGTATCGTGTGTGATGACCACACCTATCACAAACGATGTGTTGTAGAAAATTGTGTGCGATCTGCAATACGAACGGAAACGTACCCTTTGGATTCCCTGTGTGGGATGCTAAGCTCATCTCACACGTCTTCCCCAATGTGTCTGTTTGTGATGGTCCTTCCAATCGCAAACGATATGTTTTTGTCCATCGTGTGCGACCAGGTGCAGGCATCGCCGACGGGTTTTACCTGTCATGTGGGATAGCCCCCCCCCTATCGCCCACACATGCAAGGCGACGGTTTAAAACTACGTCACGGAAAGGGGTTAAAAACCATTTGTATAGCACACGGCTGCACTAGTGGACCTTAATTATGATAGTTTCTCTTTGATTGAATGTATTTCTTTGCTGCAATCCATGTTGGATTCACCCCATACTTATGAACAAAATAAAGCGTTTACTAAACATATCGTTGATGCCATGATGAAATATTTTGAAAAAAAGTTGGAGTTGGAGATTTCTATTCCTAGAAAATTACATGATGAGTGGGAACCTACAATTAAAGTCAAAATTAAGAATTATGAGTGCTTTGCTTTATGTGATTTGGGTGCTAGTGTTTCCACGATTCCGAAATCTTTATGTGATGTGCTTGGTCTCACCAATATTGAGGAATGTTCTCTTAATTTGCACTTGGCGGATTCTACTATTAAAAAGCCTTTGGGAAGAATTAATGATGTTCTTATTCTTGCAAATAGGAACTATGTGCCCATAGATTTTATTGTTCTTGATATTGATTGCAATCCGTCTTGTCCCATTATACTTGGTAGACCGTTTTTACGCACTATAGGTGCCGTGATTGATATGAAAGAAGGCAATATTAGATTTCAATTTCCACTAAGAAAGGGTATGGAACACTTCCCTAGAACAAGAACTAAGCCACCATATGAATCAATCATGAGAGCATCCTATGGAGCAGAAACCAAAGATGACAATACTTGAATCTATGCGTTATGCCTAGCTAGGGGCGTAAAACGATAGCGCTTGTTGGGAGGCAACCCAATGAATAAATTTATTTTCACCTTTTCCTTTCTGTTTTTGAGTGTTGACACAATTATGCCTCTATTATGATTGTGTTTTTATGTTTTATTTAGTGTTTTTGCCAAGTAGAGCCTTTAGGATGATTCATAAGATGAGTAGAAACAATGCTGAATCTGAAACAGAAACTTTGCCTCCAGTGTTCGAGTTTTCATTTTTTACTGGAGCGTGATATTGAGCTGAAATTTTAACACAGTGTTTCTATACAAATTCTTTACGTTGTCCTAATATTTCAGAATTTTTAGAGTTACATAATTATGATTAAAGTACAGATTACTACAGACTGTTCTGTTTAAGACAAATTCTGTTTTCGTTGCATTGTGTGCTTGTTTTGATGAATCTATGGGTTGTATTGAAGGGTATGAGCCATGGTAAAGTTAAAATACAGTAGGTATAATGCAATAATAAAATATGAATGGGTTTGCAAAAGTACTTAAAGTAGTGATTTCCTTTATTATACTAATGGATCTCACGAGGATTTTGTTCAGTTTTGTGTGATTGAAGTTTCCAAGTTTTGGGTGAGATCTCGATGGATGAAGGAATAAGGAGTGAAAAGACCCTAAGCTTGGGGATGCTACAGCATTCCCAAGATATATCCAAAGAGAAAAAAGCAACTAAGCTTGGGGATGCCCCGGGTGGCATCCCCTCTTTCTTCTAACGACCATCGGTATTTTACTTGGAGCTATATTTTTATTCGTCACATATCATGAGTTTTGCTTGGAGCGTCTTGTATCATTTGAGTCTTTGCTTGCTTTGCTTTTTAGTTTGTCACTTGTATCCTTGCTGGACACACCTATTTGAGAGAGCCAAAATTATGCTATGATTTGTTAGAATTGCTGTATATGCTTCACTTAAACTTTTTGAGCTATACAATTGCTCTAGTGCTAAACTTATATCTTTTTGAGCACGGTGTGCTTGGAAACTTTTGAAGTAATACTCTCATGCTTCACTTAGATTAATTTGAGAGTTAGAAATTTTTGAAGAAATCCTCTCATGCTTCACTTATACTATTTTGAGAGATGAAATCTCTATGCTCATGTGCTTCACTTAAATTTGGTTGAGCTTGTCAAAAGCAATGGCAATATATGAAACTAGTACCAAAGTGATAGATATACAAGGAGGATATAATAAAAACTTTCATGAAGATCATTGGAAAAATCAAACTTGATTCCTTGTAATAGTTTTGAGACATGATGATAGTAATATGTGAGTCATGTTAGTGAGTAATTATGCTTTAGTAGGAATATTGGTGTTAAGGTTTGTGACTCCCTATGCAAGTACAAAAGTCAAAAGTTATGCAATGAAATTACATCCTACTTATGGTGCATTATTCAGTGTTATTTACGCTCAATGCTCGCTTATGTGAATTTTTGTTTCTTGGTTGGTTGCTTCTCAATCTATTTGCTAGCCTCCACTTGTACTAAGTAGAAATACTACTTGTGCATCCAAACTCCTTAAACCCAGTTTTGCCTTATGAGTCCACCATACCTACCTATATGCGGTATTTCCATGCCGTTCTAAGAAAATTTGTATGTGCCATCTCTACTTTTTAAAATAAATTTCCTTTTTGTGTGCTCGTACCGCTCATGAAACGGTAGGGGGTGTCCAATATTTTTCCAGGCTAGATGTGTTATTCTCAAGATGAGTGTTTATTCACTTGTCATTGCACAAGAGTACGGCGGTAATAGGGATGCCCATTCCCGAAATGAAAAATAAAAAATACTTTCTGTGTCAAATAATAAATTCCTTGTTAAGTGTTGGTATGGAAGGCAACCGTGGATACGGCCAGCCATGGATTGTGAAAGAATGGTGGAAAAAGGAATAAACTTTATTTTTTGTTTGGGAACCGCCTATGATATATCTAACATGGAAAGTATTGTGAGCTACTTTGCTGTTTACGTTGACAGGAAAGGCATGCCACTCAAAATATTTTTGGACCAGAAGACATCAGTGGGCCAAAGAAGTGCCAGAGAGGTGGGCCATCGAGACCACAACCCACCAGGGCGCGCCAGAGGCCCCAGGCGCGCCCAGATGAGTTGTGCCCTCCTCGAGACTGAGGGAGTCCGGGATTAAGGTGTCCTCGGACTGCCGACCTATTTCTCATAAGTCGGGCTGATGGGCCTTGTCGCTACGGTGGAGATCTCAGGAGCCGTGGCGTGTCCGTCAAGTTGAAGATAGTAGATTAGGCATGTTTTTTCCCTCCGGTGGGCAACCGACTATATGTAACCCTAATGACCCATGGTGTCTATATAAGCCAGAGGGTTTTAGATCATAGGACACAGAAACTCATCTAGGGTTTTAGCTAGTCTATCTCGAGGTAGATCAACTCTGTAACCTTCATACCATCAATATAATCAAGCAGGACGTAGGGTTTTACCTCCATAGGAGGGCCCGAACCTGGGTAAACATCGTCTCCTTCGTCCCTTTGTTACCATCGATCTTAGTCTCACAGCTCGGGACCCCCTACCCGAGATTCGCCGGTTTTGACACCGACATTGGTGCTTTCATTGAGAGTTCCGCTGTGATCACCGAAAAAATCGATGGCTTGTCTTCGCATAAGCCGTGGGGTCTATGACCAGGATGCCACTGTCCCGGCATAGGCCCCCGCGGGCGGCGGCGCCCTGCTGCATGCTGATCCGACTGGCCTTCTCGGCCAGATCGGAAGTTCTTCCCCGGTCAGGAAATCAGGTTCGGGAACCTAGAGTTCGCCGTTGATTCCCAGGGAGAACTCTTTTGGGTGAGGCCCTCAACCCCCGTCGAGGAGCCCGTGGAATCCGAGGCTTTGACGTCGGAGGCATCGTGCGTCGCCTCCAAGGAGGCCTCCCCCCTCGGGCCGTCTAGAATGCCCAACCCCGTTGATACGCCCGGATCCATCGCGACCGAACATAACCCGGATTCGCCTTCGAACGATCTTGGGACCTCGGAGCCACAGGTCGGCCCTGTGCGCCTTGGCAACGCATACACAGCCGACATCTCGTCCTTGGACGAGTTACTGAATCGGATTCGAACCTTCGGCCTGGGCGACCGCCGCCAGACCCCGGTCTACGACCGGATCGGGCTTAAAACCGATGACAGGGAGATTCGCTCTCCCTCGGTCACTCACTTGGTCGCCACCGTCGAGTGCCCGGCCGGAGGGCCGTCCCCCCAACAACCAAAACTAAAAACAGTTTACATCCCGGTCACCGATCATCAAGATCCCGCGAATGACCCGGACTCGGAAGCTCGTTCCAAGAACAGCTCGGGATCGGTTCCCGATCTCGCGCGCAACCCGAGCCCTACGCCGAACCCCGTCGTCCCGAACTCACATCGTGGCGCGGAGCCGAAATTTTTCCCACCCGCCACCCAAGTCGAGCACTCTTGCATCGCAGGAGAGTCCAAGTCTTCGGACTTACAGGACGTCAAACACTTACCGGGGGAGTCGGTTCACCACTTTTGGGCCAGACTTCTCCTCGTCAGAGACAGGTTACCAGTCTCTGGCGACCAGGAGATAATGGCAACTTTCATTCGCAATTGTCACGATGAAGGGATCCTCAACGCCCTATCCCGGCGGCATGTTCGCAGCTTTACCGAGTTATCGGACATGGTGCAAAAGTACTGTGCCATGGAGAGTGATACGTCTCCGTCGTATCTATAATTTTTGATTTTTTCATGCCAATATTATACAACTTTCATATACTTTTGGCAACTTTTTATACTATTTTTGGGACTAACATATTGATCCAGTGCCCAGTGCCAGTTCCTGTTTGTTGCATGTATTTTGTTTCGCAGAATATCCATACCAAACGAAGTCCAAACAGGATAAAAACTTATAGAGATTTTTTTTGGAATATATGTGAATTTTGGGAAATGGAATCAAGAGAAGGCGGTGCCCGAGGGGCCCACAAGCCACAAAGGCGCGCCCTGGGGGGTAGGGCACGCCCTGGGGGCTTGTGGCCACACCGCAAGGCGGTTGGTGCCCTTCTTTCGCTGCAAGAAAGCTAATATCAGGATAAAACTCGTCTGAAAATTTCAGCCCAATCGGAGTTACGGATCTCCGGGAATATAAGAAACGGTGAAAGGCCAGAATCTGGAAGGCTGAAACAGAAGGAAACAGAGAGAGAGATCCAATCTCGGAGGGGCTCTCGCCCCTCCGCCGCCATGGAGGCCAAGGACCAGAGGGGAAACCCTCCTCCCATCTACGAGGGAGGCCAAGGAAGAAGAAGAAGAATGAGGGGGGCTCTCTCCCCCTCTCTCCCGGTGGCACCGGAACGCCGCCGGGGCCATCATCGTGACGGCGATCTACACCAACAACTTCGCCGCCGTCATCACCAACTATCTCCCCCTCTATGCAGCGGTTCAACACCTCTTCTCCCCGCTGTAATCTCTACTTACACATGGTGCTCAACGCTATATATTATGTCGCAATGATGTATGGCTATCCTATGATGTTTGAGTAGATCCGTTTTGTCCGATGGGTTGATTGATGATCATGATTGGTTTGAGTTGCATGTTTTATTATTGGTGCTGTCTTATGGTGCTCTCCGTGTCGCGCAAGCGTGAGGGATCCCCGCTGTAGGGTTTGCAATATGTTTATGATTCGCTTATGGTGGGTTGCTTGAGTGACAGAAGCATAAACCCGAGTAGGTGGGTTGTTGCATATGGGAGTAAAGAGGACTTGATACCTTATAATGCTATGGTTGGGTTTTACCTTAATGATCTTTAGTAGTTGCGGATACTTGCTAGAGTTCCAATCATAAGTGCATATGATCCAAGTAGAGAAAGTATGTTAGCTTATGCCTCTCCCTCATATAAAATCGCAATAATGATTACCGGTCTAGTTATCGATTGCCTAGGGACAAATAACTTTCTTGTGACAAAAAGCTCTCTACTAAGACTAACTTAGTTGTTTCTTCTTCTAAGCAGCCCCTAGTTTTTATTTACGTGCTCTTTATTATCTTGCAAACCTATCCTATCACCCCTACAAAGTACTTCTATTTTCATACTTGTTCTAGGTAAAGCGAACGTTAAGCATGTGTAGGGTTGTATCGGTGGTCGATAGAACTTGAGGGAATATTTGTTCTACCTTTAGCTCCTCGTTGGGTTCGACACTCTTACTTATCGACAAAGGCTACAATTGATCCCCTATACTTGTGGGTTATCAAGACGTTTTTCTGGCGCCGTTGCCGGGGAGCAATAGCATGGGGTCAATATTCTCGTGTGTGCTTGTTTGCTTTATCACTAAGTAGATTTTATTTGCTGTTCTAAGTTGTTCTCTATCTTTAGTTATGGATATGGAACACGAAATACCAAAAAAATTAGGTGTACTTGCTACTCATGGAGATGGGGAACCTCCTAAAACCCTCGATGCTCATTATGTGAAAGATATTATGCACTACTTTAATAATCCTGAGAAAACCCCATTCAATTATATAATGGGAGACACGTTGGATCAACATGAATACTTTAGGGATTATCGCTTGACTCAAAAAGGGAAACTGTTATGGGATCAAATTCATATGTTGAAATGGTATGCTTGGAATTTATGCCAGAGATATGATTATACTTGTTGCTCTAGGATGAAGGCTCGACACCTTCCCTTTTCTTGTAGATTTAATGATAATAAAACCTTGGCTTCTTATGCTAATGGTATATATGATTACTATGATGTGGAACAAATAGAAGAGTTTGTTGCTTTTAAGGGTGCTTATGAAAATGAAGCTTTGTTTGAAAAGTATGAAGATTATGATGATGTTGTTTACCGATCTCAAAATTTGGCTATGCTTCGTTATTGTTATGCCAATTATGAATATAATGCCCATATTGATCAATTTATTGAGAAAGTCTCCGCTATCCAAGAAGAGACTAATATTTTGCAGGAATCTATGGAAGAAGAAATTGATGACACTGTGAGCTCATTGGATGAAAAAGATGACGAGGAGAGCGAAGAACAAAAGGAGGAAGAGCGGACTAGCTACCCGTGCCCACCTTCTAATGAGAGTAACTCTTCAACTCATACATTGTTTAATTTCCCTTCGTTCTTACCGAAGGATGAATGCTATGATAATTGCTATGATCCCTTGGATTCGTTTGAAATATCCCTTTTTGATGAACTTGATGCTTGCTATGCTTGTGGCCATGATGCCAATATGAATGATGCTTATGGAGATGAACTTGCTATAGTTCCTTATGTTAAACGTGAAATTGTTGCTATTGCACCCACACATTATAGTCCTATTATCTTTTTGAATTCTCCCAACTACACTATATCGGAGAAGTTTGCAGTTATTAAGGATTATATAGATGGGTTGCCTTTTACTATTACACATGATGATTTTGATAGATATAATATGCATGTGCTTGCTGCTCCTACTTGCAATTATTATGAGAGAGGAACTACATCTCCGCCTCTCTATGTTTCCAATATGATAAAATTGCAAGAAACTTCTTATGCTATGTATTGGCCTTTACTTTGTGTGCATGAATTGTTCTTTTATGACATGCCGATGCATATGAAGAGAGTTAGACTTCGTTGTTGCATGATATATGTTACTTTGTGCTCACCGCTAAATTACAAATCATTGTTAATTAAAATTGGCTTTGATATACCTTGGGATCCGGGTGGATCCATTACTTGAGCACTATATGCCTAGCTTAATGGCTTTAAAGAAAGCGCTGCCAGGGAGACAACCCGGAAGTTTTAGAGAGTCATTTTATTCTGTTTTGTGCTTTTATATAATTAAAAACAAAAAAATAAATTGGGGAACATAAAACATTTTCAAAAAGAGAAGTGAAAGTGAGAAAGAAGAGCATCGTTGAAGTGGGGGCTAGCCTTGAACTTTGTTCATGCCCATGGAAACCTTGTGAATCTTAATTACAGAAACTTTTCAACAAAAATAATTATCCCCTTGTATAAATCCAATGTATTATAAAAATAATGTGCCAAGAATTACCTTTAGGGTGTTTAAATTGCTTGTTTGATATGTGCTGTGTAAAAACAGAAACTTTTTCTGCACTGTTTGAATTTTAATATTTTACTGGAGCATGCAAAAAATTCTGAAATTTTTACACAATACTGTTATAAAAATTCTTGACCACTTCCTAATTTTTCAGAATTTTTATAGTTACAGAAGTATTGTGAATGTTCAGATTACTACACACTGTCCTGTTTTTGACAGATTCTGTTTTTGATGCATTGTTTTGCTCGTTTTGATGAAACTATCGATTGTATCGGTGGTATAAGCCATGGAAAAGTTATATTACAGTAGCTACAATGCAAAAACAAAATATAAATTGGTTGGCAACAATACTTAAAGTTGTAATTTGCTTTATTATTACTAACGGATCTCACGAGGGTTTTGTTAAGTTTTGTGTGATTGAAGTTTTCAAGTTTTGGGTGAGATCACGATGGATGAAGGAATAAGGAGTGGAAAGAGACTAAGCTTGGGGATGCCCGAGGCACCCCAAGGTAATATTGAAGGACTCCCAAGAAACTAAGCTTGGGGATGCCCCGGAAGGCATCCCCTCTTTCTTCTAACAACCATCGGTAATTTTACTTGGAGCTATATTTTTATTCGTCACATGATATGCGTAAATCTTGGAGCGTCGTGTGCTTTTTATTTTTATTTTAATAATGCACCATGCTGGTATGAGAAAGTCCTTGGTTGATTTATAGAAGGCTCTTTGCACCTCACTTATATCTTTTGAGTATGGCTTTATAGAATGCTTCATGTGCTTCACTTATATCATTTGAAGTTTGGATTGCCTGTTTCTCTACACATAGAAAACCGCCATTTGTAGAATGCTCTTTTGCTTGACTTATATTTGTTAGAGCGTGGGCATATCTTTTGTAGAAAGAATTAAACTCTCATGCTTCACTTATATCTATTTAGAGAGTTAACAGGAATTGGTCATTCACATGGTTAGTGATAAAATCCTACATAAAACTTGTAGATCACTGAATATGATATGTTTGATTCCTTGCAATAGTTTTGCGATATAAAGATGGTGATACTAGAGACATGCTAGTGTGTAATTGTGGATTGGTAGAAATATTTGTGTTAAAGTTTGTGATTCCCGTAGCATGCACGTATGGTGAACCGTTATGTGAAGAAGTCGGAGCATGATTTATTTATTGATTGTCATCCATTGTGTGGAGGTCGGGAGCGCGCGATGGTTAACTCCTACCAACCTCTCCCCTAGGGGCATGCGTCTAATACTTTGTTTCGATAGCTAATAGATTTTTGCAATAAGTATGTGTGTTCTTTATGACTAATGTTGAGTCCATGGATTATACACACTCTCATCCTTCCACCATTGCTAGCCTCTCTAGTACCGCACAACTTTCGCCGGTGCATTACACCCACCATATATCCTTCCTCAAAACATCCACCATACCTACCTATTATGGTATTTCCATAGCCATTCCGAGATATATTGCCATGCAACTTCCACCGTTCCGTTTATTATGACACGCACCATCATTGTCATATTGCTTTGCATGATCGTAAGATAGCTAGCATGATGTTTTCATGGCTTGTCCATTTTTTTATGTCATTGCTACGCTAGATCATTGCACATCCCGGTACACAGCCGGAGGCATTCATACAGAGTCATATTTTGTTCTAGTATCGAGTTGTAATTCTTGAGTTGTAAGTAAATAAAAGTGTGATGATCATCATTATTAGAGCATTGTCCCATGTGAGGAAAAGATGATGGAAGCTATGATTCCCTCACAAGTTGGGATGAGTCTCTGGACTTTATGAAAAATAAAAGAGGCCAAAGAAGCCCAAAAAAAAAGAGGCCAAAGAAGCCCACCAAAAAAACAAAAAAAACAAAAAAAATGAGAGAAAAGAGAGAAGGGGCAATGCTACTATCCTTTACCACACTTGTGCTTCAGAGTAGCACCATGTTTTTCATATAGAGAGTCTCCTATGTTGTCACTTTCATATACTAGTGGGAATTTTTCATTATAGAACTTGGCTTGCATATTCCAATGATGGGCTTCCTCAAATTGCCCTAGGTCTTCGTGAGCAAGCAAGTTGGATGCACACCCACTTAGTTTCTTTTGAGCTTTCATACACTTATAGCTCTAGTGCATCCGTTGCATGGCAATCCCTACTCACTCACATTGATATCTATTGACGGGCATCTCCATAGCCCGTTGATACGCCTAGTTGATGTGAGACTATCTCCTTCTTTTTGTCTTCTCCACAACCACCATATTCTATTCCACCTATAGTGCTATATCCATGGCTCATGCTCATGTATTGCGTGAAAGTTGAGAAGGTTTGAGAATACTAGAGTATGAAACAATTGCTTGGCTAAAACCGGGGTTGTGCATGATTTAATACTTTGTGTGATGAAGATGGAGCATAGCCAGACTATATGATTTTGTTGGGATAACTTTCTTTTAGCCATGATATTTTGACAAGACATGATTGCTTTATTAGTATGCTTGAAGTATTATTTTCTTAATGTCAAATGATAGACTATTGTTTTGAATCACTCATGTCTTAATATTCATGCCATGATTAGATTATATGATCAAGATTATGCTAGGTAGCATTCCACATCAAAAATTATCTTTTTTATCATTTACCTACTCGAGGACGAGCAGGAATTAAGCTTGGGGATGCTGATACATCTCCGCCGTATCTATAATTTTTGATTGTTTCATGCCAATATTCTACAACTTTCATATACTTTTGGCAAGTTTTTATACTATTTTTGGGACTAACATATTGATCCAGTGCCCAGTGCCAGTTCCTGTTTGCTGCATGTTTTTTGTTTCGCAGAATATCCATACAAAACGAAGTCCAAATGGGATAAAAACTTACGGAGATTTTTTTTGGAATATATGTGAATTTTGGGAAGTGGAATCAACAAAAGGCGGTGCCCGAGGGGCCCACAAGCCACAAGGGCGCGCCCTGGGGTGTAGGGCGTGCCCTGGGGGCTTGTGGCCACCCCGTAAGGCGGTTCGTGCCCTTCTTTCGCCGCAAGAAAGCTAATATCCGGATAAAAATCGTGTTAAAATATCAGCCCAATCGGAGTTACGGATCTCCGGGAATATAAGAAACGGTGAAAGGCCAGAATCTGGAAGGCAGAAACAGAAGGAAACAGAGAGATAGATCCAATCTCGGAGGGGCTCTCGCCCCTCCGCCACCATGGAGGCCAAGGACCAGAGGGGAAACCCTCCTCCCATCTAGGGGGGAGGCCAAGGAAGAATAAGAAGGAGGGGGGCTCTCTCCCTCTCTCTCCCGGTGGCACCAGAACGCCGCCGGGGCCATCATCGTGACGGCGATCTACACCAACAACTTCGCCGCCGTCATCACCAGCTCTCTCCCCCTCTATGCGGCGGTTCAACACCTCTTCTCCCCGCTGTAATCTCTACTTAAACATGGTGCTCAACGCTATATATTATGTCCCAATGATGTATGGCTATCCTATGATGTTTGAGTAGATCCGTTTTGTCCTATGGGTTGATTGATGATCATGATTTGTTTGAGTTGCATGTTTTATTATTGGTGCTGTCTTATGGTGCTCTCCGTGTCGCGCAAGCATGAGGGATCCCCGCTGTAGGGTTTGCAATATGTTTATGATTCACTTATGGTGGGTTGCTTGAGTGACAGAAGCATAAACCCGAGTAGGTGGGTTGTTGCATATGGGAGTAAAGAGGACTTGATACCTTATAATGCTATGGTTGGGTTTTACCTTAACGATCTTTAGTAGTTGCGGATGCTTGCTAGAGTTCCAATCATAAGTGCATATGATCCAAGTAGAGAAAGTATGTTAGCTTATGCCTCTCCCTCATATAAAATTGCAATAATGATTACCGGTCTAGTTATCGATTGCCTAGGGACAAATAACTTTCTTGTGACAAAAAGCTCTCTACTAAGACTAACTTAGTTGTTTCTTATTCCAAGCAGCCCCTAGTTTTTATTTATGTGCTCTTTATTATCTTGCAAACCTATCCTATCACACCTACAAAGTACTTCTATTTTCATACTTGTTCTAGGTAGAGCGAACATTAAGCGTGCGTAGGGTTGTATCAGTGGTCGGTAGAACTTGAGGGAATATTTGATCTACCTTTAGCTCCCCATTGGGTTCGACACTCTTACTTATCAAGAAAGGATACAATTGATCCTCTATACTTGTGGGTTATCAGAGAGCACCTGGCAAGCAGAACGGCTACTCGCGGAACCATACTTTACCGAGCACTCTATAGGAGATCGGAAAAAGAGGATACCCCCGAAGCGGCTAGCCGAACACGAACCCGCCGAAAAGAGAAATATACCCCCTATGGGAGCCAGAACCGTCCTTGACGGACTGTTGGACAAACCATGCCCTATACATTCCGTACTGCTGAACACAAACCCGACTCACAGCCTTAGAGCTTGCTGGGTCGTCAGGCAGGTCGCAAAAAGCGGAGAAGCTATTCTCCAGGACCAACCGCCGAACGGGCGCCACACAATGCCACGAGAATACAACGCGGAAGTCCTGAAGATCTACGAAACATTCCCCTCTAAGAATAGGAGGAAGAGAGCTCTTAGAGAACTCGAACAGGTTTACCATGTGGCGGCAGCAAGTCCATGGGCAGACACACCAATCACCTTCGGAGTCACTGACCAACCAACCATCCGTTCTGGTCAAACACCGGCCGCACTGGTCCTAAACCCCCTCATTGACGGTTTTAGACTGCAGAAGGTGCTAATGGATGGCGGCAGTGGTTTAAACATCATCTATGAAGACACCCTGGAAAAAATGCAGTTCGACCGATCTCGTATCGAGCATAGCAACACAACCTTCCGGGGGATCATCCCTGGGAAAGAGGCGCGTTGTTCGGGACGTGTCGCCCTTGACGTAGTATTCGGCACGCCCGATAACTATCGATCCGATGAACTTCTCTTCCATATCGTGCCCTTCCCCAGTGGCTATCACGCTCTGTTAGGGCGCGACGCCTTCACAAAATTCCAGGCTATACCCCATTACGGGTATATGAAGCTTAAGATGCCAGGCCCAAACGGGGTAATCACAATCCCTAGTGACACGAATACAGCCCTTCGGGCTGAAAACAAAACAGCAGCGCTCGCCCTCGAGGCACTAGCCGAGACCTTTGCTGTAGAGGAATTGACCGCACTCCGGTCAACAGTGGACAAGGACGATATGATCCTTAGTAAAAGACCCAAACCCACGTCCTTTAAACCCGCAAAAGAAATCGTCAAATTTCAGGTACACCCGACGGACCCTAGTAAAACAGCGTCCATCGGAGCTCAGCTGGACCCCACTGTGGACGAAGCGCTGTGAGCATTCTTACGAGAAAATTGGGACATCTTCGCCTGGCATCCGTCTGATATGCCAGGAATCCCACGGTGGCTGGCAGAACACAGTCTGAATATAATCCCAGGCTTTAAGCCTGTCAAACAGACTCTGCGCCGCTTTTCCGAGCCTAAACGGCAAGCTATGGGTGAAGAACTGGCCAAATTACTAGAGGCCGGATTCATACGGGAGATCAAGCACCCCGAATGGTTGGCAAACCTGGTGATGGTACCAAAGAAAGACAAATCCTGGCGGCTGTGCGTCGATTTCAAAGACCTCAACAAGGCCTGCCCTAAGGACCCTTTCCCCCTACCACGCATAGACCAGATCATTGACGCCACAGCCGGACACGAGTCACTGTGTTTCCTCGACGCTTACTCCGGATACCATCAGATCAAAATGAAGGAATCCGATCAAGCTGCAACTGCATTCATCACCCCATACGGGCCATTCTGCTTCAACACAATGCCTTTCGGGCTAAAAAATGCTGCGGCTACATACCAGCGCATGATCCAGACCTGTCTCGAAAAACAGGTTGGCAAAACAGTCGAGGCATACGTGGACGATGTGGTTATTAAAACCAAACACGTCAGCCAGTTGATCGACGACCTACGGCAAACCTTCGCCAGCTTACCCGAGTACGATATACGACTCAATCCGGAGAAATGTGTCTTCGGAGTCCCTGCTGGTAAACTGCTCGGATTCATTGTTTCCCATAGAGGAATAGAAGCGAATCCGGCTAAGATCCGCACCCTATCGGAACTTGCAATTCCCACAGAGCTCAAGCATGTCCAAAAACTAGCGGGTTGTGTGGCGGCGTTAAGCCGCTTTATCTCCCGTCTCGGTGAAAAAGCTTTACCGCTCTACAGGCTGCTGAAACGGACCAACAATTTCGTATGGACCGATGAAGCAGCTGCCGCGTTAGAGGAAATTAAAACACTGCTGGCAAGCAACCCCATACTCACAGCACCAGGCGCCGGTGAACCAACGTTATTATACATATCGGCCACCAACCAAGTGGTTAGCGCAGTGCTCATCGTCGAACGAGAGGAGGAGGGTCACAAATTCCGGATACAAAAGCCGGTCTATTATGTGTCAGAAGTGCTAACGCAATGCAAGTCCAGATACGCGCATTACCAGAAGATAGCCTATACAGTATTTATGGCATCGCGAAAACTAAGACACTACTTTCAAGAGTGTTCGGTCACGGTGGCCTCCGAAGTACCCCTGAATGATATAATCAATAACAGGGATGCCACCGGCCGCATAGCCAAATGGGCCATTGAACTCCTTCCTTTCGAAATCGCCTACAAGCCACGACGAGCTATTAAATCTCAATTTCTGGCAGATTTCCTCGCCGAATGGATGGAGGCCGAGCTCCCTAGGGAATATAGCACATACTCCCATTGGACGATGTACTTTGACGGATCCAAAACACTGGCTGGACTGGGGGCTAGAGTCATTCTCACATCCCCCATAGGCGACAACGTCCGATACGTGTTGCAAATCATGTATGCCGATTCTAACAACGCGGCCGAATACGAAGCACTTTTGCATGGTCTTCGGATGGCAGCTTCAATGGGCATACAACGGCTGGAGGTACGGGGAGACTCCCACTTGGCCATCTCTCAAATCAACGGCGAATTCGATGCCAAAAACCCGAAGATGGCGGCTTACAGAAATGCCGTTCTTAAAATATCCGCATGGTTCAAGGGGCTGGAATTCTGCCACGTCGCTAGAGGCAACAACCAGGCTGCTGACTTACTGGCCCGTATGGGGGCCAAACGCGACCCCGTCCCAAAAAACACCTTCCTCGAATGGCTCTTCAAGCCATCGGTGGTTTGGCAGGACAACGATAAGGGTGCTAGATCCATCAGTGCGGAAGAGGTTGTTCACCCTACAAACGAACCAGATGATCAAGTCATTGGCGGCTCCGTAATGGATGAAACGCCTTCGGCTCATGAGGTCATGGCAGTAATTGCACCATGGACCGAGCCCTTCCTCGCCTACCTTCTTCGTCAAGAACTTCCCGATGACCAAACAGAGGCGAGACGCATAGTTCGGCGATCCAAGGCCTATAAGGTCCACGAGGGTGAGTTATACAAGAAAAGCACCACCGGAGTACTTCAACGGTGCATATCTGAGGAAGAAGGAAGGCACCTTCTGGCCGAAATCCACGCAGAAATGGGCGGCCATCATGCCGCGGCAAGGGCCTTAGTAAGCAAGGCCTTCCGGGCTGGTTTCTTCTGGCCCACCGCTCGGGCGGACGCCTAGTCGCTTGTCCAATACTGCGTGGGATGCCAACTTTTCGCAAATCAAAGTCACATGCCCCCAACAGCTCTTCGGACTATTCCGATCACTTGGCCTTTTGCGGTCTGGGGGCTGGACATGGTCGGACCACTTAAAGGGGGGACCAAGAAAAATAAATACCTACTGGTCATGGTGGACAAGTTCACCAAATGGATCGAAGCAAAACTGTCAAATCAGCCGAGTCCGGACCGGTAATCGACTTTATATCTGGCGTGGTACACCGTTACGGCATCCCGCACAGTATAATAATGGATAATGGATCCAACTTCACCGCCCAGGAAGTAAAAGACTAGTGCGCAAAAATGGGCATTAAGCTCGATTATGCATCGGTGTATCACCCGCAGACCAACGGATAGGTCGAACGGGCCAACGGCCTCACTATGAGTGGTATCAAGCCACGTTTGGTCCGATCTCTTCATGAGTCCGACCGTCATTGGGTGGAGGAACTTGATTCCGTCCTGTGGGGCCTGCGAACCACCCCGAATCGATCAACGGGATACACACCGTTCTTCATGGTCTATGGGGCAGAAGTAGTCCTTCCTTGTGATATTATTCACGATGCACCAAGGGTGCGCATGTACGAAGAAAAGGAGGCCGAGCTAGATCGGTAGGACGACTTGGACGCCTTGGAAGAAGAGCGCGACATAGCTCGGGCTCGCTCAACTTTTTATCAACAGCAGGCCCGGCGTTACCAGAGCAGGGAGGTCAGGGCGAAAGCGTATAACGTGGGTGAACTCGTCTTACGGCTCCCCGAGAAGCAGAAGCATAAGCTCAATCCCAAATGGGAGGGCCCCTTCATAATCGACGAAGTACTCGCGGGAGGGGCTTATCACCTTCGTAGCCCGGCAGACAACCGCCTCGAACCAAACCCATGGAACGCAGCTCGTCTGCGGCGCTTCTACGGCTAGACCGGTGTCGTCATCCTCTTTACCCTCCCCTTTTCTTTTTTCTCTCTTATTTTCATTTTTCCTTCCCTTCCACCTTAATTCTTGGCAGGCTAGGACCTTTCTCTCCCCAAGTTTGTGTTCGGCTAAACCGAGCTAGTGTTTAGATATTCGGCATACATCGTCAAATGTAAAATCCGAATATAACACCTGGGGGCTTCTTCCCGAAGCCGATGAGTTTTTCTTTTAAGCATCTGTTGAAATTTATTATGCATGAATGTTTCCTTTGTCAATTGTAAAGCCATCATATGCATCAATTCGAACTAAGATTTTTGCCAAGCTGGGTTGCCTCACTCCTGTGTTTACCCTCTACGTTCCCGATTGTTCGGCTAGAGAGTAAAGGGAGCACCTCTGCTATTGTTATGGCCGGGTCATCCGGATACGTACCTCAGACGGGTGAAGCCAAAAGCTAGCTATCTTTAGCAGAAAATTGGTCGGCTACGACGGAAGCAGCAAATAAAGTATGGTTGTTATTACCATCACACGGTTTTCTCAATAAATCCATTAGTCGCATACTAGTAGTATGCGGCCTTATTATCTACGATTTATGTAGCAACCTAAAGGAAGGCACCGATAGAGGTACTATTTTATTTGGAAGATGTTTCTTACGCTAAGCAGTAATATAACATGTCTCCATGTGCGCCTTCTGTCTGTTCGTACCAAATGGCCGGATTGCTTGGTTCCTCGAAAGAATTCCCTCTTAATCAAGGGATATTTTATACGGAACACTCCCGAGCTCTCTGCACGGGAGGTCGAAGCCGATGGCCGGTTAAGACAAAGTTTACAACACAGTTGGAGCAACTTTTTGATTTCAAGTACATACATACATAAAATCACACATCTGGTTGTTGGTCAAGATTGTCTATTACGGCATCCAGGGTGCAATCTTCCTGCGAGAGACAAGCAGCAGGCATCACTTGGTCGTACACCAAGTGAAGTGGCACTTCTTGCCCATCAGGTCCTACTGGCCCAACCCGAGCCATATGCTCGGGGTTAAGACCGGTATAACGGGTCTTGATCATTGCCCACGCTTCTCGTGCTCCCTCCCGGCAAGACGATGTCTTCCACAGCTCGAACCGACTCCGGGTTCTTTGAACCGATCGGTTAATTCAGCCATCCTTTCCGGAGGCTGCTCGGCAGGACATAGCGCTTTTATCACGCCCCTCATAGCCTTCCGAGCCCGCTCATGCATGGCGGATAGTTCCTTTAGGAGGTTCCCCTGGAAGGAGCTGATCTCTTCTTCAGGCCGCCCGGTTAGGAGACCTATACATGAGACAAGGCATGTCCGTTACACCTTATGAAGGGGAGATACCTTTCGACGTTATAATCAAAACTTACCGAACATGCCCCTCTGTAGTTTCTGGTTCTCTTCTTTGGCATGGGCCAATTGAGTCTTTAAACTCTCAATATCTTCAGCCTGCTGTTTGTTTTCCACCTGGAGGCGTTTCTTCTCCTCCAGGTTTCGCTGCAGCGAAAGGCAGCCAGCCTTATACTGGGATTCGGCGTACCTCTGGGAGTTTCGGACTGCATCCAAATCTTTTTGCAATTGCCCTATTGATTCAGCTGCTAAAAGTACCATCGCGTCAGCATGGGATTATACGCTAAGATCAGCAGAATAGTTATACTCACCATGCGCCTCCCGGGTAAACTTCTTGACTTGTTCTAGCTCGGCCTTCACGGTTTCCACCTGTGTTCGGCTCGCTGCCAATTCATTGGCCAATTGCTCGTTCTGCTGCCTTGAGGCCTGCATCATCCATGCAAGCAATGTGCGGATCCTTAATTCGGTCGTCCCGACCAAATCAAGGCTCGGGAGCTACTAGGTTTACATTTATGACCGGATTTTTTACTTACCTTCAGGCCAGACGATATCAGTTTCATAGCTTCGCCGAACCCGGCTCGGGCAGCTCCAAGGTGTGCGTCCGCCGAGCATAGAGCATTGAACTGTTGTTCGGAAAACACCGGGTCGCGCAGGATTCCTCACCGCCGCCGATGTTTCATCGCGCTCTCTGCTTCGGATTTAGTGACTGATACCTCGTCCCCAGAGTCTTCGGGGGACGGATTGACCATGGGGGCCTCCGCGGCGGGTTCGGCGTGAGCAGAAGATCTTGATTCATGCGTGTTGCCGGGCGTCCCGGCAATGTCTTCGGCAGAGGAGGGTTGTACTTGATACGTCTCGAACGTATCTATAATTTTTGATTGTTCCATGCTATTATATTATCTGTTTTGGATGTTTTATATGCATTAATATGCTATTTTATTTTATTTTTGGGACTAACATATTAATCTAGAGCCTAGTGCCAGTTTCTGTTTTTTTCCTTGTTTCTGAGTATTGCAGATAAGGAATATTAAACGGAGTCCAAACGGAATAAAATCTTCGGAATGATTTTTCTTGGACCAGAAGAAACCCAGCAGACTTGGAGATGAAGGCAGGAGACCTGCCATGGAGTCACAAGCCACCAGGGCGCGCCCTAGGGGGGGCGCGCCCCCTTGGCTTGTGGCCCCACGGCAGCCCTCCTAACCCTATTCTTCGGCCTATAAATTCCCAAATATTCCCTGGATACCAAAGAGAGCCACGAAAATACTTTTCCGCCACCGGAAGCCTCTGTTCCCGTGAGATCCAATCTTGGAGCCTTTTCCGGTAATCTGCCGGAGGGGGATTCGATCACGAAGGGCAACTACATCAACTCCATTGGCCCTCCGATGATGCGTGAGTAGTTTACCACAGACCTTCGGGTCCATAGCTAGTAGCTAGATGGCTTCTTCTCTCTATTTGTTCTTCAATACCATGTTCTTCATGATCTTCATGGAGATCTATCCGATGTAATACTCTTTTGCGGTGTGTTTGTCGAGATCCGATGAATTGTGGGTTTATGATCAGCTTATCTATGAATATTATTTGAATCTTCTCTGAATTCTTATATGCATGATTTCATATCTTTGCAAGTCTCTTCGAGTTATTGGTTTGGTTTGGCCAACTAGATTGGTAATTCTTGCAATGGGAGAAGTGCTTAGTTTTGGGTTCAATCTTGCGGTGTCCTCACCCAGTGACAAAGTAGGGGTAGCGAGGCACGTATTTGTATTGTTGCCATCGAGGATAAAAAGATGGGGTTTTCATCATATTGCTTGAGTTTATCCCTCTACATCATGTCATCTTACCTAATGCGTTACTCTGTTCTTCATGAACTTAATACTCTAGATGCAGGCAGGAGTCGGTCGATGTGGGGAGTAATAGTAGTAGATGCAGAATCGTTTCGATCTACTTGACACGGACGTGATGCCTATATGCATAATCATTGCCTTGGATATCGTCATAACTATTCGCTTTTATATCAATTGCTCGACAGTAATTTGTTCACCCACCGTATTATTTTCCTTCATGAGAGAAGCCTCTAGTGAAACCTATGGCCCCCGGGTCTATTTTCCATATTATATTTTCAGATCTATAAACCAAAAATACCAAAAATACCTCGCTGCATTATTTTTACTTTTGTTTTACTTTACGTTGTAGCAATCTTTTATATCTACTCTATCAGATCTCATCCTTGCAAATAACCGTGAAGGGATTGACAACCCCTTTTAGCGTTGGGTGCAAGAGTTTGATTGTTTGTGTAGGTGCGAAGATTGGGGACTTGCTTGTATCTCCTACTGGATTGATACCTTGGTTCTCAACAACTGAGGGAAATACTTATCTACTTTGCTGCATCACCCTTTCCTCTTCAAGGGAAAAACAACGCAAGCTCAAGAAGTAGCAAGAAGGATTTCTGGCGCCGTTGCCGGGGAGATACATAGCAAGTCAGGACAAGAACTCTCCCGTCAACTTGCCAATTTCTGGCGCCGTTGCCGGGGAGATCTACATCAAGCCTACCAAGTACCCATCACAAACTCATCTATTGCATTTACTTTATTTGCCATTTGCCTCTCGTTTTCCTCTCCCCCACTTCTAAAACGATTTTCAGAAAAAACCAAAAAGATTTGCCTTTTTTATTCGCCCTTTTTCTGTTCGTCTTTCCGTTTGCTTGTGTCCTAGATTGCTTGCTTTGTCACGATGACTCAAGAGAATACCAAGTTGTGTGACTTCTCCAATACTAATAATAATGATTTTATTAGTACTCCGATTGCTCCCGCCACTAGTGCAGAATCTTATGAAATTAATGCTGCTTTGCTTAATCTTGTTATGAAAGAACAATTTTCCGGCCTTCCCAGTGAAGATGCCGCATCCCATCTAAATATTTTCGTTGAGTTGTGTGATATGCAAAGAAGAAAGATGTGGATAATGATATTGTTAAATTGAAGCTATTTCCGTTCTCACTACGAGATCGTGCTAAAACTTGGTTTTCATCTTTGCCTAAAAATAGTACTGATTCATGGAATAAGTGTAAAGATGCTTTTATTTCCAAGTACTTTCTGCCCGCTAAGATCATCTCCCTTAGGAACGATATAATGAATTTTAAGCAACTTGATCATGAGCATGTTGCACAATCATGGGAGAGGATGAAACTAATGATTAGAAATTGCCCCGCGCATGGTTTGAGTTTATGGATGATTATACAAATTTTCTATACGGGATTGAATTTTGCTTCTAGAAATCTTTTAGATTCCGCCGCGGGTGGTACTTTTATGGAAATCACATTAGGAGAAGCCACTAAACTCCTAGATAATATTATGGCAAATTACTCTCAATGGCATACCGAAAGATCTCCTACTAGTAAAAAAGTGCATGCTATTGAAGAAATAAATACTTTGAGTGAAAAGATGGATGAATTGATGAAATTGTTTGCTAGTAAGAGTGCTCCTATTGATCCTAATGATATGCCGTTGTCTTCTTTGATTGGAAATAATAATGAATCTATGGATGTGAATTTTTTTGGTAGGAACAATTTTGGTAATAACGCGTATAGAGGTAATTTCAATTCTAGGACGTTTCCTAGTAATTCCTCTAATAATTATGGTAATTCCTACAACAATTCTTATGGAAATTATAATAAGATGCCCTCTGATCTTGAGAATAATATTAAAGAATTTATTAGTTCGCAAAAGGGTTTCAATGCTATGATTGAAGAAAAATTGCTCAAGATTGATGATTTGGCTAGGAACGTTGATATAATATCTCTTGAGATTGATTCGTTGAAAATTAGATCTATTCCACCCAAGCATGATATTAATGAGTCTTTAAAGGCTATGATAATTTCTATTGATGAGTGTAAGGAAAGAACCGCTAGAATACGCGCTAAGCGTGAATGGCTTGAAAAAGTGTGTTCTCGTGATAATATTGATGAAGATCTTAAAGTGATTGATGTGACTCCTATTGAATCTTTGTTTTCTAATGTAAATCTTGATAAAGATGGGACTGGAGATAAGTCAACTTTAGTTAAAAGGCGTCCCAATGATTCGGAGTTTTTAGATCTTAATGCTAAGATTGATAAAAGTGGGATTGAAGAGGTCAAAACTTTAAATAGCAATGAACCCACTCTTTTGGATTTCAAGGACTTTAATTACGATAGTTGTTCTTTGATTGATTGTTTTCCTTGTTGCAATCCATGTTGAATTCTCCTCATGCTTATAATCAAAATAAAGCTTTTACTAAACATAGTGTGGATGCTATGATGAAATCTTTTGAAGAAAAACTTGAGTTGGAAGTTTCTATACCTAGAAAGCTTTATGATGAGTGGGAACCTAGTATTAAGATTAAAATTAAATATTATTAGTGCCATGCTTTGTGTGATTTGGGTGCTAGCGTTTCCACGATTCCAAAAACTTTATGTGATGTGCTAGGTTTCCATGAATTTGATGATTGCTCTTTAAATTTGCATCTACAGATTCCACCATTAAGAAACCTATGGGAAGGATTAATGATGTTCTTATTGTTGCAAAAAGGAATTATGTGCCCGTAGATTTCATTGTTCTTGATATAGATTGCAATCCAACATGTCCTATTATTCTTGGTAGACCTTTCCTTAGAACGATTGGTGCAATTATTGATATGAAGGAAGGTAATATTAGATTCCAATTTACATTAAGGAAAGGCATGGAGCACTTTCCTAGAAAGAAAATAAAATTACCTTATGAATCTATTACGAGAGCTACTTATGGATTGCATACCAAAGATGACAATACCTAGATCTATTGCGTTATGCCTAGCTAGGGGCGTTAAACAATAGCGCTTGTTGGGAGGCAACCCAATTTTATTTTTATGCTTTTGTTTTTTGCTTCTGTTTTTGAGTGTTTTGCACATTATTACCTCTGTATTAATTGTGTTTTCTTGTTTAAATTAGTGTTTGAGCCAAGTAAGATCTTTGGGATGGTCTACGGTGTTTGTGATTTGATTTTGCTGAAAAACAGAAACTTTTGCTCTCAGTCCAGGAATTTTGTTAATTCACTGGAACGTGATTTTGATCTGAAATTTTTACACAATATTTATATACAAATTTCCCTCATTTTCCTAATTTTTAAGAATTTTTGGAGTTACACAAGTATTCGAAGTCTATATATTTCTACAGACTGTTCTGTTTTAGACAGATTCTGTTTTCTTTGTGTTGTTTGCTTATTTTGATGTATCTATGGGTTGTATCGGGGGGTATGAACCATGGAGAAGTTGGAATACAGTAGATATTACACCAATATAAATAAAGAATGAGTTCACAACAGTACCTAAAGTGGTGATTTATTTTTCTTATACTAACGGATCTCATGAGTTTTCTGTTGAGTTTTGTGTTGTGAAGTTTTCAAGTTTTGGGTAAAGATTTGATGGACTATGGAATAAGGAGTGGCAAGAGCCTAAGCTTGGGGATGCCCAAGGCACCCCAAGCCATATTCAAGGATACCAAAAATCCTAAGCTTGGGGATGCCCCGGAAGGCATCCCCTCTTTTGTCTTCAATCCATCGGTAAATTTACTTGAGGCTATATTTTTATTCACCACATGATATGTGTTTTTCTTGGAGCGTCATGTATGATATGAGTCTTTGCTTTTTAGTTTGCCACAATCATCCTTGCTACACACATCTTTTGAGGGGGACACGCATTAATCGTGAATTTATTAGAATACTCTATGTGCTTCACTTATATCTTTTGAGCTAGGCAATGTTGCTCTAGTACTTCACTTATATCTTTTTAGAGCATGGTGGTGTTTTATTTTATAGAAATTATTGAACTCTCATACCTCACTTATATTATTTTGAGAGTCTTTAAACAGCATGGTAATTGGTTTAGGTTATGAATTTAGTCCTAATATAATGGGCATCCAAGAGGGATATAATAAAAACTTTCATATTAAGTGCATTGAATACTATGAGAAGTTTGATTCCTTGCATATAGTTTTGAGATATGAAGATGGTAATATGAGAGTCATGCTAGTGAGTAATTGTGAATTGGAAGAAATACTTGTGTTAAAGTTTGTGATTCCCGTAGCATGCACGTATGGTGAACCGTTATGTAACGAAGTCGGAGCATGATTTGTTTAATGATTGTCAACCTTTGTGTGAGGGTCGGGAGCGCGCGATGGTTAACTCCTACCAACCTCTCCCCTAGGAGCATGCGTCTAATACTTTGCTTCGATAACTAATAGACTTTTGCAATAAGTATGTGAGTTCTTTATGACTAATGTTGAGTCCATGGATTATACACACTCTCACCTTTCCACCTTTGCTAGCCTCTCTAGTACCGCGCAACTTTCGCCGGTGCATTAAACCCACCTTCCTCAAAACAGCCACCATATATTTTCCTCAAAACAGCCACCATACCTACCTATTATGGAATTTCCATAGCCATTCCGAGATATATTGCCATGCAACTTCCACCGTTCCGTTTTTCATGACACTCACCATCACTTTCATATTGCATATAGAGTCATATTTTGTTCTAGGTATCGAGTTGTAATTTTTGAGTTGTAAGTAAATAAAAGTGTGATGATTTTCATTATTAGAGCATTGTCCCGTGAGAGAAAAGGATGATGGAAGCTATGACTCCCTCACAAGTTGGGATGAGTCTCCGGACTTTACAAATAATAAAAGAGGCCAGCGAAGCCCAAATAAAAAAAAGAGGCCAAAGATGCCCACCAAAATAAATAAATAAATGAGAGAAAGAGAGAAGGGACAATGCTACTATATTTTTCCACACTTGTGCTTCAAGGTAGCACCATGATCTTCATGATAGAGAGTCTCCTATTTTGTCACTTTCATATAACTAGTGGAATTTTTCATCTTATGCACAACCACTTAGTTTTCTTTTTGAGCTTTCATATACTTATAGCTCTAGTGCATTCGTTGCATGGCAATCCCTACTCACTCACATTGATATCTATTGATGGGCATCTCCATAGCCCGTTGATACGCCTAGTTGATGTGAGACTATCTTCTCCTTTTTCCTCACAACCTCCACCATATTCTATTCCACCTATAGTGCTATATCCATGGCTCACGCTCATGTATTGCGTGAGAGTTGAATAGGTTTGAGAACATAAAAGGTGTGAAACAATTGCTTGACTTGTCAGCGGAGTTGTACATGATTTAGATACTTTGTGTGGGGAAGATGGAGCATAGCCAGACCATATGATTTTGTAGGGATAACTTTCTAAGGCCATGTTATTTCGAAAGGACGCAATTGCCTTGTTAGTATGCTTGAAGTATTACTATTTTTATGTCAATATTAGACTTTTGTTTTTAATCTTATGGATCTGAATATTCATGCCACAATAAAGAATATTACATGGATAAATATGTTAGGTAGCATTCCACATCAAAAATTCTGTTTTTATCATTTACCTACTCGAGGACGAGCAGGAATTAAGCTTGGGGATGCTTGATACGTCTCCAACGTATCTATAATTTTTGATTGTTCCATGCTATTATATTATCTGTTTTGGATGTTTTATATGCATTAATATGCTATTTTATATTATTTTTGGGACTAACCTATTAATCTAGAGCCTAGTGCCAGTTTCTGTATTTTTCCTTGTTTCTGAGTATTGCAGATAAAGAATATTAAACGGAGTCCAAACGGAATAAAATCTTCGGAATGATTTTTCTTGGACCAGAAGAAACCCAGCAGACTTGGAGATGAAGGCAGGAGACCTGCCGTGGAGTCACAAGCCACCAGGGCGCGCCCTAGGGGGGGGTGCCCCCCTGGCTTGTGGCCCCACGGCAGCCCTCCTAACCCTATTCTTCGGCCTATAAATTCCCAAATATTCCCTGGATACCAAAGAGAGCCACAAAAATACTTTTCCGCCGCCGGTGAGGGAGTCCTGGATTAAGGGGTCCTCGGGAGGCCGACCTATTTCTTATGGGCCGGACTGTATGGGCCGTTTGCCGGACACTGAATGGATCGAGGGTCTTGTCTCCAGGATGGAAGCTTCAAGGATCGTGGCATGTCCTCCAAGTTTAAAGTAGTGAATAGGCATGTTTATCCCTTCGACATGTAACCGACCATGTGTAAACCCTAGGTAGCCTCGGCGTCTATATAAGCCAGAGGGTTTTAGGTTGTAGGCCAACATAACTCATCTAGGGTTTTAGTCATACGATCTTGTGGTAGATCAACTCTGTAATACCTGTACCGTCAATATAATCAAGCAGGACGTAGGGCATTACCTCCATAGGAGGGCCCGAACCTGGGTAAAACACTGTCCCCTTCGTCTCCTGTTACCATCGATTCTAGTCTCACAGCTCGGGACCCCCTACCTGAGATCCGCCGGTTTTGACACTGACATTGGTGCTTTCATTGAGAGTTCCGCTGTGATCGCCAGAAGGAATCGATGGCTCGCCTTGTCACAAGCAATGAAATCTGCATCCAGGGGGCTCTTGCCCCGGGGCAGATCCTCGCGAGCGGCGACATCTCGTCGCGCGCTTACCCGATCGGCCACCCATGCCAGATCGGAAACTCTTCTCCCGATCAAGGAATCAGGTTTGGAACCCTAGAGTTCGTCACTGATTCATGGGGAGAACTCATCTTGGTAGAACCCTTGACTCCCATGGAGGAGCCCGCAGATCTCGACGCCTCGACGCCGAAGACATCGGGCCCTGCCTCTGATGATGATGTGGAACCCAATTCGGTCGTTGTGACCGGATCTAAAATGGTGGAGCAGAATCTGGGACCGCTCTCGCGCGACTCCGGAACTGCGACGCCACATACCGACCCCACTCGCTTCAGCGACACGCATCCTACCATCGCCTCATTTCTCAACGAGTTATTTGATCGGATGGAGACCATGCGTATGGCCGATGACCAGATCCCGGTCTGTGATCGGCTCGGGCTTAAACCCGACGATAGGGAAATTCACATCCCCACGGTCACCCACCTTGTCGCCATCGTCGAGTGTCCGGACGGGGGCTCGTCCCCCCAGCGACCGGAATTAAAACGGTTTATATCCCAGTCTCCGATCATCAAGATCTCGCCTGCAACCCGAACCCTGGCGTCCGCCCCGGAAACAATCCGGCGTTGGTCCCTGACCCATTGCACAGTTCGGAGTCTGTAATTCCAAACTCCTACCATGGCGTGGAGTCAAATCTTTTCCCACCCACCTCCCAAGCCAATCACTCAAGCATCGCAACAGAGCCCAAGTCTTCGGACTTACCAGACATTGTACATTTATCAGGAGAGTCGGTTCATCATTACTGGGCCAGACTCCCCCTCGCTCGAAACAAAGCACGGGGCTTCAGTGATCAAGAGATAATGGCAACCTTCATGCATAACTGCCATGACAAAGGGATTCTCAATGCCCTGGCACGGCGGCACATTCATGACTTCACCGAGCTGTCAGTTTTGGTACAGAAGTATTGTGCCATGGAAAGCGCTTGGCAAGCCGAAAGGCTGTTTACGGAACCAACCTTTACCGAATACCCTAGAGGAGATCGGAAAAAGAGGATACCTCCAAAGCGGCCAGCCAGACTCGAACCCGCCGAAAAGAGAAACAGGCCCCTTCCAGGGGTAAGCACCGTCCTTGATGGACTACTGGATAAACCTTGCCCCATACACTCCGTATTGCTGAACACAGCTCCGACTCATAGCCTTAGAGCTTGCTGGGTCGTCAGGCAGATCGCCAAAAGCGGTGAAGCCATTCTTGAGACACTACCACCGAGCAGGCGCTCTACATCGCCACCAGAACACAGTGCCGAAGTCCTGACAATCTACAAAACGTTCCCCTCTAGGAACAGGAGGAAAAGAGCTCTTAAAGAACTCGAGCAGGTATATCATGTGGCAGCAACAAGTGCATGGGCAGACATACCCATTACCTTCGCAGATACTGACCGACCAGTCATCCTTCCCGGTCATTCACCGGCCGCACTAGTCCTGAACCCCATCATCGATGGCTTCAGGTTACACAAGGTGCTGATGGACGGCGGCAGTGGTTTAAACCTGATCTACGAAGATACCCTAGAAAAAATGCAGTTCGACCGGTCTCGCATCGAACATAGCAACACAACTTTCCGGGGAATCATCCCGGGGAAAGAGGCGCGCTGTTCAGGACGCATCGTCCTGAACGTAGTATTCGGCACGCCCGATAACTACCGATCCGAAGAACTCCTGTTCCATATCGTGCCCTTCCCCAGCGGCTACCACGCCCTGTTGGGACGTGACGCCTTCACAAAATTCCAGGCTATACCACATTACGGGTATATGAAACTTAAGATGCCAGGACCAAACGGAGTGATCACAACTGCCGGTGATCCGAATATAGCCCTACGGGCCGAAAACAAAACAGCAGCGCTTGCCCTTGAGGCTCTAGCTGAGGCCTTTGCTGCAGAAGAGCTGACCGCACTTCGGTCAACAGTAGACAAGGACGATGTAATCCTCAGCAAGAGGCCCAAATCCACGTCCTTTAAACCGGCAAAGGAAATCGTTAAATTTCAGGTGCACCCGACGGACCCCAACAAGACAGCGTCCATCGGAGCTCAGCTCGATCCCGTAGTGGACGAAGCGCTGCGAGCATTCTTACGAGAAAACTGGGACATCCTCGCCTGGCATCCTTCTGATATGCCCGGCATCCCACGGCGGCTGGCCGAACATAGTCTGAACATCATCGCAGGCTTTAAGCCCGTCAAGCAGACTCTGCGCCGCTTTTCCGAGCCCAAACGACAAGCTATGGGTGAAGAACTAGCTAAATTGCTAGAGGCCGGATTCATTCGGGACATTAAGCACCCCGAATGGTTGGCAAACCTGGTTATGGTACCAAAGAAAGATAAATCCTGGCGGCTGTCCGTCGACTTTAAAGACCTCAACAAGGCCTGCCCTAAGGACCCTTTCCCTCTACCACGCATAGACCAGATTATTAACGCCACAGCCGGACACGACACGCTGTGTTTCCTCGATGCTTATTCCGGATACCATCAGATTAAAATGAAGGAATCCGATCAAGCGGCAACCGCATTCATCACCCCTTACAGGCCATTCTGCTTCAACACGATGCCCTTCGGGCTTAAAAACGCTGGGGCTACTTACCAGCGCATGATCCAGACTTGTCTCTCAAAACAAGTCGGTAAAACAGTCGAGGCATACGTGGACGACATGGTCATCAAAACCAAACACGTCAGCCACCTGATCGACGATCTAAGGCAAACCTTTGCCAGCCTACGCGAGTACGATATACGGCTCAATCCGGAGAAGTGCGTATTCGGAGTTCCTGCTGGTAAATTGCTCGGATTCATCGTTTCCCATAGAGGAATACAAGCGAATCCGGCAAAGATCCGTGCCATATCAGAACTTGCAGTTCCCATAGAGCTAAAGCATGTCCAGAGGTTGGCTGGGTGCGTGGCGGCATTAAGCCGCTTTATCTCCCGCCTCGGTGAAAAGGCTTTACCGCTCTATAAATTGCTGAAACGAACCAAGAATTTCGAATGGACCGATGAAGAAAAGGCGGCGTTAGAAGAAATCAAAACACTCCTGGCAAGCAATCCCATACTCACAGCACCAGGCGCGGGTGAGCCCATGTTATTATACATATCGGCCACCAACCAAGTCGTTAGCGCAGTGCTCGTCGTCGAATGAGAGGAGGAGGGACACAGATTCCGGATACAGAAGCCGGTCTATTACGTGTCAGAAGTACTAACGCAATGCAAGTCCAGATACCCGCACTACCAGAAGATAGCCTATATAGTATTTATGGCATCACGGAAACTATGACACTACTTCCAAGAGTGTTCGGTCACAGTGGCATCCGAAGTACCCCTGAATGATATAATCAATAACAGGGATGCCACCGGCCGCACAGCCAAATGGGCCATCGAACTCCTTCCTTTTGAAATTACCTACAAACCACGACGAGCTATTAAATCTCAGGTGTTGGCAGATTTCCTCGCCGAATGGACAGAAGCCGAGCTCCCCAGGGAATATAGTACATACTCCCATTGGACGATGTACTTCGATGGATCCAAAACTTTGGCCGGACTGGGGGCTGGAGTTGTTCTCACATCCCCCACAGGCGACAACATTCGATACGTGTTGCAGATCATGTATGCCGACTCCAACAATGCAGCCGAATACGAAGCCCTCTTGCACGGTCTTCGGATGGCAGCCTCAATGGGCATACAGCGGCTGGAGGTACGGGGAGACTCCAACCTGGCCATCTCTCAAATCAACGGCAAGTTCGATGCCAGGAATCCAAAGATGGCGGCATACAGAAACGCTGTCCTCAAGATATCCGCACGGTTCGAGGGGCTGGAATTTCACCACGTCGCTAGAGACGACAACCAAGCTACCGACATACTGGCTCGCATGGGAGCCAAACGCGACCCTGTCCCACCAAACACTTTCCTGGAACGGCTCTTTAAGCCATCCGTGGTTTGGCAGGACGATCAAAAGGGCGCCGATCTAACCAGTGCAGACGAGCTTGTTCCCCTTGTAAACGAACCAGACGATCAAATCATCGGCGGCTCCGTAATGGACGAAACGCCCTCGGCTCACGAGGTCATGGCAGTAATCGCGCCATGGACCGAGCCCTTCCTCGCCTACCTCCTTCGCAAAGAACTCCCCGATGATCAGACGGAGGTGCGGCGCATAGTTCGGCGCTCCAAAGCCTACAAGGTACACGAAGGTGAGTTATACAAGAAGAGCACCACCGGAATACTACAGCGGTGCATATCTGAGGAAGAAGGGCAGCAGCTCTTAGCCGAAGTCCACGCAGGGATGGGCGGTCATGACGCCGCAGCAAGGGCCTTAGTAAGCAAGGCCTTCCGGGCGGGGTTTTTCTGGCCCACATCTCGGGCGGACGCCCAGTCACTTGTCAAATATTGCGTGGGGTGTCAACTTTTTGCAAATCAAAGTCACATGCCCCCAACAGCTCTTCGGACTATTTCGATCACCTGGCCCTTCGCGGTCTGGGGGCTGGATATGGTCGGACCACTTAAAGGGGGGACCAAGAAGAATAAATACTTACTGGTCATGGTGGACAAGTTCACCAAATGGATAGAGGCAAAACCTGTCAAATCAGCCAAGTCCGGACCAGTAATCGATTTTATATCTGGCGTGGTACACCGTTATGGTGTTCCGCACAGTATAATAACCGACAACGGATCCAATTTCACAGCCCAATAGGTCAAAGACTGGTGCGCGAAGATGGGCATCAAGCTCGATTACGCATCGGTTTATCATCCGCAGACTAATGGACAAGTCGAAAGAGCAAACGGCCTCATTATGAGCGGCATTAATCCACGTTTGGTCCAGTCTCTTCAAGAGTCCGACTGTTATTGGGTTGAGGAGCTCGACTCCGTTCTATGGGGCCTACGCACCACCCCGAATAGATCGACGGGATACACACTGTTCTTCATGGTCTACGGGGCCGAAGCAGTCCTCCCCTGCGACATTATTCACGACGCGCCGCGGGTGCGCATGTACGAGGAAAGGGAGGCCAGTTAGATCGGCAAGATGACTTGGACGCCTTGGAAGAGGAGCGCGACATAGCTTGGGCCCGTTCTACCTTTTATCAACAGCAGGCCCGGCGTTACCACAGCAGGGAGGTCAGGGCACAAGCATACAACGTGGGCGAACTCGTCCTATGGCTCCCGGAGAAGCAGAAGCATAAACTCAAGCCCAAATGGGAAGGCCCCTTCATCATCGACGAAGTACTCGCAGGAGGAGCTTACCATCTTCGGAACCCGTCAGACAACCGCCTTGAACCAAACCCATGGAACGCAGCTCGTCTTCGGCGCTTCTACGGCTAGACCGGTGTCGTCATACTCCCTACCCTCCTTTTTTCTTTCTTTTCTTTGTTATTTCTTTTCCCTCCCACCTTGATTTTTGGGCAGGTTTGCATTCTTTTCTCTTCCCAACTCTATGTTCGGCTCAACCGATCTTGTACTAAAAATTTCCGGCTTACACCCTTAAGTGTTAAATCCGAACACAGTACCTGGGGGCTTCTTTTCTGAAGCCAATATTTTATATTATAAACACTTACGCACATTTATTTGTGTTTGCATGTATCCCTTGTCGTTTTTAAGCCATCATATGCATCAATTCGAACTAAGACTTTGCCAAGCTAGGTTGCCTCGCTCCTGTGGTTACCCTCTACGTTCCCGATTGTTCGGCTAGAGGGTAAAGGGAGCACCTCTGCGATTGTTACGACCAGGTCATCCGGAAATGTACCTCAGACGGGTGAAGCCAAAAGCTAGCTATCTTCAGTAGACAATTGATCGGCTACGACGGAATCAAATAATAATACTATGGTTGTCATGACCATTACTCGGGCTTCTTCTCTTACAAAGGCCCTTAGTCGCATACTAACAGTATACGGCCCTCTGCCTACGATTTACGTAGCACCCTGAAGAAAGGTATCGATAGAGGTGCTATTTTCTTCGGAAGATGTTTCTTACGCTAAGCAGTAATATAACATATCTCCCTGTGTGCTTTCTGTCTGATCGCACCACATGGCCGGATTGCCTGGTTCCCCGAACACAATTCACTCCCCTAGGGTGATAATTTACAAGGAACACTCCCATGCTCTTAGCGCGGGAGGCCGAAGCCGATGGCCGGTTAAGACAAAGTTTACAACACAGATGGAACAATTCCTTGATTATTAGTACATAGTTACATATAATCATACATCTGGCTGCTGATCGAGATTGTCGATTATAGTGTCCAGGGAGCAATCTTCTTGTGAGAGACGGGCGGCGGGCATCACCTGATCGTATACCAGGTGGAGCGGCACTTCTTGTCCATCTGACCCTACTGGCCCAACCTGAGCCATACGCTCGGGGTTAAGTCCAGTATAGCGGGTCTTGATCATCGCCCACGCCTCTCGTGCTCCCTCTCGACAAGCCGATGTCTTCCACTGCTCGAACCTACTTCGGGTTCCCTTGAAGCGATCGACTAGTTCGGTCATCCCCTCCGGAGGTTGCTCGGCGGGCCATAATGCTTTCACCATGCTCTTCATGGCCTTCCGAGCTCGCGCATGAAGGGCGGATAGCTCTTTCAGAAGGCTTCCCTGGTAGGATCCGATCTCTTCTTCGGGTCGCCCAGATAGGAGACCTGTACATGAGTCACGGCATGCGTGTTATGCATTATTCATAGGAAATACCTTCTGATGTTAGAATCACACTTACCGAATATGCCCCTCTGTAATTTCTGGTTTTCTCCTTGGGCCGTGGCCAATTTAGCCTTTAAGCTCTCAATTTCTTCGGCCTGCTGTTTGTTCTCCTCCTTGAGGCGGTTCTTCTCTTCAAAGTGTCATTGCAAAACACGCCAGCCAGCCTCCTGCTGGGACTCGGCATATCGCTGAGATTCCCGGGCTACATCCAAATCTCTTTGTAATTGCCCTATTGATTCAGCTGCTACATAGTACCCTCGCGTAAGCATGGGAATATACTAAGATCAGCAGAATAGATATACTCACCATGTGCCTCCCGAGTAAAGCTCTTCACTTGCTACTGTTCGGCCTTTACAGATTCGACCTATGCTCGGCTAGCTTCCAGTTCCTTGGCCAGTTGCTCGCTTTGTTTCTTCGAGGCCTGCATTAGCAATAAAACAATACAGGGATCCTTAATTCGGTGGTGCCGACCAATTTAAGGCTCGGGGGCTACTGGGTTTACACGAGTGTTCGGACTTTAATAACCGATTACTCACCAGCAGGCTGGACGATATTAACTTCATGGCCTCCCCGAATCCTGATCGGGCAGCTCCGAGGTGCGCGTCCGCCATACGCAGAGCACCGAACTCTTGTTCGGAGAAGGCCGGATGACGCAGGGCTTCTCGTCGCCGCCGATGATGCATAGCGCTCCCAACCTCGGATTTGGTGACGGATATGGCGTCACCAGAATCAGCTGGGGTTGGATTGACGGTGGGGACTCCCATAGCAGGTTCAGCATGAGCGGAAGGCCTGGAATCTTGAGCACCGCCGGACATCCTGGCGACATCCTCGGCGGGAGACGGCCGAACTCTTTGCCTGAATATTTTGGCAAAAGGGTCTCTTGTGAGGCTTTATCAGTCATAATATTAAATCAAACGGTCGAGCGAAATACCTTTGGGATGGACTCGTAGGCGGACTCGCCCCCGCGACCGGCTCATTTGTCGTAGCCCCATTGTTTTCCAACCCAGGCACTGCCACCGCTGCCGATGTATGTCGCGCGGATCTACGGCGCTTGGGAGTAGGTACCGGCGCGCTTGGGTTAGTGGAGGATACTTGCCTTTTACGGGACGAGTTTTTCTTCTTCTTGCCTGTCGCAGGGGAAGGGAAGGATCCAGGGTAATCGGCTATGATAGCCACCTTAGAGCCGTCAAGGCCCTCCTGGTAGAAAACCCCGTCTTCGAGCTCGACTGACAGATCCGGGTCCTCATGAAAGCCCGGATCGTCATCACGGGAATATTCCTCGGGCTGAGGGGCTGGACAGTTAACTGTCTCGATAAAGCTCCTCCATTCCTATTCACGTAAAGTTAAAGGCTTCGGTCAAAAAGGGACAAATTAAGAAACCGAACTATGGCCACAGGGTAGAAAGGCTTACCCATTCGATGGGATTGTGGCTTGAGTATCCCTCCTTTGTCGACCGCCGAATAAAATCTTCTTGCTCCCCTTTGTATAGGTCGGCAAGTGCGGTGGCTAATGCTGTTTGATCGGCAGGGCCCAGTCTTCGGGAGCGAGTGGTGTCGCTTGTCCCGTTGTAGCACCACAACGGGTGAATCCTCTGTTGAAGAGGCTGGACGCACCAAGTGATGGCGGCGGCCATGACGTCTATCATGGTCAGCTTATGATGGGCCAGTACCCTCACGCGGGCTGCTAGGCGCTGCACCTCAGTGCTGTCCTCTTGGGACAGGCTCTTCGGGCGCCAGTTGTACCTTTTCTTCAAAGGGGCATCAGAATATTCGGGCAGACCTCTCCGAGCTGGATCGAAGAGAGGGACGTCTTCAATATAAAACCATTCCGAAGTCCATACTTCGGACTCCTTCGGCGTCCCCACGGGATACCCCGTCCTCGCTATGCGGCATACCTCGGCTCCACCGACCTCAAAAATTGTTTTGTCTCGAGTGCGAGGAACGAGGCAGAAGTACTTCCTGCACAACTCGAAGTGCGCCTCGCAACCCAGGAACATCTCACAAAGGGCGACGAAGCCTGAGATGTGCAGAATAGACCCTGGGGTGAGGTGTTGGAGCTGGATTCCATAAAACACCAGTAACCCTCTCAGGAACGGATGAATGGGAAACCCGAGACCCCGCAAGAGAAAGGGCACGAGACATATACGCTCCCCTTTTCGAGGATTGGGGAAGTTCTCCGCGAGGGCCTCGCCGTTGAATGAAGACAAACCAGCGCGGACAGCTGTCAGATCCAAGGAGGGAAGGTACCCTTGGGTCTCGAGGTCCCGTAGTCGAAGGAGGGACACGGAGCAGCTTGTCCAGTCCCCGGGACAGGATCCGTAAGGATGTGAGGAGGAACTGGGGGCGCTCACCATTTTTGGTGGAGTCCTTTCGCTGGAAGTATATTCCGATGGGAAGAAGAAGATGTGGCTTGGACCACGATTCAGTTTGTTTAAATGGGTGGTGCCTCTTTTGTGGGAGGGGTAGTTTTGTAAAAAGCTATTGAACCACTCGTCTCCCTACGACGCGCGAGGATCAAGAAATGCTATTACTGTGGACCCAGCAATCCCGTGACGTTTGGGATTTCACCGATGACAGGATGGTTGCCGAACAAGAAGGGATGGAGGGACTCGCCTCGCAAGCCGAAGACTTCGACGTACAAGATTATCCGGATATACCTCGGCGTTGGAGGCTAGTCCGGGGGCTACTGAGGGAGTCCTGGATTAAGGGGTCCTCGGGAGGCCAACCTATTTCTTATGAACCGGACTGTATGGGCCGTTTGCCGGACACTGGATGGATCGAGGATCTTGTCTCCAGGATGGAAGCTTCAAGGATCGTGGCGTGTCCTCCAAGTTTAAAGTAGTGAATAGGCATGTTTATCCCTTCGACGTGTAACCGACCATGTGTAAACCCTAGGTACCCTCGGCGTCTATATAAGCCAGAGGGTTTTAGGTTGTAGGCCAACAGAACTCATCTAGGGTTTTAGTCATACGATCTCGTGGTAGATCAACTCTGTAACACCTGTACCGTCAATATAATCAAGCAGGACGTACGGTATTACCTCCATAGGAGGGCCCGAACCTGGGTAAAACACTGTCCCCTTCGTCTCCTGTCACCATCGATTCTAGTCTCACAGCTCGGGACCCCCTACCCGAGATCCGCCGGTTTTGACACCGACAGCCGGAAGCCTCTGTTCCCGTGAGATCCAATCTTGGAGCCTTTTCCGGTAATCTGCCGGAGGGGGATTCGATCATGGAGGGCATCTACATCAACTCCATTGCCCCTCCGATGATGCGTGAGTAGTTTACCACAGACCTTCGGGTCTATAGCTAGTAGCTAGATGGCTTCTTCTCTCTCTTTGTTCTTCAATACCATGTTCTTCATGATCTTCATGGAGATCTATCCGATGTAATACTCTTTTGCAGTGTGTTTGTCGAGATCCGATGAATTGTGGGTTTATGATCAGCTTATCTATGAATATTATTTGAATCTTCTCTGAATTCTTATATGCATGATTTCATATCTTTGCAAGTCTCTTCGAGTTATTGGTTTTGTTTGGCCAACTAGATTGGTAATTCTTGCAATGGGAGAAGTGCTTAGTTTTGGGTTCAATGTTGCGGTGTCCTCACCCAGTGACAAAGTAGGGGTAGCGAGGCACGTATTTGTATTGTTGCCATCGAGGATAAAAAGATGGGGTTTTCATCATATTGCTTGAGTTTATCCCTCTACATCATGTCATCTTACCTAATGCGTTACTCTGTTCTTCATGAACTTAATACTCTAGATGCAGGCAGGAGTCGGTCGATGTGTGGAGTAATAGTAGTAGATGCAGAATCGTTTCGGTCTACTTGACACGGACGTGATGCCTATATGCATAATCATTGCCTTGGATATCGTCATAACTATTCGCTTTTCTATCAATTGCTCGACAGTAATTTGTTCACCCACCGTATTATTTTCCTTCATGAGAGAAGCCTCTAGTGAAACCTATGGCCCCCGGGTCTATTTTCCATATTATATTTTCAGATCTATAAACCAAAAATACCTTGCTGCATTATTTTTACTTTTGTTTTACTTTACGTTCTAGCAATCTTTTATATCTATCTCTACCAGATCTCATCCTTGCAAATAACCGTGAAGGGATTGACAACCCCTTTTAGCGTTGGGTGCAAGAGTTTGATTGTTTGTGTAGGTGCGAAGATTGGGGACTTGCTTGTATCTCCTACTGGATTGATACCTTGGTTCTCAACAACTGAGGGAAATACTTATCTACTTTGCTGCATCACCCTTTCCTCTTCAAGGGAAAACCAACGTAAGCTCAAGAAGTAGCAGTACTCGCTTCCTGAGTAAGTCGAGTAATTCGACATAAGATCTTCTGTAAGATCCTACCGATCATAACCATAATAGATTAAGCGACCGAACAAAGTACCTTTTGGTTGATCGAGTGTTTGGCGCCGTCTCCACGACCGGCTCACATGAGGGTCTCCTGTTGGCGCCCGGCTCGAGCATTGCAGTTGTAGCCGACGTTCGTCGTGAGGACCGACGGCGCTTGGGAGTGGGAGCCGGTATGTTTGGGTCTATGGAGGACGTCTGCCTTTTGCGGGTAGAATTTTTCTTCTTGCCCGCAGTGGAGGAGGGAAGTGATTCGGGGTGATCAGCTATGATGGCCACCTTGGATCCATCAAGGCTCTCCTGGTAAAAGACACCCCGTCTTCATACTCCAGTGACAGCTCCGGATCGTCATGGAATCCTGGATCATCGTCGCGGGAGTAGTTCTCTGGTTGGGGGGCCGGACAGTTGATTGTCTCGGCAAAGCTCCGCCATTCCTGTTTGCATAGATTAAAAGCGTTATTCAAAAAGGGCGAATAAATGCCCGAACTCAAGACACAGAGTGGAAGGGCTTACCCATTCAATAGGATTGTAGCTCGAGTAGACCTCCTTAACCTGCAACTGAACAAAGTCTTCTTTTTCTCCTTTATACAGGTCGGCAAGTGCGGCTGCCAAGGCCACCTGATTGGCAGGGCCCAGCCGCCGGGAGCGAGTGGTGTCACTCGTTCCGTTGTATTGCCACAAGGGGTGTATCCTTTGTTGAAGAGGTTGAACACATCGGGTGATGGCGGCGGCCATCAGGTCGATCATGGTCAGCTTGTGATGAGCCAGTATCCTTACGTGGGCGGCCAAGCGTCGAATTTCGGCACTGTCCTCTTGGGACGAGCTCTTCGGTCGCCAATTATAATTTTTCTTCGGAGGAACATCGGAGTATTCGGGCAAGCCCCTCCGAGCTGGATCGAATAGGGGAATGTCCTCGATGTAGAACCATTCCGAAGACCATTCTTCGGATTCCTTCTTCGGTGTCCCCGTCGGGTATCCTGTTCCCGCTATGCGGCATACCTCGGTTCCTCCAACTTCCCGAATTATCTCACCGCGAGTTCGGGGGACGAGGCAGAAGTACTTCCTCCATAATTCGAAGTGCGCCTCGCAGACCAGGAACATTTCGCAAAGAGCGACGAAGCCCGAAATATGCAGAATGGATCCGGGGGTGAGATGATGGAGCTGGATCCCATAGAACTCTAGTAACCCCCTCGGGAAAGGGTGAATAGGGAACCCTAGGCCTCGTAAGAGGAAGGGCACGAAGCATACCCGATCGCCTTTGTTAGGATTGGGGAAGTTCTCCGCAAAGGCTTCGCCATCAAAGGAAGTCAAGCCGGCACGAGTTGCCGCCAGATCTGAGGAAGGAAGGTACCCTTGAGTCTCAAGGTCACGTAGCCGAAGGAGGGATACTGAGCAGCTCGTCCAATCCCCAGGGCGGGAGCCGTAAGGGCGCGAGGAAGAGCTGGGGAGGCTCGCCATGTTTTTGTGGTGATCTCTCGCTTGAAGTTTTTCTCTAAACAGGGAAGAAGAGGAAGCTATGACCCAGACCACGATTTAACTTGTTTAAATAAGTGGTGCCTCCCTTGCGGGAGGGGCAGTCTTGTAAAAAGCTACCGGGCCGCTCGTCTCCCCTCGGCGCACAAGGATCGAGAAGCGTTGAAGGTTATCACACTTGGTCCCGCAAGTTCCCAGTGATCGAGGATTCTCCGATGACGGGATGGTTGCCGAGCCAGAAGGGGTTGAGGGACTCGCCTCGCAAGCCGAAGACTTCGACACGTAATATTGTCCGGATATACCCCGGCATTGGAGGCTAGTCCGGGGGCTACTGAGGGAGTCCGAGATTAAGGGGTCCTCGGACTGCCGACCTATTTCTCATAAGTCGGGCTGATGGGCCTTGTCGCTACGGAGGAGACCTCGAGAGCCGTGGCGTGTCCGTCAAGTTGAAGATAGTAGATTAGGCATGTTTTTTCCCTCCGGTGGGCAACCGACTATATGTAACCCTAATGACCCCTGGTGTCTATATAAGCCAGAGGGTTTTAGATCATAGGACACAGAAAGTCATCTAGGGTTTTAGCTAGTCGATCTCGAGGTAGATCAACTCTGTAACCTTCATACCATCAATATAATCAAGCAAGACGTAGGTTTTTACCTCCATAGGAGGGCCTGGACCTGGGTAAACATCGTCTCCTTTGTCCCTTTGTTACCATCGATCTTAGTCTCACAGCTCGGGACCCCCTACCCGAGATCCGCCGGTTTTGACACCGATAGGGACCGCTCTCCACCGCCTCTGACGCCTATAAATTCCCAAATATTCCAGAAACCCTAAAGGAGTCGACGAAAAACACATCCAGCCGCCGCAAGTTCCAGAACCTCGAGATCCAATCTAACACCATCACGGAGGGGTTCATCATCCTTATTGGTGCCTCTCCGATGATGCATGAGTAGTCCACCATAGACCTACGGGTCCGTAGGCAGTAGCTAGATGGCTTCCTCTCTCTCTTTTGATTCTCAATACAATGGTCACTTGGAGATCTATTTGATGTAAACTTTTGCGGTGTGTTTGTTGGGATCCGATGAATTTTGAGGTCATGATCAGTTTCTATTCATGAATATTATTTGAGTCTTCTTTGATCTCTTATATGCATGATTACTTATAGCCTCGTATTTCTTCTTCGAATCTTTGGTTTAGGTAGGCCAACTAGATCGATTTTTCTTGCCATGGGAAGAGGTGCTTTGTGATGGGTTCGATCTTGCGGTGTCCTCTCCTAGTGACAGAAGGGGCAGCGAGGCACGCATGTATCGTTGCTATTAAGGATAACAAGATGGGGTCTATTCCTACATGAATAGTTCTTGTCTACATCATGTCATCGTTCTTATTGCATTAATTCGTTTTTTCATGAACTTAATACACTAGATGCATGCTGGATAGCGATCGATGTGTGGAGTAATAGTAGTAGATGCAGGCAGGAGTCGGTCTACTTATCTTGGACGTGATGCCTATATAATGATCATCGCCTTGGATATCGTCATGATTATTTGATCTTTTATCAATTTCCCTACAGTAATTTGTTCACCCACCGTGTGCTATACTCATGAGAGAAGCCACTAGTGAACCTACGGCCCCCGCGTCTACTTTTCCAATATATTGCTTTCCGATCTATCTTTTTGCCACTTTTGTTTTCAGATCTACTATTCCAAAAATCCAAAAATACCTTGCTGCACTTTTTATTTGCCATTTTTATTTTGTGTTCTTGAGAGATCTATCTCTCCAATCTATCATATCCTAATCTATCTTTTTACCGTAAAGAGATTGACAACCTCTCTTTTGCGTCGGGTTGCAAGTATTTGTTCTTTGTGTGCAGGTGCTATTTATTAGGTGGTGGTGATCCTCCTACTGGTTCAATACCTTGGTTTCATAACTGAGGGAAATACTTACCGTCGTTGTGCTGCATCATCCCTTCCTCTTTGGGGAAATACCGATGTAGTCTCAAGCCACGTCATAGATGCAGTTGGATGGTGGTCTACTTATCACAGACGTAATGCCTATATATAAATTATTCCATGAAGAATCATCATAATTATGCACTTTTTGATCAATTGCCAAATAGTAATTTATCTACCCGCCGATAATATGCTTATGAGAGAGATGCATCTAGAGAACGCTATGGCCGCCGGGTCCACTTTTCGTATTAAATACCAACAATACAAATTGCTTGTTGTTATTATTTACTTTACTTTTATTTTATTCATATGCCTTTCACTACCTGATTTAATCCTTTGTAATCAGCTGGAACAAAGAGATTAACAACCCTCTTGCTTTCGTTGGGTACAAGCATTTTCTTTGTGTGTGTGCAGGTACTCTGAACATTAACTGTGTGGTATCCTATTTGTTCGATAATCTTGGTTTTTAACTGAGGGAAATACTATATCCTACTATGTTGCTTCATACTTTCCTCTTCGGGGAAAACCAAACACCTACACCAAGTAGCACGTCCCTGTACCAGCATGTCTATATGTCCATGCCCAACCACATAGCAATCTACACATGGTTATAAGAGACAACCTCCTAAAAATATTAGCATGATTGATGGGTCACCCTCGTCATCATAAGTTGTTCTTCTCCCTCCGACAAATGATGTGGGATCAAACCGAAGCATCCAACAATGCATTAGATTCTCAAACCCTTGTGAAGGAAAACTTTGGCGCTCAGGGGAGAACAATAAACCGAGTCAATATTATTATAATGATTCACTATAGCTTGATGTTGAAACTAGCGGCCATGAGGAAAGAAAAAAACCTGATCTCGTGGGTTGCTCCTATGACTCATGAGGTGCTCTTCCTCCTCCACATAAAACTCCTCCCTAACCTCCCATGCTCACTTGTTGTCGCCTTCAGGGATGGTAGGGAGCCACCTCATTGTCCCCACTTTCCTGCTCACTCGTATTTCAGGCTCCCATGCGTGGCATAGCATCTCAGATCTAGTGAGGTATAGATATAGGCAGAGGTTTCTCGTCGGCGTTGTTTTGTCCGGCAGGTGCGGCGGGCGTGCCCGTCCCAAGTGAGGATTCACACACCGCGGCCCATTTGGGTTCCCCATGAGCGATCTTGCGCAAAATCTCACCATGGATCCATAAACGGGGTGGTGGTGGTCCGGGGCAGGTGACTCGATCTTGCCTAGTCTTGGCATGGACGATCTTCCGGGTTGTAATTCGTGGGTTGATCCCATTGGCTCACGGGCGATGGAATGCATGATATATGTGGAGAAGCATTAGTCTGGCAGTTGTGTCGGTTGGAGGCATAGGTCGCATGTTGGTAAGTGGGGCGATGAGGTTGGGTGCGGGATCCTAGATGCTAGGGCAGCGCCCTAGGAAGGTAGATTGTGCGGGCAGCACTCCAGTGAACCCCGTGACAATAGTGTTGGCGGCTCCCTTGATTATGTGGATGACAAGGGACGGATATTTGGTGGTCCTCATGAGGTTGCTATTGGCGTGGTGGCTAAACCCTGATCCATATATGGAGGCCTAGATCCATCATGGCGGGCCTCTCCTTATGGCGGGCTCGATGGATAGGATCCACGACATGATAATCCGTAGGTCCAGAGCTAAAGCTCCGCACTTCAGTGCTGGCACCAACAACACCTCCGAGGTGTCACATCCCCCATGGGGGCGCTATCGTGGGTCTTCTTCCTCTCTATGTTTGTATTCCAGGTGAAAACCTATGTACATGCCTACGGACTCGGCATTTGGCACGATTGCATCAAATTCCTCCTGGAGGCAACTTCGGTAAGCAGGGATTCTTTGACCATGGTGGTGTTCTTTGGGCTGGCTTCGATAATTTCCGGAAGCTTCCTCGGCGTTAGCGGTGGGCATCCTTGTTCGCATCCTCCCTTATACATGTATCAACATGTTCTGGCTTCTCGGTTCCTTTTGTTCACTGACAAAGGCGGGACGGCCCGATCTTGAGTGGGGGAGCAGAGGGCTCTCTCTGGCGACTGTTTGGTGGAGACTTGGAGGGATAGTCTGGTGGTTTCTTCTAGGAGACATGTGTCCGACGAGTGTTGGTTCTTACTGCCTCCGTTCGATGAAAAGTGTACATATAGAAATTTTAAGACAAATTATGAAGTCGAGTAAAAAATGTATTGGAAAGGTGCAAGCTACCATCCCTCTTTAATTACCCAACCTCCAATGAGCTAAGTGCATGTAAAAATTAAGGAGACCATGTGTAGAATATTATTGGTCTTGATTACCGTGTGATGAGAGAGAAACATTTTTTTCTACTTTCAAATGCATTGGGAAGATAAAAGTACACTTTTATGGATAAATTTTAAAGACAAACGTACACTCTTTTTCGGACGGAGCAAGTATGTTTTTTTCTAGTTGTGGTTTGGCCACTCCGGACCTTCTGCTCGACAACACCGACGGCAACGTCTAGCAGTGTACTCATGTTGCCTTATTGCTCTTGCTGGTTGTGTGTGGTCTAGTTTTTTTTTCTATGATCAGCTTGCATGAGGTTTTCCTCGACACCCTTGTATTGTTCGGCTGACTTTATCGATAAAGCGGAATGAAACATGTTTCAAGAGAACTGGTGGTTTCGTTTTTGGTTTGTGAACCCATTAGATATATTATCATCGACCTAATTCATTACACATATGTTTGAACCTTTTTTCTCTATAGAAAATCTGGTAGGGGCACCCCAAAAAAATCAGGTAGGGCACCGGAAATTCGCAAAGGCACACAGGTGTGGGGGCACACATCTACCAAGTCCTGTTCGGTCACTTTTGCCTCACGGTTCGCGAAGTAGTTGGATCCCATCCAAGGGCATAATAAATTTTAAGTTTCAGAGGTTGAAGCTTACGAGTTTTCATCTGAAACTTGCGATTTTCTCGCTCACTCTTACCAAGTTTCATAGATAAAGTTTAAAGACATTTTATTGGTTGGTTGTACGCACAAAATAATGATTTTATCGGTTGCTCATACTAAGTTTTAAGAGTCGGAATTTAACATTTATTTTTAAAATTTATCAAAACTTGTTTAAAATAAATCATATTTGAAAGCTCTCGTCACGATAATCACAAATATAAAAACAGAAATTATTTTGGATTGTTTGTTCAAAAAATATAAGATTTTAAAAATAGAAAGTCAAAAATAAAAACATGCGCGAGGGACTCGGTGCCATGAGGCTTGTGTGGCACAAATCTTCTCCCGGTAGGGGACTCCAGGCCCCATTTCATATAGAAATGGAACATCATGTTCATATGCTTGGACCTTCTTCCTTTTTTGCTTTTCTGTTTCGTTCTTCTTTGGAGCAGTATGTCTAACTATAAGAAAAAGGAAGAGAAATTGTATAAGATTAAGAAAGCTCGTGGGTTAGAGATATAGAAAAGAAAAAGTAGAAAAAAAAGGATTAAAAGAGGGAATTCCTAATCCAATCAAAAAACCCATTTTGGTGGCGTCCGCCATACATGTATTGTGCCGTGTGGAAGAAAAAGGTCATTACAAGAATCTCTGCCACTCGATCATGTGCTTAGTTTTCTAGTCCCGTGGAATGACTGCCAACAGATAATCCAGCAAGCGTGACCCATGTGTGCTGGCAAAAACTAACTAGCCAACTGTTTTTCGTTTTAAAATATTTGAAAGTGGGCTCCGGCAATGATCGAGATTCGAGCGAGCATCGACGTGGGGAAACCTTTTTTTTACTGGATAGTGGGAGACTTGGAGTTGAAGATAGTGCACATCGTTAGCTGGCGTGTTGCATTCCATGCGCCCAATCGGGGATGTGTGAATCGTGCTACTGCATGCGACCCCGCACGCGCCAGACGTTAAATAACCTGATCAGTGGTGGTGGTACTGGTATGGACAATAAAAGTGGATTGAAGTTGGTGGTGATTGTAGTGTGAGGAGATGCGGATAATTAAGAACGGGGGAAGGAGATGGCCCGATCGACGTCCCGTGCGTGCTCTCAATTTTAGGGGTTATTTTGGTTTGAAAAGTTGATGTTTGTTCTTCTTTTGACGGGAGAAAGTTGATGTCTGTCTCTCACTGCATCGATGCCCACTCATAGCCTCATAGGTCATGGCTATGCTTGTCTCGTCTTTGTTCGACTTTCACATGTTTGCGGATAGGATAGGTTAGGAACCAGTGCCGAACTCGTTTTGCTTTCCACCAGTACACCTGCTGGCCCATTCCGCTCACAAAACAAACTTAAATTCATAAAAGGGACAAATGTTGTTCTCCCTTTGATCGGCGCCCGAAATTAAAGTTATAAAACAATGCATGCATGAATCAGATGCTTGGCAGTGGAGCTAGCGCGGGGCCGTGCCAGCGAATTTTGGGCGTCCGTAGTGATCATCACGTTGAACTCCCCACTACTCGTGTTTACTAAAAACAAAATACTTATTAGAAATTATCAGGAGATTGGATATAATAACCTAGATCTCATGGGAATGCCAACAAGTGGGGAGAAAGATGCCATTTGAAGATTTTTTTTGTTTCTCAAGTGGATGTCGAAAACAGAGAAGTAAAATAGTTATATTCAATATTTCCAGGACGTCTGAGTGTATGCAGGGAAATATTTGTTGCAATTCGTCCAAATTGTACATCACCGACTTTAGAATGTTACATAAAAATTTTGAAATAGCAAAATACCCAATTTTCCGTAGATAATAACGAATTAGTGTTCACGCAGACTCCCCTTTTAGAAGTAGAGATTAGACTACCCATAATGGGAGTAACATGCATGGATAGTAATATAGATGTCATCTAAGTGACCAACAAGTCTGTCAGGACAATGTTGATCTACTATAGTGCCAGACTACTTCCTTCCCCTGTACATACCTAGGTCTACCCCTATCCCATCACAAGATAACTCACGATATGTTGATGCCTGTCACACAAAAAGTGGACAAGAGGTTGTCTGGCTGGCTTGCAACCTTCTTATCCTGGAGAGGGCGCCTAACTTTGATTAATGTCGTCCTAGCCTCGATACCTAGCTACTTCATGGGATGCTTTCTGTGGCCCAAACAATCGATCGACAAGCTGGAACAGATCCCGATGGGCTTCCTTTGGCAAGGGAAGAACCATGCCAAGGGGGGACAATGTCTTGTGGCATGGGAGATGGTCACTCTCCCATGGTTGAATGGGGGGGGTGTCGGTGTCAAAACCGGCGGATCTCGGGTAGGGGGTCCCGAGCTGTGAGACTAGGATCGATGGTAACAAAGGGACGAAGGAGACGGTGTTTACCCAGGTTCGGGCCCTCCTATGGAGGTAAAACCCTACGTCTTGCTTGATTATATTGATGGTATGAAGGTTACAGAGTTGATCTACCTCGAGATCGACTAGCTAAAACCCTAGATGAATCTCTGTGTCCTATGATCTAAAACCCTCCCAGTTTATATAGACGCCGGGGGGTACCTAGGGTTTACACATGATGGGCCTCCTGCCGAGGATGGAGATGTCGACTTTCTCATCTTGACTTGGAGTGCACGACGCGCCTTCGGGGCTCCCTTCTGGAACGTGGAGTCTTGATGTGTCTGGCCCTTCTTTAGAGAACGGCCCATCAAGCCGGCCTATTGAGAGATGAGCCGGCGGCCCGAGGACCCCTTAGTCCGGGACTCCCTCAGTAGCCCCCGAACAAGCCCCCAACGCCAAGGGTCTCAGCTCCAGCTGCTTCATATGATCAGAGTCTTCGGCTTGCGGGGTGAGTTCTTCTTCCCTTTCATGATTGGCTGAGACTAGTTCGGTTTCCGATGACACGTATTTCTTCCGATCATATGATTGACCGAACACATGAATTGCTTAGCCCCGAAGGCCAATCGCCAAAGTGTAAACAGTGCTATCTGACACCCCCCTCTGACGAAGGGTCGTGGCCTACCACGACCACTGAACCAGTTACGAAAACTCGTTTCGCGGTTCGAGGCCGTTTTTACAGCGACACGACTTATCAATGCGCAGATCGTGCTCCGTTTCACACGGGATATGATTAATCTCCACGCGCGCATAACGGCACGCATGTCTTGGGAAGCGGAGGGATTTGCGGCGCGGTAAGCGAGGCTAATCGGTGACACGTCCCATAAAAAGGGAAAAAAAACCAAGGCCTATTCACGCTTCCCATTCGTATCCTCCGCCTCCTTAATCTCTCCAAGCTCCGAGAGCCCAGATCCAGTTCCCCCTCGCCCTCTCCTCCGAGCTTAGCCATGGCGGGTTCGGGCTCCATGGGCAAGTGGGAGGCCTCCACAGTCACCGACCAGGATATCCGGGAGCTAAAGCTCACCGGCTACCTCCCCGCCAACGTCTTCCACCGCGCCCCGGAGAAGAACCAGGTGATTCCCCCCCCCCCAAGGCAGGCGAGAGGGTGGTGTTCGTCCCCCACTTCATCCGGGGACTGAGCTTTCCGCTCCACCCCTTCGTCAGGGGTCTCATGTTTTTCTATGGGCTGGACTTCCACGACCTCCCGCCGAACTCCTTCATGCACATATCGGCATTCATCATCATCTGCGAAGCCTTTCTGTGGGTCGAACCGCACTTCGGCTTGTGGCTCAAGGTCTTCAATGTCAAGCCGAAGACCGTGGCCAGCGAGCACGCAGATTGTGGAGGGGCGGTAATCAACAAGCTCCCCCGCGTCGAGTGGCCTACCGGCACCTTCATCGACACGATCAAGACCTGGCAGAAGGAGTGGTTTTACATCACCGAGCCAAGGGATGAGAGCTGGGCGACGCCTGCCGAATTCAGATCCGGACCCCCAACGAGACTGACCTCGTGGCTCAGGAAGGGCCTTGACTGGGGGTCGGATGCCGAGGTGAAGCTACTGCAGAAGCGCATTACCTCGGTGATCGAGGCCAAGGTGGAGCTGGTCAACGTGGTCCAGGTCATGCTCCACCGCCGTATTCTTCCCTGCCAGCGCCGGGCTTCCCCAATGTGGGCTTATCAGTCTGATGACGAGCCTACCGTGCGCCAATTCTTCCGCACCACCCCTGAAAAGCTGTGGAAGGCTCTATTCAAGCCTCAGAAAAGCTGGCCGGCCACGAAAGAGGATTCGGGTCTAAGCACCGATAACCCTCCCACCAAGGTATGGCATAATTTTAATCTGTAGACTCAGTTTCTTCGGCAAAAAGTCTGAACGCCTTCTCCCCTACTTTCGCAGAAGTGGCTGAGCAAAGCCGCGAAGGTTAACTGCCCGGCTCCACAGCCCGAAGACCCCAGGTCAGAGCTGTTGGCGGCGATGCTTGTTGGGGCGCCGTACTCGGCGCCCGAGAAGAAAGAGAAGAAGAAGAAGGCCAGAGAGGGCCTCCGCATCAAGGACCAGCCGGACGCCGCGTCCGAGGAAACCCACGCCTCCTCCAGTCATGAGGAGGACCAGGAAGACGGGGGGGAAGGCGCTTCCCCCCTCGCAAGGAAGAGGGCGGCATCATCGGACGCCGCGGAGGATGCAGCTCCTCCTGCCCTGAAGAGGGCACGTCGGTCAAGGTTGATCCTGCCCGATGACAGCTTGGATTCTGACGCGGGATCCGAGGACTTTGAGAGGGTTCCCCAAAGGAGCTTAAGGGTCAAGGCCCCCGCTCAGAGGTATGAACCCGAAGACTCCCGAGTTATTTGTGCGAATTTTTTCTTGATGTTTTAAATTCAAGTTCATCTTTTAATCCGCAGCCCACCACGCGTTCTCCCCACCGTCCAAATATCGGACGGGGAGTCACCACCCGCCGAGCTAGCGGAAAGTGGGACTGCGTCGCACCCCACACCTCCAGGGGCCGCGAAGGATGCCGCGGAGGTGTCATCCAGCCAGGCTCCGTTGGAGCCGAACATGGGCGGAGGGGGTGACCATGCCATGGCCGAGGCTGACGCCACGGCCGCCGAAGGCCAGGGAGAGGAAACTCCCCAGGCTGCTGAGGACCAGGGGGAGAACACTCCCCTGATCGCCGAAGAGGAAGGGCAGAGAAATGCCCAGTCCCCTCCGAGGACGTCTCCGGAGCACGATGTGCCTCCGGAGTTACCGGCTCAGTCCCCGATCAGAGATCGGACTGCCCGATCACCACCGATGCCGCCAACGGCTGGGTGGCCGGTTATGGAGGAGGCGCTAGCAAGCGCCCCCATCTCCGAGGATCACCGCACTCTTATGGGTGCACTTTTACAAGGAATTCAGTCCATCGATAGCGGACTGAAGGAGGCCTTCAATGGTCTCTTGACGGGCTTCAAGGTGAGTCATGTAATACCTTTTCCCGAACAACTTTTAATTTTAAGTTTGTGCTATCTTTATATATGTAGTAGCCCCCGAGCCCCAGATGGGTTTACAAAAACGCATCCGGGGGTCAGATAAAAAGGAATGAACAATGACGTACAAGGTGCCATTTAGTCCTGCAATGTTCTAAAAGCCCTTAAGAGGACCGAACATAGAGCCACGTCCTTGACAGTTCGGGGCTTGGGATGCACATAAATGAATGTAGTTTTTTGTAGGCCTCATCATCGGCGGCGGCTGGTAATGCCGCTGAACTGACCGAGCTGAATCGGAAGCTCAAAATCTCCGAAGAGGAGCTTGATAGCCTGAACAAGAGGTTCGACGAGGCACAAGGTAAGCCGAATTCTAATATTCGAGCTGTATATTGATAACTATCCGCACTGGTGACCCAGTGTGACTTGCTTATTATCGCTTCCACAGCTTCAGCTGCGGAGGTTGAAAGACTCAAGGCCGAGCTCCAGAAAATGAAGCAAGAGGCCGAGGAGAAGAGGACGGCCGCCAAAGAAGCAGCAACCGCACTTTCCACTTTGAAGGCTGCAAGCGCCAAGCATGAGGCCCGGGTGGAGGAGGTGCAGCAAGAGCTCAAGGATGCCGGCACGAAGTGCGAGGCCCTTGAGCAGAAAGGGAAAGAACAAGCCGCCGAGCTAGCCGCGCTGAAATCCGAGCTCCAAAAGGAGCGGGTGGAGAGGCGGTCCTTTGAGGAGGAGGTTCACCAAGTCAAGGCTGTTATCGATGGTAAGCCGTATTCACTGCAATGCGCCTTTGGTGTTAGCAAATTTGCTTTGCTCACCCAGGTATGGCGTTCCTTAGGCGTCTGTGCGGATCTCCGGAAGAGTGCAGCGGACGCGAACAAGCTTTATGCTTCGCGGGCGGAGGATGATGAGGCCCGGCTATTCTGGGCACAATTTGAGTCCCCCGAGCGCTCTCCTCTCCTCATCGAGCAAATGAAGCAACTAATGGAGATGCACAGAGTGGCGGAGCCGGCCATGAAGGACCTCTGCATCCGTCTGTGGCTCGGTGAGCCATTGCCGAGTAGCTACTTTGGCCTGGTGCAGAGGCTATGTGAAGCTACGCCTCGAGTCGATGTGCTGAAGCATTCTACATGCATCGAGGGCGCGCGGATGGCCTTTGCAAAGACCATGGTGCACTGGCCGAAGCTCAAGCCGACCCAGATGGCCACCGCACCTCTGCCTCCCGACAAGGGGCATAGGTGCCCTGAGCTGTACTTCCCCCATGTAATGGAGGGTGCTCGGGCAATAGAGGCCCAATGCTCCAAGGGTGTTTTGTATGAATGAGCGCGATGTAATATGTCCGAAGACTTTAACACTTTATAATTAGTGTTGCATGGTTCATCATGTCTTATAAGTAGTTTATGTTTATTTAGACTCCTATGTGGCCGGTTCATCTGAAAGCAGCGAGTCGTCGGCTTCAGCCCCCACGTAGATACTACGCGGAGTGTCTCTGTATCCGCACTTTTACCTTTAGCCGAGGTATCGGCGCCCGAAGGCGGTAGTGCGAGCGGGACAAGGCAATCGGACTATGGTGCTCTATCGCTTTCACTTAGCCGTGGGAGTGTAGAAAAATGCGGGGTCCGATGAAAAGACCCCAGTGTTTTGTGATGTTCCGATGTATCGGGACCGAAGCCAGCATCACATGGTTTGTACTAGTACAAAACCCATCGTAGAACACGGAATAACCGCTATCGGTTTTTTAGTATGACACTTATGCTCGGATTCGCAGATCGGTTCTCGCTTACTATGACGGTCAGTTTTTGGCTTTCTCCCCTGAGGTGCTTGACCAGACGAGCTGGAAGCACAATCGTAGAGGTTCTCCCTTTGCCCTTTTAGCCGAACTAGCGGAACGTAAGAGGGCAAGCACAGGAGCCGGGCAACCCAACTATTGATCCAAGACATAGTTCGGATCCGATGCATATAAAGCAAAACCCAAGACGCCGAACACACAACCAGTTGTACTGGGGTGATGTTCAAGGCGATTTTAAATTCGAGCCCCCGGTCTATTAGCCGGTTGCATCATAATATGTACCGAACAGTTTTCGCAAGAAGCGTTACCAAGGGAAGAACAGAGGATGTATAAAAGACAACAAAGTGGCCATATATAATGGTTTTGTACTTTGCTCAATAATTCTTATAACTTGGATTGCCGAAGCAACTGTTTACAGGTAGATGAAATATAAAATTTACAGAGGGGAGGCTGTACCAGGAGTCTTCGATTGATGACATGACGTCCTCGATGTGCCTTGTCGCCTGTCCGTTCATATTCCTCTGGTGGGTTGCATCCCTTTAAGAGTGAAGCTGTCGCCGAGCGGACCTTTGGAAGAAGGTCTTGATAAGTCGCCAAAGTGTGGATGAGCTTTACGCTTTTAGCAGGTCCTTGATGGAACCTGTGTTTTGTCCAAGGACGTGTATTGGTATTGGTCGGTCCAGCCGAACACTTACCATTTGATGGTTGTTCCCCATTGCTACCCATGGAATCTTGAGCGCGAAGTTGTGCTTTCTAGGCACGTGTTTGGCGGTCGTTAGGGTTGTGCAATGGGGGGCGTGTCCCTATTTCTGGGGAGGGGGAGAATCTGGGAGTTCGGATTGAAACCAAACTCGTTTGTCGACCTTGCGAGCCTTTATGGCGGATTTAGGTGTTTGTCGACCGTCCTTGTAATGGAATTCGGCCGCCAGGGCCAACGCATGTTCCTCGGTTCGGAGGGAACGCTCTGTGTTGCCGTGGACGGTGATGACCCCCTTGGGCCCCGGCATCTTGAGCTTGAGGTATGCGTAGTGTGGGACGGCGTTAAAGCGAGCGAACGTTGTACGGCCCAGCAGGGCATGGTAGCCGCTGATACGTCTCCAACGTATCTACTTTTCCAAACTCGTTTGCCCTTGTTTTGGACTCTAATTTGCATGATTTGAATGAAACTAACCCGGACTGACAATGTTTTTAGCAGAATTGCCTTGGTGTTATTTTTGTGCAGAAATAAAAGTTCTCGGATTGACCTGAAAATTTACAAAGAATATTTTTGGATTTAATAAAAAATATTGGCGAAAGAATCAACTGCAGGGGGGCCACCACCTGGCCACAAGCCAGGGGGGCGCGCCCACCCCCCTAGGGCGCGCCCTTGTGGCTTGTGGGCCCCCTGTTGCTCTTCCGACCTCGTTTCCACTTCTATATATTCCTATTCGGGGAGAAAAAATCAGAGAGAAGAGTTCATCGCGTTTTATGATACGGAGCCGCCGCCGCCTCCTGTTCTTCCTCGGGAGGGCAGATCTGGAGCCTGATTTGGGCTCCGGAGAGGGGAAATCGACGCCGTCGTCATCACCAACCATCCTTCATCACCAATTTCATGATGATCTCCGCCGTTCGTGAGTAATTCCATCGTAGGCCTGCTGGACGGTGATGGGTTGGATGAGATTTACCATGTAATCGAGTTAGTTTTGGTAGGGTTTGATCCCTAGTATCCACTATGTTCTGAGATTGATGTTGCTATGACTTTGCTATGCTTAATGCTTGTCACTAGGGCCCGAGTGCCATGATTTCAGATCTGAACCTATTATGTTTTCATGAATATATATGAGTTCTTGATCCTATCTTGCAAGTTGTAGACACCTATTACGAGTTATGATCCGCATCCCCCAGGGTGACAATAACTGGGATTCTTTCCGGTGATTACCATAGTTTGAGGAGTTCATGTATTCACTAAGTGCTAATGCTTTGGTCCGGTTCTCTATTAAAAGGAGGCCTTAATATCCCTTAGTTTTCATTAGGACCCCGCTGCCACGGGAGGGTAGGACGAAAGATGTCATGCAAGTTCTTTTCCATAAGCACGTATGACTATATATGGAATACATGCCTACATTACATTGATGAATTGGAGCTAGTTCTGTGTCACCCTATGTTATAACCGTTGCATGATGAATGCCATCCGACATAATTATCCATCACTGATCCATTGCCTACGAGCTTTTCGCATATTGATCTTTGCTAAGTTACTTTTCCGTTGCTACTGTTACAATCACTACAAAGCTGCTACTGTCACTTGCCATCGTTACCGTTACTTCCATACTACTTTGCTACTGAATACTTTGCTGCAGATATTGAGTCTTTCAGGTGTGGTTGAATTGACAACTCAGCTGCTAATACTCGAGAATATTCTTTGGCTCCCCTTGTGTCGAATCAATAAATTTGGGTTGAATACTCTACCCTCGAAAACTGTTGCGATCCCCTATACTTGTGGGTTATCAAGACCTTTTTCTAGCGCTGTTGCCGGGGAGCATAGCTCTATTCTTTGAGTCACTTGGGATTTATATCTGTTGATCACTATGAAGAATCTGAAAGACGCTAAAACTAAGATCTACCCCTCAACTACGAGGACAGGTAAGGAACTGCCATCTAGCTCTGCACTTGATTCACCTTCTGTTATGAGTAAGCTTGCGACACCACCGCCTGCTAGTAATTCTGATATGTCGCAAGTAATTGATGCTACTTCTGCTATGCATGATGCTTATGATGATACTTTGCTTGATACTACTGTGCCACTGGGTGAATTCCTTGATGAACAAATTGCTAGAGTGAATGCTGAAACTGATGATATCTCTGAATCTGATGAAATTATTGAAACTGAATACTATGAGGCACCTGCTAGACCTAGCTCTCCTAGATATGAATTGCCTGATATACCTGAGGGTTATGTTATGGAGGGAGAGGTAGCTAGGGACTTTCTTGCTTGTAAGGATAGAGATGATCTTAAGAAATTGCTACGCAAGTGGAAAGAAAAATCTTTGAATGCTAGAATGCAATATGATCCCAAGTTTGCTACTTCACCTATCTTTGTTACTGATAAGGATTATGAATTCTTTGTCGATCCTGAGTTAATTACTTTGGTTGAATCTGATCCTTTCCATGGTTATGAATCTGAAACTGTTGTGGCACATCTTACTAAACTGAATGATATAGCCACCCTATTCACTCATGAGGAAAAAATTCGCTATTACTATATTCTTAAGTTGTTTCCTTTCTCATTAAATGGTGATGCTAAGTTATGGTTTAATTCTCTTGCTCCTGGTTGTGTGCGTAGTCCCCAGGATATGATATATTACTTCTCTGAAAAATTTATTCTTGCCCATAAGAAACAAGTTGCCTTGCAGGAAATATTTAACTTTGTGCAAATTAAAGAAGAGAGTCTCCCACAAGCTTGGGGGAGGCTTCTCCAATTACTTAATGCTTTGCCCGATCATCCTCTCAAGAAAAACGAAATACTTGATATCTTTTATAATGGACTAACCGATGCTTCTAGGGACCACCTAGATAGTTGTGCTGGTTGTGTTTTCAGGGAACGAACTGTTGAACAAGCTGAGCTATTGTTGAATAATATATTGAGCAATGATAATGATTGGACTATTCCCGAACCACCTCCAAAGCCAATTCCGAAGAAAAGAGGTATTCTATTTCTCAGTCCTGAAGATATGCAAGAGGCAAAGAAATCTATGAAAGAAAAAGGTATTAAAGCTGAAGATGTTAAGAATCTACCTCCTATTGAAGAAATACATGGTCTTGACAACCCGACACAGGTAGTAGAGGTAAATTCTCTCCATAGATTTGATGAAGGAGATATTCCTTATAATAAGTCTGCTAGCCAATGCTTGGATGAATTTGATAAGTTTGTAGTCAAGCAAGAAAATTTCAATGCTTATGTTAGTAGACAATTGAAACATAATGCTTATATGCTTCATCGCTTAGGTGATTATTTGAATAGAACTGTCAATGATCTTAAGCTTATTAGTAAACATGCTTCCATGGTAACTACTCAAGTAGAACAAGTACTTAAGGCACAAAATGATTTGCTTAGTGAGATGAATAGTAAGAACAATGATCATTCTGTTAGAGTTGTGACTAGAGGTGGTAGAATGACTCGGGAACCTTTGTATCCTGAGGGCCACCCTAAGATAATTGAGCAAGATTCTCAGAGAGTTAATACTGATGCACCTAATCGTCCCAGTAATAGTAGGAAAAAGAATGACGATAGGACTTTGCATGATGCTAGTGAACCTGTTATTGATTCTCATGAAAACCCAAATGATATTTCTATTTCTGATGCTGAGACACAATCTGGTAATGAACATGAGCCTAGTGATGATATTAATGATGATGTTCATGTTGATGCTCAACCTAGTAATGATAATGATGTGGAGATTGAACCTGCTATTGATCTTGATAACCCACAACCTAAGAATAAAAGATATGATAAAATAGACTTTGTTGCTAGAAAGCATGGTAGAGAAAGAGAACCATGGGTTCAGAAACCCATGCCCTTTCCTCCTAAGCCATCCAAGAAAAAGGATGATGAGGATTTTGAGCGCTTTGTTGAAATGCTTAGACCTGTCTTTTTGCGTATGCGCTTGACTGATATTCTGAAAATGTCTCCTTATGCTAAATATATGAAAGATATTGTGACAAATAAAAGAAAGATACCTAAAGCTGAGATTTCCACCATGCTTGCTAATTATACTTTTAAGGGTGGAATACCGAAGAAACTAGGAGACCCCGGAGTACCTACTATACCATGCTCTATTAAAGAAAATTATGTTAAAACTGCTTTATGTGATCTTGGAGCTGGTGTTAGTGTTATGCCCTTCTATTTATATCGTAGACTTGATTTGAATAAGTTGACACCTACTGAGATTTCTTTGCAAATGGCTGATAAATCAACTGCTTTACCCATCGGTATTTGCGAGGATGTGCCTGTTGTGGTTGCAAACGTTGCTATCTTAACGGACATTGTTATTCTTGATATTCCCGAGGACGACAGTATGTCGATCATCCTTGGTAGACCCTTTTTGAATACTGCAGGGGCTGTTATTGATTGCAACAAAGGCAATGTTACTTTTCATGTTAATGGTAATGAGCATACGGTACATTTTCCGAAGAAACAACCTCAAGTTCAAAGTATCAATTCCATTGAGAAGGTTTCAACGATTATTATTGGAGGTTTTGAATTCCCTCTCCCTACTGCCAAGAAGAAATATGATATACTTATTGTGGGGGACATGCATATCCCCATTGAGGTAACTTAGTGTAATTCGAAAATTCTCCGGTTCTGTGTTATTCGAAAAAAGTTTGTCAATAAGACTTGATCAACCTTATTGATGGATTCTTTTTTAGTAGCATGAGATGGATGAATTTAGAAGGCACAACTTTCTGTACCCAACTTTCACTTTCTGTTATTTAGATTAAATAGAGTAAAAATGTTATGATTCTCATGTTTTCGGTTTTATCCGTGCAATAGAAAAATGACCTGAAAATAAAAGTCCTCAGAATTCCCTGAAAACTTAGTATGATTTTTTCTGGAATATTTTAGAATTTTTGGCACTGAAAACACATCAGGGGGCTGCACCAGTGGGCCACAAGCCTGCAGGGCGTGCCCACCCCCCCTGGGCGCGCCCTGGTGGCTTGTGGGTCCCACGTGGGGCCCCCTCACTTATTCCAGCCACCATCCACTTCTTCTTCCTCCAGAAAAAATCCCACCATTGCTCAAACCCGTGTTCTAGCTCATTTTGCTGCCATTTTCGATCTCCTTGCTCAAAGCTCCATTTGCAAAATTGTTTTAGGGGATTGCTCATCGGTATGTGACTCCTCCAATGGTCCAATTAGTTATTGTTCTAGTGCTTTATATATTGCAAATTTTTGCTGCTGTGGTGACCCTGTTCTTGAGTTTGCATGTCAAATTTGTATGGTCCCAAGTAGTTTTGATGCATGATATAGCCGCTAGGCGCTTGTGGGAGTAGTTGCTATAAGCTTTGTTGAGTTTTGTTTACCTTTATTTTGAGTCACTACAAATTTCAGAAATTTTTCAGAGAAATAAAAGATGTTAAGGAGAATGTACCAAGGTGGTTCCTCGAGCAAGAAAACTCTGAGACTCGCGATACGTGAGCCCGACTTTGAACCACCGAGGGAAGCTCAAGTGCGGCCTTGTGAATGGTCGTCGGATCAATTCATGGACCATGCCGGGTTCAAGGAAGAGTTTTACGCGTACATAAGGAATGCTGGCCTTGAGAATTTCATTTCAGACCGATGCAAACAATATTATCAACTCACTGATTCCTTTGTGCGGAGGTTTGAATTTTCATCCAGGCGTAATTTGCATTCTGTTCTGTTTAATATTTATGATAAGTCCTATACCATGGACCTGGAGGATTTTAATGATGCATGCAAAATTCCTTAGTGGGGTAGCCATAGAGATCCCCACAAAAATGAATATAATGATTTCCTTGCTAGCATCACGGTGGGAGAAACTATAAACATTACACAAGCTACTTTGGGGAGCATTCACTTTCCTGCTATACACTATTTTGCTCTCTTCACAGGTAGATGTGTTAACGTTAAACATGATCATAGTCACCTTTGTGTACCTGATCTTAGTATTCTTAAGAGTGCGGTAATGGGAGATAGACAATATAATTTGGGGGCTATTATTGCCAGGAGGTTACATCTTAATGCTAAGGATGGAGATTTCTTTGGTGGAATTTATGCCACTCGTGTAGCTAAGTATCTTGGGGTACCCATAAGGGAGAATGATATTGAGTTACCCCCTGCTTTTCTTGATTATGAGGCTTTGGTGCGCTACCAGTTCCTTGAGAGGAACGAATAGTCCATCCTGTACCAGCTAATTTTTGACAGACAGCGTGCTGTCCATATTACCCTTCCTGCTCCTACCTTCTTTAACTTTCAGGAAAAACGGAGATACTTTATAACCACAGAGGAGGCAAATGAGTACGAGAGAGAGGCGGAAGCCGCTCGCCTCCACGCTGCTGCTGTTCAGGCAGTAGCCGCCGCAGCCCAGTACAATCCCAACTATGATTTTGGATATTATCCGGGCCAGCCATGACCCTAAACCAACTTAGGCCAAAAGCCTAAGCTTGGGGGGTACGTATTTCTCACCGACATTACATTCATGTTCACACACTCATTTCAGTTGTCGGTGTTCATACTTTTTCATTGTACCATCCATGGTAGTTTATTTCTTCTTTTTGTTCTCTTCTTGTGAGTTTAATTAACCTTGAGAAAATCCAAAAAAAATTAGTTCTAGCTTTCCTTTCAAGTTTGTTTAGTTGTAGTATTAAAAGAAAACCCAAAAAGATTTCTCGTTCTTCTTTTGCTTGTTGGGAGCTTTCCCGTGTAAATAGTTTTTCTTTTCTTTTCTTTGGGTCGTAAGGAGAAGACCACGATGAAAATGTTGAGTGGATCTCATATGCACTATTGTTTATCTATCAGAGAGCCCATATTACCTCGTCTTCTCATTTGAGTTATCATTTGCAGGTTCCAGCTTAGTCCAATGCACGCGCACTCTTATTATTATCACACCGTTCGGTCGTGCAAGTGAAAGGCAATAATGACGATATATGATAAAATGACTGAGATGGAGAAAAGCTGGTATGAACTCGACCTATCTTGTTTTTGTAAATATGATTAGCTCATCGTTCTGAATTCAGCTCATTATAGATGAAACATGTTTGCAATGACAGTTAGAGATCATAGTTACTCATGCCATGCTTAATTAGCTAGGAATGCATAATGGTTTGTCTTGAGTGCCAACATGCAGTTTAAAATGATTGTGATGTGGTATGATAGGATGGTATCCTCCTCTGAATGATTCAAGTGGCTTGACTTGACACATGTTCACGCATGTAGTTGAAATAAAATCAACATAGCCTCCACGATATTTATGTTCATGGTGATTTATATCCTACTCATGCTTGTAGTCAATGTTGGTTAATCTCAAAGCATGTTGATGACTGTTGTCGCTCTCTAGTTGATCGCTTCCCAGTCTCTTTCTAGCCTTCACTTGTACTAAGCGGGAACACTGCTTGTGCATCCATCTCCATAAACCCAAAGTTGTTCCATATGAGTCCACCATACCTACCTATATGCGGTATTTACCTGCCGTTCCAAGTAAATTTGCATGTGCCATACTCCAAACCTTCAAATAAATATTCTGTTTTGTATGCCCAAATCGCTCATGTAGCGACCGGGGGCTGTCAGTATCTTCCATGCTAGGTGGGTTATTCTCACGATATGTGTTGATTCACTGTCATTCACGAGAAAGTGGCTGGTAATCGGAATGCCCAGTTCCATGCTCAAAATTCAAATCAAAATATAATAAACAAAACTCCCCCAAGATTGTGTTTGTATGGACGGTACCCGTGGATTCGGCCAGCCGTGGAGTGTGATCGATTGGTGGAGGGGGAGTAAAAAACTTTACTATTCTGTTTGGGAACCGCCTATAATGTATCTACCATGGAAGATATTGAGATCTCTTAGTTGTTATGTTGGCAATGAAAGCATGCCGCTCAAAACTATTATTCATCCATGTTTTAAAAGCTCGAGCTCTGGCACCGCTGCAAATCAATGCTTCCCTCTGCGAAGGGCCTATCTATTTTACTTTACTGTTGAGTCATCATCCTCTTACAAAAGGGCACAAGTTGGAGAGCACCACCGTCATTTGTATGCTTTGCTATTAATTGATATTGAGTATGAGTATGACTGGATCTCTTTTACCATGAATTACAATGTTTAGTCAGTCCTTGTTCTTTAGAGGTGCTCTACATTTATGTTTTGCGGTCTCAGAAAGGGCTAGCGAGATACCATTATGTCATATTGTATCATAATTGTTTTGATAAAATTGTTGACATCCGAGATTCATTATTATGGCTCGCTAGTTGATTATGTCATCGATATGAGTAAATGTGAGACCTAAATGTTATTGTGAATGTGGTTAGTTTATAATCTTTGCTGAAAACCTGAACATCAGTTAGACATATTTACAACAGCAAGATCAAACAGAGTTTGTAAAAGTTTTTCTTTATCACTTTCAGTTTATCAACTGAATTGCTTGAGGACAAGCAAAGGTTTAAGCTTGGGGGAGTTGATACGTCTCCAACGTATCTACTTTTCCAAACTCTTTTGCCCTTGTTTTGGACTCTAATTTGCATGATTTGAATGAAATTAACCTGGACTGACGCTGTTTTCAGCAGAATTGCCTTGGTGTTATTTTTGTGCAGAAATAAAAGTTCTCGGATTGACCTAAAAATTTATGGAGAATATTTTTGGATTTAATAAAAAATATTGGCGAAAGAATCAACTGCAGGGGGCCCACCACCTGGCCACAAGCCAGGGGGCGCGCCCACCCCCCTAGGGCGCGCCCCTGTGGCTTGTGGGCCCCCTGTTGCTGCTCCGACCTCGTTTCCACTTCTATATATTCCTATTCCGGGAGAAAAAATCAGAGAGAAGAGTTCATCGCGTTTTACGATACGGAGCCGCCGCCACCTCCTGTTCTTCCTCAGGAGGGCAGATCTGGAGCCTGATTTGGGCTCCGGAGAGGGGAAATCGACGCCGTCGTCATCACCAACCATCCTTCATCACCAATTTCATGATGCGCTCTGCCGTTCGTGAGTAATTCCATCGTAGGCCTGCTGGACGGTGATGGGTTGGATGAGATTTACCATGTAATCGAGTTAGTTTTGGTAGGGTTTGATCCCTAGTATCCACTATGTTCTGAGATTGATGTTGCTATGACTTTGCTATGCTTAATGCTTGTCACTAGGGCCCGAGTGCCATGATTTCAGATCTGAATCTATTATGTTTTCATGAATATATATGAGTTCTTGATCCTATCTTGCAAGTTGTAGACACCTATTACGAGTTATGATCCGCATCCCCCAGGGTGACAATAACTGGGATTCTTTCCGGTGATTACCGTAGTTTGAGGAGTTCATGTATTCACTAAGTGCTAATGCTTTGGTCCGGTTCTCTATTAAAAGGAGGCCTTAATATCCCTTAGTTTCCATTAGGACCCCGCTGCCACGGGAGGGTAGGACAAAAGATGTCATGCAAGTTCTTTTCCATAAGCACGTATGACTATATATGGAATACATGCCTACATTACATTGATGAATTGGAGCTAGTTCTGTGTCACCCTATGTTATAACCGTTGCATGATGAATGACATCCGACATAATTATCCATCACTGATCCATTGCCTATGAGCTTTTCGCATATTGATCTTTGCTAAATTACTTTTCCGTTGCTACTGTTACAATCACTAAAAAACTGCTACTGTCACTTGCCATCGTTACCGTTACTTCCATACTACTTTGCTACTGAATACTTTGCTGCAGATATTGAGTCTTTCAGGTGTGGTTGAATTGACAACTCAGCTGGTAATACTCGAGAATATTCTTTGGCTCCCCTTGTGTCGAATCAATAAATTTGGGTTGAATACTCTACCCTCAAAAACTGTTGTGATCTCCTATACTTGTGGGTTATCAGCCGCTGCGGAAAGGTACGATGTCGAAGATCAAGTCCTCGCTGCGGAAGTTATCGGGCGAGCCGAACACTACTTCCAGGCTAACAGAGCCTGTGCACCGGGCTTCGACTCCTGGGATCACTCCTTTAAAGGTAGTGTTGCTAGGCTTTATCCTTGACGAATCTTTGCCCATCTTTTTCACCGTATCTGAGTAAATCAGATTTAGGCTACTTCCTCTGTCCATTAGGACTTAAGTGAGGTGATACCCATCAATTATGGGGTCTAGGACGAGGGCCGCCGAACCTCCATGACGGATACTGGTCGGGTGATCCCGCCGATCAAAAGTGATCGGGTAGGCCGACCATGGGTTAAACTTCGGGGCAACAGGCTCTACGGCGTAGACCTCTCGAAGGGCGCGCTTCCTCTCCTTTTTAGGTATATGAGTGGCGTATATCATGTTCACAGTTTTTACCTCTGGAGGGAACTGCTTCTGACCTCCATTTGGACTGCGGGGCTCCTCGTCGTCCTCGCTGCGTGGGCCTTTGCCCTGGTCCTCGGCTGCGAGTTTGCCGGCCTGTTTAAACACCCAACAGTTACGGTTGGTGTGGTTGGCGGGCTTGTCAGGAGTGCCATGGATCTGGCAAGGCCTCTCCATGATCTTGTCCAGCGGGGTGGGTCCGTCGCGGTTGCCTTTAGGAGGCTTCTTCCGCTGCCCGGATCTTGGGTTGCGGAAACCGTCGTTAACGGCCGTGTCATCGGCGTCGCTAGTGTTGTGCCGGTGTTTGTTTTTGTTGCGTCGTGGTTTCCCGTTTCCATCCCGGACTTCGGAGGTGCCGGGGTCTTCGGGGTTGTGGCTTCGCCTCGCTAGCCAGTTGTCCTCGCCCGCGCAAAAGCGGGTCATGAGTGATGTAAGGGCGGACATGGTCCTAGGTTTATCCTGACCGAGCTGGCGAGCTAGCCACTCGTCCTGAATGTTATGCCTGAAGGAGGCTATAGCTTCGGCATCTGGGCAATCGACGATCTGGTTTTTCTTGGTCAAAAACCGGTTCCAGAATTGTCGAGCGGACTCTCCTGCCTTTTGGACGACATTGCTTAGGTCGGAGGAGTCCGGGGGCCGCACATAGGTTCCCTGGAAGTTAGATCGGAATGCATCCTCGAGATCCTCCCAGCTCCCGATAGAATTTTCGGGGAGACTGTTTAACCAGTGCCGAGCTGGTCCCTTAAGCTCAAGGGGGAGGTACTTGATGGCGTGGAGATCATCTCCTCGTGCCATGTGAATGTGGAGGAGGAAATCCTCGATCCACACTGTTGGGTCAGTTGTGCCGTTGTATTGCTCGATGTTCACGGTTTTAAATCCTTCTGGGAACTGGTGCTGCATCACCTCGTCGGTGAAGCACAATGGGTGGGCAGCGCCTCCGACCCGGGCTATATCGCGCCGGTAATCGGCGTCTGTTCTGGCCCGGTTTTGGTCCCAAACTCTATTGTTTCGGTCGAGCCAGGGTCGGTACTCATCCCGTCTATCGGGGGAGTACCCTCTAGATCCGTAGATAGATCTTGTGTGGCCTGTTCTATAATCCAGGACGCGTCGCAGGTCGTACCTATCATCAGGCTCCATTGGCTCCTTTCCCCTTCTGCGGGGTATTGCCAGCCTATAACCGGCTTCGCGAGCCGTCCTATCTCAGCCTCGAGGAGGGCGGTCCGGCTGGTCGTATGGAGTGTGCTTGGGAGACGGCATATTGGGGAGCTCGTCGTCGAATTGTGGCAGCACCCGCCGGCGTGGGTAACTCTTGGGTTGGTCCCATAGACCGGCGCCGTGTTCTTCCTCAGCTGATAGGACCCTTGTCCATCTATCGTTGAGGGTATCTTGTTCGGCCTTGAGCTGCCGCGCTTTTGCCTTTAGGCTTCGGGCAGTGGCTAAAAGCTGTTGCCTAAACCGTTCCTGATCCTCAATGGTTTCGGGGACAATGAGGTCATCGTCTTTCGGGCTATCCTCTTCCTCTACAGGGGGGAGGTAGTTGTCATCCTCGGAATCGTTTGGATCTTCGGGGTCGCGCTGGTCCTCCGGCCTTTCCTGGTCCTCTAATGGATACTCGGGGATATCGGGATCGCTGAGGTCTTCCGGGGTATCGTTTTCCCCAGTGCCAGCAATAGCTTCCCTTCCCTTTTTTTGTCTTTGATCGCTTACGCGGTTTCCGGTGCCTTGACGGCGCCTCACCTGAGTTATCGCCATTGTTTGCTGGTGTGCACTCACCGTTACCGGCTGGCATATCCACCATGTAGACGTCATAGGTGGAGGTGGCGGTCCATCGCCCGGTGTTGACGGGGGTGGGAGCGCGATCTTCCTCTTCCATGTCTTCTGCCTCCTCGGAGGCGTAGTCCAACATATCGGTTAAGTCTTCGATAGTGGCTACTAAGTGGGTGGTGGGTGGGACGAAAAATTCTTTTGACCCGCCACCAGACCGATCTGAGCGTGGATCGGGGTTGGGTCATCAGTAATTTTCATCGACGAGATCCGATCTAGAGCTTCGTCGAGTGTCGAGAGCTTGATCGGGTCAATCTGCCCGGTGCGTCCAGAGTTAACCTCTGGCGCGTCCGCACGGGAAGTGTATTCGGCAGGAGCTGATGATCGGCCGTCAGGCGCTATAGCCGGATCCGGATTGAAGTCCAGATCATCATTGGGATTAGACCCGCGAGCGGGATTGAAAGCGACATCCAAGGTTAAGGCCTCGGAGTCCTCGGGCGCGTCAGACAAGACTGCGAGCCCGGTGAGCAAGAGATCGCCCCGAGGGTCTATGGAGAACTCTAGGTTCCCGAATCTGACTTCTTGATCAGGGGCGAAACTTCCGACCCGGACAAGGCGGCCGGTCGGGTCAGCATGTAGCACGATGCTGCCGAAAGCGAAGATCTGTCCAGGGACAAAGGAGTCCCCACCACGAACTTCTTCGTTGATGACAACGCGAGCCATCGATTCCTTTGGTGATCACAGCGGAACTCTCAATGAAAGCACCAATGTCGGTGTCAAAACCGCGGATCTCGGGTAGGAGGGCCCGAACCTGGGTAAACATCGTCTCCTTCGTCCCTTTGTTACCATCGATCCTAGTCTCACAGCTCGGGACCCCCTACCCGAGATCCGCCGGTTTTGACACCGACAGGGGGGATGGGAGTAAGGGATCTTAAGGCACACAACATGGCTATGATTTGCAAATTCATGGTAAAGATTCTGCAACACAGTGAGGTCCCGTGCTACAATTGGTTTGCACGTCGGTACTGTAATAAGGAAATCTCATGGGTTACACACAGTGGGGATACTACCATTTGGAGATGTTTCAAGTCGTCCTTACAGTTAGTTATGGAGGCCACCAAATGCAAGCTAGGAGATGATCTTGGCATATCCTTCTGGTATGATAACTGGCTTGATTGTGGTCGGCTCATGTTAACTTTCCCAACACTCTTCACTTTCTATGCATCCAAGTTTTGCACAGTCGCATCCCAATTCAGAGATGGTTAGTGGGTAGTTCAGTTGCACCCAAATCTGTCCCTAATGACATCACATGAACTGGAAATCCTCCATGACATTCTAGGCAATGTACAACCACATGCGGGCGCACCAGATGATAGGTTGCCGATTACAGAGGACAAAAAGCTCTCCACTGCGTACTTCTACAAACTGTTAACCTTCAAGGGAAACAACTGCATGCTAGCAGCTTATTTGGGACAAGATTATACCGATCAGACATCGCATATTTCTATGGCTCGTGTTCAGAGACGGGCATAATACAAGGGATAACATGCTCAAAAAGCATTGGACAAAAATTGTTGCGCATAATGGTTGGGATCTGTGCTCGGTTGCTGAAACGATGAACCACATCCTACTTAGATGTAAGCTTGTAGAGGCAGTATGGAACAAGCTGGGGCTAAGGGAGCTAGCAGTATCTTCACTCATGGTCCAGGACTTTTTCAGCACAGTGCAGCAAGGAAATCAACATGGTAAGTTGTGTCACGTGTTCTTCTCGGCCTGCACAGTAACCCTTTGGGCTGTCAGGAACGCGCAAGTATTACATGGGGAGTACTGGGGACAATGGCTCGTTTACAAAGAGATTACCGAGATGATCAAACTGTGGAGTATGCGTGCGCGCGGTGAACTTATCAGACAAGACATGGTTGCCTGGGCCAATGATATGATCTCCAGTTAGCTAGCCTAATGCCCTTCCTTCCTAATACAACGGTTGCACACCACACCCCCTCCCCCTTACAAAGGTCTGGTGGTGGCCTGCTGCACATGTTGTGCAGCATTAACATCACCTTCATGTAAATGACTTTGGTCATCTGGGCATTTTGCCCGTTTTGAATGCATAAGGTAGAACATGATCTACCTTTTTATTCAGAAAAACCTAAAAATTATTTTGTTCTCTAGATAGGTATCCTGTGTAGCTTGCTAATTGCCTAAGGTTCCCTCCTGTTATACTTGTTATTAGATATAATGGTAATGGTTGCTTTTTGCAAATGCATATTGGTAGCGTTTACACAATTTAAAATATGGTCATTTTTAATTTGTTGACAACATCATATTTTTCATATAAAATATATGTATAGTTAGCCTATAATATATTAATTCATTTAATAATGGTTGAGTTGGCTTTGTTAAACATGAAAATCACTATATTTGGAAGTGAAAATGATATGGTTAGGTTAATGAATTTTCAATTAGAAAACATAGCACTTATGATACTTACTGATTCATACTAGTTGTAAATTATGTAAGATGCTAGTTAATGTTCAGCCGCAACTAAGAGAAAGATATAATAGTTCTGCCAAAAGTGAAGATGGTGATAAACTAACTCACGGTCATCATAATTCACATGTTCCCAACACCAGCAACAAATGAAAAAGGATATGTGAAAAGTACAAACTACAACCTCATGGGTTTTCTTGCATTTCTCAACAACCATTAGTCATGTTGCGGAATCATCATATGCCTTCCACATCGCTCTCAATCTCCACTAATCAGTCACAAATATATATTTTGTTCATCCACAACGTGTATCTTGATCTTACTCCATGTGATACACTTGTGCTTCTATCGATAAATCAGATCATGCTACGATAGCTATTTCTCAACATCAATTTGCAACTTTGAATTTAACAAGAAAATGTGAATAGCACACTAGCTCATATGGTTACCTTTATACGGTACAAGCTGATGATTGATATATTTTACTTCCTTGTAAGGCAAACTTATTGGAAAAATGCAACCAATAAGTTAACACCAATAGAATGTAAACTAGGGTCGAACAAGAGAGCATGATGGAGATAACTACAATATATTATTAAGAGGTAGTTTCAAACACATAGGCATTAAATCACTTTACAACCATTACTACCTCTATTCATATAGACAAGGCCTAATACGATTTTCGAGGTTACCTTTGACACACATGTTAGAGTAATAATATATGACATGCATATTACACAAAGCATACCATTAAATTTGTGAGCGAATGGAGTTTCTAATGATATTATTTTCATACCATACATCGTCAACCGTAACCTCGTAATACGTATTAGGCCCTTTATATGTGGATGGAGGGAGTAACATTTTTAAACACACCCCTAATATTTCATTGTTGTATCGTCTTTACATGTTAGTCCAACAATCTAGTTTTTAATAGTCTATGTTGTATCAAATCCTTTTCGCTCCTTACAGTTGTTGATCTGGTCATTATACTTGCCGAAAAAATCTTCATGTTATTATTGCAGCAAACCTCGGCAAAGGGCTAAATATATTTTTCTGGAATTTAGACTTACCTAGATAGATTGTAGTTTGAATGGACGAGCGACTATGAAATAATATAAGCAATATTTTCTGTGTATGATAACTACCAAAGATGTCCCAATGCCAGCCGCATGACATGTGAATAGTATGGTGTTGGCCTCCTCTTTGACTTTGTTAGACTTGATTAAATGATACTATATATAATATTTCCTATCATGCATATGCTTGAACATTATCATGGCCTTACAAATAATATTTCTTGTATGTGTTCTTATCATCTCTCGTGTTAATCATTCTTACATTTCTCCTCCTTCATTGAGAAACCTTCTTTGCTACAAAGAAAGTGCCACCAGAGCACCACATTATCTACAGTCTAGTTCTGCCCATTTCTTATGGAAAATCCAGCATTGTGTGCATACGCTTTGCAAAGTTTCTAGATAAAAATCACACTCTCAAATGTCATACCTACAGCTAGCTCTAAGTTCTCATCACAATCGGGTTTACTTTATGAACTCTAAATATTATAACACTCATTACTCATACCAGCTAGTGATTGTCAGGTAAATTTAAGCGAATTATGGTGACAATGATACTCACACAATTTGGGCCACTTGTACCTCTCTTTTTTGGTGTAAGTTGTCCAGATCAATTAAAGGAGTTTGAATTTCCATATCATGGATCCCTCCATCGTTGCCAAGCTCAAATTCATTCTCCACATATAATGCAAAAGCATAGGGCTTGGCATAATCATTTCATATCAATCGAGAATAATCAAATATTCCATGTTATGTACATTAAATTACTAGATATGCCTTTGCACGAGAATATCATGGTATAATTTCCATGTGCACCTTGAACTGATGTGAATATGTCATGTTTCCACAAATCATCATTTGTAGGAGCATCACTCTATTTTTCTATATAATGCATCTCTAACCTAATGATTCGATGTCCCTTCTGCAATTAACTTACTGAAGCTAGGCACCATGGTGTTGTTGAAGTTACTGATCATGCTAATTTTTTAATGAAAGAATACAATAACATGTCGCATTAGAGTACATGATAGTGAACATTGCATAGTGACCAGTTTATGGTTTGTCTTGTGTAGCTTGTTACAAGCCTTGAAAAGAATTGCTATGTGTGTATGTTTATTGTGGTGGTAGTAAACTATGGGCATTATAATTTCGGGTTCATGCTCCATCCATTGGCTTACATTTGCATGGCCGTGAAGAGGCTGAGGGGTGGCGCAACCATCAACTACAATGGGCGATGGTAGGGAGTGCTCCATAGGCTAAGTCATAGCTGACGGAGGGAAAGCCGAAACCAACGGATCTAGTCCCTCTCATGGGCCGGTAGAGGTAAAGTCATGCTGAGAGTCGTGGCCAGCGGAGGGTGAGCTGCAACAAGTGGAAGTCCAGTCGCAACCGACAGACGGCATGTATTAATGACCTATGTAGGGCGAGTCTCCATCATTGCACACTTTCGTAGATATGGGTTAGTTGCTAATTGACGTTTAAGGAGATTTTTAGGGATCCACCTCCAATCCTTGGCACCCAATGTAGATCTTTTGGCTAAGGAGGCAAGTTTCCTAGTTTTCACTTCAAACCATTTTCACCTGGTGTCGTGGTTTTGTCATGGCAGATGTCCTACTGCCAGGACTTAGGTGTGAAGCCATCGTTACGGCGGTTAACTCGAAGGGGTTGGACGGGACGAAAGACACAGGTTTACCCAGGTTCGGCCCCTCTCGAAGGAGGTAATAGCCTACGTCCTGCTTGAGTTGTATTGATTGGATATCGATTACAAGGGAGCGGATTCGCTAGACCTAGTACTCGATCAAAGGTTTTGTGGCCTAAGCCGCCCAGGTAACCCGCCTTTATATACACAGGTCGAGGCCCTCGGCTTACAAGAGTCCATGGCCGGGTCATACTTGATAATCGACCTTGCCTCTAACTACTCCTGCCTTGTCGGACAAGCCGCCACCGGCAGCTTACGCCACCGGGTCATACATTGTCTTCTCCCTCTGGGCCTCCAGGCCCATTGAGCAAGCCTCTTCCAAACCTCATCGCTAAGCCGCCAACCTCATGACCCGGCCCTGCCTGGGCGGGTCTCACCACGGGGTTATATCCCCAACACCTGGTATCACGCCAATATCATTGTCCAATTATTGTTATTCTATTCAAAAACAGAGGTGGCTATAATAATAACCACTTTGTGAGGAGTTACACAATTGCTCCTCCAATTGTTCTTGCCTTAACATAAACATATTTTTATTTAAGGATGGCTAAGACACACAAGTACAATAATTGTTGTGAATTTAGAATACTAGGACACTCACACTTGATCATAGCTGGAGAGCTAAAAATGTGTGTCTTCTATTAGATAAGGCATGGTAGCTTATTTTAGTTCAGGATGAGATTGTTTGGACTCTTAACATGTGGCATGGTCCTACCACTAGCTTTGCAGAGATAACATGTCATGCATATGTGCATCTTCTTTTTGAAATAGGAAATCTTCCTATATTTAAATAGCTAGCACCTGATACGTCCATTTTTCATCATGAATTCTTAGTGACATTTATGTTATTCTTGCCCATTATTATTTATTATGATACAATTCTTATGCTTTTTCTTTCTGAATATGCAAGGTACATCACAAAGAGGGAAATCACTAGAAACTGGAATTTTGGACCTGAAAACAAAGAAAGTGGCTGAAAATTCATTGGATTCCAAATGGCGTGAAACTTCACGGAGAATTTTTATGGAATATATAAGAATTATTGGGCCAAAAGAATACCAGAGGGAGGCCACCAGCTGGCCACAAGCCAACAGGGTGCGCCCACCCCCCCTAGGCATGCTATATTGCCTTGTGGGGCCCAGCAGGTCTTCCGACCCCCCCCCCTCTCTTCTCCTATATGGTGTGTTTTACCCTATAAAAAATCAAGAAGGAACTTTTGGGATGAAGCGCCACCATCTCGACGCGAAAACCTGGGTAGAGGCCCTTTTGCTCTCCGGCAGAGAGATTCTGCCGGGGAAACTTCCCTCCGGGAGGGGGAAATCGAATCCATCATCATCACCAACACTTCCTCCTTCGTGGGAGGACTAATCTTCATCAACATCTTCACCAGCACCATCTCATCTCAAACCCTAGTTCATCTCTTGTATTCAATCTTTGTCTCAAAACCTCAGATTGGTACATGTGGGTTACTAGTAGTGTTGATTGCATCCCGTAGTTGATGCTTGTTGGTTTACTTGGTGGAAGATATTATGTTCAGATCCTTGATCTCCATTATTATACCTATGATCTTGCACATGTTGATGATGTGTGAGTAGTTACTTTTGTTCCTGAGCACATGGGAGAAGTCTTGTTATAAGTAATCATGTGAAGTTGGTATTCGTTCGATATTTTGATGATGTGTATGTTGTTGCTTCTCTTAGTGGTGTCGTGTGAACGTCGAATACACGACACTTCACCATGTTATGGGCCTAAGGGAAGGCATTGTCGAGTGACAAGTAGATGATCGGTTGCGAGAGTGACAGAAGCTTAAACCCCAGTTTATGCGTTACCTCATAAGGGGCTGATTTGGATCCACAAGTTTCATGCTATGGTTAGATTTATCTTAATTCTTCTTTCGTAGTTGCGGATGCTTGCAAGAGGGGGTAATCATAAGTGGGTTTATTGTTCAAGTAATAACAGCACCTTAGCACCGGTCCACCCACATATCAAATTATCAAAGTAACGAACGCGAATTAACTCTACATGATGAACATGACTAGACAGAAATTCCCATGTGTCCTCGGGAGCGCTTGCTTAATATAAGAGTACTTTCAGGCCTGTCCTTTTCTATAAAAAGGATTGGGATACCTTGCTGCACCTTTGCTACTATTGCTACTTGTCACTTGTTACGAATTATCTTGCTGCGAAACTATCTATCACTCTTACTCACGGCACTTACACAGAATACCTTGCTGAAAAATGCTTATCATTTCCTTCTGCTCCTCGTTGGGTTCGACACTCTTACTTATCGAAAGGACTATTATTGATCCCCTATACTTGTGGGTCATCAAGAATCTTTTATGGCGCTATTGCCAGGGAGTGAAGCGCCTCTCATAAGTGGAATTTGGTAAGGAAACATTTTTGATACATGCTGAAATTTACTGTTGCTTGTTACTATGGACTGTCACCCTTTGAGTGGTTTGTTTGGGGCATCTTCGCCTCAAAAGGAAGTTGAAAAAGTTGCAACTCAACCTACTAAACCTACTGAAAATATTTATTATGAGATTCCTTCGGCTATGGTAGCGAAACTGCTAGTTAATCCTTATGACGATACAAATCATCCTGATTACCACTTGATATATGTAGATGACCTTTGTGGATTGTTTAAGCTTGTAGGTTTATCCGGAGACAAAGTTAAGAAGAAGTTTTTCCCATTATCTTTGGAGGGAAAATCATTAATGTGGTACAGGCTATTGGATGATATTGGATCATGGGACTGGAATCGCTTGAAGCTGGAATTTCATCATAAGTTTTATCCTATGCATCTAGTCCATCGTGATCGGAACTTTATATATAATTGTTGGCCTCGTGAAGGAGAAAGCATCGCTCAAGCTTGGGGAGGCTTAAATCTATGATGCACACATGCCCCAACCATGAGCTCTCAAGATAAATTATTATACAAAAAAAAATTATGCTCGGCTTTCTCATGGTGATCAATTACTACTCGATTCTTCTTCTATTGGTTCCTACATGAAGAGGACTATTGAATTCAAATGGGATCTTCTGGAAAGGATTAAACACAACTCTGAAGAATTGGAATTCGACAAAGGTAAAGAGTCAGGTATAAAGCTCAAGTTTGATTGTGTTAAATCTTTTGTGGAAACTGATATTTTCCATGAGTTTAGCAATAAATATGGGCTTGACTCCGAGTAGCTTCTTTCTGTGAATCATTTGCTACTCATGTTGATCTCCCTAAGAAGAAGTGGTTTAAATATCATCGACCTATTGAAAAATCATTAGAGGAACCTGTTAAAGTTAAAGAGGAAACAATTGTTTATCATTTGATCCACTTGTGCCTACTGCTTACATTGAGAAACCTCCTTTTCCTGTTACGATTAAGGAACATGCTAAAGCTGCAAATGTGGTTAATAAAAGTTATATTAGAACACCTAAACCCTCTAAAGAAATAAATGTTGAGCCTAATATTGCTATGGTTAAAGATCTCCTAGCTGATAATATTGATGGACATGTTATTTATTTATGTGATGAAGCTACTAGAATTGCAAAACCTATTAGAAACGGTCGGGTGAGTTAGATAAAAACAAACCTGTTACTGGCATGCCCGTTGTTTCTGTTAAAATTGGAGATCATTGTTATCATGGCTTATGTGACATTGGTGCTAGTGTTAGTGCTATACCTTTTACCTTATATCAAGAAATTATGAATAACATAGCACCCTCTGAGATTGAAGATATTGATATCACTATTAAACTTGCAAACAGAGACACCATTTCACCACTTGGGATTGTTAGATATGTTGAGGTCTTGTGTGAAAAAATAAAGTACCCTACATATTTCTTAGTACTTGGTTCACAACAAGATAGTTTTTGTCCCATTATATTTGGTAGACCTTTCTTGAATACATGCTGAAATTAATTGTGTTACTGAGAAAGTCCAAGTAAGTTTTGGTGATGTGTCTCATGAATTTAATTTCTCCAAGTTCGGCACAAAACAATATGAAAAATATTTACCTAGTAAGGATGAAATAATTGGTCTTGCTTCTATTGTCGTACCTCCTACTGATCCACTAGAACAATATTTGCTAGACCATGAGAATGACATGCATATGAATGAAAGAAATGAGATAGATGATATATTTCTTAGACAAACACCTATTCTTAAACAAAACTTGCTTGTTGATATTTTAGGGGATCCTCCTCCACCTAAGGGAGATCCCGTGTTTGAGCTAAAGACATTACATGATACTTTGAAATATGCTTATTTGGATGACAAGAAGATATACCCTCTTATTATTAGTGCTAACCTTTCAGAGCATGAAGAAAAGAGATTACGTAAAACTCTGAAGAAGCACAGGGCTGCAATTGGATATACTCTTGATGATCTTAAGTTCATTAGCCCCACTCTATGTCAGCACAAGATTAATATGGAACCGGATGCTAAACCTGTCGTTGATCATCAACGCCGCTTAAATCCTAAGATGTAGGAAGTGGTAAGAACTGAAATACTAAAGCTTCTGGAGGCAGGTATAATTTATCCTATTGCTGATAGTAGATGGGTAAGTCATGTTCATTGTGTTCCTAAGAAAGGAGGTATAACTCTTGTTCCTAATGATAAAAATGAACTTATCCCATAAAGAATCGTAACTGGTTATAGGATGGAAATTGATTTCAGGAAATTAAACAAAGGTACTAGAAAAGATCATTAACCATTGCCTTGTATCGATCAAATGTTAGAAAAGTTATCTAAGCACACGCACTTTTGTTTTCTTGATGGATATTCTGGTTTCTCTCAAATACATGTGTCAAAAGAAGACCAAGAGAAAACTACCTTCACATGCCCTTTTGGAACTTATGCTTACAGATGTATGCATTTTGGTTTATCAAATGCACCTGCTACCTTTCAAAGATGTATGACTGCTATATTCTCTGATTTTAGTGAAAAGATTGTTGAGGTTTTCATGGATGATTTTTCCGTTTATGGGACTTATTTTGATGATTGCTTGAGCAACCTTGATCGAGTTTTGTAGAGATGTGAAGAAACTAATCTTATCTTGAATTGGGAGAAGTGCTACTTTATGGTGAATGAAGGTATAGTACTTGGGCATAAAATCTCTAAACAAGGCTGCTACTTCTTGATCTTGCGTTGGTTTTCCCTTGAAGAGGAAAGGGTGATGCAGCAAAGTAGATAAGTATTTCCCTCAGTTGTTGAGAACCAAGGTATCAATCCAGTAGGAGATACAAGCAAGTCCCCAATCTTTGCACCTACACAAACAATCAAACACTTGCACCCAACGCTATAAAGGGGTTGTCAATCCCTTCACGGTTACTTGCAAGGATGAGATCTGATAGAGATAGATATAGAAGATTACTAGAACAAAAAGTAAAACAAAAGTAAAAAGATTGCAGCAAAGTATTTTTGGTATTTTTGGTTTATAGATCTGAAAATATAATATGGAAAATAGACCCGGGGGCCATAGGTTTCACTAGAGGCTTCTCTCTTGAAGGAAAATAATACGGTGGGTGAACAAATTACTGTCGAGCAATTGATAGAAAAGCGCATAGTTATGACGATATCCAAGGCAATGATTATGCATATAGGCATCACGTCCGTGTCAAGTAGACCGAAACGATTCTGCATCTACTACTATTACTCCACACATCGACCGACTCCTGCCTGCATCTAGCGTATTAAGTTCATGAAGAACAGAGTAACGCATTAAGTAAGATGACATGATGTAGAGGGATAATCTCAAGCAATATGATGAAAACCCCATCTTTTTACCCTTGATGGCAACAATACAAATACGTGCCTCGCTACCCCTACTTTGTCACTGGGTGAGGACACCGCAAGATTGAACCCAAAACCAAGCACTTCTCCCATTGCAAGAATTACCAATCTAGTTGGCCAAACCAAACCAATAACTCGAAGAGACTTGCAAAGATATGAAATCATCCATATAAGAATTCAGAGAAGATTCAAATAATATTCATAGATAATCTGATCATAAACCCACAATTCATCGGATCTCGACAAACACACCGCAAAAGAGTATTACATCGGATAGATCTCCATGAAGATCATGAAGAACATGGTATTGAAGAACATAGAGAGAGAAGAAGCCATCTACTTACTAGCTATGGACCCGAAGGTCTGAGGTGAACTACTCACGCATCATCGGAGGGGCAATGGAGTTGATGTAGATGCCGTCCATGATCGAATCCCCCTCCGGCAGAATACCGGAAAAGGCTCCAAGATGGTATCTCACGGGAACAGAGGGTTCCGGCGGCGGAAAAGTATTTTTGTGGCTCTTTTTGGTATTGGGGGAATATTTGGGAATTTATAGGCCGAAGATTAGGGTTGGAGGACCTGCAGGGGGGCCACAATCCAGGGGGGCGCCCCCCCCCCCCCCTAGGGCGCGCCCAGGTGGCTTGTCGCCTCCCGGCAGGTCTCCTGCCTTCATCTCCAAGTCTGGCAGGTTTCTTCTGGTCCAAGAAAAATCATCTCGAAGATTTTATTCCGTTTGGACTCCGTTTGATATTCCTTATCTGCAATACTCAAAAACAAGGAAAAAAACAGAAACTGGCACTAGGCACTACGTTAATAGGTTAGTCCCAAAAATAATATAAAATAGCATATTAATGCATATAAAACATCCAAAACAGATAATATAATAGCATGGAACAATCAAAAAAATTAGATACGTTGGAGACGTATCAAGCATCCCCAAGCTTAATTCCTGCTCGTCCTCGAGTAGGTAAATGATAAAAACAGAATTTTTGATGTGGAATGCTACCTAACATATTTATCCATGTAATATTCTTTATTGTGGCATGAATGTTCAGATCCATAAGATTCAAAACAAAAGCTCAATATTGACGTAAAAACAGTAATACTTCAAGCATACTAACAAGCAATTATGTCCTTTCAAAATAACATGGCCTTAGAAAGTTATCCCTACAAAATCATATGGTCTGGCTATGCTCCATCTTCCCCACACAAAGTATCTAAATCATGCACACCCCCAATGACAAGTCAAGAAATTGTTTCACACCTTTTATGTTCTCAAACCTTTTCAACTTTCACGCAATACATGAGCGTGAGCCATGGATATAGCACTATAGGTGGAATAGAATATGGTGGAGGTTGTGTGGAAAAAGAGAAGATAGTCTCACATCAACTAGGCGTATCAACGGGCTATGGAGATGCCCATCAATAGATATCAATGTGAGTGAGTAGGGATTGCCATGCAACGGATGCACTAGAGCTATAAGTGTATGAAAGTTCAAAAAGAAACTAAGTGGGTGTGCATCCAACTTGCTTGCTCACGAAGACCTAGGGCAATTTGAGGAAGCCCACCATTGGAATATACAAGCCAAGTTATATAATGAAAAATTCCCACTAGTATATGAAAGTGACAAAAAATAGGAGACTCTCTATCATGAAGATCAAGGTGCTACTTTGAAGCACAAGTGTGGAAAAAAAGGTAGTAACATTGTCCCTTCTCTCTTTTCTCTCATTTTTTTATTTATTTTAGTGGGCATCTTTGGCCTCTTTTTTTTATTTTGGGCTTCATTGGCCTCTTTTATTATTTGTAAAGTCCGGAGACTCATCCCTACTTGTGAGGGAATCATAGCTTCCATCATCCTTTCCTCTCATGGGACAATGCTCTAATAATGATGATGATCACACTTTTATTTACTTACAACTCGACACCTACAACAAGATACGACCCTATATGAATGCTTCCGGTCGTGTACCGGGATGTGCAATGATCTAGCATAGCAAATGACATCAAAAAATGGACAAGCCATGAAAACATCATGCTAGCTGTCTTACGATCATGCAAAGCAATATGACAATGATGGTGCGTGTCATAAAAAACGGAACGGTGGAAGTTGCATGGAAATATATCTCGGAATGGCTATGGAAATGCCATAATAGGTAGGTATGGTGGCTGTTTTGAGGAAGGGTATATGGTGGGTTTAATGCACCGGCGAAAGTTGCGCGGTACTAGAGAGGCTAGCAATGGTGGAAGGGTGAGAGTGCGTATAATCCATGGACTCACATTAGTCATAAAGAACTCACATACTTATTGCAAAAATCTATTAGTTATCCAAGCAAAGTATTAGACGCATGCTTCTAGGGGAGAGGTTGGTAGGAGTTAACCATCGCGCGCTCCCGACCCTCACACAAAGGATGACAATCATTAAACAAATCATGCTCCGACTTCGTTACATAACGGTTCACCATACGTGCATGCTACGGGAATCACAATCTTTAACACAAGTATTTTTACCATTCCACAATTACTCACTAGCATGACTCTAACATCACCATCTTTATACCTCAAAACTATATGCAAGAAATCCAACTTCTCATAGTATTCAATGCACTTTATATGAAAGTTTTTATTATATCCCTCTTGGATGCCCATTATATTAGGACTAAATTCATAACCTAAACCAATTACCATGCTGTTTAAAGACTCTCAAAATAATATAAGTGAGGTACGAGAGTTCAATTATTTCTATAAAATAAAAAACACCACCGTGCTCTAAAAAGATACAAGTGAAGCACTAGAGCAACATTGCCTAACTCGAAAGATATAAGTGAAGGACATAGAGTATTCTAATAAATTCACGATTAGTGCGTGTCCCTCTCAAAAGATGTGTGCATCAAGGATGATTGTGGTAAACTAAAAAGCAAAGACTCATATCATACAAGACGCTCCAAGCAAAACACATATCGTGTGGTGAATAAAAATATAGCCTCAAGTAAATTTACCGATGGATTGAAGACGAAAGAGGGGATGCCTTCTGGGGCATCCCCAAGCTTAGGCTCTTTGGTATCCTTGAATATGGCTTGGGGTGCCTTGGGAATCCCCAAGCTTAGGCTCTTGCCACTCCTTATTCCATAGTCCATCAAATCTTTACCCAAAACTTGAAAACTTCACAGCACAAAACTCAACAGAAAACTCGTGAGATCCGTTAGTATAAGAAAAATAAATCACCTCTTTAGGTACTGTTGTGAACTCATTCATTATTTATATTGGTGTAATATCTACTGTATTCTAAATTCTCCATGGTTCATACCCCCCGATACAACCCATAGATACATCAAAATAAGCAAACAACACAAAGAAAACAGAATCTGTCAAAAACAGAACAGTCTGTAGCAATCTGTAAACTACGAATACTTCTGTAACTCCAAAAATTCTGAAAAATTAGGAAAATCAGGGAAATTTGTATATAAATCTTGTGTAAAAAATTCAGATCCAATTGACGCACTGGTGAATTTATAAAATTCCTGGACTGAGCGCAAAAGTTTCTGTTTTTCAGCAAAACCAAATCAACAATCACCGTAAACCATCCCAAAGGTCTTACTTGGCACAAACACTAATTAAAACAATAAAACACAATTACTACAGAGGTAATAATGTGCAAAACACTCAAGAACAGAAGCAAAAAACAAAAACATAAAATAAAATTGGGTTGCCTCCCAACAAGCGCTATTGTTTAACGCCCTTAGCTAGGCATAACGCAATAGATCTCGGTATTGTCATCTTTGGTATGCAATCCATAAGTAGCTCTCATAATAGATTCATAAGGTAATTTAATTTTATTTCTCGGAAAGTGTTCCATGCCTTTCCTTAACGGAAATTGGAATCTAATGTTTCCTTCTTTCATATCAATAATTGCACCGGTCGTTCTAAGGAAAGGTCTACCAAGAATAATAGGGCATGTAGGATTGCAATCTATATCAAGAACAATGAAATCTATGGGCACATAAATCCTATTTGCAACAATAAGAACGTCATTAATCCTTCCCATAGGTTTCTTAATAGTGGAATCCGCTAGATGCAAATTTAAAGAGCAATCATCAAGATCGTGGAAACGCTAGCACCCAAATCACACAAAGCATGGCACTCATAATCATTAATTTTAATCTTAATAGTAGGTTCCCACTCATCATAAAGCTTTCTAGGTATGGAAACTTCCAACTCAAGTTTTTCTTCAAAAGATTTCATCATAGCATCAACGATATGTTTAGTAAAAGCTTTATTTTGATTATAAGCATGCGGAGAATTCAACATGGATTGCAACAAGGAAATACAATCAATCAAAGAACAACCATCATAATTAAAGTCCTTGAAATCCAAAAGAGTGGGTTCATTGCTATTTAAAGCTTTGACCTTTTCAATCCCACTTTTATCAATCTTAGCATTAAGATCTATAAACTCCGAGTCATTGGGACGACTTTTAACTAAAGTTGACTTATCTCCAGTCCCATCTTTATCAAGATTTGTATTAGAAAACAAAGATTCAATAGGAGTCACATCAATCACTTTAAGATCTTCATCATCATTTAAAGATTCTGGCTTCGCAGCCATTTTATTGACTAAGGTAGCTTGTTTATCAGAAATTTGGCCTACTAAATTTTCAAGGTGAGCAAACTGAGATTTCAAACCATAAAATTCCTTAGTCATATCATCAAGTTCTTTATTCATGTATTCCAGCATAGCCTTTTGTTCTTTAAGCTCGTTTCTAAAGAAACTATTATGGTCAAATTGGAGCGACATGAAACCTTTAGCATTATTCTCAATATCTTCTAACTTCCTAAGATAAGGATCAAAGCTTTTGGGTTGAGCCATAAAGACGAGCAAACGATCTAACACACAAGCTAGTAAAAAGCAAACGAAAAGACGAACGGAAGAAGGGCGAATAAAAAGGCAAATCTTTTTGGTATTTTTCTGAAAATCGTTTTAGAAGTGGGGGAGAGGAAAACGAGAGGCAAATGGCAAATAATGTAAATGCAAGAGATGAGTTTGTGATGGGTACTTGGTAGGCTTGATGTAGATCTCCCTAGCAACGGCGCCAGAAATCCTTCTTGCTACTTCTTGAGCTTGCGTTGGTTTTCCCTTGAAGAGGAAAGGGTGATGCAGCAAAGTATATAAGTATTTCCCTCAGTTGTTGAGAACCAAGGTATCAATCCAGTAGGAGATACAAGCAAGTCCCCAATCTTTGCACCTACACAAACAATCAAACACTTGCACCCAACACTATAAAGGGGTTGTCAATCCCTTCACGGTTACTTGCAAGGATGAGATCTGATAGAGATAGATATAGAAGATTACTAGAACGAAAAGTAAAAAAAAAGTAAAAAGATTGCAGCAAAGTATTTTTGGTATTTTTGGTTTATAGATCTGAAAATATAATATGGAAAATAGACCCGGGGGCCATAGGTTTCACTAGAGGCTTCTCTCTTGAAGGAAAATAATACGGTGGGTGAACAAATTACTGTCGAGCAATTGATAGAAAAGCGCATAGTTATGACGATATCCAAGGCAATGATTATGCATATAGGCATACGTCCGTGTCAAGTAGACCGAAACGATTCTGCATCTACTACTATTACTCCACACATTGACCGACTCCTGCTTGCATCTAGAGTATTAAGTTCATGAAGAATAGAGTAACGCATTAAGTAAGATGACATGATGTAGAGGGATAAACTCAAGCAATATGATGAAAACCCCATCTTTTTACCCTTGATGACAACAATACAAATACGTGCCTCGCTACCCCTACTTTGTCACTGGGTGAGGACACCGCAAGATTGAACCCAAAACCAAGCACTTCTCCCATTGAAAGAATTACCAATCTAGTTGGCCAAACCAAACCAATAACTCGAAGAGACTTGCAAAGATCTGAAATCATGCATATAAGAATTCAGAGAAGATTCAAATAATATTCATAGATAATCTGATCATAAACCCACAATTCATCGGATCTCGACAAACACACCGCAAAAGAGTATTACATCGGATAGATCTCCATGAAGATCATGAAGAACATGGTATTGAAGAACATAGAGAGAGAAGAAGCCATCTAGCTACTAGCTATGGATCCGAAGATCTGAGGTGAACTACTCACGCATCATCGGAGGGGCAATGGAGTTGATGTAGATGCCCTCCGTGATCGAATCCCCCTCCGGCAGATTACCGGAAAAGGCTCCAAGATGGGATCTCACGGGAATAGAGGGTTCCGGCGGCGGAAAAGTATTTTCGTGGCTCTTTTTGGTATTGGGGGAATATTTGGGAATTTATAGGCCGAAGATTAGGGTTGGAGGACCTGCAGGGGGGCCACAAGCCAGGGGGGCGCCCCCCCCCCCCTAGGGCGTGCCCAGGTGGCTTGTCGCCTCCCGGTAGGTCTCCTGCCTTCATCTCCAAGTCTGGCAGGTTTCTTCTGGTCCAAGAAAAATCATCCCGAAGATTTTATTCCGTTTGGACTCCGTTTGATATTCCTTATCTGCAATACTCAAAAACAAGGAAAAAACAGAAATTGGCACTAGGCACTAGGTTAATAGGTTAGTCCCAAAAATAATATAAAATAGCATATTAATGCATATAAAACATCCAAAACACATAATATAATAGCACGGAACAATCAAAAATTATAGATACGTTGGAGACGTATCAGAGGCATTGAGGTAGATAAAGCTAAAGTTGATGCAATAGACAAAATGCCATGTCCTAAAGATATTAAAGGTATAAGAAATTTTCTTGGTCATGTTGGTTTTTATAAGCGTTTTATTAAAGATTTCGAGGCCACTAACTAATCTTCTTCAAAAAGATATTCCTTTTGTTTTTGATGATGATTGTGTAGAAGCCTTTGAAATACTTAAGAAAGCCTTGATTTCTGCACCTATTGTTCAACCACCTGATTGGAATTTACCATTTGAAATTATGTGGGATGCTAGTGATTATGTTGTTGGTGCTGTTCTAGGGCAAAGCGTAGACAAGAAATTGAATGTCATTCATTATGCTAGTAAGACCCTAGACAATGCTCAAAGAAATTATGCTACTACTGAGAAGGAATTTTTAGTAGTTGTCTTTGCATGTGATAAGTTTAGACCTTATATTGTTGATTCCAAAGTTACTATTCACACTGATCATGCAGCTATTAAATACCTTATGGAAAAGAAAGATGCTAAGCCTAGACTGATTAGGTCGGTGCTTTTGCTTCAAGAATTTGACCTGCACATTGTTGATAGGAAGGGAGCTGAAAACCCCATAGCAGATAATTTGTCTAGGATGGAAAACATTCTTGGTGACCCACTGCCTATTGATGATAATTTTCCTGATGAGCAACATGTTGTTATAAATGCTTCCCATAGTACTCCTTGATATGCAGATTATTCTAATTACATTGTTGCTAAATATATACCACCAATTTCACCTACCAACAAAAGAAAAAGTTCTTTTATGATTTAACACATTACTGTTGGGCTGACCCACGTCTTTATAAAGAAGGAGTAGATGGTGTTTTACTGTTGGGATGACCCATGCTAGTGATAGAACTGCACACAAGGTATTACAATCTGGTTTCTATTGGCCTACTCTTTCCAAAGATGCTCGTAAGTATGTCCTTTCTTGTGATGAATGTCAAATAATTGGTAACATTAGTAGACGTTAGGAAATGCCTATGAATTATTCACTTGCTATTGAACCATTTGACGTCCAGGGCTTTGATTATATGGGACCTTTTCCTTCCTCTAATGGGTATACTCATATTTTAGTTGTTGTTGATTACATTACTAAGTGGGTAGAAACTATTCCAACTAGTAGTGTTGATCATAACACTTCTATTAAAATGCTTAAAGATGTTATTTTCCCGAGGTTTGGAGTCCCTAGATATTTAATGACTGATGGTGGTTCACATTTTATTCATGGTGCTTTCCGTAAACTTCTAGCTAAATATGAAGTTAACCATAGGATTGCATCACCTTATCATCCTCAGTCTAGCGGTCAAGTTGAGTTGAGCAATCGAGAAATAAAATTGATCTTGCAAAAGACTGTTAATAGATCTAGAAAGAATTGGTCTAAGAAACTTGATGATGCTTTATGGGCTTATAGAACTGCTTATAAAAACCCTATGGGAATGTCCCCATATAAAATGGTCTATGGAAAAGCATGGCATTTACCTCTTGAGTTAGAACATAAAGCTTATTGGGCAATTCAAGAGCTTAACTATGATTTCAAACTTGCCGGTGAAAAGAGGTTATTTGATATTAGCTCACTAGATGAATGGAGGACACAAGCTTATGAAAATGCCAAAAAATTTAAATAAAAAGATAAAGATGGCATGACAAGAGAATCCAAAAAACGGGAATTCAATGTAGGAGACCTAGTTCTTTTGTACAATTCTCGTTTCAATTTTTTTGCAGGTAAGCTTCTCTCCAAATGGGAAGGCCCTTATGTTGTCGAGGAGGTCTATCGCTCCAGTGCTATTAAGATTAACAATTTCGAAGGCAAAAATCCAAGAGTGGTAAATGGGCAAAGAATTAAACACTATATCTCAGGTACGCCCGTCAATGTTGAAACTAATATTATTCAAGTTATGACTCCAGAAGACCACATAAGAGAGACTCTCCGAAACACTCCAGAAAGCTGAAAAGGGGAAGGTATGTGATACGGTAAGTAAATCGACTCCAAAAATTCCAAAAAAAATATGTTCTGTCGGTTTTGGTATTTTAGAAAAATTCCAAAAATTAAAACGAGTCAGGGGGACCCACGAGGGAACCACAAGGCAACAGGGCGCGCCCACCCCCTTGGGCGCGCCCTGATAGCTTGTGGGGCCCTCGTGTGCCTCCCGGACTCCGTTTTCTTCCTGGACACGTATTCTGACCTAGAAAAATTCATTATATATACTCCCGTCTGTTTTGACCACCGCATCGTGAGTTTCTCCTCTGTTCTTGTTTCGGACTGTTTTCCTGACATATTTCTCAAGGTGTGGAAGCTGTGTCTTCGTCCTCCTTGAACAACATTGATGGCCAAGCTTGGCTATTGTAGATGGAACTTGAACGAGAAGGATCTGAGGAAGTTATCTCGGGAGAGGAACCTATGGACTCTATGGAAGTGCATCCCCCTGCCTCCGAACGTGGGACGCTAGCAGGCATCTCTACTTCTCCGAACCCTTGCCCATCAATGGGGAGGAGAGCTCAGCTAGCTCAGGAAGCGCAAGGTGAATCTACCCCGAGGAGGCCCCTCGGCAGGTTACATGCAAACAACTTTCACAATTTGATTCACAATTACAGAGTTGAGAATATTTCTCGTTCGCATATACCATCCAATTGGGACATATCTCGTCTTAGTGAAAGTGATGCAGGAAAAGGCTCTTGGTGGACAGAGAATAAACATATTATGGTGGAAGTACAAAAGAACACTGCAATGATTCAACAGCTACTCCACGAGATGAGGGAGTTAAGGGCTATCCTTCTAACCATTGCAAAGGACAAGCCTACTACATCACCACCACCATCACCCAAGAAGGACGCTTAAGTATATGGGTATGGGTACCACCCTTAGCTTGTTCGAAGCTTGGGGGAGATGCCCGGGTACCGTATCACCATCACTTTTACCATTATCATCTATTTTAGTTCGATCCTTAGTATGTCGTGATTTAGAGGAATAAAATTTCAGATTTTGTTTGCTTAGAGTCTTTGCTTTGAGATCTATCTATCCTTGTAATCGAGTATGAGAGTTATATAATAAAGATTAGTTTGAGTTTGCTTGCTTTACTCTCATGCATCAATCATAGCAATTAAATAAAAGAAATAGAAAGATTATACGCTAATCACATGGGGAGTATGACTTCACATAAAAGAAGTATGTTAGATAAAAGTTGTTGGGAATAAAACAAACATAGCATTAGTCATTGATACAATCTATGCAAGATTATGATAGAGGAATGGAGATTCACATACAAATACACTATCTTGGACATCTTTTATGATTGTGAGCCCCCACCAAATATTATGTAATGATCGAGTGTTGATGTTGGACATGGAAGACAACGTAATGATTATGTTTGTTTACATTCACATAGAAGTTATATTGTCATGGATCCTTTAACATGTGGTGCTTGCTTTAGATCTTTTGCTCGCCAAAAAATTTCCGCACTAAGTAGAGATACTACTTGTGCGTCCATAACCCCTTAAACCCAGTTTCTTTCCATGTGAGTCCACCATACCTACCTATGGATTGAATAAGATCCTTCAAGTAAGTTGTCATCGGTACATGAAGCAATAAAAATTGCTCCTAAATATGTATGATCTTTTATTGTAAGGGAAAATAAACTTTGTACGATCTTGTGATGGCAAAGAAATAAAAGCGACAGATTGCATAATAAAGTTTGCTATCATAAGGGGCAATATAAATTGATGTTCCTTTCCATTAAGAGTTTGCACATCCAAAATTGAAAAGCGCATGACAACCTCTGCTTCCCTCTGCGAAGGGCATATCTTTTACTATCATGTATTTACTCTTATACTCGAGTCAACAATGTTTATCCCTATTCCTACCTATTAACTCTCTAGTTGGCAAGCATTATGTGTTGAGGAAAGATATATATATATGTTCGACGGAAGCATTAGCTCCAAAAATATGCAATGAGTGTCAGCAATCATAGAAGACTAAAGGATAGTTGAGTATGTGAACTTGCTAGAATTAAAGCTCTTACATAGACTCTTCCCTGGAATATGATGAATTGTGATTGTCTCGATGACTAAGAACATAATTTGTTTATTGTCAATAAAGTTTATGCTTCATACTTCACAAGTGTGAATAGATTGTTACTTGTCTATGAGAAGTTATATGATGAAAAGATTGCTGCTATGTTAATATTCCTGATACTCTGATGGTCGTATTTTTTTATCGACACCTCTCTCTCAAATTATGTGGTCATTATTATCGAGTTCGGCTTTCGCTTGAGGACAAGCGAGGTCTAAGCTTGGGGGAGTTGATACGTCCATTTTGCATCATGAATTCTTATTGATATTTTTGTTATTCTTGTCCAATATTCTTTATTATGATACAATTCTTATGCTTTTTCTTTCTGAATATGCAAGGTACATCACAAAGAGGGAAATCACTGGAAACTGGAATTCTGGACCTGAAAACCAAGAAAATGGCTGAAAATTCACTGGACTCCAAATGACGTGAAACTTCACGGAGAATTTTTATGGAATATATAAGAATTATTGGGCCAAAAATATACCAACGGGGGGTGCACCTATGGCCACAAGCCAATAGGATGCGCCCACCCCCCTTGGCGCGCCCTAATGCCTTGTGGGGGCCCAACAGGTCTCCTGACCCCCCGCCCCCCTCTTCTCCTATATGGTGTGTTTTATGATGACCCACAAGTATAGGGGATCTATCGTAGTCCTTTCGATAAGTAAGAATGTCGAACCCAATGAGGAGAAGAAGGAAATGACAAGTAGTTTTCAGTAAGGTATTCTCTGCAAGCACTGAAATTATCGGTAACAGATAGTTTTTTGATAAGATAATTCGTAACGGATAGCAAGTAACAAATGTAGCAAAGGTGCAGCAAGGTGGCCCAATCCTTTTTGTAGCAAAGGACAAGCCTGGACAAACTCTTATATAGATCAAAGTGCTCCCGAGGACACATGGGAATTTCTGTAAGGCTAGTTTTCATCATGCTCATATGATTCGCGTTCGTTACTTTGATAATTTGATATGTGGGTGGACCGGTGCTTGGGTGCTGCCCTTACTTGGACAAGCCTCCCACTTATGATTAACCTCTCTCGCAAGCATCCGCAACTACGAAAAAGTAATTAAGATAAATCTAACCATAGCATGAAACATATGGATCCAAATCAGCCCCTTACGAAGCAACGCATAAACTAGGGTTTAAGCTTCTGTCACTCTAGCAACCCATCATCTACTTATTACTTCCCAATGCCTTCCCCTAGGCCCAAATAATGGTGAAGTGTCATGTAGTCGATGTTCACATAACACCACTAGAGGAGAGACAACATACATCTCATCAAAATATCAAACGAATACCAAATTCACATGATTACTTATAACAAGACTTATCCCATGTCCTCAGGAACAAACGTAACTACTCACAAAGCATATTCATGTTCATAATCAGAGGAGTATTAATTATCATTGAGGATCTGAACATATGATCTTCCACCAAGTAAACCAACTAGCATCAACTACAAGGAGCAATCAACACTACTAGCAACCCACATGTACCAATCTGAGGTTTTGAGACTAAGATCGGATACAAGAGATGAACTAGGGTTTGGAGAGGAGATGGTGCTGGTGAAGATGTTGATGGAGATTGACCCCCTCTCGATGAGAGGATCGTTGGTGATGACGATGGCTTCGATTTCCCCCTCCGGGAGGGAAGTTTCCCCGGCAGAACAGCTCCGCCGGAGCCCTAGATTGCTTCTGCCCAGGTTCCGCCTCAAGACGGCGGCGCTTCGTCCCGAAAGCTCTCTTATGATTTTTTCCAGGTCAAAACCCTCCATATAGCAAAAGATGGGCACCGGAGGCCTGTCAGGGGGCCCACAAGCCACAGGGGCGCGCCTTGGGGGTAGGGCGTGCCCCCCAGGCTTGTGACCTCCTGGTGGGTCCCCTCTGGTATTTCTTTCGCCCAATATTTTTTATATATTCCAAAATAATTCTCCGTAACTTTTCAGGACTTTTGGAGTTGTGCAGAATAGGTCTCTCATATTTGCTCCTTTTCCAGTCCAGAATTCCAGCTGCCGGCATTCTCCCTCTTCATGTAAACCTTGTAAAATAAGAGAGAAAAGGCATAAGTATTGTACCATAATGTGGAATAACAGCCCATAATGCAATAAATATCAATATAAAAGCATGATGCAAAATGGACGTATCAACTCCCCCAAGCTTAGACCTCGCTTGTCCTCAAGCGAAGCCGAGATCGATAAATATGTCCACATGTTTAGAGATAGAGGTGTCGATAAAATAAAATATGGACATGAGAGCATCATGATCATCTTTAGAACAGCAATACTTATTGATATATAATTTCTTATACTAGAGTAACAATTCATTCACAAGGTAAAGTATGAATCAAGAACTCTATTGAGAACCAACAAACTATGATCTCAGTCATTGAAGCAATTGCAATTTATCATAACATCGGAAAGAGTCAATATAAGAGCTTATAAAGCAAATCCACATACTCAATCATCTTTTAGTCTTTCATAATTGCTAACACTCATGCGGTACTTATGAGGTCAAAGCTTCAATTGGACACAGAGAAAGATAGGGGCTTATAGTTTTGCCTCCCAAATATTTACCTCAAGGGTAATGTCAACAGAAATAACTCATGATCACCCACATCCGAGTGGATATATGTGTCTAGATCATTCCCCAACACATGACGCTTGCCAAGAGAGAAAGGCGAAATAAAGGAAGTGGTGAAGATCACCACGACTCTTGCATAAAGGTAAGTACTAGAAAGTAAAAGTAACAGATAGGCCCTTCGCAGAGGGAAGCAGAGATTGTCATGCGCTTTTATAATTGGATGGGCAATCTCTTAATGCAAAAGAACGTCACTTTATATTGCTGCTTGTGATAAAGAACTTTATTATGTAGTCTGTCGCTTTTATTTCTTCCATATCACAAGTTCGTACAAAGTTTATTTTCCTCACACCAATAGATCATACATATTTAGGGAGCAAATTTTTTATTGCTTGCACCGATGACAACTTACTTGAAGGATCTTACTCAATCCATAGGTAGGTATGGTGGACTCTCATGGCAAAACTAGTTTAAGGGTGTTTGGATGCACAAGTAGTATCTCTACTTGGTGCGGAAGTTTTGGCTAGTATGAGGTGGAAGCAAGCGTCACATGTTAGAGGATCCATGACAATATAACTTCTATTCGGAAATAAGCAAACATGACTCATTATGTTGTCTTCCTTGTCCAACATCAACTTCTTAGCATATAATATTTTAATGAGTGCTCACAATCATAAAAGATGTCCAAGATAATATATTTATATGTGAACCTCTCTTTCTTTATTACTTCCTTTTAATTGCAACAATGACCAATCGCTATGTTTGTCAACTCACAACAAATTTCAATCGACATACTTCTTATATGTCAAGTCATCACTCCCCATAAGATCATCATATATACGCTTTGCTTTTATTCTATACTTCTTTTTATTTCTTTTTCTCAAGATCATAGCAAGCAAGCAAAGCCCTCAACTCAAAACTATTTTTTATTATATAACTCTCGGACTCGCTTACATAGGGGGAACATAAAGCAAAACTCAAAACTAGATCACACTAAAAACTTTATTCTACGAGATCAAGATATAACCAAAAGGATCGAACTGAGAAAAACGAAGAAAGTAAAAGATGTGATGGTGATACGATACCGGGGCATCTCCCCCAAGCTTGGCACAAGCCAAGGGGAGTGCCCATACCCATGTGTTTAGTTGTCTTTATTTGGAGGTGGTGATGTTGGAGTTGTTGATGAGGTTGGGAGCTTGTCCTCCGTCTTCCAAGGCATAGGCTCACCATCGTAAAAAGATGAACGAGTCTCCGGGATCCTCAAATATGCAGCCAAACTCATTCTCTTAAATCTGTATTCATACTCACAGTTTTGGTTTTGCAGGTCATAGATCTGCGCTTGGAGATGCTCGATTTTCTCGTAAAGCTTGAAGATGTGCTCCCCGATGTCCTTGGCGTCCAGCTTGTGCTTATGGGTAAACTCCGCGATCATCATGTGATTGGCGTTGAGTCCGCGTTCCACCATCCCTTGGCACTTGAAGACTTGCTGTTCCATTGCTTCGAGCCTTGTCTCCACGCTTCCGGTCTTCTTTGGCCCCTCAACATCACGGATGTGCAGCACCCCCTCACGCATCTCAATGGTTTGAGGGTGTCGCAGCACCTCCGCAAGGTAGGGGTTGATGACCTTCTCGAAGAACTTGTCCTTCGAAGCACTTGGGGACGTCATGGCAATCTAAATCTGCTGCAGAAAACAGCTCAAAACGAAAACAGGAGGTATTGTCGTGATACGAAGGTTAAGACCTTCGGGAGATTATATAATGAATTTTTACCGACCTAAAGGAGTGTACCACAAGAAAACGGAGTCCGGAGGGTGAACGGGGTGGCCACAAGCCACAGGGGCGCGCCCAGGGGGGTAGGGCGCGCCCCCCTGGCTTGTCGCCTCCTCGTGCACTTTTCGGACTACTTTAAATTTTCCTAATTTCTTAAATATTCCAAAACGGAGAAAAATTGCTTATTGAAAAAGTTTTGGAGTCGGTTTGCTTACCGTACCACATACCTATTCCTTTTCGGAGTCTGAAACGTTCTGGTATGTCTCCCTAATGTACTCCTCCGGAGTTATGGTATTGATAATATTGGTTTCAACATTTATGGGAGTACCTGAGATATAATGTTTGATTCTTTGCCCGTTTACCACCTTTGGGTTAGTGCCTTCGGCGTTGTTGATCTTGATGGCACCGGAACAATATACTTCCTCGACAATGTAAGGCCCTTCCCATTTAGAGTGAAGTTTTCCTGCAAAAAATCTTAAACGAGAATTGTATAGCAAGACATGGTCACCTACATTGAATTCACGCTTTTGTATCCTTTTATCATGCCATCTCTTAACTTTTTCTTTAAACAACTTGGCATTCTCATAGGCCTGGGTTCTCCATTCATCAAGTAAGCTAATGTCAAACAACCTCTTCTCACCAACAAGTTTGAAATCATAGTTGAGCTCTTTGATTGCCCAAGAAGCTTTATTTTCTAGTTCTAGAGGTAAGTGACATGCTTTACCATAAACCATTTTATACGGAGACATACCCATAGGATTTTTGTAAGCAGTTCTATAAGCCCATAATGCATCATCAAGTTTCTTAGACCAATTCTTTCTAGATCTATTAACAGTCTTTTGCAAGATCAATTTAATTTCTCTATTGCTTAATTCTACTTGACCACTAGACTGAGGATGATATGGAGATGCAATTCTGTGATTAACATCATACTTAGCAAGCAATTTACGGAAAGCACCATGAATAAAGTGTGAACCACCAGCAGTCATTAAATATCTAGGGACTCCAAATCTAGGGAAAATAACTTCTTTAAGCATTTTAATAGAAGTGTTATGATCAGCACTACTAGTTGGAATAGCTTCTACCCACTTAGTAACATAATCAACAGCAACTAGAATATGAGTATACCCGTTGGACTTTGGAAAAGGTCCCATATAATCAAAACCCCAAACATCAAATGGTTCAATAACAAGTGAGTAATTCATAGGCATTTCCTGACGTCTACTAATATTACCAATTCTTTGACATTCATCACAAGACAAGACAAACTTACGAGCATCCTTGAAGAGAGTAGGCCAATAAAAACCAGATTGTAATACCTTGTGTGCAGTTCTATCTCCAGCGTGGTGTCCTCCGTAGGCCTCGGAGTGACACTTGTGTAGGATCTGTTCCTGTTCATGCTCAGGTACACAACGTCTAATAACACCATCTACTCCTTCTTTATAAAGGTGTGGATCATCCCAAAAGTAATGTCTTAAATCATAGAAGAACTTTTTCTTTTGTTGGTATGTGAAACTAGGTGGTATAAATTTAGCAACAATGTAATTAGCATAATCAGCATACCATGGAGCATTACGTGAAGCATTTATGACAGCTAATTGTTCATCAGGAAAGCTATCGTCAATAGGTAGTGGGTCATCAAGAACATTTTCTAACCTAGACAAGTTGCCTGCTACGGGGTTCTCAGCACCCTTTCTATCAATAATATGCAAATCAAATTCTTGTAGCAGAAGAACCCATCTAATAAGTCTAGGTTTAGCATCTTTCTTTTCCATAAGATATTTAATAGCAACATGATCAGTGTGAACAGTTACTTTGGAATCAACAATATAAGGTCTGAACTTATCACAAGCAAACACAACTGCTAAAAATTCCTTTTCAGTGGTAGCATAGTTCCTTTGAGCACTGTCTAGAGTTTTACTAGCATAATGGATAACATTCAATTTCTTACCAACCCTTTGTCCTAGAACAGCACCAACGGCATAATCACTAGCATCGCACATAATTTCAAAGGGTAGGTTACAATCAGGTGGTTGAACAACAGGTGCAGAAATCAAGGCTTTCTTAAGAATTTCAAATGCTTCTACACAATCATCATCAAAAACAAAAGGAATATCTTTTTGCAAGAGATTAGTGAGAGGCCGAGAAATTTTAGAGAAGTCTTTAATAAATCTCCTATAGAAACCAGCATGACCAAGGAAACTTCTTATACCTCTGATATCCGTAGGACACTGCATTTTTTCAATAGCATCAACTTTAGCTTTATCAACTTCAATACCTCTTTCGGAGATTTTGTGTCCCAAGACAATACCCTCATTAACCATAAAGTGGCACTTCTCCCAATTCAAGACAAGATTAGTTTCTTCACATCTCTGCAAAACTCGATCAAGGTTGCTCAAGCAATCATCAAAAGAAGTTATGTAAACGGAGAAATCATCCATGAAAACCTCAACAATCTTTTCACAAAAGTCAAAAAATATAGCAGTCATACATCTTTGAAAGGTAGCAGGTGCATTGCATAAACCAAAAGGCATACGTCTATAAGCAAAGGTACCGAAAGGACAAGTAAAAGTGGTCTTCTCTTGGTCCTCTTTTGACACAGGTATTTGAGAAAAACCAGAATAACCATCTAGAAAGCAAAAGTGTGTGTGTTTGGATAGTCTTTCTAGCATTTTATCAATAAAAGGTAGAGAGTAATGATCTTTCCTAGTAGATTTATTTAATTTCCTAAAATCAATTACCATTCTATATCCTGTAACAATTCTTTGCGGGATCAATTCATTTTTATCATTAGGAACAACGGTAATACCTCCCTTCTTAGGGACACAATGAACGGGACTAACCCATCTACTATCAGCAATAGGATAAATTATACCTGCCTCCAGAAGCTTTAATATTTCATTTCTTACCACTTCTTTCATTTTAGGATTTAACCATCGTTGGTGATCAACAACTGGTTTAGCATCAGGCTCCATATTAATTTTATGCTGACATAGAGTGGGACTAATGCCCTTAAGATCATCAAGGGTATATCCAATAGCAGCACGGTGCTTCCTCAGAGTTTTCAATAATCTCTTTTCTTCATGCTCTGAAAGGTTAGCACTAATAATGACAGGATATATCTTCTTTTCATCAAGATAAGCATATTTCAGAGTATCCGGTAATTGTTTAAGCTCAAACACAGGATCACCCTTGGGTGGAGGAGGATCCCCAAGTATTTCAACAGGCAAGTTGTGTTTCAAAATAGGATGTTGATCAAAGAAAATCTTATCTATTTCATTCCTTTCATTCATATGCATATCGTTTTCATGGTCTAGCAAATATTGTTCTAAGGGATCAGTAGTAGGCACAACAATAGAAGCAAGACCAATAATTTCATCCTTACTAGACCATTCTTTATCATGGGGTTGTCTATGAAATTTAGAGAAATTAAACTCATGGGACACATCCCCAAAACTTACAGTAACAGTTTCTTTCTCACAATCTATCTTAGAATTAACAGTATTCAAGAAAGGTCTACCAAATATAATGGGACAAAAATCATCTTGTGGGGAACCAAGAACAAGAAAATCAGTAGGATATTTTATTTTCCCACACAAGACTTCAACATCTCTAACAATTCCAACTCGTGCTATAGTATCTCTATTAGCAAGCTTAATGGTAACATCAATTTCTTCTAATTCAGCTGGTGCAATATCATTCATAATTTCTTGATATAAGGTAAAGGGAATTGCACTCACACTAGCACCCACATCACATAAGCCATAATAACAGTGATCTCCTATTTTAACAGAAACAACAGGCATGCCAACAATAGGTCTATGTTTATCTTTAGTATCAGGTCTAGCAATTCTAGCAGCTTCATCACAGAAATGAATAACATGCCCATCAATATTATCAACCAAGAGGTCTTTAACCATAGCAATACTAGGTTCAACTTTGATTTGTTCAGGGGGTGTAGGTGTTCTAGTATAACTCTTACGAACCACAGTTGAGGCTTTAGCATGTTCCTTTATTCTAACAGGGAAAGGTGGTTTCTCAATATAAATAGGTTCAACTACTTTCACTTCAATGGGAGGATGATATTTAAACCACTTCTCCTTAGGGAGATCAACATGAGCAGCAAAAGATTCACAGAAAGAAGCTACTATCTCAGAGTCAAGTCCATATTTAGTGCTAAATTCACGAAAAGCATTGATGTCTATAAAGGATTTAACACAATCAAACTTAAGGTTTATACCTGACTCCTTACCTTCGTCGAGTTCCCAATCTTCAGAGTTGCGTTTAATTCTTTCCAATAAGTCCCATTTGAATTCAATATCTTTCTTCATAAAGGAACCAGTACAAAAAGTATCAAGCATGGATTGATCATTACGAGAAAGCCGAGCATAAAAATTCTGAATAATAATTTCTCTTGAGAGCTCATGATTGGGGCATGAATATAACATTGACTTAAGCCTCCCCCAAGCTTGAGCGATACTTTCTCCTTCACGAGGCCAAAAATTATAAATATAATTCCGATCACGATGAACCAGATGCATAGGATAAAACTTCTGATGAAATTCCAATTTCAATCGGTTGTAGTTCCATGATCCAATATCACCACATAGCCTATACCATGTCAATGCCTTCTCCTTCAAAGATAAAGGAAAGACCTTCTTCTTGACATCATCCTCGGGCAAACCTGCAAGCTTAAATAATCCACAAACTTCATCCACATAGATCAGATGCAAATCAGGATGTAGTGTTCCATCTCCTGCATAAGGATTAGCTAGAAGTTTCTCTCTCATACCAGAAGGAATTTCATAATAAATATTTTCAGTAGGTTCAGTAGGTTGAGGAGCAACTCTTTGTGCTTCCGGTCGAGGTGAAGATACCCCAAACAAGCCCCTCAAAGGATTATTTTCCATAGTAACAAGCGACAGTAAATTTCAGCACACTATATAAATTTTTCCTTACCAAATTCCACTCACCAAAGGCGCTTCACTCCCCGGCAACGGCGCCAGAAAAGAGTCTTGATGACCCACAAGTATAGGGGATCTATCGTAGTCCTTTCGATAAGTAAGAGTGTCAAACCCAACGAGGAGCAGAAGGAAATGACAAGCAGTTTTCAGTAAGGTATTCTCTGCAAGCACTGAAATTATCGGTAACAGATAGTTTTGTGATAAGATAATTCGTAACGGATAGCAAGTAACAAATGTAGCAAAGGTGCAGCAAGGTGGCCCAATACTTTTTGTAGCAAAGGACAAGCCTGGACAAACTCTTATATAAAGCAAAGTGCTCCCGAGGACACATGGGAATTTCTGTCAAGCTAGTTTTCATCATGCTCATATGATTCGCATTCGTTACTTTGATAATTTGATATGTGGGTGGACCGGTGCTTTGGTGCTGCCCTTACTTGTACAAGCCTCCCACTTATGATTAACCTCTCTCGCAAGCATCCGCAACTACGAAAAAGGAATTAAGATAAATCTAACCATAGCATGAAACATATGGATCCAAATCAGCCCCTTACGAAGCAACGCATAAACTAGGGTTTAAGCTTCTGTCACTCTAGCAACCCATCATCTACTTATTACTTCCCAATGCCTTCCCCTAGGCCCAAATAATGGTGAAGTGTCATGTAGTCGATGTTCACATAACACCACTAGAGGAGAGACAACATACATCTCATCAAAATATCGAACGAATACCAAATTCACATGATTACTTATAACAAGACTTATCCCATGTCCTTAGGAACAAACGTAACTACTCACAAAGCATATTCATGTTCATAATCAGAGGAGTATTAATTATCATTGAGGATCTGAACATATGATCTTCCACCAAGTAAACCAACTAGCATCAACTACAAGGAGCAATCAACACTACTAGCAACCCACAGGTACCAATCTGAGGTTTTGAGACTAAGATCGGATACAAGAGATGAACTAGGGTTTGGAGAGGAGATGGTGCTGGTGAAGATGTTGATGGATATTGACCCCCTCTCGATGAGAGGATCGTTGGTGATGACGATGGCTTCGATTTCCCCCTCTGGGAGGGAAGTTTCCCCGGCTGAACAGCTCCGCCGGAGCCCTAGATTGCTTCTGCCCAGGTTCCGCCTCGAGACGGTGGCGCTTCATCCCGAAAGCTCTCTTATGATTTTTTCCAGGTCAAAACCCTCCATATAGCAGAAGATGGGCACCGGAGGCCTGCCAGGGGGCCCACAAGCCACAGGGGCGCGCCCTGGGGGGTAGGGCGCGCCCCCAGGCTTGTGACCTCCTGGTGGGTCCCCTCTGGTATTTCCTTCGCCCAATATTTTTTATATATTCCAAAATAATTCTCCGTAACTTTTCAGGACTTTTGGAGTTGTGCAGAATAGGTCTCTCATATTTGCTCCTTTTCCAGTCCAGAATTCCAGCTGCCGGCATTCTCCCTCTTCATGTAAACCTTGTAAAATAAGAGAGAAAAGGCATAAGTATTGTACCATAATGTGGAATAACAGCCCATAATGCAATAAATATCAATATAAAAGCATGATGCAAAATGGACGTATCATTTTACCGTAGAAAAAATCAAGAGAGAACTTTCGGGACGAAGCGCCGCCGTCTCGAGCTGGAAACCAGGGCGGAGGCCCTTTTGCTCCCTGATACGTCTCCAACGTATCTATAATTTTTGCATGTTCCATGCTGTTAAATTATCATTCTTGGATGTTTTACAATCATTTTATAACAACTTTATATCATTTTTTGGGACTAACCTATTGACATGATGCCAAAGTGCCAGTTGCTGTTTTTGCTTGTCTTTTACTTCGCAGAATATCAGTACCAAACGGAGTCCAATCACGACAAAACTTTTTAGAGATTTTTTCTGGACCAGAAGACACCCAGTGGGCCAAAGAAGAGCCAGGAAGGTGGGCTGTGGAGAGCACAACGCACCAGGGCGTACCAGGGGGCCCCCGGCGCGCCCTGATGGGTTGTGCCCTCCACGGGGCCCCTCTCCACCGCCTCTGATGCTTATAAATTCCCAAATATTCTGAAAACCCTAGGGGAGTCGACGAAACACAATTCCAGCCACCGCAAGTTCCAGAACCTCGAGATCCAATCTAAACACCATCACGGAGGGGTTCATCTTCTTCATAGGTGCCTCTCCGATGATGCGTGAGTAGTCCACCATAGACCTACGGGTCCGTAGGTAGTATCTAGATGGCTTCCTCTCTCGCTCTTATGATTCTCAATACAATGGTCTCTTGGAGATCTATTTGATGTAAACTTTTGCAGTGTGTTTGTTGGGATCCGATGAATTTTGAGTTCATGATCAGTTTCTATCCATGAATATTATTTGAGTCTTCTTTGATCTCTTATATGCATGATTACTTATAGCCTTGTATTTCTTCTTCGAATCTTTGGTTTAGTTAGGCCGACTAGATTGATTTTTCTTGCCATGGGAAGAGGTGCTTTGTGATGGGTTCGATCTTGCGGTGTCCTTTCCCAGTGACAGAAGGGGCAGCAAGGCACGCATGTATCGTTGCCATTAAGGATAACAAGATGGGGTCTATTCCTACATGAATAGATCTTGTCTACATCATGTCATCGTTCTTATTGCATTACTCCATTTTTCCATGAACTTAATACACTAGATGCATGCTGGATAGCGGTCGATGTGTGGAGTAATAATGGTAGATGCAGGCACGAGTCGGTCTACTTATCTTGGACGTGATGCCTATATAATGATCATTGCCTTGGATATCGTCATGACTATTCAATTTTCTATCAATTGCCCAACGGTAATTTGTTCACCCACCGTGCGCTATACTCATGAGAGAAGCCACTAGTGAATCCTACGGCCCCGGGGTCTACTTTTCCAACATATTGCTTTCCGATCTATCTTTTTGCCTCTTTGTTTTCAGATCTACAAAACCAAAAACCCAGAAATATATTGCTGCATATTTTATTTGCCCTTTTTATTTTGTGTTCTTGAGAGATCTATCTCTCCTATCTATCACTACCTAATCTATCTTTTTACCGTAGAGAGATTGACAACCTCTCTTTCGCGTCAGGTTGCAAGTATTTGTTATTTGTGTGCAGGTGCTGCTTATTGGGTGGTGGTGATCCTCCTACTGGTTTGATAACCTTGGTTTCATAACTGAGGGAAATACTTACCGTCACTGTGCTACATCATCCCTTCCTCTTTGGGGAAATACCGACGCAGTCTCAAGCCACGTCAAAGGAATTTCTGGTGCCGTTGCCAGGGAGGAAGCGGTCTCTTCTACATGCTATCTCAGGTGCCGAGGAGACTCCATCATCATCTACCAGGTTCCTAATCACAAATCTCATCTCCTTGCAATTACATTATTTGCCATTTGCCTCTCGTTTTTCTCTCCCCCACTTCACCAATTTGCCATTTTATTCGCCCTCTTTTTCGTTTGCCTTTTTCTCGCCGGATCTCTTCCTTGCTTGCAATCTTGTTTGCGTAGTCACGATGACTCAAGAAAACACCAAGTTGTGTGGTTTTTCCAATACTAATAACAATGATTTTATTAGTACTCCAATTGCTCCTCCCGCCACTAGTGCGGAGTCTTGTGATATTAATGCCGCTTTGTTGAATCTTGTCATGAAAGATCCATTTGCCGGTAATCCTAATGAGGATGCCACGTCCCATCTAAACACGTTCGTGGAATTGTGTGATATGCAAAAGAAAAATGATGTGGACAATGATATTGTGAAGTTGAAGTTGTTACCTTTTTCCTTGCAGGATCGTGCAAAAATTTGGTTTTCCTCTTTCCCTCGCAATAGTATCGATTCTTGGAATAAGTGCAAGGATGCTTTTATAACTAAGTATTTTCCGCCCGCGAAAATTATTTCCCTTAGGACACAAATCATGAATTTTAAGCAACTTGAGCATGAACATGTTGCACAATCTTGGGAAAAAATGAAGTTGATGCTAAGAAATTGTCCTACTCATGGTTTGAATCTTTGGATGATCATACAAAAAATTTATGCGGGATTGAATTTTTTCTTTAGAAATCTTTTAGATTCCACCGCAGGTGGTACTTTTATGGAGATTACTTTGGGTGAAGCTACTAAATTGCTAGATAATATTATGGCTAATTATTCTCAATGGCATACCGAAAGAGCACCTACTAGTAAAAAGGTTAATTCGGTTGAGGAAATTAGTACTTTGAGTGATAAGGTTGATGATTTGATGAAATTGGTTTCTATTAAAAATGCTCCTATTTATCTTAATGGTGTGCCTTTGTCTACCTTGATTGAGAAAAATAGCGATTCCGTAGATGTGAACTTTGTCTCGCGAAACAATTTCAATAACAGTGCTTATAGAGGTAGTTTTAATCCTAGGCCTTTTCCTGGAAATTCCTCTAATAATTATGGTAATTCCTCTTACAATAATAATAGGAACACCTCTAATCTTGAGAGTAATATTAAAGAATTTATCAATGCGCAAAAGGCTTTCAACACTACGATAGAAGAAAAGTTGAATAAGATTGATGATACATCTAGAAGCATTGATAGAATTTCTCATGATGTTGAAAATCTCAAGTTGAAAGCTTTTGTGCCTAAGATTGATGAATCAATTTAAGCTTTATATGTCTCCATGGATGAAAGTAAGAAAAGAAACATTGTGCTTAGAGCTAAAAGAGAAATCTCACAAAAATCGTTTTCTCGTGATTGCCTTCATAAAAAAGATGAAGATCTTAAAAGTGATTGGTGTTTCTACTATTGATTACTTGTTTAGTAATGTTAATATTGATGATAAAGGGACTGAAGTAGAGTCAACTTTAGCTAGAAGGCATGCCAATAATTTAAAGGGTGAAAATCTTGATGAAAATTTTGATAAAAGTGGGTTTGAAGAGGTCAAAACTTTAACTAGTGATGTGCCCACTATTTTGGATTGCAAAGACTTTAATTATGATAGTTGCTATTTGATTGAATGTATTTCTTTGCTGCAATCCATGTTGAATTCACCCCATGCTTATGAGCAAAATAAAGCTTTTACTAAACATATCGTTGATGCCATGATGAAATCTTTTGAAGAAAAGTTGGAGTTGGAGATTAATATTCCTCAAAAATTACATGATGAGTGAGAACCTACTATTAAAGTCAAGATTAAAAATTATGAGGGCTTTGCTTTATGTGATTTGGGTGCTAGTGTTTCCACGATTCCGAAATCTCTATGTGATGTGCTTGGTCTTACCAATATTGAAGAATGTTCTCTTAATTTGCACTTGGCGGATTCTACTATTAAAAAGCCTTTGGGAAGAATTAATGATGTTATTATTCTTTAAAATAGGAACTATGTGCCCATAGATTTTATTGTGCTTGATAGTGATTGCAATCCGTCTTGTCCCATTATACTTGGTAGACCTTTTTACGCACTATAGGTGCCATGATTGATATGAAAGAAGGAAATATTCGTTTTCAATTTCCCTTGAGAAAGGGTATGGAACACTTCCCTAGAACAAGAATTAAGACACCATATGAATCAATCATGAGGGCATCCTATGGAGCCAAAACTAAGGATGACAATACTTGAAACTATGCGTTATGCCTAGCTAGGGGCGTAAAACGATAGCGCTTGTTGGGAGGCAACCCAATGAATAAATAATTTTTTGCTTTTTCCTTTCTGTTTTTGAGTGTTGACACAATTATGCCTCTGTTATGATTGTGTTTTTATTGTTTATTTAGTGTTTTTTCCAAGTAGAACCTTTAGGATGATTCATAGGATGAGTAGAAGCGATGCTGAATCTGAAACAGAAACTTTGTGTCCAGTATATGAATTTTAGTTTTTTACTGGAACGTTATCTTAAGCTGAAATTTTAACACGGTGTTTATATACAAATTCCTTACGTTTTCCTAATTTTTCAGATTTTTTAGAGTTACATAAGTATGGTTATAGTACAGATTACTACAGACTATTCTGTTTAAGACAGATTCTGTTTTCGTTGCATTGTGTGCTTGTTTTGATGAATTTATGGGTTATATTGAAGGGTATGAGCCATGGTAAAGTTAAAATACAGTAGGTATAATGCAATAATAAAATATTAATGGGTTTGCAACAGCACCTAAAGTAGTGATTTGTTTTATTATACTAACGGATCTCATGAAGATTTTGTTGAGTTTTGTGTGATTGAAGTTTTCAAGTTTTGGGTGAGATCACTATGGATGAAGGAATAAGGAGTGAAAAGAGCCTAAGCTTGGGGATGCTACAGCAGCCCCAAGATATATCCAAAGAGAAACAAGCAACTAAGCTTGGGGATGCCCCCGAGTGGCATCCCCTCTTTCTTCTAACGACCATCGGTATTTTACTTGGAGCTATATTTTTATTCGTCACATATCATGAGTTTTGCTTGGAGCGTCTTGTATCTTTGCTCGCTTTGCTTGTTTGTTTTTCATTTTTATCCTTGCTGTACACACCTATTTGAGAGACCAAAAATATGCTATGATTTGTTAGAATTTCTCTCTATGCTTCACTTAAACTTTTTGAGCTATAGAATTGCTCTAGTGCTTCACTTATATCTTTTTGATCACGGTGTGCTTGGAAATTTTTGTAGAAATACTCATGTTTAACTTAGATTAATTTGAGAGTTAGTAAATTTTGAAGAAATCCTATCATGCTTCACTTATACCTTTTTGAGAGATGAAATATTTATGCTCATGTGCTTCACTTAAATTTGTTTGAGCTTGTCAAAAAAGCAATGGCAATATATGAAACTAGTCCCAAAGTGATATATATCCAAGGAGGATATAATAAAACTTTCATGAAGATCATTGGACAAATTAAACTTGATTCCTTGTAATAGTTTTGAAACACGATGATAGTAATATGTGAGTCATGTTAGTGAGTAATTATGCTTTAGTAGGAATATTGGTGTTAAGGTTCGTGATTCCCTATGCATGCACGAAAGTCAATAGTTATGCAATGAAGTTACATCCTACTTGTGGTGCATTATTCGGTGTTAGTTATGTTCAATGCTCACTTATGTGAATTTTCGTTTCTTGGTTTGGTTGCTTCTCAATCTATTTGCTAGCCTCCATTTGTACAAAGTAGAAATACTACTTGTGCATCCAAAATCCTTAAACCAAGTTTTGCCTGATGAGTCCACCATACCTACCTATATGCGGTATCTCCATGCCGTTCCAAGCAATTTTCTATGTGCCATCTCTAAATTTTCAAAATAATTTTTCTCTTTTGTGTGCTCGTACCGCTCATGAAACGGTGGGGAGTGTCCAATATTTTTCCATGCTAGATGTGTTATTCTCAAGATGAGTGTTTATTCACTTGTCATTGCATGAGAGTGCGGCGGTAAAAGGGATGCCCATTCCCGAAATGAAAAAGAAAAAATATTTACTTTATGTTTTCATATAATAAATTCCTTGGAAAGTGTTGGTATGGAAGGCAACCATGGATACGGCCCGCCATGGAAAGTGAAAGTTTGGTGGAAAAAGGAATAAACTTTATTTTCTGTTGGGAACCGCCTATGATATATCTAGCATGGAAAGTATTGTGAGCTACTTTGTTGTTTTCGTTGACAGGAAAAGCATGCCACCCAAAATATTTTTCTCTCTCAATTTAAAACCTTGACCTCTGGCACCTCTACAAATCCCTACTTCCCTCTGCGAAGGGCCTATCTATTTACTTTATGCAATTTTTATTTTTACTTTGAGTCTCCATCTTCTCTTATAAAGCACCAACTAGGGGGCACTATGATCGTACTTGAGCATTGGGCATAGCTAATATTTGAGTGTGTTTCATGAATGGATCAATGATTGAGCGTGATGGGCTAGGGATAACTTTCTTTAGTTTTGATATTTTGAAAGACATGGTTGCTTGTTGGCATGCTTGAGTATTGAAGTCATTATGTTAAAACTAGACTATTGCTTTGAATCATCTAAAAGTCCAAATGTCCATGCTATACAAAAGAAAACAATATGAGATGAACATGTGTTACGCAGCATTCCACATCAAAAATTCTGTTTTTATCATTTACCTACTCGAGGACGAGTAGGAATTAAGCTTCGGGATGCTGATACGTCTCCAACGTATCTATAATTTATTATTGTTCCATGCTGTTATATTATCATTCCTGGATGTTTTACAATCATTTTATAACAACTTTATATCATTTTTTGGGACTAACCTATTGACATAGTGCCAAAGTGCCAGTTGTTGTTTTTTCTTGTTTTTTACTTCGCGGAATATCAATACCAAACAGAGTCCAATCGCGACGAAACTTTTTGGAGATTTTTCTGGACCAAAAGACACACAGTGGGCCAAAGAAGAGCCAGGAAGGTGGGCTGTGGACAGCACAACCCACCAGGGTGCGCCAGGGGGCCCCCGGCGCGCCCTGATGGGTTGTGCCCTCCACGGGGCCCCTCTCCACCGCCCCTGATGCCTATAAATTCCCAAATATTCCGAAAACCCTAAGGGAGTCGACGAAACACAATTCCAGCTGTCGCAAGTTCTAGAACCTCGAGATCCAATCTAAACACCATCACGGAGGGGTTCATCTTCTTCATAGGTGCCTCTCCAATGATGCGTGAGTAGTCCACCATAGACCTATGGGTCCGTAGGCAGTACCTAGATGGCTTCCTCTCTCTCTCTCTTATGATTCTCATTACAATGGTCTCTTGGAGATCTATTTGATGTAAACTTTTGCGGTGTGTTTGTTGGGATCCGATGAATTTTGAGTTCATGATCAGTTTCTATCCATGAATATTATTTGAGTCTTCTTTGATCTCTTATATGCATGATTACTTATAGCCTCATATTTCTTCTTCGAATCTTTGGTTTAGTTAGGCCGACTAGATCGATTTTTCTTGCCATGGGAAGAGGTGCTTTGTGATGGGTTCGATCTTGCGGTGTCCTTTCCTAGTGACAGAAGGGGCAGCAAGGCACGCATGTATCGTTGCCATTAAGGATAACAAGATGGGGTATATTCCTACATGAATAGATCTTGTCTACATCATGTCATCGTTCTTATTGCATTACTCCATTTTTCCATGAACTTAATACACTAGATGCATGCTGGATAGCGGTCGATGTGTGGAGTAATAGTGGTAGATGCAGGCAGGAGTCAGTCTACTTATCTTGGACGTGACACCCATATAATGATCATCGCCTTGGATATCGTCATGACTATTCGATTTTCTATCAATTGCCCAACAGTAATTTGTTCACCCACCGTGCGCTATACTCATGAGAGAAGCCACTAGTGAATCCTACGGCCCCCGGGTCTACTTTTCCAACATATTGCTTTCACATCTATCTTTTTGCCTCTTTGTTTTCAGATCTACAAAATCAAAAACCCAAAAACATATTGCTGCATATTTTATTTGCCCTTTTTATTTTGTGTTCTTGAGAGATCTATCTCTCCTATCTATCACTACCTAATCTATCTTTTTACCGTAGAGAGATTGACAACCTCTCTTTCGCGTCGGGTTGCAAGTATTTGTTATTTGTGTGCAAGTGCTGCTTATTGGGTGGTGGTGATCCTCCTACTGGTTCGATAACCTTGGTTTCATAACTGAGGGAAATACTTACCGTCGCTGTGCTGCATCATCCCTTCCTCTTTGGGAAAATACCGACACAGTCTCAAGCCACGTCACTCTCCGGCAGAGAGATTCTGCCCGGGAAACTTCCCTCGGGAGGGGGAAATCGAAGCCATCATCATCACCAACGCTTCCTCCTTCATGGGAGGACCAATCTTCATCAACATCTTCACCAGCACCATCTCATCTCAAGCCCTAGTTCATCTCTTGTATTCAATCTTTGTCTCAAAACCTCACATTGATACTTGTGGGTTACTAGTAGTGTTGATTACATCCCGTAGTTGATGCTTGTTTGTTTACTTGGTGGAAGATATTATGTTCAGATCCTTGATCTCCATTATTACACCTCTGATCTTGAACATGTTTATGATGTGTGAGTAGTTACTTTTGTTCCTAAGGACATGGGAGAAGTCTTGTTATAAGTAATCGTGTGAAGTCGGTATTCGTTCGATATTTTGATGATGTGTATGTTGTTGCTTCTCTTAGTGGTGTCATGTGAACGTCGACTACACGACACTACACCATGTTTTGGCCCTAAGGGAAGGCACTGTGGAGTAACAAGTAGATGATGGGTTGCGAGAGTGACAGAAGCTTAAACCCCAATTTATGTGTTACTTCATAAGGGGCTGATTTGGATCCACACATTTCATGCTACGATTAAATTTATCTTGATTCTTGTTTCGTAGTTGCAGATGCTTGCGAGAGGGGGTAATCATAAGTGGGTTGCTTGTTCAAGTAAGAACATCACCTTAGCACCGGTCCACCCACATATCAAATTATCAAAGTAACGAACGCGAATTAACTCTACATGATGAACATGACCAGACAGAAATTCACATGTGTCCTCGGGAGCGCTTGCTTAATATAAGAGTACTTTCAGGCATGTCCTTTGCTATAAAAAGGATTGGGCTACCTTGCTGCACCTTTGCTACTATTTCTACTTGTCACTTGTTACGAATTATCTTGCTGCAAAACTATCTATCACTATTACTCACAGCACTTGCAGAGAATACCTTGCTGAAAACTGCTTATCATTTCCTTCTGCTCCTCGTTGGGTTCGACACACTTACTTATCGAAAGGACTACGATTGATCCCCTATACTAGTGGGTCATCAGCACCCACTAACCTATTTATCTCAACATGCAAGCATGCCACCTCATCACACAACATGCATGGAAAAAGGCCCACCCCCGCTAACCTATTTCTCTAAACATGCAAGCATGTCACATCATCATGCAACATGCATGGGAAAAGGCTCACCTCAACATGCAAACATGCATGGGAATTTCCATTCTATTGTGATATTTATATCTAATAAATATTATAGAACTATACAATGATCAAATGCAATAAGTCATATGTATTTTCAGTTCTAGCTCTTATATTATTACTCCAAATATTTGTGTTTCATGCAAGCCCCATTGAAATATGTTGCAAACTATCGCGCAACACCATGCGGGGTATCATCTAGAGAGTGTCCATCGCAAATATCTATTGTTTGCACTTAGTTTGGTATGAAGTATATATTTTTAAGTATCTCTAATGATAGAAATACATGAGTACCCAGGAGTTCTTACACATCCCATCGAACTCTCAAGTACACATTTATTATTATCATCTGGTACGGTTTTGCATGTAGCATTCATTGCCCTACATCAAATGAACTTTAAATTTGAGAGAGCAGTGTTGCAACTGAGAACCACTCCAAAGGATCCTCCATTCCATTCCCGTCTTGACTTGCTAGATCACTATGCTAGCTCAGCCAGTCTCCCGCTTTCTCCTACCAAATATTGGGATCTTAGTAGCTTACGCAGGGCAGGTCGATGTTGTTGCCCATCCCCTTATATCCTCCATGATTGATGTCCATTTTCCTCCATCTTTTATATATTTATCTAATGTTTAAAACTCCATAAAATCCATGTGCAACCTACCAGCCAATGCCAATGAGATTCTTTCCTCTCCGCAGTTAACCATGCCAATGTTTTATTGTGTCATGAAGAAAAATAATTCTATTTGACATTCCTAGTTGTCTGAGTGTAGCCTAATAAATATGTGTTGTAACTTGTCCAAGTTGAAAATCATGAAGCTTGGACTTGCATTTTTTTCTAAAATACACAACTACTCATTTTTAAAAGATGGTGAATCAATGTTCATGTTCATCAATTTAGAGAATATATTTCTTGGTCTATTATTTTATTCCATTTGTAGTGGTTATGGGGGTTCTTTCACAAATTATTATTGGTAGAATTTACGTAGCTTAATATGGGTATTTTCTTTGTTAGCATCGTTGCATTATTCATAAAACTTCTATATAGGTAGCCATGATCATAATCCATCTACTATTGGTTAAGAATTAAGTGATATCTATCCTTAGTTATCTGAAAGTGTATTATTTATACATACTCAACTAACATAGGTGTGTTTTTTCTGCTGTCAACAAGGTATTTATCATAAAATTGCTATATAGTTAGCCTAAAATATATATCTGTCTAATCATCATTAAGAATCATGTGATGCCCACCATTATTGTATGAAAACTTCTTATTTGGATAGAACCAATTCACCATATTTTTATGCAACTATTACACGGTTAGGTTTAGTGACTTCTCAATAACAAAATAGATAAAAATTAGGAGCTTGTGATGCTTGTAGATTCACACTAGATATAAATGTTGTGTCCCCTAATTAACAATCAAACACAACTATGATAATATTTAACAATTCTACCAGGAAATATGGTGACAAGCTAACGTGTTGTCATCATAATCTCCATATTCCTAACACTTGAAAGAAATGAAACGGAATTTTGGATAGTACAAATAACAACTTTTTTGTTAAACTTCTAAGAACCCTTCATCATGATGTAGAATCACTATACATATTTGGTATTTCGCTCAATCTCCACTGAACCCGGCACAAGGGGCAACTAAATTGATAACAGTAGAAAATATTTGATATGCCATTGTAAGCTGGCGAGTGAGTTCCCCACATCCAATCATCTTGATTCAAGTATTTTTCTTAATCGATCGTTCACCTGTGCAGCGTGGTGGCACGCATGGACGGGTATTTTGCTCCTTAAATTATCCGATCAATGGAGGTGGTATGGAGAATAAAATGGATTGAATTTGGTGGTGCTTGTAGTGTGTGACATGAAGCAGATAATTAACAACGCTGAAAGTTGAAAATTTTGGTTGATCGATATCCTCAAATGCCCTATATGTGCTTCGAGTTTTTTGGACATCTTTTGGTTGGAGAAGTTGAAGTTTATTCTTCTTTGACGGAGGAAAGTTGAAGTTTGTCTCTCACTCCAACGGTGTTTCCCAAACATAGCTTCACATGTCATGGCTCTGCATGCATGCCCTTCTTTGTCTTCACATGTTTGTTTATAGGAGGATAGCCAAAGTTTCATATATGGGTGTCGGCGAAACAATTGTGCCTTTTCGGTGTTCCGTCTGCTGGGTCATTCCCCTTGCATAATCACTATTAGTACTAGCAAAAAGTTCTTCTCACCTTGATTGGCACCCCAAATGACACAATGGCGTGTGTAGGAGAAAATATCATAAGCCATGGAAACTCATATGCTTGAGTGAATCAGATGCATGCATGTGTGTGCCGACAGCTGAGCTAGCACGAGTAATTACAAGCAAATTTTGGCCCCTATTTATCATCAATTTGCCAAAAACCTGGCTGCTTTTGTCGTTTTATAAGATATATCGACCGAGGACCGGGAGTGAGGGTCTTCGCATTGATCATCACGCGTCCCGTTCTCCACTAGTGATGTTTCACTAAAAAATACTTAGGAATGTTCAAAAGGTTAGATAATACAGTATAACTTCACATCATGTGAAATGTTTATGCCAACTAGTGGGAGGGAGATGTCAATTGAATAGTTTTCGTTTCTCAAGTGGTGCGATGATACTTTTGATCTGCGTTGGGTTTTTTCCCTAAGAGGAGGGGATGATGCAGCACAGTATAGATAAGTATTTACCTCAGTGAGAACCAAGGTTATCGAACCAATAGGAGAATCACACAACTTCCCGTCTTCAGCGGATACACACAAAAGAGCAAATACTTGCACCCAACACGGGAAGAGGGTTGTCAATCCCCTTTGACTCGTTACTTGCAAGCAAATGAGTAGTGTAGATGATAGTTGATAATTATAAATTTCAAAATAAAAGGAAAACAAATAAATGGCAGCAAGGAAATAAGAGAGTTTGTAAATACATATATGAATAGACCCGGGGGCCATAGTATTCGCTAGAGGCTTCTCTCTCAAAGAAAGCATACGGTAGGTAAACAAATTAATGTTGGGCAATTGATAGTTATGCAATATTTATTCATGGCAATGATCATATGTATATATGCATCACGTCCATAAACAAGTAGACCGACTCATGCCTGCTTCTACTACTATTACTCCACCCATCGACCGCTATCCAACATGCATCTAGAGTATTAAGTGAAACCGAGTAATGCTTGGAGAATGATCACATGATGTAGACAAAGTAAACTCAATCAATATGAATAAACCCCATCGTTTTATCCTTAGTGGCAGCAATACAAATACGTGTCTTGTCCCCTACTTTGTCACTGGGATATAGAGCACCGCAAGATTAAACCCACTACAACGCACCTCTCCCACTAAAGATAAACCAATCTAGTTGGCCAAACTAAACCGATAGATTGGAGAGAATTACGAACCTATAATAATCATGCAAATATAATTCAGAGGAGAATCAAATATTTTATCATGAATGATCTGAACATAAACCCACAATTCATCGGATCCCAACAAACACACCGCAAAGATGGATTACATAAGATAGATCACCGTGGGAATCGCGGTGATCATGACAATGAAGAACATAGAGAGAGAGATAGCCATCTAGGTACTAACTACGGACCCGTAGGTCTGTGGTGAACTACTCACACGTAACCATGGGAGCAGCAAGAATGATGTAGAGGCTCTCCATGATCGATCCCCCCTCCTGCCTGCATCTACAACTATTACTCCACTTCGACAGCGCTTCTATGCTTGCCTTTCTAGGTATTAAGTTCATAACAAACGGAGTAATGCCTAGAGAACGATGACATGATGTAGACAAAGTAAACTCAATTAATATGAATGAACCCCATCGTTTTATCCTTAGTGGCAGCAATACAAATATGTATCTTGTCCCTTACTATGTCACTGGGATATAGAGCACCACAAGATTGAACCCACTACAACGCACCTCTCCCACTGAAGATAAACCAATGTAGTTGGCCAAACTAAACCGATAGATCGGAGAGAATTACGAAGCTATAATAATCATGCAAATAAGAATCAAATAAGTATTCAAAGGAGACTCAAATCCTTTTGATGAATAATATGAACATAAACCCACAATTCATCGAATCCCAACCAACGCACCACAAAAAGTGATTACATAATATAGATCATCGCGAGAATCACGGTGATCATGGCAACAAAGAACATAGAGAGAGAGAGAGAGATAGCCATCTAGGTACTATCTACGGACCCATAGGTCTGTGGTGAACTACTCACACATCACCATGGGAGCAGCAAGGATGATGTAGAGGCCCTGTGTGATCGATCCCCCCTCCGGCAGGGCACCAAAAAAGGGCTCCAGATGAGATCACGGCAGAACAGAGACTTGCGGCGGCGGAAAAAGTGTTTCGGGAGCTCCCCTAGGGTTTTTGCACTACTAGGGAAAAGCCTAGCAGTAGCGCGGGTATTATGTATAGCAGTAGCGCGGGCAGCCGCGCTACTGATACGGCGCTACAGCTAACCTGTAGCAGTAGCGCCTGTTGGCCCGCGCTGCTGCTATACATGCATAGTAGTAGCGATCTCCAAATAAGAGCGCTACTGCTAATATCTATAGCGCCTTGTATTAGGCCGCGCTACTGGTAATGGCACGCTGCTGCTAACTTTACTCCCCGCGCTACTGCTAACTTTATTAGTTTCTGGGTTTTTTTTTCTTCATATTTGTTTTGTATTTGAACAGGCTTTATCCAAGAATCTTTAGCACATACAAATGTCATCATCATACACATACAAATGGCTGCGAGACCACGAATGTAATCATAGCATATACATACAAATAGTCTCATCAAATCATGTCATCATCATAATCATCATCCAACACAAAGTGGTCTCTCGTCATCATCTCGAAAATAGCGATACAAGTCTCGAATACTTGCAACTACATCGTCATCCATCTAAACAATGATATACGCGAGAAGAGCTATCACTATGAGTGAGAGCAAAACTATGTAGTACATGAGGCGGCGGTTATGAGTCCTCTCTCGCGCTAGCATGAGCCTCCTCACGTAACTAGCTTCTCCTTCTTGTCTGCTTTTGAAGCATTTATGGCTGGCGCCCGAGACCCCCTCCACTTGCGCCTGACACTCGGACCACTCGTCGTATACTCTCGGAACCTTTCCTTTGTACACGACATAGCACCGGTACTTCGCCATCAAGAATCTAGGTACCTGTTAGAGATGCATCTTCATCAAGAGAATGTACAATCATATGCAACAAAATATACTTGAGCAACACAAAAAAGAAAGGGTTAGCAACTAGATGCAACATATAGTAAACATAAATAATCAACGCAGTTTCATCGTACGCAAACTAATTAACTAGAGGTACGCAGGTCATCGTACCCAAACTAACAAAGTAGCGTTACGCAAGTTCGGTAGGGACCGTGGACATCACAAAGTTTCAGCGCTACAGAAAGTATACAAGTTCAACCGACACATATCATCATCATCGGCATCGTAAATCACTAGAACTTCCATCCTTCCAGATCATCGAGGATGGACCCTAGCTTCTTGAACGGCGTGAGGTCCTGACGTTGCATACCTATGCAAGTTCGGACGTCAGCTCGCGATATAGGGCCGTGGTGGAACATCCCCTTCACTTCGACGACTTCTTTCATGATGATCGTCGCAATGTCCCTCTGAATGCGAAAGAAGTCATCTTTAAGTTTATAATCCGCTTCTCCTTGAGATTTTACCCACTTGCGGATATGATCATCATTTCTGGTTGTCATGCGAAGCTTTTGGTGATCCCTTCTGAACTCCATCATGAGATGGAGGAGGTAGAATCCATCGTTCGTACTTGATTTCGGCACATGGATGCAACAGAAGTTGGTTTTATGCGAGAAACCCGTCTTGCGGTTCCTTTGTTTCCTGGTCTGCATGTGGCCACCCCTCAAGCTGAAGCCTTGGAGAGCATCATCTAGAATATTCATTACGTGGGTGTAGTCCTTCTTCTCGTAGTTTCTGGTAGGGTCGAAATACACGGCGTGGGAGACTCGCGGGTAAAGAACGATAAGGACGGCGCGACCGTTGCTGCGGGGAAAAAAAACACCTCAAATTATTCTCCATGTGAGCGAGAAGGAATGATTGAAATGTACGAAAGGGTTGTCCGGCACTGACTTACTTTCGATGATAAGGCAGGAGGACAATTTCCTGGTCCTTATTCTGTACCATGAAGTTTTCGAGGTACTCCCTAGCAGTTTTATGCTCAAAGTCGCCGAGACTCAAGAAGGACTCGTGCATGTAGTATGGATCCGCCACACAGATTTGCGAGACTTCTTCTCTCTTCATGACGAATCTCATATGTAGCGCAAAAAGGCGGCTCGATTGTACATCTCGAAGATATGATCAAACCGCAGGAAGAACACCTCCGCGGGCCGTGTGTCGACCTAGCACTTCCCCTCAGGCACATGAGCCGCGTATGTCAGATATCCTGGATCCTTCGAGGCTAGTAGGCTTTTCTCAGTCGACAGCACATGGTCGTGCAGTCTCCTGAGATCCCCGTATATTGCCTCCAGCGGTTTCGGCGGTAGCATCGGCTCGCCCGTGACATGGAACATGGCCACCGTCTGGCTGCTATGTGCTCTAGCTTGTTTGTAGGCAGCTGAGCCTATCTTCCCCGGTCTCTTCCTCTCCTTTTTCTTGGGCTGACCTTCCAGACCCTTCCTTAACCCCTGTCCCAGTGTTGTCAGGCTAAGCACTGTACGACCCCCTGCATCTTCAGGCGTGTCCTGTGAGGATTGCATGAAGAGAGACTTCTTGCAATCCCTGCTAGGACGTTCCTGCCCGGGCAGATCATCCATATCCTCATTAGCATGCTGATAGCCCGAGTCGTCATATGGCTAACTCATCATATCTAAGTCACCGTCACAGGCGCCTGTATTGAGGAACCGAAGAGGGTCCTCCTCCATCTCATCATCCATTCTTTGTTCTACGGGGGCGATTACATCAGCCACTATTGAACCCCCTTCATCACGTCGTCCGCCGCTCTCACTCGGCACTACAGGCGCTGGTAATTGCGTCGGCGGGGTGGTGGTGTCCATACCAGCTTGTTGATGTGTGGTTATTGGTGTGCTCTCGGCCGGCTCCAGACGAAGAAGATTCTTCGGCCATAGCAGCACCCAACCCTTGCAGCTTCCAATCCGTGACGAGGTCTCGTCGTCCTCTCCCCCTAGCCGTACTGGAGGAGGCAAATCCTCGTGTCCCGATTTCACACTCGACAAGGTAACCCGGAAGTGCCCACCGGGCATCAGTTGGCCGTGGAACGTGAGTTCCAAGGGCTTCGTTATCACCCCCTTTCCCACGTCCACCTTCTGGCCTTTGATCAAGTAGAGTACGGTGCACGGGGTTTCGTCGGCTGATACGTCTCCAACGTATCTATAATTTTTGACTGTTCCATGCTATTATATTATCTGTTTTGGATGTTTTATATGCATTAATATGCTATTTTATATTATTTTTGGGACTAACCTATTAATCTAGTGCCTAGTGCCAGTTTCTGTTTTTTTTTCATGTTTTTGAGTATTGCAGATAAGGAATATTAAACGGAGTCCAAACATACTAAAATCTTTGGGATGATTTTTCTTGGACCAAACGAAACGTACCATACTTGGAGATGAAGTCAGAAGAGGTGCCATGTGGCCACAAGCCACAGGGGCGCGCCCTAGGGGGGGCGCCCCCCTGGCTTGTGGGCCCAGGGCAGCTCTTCCAACCCTATTCTTCGGCCTATAAATTTCCAAATATTCCCTGGATACCAAAGGGAGACACGAAAATACTTTTTCGCCACCAGGAGCCTCTGTTCCCGTGAGATCCAATCTTGGAGCCTTTTCCGGTAATCTGCCGGAGGGGGATTCGATCACGGAGGGCATCTACATCAACTCCATTGCCCCTCCGATGATGCGTGAGTAGTCCACCACAGACCTTCGGGTCCATAGCTATTAGCTAGATGGCTTCTTCTCTCTCTTTGCTCTTCAATACCATGTTCTTCATGATCTTCATGGAGATCTATCCGATGTAATACTCTTTTGCGGTGTGTTTGTCGAGATCCGATGAATTGTGGGTTTATGATCAGATTATCTATGAATATTATTTGAGTCTTTTCTGAATTCTTATATGCATGATTTCATATATTTGCAAGTCTCTTCGAGTTATTGGTTTGGTTTGGCCAACTAGATTGGTAATTCTTGCAATGGGAGAAGTGCTTAGTTTTGGGTTCAATCTTGCGGTGTCCTCACCCAGTGACAAAGTAGGGGTAGCGAGGCACGTATTGTATTGTTGCCATCGAGGATAAAAAGATGGGGTTTTCATCATATTGCTTGAGTTTATCCCTCTACATCATGTCATCTTACCTAATGCGTTACTCTGTTCTTCATGAACTTAATACTCTAGATGCAGGCAGGAGTCGGTCGATGTGTGGAGTAATAGTAGTAGATGCAGAATCGTTTCGGTCTACTTGACACGGACGTGATGCCTATATGCATAATCATTGCCTTGGATATCGTCATAACTATGCGCTTTTCTATCAATTGCTCGACAGTAATTTGTTCACCCACCGTAATATTTGCCTTCATGAGAGAAGCCTCTAGTGAAACCTATGGCCCCCGGGTCTATTTTCCATCTTAAACTTTCAGATCTAAAACCAAAAATACCAAAATTACTTTGCTGCATTATTTTTACTTTTGTTTTACTTTCCGTTCAAGCAATCTATCATATCTATCTCTATCAGATCTCATCCTTGCAATTAACCGTGAAGGGATTGACAACCCCTTTATAGCGTTGGGTGCAAGTGTTTGATTATTTGTGTAGGTACATCTATTGGGGACTTGCTTGTATCTCCTACTGGATTGATACCTTGGTTCTCAACAACTGAGGGAAATACTTATCTACTTTGCTGCATCACCCTTTCCTCTTCAAGGGAAAACCAACGCATGCTCAAGAAGTAGCAAGAAGGATTTCTGGCGCCGTTGCCGGGGAGATCTACATCAAGCCTACCAAGTACCCATCACAAACTCATCTCTTGCATTTACATTATTTGCCATTTGCCTCTCGTTTTCCTCTCCCCCACTTCTAAAATGATTTTCAGAAAAAACCAAAAAGATTTGCCTTTTTATTCGCCCTCTTTTTCGTTTGCCTTTTCCTCGTCGGATCTCTTTTTGTTTGCTCGCTTGCTATCTTTGCTTGTGTTGCCATGTGCCTTCTATTTGCTTGCATCTTCGCTTGCTAAAAATCTATTGATATGGATCCTCATCCACTTGCTAATCTTTTCAAAAGGCCAAATTATGATGAACCAATTGCTAGTGAGTTGAGTGCACTTGATTATCTCTATGAAGTTTTGTTTGAAAATCATGAATCTGAAAATTTTGATGAAATGTTAAAAGAAGAAATTTATAAGGTGATTCATGATAGCTCCTTGATTGAAAAGCATGACTGCAATGATGTTACTATAAATTCTATTAATGTCAATTATGTTAATGATATGCAAAACTACAAGCTTGGGGATGATAATTTTGTCATGTCCACTTCTTATTGCAATGATCATGATTGGGGTGATAATGCTTCTTATGATCTTGGAAATTTATTTAAGCCTCATGTTGAATATGTTTGCAATAGTATCGAAAGTGGGTTTGGGAGAGCGTCAACTTTAGATAAAAAGAATCCCACATATTTGGAGAGTGTTCAATCTTATGGATTTTTTGATAAAAGTGGGTTTGGAGAGGTCATAACTTTAGTTGATGATAATCCCACTATTTTGGAAGATGATAAAAACTGTATGCATGTTGATCATAAAGAAGGTATTGTTTATGAAAGCTATATTGTTGAATTTGATTATGATTCTACTGAAATTTATTATGAGGGAGGAACATATGCTTGTAGGAATTGCAATAATATCAAGTTTCCTCTCTATGTGTTCAAAGTTTTGAAGTTATGCTTGTTTTGCCTTCCTATGCTAGTTGATTCTTGTTCCTATAAATTATTTGCTCACAAAATCCCTATGCATAGGAAGTGGGTTAGACTTAAATGTGTTTTTCATGCTATTCATGATTCTCTTTTGCATATCTCAATTACTACTTTTTATGTGAGCATCATTGAAATCGTTATGCCTAGCTAGGGGCGTAAAACGATAGCGCTTGTTGGGAGGCAACCCAATTTTAATTTTGCTTTCTGTTTTTTGTTTCTGTTTTGGTGTGTTTTGCACATTATTACTTCTGTAGTAATTGTTTTTTTATGTTTTTATTAGTGTTTGAGCCAAGTAAGACCTTTGGGATGGTCTACGGTGTTTGTTGATTTGATTTTGCTGAAAAAAAGAAACTTTTGCGCTCAGTCCAGGAATTTTATAAATTCACTGGAATGTGCTTTTGATCTGAAATTTTTACAAAAGATTGATATACAAATTTCCCTGGTTGTCCTAATTTTTCAGAATTTTTGGAGTTACAGAATTATTCGAAGTCTACAGATTGCTACAGACTGTTCTGTTTTTGACAGATTCTGTTTTCTTTGTGTTGTTTGCTTATTTTGATGAATCTATGGGTTGTATCGGGGGGTATGAACCATGGAGAAGTTAGAATACAGTAGATATTACACAAATATAAATAAAGAATGAGTTCACAACAGTACCTAAAGTGGTGATTTATTTTTCTTATACTAACGGATCTCACGAGTTTTCTGTTGAGTTTTGTGTTGTGAAGTTTTCAAGTTTTGGGTAAAGATTTGATGGATTATGGAATAAGGAGTGGCAAGCGCCTAAGCTTGGGGGTGCCCAAGGCACCCCAAGCCATATTCAAGGATACCAAAGAGCCTAAGCTTGGGGATGCCCCGGAAGGCATCCCCTCTTTCGTCTTCAATCCATCGGTAAATTTACTTGAGGCTATATTTTTATTCACCACATGATATGTGTTTTGCTTGGAGCGTCTTGTATGATATGAGTCTTTGCTTTTTAGTTTGCCACAATCATCCTTGCTGCACACATCTTTTTGAGAAGGACACGCTGAATCGTGAATTTATTAGAATACTCTATGTGCTTCACTTATATCTTTTGAGCTAGGCAATTTTGCTCTAGTGCTTCACTTATATCTTTTTAGAGCATGGTGGTGTTATGTTTTATAGAAATAATTGAACTCTCGTACCTCACTTATATTATTTTGAGAGTCTCTAAACAGCATGGTAATTGGATTAGGTTATGAATTTGGTCCTAATATAATAGGCATCCAAGAGGGATATAATAAAAACTTTCATATTAAGTGCATTGAATATGATGAGAAGTTTGATTTCGTGCATGTAGTTTTGAGATGTAGAGATGGTAATATTAAGAGTTATGCTAGTAAGTAATTGTGGATTAGTAGAAATACTTGTGTTAAGGTTTGTCATTCCCGTAGCATGCACGTATGGTGAACCGTTATGTAATGAAGTCGGAGCATGATTTGTTTAATGATTGTCATCCTTTGTGTGATGGGTCGGGAGCGCGCGATGGTTTACTCCTACCAACCTATCCCCTAGGGGCATGCGTCTAACACTTTGCTTCGATGACTAATAGACTTTTGCAATAAGTATGTGAGTTCTTTATGACTAATGTGAGTCCATGGATTATACGCACTATCACCCTTCCACCTTTGCTAGCCTCTCTAGTACCGCGCAACTTTCGCCGGTGCATTAAACCCACCTTCCTCAAAACAGCCACCATATATTTTCCTCAAAACAGCCACCATACCTACCTAATATGGCATTTCCATAGCCATTCCGAGATATATTGCCATGCAACTTCCACCGTTCCGTTTATTATGACACGCACCATCATTGTCATATTGCTTTGCATGATCATAAGACAGCTAGCATGATGTTTTTATGGCTTGTCCGTTTTTTTGATGTCATTTGCTATGCTAGATCATTGCACATCCCTGTACACCGCCGGAGGCATTCATATAGAGTCATATGTTGTTCTAAGTTTCGAGTTGTAAGTAAATAAAAGTGTGATGATCATCATTATTAGAGCATTGTCCCATGAGAGGAAAGGATGATGGAAGCTATGATTCCCTCACTAGATGGGATGAGTCTCCGGACTTTACAAAAAAATAAAAGAGGCCCAATATGCCCACAAAAGAAAATAAAAAGGAAAAAAAGAAAAAAATGAGAGAAAAGAGAGAAGGGACAATGCTACTATCCTTTTCCACACTTGTGCTTCGAGTAGCACCATGTTCTTCATGAAAGAGAGTCTCCTATTTTGTCACTTTCATATACTAGTGGGAATCTTCATTATATAACTTGGCTTGTATATTCCAATGATGGGCTTCCTCAAAGTGCCCTAGGTCTTCGTGAGCAAGCGAGTTGGATGCACACCCACTTAGTTTCCTTTTGAGCTTTCATACACTTGTAGCTCTAGTGCATCCGTTGCATGGCAATCCCTACTCACTCACATTGATATCTATTGATGGGCATCTCCATAGCCCGTTGATATGCCTAGTTGATGTGAGACTATCTTCTCATTTTCCCTTGCACCTCCACCACATTCTATTCCACCCATAGTGCTATATCCATGGCTCACGCTCACGTATTGCGTGAGAGTTGAAAAAGTTTGAGAACATAAAAGGGGTGAAACAATTGCTTGACTTGTCATCGGGGGTGTGCATGATTTAGATACTTTGTGTGGGGAAGATGGAGCATAGCCAGACTATATGATATTGTAGGGATAACTTTCTTTAGCCATGGTATTTTGAAAGCTATGATTGCTTGTTAGTATGCTTTAAGTATTATTGTTTTCATGTCAATATTAAGCTATTGTATTGAATTGTATGGATCTGAATATTCATGCCACAATAAAGAATATTACATGGATAAATATGTTAGGTAGCATTCCACATCAAAAATTCTGTTTTTATCATTTACCTACTCGAGGACGAGCAGGAATTAAGCTTGGGGATGCTTGATACGTCTCCAACGTATCTATAATTTTTGATTGTTCCATGCTATTATATTATCTGTTTTGGATGTTTTATATGCATTAATATGCTATTTTATATTATTTTTGGGACTAACCTATTAATCTAGTGCCTAGTGCCAGTTTCTGTTTTTTCCATGTTTTTGAGTATTGCAGATAAGGAATATTAAACGGAGTCCAAACGGAATAAAATCTTCGGGATGATTTTTCTTGGACCAAATGAAACGTACCAGACTTGGAGATGAAGTCAGAAGAGGTGCGGTGTGGCCACAAGCCACAGGGGCGCGCCCTAGGGAGGGGGCTGGCTTGTGGGCCCACGGCAGCTCTTCCAACCCTATTCTTCGGCCTATAAATTCCCAAATATTCCCTGGATACCAAAGGGAGCCACGAAAATACTTTTCCGCCGCCAGGAGCCTCTGTTCCCGTGAGATCCAATCTTGGAGCCTTTTCCGGTAATCTGCCGGAGGGGGATTCGATCACGGAGGGCATCTACATCAACTCCATTGCCCCTCCGATGATGCGTGAGTAGTCCACCACAGACCTTCGGGTCCATAGCTAGTAGCTATATGGCTTCTTCTCTCTCTTTGCTCTTCAATACCATGTTCTTCATGATCTTTATGGAGATCTATCCGATGTAATACTCTTTTGCGGTGTGTTTGTCGAGATCCGATGAATTGTGGGTTTATGATCAGATTATCTATGAATATTATTTGAGTCTTTTCTGAATTCTTATATGCATGATTTCATATCTTTGCAAGTCTCTTCGAGTTATTGGTTTGGTTTGGCCAACTAGATTGGTAATTCTTGCAATGGGAGAAGTGCTTAGTTTTGGGTTCAATCTTGCGGTGTCCTCACCCAGTGACAAAGTAGGGGTAGCGAGGCACGTATTGTATTGTTGCCATCGAGGATAAAAAGATGGGGTTTTCATCATATTGCTTGAGTTTATCCCTCTACATCATGTCATCTTACCTAATGCGTTACTCTGTTCTTCATGAACTTAATACTCTAGATGCAGGCAGGAGTCGGTCGATGTGTGGAGTAATAGTAGTAGATGCAGAATCGTTTTGGTCTACTTGACACGGACGTGATGCCTATATGCATAATCATTGCCTTGGATATCGTCATAACTATGCGCTTTTCTATCAATTGCTCGACAGTAATTTGTTCACCCACCGTAATATTTGCCTTCATGAGAGAAGCCTCTAGTGAAACCTATGGCCCCCGGGTCTATTTTCCATCTTATACTTTCAGATCTAAAACCAAAAATACCAAAAATACTTTGCTGCATTATTTTTACTTTTGTTTTACTTTCCGTTCAAGCAATCTATCATATCTATCTCTATCAGATCTCATCCTTGCAATTAACCGTGAAGGGATTGACAACCCCTTTATAGCGTTGGGTGCAAGTGTTTGATTATTTGTGTAGGTACATCTATTGGGGACTTGCTTGTATCTCCTACTGGATTGATACCTTGGTTCTCAACAACTGAGGGAAATACTTATCTACTTTGCTGCATCACCCTTTCCTCTTCAAGGGAAAACCAACGCATGCTCAAGAAGTAGCAAGAAGGATTTCTGGCGCCGTTGCCGGGGAGATCTACATCAAGCCTACCAAGTACCCATCACAAACTCATCTCTTGCATTTACATTATTTGCCATTTGCCTCTCGTTTTCCTCTCCCCCACTTCTAAAATGATTTTCAGAAAAAAACCAAAAAGATTTGCCTTTTTATTCGCCCTCTTTTTCGTTTGCCTTTTCCTCGTCGGATCTCTTTTTGTTTGCTCGCTTGCTATCTTTGCTTGTGTTGCCATGTGCCTTCTATTTGCTTGCATCTTCGCTTGCTAAAAATCTATTGATATGGATCCTCATCCACTTGCTAATCTTTTCAAAAGGCCAAATTATGATGAACCAATTGCTAGTGAGTTGAGTGCACTTGATTATCTCTATGAAGTTTTGTTTGAAAATCATGAATCTGAAAATTTTGATGAAATGTTAAAAGAAGAAATTTATAAGGTGATTCATGATAGCTCCTTGATTGAAAAGCATGACTGCAATGATGTTACTATAAATTCTATTAATGTCAATTATGTTAATGATATGCAAAACTACAAGCTTGGGGATGATAATTTTGTCATGTCCACTTCTTATTGCAATGATCATGATTGGGGTGATAATGCTTCTTATGATCTTGGAAATTTATTTAAGCCTCATGTTGAATATGTTTGCAATAGTATCGAAAGTGGGTTTGGGAGAGCGTCAACTTTAGATAAAAAGAATCCCACATATTTGGAGAGTGTTCAATCTTATGGATTTTTTGATAAAAGTGGGTTTGGAGAGGTCATAACTTTAGTTGATGATAATCCCACTATTTTGGAAGATGATAAAAACTGTATGCATGTTGATCATAAAGAAGGTATTGTTTATGAAAGCTATATTGTTGAATTTGATTATGATTCTACTGAAATTTATTATGAGGGAGGAACATATGCTTGTAGGAATTGCAATAATATCAAGTTTCCTCTCTATGTGTTCAAAGTTTTGAAGTTATGCTTGTTTTGCCTTCCTATGCTAGTTGATTCTTGTTCCTATAAATTATTTGCTCACAAAATCCCTATGCATAGGAAGTGGGTTAGACTTAAATGTGTTTTTCATGCTATTCATGATTCTCTTTTGCATATCTCAATTACTACTTTTTATGTGAGCATCATTGAAATCGTTATGCCTAGCTAGGGGCGTAAAACGATAGCGCTTGTTGGGAGGCAACCCAATTTTAATTTTGCTTTCTGTTTTTTGTTTCTGTTTTGGTGTGTTTTGCACATTATTACTTCTGTAGTAATTGTTTTTTTATGTTTTTATTAGTGTTTGAGCCAAGTAAGACCTTTGGGATGGTCTACGGTGTTTGTTGATTTGATTTTGCTGAAAAAAAGAAACTTTTGCGCTCAGTCCAGGAATTTTATAAATTCACTGGAATGTGCTTTTGATCTGAAATTTTTACAAAAGATTTATATACAAATTTCCCTGGTTGTCCTAATTTTTCAGAATTTTTGGAGTTACAGAATTATTCGAAGTCTACAGATTGCTACAGACTGTTCTGTTTTTGACAGATTCTGTTTTCTTTGTGTTGTTTGCTTATTTTGATGAATCTATGGGTTGTATCGGGGGGTATGAACCATGGAGAAGTTAGAATACAGTAGATATTACACAAATATAAATAAAGAATGAGTTCACAACAGTACCTAAAGTGGTGATTTATTTTTCTTATACTAACGGATCTCACGAGTTTTCTGTTGAGTTTTGTGTTGTGAAGTTTTCAAGTTTTGGGTAAAGATTTGATGGATTATGGAATAAGGAGTGGCAAGCGCCTAAGCTTGGGGGTGCCCAAGGCACCCCAAGCCATATTCAAGGATACCAAAGAGCCTAAGCTTGGGGATGCCCCGGAAGGCATCCCCTCTTTCGTCTTCAATCCATCGGTAAATTTACTTGAGGCTATATTTTTATTCACCACATGATATGTGTTTTGCTTGGAGCGTCTTGTATGATATGAGTCTTTGCTTTTTAGTTTGCCACAATCATCCTTGCTGCACACATCTTTTTGAGAAGGACACGCTGAATCGTGAATTTATTAGAATACTCTATGTGCTTCACTTATATCTTTTGAGCTAGGCAATTTTGCTCTAGTGCTTCACTTATATCTTTTTAGAGCATGGTGGTGTTATGTTTTATAGAAATAATTGAACTCTCGTACCTCACTTATATTATTTTGAGAGTCTCTAAACAGCATGGTAATTGGATTAGGTTATGAATTTGGTCCTAATATAATAGGCATCCAAGAGGGATATAATAAAAACTTTCATATTAAGTGCATTGAATATGATGAGAAGTTTGATTTCGTGCATGTAGTTTTGAGATGTAGAGATGGTAATATTAAGAGTTATGCTAGTAAGTAATTGTGGATTAGTAGAAATACTTGTGTTAAGGTTTGTCATTCCCGTAGCATGCACGTATGGTGAACCGTTATGTAATGAAGTCGGAGCATGATTTGTTTAATGATTGTCATCCTTTGTGTGATGGGTCGGGAGCGCGCGATGGTTTACTCCTACCAACCTATCCCCTAGGGGCATGCGTCTAACACTTTGCTTCGATGACTAATAGACTTTTGCAATAAGTATGTGAGTTCTTTATGACTAATGTGAGTCCATGGATTATACGCACTATCACCCTTCCACCTTTGCTAGCCTCTCTAGTACCGCGCAACTTTCGCCGGTGCATTAAACCCACCTTCCTCAAAACAGCCACCATATATTTTCCTCAAAACAGCCACCATACCTACCTAATATGGCATTTCCATAGCCATTCCGAGATATATTGCCATGCAACTTCCACCGTTCCGTTTATTATGACACGCACCATCATTGTCATATTGCTTTGCATGATCATAAGACAGCTAGCATGATGTTTTTATGGCTTGTCCGTTTTTTTGATGTCATTTGCTATGCTAGATCATTGCACATCCCTGTACACCGCCGGAGGCATTCATATAGAGTCATATGTTGTTCTAAGTTTCGAGTTGTAAGTAAATAAAAGTGTGATGATCATCATTATTAGAGCATTGTCCCATGAGAGGAAAGGATGATGGAAGCTATGATTCCCTCACTAGATGGGATGAGTCTCCGGACTTTACAAAAAAATAAAAGAGGCCCAATATGCCCACAAAAGAAAATAAAAAGGAAAAAAAAGAAAAAAATGAGAGAAAAGAGAGAAGGGACAATGCTACTATCCTTTTCCACACTTGTGCTTCGAGTAGCACCATGTTCTTCATGAAAGAGAGTCTCCTATTTTGTCACTTTCATATACTAGTGGGAATCTTCATTATATAACTTGGCTTGTATATTCCAATGATGGGCTTCCTCAAAGTGCCCTAGGTCTTCGTGAGCAAGCGAGTTGGATGCACACCCACTTAGTTTCCTTTTGAGCTTTCATACACTTGTAGCTCTAGTGCATCCGTTGCATGGCAATCCCTACTCACTCACATTGATATCTATTGATGGGCATCTCCATAGCCCGTTGATATGCCTAGTTGATGTGAGACTATCTTCTCATTTTCCCTTGCACCTCCACCACATTCTATTCCACCCATAGTGCTATATCCATGGCTCACGCTCACGTATTGCGTGAGAGTTGAAAAAGTTTGAGAACATAAAAGGGGTGAAACAATTGCTTGACTTGTCATCGGGGGTGTGCATGATTTAGATACTTTGTGTGGGGAAGATGGAGCATAGACAGACTATATGATATTGTAGGGATAACTTTCTTTAGCCATGGTATTTTGAAAGCTATGATTGCTTGTTAGTATGCTTTAAGTATTATTGTTTTCATGTCAATATTAAGCTATTGTATTGAATTGTACGGATCTGAATATTCATGCCACAATAAAGAATATTACATGGATAAATATGTTAGGTAGCATTCCACATCAAAAATTCTGTTTTTATCATTTACCTACTCGAGGACGAGCAGGAATTAAGCTTGGGGATGCTTGATACGTCTCCAACGTATCTATAATTTTTGATTGTTCCATGCTATTATATTATCTGTTTTGGATGTTTTATATGCATTAATATGCTATTTTATATTATTTTTGGGACTAACCTATTAATCTAGTGCCTAGTGCCAGTTTCTGTTTTTTCCATGTTTTTGAGTATTGCAGATAAGGAATATTAAACGGAGTCCAAACGGAATAAAATCTTCGGGATGATTTTTCTTGGACCAAATGAAATGTACCAGACTTGGAGATGAAGTCAGAAGAGGTGCGGTGTGGCCACAAGCCACAGGGGCGCGCCCTAGGGAGGGGGCTGGCTTGTGGGCCCACGGCAGCTCTTCCAACCCTATTCTTCGGCCTATAAATTCCCAAATATTCCCTGGATACCAAAGGGAGCCACGAAAATACTTTTCCGCCGCCAGGAGCCTCTGTTCCCGTGAGATCCAATCTTGGAGCCTTTTCCGGTAATCTGCCGGAGGGGGATTCGATCACGGAGGGCATCTACATCAACTCCATTGCCCCTCCGATGATGCGTGAGTAGTCCACCACAGACCTTCGGGTCCATAGCTAGTAGCTATATGGCTTCTTCTCTCTCTTTGCTCTTCAATACCATGTTCTTCATGATCTTTATGGAGATCTATCCGATGTAATACTCTTTTGCGGTGTGTTTGTCGAGATCCGATGAATTGTGGGTTTATGATCAGATTATCTATGAATATTATTTGAGTCTTTTCTGAATTCTTATATGCATGATTTCATATCTTTGCAAGTCTCTTCGAGTTATTGGTTTGGTTTGGCCAACTAGATTGGTAATTCTTGCAATGGGAGAAGTGCTTAGTTTTGGGTTCAATCTTGCGGTGTCCTCACCCAGTGACAAAGTAGGGGTAGCGAGGCACGTATTGTATTGTTGCCATCGAGGATAAAAAGATGGGGTTTTCATCATATTGCTTGAGTTTATCCCTCTACATCATGTCATCTTACCTAATGCGTTACTCTGTTCTTCATGAACTTAATACTCTAGATGCAGGCAGGAGTCGGTCGATGTGTGGAGTAATAGTAGTAGATGCAGAATCGTTTCGGTCTACTTGACACGGACGTGATGCCTATATGCATAATCATTGCCTTGGATATCGTCATAACTATGCGCTTTTCTATCAATTGCTCGACAGTAATTTGTTCACCCACCGTAATATTTGCCTTCATGAGAGAAGCCTCTAGTGAAACCTATGGCCCCCGGGTCTATTTTCCATCTTATACTTTCAGATCTAAAACCAAAAATACCAAAAATACTTTGCTGCATTATTTTTACTTTTGTTTTACTTTCCGTTCAAGCAATCTATCATATCTATCTCTATCAGATCTCATCCTTGCAATTAACCGTGAAGGGATTGACAACCCCTTTATAGCGTTGGGTGCAAGTGTTTGATTATTTGTGTAGGTACATCTATTGGGGACTTGCTTGTATCTCCTACTGGATTGATACCTTGGTTCTCAACAACTGAGGGAAATACTTATCTACTTTGCTGCATCACCCTTTCCTCTTGAAGGGACAATCAACGCATGCTCAAGAAGTAGCATTGGCCTGCAAACACATGTCTGCGGCGTAAAACATCCGAAAAGCAACGAAAGTGGAATATTCTAGATATATGTTGGTGCGACATGTAATTACCGTGAGGGCGTTGAGCTCAGCCAAAGACGAAGGCCCGCCTAGCGTGCCAGAGGCTGAGGACGGGCTGCTATGAGCGGGTGTGGGTGAGGGTGCGGGAGCAGGCCCGGTTGCGTGAGCAGGTGATGGTGCGGTGGTGTTGTTCACCGAGTTGCTCCCGACGAAACTGGGCATGGGGAAATCATCTACCGTCTTGTCTGGATTTTCCTTCGTCCAGTTGATGATAGCCGGGATCAAGTTAGTAGCGAAATCATTTCTGTAGGCATGGACAGCTGCATCGACTGCCTGCTGTAGCAACTAATTTTTCTCCTCGGCTGCTTTTTCCGCGTCCTCAGCTGCTTTTTTCTCGAACGCAAGCTTCACCTTCTCGTCGATGTCCGTCTGACTAAACTTCTTTTTCTGCTTCTTGGCCTCCGGGCCCTCGTTGTAAAACACCTTCCACGTGACGCCGTCTCCGGCGCCGTACACACGTCCATATTGCGGCCGCTGGCCCAAAGGGAGTCCCTTAACTTCGTTCAAGGCCCGGTTGAGAGGGGTGTCCCACTTGGGCCTCATCAGCGAAGTAGGGCTTTCGGCTGCAAGCTGGTGTTGCTTCTCCTGCAGAAGGAACATGAACCATTTACGAATGTGTAGTCGACTGGATCAGAAGCTAAATGTAAGGTGGTAAAAGAATAATTACCAGTATTCTAATCAATTTCCTCGTGATCTGGTCCGTGTAAAAAACCTTCTTTTCCTTGTCCCACTTGTAGTGGGCCCTGATGAAGTCACGCTCCAAGGGGTTGGTGAACTTCGCGAAGGGGTCTGGGAGACCCGCGGCTTCACGTTCCGCGTCCTCCTTATCCCATATGGGCCTTTTGCCAAGGTAGCCACGGCTTCCGAGGCGATGTTTCCCCGTGTTCCTTTGCTGAAGGCTCTTGAATTTCGCAGCCTTAGCCTTGGCTGCCTCGGTAGCGCAAGTGTCCCTGAACTTTTCGAACTCCTCTTCCGTAAGTGTCGGATTTTCCTCCAGAATCTTGGACAGGGGTTCCTCAGCCTCAATAGCTCATTTCACCCTCCCTTTCCAGGAGGCCAAATCATTGCTGAACATGCCCATGGCGTGATTGTTAATCTTTTTCATCTTCGGATCATCCCACGGTTGTTCTATGCTATCATCCCGGTCGGGGAACTTGAATCTCTTGTGCAACTTCGTCAGGAGCAACTGCCTCAAATGTTCTTTACTCCTTAAGTCATCGTCGTTGATGCTCGCGCATTCCCGTAGGATGCATCCTACTTGGTTCCCATAGCACTTGCGAGGTTCTTCCGGCTCTAATGGCTCAAACTTGCCAGGGGCCATCTTTGTGATCACCAGTCGTCCGATGCCGACTTTGTTAGGTTTTCGTATCCTCTGCTTCTTCTGCTTCTTCTTTTCGGTAGCGGCATCGGCGCCGGTACCTTCCCCGCCGGTATCTTCCCAGCCGGTCTCGGCGCTGCCATCGGTGCCGGCGCCGTCGGTGTCGATGTCGGCGTCAGTACCATCATCGAGGCCGACCTGCAAACCTTGAATGTGCTTAGCAAACAAAAAGTCGAGGTACTGTTGTTCACCCTCATAATCCATCTTGTCTGCATCTTGGTCAGAAGACCCGGTTTCTTCGTTGTTCGACATGGTTCCTATGATTAAGTCTCCTCGTTTAATTCTAAAACTATAAAAAAATGAGAAATGACATAAAAAAGATCTATGTTTGCCGGAATGCCGTTTCCCAGCAAATACCGGCACTCGATATGCCTACTTTCTAGCACAAGTCATGCCAAAATTCACGGAAAATTTCGGCATGACCTTTGCTAAAAAGTGGACATATCGAGCGCCTGAAATTCACCGGAACGGAAATGAATCAACATTCCGGCGAAACATAGGCCACTCGGATCATTTACCCTGCACATAATCATCATTTTCCAAATATGACATGTCCAAAACATCACATGTCCAAATATGACATGTCCAAATATGACATGTCCAAATCACATGTCCACATATCACATGTCCACTTCAAATTCTGTTTTTTTAAATAGCAACAATTGCTTTAACTAAAAAATTTAAATAGCAACAGTTGCTTTAACTAATCTGTCCACTTCAAATTCTGTTTTTTTTTAAATAGCAACAATTGCTTAAACTAAAAAATTTAAATAGAAACAGTTGCTTTAACTAATCTGTCCTAGGTTTCATACTAATTATAATTAACTAACTAGCACTATAAAATTTAAATAGCAACAATTGCTTAAACTAAAAAAGGCAAGAAACCTATATAATCAATTCTGTTTTTTCTTTTAACTACACCTAAAACACCTAACCCTAAATTTCTGTCCTAATTTGACGAAGAACCTAATTAACCTACTGCCCTAACTAACTAGGGTTCATACTAACTTGGGTTCATACTAACTAGGGTTCATAATATAGCCAAATTAACCTACTAGCAGAGAGAGGAGGAGCGGTGGGGGGCTTACAGAGGGTGCAGGGGCGAGGAGGCAGGCCCGACGACGACCGAGGTTGGGAGGGGAGGAAGCAGAGGAGGGAGGCGTGGCGTGCCGGGGCCGGGGTCGGGGGCGTGGGCGAGGTTGCCGGGGTCGGGGGGTCGGGGGCGAGCGCCGGGGTCGGGGGGTCAGGGGCGAGCGCCGGGGTCGGGAGCTAGGGCAGGACTCCGGCGAGGTCGGGGGCGAGGGCAGGGCTCCGGCGCTTGAGGCAGGGGCGTGGGCGAGGTCGCCGGGGTCGGGGGGTCGGGGGCGAGCGCCGGGATCGGGGGCGAGGGCAGGACTCCGGCGAGGTCGAGGGCGAGGGCAGGGCTCCGGTGCTTGAGGCAGGGGCGCGGCGAGGGCACGGGCTCCGGCGGCGACGAGGGGGGAGAAGAGATAGTGGGGATTTGGGGGAAGCAGAGGCGGGAAGCCCGCTGGGGGGTTAAGTCAACATAGCAGTAGCGCGTTTCCGCAAAACGCGCTATAGCTAAGTTATCTATAGCGCGTTTCTCCAAGAGGTGCTACTGCTATCACAGGTAGCTATAGCGCATTTCTCCAAACGCCGCTACTGCTATTTTGACTAGCTATAGCTCTTTTTCATAAAAGCGCTACTGCTATAACCAGTACCTATAGCAGTTTTCCTGTTTGTTTCTTCTATTGTCTTTTCCTTTATTTTCTCTTCCTTTTCTTTTCTTCTTTTTCTTTTCTTTTCTTTTCCTTTTTTCCGAGAGCAGGAAGTATGTATACAAAATAGGAACATATATATTACATCATTTGACCCATGCATAACGGTTAGTGTGTACACAAAATAGGAACATATATATTACAATATTTGACCGATAACGGTTCCTCAGCGTCGACGTTTTCGTTTTTGAGTGAGCTTCTTTCCCTTCTTGTTCGTTGAAGAATAATTGAGCCCCTCATTGTGACTTTTCCTTTTCCATGGAGTATGATCTTTCTTAGGTAATGTAGTATTGATTCTTCTTTTGACGTATACTTCATCGTCATCGTCATCTTCCCTCATTGGGTTGCCGTACTGGTCGTAGTCTTCCTCGTTGGCGACTCCATCCATTCCAATGATGTTCCTTTTGCCTCTCCTCATGACAACACGGCTGGGATTGCACGGGTCGGTTATGAAGAAGCATTGTGTCACGTGCTTAGCGTGTACCCATGGCTCGTTTTTTGCGATAGCGTTCACGGTACTGCTCTCTAGTAACTTCGGCGTCCATCCTGCATACCCCCCGGTCACGATACTTCTTTGCGATAGTTTCTTTGTGCAGTGTCGTGAAAGGATCTACCTGGTGTAGGTGTTGTAGCACTACCAAGGTTGGTCTGTCAAAGTCGTTGCGTTGATATGAGTAGGCCACATGTAGTTCCCTACGACCGTTGGAGTGACCTTCTCCTTCGAGCCTCCCATCGTGCTTGTTAACGGGCAAACCAACACCAGGCAGCCGGTCTGCGCCATATAGAAAATTCTCGCAGAAAGAGATGCACTCTTGTGTCAGATAGCCCTGGACGATGCTTCCATCCGGACGGGACATGTTACGAACGAATCCTTTGATGATCCCATTCATCCTCTCAAACGGCATCATGTTGTGCAGGAATGACGGCCCCAGGTCTATTATGTCATCCACAATATGGACACACAGATGCACCATGACGTCAAAGAACGCGGGCGGGAAGTACATCTCAAGCTCATTTAGTATGACAACGATCTCTTCCTGTAGCCTTCGGAGCTGCTTCACACTGATCGACTTTCGAGAGATGACGTCGAAAAAGTTGCAGAGACCAATAAGCGTGTCACGGACGTGCTTGTCCATTATCCCTCTAAGGGCAACAGGTAGTATCTACTTCATCATCACATGACAGTCATGGGACTTCATCCCGCTGAACCTTTTCTTCTTCGTGTCTAGATATCTGCTTATATTGCCACAGTAACCGGAACTAACTTTGATTCCGGTAAGGCACTTGAAGAATTGATCGATCTCAGCCAGACTTAAGGTGAAGCAAGAAGGGGGGCAATAATCCTCTTCCTTTACTTTTTTGCCCTTCTTCTCCCGTGCCTCTGTCTCCGTCTCTGTCTCCTCTGACTTTTTACGGGGCGGCATGTGCAGATCTGCCCTGATCTCCAAATCTTGCAAGTCTTTTCTTGCCTTCGGCCCATCCTTGGTCTTATCCGGCATGTTCATCAGTGTCGCAAGCAAGCTCTCAAGGACATTCTTACAGATATGCATTTGATCAAGGCAATGAGGCATGTCGAGTTTGTGCCAGTACTCCAAGTCCTAGAAAACAGACCTCGTCTTCCATACCTTCAGAAGTGGCTCCGGCGCCTTTTTCATCGTCTTTCCCGGCGCGGGGCACTGTTCCCAGTTTTTCAACAGCTCATCGATTTCGGTGCCGCTCCTCTTACGTGGAGGTCCTCGATGCTCAGCCTCACCATTGAATAGATCTCCACGGTTTCTCCATGGGTCGTCCTTCTCGAGCCATCTTCGATGCCCCATGTACACGATTTTCCCAGACCCGCCATCTTTCCTTGACGTTAGCTGCTGAGACGTCGTATCATCCATGCACCGCGTGCATCCGCAAAATCCATGGCACACCTGTCCTGCGACATATCTGTAACCGAGATAGTCGTGCACCGTCGTGATCAACGCGGCTCTCATATAGAAATACTCGCCTTTGCTGGCGTCCCTTGTCTTGGCCGGTGTTTTCCATAACGTGTCTAACTCCTCTTGAAGTAGCCCCAGATACAGATTAATATTATTTCCCAGTTGTTTCGGCCCTTGAATCAGCATGCTCATGTGTATGTACTTCGACTTCATGCACAACCAAGGGGGAGGTTGTACATCCATACAAACACGGGCCATGTGCTATGGTTGGTGTTCTGGTTGCCAAACAGATTCATGCCATCGGTACACGCGCCGAGCACGATGTTCCTTGCATCACATGCGAAATACCGATATTCGCCGTTGAACGCTCTCCACTGGCTTCCATCCACGACGTGTCTCAGCTTCGGATCATCTCCATCGTCGGGCTTCTTCCTCTCCGCGTGCCAGCGCATGAGCTTTGCTTCCTTGGGATCTACGAAATACCGCTAGAGACGGGGAGTGATCGGTAAGTACCATACAACTTTCTGGGGAGATTTCTTCCCGGCCTTCTTGTATCGAGAAGCATTGCACACCGGACAGCTTGTTTTTTCCGCGTGCTCCTTCCGATAAATTATGCAATCGTTGATGCATGCATGGTATCTAACGTGTGGCAGATCAAGAGGGCACACGATCTTCTTGGCCTCATCCACACTAGTAGGACATAGATTCCCCGCGGGAAAAACATCCTTTAGGTACTTGAGAAGCTCATCGAGGCTAGTGTCGGTCCATTTGGTTTTAGCCTTCGTCTTCAGGAGTTCGAGCGTGAAACTCAAGCGGGTCACCTTGGGATTGCAACCATGATACAATGGAGTGTTCGAGTCTACCACCAGTTGCTGCAGCTTGGCCTCCCCTCTAGAAGCAGCTCTCTCAGTACTCGTCTCCTTGCGAAGCAGTGCTTGAACATGAGGGTCCCGCACGATTGAACTTAGTACCGACGAATTCTGCGGCGTGGAGTCCACGTTTTCTCCGCCGCCATGTCCGGCCCCTTCTCCGCCGCCATGTCCGGCCTCTTCCCCGCCGCCATGTTCGGCCCCTTCTCCGCCGCCATGTCTGGCCCCTTCTCCGCCGCCATGTCCGGCCTCTTCCCCGCCGCCATGTCCGGCCCCTTATCCGCCGCCATTATCGATCATCTCTTCGTCTTGCCCCGTGTCGTCATTGCCAGCCCCGTCGGCGTCCTCAACATCATCATCCTCATCTTCAATTATCCACCGAGTATAGCCATCCATGAAACCAGTCATGAGCAGGTGCGCCATCACACGACCATCGTCATAGGGGTCGAGCCAAGCTCGTCCTTTGCATCTTCGACACGGACATAAAACCTCTGTCAGGTTATTTTCTTTCATGTCCTGCACCGCCGACCGCAACCACCTGTCCACCACCATTCCACTGACCATCATGAACGCCTGAACGGTAATAATAAACAAATTGATTATAAAAATGCATGCATGCATCAAAGTCATACAAAAATTCGGCATGACCTTCCCTAAAAATAGGACATATAGAGTTTGCCCAGAATTCGCCGAAACAGAAATAAATCGACATTTCGGCAAAACATAGGCAACTCACAAGCACAATTCGGCGGCAACTCATGCCACACACACAATTTCCATCATATCGCCCGATTATGTCATATCACACACATACACATATTTCCATTCTTGCAAAAGCATAAATTTTTAATCACCTATCTCGAGATCGAGCACGGTGATGATGATGTCGATAGGTGTCGCCACACACACCTATGGAATGATCAAAAGTGGACAAAGCTCTTCTTGACAAGGCTATAGATCTAGTTAGGGAGGTACATAGGTCACTTCACTAAATGCTAGATAGATCTACCTAGCTAGCTAGTTTGGGAGGAGACAAGTTCAACTAGTGGAGGGGGAAGGAAAAAGAGAAAGGAGATGCATTAATGGAGGTTGGTGTAGTTAGCTAGGAGTAATAAAGAGAGAGAAAGAGAGGTAGAAGAGGAGAGTAATGGGGGGGAGAAGTAGTGAGGAAGAAGCAAAGTGAGGGAGAGAGGAGGTGGGAGCTAGGGGAAAGTGAGGAAGAGAGGAGGGGAGGGGAGGGGGGAGGAAAAAGGTGGTATGGCTGCGGCTTAGCAGTAGCGCTGGGAGCAAAACGCGCTGCTGCTAATAATATAGCAGTAGCGCTCCTCTGTCACACGCGCTACTGCTAAGCGGGGCCTGCCATGTGGCCAGTTTCAAAATTAGCAATAGCGACATGAAAAAAAAGCACGCTGCTACTATTACATTAGCAGTAGCGCGGTTATCGTAGGCGCCCTACTGCTAAACCTAGCATGGCGGGAACGGTCGGTCAATTTTAGTTGCAGCGCAATTCTACCGAGCCGCGCTACTGCTAAGTTGATAGCAGTAGCGCCTGTCTGCAGACCGTGCTACTGCTAATTAGCAGTAGCGCCCCGTCCTGTCCCGCGTTGCTGCTAAGATTCTGTGTATAAGGTTTTCCCTAGTAGTGTTGGAATATATGTGAATTTATAGGCCAGAGTACGGGGCCAGGAGACGAGGGAGCGGCCACAAGCTATCAGGGCGAGGCCACTCCCCTGGGCGCGTCCGGTTAGCTTGTGGCGCCCTCGTGCGGCCTTCGGTCTTCTCCCGAAGCTTCTAGGTCTTCTTTTGGTCCAGAAAAAAGCATCAAAAAGTTTCGTGGCAATTGGACTTTGTTTGGTACTGTAAACCTGAAAAGCCAAAAACATGCAGAAAACAGCAACTGGCACTTGGCACTGGGGTAATAGGTTAGTGCTCAAAAATAATATGAATCAGCAAATAAATGCCCAAAAAGTATCCTAGAATGATAATATTATAGCATGGAACAATAAAAAATTATAGATACGTTGGAGACGTATCAGCATCCCCAAGCTTACTTCCTGCTCGTCCTCGAGTAAGTAAATGATAAAAACATAATTTTTGATGTGACATGCTACCCAACATGTAATCTCTTGCATGTATGCTCATTGAGAAACAATGAATTAACAAACATCAACATAGTAATATTTATAAGCATAAGTAACACAATCATCAATCTTTCGAAATATACGATCCTCAAAGAATGTTTATCCCCATTAATTTTATCATATCAGTAAGGCATGGATCCATCTTCACCACAAATGTCAAGCACCACGGTGTCCAAGTCAGGCAATTGGATCGTATTTTTTAACGCGCTTCGGCTTTTTATTCTTCACGCAATACAAGAGCATGAACCATGGACATAGCAGAAAGGTGGAATAGAATATGGTGGTAGATATCAAAGGAGTAAAAATTGGAGAAGAAAGTCTCGCATCAACTAGGTGTATCAACGGGCTATGGAGATGCCCATCAATATATATCAATGCGAGGAGTAGGGATTGCCATGCAATATATGCACTAGAGCTATAAGTGTATGAAAGCTCGAATGAAAGTAAGTGGGTGTGCATTCAACTTTCTTGCTCATGAAGACCTCGGGGATTTTAGGAAGCCCATCATCGGAATATACAAGCCAAGTTCTATAATGAAAAATTCCCTCTAGCATATGAAAGTGACAAAACATGAGACTCTCTACATGAAAAACATGGTGCTACTTTGAAACACAAGTTTGAAAAAAAAAGGTAGTAGCACTGTCCCTTCTCTCTTTTCTCTCATTTATTTTATTTTTCACTTTTTTCTTTCTTTTCCTTTTTTATTTTCTTTTTCTTTTTCTTTCTTTCCTTTCTCTTCTTGTTTTCTTTTTTTTCTTTTTTTCCTCACTGAGACAGTGCCCTAATAATGAAAATCATCACACTTTTATTTACTTACAACTCGATATGAAGAACTATGAAACAATATGACTCAATATGAATGCCTTTGGCAGTGTACCAGGATGTGCAATGATCTAGTGTAGCATGTAAATAATGATGAACTGTGGCTTTGCCACAAATACTATGTCAGATACATGATCATGCAAAGCAATATGACAATGAGTGTACTAGTCATATGATGTGACGGTGCAAGTTGCATGGAAATATATCTCGGAATGGGTATGGAAATGCCATAATAGGTAGGTATGGTGGCTGTTTTGAGGAAGATATAAGGAGGCTTATGTTCAACGTAGTGTATTATGCCACGGGGTTTGGATGCACCGGCGAAGTTCGCACCGATCCTCGAAGTGAGAATGGGCAATGCACGGTGCCGAAGAGGATAGCAAAATATGAGGAGGTGAGAGTGTGTATGTCCATGGATTCACATTAGTCATAAAGAACTCATATAGTTATTGCAAAGTTTTATTAGCTTTCTCGAAGCAAAGTACTACTCGCATGCCCCTAGGGAGGAGGTTGGGAGGAGTTAACCATCGCGCGCTTCCGACTCAAAACAACACTAGGATTTCAACGAGGAATAAGAATGCTCACACATCCCCACCATGCCATAACCAATATTTAGACAAATGGGAAATTAACAACTTTTAATATTGATACTCCTACGAACCGACAACCATGCACTCACACCCTTTCACATTACCACATCAATATTATTAACCCACAATTTCTCTTTTATGTGCTACATGGAAGTTTTGATTATGCACTCCTTGAATACTTACTATTTTTGGACTAATCTTATAACCCATGCAAATTAACGTCACTATTTATTAACTCTCAAAAACATATAATGTAACACCCCAAAAATTTAACCATGATTTATTAATTAAAATTTTGCCAGGAAATTAAATTTTTATTTTCTGGATCATCTATCTTCTGAGTTGTGGAGTTTTCCCTCCAAGTAGAAACTTTTCAAAAATAATTTTTGGACTTGAGTGCCTACTCAAGAACATTCCAATTTTATTGTATATGATCAGTGAAAACCTTTTTATATTATTTTGCCAAGTTTAAATTCTTTTAAAATGGCCTCTCATATTTTTAAGAGCCTCATTTGCACTACAACCATTTGACAACTTCATCTAAAAATTCTACAAAAATTTGTAGAAGACATGTGGGGTTCCTACATCACTTTTATGCAAAGAAACAACTTTGTGTTTTGAAAAATTTGAGAAAACCATCCTCATCTTCATTCTGGTCCAGTTTGGTAGTTTGTACTGCAACCCCATTTTATCTTGCCCTATTGCCCATGAGATTTTTCCTAATTGAAGTTTACCCTACCAAACCCTTAAGTCCAGGAGTTTGACTCCATTGGCCTAGTTTAAGCCCTTGTTAATGAGCCATTTTCTTTCTGTCCAGATTTGGTTTTCTCAAAAACTTGCACTAGGAAGTTACTGCTTTGGCCAAACTAACCTTGCCATCCTCTTTATCATCTAAAGAGACTCTGATCTGGAAATTTTGGTCACTATCAAAACCTTCTGAATGCCCCTAGCATTTTGTCGAGCAGTTGGAGTGCATGAACTGTTTTGTCATAATTCTAACTTTGCATTGGAGGTTAACTTATCTGGCTATATCAGCTTGTCCTTTAGCTTTGCCTTGGCCAACAAACCATCCCTGTAGAGCCCCGTGGGTAGAGGAGCCTCCTGGCACATCTTGGCATTTTGCCAAGCACCTGGCGCGCGTGTCCAGAGCGCGTCCAGGGCGTGCCTATTGCCGCCAGCAGCACCGAACCGCCTCCGCATGCCAACTCGCCCCGGGAATAGTTCGGCCTCATCCAAGCACTCGTCTGCTAGCCCGCAGTCCCCGCTGACCCCGCCGCTTCGCCCTGACCGCCCTGGCTCCTTGCAGGATCGCCCGCAAGCCACCACTGCCGCAGCCAGCAGAACCTACCGTGGCCGGCGCCGTCCGGCCACTCCCCAGGCGCCAGCCGCCCCCTTTCTGCAGGTCCCGCTCGTCCTCTAGTACCTGGCGTGCCGCAGAGCCCCGCCACGTCGCCCTTGCAACAGGCCGGCGATCTTATCCCCGGCCGCCGCCGTTCTTATCCTTGGAGCCCGCGGAACCGACCTTCCGGCGCTATAAAATGGACCCCTCGTGAACTCTAGGACGCTCAAGCCGCCCCAAGCCACCCCATTTGAACCCCGAGGCAGCCAGACGACCGGAGGAGCCCGTCTTCCCCGTCTTCGGCCAAGCCACCCGCCGCCTCGGATCGGTTAAATTCGAGCAAGCCAGCACCTCCCCCGAGCCAGTAGCTTCTCCGTTAGTTCACCATGCTCCCGCGATGCTGTTCCCGCATCAAATTTGTTCCGGGACCTACCAAGCTTGATTTTCCTCTGTTGCCCGACGCCGCCGCCCGCCGGAGACCCCGTCGCCGGCAACTCTGTCGGCCTCCGTGCCCCTGGCGACCACCGGGAGGATCGCCCTAGAGCCGTTGATCCATCCCCGCCCTCGGAATCCCGTGGGGAACCGCCGTTCGTTGGCGGCAATCGCCGGAGCTCCGCCTCCGCTCGGCCAGAGGAGCAGGGAGACGCGGGCGACTGGTCAAACCTGACTAGTGGGCCCGATGGACCCACTGTCAGCGACACAGCGATGGCCCGCGCTGGTTTAAGTGGAAGCGTAAAGCCGGAAGTACGTATTCCCTTCTCTAAAGCGTATTCTTCCCGAACCGTTTTCTTTTTCAGTCTTTTATTAAAAACAAATTTGACCCTAACTTTGACTGGTCATATCTTTTAAACCACAATTGCAATTGAATTGATTCTTTTTCTGTTGTTTCTCAAATTCCACCTAGTTTATTTTCATATTTATTTGAAAATTTTCCAAGACAACTTTTTGCACTGTTTTTGAATTGCGTGTTGATTCAAATACTTTTCAAAATAGGAAATGGAGAGAGACAAAAACTTTCAAAAGTTTTGGAGTGCTCATCACCTACCTACACATGGAAGGCAAGCATTCTGAACCCTGGCATAATATTTGTTGTGTGTTGTTTGATGTGACTGCAACACCGAGTGGACTTAAAGTTTGCATTATTTCATGCGAGGATGTGATCATGATGAAAATTTCCTTGCTGTTGGAATTGATATGCTTGTGACAGTATTCACCCTCGTATGCCTTTCATGCCTACCGGAAGGAATCCAAAAAAGTCTCTGTCTTGGGTAGACACGAGCTTGATACTGATATTTCGTTGAGACGAGTATATTCGGTAAGGCATGATGAGTGGTGATTCTGTCTGTTGGTGTGGAATATATTTGTTATGCTAATCATGCAGGAAACACTTAAACCTCCTGAGTCGACCGTAGATCGAGTCTTGTGCCAGTAACCCCCATACTTGTTTCGTACTACCACTCGTCCCTGCCGCAGGTAGGGTATGGTTCAGTAAGTTGTCAACCCCTTTCTTGGCACACACCGTACAGAGAGGCCACAGTGGAAGATACCGGAGGCATCCGGTAGGCATGCCACTTGGTTCGGGGGCATGGGTGTTCCGGTGGGTCCGAGGGGGTCGCTCCCCTGTTTTGCGCGCGATATAAATTTTGTGATCCCATGCTAATCGAGGTTGGAGCCTCCCCACTTAGAGTTTTGCTTAACGAGTGTCGTGGGTGATTCCAGGCACCGGTAAGTTAAGCTGGTGTGTGCGGGTCAGGTGTGTTTTCAATTCAAAGACCGTAAACGGAATTAGTCCCGGTGGACTAAAGGAATCCGTTACTCATGGGTAAAGAGTACACCCTCTGCAGAGTTTATATCTATTCGAATAGCCGTGTCCGCGGTTAAGGACTACAGTCTGGGATGGGTCAAGTGTCGGTCTTAGTGTCGGTCTTTGGAGGAAAAACTTCTAAACCGAAACATTGATCATGACGTGTGACAAATGATGATTATGATTATTATTATTGTGGACTAACCATTTATATTATTTGCATTATTGAGTATCCCTGGGATGGTTCTACGGCGTCGCTCACACGCCCGACTGTGGCATGCTTATTATTTATTTTTCCTTATAAGCCCTTTATGCGGCGTCGCTCAGACGCCCGACTGTGGCATGCTTATTATTTATTTTCCTTATAAGCCCTTTATGCGGCGTCGCTCAGATGCCCGACTGTGGCATGCTTGTTATTTATTTTCTTTATAAGCCCTTTATGTAGCGTCGCTCAGACGCCCGACTGTGGCACGCATATTATTTATTTTTCTTATAAGCCCTTTATGTGGCGTCGCTCAGACGCCCGACTGAGGCATGCTTTATATTATTATCCTTTCGAGACGTCGCTTCAGACACCCGATCGGTGTATTTTATTTTTATCCTCTGATTGCTTATTCATGTTTAATATGAATAACCTGCTTGCGTGCGTCATGAATTCTATTTCGTGACTGATTAAGTGATCGTGGATTATTTCAGTGTATAATTATCACGTGTTAAATTATACCTGTTTTCATGATGTTTGCGAGTACATTCAAAGTACTCACTGGCTTGTCCCTGGCTATTGTCTTGGCCAGATTTCTTGCTTGGAGAGGAGCGCAACGACGACAGCCCGGAACCTAGGCATCGAAGATAGCAGATACGCGAGATAGGAGTTATCCAGGTCAGTTGTTCCTGTGGGAAATGGAGTCCCATAGACGCTGATGATCCGCAAACCGCTTCCGCCATCAACCACTAGAAACCTTTTGTTGTACTCATAGACCAGAATGGTCTTGTACTTCATATTTTGTATTTTGCTTGGAATTTCTGTATCAAGATTGTGTCTCATCAGCTAACAGTAATCCTGGGGCTGGTGAGCACAAGGGCCATTTACTGGGAAATTAATATCCTGGAAAACCGGTCCTGACAACCTTGGTATCAGAGCCAGGCTGACCATTGGCTAATCCTATCTTAGCCAGGTCGATAAACCTAGGTTAAACCACCCACCAGACCTTAACCTAACCACAGCCAAGCCTATCCTATCCGATAGCCCACACAGTGACCCCGACACCTTTTTGGCAGTCGGTGCCTAACCTACCAGCCTAGCCCATCGATCACGTGCCAGTGACCGACACCTATTTTGTCCCATTCGCAAGCGTGCGAAGGAAGACTCCGTTTTCTTTTTCTATAAAAGGGAACGTTAGCCCCAAACCAGCACAGCACAGCCTCTACCCCAGAACCAAGCCAAGATGCCTGGCCCCATTGTTCACAATGAGACCACAGCAACAAACCTTGGAGGTTTTGTAACCGTGCTAGCAAACCTCACCCGTCGTGCCTTTGCATTAGAAGAGCCCCCAGAATATGTTGTGTACCAAGGGCTCATGAGCGGTGAGAGTCGTCAATTCTGGGCCACGGTGCACGTCTATGGTAGGGGTATAGCGCCAGAACGCCCCTACAGGTTCACTGGAAGGACAACTTCCTTTGAGCCACAAGCCATCCAGCTAGCAGCTCGAGAGGCTATAGTTCAACTCCGGCACCTGTCGCCAAGAGTTAACTGCCGCTCGTTCTACTACTACCCCAGCCGTGACGGGTATAGTAGGCCACCCCAGGTTGCCAACGGAGACCACGAGACGGACCCTGCATTGCTGCATCTGGTGCGCTATGTAAGTGCACTAGAGGCATTGTTCGATTAGGTCACTCTTGATCTGATCGCCGCTCGTGGAGAACTTGCCCGTCGAGCCCCGGCAAGAGGAGAAGATGTGCCCGACGCCGACAACCCAGTCGTGCTATTCGGACAACCGATTGAGTCCTTGAGGTCTGCCCCTACAGCCGACCGGAATGCATTTGTATCCCCGGAAGAGCTCCGTCGCCTTTTGGGGACACGCTCCAACGGGATTGTGACCACCAACCCCCGCGATGGTCATCATCGCTACCCCGACCCTGCACAACCCCATCCAGCAAACCCCGACGGTGAAGCCCATGGAGAAGCCTCGACGTCCACAAGGCACGCTCGATTAGATATTAACGAGGTAGACTAAGTCGCTCGAGTAGTACCGAGTCTTAGTATTCTACGCCATGTAATAGTGTGACCTTGCAATCGCCATGAATAAAATGCAGGTTGCTTGTGTGCCTTTGTTTTGAATAGTAGCCACGCATAAGTATGTTGGCGTTCGGTTGCATATTAAATTCCAGTGGTAGCTACCAAAAACCGCCCCAGACGACACCCACAGTAATACGTCACTTTTGTGAGATATGTATATCTGTGGCTTTGACCCCGACCCCCATAGAGCAGAACCGACAAACTAGTTTGCCCCCACACCGCAATCGGTAATCCAGCCCTGATGCTATATAAGAGGCCACTCCGTGACCTTACCAAGCATCCCTCACTTTGTGCACAGCTCTCACAGCCATTTTTTCCATGCCAAGTCCTAGTATTCATCTGAGAACTCCAGATGCGACCCCAGGTAGTTTTGTAAAAATATTGTGGGACTTTACCTGCAGTACCATGAGTTCTACCCATCCACCCCAGTGCGAGCTGCTCAAAACGAGAATCACCCCATCCGCCTCAAAATATTGGGCAGTAGTGCACATCCCTCCTGTGAACCCAAACCAAGACCCAACGGAAGTCTCCTTCGTGGGGAAATCTATGCCGACTCCGCATATGGCCATAGAAGCTGCTGCGTACGAAGCGATTACTCGTCTTCGCTTCGTAGTACCCTATGCCAGCGAAAGGGGGTATTATTACTTCCCGAGTCGTGCAGCACCCGGAGAAGTAGCATCCTTTCCCGGTGGACGAATAGAGAGGGACCCGGTACTGGCCAACCTTGCCCAGTACGTCATCGCTCAAGAGCGTTTGACCCAGCGAGTAATGGGTTATCTCCAGAGCCTCGCTGATTTAAATCCTCAGATCGCCATTGGCAGACCACTGAGGCCAGACCAGGAAAGGCGCGTTCTTTGGCTAGTCAATCCCCTTCCTCCGGTAGAAGAAGAATGTGTCCCAGTGCCGGAGACATTTTCTCAGGACCCAGCATATTTTACGTTTGCGCCGTAGACGCCACTACTATGTTTGTTAGCCCAGCATTTATTTATGTGTTGCAGCTTATGCGTTGTATCCTAAATTTGTGCTATGAATAAATTGTTTGGTTTTAATTGAATGTGAGTAAGTTTTAATGCTGTAATTTTTGATCAACTGTTTTCGCCCTCAGTAAATCCCGAGGTGGGATTTTCCTTGAGCTATTGCAACAAACATTTCTCCGTGGCATAAATTAAAATTTACGCAGCACCACGACATCAGGCTCACAGCCACAACCACTCGACCACATGCACTAATTGCAAAACCACGTACACATTTTGCACCTAACTGATCACCGCACTAACACACCACAATTTTTTTGAAAGAGAAAATTGTGGGTAATTATTCTAGTGCAGATTGCCTCCGGCACACTGACAGCAGTAGCAGTTAGCACCCGACACCGACACTTAATCCTCATGATCGCTGCCGCCGCGAAGAGCCAACACTCGAGCAGCAGCATCATGACGATCATCGAGGATCATCACGCACAAGAGCACGGAGAGCCCCAGCAGTGCCGCCAACCCTCCACACATCAGGATCGTGTACCAATCCGGCATCACCTCCGCCATCAGAGCCTCGTCTCGAGCTCCTGCAAACTGAAATGGAGGGGAAGGAAGGAGAAGAAGAAACGAGGCCAGGTGTGAGGAAGAAGAGAGAAGCACCGCAGTCATTTTATAGCTCGAGATCGGTGTACGGTGAGCGAAGTCCACCAGCACCGCTCATCGCTCGATCGCCGGTGTTCGGAGGCGAATCCGCGAGCAGTGCCGACAGCGCACTGGCCCGCGAGGTGAGTGCACGCTGCGCTGGCAGCTAGCATGCCGCGCACTACCGCAGTACGGCCTAGATGCCCTACGCGCTAGACGCCGTCGGTGGAGAGAGCGCGGGAAAGAACGCGAGAGAGAGGAAGAGCCAGAGGTAGAAGAAGAGACTGACAGTGGGCCCTGGGTCCACCTGTCAGCCAGAGAGAGCTCTATGCACTCGGGTACGACTAGCATAATTTGGGAATTTAGAATTTTATTAATTCTAAATTTACCGTAGCCATAAGCAGAAATCTCTCGGTTTCCCCAGCCGTAGATTTTTTCACGCAACGCCAGTACCCCACTGTAGTTACCCCAATTATTTTCCCTCTCACTGTAGCCTCGTCATATCGCGTGAGCAGGATATTTGATTTTCGAGTTATTATTGCATGATAGCAGGAGTAATATTTTTGAAACCGTCCTTAGCAAATCTCGAGGACGAGATTTTTCTTAAGGGAGGTAGTGTTGTAAGACCCCAAAAATTTAACCATGATTTATTAATTAAAATTTTGCCAGGAAATTAAATTTTTATTTTCTGGATCATCTATTGATTTCAGAATCACTCCTTTCTTCTGAGTTGTGGAGTTTTCCCTCCAAGTAGAAACTTTTCAAAAATAATTTTTGGACTTGAGTGCCTACTCAAGAACATTCCAATTTTATTGTATATGATCAGTGAAAACCTTTTTATATTATTTTGCCAAGTTTAAATTCTTTTAAAATGGCCTCTCATATTTTTAAGAGCCTCATTTGCACTACAACCATTTGACAACTTCATCTAAAAATTCTACAAAAATTTGTAGAAGACATGTGGGGTTCCTACATCACTTTTATGCAAAGAAACAACTTTGTGTTTTGAAAAATTTGAGCAAACCATCCTCATCTTCATTCTGGTCCAGTTTGGTAGTTTGTACTGCAACCCCATTTTATCTTGCCCTATTGCCCATGAGATTTTTCCTAATTGAAGTTTACCCTACCAAACCCTTAAGTCCAGGAGTTTGACTCCATTGGCCTAGTTTAAGCCCTTGTTAATGAGCCATTTTCTTTCTGTCCAGATTTGGTTTTCTCAAAAACTTGCACTAGGAAGTTTCTGCTTTGGCCAAACTAACCTTGCCATCCTCTTTATCATCTAAAGAGACTCTGATCTGGAAATTTTGGTCACTATCAAAACCTTCTGGATGCCCCAAGCATTTTGTCGAGCAGTTGGAGTGCATGAACTGTTTTGTCATAATTCTAACTTTGCATTGGAGGTTAACTTATCTGGCTATATCAGCTTGTCCTTTAGCTTTGCCTTGGCCAACAAACCATCCCTGTAGAGCCCCGTGGGCAGAGGAGCCTCCTGGCACATCTTGGCATTTTGCCAAGCACCTGGCGCGCGTGTCCAGAGCGCGTCCAGGGCGTGCCTATTGCCGCCAGCAGCACCGAACCGCCTCCGCATGCCAACTCGCCCCGGGAACAGTTCGGCCTCATCCAAGTGCTCGTCTGCTAGCCCGCAGTCCCCGCTGACCCCGCCGCTTCGCCCTGACCGCCCTGGCTCCCTGCAGGATCGCCCGCAAGCCGCCACTGCCGCAGCCAGCAGAACCTACCGTGGTCGGCGCCGTCCGGCCACTCCCCAGGCGCCAGCCGCCCCCTTTCTGCAGCTCCCGCTCGTCCTCTAGTACCTGGCGTGCCGTAGAGCCCCGCCACGTCGCCCTTGCAACAGGCCGGCGATCTTATCCCCGGCCGCCGCCGTTCTTATCCTTGGAGCCCGCGGAACCGACCTTCCGGCGCTATAAAATGGACCCCTCGTGAACTCTAGGACGCTCAAGCCGCCCCAAGCCACCCCATTTGAACCCCGAGGCAGCCAGACGACCGGAGGAGCCCGTCTTCCCCGTCTTCGGCCAAGCCACCCGCCGCCTCGGATCGGTCAAATTCGAGCAAGCCAGCACCTTCCCCGAGCCAGTAGCTTCCCCGGAAGTACGTATTCCCTTCTCTAAAGCGTATTCTTCCCGAACCGTTTTCTTTTTCAGTCTTTTATTAAAAACAAATTTGACCCTAACTTTGACTGGTCATATCTTTTAAACCACAATTGCAATTGAATTGATTCTTTTTCTGTTGTTTCTCAAATTCCACCTAGTTTATTTTCATATTTATTTGAAAATTTTCCAAGACAACTTTTTGCACTGTTTTTGAATTGCGTGTTGATTCAAATACTTTTCAAAATAGGAAATGGAGAGAGACAAAAACTTTCAAAAGTTTTGGAGTGCTCATCACCTACCTACACATGGAAGGCAAGCATTCTGAACCCTGGCATAATATTTGTTGTGTGTTGTTTGATGTGACTGCAACACCGAGTTGACTTAAAGTTCGCATTATTTCATGCGAGGATGTGATCATGATGAAAAATTCCTTGCTGTTGGAATTGATATGCTTGTGACAGTATTCACCCTCGTATGCCTTTCATGCCTACCGGAAGGAATCCGAAAAAGTCTCTGTCGTGGGTAGACACGAGCTTGATACTGATATTTCGTTGAGACGAGTATATTCAGTAAGGCATGATGAGGTATGATGAGTGGTGATTCTGTCTGTTGGTGTGGAATATATTTGTTATGCTAATCATGCAGGAAACACTTAAACCTCCTGAGTCGACCGTAGATCGAGTCTTGTGCCAGTAACCCCCATACTTGTTTCGTACTACCACTCGTCCCTGCCGCAGGTAGGGTACGGTTCAGTAAGTTGTCAACCCCTTTCTTGGCACACACCGTACAGAGAGGCCACAGTGGAAGATATCGGAGGCATCCGGTAGGCATGCCACTTGGTCCGGGGGCATGGGTGTTCCGGTGGGTCCGAGGGGGTCGCTCCCCTGTTTTGCGCGCGATATAAATTTTGTGATCCCATGCTAATCGAGGTTGGAGCCTTCCCATTTAGAGTTTTGCTTAACGAGTGTCGTGGGTGATTCCAGGCACCGGTAAGTTAAGCTGGTGTGTGCGGGTCAGGTGTGTTTTCAATTCAAAGACCGTAAACGGAATTAGTCCCGGTGGACTAAAGGAATCCGTTACTCGTGGGTAAAGAGTGCACCCTCTGCAGAGTTTATATCTATTCGAATAGCCGTGTCCGCGGTTAAGGACTACAGTCTGGGATGGGTCGAGTGTTGGTCTTAGTGTCGGTCTTCGGAGGAAAAACTTTTAAACCGGAACATTGATCATGACGTGTGACAAATGATGATTATGATTATTATTATTGTGGACTAACCATTTATATTATTTGAATTATTGAGTATCCCTGGGATGGTTCTACCTCCTGGATACTCATTGTGATTATTCTTATATAAGCCCTTTATGTGGCGTCGCTGAGACGCCCGACTGTGGCGTGCTGATTATTTATTTTTCCTTATAAGCCCTTTATGCGGCGTCGCTCAGACGCCCGACTGTGGCATGCTTATTATTTATTTTCCTTATAAGCCCTTTATGTGGCGTCGCTCAGACGCCCGACTGTGGCATGCTTATTATTTATTTTCCTTATAAGCCCTTTATGTGGCGTCGCTCAGACGCCCGACTGTGGCATGCTTGTTATTTATTTTCTTTATAAGCCCTTTATGTGGCGTCGCTCAGACGCCCGACTGTGGCACGCATATTATTTATTTTTCTTATAAGCCCTTTATGTGGCGTCGCTCAGACGCCCGACTGAGGCATGCTTTATATTATTATCCTTTCTAGGCGTCGCTTCAGACACCCGATCGGTGTATTTTATTTTTATCCTCTGATTGCTTATTCATGTTTAATATGATTAATCTGCTTGCGTGCGTCATGAATTCTATTTCGTGACTGATTAAGTGATCGTGGATTATTTCAGTGTATAATTATCACGTGTTAAATTATACCTATTTTCATGATGTTTGCGAGTACATTCAAAGTACTCACTGGCTTGTCCCTGGCTATTGTCTTGGCCAGATTTCTTGCTTGGAGAGGAGCGCAACGACGACAGCCCGGAACCTAGGCATCGAAGATAGCAGATACGCGAGATAGGAGTTATCTAGGTCAGTTGTTCCTGTGCGAAATGGAGTCCCATAGACGCTGATGATCCACAAACCGCTTCCGCCATCAACCACTAGAAACCTTTTGTTGTACTCATAGACCAGAATGGTCTTGTACTTCATATTTTCTATTTTGCTTGGAATTTCTGTATCAAGATTGTGTCTCATCAGCTAACAGTAATCCTGGGGCTGGTGAGCACAAGGGCCATTTACTGGGAAATTAATATCCTGGAAAACCGGTCCTGACATATAAGTGAAAATCAAGAGTGCAATTATTTCTATAAAATCTATAAGCCACCATGCTCAAAAAGATATAAGTGAAACACTAGAGAAACTGCTAAGCTCAAAAGATATAAGTGAAGCACATAAAGTATTCTAACAAATCATGGTGAAGGTGTGTCTCTCTCAAATAGGTGAAACAAAAACAAACAAAATCAAACGACGCTCCAAGCAAAACTCATATCATGTGATGAATAAAAATATAGCTTCAAGTGACATACCGATGGATTGAGACGAAAGAGGGGATGCCTTCTGGGGCATCCCCAAGCTTAGACGCTTGAGTCTTCCTAGAATTTGACTTGGGGTGCCTTGGGCATCCCCAATCTTAGTCTCTTTCCACTCCTTATTCCTTCATCCATCGTAATAACACCCAAAACTTGAAAGCTTCAGCACACAAAACTCAACAGAAACCTTCATGAGATACATTAGTATAATAAACATATCAAACACTTTAGGTACTGTTATAAATTGATTCATATTTTATTATTGCATAATTTAATGTATTATAAATTATCCATGGATTATACCCCCCGATACAATCCATAGCATCATCAAAACAAGCAAACTACGCAAGCAAAAATGGAATCTGTCTAAAACAGAATAGTCTGTAATGATCTGTAAAGAAACCATACTTCTGTAACTCCAAAAATTCTAAAAAATTAGTACGACCTTTTGAATTTGTATACAAATAATTTGTAAAAAAATTCAAATCAAAAATACGTTCCAGTAAAATCAGAGAAATTCTGCACTGTACGCAAAAGTTTCTGTTTTTGTACCGTATCAATTCTACTTATCATGCAAGTCATCCCAAAGGCTTTACTTGGCACAAACACTAATTTAAACATAAAAACACAATCATTACATTATCAAAAATCATGTTATCTAAAACAAACATAAATTAAAATAATATAAATAAGATAACTATTGGGTTGCTTCCCAACAAGCGCTATTGTTTTACGCCCCTAGCTAGGCATAATGCATAGTATCTAGTGTTGTCATCTTTAACGTTCAGTCCATAAGTAGCCCTCATGATAGATTCATAAGGTGGTTTAATTCTAGTCCTAGGGAAGTGCTCCATCCCTTTCTTTAATGGGAATTGGAATCTTATGTTTCCCTCTTTCATATCAATGATAGCACCTATAGTTCGTAAGAAAGGTCTTCCAAGTATAATTGGACAAGATGGGTCGCACTAAATATCAAGCAAAATGAAATCTATAGACACATAATTTCTATTTTCAATAATAATCACATCATTTATTCTACCTAAAGGTTTCTTGATGGTATAATCCGCAAGATGCAAGCTAAGGGAACAATCTTGAATATCGATGAGACCAAGCACATTACAAGGAGATTTAGGTATTGTTGAAACACTAGCACCAAGGTTACACAAAGCATTACATTCATATTCTTTAAACTTTATTTTGATAGTAGGTTCCCATTCATCATGCAATTTTCTAGTTATAGAAACTTCTAGCTCAAGTTTCTCATCATAAGCTTTTATCATCACTTCTACTATATGTTTAGTAAAAGCCTTATTTTGTTCATAGACATTGGATGAGCTAATAATGGATTGCAACAAGAAAATACATTCTACTAAAGAGCAACTTTCATAATTAAAGTCCTTGTAATCCAAGGTAGTGGGTACAAAGTCTGTTAATTATATCATGAGAGTACAATAACATGTCACATTAGAGTACATGTTAGGGAACATTACCTAGTGATCAATCTATGGTTTCTATTGTGTAGCTTGTGAAAATCCGGGGAAAATTGTTGTTGTTGTATGTTTGATGTAATGGTAGTAAACTATGGGCATTGGAATTCTAGGTCCGTCCTCCATCCATTGGTATACATGTACATGTCAATGAAGAGGCTAAGGCATTTCAGGGGAAAGAGGGGAGGTGCAACCATCAATTATGAGGGGAGATGGTGGCTAGACTCAGTAGGGTGAATTGCAACAGGTGGTGGCGAGCCAGAACCAACGGAGTTGTCGGATTTAGGGCTCCGCAAAACCCTAAGAAGTTCGAACACAGGGGCGTGTGCGAAGATCCCCAACAGCTTCACCCTCTAGCTCACAGCTCGACGGCCTAGCCAAACAAGCTCGCACACTCTCAGGAAGAAGATTAGCACACGAGGATTTACCCAGGTTCGGGCCGCTGCGAAGCGTAAAACCCTACTCCTGCCTTTTGGTGGATTGCCTCACGAGGAGGTTGGTGGATGAACTAGTACAGTGGTCAGTCGCCTCGCGAGGATGCTCAGGCGGTGTTCCTCGTCCCCCTCTACAGAGCAGCCTAGCCTCTATTTATAGTGGCCTGGGTCCTCTTCCCTTATCGCAATGGCGGGAAGGGATCCCACAACGGCCAAATTCGAAAGGGGACAGCAGGTACATCTTATCCTGACGAAAGGTGGTCTTCGCCTGCAAAGTAGCTGGTGGTGACGCGGTGGTGGGCTCGCTGGTGACGTCCGTCCTGCCGTGCCCGCTGGCCTGGTCTCGTTGCACCGGAATGGAAACCTTTGGCGGGATGCCTTGGGAACCTGCGCTCGCCCCTGCCTCCTTTGCACCAAAGAGGAAACGGTCTCCTCTGGCGCGCTAGTGCCCGCCTGGCCCGTCTGCATCATCCTTGACCTCCCGAGGCCGAGCATTGCATAGAGATCTCCGCCGCTCAGGAGGGGGGCTGGGGATGTCTCTCCCCTCCGAGGGCCTTGGTGTCGTCTCCCTCGCAAGCGCGAGGCTCTCGCGAGGGCCTTGTCTTGAGTCAGGCCACGTCGGGCCGTGCCGGGTCTCCGCAATGGGCCACACCCTGGGTCGCAGGCTAGCAGTTCTGGGTACCCCTGTTCCCAGGACGCCGACACTAGCCCCCGGGCCCAAGGCGCGCTTGGGCTTGTTTCGGGGCGAGGCCGGAGAAGATGGCCCGAAGCGCCGCGGGCCCTAAGGCCTGCGAGCCCAGTCTGTCGTATGGCAAACAACGAAGCGCGGACGCCTCCATTTCCCCATGGAGCCTCGACAACCGCTCCGTCTGACCAGCAACCAGCACACGTCGCAGGGCCATCATTGCCCGGGATGGGGGAAGGTGCCGGTTGGCCTCCACCCGGCTATAAATGGGCGGGGGGGAACGGAGCCCCCAGCCCATTCCTACTTATCGCTCCCCCGCCTTCGTCCTTCGCCTCCTCTATCATGACGCCGGTGAGGAGGTTTTCTGCCGCCGAGAAGGGGAAGGCCTGCCAGGAGGTGCCGGACCAACAGCCTCCCAAGAGGAGTCGGGGTCGTCCTCGCAAGTATACTAAGGCGGCGGCGGCGGCGCCCCGTGGGCATGGGCGTCCTTCCACGAGGATCGGTGCTTCTGTTGGCGCAGCCGGAGGCGGCGGGCGCGGCGGCCGTGGCCGGGGAGGGAGACCCGCAGTTGGTGCTCGGCCACCGCGTCCGCAAGCCCGCACGGCCGACACGGGCCAGGAGTTCCTGGTGCTGGTGGAGAGGCCGGCGAGCACCTGGTTGCAGCTCCCGCGCTTCTTCGCGGAGACGTTGCGAGTTAGCGGGCCCGTGGGTTTGTGGCTGCAGGCCGATGGTTGTTGCAGCGGCGCGTTGTGGGTGGAGGTCGAGGTTACCCCCGCAGGCAACGCCTTCTTGAGCCGTGGGTGGCAGACCTTCGCCCGCGCCCACGGCCTGGAGGGAAGGCCCACGCTCCATTTCAAGCACGACGGCGCCGCGGCGCTCTTCGTCAAGATCTTCGGGGAGGACGGTAGGCGCTTGGGGTGCTACCCGGAAGACGGCGGCAGCGGCGATCTTGGAGGTGAGCTTGGCCTTGGCGACGGCCGCCATGCTTCCAGCAGCAGCGACGCCTCCTCCGAGGAGAGTCCGAGCGACGACAGCTACGACTCCCCGCCGTGTCGACGCGCTCGGACTTCGGGGGTAGCCAGCCGCGATGGCGCCGCTCCCCCGCCCGGGCAGCGGCTACGCCGGCGTGCCACCACGGCCCCATCAAGGAGGAGGAGGACTCCGACTGAGCGCCGGCGCGCTGAGCCAGGGCCTCAGGAGCGGTAGCCCCTGGGGGGGCTCCTTCGTCTTCTTTTTCTTTTCCTTTCCCTGTAACCAAAAAATCAAGGGGGGGCCCTTCTGGGCGTGTAATGAACTTTGGCGCTTGCGTCCTTATACTAGCATTCTCACCATGTATTGCGGTCCCCGTGTTACTGTTAATCGAGACTTCCTATTGGTCATGGTTAGGGTACTTAGCTTGATGCGTCCGCGGCGGGTTTCTACATCGTGAGGTCCAGCAGTAGCACCTGGGGAGCTCGGGGGGTTCCTCCTTCCTGCGAGTGAGGCAGTTGGGGGGGCCCTTTCGGCACTCTACGTCTGCGGGGGCCAATCCCGTGCATGCCCCGACCACCGTTGGGGCGTCCGGATCACCAGGACGAGACTAAGGGCCGAGGCCTCGACCACCGTTGGGGCATCCGGATCACCAGGACGAGACCAAGGGGTGAGGAGCCACGCGATCAGTGAGGCTCCTGAGGCGCGATGCCCAGGAGCCCCCCTTTGACGCTCAAGCGGCGCTCTACGTCGGCGGGGCCCGATCCCGCACATGCCTCGACCGCCGTTGGAGCGTCCGGATCACCAGGACGAGACCAAGGGGCGAGGCCTCGACCGCCGTTGGGGCGTCCGGATCACCAGGACGAGACCAAGGGGCGAGGAGCTACGTGATCGGTGAGGCTCCTTAGGCGGGACGCCCAGGAGCCCCCCTTGACGCTCAAGCGGCGACCATTCCTTTCCACTGATTCTTGCCCCGGGAGGCGCGAGCCTCCAGAGGCTCTAAGATAGCACGCCGGGCCATGGCGGAGCCCCCGAGCGAGGGTGAGGCGGCACACGCCTGCTAGCTCACTCGAGAGCGCCACGCGAGGACCAGGACGCCAAGGCCACGCGGGGACCAGGACGCCAAGGCCTTGGCGAGGTGTGCGCACAGTGCCCATAGCCCCCGCTCGCGAGGCGTGAGAGGGAGAGGCTGGCAGGTGTTAACCCGGAGAAGGAAACTTCAAGATAGAAAACTGCAAGGAGAAAAATTCCCGCCCCTTTTTCTTTAAATATAGTCGAAAAACCGCGAGTTTCATTCCAGGAAAATGGCAAATTCGAATACAAGAAAAGCAGAGAACAGCCGCGTCCGGCACCTAGACTAGTCTTCGTCTTCCCCCAGCGCGGAGCATAGGGCATCCACGTTGCGTGGGCATAGTCATTGGAGGACAGTGTTGTCCGCCAGCGCGGAGCATGGGGCTTCCACTTGGGCGTGGGATGGAACCCCTCCGCGTCCTCGGGGGGCTCCGGGCGTATACAGCCCACTCATTATTACGTGAGAGTGTCACGGGTTGAGCCTGAGGGTGCGTTGTGAGCTCCATGCCTCCCGGGCATGGAACCCACTTCCGAGGTGGGGTTGGCTCCGGACGGGCCCTCGGGCGTGGGGGGGCTCCCCCCACGCTCTCCGCAGGGAAGGCCCGTCTCAGAACAGGGCCTCGGGCACTCCGAAGCCCGGGGACGGATGTCGTCGTTGCAGTAGCGCCGCAACCCCCCGCACTGCAGGCGGGGTTCGGCGCAAGGCACTTCCATCGTGCGTGAGGCCGACGCCCAAGGCCGTGCCCCAGCGCGCCTCGCTGGGGTGCCCGAGAGCCTCACACGGGTACCCAATCCCGCGTCTCCAGGCGGGCCGAGCCGGATCCGGAGACATGGGCGAGTATGTGACCGCCTGCCGCTGGTCGAGCGAGGCCTGGCCCAGAGACATGCGCGTGTGTTCCACCCTCCGTCTCTGGGCAGGCGACGCCCATCCTAGAGACATGGGCGTGTGCTCCACCCTCCGTCTCTGGGCAGGCGACGCCCATCCTGGAGACATGGGCGTGTGCTCCACCCTCCGTCTCCAGGTTGGGAGCACCTGGCCTAGGGACATGGGCGTGTGTTCCACCTTCCGTCTCCAGGTTGGGGCCGCCCGGCCTGGGGACATGGGCATGTGTTCCACCCTCCGTCTCCAGGCAGGTGACCCCTGGTCCGCGGACCCAGGCGCCTGCCCAGGGTAGCTCCCCACCAGCGGGCGCGCCTCACGAGGCTGCCAGTACCAGGCAGCCTTGCGAGACCGACCCCGCCAGCCGTCCTCGCGAGGTTGTGCATACCAGCCCCGATGAAAGCCGCTCGCGAGGCCGCGTATGCTCCTTGTGTTGTCGTGGTGGCCGACGCTGCTCCCATCGCAGCCCGGGCGCTCGTCAACATGGTCGTCGTAGAGTTGTTCGAGCCCCCGGGCGCGGGCATTGACGGGCCACCAGGCGCCTGCCCGGGACACGACGGGCGTGCTGGGAGGCGCAAGGCAGCGTCCGCCCCGCGCGGCCAGCACCTCCCACCGATCTTCACCTGCGCCAGGGGTTAACTCCTGCGCGCCTGATGAACTGGACCGCACCCCCAGCGGGTGCGGGTCGCAGCGCGCTCCCCAAGGGCACCCACGCGTCCTCAGCGTCGTGCCGGTTGGTTGAGCGACTCCATGGACGCGAGCCCCCAGGCCCGTCCCGCAGGGAGGCGCCTGGACCTCGCCGGCCGTGGTGGCACGCCTGGGCACGCGACATATCCAGTCGTTGTAGCGGCCGCAAGCAGCGTGTAAGCGCTGCAGTTCGCGGGCCGCGAGGAGCGCGACTCGCCCGCGCGTCTGGTCGCGATGGGTTCGGGAGGATGATGTCGTGACGCGGACGCGGGTGAGGATTGGGGCGACGAGGAGGTGCCGCACAGTTGATGAGGTCGGCAGCCCCCGGCGTCTGTCGAGGGTCGGGCTGGCGATGGCGTCCGCCAACGGGGGGGCAAGGCGACGCGGGGTGCCGAGGTCTGCAGGCGTCGCCCGAGCAACACGAGCAGCCCGTCGTTCGGCGCGGGCTCGGTGTCCTTTGGCCATGGAAACGGCAAGAGGAGGCGAGGTGAAGCTTGTGCAAGGATTCCGTCACGCCCCCTACCTGGCGCGCCAAATGTCGGATTTAGAGCTCCGCAAAACCCTAAGAAGTTCGAACACAGGGGCGTGTGCAAAGATCCCCAACAGCTTCACCCTCTAGCTCACAGCTCGACGGCCTAGCCAAACAAGCTCGCACACTCTCAAGAAGAAGATTAGCACACGAGGATTTACCCAGGTTCGGGCCGCTGCGAAGCGTAAAACCCTACTCCTGCCTTTTGGTGAATTGCCTCACGAGGAGGTTGGTGGATGAACTAGTACAGTGGTCAGTCGCCTCGCGAGGATGCTCGGGCGGTGTTCCTCGTCCCCCTCTACAGAGCAGCCTACCCTCTATTTATAGTGGCCTGGGTCCTCTTCCCTTATCGCAATGGCGGGAAGGGATCCCACAACGGCCAAATTCGAAAGGGGACAGCAGGTACATCTTATCCTGACGAAAGGTGGTCTTCGCCTGCAAAGTAGCTGGTGGTGACGCGGTGGTGGGCTCGCTGGTGACGTCCGTCCTGTCGCACCCGCTGGCCTGGTCTCATTGCACCGGAATGGAAACCTTTGGCGGGATGCCTTAGGAACCTGCGCTCATCCCTGCTCCTTTGCACCAAAGAGGAAATTGTCTCCTGTGGCGCGCTGGTGCCCGCCTAGCCCGTCTGCGTCATCCTTGACCTCCCGAGGCCGAGCATTGCATAGAGATCTCCGCCGCTCAGGAGGGGGCCTGGGGAGGTCTCTCCCCTCCGAGGGCCTTGGTGCCGTCTCCCTCGCGAGCGCGAGGCTCTCGCGAGGGCCTTGTCTTGAGTCAGGCCGCGTCGGGCCGTTCCGGGTCTCCGCAGTGGGCCACACCCTGGGTCGCAGGCTGGCAGTTCTGGGTACCCCCGTTCTCAGGACGCCGACAGGAGTACCTTTCGAGGCCCGGTGGAAGTAAAGTCATGCCAAGTGGCGCGGTGTGAGATGCGTTAAGTGGAGGTCTAGTCATAACTGATAGAGGGCGCAGAGACTAAGGACCTATGGAGGGCGAGTATCCATCATGGCACACAAGTAGAAGATGAACCGATCAATCACGAGGTGGAAAGTCCTTCCTTCGAAGATAGGAGTTACTTGCTAACTGGCCTTTAAGGCGCTTGTAAGGGATCCACCTCTCATCCTTGGCCTTCATTATAGATTTGTTGTTCATTGATGCAAGTTTCCTGGTTTTCACTAGAAACTAGCTTTCACCTGGTACCATGTCAAACATAATTATTGGATTATTGTTGTACTATTCAAATAATGAGGCGGCTCTTATAGTAATCACTTTGCGAGTAGTTACTCACAAATTTATATTTAACTAATATTCATTTTCATACTTTAAACTATTTCAATATAGGGAAGACTAAGAAACTCGCATGGAATCACTGTCATGAATTTATCAGGCTAGGACGCCCATAGTACTTGAATCACAACTGAAGAGGTAAAGATATGTGTCTTTTATTAGATAATTCATGATAGCTTATTTTAGTTCATGCTAAGATTATTTGGACTCTTAGCATGTGTCATGATACTACCACTAACTTTGCAAAAGATAAAATGACATGCATGTGTGTATCTTCATTCTGGAATAGGAAACAATTAGTGTGTCCTTGATAATATCTATTCTCTGCACTTCATTTAGTATGAATAATGGTTTTTTAAGTATCTCTAAGATTAAAGTATTTAAGTGTCTAGGAGTGCTTACACCTATTACTAAACTCTCAAGTACACATTTATTATTCTCAACTAGTATGATTTACATGTGACATTCATCACCCTACATCTAATAAACTGAAAAGTTGAGAGAGCATTGTTGCACCTGAGAACCACAACCACCCGCCTCCTTTCCATTCACATCTTAACTTGACAGTTCACTATACTAGCTAAGCCAATCTATTCTTGTCTCCTACCAAATCTTGAGATCTCGGTAGCCTGCCTGGGTAGACCAACATTGTCGGCCATAAAATTAGAGGCTCCTGATTGATGCCCTTTATACCCCTCTGTTTTTGACGCTTCTTCGCAAGTGAAAAATATTGTATTTTTTATTTCTAAGTTGTTTGATCATAGGCTAAGAAATATGTGTTGTAATTTGGCCGGGTTGTAAATCATGAAGCTTGCAGTTGCATTTTTCTGAAAGTTTCGATAGATAATTGGTCAATGTTCACAATAACATCAATTTATAGAGGAAATTTATTGGTCTACTAATTACTATTTTTCATTCGTAGTGCTAATGTGGGTTACTTTCACATATTCTTATGGTTAGAATTTATTCAACTTAATATGGGTATTTTCTTTATTGGCAGCACTCCATTTTTCGTAAAGTTGATATATTGTTAGCCGATGATCTTTAATCCAGCTAGTACTGGTTAATGATTATGTGATGTCTATCCTTAGTTATCGAGAAATGTCTTCTTTAGACATATTCCATTCACTAATGTGGGTATTTATTTTGTTGCAAGCACTTATCTATCAAAAATTACTATATAATTAGCCTAAAACATCAATCCATATAATCATTATTAAGAATCATGTGATGCCCACACTAAATTTATTTAAAAAAATCTTATTTAGACAGAACCAATTCAATATGTCTACGCAACCACTATACGGTAGGTTTAATAACGTTTCAATAAGAAATAGATAAAATTAAGGAGCTTATGATGCTTGCAGATTCACACTAGATATGATTATTGTATCTGCTAATTGAAAATCAGTCGCCACTATGATAATTTTTTCTAAGTCTACCAAGAAGTAAATATGTGATAAACTAACACGTTGTCATCATAATCCCCAATTTCCCAACACCGCAAAGCAATCAATAGGAATTTGGGATTAGTACAAATAACAATTTTTTTGGTTTGTTACACTTCTCAAGAACCCTTCATCATGACGTAGAATCACTATATATCTTGGGCATTGCTCTCAATCTCCATTGAACCCAACACAAGGGAAGTTAAACTGATAAGAACACAAAATATATGAGAATATGAAGTTTAAAATTAAGAAAATATGAGTGTAAAATCCATTCATCATGATCTTTTCGTCCATTCTCGAGGACAGTGAGTTTCCCGTCATCATGGTTCGTATGGTCTGTCCCACGGTATACATAATCCTGACGGCGTGGTGGTTATGTTGACTTCCTTGGCCACATTAATGTTGTGTCGTTCTAGTGACTGGACGTTTACTTCCTCGTAAACATGTGCATGCCAAGTCTGGTGGTTCTCGCTGATGTGGAGGTGGATGAGCATGCTTAGCTATGTGAGCCATGGGATTGGTCGTCGCAGCCGCCAGCTCATGTGGGATTCATCAAGAACTTCGTGTGGTGAATGCCATTCAACGTCTCCTATAATCAATCATAGGAGGCATACAAAGAGCATACACACATAGTGAAATGATCATGCATATTACAGGTAATAGTCGAGGTCAATTATGGGTCAAATTTTAAACTATGAATTTGCTAATTCCCATCTAGATGAAGATTAACTAAATCGTACCCATGTCTTGCATCGTTTGATTTTATGCAAAGATTTTTATCAGAGTTTTTTTATGTTTCTTTCTCCATTTGATTGATCTATATTATTTTTGGATTTCCATTTTTTAGATTACAACACCATAGGTAACTACAATTGCACGTATGTCGACTGTGCACAACTACATGTCAACTGGATGCACGCAACTACAGTTCCCTTCTCATCGACTATGCGTAATTGCACGTTCATCAATTGCACGCAACTTCAATTTCATGCTCGTTGTTTGTTTGCAGCTATATTTATGTATTTAATTTTAAAAATACAATAAATAGGTGGAGAAACAGCAAAATATAAGGAGGAAAGGATAAAAATGAAATGAGAGAAAAGTAAAAGCAAATGACAAAAAATCCAATATTGATGTCACCTGCTATGAGAATATCATCTAGATGAAAGCTAGATGGACCCTTAAATCTGACTGGTAAAGCCTTATTGAATAGTATTTATGTTGTTATGTTTTGGGTGTGCATGAATATAGTAGCATACACTTTAGAGATATTGGCGACAATAGAAAGTTGTAGTCTTTGCAAAACAACTTGTTAAACCCAGGGAAGAAAACGGAGAAAACTTCATGAGATGAATCAGGAATAGTTTGCCAAAAATCTCCAAGTTTTTTCTGGTCTACCATCCATCTGGTGATCCAGATACACTTCAAATTGAAAGGAATGAAGAATAGTTTGCATCACATAATTGTTGAAAAAATATTGGGTCTATTTTGGAGGTCCAACATCATTATGGGACATCATGTTGATGCAAAATGTAGTAGAAATTTCGTTGGCAAACTATGTTAATTGTTGTGTCATATTTTTTGTGTTTCATATGGATGGGGTTGCATTGGCGTTTGGTATGTTCAATGAAAAATTTCCTCCATATTTTACCATATATCAACTCCCTTGGATGCAAGGACGATCAATAATGGTCGTATGTGGTTGTTCTCAAGTTGCAACCACAGTAGCGGTAATGGTGTAGTTATGTTTACCGTGATCATCATATAGTTTGTTTACTGGATTCAGATTCTATTGATAAGGAGAAAGATTTTGACGCTCATAAACAATCAAGTTGAAAAGGATGAACAATTTTTGCATCACCTAACTACTCAAATGATATTGGGTCTATTTTGGTAGGTCGACGTCATTATGGGTCGTCTAGCTGATGCAAGATGTTGTAGAATTTCCTAGCTGAACTTTGTTAATTTTTGTCATCTTCTTGTATGTTCCTAATTCAGTTGCTTTGACCTTCGTTTGTGTTCAATGAAAAGCCCCCCTCTAGAAAAAAAATCATACATCAACTCCCTTGGATAGAAGGGCGGTCATCAATGGTGATCCACGACCCTTCTCTAGGGGCAACCATAGTATCGTTGATGGTGTAGTTTTCTTTAGCGTGATAACTAGCTATTTTGTTGTTAGACTTGGATTATGTTGACACGGAGGAAAATTGTGATATGCATACATAATATGATGTTCTTACATGGTCTTCATATATAAATTTATATGTGAATTAATTATCAGAGCGAAGGACCATACCATGAAAACAAGTCCTATTGAACTCTACTTTCTTTGCAGGTATATCCAACTCAACTATGAGCTAGGTTTAATATGGTATTAGTGTTGTAGGTGTGGTTAATTGATGTGTGCACCTACAGCGAGCAATGTATCATCTAAGCTTTGTTTCAGTTAATATGGGTAGAAATGAAAATTTGTTTTTTACAATATGATAGGTGAGTCATGGGCTAGGTATTTCTTTGTTTATGTTTGTAGCTATATGCTTGTGTTGTATATTATGATTTGTGTTGTGTGGCATGCATTATATCTATGGACCGTGGCTTCAGTTTAACTAATGAACAAATCCCATATGTTATCAGCTAAAAATAAACAAGTTTATGGAAAATTATACATGAGTTCTACATTTATTGTGTTCTTTTCTTAGGAGGTTGTACTTGTGTTCATTAACAGATTTTTCCATATGGGACGATTGTTGCCTCTTTCTAAGTTTGTCGTTGTCGTAATTGATGAGCAGAGCTAATGCCAGTATGTATGTAAAAAATGTCATTTTGACAACATATTCAGGGAGAGCTCTAGATTTGGGTGCATTTCCACGTTGTTAGTGGTGCATATATGTAATCAGTGGAGCATTATGTGGCTACATGTCTACTCTGCTATTACTTCAATGACAACACATAATTCCATCTATTAAGAAAAACCTTGATTTACCATAACTTCGGATGAATCTCATATTGAATTGTTATTGTTGTTCACAGTCTTATGCAGTCACAGGAAGTAATTGATGTTTCTCATAATGAGTGGAAATTTTGACTACCTTTCACTTTATTTAACAAGCATAGCTCATGTTTTAATGTAATTACTAATGGTTGGATCGCAATGTGCTAACATGGACATTTTTATAAATCTAGGACATTTTCATTCATTTGAAAGATGCATAACATCTCAACAAGAAAAATATATAATATTTGATATAATGAATACATTAAGAGGCATACAGATAAAACAATCTTCATGGTTCGATACCTAGAACATTGAACATTCATATATTATTGCCTCGAAGGGGCTTAGTAATAGTCCAAACGATTACAAATTTCCAAATGAGAATGTAACTAGCTTTATTTCAATATAGAACTAAGATGGAAGTGCTAGCTAGCACCTAACAAAGTCCTCCATGCTATGAGTGAGAAACGACATCTTGCCTGACAGAAGAAGATTCTGACGGTGCATCAACACATCCACCATTTCCCATGGAAGATTGTCCAACATCGGTACCATTATAGGCCAATGAAGCATCCATTCCTATAAACCCATTGTAGAATTGTTGATCCGATGGAGCATAAGCCCATTGTTCATAGCCAAATGGGTCATCGACAACAAAATCATTGCCACTAGAGTAGACCAATAGTGGAGAGGTCTCCAAATTATGCTCAGTTGTTGAGTTAGGGCTTTCTTAGTTCTGTTGTGGTGGAGGTAGCTCATGAACCTGATTAGGTGCGGTTTGTAGCTGGCAAGCCAACTGTGGTGATGAAGATGGTGGTGCGGGGTCGAACATTTGTGGTACCTGGGGAACAATTGGTGCCACAAAGTGCTCTGGTGGTGATGGTAGTGGAGCGGAATGCATCTGGTTTTGAGGAATATGGTGATCCCATAGTGAGTACACCGTTGAAGGGGTAGTATTCAAGTGATCCAATGGTGGACCACTTGATGGCAACATGTTTTGTATCATGCTTGCACCACTAGTGATGGCTCTGTGGCCATGATGCAATGGAGGCAGACGACATCTAATGTTCTCATGGCCATGAGAGAGTTCATTGAAGAGCTTTTTGATATCTTCGGGGCTGAGATCTTGTTCCTTCGAGAAGATTAGATTTTTCACCATACCTGGGTACTGCTCTTGGATCTGTTTCACATGCTGGATGGAGAGTTGGTTTCTCTCGTCCTCCCTCGTGCGCCTCATATCTCGCTGATCAGCCTCCCTATGTAGCCATGCAATCTTGGCAGTTGTTGCCTCATCAGCAAGTGGAACTGCTGGTGGAGCTCCTGATAGGAAAGCATCCACAATGGGGTCAGCTGACGGCGTCCCAAACAAGTGCATCTTCTCATTGGTTGTTTCTAGGACGACAACAACCCTAGCACCAGTGACGGCATATAGGTCAGCAGCGCTCTTGAACAAACCGCTACGTCGCTTGAAGAAGGAGAAATCACGCTCTTTGTCATCATGGATGTACGCGATACCCGAACGCCTATCCCTCAACATACTAAGTCCAATAACGACAAAGAAATTCACTACTATAATAAGGAACCACAAGGATCTACAAAGTATACCGAAACCGTTGGCTAACGACATTTTAGTGGGATTTATGTGAAGAAGTAGTCCCTTTATATAGAAGGGAAGGGTTGTAAATGCCCCCAATGACCCTAAAAATTGTCCATTTGTACTTTCTGTATAACATGGATGATTGTTCAAGTTTGTTCTTATCCATACATCCAAATTTATTAGCAATTAGTACAAAACCGTTGCTATTTGAGCGGACTTGGATCGTGTAAATTTTTAGTAAGCATTAACATGCAAAATTTATAAACATTCTAGTTTTTCATACTATTAATTGTTGCCAAATATTCATATATGGATAAATTAACATCATTCTTCAGAATGGATTTTTTTTGCTATATGTGTGTATTCATATCCTTATTTAAAACCATTAAAACACTTCCAAAAAATGAGAAATTAGAACCATTAAATCATTGCCACATCCTTATCCAAGAGCATTAAAGAATTAATGAGGATTTAAATCCGACAAAGTTTTATTTAAATTAATAACACAATAGTGGTCAATTTCTTTTGATTATATTACTTGCATCCAAACCATCTAAATCGTTTAGTGGTCACATTTTTACATCCAAATACTCTATTAGTATCCATTCCCTCTAGAAGTGGTCATTTAACTCAAAATATATTGTGAAAAAAATGTAACTTGCTTTGGGAATTTTGGACCTGTATTTGAAAATGAGTTACTTCCTCCATCTGGATTTTTAGGACCGAATTTTGAAATACACAGTACCAAGGTTGTAGTGCGAAAGCCGGAGCACTGTTGAAGGTTACAAAATTGGCCAACGACTCAGCCCAATTTCATATCGCATATTAGTTTTTGGTTATGTGAAAATCTCAAACGTAGTAACATATTGCATGCATGTTTGAGACTAATGCATAGGCAAACAAAGTGCTTAATTGTGGGAAGTTCAGCGGGTGTGCCGCGGCATGTGAGACGGACTTATACGTTTAGACATGAGGTCTCTGGTACGTCCTAAACATATTTGTAGTTATGAAATGTCCATGTCATTTTCTTATGAAATTATGAATCTAGTGATCTAAACGTTTTTATGTTTCTTTACGAAAGGAGTACATGTTTCTATGTCTGTTGGTACATGAAACTCCCAAACTCATAAACCCAAGAAAACGCAGAGGTCTAGAACACCAGGAAGCTAGGGGACTCCCCGACCCCATGTGTCATAGTATAGAAGAAGAAAACGTCCTGCTCTGCGGTTCATATGCTTCCACCTTTTGTTTTATTTTTTTCTTTCTGTTTCTTTATTCCTTGGAGTAGTGCCATCCGGTATATCTGTATTCTGCCGTGGGGAAGAAAAGGGTCGACGTTAGAAGAAACTGTTTAATTCTCTAGTCTAATCCATCGAAATGACTGCCAACAGATAATCTAGCAAGCATGATCCATCGTGTGCTGGCAGAACCTAATTAACCAACTTGTTGCTCTCGTTTTAAATATTTGGGAGTGGGCTAGCTTCCTCCATGATCGAGCATGGGCGTTTTTTTTTAAGAAACGGCAACTGCCGTCGTTTCATATATTAAGTAGGGAGAGGATGACAAAGGCGTTCATGATCAAGTGATCATGTTGGATTACAAGATTTTTGGTGATGCGTCACCAAATTTGAAACTATCATTTTCAGTGAAATTAGCCTGGGTCTCTGAGAGGAGTCTGTAGGCATTTAGCTCCGGCGATTCTCCAACAGTCCATGTCGCCTCTAATCGCCATGATTACTCCGTTGATCTGGTTTTCCTTTCGCCTGAAGATGCGATTGTTACGCTGCCAAGAAACATGGAAAAGCATTGTTTTCAACACGGATAAGTGGGAGACTTGGAGCTGAAGATTCACATTGTAAGCTGGCGCAGTGAGTTCCATGCATCCAATCGGTTTATTCCAGTTTTTTTTTCTTAGACCGGACCCTGGGTGCAAGGTTATTGCTTGTTAATTTTATTTTATTTTTGCGGGTGATTGCCTGTTAATTAACTTGGTTAATGGTGGTGGTATGGAGAAGAAAGTGGATTGAATTAGGTGGTGCATGTAGTGTGTGAGATGATGCAGACAATAAACAACGTGGAAAGTAGAATAGATCGATATCCTCCCCTGTCCCGTACGTGCTCCGAAATATTTGGGACTTCTTTTGGTTGGAAAAGTTGAAGTTTGTTCTTCTTTTGACGAGAGAAAGTTGATGCTTGTCTCTGACTCCACCTGTGCCCAATCATCACCACATATGTCATGGCGCTGCATGTCTCGTGCCCCTTCGTTTTTCACATGTTTGTTGATAGGGGATAGCAAGAGTTCTGTACATAGGTGCCGGCCGAGCCTGTGTGCCTTTTCAGTATTCGGCCTGCCGATCCGGTCCCTTGCATAATCACTATGAGTACCAAAGATGGTGTTCTCACCATGGTCGGCACCCCAAATGACACGATGGTGTGCATAAGGAGAAAATATCATAAGTTATGCCGGCAGGTGAGCTAGCGCGGGGACTTGCCAACGAATTTTGGCCCTTGTTTATCATCAACTTGCCTTCAAACATGGTTGCATGCTTTTGTCGTTTTATAAGATATATATCGACCGGAGACGGGGAGTGTGGGTCTCCGCATTGATCATCGTGTCCAACTGTCCACAAGTGATGTTTCACTAAAAAAATATTTACTTATTGGGGATCATCAGAAGGTTGGATAATATAATTTTAGATCATGTGAAATGTTTATGCCAACAAAGTGGAGAAGAAGATGCCAATTGAATAGTTTTGGTTTGTCAAGTAGTGAGTGGCCATATAAGTGACAGAAAACAATGAAGAAAAATAATTATATTTAGTATTTCTAAGTCTTCTGAGTGTAGGCTGAGAAATACTCCCTTTAGTACAAAAAATTGAGTCATTTTTTAGTCACTTATTTTGAGACGGAGGGAGTATTTGTTGTATCTCCGCGAAGAGAGAGAGAGAGAGAGAGAGAGAGAGAGAGAGAGAGAGAGAGAGAGAAATATTTGTTGTAAGAGCAACTCTAGCAGAATCGTCATATGGTCTTGATCCCATAATAACCGTCAATATGACGATTTTTGTCTAAAATAACACTCTAGCAGAGTCACCATATGGCTTTCGATCACCATAATTTATGGAACCCGCTCCATAAACGAGCTCGCAACCTCCATATTTGGAGGCTGGGGAGGGCCGGTATGGAGCTCACTAGCGTGGGAAGGAAGTTTCAACTTCTTCCTCCTCGCGCCACGGCCATGAGGAAGCAGGGTGCCGCACTTACACGCACCTCTGCGTTTTGATTAATCACCGGCGGGTGGGGTGACGTAACCGGTAACTACCATTCCATTAAGGACGCCGCCATTTGCTCAGATTCCTAAGGTGTCCATTCGGATGACCGCCACATGACATCAACCCCCGGCAATAAAAGCCCAGCGACGATGCGTCCCCATTAGTCAATCCATAGTCGTCGTCTCCCCCTCGCCCTCGCCTCCTCCACTCTCAATGACAATGCCACCGCGGAAGAATGCAGCCTACTGGTTGAACTTGGTGGAGGAGCTAAACCTCACGTCGCAGACATCGCACAACTGTGGGGTGAACTCTCCCCGCAGCGCACTAGTTGCGTCAGCCGATATATCCTCCTCATGTGGTGAAGGGTGCGGAGGAGATGAAGGCTCCCGTGACGGCAATTGTGGTGGGTGAGGCGTGGAGGATCTTATTAGCGCCGGGGGCGGTTGATCTTACATCTTGAGGCGGCAACGTCTCCGTGAACGAGATCATCCCCATCAACGACGCCGCACTAGACGTCGAGGAGTCGGAACCCGATCCCGAGGACCCAATCATGGTCATGGTGCGACTATCTGAGCTCAAAGCTGAGGCGCGCCGCCGCGAGTAGGAGTGCTTTGGCTCCACTCGGACCAACGAGCAGGAGGTGGCGCAGCTCACGTTTGCCGCTTGTCACTCCCCTTGCGCCAACCTTGATTACCTCAATTCGTACAAGGAGGAGGAGAGTGCCGACTAGATGGCACCCGCGACGGAATAGCCTAGGTAGTAGTAGCAATGTCAGATAACGACATTGCTTATTTTCCAAATGTCGCTGAACAACATTGTAAGCTGCAATATATATGTAATGTGGCACATTTTAACCACTAATTATATGTAATCTATTCCTAACTAATATAGTTGATAACTACCACGCTGATACATATGTATACGTAGATTTAATTGAGTTTAGATTGCCCCTCCGAATTTGAAGAAAATGAGAAAAAGAGCAACTAAAATGAAATTTTATCGAGGCAGGCGTTTTGCAACTCTGTGTTTCCGCACAAGCAACTTCAAATCCGTATGAAGCCCGCTCCTTATGTGATATGCCAACTGACTATATGACGACTCCGCTAGAGTTGCTATAACTCATCCAAGTTGGACACCGCAAAGCTTGGAGTGTTGCATAACAATTTTTGATATACACATAAACTCAATTTCTCGTCGATATTAATGTGTCAATGTTCAGGATCGTCAACTTAGATATTAAAATTCTTGGTCTAGGTAAAAACTAAACAGATATAAATAATTTAAGAAAATTGCAAATGATCATTTTTCTTTTGCAGTCAAATTTGTTGATGGTTTAAGGTCCCATTTTCCTCCTCCAAATGCATATTGGTAGACTTTAAGAATTTTATCTAGACATTTTCCTTCTTTGTGGAAAAAAAACTATATTTTCATGAAATTTATATATAGTTTTCTTATAGTCAAATCAATTAGTAATGGTTAAGAGTTATATGTGATAGCCACCCTTAGTTATCTGGAAATATCTTCTTTAAACCCAACCCAATTCACTATAGTTCTATGCGACTATTACATGGCTAGATTTGATTACTTTTCCACGAGATGTACCAGCTTATGGTGCTTATAGATTCATAATAGATATAAGTTGGTATGTTGCTAATTAATGGATAGTCGCGACTTAAACAAATAGTTCAACTAGAAGTCATGATAGTGATAGACTAACTCATCTTCATCATAATTCCCATGCTTCCAAGAACAAAAGCAAATGAAAAGGGGTGTGGGTTGGGTACAAATTATAACTTTTTGGGTTTGTTCCACTTCTCAACAACCTTTGGTCATGTTGTAGAATAATTTTACGTCTTTCACATCTCTACTTCGTCCAGTAAAAGGAGCAATTGTGTTGATCCATCTAACATTATATTGATCTTACTCAACATGATGCACTAGCACTGTATCGATAAACCAGTTCCACCTGTGGTAGCGTCTTCTCAACATATATTGAAGTTTGAAAAGAAAATGTGTGCAACATACTAGCTTCTAGTTATCATGTTAGTTGTTGTCTAAACTGGTGATTGATATACATTACTCCCTTTTCATGGAAATTATTTATTGCAAACATTAATAAATCAACACTAACACAACACAAATTATACTCAAACAAAAGCACTATAAAGTAACAACAATGTAAATTTTTGCCAACATATTCAGATGAACACATATCAAATATCCTCACAACCATTAGTATTTGCGGGGATACTATTAGTTTCTTAATATAATAGAACAATTTGCTTATTTAATCTTTTAGAAGTTTTTATATGGTCTTCACTAAGGATCCGGTTTCGCTGTGTCGGGTCACTTTAGTTTCTGTCCACGTGGTGAATGTTTGTTTTTTAAATTCTATATTTCCTATCGAATAGTTCTTACATCCTCAACATAAAAACTAAAATTAATACATGAACAAATAGATCCACCAAAATAGGCCTTGAGGTACTAGCAACGTCATCGTCAAACTTATCATACCAACACATGTTGCTTACAGTATTTCGGACATGCTATGAAAATGATTTTCTCGTAGTTAATAATACACTATGTGGTCATAGTCAAAAAATGGATTGCATTATTATGCCTTAATGATCATTGGACAACTTTCTTGCGATGTGATAAAATATTAATATCATATTGCTCTTGTATTATTAAAAAATTGAGGTGGCCTTAATGACCACTTTGTTGCACTAAAGAGTATATATATAATTAATCTTCCTTGGTACTACTTACTTTTTTTTCTTTGGGATGTGTTAAGCCACTCGCACTAAAATCGTTGTTGTGGCTTTATAAAATTGAGTCGCACTCAAGTCGAATCACGACTAAAGTTACAAAATTACTTGTCTTATATTATATAACTCCTGATAACTTATTTTAGTTCATGACAAGATTGTTTGGATTTGTAACACGTGTCATGATCATATCGTTAAATTTGGCAAAAGATATCAACATGTCATGCATCTTCTATCTGGAATTGTAGATAATTGCGGTATTCATGAAAAATATCTTTTGTTTGCATTTAGTTTGGTATGAAGATTTTTTTTTAGTATATCTATTGGTAAAACTATCTAGTTATTCACTTGAGCTTACAAAACTCATTGAACTCTGAAGTCTCAATAAATACACTTTTACATGTAATATTTGTTTCCCTACATCTATCCGGCGAATAAATGCCTAATGATTGAGTTGGTTGTCATGTTAGTCACACATCCATCTGGGAACTCCTATTCCACACATAACATACACAATAGAGAGGAAACATGAGTACATCAACATTGCTTAAAGCGTACTGGGCCTCATTTGTTTCATGGATTTGAAAAGGTGTTCACAAAATTTAGAAAGGTTCACCAATTTGAAAAAAAAAGTCTTTGATTTGAAAACGTTCACAAATTTGAAAAATAGTCACAAAATTAGAAAATTGAAGGAAAAAAAGGTAGAAAAAACCCAGAAAGGACATATCTAGCAGCTTTCCAAAACCGGCACAAGCAGGAGGGTTATATGGGTTGGCCCGGTTTGAGACGCATGTCAGATGTGTGTTGCTTAACGGAGAGAAGGTCACCTTAAGCGTCGAATAGGGATCCGCACCACGGATAGGTCACACTCTATTTTTCCTCCACTTTTTTTCTTTTTTTATTTCAGGAAAAGTACAAAAATAAATTGTGTTAGAAAATTTAGAAAAGATAAAAAAATGTACGTGAATCCAAAAGGAAATCATAAATTCCAAAGAACAAATCGTGAATAAAGTATTCGTGAATTATAAAAATGCTCGCTAAATTGTAAAATGTTTGGAAATTTTCAAAAAGATTGTGGATTCCAAAAGTATTCGTAATTTCAAAATATATTGGCATGTTTGAAAAGAAATATTGATTCATAAATTTTTCTCTAATTATAAGAATATTCATTTACTAAAAAAACACAATTCAAAAATTGATTGCAATTAAAATGTTCATGGATTCATAAGATATACATGAAATTGAAAAATCTCAAAGATTCAAAAAATATATTCACAAATTCAGAAAATATTAATGAAAATTGGAAAAATCTTCACAAATTCAAAAAATGTATGAACATTTGAAAAAAAATGTAACAATTTCAAACACTATAATTGTGAATTTGAAGAAAAAGAATGAAAAAAATGAAAATCTAAAAAAGTATGTTTGCAAGATTAAGATATAACCCTAATTTCAAAATTATATTGGTGAACCCAAAAAATTGTTAGTGAACTTTAAAATGGAAGAATGGAAATAAAATAAAGAAATAAAGTACAAAAAATAAAAAAGCAGAAAAACTTGAAAGAGATCATGGGAAGAAAAACGACAGAGATGGTTCTAGCTTCCAATACAAGAAAGGAGAGTTGGCCCGGTACAATCATATGTAGTGGCACCACATGGGGTATGCGCTGACTCACTATCGATCGGCCTATGCGAGAAATACGATTACTTCATCTATCCGACAAGAAAAATAAGAAAGTCTTGAAACGCGCAAGAGTGTGCCATGGGCTTTCCTGCCCATTATAGTTGTGTTGCGCCACTTCAGCCCACAATCCACGAAACGAAGCCTACGAGACCAGGCCCTTCCTTCTACATCAGGGCTTTACGTCGCCCGTGCCGATTCCTAATAGGAATCGCCAACGGGTGATATCTAACGGGCCGGTCTAGTAACGATGTTCTGATGAGGACATCCCAACCATGGACATCACACCACCAATTATCAAGGGTCCAATCACAAGAAGTCGCGCAAAGCAAATACATGATCAGGTGAACGCTAACTTAAGTTTATCATTTGACCTAAAAACATGGTTGTGCCTTCACCTCTTTCGTTGTTGGTTGAACTCGGGTGCAACATCGAAGAAGACCAACAACACTTTCAGTCCCTCTCGAAACAATGTTTTATGATGAAGAAAGAGAGTTACGAAGAAATATGCGGTCTGCTGAAGAAACAATGTTTTGGCGATGGTGGTACAATGTTATGCACGAGTTTGGATATCCCAACTTGCGAAAGGTTTTCAGAACTCGAGTTTGCTGCTGAAGGAAACATTGTTCGACTCCAGTAAACAATGTTTGGTCGTGAACCGCCAACCACCTCCAACTAGAGATTTCCAGAAGCTACCTCATTAAGTCTCAAGCCATTTAGTCAAACCAAAGTTGGTTCTCTTTCACACCTAAGCTGGTTCCCAAATCTAGTTTGGTTTCACACCTATCCAGGGGGTTGTCCCTATTATAAATAGGCTAGCTCTTCCCTTCATTGGGGACTTTTGACATTTGTATCAAAGACCAAAGACAGAGACTCCTCCTGAGATTGGAGAGCTCTTGTTATCCTTATTCTCGTGATTCCTTGAGAAATTGCTCCTAATTCGTGCTCCACGAATAGATCGTGTTGTGTGGGTTAGAGTTCGTGGTTTCCTCGCAAATTGCACCTATCCCGTGCTGCACGACTTGAGCGTGGTTGTGTGGGGTAGTATTGCGGTTTGTGGATCGGCAAATGTTTGGATTGCAGGCTTCGGTGAGCATCCTCCTCGTCGGGTCATAATCTCTTTATTTTCCATTTTCGGGTGCTTGCAGCTAGTTATCCCCTCTTTTCTTCAATCCTACACCGTGAAGATCGGACCGCCCCTTGATCATCCTCTTCTTCGAAGACGGTGTCGCATCATGTGGTAATTACAGCAAGGTTTACACGGTAGGATATGTATCCTTTGTTGCTAGATCTATCCTTTTTAGTTTGGTTTTTCCCCGTCCTAGAGTCCAAAGCCAAAAAGGCACACACAAAATATCCAAGCCTTTGTTTGCTAAGATCTAGTTGTTTGCTTTCCTCTTTGTGTTGGCACCAAGTTCTATCCGAAGTTGCTTCTATTTTTTTTCTTTGAGTCTTGTTGTTGGTTCTATTGTGTTGCAAAATAAAAGCAAAAAAAAGAGCAGAAAAAAAGGAGAAGAGGAAGTGTTGAGAAAGTGTGCAATCACATTCAGTTTGGTGAGAAATTTCAGAAGTTGTATTGGCAAGTGTTGCAGCTCAAATGTGGTGCGTGGATCTAAAAAAAATTATTGTTTCATTTGGTTTGCATCGATTGGATCTCAGCACTAGCCCTCCTCATTTTACCCCACCAAGCTCCACCCAAAAACTGTTAGCTTCTTCCCTTTCATTCGCCCATCCACTCCTGATTTGCTACCACCGCACGACCGCCAAGGAATCATTAGAATTTGGGTAAGCAAGAAGGTGAGCTGAGAGTTTTCCACATATATTTTTTTCTTTTGCCCTCTTGTCAGGTTCCAACTCGAGTGTACATGCACATCAAAATGTGGAAGATGACTTCCCAAAGACTCGTGCGGCGCTTGGCGATTTCATTGAAGAAGTATAGCTACATCTATGCAAAGGATGTTCGGAGGTTGTCTTCCTATCACGGGTAATGGGGATCTACATCAACACAGCCCCACTGCCTCGATGGCCATCGACAACCGACGATGGCAAGTAAATGAGGACCGCCACGATGGTCGTGGAAGAGCTGCAGGAGGCGCTGACCATGGCGCCCCTCTTGTTGGTGCTGAATGGAGGCATGGCGTCTTTGCTCCCCTCGTGAGGGTGGGCTGCATGGAGGAGGAGCTCGCGGGCGAGGCCCTGGCCCCCGCGGGTTTGCTGCTGATCATCGACGACGAGCTGCACATGATGGTGATGACATCTTCCATGAAGATCTCCCCGAGAATGGTGACGAAGAGGAAGGCATGGGGAACTATGAACCCACTCCCCACCTCATCGTGGTGTTGCTTTTGGTCGCAATGGTTATCATTATGACCGTCGTGATCAAGATGACTGTGACTACCAAGCAAGAGTGAAGCTACATGTGCCATCATTCACGGGAAAAGAGGACCCAGATGCATATATTGAGTGGGAGGAGAAGTGCGACCAAATCTTTTGCATCCATGGATTTTCTGAAGCCAAGAGAGTTGATCTTGCTGTTATGAGTTCTCTGGTTATGCTCTTACATGGTGGAATCAGCTACAAGACGATCGATTGATGTCAGGCAATAATTATATCTGTAGCTGGACTTTGATGAAGCAAGTCATGAGGCGTCGTTTTGTTCCATCATACTATGAGAGGCAATTGTACAAGTGGTTGCAGGATCTGACTCAAGGTTCCCGCACGTATGAGGAGTACTATAAAGAGATGGAGGTGCTGCTGATTCGAACAAGAACCCGTGAGAGTGATGAGGCGAAGATGGCGAGATTTTTACATGGGCTAAATGATGAGATCTCAGATTTTGTGGAGATGTTTCCTTATGATACACTACAAGATGTGGTAAATCAAGTTGTACGAGTTGAGAAGAAGAATATGTGTAATGGTCGTGCTCGTGGCTTTCACGGCCACACCACCACATCCCCATGACAGCGAACACAACCACCATATGGTTCGCGGGTTGAGGGTGCTCCACCAACCTCCCACATGCTCGACGGCTTCCTCACCTGTTGTTCGCAATCAAGATAAAAGGCCATCACCTACAGCAGGTGCATCCTCCGCTCCACCTGCAGAAAAGAGTTCTACGCGTAGCCGTGGCATTCAATGCCACAAGTGCAGAGGAAGAGGTCACATCTCTTCAGAATGTCCAAGCAAAAGAGCTATGATCATCAATGAACGAGGGTGAATGGGAGTCTGAAAGTGACCCTGAAGGTGGCAACGTTGAAGTGGAAGAGGATCAAGGATGAGAAGTAGGAGGCACTATACTATCTCATGAAGAACTTAATGGCGAAGCTTTGGTTGTATGTCGTTCACTTAATGCCCAGGTTATGGAAGAGGAAAGGGGGCAGCGGCATGATCTTTTCCACACCCGTTGCCTTGTCAACTCAAAGCTATGTCGAGTGATTATGGATAGTGGCAGTTGTAAAAATATTGCAAGCACGGAGATGGTTGAGAAGCTTCAATTGCAAACAAAACGTCACCCACATCCATACCGCATGCAATGGCTGAATGATTGTGGCGCAATAAAGGTGGCGAGCAGCGTGAGAATACCAATTTCAGTAGCAACATATCAGGATGATGTTGAGTGTGATGTGGTGCTGATGCATGCTTGTCACTTGCTTCTGGACGACCATGGTTGTATGACCGTGATGTGCAAATCAGCAGGCGTGCGAATTGCTTGTGTTTTGTCCATAGAGGAGAAAAGTTCACTTGGCTGCCCATGACACCCGAAGAAGTTTATCTTGATGAGATGAAAAGAAAAGGAAAAACAAAGGGAGAGAGTGATCATACAAAAAGAGTGAGCCACCAACATAGTGAGAGAGTGTTTCCACAACCAAAAGCTCCACAGCCAAATACGACCAAGCTCCGGGAAAAATAGGGATTAGTTATGATGGCTAGGAAAGGGATATGCGGGAATTGAGAGAACCTAATACTCCATTCTTTGTACTCATGTACAAGGAAACTTTATTGGCTGCTAATGGATTACCTTCAACTCTTCCTACTGTTATATTTGATCTTTTGGAGGAGTATAAGGATGTGTTTACCAAGGAGGTGTCACCCGGATTGCCACCGAAGCGAGGCATTGAACACCAAATCAACTTGGTTCCGGGCGCCCCACTACCAAACCGACCACCGTACCGAGCAAACCCAGAGGAGACAAAGGAAATTCAGAGGCAAGTAGAAGATCTTATTAATAAAGGGTATGTAAGGGAAAGTCTTTCTCCTTGTGCTATTCCAATTCTTTTAGTTCCAAAGAAAGACGGTACTATGAGAGTGTGCACTGATTGTAGATCCATTAACAACATAACTATGAGATATCGACACCCTATACCTAGGCTTGATGACATGCTTGATGAACTTTGTGGTTCCACCATATTTTCTAAAATTGATTTGCGAAGTGGATACCACCAAATAAGAATGAAAGAGGGTGATGAATGGAAAACTGCATTTAAGACAAAATTTAGCATGTATGAATGGTTGGTTATGCCTTTCGGATTAACAAATTCACCAAGTACTTTCATGCGATTGATGAATCATGTGCTTAGGTCCTTCATTGGCAAGTTTGTAGTGGTTTACTTTGATGACATATTGATTTATAGCAAAACTTTGGAGGATCATGTTGGACATGTAAAATGTGTGCTTGTTGTCCTACGGCGGGAAAGGTTGTATGCTAATGTGGAAAAGTGCACATTTTGCACAAACAAGGTTGTGTTTCTTGGCTTTGTAGTTTTAGGTAAAGGCTTGGAGGTCGATGAATAAAAGATCAAGTCTATTCGTGAGTGGCTGCCTCCACAAAATGTGAGCCAAGTATGTAGCTTCCTAGGACTTGTGGCCTTCTACCGCCGGTTGGTGAAGGATTTCAGCACCATTGTCGCACCAACAAATGAATTAACAAAGAAAGACACTCCATTCAAATGGGGTGATGCTCAAGACAAGTCCTTCCAAGAACTGAAGGCGAGATTGACATCAGCCCCGTTGCTTTCGCTTCCTGATTTTGGTAAGACATTTGAGATTGAATGTGATGCAAGTGGTGTTTGGCATTGGCGGAGTACTAATGCAAGAAGGTAAACCTATCACCTATTTTAGTGAGAAGCTTAATGTCCCAACTCTTAATTATTCCGTATATGATAAAGAGTTGTATGCACTTGTTCAATCTTTGGAAACATGGCAGCATTACTTGTGGCCTGAAGAGTTTGTGATACATTCAATCTTTGAAACATCTAAAGGGCCAACTCAAACTGAACCGTAGACATGCAAAATGGAGTGAGTTCATAAGAGTCTTTTCCTTATATTGTCAAGTACAAGAAAGGAAAGGATAACGTTGTTGTTGATGCATTGTCTAGGCGTCATATTTTACTTTCCCAAATTGATGTAAAAATCCTTGGTTTAGAAAGCATCAAAGAATTGTATGCTAATGACTCATACTTTGGTGAACCATTTTCAAAGTGCAACAAGGGAAGGGGATGGGAGAAGTTTCACTTGAATGATGGATTCTTATTTCGAGTTAACAAATTGTGCATCCCAGATTGTTATGTTCGTTTGTTGCTTTTACAGGAGGCTCACGCTGGTGGTCTCATGGGACACTTTGGCGCCAAGAAGATTGAGAGTGTGTTGGGTGACCACTTCTTTTGGCCAAGAATGAGACGTGACGTGGAGCGCTACGTGATGAGATGCGAGATTTGTCACAAAACTAAGTCCCGTTTGAACCCCTATGGTCTTTATACTCCTCTATCCATTCTGAATGCTCCGTGGGAGGCTATTTCTATGGATTTTATTCTTGGTTTACCACGAACTAAGAGGGGGAGTGACTCGGTGTTTGTGGTAGTTGATCGTTTTAGCAAAACGGCACACTTTATCCCATGTCATAAGGGCGATGATGCTTCACACATTGCTGATTTATTTTTCAGGGAAATTGTGCACCTACATGGAGTACCAGGCACCATTGTTTCAGACCGTGACACCACATTTTTTAGCAACTTTTGGAAGACCTTGTGGGGAAAACTTGGCACCAAGATCCTATTTTCCACGACATGCCACCCACAAACTAATGGACAAACCGAAGTTGTCAACCGAACGTTGTCCATGATGCTAAGAGCAGTCCTAAAGAAGAATTTGAAGATGTGGGAGGAGTGCCTACCTCATGTGGAGTTCGCGTATAACAGGGCAGTACATTTGACCACTAAATTTTGTCCATTTGAACTTGTTTATGGATTCAAACCTATTGCTCCCATCGATCTCTTGCCTTTGCCACTGCAGGAACAAACCAGCCTTGATGCAAGTAAGCGTGCAGATTTTGTCAAGAAACTTCATGCCCGGGCAAAGGAGAACATTGAGAAGATGACTGAACAATATACGAAGAGGGCAAACAATACAAGGAAGAATATGGTGTTCGAGCAAGGCGATTTTGTATGGGTACATCTTCAGAAGGACCGTTTTCCAGAGCAACGCAAGTGCAAGTTGCAGCCACGCGGCGATGGACCATTTGAGGTGCCTGAGAGGATAACGACAATGCTTACAAGATTGATCTTCCAGAAGAATATGGTATTAGCCCAACCTTCAATGTCTTCGATCTTTCCCCATACTTTGGGCCTTTAGAGTCGAGGACGACTCCTTCTCAAGAGGGGAAGGATGATGAGGACATCCCAACCATGGACATCACACCACCAATCATCAAAGGTCCAGTTACAAGAAGTCACGCAAAGCAAATACATGATTAGGTGAACGCTAACTTAAGTTTATCATTTGACCTTGAAAAGATGGTTGTGCCTTCACCTCCTTCGTTGTTGGTTGAACTCAGGTGCGACATCGAAGAAGACCAACAACACTCTCAGTCCATGCCGAAACAATGTTTTATGACGAAGAAACAGAGTTACGAAGAAAGATGTGGTCTGCTGAAGAAACAATGTTTTGGCGATGGTGAAACAATGTTATGCACGAGTTTGGATATCCCAACTTGTGAAAGGTTTCCAGAACTTGAGTTTGCTGCTGAAGGAAACATTGTTCGACTCCAGTAAACAATGTTTGGTCGGGAACCGCCAACCACCTCCAACTAGAGATTTCCAGAAGCAACCTCATTAAGTCTCAATCCATTTAGTCAAACCAAAGTTGGTTCAAAGCTAATTTGATTTCACACCTATCCAGGGGGGTTGTCCCTATTATAAATAGGCTAGCTCTTCCCTTCGTTGGGGACTTTTGCCATTTCTATCAAAGACCAAAGACATAGACTCCTCTTGAGATTGGAGAGCTCTTGATATCCTTATTCTTCTGATTCCTTGACAAATTGCTCCTAATTCGTGCTCCACGACTAGATCGTGTTTTGTGGGTTAGATTTTGTGGTTTCCTTGCAGATTGCACCTATCTCGTGCTCCACGACTTGAGCGTGGTTGTGTGGGGTAGTATTGCGGGTTGTGGATCGGCAAATGTTCGGATTGCAGGCTTCGGTGAGCATCCTCCTCGTCGGGTCATAATCTCTTTATTTTCCATTTTCGGCTGCTTGCAGCTAGTTATCCCCTCTTTTCTTCGATCCTACGCCGTGAAGTTCGGACCACCCTTTGAACATCCTCTTCTTCGAAGACGGTGTCGCATCATGTTCCTACGTTGCGCGTTGTAGGTTCCTGTAGGTATGGTCAGCCTTTATTTCATAATTTTTATTTCGTTTTTTCTTGGTTTTTTTGTTTGTCTACGCTGCAAGTTCTTGTATGTCCGGTTTTCTAAGGTTTCTTTTACATTTTATTTTATTTTATTTTCTCTTTGGTTTTATTTGTTTAGCAATCAGTTTTCCTTTTTTCATCATTTTGCTTTGGTTTCTTATTGGTTATTTTGATTTTTCTATCTTTGTTATACTTTGCTTTTGTTTGTTTGTTTCTTCTTTTTCTTGTTTTATTTGGTTTTTTTATTTCCTTTTCGTTTCTTTGTCGGGGGTTTTCACACATGTCTTTTTAGAGCACATGTGAAACATTTTTATGATACACTTTAGACATTTTCCAAATGCATGATGTACATTTTTCAAATACATGTTTGAACACTTTTTTGAATATATTGTAACATTTTTTCCAAATACAAGTTATACTACTCCAAATACAAGTTATAATATTTCAAGTCATATATTGTAACTTTTTTCAACACTTTTTTTAATACACAGTAACATTTTTAACCTACTGTGACATTTTTCTTACATTATAAAAACATTTTAAAAGTATAAAGATTTTTAAAAATCGGTCACTATGTTATTTCAATATCCCTCATTTTGGTAAATGATGACAATCTGTTTAAGAGGATAGAAAAATATGGGCAGACCTTTTCTCATAGATGGCTCCATCCGGCCAGAAGAAACGTATCCACAGGTGAACTCTCAAGTCGACGGTAAATAGAGAAAGAAATGAGACCCAGACGGATACCACGGAAGCAAGGCTCTTGCGAGTACGAGATCTTCCTCCTTGCTAAACTGATTCCGCATAATAGAATGCTCAGAAAATGTTCAATTTGCCGATAGCCCATGAGGAATGTCTGCTGACTAAAAAATGAATATAAAAACGATGGATGTGTCCGTGTTTCTTTCAAGAAGGCAGCACAGCTATAAAAGTATGATTTTCTGTCGTTCCTGGAAGCTAGAATTGGCTTGTAGAGGCAAGGACACACCCGGTCCCCATAGAATCATCTCTTAGATAAAAGATGTGCTTCGTTGCCTATTTTACTTCAAACAGGTCCCCCAATGTACAAATCATACCTCAAGATATAAGAAATTAAGAACAACCATGCAAAATAACAATCAATAACGCATGCGTATGAGATGCAAATGCTCAAGAACAAAACCAAAGTATAAAACCAAAAACCCCTCTAAACTTCTCCCCAATTGACATGGGCGAATAGCATAGAAAGCCAATATAGTATGCGTTCCTCTATAAAATGTGAATTTCTCAAAATATGACTCTAATGAAATACATCTATGCAACGATAAATAGTCTTTTCAAATTCAATGAACCTTTTTAAAATTCAATGGACTTTTCTCATATTTGATGATCTTTTTTTTTAAATCCGACGATTTTCTAAAAAACTATTGATGAACTTTTTTCATATTCGATGAAAAAAAATCAAAGTCACAAACTTTTTTCAAGTTTGCGCTTTTTTCAAATTCATGAAATATTTTTGCATTTGTGAATGTTTCCAGGTCTACTTATTTTAAGCCAACGGTCAAACACTGAATAGTGAAACTGCTCAACTATGAATGAGCGAAGGAATCGACGGCGAGCCGAGCGAGCGAAGGAAGCGGGAGAGGAGCGAGCGGGCGCGTTGGGCCGGCCCAACTGCGTGGGTGCCAGCAACGCTAAGTGGCGCAAAGAGAGCCGAACAGGAGTTCCCTCTCGCTTTTGGGGTTTCCTATTTGGCGCGTAGGCGTGCCCTAGCGACCTAGCGCATACCCCCTCCTGCATCCCATCCTCTTTTGGACCGGCCCATTATTTAGATTTCTTCCCCACCGTTTTTGGGAAGGTTCTAGAATTATCTTCTCGACTTTTTTTCTTCCAAATTTTTGCTTTCCTTTTTCCTTTTTCATTTTCGTTTTTCTTTCTTTATTTTCTTGACAATATTTTCAAATTTGGGAACATTTTCTGGAAGTCATGAACATTGTTTTTAAACTCGTGAACATTTTTTTAAAATCGTGCACAATTTTAATACTCATAAATTTTTATACAAATTCTCAAACATTTTCTAAAATCATGAGAATTTTTTGAATTCATGAAAAATTGATACAAATTTCCAAACATTTGTTTAGAATTGCGAACATTTTTTAGAATATTTGTTTTTGAATTGGCAAACATTTTTTAGTCCGCGAACATTTTATTTCAAAATTGTTAATTTTATAAATTTCGATATTTTTTGAATTTCCAAATTACTTAGTAGAACAAATTAGAAAAAACGTGCATGGGCTGGCCCAAGAGGGCATGCCGGGGAAGTGAGGGGTGCACGCTGCGTCTCCTCGATGCGAGCTCTTATATCTCGCATACAGCGAGTCTAACCTTCGACGCGCGGGGCAAGCTAGATAGTGCGTCCCACGTGCGCTGGAGTTCACAACCCCTTTTCTTGTTTTTTCTACGTTTTCTGTTTTTCCTTTTTGCTTTATTTTAGTATTTTGTTTATAATTTAAAATACACTCTGAAATTTTATTTTGAAATGTTGAAAAAATATTCGAAAAATAAATAACAGGTATTTGAAAAATATTAATCAAGCATTCATAAATATTGAACGTGTATAGACAAATTGTTGATCGTGTATTGAAAAAATGATGATCTTTTTATCATGTATATAAAAATATTAATCAAGCATTTGAAAAAAATGCTGAATAATTATTTCAACAATGTCAATCAAGCATTTGGGAAATGTTAAATGTGTATGGAAAAATGTTGACTGTGTATTATGAAAATGATGAAAATATGCGATCATGTATATAAAAATGTTAATCCAGCATTTGAAAAAATATTGAACAAGTGTTTGAAAAATGTTAATCAAGCTTATGAAATTTTTAATGTGTATATAAATAATATTGACAATGTATTAAAAATGTTAATTTGTTTATTTGAAAATTGTTAACAAAGCAATAAAAATGTTTCAAATGCGTAAAACAAATATTGATCATGTATTAAAATTTATTAATCTTGTGTTTGAAAACGTTTATCAAGCATTGAAAAATATGTATGTATGTTAAATTTGTATTGAAAAAAATTTAAATCGTAATAGAAAAATGTTGTTGACATATAAGAAAGATAGAACGGAAACCAAAAGATACAAAAAAATCAAAAATATGAAAAAAAAAAGAAACAAAACAAACCTAATAAAAAAGAAAGTAACAAGTAAAACCAAAGAAGCAAACTAAAAAAGAATAAAAAAAGAGAAGAAAAAAAGGAAAGAAACAAAAGAAAAGAAAAAGGAAAAAATAAAAACCCGAATAAGAAGAGAAACAGAAAAACCTGGAAAAACTAGAAACGCACCAACTCTTTTCCTCTCACAAGTAGGTCGCACCCTCAAATCAATCATGAACGGCATGCTAACCCAGTGGCTTGCAATGCAGACTCTCAACCAGAAGAACGTGGTTCTTCTCTATTTTCTCTTTTAGGTGCATGTTAAAGGGCCGGTCCGATTATAGTAGGGCTTCGGCCAGAGATTCTTCCACCATGCTGAATGCGAGATATAGCTCTCGCGCATAAGTCATCTCACTTTCCCTACCAAATCATGAGATCTGGGCAGCTGCTTTGCCTAGGCAGGCCGACACTACCGACCATTCCCATTCTCGCGCTGCTCGCCGTCGCCTGCGACGTCGGGGAGAACCTCGGCCTGCTCCCGGGCGTCCTCTGCAACCGTCTCCACTCCACGCTGCTCCTCCTCATCGGCGCCGTCGCCTGTGTCCTCGGCTACGCCACCACATGGCTCGCCGTCTCCGGCGTCGCCCCGGCGCTGCCCCATTGGCTGGTCACCTCCCGCTCCTTGCACTTTCAATCCGTGTAATACTGTTACCATTTAAATCATCCATTGGTTATGACGTCAGTTTCTTAAGATCCCTTTTTGTTCAGTAGTTGCAGCCTGTTACATGGGACTTGAACTGCCCTCGTTCAGTAAACTCACGGGAAAGTAGAGTAGTATTATTGAAAGTTCATTTTTGTTTGTTGAAAGTTGACATTTGATTGTGTTGAAAGCCCTCACCCGTAATTACCCCTTAAATCTCCATTTTTCCGGAAATATAATGGAAAAAATGAAAAGGGAAACAGGGAACCAACGTCGTGTAGCGCGTTGTGGTTTTTATTTGGCCTCGTTTCCTATTTTATATCGCGCGGAATGGGAAAAACGGAAAACCCAACTAGTAGAAGGGGTTAACTGAAAATGGTACGAAACCAGAAACTAGAAAGGAAAAATCAGGAATCAGCAGCGTTTGTTGTTTTGTCATCAGGGATCGCTCCGCGCGTGACACTTTCGCGCGTGGAGCGCTCGCGAAACGTTTCCTCGTTTCGCCCCCTAACGAGCGCTCGTCAACTAGTTGCTCTTCTTTTTCCTTTCCTAATTTCACTTTTAGGTGTGTGCTAAAAGGCCGGTCGGATTACTGCAACGGTTTTTTCTTCCCTAATTTCTCTTTTAGGTGCGTGCTAAAAGGCCGGTCGGATTACTGCGGTGGTTTTTTCTTCCTAATTTCTCTTTTAGGTGCATGCTAAAAGGCCGGTCGGATTACTGCAGCGGTTCGGCGAGAGATCTTTCCGCCTTGCTGAATGCGAGATATAGCGCTCGTCGAGGGCCACCTCGCTTTCCCCCTACCTAATCCTGAGATCTCAGAGCTGCCTCGCCTTGGCAGGCCGACACTTCCGACCATCCCCGCGTCCGAGCCTCCTCCATCGCTCCCCTTTTCTTCCCTTCCACCTGTCCAAAACCCCCCATTAAATTCACTCGCAGACTCGCTCGCCATCCCTCCCTCCCTCTCACAGAGATTGCTCTCCCTCTCCCCACCCCCCGAAACCCAGGCCAGCCAGCCAGAACCAGACGGCCGCACAGGAACCAGAGAACCAGCTCGGCTACCCACGCTCAAGGATGCGGGGGCCGGGGACGGTGAAGGCAGGTAGCCGGCCGTCGTCGCTGGGGCTGAGCGCGGCGGTGTGGGTGCAGGTGGCGGGGGGAGCGAGATCCACCTTCGCGCTCTACTCGCACGCGCTCAAACTTGCGCTCGGGCTCGGGGCGACAAGCGCCGCCTCGCGCTGCTCCCAGTCGCCTGCGACATCGGGGAGAACCTCGGCCTGCTCTCGGGCGTCCTCTGCAACCGCCTCCACCCCGCGTTGCTCCTCCTCATCGGCGCTGCCCCCTGCGTCCTCGGCTATGACACCACCTTGTTCCGAGATTACGGTGCCCGACAAGTCTCCCAACCGATCTGGGTCCCAACTAGAGAGAGCGAGGTCGCCGTGGGCGTCGGCGGTGTACTCCAAGCTGTCGAACATTACCACCTGGTCGGGGGCGAAGCTCTCAATCCGTCCTAGGCGACCGGTGGAATTAGTGTGAAGAACCACGCTTCCGAACAGAAAAGGCTAGCCGGGGACGAAGATGTCACCACAGCTGATGTCGTTGTTGATCTGAAGGCGAGCCATTGATCCGGATCGACAACACAGCAGGACCTGCATGGGCCACCAATGTCGGTGCTAAAACCGGCAGATCTCGGGTTGGGGGTCCTAGGTTGTGGATCTAAGAACAATGGTAACAGGGAGAGTAGGGAGACGATGTTTACCCAGGTTCGAGCCCTCTCGAAGATGTAAAACCCTACGTCCTGCTTTGATTGTATTGATGAAGGGGTATCGAGTACATGTTGATGATCTACCTCGCGATCGTTGTGTAAGCTCTAAACGCTAAGGTCAATAGTTGTCCCTCTACGGACTAAACCACTAGGTTTATGTAGATATCGGGGGAGCTAGGTTACATGTTTTAGGCCGGTTGCATCAATGCCAAATACAGAGCCATCCTTGGGGTGCACGATAAGTCTTCGAAGGTTTCCTTACTTCCCACGGTCAAGTCTTGACGCTCGCGTAGTCCTTCAAGCGGTGGCTTAACGGCCCATAGTTCGGCCGTTAATTTATCATGTATATAAATGGAAGAAATGATGTTTATTTATCATGTATATAAAAATATTAATTATGCATTTGAAGAAAAATGTTGAACAAGTAATTGAAAAATGTCAGTCAAGCATTTCGGAAATGTTAAATGTGTATGGAAAAAATGTTGACCATGTATTAAAAAAATGCTGAAAATATGTGATAATTTATATAAAAATGTTAATCAAGCATTTGAAAAAATATTGAACAAGTGTTTGAAATTTTTTAATCAAGGTTTGAATTTTTAAAAAATGTGTATAGAAAAATATTGACCATGTATTTAAAAACAATTAATCTTTTAACTTAAAAATTGTTAATCAAGCATTTAAAAAATGTGTAAAATGCATGGAAAAAATATTGACCTTGTATTAAAAATATTAATCTCGTATTTCAAAACGTTAATTAAGCATTTAAAAAATATTAAAAAATGTGTATTTAAAAAATGTTGAACATATATTTAAAAAAGTTAAATTTGTTTTGAAGAAATTTGTTTAAACCTGGAAAAACTTATGGATACCAGCTCTTTTCCTCTCAAGTGGGTCGCGCCCTGGAATCTACCATGAACAGCATGCTAACCCAGTGGCTTGCAACGCGGACTCTCAACCAGGCCCGTTCTCCCCCCTTTTTTTTTCTCCATTTCCTCTGTTAGCTGCTCGTTAAAGCTGCTCAAAAAAAAAAAAAAGCTGCTCGTTAAAGGGCCGGTCTGGTTACTGTAGCGCTTCGGCCAGAGATCTTTTCACCACGCTGAATGCGAGATATAGCGCTCGTCCGATGGGTCACCTCGCTTTCCCCCTACCAAATCCTGAGATCTCGGCAGCTGCTTTGCCTAGGCAGGCCGACACTGCCGACCATCCCCGTCCGACGGTCCGAGCCTCCTCCATCGCTCCCCTTTTCTTCCCTTCCACCTGTCCAAAAACCACCATTAAATTCACTCGCCATCCCTCCCTCCCTCTCACAGAGATTCCTCTCCCTCTCCCCCACCCCCCGAAACCCAGGCCAGCCAGCCAGCACCAGCCGGCCGGCCGCGCAGGACCCAGAGAACCACCAGCTCGGCTCCCCGCGCTCGAGGATGCGGGGGCCGGGGGCGGTGAAGGCGGGCAGCCGGCCGCCGTGGCTGGGGCTGAGCGCGGCGGTGTGGGTGCAGGTGGCGGGGGGAGCCAGCTCCACCTTCGCGCTCTACTCGCACGCGCTCAAGCTCGCGCTCGGGGTCGGCCAGCGCCGCCTCGCGCTGCTCGCCGTCGCCTGCGACGTCGGGGAGAACCTCGGCCTGCTCCCGGGCGTCCTCTGCAACCGCCTCCACCCCGCGCTGCTCCTCCTCGTCGGCGCCGCCGCCTGCGTCCTCGGCTACGGCACCACCTGGCTCGCCGTCTCCGGCGTCGCCCCGGCGCTGCCATACTGGCTGGTCACCTACCCCTCCTTCCTTTTACTATTACTAATTTGAAAAATCCTTAATTAGCTCTGAGGTCAATTTCTTAAGATCCCTTTTTGTTCAGTAGTTGCAGCCTTTTACATATATGGGACTTGAACTGCTCTCGTTCAGTAAATTCCGGGGAAAGTAGAGTAGTATTATTTTTCTTTTGTGCCAAGTGTCTGCTTTTGCAGCTGCAAGTTAACATCTTCTGGACTAATATATGGACGAATATGTTCCCGGTAAACAAACGTCCCTTTCTATGATCACAGCAGCAGAAATATAAATACCAGTGAACATATTTGGCCAAAGGGAAGCACCATTTGGCTTTGTCCGCCGGCAATGTGCATATATTGAAGATTTTTTGCTTTAGCACAAACTTTACTTTGATCAGTGTAGTACTATGAGTTGACTGGTAACCTTCTTCCTGTATTGTATCACAGGTATGGTTGGCATTGTGCCTTGCTGCAAACAGTGGCGCGTGGTTGGGGACAGCCGTTTTGGTGACCAACATGAGGAACTTCCCACTCAGCAGAGGTGCCGTTGCCGGCATCCTTAAAGGCTACGCCGGTCTAAGCGCTGCCGTCTACACCGAAATATACACCGGCATACTTCACGATTCAGCCACAAGCCTTTTGCTTTTGCTCGCTCTCGGAGTTCCTGCTATGTGCTTTCTGACAATGTACTTCGTTCAACCCTGTCAACCCTCTCTGGTGCCGAATTCTTCAGAGCAAGTTCACTTCCTCTTCACACAAATCGGGAGCATTGTTCTTGGGGTTTATCTTGTTGGGGCCACAATACTGGATCATGTCGTAACACTTAGTGATGCGGTGAACTATTCTCTGGTTGTTATTATGGTCCTTCTCCTCTTTGCGCCGGTTGCAATACCCTTGAAAATGACATTGTTTCCAAGTACCCGAAGAAAAGGCCCGTTGGACTCTTCTGGCGCTGATAGTGATCATGCAGAACCGTTTCTTCCACCTTCTGCCTCCGGATCAAACCTTACTGATCTAGACGATGATGATTCCTTTGATATCGACATTCTCTATGCCGAGGGTGAAGGGGCTGTAAAGCAGACGAGAAGAAGGCCAAAAAGAGGAGAGGACTTCAGATTTCGTGAAGCACTGCTGAAAGCTGATTTTTGGCTTCTCTTCGCAGTATATTTCATCGGTGTTGGATCTGGAGTCATGGTCCTTAACAATCTAGCACAAGTTGGAATTGCAGTAGGTGCTGTGGACACCACTATATCACTCTCTCTGTTCAGTTTCTGCAACTTTTTTGGCCGTTTGGGAGGTGGTGCCGTTTCTGAGTATCTTGTCAGGTAATGAGTCTTTTGTTTTACTGGGATGCATTTATTTTCTTCGAATGAGTAATTCAATAAGATGGTTTTTCATCTACCAGCTGGCTTACATAGCTGTTTTGTCAATTCTATAGGGTTTTGTCAGTCCTGTAGTGATTTTCTACCTACTGTAATATAGTACCAGGTTAGCTAGGTAACCCTTTCTTAACTAATGTCAGCCATTCTAGTTAGGGAATCAACTGTTTCCTCAGTTTCGGATTAACTCAATAAATAATGGGTTGACAATACTCGCACCTTTGTAGGGCTGGGACTGTTTTCTCCGGTCCCAACTGTATACAAATTTGCAATCAACAAAAAAAATTGTGTGGGTGCATGGTTGATATACCTTGTTTTACATTTTGAATCTTGGCATGGCCATCATGCTTGTTTTGCAGGTCATGGACGATTCCACGGACAGCATTGATCATATGCACCCAAGTCGTGATGATATTCACATACCTGCTCTTTGCATTGGGTCTCCACTCAACGCTTCACGTCGCCGTCGCCTTACTTGGCATATGCTACGGCATCCAGTTCTCGGCGATGATCTCAGCATCGTCGGAGCTGTTCGGGCTGAAGCACTTTGGGAAGATATACAACTTCATCTCGCTCGGGAACCCACTCGGTGCGCTCCTGTTCAACAGTCTCGCGGGATATTTCTACGATCTTGAGGTGGAAAAGCAGCATGCCACAACGACGGACTTCGACGTTGCGTGCCATGGCCCCAATTGCTTCAGACTCACGTTCTTCATTCAGTCTGGCATGGCCTGTTTGGGCACGTTGCTGAGCATAGTTCTGACCGTGAGGATCCGGCCGGTGTATCAGATGCTCTACGCGGGTGGATCCTTCAGCCAGCCCCGGAGCTCCGCGCTCGGATCCATGGAGATACGATGATCGGAGAGCTTGATTAATGATCTGTTGTAATTTATTGCACTTGAAATATGAGCATGGGCTCTCATTTTTGTGGTCTATATTGCCATCCTGGAACCTAGGTCTCGGCTAGTTCGGATCTGGATCTCCAGGATAAGGTATCGTATTTCTGAGTTGCTCGTTAGAGGTTATTAATGTGCTGATGCATGAACCCGAGGACATAATAACTGGGATCGCTACACTTGTAGATTGGCGATTTGTAATATTCTTATTCACCCCAGATCATGTACTATTATTTGGATGGTTCTCAGGTTGTGAGAAGCCAGCCACCATGTAGAATGATGCTCGTAGTACTGGTTACCAGTGCTCTCTCTGTATACCACTGAAAAATCCTTTGAAAATGCCAGTGCCCGTTGTCTTGCTGACATGCCCTTACTGCTTATGATTTTTTTTTTTCAGTTTCTATTGGGAGTTGTTCAGATTTAAGCAGAGTTGGGCAGGTAAACTGAACCGATCGAGGTCGATGTAGATCTTCATGCATGCATCTTCGTCTCGCTAACAAAACTGCACTGAAGCTGTTAGTTTATTCCAAATTTTTTGTCTGTAGCATTATGCTCGTGAAAATTAGCTCATGTCGGTCCATCGTCGGATCAATTGGTCGGTCGTTTGGCTCTGCGTTTGAGATGGATGTGATCATGTGAATGACTTGGAAGATGCCATGGCCCGTGGGTCGGCGGCACCGGCCGGCTGCCTTGCGATGTGAGCTTGATCGCGCGCTCTTCTCCGCACCAACGGTGTCACGCTCGGGGATCCAACGGATCCATGGCTATCTTATTCTTCTGGCGCGATAGTTGGCTCGTTGTTGCGGTGAGCCCCCAAATTTTTTGCTCCGGCCCTATACGAGAATCATGGAAATTGCACAATCCATCATTTGATTTTGTTCACATGATCTCTAACAGGTAGGCCTCGCTTGTAACTTTACATGTGGCAAAAAAACATGCCACGCTGGCCAGCTTGGACTAAAAAATAACAATATAATATCTCCCAAAATAAATTCAAAACGAGTCATTTTTTCCCCAAATAAATACCCCCGTCGTTTTTTTTGCGTCTCTATTTCATAATGTAGTGTATATAGTTTTTTAAAAAAGTCAAACTTCATAAACTTTGATCAAGTTTATAGAGAATTACATTTACATCTAGAATGTCAAACACATATCTTTAGATTCACCATAAGATGTTGTTTTGCATTTTATATATTTGGTATTGTGGATATAAATAATTTCCTTTATAAGCTGGGTCAAAGTTTGCAAAGTTTAACTTTTCAACAAATCTATACACGCTGCTTTATGGAACGGAGGGAGTACCTGGTACTCCCTCTGTCCCAGTTAGTATAAAGTTGAGTCACTTATTTTGGGACGGAGGGAGTAATATTTTTGCTGACTTTTTTGTTTTTTTTTAATATTGAATTTTGAAAGAAAACAATCGATTGAGCCAACAAACTCCCAATACCTCCAAAACATGTCTAGATAAGATATAAAGTCCCACACAAGCCATTTTCAGCAAGTGGTTTTCTCCATCAGGATATACTCTACATACAAACAACAGGAATGGAATTCTTTTCAAAAAAAGAAAACGGGAATAAAATTGAGCTGTCAGTCACCAACATCCGGGACAGTACACCCATCCTTGGGGTACTCCCGGTGCTCCAAGTTCAAGAAAAACATTCATAAATGTTTCAAAAAAATCTAAAAAAAAATGAATGTTCGCAAGGAACGTAACTACAACCCTTAAAAATTTCAGGTCCAAACTTGAAATGCACATTAAGAAACAAAAATGTGAAATCTAGCATGAATAATGTAAAAAAAGGAATAAATCAACATTGACACTATTCACATCTGGATTTCATATTTTTGTTCCTCAATGTACATTTCGAGTTTGGATCTGAAATTTCTAAGGGTTGTAGTCACATTCCTTACGAACATTCACATTTGTTTTCGGAATTTTTTAAAACATTCAAGATATTTTTTTGAACTTGGAGCACCGGGAGTATCCAAGGATGGGTACCTGATATTTTCCCAGCAACATTCAGTCGAAGCGAAATGCTCCCACGGATCACGATCCGTGGCCAACCCGCACAGGCAAATCTGCACCGTCCATTCCCCCGTGATCCAACGCCTCACCCAGCCCCGCGCGCCACACCCTTCGTGCCCGCCTTCACCCGTCCCAAACCCGAAAATTTTCGCTCCAAATCTCCAACCCGCGCGCGCGCCATCCACAAATCCCCACCTCTGATACTTAAACTCCCCGCCGCTCCCCACGAATCCTCACAACTCAGCCAGCCACCCCGCCGCCGCTCCTTCCCAAGAAGCCACCGCCGCACCCCCACTACCTCCGATGGCCCGCACGAAGCAGACGGCGCGCAAGTCGACGGGCGGCAAGGCGCCGCGGAAGCAGCTGGCGACCAAGGCGGCGCGCAAGTCGGCCCCTGCCACCGGCGGCGTGAAGAAGCCGCATCGGTTCCGCCCGGGCACCGTCGCGCTGCGCGAGATCCGCAAGTACCAGAAGAGCACGGAGCTGCTCATCCGCAAGCTCCCCTTCCAGCGCCTCGTCCGGGAGATCGCGCAGGACTTCAAGACGGACCTCCGGTTCCAGAGCTCCGCCGTGTCGGCCCTGCAGGAGGCCGCCGAGGCGTACCTGGTGGGCCTGTTCGAGGACACCAACCTCTGCGCCATCCACGCCAAGCGCGTCACCATCATGCCCAAGGACATCCAGCTCGCCCGCCGCATCCGCGGGGAGCGCGCCTAGGCCTCGCTGCCTCTGCCTCCCGCCCGCCGCCGCTGTTACTTGTTGATTGATCCTACCGGCGGATTCGTTCTGCCCTGTTAGTCTAGTCTAGACGTGATTCCAGTTGTTATTAGGATTTGTTCTGTATTGTTAGTCTTGCGCTGCTGATTACCGGCTTGAAAATTGCAATGGATGTGGTGTTATTTCACTTCGTTTTTGTGTTCATGTTGATTTGACCATAGTATTTTTCTTTGATTGGATGTTTATATTCGGTGAATGATCTCGACCTGGGACTAATTTTTTGGGCCTGGAGTTTTGCTGGCCGTGCTTGTTGCTTTCAGATGGTTCTTTTGCGTCAGGCAGTTTTTGCACATTTTGGCGTCTGATCATCAGGGGATCCATTACAAGCAAAACCAAACAAAATTCGACCTGAACTTATTTCAAGGTCATATTGTAATTCCACATTGTTGTGCTTGTTTCTTATGCCGATTCATCCACAGGGTTGATAATTTGGTTTGATCAACGCTGTGCCTGACTAAACTTGTTGTAATCAGCCTATGTGCTAAAACTGGCAAAGAAGCTTGCCACTCATCACTGCAGATGCTATGTCATTGTATGCAGCTTCGATGGCAATGACATGGATTCCATCCCAGCTCACTGTAGTTCTGTTGCTCGCCGCAGGCTGTTGCACTAGCAAGGTTGCCGTTCACAGTCTTGCTGGTACCACAATACACGTATGGGTTAAAATTGTAAGCTCCGTCGCCGTATCTGCAGCAAAGCCTTGGTGCCATTATTCAGCACTGAAATCATCACCCAACCAATTTCAGATATGGCTATGAACCAAATCAACTCATGTAGAAATTGGACGTCACAAGGGATCCGACGTCCGAGAGAGAGCTTACCATGAGCTTCTGAATGCCTGAACAGCTTTGAGCATAACAGAATGTTTGCTGACATGCATGATTGACGCGTCCTGCAGTGACTTCCTATCCTGGGCCAAGCTGTAGTTCAACAGTTTATCGTAGTAGACAAACATGCCATATTCATTCAGATAATTGCTGTTAGGCTGACGCTCCACCAGGAAGGCTGGTTAGCATCCGGCTGGAGCCGTGTAGGACACCATGAAGTTGCGAGCCCCAATGCTGCATAGGTCTTGCAAGTAGTCGAGCAGGTACCATACATGCTGGAGTTTGCCAAATTCGTCAATTATTTTTATCGTTTCAAATTATACTAACCCCTATCTGTACAACCCAAAATTACATGTATTGTCCCTGATATCTGGCTGACAACTAAAGAATTTTGGTTGACAGTCCGATGTCCCGGGATGCTAGGTTGGAGGTAAAATCATTCTGACCAATGTTTGTCGAAAACATAGGGTGAGGGAAGTTGGCCTGCAAATTAAGCACATATATTATCTTTTTTTTGAGCTGTAAAATTCAGACCATGTTTGTCAGGAGATCTTTTTACCACTCGCGTGACCGGCGATCACTCTGTTGCTGAACTCCGTCCTGTAAACTAATGATGAAGCGTCTCAACTCCCTGGAAGGGAGCCCGCAGGGTTATATTGAGAACCGAGAGGGAGATCCTCTCGAGGGTTACATGTCGTACGGTTACTGGAACCGAGAGAGGGAGAGATTACAGGAGGTTGGATAGGTATAGATGAGATCCTTTAAACAGAAAATAAAATCTATCTCTATCTCTAGAAGTGGCGCCCAAGTCTCCTTGGCAGGCCCATGATATTATGTCTAACACCCTCCCTTAATCTGAAATCCTCAAGTTTAGATTACGTTTGAATTCTTCAAATGGTCTTGTGGCCAAGGCTTTTGTGAATCCATCCGCAACTTGATCTCTTGAGTGTACAAAACGAATGTCCAGCTCCTTGTTAGCAACTCTTTCTCTGAGAAAATGATAATCTATCTCAATATGCTTGGTTCTTGCATGAAACACAGGATTGGCAGCTAAGTATGTAGCACCAATGTTGACACACCAAAAATAAGGAGTTTTTGTATGATGAAAACCAAGTTCCTTAAGAATAGCTTTGACCCAAATAATTCTATCGTGGCATTTGCCAATGCCTTATATTCTGCCTCAGTACTTGATCTTGAAACCGTGGCATGTTTCCTTGCACACCATGAGATTAAATTAGGACCAAAGAAGACTGCAAAACCTCCTGTTGACCTTCTGTCATCCAGACAGCCTGCCAGTCAGGATCAGAGAAGGCACTCACAAGAGTGGATGAGGATTTGCTGAAAGTTAGTCCAACACTCAAGGTGTTTCTCACATATCTCAATATTTTGCTGCAGTCCAATGAGCAGTCGTGGGTGCATGAAGAAACTGGCAAACTTTATTGACTGAAAAGGAAATATCAGGTCTAGTAAGGGTCAAGTACTAAAGTGCACCTACCAAGCTCCTGTATTTGGTGCCATTCTCTTGACTCAGCAATTCACCTTCATTAAGAGAGAGTTTTTCTGAACTGGACAATGGTGTTGGTGAAGGTTTACAACCTTGCAATCCAACTCTCCTCAAAAGACCAGTTGCATATTTTTCCTGGGAAAGATGAAGACCACCTTCCCTGTTTTTCTTCACCTCAATACCAAGAAAGAAATGCAAATCTCGCAGATCCTTAAGAGAAAACTCTGAGTTCAAATATGATAAAAGAGCAGTCACTGCTTCATTGGAGGAACTTGTAACAATGATATCATCAACATAGAAAAGCACAAAAAATGATGTATGTGACTTATTGTAAATGAACAATGAAGTATCCGATTTTGAAGGAACAAAACCAAGCTGTTGTAACTTTGTACTCAATCGAGAATACCATGCTCTGGGAGCCTGCTTCAGTCCATAGAGAGATTTATCAAGCCTGCACACATGATATGGTTTGTTCTTATCTTCAAACCCAGGAGGTTGCACATCTAGCTGTCTGAGACTCCATCCTCTGGATATAGCAATAAACAAAACAAGACGAATAGTGGCAGCTTTAACAACTGGACTGAAAGTGTCCTCATAGTCTATGCCATACCGCTGCTTGAAGCCCGTAGCAACAAACCTAGCTTTATAACGATCTATTGTACCATCAGACCTTCATTTTATGCGAAATACCCAACTAGGCCAGGACATGTTGTGCTTCATGTGCTCAGTGGAGGTTAGTGTTGGTGGGGTAGCGTCGTTGATCCAACTCAGAGAAATGGACCTCAAGACGCTTGTCCCCGTTCGCGATCCCACGAGCCCATTTTCACTGAAGTTGGCTGGCTGTGTGGAGGGCACCAACATCATCCTTGTGCTCACGGATCTCGGTGCATTCACAATTGATGTCAAGTCCTTGGGGTTGAGGAAGTTGTCGAGTAAGCCGTATGAATTCACATACCGGATAGATGTACTTGAGAACCTCTTCCTCTACGCGAGCTTCAACAACCCACCAGGTATGTATGTATGTTATATATGGTTTATATCAGGTGTTTGATTCACCAGCATATGTTAAGTCCCCCTAAGGGAAATCGTGAACTTTATCAAATGAATTCTTCTCCTTGTAACTCGTTCTTCAAAACTGTTTGCTTCATTCAGCGGTGGCAGGTGCTGTGGCGGTGGCCGAAACAGAGATCAGCAAGTGAAGCAGGACGTGGTGATGTGGCGGTTTGAATATTGGCCAAACCGGTGAAGCATGGAAGTTCAGTTCAATAATATTTTGGTGTTGGTTTTCACTTTGAGTCTTGTCTTATGTTTGATATGGGAGCCTTAGCTGTGGTGTCTTGTGAAGCGTCAGTTGTAAGTTGGTTACCCAGAGTTTGTGTGGGCTTATCACACTTAACTTTCAGTAATCAGGGCAAGATATGGTCATGACATTGTCAAGCTCTTGTAGTCTTGTTCCTTCAGTTATTTTGTTTAGCCTGAGACAGATTCCTGCAACTTCCTTTGCTCGGCAGAATGTTTCCTGTTTTATATCAAATAGCTACTGGGAAAAAGTAGTGTGCGTATGCTTATGCAACCTCAATTTTGCTGGAACATAAGCTATTTTACATGCACGTTTTGATTTTTACTTCTGAAACCAGAATGCAGTTACAGTTAAGCTACTACTGTAACCAGGTACCCCCCCTGGGCAAATGCCTTTTTATCTAAAAGAAAGTCAAACTAAAATAATATTGTAGCGTAGAAATATGAAATATGATTTTTTCTGAAATATGGAATATCTAATGATGTGGAAACCGGATACAACCAAGAATAATTGTAGTTTCTACATCACTATTTTTATGTATTTTGTTTATGGGTCCGTCTATGTCACATCTGGATGTGAGATAATACCTCACATCTAAGTATGATGTTAGTGCCACCTCATTTTATTATTGTTTGTCTTGTTTGTTTTATTTTAATTAGTCAAATCCCAAAACTAAAAGGCAGCTCGACCCGCTTCCGCCTGGGTGGCCGGCCTATACGTAATGGTCGCTAGCACCCCTAAAGAAATCTGGTCGCTAGCTACCCCTTTCAAAAAAATATCGGATCGCTAGCATTTTCTTGAAGAAAAACCGATCGCTAGTGCAGTAGCGCTAACATAGATTTGTTAGCTTTTGCGTCTCTCATTATACATTTACAAGTATGTCTCTCATCACTAGCTTCTAGGCTACGAACAATTCTTTTTGTCTTTTGATTTTTGCGTTTTCACTCTTATAATTTATAAATAATTTTCAGTAAGGAACAAAATTTGATCAAAACATGTTCACGAATTTACATAAATTCCTTCAAATTATAAAGAATGTTAACGAATACAAAATGTTCTAATATATGGTGAACAATCCTTTAATATATGATGATCATTTTCAGTGTGTACAATGTTTTTTCGCAATACATGTTGAACATTTCTTTAATATACAGTGAACTTTTTTATATACGATGAACTAAAAAGAAAAAATTTAATACACATTGAACTAAACGCAAACAAGAAAAAACAAATAAAATGGGAATACCAAATAGATAAATAAGAAGAGAACAAAAAATGAGTACATTTTGATTATTTTTTCAAAACAATTGATAAACATGGAGAATTTTAGAAAATTGATTTTTTTAATGAATTTTTGCACATTTATTAAAACTTGTGAATTTATGCAAAGGGGAAAGAATCATAAGAAAGGTGGACTTGTAACAAGGTCGGACCCCCGAGTGGAAAGTCGAGGTTGGACTCTCAAACGGGACTAAAAAAATCGGGGCCCAGTTCTGGGTCGAGTTTGGACCTGCAATTGGATCAAAAAGGTTGCGCCCAGTTGCGGGTCGAGGGTGGACTTGCAGCTGGGACAAGAAAAGGTCCAAGTCCCTGTTGCGAATCAACCGTGGACTTGCAACTGGGACAAAAAAGATCGGGCCCCATTTGCTAATCGTGGGTGGACTTGCAATTGGGACTAAAAAACTAGGCCCCAGTTGCGAGTGAAGTTGGACTTGCAAGTGGGACAAGAAAAGATCGAGCCCCGAGTTGCGAGTCGACGATGGACTTCCAACTGGGACAGAAAAGGTTGGGCCCGAGTTGCGAGTCGGGGTGGACTTGCAACTCAGACAAAAAAGGTTGGGCCCCAGTTGCGATTTAAGGGTGGACTTGCAACTTGGACAAAAAAAGCATGGCCCCCATTTGCGAGTCGAGAGTGGACTTGCAACTAGGAGAAGAAAATGTTGAGACCTAAGTTGTGAGTCGACGTTGGACTTCCAACTGGGACAAAAAAAGGTCGGGCCCAGTTGCGAATCAAGGGTGGACTTACTATTGGGACTAAAAACTCGGGCCCGAGTTACGAGTCGAGGGTGCACTTGCAACTCGGACAAAAAAGGTTGGCCCTAGTTGCGAGTTGAGAGTGGACTTGCAACTCAGACAAAATAGGTTGTGCCTTAGTTACGAGTCGAGGATGGACTTGCAACTTGGACAAAAAAAAGTATGACCCCATTTGCGAGTCGAGAGTGGACTTGCAACTAGGACAAAAAAGGTTGGGCCCTAATTATGAATTGAGGGTGGACTTCCAACTAGGACAAAAAAAGATCGAACCCTAGTTGCGAGTCGAGGGTGGACTTGCAACTAGGACGAAAAAATGTTGGGGACCAGTTGCGAGTCAAGAGTGGAATTGTAACTGGAAAAAAATACCAGGTCCCAGTTGCAACTTGAGAGCACGCTTGTAACTGGAACAAAAAAAGGTCGGACCCCTAGTTGCGAGTTGAGGGTGAACTTGCAACTGGGACAAAAAAAATGCCAGGTCCCAATTACGAAGCAAGGGTGTACTTGCAACTAGGATAACGAAAAAAATATGGGGCAAGTTGCGAGTAGATGATGGGCTTGCAACTGAGACGAAAACAACTACAATGGTCCAATTGCAAGTCGAGAGTGAGCTTGCAACTAGGATGAAAAAAAGAGCTACGAGTCGAGGGTGACCTTGCAAATGGGGTGACCACGATTGTGAGCTGAGGGTAGACATGCAATTGAGATAACACACAAGAAAATGAACGGGGCTAATTGCGAGTTGAGGGGTTAGCTTGCAACTACGACGAAAACAACTATGGGGCCCAGTTTCGAGCCGAAAGGTGAGCTTGCATCTGGGACTACAGAAACAGTTGCGACCCAAGGGTAGACTTGCAATTGGGGCGACAAAAAAATAGTTGGAAGTCGAGGGTGGGCTTGCAACTGACCGTCAGCAAAAATTATGGGCCTGGTTGCGAGTCGGGGATGGGCTTGTAACCGGGACACAAACAACTATGGGCCTCAGTTGTGAGTCAATAATGGGCTTGCAATTGGGACAATAAACACAACTATGGGCCTTAGTTGTGAGTCGGGGATGGACTTGAAACTGAGACAAAAAAAACACAACTACGGATACAGTTGCGAGGCAAAGGTGGACTTGTAATTAGGAGAACAACAACAAAAACTATGGGTCTAGTTTTCGAGTCAGGGATGGACATGCAAGTGGAACAAATTCAAACCGCGGCTCAGTTGCAAGTCTAGGATGGGCGTGTTGCGAGTCGATGGTTGACATGGAACTGGCTGTGGATTTTTCCTTTCAAAAGTTACTAAAGAAAAATGTATTTTTTTCATAAATGAATTGTCTTAAATATGTTTTTCTCGTGTGGTCGAATAACCCAAAAAACTACTGGTAAATTTGGCAAAACACAAACTTGCAAAAAACACAAGTTTAAAATTGTTGGGATCTTGACGATTTTAGACTGGTAATTATGGAAGCTTCAGATAAAAATTGACAAAAAAACCTACAAAGGAATGGGTGATGGAAAGGTCAAAGGACAGAGAGACTTGAAAAGAAAAAAAAAAGCACGCAAATGTGCCTGCACAATAAACAAAAACGAGACAAGTTCAAGAAAAAAAATACGAGACAAGTAAAGAAAGAAAAAAGGCATAAAATTGAAGGACTGTGATAATGTCCAAACGTTCGGATTATAAGTTGAGGTCCGAACGGATCGCTCCGTTCCTCCACACGCACGATTTTCCTTCGATGGCTAATCTCATTGCATGCAGTCGACATCTCACCCGGCAAATAAAATGAAACACTACCTAGTTTGCATGCACGTGAGGGTTAGAAGTTTCTAATTAGATGCATGCAAGAAAAAACAGAACTGATGATGTCAGCAGATTCTTTTCAAAAACTGAGAATTCAAAATGTTTTGTAGGTCAAACCGTCGGCCAGATTGAAAAGTTGTCTTCACATAAAAGATTCGTCGAGACGAGACCTTCGAAACTAGATCCCATGTTGGTATGTTTCGCCAACTTTTTTTCCAGGTCAAAAGTTACCACGTCTGGACTACATAAACTATCATACCTACAATACATAACTTATCATGTTGTTTACAGGAAGTTATCGGGAATATGTTTCAACTACGTTTTTTGCCTGAGTCCAAAGATGCCACATTATTTGTAAGTAAATTTATCATGTCTGCAATACCACCATCTACCATCGATGTGATGTCTAGCCGGGTGAGGTTGACATGCTGACGTGGCATGGCCCGCTTATAAACGAAACTTAGGCGTGTGTCAGGCCGTGGTGTTTCGACATGAGTTATTAGCTATGTTGTGCATATATTATCATGTTATTTACATAGAAGTTATGAAGTTATCGGGTGTGTTCATCGAGTCAAAAAGTTACCATGCCTTGTATGTGAATTATCACCTTCATTGTGTGTATATTATCATGCTACTTACACACAAGTTATTGGGATATATTTCGCAACAACCTTTTTTCCGTTCAAAAAAGCTATTCGGTGTTTGTGCATGAGTTATCATCTCTGTTGTATGTATATTATCATCCTATTTATATACAAGTTATCGGTGTGTGTATTTCAACAACTTTTTTCACCGGCTAAAAGTTACCGTCGTGTCCTTGCCTAGGTTATCAGGTATGTGCGGAGTATATTACCATGCGATTTACATAGAAGTTACCGTGAACTACTGTTTTCAACAACTATTTTTCTGGGTCAAAACTTACACGATGTTTGTACGCGGGTTATCAACTCTGCAATGCATAAATTATCATCCTAGTAACACATAATTTACCAGGGATATGTTTTCAACAACTACCCACTTCGAAAGTTATCGCAGTGTTTATGCATACGTTATCAGGTGTACGGTGTGTGCATTACCATGCGTTTTACACATAAGTTACCATGGGGTATTTTTTTCAACAACTATTTTTTCAGGTCAAAACTTACCATGGTGTTTGTAGTCTGCGATGCGTAAATTACCATGCTAGTATCACAAAATGTACCAGTGTATGTCCTCCCCCCCCCCCCCCCCTAAAAAAGTTACCGTGATGTTTGTACGTAAGTTATCAGGTCGGCGTGCGTATATTACCCTATTCACACATAAATTATTGAGGGATATGTTTTCAACAACTTTTTTCCTAGGGCAAAAGTTCACACGGATAAAAGATTAGTTACGAAACATTTGATGTTTACAAATACTAAAGTAGTTAAATAAGGTTAAAAATAGTTTGTTTTGATATATTGGACAAAAACTAAGGCAAACGTAACTTGGTTATTGCGCCAAAATTTCAATGCGGTGGTCTTGATCGTTGTTGTTTATTTTACTCGCATATAGTGAAGTACAATGGCAAGACTAATCTGCATCCTAACGTGAAAAAAATCTAGCTAAGATGGTTGAGACCATGGATTCCAACAGATTGGTCGTGGGCTTGAATCCCACTTCACGCATTATTTTTACACGAGCGCGCTGGGATTAACAAGAAAAAGATCTCTTGGCTAGATAATTGTTGTTTTTTCTTGTTGTTTTCGCACAAATACAAGCCCTAGCACGATAAAACAGAACTAACGTACCTCTAATAACAAAACAGAGTTAGCTCGAGTGGTTATGAGGAAGAGGACTCACACAGCACGTGCAAGGTTCGAATCCCACTGCTGCATCTTTTTTTTCCAAAAAATTTTAAAGCAAGAACGGCAGGGAGGTGGAGCGCTGGAGGCGAGCGAGCACGACAGGAAGGTGGAGCGCTGCTGGAGGTGGGAGGGCGATCCAGATCGGACCACGGCGAGTTCGTTCGGATCTATTGCCTAAACACGAACGTTTGGAAATTACATATCTCGAAAATTGAAACGTTGCACAAAGTTGGCCACGGGCTCTCGCTGGGCACACAAAAGAATTTGCCACATCACCACGCGTGCGTGTTAGAGTGAAAACACGAATCCTGATGTTTGAATCCAACATCTAGAAATTTAGATGTAAGATAAGTATATTGCATCTAGATGTGAAATAACAATGTTGTTTGTTTGTTATATCTTACTTCGGCTATTGGCAGATTTTGAAATATGAAATATCTAATGATGTGGAAACCGGATACAGCCAGGAATATTTGAAGAAACAGATTAACGATTTAATACTGAAAAGACGTCCCAGTTACTGCTCATGAAATCCAACAGATTGATAAATTGTCAGTACCTAATTAAAAAAGTTCACACTTTCCTGGCTGAAGATTTTTTTTTAGAAAAGAAGGATTACCCCCGGCATCTGCATCAATTGATGCATGTAGCCATTTATTAAAATCTCAAGCAAACAGTTCCGAAGGCGAGTACAAGCTCTCACAGAGCTATAAAAAAGCATAATATGCCACAACCGGCAAAAATAGGTCTAGATGGCTAAACATCTATCATATTACTGGACCGCCATCCAAACCGGTTGTAGATATCCCGAGCGACCATCTCCCATCGGGCAGACCCAGTAACCAAAGGCTCCCTGGCATCCGCCGGAGTTAGTAACGACCACATACGGATCCATGCAGTGGCCCTGTAGATAACCTGCAAAAAATTTGTATTTGTATGTCTGTTAAAAACCAAATCATTTCTGCAGTTCCATATAGCCCAAAGCAAAGCACATACTCCTATACGAATATGTTTCGCAATATTAGTGTCAACACCCTGTAACCACGTCCCAAATAACGTGTGTATGCTACCAGGAGGGTTTATGTTAAAGGCTATATGAAGTGAGCGTCATACAATCCTGGCCATTGGACAATCTAGAAAGAGGTGTTTGATAGTTTTATTTTGATCACAAAAACTGCATCTCTTGTTGCCCTCCCAACTACGTTTTGCCAAATTATCCTTCGTTAGAATCACCTCCTTGTGAACAAACCACATGAAGACTTTGATCCTTAACGGTACCTTTATCTTCCAAATATGAGTTGAATGGGGGATCGGGCCCGAATCTATGAGATCAAGGTACATAGATTTTACAGTAAAAATGCCATTTCTATTTAGCATCCAGTGTAAGCTGTCTGCCTCTGCAGTAAGGTGGATGTCCATCAACCTTCGAACAAGATGTAACCAGGCTACCCATCGATCTCCGACTAGAGCTCTCCGAAATTGTATATTTAGAGGCACATACTGTAATACTGTAGCAACATATGCGTCCTTACGCTGTACAATATTATAGAGAGATGGATACTGGATGGCAAGCAGCGTCTCCCCCAACCACGTATCCTCCCAGAATCTCGTCGACTCACCGTTTCCAATGATAAATTTAGTTCTATGAAAAAAGGATGCCTTCATCCTCATCAGCCCCTTCCAAAAAGGTGAATCATTGGGTCTGACGGTAACCTGGGCCAAGGTCTTAGACTGTAGGTACTTATTACGCAAAATCTGTATCCACATGCCTTCGTTCTCAACAGATAGCCTAAACAGCCACTTACTGAGCAGACATCTGTTCTTTACCTCTAAATTCTCAATCCCAAGGCCACCATGGTCCTTCGGCCTACAAATGATATCCCATCTAGTAAGCCGATATTTTCTTTTTGTATCGCCGCTCTGCCAAAAGAAACGGGATCGATAAAAGTCCAACCTTTTTTGTACCCCCACAGGTACCTCAAAGAAAGACAATAGGAACATTGGCATACTCGTAAGAACTGAGTTACTCAGTATTAGCCTTCCTCCATAAGACATTAGCTTGCCCTTCCAGCAACTAAGTTTTTTCTCAAATCGATCCTCGATAAATTTCCATTCTTTATTAATGAGCTTGCGGTGGTGAATAGGTATTCCGAGATAGTTAAATGGTAAAGTACCTAGTTCACACCCAAACAGCTGTTTATAAGCATCCCCGTCGTCTTTGGCTCTCCCAAAGCAAAACAATTCGCTTTTGTGAAAGTTTATCTTCAAACCCGACAGCTGTTCGAAAAGGCATAAGATAAGCTTCATGTTTCTAGCTTTTTCCAAACCATGTCCATGAATATTATCGTGTCATCAGCGTATTATAGAATGGACACACCCCCATCAACTAAATGTGGTACTAATCCACCTACTCGGCCTTCCTCTTTAGCTCTTTCTATCATAACTGCTAACATATCCGCTACTATGTTAAACAGGATAGGAGACATTGGGTCACCTTGTCTGAGACCCTTGTGCGTTTGGAAGTAGTAACCTAAATCATCATTCACTTTAATTCCAACGCTACCCTTTTGCACAAAAGAATCAACATGTTTTCTCCATACTTCATCGAATCCCTTCATACGTAAGGCTTGCTGAAGGAAAGGTCATTTGACTTTATCATACGCTTTCTCGAAATCCACTTTGAAGATGACCCCGTCTAGTTTCTTTGAATGGATTTCATGCAACGTTTCATGTAGGACCACCACACCCTCTAGTATGTTTCGGCCCGGCATGAAAGCCGACTGAGTTGGTTGCACCACAGAATGTACACTCCTTGTCAGTCTATTTGTCCCAACTTTAGTAAAAATCTTAAAGCTCACATTCAGTAAGCATATGAGACAGAATTTCTCAATGCGCACCGCACCTTCCTTTTTTGACAACAACGTGATCGTTCCAAAATTTAGGTGAAAAAGCTGTAGGTGCCCATTGAACAGGACATGGAACAAAGGCATAAGATCATCCTTGATAAAGGGCCAACACTTCTTGTAGAACTCAGCCGGAAAACCATCCGGTCCAGGCGCCTTATTGTTCTTCATTTGTGTTATGGCCTCAAACACCTCTTTCTCCGTGAATGGTGCGGATAACACCTCGTTCTCATCACTCCCAAGTTGAGGGATGTCCGCAACCATATGTCCGTCCATTGAGACAAAATTTTCCTCCGGAGCCCCAAACAATTGTTTGTAATAGTCGAAGATGTACAACTTAAGGTTTTCATGCCCTACGATTGTACCCTTGTCTTGCTCTAACTGGAAAATTTTCTTCTTTCTATGTTTTCCATTTGCAATCAAATGGAAAAAGAAATGAGACGAAAGAAAGATAATAGACTTCACGCCTAATATATATTGACAAATGATGACTGATCAAGACGAGGATACACATATTGTAATCGAATTATCCAGTGCTATAACCACCACTTAGAGATGGTAGGTGCCATGAATTCGCTACATAGAAAAGCCTCCATGAAGTTACTTCGTCCATTGGGATACATCTTTGTTGGAAGAAAAAAATCGATTGGGACACATACACCACAAATGAAATTCAGTTGCCAATCAGCAACATCAATGCTACATATGGTGAAAATTTACTTTTGAGTTAAATTTTAGCCATGGAAAGAAGGAAAGAACAGATGGAGGCACTTCCAGTGTTATGGTTCATCAAAACGGTTGGTGCTTCAACATAGTGTCAGGAAACTTCCCCGGAGTTGCTCAAACAGAGTGTCGGGAAGCACCAATCGTTTTGATGAACGAGGTTTCCTGAGCTGTGCATTGTCGGGAAGCACCAACCAATTCAAATCATATGTATCTATAGTCTTGATTCCCATATTGAAATTCCAGACAACTAAATCTCATAAAAGAATACATCGCAACCAATTTTTGTAACAATGCGCAACATGTCATCTAGTAGCAAAGAGAAAGTGTCTTAGAGCATCTACAACCGGGCCCTCATACCCGTCTCAAACGTCCGGGCATGCCGCCTAGTCACAAAAATTCGACCCAGTCGGGCGCCTCAAACGTGCCTCAAATGCCCGGGATGACCGGCACCCCTCATATCCAAGCCAAATATGGGGCGCCCGGGCACGCCCGCCACGTCGGCCTGACGATGGGGTCCCACGCGGACTAGCCCGGAAACCCGACGGTCTGACGGACGCGTCGACTGTCACAGCGGTGTGAATGCCGCCTGGCGCCGCTCCGGCCAAATCCGGCTATTTAAGTCGTCGGGCGTCCCCTAGCCCTGGCACATCCGCCTCCTCCCTTTCTGCACCGCCACTCGAGCCCGTCCGCCTCCTCTCCCCCGCTCTCCCCCGCTGTCCGGCGTCGATATGGTCCGGCGTAGGATCACCACCTACGCGATGCTCACGTAGGACCACCGGATGAATATCGAGGCGGAGATCCAGTCTAGCCGCGCCGCCCGCATCGCTGCGGGTCTGCCTCCGGACTCGCCGGAGCCGGAGCAGGAGGAGGAGGAGGAGAGCAGCTAACGGAGCCGATGGAGGTGGCGGATGCGGAGGAGGACGAGGCGGAGCAGCCTGCTCCGGGGTTCAACTTGGCGGAGGCGCACGCGGAGTTCGCCATAGCCCAAGCCGAGGAGATTGCGGAGCAGCATACCATCCTAGAGTCCATCCAGGATGAGGCCGAGATGGAGACCAACCGGGAGCTCATCCGGCAGGGGCAGGCGGAGGCCGACACGCTCTTCGACGAGCTCAACACGAAGATAGCGGCGGAGGAGGCCGCAGCGGAGCTGCAGTTGCCGCCCATGTATCCACCAAAGGGCACGGGTCAAAATCTCCGTCGCGGAGTAGTAGCTAGGTTTCTATGTCGTACGTAAGTTTTTTTGTTTGCATGCTTTTGTATAGATTTAAGAATTTAGTATGAGATGTCCGGAGGCAGTTGTGTGACGTGTCCGCAGTCGTTTGAGGGATCATATTTGTAACCTCCCGCTGTAGATGCTCTTACACTAAAAACAATTTGTGCGACTTACAAATAGTCGCTTCCGCATTGACCCGTCTGTGTTCGAAACCATTCCCTTCATTTCAATATATAAAAGGTCTGAACGCATTTTGAGATTAGGTTCCATCATAAATTTAACCAATGAAGTTAATGTGGCTTATGTGTCACACAAATTATATCGCTGAATTCATATTTAAAAGAAGTTTGCAATGTTGCAATTTTTCAGCTACATGATTTATCTATTACTTATCTACCCGGAGTACTATTTTTTATCTAGTTGACGATCAAAAGTTAAATCTCAAAAACTGTGTGAATGGAGGGGGGTATGGAAGCCGAACTGACGGGCCGGGATCAAGTGTTTGTCTGGCCAGTCTCGCGCGCATGCATATTCTTTGACAAATTCGTACGAAAGAGAAAACTACCAGTGGGAAACATAAGAAATTCCAACAGTTTTGCATCCATGGGAAAGTATTTATTATAGTGAGATGGAGTGTTCATAGGTGACGGTTCAGTGCATGCATGCATTGGTAAAGATTGCTTGGGAACTAAGCGCGCGTGCTCGATCACCTCCCCGAGGCAGAATTTATTTCGTGACCGCATCGTCTACCTCTGAACTTCTGTGTATAAAGATGACGCAAAGCTACGGGAATGACTTCCCTCATCCAATTCAAAGCCTTTGCCCGCACCGTTCACAAGCACAAGCACCGACCATGGCGCCGCCGGTTGTCCGGGAGCTGTGGGAGATAGAAGAACTCGTGGAGGAGATCCTCATCCGCACTCCGCCGGAAGAGCCCGCGGTCCTCATCCGCGCCTCCCTCGCCTGCAAGGCCTGGTGCAGCTTCCTCTCCGGCCACGCCTTCCGCAGCCGCTACCGCACCTTGCACAAAACACCTCCGATCCTGGGCTTCCTGCAAAGCTGGAGGAAGGACGTCGAGCGCTTCGTACCCGTCAAGAACTTCCGCCCTCGCAACCCCAATCGCCGGGACACTTTTGTCCTCGACTGCCGCCATGGCCGCGTTCTTGTCGCATGTGAGTTGGACGAGGTAGACAAGGAGGAAGAAGATGAGAAGAAGGAGGAGGAGGGAGAAGAGAAAGAGGAAGAGGAGTGGGAGGGAGAAGAGGAAGAGGGTGAGGAGTGGGAGGAGCAGGAAGAGGAGGAGGAGGAGGAGGAGAAAGAGCACGAACTGAAGATGGTTGTCTGGGACCCCGTCTCGGGGAGCCGGACAGAGTTACCAGATCCTGACATCTTCGTCGATGACGACACAACCTATTCCGCCACGGTGCTCTGTGCAGCGGAAGGTTGCAACCATGGCGCCTGCAACTCGGCCCCGTTTTTAGTGGCCTTTATTGCTGATGACGACCCTCTTGAGTATGTGTGGGCGTCTGTATACTCATCAGCGGCCGGTGAGTGGACCTCGCCGATTCACATGCGCGTTGGAATATATGGAACCACCCTCCAGGAAAGACCTGGTGTGCTCGTGGGACGAGCGCTCTACGTCCTCCTTTGGGTTGAGCATGAGAAGCAGCCCAGTCGTTGCAGTGTTCTCAAGTACGACTTCGACAGGCATGACCTGTCAGTTATTGATCTGCCAGAGCTGTGTGAGTTCGACGACTCTCTCCTCATTTCATCGGACGACGGTGGGCTAGACGAGCATGGGTTATGCCTCATTTGGTTGATGGAGGTGAGTCTTGATGGGGTCGTGTCATGGATCTAACTCAGAGAAATGGACCTCAAGACGCTTGTCCCCTTTCGCAACCCCTGGAGCTCGGGTTCACTAAAGTGGGTAGGCCGTGTGGAAGGCGCATCTATCATCCTTGTGATCACAGATCTTGGTTTATTCGCAATTGATCTCAAGTCCCAAAGGTTAAGAAAGTTGTCAATTAATCTACCTGGACTAATTGAGAATAGGTGTGGATTGGACCAGAGACTATTTGAGAAGCTCTTTCTCTACACGAGCTTCAACAACCCACCTGGTATGTTTACTCTAACCCTTGGAATATGTGGCTTCTATGTGCATTTGTTAACTTTTTCTTAAGACATTCACTTAAGTTGCACCGATTCTCATCGTACTGAGTACTGACGTGTTCCTCAAAACTGTTCCTTCATTTAGCGGTGGCAGGTGTTGTGGGCGAAGCAAGAGCAAGCGAAGCAGGAGGTGTTGAAGTGCAGATTTGAATCTCCGGCCAGGCGTTGAAGCATGGAGGTTCAGTTCGTCTTTCGGTGTATATACTATAGGTTCTCATTCTGAGTCTTATCCTATGTTTGATAGGGGTCGTCTTACCTTTGGTATCATGTTAAGGGTCGGGTTGTAAGTTAGTCAGACAGCATGCTTGCATTTCTCTGCGTGGTTAACCGTGCATTCAGCTAGCAGGCATCATGTGGTCGAAATTGCCAAGCTATTGTTCCTTCAGTCATCAACTGTGCCTGGCAGAATGTTTCCACTTTTGTAATTATTATCAAATAGCAACTTTGTTTGGCATAATGTCTCGTGTTTGCTTATATCAACTAGCTACTGGGAACCAGGAGTGTGTGTGCTGATGCAAGTTCAGTTTTGCTGGAACATAAGCTATTTTATTACATGCACGTTTTATTTGTTACTTCTGAAACAATAATGCAGTTACAGTTAAACTACTACTGTGACCAGTTAAACCTTGTACTGAGCCTTCAGATTTGAAAAAATTCTGTGCAAATGCCTTTTATCTAAAAAAAGAAATCAAATTCCTATAATATCATAGCGTAGAAGTTTCAGTAACAACGTAGCCAACACATGAAACGGAGGGTACTGACAGAAAAGAGCACTGAGCACTTGGCAAGGAAAACAGCAGGATTTTCGGCCATGCTCTTCAGGCTTCACCCATACATGAACCCGCACCACTTCTACTGATGACTGACATTTAATGTTACAATATAGTGACAGAAAACATATACTAGTACGTATGACCGAAGCGCCAGAGTAAAGGTGGATAGGAGGGCCAGTCGATTTTGGAAAAATAATGTTTGCTCACTTCCAGTCGGAAATATGGAGCTATAACAATGATTAATGTTGAATGAATGGTATGGAGGTGGAATGCAGATGGAAAACATAAACTTCAAAAGAAATGTAATTTTTACACTTTGGAATATACTCCCTCCGTTCCTGTTTATAAGGTGTATTTTTTTGAGCACGGTGACCAAGGCACCAAATTATAAAGAATTTAGGATAAAATTACCCTTGGCTAATTTGGTAGTTAGTGACAAGTAAATCTGTTAGGCCAGGAAAGGAAGAAATACAATCAATCAGGCGAGAGATACTTTCCTTCTTTTTTCTACAAGAAGAGATACATGGAATCAGGTGAGAGATACTTTCCATTTTTCTAGAGGGCTAAAAAGGGATTATGAGAAATAAGAACAAATGCACCTTACATTGTGGAATTTTATGAAAAAACAAATACACCTTATAAAAAGGAATGGAGGGAGTAATTCTCTTACATATTGATATGCTAATTTTTACATTTTGGAATATAATCCTCTTACATATTTTGGAATATAATTTTTACATAATGTTTAGTCATTCTCGCTTCGAATGAACAAGTCCTCCGTAGCATTGCTACACCACCACATGAACACGAAATACAGTGGCATGCATCACTGACCATGGCCATTATTTCCCCTCTCAGGTGCTTAATTGGAATTTTTGTCTAAAAGGACCACCTGGCGAGTCGAATTGTCAAAAGAGACCACCTGTGAACGAAATTGCCGAATTTTTGTCCAAAAGAACCACCTGCCGAGTTGAATTGTCAAAAGAGACCACCTGTGAACGAAATTGCCGGATCAGACCCCCCCTGCCGCCACCAGCGCTGGCGGCCGGCCGGGCGGGTGGGACCTGCCGCCACCGCTCCTGGCGGCCGGCCGGAATCCCGTTTCGGCCAAAATCGCTACGGAACGGACAAGCAGTGGTGGGACCGGCCGCCAGCACACCAGGCGGCAGGTGCTGTGCACGTACACAGGTGTGGTAGCCAGCTACTACCCCTTTGTCTCGCATACATCTCCTTGTCTCCTTGCCTTTGCTCCTTCTCCACGTACGTACGTACGCCTGGTCTCGATCGGCACGCACGGCGCCGGCTACCACCGCGACACCGGCCGCCACGTACGTGCATGCATGCGCATGCTTGCACCGCGCACGAACGAATGATCATCTGCCGAGTCGAACGTACGTGCATGCATGCGCATGCTTGCACAGCACCTGCCGCCTGGCGTGCTGGCGGCCGGTCCCACCACTGCTTGTCCGTTCCGTAGCGATTTTGGCCGAAACGGGATTCCGGCCGGCCGCCAGGAGCAGTGGCGGCAGGTCCCACCCGCCCGGCCGGCCGCCAGGAGCGGTGGCGGCCGGTCCCACCCGCCCGGCCGGCCGCCAGCGCTGGTGGCGGCAGGTCCCAGCCGCCTGCGCTGGTGGCGGCAGGGGGGTCTGATCCGGCAATTTCGTCTTTCTGCCGACAATAACCTCCCATCACCGTATGCTAGCTTCATTTGAATTGTAGCCTTCGAGAAATATTAACGTGGCCAGCTCATTTCATATACCTTTCCTCAAAATGGAGAAGTTGATGGCTTCGTTAATTCAAATCCGGGCTCTCCTTGAGCCTTGTGTCTAAAATGGATAGGTTATCACATAGCTTCCTTTTTATCAAAAGGTTGTTAATGTAGCCACCACTTAGACATGGTTGGTGCCAATCAACTCACTACATAAAAAGGCCTCCAGGAGGTGATTTTCTTCTTTGGGATACACACAACATGAATGAAATTCACTTGCCAATCAGCAACATCCACGTTACAATGCTACATTTGGTGAAAATTTACTCTGAGTTAAATTTTAGCCATGGAAAGAAGAAAAGAACAGATGAAGCCACTTCCAGTGTTATGGTTCACCAAATTGGTTGGTTCTTCAGCCTATGTCAGAAAAAATTCCCTAAGCTCTGACCCAAAATAGAGCTGTCCATTTGCAACCTTGAACGTCAACACCTTGAGGTGGAAGCCAGCTTCGGGCAACTCGGCGCGAATTTGCAGAATTTACATTTCCACCCCTCCTCTTCAGTCACATATTTAGGTTCTCGTGCCCCCATCCAGAAGCTAAGGGCTTCTTGGATTTGATCCTTGAACCACTGAGCGTCATAAGAGAACTGGTATTCTTCTAGCAGTGAATGATCTTCCTGCAGTTCATATCTGCAATATTTAGGAAACGGAAGTAGGTTATAAGTTTTTCATTTGCCAAACAGCCAAACAAACTGGCTGTATTAACAGTGAATCCCTTTTCACTACAGGTCAGTAATGTTCAGGCTGCACCTTATTTACCTCAAGATCAGCTGTTCTTGAGATCGTGACAGCGTATGACAAGTAATCTTGTAGTATTTCAATACATCCCCGAAAGTCTGCAGACAGAAACCTTGTCACAACTCAGGAAGACACTAGAACATAAGTTCCACACATTGGCATGAATAACCACAATGGCAGACAGAAACAGCGACTCTAGCAACCACTTGCTGGATTCAGTATACTAAGAAAATGAAATGAAATCACTTTCCAAAAACAACTGGTTATTCAAATCTCTATAAAATGTTTAAACAGCAACAGAAACGAAAGTTCAAAGTTGAGATACAGAACCTGTGCATTGAAACCAATTGAGCTAATGTACCGCTTGACATCATCTGATAACAAGAAGTTGGGGTTCAAGTCAAAATAGCTGAAGAAATTCTCTGTTGGGAATTTCTCAGAAATAGAACTGTCCCATAGGTACTTATAACACATCAGCTGAAGCCTGTGACAAATATTACGATATATCATACAACTTTAGCAGCTGTTAGCTTGCTATTATCATAGTGCTTGAAAAAATAAAACAAGTTGTAGGAAGCTCCAGATAATAATAAATCTGGAATGTTTACAAACACTAGTGCTCACCAATTTCAAAAATAGCTTCATATTAGTAGTATAAGATGCATCTTTTAAACGAGGCAATACATGTGGGCCAAATTACCCTAATGATTGCACTTTCTTAATACAACTAGATGAAATTTAAGTATCAATCCACTATAACTGAAAGATAAATCCTGGAGTGGTTTCCTTAGAAGGAGATACCATAACTTGATCCTTAGGTAGCTCCACATATATTGGTACTAGATAAATTTGCTTAGAATATTCTTAAGTACTGTCTTGCAGCAAATCATCGTTTTCCTATCCAAAGAGGGTTATGATTGACCAATGGGCACTCTCAACAGACTAATGGAGTAGTAACCCAACATCACACAATTCAGTCCAAGGCAGAAGTTCATTTGGAAGGAATGACTAGTCTAGGGGGCATAAATCTAAACTTGGCTTGTTACTTGCCAATGCCACAGCATGTCATGATTTGCCAGCCTCCAAATTTTTAATGGTTAGTAAAGCAATGATAAAGGGCAAACCTTCCATTTCTTTTCTGTGCTTCCGAGGGAATTGTTGCTTTGAAACGTGTCTTTGTATCCACCAGAACTGGATGAAAAGAAACTCCATCCATAGGCATTCGGAGTTCATCAATAATTCCTACCATCCATGAACCTTCAACAATCCCAATCCTACAGGGAAAATGGGGCATAATTCACAACAAAATTAACAAAGATTGCTCCTGTAGCTTAAAAAGCTTCATTCTATCCATTCCAGACTGCCTCCCAGAAACCAATATTGCCCCAAAGCGTTTTCGTTGGTACAAAAAATATTGTTCTACAGCTGCAAGTTTAAAGCGTATTATCACATACACTGGGAGTTCACGTGTCATGCCGTTGAACAATAATTGGTTTGACCCCACGATAAAGTTCATGAATTTGACTGCCCATGATTCTTCTGCAGACCTAACGGCAATATCGACTCTCTCAATAACCTGTTCCAAAATGAAATAAATGAGTCTCTTTCTTTTTTTCATCTTTTCAAGATTTAAATCAATTTCATTCTCCAACCTACCTTTGAAATATTACTAATACTTATGCAAGCTTTGATTAGGATATGCATAAAATTAGGACATGATTGGCAGTGGGCAGTGGCAATGACTTATGCGATCGCATATCAAGTTCGTAAGAGGCTAAGAAACACCTTAGTTGATTCAGTATCCACAAACCATGCTATGAATAATGAAGAATATCCTAAAGATGTGGAAAATATGATTCTTAGGACAAGTCGAGCGGAACTTGATGCCCGATGACAAGATCAAAGCAGTCTTACTATATAACCTGGAGTGATTTGTTAATAATATCCCTGCACTCTTAACACGAAGTGGTTTGTTAGTAAAGGCACTGTATTCCAATGTCATGCTGAAAACACATAGAGATACTGCACTGCTACCCATGGAAACTGGCATTATCATTCAGTGTTGGGTTTCATTCTAGTTTCCAAGACAGGAGCCATCTCTTGAAATGACAGAAAAAAATAACAGCAGAGCTGACCTCTTGCTCGAGCTGGGCGTGGCGGTCAGAGCCGGCCTTCATCGCCTCGGTCCTCTCCGGCTTGCCGTGTTCCAGCACGAACTCCATCTGCTTATCGCACCACTCCTGCCATACAAGAACAGGCCCACGAAATGAATGAGGGGAGGGGAATCAGTCAATGGGTGCACATCAGACACGGATGGCGACACGGCACATTTGTGGCGAAGAGTCGAGGGAGGCTCACCGTGGCGGTGATGTCGGTGACGGCGAGGGCACGGCACTCCCTGTACCGGGACAGCAGCGACCTCCGCGGCGGCGGCGCGGAGTCCTCGATGTCGCCGGCGGGCGGGAAGGCCGCGCAGGAGAGGGTCGCGGCGCCGCGGACGGCGGCGGAGGAGAGGAGGGGCCGCGCTGCGGCGGCGGCGGCGAGCGCGGCCTCTATGATGGCCATCTCCTCGTCGCTGACGATCTCCACCTCGAGCTCAGGGCGCATTGCGGCCCAGAAAGGAAGGAAGGAGAGAACCCGGGTTTCTGGTCCGCTCACACACGACTGGGCTTACTGGTGTCTCAAAAAAAAAAAAAGACTGGGCTTACTGACGGAGTGTCCCTGCAACACCGTGTGGGGACACCCTGTCAGTGGAAGGTACAAATGCAGAGCTTGATCAAACGCTTCACTGGAGTAGAAGAATACATGCCGCAAAGTTTCAAAAGAAAAATACAGCTGCTGCTTTGGAAGCAAATAATAGATTCTATAACCTATCATATCTAGCCCATATTCGGACATGAGAAGGCCCGACTCATCCAACATGTCTAGCACATCACATCCAGTCCACGCTGTTCCACCTCAACCCACAAATATCCCTACCCTATCCACATTCGGACAAAACTAGCCACTTACGACTACACTCCACTTCAAGTCCGTGCCGTTCCGCCCTTCCCCGACTCCTCTCGGACTATCTACGACCTCTTTCAACATGGCGGGCAACGGATCTGACTTCAAGATGTCCGAATCCATCGACCAGGACCTCGTCCCATGCAAGGACAAAGAGGAGCTTGTCGTCTGCTTGGCTCTTCGTCGCTTCAAGAGGAATGCGTCTGACCCCGGCCCGAGTCGATCGGGCGGGAATCCATTGCGTCCGTGCAAGCAACACTTGGATCCGCCTGTCCCGGTAGCTCGAGGCATGTGACCGTGACGGACGGCCCTGGGCTGGCGACGCAGCCCCAACGGTGGAGTCTCGTACCCGTGACGTCGAGCTCCGAATCCGAGTCAATGTTGTGGATGCACGCGAGGAGCGGCGGGCCCACTGAGCAAGGGAGAGGGCGTGGCAAACATTGGGGCCGAGGATGCCCTTCGTGCCCGCATCATCAAGAAGTGTCAGAGGAAGATGACACACACCCTTGCAAAGAAGCAAAACCAAGAGGTCCGTGTCATGGCCGGACTGCCCCCCCCCCCCCCCCCCCCCCCACCCCCACCACCAAAAATAAATAAATAGAGAAGGAGGATACATGAGACGAGTCCACTGCTTGTGCACGAACTGAATCTGAATTATTCTTATATAAGCCCACTTGTATGTGTACTGAATCTGAATTTAGCCGAAGAAATGAATTATCCCTTTTCACTCTGCGACCCAAAATCTCCAATTAAACATCCACTGTATGAACAATCACCGGGCTCCTCACATGCCGATCGCCGTCGGACCACACGACGGCCGCCGACACGAACTCGTTCTCCTCAGCCAATACGCCGGAGACCGTCACGGTGAACGACAGCCTCTGACCCATCTGGCTGAACGCCAGTCTCCTCGGCGAAACTGCGACGCGGACGAGTTCAGGCCACGAGCTGACGAGCTTGGCAACGTACACCGACCCGGGCACGCCGACGTTGGTGACGGTGCGTGGGAAGTGCGCGCTGAAGTTCTTCCCCGGCGCGGCGTGGACCGCCATGGTTGGGTAGTTGAGGCTGGCCGCGGACACTCTCCGGCTGCCTCGGCAGGGCGCGGCGTCGTCGGAGCTGGTGACGAGCCGGAGCTGCGTGGAGTTGTACCCCTGGGCGCATAGCATGCGCACGTAGTCGCCCTCGCGCGCGTCGTACACGAGCCCCGGGTCCCGCGCCCGCACCGGGTTAAGCTGCCCCGCGCCGTAGGTGAGCTCGCCGCCACCGCGGTTGCGTGACGAGTTCATCGGAGTCGCTGCACCCAAACACCGCCGTCGCCCAAGTGATTACCAGTTCACTACATGATGCGGAGGGAAGCCATGAGAGAGCGGGTTAACTAGTTATGATTACCTGTGGTGATGAGAGCCGACATGATCATCGCCGGCGACCAGTCGGGGTGGAAGGACTTGACGTATGCGGCGGCGCCCGTCGCGTGCGGGCACGCCATGGACGTTCCCGAGTCGATGTTGTACGCCACGCTCCTCCCGGACACCGGCGACAGTGGTGACCACGCCGCCAGGATGTCAATCCCCGGTGCGGACAGGTCAGGCTGCAGTGCAATGTCCACACAAATGCATGAGCCCCAGATTTGGCCATCCCCAACTGCAATTAATCCATTTATTTGCTGTGCCTGACTGATGATCTAAACAACCTTCAAGATCCCAGGGATGATCATGTTTGGACCTGGAGAAGAGAAACTGGCCACGATGGGGGCTTGAGAATCGAAGTCTGACTCGCTGGCGAGGATGGTGCCCACGGGATTGCTGAAGAACACATCATGGGATTTCACCATTTCAGCCCTGCAAAATGCATTTCTGTCTTCTGGGCTAATGAACATGGAACATACCGTGTTCTGTTGACGTAGGCCATGATTCTAGTGAACTGGGCCTGGGTAACCATGACGGCGGGGAGGGGCATCGAAAACGCGACGTCGGGCTGGTCGGTGACGATGACCGCGCCGGCGGCGCCCACGGTCACCGGCCCGCTGCCGTTGCTGGACAAGGCGCAGAGCAGGATCTTCCCCTTGTATAGCCGTCCGGCCACGGCCAGTGATTCTGCTTCACAAGATCTGCATCACGGACGAAATGTTCAACCAGTATATACAAATAATAATAGTCTGTTTCTCTAGCTAAGTCTGCATTACCCATTGATTGGAAAAGCAAATGGAGCATCCTTCAGCTCGGGGAAGATGTTAATGGAGGCCCCCTGTGTCACAAGAACATGGTAACTAAAATGTCCACCTTGAGCAAGATGATTTCAGAGTTTCAGTGGATGGATCAGCTGATGTCTCACTTACCACGATGGTCTTGCCGTTCCCCAGCACCAGCCTATCGACGATCCGGCGGTCGGTGCTGCTGGCGGCGACGGACAGAATCCACGGCGCGACGTTGGAGACGCGCCCGCGGTCCAACCCGGAGTTCCCCGCCGCGGCCGAGGTGAGCACCCCGCCCCTCATGGCGTGGAACGAGCCGATCGCGGCCGCGTCCTCGAAGTACGGGACCGGCAGCCTGCTCCCGATGGAGAAGGAGATCACGTCGACGCCGTCGGCCACGGCGTCGTCGAACGCCGCCAGCATGTCCGCGTCGCTGCAGCCTTCGTCCCAGCAGACCTTGTAGACGGCGATCCTGGCGCCCGGCACGGCGCCCCGGGCCGTGCCCGCGGCCAGGCCGCCGAGGCTGATGTTCCCCACCTCCCGGCCGGCCACCGTCGACGCCGTGTGGGTGCCGTGGCCGTGGGTGTCCACCGCCGACAGCCAGCCGATGGATGATCCGTGGTTGTAGGCGCGAGCACCAATGATCTTGCTGCGATACGCCGACGGCAGAGCACACGGTTAACTACGAGCACGCCGGCGTGCATGGCATGCAAGAAGAAATGGCGTACTTATTGCAGGTGTAGTTAAGGCAGGCGCCCTTCCATCTGCTGGGCGGCGGCCCGAAGCCCTCGTCGGAGAAGGAGGGTGAATCTGGCCACACGCCGGTGTCGAGCATGCCGACGATGACGTCTCCCTCAAGCTCCAGGCTTCGTTCTACCGTCTTAGGGAAGCCTAGGAAGTCCCATGATCTTGTCGTCAGAGGCTGGTGCGTCCTGCTTGGAAAGATTGACACGACACCCTCCATGCCTAGCAGGTAAAAAGCCATGGAGTGCATTCATCAGCAACATAAGCTTAGCCCTTAATTAATTTCGGCACAATTAACACCAATGCACTAGTATTATTCGTCTACTCTCTCCTTTCACATGCATTAAAATCTGATTCTGAAAATTGAAACCTCCATAGCTTTTTAATATGAAGTCCGTTTTTTTTATCCGATTAAACATTCGGGTTTCTGGTGACGATAGATACTAAACAAGACCAATAGTGAACACATTTTGATGAGTTTGAAATGTCAAATTTTGAAACTTGATAAAACTTGGTTAAACATGGCAAAACAATGGCGCCTTTTGTGGTGTTCCTATGAACCCGAAAAGTTTGTGGATAACACCAGATTCTATCTAGTTTCTTCGATGTTTTATCATGTTCCAACATTTTTTCGCGCGCTTTAGACTTGTTTGTAAATTTGTGTACTATGACTTCTTTTAAACAAGATTCATTACATGCAAAATGTAAACGATGTTCCATGGTATGTCATAATGTTCCATAATGTTTGAATCACTAGTTTTATTGTACTTCATTGGGCACCTTAGTGTATCATAATGTTACATTGTGTGCCAATGGGCATCAAGCTGATGCATATGGAACTTGGTAAAACGTGGCAGAAACTCAATTTTACAAATATGTAATTACCCTTCATTCTTATCAAGTTTCATTAGGGTTTTTCGTGTTCTAGATTGCATCACTTTGTTTCACCATGCTTTGGAAATCAAATTTAAAACCTGTCAAAATATATTCAAGAGTGGTCTTGTTTCAAAGTCCCTGTTGCAAGGAACACAAATATGCAAACGAAACATAAATTAGGCTTTCACTGCAAAAAAGTATAATAGATTCAAAATTGGAATTCAAATGAAAAAGCACAGGAGGGTGAAACTAGCATGGTGTGATGAGTGGAGAATTAAATCTCTGGCAATAGCATGCATGCATGTGATAAATGTGATTGATGGTCGGATAAATCAAAAAGCAATATTTCTCCCAATAATAACCAATACCAAACATATACCACTGTGTGGAAGCCACTCAACGTTGCTAGAGACCGGGATGCATTCATCGATATGGCCATCAAGATTGATTTTGTTGCTTGTTGTTTTTTGTCCTTCGACAACACCCACAAATGCAGGGGCGAAATCCAGAAATGGGTTGAGCTCGGGCTGGGCCATGTATGTGGGCTTTGGGCTATTACTTTCTATGTTTTTTTCTTCTAGATTTTAAAAAGCATCTATTGTAGGCATCCCTCAAAAAAATCTATTGTAGGTTTAAGCCTGAGCATCGGGCTAAAACCAAGTGCAAGTTCGCACCTGCACAAAGTTTTGTTTGGTCATTTTGTTGTCCCTATCTTGGATGTACTTAACCTATTTAATTTTTGGTCCCTTGTGATCTTGCTAGGTTTGGTTGCTTTGCCATTGTGGCTTCCTAATATAAAGTTGGGTGTTGCCTTTTCTTTACAAAAAACAAAGACTAGTCTAATGAAGTTATGATAAGTTTCATTGGTTCACCTAGACCTAGTGCTTCTATTGCAACTCAGTTCTTGCTAGCGTCGGTACGTCAACTAGCTTCCTCCACTTGCTCCCTCTTTTCTCACAATCCCTCCTCCAATGGCCTATGATCTCTCTTTCCGCCAACTCTCATGCCAGCATCTATGTATGTCTAGTGGCTCCCCCGCTACCGGATTCACCTTATGCTCCTGCGCCTCCCGAGCTTAACAGCTACCGTCGCCTCTCCTATCTCATTGTTTGGCTTCGATCTCCACCCATCAATGATCATGGCATGTTTGTGAAAGGCGGTGCAACTCCCTATATAGGTTTGTTTGCCACCCTTTGCATGTCGGTGTTCCTCCAAGCGCAGGGAACACACACACAAAAAAAAAACTCCCTCTAGAGTAGGTAGCATGTCACGACAGTTCGATGATATAGAAGTGATGTCGTATGCCGAGATCGATGGATGCAACAAGAAAGAAGAAAACAACTTGTTCAAGAAAAATAATAATTGAATGTTAACATGTCCGAAATTCTTCTGAATTAGATGCAATAGTGACTTGGTGAGCGTACTAGTGAGCTTTTCTTTCTCCTCTTTGGTGAGTCTTGCTGCAAATCCGTTTAGGGTCCTCTGGTAACTGTATATGATTCTCTCGTGAGCAGAGCTGCAATCCATACACAAACTCAGTTTACTTCCTTTTGTGTCATTGGTGTAGTTCAGAAATGGGTTTCGTGACGTGTAAGTTGACCAAGATTTTAGAAATAAGGATTTATCCTGACCTGTGATCTAGGTCGAGGACCCGGCTCAGCAGCTCGTGGTGGCCAGCGGAGAAGCCGCCGGCCGTCTTCTCCCCTGGTGGTGGTGGATGTCCCATGTACACGATGTATACCTGAACGCGCACGACAGAATTCCATGTTCTTACGTGTGATTTGCCTGAAGAAAACTAATGCGCATGATCTGACCTGTCTCCCGTCGCCACCATCGCCGTCGCCGCTAATGTGGTCAGAAGCATGCAGGCCGGTCACCGAGAGGAAGAAGATGGCAGCGATGGCAGCCTTGATCGAGGCGGCGCCGGCCATCGTGCCTGTGTGGGCGTTTGCCGTACGTGTGTGACAGTGCCGGGAGCGTAGTACTTGTATAGCGCGTAAGGCATGGCAGCTTCGGATTCGTCGACGGCAAGCGCTTGCCGGCCAGCTGGATCACTGGATTATGCTGCTGCGTGGTCGCCATATAATCTCGCTTGCATCGGAGGGTTTATTGGTGTCTTCTGGCGAATGAACGGTAAAACGGTGCGTTGGTCCTTGGTGCGTACGCCCGGATGCTGTACTAGACCATGTGAAGTTAAATTTGCGATGTCTTGTTGTTGAGCGGCATATTTGTTTTTTTAAGAATTAAACGTTTTTTGGATAGAAATGGATCAGACACGGAAGAAGAACAGATAATAAACTGAAATCCCAGCCCTTGTTCTTACCAAAAATGGTATCTACTCTGTTAAGTCATATCAGCATTCGCTCCGTACCTCTTCGCTTGTTGCGACTCTAGGGCACTCAACTAGGCAGTGGCGGAGCGTGACACACAATATAGGAGGGGCCAATGTCAAACAATCCCACAATTTGTAACCATATCATCAATAGAAAGTGACCTTGAATAAATATATGTATCATAGGTGTATTGGGCACAATTTGCAAAAGAAGATATACCCAAAATACAAGTAAACCAAGCTAGTAGACTTGAACCAGTTAAAGAGTAGCTCTCCTGCACTTCCGAGCCTTGAAGTCAGCCATTATATCTTCATAGGTGTATTGGGCAGCGATTTCTCGTTCAACTTGTAGCAGCAAGCTGTTTGCAAGATAATCATCTTCCATCTTGCTTCGCAACCTTGTCTTGATGATCTTCAAGCTAGAAAATGCACGCTCAGCACTAGCGGTGGAAACTGGGAGAGTAACAAGTAAACGAATCAATCTGTCAAGCAAGTTGTAGATCCTATGTCTTCCCGTCACAACAACAGTTAAAGTTGAAGTGTTCTTCAAATCTTCACTATTGGAAGCATCCACAACAAAATGATTCAGTTGATGCTCTAGTGCAATCATATCTTGATGTGTGAAATCTTCTGGATAGTACTTCTCAACCATTTTGCATATATCTTTAGCACTAAAAGAAGCAAATCCATCCTTTGGTATCAAAGTAGCACTTATGGATAGAAGACCCATCACCTTGTCATTGAACTTCAGATTTAATTCATTTAGTTGGCTGTCCAATGTTGCTCGAAATATCTCCACTCGAAAGTAACGCTCATTTGTAAAATAATCAGGTTGACGACGAGCGCGACCACCACGCAAAATATATGTCTCCTTCATGTCTGGAATGTCAATAGCATGCTCCGCGCAGAACTCGCAAACCTGGAGGAAAAATAACTCCCAACCATCATCTGATCGCATTTGTTCAAGAAGTGTTTTTGTGTATAACACAAGACGAATGGCATTTACTATGTCCTGTGATTTTTTTTGTAAAGCTTTGCCAAGCTCTTCACTGATTCCCAATATTTCTCTCATCATACATAGGACAAATACACGATTGAAATGTCAGCCATTTAACAGCAGCAACTGAAGTTTTCAACCGTAGGCGAGCTTTTTCTCTGTCCTTATTGGTCTGCACCTCTATAATGGTTGATATGTGGTTTGACTGATTTAATATAGCTTGACAATCTCTCACCGCGTTGTTGTGTTGTGAGCAAGGTCCAGATCCAACATGCGCCAAGAACGCACACTTGTTCCCATTATTAACTCTCTTCCATCCATCAAAACCTTTTGATGTGAACACATCAAAACCACTTCTTTTTTTGATGTTTTTACTGCAGAGAAAGCAACGGAAACAAAACGCACAACTTTTACTCTCAGAGTACTCCAACCACGATGAAAAATCCTTAAACCAACTAAACTGAAAACGCCTTTGATGTCCTTGTGGTCCAGATGGCTTGTAAATCTCCAATTTAGGCTGCATGGGACCTAATTGGAGATATGCTCTTCGCACCTCATCTCTCACATTTTTTGGGTATTGCCAAATTTGTGGTCGTTTTCCAGGGTCTCGCTCCAGAAACTCAATACCTCGAAATATGATAGGTTCATTTGTTGGCTGCTCTGGCTCTTCATTTTGATTTGGTTGCTCTTGTTCCGCTTCGACCAATGCCAATTGCAGAGATTCAGGTTCAGGAGTTGAATTTTCTTCATCATTTGAAAGACTTCTTTTTCTTTTGTAATACGACTCCATGATTTATCTTCAACCAACGCTACAGCCAACAGCCTACAATCTACAGCAACAACAGAAAAAAGACTTTAAACAGTCAAATAATCTGCAATCGGTAGAGGAGAGAACAAGAGAAATTAACCCCAGACATTTCACGTTTGCGTACCTTGCCTGATGCCTATAATCTGCTCGATTTGGCGCTCCACTGCTGACTCCTCCGTGCTCCGTGACTCACTGACCTGACCGCTTGCAACTTGGAGAGAAATTTCAGCCAGATTCAGAAATCAAAGAGCTAGCGACCATCTATGCTGGCTGGAACACACGGAAAAAGAAAGAAAGGGCTGGAAGATGGGGATTTGGGGGGAGGAAGAAGACCTAGCCAAGCCGCCATGGGAAATTGGGGAACGAGTGAACCAGAGGAGATGTCAGCCACGGGACTCACGAGCAGCACAGGAGGAGATGACGACCGGCCACGTGCCCAGATCGTCCTACCACAGCTAAAGCCCACGGGCTAGCGAGACAGAATATACCATGGTAATTTTTTTATACACTTTTGGAAGACTGGGCCACGGCCCAGTATGGTCCACCTGACCCTCCGCCACTGCAACTAGGGTTTCCCCTGGCTGTCGCCGGTCCTCCTCATCTTCTCGGGTCCTAGGAAAATGCAGGCGTGGTGGATCCCAGTCCTTGTTGGCGGGAGGGCTCCGTTCTTTAGGTCTTATTTTTTTCTAGGGTTTGTGTCATGCTCAATGAGGTGAGGCGGCGACGGCTTCTTGAAGATGGAATACGATTCTTCCTGCCTAGCCCTGGTTCTCGCGGTACTTCTAGCATCGTTGGAGGGCGTGTGGAGGTGTGTCTCTGACAGATTTCATGGGATTTGGTCAATGTTTGTCTTGGTGGGTCCTCTTGGATCATGTCTTCGTTCCTTTGTGTATGTGTGTCTGCAGGTTGGATACTTCCGATCTATAGTTCTCCTAGTTGGAGGCGGTTGCTCTTGTGATGCGCTGGTCCTATGAGGCCTTAGCACGACGATTTTTTGGTTGTCTAATACAACAAGGTTTGCCCGGTTCCGGTAATGGATGGGCAATGATAGCGGCGTGCCTTCGACTCGTTTCAGTCTTTATAGTCGTTGCTAGGTGGTCTACAGACCTGGATGTACTTTTTTACTTGTGTTGTTCTTTGTACTACCTTGACAGTTGATAGCTAGATTGAAAGTTTCATCACAAAAAATAGGATCTACATCACTTTATGTGGAAAGTTAAAATGCCACCAAGAGCGAAAGTTTTTATTTGGTTAGTCCTTAGTAACAACATTCTAACTAAGGATAAATGCTTAGAAGAGGATGGATTGGTGGCAATAAGTGTCCTTTTTTTGTGGAAGCAATTAATCCATCAATCATTCTAACTAAGGATAAATGCTTAGAAGAGGATGGATTTCTGCTATTTTCTGGATTTTATGAAAATTGAGAAATATCATCATTTTATAACAACAAGGTGACTGATCCTTGTACCCTTGTGAATCTAATAATTATACGGCCTCATGATTGAAATATTTTACAGAAAACCCAGAAAGACAAGGAATTATGAAGTGGGGCATAAGAACGATTGAGCTGATTCTGAAGTTTTCAAAACTACGCATGGATGTTGGTTGGGGACCAACGGAACTATGGCTAGATGATCTCTTTAGGGAGGTGCAAGTCCTCTACTCCTACAACCAGACTGCTTTTGAAGATTTCGTTTGCTTTCTGTTCTCTAGTGTTGCATTGTTGGCTATGATAGAATTTATGTATCTGTAACCGTCTTTTGGAGATCTGGCTTGTAGACTCCCAAGATGATGGAGTTGGAGTCTGGTAGTTTTCATGGGTTATCGATAGCTAGGCCTATATAGCCCTTTTGTGGTCTTTTGGGGTCGATGGATTTAGCCCATTTTTCTCCTCTAGATTATGCATCATCGTTTAAGTAAACATATTTCATGTTTGTTCTTGTAGTTGTAAGACATTGTGGTTTATATTAATAGAAGGAGCTCTCTCTCATCTTTTAAAAAAGCCTTGTGTTGTTCATTTTGTGTTAACCCTCATCGTGGTATACAGAGCGGGCAAATAGACCAGGGATGCCTCACAGATCCCACACGCCCTATGGATCTGGGGCACTCAAAGAGGGTATGTGAGTCCGAGAGGGACCTCTTGGCTGGCTTGTCCTACATAGCCTCTTCCACCCCCAAAAAAACTCTAAGAACGATTAAACAATGCATAACAATAGTTCATCATTGGCACCATTGTTGTGATGATCAACAAGCACCTCAAGCAATGCAGCATCCATCTCATAATACCATGCGATCTAAGTCATCTTTCCAGTTCTTTCAACCATGATGCTACATAGAAAAACAATGGTGTACCATCAGAATTCTATACACGACAAGCAGAATAACAATCACATAAGAAAAAATCTCACCATCTCACTTGAACAGATTCATAGTGTGCCAAACCACGTGACACATATGGTAAGCAATCCAAACAATTCAAAAAGATTCATAGGGTGCCAAAAAAGCATGCATCATTCAATATGTACATGGAAAGCACACAACAACAATCACATACACAATAAACATCACCATCTCACTTGAATAGCTCCATGGTGTATCAAATATCCAGTGCAAAAAATAGATCATGGTGTATCAAATTGCATCATACGTTAAATTGTCCTCACGGTGTACCATTTTTTCAGATAAACCGACAAAAAAGAAATCCAAGGTTAACTAATGAATGGGAAGAAAGGGAGAAGCAAATGAACGTGAGCAAGTGAAGAAGTGGAATAGGAGAGGGGAAGAAGGATAGCACGACTCGGGATCAAGGGGATGAAAGAGAGGCAGGGAAGAGGGAGAGGGAGAGGAGAGCTAGGCAGGAGGGGAAGAAGGAGATGCAGGGAAGAGAAAGAAGGAGATGGAGGGAAGGGAAGGGAAAGGAGATTGGGGTCAGGCCAGGCTTCGGAGGAGGGGACGGGCCGACGGGAGGGGGGATGGGGGTGGCAGAGGAGGATGTCGGGATGTGGATGGAGAGGAGGAGATGGATGTCCGGACAACAAGAGGAGGTGGGGAAGGAGCAGCGGCATAGAGCTAGGGCTTGGCCGTGGCGGCCATGCGAGGAGGGGAACGCGCTGCAGAGAGGGGTTGCAAGTGCCAGAGAGGAGGAGGAGGAGGGGGTGTCGGGGAAAGAAAGTTACTTATGCCGCCTCCTCTTTTGGTGGTCGCGCGATGGAGAATTCATTCTTTTCATGGTCGAAGCGTTTTGTTTTGCGGGACTGGATGAATTCCACCCAATCGGAATGGGAGGGCTCCGGAGGGCAGGGCGCATCCGAGTGATTTCGACCATGTATCCACTCCATTTCGGTTTGTTGTTTCTATGCGCAGCCAAACAACTGAACTAGGACATGGGGAATACCAAATCCAATTTGGGACCCCAATGTAGCATCCAAACGCAACATTATGCTCCCAAAATTTATGTACTCTTTGGATGCTTTTTCACTTGGATAATAACGCAACATCGGAATGCCTAAATTTAAAACTCGATCCCTTTTTCAATAAAAAAAGAACTTTCAATGATCCAACAAAATCTAAAAAAAAAATCTCACATGCAGATAACGTAACTTTGTTTCCAGCTTGTGGTCATTATTTTGAGATTTTTAATGACATATGTAAACACATAACTGAAAATGCTAGTCCCTCCGATCCAAATAGATTGGCGTAGCTGGACCCATGTCAATTAATTTGAATTGTAGGGAATACATTTAGTCCTTACTACTGGTGATTATTTTGTATTTCTAGAGACAGTCGTTCAAATACTCGCAAAAAAAAAGAAGAGACAGTCGTTCAAACTTAAGCAGAGTTGGCCAGCTAAGCTGCACGGATGCCGGCAGATCTCTCTCGCTAAAACTTGACCGAAGCCGGTAGATCTATCTCTCCGCACAACACGACGTGTTGCCTCCCTCGATAGATGAAAAGATTGTCAGTGCCTTTCTTCCACTCAACCAATAAAAGATGCACTAGTCAATAGCACAATGCCAAATTTCTCAGATCTGAACTTCCCTTTTGGCGCCATCCTCAGCTTGTTTTGCTCTGTTTTGCGTGTGTGAACATGGGTAGGTAACACTATGAATAATAGTGAGTCGGCCCTATACAGTTGTCCTTTGGCAGATGCTCTTACTCGTACTTAAACCCACACTTATAACCGTATTAATGTACTACATCCAATACCATGTACTGCTGAGTGCCGACCATTAAAGCATAAGCAACAAAATGCTACAGAATCCTTACTTCAGAATCAAGAGGGGAGCTCAAACAAAATGAGCTCAAATATGCATTGCAACGTTGTTAGTTGTAAATTAAACTAAACACACAACACAAGATTTTACAGGACGCACATGTACACAGTCTTACTACAGACGTAGCAGCAGCTAGCGCCACTGGCGAGTGGTTAGCAGTGCAGTGACCACCACTGAGCCACTGTCTGGCCGGTGCACCGTGGCTGGATGGACGGACGTGTCTTTTTCTGACGCACGCATGCGCGGCTCGCCTAAGTGGGATTCAGATCCTCGAACATGGCCTCCCACGGCGTCTCCGGATCCTCGCCGCCGTCGTCGACATCCTCGTCCTCGTCGTCGTCGGCGTCGTAGTCGCTGTCGCAGGTCTCCGTGCTCGTGAAGCACGCCGCCGCGATAGACGTGGCCATGTACGTCGTGGGCGACGCGGCGGCGCCGTTCTTTCTTGCTCCCTTTCCGGCGCTGTTCGTGAGCGTGTGCATGGGCTTGCCCACGCGAGCCAGGAACGCGGCCAGCTTCCTCGTCGTGACCCCCCGGCTGTCCGCGGCCGTGGGCGCGCCCTTCCACCGCGCCGGCCCTGCCACGCCCTGGTGGCAGAGCGCCAGCGGGCGCGGCGCGACGGCAGCCTTGGACCTGCCCCGGCGCGCGGCCGAGCGGAGGCACCCGGCCAGGGAGCGCGCGGACCGCTGCGCGGCCGCGGCGAGCAGCCTGGTGGCGCGCCACGGCAGGACGGTGATGGCGGCGGAGGCGGAGGACTCCTTCCTGGCGAGCTTGAGGATCTCGAGGCGGTGCTTGGCGATGGCGACGCCCATGGTGGCGAGGAAGGCGTGGTCGAGGTGCCGGACGTCGGCGGCGCCGAGCTCGTTGCGCGCGAACAGGAGCGCGTACTCGGCGGCCAGGTCGTCGCCGAGCCCCGCCCTGCGCAGCCACTCGTACCAGTCCATCCCTCCCTCCCTCGCTCGCTCGCTCAGGTGTACTGTGGGTGTGCAGGTAGGGAGCACGAGCGGCGTGACGGTGTGCACGGGACGAGGGTTTAGTACATGCCAGCACAGTAGCAGGGGAAATGGCTGGCTGCTGGTGACTGGCGTGGAGCGATGTACGAAGGTGTGCGTCGTGATGTGAGCATGATTGGGGGGTGGAGGTTGGTGGATGGTTGGATGGGAGCGAGCGTGAGGGTGGATCCGGTTTGCCAAAGCTTGCCACAAACGGGCCGGGCCAACCAGGCCAGCCTGCCAGCACCCTGGCACGGCACGGGCTAAACGGCCTAGGCCCGGCACGTGGCATGCCTTGGGGTGTGCCTGGGCTTGGAGGCCGGGCACGCGACCCATTTATTATTTGTTGAAATATATAAATATATATATTCTATATAAATACCTAATAATACTCTAATACGTTCAACATTTTTCTAGTGCTTGCATATTTTTGTAATGCTTGGATCTGAGTAGTTATACTTTTGTAGGGTAGTCTTTGTATTTTTTATCTTTTTGTAATTTTAGAGCATGTTTTGTACTTTTTTACTTCTTGGAGATGGAAAATTTTAATTATGTAAGCGCTAATAAAACTCTAGATTCATCCCAAATAATACTCTACACATTTCTTTAAATTTTCAACATTGTTTTGGCCTTTTCCCCTGTTTTGCTAAGGTATTTCGCGGGAAAAAAAGTGTCGCGTGCCTAAGCATGCCACGGACCGGTCCATTTACCTTCCGTGTCATGCTTGGGTTGCTGCCTGCAGCACGTTGGCCGGCACGGCACAACCCGACTATTAATCATGCCCTGGCGGGCCGTGTCGTGCCAGGAACGATTATGGCGGGCCGGCCCGGCCCGTTTGGCCAGCTCTGCGGTTTGCCAGCAATGGTGCATGTTAGAATTAATCCGAGGCGCATAGCCGATCTATCGAGAACCGAACAATCACATCAAACATGACACCGAGATTTGTTAACAAGGTTCGCCAAACTCAGCTACATCCCCGACCTTGACTACATGCGCTCCTTCCTATGGCACCATTACAATACCCAGGGCCGGCCCTGGTGTATGGTCAGAGGGGCGGCGGCCTAGGGCCCAGGCCTGAAGGGGCCCCATGATCTAGTATCTATCTATATGTATAACCCATAAAAAAACTAGAGAAAATAAGAAGGAAGGAACAATGTTATGGGTTGGTCCAATTGATCGCTAGAAATCAAGCGTTGCACTCGTAGGACGGCCGCCGCATCTCGCACTTATTGATCCATCGCTATCGTGTTCTCGTCAAGAAAATCCATTGCGGTCACTTCTTCGTCTCTCAACCGTTGTTCCTTATTCTTGCCACCGCTCAGGGACCTGCAGGCCGTCGCCGCTGCAGCAAGCTGCTAACTGCTCTCACCGTCTTGCGTTGTGCGTTGTTGGCTCATCTTGCTCTTGTCGACCGGCCGTCCTCAAGGCTGCGACGGTGCTACGACACAAGTTCATCGATCATCAGCCTCTCAGTCTTTCAAAATTGTAAGAGCACATTTATCCATGTGTGGTTTTGGTAATTGACGACAATCCCTATGGACTAATGGTTGCCTTGAGTTATATTCGAAGGACTTGTCTATAGGCACTTCTTGAAGTTCATCTGTTGGTTTCAAGGAGTTTATATGGTGAGCTTATTGTAAGCATGTCTTGAAGAAGAAGATTGTGTGAGCATTCATGTTTACCTTCAAGACATCATGTTTATAAAGGGAGAAGATAAGATACAAGGTTGATCAAGACTAAGTCAAAGAGTGAATCAAGTTGATCAACATACAAAGCGTACAAGATGTGCCGAGAGGGATCAAGTGATCCCATGGTATGGTAAGCATTGTCTATTATGCTTTGTGTACTAACCCATGATCTACATGAGAGTTCTATGTGGGGTTAGGTATGTTTCCATGGGCTTGCGACAAGATGAAGATCTCATACAACCCTTCTATGATGTTGGAGTTTTTGCCGGTTCTTCATTGATAGAGGTTTTCTTAAGAAGAGGCAGGGGAGGTATGCCTAAGATATAGAGATGTGAAACCTCTATGAATGAAGAACCGGCAAAACCTCCAACATCGAAAACATCATAGAAGAAGCAGGTGAACTCCGTTTTCGATGAACTCGAGCTTGTCATGAAGATGACCATAAGCTCTAAAACTCACAGAGAGAAACACCAAACAAGAACCAATAAAGATGATGCAAGGATGCAATGGTTTGAGCTCTCTACGAATGATACGATCAAGCTACTCACTTGAGAGCCCCCCTTGATAGTACGGCTATCGATTCTATAACCCGGTCTCCAAACTATCACCATGAGACCGGTATAAATAGAAAACCTATCAAGGGCAAACCTTTGCCTTGCACGAAGTCCACTTGAGCTAGATGATGACGATCTTGACTCCCTCAAGATGGACCACCTTTCTTGATTGCGTTGGCTCGATGAAGGCTAGTTGGTTGCTCCCCCATACTCCACTATGGGTGAGTCACTCTTCGGCACACCTTCACAAGTCCATTATCACCACAAAGGACGGCAAGCTTCAAGCATGATTTCTTCGTGATGCTCCTCTTGAACTTGCACAACACAACCTTGATTTGATGTCATCCTCCATGGGTTGTATGTGATCTTCCTCTTGACGCAAGCCCATGGAAGCAAACCTAACCCCACATAGAACTCTCATAAAGACCATGGGTTAGTACACAAAGCGCAATGGACAATGCTTACCAACACAACCTTGAGATCACTTGATCCCACTCGGTGTATCTTCTACGCTTTGTGTGAAATCTTCTCTCTTCATAAAGATGATGTCTTGAAGATGCACATGAATGTTCACACAATCTTCTTCTTCAAGACATGCTAGCAATTAGCTCAACACTCACTAGACCAATCTTTGGATAGATCCTTGGATACCACCTTGGTCAACACATAAACTCCTTGAAACCAACAAATGGACTTCAAGAAAAGCCTATGGACAAATCCTAAGAATATAACTCAACGCAACCATTAGTCCATAGAGATTGTCATCAATTACCAAAACCAAACATGGGGGCACCGCATGTTCTTTCAGGAACCCCTTGGATCTAGATCTTGGAGTTCTTCGTGTTCTTCTTCGTTCTTCCTCTCATTTTCCTCCATAGCATTAGTTGTTGTGGTGAGATTTGGGAGAGAAGGACTTGGGCACTCCGTGTGCCCTTGCCATTGCATTTGGTACATAGGTTTGAGTTCTCCATGGTGATACGTGGAAGTGAGAAGTTGAGAAGCTTATTACTCTTGGGTGTTTGAGCATCCTGAGCTTGTGCCTCTTGGTGCTTTGGCACCCTAGACGGTTGGTGGTGTCTCAGAGCTCAATTATTGTGGTGCAAAGCTCTAGGCAAGCATCGGGATCTCCAATTAGGTTGTGGAGATTGCCCCGAGCATTTGAGGTCACCTTGGAGCCATAATCCATTTTGGTGCAGCTTCGTGGTGTTATTGGGAGCCTCCAATTAAGTTGTGGAGTTTGCCCCAACCCTGAATGTTCTGGTTCGGTGACCACCCTCAAGCGTCCCTTAGTGGAATCACGACATCTTGCATTGTGCGAGGGCATGAGGAGATTACGGTGGCCTTAGTGACATCTTGGGGAGCATTGTGCCTCCACACCGCTCCAAACGGAGATTAGCATCCGCAAGGGTGTGAACTTCGGGATACATCGTCCTCTCTGCGTGCCTCGGTTATCTCTTACCCGAGCCCTTTACTTATGCTATTTACTTTGTGATAGCCATATTGTTTCATGCTATATATCTTGCCATCACTCAGTTATTTATCTTGCTTAGCATAAGTTGTTGGTGCACATAGGTGAACCTAGTTGTTTTAGGTTTTGTGCTTGACATATTAAACGCTAGTTTTATTCCGCATTTGTTCAAGCCTAAACCGTAATTATTTTAAAGCGCCTATTCACCCCCCATCTAGGCGACATCCACGTCCTTTCAAAAAGTACGTGCATGATTCATCCATCCTCAATTTTAGTATACATGTTATAGGATTGTTAAGGTTTCTAATTTTTATGTACTGTTGTTTCTTCTTAATTTTTGGGCCATTAGTCTTGGTATGTTGCCTTGGAGCATTTGTCGGGGGCTGCAAAAAGGAGAAAAAAAGAAAACAATCTCTCAATTGAAAGACAAAAGGGTTATTTAAAAAAGATTTTCATATTCAAGAAATGTTGATGTCAATGAAGAAGGAGGGCAAGAAACTAATCCCAGGCACGAGTCATCAAAATTTGGTACTTATTTGAGGTACATGGGAGTTTCATTTTGCTATTTTTTTAGTCTTTCTATCATAATATGACTTCCCAATAATTGTTATTATACATTTCAAATTGAGGATGTATGGTTGAATATTTACTCTTAATATTTTGCAAATGAAGTTAGACAAATACATGTTTATATAGTGTGTAGACAGAAACATATACATATATTATTAGCTACGGGCCCATGTTGTCGAGTTCGCCCAAGGGCCCTCCGAAACATAGAGCCGACCCTGACAATATCGCACACCGGCCACCCAGGCGCTGACACACGTTGTCATCTCCTCTGCGTGCATGTGCTATTATGTTGGCATAGGTTAACAGACTCCCATGTCTCGCTCAAAAACCAACGTATATAAGTCTGCAGTACCCTTGTTGGTGTTGGATATGACCTCGAGATAGTCTGAGGCGATCACGAGCTGTGATAGGTTGAGATCCCTGGTTAGGGTTAGCGCCTCATTACAGGCTTGTGCTTCCTAGCTAGTTGGGTCAACAAGGCCATCAAAAACCACAAGAAAAGCACCGGGGAAGTGGCCTTCCTTATCCCTGCAAACAGTTGTAGCTGCACCCATATCACCATGTCGAGATAGTCGTATGTCGACGTTAATTTGTGCATCATTTCTCTCAGGGGCGATCCACCCGCATCCCCTTTGACAAGCTGTCATACATGGGGCATTTGAGCAAGAGACACGGACATCAGCTTTTTCCAAGTCCTCCAAATATCTGTTGATCAAGCACATGGTTGATAATGGACTGGAATTCGTCATTGTGGATCACACGTCTCCTTCCCCGCCAGATTGCCCAGATGGTGACTAGAACTCGAGCTAAATCATGTTGCTTCATAGATTAAAAGGGTTGGAACAGCCATAGACGAGCATCGTCGGTATGGTTCGATATCACATTCTCCATCACATGCGCATCTCCCAATGCCTAGATACATCAAGCCATGTAGTAGTCAAAAAGGTAATGTCACCATGAATCTTCTGTCGATTAACAGATGGAACATGCAGGAGAGGTTACCATAGTCCTCTCATGACAAATCATACCAGTCGGCAGAGATGTATGCACTAATCTCCGAACAAAAACACCTTGGATGGAACTTTCATTTTCTAAAGTTGCGTCCATGATTTCTTGTTTGCCACTTGATTCAAATGACCAGGGCGATGCATGTTCGATAAATTCTAAATTCAGCCTTGGTGGTGTTCAAGTTTGTATATTATCATGATGATTCACTACAGGAATCAGATATTTTGCCGACAATATAATTCTTTGCCGTCAGCTTATCGTCGGGGCAGACGGCAAATGTTATTTTGCCATCATAGACGTGACGGCAAAATGTGACTGGCGGCAAAGATCAAGATAGACTGGCGGCAAAAATAGCAAGACGGCAAAGGTAGTTTTGCCGTCATGAGAAAGTCTAGCTGACGGCAAATATGGGCATTTGCCGTCTGCTTTCCTTGCGGCTGACGGCAATGATGGAGAAAAAACGGATACTAACGGAAGCATATTTTTTTGCCGTCTTCCTAAAGTCCTAATGACGGCAAAGCTGTTTTTGCCGTACTGCCGATGACGTGGAGCGACCCACTCCTGCACACCAACCCCACCCACTATGCCCCACACCCCATGCCCCACACCCAGCTGCCCACTGCACGCACCCACCCACCACCGCGACGCACACACAGTCGCGGATCGATGACGTGGACTACCCACACCGTGACACCCTGGATTTTGGCTACAGTGATCATTGTAATTAAGCTACAGTGATGGCCAAGATTATGCTAATGCTTTTGCTAATCCATGTGTGATCACTTTCGGAATCAAAGCTCAATTCAAATTCCTTTGCAAATTCCAATTCATTTGAAAGGTGGTTTTAAAAGTTTTGCAAACTTCAATTTAAAAATCATGCTTAGGTTGCAATTATTCCCTAAGCTATTCTAAAAATGGAACCAACATTTTATCATGTGGTTTTGTGCCTCAAAACTAATTTAGCAGAGCCCAAAACAATTAATTAAATGCCTTTTTGCTTTTTTGAAAATACAAAATTAATCCAAAGGCCCCCCAAACTTTTTGTGTCAGTACCTAATATTGCAATGCAAATATTAGGCCAAGTGCCATATTTTACTAAAGTCATCTAGCCCTAAAATTAAATAAGTAACAAAAAGATTTAAAACAGAAAAAAAAAGGAAAAAAAAGGAAAAGCCCCCCTCCCTCTGCCCTGGGCCTTAGGCCACAGTGGCAGGCCCAGGCCGGCCCAGCAACCCCCTCGGTCGTCCCCGACCTCCTACAGGAGGTGGCGACCGAGGCGCGCCCGCGACCGGGCTCGTCCCCGCCGGACCAGCTCGCCGGCGATGGCCCGGTGGGTATAAGGCCGCCCCCGTGCCCCTGCCTGCCCCCCTGTAGCCCTAGATCTCACCTGCTCCCTCTCTCTCGCTCTCTACTTCTCCCTCGCCCGCGTCCGAGCGCCGCCGTCGCCATGGCCGTCGGCTAGTCGCGCCCACAGAGCCTCCCGCGCTTTGCCAGCTAGCCAGGAAGAACCACCGCGACCCCCTGCATCGTCTGCGCCCTGTCGTTCGAGCTCATCGCCCCTGCAACGACGGCCACGAGCTTCTTCTTCCCCGGATCGCCGCCGCGCCCCGGCGACCGTCCCGGCTACTCCAGGCCTCCCCCGAGGCCACTGAGCACACCTGCAGGACCCCTGTGAGCTCCTGCTCCTTTCCCCTCTCCCTCCTCGACGAATCCGTGCCCGTAGCGTCAGATTTCACCGGAGCCCGAACGCACCTCCGCCTGAGCTCGACGCCGGCGAGTCTCCGGTGACCATTTGGTCCAACCGACGCCACCGTTCGACTCAGTGCATCGCGTAGGCTCGTGTAGTGCCGTTAGATAGCTCGAAAGCGTGCTGGTGCTCGATTTGCCATCGATGCCCGAAGCTCGCCTCCGCCGTCGTCGATGTAGCGCTCTGCTCCGACCGCCATTGCTCGCCCTGATGGCCGGAATGGATCGGCGGCGACCTCTGCTCGCTAACGCAACAAACGGCGACCGTTTTGGTGCCCTGTATGCAAAACCCGAGCCCTGCCGCGTTTTCTGGTGCTCGCCGGAGCTTCTCCGGCGACCCAGCGCCGCCGACGCCGACGTGGCTAGGCCAGTTGACCTGGTCAACCCTGACCCGCGGGCCCCGCGGTCCTGGTTGACCAGTTGACCTAGTCAACCCTGCTGACTGGACCTGTCCAGCCAATGACAGGTGGGTCCCAGACCCCCCTGTGAGTATGACAGTGGGCCACCCCTGTCAGTTACTTAATTAGCAAATAGTTTCAGTTAAAAATAATAATTAGTTAGACTAATGTGTCTATGACAGATGGACCCCACTGGCTAATTAGTCTCTGTTTAGATTAAAATAAAACTGGATTAACCCTGAGTCTATGACAAGAGGGCCCCACATGTCGGTTTGACCAGTCAGCTGAGACTGTTGACTGCTGATGCAGTGATGATGTCATGCTGATGTCATAAAGCATTTTTCGAATTAATAATAATCTGTTAATTTCAGAAATTGATTAAAACTTTAGTAATTCATATAAAATAATCCGTAGCTCAGATGAAAAAGTTTTATACATGAAAGTTGATCAGAAAAATCCCACGAATCCGAATACGCTATCCGTTCGTCTGTCACATGCTTCTAGCATAGCAAACATGGAACTTTTCCCCTCCGGACCGTCTGTCCGATAAATCCAAAGACCCGGGAAATATCGTCAGATATTCCCCCGTTCCGTCTGATACGTGTAGTACTGCGTTAGTGCATACCTAGCTCTGCATATTGCCATGTCATGCATCGTGATGCATTTGTCTGCTTTATATTTATTGTTTCTCCCCCCTCTTCTTACCGGTAGACCCCGAGACTGACGGTGCTGCCGGGTGCGACTACACGCCTGACGATCAGCCTTTTGCCGCAGAGCAGCAAGGCAAGCAACCCCCCCCCCCCCTTGAGCATTCCGATATCGCCCATTTCTTTCCCTCTCAATCTTCCATTAGAATTTTGCTACTGTATTAGTTAGCTCCTATTCTGATGCATAGCCTGCTTTTGATAAACTGCTACCATACCTGCAACAATATCAACTGTTTAGTATAGGTTGATCAGTGAATCCCCAGTGACCCCCCTAGTCCCAGTTGCCCCTGCTTCTTCATCGACGACCCGACGACTTGAAGACTCGAAGACTCGGTCAACCGACCGACAAGCCAGGCCCCTCACATCACCACACACCCCTTAGTTGTATGACTCTGCAGAGCTACTATCGAGTACCGAGGGTGACACCTCGTGAAGTACTCATGATGCTAGCTCTGTAGTGCAACTAGTCTGAAAGGACGTGGATGTCGCCTAGAGGGGGGGGGTGAATAGGCGCTTTAAAATAATTACGGTTTAGGCTTGAACAAATGCGGAATAAAACTAACGTTTAATAAGTCAAGCACAAAACCTAAAACAAATAGGCTCACCTATGTGCACCAACAACTTATGCTAAGCAAGAAAAACAACTAAGTGATAGCAAGATATATAGCATGAGACAATATGGCTATCACAAAGTAAAGTGCATAAGTAAAGGGCTCGGGTAAGAGATAACCGAGGCACGCGGAGACGACGATGTATCCCGAAGTTCACACCCTTGCAGATGCTAATCTCCGTTCGGAGCGGTGTGGAGGCAAAATGCTCCCCAAGAAGCCACTAGGGCCACCGTAATCTCCTCACGCCCTCGCACAATGCAAGATGCCGTGATTCCACTAAGGGACCCTTGAGGGCGGTCACCGAACCCGTACAAACAAGGTTGGGGCAAACTCCACAACTTAATTGGAGGCTCCCAACAACACCACGAAGCTTCACCACAATGGATTGTGGCTCCGAGGTGACCTCAAATGCTCGGGGCAATCTCCACAACCTAATTGGAGACCCCGAAGCTTGCCCGGAGCTTTGCACCACAATGACTGAGCTCCGAGGCACCACCAACCGTCTAGGGCGCCAAAGCACCCAAGAGGAACAAGCTCAAGGGTGCTCAAACACCCAAGAGTAATAAGCTTCTCAAACTTCACTTCCACGTATCACCGTGGAGAACTCAAACCTATGCACCAAATGCAATGGCAAGGGCACACGAAGTGCCCAAGTCCTTCTCTCCCAAATCCCACCAAAGCAACTAATGCTAGGGAGGAAAATGAGAGGAAGAACAAAGAAGAACACCAAGAACTCCAAGAACTAGATCCAAGGGGTTCCCCTCACATAGAGGAGAAAGTGATTGGTGGAAATGTGGATCTAGATCTCCTCTCTCTTTTCCCTCAAGAACTAGCAAGAATCATTGCAGGGATTGAGAGATAGCAAGCTCCAAGAGGTCAACAATGGTGGGGGAAAACTTGCTCAAAGGTTGGGGAACCATTGGGGAAGAAGACCCCCTTAAATAGGTCCCCACAAATCTGCCCGTTATGTGCAGAATAGCACATGGGCGGTACAACCGGTGCAGTGGGCGGTACAACCGGTACAACCGACAAGACCGGTACAACCGCCCTACTACCGCCCAACCACCGGACCACAACAGAAAGTTGGCCGGGTGCAACCGCTCAACTCGATCGCTGGACATGGCAAAGTCCCAAGCGGTAGAACCGCTTGAGACACCGGTAGTACCGGGCTATAGTAATATAGCGGTACAACCGTCCAACCTCCGCCCAACAACCGCAGCACAACACAACAGTGTCCGGTTGTAGCCCGGTGTTGGGCCGGTACAACCGCCCAGGCCTGCCACCCAGGGTCACCCAGCAATTGGTGGTACAACCGCCCGGAGGCAGCGGTACAACCGCTGGGGACCAGATAGTGGCATCACCCCCAGGGTATCACCCCTGGGGTGGTGGTTATGCCGGAAGACACGAGCGAGTGGTACAACCGTATCAAGAAAACAGGTAATACCAGGACTGCCATAACCTCTGCAAATGAGCTCCGAATTGAGCAAACTCAAGCTTGTTGGATTAAGAAGAGGCAGTATAAAAATGCCAATGGTATAGAGATGTGAAACCTCTTTCAATGAAGAATCGGCAAAAACTCCAACATCGAAAACATCATAGAAGATGCATATGGACTCCGTTTTCGATGAACTTGAGCTTGTCATGAAGCTGACCATAAGCTCAAGAAACCTCAAAGAGAAAAACCAACCAAGAACCAAGAAAGATGATGATGCCAAGAATGCAATGGTTTGAGCTCTCAACGAACGATACGATCAAGCTACTCACTTGAGAGCCCCCTTGATAGTACGGTATCTATCCTATAACCCAGTCTCCCAACTACCACTATGAGACCGGTAAAATAGAAAACCCTATCAAGGTCAAACCTTAGCCTTGCGCATAGTCCACTTGAGCTAGATGATGACGATCTTGACTTCCTCAATATGGACCACCTTTCTTGATTGCGTTGGCTCGATGAAGACTAGATGATTTCTCCCCCATACTCCACTATGGGTGAGCCACTCTTTGGCACATCTTCACAAGTCCATTGTCACCACAATGGACGGCAAGCTTCAAGCATGATCTCTCCGTGATGCTTCACTTGAACTTGCACACCGCAACCTTGATGACGATCACCACTTGATGTCATCCTCCATGGATTGTATGGGATCTTCTTATTGATGCTCGCCCATGGAAACATACCTAACCCCACAAAGAACACTCACATGGAACATGGGTTAGTACACAAAGCGTAATGGACAATGCTTACCATACCATGGGATCACTTGATCCTTCTCGGTACATCTTGTACGCTTTGTGTGTTGATCAACTTGGTTCACTCTTTGACTTAGTCTTGATCAACCTTGTATCTTATCTTCTCTCTTCATAAAGATGATGTCTTGAAGGTAAACATGAATGCTTACACAATCTTCTGCTTCAAGACATGCTTGCAATAAGCTCAACTCCCACATGACCAATCTTTGGATAAACCTTGAATACCACCTTGGTCACCATATAAACTCCTTGAAACCAACAGATGGACTTCAAGAAGTACCTACTGACAAATCCTTCGAATATAACTCAAGGCAACCATTAGTCCATAGGGATTGTCATCAATTACCAAAACCACACATGGATAAATGTGCTCTTACATAGTCGGTCGTGGTTATCGAGGGTGATTCCTCCTTCACCACTCCCGACGATGACTCTGTCGTGCAACCCCTCAAGTGTGGAACCCTCGAGGGTGATTCCTCTAAGTCCACCTTGATGGTTTTCATCGAGCGGGACCCTTTGAGGGTGATTCCTCAGGTTCCGTCTTGATGTTTTATACACACAGTTACTATGACCTGGTTACAGAAACATGTTGGTGATGGGTCGGCCCTGAGGGGTACCCACGGTTTGATGATGATGAGGCGTGGACGGGCAGGAGAGGCCCTTGCCACACATCCTCGAGACGGGGCGACGGGACCGCAATTTATGGGTCGCGCTTGCCCCGCATTAATAAAATGCTAATGGGTTGGGTATTTGATCTGAGTTGGGTCGTTGGCCTTTTTACGCACCAAACCATCGCGTGGGAGAAGTTATTAGTCCATAGGGATTGTCATCAATTACCAAAACCACACATGGATAAATGTGTTCTTACAGTCGCCTCTGCATTGGACTATTTGTTATGTAATTAGTATATATATGATGTGTTGTTGAATTTGTGGTTTTGATAAAAAAAATACATGCATACTCTTTGCTGTCATGGGGCAGACGGCAAAGAAGCCACGTGGCCGCAGCCCGGCATTGTGGTCAGGTTTTTTTGCCGTCTGCACTTGCGACAGCTGACGGCAAAGACACTAACACCGTTAGTCAGTCACGTCGTTGTGTTAGGCACCTTTTTTTTGCTGTCTGCATGTTCCCGCTGACGGCAAAAACTATTGACTGACGGCAAATTCTTTGCCGTCTGTCCGACCAAATGCTGACGGCAAAGCAACCGTTTGCCGACTTTGTGTATGCCGACATGCTTTGCCGTCAGGGGCTGACGGCAAAATCTTTGCCGTCAATAATTCTGTCTTTGCCGTCTGTAGCGGCCTGACGGCAAAATGCCTGATTCCTGTAGTGATTATGATTTCTCAACAATATTGCTATTAGAGAATTCATGATTGTGGTTCTTGTACTTAGTAAAGTAGTCACCCTCAAATTTTTGCTAGCCTTTTCCCTGTGCGAAAATATTGTTTGTGCATCCAAAATCCTTGAAACAAGTTTAGGCCATAATGTGTCCACTATACCTAGCTATATATATGGTATTTCACTGTTATTCCAAGTAAATTTGCATGTGTCATCTCTAAATCTTCAAATAAACTTATGCTTTATGTGTCCGCACATCTCATGGAGTGATGGAGGTAGTCAATATCTTCCTTGCTAAATGTGTTTTACTCACGACGAGAATTTATTCGCTTGTCAAATTTATGAGGGGGCTGGTAATATGGATGCCTAGTCTCAAATAAAAAATAAAAAATATTAAAAAAGGACACTCCTCCGAAAAGTTAAAAGTTGGTAGGCACCCGTGGATTCGGCTAGCCATGTTTGTGTTGGTTATGGTGGAGGGGGAGTGTAAAAGCATGGGAACCATCATTAATGTGTTTATCATGGAAGATGTTGAAAACATTTGTCGTTAAACCGTTGACAGAAAAGTACACCTCTCAAAATAAATTTATCTCCGTTTTAAAAACAAATGAGCTCTGGCATGTGTTAATCTCTGCTTCCCTTTGTGAAGAGCCTATTTATTTACTTTTGATGTTGAGTCAATTCCATATTTCTCTCTTTTGGCACCACATATTGAGCATGGGGATCACTCTTAGCTTTGCATGCCTTCTTCTCATAGCAATTTTGTTGAGCATGGTATAAGTATGATGGTTATCTTCAAACTGGGTACCTAGTCGTCATTCTTAATTCATTGATTGCTTTATGTTTGCAATATAGTCTTGAAGGATTGCGAGATACTTCATTACCACTTAATGACATGATGAACTTAAAGGAATGATGCTACTTGTTAATAGAATTATCATTGCTTATGTGATCAAAGATCTGTTCTATTCTAACATTGACACTTCATAAATTATTTCTTTTATCATTTATCTACTTGTGGACGAGCAAGAATTAAACTTATGGAAGAAGATTGTGAGGGAATCCAGCAGCGAGGGTGGGAGGGATCGAACTACTCAGAATTGAACTGATTGGAAGCCTTGATCGGTCAACATCATAGAGTGTTGGCCTTTCATGTTTCCATATCACAACATACATACATGTACATAATTTTGTCCTCTCAAAATTAAAAATCTAGATATTTTTATGTAATAGAAAAGAACTTAACTGTTTTCATGTTTTTGCCGAAATTCTACGGCCTGAATTTAGTACTTGTAGGCCTGGCCGAAACGGGCCAGGCACACGCCTAATACACGGGCCGTGACGGGCCGATACTCGTGCTGCGGTCCTTGATAAACAGGCCGGCCCAACGATATGTTTGGACTGTTTCAGGGTCTTAATATATAATAATAATAATAATAATAATAATAAAAGATAAACTTGTCGTGCAGTGTCGACACCCGTGTCCAGCTTCGCGGGCCAGGTATGGCCCTAGGCAGGCCACGTACCGGCACGACCCGATTAGAAACATATCGGACCAAGCCCACCATAGACCGGGCACGTGGGATATCGGGCCAGCACGCCAGGACCGGCCCGTTTGGCCACCTTTGTCCTGATGGGCCGAATTAAAGTATAAATCTGTTGCTATTGCTGCGGCACTACAACACAACACCGCAATCGCCACCTGCACCGAAACCGGAGCAAATCTCCGGCGAGCTCGAGCCGAAGCGGCGGACCCGCGCGAGCAGGGGAGATGGATCCGGACGAGGTGAAGTCGAAGCTCCAAGGCCTGGCCTTCGGCAACGTCCTGGCCGCCGCCGCCCGCGACTACAAGAAGGTGACTCTCGCTCGCCCCCCTACTTCTCCACATCTGAGATTCCACGCCTTGCGCGTCGCCGTCACCCCACCTCTGCTATGATCCGGCGATAGGGTCGCCGGAGCGGCTGTGGATCCAGCGACGCCCGGGTCGTCCCCCCCCCCCCCCCCCCCCCCCGGGACAAGTTCCTCCGTGCGCTTGCATTTCTTCGCCTTCGGAATCAAACGACGGGCGCTGCTAAGAACCCAAGATTGGGCGAGTGGGTCATGTTAGCTCGTGTGGAACGGGACAGCTCTGCTCTGAGAATCTAGCAAATTGGTTACATCTATACTGCTTGGGAGTTTGCAAAAAGAACTCCTACTCAACCAACAAGCATGGCTAAGAGTTGTCTAAGAATGGCAGGCTCAGGGTCGTCGCACTGTTGGCCACTGTGTTTATCAAGATGTATTTTACATAGACCGATGGGATTTGCTCGACTTTTGGGGGGTTCAAGTTGCTTGTTCTGACTCTTTACTCTGCGCATTCATGCAGTAATGTTTTCTGTTTCTTTGCATAATGAGGATAAAGGGCTACTTTTGATTCTCAAATGTGGTCACTTTTCATGAATTTCATGCTGTAAGCTGGTGGCCTCTATCTTGCTTTTTTTTAATCAAATCTACTGGTGGAGCAAGAATAACACAACTATTTGTTTCATCATGATTTTTGCCTTTGCGATACTGACACAGACACCATGATAGGAAGTTATAGCTAAAGAGAAGGCTCAAGCAGCACCTGCGGTCCATGATGAAGTTGATCTTGATGAGTTACTGGATGTGAGTTGAACTTTACACCATCTCTTACCGTGTTGCATTTATCTTTAGTGTAGAGCACCAAGAACTTTGGTGTCTGTCGTGACGCCATTATATTGCGGAACTGCTTTGTAGGACCCAGAGCTTGAGAAACTGCATGCTGAACGACTTGCTGCTCTTAAGGTACTGATCTGCGTCTCACGCTTGAGAAGCTTGTATAAGTGCCATATCATGCGTTAAGTATCTCAATTTTCTCTATGCAACAGAGAGAGGTCGAGAAGCGTGAGGTACTAAAGAGGCAAGGTCATGGTGAATACAGGGAAATAACTGAAGGAGACTTCTTAGGAGAGGTCACTCGTGGTGACAAGGTCATCTGCCATTTCTACCATCGTGAATTTTACCGTTGCAAGTAAGCCATACGTCCTTTTTTATGTATAATAATGCCTCTTGCCCCTGATGATTTAGTAAGGTACCGATCTGCGTCTCACACTTGGATAATGATGTAAATCTTTGGTAGGATCATGGATAAGCATTTGAAGGCACTTGTACCGGTCTATTTGGGAACAAAATTCGTCAAGCTTGATGCCGAAGTTCGTATATCGCTGTTAGTTTTAAGTTACTTCTGCTTTTGCTACATCGATGGATGCTGATTTGTTGATAACTACTGCAGAATGCTCCCTTCTTTGTGGCAAAACTAGCAATCAAAATGTTGCCATGTGTTATATTGTTCAAGTAAGTGCATAAATTGTTCATGGATTCTACCTATTTCATCATTAGATAATGAGCCTTAACTCTTTTGTACTCTTTATTCCTATGTTATCATTTCAAATTTAACTGAGGGTCATTCTAATTTAGTGTTTTTGCGGTACTTTTGTATTTTAGGAAGGGTATTGCTGTTGATCGGTTGGTTGGTTTTGATGACCTTGGAAGTAAAGATGATTTTTCTACCAGGGCTTTGGAAAATATACTGATGAGGAAAGGTAGAGATACTGTTAACTTCATACAGCATTCGTTCACGATTTGAAATAACAAATATGCTAACATCCTGCAAATGTAGGTATAATTGAGGAAAAGAAGAAAGACGATGATGAAGAAGATGACGAGACAGACATGTCAAAGAATAGGAGGGTTAGATCTTCCACTGCTTACGGTTCAGATTCAGATTGAAAAGATGAAGTGACATGATCCTGTCATTTGTAACATTATAAGTTTGTCTCTTTTGTACTCTAGTCCTCTAGTCCTCAACAGTTCTTCATGATTTATGTGTGCCGTATTGTATCGAACAAGAGAACTGGAGGCTGGATGTATTAGTAATCTGTCAATAGCTCCAGTTTTACATGATCTGGGTTATAATTCACCAGCTATCAGAGTACAATGCATATGTATGACTAAGTATCAGTGCTGCAATTACGCTTCAGTGTTAGGCATTTCAGCTTATTCATCTCTGGCATTTCCCCCATCACATCAAGCCTTGTCACGTGCTTGAAGAGATTTAATTCATCAGACATTGTAGCTACAGAATTTCTCACATATGAGCTTTATTCACAGCAATGCTGCCAAAACAAAATCTTACAAAATTTATTCACAGTATTATCACTTATACATATCTCATGTCTATTACTTATCTTATTATCAACCGTTTTTTATAAAACTTATTATACACTTATTCGACTTGCTATGTTGGGTATATGATAGAAGTTTGTCTATATATAGCTTCTTGCCTAACGGTCTGAGCTTGCAGTGGAATGGTAGGTCTATGTTGGTTGGTTGTAGAAACCAACACCCTGTGTATAGTGAGCGTAGGCCTCCGATTGCATGCCGATTGGTGCGCGGATGATTTGATCTGGGATATCAAAGGCGTCAACAAGTTCTCGGGCCACAAGCCTCACCTGGTAACTGAGGTAGTCTACCAGTTTATGGATAGCCTGCAAGCATACAGAGGAGCATAGCGTCAGCTCCTGGCCCTGGTTCTGGTCTGAAGCTAAGAACTGAAACTGCAATTGTGTGCCATGGGGTTGACAAGCAGAGGCAAACCTTGGCTTTGTTTGGCGCGACATAGTCTACATTCCGATATGTCCCGATGTCTTTCCAGATCCTTTCAAGCGCATAAAGGTCGCACACCAGCTTCAGCACTTCGCGTGTTTTTTCGTCGGGGCAACTGCATAGACAAATCATAAGTCATTGTTGTCGCTTTAACTTCACCGGATAAAGTGAAAAGGTTACGCACAACATCTCAATGGTGAGTAGGCTTTGGTAGTTCAACTTTAATTTGCATTCATGGTTCAGCTAAACAGAATGAGGATAATGGCTCAAACACAGAAAGGAGTGCTCAGTGGCAGAAGTAAAGGGTGCCAGCAAGAGAGCTATAACAATATACAAAGGGCGACAGGAGGATTTTTCAAGGGATAATTCTACAACTCAAGCACAAATAATCATGATCGACAGGTTGAAAAATGCAGTCAGGGCGACAGGAGGATTTTCTAGTGCTTTCACCGATAGCAAGGCTGTACCAAACAAAACTTCGTAGTAACTATTCAGCAAAAACTTTATTTCTGAACTAATGTCTGGAGCTAACTAGCTAGTAAGCAATGATGGTAAGAAGAATGTAACTGAGGACAAGTAACGGCACAAAAACGATACCTCTTCACTGCTTCTATAAACCTTGCGAGAATGACAGACTCAATGTGCGACTCTGCGAGCGTGAGCAGATGGTTTAGACATCTGTTCCACGCACCAAAACCTCCGAGTGTCTTCATGTGCTTCTGGAGTCGAGCGGCAACACTATGCAGTAGTTTCGATGTTCGGTACTGAGAAGAGAGTTTATGCAATCAGTACAGGACTTCTATCCAATAGCTACTGATATTATAAATTACGGGACTCACCCTGAATGCGTCCAGCTGAAATTTAGGATCCCTGAGATGATCTTCCCCTTCCCACCGAGCAGTGACGGGATTAGGCTGAGACAAGTAGGTGCTCATGGAGTCTCTCAAGTAGTTCCAGGTGACCGAGAGTGTTCCTCCCTTGAATTTTTGCTGATATTGCTTCAGGAGATCTCCAGCAACCTACAATATATAGCATCGTGATAAGAGGTACAATATTTGAGGTATGCCCATCGAATATCGTAATGAGCTTTGTAGAGGATTCCAATTGGTACCTGCTGCAGCAGAACTGTGTTGTCTCCTTCAAATGTTTGAAATATATCATGGTCATTCCGCAGACCACCAAAACGATTTACAGCAGCATACCCATGGCCACCGCACGATTCTCGGCATATGCTAATAGATTTTGCCGTGTATGAAGTTATGTAGGATTTCAACCCAGATGAAAGTACATGGACATCAGCAGTAACATCCTCGTCATTGGTTTTCTTCATTTCCGAGTACATATCTACCAAATACGCCCTGGCGAAATGAAATGCATATGCTGATGCCAACATAGGCATTAGTTTGTGCTGGTGAGACTGGTAATCCAGCACACTGATTTCAGGCTCCTTAGGTGGACCAAACTGTTGACGCAGCAAAGCATATCTAACAGCAATGGTTACTGCAACTTTGAGCACTCCCACCGAACTATATGCAAGACCAACTCGCCCCCCAACAAGCTCACCAAGGGTTGCTGCAAATCTCCTATTAATCGTGGGGAGACTGCTTGTGTATTTTCCATCTCGTGCCACATCACCGAATCGGTTCAGAAGGTTGTCACGGGGTATCCTAACTGAACGGAATCTCAGGGCACCATTATCCACACCATTTAGGCCGATCTTGTGCCCACAATCATTGATCTCAATTCCAGGAAGAACAGCATGGGTTTCAAGGTCCCGAATCGGGACAATAAATGCATGAATTCCCATGTCAGCAGGTTCCCCTACTTTTCCCTGAAGCGGTAAAATTAACCTCGCGAAAACAGTAGCGAATTTTCCATGAAGAGCTGCATTGCCAATCCACCACTTAATGGCTCCATCATTTGGGGTATCAACAATGAACTCATCAGTAACTGGATCAAATGTAGCAGTGGTCTGTAGGGCTTGAACATTGGATCCTGTCGAAAAGCAACAAACGGAAATGAAGAGAATCTTGTCAAACTATTGTAAACAGTGTTCTAGGTGGTTGGTACAATCCCAATAGACAGTTCAACTGCAAATCCATCAAAGTACCAAACAAGAAATCAGAAAGACTGATGAAACAGTTAAATAGATAATCTAACCGTGATGCAGTTCTGTCATAGCAAAACAGCCTGGATAATCCAAATTGTCGATTTTGTCGAAGTACTTATCTCTGTGCTTCTTGGTTCCCAAATTTATTACAGAACCCCCCCAAAGACTGCGTTAACAAGCAGGCAAGTTAGTGGATTTATAACAACGGAGAGACAAGGAAAAATGTACTAAGGTGTAAAAGCAGTAAATAATAATTACAAATGTCAAGTGATGTGTTATTGTCCTTCTAAGATCACCAAAGAAAACAATCTGACATAACCACTGAGGTTATTTTCTTCCGGTGATATTTCTCTTTCCCTTTCTCCACATGATGTGTTATTGTCCTGCTAAGATAGACGGACATGGTCCCAAGGCAACCAAGCAATCAGCTCCATTAGCTTTCTCTTTCCCTTTCCAAAGAAACGATCTCTTTATGCTTTTTTAATGAAAATCTGAAGGTAGGGGTCTCCCCTCCTGTTCCGTTTTACAAAAAAAAAAAAAAAAAAATGAGGGTAAAGGTGCAGTGTTTGAGTTTGTATGAAATGAACCACCAACCAAACTCCACATGCATGTATACCCTAAATAATCTCAAAAATCGAAGCAAAACCATCGTGGCTACAACAAATGGGGACATAAAATGCTTGACATATTTCACAATAAAAGTTTTGCATGCAACCATCGCTGTAGCTGTTGGCAATCAAGTGAATCACAAACTAATAACCATAACCAAAGTTGTGTAGCAACCAGCCATCGTAATCAAGAGCTAATGCCGCTTCTTTCATTACAAAAATCAATCAGGCACATACTATTGCAGCTAGAACATCATCTATATATTAGCAAGCGACCACAAAATATAAACCCAAGTGCACTCATGCTGAAACTCTGTTTTCAGAGTCCTTGTCAGTCACAAGTCATAAGTAGTTGCCTCCAAAAGGAGTGCAATTGCAATCTAGCCATACACGAAGCAGGTTGCAGTTAGGCTATCAACGGATCCAAGCCCCACACTCAGAAATCACATTAACCATGCTAACATGCTAGAATCATCGTGAATGCGATGATCAGTACGGCCGAGATCAGGAAGATGAGACGTGTTGTGTTACTCACATTCAGAAGAGTAAAAACAAAACGATTTTAGTTACTGAGACCGACAGTCGAATCACCAGTTAATCCATAGATGTACTCCCTCCGTCCCATAATATAAAAGCGTTTTTGACACTACATCAAGCAAGGGAAAGTTGTACACTCTCTTATCTCTATCCCACACCCATCAAGCAATTATGTAAGCCCTCTCGTTAACTACCAACCAACAATCCCCATATGAATATGAAACATATGGAAGCAATTCACATATCAAGCTGCGCTCTTTACCAGTTTGTTTGGTAGGGAAGTACTCAATTTTACCAGTAAATTAAATACAACGCGCGGTAAAAAAAAAAAAAAACGCGAACCAACCTGTACTGCACGCCGACCTTGATGGCGAGGGAGATGTCGAGCCCGCCGACGGCCTCCATGACGGCGAAGTACTCGGCGGGGTCGGAGGCCATGAGGCTGAGCGGCCGCACCCCGGCCTCCCGGACGAGCGCCGCCATCTGCCGGAAGCAGAGGTCGCGGTGGGCGGCCATGGGCAGCTCCACGGGCGTCTGGAGCTCCGGCCGCGCGACGTAGAACTCGTACACCCGCGCCTGCATCGCGCGGTGCCGCCCCCGGAGGTACGCCGTGAGCGCGGCCGCGTCCGCGTCCAGCCCCCCCGCCCGCCGCTTCCCCGCGCACGCGGCGGGGACCAGAGAGCCGCCCCCCTCGGGAGCAGAGGGCTGTAGGAGGTGGAGGGAGAGGCGTCGGAGGCGGCGCATCGCCGGCGTCGAGTCCTCGTCGTCGGCGGAGCTGTGGCCGGAGCGGGACGTGGTGGCCATGACGACGGCGGTGGCGTGTTGGAGGAAGCGTGCGCGTGCCGGGGCGGGGGTGTGGGAAAGCGAAGGCGAAGTTAGTCGGTGCCGTTACGTTAGGACGTTGCTTTAACGGGGTCCGCACTCCGTAGGGAGGCGCATCTTTCAATTGGCCCCCTGTAAATATGTGATATTAATTGTGCCTCTATAGTCTAAGTACTGTCACGTGTTCACGTGTTTTAAAATATAAAATGGCGGTGTAACGTAAAATGCACACAATCTCACGTGTTCACATATTTTTACTGTGTGAACACCGGATATAGAATATAGACACATATACTCCCATGATCTATGAACTACACCTGGCCATGGGCAGCCCGACCCGAACACAAAGCCCGAACCCGGCCTGAAAAACCCGGGCCTGGCCGGGTCGGGCTTTGTGTTCGGGCCGGGCTCGGGCTTGAAAACTAGGCCTGGGGTGTACTTCGGGTTAGGCTCGGACTTGTGAAAATAGGCATTTTACACTGAGACCTGACCCGCCCGACCCGAAATTGACCTTTTTAGTCCATTCGGGCCGGGTTCGGGGCCTGAATATTCAATTTTTTGGTCGGGCCGGGCTAGGCTCGGGCTTGGGACTTTCAGTTCAGCTTTCTCAAGCCCGGCCCGGCCCGGGGTATGACCAGGTTTAGTATGAACCAAAGACTAGAGTTATGGACTTAGACTGACACGAAATCACATATATGTCTCGATACTTAAGAGCGTCTTCTTGGGCAAGTGTCAAATTTGCGCTCCTGTTGTCCATGGACAACAGAGGGTTAATCCCCATGTGTCCGACCCAACAACGATGACCCCCTTTCCCGCCTCCCCACATACATGCCAACCATGCAACATCGATCAAAACAAACGACATAGGACATATCACATTCAACATAGTTCACATAGTTCATACATAGGACAAAATAAAACATAGTTCAACAACAAAAGGACATAGCACACGACACATAGTTCATACTACATTCAAAATAAAGTAAAAAAGATCTTCACCGACGCTTTCACTTTCCTTCTCCGTAGCGGTAGCAGAGCTCGAAGGCGGCGTAGGGGTTGTTGTCGGGGCCATCGAAGGCATCGGCGGGGCCGTTTGAGTAGTCATACACGATGGTGGCGGCGGGTCCTCTTGGGGCATCTTGGTGTTCTTGCGACTTCGGCGATAGTCATAAACGCCCGCAGACGTGTCCGGTAAGTGATCGGACGTGTTTCTTATTTGTCTGTTCGCACAACCACACTTCTCATTTTCTTCCCCATATGTTCGGTCACTTGCACGTGATTGGTGAAGAGGAAGAGAGAGAAAGAAATGAATGATAAAAGAAAAGGTGGTCCAGGATGGGGTCGCGTCCTACGTGGCAGACTGACCGGGCGCGTCCCGACGCGTCCGCGAGCCCTCATATCCTCCCTATATTTGAGATGCAGATGAGGGTTCGTGGACAGACCGGGCGTATAGGGATGATATGAGGGGCCCGATTGGGTCACTTTTTACCTTTTCTCTCCTGTTCGGTCACTGACCGGACTCGTTCGCGGACATATGAAAGGTCGTTTGAGACGTCCGATTATAGATGCTCTAAAGAATAATTAACTGCACTAAGATGTACAACGTCAAACCTATGGTTTAATAGTTCGTGGACCAGAAGTAAAACCATCCATTCACAGATTTTTGAACGTTTGCAATTCAATGTTTTGTGTAATTATTGGATCCATCATTCTATTGTGAGTACTCTTCTAGTCCTATTTAGAAATTGATGATCTTGTAGGGTATACGTTTTTGTAAGCATGTTGGATCTTTTTTATTTGCAGAAGATGGCATTCGTGAGAGTGCATGCATTTAGGAAGTCATGCATTTTTGTCACACAAAAAATGAAAAGAAAATGAAGTTGTCCATCTACAAAGGTCACGTGCGGATCGACATGGTTGCCGTTCGTCGTTGTCAAGCTGAATTGGCCATCGCTAAGTTGTAACGAATGTCATATGTGCTATGCAATTATTCTGAATCATGGCAAATTGCATAGTACTTTTCAACCTATGGTCTCATGTGACGGGAGTGATGTGATGGTTTCCACGGGCCATATGTACTTTTGTTATGGGCGTTGCTGTGATGAGAGGTCGTATATTTTCTGTTTGTGCAGGGGGTGGAACGTGATTATTACGCTGTAGTCAGGGACTTGGGAGTCGGGACGGCGAGGCCGCCAAGGCAAGGAACCGAGAAGGAGATATGCGTTGACGTGTATGCGACGGGGCGGTGATGTGGAGATAAGGTTAGTTGCCCTCACGTGCAAGCATCCTCGTGCTGGCGTATTGCAAGGTGAGGCCGGCGATATGGCCATGCTTTACTTAAAGCATCTACAATAGAACTCAGTCAGCGCGCTATAAGAAATAAACTAGTATATTTTTATTTAGTTGGAGGAAAGAGAAGATGAGAGGGAAGGTAAGCGGGCTCTTAGTTAAGAGTCAGCTCTAGCATGTGTTTCTAAGCACTTTGTGAGAGTAAAATGTGGGTCATATAATAAAAAAGTAATACACTCTTTTGATCAACTATTATACATATTGGCTATAAGATGGGCTATAGATGATATGGCAATGGCTTATAGCCAGCAGCTGACTATACTATTAACCATGCTCTTACGTGGATACGTCCAATGCTTTCAGGGCCAACGTGCCAACCATATAGGCAGGTCGCGCGGTGGATTTGTGTGTTTCACGTTGGAGAAATGATTTTTTTAAATATATTAATATCGTAAAGATACCAATTACATCCTGTCTCTGCATCAACAAGATGTCTCAAAGACATTCAGGATACACACAACTCGACAAAAGAAAAAAAGGAAAAAACAAAGGTCTCGCCATAATGATCACCTCCTCTAAGCGGCAGCACACAAACTATCACCAAAGACAACACCCGAAAAATATAAAAGGTCTTCAAAAACGACTCCTTTAAGAAGGAAGCATTGCACAATCGTCGTCGTCGCCTGATCCAAGATCTTAGGTTTTTATCCTGGAGAAAGTTCGAGCTCTCAAAACAATACCTTCAACAAGGGTGCCAGGCACAACCAATGAAGATCAGACCATAGATTTTCATCCTGAAAGTCACGATTCGGCACCCGAGGAGCACCACCAAAAATGAAATCCTCTAGTGTTGTCGCCTCCACTTGTCACTGCTGCTTCTGAAAGTTATCAAACACCTGGCTGACTCCATCGCCTTCAAGGCCCCCTCCGCCTTACTAATCCTCCAAACTCAGCTACCATGACTTTCTCCACCGTTGTCTAAGCCATGAAAATCGAGATACCGACATGCCCCATGGTGTCAAGAAACAAACAGAGCTTCGCGATGCGCCCTCATGGAGCTGCGTAGGCTGATGTGGACGCGCATGACCGGATTCTATCCGATATAAATATCCTTGGGCAAGATCTCCAGCAGCAATTCCGGAGCACGTCGACAGCCAGATAGAAGAGGATCGATCATGCAGACTGTTGCAGTGATGCAACAAGAGCACTAGGACCGCCACCACACCGCTGCTTCCACCACGTCGACACCATTACTGGGACGACGGAGGACAACGGACGACGGAGGACAACGGCCCACGCTGCACACAGCCCACACCGTCGGCTAAACACGGACGCCGGATCTAGGCGGATCCCGATCCGCCGCCATCCCCTCGCCCGCACGATCTGCCACCTTGAAGCCCGTCGTGTGCCGCCGATCCCAAACGACGCCGCCGTGGGGATCCGCCGCCGCACCACCGCGACCATCACTAGTGCGGAAAATCCTAGCTATGGCGTGGCAAAAATGGCCTTGCTGACGTGGACACCCGGCGCCACCAATATGACGCCACAGTTAAAAAATAGTGATGGCGTTGGAGCCGGCGCCAGCAGTATTCCAGATACCTATGACGTTGATTATATCTCCACGACGGCAATATCATACATATCTATGGTGTGCAATGTTTCCCAACGTCAGAAACAAGAGAGATCATTATGGACGTCGTACCTTGTCCGCACGCCATTACTATTTTTGAAAAGCAGCAAAAACGCTGCCACGGTAGCGCAATTTTGTATTGTGACAATTCCCTGCAAAAAGAAACATAGCGTGAGACAATTCGCAAGAACACACAATGCAATGTTGCATTGGCTCTAACATGCCACACACCGAAATATATGTATTTTTCAACGAACACATGCATAAACATATATATAGTGCATTTCATCAATTCACAAATACACATATAATGCATTTCATCAATTCATAGTAGTTCACATATAATGCATTTCAAAAATTGGTAGAGGAAGTTTTGTACCGTCCCGATCGAGAGGGGGGCGGCTGTGAGGAGGGCACAAGAGGAGGGGGGCGTCCGTGAAGACGGAACGATGGGATGGGGGTGGGGCGTGCAGGGCGGCCGGACATGACGATTGAGGGAGAGAGTGGCCGGACGTGATGACGGCGAGCTCGCCGGCCGAAGAGGCTCTTCGATGAGCTAGGTCTTCGGGTGGGGGGACGGCAGGGCAGGGCGGGGCATGAATGGCGCAGGGTGGGGGCACGACTGGGCGGGGAACGGCGCGGCACGCGGAAGAACAATGTCCGAAGGCGGCGCGGAAAGGGGGAGGATGAGGCTGAAAATGAGTTCTTCGTTTCCACAAAAAGCTAAGTGTTGGTTGGTTGTTAGTGGTGGCGCCAATGAGACTGCTGCCAAGGAGTGATTATGTATATTCCTGGCATGCCATAGCACGCGACGCCGGTGTTATGTGGGCCGCAAAGTGGAGCGACAATATTGGACCCACAAAATATAATGTTGGCGTACGATAGAAAGCAACGCCATGGCTATAGGTAGTATTGTCGGCGTGGTGTAAATCTGGTACACCTACGGTAAGTTACGCCTGTACACAACATTGAAGCCCACATACAAGTGGTGTTCCATGAAAGTTCAACGCCAGCACTAAGTCAGTAGCTATGGCGTACGAAAATGGGCGACACCGGCGATATTTGAAAAATATAGTGCTGGCGTCGGTTGGAAACGGCGTGCCACCAACAAGAGTTGTGGCTAGCCATTTCTCCACTAGTGCATCGCCATCGCGATGTCCCGACCCAGTCGTGTCGCCCCGTGGCGGAGGCCCTGCGCGAGAAGGCGAAACTTCCCACCGCCGCCGACGCCGGCCAAGCTTTGCCCAGTCGCTTCCTTTGGCAGCAGCGAGGGAGGAGGGAGGAAGAGGAGGGTGCTGGCGGCGACGGCTGAGGCGCCCTGCCCGTCGCCCACGAGAGCGACGTGGGAGGGTACCAGATGCGATTTGACTGACATAATAGCTTTTAGTTTTAAGTATACACTAGCAAAAGAGCCGTCCGTTGCAACGGAAGAAAAAATAGCACACTTCCTTAACCTAATAAGCATGAGTCAAGACCTTCAATAGGACCACGTTCTTTCTTTCTTTCAACACATGAAATCTTATATGTGTCGCCACTTATTATCCTCCTTCCCATTCTCCTCGACGGTGACCTACGTGTTTGAGTGTTATCAATCTTAAAATGTCTCCCTCGGCATAAGATGTGAAATCTGTTTTTATAAGGTTTTGGTGCGGCATGCATGCATGGTTATAGATGTTTTTTTGTCTCCAACTATGATTTTGCTGAGGTGTTCATATCCAATCCGGATCGGCACCAGTATGAAAGAAAAACGGATCATGTGTTATTGATTAATGTTTCACCTTAAATAGCATTTTTAAAATGATTACTGAGTAGTAAAATAACATCATATTTAGATCTATACATTTTTCTAATCGAATTTCATATATAAACATGTTAAATTTGGAGTTATGGTTTAAACAATATGATTATTTTAAAAAGCATTTGATATGTACTCTAGGTTGAATAACCCCATTATCAAGGGATTTTCTGCAAAAACGAAAATCTAACTTAAAACTAACATGTGAGTTGATTATCAGAAAGGGTAGATTTTTTTCCATAAAAGCAAAAAATCTAACTTAAAACTGAACATCGGGTTGATTACCAGAAAGGTTTTCTACAAAATAACATGACGGACAAAGAGTACACATTCCCTTCATTAGTACGTATACAAATAAGAGCATATCCATACCTCCAAAACGGACACTGTCGTACTTGTCCGCGGACTGGTTCAAATATGTTCGTGGATATAGGTACGGGAGCTGGTCATCCAACCCTATCCTAAAATGTTCATCTTTGTATTTTTTCATTAAAGTCCACAATACTTAAAATAATTATGCCCGAAAAAAACTTAAAATAATTACAGAAAATAGCCCAAATCATTCATAAATAATATTCAAATGTCCCTAGTACAACAACAATTTTTATTACATCAGAGATAACCGGATGTTCAACAATTTTTTTGAATACATCGATACCCAAGTCAGGATCAGCACATGTCGTCACTGTGCCCTTGAGCTTCATCCAACAATGTATGCAAATGTAAATGGTCTGTCATCGGTCATGTGGTACATCACGGTAGCACGTCTAGGCTATACAACGTGATGATTATCGAGTTGCAACATTGAGTAAATCAATAAATTGATCAAGATGTAGAGCAACAAGAAGCAAAACTTACGATCTCCATGGTTGACGAGCCTGATGGCCACATTGTCTCCACGCATGCAACCGCACCACAAAATTTCATGACGGAGTTGGAGATGGTGTACCACTGGTGGTCAAGGACTTAATATTGCGATTATGGATCATGTGCAAATCATAGGGTGCAATGTGCTTTTGCTCATGAAACGAAGCATGCACGTTTTTCCAAAACGTCAAGCCCCTTGCCTCATGCCTACAAATTCCGCATATACGACCATCCACACATCGCACAACAACTCATCCTCCATCACCGAGTACCCCGTCATCATGCTTTACTCTAGAAAAACAACAAGAAGTAAAAAAACTCAATGGAATTTGATCGAACACCTATGAGGCTTGGTGTCCACCATGGACAACGTCGACAGGGGCGCAGGGTACCTGTCTGCGGACGAATCTTGGGTGGACGATGATGTAGTACAAGGTGGACATGTGTGTGGTTGGAGGCTGCAGGCGTCCGCTAATGCCTTGGTGGTGGCCGGAGAGGTGCATCGACGGTATCAGACAAGGAGGGTGTGGAAGTAGAGTAAGAGGGGAGCATCGACGGAGTGAAAGAAAAAGTGTCCCGAGAGGGAGATTTGAGTGGGTCGGGGGTGTCGAAGTGCTATGTGGTGGAGGTATGGACTCCCTAAAAGTCCCTCTTCCCCAGTCAGCGTTCTGTTTGCCAAAATTCGGACTAGCCGATGCGTTTGCGAACCGATGGGGTACTGTGTTGATTGCAAACTACGTTCATACAGCTCGGTCCAGACGTATGCGGGCATACTAAGGGCAACGTTGGATATTGTTGGAAATATGCCCTAGAGGCAATAATAATTTAGTTATTATCATATTTCCTTGTTCATGATAATCGTTTATTATCCATGCTATAATTGTATTGATTGGAAACTCAAATAAATGTGTGGGTACATAGACAACACTGTGTCCCTAGTATGCCTCTAATAGACTAGCTCGTTGATCAAAGATGGTCAAGGTTTCCTAGCCATAGACATGAGATGTCATTTGATAACGGGATCACATCATTAGGAGAATGATGTGATGGACAAGACCCAAACTATGAACATAGCATATGATCGTGTCAGTTTATTGCTATTGTTTTTTGCATGTAAAGTATCTGTTCCTACGACCATGAGATCATGCAACTCACTGACACCGGAGGAGTACCTTGTGTGTATCAAACGTCGCAACGTAACTGGGTGACTATAAAGGTGCTCTACAGGTATCTCCGAAGGTGTCTGTTGAGCTGGCATGAATCGAGACTGGGATTTGTTACTCCGTATGACGGAGAGGTATCTCAGGGCCCACTCGGTAATACAACATCACAATAAGCCTTGCAAGCAATGTGACTAAAGAGTTAGCCACGGGATCTTGTATTACGGAATGAGTAAAGAGACTTGCCGGTAACGAGATTGAACTAGGTGTAGAGATACCGACGATCGAATCTCGGGCAAGTAACATACCGAAGAACAAAGGGAACAACATACGGGATTAACTGAATCCTTGATATAGAGGTTCAACCGATAAAGATCTTCGTAGAATATGTGGGAACCAATATGGGCATCTAGGTCCCGCTATTGGTTATTGACCGTAGAGGTGTCTCGGTCATGTCTACATAGTTCTCGAACCCGCAGGGTCTGCACACTTAAGGTTCGGTGACGTTTCGGTATAGTAGAGTTATGTATGGTGGTGACCAAAGGTTGTTCGGAGTCCCGGATGAGATCCTGGACGTCACGAGGAGCTCCGGAATGGTCCGGAGGTAAAGATTGATGAAAGGACGTGGATATCGCCTAGAGGGGGGGGGGGGGTTGAATAGGCGCTTTAAAATAATTACGGTTTAGACTTGAACAAATGCGGAATAAAACTATCGTTTAATTAGTCAAGCACAAAACCTAAAACAACTAGGCTCACCTATGCGCACCAACAACTTATGCTAAGCAAGATAGACAACTAAGTGATAGCAAGATATATAACAAGAAACAATATGGCTATCACAAAGTAAAGTGCATAAGTAAAGGGCTCGGGTAAGAGATAACCGAGGCACGCGGAGACGACGATGTATCCCGAAGTTCACACCCTTGCGGATGGTAATCTCTGTTCGGAGCGGTGTGGAGGCACAATGCTCCCCAAGAAGCCACTAGGGCCACCGTAATCTCCTCACGCCCTCGCACAATGCAAGATGTCGTGATTCCACTAAGGGACCCTTGAGGGCGGTCACCGAACCCGTACAAACAAGGTTGGGGCAATCTCCACAACTGAATTGGAGGCTCCCAACGACACCACGAAGCTTCACCACAATGGATTGTGGCTCCGAGGTGACCTCAAATGCTCGGGGCAATCTCCACAACCTAATTGGAGACCCCTAAGCTTGCCCGGAGCTTTGCACCACAATGATTGAGCTCCGAGGCACCACCAACCGTCTAGGGTGCCAAGGCACCCAAGAGGAACAAGCTCTAGGGTGCTCAAACACCCAAGAGTAATAAGCTTCTCAAACTTCACTTCCACGTATCACCGTGGAGAACTCAAACCTATGCACCAAATGCAATGGCAAGGGCACACGGAGTGCCCAAGTCCTTCTCTCCCAAATCCCACCAAAGCAACTAATGCTAGGGAGGAAAATGAGAGGAAGAACAACGAAGAACACCAAGAACTCCAAGAACTAGATCCAAGGGGTTCCCCTCACATAGAGGAGAAAGTGATTGGTGGAAATGTGGATCTAGATCTCCTCTCTCTTTTCCCTCAAGAACTAGCAAGAATCATTGGAGGGATTGAGAGATAGCAAGCTCCAAGAGGTCAACAATGGTGCGGGAAAACTTGCTCAAAGGTTAGGGAACCATTGGGGAAGAAGACCCCCTTAAATAGGTCCCCACAAATCTGCCCGTTATGTGCAGAATAGCACACGGGCGGTACAACCGGTGGAGTGGGCGGTAGTACCGGTTGAAGGCAGTAACCGGAACAACCGCTCCACCACCGCCCAACCACCGGACCACAACAGAAACGTGGCCGGGTGCAACCGCTCAACTCGATCGCTAGACACGGCAAAGTCCCAAGCGGTAGAACCGCTTGAGACACCGGTAGTACCGGGCTATAGTAATATAGCGGTACAACCGTCCAACCTCCGCCCAACAACCGCAGCACAACAGAACCGTGTCCGGTTGTAGCTCGGTGTTGGGCCGATACAACCGCCCAGGGCTACCACCCAGGGTCACCCAGCAATTGGCGGTACAACCGCCCGGAGGCAGCGGTACAACCGCTGGGGACCAGATAGTGGCAGCACCCCCAGGGTATCACCCCTGGGGTGGTGGTTATGCCGGAAGACACGAGCGAGCGGTACAACCGTATCAAGAAAAACATGTAATACCAGAACTGCCATAACCTCTGCAAATGAGCTCCGAATTGAGCAAACTCAAGCTTGTTGGATTCAGGACGACAAGAGCTATCCAACAGCGAATGGTATAGAGATGTGAAACCTCTTTCAATGAAGAATCGGCAAAAACTCCAACATCGAAAACATCATAGAAGATGCATATGGACTCCGTTTTTGATGAACTTGAGCTTGTCATGAAGCTGACCATAAGCTCAAGAAATCTCAAAGAGAAAATCCAACCAAGGACCAAGAAAGATGATGATGCCAAGAATGCAATGGTTTGAGCTCTCAACGAACGATACGATCAAGCTACTCACTTGAGAGCCCCCTTGATAGTACGGCTATCTATCCTATAACCCAGTCTCCCAACTACCACCATGAGACCGGTAAAATAGAAAACCCTATCAAGGTCAAACCTTAGCCTTGCGCATAGTCCACTTGAGCTAGATGATGACGATCTTGACTTCCTCAAGATAGACCACCTTTCTTGATTGCGTTGGCTCGATGAAGACTAGATGATTGCTCCCCCATACTCCACTATGGGTGAGCCACTCTTCGGCACATCTTCACAAGTCCATTGTCACCACAATGGACGGCAAGCTTCAAGCATGATCTCTCCGTGATGCTTCACTTGAACTTGCACACCGCAACCTTGATGACGATCACCACTTGATGTCATCCTCCATGGATTGTATGGGATCTTCTTATTGATGCTCGCCCATGGAAACATACCTAACCCCACAAAGAACACTTACATGGAACATGGGTTAGTACACAAAGCGTAATGGACAATGCTTACCATACCATGGGATCACTTGATCCTTCTCGGTACATCTTGTACGCTTTGTGTGTTGATCAACTTGGTTCACTCTTTGACTTAGTCTTGATCAACCTTGTATCTTATCTTCTCTCTTCATAAAGATGATGTCTTGAAGGTAGACATGAATGCTCACACAGTCTTCTTCTTCAAGACATGCTTGCAGTAAGCTCAACTCTTACATGACCAATCTTTGGATAACACCTTGAATACCACCTTGGTCACCATATAAACTCCTTGAAACCAACAGATGGACTTCAAGAAGTACCTACGGACAAATCCTTTGAATATAACTCACGGCAGCCATTAGTCCATAGGGGTGTCATCAATTACCCAAAACCACACATGGAGAAATGTGCTCTTACAATTGATATATAGGAAGTCCTGTTTTGGTCACCGGAAAAGTTTCGGGTACTTCGGTAGTGTACCGGGAGTGTCGGGAGGGTACCGGGGGCCATCGGGAGGGGTGTCTCGACCCAAAGGACCTCATGGGCTGTGGGAGGAGTCAAACCAACCCCTAGTGGGCTGGCCGAACCCCCCACTAAGGCCCATGCGGCTAGGGGTGGGAAAAACCCAAAGGTGGAAAGGTGGAAAGGGTTTCCAAGTGGAGAGGAGGAATCCTACTCCTAGTAGGATTGGAGTAGGACTCCTCCACCTCCAATTTTGGCCAACCCTTGAGGGTTTGAGGCTGCCTCCTCCCCTCCCTCCCTCCTATATATACTAGAGGATTTAGAGGGGAGAGCTAACCCTAATTGCCACGTGCTCCCTCTACTTCCTCTAGATCGTTTTCTCCTCTAGTCTAGTTTCGGCAGTGTTTAGGCGAATCCCTGCCGGAATAGTTCCACCGCCGCCGCCGCCGCGCCGTCGCACTACCGGAGAACTCATCTACCTCTCCGCTCCCTCTTGCTGGATCAAGAAGGCGGAGATCGTCATCGAGCTGTACGTGTGTTGAACGCGGAGGTGCCGTCCGTTCGGTACTAGGTCGTGATTGGATCGCGGGACGCTCGGCGATTTGGATCGCGAAGACGTTCGACTACATCAACCGCGTTTCTTAACGCTTCCCGCTTAGCGATCTACAAGGGTATGTAGATCCACTCTCCCTCTCGTAGATGCTCATCACCATGGATAGATCTTGCATGTGCGCAGGAAATTTTTTGTTTCCCATGCAACGTTCCCCAACAGATATTCCCTAAGGGCAGCACAATGGGCCTCAGTCTAGAGTCGAGCCAATGTAGCTGCAGGGGAGAATATGACATGGAAACCAACATTTAAAGAAAACTTCGTAAAAGTAACGTTTGAAAGTTCTAAATAAATCTGAACAAAAATTGGAGTGTTAAGCGGGTGATGTTCTATTGTAAACGTTTTATATGCATATTCCAACCCCAAATTTTAAGGAAAAACAAATTGGGTACAAATCAAAAGTGATGAGCAATCAGCTCGTGACAATAATGATGAGGATGCCGATGATAATCCATCTAATTCACTACCAGTGCAGTTGCAAAGTGGAAGTGGAAGAGGTCAATTCGTTATTCTAAATACCCACCACATCAGGATGTGTTGAGAACTGATGCACGTGAGCTCTCATGTTATGAGGAGGCAAAGTCTGATGAGCACAAGAACGAATGGTCGTAAGCCATCCAGAATGAGTTGAAATCGCCGTATGAGAATACACCTTTTAGTTGGTGAATCCACCAAAGGGTAAGAAAACACCCAAGAATGGATGGGTGTACAAAGTGAACACTGAAGAAAACACCTCACATCCAAGATACAATGCCAAATTGGTTGTGAAAGGGTTCGGTCGGGAAAATGGTATTTGTCGAACGTTGACCGACCTAGCATCTTGAGCTTCATGTATGCATAGCAAGAGATTGCTATGAATTTGATGAATGTTGGCCGACCTAGGAGGGCATGGTAGCTCCCTCTGAATGGCACCAACTCGAAGCAAAGCGACTCGGCCCGAAAGTTCTCTTCTAGGATGGCAATGGGTATCCATTACCCACGTAGTCAGCGGATAAAAACCCTATTAGGGTAAGGGTATATGAACAAAATATTACCCATGGGTATATAAATAGGGGAATCTCAAACCCATCGGGTAGAGTGGGTATGGGTATGTGATCGTATAACCTACCCTCACACCCATGTACCCTGATAAAATTTGATTACCTCTACACTTTTGTCTCGTGAGTTCGTGAACTTAAAATGTATGACTATATATGTCTTGTTGTTTTGATGTGTTGCCCTTTATGAGAAAGTGTTGCTGTTTATAGAATGTGTTGTTGTTTATGATAAGTGTGTTGTTGTTTCTACATTATGATTATACATTGTTGTTTATGATGATGTGCTACTCAAATTTATGCTTTAGAAACATGGGTATTTTTACCCACGGGTACCCGTTTCCTCGGGTGACGGGTATGGAGAAATATTATACCCGTTGGCGGGTATGGATACGGGTGAGGGGCAAGCTATAATAGGATGGGTATGAGATGGCTCCACCCGTACTCAGACCCTATGGGTGCCATCCCTTTTCTCTTTTGATCCGAAAATGACTTCCAGGGTGATCTATCCGGGAAGGAGGGGCCGCCTTTTTCCCGGACACTATTCCATACTTGGTCACTCAAGTTCAAAGTGTTGACCACTCCTGTTTTGCATTCCCGCATTGCCTCGCTGTGGACGAACTCCAGCCATCCTCCTCCTCCTCTCTCTTCTTTGATGGCCACGCCCCGATCATCTGCTGGCAGCCTCTTATCCGCATCTCTCGTGCTCCCACAATCCACCTTCTCTCTCCTCCCAGCGACCTCCCCGTCATGGTTACTACACGATGGCGAGTTGCATCCTACAAGGCGGCGAGCTGCAACCGCGACGTTAGGATGCCAGAACCGCCATTGCCATATGCTGGTACTGTGACCGGCAGTTGTTGCAACCCGCGGACACGGGACGAGCTTCAGATGGCGACCACAGTGATGGTTGCAACCCGTGAGCAGGAAGATGATGTTGGAACCAACAGTTGGTCTTGCTGCAACCGGCGAAGCCAGAGCTGGAACCAGCAGATGGTTTTGTTGCAATCTGTGAAATCAAAGCTAGAAGAAGGCAGAGCTAGAACCATCACCTGGTTTTGCTGCATCGATTGGAGTAGTTTCGGCAGTGACGACATGGAGTCCTAATTTGTTGCAACGGGCAACCGCAAAAGGTTCTATCGGCCAACTTATTTGCTACGATGGCGAAAGATGAAAGTAGCGACCAGGGGGTAGCGGTGCTGCGAGCGTCGTTGGCGAGGGACGAGACGATGATGCTGCAATGGCGTTCCGCACAAGTTGCAAATAGGGGCAAGCTATGCTACGAGCTGGCTGGTGACCGCTCACTACAATCGATGGTGAGGCATATTCACTAGTACAAAACAGGGCATCGGTCCACCCCTGAGAAGCCCATTAGTCCCAGTTTACTCACGAACCGGGACCCATGGGGGCATCGGTCCCAGTTCGTGAGGCCAGGGCGCCGGCCGGGCCTCGTGGGCCATTGGTCCCGGTTCGTCTGACCCCTTTTGTCCTGGTTCCAGACACGAACCGGGACCAATGCGCCTCGCTCCTGGCCCACAACCATTGGTCCCGGTTTGTGGCTGGAACCGGGACTAAAGGTGTCCCCTTTGGTCCCGGTTCCAGCCACGAACCGGGACCAATGCGCCTCGCTCCTGGCCCACAACCATTGGTCCCGGTTTGTGGCTGGAACCGGGACCAATGGTTGGCCTATATATAGCCCCCGCCCGCGAGCAGAGCAATGCATTGCTCTGTTTTTTTGCCCGGCCGTGGGAGAGCTTTTGTGGTGCTCTAGCTCACCTCCTATGCACATGAGGTGTTCGATGAAATGCCCGAGCCACACTTAAGCTTTCTCCTCTCGAAGCTCCTTGTCCAAGCTCCATTTTCCTCAAGATTTGTCTAGGTTTGGCGGTCCATCCTTTCCCGTCCCCGTCCTCACCGCCGTCGATCGCCCGCGCCCATCTCGGCGCCGGCAACACCGTGGTTAGCCTCTTCTTCTTATCTTCTTTCTAAAAGAAAAAAGTTCTTACTTGTGTGTTTTAATTAGATGCTCTAGAGAGTTATATGTTGTTCAATAATAAGAACTATATAACGTACGCAGATGAACCGACAATGGATGTACGGTGACCGACGCACCTCCGAGTATATTAAGGGCCTGCATAATTTTCTCGAAGCGGCTGAGGCAAACAAGAAGAATGGTTTTATGCATTGTCCATGTACTGTCTGTGAGAATACGAAGGCTTTCTCCAACTCTAAAACCCTTCACTTCCACCTGCTTGAGAAGGGTTTTATGCCACACTATAATGTTTGGACCAAGCACGGAGAAAGAGGGGTTATGATGGAAGACAACGAAGAAGAAGAGGATGATGACAACTACCCGCCCCCTGAATACGGTGATGCTGCAATGGGGGAAGCTGAAGATCAAGAGGAACCAGACGATGTGCCCGATGATGATCTTCGCCGGGTCATTGTTGATGCACAGAGAGAATGCGAAAGTGAAAGGGAGAAGTTGAAGTTTGATCGCATGTTAGAGGATCACAAAAAAGGGTTGTACCCAAATTGCGAAGATGACAACAGAAAGCTCGGTACCACACTAGAATTGCTGCAATGGAAGGCAGACAATGGTGTATCTGACAAGGGATTTAGTTCGCTACTAAAAATAATGAAGAAGAAGCTTCCAAAGGATAACGAATTGCCCGGCAGTACGTACGAAGCAAAGAAGGTTCTATGCCCTCTAGGATTGGAGGTGCAGAAGATACATGCATGCCCTAATGACTGCATCCTCTACCGCGGTGAGTACGAGGATTTGAACGCATGCCCGGTATGCGGTGCATTGCGGTATAAGATCAGACGAGATGACCCTGGTGATGTTGAGGGCGAGCGCCCCAGGAAGAGGGTTCCTGCCAAGGTGATGTGGTATGCTCCTATAATAGCACGGCTGAAACGTCTGTTCAGAAACAAAGAGCATGCCAAGTTGATGCGATGGCACAAAGAAGACCGTAAGAAAGACGGGAAGTTGAGAGCACCCGCTGACGGGTCGCAGTGGAGAAAAATTGAGAGAAGGTGGGGGGACTTTGCAGGTGACGCAAGGAACGTATGGTTTGGTTTAAGTGCAGATGGCATTAATCCTTTTGGGGAGCAGAGCAGCAATCATAGCACCTGGCCCGTGACTCTATGTATCTATAACCTTCCTCCTTGGTTGTGCATGAAGCGGAAGTTCATTATGATGCCAGTGCTCATCCAAGGCCCTAAGCAACCCGGCAATGACATTGATGTGTACCTAAGGCCATTAGTTGAAGAACTTTTACAGTTGTGGAATGAAGAAGGTGTACGTGTGTGGGATGAGCACAAACAGGAGGAATTTGACCTACATGCGTTGCTGTTTGTAACCATCAACGATTGGCCTGCTCTCAGTAACCTTTCAGGACAGACAAACAAGGGATACCACGCATGCACACACTGTTTAGATGACACCGACAGTATATATTTGGAGAAATGCAGGAAGAATGTGTACCTGGGGCATCGTCGATTTCTTCCGACCAACCATCAATGTCGAAAGAAAGGAAAGCATTTCAAAGGTGAGGCAGATCACCGGAAGAAGCCCGCCCTCCGTACTGGTGATCACATACTTGATATGGTCAATGATTTACAAGTAATCTTTGGAAAGGGTCCTGGCGGACTATCCGTTCCGACTGACGATGCGGGACGCGCACCCATGTGGAAGAAGAAATCTATATTTTGGGACCTACCCTATTGGAAAGACCTAGAGGTCCGCTCTGCAATCGACGTGATGCACGTGACGAAGAATCTTTGCGTGAACCTGCTAGGCTTCTTGGGAGTGTATGGGAAGACAAAAGATACACCGGAGGCACCGGAGGAACAGCAACGTGTGCATGAAAAAGACGGCATGCATCCAAAGCAGTATGAAGGTCCTGCCAGCTACGCTCTTACCAAAGAAGAGAAGGAAATCTTCTTTGAATGCCTGCTCAGTATGAAGGTCCCGTCTGGCTTCTCGTCGAATATAAAGGGAATAATAAATATGGCAGAGAAAAAGTTCTAGAACCTAAAGTCTCATGACTGCCACGTGATTATGACGCAACTGCTTCCGGTTGCATTGAGGGGGCTTCTACCGGAAAACGTTCGATTAGCCATTGTGAAGCTATGTGCATTCCTCAATGCAATCTCTCAGAAGGTGATCGATCCAGAAATCCTGCCAAGGTTAAGGAGTGATTTGGTGCAATGTCTTGTTAGTTTCGAGCTGGTGTTCCCACCATCCTTCTTCAATATCATGACGCACGTCCTAGTTCATCTAGTCGACGAGATTGTCGTTCTGGGCCCTGTATTTCTACACAATATGTTCCCCTTTGAGAGGTTCATGGGAGTCTTAAAGAAATATGTTCGTAACCGCGCTAGGCCAGAAGCAAGCATCTCCATGGGCCATCAAACAGAGGATGTCATTGGGTTTTGTGTTGACTTCATTCCTGACCTTAAGAAGATTGGTCTCCCTCAATCGCGGTATGAGGGGAGACTGACTGGAAAAGGCACGCTAGGAGCGGACTCAATAATATGTAGGGACGGGCATTCTTGGTCTCAAGCACACTACACAGTTCTACAGAATTCTACCTTGGTGACCCCGTATGTCGATGAACACAAGAATAATCTGCGCTCCAAACACCCGGAGCAGTGTGACGACTGGATTACATATGAACACATCAGGACTTTCGGCAGTTGGTCGCAAACACGTCTCATGGGTGACAACACTGTTTCTGATGAGCTGTACTCGTTGGCCAGGGGACCATCTTCGACTGTATTGACTTACAAAGGGTACGAGATAAATGGGAATACATTTTACACGATCGCCCAAGATCAAAAGAGCACCAACCAAAACAGCGGTGTCCGCTTTGATGCAGCAACCAAGAGGGGAAAGGACACATATTATGTTTACATAGTGGACATATGGGAACTTGACTACGGACATGATTTCAAGGTCCCTTTGTTTCAGTGCAAATGGGTCAATCTGTCAGGAGGCGGGGTACAGGTAGACCCACAGTACGGAATGACAATAGTGGATCTCAACAATCTTGGGTACACAGACGAACCATTCGTCCTAGCCAATGATGTGGCGCAGGTTTTCTATGTGAAGGACATGTCTACCAAACCGAGAAAAAGAAAAGATAAGGAAGCGAATACATCATACGATGAGCCAAAGCGCCACATAGTTCTTTCAGGAAAAAGAGACATCGTGGGATTGGAGGGCAAGACAGACATGTCTGAAGATTATGAAAAGTTTCATGAAATTCCTCCCTTCAAAGTCAAGGCTGACCCAAGCACCCTGTTAAACGATGAAGATTATCCATGGTTACGGCGCAATAAGCAAAGGACACAAGCGAAGAAAAAGTGAAGACTTTCTCTCCACAACTATATCATTGCAGTTACATGTGAAGAAATTAAATGAAATCCCTTTGTAACAGATGAGTTTTCGTCCGAAACCCTGATACTTCGAAAGAGATTGTCCATTTTGTACACAAAGTGCATCCAGTTTTTGCCGTAACCCTCTCAACTTTTTAGCACATGCTATGTGGGTGAAATGATGATACCATGCCAACTTTCAACCTTTTCAGAGTTCCTTTGAAGTGCTTTTCAATTTCAGGGTCATTTAGCTCAAAGAATGAACTAATAGCAAAAAGAATGAACTAGAAAACCTTTATGAAACTCTAATAGCAAAAATAATGAACTAAAAATAATCAATTAAAAAATTCTGTTATGATCAACTAAAATAAAACTATAATATTCTTCAATACCAAAAAGAATCAACTAAAAAGCTTTTATAAAACTCTAATAGCAAAAGGAATCAACTAAAAATATTTTATAAACCTCTAGTATTTATGAAACTAAAATTATATAAAATTTATGCAACTAAAGTTATCAAAGTATTTTTTGTTCAAAACATTAATAGCAAAAAGAATCACTCAAAAACTCTAAGTATTTAGTTGTAAGTATAAACAAAAGAAAATAAATAAAGCAAAAAAAAACAAAAGAAAATAAATAAAGCAAAAAAAACAAAAGAAAATAAATAAAGCAAAAAAAAAAACAAAAAAAATAAATAAAGAAAAAAAACAAAAGAAAATAAATAAAGCAAAAAAATGCCGGCTACTGGGCAACCACGGCCTGCATACGACTAGAAACCCGCTAGTTGGGCCAGGATGCAGGCCCGCAGAAGGCCCAGTAGGCCCACGGCAGAGAGAGTGAGTTTAGGCCCGTAGGCCTGCATTAGAGAGGAGCTCGAAACGGTGGCCGCAGCCGCGCTTATAAACCAGTGCGGGCGCTAGTCAACTAGCGAGGTGGGACTAAACTTCCACGCCCCGACGCCGTAGAGCCCTTTGGTCCCGGTTCGTGGCACCAACCGGGACCAATGCCCACCTTTGGTCCCGGTTGGTGGCACCAACCGGGACCAATGCCACCCTTTAGTCCCGGTTGGTGCCACCAACCGGGACCAAAGGTCTCTGCTTCCCGCCTTTGGGCTGACGAAAAGAGACCTTTGGTCCCGGTTGGTGGCACCAACCGAGACTAAAGGTGGGCATTGGTCCCGGTTGGTGGCACCAACCGGGACCAAAGGTCTCCCTATATAAGCGGGAGTAGGGAAAATTTGCCAAAGACATCTGCTGTTTCCCCCGACGACGCCGAGCACATCGACGCCGCCAGGCTGCCCGAGCTCGTCGTCGACGCCCTCGCCGCCCTCTGCCCCGTTGACGCCGTCAGGCTGCTCCTCGTCGCCATCGCCGCCGAGCCCCCGCTGCCCCGATGCCCTCGACGCCCTCGACGCCCTCTGCCCCGACGCCGCCCGCCGTGCCCCCCTGCCCCTGCCCCGACGCCGCCCCCAGTGAGCCCCCCTTCCCCCGCGCCGCCGCCACTGCTCTGCTTGCCGCGCCGTGCCCCTGCTCTGCTTGCCGCGCCGCCGCCGCCACCGCCGCCCCGGCCGGATCTGCCTTTTTTGTTGTTGTTGTATGTATATGCAGTATGTATGTATGTATGGATGGATGCTGTATGTATGTATGTATATGCAGTATGTATGTATCGATGGATGATCCATAGAAAGTTTTTATATATGCATTGATACAATTTTATTTTTGTTCATAGAATTTTTTTTGTTCATAGATGTATGTTTTTTTTTGTTTATAGAAAGTTTTTATATATGAGCAATGATGATCCATAGAAAGTTTTTATATATGCATTGATATATGAGCAATGATGATCCATAGAAAGTTTTTATATATGCATTGATACAATTTTATTTTTGTTCATAGAATTTTTTTTGTTCATAGATGTATGCTTTTTTTTATTTATAGAAAGTTTTTGTCATGAGGGGGGACGTCGTACATGCATGAGAGAGAGGCGGTCCGCTCGTCGGACATGTCATGTGGATTTTTTTTGTTCATATAGAAAACTCCAGTAACTTCGACATGAGGGGGGACGTCGATCAACCCCCTCCCGCCCCTACCCGTAAAAGTTAAAATGTTCATATATTCAAAATGAGTTAAAATGAGTTAAAAGTTACTTACTCCCGGTCCGCTCGCCAAACCAACTCTCGAGGCCACCTGTACCCCCTCCCCGATAACTTCGACATGAGGGGGGACGTCGGACATGAGGGGTGAGCGTCGTTGTCGTCTACCCCCTCCCCGATAACTTCGACATGAGGAGGGACGTCGGACATGACATGAGGGGTGAGCGTCGTTGTCGTCTACCCCCTCCGGTAACATAGATAACTCCGGTAACATAGATTTATCAAGAATGCCCCCATTATGGATGTGCACAAGTTGATCCAATTTTTTTTCTGATCTCATCTATATATATATATTCTTCTATATTTGCAGAAACTATGGATCAAAGAGACTTGGAACAAGAACAGTTGTTGGGGGAGATAATCCTCGCCGGAGGTGATGCTGTCTTGTCGTTTCTCAACGACACCGATGGAACAATGGAGGAGGAAGGACATGATCATGATGGCTCCGGTGACATGATCATGATGGCTCCGGAGGTGCTGACTAGCTAATTGATGCATTAATTGTTTTGGTATGTACATATATTAACTCTTCTTTCTTCTTTTATAGCCCTCCGGATCGAGCCAAACTTCGGTAACGAGACGAGGCCCGAAGAAGAGGTTGCGCAAGGATGAAAGGTTCACGATCACAGCACTCGCGGACGATGGCCTACCGATTGAACCCAAGCGGACCAAGGATGCATTTTCTGCTCAGTGCGGAGCTATTGTTAGGGACAACATCCCGATCAGCATCAAGCAATGGAATAAGCCTAAGGACGACGCCCCTGAAGGTGATTATGTCACCGATAGACAGAAAGATGATCTTTGGACCTTGCCGAAGGCAAATTTCACCCTACCGCCAGAGGAGGATCCGAATAAGCCAGATATAGAGCCACTGGTCAAGGCGTGTGCTCTTAAGAAGATGGCAGATCTATTCAGGAGGTGGAAGAAGGAGTTGAAATCAAAGTTTGTCGACAAAGGTGAGACTCCAGAATTCATCGGCCGATTTGAGAAGATAAGAGATCACTGGCCCGCATTTGTGGCCTACAAGACATCAGACAAGAGTAAGAAAATGTCAGAGACAAACAAGAACAACGCTGCAAAGAAGCAGTATCACCATCACACGGGGTCAGGTGGCTACCTCAAAGCCCGGCCGTTTTGGGACAAAGCTGAGAATGACCTGATTGCTAAAGGGGTCGAACCAGAGACATTGAACTGGCCAGACCGTTCAAGGACTTGGTTCTTCGGGGTTGGGGGAACTTTGGACCCTGAAACAGGGAAGTGCCGTTGGACGGCTGAGCAACTTGCAATACCCGTCACGAAGCTTCAGAAGTATATCACCGCAACGCAGGAAGGGACGTTCATTCCCGACAGAGAGAAGGACGAGCTGACTGAGGCCCTAGGGAATGCTGAGCACCCTGGACGAACACGAGGCACACTAGGCTCTGTTCCGTGGAAGGTTGGGTTTCCCGACGCAGGCGGTTACAGAAGCCGGGATAGAAAGAGGAAAGCGGAGCTGAGCGACATGCAGAAGATGAGTGCAAGACTACAAAAGCTAGAGGAAGAACTTGAGAGCCAGCGAGCTGCCGGCCAACCATCTCAGCGGCACGAAGCTACCCCAGAAGCTACCCCGCCATCTCAGCGGAGAAGCAGCGTGGCTTCCACGGAGCCCGTTCAGACTGACTTCACGGAGCCTATCTACCCCGTGGATGTAGGGGAACGCAGCAGAAAACAAAAAATTTCCGACCTACGTACCAGCCCAGGATCACTATGGAGACTGCATACAAGGTTTGATCTGTTTCGTTACCGACTCGTAGCGCAGCGGAAGTAGAGTCGATGACGATCGGCGGTGCAGATCTCCACAGCTAGGATTTACAACCTCCCAACCGCGAGGATGTATACCCTCATCCGCCCCCGGACAGACCTCCGGGAGGCGGTCGGACAGTCCCTCGGACGGTGTCACGGACAGCCCTTCGGGAGGACCATCGAAACTCGGACAGTCACTCGGACAGCCCTTCGGGAGGACCATCGAAACTCGGACAGTCACTCGGACAGCCCTTCGGGAGGACCATCGAAACTCGGACAGTCACTCGGACAGCCCTTCGGGAGGCACTCTCAAACTAAGACCGAAACTACGATCTCTCTACAGAGTTGCACACATACGGTCTCAACTATCCGGCAGGGTTTCGCCGTCCAGAACTAGTTCCTGCCGGAACCCAGACAGCCTTTCGGCTCTACGAAACTATTTCGCTGGGAGGGAGAGAGAAGCCAGACAAGTCTATGGCATGTGTATGAGAGCAAGGATGTCATATTTGAGAGCACCCTCCACCTCTATTTATAGGGTGAGAGACAATGGTAAAAGTACCAAAATGCCCTCAGATATTTTCACTATTCATAATAGTGATTCTACTATTCATGAATAGTATTTCCACTATTCATAAATAGTATTATCCAGATATTTTCAGATATTCCCATCCACTATGAAAATTACCAAAATGCCCTCAAGGTAGCTTCTCCAAGAAGCAACCAAAAAGCACTTTCACTATTCATGACGACATTTTTCAGCGTCCGGTCGAACTGAAAATATTTATGTGGGCTTAGAACATTTCCAGTACCCACTAAAATAATTTTCAATGCGATCCGGAACAATTCCGGTTTAGTGATTTTCATCTGCGAAAAGCATCTGAAGCGGTTTCGGCAGCTCCGGAACATTTCCGGTTTTCATCCCGGAAAATTCCAGAAAGTTTCCAGAATGATTCTGGCACCCTCCAAGAATTATCAGGCATGTGCCAAAATCAATTTGACTTTATGTTATCCCCTGAAACAACTTTTCAGTTTTACCGAAACTGTTCCGGTGTTCTCTCTGCGGAACTTTTCCGCTGTCCGAAACTTTTCCGGTGTCCGAAAACTTTTTCGGTGATTTTCTCTCAGACTCCCTGTCTAGTATTCAGCAGATAGATGACCCTTAAGCGTGTGACCCTATAGGTTCGGTGAAGCATAGACATGACCCGGAACCCCTTCCGATCAATGATCAACATCGGAGCCGTGGACACCCATATTGATCCCTATACCCACACGAATGAATATTCGAGTGAACCTCCAGTTGCCGTGTGCTATTCCTGTTGCTTCGCGATATGTTACAAATACCCGAGGTGAGACATGTAGGCATCCCCGTGGATCAACAACTTGTCCACTATGCCAGTTACCTCGTTACCGGTATTGTTCTCTTTTCTCGTTCCCGTGTTCCGGCATCCCTGTGATCAAATCACCCTGTGTCTGGCCATACGATGATGGATACCGTAACACCGAGAGGGCCCAGAGATATCTCTCCATCGTCGGAGGAGCAAATCCCAATCTTGAGCTATCAAGTTACTTGACACACTTTTCCATGAACCCGTAAGCCGCCGTAATAGCCACCCATTTACGGATGACGTTTAACAAACCCCAAACTTTTGACGAATGAATCTCATAGCATAACATAAATTCGGGTCGATTCAACACAAATGTTCTTCTAACATTGTGCCCTCAAAATTGCTGGCATAGCCATGCCCATGATCAGGAAAACAGGATCATCATGCAATACTTGAGCCAGTCTTAGAGGCCAGACTAGGAATACATTTTACCGTTTATTATTCCACACGTGCATATGAGTCTTCCTCCGAGCCTCGTGGTTATTGTAGACTCAAGAACCATAGCAGTTATAGCATGGAACATAAACCTAATTATGAACAGGGAGATAATCAATAACATATATTATTGCCTCTAGGGCATATCTCCTACAGTGGATACTATCACGGAGGCTCAAAATTGCGAGCTTATGACGAAATGCCATAACCTCACTTTCAAGGCGGCTTTCGGCTCTCCACAAATTCAATAGGCATCACGGGAAGTCCAATGAATTCGTGCTCTGGTTTCACTGCCATATACATAGTGTCTCTCCCAGACTCCCTGCAGGTTTTCATGTACCACTCATGCAATTTGTACATCATCGTTGTTAGAGGAGGATGATCAGGTTTGACGAGAGGCTTCCCGTGCACGTATTTATATTCTTCTTTTGTTACCTCAGCCGTTTGAAAAATTACATCATCCCCCAAGTAATCACCAGGATTGGTACCAGGCACCATCCCCGGATGATTAGCGACGATATCGCTAGACACCTTGAGCGGGGGGCACGATTTCTTCTCCTGTTCGCCGAGCTGAGGAATTGTTTTCCCACTTCTTCGTTCTGCTAACCTTGCATCACTGGAAGTACTTCCCGACTGCCACGCTTCTTCATATGTCTTTTTAAGAATGCGAACATAGTTGGAATCCGGCGGAGGCGGTGGTGGTCGCTTCAGGGCATCGATAGTGCGCTTCACTTTCACCGGATCTAGCTTCTCCTTTGGAGGTGGAGTTTTCTTTGCAAAATGGTCCCTCACTTGGGCACGACATATGTCCTCGTTTTCCTGCTCGGTCCTCTCATATGGTAACTTTTCCAGAGGCTTGAGAGATGGACCGTATCTGAATTGCCTCCCGCCTATGCTTGTATTGCTAGCCGGCGGAGCGGCGGCGTCTCTCTTCCGTCGTTGCTGACGAGGCGGAGAAGGAGGCGGAGTGCTCCAATGCGCCGGAGGAGCCGGAGCGGCGGCGTCTGTCTTCCGCCGTTGCCGACGAGGCGGAGGAGGAGGCGGACTGCTCCGACGCGCCGGAGTAGGCGAAGGAGGAGGCGGAGTGCCCTCACGCGTCGGAGGAGCCGGAGAAGGAGGCGGAGTGCCCTGATCACTCGCCGGAGGAGGAGGAGGAGGAGGAGGCGGAGTGCCCTGACTCGCCGGAGGAGGAGGAGGAGGCGGAGGCGTCCAGTTTGGAAGCTTGATGTACTCCTTCTGCCATAGACATGTACTCCTCAGAGCATGAACCAGCTGATTCTCCCCTTCACCTGTAGAGTGGTAAATCTCGAGCTCCTCAAATCCCTCCATTACTTCATCCACCATCACAACAGCATAGCCATGTGGAATCGGAAGGCAGTGAAAAGTTCCGTTGGGTTGAGGAGGTGCAACAGTTATTTTAGTTATACAATCAACTGGCCCTCGACAAACAACTCATGACTTCCTACTGTCTGTAAGTATTACTTCTATAGTTAAGTCTCTAGCTCAGCTCGTTCATTGCATGTATATATAATTATCCTCACTATATTATGCAGATTGAAGATCTTCGAATGCAAAAAAGTAGGAATCTTCGACGTAGGGTTCATTAGCCCAGATGCCGTAAATGAATGGACGGTACAAAACTCAATCAAAGAGACCGAGGAGAACTTGCTACAGTCGTTCCTTATACATCAAAACAAAAGGGAAATACTCTTTCCTTACAACTTCAAGTGAGTATTGTTGTCTTCTCTGTATACTCAGTTTCGCTTACTCGAGGTTAAGTAATGTAATTGATGAGTTATATATGCGTGCGCAGTTTCCACTTTATTCTGCTACCCATTAAGCTTGACGGGGCATTAGTAACTGTCTTAGACTCAAGACGTAAAGATCCCGAGAATTATGCGGACATGACTGCAATGCTCAAGAAGTAAGTTCAGTCAATACCGGGACCATATCGGCATGCAACTTTCGTTAATTTCTTGATATCAAGTAATCATTTTGTTTGCCTGGCAGGGTTTGGAAGAAGTTCACCCGAAAGGTTCCCGGTCTAAACAAAGAGTTGCGATTTACGCACCCCAAAGTAAGTAGTACTAGCTAGTTCCGCGCATCTCTAATTGATTCAAATTTTCATCAATATATCATTACCATGCTTGCTTATCAGTTTGATTGAACTCTATTCTCGTAAAGTGCTTGTACCAGAAAGAAGGGACTGTTTTATGTGCATACTACGTATGCGAGTTCATTCGCCACTCGACCTCTGAACGGGGCTTCTCTGACAAACAATTTGAAGTACGTAAATAATATTCACAATTTTATTTTATATATTACCATCAATTGTGTTGAGTTTTATTCATATATATGCATGTATTGACCCCCTTCTTTAAATTAGATCTGGCAGATGCGGGATGAACTCCTACCACATGATCGCATACGAGCAATTCAAGAGGAATTGGCGGGATTCTTTCTTGACCACGTCATACCTAAAGACGGGGAATACCATGCGGATTTTTGATTGGATCTTAGGTAGATGATGTTAGGGATTGTAAAAGATGTTATATTGTATATATGTTGTACCGTCGGATAGATATACGAAAACTTGTTGTTCGACCAAGCACGGAGAAAGAGATGTCACTTCTCTCTATATATGTTCAGCATGACGATCTTGTGTAATTAATGGTTTCCTTCATTTTCTTATTAGCTAGCATCGAGTTCTCTCTATATGTAGTAGCTAGCGTCGACCAAGCACGGAAAAAGAGAGGTCACTTCTCTCTATTAGCTAGCTAACACAATATGAAACCCCTAAATTAACCCTACAAAACCCCCTCACCCCCCCCCCCTTCCAAAAAAAAAAAAAAAAACCCCAGCTCCTGGATGCTGACGCGTGGATTCCCTTTGGTCCCGGTTGGTGTTACCAACTGGGACTAAAGGTCCTCCTGCCTGGGCTCCTGGATGCTGACGCGTGGATGCCCTTTGGTCCCGGTTGGTGTTACCAACCGGGACTAAAGCCCCTCCTGCCTGGGCTGCCCACAGCGGCCACGTGGAGCCCCTTTGGTCCTGGTTCGTAAGCGAACCGGGACTAAAGGTTTTGGGCTTTAGTCCCGACCCTTTAGTCCCGGTTCCAGAACCGGGACTAAAGCCCCTCTGGAACCGGGGCTAATGGGGCCTTTTCTACTAGTGATTGCATCCAGGCGGCGTATGTGGTAATGTGTTGGCGGTGAAGGGCGGCGATGGTGGTGCCATGACCGGCGACAAGCCATGCTGCGAGGCGAGGGGTTGCTGTGTGGCACGACGACGGGTGTGGGGGAGCGCTAAAATAGCATGATGAGCAACATGGAATCGAATCCAACGACCCAAAGAGGATGGATCGTGCGGTGGCAAAGGTGACCGGCCAAAAGTTGAGCCGGTGGACCGGGGCCTATTGCCCCCTAAGAGTTTTTGTGTGGATCCACACCTAATGTGTATGGGGAAAGCTTTGATGCGTCTGGGTTCAAACATCCATGCCATAAAAATTCTGACGGGTTCGCTTTTGGCCCCATCGCACGGCTCAGAAAGCGGTTGAAAAATCCTAATTCATCCGGTTGAAGTGTAGTGCTGGTTCTGCTCGATTAGTAGTGCAAGTAACGATATGCAAACGCGAGGCAATGTTTGACCAAACCAAAATTTCATATCTTTTCTTCTCACTGAAGCATGAGAACAGTGCATGGTAGCAAAAAGATGAACAGATCGATACAGCTTATACATCTTAAGGACTCAAACATATTCATAAACTTCCAACTACAGTTATATAGCCCCAAAACACTTACGTAAAATATATTAAAACTACAGCTAAACCCTAATTCAAGCTCCGGTAATGGTAAAACCCCAGACAGTATCTAGCAAGCCCCGCCCCTGAGCGCGAGGACGAGGTGGAGCACGTCCCCGGCCTTGATCTTGTAGTCCTGCGCCGTCTTGTCGTCCGCGATCTGCTTGCCGCCGAAGATGAGCCTCTGCTGGACGGGCGGGATGCCCTCCTTCTCCTCGACGCGCTCCTTGATCCTGTCGACCGTGTCCGTGGGCTCGATGTCGATCTCGATCTCCTTGCCGGTGAGCGTCTTGACCTTGATGGAGAGGCCGCCGCGGAGGCGGAGCACCAGGTGCAGCGTCGACTCCTTCTGCACGTTGTAGTCGGCCAGCGTGCGGCCGTCCTCCAGCTGCTTCCCGGCGAAGATGAGCCGCTGCTGGTCCGGCGGGATCCCCTCCTTGTCCTGGATCTTGGCCTTGACGTTGTCGATGGTGTCGCTGCTCTCCACCTCCAGGGTGATCGTCTTGCCCGTCAGGGCCTTGACGAAGATCTGCATCTTGTTGACGATGGTTGCTTGCGGCGAGGTGCGTCCTGGTTGAGTCGTCGGAGCTTCGCCGGCCGGGAAAAGACTTGAGTTTCGATCTCTTTAGCTTCTTGGTTGCTTCCTTTCGACGGGGTCGTGTGGACTATATATAGATGGAATCGCGTGCGTGGCCGTGAGCTTTGCGTATGCTCGACTCGGGTTTGGAATCCGATCCGTGCGGTATCCTGCGCGAACTCTAAAAATGTAGTCGCTTCGTATTCGGCACATGCAGCCCATCGCGGTCGATCGATCGGACGGCCCACCACGTGTACTGGGCGATTTTTGACATCAAAGGTTTTCGAGGGCCTTCTACTTTGGCGTTTCTGTCGGCCGATCAAGCACGAACACTTTTCTCCCTAGAAAAAACCATGAACACTTTTATTCTCTTAAAACATGTGTTTATATTCTTATAAGTGAACATTTTCATTGCAACACCTAAGCACTTTTTTTTGTCTTTATTATTATTATTTTGTACGAATGTGTTACGCAAATCATTAGATATGAGTGGACATTTGTTCCAAAGCACATAAATTTTATTTTTCACATACATGAATATTTTCTTTTAATTGCATGAACTACATGAACAATGTTTTTCTTGAAATAGGTGAACATTTCGTTTTTTGGAAGACATAAATATGTTCAAAAATACATGACTTTTTAGATCTATACAGTTTCTTTGTTTTTGATATATGTAAACATTTTTTCCCACGCATGAACATTTCTTTTCACATACAAAAACATTTTATATAAATACAAGAACATGTGTTTTCATATACAAAAACATTTTCTGCAAAATACGTACATTTTTTTTGAAGCACTCCATACTTTTATATGTGAGGATATTTCTTCCAACAATTATTTCTTTTACATATTAAAGTAGTTATACAAGATTAGTGAAATAAACATATTTTTAAATAATTTTCTAGAAAAATAAATAAATCTTCTATATCTAAATAGCTAGCCCCACTAACTATTTCTCTTAACATGCAAGCATGCCACATCATTGCATAACATGCATGAGAAAAGGCCCACCCCCACTACCATATGTCTCTCAACATGCAAGCATGCCACTTCATCATGAAACATGCATGAAAAAAAAAATCTTAGCATGCAAACATACATGAGAATTATCATTCTATTTATATGTAATTAATATTTTACAACTATACAATGATCAAACATAATAAATTATATGTATTTTCAGTTTTAGCGTTTTATATTATTACTTCAAATATTCATGTTTCATATAACGAATCACATTGAAGTATGTTGTAAAATATTCCCGCAACAACGTGTGGGGTGTCATCTAGTCTTGTTAATGGGTCGAACCGAAGCCAACCCATTCAGGAAAGAGGTAAGTATATTTTCACCCTAAAATCTTGACTAACCCTCAGTTATACAAAACTAGATAAACTAGCTAATTTCTTTGCACGTTGACGCGGGTATGTAAAAATTAATTATAGATGAGTTATGTATGAAGGAAAAAATCTAAATCAAAAGGTACTACTTTTTTTGTTTTAACATAGATAGTTTCTTCTGGCAGAAAAACATATAAATTTTGTACTTGCATTGCTTGTGAATAAAGAGTATGCATATACAATGTAAAATAGCAGTTACAACAATTAAATTGGGGAATTTTGCAACCTTTGTAAACAAATGAAATCATTATCTAATGTACTAAATATGTCTGGTAAGAGAAATAACATGTTGGCATATAGTGGATGGTGAGGTGGGAAGTTTGCATGTTGAGTGAATTAGTGGTAATGTGATAAGTTCCGCATGGGCTGAAGAATAATGTTAGTGAATGTTGACGTGACACACTTGATGATGTGGATGGTTTGCATGTTGAGAGAATTATGATAGTGGGGATTAACTTATATAGGATGTGTCCCTTCACTGGTTTGGGGGAGAATTGAAGGAGGTTTTGGCTGTAATGATGTTGACTAGGCAATTGGCGTGTTAAGCTGGCGTGGCAATTGAACAATTAGCTCCAATTCCCCACCCCACATGACAAAACCTAACTGCAATCCCCATGTCCTACGACAAACCCTAGCTGCAATCCCATCTCCCGCACTAGGAGGCGGTTCACAACGAACCCTAGCACCCACCAAGATTCCCCATCAGGGTGATAAACCCTAGCTCCAATCCGTAGCAAAACTCAATGGCGCGGTCCTACGCTAGCTCGTCCACTCGTCGTCGTTCGTCTTTTATAACCATGGTGTCGACGTCGCAGTCGCCGGGCCGTATCGAGGGGTGGGGGACGATGGAGTACGCGCCGGAGCAGCTCTTCGTTGCCATGTGAAAGCGCCACGATGGATTTTTTGGAGTGCGACAAATCCTAGTCGGAGGTACTACAAGTGCACGAAATCGAAAGTAAATTTTTTTTTGCTTCCATTTGTTTGGTCAATGGCTTTGATTCGTGTGTGCAGTACTGAAGATCCATAATTTGTGCTAGGGTGTGGATTGTTGTTTCTTCACATGATGATCCAAACACTCGGTTCATCACCTAGTTGCTTGGTGATTTCCGTGATGTTGTGAACCGTCTGAAGACCAATGTTAGAAAACCGAAGATTCAAAACGAGAGGCCAAGTCCAGCATCGCTGATGTTGATGTTTATGCCCTTATTTTGCAAGCAAAACATACTAAAGAATGTTGGTCTGAAGAAGGAAGTTGTGAGAATGAAATTCAAGTTCCTATGTATTATGAGTGTGATTAATATTGCTTATAGTTGTTACCAGCCTGGTTTAGTTGTTTGCAAAGTGAGACAAAAAATGTTGTACTAAATTCTTTGAAATGAATGCAAGAACTTTGCTCTGAGATGATGCTCTAAATTTTTTTACTTGCTCAAGTTGTATGTTTCAGTTTGCATAGCCATGCTCATATGCTACTTTTTTCAGTTTGCAGAACTATGCTCATAGGCTGAAGTGAACAGAAAATTCAAAGAACTTGGCTCCTAATAGTGCTCCTTTGAGGTGAACACAAAATGCAAAGAAAGAGAACAAACTGGATATTTTTACACTTTAGAGTAACACACTAGTTTCACTCACTAGTTCTCGAAATAGGTATTTTTGACCAGGGGAATATATTAATATCGCAGATACCAAGATACACCTAGCCTCTGCACCAACAAGATGTCCGAAGACATCTAGAATGCACACAGCTAAGAACAAAATAAAAAAGGGAGAAGGAAAAAACCTGTCGAAGTGTACAGCCACTCGCAACAGAAGCACTCTAACCACCACCAAATACAACACATGTACTACATACTAGGCTCTCCAAAAGCAATGCCTCCAAGAACGAAACAATGCATAAGCGTTGTCGTCGCCCGATCGAAGATTTTGGGTTTTCACCCTGGAGAAAGACCGAGTTTCCAAAACAATGCCTTGAGAAAGGCCATTGCCAGGTACAACCAATGAAGGCCAAACCTTGGGTTTTCACCCTGAAAATCATGGCTCGGTACTCGAGGAGCACCATCAAAAATGTTGTCCACCTGTGTTGCCACCCCCGCTTGCCAAAGGCTACTGTCGCAAGTCGCCAAACGCCCGACACACAAGAAGAACCCGTGTCGCATCGTCTTCAACACAACCAACACTCTCTCTGCCAAAAACAAACCTCCGATCGCAGCCGCAATGTCTTTCTCCATCTCTGTCAGTTCAATGGAAATCTATATGAAGACATGTCCCATGGTGACGACCAGAAGAGGTAGTTTCGCGCCTCGCCCAAAAAGGGTGCGCACGAACGTGTCGATCCCGCTCTAGATATCCACTAGCATCTTGTGATAAACTGAAAATATCTCCAAGAGGAAGAACGGAACTCGACGGCAGCAAAATCAAGGAAGCATATTTGGACGATCGACAAGTTGGCGTTTGAAGAATAGCAGGGCCAAAACCACCATTATTCTGGTCGATCCAGCAATCCCCACACCGTCGGCCGACTCCCGGCGATCGGATGGAGCAGGTCAACCTCCGTCCCAGATGAGCTCAAGGTTGAATAGATCATGCACGAGCGCTGCAAGACACGCCGGTTTCAGCTCCTCCACAGCAGGGCTTGGCCGCACCTCCGCCCCTAGCCCACAGCACCGCATCCGCCGCTTCCTCCACCCCGCCTCACGGCCGTGTGCTTGGCAAACAGTCGACTCCGCCCTACGCACTCCTCAAGGAGCCGCTACCGCCGTCCCGGAGATGAACGGATCTGGCATCCAGGGCGCAGCGGAGCCTCCCACCAACTGAGAAGGGCACGAGAGGAGGCCTCGCCACCGCCTACCGCCTCACGGGATTTGCCCATGCCGGCTGCCGGTAGCGGCGAGGGAGAGATCGATGGAGAGAAGGCCCCTGCGTTGGCTAGGTTTCCGCCATCCATGTCGCCCGAGCGGACGATGATGACCCACAAGTATAGGGGATCAATCGTAGTCCTTTCGATAAGTAAGAGTGTCGAACCCAACGAGGAGCAGAAAGAAATGACAAGCGGTTTTCAGCAAGGTAATTTCTGCAAGCACTGAAATTGTAGGTAACAGATAGTTTGATAGCAAGGTAATTGGTAACGAGCAAGTAACGGTAACGGTAAATAAGGTGCAGCAAGGTACCCAATCCTTTTGAGGCAAAGGACAGGCCAGAACAATCTCTAGTAATAGGCAAAGTGTTCCTGAGGGTACACGGGAATTTCATCTAGTCACTTTTATCATGTTGGTTTGATTCGTGTTCGCTACTTTGATAATTTGATATGTGGGTGGACCGGTGCTTGGGTGCCGTTCTTACTTGAACAACCTCCCACTTATGATTAACCCCCTCGCAAGCATCCGCAACTACGAGAAAAGTATTAAGATAGAATCTAACCATAGCATTAAACGTTTGGATCCAAATCAGCCCCTTACGAAGTAGCGCATAAACTAGGGTTTAAGCTTCTGTCACTCTAGCAACCCATCATCTAATAACTACTCCACAATGCATCCCCTTAGGCCCATGAATGGTGAAGTGTCATGTAGTCGACGTTCACATTACACCACTAAGGGAATCACAACATACATATCATCAAAATATCGAACATATATCAAATTCACATGATTACTTGCAACATGACTTCTCCCGTGACCTCAAGAACAAAAGTAACTACTCACAAATAATAATCATGCTCAAGATCAGAGGGGTATTGAATAGCATAATGGATCTGAACATATAATCTTCCACCAAATAAACCATATAGTAATCAACTGCGCAAGGTAATCAACACTACTAGTCACCCACAGGTACCAATCTGAGGTTCCGGTACAAAGATTGAACACAAGAGATGAACTAGGGTTTGAGAAGAGATGGCGTTGTTGAAGATGTTGATGAAGATTTGCCTCCCAAAGATGAGAGGGGTGTTGGTGATGACGATGGCTTCGATTTCCCCCTCCGGGAGGGAAGTTCCCCGAGTGGAATCGCTCCGCCGGAGGGCAAAAGTGCTCTTGCCCAAGTTCCGCCTCGAGGCGGCGGCGCTTCGTCCCGAAAGTCCTCCTCTGATTTTTTTATAGGTTAAATGTGACTATATACTAGAAGATGGGCACCGGAGGTGGGCCGAGGAGGCCACAACCCATCAGGGCGCGCTCAGGGGGGTCTGGCGCGCCCTGGTGGGTTGTGCCCACCAGGTTGGCCCCCTCTGGTAGTTTTCTGCTCCAGTATTTTTTATTTATTCCAAAAATAATCTCCATAAAATTTCAGCTTCATTGGAGTTGTGCAGAATAGGTATCTCTGATGTGCTTTTCTTGGGTCCAGAATTCTGACGTGGCTTGGACTGCGTCGGTATTTCCCCAAAGAGGAAGGGATGATGCAGCACAGCGACGGTAAGTATTTTCCTCAGTTATGAAACCAAGGTTATCGAACAAGTAGTAGGATCACCACCACCCAATAAGCAGCACCTGCACACAAACAACAAATACTTGCAACCCGACGCGAAACAGAGGTTGTCAATCTCTCTACGGTAAATAGATAGATTAGGTAGTGATAGATAGGAGAGATAGATATCTCAAGAACACAAATAAAAAGAGTAAATATGCAGCAATATGTTTTTGGGTTTTTGGTTTTGTAGATCTGAAAACAAAGATTGCAAAAAACGTAGATCGGAAAGCAATATGATGGTAAAGTAGACCCGGGGGCCGTAGGGTTCACTAGTGGCTTCTCTCATGAGTATAGCGCACGGTGGGTGAACAAATTACTGTTGGGCAATTGATAGAAAATCGAATAGTCATGACGATATCCAAGGCGATGATCATTATATAGGCATCACGTCCAAGATAGATAGACCAACTCGTGCCTGCATCTACCTCTATTACTCCACACACCGACCGCTATGCAGCATGCATCTAGTGTATTAAGTTCATGGAAAAACGGAGTAATGCAATAAGAACGATGACATGATGTAGACAAGATCTATTCATGTAGGAATAGACCCCATCTTGTTATCCTTAATAGCAACGATACATGCGTGTCTTGCTGCCCCTTCTGTCACTGGGAAAGAACACCGCAAGATCGAACCCATCACAAAGCACCTCTTCCCATGGCAAGAAAAATCGATCTAGTCGGCCTAACTAAACCAAAGATTCGAAGAAGAAATACGAGGCTATAAGTAATCATGCATATAAGAGATCAAAGAAGACTCAAATAATATTCATGGATAGAAACTGATCATGAACTCAAAATTCATCGGATCCCAACAAACACACCGCAAAAGTTTACATCAAATAGATCTCCAAGAGACCATTGTATTGAGAATCATAAGAGAGAGAGAGAAGAAGCCATCTAGCTACTGCCTACGGACCCGTAGGTCTATGGTGGACTACTCACGCATCATCGGAGAGGCACCTATGAGGAAGATGAACCCCTCCGTGATGGTGTTTAGATTGGATCTCGCGGTTCTGGAACTTGCGGCGGCTGAAATTGTGTTTCGTCGACTCCCCTAGGGTTTTTGGAATATTTGGGAATTTATAGGCATCAGAGGCGGTGCGGAAGGGGGCCGAGGAGGGCACAACCCATCAGGGCGCGCTGGGGCCCCCCTGGCGCTCCCTGGTGGGTTGTGGTCTCCACGGCCCACCTCTCCAGCAGTTCTTTGGCCCACTGGGTGTCTTCTGGTCCAGAAAAAATCTCCAAAAAGTTTCGTCGCGATTGGACTCCGTTTGGTATTGATTTTCTGCGAAGTAAAAAACAAGCAAAAACAACAACTGGCACTTTGGCACTATGTCAATAGGTTAGTCCCAAAAAATGATATAAAGTTGTAATAAAATGATTTTAAAACATCCAAGAATGATAATATAACAGCATGGAACAATAAAAAATTATAGATACGTTGGAGACGTATCAAATTCTAGCTGTCGGCATTCTCCCTCTTTGTGTAAACCTTGCATATTATGAGAGAAAAGGCATTAGAATCACTCCCAAAAGCATTATTATTCAACAAAACATAATAAATAACAGTAGGAAATCATGATGCAAAATGGACGTATCAACGCCCCCAAGCTTAGACCTCGCTTGTCCTCAAGCGAAAACCGGTATTGAAAAGCATGTCCACATGATTTGAGAGAGAGGTGTCGATAAAAACAAAATACGGACATAGTAGCATCATGCTTATTATCATAACAACAACAAACTCTAACATAAAACTTATTCAATACACTTTTATCATATAGCTTCTCATGAACAAGTAACAATTCATCACAACATAGAAGTATGAAGCATAAACCTTATTGAAAACCAACAAACTATGTTCTCAGTCAACTTTGCAACTACAATTAATCATATTTTCAGGAAGGGTCTCATGTCGGAGCCTTTTGGCAAGTCCACATACTCAACCATCATTTAGTCTTCTATGGTTGCTAACACTCACGGCATACCCATGAACAAAAAGTTTCAATCGGACACATAGGAAGATAGGGGCTTATAGTTTCGCCTCCCAACGTATTCACCTCAAGGATGATGTCAACAATAATAACTCATGCCCACCCATATCCAACTAGATATATGTTCCTAGATCTTTCCTCACCACATGATGCTTGCAAAAGGAAAAAGTAAAAATAATAGGGAAGAATACTTTGACTCTTTGCATAAAAGTAAATACATAAAAGTAAAAGATACTCCCTTCGCAGAGGGAAGCAGAGGTTGTCATGCGCTTTTTGGTTTGTATGCCCAATCCCTTAATGTAAAAGAATGTCACACTATATTTCCCCCTATGATAGCAACCTATATTATGCAGTCCGTCGCTTTTATTACTTTGCCATCATAAGTTCGTATAGCGCTCAATTTTCTCTTACACTAATTGATCAAAACACTTTTAGAAGCAATTTTTATTGCCTTATTGCACTGATGGCAACTTACTTGAAGGATCTTACTCGATCCATAGGTAGGTATGGTGGACACTCAAAGAATGAATTTGGGTTTTGGGTTTTTGGATGCACAAGTAGTATCTCTACTTAGTGCGGAATTTTTGGCTAGCAAAGGTATTGGGCAAGCACCACATGTTGAAGGATCTATGACAATATAACTTCTATGTAGATATGAACAAACATAAGTCATTACGTTGTCTTCCTTGTCCAACGTCAACAATTTTGACATATAATATTTGATGGGGGCTCACAATCATAAAAGATGTCCAAGATAGTGTATTTGCATGCGAATCTTCTCTTCCTTTATTAATTCTTTCATGAATTGCATCATTAACCAATGCTATGTTTATCAATCTCCAATAAATTTTACTACTTATACTTTTCTTTATGTGATGTCATTACTCACCATAAGATTAGCATATGATTCTTTTCATTTATTTCTCTTTCCTTCTATTTTGATTGCAACAAGAAAGTAGAGAGACAAAAACTCAAACTAAACTTTATTATATAACTTTCACTCGATTACATAGATAGATAGGCCACGAAACTAACACACGAAAATAGATCAAACTAAACTTTTATTCAACTAAAGCAAATGGAAACTAAAAATCGAACTAAAATAGGTAAAGGTGAATAAAAGTGGGGGTGATACGATACGGGGCACCTCGCCCAAGCTTGGCTCAAGCCAAGGGGAGTGCCCATACTCGTGTGCTCAAGTCTCCTTTGGTGGTGGTGATGAAGAAGGTGGTGGTGGTGAGGTAGTAGGCTTGTCCTCCAGCTTCCAGGGCAAGGGCTCCCCATCAAAAGTAGACGCGAGAGTCCCTTGAGTCCTGCAACTGGCAGCTAAACTCATACCTTTAAATCTTGCTTCATATTCAAAAACCTGGTTTTGAAGATCATAAACTTGGCTCTGCAGAAAATTAATTTGCTCGTTGAGGGTGGAGATGGTGTGTTTCGCAGACCGGCCATCCACCCATCTGATCACGGGTAAATTCCGTGCTCATGGAGTGATTGGCACTAAGTCCACGCTCCACCATCTTCTGACACTTGAAGATTTCCTGTTCCACCGCCTCAAGCCTAGCCTCCACGCTTCCGGTCTTCTTGGGTCCTTGAACATCGCGGATGTGGAGCACCCCCTCACGCATCTCAATGGCTTGAGGGTGCTTCATCACCTCCGGCAAGTACGGGTTGATGAACTTCTCGAAGAACTTGTCCTTAGAGGAGCTTGGTGGAGCCATGGAGATCTAGATCTGACGAGAAAACAGCAAGAAACAAGAACAAAGGATTTTTCTGCGATGCGGTCGTCAAAACAGTCGGGGGTATTGATACGTCTCCAACGTATCTATAATTTTTGCTTGTTCCATGCTGTTATATTATCATTCTTGGATGTTTTACAATCATTTTATAACAACTTTATATCATTTTTTGGGACTAACCTATTGACATAGTGCCAAAGTGCCAGTTGCTGTTTTTGCTTGTTTTTTACTTCACAGAAAATCAATACCAAACGGAGTCCAATCGCGACGAAACTTTTTGGAGATTTTTTCTGGACCAGAAGACACCCAGTGGGCCGAACAACTGCCGGAGAGGTGGGCTGTGGAGAGCACAACCCACCAGGGTGCGCCAGGGGGGCCCCGGCGCGCCCTGATTGGTTGTGCCCTCCTCGGCCCCCTTCCGCACCGCCTCAGATGCCTATAAATTCCCAAATATTCCAAAAACCCTAGGGGAGTCGACGAAACACAATTCCAGCCGCCGCAAGTTCCAGAACCGCGAGATCCAATCTAAACACCATCACGGAGGGGTTCATCTTCCTCATAGGTGCCTCTCCGATGATGCGTGAGTATTCCACCATAGACCTACGGGTCCGTAGGTAGTAGCTAGATGGCTTCTTCTCTCTCTCTTATGATTCTCAATACAATGGTCTCTTGGAGATCTATTTGATGTAAACTTTTGCGGTGTGTTTGTTGGGATCCGATGAATTTTGAGTTCATGATCAGTTTCTATCCATGAATATTATTTGAGTCTTCTTTGATCTCTTATATGCATGATTACTTATAGCCTCGTATTTCTTCTCCGAATCTTTGGTTTAGTTAGGCCGACTAGATCGATTTTTCTTGCCATGGGAAGAGGTGCTTTGTGATGGGTTCGATCTTGCGGTGTTCTTTCCGAGTGATAGAAGGGGCAGCAAGACACGCATGTATTGTTGCTATTAAGGATAACAAGATGGGGTCTATTCCTACATGAATAGATCTTGTCTACATCATGTCATCGTTCTTATTGCATTACTCCGTTTTTCCATGAACTTAATACACTAGATGCATGCTGGATAGCTGTCGATGTGTGGAGTAATAGAGGTAGATGCAGGCAGGAGTCGGTCTATCTATCTTGGACGTGATACCTATATAATGATCATCGCCTTGGATATCGTCATGACTATTCGATTTTCTATCAATTGCCCTACAGTAATTTGTTCACCCACCGTGCGCTATACTCATGAGAGAAGCCACTAGTGAACCATACGGCCCCCGGGTCTACTTTTCCAACATATTGCGCTCCGATCTATCTTTTTGCACTCTTTGTTTTCAGATCTACAACACCAAAAACCCAAAAATATATTGCTGCATATTTACTCTTTTTATTTTGTGTTCTTGAGAGATCTATCTCTCCTATCTATCACTACCGAATTTATCTTATTACCGTAGAGAGATTGACAACCTCTCTTTCGCGTCGGGTTGCAAGTATTTGTTGTTTGTGTGCAGGTGCTGCTTATTGTGTGTTGGTGATCCTCCTACTGGTTCGATAACCTTGGTTTCATAACCGAGGGAAATACTTACTGTCGCTGTGCTGCATCATCCCTTCCTCTTTGGGGAAATACCGACGCAGTCTCAAGCCACATCAAAGGAATTTCTGGCGCCGTTGCCGGGGAGGAAGCGGTCTCTTCTACGTGCCTATCGTAGGCGCCGAGGGGACTCCATCATCATCTACCAGGTTCCTAATCACAAATCTCATCTCCTTGCAATTACATTATTTGCCATTTGCCTCTCGTTTTCCTCTCCCCCACTTCACCCAATTTGCCATTTTATTCGCCCTCTTTTTCGTTTGCCTTTTTGCTCGTTTGCTATCTTTGCTTGTGTTGCCATGTGCCTTCTATTTGCTTGCATCTTCGCTTGCTAAAAATCTATTGATATGGATCCTCATCCACTTGCTAATCTTTTCAAAATACCAAATTATGATGAACCAATTGCTAGTGAGTTGAGTGCACTTGATTATCTCTATGAAGTTTTGCTTGAAAATCATGAATCTGAAATATTTGATGACGTGTTGAAAGAAGAAATTTATAAGGGGATTCATGATAGCTCCTTGATTGAAAAGCATGATTGCAATGATGTTACTATAAATTATATTAATGTAAATTATGCTAATGATATGCAAAGCCACAAGCTTGGGGATGTTATGTTTGATGAAGATGATATTTCTAGTCCCCCAAGTGTTGGTGAGCAAATTTATTATGATGTTTGCATGCCTCCTATTCATGATGATGGTGATGACACATATGCTATAATGAGTAATGATAACCATGAAACTTATCATCATGGTTTTAATTTGCAATGTGATTATGTCAATCAAGTGTCTCATGATAGTTATTTTGTTAAGTTTGCTCCCACTACCATGGAATTTGCTTATGTGGAGAGTAATGAAAATTCTATGCTTGTGCATCATGAAAAGAATGATTTATGTGATAGTTATATTGTTGAATTCCTTCATGATGCTGCTGAAATTTATTATGAAGGAGGAACATATGCTTGTTGGAATTGCAATAATATCAAGTTTCCTCTCTATGTGTTCAAAGTTTTGAAGTTATGCTTGTTTTGCCTTCCTATGCTAGTTGATTCTTGTTCCCATAAATTGTTTTCTCACAAAATCCCTATGCATCAGAAGTGGGTTAGACTTAAATGTGTTTGTCATGCGATTCATGATGCTCTTTTGCATATTTCAATTACTACTTTTTATGTGAGCATCATTGAAATCATCATGCCTAGCTAGGGGCGTAAAACGATAGCGCTTGTTGGGAGGCAACCCAATGAATATTTTTTTTTGCTTTTTCCTTTCTGTTTTTGTGTGTTGACACAATTATGCCTGTGTTATGATTGTGTTTTTATAGTTTATTTAGTGTTTGTGTCAAGTAAAGCCTTTAGGATGATTTATAGGATGAGTAGAAGTGATGCTGAATCTGAAACAGAAACTTTAAGTCCAGTATATGAATTTTCATCTTTTGCTGGAACGTGATCTTGAGCGGAAATTTTAACACAGTGTTGCTATACAAATTCCTTATGTTTTACAAATTTTTAAGAATTTTTAGAGTTACAGAAGTATGGGTAGAGTACAGAATACTACAGACTGTTCTGTTTAAGACAGATTCTGTTTTCGTTGCATTGTGTGCTTGTTTTCATGAATCTATGGGTTATATTGAAGGGTATAAGCCATGGTAAAGTTAAAATACAGTAGGTATAATGCAATAATAAAATATGAATGGGTTTGCAACAGTACCTAAAGTAGTGATTTGCTTTATTATACTAACGGATCTCACGAAGATTTTGTTGAGTTTTGTGTGATTGAAGTTTTCAAGTTTTGGGTGAGATCACGATGGATAAAGGAATAAGGAGTGATAAAAGCCTAAGCTTGGGGATGCTACCGCACCCCCAAGATATATCCAAAGAGAAACAAGCAACTAAGCTTGGGGATGCCCCCGAGTGGCATCCCCTCTTTCTTCTAACGACCATCGGTATTTTACTTGGAGCTATATTTTTATTCGTCACATATCATGAGTTTTGCTTGGAGCGCCTTGTATCTTTGCTTGCTTTGATTGTTAGTTTTTTCCTTTGTATCCTTGCTGGATACACCTATTTGAGGAAGCCAAAATCATGCTACGATTTGTTAGAATTGCTCTATGTGCTTCACTTAAACTTTTTGAGCTATAGAATTGCTCTAGTGCTTCACTTATATCTTTTTGAGCACGGTGTGCTTGGAAATTTTTGTAGAAATACTCTCATGCTTCACTTAGATTAATTTGAGAGTTAGTAAATTTTGAAGAAATCCTCTCATGCTTCACTTATACCTTTTTGAGAGATGAAATCTTTATGCTCATGTGCTTCACTTAAATTTGTTTGAGCTTACCAAAAAGCAATGGCAATATATGAAACTAGTCCCAAAGTGATAGATATCCAAGGAGGATATAATAAAAACTTTCATGAAGATCATTGGACAAATTAAACTTGATTCCTTGTAATAGTTTTGAAACATGATGATAGTAATATGTGAGTCATGTTAGTGAGTAATTATGCTTAGTAGGAATATTGGTGTTAACGTTTGTGATTCCCTATGCATGCACAAAAGTCAATAGTTATGCAATGAAGTTACATCCTACTTGTGGTGCATTATTCGGTGTTAGTTATGTTCAATGCTCACTTATGTGAATTTTCGTTTCTTGGTTTGGTTGCTTCCCAATCTATTTGCTAGCCTCCATTTGTACTAAGTAGAAATACTACTTGTGCATCCAAAATCCTTAAACCAAGTTTTGCCTTATGAGTCCACCATACCTACCTATATGCGGTATTTCCATGCCATTACAAGCAAATTTGTATGTGCCATCTCTAAATTTTCAAAATAAATTTTCTCTTTTGTGTGCCCGTACCGCTCATGAAACGGTGGGGAGTGTCCAATATTTTTTCATGCTAGATGTGTTATTCTCAAGATGAGTGTTTATTCACTTGTCATTGCACGAGAGTGCGGCGGTAATAGGGATGCCCATTCCCGAAAAGAAAAAGAAAAAAAATATTTACTTTATGTTGTCAAATAATAAATTCCATGGAAAGTGTTGGTATGGAAGGTAACCGTGGATACGGCCCGCCATGGAAAGTGAAAGTTTGGTGGAAAAAGGAATAAACTTTATTTTCTGTTTGGGAACCACCTATGATATATCTAGCATGGAAAGTATTGTGAGCTACTTTGTGAAAGCACAATGTGCTCCCTTGGTGGTTTTGATAATTCATGACAACATACATTGTCTCTTGGACTAATACTTTTACCTAGTGTATTTCAGATAAAGTCCACAGAGAGGGTTGGCAAAAGGATTGTGAGGAGAAAACCCCAAGATGCAAGGAAATGGATTGGCAAAGCTTCAAGCAAGATGACTCTACATTTTACTTTGTGAGAAATCACTTTGAGTCCATAGGAAAGCCAATACTATTAAAAGGGGGTAAGGTATTGTTGGTGAACAAGATGCTCCACGTGCACAAGTGATAGTCACCAAAAACATCCACAAATTCTTCCACAAAAGTCTGTCCTAAGCCAAACATCCAAAATCGGTGCAACCAACAATTCCCACTCGGTCCCACTGATTCCCAAACTCGGACAGACCCATGCCAAACCCTAGCCATTCGGTACAACCGATTCTACATTAGTGCCACCGAGTTCAGTTGCCAACTTTCTGTTTAGCTATTTTCAATATTCGGTACCACCGAGTTTTGCCAGTCGGTCTCACCAAGTTTTTGGACCAACTCTCTGGATAGCCATTCACAAGAATCGGTACCACCAAGTTTTGTGAATCGGTCCCACCGAGTTTCTGGACCAACTCTCTGGTTAGCCATGGTCAAGAATCGGTACCACCGAGACGTGAGAATCGGAGTCACCGAGTTGTGCAATCTGACCGTTGGTCACCGAATCGGTACCACCGGGAGTTATATATCGGTCTCACAGAGATTCAAAAGTTACTACCTTTTGGTCACTTCGGTACCACCGAGATTCACATATCGGTGTCACCGAGTTGGTCACTTTAGGTGTAACGGTTGGATTTTTGGGGATGCCTATATATACCCCTTCACCACCACCCACTCGAAAGAGAAGCACTCAGAACTATTCCATACTTGCCCCATCCTATTTTCTGAGAGAGAGCCACCTACTCATGTGTTGAGATCAAGCTATTCCATTCCTACCATATGAATCTTGATCTCTAGCCTCCCCAAGTTGCTTTCCACCAATTCAATCTCTTCCACCATAGCCAAATCTGTGAGAGAGTGATTGTGTGTTGAGGAGTCTATCATCTTGAAGCACAAGAGCAAGGAGTTCATCGACATTACCGAGCCTATTACCTTTTGGAGGGTGGTGCCTCCTAGATTGGTTAGGTGTCGCTTGGGAGCCTCCTACTTCGTGTTGTGGAGTTGAACCAAGAAGTTTGTACGGGCAAGGAGATCGCCTACTTCGTGAAGATCTACCCATAGTGAGGCTAGTCCTTCGTTGACGGAAGCCGTTATGGAATAGTCAAGGTTGCTACTTCGTGGACCCTTATGGGTGGAGCCCTCCGTGGACTCTCGCAACCGTTACCCTTCATGGGTTGAAGACTCCATAAACGTGGACGTACGATAGCACCACCTATTGGAACCATGGGAAAAATCTTCGTGTCCCTCATGCGTTTGATCTCCCTATCTCAACTGTTTACTTCCATGTGCAATGTCTTTATTTTCCGCTGCCATACTTGTTGACTTGCATGTGTAGGGTGTGCTAGACTTGCTATAATTGCTAAAATCTGCCAACCAATTAACTTGGGAAAAGGTTAGGTTTTTAATTCCTGCTAGTAGTCTATTCACCCCCCCCTCTAGACACTCTTCTAGTGATCCCTCAATTGGTATCAGAGCTTTGGTCTCCATTGCTTCGGTTTCATCACCGTGGAGGAAGATGGATGTGTCTAGTATTGGAAGTTTGAGTTGTAGAGTGCCTATCCTTGATGGGGAGTACTATAGTCAATGGAAACATATGATGCTTGAGCTATTTAATGAATTTCATTTGAGCAAGTATGTTAAGAACCCCTACGTACCTCCCATTGATCCTTTACATCCCACACACGAAGAGGAAATTGATATGCTATGCAATCTTTGAACTGTTAATCTTATCGTTAGAGGATTGCCTAGAATTGTGCTTAATCAAATGAAGAATTTTGAATGTGCTTATACTTTGTGGAATGACTTGGAGAAACATTATCCAAGTTATTCATTGAGTAATCTCGATGAAATTCTTCATAAAACTATTGCCTTTCACAAAATGACGCCTAGTGATCCAAAGTTTGATGACTATCTATTTGAGCTTAGAGACCTTATGCGTGCTAAAGGAGATGTCATAACTATCAACAACATCATTGTAGAAGCCATTCGAATTCATAAATTTGAATATTGTCATGATCACAACACTAACGAATCTCTTGTTCCTTGTGACGAGGATTTCCCACTTGATGATGACAATGTGGTACATGGCTACTATGATGAAGATGAGTTGTTCGACATCGAGCATGAGAAGATCATGAAGAATCTAAGTCTCATGGCAAACTTCAAGGATTACATGTCCGGAGGAAAAGAGTGGATTCTCGATAGCGGATGCACCGATCATATGACCGGAGATAGAGAAATGTTTGAAGAGATCACACCAAACCATGGACTGCGAAGGTATGTAACTTTTGGAGACAACTCCAAGGGTAAGGTACTTGGTCTTGGTAAGGTGGCCATATCCCATGATAACTCTATTCAAAACGTCATGCTTGTTGAATCCCTTGCCTACAATCTTCTTTCCATATCTAGACTTGCCGACTTCGGTTTTAATGTGCTATTCACGAATGTAGATTGCCAAGTGTTTCATCAAGATAATCATAACATGGTCTTTACCGGTTTCCGTAGAGGTGATCTATACATTGTCGATTTCACTAAGAGATCCAAACCTCGTACTTGTCTTATTGCAAAATCTTCTAAAGGTTGGCTTTGGCATAGAAGACTAGGACATGTTGGCATGCGTAATCTAGACAAGCTTATCAAAGGTGATCATATACTTGGTGTTAAAGATGTTATCTTTGACAAAGATAGACTTTGTAGTGCTTGTCAAGCTAGAAAGCAAGTATGTGGAAGTCATCCCGTTAAGAATATCATGACTACTAGGAGACCACTCGAGTTACTTCACATGGATCTTTTTGGTCCCAATGCTTACAAGAGCCTCGGTGGAAATTCCTATGGTCTAGTTATAGTTGATGATTTTTCCAGATTTACGTGGGTATTCCTTCTTGATGATAAGTCGCAGGTACAAAAGATCTTCAAGAACTTCGTTCGCAAAGCACAAAATCAGTTTGAAGTGAAGATCAAGAAGGTTCGGAGCGATAACGGATCGGAGTTCAAGAACACCCATGTAGATACCTTTCTTGATGAAGAAGGTGTCTCACATGAGTTCTCGGCTACGTACACGCCTCAACAAAATGGAGTTGTTGAGAGGAAGAACCGAACTCTTATTGAGATGGCAAGAACGATGCTTGACGAATACAAGACGCCAAGACACTTTTGGGCGGAAGCCGTGGAAACAGCGTGTCATTCCATAAATCGACTCTACTTGCACAAGCTTCTTGATAAAACGGCATACGAGCTACTCACCGGTAACAAACCCCAAGTTGGATACTTTTGGGTATTCGGCTCAAAGTGCTACATTCTTGACAAGCATCGTCATACTAAATTTGCTCCTAAATCTCATGAAGGATTCCTACTTGGTTACGGATCGAACTCTCACACTTACCGTGTGTACAACAACTTCACTCGAAAAGTTGAAGAGACGGTAGATGTGAAGTTTGATGAATCTAATGGTTCGCAAGTCGAACAATTGCCAAATGATGTAGGAGATAAGGATCCTTCGGAAGCTATCCAAGACTTGTCCATCGGCAAGATTCATCCCATGGAGGTGAAGGAAAGTACTTCGTCAACTCAAGTGGAAGCCCCTACTTCACGTCAAGGTGAACCTCAACATGACATGGAGGCATCCACGAGCGGTACACGACAAGATGAAGAGGAGGAAGTACATCATGAAAATACACCAGAACCTCCTTCACCACCACCTCAAGGAAACGACACCTTCAACAACAACGAAGACAAAGGAGATGATGATGATGAAGCTCCACCATCCAACAAGCAAAAGCTACCCCGAGTTCGAGCAAGAGTGACCAAGAACCATCCTCTAAACCAAATCTTTGGTGACATACAAACCGGGAGAATCACTCGCTCTAAAACTCGCTTAGCTAATTTTTGTGAGCATTATTCTTTCATCTCTATCATTGAACCCTTGAAGGTAGAACAAGCTCTTGAAGACCCGGATTGGGTGAACGCAATGCATGAAGAGCTTCACAACTTCGAGAGGAATGAAGTGTGGACACTCGTGGAGAAGCCAAAGGACGAGCACAACATCATCGGAACCAAATGGGTGTTTCGAAACAAGCAAGATGAAGACGGTCAAGTTGTACGCAACAAGGCGCGTCTCGTAGCCCAAGGATATACGCAAGTCGAAGGTATGGACTATGGTGAGACCTATGCCCCCATCTCTAGACTTGAAGCCATTCGCATTCTTCTTGCTTATGCAAATCACCATGATATCACGCTTTATCAAATGGACATTAAAAGTGCCTTTTTAAATGGTGAGATTGAAGAAGAGGTTTATGTCAAACAACCCCCTGGTTTTGTGAATCCTAAGAAACCTAATCATGTTTACAAGCTTCGTAAAGCCCTTTATGGTCTTAAGCAAGCCCCACGTGCTTGGTATAAATGCTTAACAAAGTTTCTCATTGAAAAGGGTTTTGAAATTGGTAAAATTGACGCAACCTTATTCACTAAGAGAGTTAATGGTGAATTATTTGTGTGCCAAATCTATGTGGATGATATTATCTTTGGATCTACTAACCCACAATTTAGTGAAAGATTTGGAAGGTTGATGTCCGAGAAGTATGAGATGTCCATGATGTGTGAGCTGAAATTCTTTCTTGGTTTGCAAATCAAGCAAACTAGAGAAGGAACTTTCATCTCTCAAACCAAGTATACCAAGGACTTGATCAAGAAGTTCAACATGCAAGAGTGCAAAGGTATGAAAACTCCCATGCCTACTAGTGGACATGTTTATCTGACCAAGGAGGACGAACCGGTTGATCAAAAAGTTTATCGATCTATGATTGGTTCATTCTATATCTATGTGCCTCCCGTCCCGATATTATGCTTAGTGTTTGCATGTATGCTAGATATCAAGCTGCACCTAAAGAATGTCATCTTTTGGCCGTAAAACGTATTGTGAGATATTTGATACAAACACCAAACTTTGGCATTTGGTATCCCAAGGGATCTTCCTTTAACCTTGTTGGCTATTCCGATTCGGACTATGCCGGTGACAAGGTTGATAGAAAATCCACCTCGGGTACATGTCAATTTCTTGGTAGATCTCTTGTGTCTTGGTCCTCCAAGAAACAAAACTCGGTATCTCTATCTACAGCCGAAGCTGAGTATATTGCCGCCGGATCGTGTTGCGCACAATTGCTATGGATGACACAAATACTTAAGGATTATGGAATCCATGTGAAAAATGTTCCATTACTTTGTGACCATGAAAGTGCTATTAAAATTGGTCATAATCCTGTGCAACATTCTCGAACTAAACATATTCAAGTTCGACATCATTTCATTCGTGATCATGTTGCCAAAGGAGATATTGATCTTAAGCATGTTCGCACTAACAAGCAATTGGCCGACATCTTTACTAAGCCACTTGATGAGAAAGTGGTTTGTCACTTGAGGAGTGAGTTGAACATCATTGATGCTTCAAACTTGAGCTAGACTCACTCGGATGCATGCAAGGGCATGAGCTTACATGATACTTCCACGATACACTTGACATATTATTTTATTCCATGGAAATATATGCTCCCTTGCATTGCAACTAACCTTTTGTAGGTACTTGGAAGAACTTCATTCTACAAGATTGCCATCAACTCAAATCATAAGCAATCTTGTCATGACCAAGTATCCACAACCCCTCTTGATGATGGAAGGAAGAAGACTACTCAAACATATCCTTGACACATATTTGAATTTCACAATTGGTATCGTGTCATATCATGTTCTTCCTTGCATGACTAACCTATGTAGGTGATAAGAGTACCAAAACAAGAAGGATTGCTCCCAAATCAAGATGAACCTCATTAACCACGAGCATCCTCAACAAGTTCACCTACAAGCTACGTCATCAACATCACTCGAGGGTATGTACTCATATCCTTGAAAAGGCTTTACTCCAAGTCATGAGCTAAAGCAACTCAAGTGATATGAAAACATTAAAATGCTTAATCGAAAAATGGTAACCCCATTTTGAGCTTAACGATGAGTATGACCTATGATCAAGTATTCTTGCTTGGCTCCTAAGTCAATATACTCTAATATAGGTGACCTAGTCACCAACCATCATCAAGTTAAGTATGTTGTTTGGTTCATTCTCTATTTGCAAGATTTCTTGGAACCACTCAAATCTTCTCTAGTTGATATCTCTTTGTAAAATCTGTTGCATTCCCTTTGAAAATATGTCTGACACCTTGTTACAAAATTTTCAAAATTAATTTGCAAGTTTCTCAAATATTGCCAAGTCTCTGTTAAAGCCTCGGAGCCTCCGATACAAATAACTCGGTTCTACCGATTTAGCAGATGAGCTGCATAACAACAAATCGGTTCCACCGACTTGTTTGTCTCGGAGCCACCGATTTGGTATCTTCTCCAGTCTGTGTTCATATCAGTAAATCTTTGTTTCCTTAGTGATCCTATAGTAATATTTTCATTTCTTCGATGATACCTTCTTTAAAAAAAGGGGGGAGAAATTTCATTTTAGGATCCCTAACTCAAATGAGGAGAAGTCTTACAAGCTCTCAGATCAGCCAAAGGTGGAGAAATTATTTTCCATGATTCCCTCAGTTTTTAATGCTCTCCATGATCCCTACATTCTATGACCCTTGTTCTCAAGGATCCCTTCCTACTCCATGATCCCTGTGTCTAACCCTGTGTATGGACCTTTTTGGAAATTAATGCCAAAGGGGGAGAAATACCAAAGCTTCAAAGCTAAAGGGGGAGATACATGCTTCAATGCAAAGGGGGAGATACAATCAAGGGGGAGAATATCAAAGCTTATACTTATATAGACAAGGGGAGAATACCAAAGTAGGGGGAGAAAAATATGATTGGGAGAAAAATATGTTTATTTCATTTGACTACTCATGTTAGACTTTTCTCACCCTATCCAATCCCAATATCTACATACTAAGATTCAGGGGGAGAGGATGATCTACTATTTTTATATCTAAGGGGAGAAAGCTCTAAATGATCTTGGAGACATATCAATCTTAAGGAATACTATCTTCTATATGTTCTCCATATCTTGGTACTATTGAGCTCTATTGCTTTTGAATGGTAGAATACTCTTGTGTTTCCTAACATTGTTTTCTCAAGTGTATCTCTACTACAAGAATGCTCAAGAACTCAAGGTAAGTATATGCATCATATCTTTGATCAAGATGATCTCTTGCTTCTTGCACATATTGTTTGCAAGAGTGAAGTCTTGAACAAAGACACATCTCATTCATACATATTTGATGCATATAGCCAAGATACACATGACTCATATTATCCCTTCCACTATATGTGTGTCCATGCATTCCAAAGCAACTATCCTTTAAAGGGATTGCACACATTTAGGGGGACCAAGTCTAAGTCATGTGTCTCTCAAAGTCTTCATTGTATCCATGCATATCTTTATTTGAAGCTTTGATTGTATGTTGTCATCAATTACCAAAAAGGGGGAGATTGAAAGCACAATGTGCTCCCTTGGTGGTTTTGATAATTCATGACAACATACATTGTCTCTTGGACTAATACTTTTACCTAGTGTATTTCAGATAAAGTCCACAGATAGGGTTGGCAAAAGGATTGTGAGGAGAAAACCCCAAGATGCAAGGAAATGGATTGGCAAAGCTTCAAGCAAGAGGACTCTACATTTTATTTTGTGAGAAATCACTTTGAGTCCATAGGAAAGCCAATACTATTAAAAGGGGGTAAGGTACTGTTGGTGAACAAGATGCTCCACGTGCACAAGTGATAGTCACCAAAAACATCCACAAACTCTTCCACAAAAGTCTGTCCTAAGCCAAACATCCAAAATCGATGCAACCAACAATTCCCACTCGGTCCCACCGATTCCCAAACTCACACAGACCCATGCCAAACCCTAGCCATTCGGTACAAGCGATTCTGCATTGGTGCCACCGAGTTCAGTTGCGAACTTTCTGTTTAGCTATTTTCAGTCTTCGGTACCACCGAGTTTTGCCAGTCGGTCTCACCGAGTTTTTGGACCAACTCTCTGGATAGCCATTCACAAGAATCGGTACCACCGAGTTTTGTGAATCGGTCCCACCGAGTTTCTGGACCAACTCTCTGGTTAGCCATGGTTAAGAATCGGTACCACCGAGACGTGAGAATCGGCGTCACCGAGTTGTGCAATCTGACCGTTGGTCACCTAATCGGTACCACCGAGAGTTATATATCGGTCTCACCGAGATTCAAAAGTTACTACCTTTTGGTCACTTCAGTACCACCGAGATTCACATATCGGTGTCACCGAGTTGGTCACTTTAGGTGTAACGGTTGGATTTTTGGGGATGCCTATATATACCCCTTCACCACCACCCACTCGAAAGAGAAGCACTCAGAACTATTCCATACTTGCCCCATCCTATTTTCTGAGAGAGAGCCACCTACTCATGTGTTGAGATCAAGCTATTCCATTCCTACCATATGAATCTTGATCTCTAGCCTCCCCAAGTTGCTTTCCACCAATTCAATCTCTTCCACCATAACCAAATCTGTGAGAGAGCGATTGTGTGTTGAGGAATCTATCATCTTGAAGCACAAGAGCAAGGAGTTCATCGACATTACCGAGCCTATTACCTTTTGGAGGGTGGTGCCTCCTAGATTGGTTAGGTGTCGTATGGGAGCCTCCTACTTCGTGTTGTGGAGTTGAACCAAGAAGTTTGTACGGGCAAGGTGATCGCCTACTTCATGAAGATCTACCCATAGTGAGGCTAGTCCTTCGTGGATGGAAGCCGTTATGGAATAGTCAAGGTTGCTACTTTGTGGACCCTTATGGGTGGAGCCCTCCGTGGACTCTCGCGACCGTTACCCTTCGTGGGTTGAAGACTCCATAAACGTGGACGTACGATAGCACCACCTATCGGAACCACGGGTAAAATCTTCGTGTCCCTCATGCGTTTGATCTCCCTATCTCAACTCTTTACTTCCATGTGCAATGTCTTTATTTTCCGCTGCCATACTTGTTTACTTGCATGTGTAGGGTGTGCTAGACTTGCTATAATTGCTAAAATCTGCCAACCAATTAACTTGGGAAAATGTTAGGTTTTTAATTCCTGCTAGTAGTCTATTCACCCCCCTCTAGACACACTTCTAGTGAGCCCTCACTTTGTCGTTTTCGTTGACAGGAAAAGCATGCCACCCAAAATATTTTTTCTCTCTCAATTTAAACCTTGAGCTCTGGCACCTATACAAATCCCTACTTCCCTCTGCGAAGGGCCTATCTATTTACTTTATGCAATTTTTATTTTTGCTTTGAGTCTCCATCTTCTTTTATAAGCACCAACTAGGGGGCACTTGTAGGGTAACGCAGCAGAAAACAAAATTTTCCGACCTACGCACCAGCCCAGTTCCACTAGGGAGACTGCATACAAGGTTTAATCTTTTTCGTTACCGACTCGTAGCGCAGCGGAAGTAGAGTCGATGACGATCGGCGGTGCAGATCGCCGCAGCTAGGATTTTACAACCTCCCAACCGCGAGGATGTATACCCTCATCCGCCCCACGGACAGCCCTCCGGGAGGCGGTCATACAGTCCCCCGGACGGTGTCACGGACCGCCCTTCGGGGGGACCATCGAAACTCGGACAGTCACTCGGACAGCCCTTCGGGAGGACCTTCAAAACTCGGACAGTCACTCGGACAGCCCTTCGGGAGGCACTCTCGAACCAAGACTGAAACTACGATCTCTCTACAGAGTTGCACACATACGGTGTCATGTATCCGGCAGGGCTTCGCCGTCCAGAACTAGTTCCCACCGGAACCCAGACAGCCTTTCGGCTCTACGAAACTATTTCGCTGGGAGGGAGAGAGAAAGCCAGATCATGCATGGCACTTGTATGTGAGAAGGGATTGAGTTTTGTGGGCAGCCCACTCACCTATATTTATAGGAAAGCCAAGGGGTAAAGTGGCCATTTCCAAAAACCCAAAAATGCCCATGAAGGAACACTTCCACAAGGGCATATTAGGGAAGTAATGGAACAAGTGGGGCCCCATGGTGGAGCCCCATATGTGGCCGGCCACCATCTCATGGGGGCCCCCCCAAGGGGGTTGCTTAGCCTCCAAGTCCTTCTAGAAACCTTTTGGAAATATCCCAAAAGGTGACTTTCCATAAATATCCCAAAAAGCACTTTCACTATTCACGACGACATTTTTTAGCGTCCGGTCGAACTGAAAATATTTATGTGGGCTTAGAACATTTCCAGTACCCACTAAAATAATTTTCAATGCAATCCAGAACAATTCCGGATTAGTGATTTTCATCTGCGAAAAGCATCCGAAGCGGTTCCGGCAGCTCCGGAACATTTCCGGTTTTTCTTCTGGAAAATTCCCAGAAGTTTCCAGAATGATTCTGGCACCCTCCATAAATTATCAGGCATGTGCCGAAACCAATTTGACTTAATGGTATCTCCTGAAACAACTTTTCAGTTTTACCGAAACTGTTCCGGTGTTCTCTCTGCGGAACTTTTTTGCTGTCCGAAACTTTTCCGGTGTCCGAAACTTTTTTGGTGATTTTCTCTCAGACTCCCTGTCTAGTATTCAGCAGATAGATGACCCTTAAGCGTGTGACCCTATAGGTTCGGTGAAGTATAGACATGACCCGGAACCCCTTCCGATCAATGATCAACATCGGAGCTGTGGACACCCATATTGACCCCTATACCCACACGAATGAATATTCGAGTGAACCTCCAGTTGCCGTGTGCTATTCCTGTTGCTTCGCGATATGTTACAAATACCCGAGGTGAGACATGTTGGCATCCCCGTGGATCAACAACTTGTCCACTATGCCAGTTACCTCGTTACCGGTATTGTTCTCGTTTCTCGTTCCCATGTTCCGGCATTCCCGTGATCAAATCACAAAGTGTCTGGCCAGACGATGATGGATACCGTAACACCGAGAGGGCCCAGAGATATCTCTCCATCGTCGGAGGAGCAAATCCCAATCTTGAGCTATCAAGTTACGTGACATACTTTTCCATGAACCCGTAAGCCGCTGTAATAGCCACCCATGTACGGATGACGTTTAACAAACCCCAAAGTTCATGAAGCAAGCATGAAGAAACTCGATACTCTCATGGTCTAAGGAATTATGCAAACGTAAACCATCTCTGTGTTATTAACCATTAACTTGTGACGAATGAATCTCATAGCATAACATCAATTCGGGTTGATTCAACACAAATGTTCTTCTAACATTGTGCCCTCAAAACTGCCGGCATAGCCATGCCCATGATCAGGAAAACAAGATCATCATGCAATACTTGAGCCAGTCTTAGAGGCCAGACTAGGAATACATTTTACCATTTATTATTCCACACGTGCATATGAGTCTTCCTCCGAGCCTCGTGGTTATTGCCGACTCGAGAACCATAGCAGTTATAGCATGGAACATAAACCTAATTATGAACAGGGAGATAATCAGTAACATTTATTATTGCCTCTAGGGCATATCTCCTACAGACTCCCACTTGCACTAGAGTCAATAATCTAGTCAATGCTAATGCACTTTACACCTATGGCATACTGGTGTAAAATATGCTTCGCTTGTGGTATAGCCTGATGTCCAACGGATCTGACAACTTCAGCTCCGTGTGTAACTTTGCATATCACCGCGTTTTCACGCTTTCACAAAATTCATATTTTGTGTGGACTTGGCTTTGTATATATGTGAATCACAGGTCAAACCTTGATTCCTCAGACTGAGCTATGGAGCAACTATCTGCAATAGTGTCCCATTTACCAAAGCCATCTTGGAACCATACTAAGTTCATGAATGAACTATATGATTCAACATCTTCTTTGTCGCTTCTAAAGCATCAACATACTTAGCCTATGTTATAGAATTCGCCACAGTATCTTGTTTGGAACAATTTCCAACTACCGTGCCACCATATTGTGTATTACACAAAACCTTAATTTAAATCGAAAATCACATGGAGCATTGATGAAGACTGTATCGATGTAATCACTTACAACGAGCACTTCATAATCTCTGCTTGCGAGAAAACATGTCATCACTACTACTCTAGTACTCAATGACATCTTTCACTGTTGTCCTATGATCAGTGCTTTGATCACTTTGGTATCCATACTCTAAACAACTTTTGGAGTATCGGACATATCTGGTTGTTTTACATACCATGGAATACATGATTAATCCAAACACAAAAGTGTGTGGAATCTCCATCATGTATTTTACTCATCAGTGTTTTGAGACACCGAGTCTTGCAAAACTCTTTCCATGTGACTTCGGCAAGAATCACTCCTTGGCGTTTTAAATGCTAAAAGGTTTTAGCACCTTGTCAATATGTATTCATTGCTCAGCCCCATTAGGTAAATCTATCTCCATAGATCATCATTCCTAATATTGAGGCTATTTAGCCTAAGTACTTCATCGAAAAACAATTTTCAAATGAAGTAACAATTCATGTCAAGAAATTTAATTTCCAATTAACAATGTGTCAAGCACACAAGGTTTTTAGAAATATTATTATGCTCCCACTTACTTTCTTGAATCACAAGCATCTTCGTTACCCATTTGATGAAGTCAAACCCCTTTGACCATTCCATCAAAAACGAAGATTCCAACTCCACTTTGCTTTCTTCTGTCCATCGCTGGAACTCTGAAGTTTGCATACTTACTAGCATCCTCTGGATTGACAAATTACTTTGGACTGTATCACATACACGTCCTAGGTTTTATTTCCATCAGATGGAAATCCTTTTGTCATCCATGTTTCATATCTCATGATTGAAATATGTATTAATTGCTAGTTCAACCCGAACAGACTTCAAGCATCGCTACGGGAGACAATCTCATCGTAGTCAACTCCTTGAACTTGTTAATGCAACAAGTCGAGCTTTATGGATAAAACATTTTATCCGTATCAGTTTTTAGTTCCATAAATATTCGTTAGACTTTAAGTCTTCCGAAAGGTGTATCAAGATTTTAATCTCGAATCACATATATGGAAACTATCTCGGATTGTATTGGCATTTAGCCAATTCCGGAGTCAGGGTCCATCAACGCTTCCTTGTGTATTGTAGGTATACTGTTGTCTAACAACAATATCTCGTTTGCGCACCTGATAGGTTTGCACGAGCTTTGCCTACATGGTTCAGCTACAAGTTCGACCGAAGTCCATACATTTTATTGTATAGACTTCCGTATCAGTCGCAGTAGGAAACTCCAGAATCACTTCCAAGGTTTCTTTCCTTTGATCTGATGACGAAGATACTGGTTATCTCGTCGAGTTGCACTGTCCTCCCACTCACCTTTTGTAAGAACTATTCTCTTTTAAAGCATACCGTTTTGTGGCAAAATCCTTTGCCTCGGTATAGTGGTGGGGGAATACCCAATGACTTGGGATAACCTACAAAGTAGCACTTGTCTGATTTGGAATAGGTTTGTAACCTTTTACACAAGCCCCATATTCCAAATGTTAAGAAAAGATATAACATGGTTGGGCTTACCATACCATGGCGTCATTTCAACATACCTGATGGAGCTCTTTTCAGTGTAAAAGCCACAGTCTCTAAAGCATCACCTTTTAAAAGGGGTAATGGCAAATTTATTTATGTCATCTTTGATCTTACCATGTCATAAATGGTTCGATTACATCTTCACGGACTTTCCACTTGCAGTGTTGTTCCGGGAGGTGCAAGTTATGAAACCCCTTTCACAACTCATCAGACATTCGCTAAACTTGTAACTCAAATATTCCTTTCTGCAATCGAATTGTAGAAACATAATTTTCTTGTTACAATATTTTCTTCTTCATTTTGAAAACCTTTCGAATGATTTCAAAAGATCCAGACTCACGTCTCATCAAGTAAATATCCATATATCTACTTGAGTCATTTCTGAAGATAGATAAATCCACTACTTGCAACAACATTTATTGGACTACACACATCATAATGTATGATCACCAATATGTTCTATGCTCGTTCCTTATGGCCTGTGAACGGTATTTCAGTCACTTCACTTTTCAGAGGAAAGTTGCAAGTGTCAGATGATTCAAAATCAAACGACTTCAAAATCCATCATAATGGAATTTTCAATGCGGGTTTCTCCAATGTGACCAAATGCAGTGCCACACTTGTGTGGTATTCTTTTAGTCTTGCGACATTTAGCGTCAGTGTTATGGATGTATCATATTTCCATCAATATTCATAACATACATCCCATCTAGGATGGAAGCATGTCCCTTCATGTTATTCATAATACTGAACAACAATTGTTGTTTTTATGAACAACTCTTTTGCAACAAACATTGTGCAATGGGCTAGAGTGTATGAAACTCTAAAATGAATTATGAAAGTAAACACAGAGGTAATATATTAATATCATTATTCATAACATACATCTCATTCATAATGAAAGTATGGCCCTTATGTTATTCATAACACCGAACATCAAAAGTTCTCTTATGAACAACCTTCTTGCAAGATACCTTATGCAAAGGGCTGGAGCGTGAAACTCCAAAAGAATTATGAAAATAAATACATAGGTAATACACCGATGGAAGGTATAGTAACATTTACTATGTTCCCTATGTGTATCTTAACCTCATTCCTGGCTAGTCTTTCAGGCCATAGTAGTTCTTACATCGAGTTGCAACAGAATGCAATCGAGCGGGTATCTTTGTGATCAACTCACAATAACCAAGAATTAGTGATCAACATGTTTAACCATAATTCCCAAGAACTATATCTTTGACCAGCCTTCTATACATCAAAAACTTGTATGACATTCATACATGAGCTGGATATTCCAGTCTTCTTTCCTTTTGCCTTTATACTTCTAACAGTTTAACTTTCAGTATTTCTCCTACTCTCAGAAGAAGCACCCAACTTAAGAGTGGCGATAGCCCCGGACTTCCTAGGCGTGAAAGTTTCACTAACACCCTTCGGACACTTCTTTTCTCTTTAAGTTGTTGTTTTATTCACCATCATCATATGACAGGCGTTCTTCTAGATCCCTCTCTTATCAGTCTAATGCAAAGTAAACTCCTTTACTAATAGTTTGAAAACAAACATTGCTTTGGATATCTCATATCTTTTAGCCTTTGTCTGTCTCTGAAAATGATTTTCAGATTCCATGAATATCACATAACTATCCAAACTTTCGAAGTTCGGGTCTCATGGAAGCAAACATATTGCACTTTGACTGAAAAGGAATTCTAGCTTTTGGATCGAAGGACGAGTGTCACATGATCCATAGCATTAGGGGGGAAATACCGAAAACATGCGATAGGACAAAGTCCTTCTCGGCACTTTTGAGGACAATCCTCACATTATGTTACCAACCGTAAAGTTTTAACCAGATATTTAACAGCTATTCAATTTTAATAGGGAAGGTGGAAACGCGAGCCATTATTCTACAACTATTATGCAAATCACACTTAGACAGTGTTCAAAATTAATTGCACTGAGAATTAAAAGAATTAATTCTACAGTGCGCTCCCACTCAAATCAATATCTCTCATAATTGATTGTGAGTGATACAAGATCCGCATTTCAATTCAACGCCATTGATGGTAGCATCACAGATGACGAAAATCTCAATCGGTAGGCAAACTTGCCAATCACATCTCTATGTGACTCTTGTTCATCTTTCGATGCGTGTGTTCCGAGCTCATGACTTTCATGCCTGAACGTCAAGACAACCAAGTGATCTCACTGCGAGGTCTCAACTCACCCGCCTCACACTTCTCTAATCGTTCGTACCCATGGTAGCATGGCGCACCCCAAAAAGTTCGGTGCCGTGACGGTGCTACACTTGGGAGAACACTAACTACTTGATATTTTTGTGAGATATCACCCTAATAAAAAGCGACTACCGCGCAATCAAGAATGGTGCATCATAAGGGATAAACATCTCATGCAATTCATAATAGCATGATATGGCATAGCCCTTTCTGACGGAGAAGTCTTTCATTTCTTTGTCTTCGGCATTCACGTCGGTGTTCACCTTCGCGAAGATTGCCACCACCTTGTCGATGCACCAGATAATATTGCTATCTCTATAGCTAATAAAATAAGTGCATTACATAAGGTTGACACGTAGGTCATTAAAGTGCAATCATATGGCTCCAGCCATCATGCCGAATCATGACACGCAGGTCATGTTAATCAAATTACATCATATAGTCATCTCATACATAATCAAATTAATATGAGCACTGCTATACCACATCATATGCACATGCAAACCATCCTGCAAAACCAAGTTAGACGCCTCTAATCGGTTCATGCAAAAACTTATTTTACGTGGCTTCTAAGGTTTCGAAACAAACCGAAGTTACCAACGTCCATCATCAAGCATGATAAACCAAGTCGCTAGATTAACATTGTGGGGTGTATGAAACACGAGATAATAAAATCTCGAGCCCCATACTAAACTTCGTCATACGCGTGACCCCCGTGCAGATCATATCTGCATTGCCCTTTCGTCTGCGAAACATCCATCTTTCTTTAACTATGGTGGAACCCAAAGAACTGTTAGCACTTCGTTGATCTGTCAATCAGCATACTCAGGAGCAGCATGAAAGGATCGCGGATTGCCAGAACTTTGTGAGATTCCACCATGCCGTCAAGATCAGGACTACGCAAATTCAGGGGAAGCAACAAGAACATCGGGTAACAGATTTCATCTGCTACCCGCACAAATAATTTTCAGTAATAGAACTCATCTACTGCCTAATTATATTGTGCAACACCCATACATCTCTATGTATTCTAGATCGCAACCTGCATCTACGCATAGTACGGCTCTTGATGCCACTGTAGGGTAACGCAGCAGAAAACAAAATTTTCCGACCTCCGCACCGGCCCAGGACCACTATGGAGACTGCATACAAGGTTTGATCTTTTTCGTTACCGACTCGTAGCGCAGCGGAAGTAGAGTCGATGACGATCGGCGGTGCAGATCCCCGCAGCTAGGATTTTACAACCTCCCAACCGCGAGGATGTATACCCTCATCCGCCCCACGGACAGCCCTCCGGGAGGCGGTCGGACAGTCCCCCGGACGGTGTCACGGACAGCCTTTCGGGAGGACCATCGAAACTCGGACAGTCACTCGGACAGCCCTTCGGGAGGACCTTCAAAACTCGGACAGTCACTCGGACAGCCCTTCGGGAGGCACTCTCGAACTAAGACCGAAACTACGATCTCTCTACAGAGTTGCACACATACGTTGTCATCTATCCGGCAGGGCTTCGCCGTCCAGAACTAGTTCCCACCGGAACCCAGACAGCCTTTCGGCTCTACGAAACTATTTCGCTGGGAGGGAGAGAGAAAGCCAGATCATGCATGGCACTTGTATGTGAGAAGGGATTGAGTTTTGTGGGCAGCCCACTCACCTCTATTTATAGGAAAACCAAGGGGTAAAGTGGCCATTTCCAAAAACCCAAAAATGCCCATGAAGGAACACTTCCACAAGGGCATATTAGGGAAGTAATGGAACAAGTGGGGCCCCATGGTGGAGCCCCATATGTGGCCGGCCACCATCTCATGGGGGCCCCCCCAAGGGGGTTTCTTAGCCTCCAAGTCCTTCTAGAAACCTTTTGGAAATATCCCAAAAGGTGACTTTCCATAAATATCCCAAAAAGCACTTTCACTATTCACGACGACATTTTTCAGCGTCCGGTCGAACTGAAAATATTTATGTGGGCTTAGAACATTTCCAGTACCCACTAAAATAATTTTCAATGCGATCCGGAACAATTCCGGATTAGTGATTTTCATCTGCGAAAAGCATCCGAAGCGGTTCCGGCATCTCCGGAACATTTCCGTTTTTTCTTCCGGAAAATTCCCAGAAGTTTCCAGAATGATTCTGGCACCCTCCATAAATTATCAGGCATGTGCCGAAACCAATTTGACTTAATGGTATCCCCTGAAGCAACTTTTTAGTTTTACCGAAACTGTTTCGGTGTTCTCTCTGCGGAACTTTTCCGCTGTCCGAAACTTTTCCGGTGTCCGAAACTTTTTCGGTGATTTTCTCTCAGACTCACTGTCTAGTATTCAGTACATAGATGACCCTTAAGCGTGTGACCCTATAGGTTCGGTGAAGTATAGACATGACCCGGAACCCCTTCCGATCAATGATCAACATCGGAGCCGTGGACACCCATATTGACCCCTATACCCACACGAATGAATATTCGAGTGAACCTCCAGTTGCCGTGTGCTATTCCTGTTGCTTCGCGATATGTTACAAATACCCGAGGTGAGACATGTTGGCATCCCCGTGGATCAACAACTTGTCCACTATGCCAGTTACCTCGTTACCGGTATTGTTCTCTTTTCTCGTTCCCGTGTCCCGGCATCCCTGTGATCAAATCACAAAGTGTCTGGCTAGACGATGATGGATACCGTAACACCGAGAGGGCCCAGAGATATCTCTCCATCGTCGGAGGAGCAAATCCCAATCTTGAGCTATCAAGTTACTTGACATACTTTTCCATGAACCCGTAAGCCGCCGTAATAGCCACCCATGTACGGATGATGTTTAACAAACCCCAAAGTTCATGAAGCAAGCATGAAGAAACTCGATACTCTCATGGTCTAAGGAATTATGCAAACGTAAACCATCTCTATGTTATTAACCATTAACTTGTGACGAATGAATCTCATAGCATAACATCAATTCGGGTCGATTCAACACAAATGTTCTTCTAACATTGTGCCCTCAAAATTGCCGGCATAGCCATGCCCATGATCAGGAAAACAGGATCATCATGCAATACTTGAGCCAGTCTTAGAGGCCAGACTAGGAATACATTTTACCGTTTATTATTCCACACATGCATATGAGTCTTCCTCTGAGCCTCGTGGTTATTGCAGACTCGAGAACCATAGCAGTTATAGCATGGAACATAAACCTAATTATGAACAGGGAGATAATCAATAACATTTATTATTGCCTCTAGGGCATATCTCCTACAGCACTATGATCGTACTTGAGCATTGGGCATAGCTAATATTTGAGTGTGTGTCATGAATGGATCAATGATTGAGCATGATGGGCTAGGGATAACTTTCTTTAGTGTTGATATTGTGAAAGACATGGTTGCTTGTTGACATGCTTGAGTATTGAAGTCATTATGTTAAAACTAGACTATTGCTTTGAATCATTATAAGTCCAAATGTCCATGCCATACAAAAGAAAAGAATGTGATGAACATGTTAGGCAGCATTCCACATCAAAAATTCTGTTTTTATCATTTACCTACTCGAGGACGAGTAGGAATTAAGCTTGGGGATGCTGAAACGTCTCCAATGTATCTATAATTTTTGCTTGTTCCATGCTGTTATATTATCATTATTGGATGTTTTACAATCATTTTATAACAACTTTATATCATTTTTTGGGACTAACCTATTGACATAGTGCCAAAGTGCCAGTTGCTGTTTTTGCTTGTTTTTTACTTCGCAGAAAATCAATACCAAACGGAGTCCAATCGCGACGAAACTTTTTGGAGATTTTTTCTGGACCAGAAGACACCCAGTGGGCCAAACAACTACCGGAGAGGTGGGCTGTGGAGAGCACAACCCACCAGGGCGCGTCAGGGGGGCCCCGGCGCGCCGTGATGGGTTGTGCCCTCCTCGGCCCCCTTCCGTACCGCCTCTGATGCCTATAAATTCCCAAATATTCCAAAAACCCTAGGGGAGTCGACGAAACACAATTCCAGCCGCCTCAAGTTCCAGAACCGCGAGATCCAATCTAAACACCATCACGGAGGGGTTCATCTTCCTCATAGGTGCCTCTCCGATGATGTGTGAGTAGTCCACCATAGACCTACGGGTCCGTAGGCAGTAGCTAGATGGCTTCTTCTCTCTCTCTTATGATTCTCAATATAATGGTCTCTTGGAGATCTATTTGATGTAAACTTTTGCGGTGTGTTTGTTGGGATCCGATGAATTTTAAGTTCATGATCAGTTTCTATCCATGAATATTATTTGCGTCTTCTTTGATCTCTTATATGCATGATTACTTATAGCCTCATATTTCTTCTCCGAATCTTTGGTTTAGTTAGGCCGACTAGATCAATTTTTCTTGCCATGGGAAGAGGTGCTTTGTGATGGGTTCGATCTTACGGTGTTCTTTCCCAGTGATAGAAGGGGCAACAAGACACGCATGTATCGTTGCTATTATGGATAACAAGATGGGGTCTATTCCTACATGAATAGATCTTGTCTACATCATGTCATTGTTCTTATTGCATTACTCCGTTTTTCCATGAACTTAATACACTAGATGCATGCTGGATAGCGGTCGATGTGTGGAGTAATAGAGGTAGATGCAGGCAGGAGTCGGTCTATCTATTTTGGACATGATGCCTATATAATGATCATCGCCTTGGATATCGTCATGACTAGTCGATTTTCTATCAATTGCCCAATAGTAATTTGTTCACCCATCGTGCGCTATACTCATGAGAGAAGCCACTAGTGAACCCTACGACCCCCGGGTCTACTTTTCCATCATATTGCTTTCTGATCTATCTTTTTGCACTCTTTGTTTTCAGATCTACAAAACCAAAAACCCAAAAATATATTGCTGCATATTTACTCTTTTTATTTTGTGTTCTTGAGAGATCTATCTCTCCTATCTATCACTACCTAATCTATCTTATTACCGTAGAGAGATTGACAACCTCTCTTTCGCGTCGGGTTGCAAGTATATGTTGTTTGTGTGCAGGTGCTGCTTATTGGGTGTTGGTGATCCTCCTACTGGTTCGATAACCTTGGTTTCATAACTGAGGGAAATACTTACCGTTGTTGTGCTGCATCATCCCTTCCTCTTTGGGGAAATACCGACGCAGTCTCAAGCCACGTCAAGTATATATAGAGAATTTTTATTCTTGGAAAACAAGCATATGGAAGGAAAACGGAGTCGGGAAGGTATCCGAGGTGGGCACAACCCACCAGGGCGCGCCCAGGGGTGCCTGGCGTGCCCTGGTGTATCGTGCTCACCTCGATCACCTTCCAGTTTATTTCTTTATTCCCAAAATTTTCTAATATTCCAAAACTGACAAAAAATATTTTTGCGGATTTTTCGGAGTCCGTTTACTTACCGTATCACGTACCTCCTATTTTTCAGAATTCTGGAGTGTTCCGGAAGGTTTCTTTTATGTGTTCCTCCGGTGTCATGGTTTGGATAACATTGCTTTCAACGTTAATAGGCGTACCTGAGATATAGTGCTTAATTCTTTGTCCATTGACCACCTTCGGGTTAGTACCATCGGCGTTATTAATCTTGATAGCTCCAAAACGATAAACCTCTTCGATAATATAAGGTCCTTCCCATTTGGAGAGAAGCTTACCTGCAAAAAATCTTAAACGAGAGTTGAACAAAAGAACATAGTCTCCTATTTTAAATTCCCGCTTTTGGATTCTTTTGTCATACCATCTTTTTATTTTTTTCTTTAAATAGTTTGGCATTTTCATAGGCTTGGGTTCTCCATTCATCTAGTGAGCTAATATCAAATAGCCTCTTCTCACCGGCAAGTTTGAAATCATAGTTAAGTTCTTTAATGGCCGAAAATGCTTTGTGTTCTAATTCTAGAGGCAAATGACAAGCTTTACCATATACCATTTTGTATGGAGACATACCCATAGGATTTTTATAAGCTGTTCTATAGGCCCAAAGTGCATCATCTAATTTCTTAGACCAATTCTTATGAGACCTATTGATAGTTTTTTGTAATATTAATTTTATTTCCCTATTGCTAAGTTCAACTTGACCACTAGATTGAGGATGATAGGGTGATGCAATTCTATGGTTAACATCATATTTAGCAAGCATCTTACGGAAAGCACCCTGAATAAAGTGTGAACCACCATCAGTCATTAAATATCTAGGGACTCCAAACCTTGGGAAGATAACCTCTTTAAGCATTTTAATGGAGGTGTGGTGATCAACACTACTAGTTGGAATAGCTTCTACCCACTTAGTGACATAATCAACAGCAACCAAAATATGAGTGTACCCGTTAGAGGAAGGAAAAGGTCCCATATAATCAAAACCCCAAACATCAAATGGTTTAACAACAAGTGAATAATTCATTGGGATTTCCTGACGCTTACCGATATTACCAATTCTTTGACATTCATCACAAGACAAGACAAACTTACGGGCATCTTTGAAGAGAGTAGGCCAATAAAAACCAGATTGCAATACCTTGTGAGCAGTTCTATCTCCCGCATGATGTCCTCCATAAGCTTCAGAATGACATTTCCGTAGGATTTGTTCTTGTTCATGCTCAGGTACACAACGTCTAATAATACCGTCTACTCCTTCTTTATAAAGATGTGGGTCATCCCAAAAGTAATGTCTCAAGTCATCGAAGAATTTTTTTTCTTTTGTTGGTATGTGAAGCTAGGCGGTATATATTTAGCGGCAATGTAATTAGCATAATCAGGATACCAAGGAGTGTTTTGAGAAACATTTATTGCAGCTAACTGTTCGTCAGGGAAACTATCATCTATAGGTAGTGGGTCATCAAGAATATTTTCTAACCTAGACAAGTTATCAGCTACGGGATTCTCAGCTCCCTTCCTATCAACGATATGCAAGTCAAATTCTTGGAGCAAAAGAACCCACCTAATAAGTCTAGGTTTAGCATCTTTCTTTTCCATAAGATATTTTATAGCAGCATGGTCGGTGTGAACAATTACTTTTGAGTCAACAATATAGGATCTAAATTTATCACAAGCAAACACGACCGCTAAAAATACTTTTTCAGTAGTAGCATAATTTCGTTGAGCACTGTCTAGAGTTTTGCTAGCATAATGGATAACATTCAATTTCTTATCAACTCTTTGTCCTAGAACAGCACCAACAACATAATCACTAGCATCACACATAATTTCAAAAGGCAAGTTCCAATCAGGTGGTTTAACGATAGGTGCAGAGGTTAAGGCTTTCTTGAGTGTTTCAAAGGCTTCCACACAATCATCATCAAAAACAAAAGGAATATCCTTTTGCAAAAGATTAGTAAGAGGCCTAGAAATTTTAGATAAGTCTTTAATGAACCTCCTATAGAAACCAGCATGACCAAGGAAACTGCGAATACCTTTAATATCTTTAGGACATGGCATTTTCTCAATTGCATCAACTTTAGCTTTATCCACCTCAATACCTCGCTCAGATATTTTATGCCCCAAGTGAGGGAGTCCTGGTTTAAGGGGTCCTCGGATAGCCGACCTGTATCTCATGGGCCGGACTATACGGGCCACTGGGTGAGCATTAGAAGATCAGGGGCCCGGTCGCCAAGGTGGAAGATTGAAGGAACCATGGCGTGTTCTCCAAGATATCGACAGTAGATAGGCATGTGTTTTTCCCTTTGATGTGCAACCGACTATATGTAATCCCTAGGTACCCCCGGCGTTTATATAAGCCGGAGGGTTTTAGGTTGTAGAACAACAGAACTCATCTAGGGTTTAGTTACTTGATCTCGAGGTAGATCAGCTCTGTAATCCCCATACAATCAATATAATCAAGCAGGACGTAGGGTATTACCTCCATAGGAGGGCCCGAACCTGGGTAAAACCTTGCCCCCTTTGTCTCCTGTTACCATCGACCCAAGTCTCACAGTTCGGGACCCCTTACCCGAGATCCGCCGGTTTTGACACCGACATTGGTGCTTTCATTGAGAGTTCCGCTGTGACCGCCAGAAGGAATCGATGGCTCGCCTTGTCATCAACAGCGAGATATGTGCCCGGGGAATTCTCGCCCCGGATCAGATCCGCACAAGCGGCGACATCTCATCGCGCACTTACCCGATCGGCCATCCATGCCAGATCGAAAACTTTCCCCCCGACCAAGGGATCAGGTTTGGAACCCTAGAGTTCTCAGCTGATTCCCGGGGAGAACTCATACTGATGGAATCCTTGACCTCTACGGAGAAGCCCGCATATCCCGACGCCTCGGCGCTGAAGACATCGGGCCTCGTCTCCGGAGATGAAATTGCTATCTCCGGACCGTCTGGGCCACCCGGTCCGGTCGTCATTACCGCATCTACCATGGTTGAACAGAATCCGAGAACGCTCTCGCGCGACTCTGGAACTGCGACGCCGCATGCCGACCCCACTCGCTTTAGCGACACGCATCCCACCATCGCCTCGTTTCTCAACGAGTTGTTTGATCGGATGGAGACTATGCGAATGGCCGATGACCAGACCCCGGTCTATGACCGGCTCGAGCCTAAACCCGACGACAGGGAGATTCACGTCCCCACGGTCACCCACCTTGTCCCCACCGTCGAGTGTCCGGCGGAGGGCTTGACTTCCCAGCTACCGGAATTAAAAATGGTTTATACTCCAATCTCCGATCACCGAGACCTTGCTTGCAACCCGGACTCTGGCGTTCGCTCCGGAAACAGTCCGGTGTCGGTCCCTGATCTATCACACAGTTCGAAATCCGTGATTCCGAACTCCCACCGTGGCGTGGAGTCAAACCTTCTCCCACCCACCTCCCAAGCCGATGACTCGAGCATCGCAACGGAGCCCAAGTCTTCGGACTTACCGGACATTGTGCATTTATCAGGGGAGTCGGTCCATCGTTACTGGGCCAGACTACTACTCGCCCGAAATAAAGTACGGGGCCTTAGTGATCAAGATGTAATGGCAACCTTCAAACGTAACTGCCACGACAAGGGGATCCTCAATGCCCTGGCGCGGCGGCACATTATTGACTTTGCCGAGCTGTCAATCTTGGTACAGAAGTATTGTGCCATGGAAAGTGCTTGGCAAGCTGAGCAGCTATTTTCGGAACCAACCTTTACCGAATACCCTAGAGGAGATCGGCACAAGAGGATACCTCCGAACCGGCCAGCCAAACTCGAGCCCGTCAAAAAGAGGAACATGCCCCTTCCAGGGGTCAGTACTGTCCTGGATGGACTACTGGAAAAACCTTGCCCAATACACTCCGTATTGCTGAACATAGCTCCAACTCACAGCCTTAGAACTTGCTGGGTCATCAGACAGATCACAAAAAGTGGTGAAGCCATTCTTGAGGCATCACCGCCTAATCGGCGCTCTACAACGCCATCGGAATATAGCGCCGAAGTCCTGACGATCTACGAAACGTTCCCATCGAGGAACAGGAGGAAAAGAACTCTTAAAGAACTCGAAGAGGTATATCACGTGGCAGCAACAAGTGCATGGGCAGACATTCCCATCACCTTCGGAGATGCTGACCGACCAGCCATTCTTCCCGGTCATTCACCGGCCGCACTAGTCCTGAACCCCATCATTGACGGCTTCAGGTTACACAAGGTGCTAATGGACGGCGGCAGTGGTTTAAACCTAATCTATGAGGATACTCTAGAAAAAATGCAGTTCGACCGATCTCGCATCGAGCATAGCAACACAACTTTCCGGGGAATAATCCCGGGGAAGGAGGCGCGCTGTTCAGGATGCATCACCCTGGACGTAGTGTTCGGCACGCCCGACAACTACCGATCTGAAGAACTTCTCTTCCACATCGTGCCCTTCCCCAGTGGCTACCACGCCCTGCTGGGACGTGACGCCTTCGCAAAATTCCAGGCTATACCACATTACGGGTATATGAAACTTAAGATGCCAGGACCAAACGGAGTAATCACAACCGCTAGTGATCCGAATATAGCCCTACGGGCCGAAAACAAAACAGCGGTGCTTGCCCTCGAGGCTCTAGCTGAGACCTTTGCTGCAGAGGAGCTGACCGCACTTCGGTCAACAGTAGACAAAGATGACGTGACCCTCAGCAAGAGGCCCAAATCCACGTCCTTTAAGCCAGCAAAGGAAATCATTAAATTTCAGGTACACCCGACGGACCCCAACAAGACAGCGTCCATCGGAGCTCAGCTCGATCCCGTAGTGGACGAAGCACTGCGAGCTTTCCTACAAGAAAACTGGGACATCTTCGCCTGGCATCCTTCTGATATGCCCGGCATCCCATGACGGCTGGCAGAACATAGTCTGAACATTATCGCAGGCTTTAAGCCCGTCAAGCAGACTCTGCGCCGCTTCTCCGAGCCCAAACGACAAGCTATGGGTGAAGAACTAGCTAAATTGCTAGAGGCCGGATTCATTCGGGACATTAAGCACCCCGAATGGTTGGCAAATCTGGTTATGGTACCAAAGAAAGATAAATCATGGCGGCTGTGCGTCGACTTTAAAGACCTCAACAAGGCCTGCCCTAAGGACCCTTTCCCTCAACCACGAATAGACCAGATTATTGACGCCACAGCCGGACACGACTCGCTGTGTTTCCTCGATGCTTATTCCGGATACCATCAGATTAAAATGAAGGAATTCGATCAAGCGGCAACCGCATTCATCACCCCTTATGGGCCGTTTTGCTTCAACACAATGCCTTTCGGGCTAAAGAATGCTAGGGCTACATACCAGCGCATGATCCAGACCTGTCTCGAAAAACAGGTTGTCAAAACAGTCGAGGCGTACGTGGACGATGTGGTCATTAAAACCAAACACGTTAGCAATTTGATCGACGATTTAAGGCAAACCTTTGCCAGCTTACGCGAATACGATATTTGGCTCAATCCGGAGAAGTGTGTATTCGGAGTTCCCGCTGGTAAATTGCTCGGATTCATCGTCTCCCATAGAGGAATAGAAGCGAATCCGGCCAAGATCCGCGCCTTATCAGAACTTGCAGTTCCCACAGAGCTAAAGCATGTCCAAAGATTGGCGGGTTGCGTGGCGGAATTAAGTCGCTTTATCTCCCGCCTCGGTGAAAAAGCTTTACCGCTGTATAAGTTGCTGAAACGGACCAAGAATTTTGAATGGACCGACGAAGCAAAGGCTGCGTTAGAAGAAATTAAGACACTCCTGGCAAGCAACCCCATACTCACAGCACCAGGCGCTGGTGAGCCCATGTTATTGTACATATCGGCCACCAACCAAGTCGTTAGCGCGGTGCTCGTCGTCGAACGAGAAGAGGAGGGATACAAATTCCAGATACAGAAGCCGGTCTATTACGTGTTAGAAGTACTAACGCAATGCAAGTCCAGATACCCGCACTATCAGAAGATAGCCTATACAGTATTTATGGCATCACGGAAGCTAAGACACTACTTCCAAGAGTGTTCGGTTACGGTGGCATCCGAAGTACCCCTAAATGATATAATCAATAACAGGGACGCCACCGGCCGCATAGCCAAATGGGCGATTGAGCTCCTTCCTTTTGAGATTACCTACAAACCACACCGAGCTATTAAATCTCAGGTACCGGCAGATTTCCTCGCCGAATGGACAGAAGCCGAACTCCCCAAGGAATATAGTACATACTCCCATTGGACGATGTACTTCGATGGATCCAAAACTTTGGCCGGACTGGGGGCTGGAGTTGTTCTCACGTCCCCCACAGGTGACAACGTTCGATACGTGTTGCAGATCATGTATGCCGACTCCAACAATGCAGCCGAATACGAAGCCCTCTTGCACGGTCTTCGGATGGCAGCCTCAATGGGCATACAACGGCTGGAGGTACGGGGAGATTCCAATCTGGCCATCTCTCAAGTCAACGGTGAGTTCGATGCCAAGAATCCAAAGATGGCGGCATATAGAAACGCTGTCCTCAAGATATCCGCACGGTTCGTGGGGCTGGAATTTCATCACGTCGCTAGAGACGACAGCCAAGCTGCCGATATACTGGCCCGCATAGGAGCCAAACGCGATCCTGTCCCACCAAACACTTTTCTGGAATGGCTCTTTAAGCCATCTGTGGTTTGGCCAGATCAAGAGGACGCCGATCTATCCAGAGCAGACAAGGTTGTTCCCCCTATAAACGAACCTGACGATCAAATCATCGACGGCTCCGTCATGGACGAAACGCCCTCGGCTCATGAGGTCATGGCAGTAATCGCGCCATGGACCGAGCCCTTCCTCGCCTACCTCCTTCGCAAAGAACTCCTCGACGATTAGACGGAGGCGCGGCGCATAGTTCGGCGCTCCAAAGCCTTCAAGGTACACGAAGGTGAGTTATACAAGAAGAGCACCACCGGAGTACTACAGCGGTGCATATCTGAGGAAGAAGGGCGGCAGCTATTAGCCGAAGTCCACGCAGGGATGGGCGGTCATCACGCCGCAGCAAGAGATTAGTAAGCAAGGCCTTCCGGGCTGGGTTCTTTTGGCCTACAGCTCGGGCGGACGCCCAGTCACTTGTCAAATATTGCGTGGGGTGTCAACTTTTCGCAAACCAAAGTCACATGCCCCCAACGGCTCTTCAGACAATTCCGATCACCTGGCCCTTCGCGGTCTGGGGGCTGGACATGGTCAGACCACTTAAAGGGGGGACCAAGAAAAATAAATACTTACTGGTCATGGTCGACAAGTTCACCAAATGGATAGAGGCCAAACCTGTAAAATCAGCCAAATCCGGACCAGTAATCGACTTTATATCCGGCGTGGTACACCGTTACGGTGTCCCGCACAGTATAATAACTGATAACGGATCCAATTTCACGGCCCAGGAGGTCAAAGACTGGTGCGCAAAGATGGGCATCAAGCTCGATTACACATCGGTTTATCACCCGCAGACTAATGGACAAGTCGAACGAGCAAACGGCCTCATAATGAGCGGCATCAAGCCACGTTTGGTCCGGTCTCTTCAAGAGTCCGATTGTCATTGGGTAGAGGAGCTCGACTCCGTTCTATGGGGCTTGCGCACCACCCCGAATAGATCAACGGGATACACACCGTTCTTCATGGTTTACGGGGCCGAAGCGGTCCTTCCTTGTGATATTATTCACGATGCACCAAGAGTGCGCATGTACAAGGAAAGAGAGGCCGAGTTAGATCGGCAGGATGACTTGGACGCCTTGGAAGAGGAGCGTGACATAGCTCGGGCCCGCTCTACCTTTTATCAGCAGTAGGCCCAGCGTTACCAGAGCAGGGAAGTCAGGGTACAAGCATACAACGTTGGCGAACTAGTCTTACGACTCCTGGAGAAGCAGAAGCATAAACTAAAGCCCAAATGGGAAGTCCCCTTCATCGTCGACGAGGTACTCACAGGAGGGTCTTACCGTCTTCGGAACCCGCAGGACAACCGCCTTGAACCAAACCCATGGAACGCAGCTCGTCTTCGGCGCTTCTACGGCTAGACCGGTGTTGTCATACTTTTTACCCTTCTCCTTTCTTTCTTTTCTTTGTTATTTCTTCTCCCTCCCACCTTGATTTCCGGCAGGGTTGAATTCTTTTTCTTCCCAACTCTATGTTCGGTTCGACCGATCTTGTACTAATGATTTTCGGCCTACACCTTCAAGTGCTAAATCCGAACACAGTACCCGGGGGCTTCTTTTCCGAAGCCAATGCTTTTATGTTACAAGCACTTACGCACATTTATTGTGTACCCATACTTTCCTTGTCGTTTTTTACGCCATCTTATGCATCAATTCGAACTAAGAATTTGCCAAGCTGGGTTGCCTTGATCCTGTGCTTACCCTCTGCGTTCCCGATTGTTCGGCTAGAGGGTAAAGGGAGCACCTCTGCGATTGTTACGACCGGGTCATCCGGATACGTACCTCAGACGGGTGAAGCCAAAAGCTAGCTATCTTCAGTAGACAATTGATAGGCTATGACGGATTTAACTATGGTCGTCATGACCATTATTCGGGCTTCTTCCCTCACACAAGCCCTTGGCCGCATACTAACAGTATACAGCCTTTTTCCTACGATTTATGTAGTACCCCTGAAGAAAGGTATTGATAGAGTTACTATTTTCTTCGGAAGATGTTTCTTACGCTAAGCTGTAATATAACATATCTCCCTGTGTGCTTTCTGTCTGTTCGTACCACATGGCCGGATTGCCTGGTTCCCGAATATAATTCCCTCTCTTAAGGGTGATAATTTACAAGGAACACTCCTAATCCCTTGGCGCGGGAGGCTGAAGCCGATGGCCAGTTAAGACAAAGTTCACAACACAGACGGAGCAATTCTTCGATTATCAAAGCATATAGCTACATATGATCATACATCTGGCTGCTGATCGAGATTATCGATTATGGTGTCCAGGGAAGAATCTTCTTGTGAGAGACGGGCAGCATGCATCACCTGGTCGTATACCAGGTGGAGCGGCACTTCTTGTCCATCTGCCCCTACTGGTCCAACCTGAGCCATACGCTCGGGGTCAAGTCCGGTATAGCGGGTCTTGATCATCGCCCACGCCTCTCGTGCTCCCTCCCGACAAGCCGATGTCTTCCACAGCTCGAACCTAGCTCGGGCTCCCTTGAAGCGATCGATTAGTTCGATCATCCCCTCCGGAGGTTGCTCGGCAGGCCATAGTGTCTGCACCATGCTTTTCATGGCCTTCCGAGCCCGCTCATGAAGGGCGGACAGCTCCTTCAGCAGATTCCCCTGGTAGGATCCGATTTCCTCTTCGGGTCGCCCGGACAATAGACCTGCATATGAGTCACGGCATGCGTATCAGACCTCACTTATAAGAGATACTTTCCGATGTTAAAATCACTCTTACCGAACATACCTCTCTGTAAATTCTGGTTTTCCCCTTGGGCCTGGGCCAATTGAGCCTTTAAGCTCTCAATCTGTTCGGCTTGTTGTCTGTTCTCCTCCTTCAGGTGGTTCTTCTCTTCAAGATGCCGTTGTAAAACGCGATGGCCAGCTTCCAGCTGGGACTCGGCATATTGCTGAGATTCTCGGGCTACATCCAAATCTTTTTGTAATTGCCCTATTGATTCAGCTGCTACATAGTACCCTTGCGTAAGCATGGGGATATACTAAAAGATCAGCGGAATATATATACTAACCGTGTACCTCCCGAGTAAAGCTCTTCACATGTTCCAGTTCGGCCTTCACATATTCGACCTGTGTTCGGCTGGCTTCCAGTTCCTTGGCCAGTTGCTCGCACTGCTGCTTCGAGGCCTACATTACCAGTCAATTAGTGCGGAGATCCTTAATTCGGTCGTCCCGACCAATTTAAGGCATGGGGGCTACTGAGTCTACACAAGTGTTCGGACTTTAATAAACGACTACTTACCTGCAGGCTGGACGATGTCAACTTCACAGCCTCCCCGAACCCAGCTCGGGCGGCCCCGAGGTGTGCATCCGCCGTGCGCAGAGCACCGAACTCTTGTTCGGAAAAGGCCAGATGACGCAGGGCTTCTCGTCGCCGTCGATGATGAATAGCCCTCCCAACCTCTGATTTGGTGACAGATATGGCGTCACCAGAATCGGCTGGGGCGGGATTGACGGTGGGGGCTCCCGCAGCGGGATCGGCATGGGCGGAAGGCCTGGAAACTTGAGCACCGCCAGACGTCCTGGCGACGTCCTCGGCGGGTGACGGCCGAACCCTTTGCCTGAATATTTTGGCAAAATGGTCTTTTGTCAGACCTTATCAAATCATGATACTAAATCAAGTGATTAAGCGAAATACCTTTGGGATGAATTCGTAGGCGCACTCGCCCCCGCGACCAGCTCATTTGCCGAATCCTTGTTGCTTTCCAGTCCAGGCACTGCCGCCGCTGCCGGAGTATATCGCGTGGATCTACGGCGTTTGGGCTTAGAAGCCGGCGCGTTAGGGCCAGTGGAGGACACTTGCCTGTTGCGGGATGTTTTCTTCTTCTTGCTTGTCGCAGGAGAAGGGAAGGACCCAGGGTAATCGGCGATAATGGCCACCTTGGAGCTGTCAAGGCCCTCTTGGTAGAAAACCCCGTCTGCGAGTTCAATTGACAGGTCTGGGTCTTCATGATAGCCCGGATCGTCATCACGGGAATAGTCTTCGGGCTGAGGGGCCGGACAATTGACTGTCTCGATAAAGCTCCTCCATTCCTGTTTGCATGAAAATAAAAGACTTCGGTCAAGAAGGGACAAATTGAGAATCCGAACTATGGTCGCGGGGTTGAAAGGCTCACCCATTCGATGGGATTATGGCTTGAGTATCCCTCTTTGGTCGATCGCTGAATGAAATCTTCTTGCTCTCCTTTGTATAGGTCGGCAAGTGCGGCGGCCAATGCCGTTTGATCGGCAGGACCCAGTCTTCGGGAGCGAGTAGTATCGCTTGTCCCGTTGTAACACCACAAGGGGTGTATCCTCTGTTGAAGGGGTTGGACGCACCGGGTAAAGACAGCGGCCATGACATCTATCATGGTCAGCTTATGATGGGCCAGTATCCTCACGCGGGTTGCTAAGCGTTGTACCTCTACGCTGTCCTCTTGGGACAAGCTCTTCGGGCGCCAGTTGTACCTTTTCTTCAAAGGGGCATCAGAGTATTCGGGCAGACCCTTCCGAGCTGGATAGAATAAAGGGACGTCCTCGATATAAAACCATTCCGAAGTCCATAGTTCGGATTCCTTCGGTGTCCCCACGGGGTATCCCGTCCCCGCTATGCGGCATACTTCGGCTCCGCCGACCTCAAAGATTGTCTTGTCTCGTGTGCGAGGGACGAGGCAAAAGTATTTCCTCCACAACTCGAAGTGCGCCTCGTAGCCCAGGAACATCTCGCAAAGGGCGACGAAACCCGAGATGTGCAGAATAGACCCTGGAGTGAGGTGGTGGAGCTGGATCCCATAAAACACCAGTAACCCTCTCAGGAACGGATGAATGGGAAACCCGAGGCCTCGCAGGAGGAATGACACAAAACACACATTCTCCCCCTTATGTGGATGGGGGAAATTCTCCGCGAGGGCCTCGCCGTTGAATGACGTCAAACCGGCGCGGACGGCTGTCAGATCCGAGGAAGGAAGGTACGCTTGGGTCTCGAGGTCGCGCAGTCGAAGAAGCGACACAGAGCAGCTGGTCCAGTCCCCGGGACGGGATCCGTAAGGATCCGAGGAGGAGCTGGGGGCGCTCGCCATCTTTGGTGGAGACCTTTCGCTGGAGGTTTTTTCCGGTGGAGAAGAAGAGGATGTGGCTTGGACCACGACTCAGTTTGTTTAAATGGGTGGTGCCTCATTTGTGTTAGGAGTAGTTTTGTAAAATGCTACTGAACCGCTCGTCTCCCCACGATGCGCGAAGTCCAAGAAACACTATTACTGTGGACCTGGCAATCCCGCGACGTTTGGGATTTCGCCGATGATAGGACGGTTGCCGAACAAGAAGGATGGAGGGACTCGCCTCGCAAGCCGAAGACATGCTAGATTGTCCGAATATGCCTCGGCGTTGGAGGCTAGTCCGGGGGCTACTGAGGGAGTCCTGGTTTAAGGGGTCCTCGGATAGCCGACCTGTATCTCATGGGCCGGACTATACAGGCCACTGGGTGAGCATTAGAAGATCAGGGGCCCGGTCGCCAAGGTGGAAGATTGAAGGAACCATGGCGTGTTCTCCAAGATATCGACAGTAGATAGGCATGTTTTTTCCCTTTGATGTGCAACCGACTATATGTAAACCCTAGGTACCCCCGGCGTCTATATAAGCCGGAGGGTTTTAGGTTGTAGAACAACAGAACTCATCTAGGGTTTAGTTACTTGATCTCGAGGTAGATCAGCTCTGTAATCCCCATACAATCAATATAATCAAGCAGGACGTAGGGTATTACCTCCATAGGAGGGCCCGAACCTGGGTAAAACCTTGCCCCCTTTGTCTCTTGTTACCATCGATCCAAGTCTCACAGTTCGGGACCCCCTACCCGAGATCCGCCGGTTTTGACACCGACACCAAGGCAATACCTTCATTAACCATAAAGTGGCACTTCTCCCAATTCAAGACGAGATTAGTTTGTTCACATCTCTGCAAAACTCGATCAAGGTTGCTTAAGCAATCATCAAAAGAAGTTCCGTAAACAGAAAAATCATCCATGAAAACCTCCACAATCTTTTCACAAAAATCAGAGAATATAGCAGTCATACATCTTTGAGAGGTAGCAAGTGCATTGCATAAACCAAAAGGCATACGTCTATAAGCATAGGTTCCAAAAGGGCAAGTAAAGGTGGTTTTCTCTTGATCGGATTGTGACACATGTATTTGAGAGAAACCAGAATATCCGTCTAAGAAGAAAAGGTGTGTGTGCTTAGATAATCTTTCTAGCATTTGATCAATGAAAGGCAGAGGGTAATGATCCTTTCTAGTAGCTTTATTTAATTTTCTAAAATCAATTACCATTCTATAGCCAGTAACAATTCTTTGTGGAATGAGTTCATTCTTATCATTAGGAACAACGGTAATACCTCCTTTCTTAGGGACACAATGAACGGGACTTACCCATCTACTATCAGCAATAGGATAGATTATACCTGCTTCCAAAAGTTTTAATATTTCAGTTCTTACCACTTCCTTCATCTTAGGATTCAATCGCCGTTGGTGATCAACAACGGGTTTAGCATTCGGTTCCATATTAATCTTGTGCTGACATAGAGTGGGACTAATGCCCTTAAGATCATCAAGAGTATATCCAATAGCAGCCATGTGATTCCTTAGAACTTTTAATAATGTTTCTTCTTCATGTTCTGAAAGGTTAGCACTAATAATAACAGGATATATCTTTTTCTCATCAAGATAAGCATACTTCAAAGTGTCAGGTAATTGTTTCAATTCAAACACAGGATCACCTTTAGGTGGAGGGGGACCTCCAAGAGTTTCAATAGGCAAATTGTGTTTCACGAGAGGTTGTTGTTCGAAGAAAATTTGATCTATTTCATTTCTTTCACGCAAGTGCATATCATTTTCATGGTCAAGCAAATATTGTTCTAATGGATCAGTAGGAGGCACAGCAATAGAAGCAAGACCAATTATTTGATCCTTACTAGATAATGCTTTATCACGAGGTTGTCTACTAAACTTGGAAAAATTAAACTCATGAGACACACCACCAAAACTGACACCGACAATTTGTTTTTCGCAATCTATCTTAGCATTGACGGTGCTTAAGAAAGGTTTACCAAAGATAATGGGACAAAAGTCATCTTGTGGGGAGCCAATAACTAGAAAATCAGTAGGGTATTTTACTTTCCCACACAAGACTTCAACGTCTCTAACAATCTCAAGTGGTGTGATAGTGTCTCTATTAGCAAGTTTAATAGTAACATCAATGTCTTCTATTTCAGCAGGTGCTATTTCATCCATAATTTCTTGGTATAAGGTAAAAGGGATAACACTCACACTAGCACCCAAATCACATAAACCATGATAGCAATGATCTCCTATTTTGACCGAGACAACGAGCATGCCTTCTATGGGTCTATGTTTATCTTTTTCATCGGGTTTAGCAATTCCAGGGGCTTCATCACAGAAGTTGATAACATGCCCATCAATATTTTCTACCAGGAGATCTTTAACCATAGCAACACTAGGTTCTACTTTAATTTGCTCAGGGGGCTTAGATGTTTTTAGGTTACTCTTACGAATCACAGTTGATACCTTAGCATGTTCCTTTATCCTAACAGGGAAAGGTGGCTTTTCAATATAAGCGGTAGGTACAACTGGATCAACATTGTAAATGATGGTTTCTTATTTAGCTATGACCAGTTCTTTAATTTCTTCTTTAATAGGGGGATGATATTTAAACCACTTCTCCTTAGGGAGATCAACGTGAGTAGCAAATGCTTCGCAGAAAGAGGCTACTATCTCAGAGTCAAGTCCATATTTAGTGCTAAACTTGTGAAAAGTATCGGTATTCATAAAAGATTTAACACAATCAAATTCAAGCTTTATACCTGACTCATTACCTTCGTCGAGTTCCCAATCTTCAGAGTTGCGTTTAATTCTTTCTAAGAGATCCCACTTGAATTCAATAGTCTTCTTCATATAAGAACCAGCACAAGAAGTATCAAGCATGGATTGATCATTATGAGAAAGCCGAGCATAAAAATTCTGAATGATAACTTCTCTCGGAATGTCATGATTGGGGCATGAATATAGCATCGAATTAAGCCTCCCCAAGCTAGAGCGATACTTTCTCCTTCACGAGGCCAAAAATTATATATATAATTCCGATCATGATGGACTAGATGCATGGGATAAAACTTTTGGTGGAATTCCAATTGCAAACGATTCCAGTTCCATGATCCAAGATCATCACATAGCCTATACCATGTCAATGCTTTTCCTTACAAAGATAAAGGGAAAACCTTCTTATTAACTTAATCTCCGGGTAAACCTACAAGCTTAAATAATCCACATATTTCGTTCACATATAATAGATGCATATCAGGATGTTCAGTTCCATCTCCTGCATAGGGTTTAGCAAGCAGTTGTTCTACCATACCCGAAGGAATTTCACAAGTAATATTTTCAGTAGGTGCAGTAGGTTGAGGGGCAACTAATTGTGGTTCCGGTCGAGGTGAAGATACCTCGAACAAACCCCTCAAAGGATTGTTCTCCATAGTAGCAAGTAACAATAAATTTCAGCACGTAGTATAAGTTTTTCCTTACCGATTTCCACCTACCAAGAGCGCTTCACTCCCCGGCAACGATGCCAGAAAAGAGTCTTGATGACCCACAAGTATAGGGGATCAATCGTAGTCCTTTCGATAAGTAAGAGTGTCGAACACAACGAGGAGCAGAAGGAAATGACAAGCGGTTTTTAGCAAGGTAATTTCTGCAAGCACTGAAATTGTAGGTAACAGATAGTTTGATAGCAAGGTAATTGGTAACGAGCAAGTAACGGTAACGGTAAATAAGGTGCAGCAAGGTAGCCCAATCCTTTTGAGGCAAAGGACAGGCCAGAACAATCTCTAGTAATAGGCAAAGTGTTCTTGAGGGTACACGGGAATTTCATCTAGTCGCTTTTATCATGTTGGTTTGATTCGTGTTCGCTACTTTGATAATTTGATATGTGGGTGGACCGGTGCTTGGGTGCTGTTCTTACTTGAACAACCTCCCACTTATGATTAACCCCCTCGCAAGCATCCGCAACTACGAGAAAAGTATTAAGATAGAATCTAACCATAGCATTAAACGTTTGGATCCAAATCAGCCCCTTACGAAGTAGCGCATAAACTAGGGTTTAAGCTCCTGTCACTCTAGCAACCCATCATCTAATAACTACTCCACAATGCATTCCCTTAGGCCCATGAATGGTGAAGTGTCATGTAGTCGACGTTCACATGACACCACTAAGGGAATCACAACATACATATCATCAAAATATCGAACACATATCAAATTCACATGATTATTTGCAACATGACTTCTCCCGTGACCTCAAGAACAAAAGTAACTACTCACAAATAATAATCATGCTCAAGATCATAGGGGTATTGAATAGCATAATGGACCTAAACATATAATCATCCACCAAATAAACCATATAGTAATCAACTACGCAAGGTAATCAACACTACTAGTCACCCACAGGTACCAATCTAAGGTTCCGATACAAAGATTGAACATAAGAGATGAACTAGGGTTTGAGAGGAGATGGTGTTGTTGAAGATGTTGATGAAGATTGGCCTCCCAAAGATGAGAGGGGTGTTGGTGATGACGATGGCTTCGATTTCCCCCTCCGGGAGGGAAGTTCCCCCGGCGGAATCGCTCCGCTGGAGGGCAAAAGTGCTCCTGCCCAAGTTCCTCCTCGAGGCGGCGGCGCTTCGTCCCGAAAGTCCTCCTCTGATTTTTTCTAGGTTAAATGTGACTATATACCAGAAGATGGGCACCGGAGGTGGGCCGAGGAGGCCACAACCCATCAGGGCGTGCCCAGGGGGGTCTGGCCCACCCTGGTGGGTTGTGCCCACCAGGTTGGCCCCCTCCGGTAGTTTTATGCTCTAGTATTTTTTATTTATTCCAAAAATAATCTCCGCAAAATTTCAACTTCATTGGAGTTGTGCAGAATAAGTATCTCTGATGTGCTTTTCTTGGGTCCAGAATTCCAACTGCCGGCATTCTCCCTCTTTGTGTAAACCTTGCATATTATGAGAGAAAAGGCATTAGAATCACTCCCCAAAGCATTATTATTCAACAAAACATAATAAATAACAGTAGGAAATCATGATGCAAAATGGACGTATCATACGACGTGAGGGCAATTTGTTTTTCTTCACTTGCATATGCGTTCAAATGACACAAGATGGAAAGGGCAGTTTCGAAACAGGTTTTTGCCATGCTTTATATATAAAGCAAAAAACCGAAGAAAGTACACGGTCAAACGACACAAGATGGAGAGTTGGCCATCTTACAAAACCGATGCTAGGATAGACGGATCACTTAGAACACACATGAATACAGGTAGATCTGAAAAACACCGCCACACTACGCCCTAGTACACCTAAGCTCCACGACAACGCCCTCAAGAGGGAGAACGACACAAAGCGTCGCCGCTGCAGAGTCCACAACAGATAAAGGTCTTCACCTGGTGCCCTGACACGGAGAGAAGAAGCATGACAACGCCTTCAAGAAGAGCGCGATAGCTACGACGTCGGCGTCGTCGGCGCCAAGGCGGAGAGCTATCGCTCGGCATATCACCCGTGCCACCACGAGGAGTCTACGACAAGCGCGATGTGGTCAGATCCCCAGATCTGAAGCAGGTCCTCGCCCTTGAGAGGACAGAGAGCATGCCCGAGCCACCCACTGCCACACCTCCCATCGTCGACACAACCAGGAAGGAGAGCCACCACCGCCAGAGATCCAACCATGCAGAACGCCATCCGGGGTCGCCGCCCCAGCATCCCTGCCGCGAGACACCGTACACCACTCACTTCACGATGCACTCAACCACAGTAGGAGCAGCAGAGACATGCCATCTACTCCTAGCCCGACATCAGTCACCGTGTCTGGGTAAGCACCTCCATCGTAGGAGGTGCCCATGAATGTGTTCCCAGCCAACCCTGGTGGATTGTGGGGGGGGGGGGGACATGACGCTGTTAATGCCGACGATCGCCGACGAGCAAGACCCAAGCCCTGGCCCAAGCGAGCTCGCACGACGCCATGTCCGTGGCCACTGGCGCCGATCCACGCACTAACGCAACGATATCCTGACCACTACACCCATGAGGAAAGCACGAGCACCATCCGCAAGCACAACCGGGATCGAGCCCAACCTCACGTACCCGGAGCACGAGCTCTGATCCGCGTCTGACCCAGATCTGGTCTGCTCAAGCATAAACTCTAGGTCATAGCCACATCAACGAGTGTGAGCCCTCATGCCGCTGGCCTGTACCCAGGAGAAGAAAGGTCTTTATACGTCCATTTTGCATCATGCTTTTATATCGATATTTATTACATTATGGGCTGTTATTACACATTTTGGTACAACACTTATGCCTTTTCTCTCTTATTTTACAAGGTTTACATGAAGAGGGAGAATGCCGGCAGCTGGAATTCTGGACTGGAAAAGGAGCAAATATGAGTGACCTATTATGCACAACTCCAAAAGTCCTGAAAAGTTACGGAGAATTATTTTGGAATATATAAAAAATATTGGGCAAAAGAAATACCAGAGGGGACCCACCAGGAGGTCACAAGCCTGGGGGGTGCGCCCTACCCCCCAGGGCGCGCCCCTGTGGCTTGTGGGCCCCCTGGCAGGCCTCCGGTGCCCATCTTCTGCTATATGGAGGGTTTTGACCTGGAAAAAATCAGAAGGGAGCTTTCGGGACGAAGCGCTGCCGTCTCGAGGCGGAACTTGGACAGAACCAATCTAGGGCTCCGGCGAAGCTGTTCTGCCAGGGAAACTTCCCTCCCGGAGGGGGAAATCGAAGCCATCGTCATCACCAATGATCCTCTCATCGAGAGGGGGTCAATCTCCATCAACACCTTCACCAGCACCATCTCCTCTCTAAACCCTAGTTCATCTCTTGTATCCGATCTTTGTCTCAAAACCTTAGATTGGTACCTGTGGGTTGCTAGTAGTGTTGACTGCTCCTTGTAGTTGATGCTAGTTGGTTTACTTGGTGGAAGATCATATGTTCAGATCCTTAATGATAATTAATACTCCTCTGATTATGAACATGAATATGCTTTGTGAGTAGTTACGTTTGTTCCTGAGGACATGGGATAAGTCTTGTTATAAGTAATCATGTGAATTTGGTATTCGTTCGATATTTTGATGAGATGTATGTTGTCTCTCCTCTAGTGGTGTTATGTGAACGTCGACTACATGACACTTCACCATTATTTGGGCCTAGAGGAAGGCATTGGGAAGTAATAAGTAGATGATGGGTTGCTAGAGTGACAAAAGCTTAAACCCTAGTTTATGCGTTGCTTCGTAAGGGGCTGATTTGGATCCATATGTTTCATGCTATGGTTAGATTTATCTTAATTCTTCTTTTGTAGTTGCGGATGCTTGCGAGAGAGGTAAATCATAAGTGGGAGGCTTGTCCAAGTAAGGACAGCACCCAAGCACCGGTCCACCCACATATCAAATTATCAAAGTAACGAACGCGAATCATATGAGCATGATGAAAACTAGCTTGACAGAAATTCCCATGTGTCCTCGGGAGCGCTTTGCTTTATATAAGAGTTTGTCCAGGCTTGTCCTTTGCTACAAAAAGGATTGGGCCACCTTGCTGCACCTTTGTTACATTTGTTACTTACTATCCGTTACGAATTATCTTATCACAAAACTATCTGTTACCGATAATTTCAGTGCTTGCAGAGAATACCTTACTGGAAACCGCTTGTCATTTCCTTCTGCTCCTCGTTGGGTTCGACACTCTTACTTATCGAAAGGACTACGATAGATCCCCTATACTTGTGGGTCATCAGGTCTCCACCTGGACCTGGTCGTCGAGCGCCAAACGTCATGTCGCACACAAGCAAATGACCCATGCAACACCCCCGAGCTACCAGCGTCGTGCCAACCCGAAGCAGCAGAGATCGCCAACGTAGCCAACATCTCCCACCAGAGGGAAACCCCAGCCAGGGTCGGCAACCGTTGTCGGTAGGTAGCCCCGCACCACCCTAGGCTTCAGCGACAAGATCTGGCTACACCAGATCAAGCCACCAGGCCACCACGGGCGTGCACAGGCGCCCCCATGTGACCACGAGGAGCCACCGAGGGCGCTCGGCATGCGAGGGACCTTGCCGCCAATGTTAGCGTGCCGCCACCTGATACGTCTCCAACGTATCTATAATTTATGAAGTATTCATGCCATGTTTACAATAATTTTATATGATTTTGGTATGATTTAATTAGAACTAACCCGGACTGACGCTGTTTTCAGCAGAGCTACCGTGGTGTTGTTTTTGTGCAGAAATAAAAGATCTCGGAATAGGCTGAAAATTTATGGAGAATATTTTTGGAAAATATAAAAAATACTGGAGCAAAAAGATACCAGAGGGGAGTCCCGAGGCAGCCACAAGCTTGGGGGGCGCGCCCCCCTGGCTTGTGGGCCCCTCGAGCAACCCCCTGACTTGATTTCGACGCCAAGCACTCCTATAAATCCAGAAAACTCCAGAAAGAAACCTAGATCGGAAGTTCCGCCACCGCAAGTCTCTGTAGCCACGAAAGATCAATCTTGGCCCTCTCCGGCACCCTGTCGGAGGGGGTAACCATCACCGGAGACCATGGAGGAGGAAGACGGAGGGGCCATCATCGCCATGGAGGCCAAGGACCAGAGGGAGAACCTCTCCCCACCCAGGGGGGAGGCCATGGAGGAGGAAGCACAAGGGGGAGACCCTCTCCCCCTCTCTCTCGGTGGCGCCGGAGTGCCATCGGGGGAACCATCGCCGCGGTGATCGTCTTCATCAACATCACCATCTTCATCACCTTCCTCATCTCTTTTAAGCGGTCCACTCTCCCGCATCCCGCTGTAATCCCCTACTTGAACATGGTGCTTTATGCCACATATTATGATCCAATGATGTGTTGCCATCCTATGATGTTTTGAGTAGATTTCTTTTGTCTTATGGGTTGATTGATGATCTAGATTGGTTTGAGTTGTATGTTTATTTTGGTACTGTCCTATGGTGCCTTCTGTGCCGCGCACACGTGAAGGATTCCCGCTGTAGGGTGTTGCAATACGTTCATGATTCGCTTATAGTGGGTTGCTAGAGTGACAGAAGCTTAAACCCGAGTAAGGGGGTTGTTGCGTATGGGATAAAGGGGACTTGATGCTTTAATGCTATAGTTGGGTTTTACCTTAATGATCTTTAGTAGTTGCGGATGCTTGCTAGAGTTCCAATCATAAGTGCATATGATCCAAGTAGAAAAAGTATGTTAGCTTATGCCTCTCCCTCATATAAAATTGCAATAATGATTACCGATCTTGTTAACAATTGCCTAGGACAATTCCGCACACCGACCCATCATTATTCCACACTCGCTCTTTGTAATATATTGTAATATATTCTAACTTTATGATAACATCACCTATTTTTATATTTTAGCTCTCCGATATCATGCAAAGCTATTCTCTTCATACCCACAACGTAGTTTTATTTCTCGTTTCTAGTTGGAAGCAAACGTTCGGCGTACGTAGAGTCGTATCAGTGGCAGATAGGACTTGAGAGAATATTGATCTTACCTTTAGCTCCTTGTGGGTTCGACACTCCATACTTATCACTTCCACCTTTGGAAATTGCTACGATGATTCCTTGCACTTGGGGATTATCAAGCTCTTTTCTGGCGCAGTTGCCTGGGAGCAATATCGTGGGGTTGATATTCTCGTGTGTGCTTGTTTGCTTTCTTCACTAAGTAGATTTTGTTTTCCCTTTTTGCTTTCTTTAGTTGTGGGTGAAACATACAAAAAAAATTAAATAATGAAAATTACAAAAAGAATTACTTGCCTCTTTTGCCTAAGAAGTTTTTCAAAAAGAGAAGTGATTGGAAGGTTGTGCATTGGAGAAGTGAGGGTCGACCTTGAACACTTGTGTTCATGCTCATGGAAACAATGTAGAATTTTTCATGGAAGTTTCTCAAAAATAATTATCCCCTTGTATATATCCATTGTATTATAAAAATAATGTGCCAAGATTTGCTTTTAGGATGATTAGATTGCTTGTTTGCTTTGTGCGGTGCAAAAACAGAAACTTTGACTGTAGTGCATGAATTTACATTTCTTACTGGAATGTCAAAACTTTCTGAAATTTTTACACGGTACTTCTATACAAATTGTTTAATTTTTCCTAAATTTTCAGAATTGTTTGAGTTACAGAAGTATACGAAGTTTCCAGATTGCTACAGACTGTCCTGTTTTTGACAGATTCTGTTTTCTATGCATTGTTCTCTTATTTTGATGAATCTGTGGGTAGTATCGGGGGTATGAACCATGGTGAAGTTGGACTACAGTAGATATAATTCTAATATGAATTTGGAATGAGTTCACCACAGTACTTAAAGTAGTATTTTGCTTTATTATACTAACGGATCTCACGAGGGTTTTGTTAAGTTTTGTGTGAATGAAGTGTTCGAAGATCGAGGGGGTATCGATATAAGAAGGATACGGAGAGACGAGAGTTCAAGCTTGGGGATGCCCAAGGCACCCCAAGTAAATATTTCAAGGAGACTCAAGCATCTAAGCTTGGGGATGCCCCGGAAGGCATCCCATCTTTATTCTTCAACAATTATCGGTATACCTCGGTTTTTGTTTTGTTCACATGATATGCGTCTTTAGTGTTTTTCTTTTCCTTTTATGCACCCTTCTAGTATGAGATAGTTCTTCATTGATTTATAGAATGCTTCATGCGCTTCACTTAAATCTTTTGAGTATGGCTTTGTAGAATGCTCTTTGTGCTTCACTTAAATCTTTTGAGTATGGCTTTATAGAATGCTTCGTGTGCTTCACTTATATATTTTGAGCTTGGATATTGTTTAATCTATATTGATTTATAGAATGCTCTATGAACTTCACTTATATCTTTTAGAGTATGAATAAAAATTACCATCGGAATTGGGCTTGGAAGTGTATCATTAAAATGTCATGCCTAGCTAGAAAGGCATTAAAGAAAAGCACTTGTTGGGAGACAACCCAATATTTACCCTTTTCTGTTTTTGTGTTTTAACATGATTAAGCTACTGTAGTAATCATGTTTTGTGCCTTTTATTTCAATAAAGTGCCAAGTAATGCCTTTGGGATGATGTGGTTGATAGTTGACTTGATTCTGTGCAAAAACAGAAACTTTGGTGCCCAGTCCAGAATTTTTATAAATTCACCAGAGAGTCAAAAGCTTATGAATTTTTTACACATGATTGATATACAAATTTCCTAGGTTGTCCTAATTTTTCAGAAGTTTTGGGGCTGCAGAAGTATGGTCATTGTTCAGATCATTACGGACTGTTCTGTTTTTGACAGAATCTGCCTTGTTTGCGTAGTTTGCTTGTTCTAGCATTTCCATGGCTTATATTAAGTGATATAAATCGTGGAAATGATAAGTTACAGTAGAAATTATGCGAGCACAATTATGGATCTTGTATTTAACAGTACCTAAGTTGATGGTTTGCTCTTTATCATACTAACCCATCTCACGAAGTTCCGTTAAGTTTTGTGTGATTGAAGTTTTCAAGTTTTGGGTGGGATATCGATATGAGGAGAATAAGGAGTGACAAGACCCTAAGCTTGGGGATGCCCAAGGCACCCCAAGGTAATATTCAAGGAAGATCCAAGCAACTAAGCTTGGGGATGCCCCGGAAGGCATCCCCTCTTTCGTCTTCAACATTATCGGTAACCTCACTTTGGAGCTATATTTCTATTCGTCACATAATATGTGCTTTGCTTGGATCGTCATTTTATTTTGTTATTTTCTGTTAGGTGTTATTCATAATCTTGTTTTTCAATAAAAAGTTCCAAATATTGCCTTAGGATGCTTGCATTGCATGTTTGATGTGTGTTGTGTAAAAAACAGAAACTTTTGCTGTAGTGTTTGGATTTTAATATTTTACTGGAACGTGGAAAGTTTCTGAAATTTTTACACAGGATTGTCATATAAATTATTTAGCATATCCTAAATTTTCATAATTTTTTGAGTTACGGAAGTACACTGTTTTCATAAATTGCTACAGACTGTTCTGTTTGGACAGATTGCTGTCATAGTTTTGTTATCCACTTATCCTCTAGTTTCCATAGCCTATATTGGTAGATATAAATTGTGGAAACGATAGTAAACAGTAGATGATGTTTGAAAATTATTGTGCAACTTGTCTTGGCAGTACATGAAGTGTTGATTTATTCTTATGTGTACTAACATATCTCATGAGTTCTTTTCGAGTTTTGTGTGGATGAAGTTTTTGAGAATAGGTGAAACCATGATATGAGAGGATTGAACGAGATACAAAAGCTCAAGATTGGGGATGCCCAAGGCACCCCAAGTAAATATTTCAAGAAGTTTCAAGCATCTAAGCTTGGGGATGCTACGCATCCCATCTCTCTTCATCAACAATTATCGGTTAGCCTATGTTGAGCCTAAATTTTTATTCATTCACATGATGCATGCTATTCTTGGAGTGCCATTTTTATTTTGTTTTGCTGTTTGAATAAAAGCATTGGATCTGAAATTCTGAATAAGAGAGAGAGTCCTCACATGGCTATTTAACTAATTGACTACGCATTGATCTTCACTTATATCTTTTTGGAGTAGCTTGCCATTCAATCTCGTGCTTCACTTATATTCTAAGAGTAAATGGTTGAATGAATTGAATATCATAAATCTGAAATTAAATATGCTTCATATACTTATCCCATGGGGAGTAATGACTTCACACATAATAAGTATAGGTGGTAAAATTTATTGAAAGTTAGCAAACACCGCATTGGTCACTTAAACAATTCATGAAAGAATATTGAAGGAAGAGAGATTTCACATATAAATATACTATCTTGGACATCTTCTATGATTGTGAGCCTCATTAAGTATTTTCAAACTTGGGCAAATTAGTTGAAGTTGGACAAGGAAGACAACGTAATGAGTTATGCTTGGGTATATCTGTATAGAAGTTATATTGTTATGGATCCTCCAACATGTGGTGCTTGCTTAGGATCTTTTGCTAGCCAAAAATTTGTACTAAGTAGAGATACTACATGTGCATCCAAAACCCTTAAACTCAGTTCCTTGCCATGAGTGTCCACCATATCTACCTATGGATTGAATAAGATCCTTCAAGTAAGTTGTCATCGGTGCAAAAAGCAATAAAAATTGCTCCTAAATATGTATGATCTTTTATTGTAAGAGAAAATAAGCGTTGTACGAACTTGTGATGGTAAAGAAATAAAAGCGACAGACTGCATAATAAAGGTTGCTATCACAAAGGGCAATACAACGTGACGTTCCTTTACATTAAGGGTTTGCGCATCCAAAATTAAAAAGCGGATGACAACCTATGCTTCCCTCTGCGAAGGGCCTATCTTTTACTTTCATGTATTTACTTTTATGCAAGAGTCAATAGTATTCCTTCTTAGTTCAACCTCAATTATTCTTTAGTTGGCAAGCATCATGTGGTGGGGAAAGATCCAAGCATATATGGCCATTCAAATATATTTGATCATGAATTATTAGTGTTGACAATTATCTATATGATAAATAAGTTGGGAGGGGAAACATTAAGCCCCTATCTTTCTCTGTGTTCGATGGATGCTATTTGTTCTAAAAATATGCTTTGAGTGTCAATAATCATGGAAGACTATATGATAGTTGAGCATGTGGAATTTGCTAAATCAAATCTCTTACATAGACTCTTCCTGAAAATAAGATGAATTGCAATTGTTCGATGACTAGGAATATGGTTTGTTAGTTTTCAAGAAACTTTCTGGTCTATACTTTAACATGTGAATAGCTTGTTACTTGATCATGAGAAGTTTTATGAGATGAGCTACTGTTTATGGTTTATATTGATGCTAGAAAAAGTGATTGGAATTATCATTGATCAAACTTGTGCACTTGCTAGCATTCACACTTCATAAATTATTTCTTTTATCATTTACCTACTCGAGGACGAGCAGGAATTAAGCTTGGGGATGCTGATACGTCTCCAACGTATCTATAATTTATGAAGTATTCATGCCATGTTTACAATAATTTTATATGATTTTGGTATGATTTAATTAGAACTAACCCGGACTGACGGTGTTTTCAGCAGAGCTACCGTGGTGTTGTTTTTGTGCAGAAATAAAAGTTCTCGGAATAGGCTGAAAATTTATGAAGAATATTTTTGGAAAATATAAAAAATACTGGAGCAAAAAGATACCGGAGGGGTGTCCCGAGGCAGCCACAAGCCTGGGGGGCGCCCCCCCCTACGGCGCGCCCCCCTGGCTTGTGGGCCCCTCGAGCACCCCCCTGACTTGATTTCGACGCCAAGCACTCCTATAAATCCAGAAAACTCCAGAAAGAAACCTAGATCGGAAGTTCCGCCATCGCAAGTCTCTGTAGCCACGAAAGATCAATCTTGGCCCTCTCCGGCACCCTGCCGGAGGGGGTCACCATCACCGGAGACCATGGAGGAGGAAGACGGAGGGGCCATCATCGCCATGGAGGCCAAGGACCAGAGGGAGAACCTCTCCCCACCCAGGGGGGAGGCCATGGAGGAGGAAGCACAAGGGGAAGACCCTCTCCCCCTCTCTCTTGGTGGCGCCGGAGTGCCATCGGGGGAACCATCGCCGCGGTGATCGTCTTCATGAACATCACCATCTTCATCACCTTCCTCATCTCTTTTAAGCGGTCCACTCTCCCGCATCCCGCTGTAATCCCCTACTTGAACATGGTGCTTTATGCCACATATTATGATCCAATGATGTGTTGCCATCCTATGATGTTTTGAGTAGATTTCTTTTGTCTTATGGGTTGATTGATGATCTAGATTGGTTTGAGTTGTATGTTTATTTTGGTGCTGTCCTATGGTGCCTTCCGTGCCACGCACACGTGAAGGATTCCCGCTGTAGGGTGTTGCAATACGTTCATGATTCGCTTATAGTGGGTTGCTAGAGTGACAGAAGCTTAAACCCGAGTAAGGGGGTTGTTGCGTATGGGATAAAGGGGACTTGATGCTTTAATGCTATGGTTGGGTTTTACCTTAATGATCTTTAGTAGTTGCGGATGCTTGCTAGAGTTCCAATCATAAGTGCATATGATCCAAGTAGAGAAAGTATGTTAGCTTATGCCTCTCCCTCATATAAAATTGCAATAATGATTACCGATCTTGTTAACAATTGCCTAGGACAATTCCACACACCGACCCATCATTATTCCACACTCGCTCTTTGTAATATATTGTAATATATTCTAACTTTATGATAACATCACCTATTTTTATATTTTAGCTCTCCGATATCATGCAAAGCTATTCTCTTCATACCCACAACGTAGTTTTATTTCTCGTTTCTAGTTGGAAGCAAACGTTCGGCGTACGTAGAGTCGTATCAGTGGCAGATAGGACTTGAGAGAATATTGATCTTACCTTTAGCTCCTTGTGGGTTCGACACTCCATACTTATCACTTCCACCTTTGGAAATTGCTACGATGATTCCTTGCACTTGGGGATTATCACCACCCGCTGGAGGTCGTCCGCCCGCGTCAAATCCCACTGGTCGAGGGTGAGGAGGTCCCGCCATCGCAGCTGACCTGGTTTTGCCCGGCGGCACGCCTCAGCGATGGCGAGGAGATTAGGTGGGAGGAGGGACTACTGCCCGCCGGCGCTAAGGTTGCCCCCCTGATCGCTTGCATGGAGGGAAGGGGAGAGGAAGGATCAGATTTAGGTAGGTATGAGAAAACAGTTCTGTTTTTAGGCCCATAAACCGCATACGATCTCAGTTGGAGATGCACATCCTCTAAATATGCTCACTTTATTGATCAATGATATTGTTCGTAGGATACAATATAAACTAGGAGGTTGTAAGAGCCGAAGATTGACCTATAGGAAGACATGGGTCTCACATCGATATGCTTCGTCGTTTTTGTTTAGTCTAAACACGCTCCACTTTATTGATTATTGAACAAGTTTATAGGAATAAAATGAAGACATAGACTTTGAAGGAGCCACACATCTTATATACATACATAAAGAAAATATGTATTTTTGGTCCGTCATGCTATTTTACGGAAATTAGCCCGTAGACCAGTTTTAAGTCAGATTTTCGCTTTTACCGGAAACCGACTGATAATTGTGTTAATAAACCTGCAATTCATATCAAGTGTTTTTTAAAATATCCATATCTTTTAAACATAACTTCGAAATTAACATGCTATATATGGAATTTGATTAGAAAAATGTATAGAATCTGAATATGATGTTATTTTACATGTTAATAGTTTAAAAAATACTAATTTAGGGTGATATCTTAATTAATAACGCATGATTCGTTTTTTTTCATATCGGTACCGATCCAGATTGAAAATGAACACCTCAACAAACTAGGATTGGAAACAAAGTAACTACTATAACCATGCATGCACACCACGTGAAAACCTCATAGAAAAAAAACAGATTTCTCAGCTTATGCCGAGAGAGACGGCTTAGGACTGACAACATTTAGACACATTGTGATTGTGTGAGCACTAAGGTCACCGTTGGCAAGTGTGGGAAGCAGGATAAGTAGCCGCACAAATGGGATGTCATGTGTTGAAGGAAATGATGTGGACCTATTGAAGTCTTGACTCATGATTATTGGGTCAGGGAGTATGATATTTTTTTTTCATTGCAACGCAACGTACTTCTCTTTTTTTTTTTTTTTTTTGCTAGCGGGGTCCTAAAAAAACCACAATATTGGGTTTCTCTTCCTTCGTCGGTTGGACGCGAGCGGGTGCAATCGCGATGCAGCCCAAGGTGAGGAATAGGCCTGACAACTCCAGGCCCAGCCCTAAAGGGTACCTCCACTGCAGCTGCATCTCCATGGCGAGGGACGAACCCTTCGCCGCCGCCGTGGACGTCGCCGACGGCGACTCATGCTCCTCCAGCCCAACCCTCACGCGCCTACGGGAAGCACTCGCCGCCCTCTCCGAGGTAACTGGTCGCCCAACTAACCATCTCGGACTCCGTGCTTCTCCACGCCTTCCTCCCAAACCGTAAGCTCCTGCTCTGCTCCAGGCGTTCGAGTCCGGCGACACCGCCTCCTCCGACGCAGCCGCTGCCGCCGTCGCCGAGATTCTTAGCGCGTACGATGCCGACGCCGACGCCGCGCTCTCCGAGCAGATTCTCCGCGATGTCCACGCCTTCCTCTCGCGCCCGTCCTCGAATCAGGTCCGACAGAGCGTGCCGCGGCGCCTTCGGCTGCTCTTACCTTCGGCCGCTGAAATTGCGCTTCGTTTTGCGGATGGTGGTTTCCTGATTCGGCTGTTATGTTGTGATAGATGGCCATCGACGCGCTGTCTCTAGAGCTTCCCAAGCCTGTGGCGAAGCTGGGTGGTCGGATGGGGAATTGCCGGGACATGGCCAGGACTATCATTGAGTTCTTTGTGTCGAATTGCAGCCCGAGGGACATGCTCTGCATCCTCTGCGAGGTCAGTTCCACACTTAAATAAGCAGTTCCAATGGTGTCGATAGGACTTTGGTTCCCACACTTGAAACTTGAAGCTCCTTTTACCCACGACTGGAAAATGGATTATTATTTCCTATATTTAGGATGGCTAGTCTTTACACCGTGAAGCTTTTATACATTCTTAATTATGTTAATGTGTTAATGATTTTTGTTGCAATTTTAATCCTATTAATGTCCAAATGTTCTTTCAATGGAAGATTACATGTTTGTAAAAGGTCGGGGGGATAAGTAGGGAGCATTATGGCACAAAATTAATGTAAGTTCTGACAGGGAGTGACATTTTGGCCTAGCTATTCATGTTTTAATGCAAGACAGTAGTATACAACCATGGTGTCCTTTGCATCTGTGTGTACTTTTGTGCCTATGCTGATTTCCACACTTATGTGATTGATACCTGCCTGGGCTCTGAGATGCCTGCTTTATATGTTTTATTTTCCTTAAAGAGACACTGGTAATTTTAAAATCTTTGGTTATGAATTGATGTTGTGTGTCCAGATCTATGAATATGAAGTACCTGGGTCTCAGGGCTGTAGCACCCATTCATCATTAAGCAGCTTCTCATATTCTCAAAATGCTAATATCATCCTTTTCTTTCTCTCTAGCTGATGCTCAGTTCTTTACTGTTATCTGGTCACCCTTTTGGTTCATACTATTACCTTTGTGTTTTTTTTGAAAGACTATTACCTTTGTGTTGATGCAGGCATTAGATACACCAGTGGCATTAAATGGACCAGCATATTTCGTTATCCTAATAGATGGGCTTGCCAGCAGTAAGTGCATTATTTTATATTAGACTTCTACATATTCCACATCAATTATTTCTTCTGCTAATGGGCAACAGTTTCTTGCCTTGAAAATTCAACCTGATGCCCTCCTTACATTTTGTCTGTACATATATTAGATATATACTCCCTCCATTCCCATGAACAATGCGTAATTTTTGTTTTGCTGAGATCATGGAGGTGCTGCGTATGTGGATCCCATCCTACCCCTCATTAATGAGCAAGATCGTTTGTAGATTATCCTGGCTGGACACTTAGCGTCTCCTCAATTGAACCATGACCACGTACGGCTAATAGACGTGCAGTGATAATTACATCCATTGTTGAGTCCACCAGTGCACCGATTATAGAGAAGGGGTATTATCGGGTGACCTAGTGCTAAACTACCCTTGCGGCTTCTTTCCAGGAATTTTGACAAAAGAAAATTTTGCCTACTTTTCAGGAATGGAGGGAGTACATGCTAGAGATATGTTGCACATCTGCTGTCTATTTTTTTTTTACTGATTATCATCATATGGATTTGAATTCTTCATAGCTAATTGTTCTTTCGACTAGCGCTTATTTTGATTCAGAGGAGACATATTGAGCAAGTAAAGGTCGTACTTCCTGCCATCCTTCGAGTTATGCATGCTAATTTATCAGAATGTGATGGGGAACATGCAATGGCTGCTGTTGATCTGTTCAGTGCAGCCCTCCGAATTGGCAATGCTATACAAGAAATGTGCAAAACAATGGTTTGTTGATTTAAATACAATTCTTTAACCATGTCATTTGTTCTATTGATTCTGAGGTATTTTTTGTTCACTAAAAGGTCAACCACAGGAAGGAAGAGCTATGTTCTATACTTGGTCTATACGCCCTTCAAAACATAGTGAGTACAAAATGGATGTTATTTCTAGACTATCCATGTATGTTACATCCACTTTGACATACAAGGCTCTTTTGCAGGCTCTTGTATCATCAGAAAGCAAACATCAGAATATTCTGTCTACTTGTGGTTCAGTTGTTCTTCAATTTTCTAAACTTCTTATGTTTTGCGGGTTCACCTATTTGGGTCTTTTAACTGGTAATGATGTGACCTCAGCCACCAGTAAGCTTTCTAAAGGTGACTCATCCAAATCATTCCCATTTTTCTGGTTCCTTGGAATATTTGTATTATGTTTGCTTCATTGCTAACTGATGCATATGTCCGCAAAATGATGTAGAAGAGGACGACAATTTTCTGGACTGCTTTTCTTTTGCTATGGACGGTGCAAGTCTTGTAGGTTTGAAAATATTTCCTATCACACCACTTTCACTATATTAGAAGCTGGTTGGTCACATTCTTGAGCTCTCTTACAGTTGTGTGGACCTCTATGGATGATGACATGTCAAAATATGCTGGAGCAGAGTTTGAATTAGCACTGAAAGAAGTTCCAGACAATTGTATTAAGAAATGGGAAGCAATCAACATGTTTAGATATGTCTTGTCTTCAGTTAATTACTCATGGGCAATCAAATCTCACAGTCTGGACTTATTGTTGACTCTAGTTGATGATAAATGTACTGAGGAAACCAACGATCATGTTGATTTCCCATGTTCCACTCAAATTTTTGCCATACTCAAGGTAATATTTTCACTTTCTTAGAGGTGAGTCAATCTACTCGATTATACTGTATCAATATTATAAGTATTTCCACAGGCCATTGAAAGAGTCATGATAGCTGCCCCAGATACGCTGATGCGGAAGAAAGCCTTTTCTGCCCTGAAAGGGGTATGTATCTTAAATTCACTTTGTGTGTGCAAAGAGAAGATTATTAGTCTGCCGGGCTTCTGTTTCATTATTTTTCGTTCTCCACAGATCATAAATTCATTTCATGTAATTTCTTGTGGAGTAAACACGAAAATTTAATTGTTGCCATTTATGCTCATGACATAGTAATACAGCAAAATTGGTTGTATTCAAATTTTGCATAACCCTCTATAGTCTGTAGTCTACTGTGGCACTATCCCTTTTTTTTAATATGTGCATGTGTTCACTATAAATCTTATCAGGTTATTTCAATGGTGCCATCCACTCAGAGATTTGATATCTTACAGGCCCTCATTGAGAATAGTATGTTCCCCTCCTTGGTAAGAAAACTTCTAATGTCCACTATTCTTTGGAATATTTGAGAGCACCAACTTGTTGATGCCTGAGATGTATATTTAAGCAAAATAGAGAATAAATAAATAATCGTACTACAGCATTATGGACTTCAGTTTCTCAGTTTCTCCATCCAGCCTTATTTGTTGTATAACTTCATTATGGGCATGTTGCTTGTTGATGTGAACTTCATTTTTGAACTCCATCCTTCAAATCCTTGCCTGTGTTTACTTTATTTATTGTTCTTTCAGACTGCAATTCTTTTGGATCTGGTGAAGAATGAAGTTTTGAGGGAGAGCCGTCGAGCTGATCAGGTTAATGAATCTGATCGATCAAAAAATGTTGGGGAATCACCACCTTGGGCTTCTCAGGTGCTCGAGTTAGTGGAGCTGATCTTGAGGCCTCCAGAAGGTGGTCCTCCTTGTCTTCAAGATCACAGTGAAGAGGTACCCTTTTCTTTTGTTCCTTGCTACGTTTAAAGCTGTACACAGAGGTTGTTGGTGGGAAGCCTTGATTGCTCAACGTTGGAAAGTTGGTGGGTTAGCTCCCTCAAATCAGTAATTGGACGTCAGTGTCTTGATTTCACAAACTCAAATACTTGATACACCAGCAGCACAACTTTTCCTAAACGTTAGCTCAGTTTGTGGTTGCTGAACTATGCTGTGTTATGCTTACTTTATATATTTTCTGTTGAAAGTTAGCCACAAAAATAAGTGAAACACGGTCAATGTATCTGGGGCCAAGATAATAAATAGGTGAAACACGGCTAACTAAGGCTATCAAGAAGGTGGGGGGAGATTAGGTCACCTTGATGCAAACCACAAGCATGCACTACCTTGGCCCCCACACTTCCATTCACGACGATAGGGGTGCTGGCAGAAGAGAGGAGAATGGCAATCCAAGTTCTCCAGCTATCGCTAAATCCTTTGGCACGTAGGATCTCAGACAAGAAATACTAGGAGAGGGGCGCGAGAAATGTTGAGCTTAAGAAACACCTTTAGCCTTTCGTTTATGAAGTTTGCCTTCAACTTGCTGGACCAGGATCAATTTATCATGCAGATCCTTACCCTTAATTAACGCTGATTGCTTTGAACTAACAAGCTGCACCACCAACAACTTAGAGAAGCTATATACTAAGCTGATTGTGCGGTAATCTCCTACCTCCACGGCGTCAAATTTCTTGGAGATCAGGGAGATGAGAGCTTGATTATGTTCTCCCATTGGCTACTATGTGTAGAAGACTAGAAGTTTGATGTTTGCATCTCCTTTCTGTAGCCTTCCTGTAGCCACTGCAATCTAGAATGCCGCCGAGCAATTGTGCATTCCTGTGAAGACAACCCGAGAATGAAAGCTTCAAGGATCTTCTCAACTATATTTCCGCTGGGGACTGAAGCCTTGAGTCCTGAGCAGCATCGAAAAGCAGAATCACTGCGTTGGCAATCGCTTGCCGCATTCCTGAATAGAGTTATCCAGAACGCTTGAAGGGGCCAGCGATCGCTGGACTGCATTTCCACGCCTCCTTGATAGCCTCCTTAAATCCTTCCAACTTGGCCCAGAACTTTTCACACCGCTCTTGGGGGAAAAGTCCGCATTTAGAGGGAGATGAAAAGGAAAATGATCGGAGATAGCAGTTGATAGCACCTTGTTATGACCGGTACCACGTACCAGAGGAGGAGGCCCAATGGGCAGGCTTAGTTATGGGCTTAACCCAAAGTTATCTTAGTTATCTTAGTTTCCAAGTTATCTTAGGCATCCAGGAGATTATATAAATCGATGTAAACACTTATTTCGAAATTAAGCAATAAGAATATTACTATCCCTATTGCCCGGCTCCCAGAGGAGCCGGAAACCCTAGCCGCCATCTTCCTCCTTCGCGACGGCGCCCAGCCGCCGGCGCGCCCGCTCATCACCTCGCCCCGCTCCATCTTTCCCCTACAACCTCCGGAGCAGGTCCGGTAGGACCCCTGGTTCTACCAATTTGGTATCCAGAGATTCAGTTGCGATCATGTCGTCCTCATCATCCACGCCAACGCTGCCCGGCGGCACCACCGTCCCGCTGGCCACCGTTCCGCTGCCCTCCGCCGGGGCCCCCGTGCTGTCGGACCAGGCCACCACCGCGGGCTTCCCCACGCCGCCGACCCCAGTCACCACCGCGCCGCCACCAGCCGCCGTCTTCACGCCGGAACAGATGACCAGCACGCTGCAGCAGCTCGTGACGGCCGTCCACGGTCTCCACATGACCCAGCTCCATCAGTACATGGCAGGCGCGTACGGGCCCCCGCCGGCTGCGCCGATCCCCGCCTACGGCCACACCGCGTCGTGGCTGTTCCCGGGCGCACCCGCAGGCAGCGGCCCCCCGCTGTTGCCGGTCCAAGCGGGGCACTCCAGCGGGCCTCCACCAGCGGCCACGGGCCTGTGGCATCTGCCGCCGCCACCATCGACGGCGCCCCTCTGGCCCTTGCAGCTGCTGCCGGTCCCGGCACCCACCGCCCCTGTCCAGCCCCCGCCGCTGCCGCTGCAACCACCGGCGCCGCCCCTGCCCAACTCGGGGGCACCCTCGCCGACCGGGCTTCCGATCAATCAGGTCCGGTTCCCGCCCTCCCCGTCGCCACTCCCAGCGTGGGCGGCTGGGTCTTCGCCTTCGCCGGTCTACACCACGGCTCCGGAGCAGCCGACCCCGTCGCTGCAGTTCGGCGGGCCGTCCGGCTCCGCGGATCCCTACCCGGAGTACCCCGACCAGGCGCTACCCGCCTCGCTGCTCCGCACCTCCGAGCCAGCTCGCCACGGCGTTCCGACCCCGGCACCGCCGCGGTTTGCCAAGATCGACTTCGCTACATATGACGGCACGGAGGACCCCCTCAACTGGCTCAACCAGTGCGACCAGTTCTTTCGCGGGCAGCGCACCCTCGCATCGGAGCGTACCTGGCTCGCCTCTTACCATCTCCGCGGCGCCGCCCAGACATGGTACTACGCCCTCGAGCAGGACGAGGGCGGCATGCCCCCGTGGGAGCGCTTTCGTGAGTTGTGCCTTCTGCGTTTTGGGCCACCGATCTGCGGGAGCCGCCTGGCAGAGTTGGGCCGCCTTCCTTTCACCTCCACGGTGCAGGATTTCGCCGATCGCTTCCAGGCCTTGGCATGTCACGCGCCGGGGGTGACGGCACTCCAGCGGGCCGAGCTCTTCATCGGCGGCCTTCCCGACCACATCCGCGTGGACGTCGAGCTGCGGGGGCCCCAGGACCTCCAGACGGCCATGTACTATGCTCGGGCCTTCGAGCGTCGCGCCCAGGCCTTGCGACCGGCGCCACCGACTCGAGGGGGACGGCCACCCCCCCGACCACCTCCGTCAGCCCCTGCATCTTCGCCAGCAGCCACCTCGGCCGCGACGCGGCCTTTTCGTCGACTCTCTCAGGCGGAGCAGCTCGAGCGCCGGCGCCTGGGGCTTTGCTTTAACTGCGATGCGCCCTACGCGCCAGGCCATGTCTGCCCGCGTCTCTTCTACTTGGAGACGGTCGACGATGAGGAGGAGGACACACCCACCGACGGGCTCGACGACGCCACTGCAGCGGAACCCGCGCATGCGCCCGCTCCGGCGACGGCCCTCGTCGTCTCGCTCCATGCGCTGGCCGGCATCCGCGACGAGCGGACTATGCTCTTACCGGTGACGATTCACGGCGAGCGCCTGGTGGCCCTCCTGGACACTGGCTCCACGCATAACTTCCTGCCAGAGGCCACCATGCGGCGCTTAGCTCTTCAGCCGACCGGCGGGGAACACCTTCGGGTCACTGTGGCGAACGGTGACCGCCTCCGGTGCCATGGGATTGCGCGGGACGTGCCCATTACTATCGGCGACGAGCACTTCACCATCACGTGCGCCGGCATTGACTTGGGCTGCTTCGACTTCATCCTCGGCGTCGACTTCTTGCGATCTCTCGGCCCCATCCTTTGGGACTTCGACGCCTTGACTATGACCTTCTGGCGCCTCGGCCGCCAAGTCCGGTGGGAGGGCGTTGGCGGCGCCTCAGCGACCCCTCAGCTTCAGCTGACCGCGGCCACCACCGAGACGGAGCACCCTCTGTTGGATCACTTCCTGCAGCAGCACCGTGACCTATTTGAGGAGCCACAGGGTCTTCCGCCGGCCCGGGTCTACGACCACCGTATTCATCTTCTGCCGGGCTCGGCACCGGTGGCAGTACGGCCCTACCGGTATCCTCAGCTGCAGAAGGACGAGCTGGAACGGCAGTGCGCGCTCATGCTCGCCTTGGGCATCATTCGGATCTCTACATCCCCGTTCTCGGCGCCGGTCCTCCTCGTCCGCAAGTCAGATGGCACGTGGCGCTTCTGCATCGACTACCGCGCCCTGAATGGCCTTACTCTCAAGGACAAATTTCCTATCCCGGTGGTCGATGAGCTCCTGGACGAGCTACATGGGGCGCGCTTCTTCACAAAGCTCGATCTCCGGTCGGGCTACCATCAGGTCCGCATGCACCCAGATGATATCGCCAAGACGGCGTTTCGGACCCACCACGGCCACTTCGAGTTCTTGGTCATGCCGTTCGGACTCTCCAACGCCCCGGCGACGTTTCAGGCCTTGATGAACGACGTCCTCCGCCCCTACTTGCGTCGGTTTGTGCTCGTTTTCTTTGATGATATTCTTATCTACAGTGCCTCGTGGGCGGAGCATCTTCAGCACGTCGCCATCGTCTTCAACGAGCTTCGAGCGCATCATCTTCAGCTTAAGCGCTCGAAGTGCTCGTTCGGGACGCCGTCCGTCGCCTACCTCGGTCACGTCATCTCAGCCGAGGGGGTGGCCATGGACGCCGACAAGGTGGCGGCCGTCGCCGCCTGGCCAGTTCCGCAGTCACCGCGGGCTCTTCGCGGGTTTCTGGGCCTCGCGGGGTACTACCGGAAATTTATCCGGGAGTTTGGCCTCATCGCGTCCCCGCTCACACGCCTGCTCCGTCGCGATGCCTTTGCCTGGGATGAGGAGGCGACCACGGCATTCGAGGCCCTCAAGGGGGCCCTCACGACGGGTCCCGTCCTGTAGATGCCTGACTTCGATAGCCCGTTCGTCGTCGACTGCGACGCCTCCGGTGCGGGGTTCGGCGCGGTCCTTCATCAGGGCGATGGACCCCTCGCCTTCTTCAGCAGGCCCTTTGCCGCGCGCCATCTTAAGCTGGCGGCATATGAGCATGAGCTCATTGGCTTGGTGCAGGCAGTGCGCCACTGGCGGCCCTATCTTTGGGGTCGGTCCTTCCGGATCCGTACGGACCACTACAGCCTCAAGTTCTTGCTGGACCAGAGGCTCTCTACCGTGCCGCAGCATCAGTGGCTCAGTAAGCTCTTCGGCTTCGACTTCACCGTCGAGTTTCGTCCGGACCGTCTTAACACCGTCGCCGACGCCTTGTCTCGGCGTGATGCCGACACCGCCCTAGGTGCCTCTGAGGGGGCGGTGCTCTGCATCCGCTCGGGACCCTCCTTTGCCCTATTCACCGCCATCCGCCGGGCGACTGCGGCCGCGCAGGACGCGCTCCTCCTTCAGCAGCAGCTGGCGGCGGGTGAGCTGGAGGAGCCGTGGCGTTTCGCCGATGGGTTGCTCCTCCATGGGCGCCGGGTTTTCGTTCCCGCACATGAGGATCTCCGTCACCAGGTGCTCCAGCTGGCCCACTCGGCGGGCCATGAGGGTGTGCAGAAAACCCTCCATCGTCTCCGCGCCGACTTCTACATTCCCGGTGATCGTGCCCTGGTCAGTGACTGGGTGCGGTCGTGTGTGACGTGCCAGCGCAACAAGACGGAGACGCTCAGGCCGGCTGGTTTGCTCCAGCCTTTGGAGGTGCCGTCTCAGGTGTGGGCGGACATTTCCATGGATTTCATCGAGGGCCTCCCCAAGGTGGGTGGCAAGTCGGTCATTCTCACGGTGGTAGACCGCTTCTCCAAGTATGCTCATTTCATCGCCCTCGGTCATCCCTACACGGCGGCGTCTGTCGCCCGCGCTTTCTTCGACGGTATCGTCCGTCTTCACGGGTTTCCTTCTTCGATCGTCAGCGATCGGGACCCCGTGTTCACAGGGCACGTCTGGCGCGATCTCTTCCGGCTGGCGGGTGTGAAACTCCGCCTGAGCACCGCCTTCCACCCTCAGACGGACGGCCAGTCAGAGGTCGTCAACAAGGTGATTGCCATGTATTTGCGTTGTGTCACGGGTGATCGACCTCGCGCGTGGGTGGACTGGCTCTCGTGGGCGGAGTACTGCTACAACACCTCCTATCACTCCGCCCTCCGCGCCACGCCATTTGAGGTGGTGTACGGCCGGCCGCCCCCGGCGATTCTACCGGTTGATTCGGCCACTGCGGGCACCGAGGCGGCCGGTGACCTTCTGCGGAGCCGGGACGAGATGCTGGCAGAAGTCCGGCAACGCCTACTTCAGGCCCAGCAGCTGGCCAAGCACTACTACGACGGCCACCATCGCAAGGCGGAGTTCGCGGTGGGTGATTGGGTGTGGCTGCGTCTTCTTCATCGCTCTACGCAGTCACTGGACCCTCATGCGAAGCGGAAGCTTGGCCCTCACTATGCCGGGCCCTTCGCTACCATCGAGCGTATAGGGAAGGTGGCTTACCGTCTTCAGCTACCGGCGGGTGCGCGCATCCACGATGTCTTCCATGTGGGGCTGCTCAAGCCCTTCCGTGGGGAGCCACCAGCGGCGCCTCCCGCGCTTCCTCCAACTGCTGATGGGCGTCTCCTTCCAGGACCGGAGAAGGTGTTGAAGGCCCAGCTACGTCGCGGAGAGTGGTACGTGTTGATTCAGTGGGCTGGACTTCCGGCAGAGGAGGCCACTTGGGAGCAGCGCGAGGAGTTCCGCCAACACTACCCCGACTTCCAGCTCGAGGACGAGCTGTTTGCGCAGGCGGGGAGAGATGTTATGACCGGTACCACGTACCAGAGGAGGCCCAATGGGCAGGCTTAGTTATGGGCTTAACCCAAAGTTATCTTAGTTATCTTAGTTTCCAAGTTATCTTAGGCATCCAGGAGATTATATAAATCGATGTAAACACTTATTTCGAAATTAAGCAATAAGAATATTACTATCCCTATTGCCCGGCTCCCAGAGGAGCCGGAAACCCTAGCCGCCATCTTCCTCCTTCGCGACGGCGCCCAGCCGCCGGCGCGCCCGCTCATCACCTCGCCCCGCTCCATCTTTCCCCTACAACCTCCGGAGCAGGTCCGGTAGGACCCCTGGTTCTACCACACCTGTAGTAGACAGTCAGGATAAAACAGTTCCCAGTCCACTGTCTATGATGATATTTTGAGCATCGACGTCATTTGTCTAAGCACGCATTTTCTAAGTGCTGATAAACTATTTTTCCCCTGTTATCATCCTGCTAATTTCACTTTGCTAGCATTCTATAGTTTATGCTTATAAAACAATCTGATGTGGTCCCCATTCTCTGTCTGTAAGCAGCTATTATCTGCTCTGAACTTGCTCAGATTGATTCTGATAATAGATTCAAGAGGTAACTGTTCTTGCAAACCCTTGATGTATTGCTTTCCAAGTCTCCTGGTAGATGGATCAAGGCTTGCTCATGGCAGAGCGGATCCTGGAATTGATGGACATTTGGTGTGTTAACAGAAGTTTTCCTCTTTTTTTTTTATTAGGATCCAGATCAGCAACAATGTTCCGGGACAAAACAATACAAGCCGTGTACTCAGAGTGGCTGATGCCACTAAGATCAGCTGTTGCAGCGATTCAATCAGAGCTCGAGAAAGACGGCGGCGAGGAAGAAAATCAGATGGCTTGCCAGTTAAATCCTGTTCAACTAGTGCTTCACCGCTGCATTGAGTTGGTGGAGGAGAAGATGAAAGGTTTGTAATGCTCGTACATTGCTTAGGGCAGAGTTGGCTTGGCCAGGAAATTTGAAACTTCATTCATCATCAGTATTCTGATGAATTAAACGTCATGTTCTCCATTACGTATGGCATATGGCCGTCCTTTGCTGCAATCAGTGGCGGGTCGAGCTTTGGCACCCGCGCCTATAACGGCTTACCCTCGTCAGTCGTCAGCGAGGTTTGCTGCCAGTATATATGTAGATCCTCAATGAAATGTTGGACTATATGTGGTTGTTTCATTCCGATCAATGGTTGTGGGGTGTGAAGTACTACCTGGTAACACACCATATGACAACGATATGCAGCTTACCGTGGCCTGGGACGGGTAACAAAACGTAGTGAAAAATGATGGAAAACTGTTAAGTTGATCTGCACATGATGTAGCTAACAGTGCTATGAAATGACAACTCCAAATCGCACAAGAGAGGATGGACCTTTAGCTGTTCTTGGTGTGCACTGGGTTTGGGGTGCGCCAATGGCAGGCCTCTGGAATGTGACGCATTATTTTTTCGAGTTGTTCCAGGCCCCGAAAATTTGCTTCCCGCGAGCGGTAGGGGAGGCAAACCCTACCACCGCCACCAGGGCCCCCTCCTCCCCTCCTCCCTCGCCGCTGCCGGCGGCAGCGGGGAGACCTCGTCTCCTTGCGCGGGGGTCTTGGTGTGGGTCGAGGCATCTTTGTCGGGATGCTGCGCTTTGTGACGGGCGTGGCAGCACGGCGTCGGACCGGTGCACGTGGCGTCGGGGCCAGGTCTGCGGCGGCTGCCGCGGTCGTCCGGATCTGGCTTCAAGAGCTGCGGGCCGAGGGCGGCGCGGGTCGCGGGCGGCTGCTGCCCCTATCGTGGCCTTCTGCCGGCGGGGGTGGCGGCGTGACAGCTGGTGGGCTCCCTCCTCCTCTCAATGGCTGTTGGGCGGGGCAAGGGGGTGCAGCGGTGGGTGCCCGGTGAGACCGGTCAGATCCGCTCGGATCTGGCCCTGGTCGCTGGCGGCGGCTCGGGGCGATGGCTGCGGCATCGCCGGCATGCTGGTGGCGCGGTGGCTGCGTGGGGTGAGCTGCGACGGCGTGGTGGCGGCTCACGGTGGTGTGCTTGGCAGGTCGGCCGCGGCGGCAGCTGGCTTATCCCAGCGTCGGCCCGTCCGTAAGCGGCTTGTGTCGGCGTTCGATCCCTCTCCTCGTCGTCCGGGTGCTACTTTTGTCAAAGGGCTGACCTTCTCCCAGCTGCGGTTCATCGCTTGTCTCGCGCCCGGGGCTGTTGGACCGAGCTCGTCTCGTGCCCGGCCGCAGGATTGTGCCCGTCTCGCGGTCGACAACTGGATCGTGCTCGTCTTGCGCCCGGCGGCAGGACCGAGCCCGGTTCGCGCCCGGGGCTGCAGGACGGAGCGATGGAGGCCAGTTTTGTCCGGCCTATTGGGTCTCGGCGCTGGGGGTCGCCTAGGGGTGCGATAGGTGGGACCTTTCCGCTCATCTCTTTGGTTGGGGGTAGCGGCGGGTCTTGGGTGAGGTGGTGTCAAGGTCTTGGATGCCGGGGCGGCGGCCCTGGTGGTGGTAGCGCGGTGCTCATGGGTAGAGCCCGTGGCTCGGTGCTGCCCGGTGGCCATGGTCGTGTGGGCGGCGTGGTAGCCAGGGTGTGGCGTTCGATGGCGGTGTGTTGGCCGGGGTGAAAACCTGTGCTATCTTCGGACGTACCGGCGGCGGCGAAGCTCGCTCCCTTCTTGAAGGCATCGTCGCGGCTCTCACTGTCGTGGGAACGAGCCTGACAGTAGAGGTTAGGGGTACGTAAGGAGAGGGCAGAGTCCTAGCTACGGCGAGATTGTACACACGGATGTATGAGTTCAGGCCCCTCCCGTGGAGGTAACAGCCCTACGTCTCAGTGCTCGGGAGCTTTTGTCGTGTGGAGTGTGTGAGTTACAGGAGGTGCGAACCCTTGTGCCAGAGGGGAGGGGTGGCTTATATAGAGTGCGCTGCCCCTCATAAATACCCGGCAACCAAGGGTACGATCGTGGTAATAAAGGTGAACGTTACTGATAACGTATGTAATAAATGCTACTTATGGCGACCAGTCGAACGCCTGTCCGTTGGCCTCCCTGGAGTGGCTTCTGGTCTTCTGCGGTCGACTGACTTTTGGTTCTTCCGAGTGAAAGGCGACTGTCGAATGGAGAGAGGAACCTCCGAGTGGATTTGCTGTCGAGTGACTCATGCGCCTTGTTGATTTCAGTCGGAGTCTTCCTTGTAATCTTGTAACCTTTAAGTTCTCCAATGTAGTGTCCTTAGGTAGGGTATATAGGTCAGGCCTAAGACCCTACCCTAGGTACATATCCCCATCATTAGCCCCCGAATGGATCGGGGTTCGAGTGAAAAAGGGATCGATGCAGGTTCTGATAAGACACAAAAATTCCGAATGTATTTTAGGGCTTCACAGAAGTCTGCGTCGAGTGGAGTCTTTGTCATTCACCCTGATCGATTCTGTCTTGATATGCGTCCGAGTGAACTTGAGCGCGGATTCTGGTCCGAGTGGTAAGCAGGATCTCTTGATGCGACGGGTCGCTTCGTCAGGCCCGGATTTTGCGGGATTTGAAAATTTGGAAAGCACGCGCCGCGCGACGATGACGCAACGACTGGGGCTAGTGGGGGCATGACGCCCCGATTTTCGCACCGTCCTTCTTGACTCTACACCCACTGGGTGTTTTCTTTTGGTGCATACATGCTTGTTTTCCCCTCGAGTAGATCAGGTCTTAGTCGAGTGGTTTCTGGTCTAGTGGGGGCACGCTGAGTGCACCCACTCGGTGTAGTCCCCGAGACCGCCGTCGAGTGCTTGCATCGGCGGGGGTCTGATAAAGACTATGTTTGCATGTTTGCTTTTTTTTACTCGGACAGGTCGGACCTGGTCGAGTGGTTTCGTATCCAGTGGGGGCACACTGAGTGCACCCACTGGGTGTAGTCCCCGAGACTACTGTCGATCGTTTACGATGGCCAGTAGTCTTAAGAATTTGGACTCGGGGTCCTTTTTCGTACTTGGAGTACGCTTGTCACTCGGTCCGTCGAGTGAGTTCTTTTTCTTAGTGTCTCCACCTCTGAATGCTTGTCTTAGGGATGGAAATGATGTCCATGAAAGCAGCAGGATAGGTCTTGTCAGTTCGGACCTTTCCATCAACCATGATATGACGCTTTGCAGGGGTGTGGGGTGGGACGGCGGGCCGCCATTCAGTCGACTGAACTTGCTCTTTTCCACTCGGGAGTGGCGAAAACTTGTTCGCGGCTAAGCCCCCGAGTGGGAGAAGCGCTCGTCACTCGAAAGAGTTTTCAACTTAGACGAAGACTGGTTCGCAGCTAAGCTTCCGGGTGTATGGGATGCTATGCACCCGGCAGGATTTTTAACTTAGGCGAAAACTTGTTCGCGGCTAAGCCCCCGAGTGAATAGGATGCTATTCACTCGGCAGGTTTTTGACTTGGACGAAAACTGGTTCGCAGCTAAGTCCCCGAGTGTGGATGATGTCCTCAGTCGGAGTGGTTTTTAACTTAGGCGATACGGGATCACAGCTAAGTTCCCGAGGGTGGAGGATGTCCTCACTCGGAGCAGTTTTTAACTTAGGCGATACGGAATCGCAGCTAAGACCTCGAGTGTGGAGGATGTCCTCACTCGGAGCAGTTTTTAACTTAGGCGATACAGAGTCGCAGCTAAGCCCCCGAGTGAGACTGTCTCTCACCACTCGGAGTGTTTTCAACTTAGACGAAGACTGATTCGCAGCTAAGTTTCCGAGTGAATGTGATGCTATTCACTCGGCAGGATTTTTAACTTAGGCGAAAACTGGTTCGCAGCTAAGTCCCCGAGTGTGGATGATGTCCTCACTCGGAGTGGTTTTTAACTTAGGCGATACGGGATCGCAGCTGAGTCCCTGAGTGTGGAGGATGTCCTCACTCGGAGCAATTTTTAACTTAGGCGATACAGAGTCGCAGCTAAGCCCCCGAGTGTGGATGATGTCCTCACTCGGAGCGATTTTTAACTTAGGCGAAAACTTGTTCGCAGCTAAGCCCCCGAGTGAGACTGTCTCTCACCACTCGGAGTGTTTTTGAATATGAGATTATGCGATCGGAATCGACAAATGACTGCGGGAGTCATAACTTTTGATAAACAACATTGTCTAGAGTACTCTTATTACATCAAACAACTCAATCGTCAGGTATAAAAACGTCGAAGTAAATCCGCGTTCCAGGCACGCGGTTCGTCGATATTCTTCTTGAGGTTGAAAAGGTGGTAGGCTTCATTGTTCAGTACTTTGGTGACGATGAAAGGACCTTCCCACGCGGCGGCGAGCTTGTGAGGCCGCTGCTGATCTACTCGGAGCACAAGATCGCCTTCATGGAACGACCGACTCCTGACGTGCCTTGCATGGAAGCGACGCAGATCTTGCTGATACACAGTCGACCGAATCAGAGCCATTTCACGTTCTTCCTCCAGGAGATCTACACCGTCCTGTCGTGCTTGTTCAGCCTCAGCCTCTGAGTAAAGATCTACACGGGGAGAATTGTGAAGGAGATCACTTGGCAAAACGGCCTCGGCTCCATACACCATGAAGAAAGGAGTGCGCTCAGTCGACCGGTTAGGAGTCGTCCTCAAGCCCCACAGAACAGACGGCAATTCAGTAACCCAAGCTCCGGCTGCATGTTCAAGATCTTGCATGAGTCGAGGCTTCAGCCCTTGAAGGATAAGGCCATTTGCTCGCTCAGCTTGACCATTAGTCTGGGGGTGCGCAACGGGTGCGTAATCCACCCGAGTGCCTTGGGTGGAGCAAAAGTATCTGAACTCTTCCGAGTCAAAGTTTGAACCATTGTCCGTGATGATACTGTGGGGAACTCCATACCGGAACATTATCTCTTTCATGAATTTGATAGCAGTGTGCGAATTCAGCTTCTTTATGGGCTTAGCCTCAATCCACTTGGTGAACTTGTCGACTGCTACAAGCAGATGCGTGAATCCACTCTGGCCCGTTCGGAGAGGACCGACCATATCCAAACCCCATACAGCGAACGGCCAGACGAGTGGAATAGTCTTCAAGGCGGACGCGGGCTTATATGACAAGTTTCGTAAAACTGGCATCCTTCGCAGTGCTGAACAATCTCCTGAGCCATTTCGTTGGCGCGCGGCCAGAAGAAACGAGCTCGGTACGCTTTGGCAACAATCGTCCGAGAGGACGCATGATGACCACAGGTCCCCGAGTGAATTTCCTCCATAATCAGTTGACCTTCCTCAGGAGAGATGCACCGCTGAGCTACGCCAGTTACACTTTCTCTGTAAAGCTGTCCATCCATCACAGTAAAGGCCTTGGACCTGCGGACGATCTGTCGAGCTTCAACCTCGTCTTCTGGGAGTTCTTGCCTCAGTATGTATGCAATATATGGCACCGTCCAATCGGGCGTAATCACCAGAATCTCCATGACCAGATCTATGACCGCCGGGACATCAACCTCAGTCGGATTGGAGGCGCTTATTGCTTGCGGGGGCTCTTCAGTGAAGGGATCTTCTTGCACCGAAGGAGAATGTAGGTGTTCCAGAAACACATTGATAGGTACAGGCTTCCGAGTGGATCCGATCTTTGCTAAATCATCAGCTGCCTGATTCTTCACTCGGGGAATATGGTGGAGTTCCAAACCTTCAAATTTCTTCTCAAGCTTTCTCACTGCATGGCAATATCCGGTCATGGCAGGGTTCCTGACATCCCACTCCTTCATCACCTGATTAACCACCAAATCCGAATCACCGTATACCATCAGGCGCCGGACGCCGAGTGAGATGGCCATACGTAACCCGTAGAGGAGTGCCTCGTATTCAGCTTCATTATTGGAGGAATTAAAGTGAATCTGGAGGACATAACTGAGCCTGTCACCCTTTGGAGATACCAACACCACACCAGCACCAGACCCATTCAGCATCTTAGAGCCATCAAAGAACATGGTCCAGTGCGCCGAGTGGATTTGAGTTGGCTGCTGCTGTTCTATCCACTCGGCCATGAAGTCAGCAAGCGCTTGAGATTTGATTGCCTTCTTTGCTTCAAACTTGATATCAAAGTAAAGGAGCTCAATAGCCCATTTGGCCACTCGACCAGTCGCATCTCGATTGTTGAGGATCTCAGACAATGGAGCATCGCTGACGACTGAAACTGAGTGATCTTGGAAGTAGTGTGCCACCTTCTTCGCTGATAGATATATACCATAGACGAGCTTCTGGTAATGAGGGTACCTTTGCTTTGAAGGAGTCAACACTTCAGAGATATAGTAAACTGGACGTTGGACTTTATAAGCCTTGCCCTCCTCTTCTCGCTCGACAGTGAGAACCGTACTGACGACTTGGTTAGTGGCTGCAATGTACAGAAGCAGGGGTTCTTTGCTGTGCGGAGCAGCAAGCATCGGCTGGGTGGAAAGCAGGGCTTTGAGCTCGACAAAAGCTGCTTCTGCCTCAGGAGTCCACTCGAACGTATCAGATTTCTTCATCAGTTTGTATAAAGGCAATGCCTTCTCTCCGAGGCGAGAAATAAACCTACTCAATGCCGCCAGGCAGCCCGTGAGCTTCTGGACATCGTGCACACGCTCAGGGCGTTTCATTCGGACGATGGCGCCGATCTTCTCGGGATTGACGTCGATCCCCCGTTCGGAAACGAGGAAACCGAGCAACTTGCCACCAGGAACTCCAAAAGTGCACTTGGACGGGTTTAACTTGATATCATATTTCCTTAGGTTGGCAAATGTTTCCGCCAAGTCAGTCAGCAGGTCGGAACCTTTGCGAGACTTCACTACAATATCATCCATATAAGCCTCGACATTCCGACTGATTTGCTTGAGAAGGCATTTCTGAATCATACGCATGAAAGTAGCGCCAGCATTTTTCAGACCAAAAGGCATGGTGATATAACAGAAACACCCGAAAAGGGGTGATGAAGGCCGTCTTTATTTCATCTGGACCAAACAGACGGATCTGATGGTAACCAGAGTATGCATCGAGAAAAGATAAACGCTCGCATCCCGCAGTCGAGTCGACAATCTGATCGATGCGGGGGAGCGGAAAATGATCTTTCGGGCAGGCCTGATTGATATGTTTAAAGTCAATACACATGCGGAGTGACTTGTCTTTCTTGGGGACCATGACGACGTTCGCGAGCCACTCGGAGTGGTAAACCTCGCGTATGAACCTAGCCGCCAAGAGTCGAGCCACCTCCTCGCCGATTGCCTTCCGCTTCTCTGCCGCCGACCGACGCAAGTGCTCTTTGACAGGCTTGGCCTTCAGGTCAACTCTCAGTCGGTGCTCAGCCAGTTCCCTGGGTACACCCGGCATGTCAGAAGGCTTCCATGCAAAGATGTCCCAGTTCTCACGGAGGAACTGGATGAGCGCGGCTTCCTATTTGCTGTCGAGTGTCGTCGAGATGTTGGTCGGGGCAGCATTAGGATCTGTCGGGTGAACGTTCACTTGCTTCACCTCACCTGCCGACTGAAAAGCAGACTCAGAGGCGGGCTTCTTGGAATGCAGCAGATCGGCAGGATCAGTATTCTTCGTGTATTCTTCCAACTCGACCACAGCCATTTGCTGGTCGGCAATCTTGGAGCCTTGCTGAAGGCACTCCTCAGCCCTCTGTCGATTCCCTGTGACTGTGATCACACCCTTGGGCCCGGGCATCTTCAGCTTGAGGTACACGTAACATGGACGGGCCATGAAACGGACATAAGCTGGTCGACCAAGGATAGCGTGATATGCGCTCTGGAAGTCTACAACTTCAAACGTCAACTTTTCCTTGCGAAAATTCTTCTCGGTGCCGAACACCACATCCAACGCAATCTGACCGAGTGACTTGGCCTTCTTCCCAGGGATGACCCCATGGAACTGCATGTTGCTCTCACTGAGTCGGGACATCGGAATGCCCATCCCCTTAAGGGTCTCTGCATACAAGATGTTCAATCCACTCCCTCCGTCCATGAGAACCTTGCGGAGTCGAGTGCCTCCAACAACAGGATCCACCACCAGAGCTTGCCGACCGGGGGTAGCGACATGAGCAGGGTGGTCTGACTGGTCAAAGGTGATAGGAGTCTGAGACCACCTGAGGTACGTGGGGGTGGCAGGAACAGCCATGTTGACCTCCCTGTTAATAACTTTCAGTCGACTTTTGCTTTCTACATCGGCAAAAATCATCAAAGTGGCATTGACCTCAGGAAAATCCTCTTTATCTTCATCGTCTTCCTTTTCAGGAGTTTTCCCACTCGACTGTCCTTCCTTGAACTGTTGGATCAGTAATCTGCATTGTCGAGTGGTGTGCTTTGGCAATATCAAATTGCCTTCCTCATCCTTCCTCGTGTGGATTGCACACGGCATATCTAGGACGTCCGTTCCTGACTGATTCTTTGATTTCTTGGGGGTAAATTGCCCTTTGGGTTTCCCCTTATTATTTCCTTGCGCCGCCAGAGCGGCTACCTCTGCCTGAGCAGAACCATCGGCTTTGCGCTTTTGCTTCCGACTGGAATTGCCGCCGCCAGCATCATTGTCGACTGCCTTTCCCTTGACGATGCGGAGGCGGTCCTCCTCTTCGCCATTGGCATACCGAGTGGCAATATCCATCATCTTGCTCAGGGACATATCACCTGTCCGACCAAACTTCAGATAAAGCTCTCTGTACCTAACACCGGCCTTGAAGGCACAGACGGCTTGGTGCTCGAAAACATTTTCCACCGTGTGATGGAGGGTGTTCCAACGCTGAATGTAATCCCTCAAAGTTTCATTCGGTTTCTGCACACAGTGCTGCAGCTCAGACAAACCAGCAGGACGTTTGCATGTGCCCTCGAAAGTTCTGATGAACACTCGAGCAAGATCCTCCCAGCAGTAGATGCTAGAAGGAGCCAACTGATTTAGCCACGCTCGGGCCGAACCATCCAACATCAAAGACAAATGCTTCATGGCTACATTGTCATTTCCTCCACCGATCTGCACCGCCACTCGGTAATCATCTAGCCATGTTTCCGGCTTCGACTCACCAGTGAACTTGCTTACTCCAGCCGCCAACCTGAAGTTGGGGGGAACCTCAGCGGATCGAATGGCTCTGCTGAAACACTCGGGCCCAGAGACAACGGCACCACTTCCAACGGGCACCGATCGTCATAGTGCCGGGGCACATATGAACCACTCCGCGGAGGAGTAGGCACTCGACGGCGGTCATCACGGTGATAACGAGGAGCAAACTGATCCTGCCCTTGATCTTGGTACTGATCTTCACGGTAACCTCCGCCCCTGCGACGCAGAGGTGACCCCGGGCTGTGAGCCGACTGAACTGTGTCTGCCTTGGGCGAATTACTGTGTAACATGTTGTGCGACTGAGAGATAGCCGAATTCTGCTGTTGCGCCGCCCCAAGCAACGCTCGGATCTGCTGCAAACCTCTGCCAGCCTCTGAACGTGATGTTTGAATGGAATCTGCAATCCTAGCAGCGGCTGCAATATTCTGAACTGGAGTACGGAATACCTGGACGTTGTTCTGAGATCCACTCGGAAACAGCTGTCGCTGACGTCGACTGGAAGCTTGTGGACGCTGGCGGGTACGCTCGTCGAGTGCCCTCTGCATCTCTTCGAGCTGAAGGCGCGTGGCCTCCAAGGCCTGGGCCTCGGCAGTCGCACCGACGATGGGCGTATGGAGGATCTCCTCATCTCGGCGCTGCTGCTCGTTCGACGGTCCTCCAACCTAGTGCTCGCCGCGGCCGTAGCCAGGCGGGCTTTGCTGTGAACCCGCCATAAGAACCTCAGCCGCTGGATCGCAGCTCTCGCACTCGGAAGGAACGTCAGACTGATCCGACGCCGAGTCGAACACGCCGTGAAGTGATTCGGCGGGCTCGATAGCCGCAATCTGCGGAGATGACGCTTGGCGAGCCGCCGCATGCCTCACCCAATGCTGGAGCCGCGAGCAACCAGATCGCTTGCGGCGACGGGCAGCGGGGATAGCAAACGATGCCGGGGTCGACAGGTACGGAGTCGACGGCTGCCGAAGAAGAACGCCGCAGGAGTTTGCACGGAAGTGCGTCGCCCCGCGGATCGGGAGTGCCTCAACGTCCAGAGGTGCTTCCTGAAGCCATGCCGAGTCGTCGGCGACGAAGGTGAGCGCACCGAGACGGATCTCGTGGCCCAGACACAAACCGCCTCCGGAAGACATGACGAGGAAGAAAATTGCAAACTCGCCGGAAGTCGCTTAGACGCCTGCCCCACGGTGGGCGCCAACTGTCGTGGGAACGAGCCTGACAGTAGAGGTTAGGGGTACGTAAGGAGAGGGCAGAGTCCTAGCTACGGCGAGATTGTACACACGGATGTATGAGTTCAGGCCCCTCCCGTGGAGGTAACAGCCCTACGTCTCAGTGCTCGGGAGCTTTTGTCGTGTGGAGTGTGTGAGTTACAGGAGGTGCGAACCCTTGTGCCAGAGGGGAGGGGTGACTTATATACAGTGCGCTGCCCCTCATGAATACCCGGCAACCAAGGGTTCGATCGTGGTAATAAAGGTGAACATTACTGATAACGTATGTAATAAATGCTACTTATGGCGACCAGTCGAACGCCTGTCCGTTGGCCTCCCTGGAGTGGCTTCTGGTCTTCTGCGGTCGACTGACTTCTGGTTCTTCCGAGTGAAAGGCGACTGTCGAATGGAGAGAGGAACCTCCGAGTGGATTTTCTGTCGAGTGACTCATGCGCCTTGGTGATTTCAGTCGGAGTCTTCCTTGTAATCTTGTAACCTTTAAGTTCTCCAATGTAGTGTCCTTAGGTAGGGTATATAGGTCAGGCCTAAGACCCTGCCCTAGGTACATATCCCCATCACTCACTGCCCGTTGTGTTGCTCCAGGAGAAATTCTGATCCTCGGATCGGGCGGTGGCGACGCTCCGGTGTCGCTTCCTTCCTGAAGGCACCGCCTTGAAGTACACGGTTCGTCGTATGCGGCTACGTCTCTTCGTGTTAGGGGTGGTGTTGCTGCGCTCAATGCTTTTGTATCCTGCCTTGGGTGTGTGCGTGTGTTGTGGGGGCGTGCGCTTGTACCCGTCTGTTATTGATCGTTGATTTATATATAAAGCAGGACGAAAGCCTTTTTCGGTAATGGCACGCCTCTTGAGGTGGTCTTGTGCGTTTCTTATGTATACACACAGCTAATCAAGTAAGAGTTTGGAATGGCAACGACATAACACCTCCCAGCATCGTATCTTTCTCCATTATTAGTTGGCAGGTCGTTGGGCTGCTAAATTCTTGATATGTCTCAACCGGAGAGTTCCTTTCATCAGCTTTCTTTTCGTTATCTTGACAGCCTAGTCTTAGCACTGGTCTGCTCTCCAAGTTCATGTGCACTATGAAGTCCCAATATCGCGAAAAATGTTTTTCCATCTTCCAGCTAAAAGCATCTCAATTGACAGACTCAACTCAACTAAGACAAACTTTGATCAAAGTTGTCACACTAGAATTAGAAAATTTCAAATATCCGAAGGCTATTTGTAGAACAACACTTTCCATCAAGACAACCTTTTCATAACATATATCGCATGAATCAATATTTGCTTGAAAAATGTATGAATATCCAAATTCACTCAAGTTCACTATTAGTGACAATCATTTCCACTAGGAAAACGTTTGGGGCCGGCGCGCCAGCCGAACGCCCAGCTTGCCGCTCGCCCACGTGGACGCCATGCAACACAAGGGCCCACACGCAATCGTCTTTCCCCTATCCTCTCCTCCACACACATCTCATCCGCACACGCTTCGTCTCTGGGTTTCTTTCCCCCATCCCAATCTCCGCGGACCTCTCTGCCTCTCTTCTTGTCCTGGCTCAGGCGAGCACCGCGGCTTCTCCGGCGAGGCCATCACGGGACGGCGGGGACAGAAGAGGAAGCACGCCGGGGAGCTGAAACTGGTGGACGGAAAAGCTACATCCAGCTACGTGAGATCTGCAACTGGCAGACGGAGGAGGTGCAAACGGCAGGGCGACGGGGTGGGTGAAGCACGAATGGCAGATGAGGTTGCTGCACGAGGACCTGCAGATGACGGTGTCGCGAATGCTACAACCAGGTACCACAAAAGCTACAACCACGTACCACAAAGGCTACAACCAGCTTGCAAAGATGCTACAACACGTGCATACCGGAGCTGCAACCGGCAAGATGTGTCGACAATGCTACAACCGTCCACCAAAAAAGCTACAACCACGTTCGCCAGAGTTGCATCCCGAGTTTGCAGGAGTTGTAGCCACGGTCATCCAGCGATTTTTTACTACAACCAGTGTCGAATTTTGCTTCATTGCACAAGCCGGTGCCGGGAATTTTTGCTACAATCAATGTTACGCCGTGCTACAACCAGCTCTTCAAATTGCTACAACCGACACATGAGAAAGCTACCACTGGTAAGGAAAAAAGCTTCAACTGGAGGTGACAGAAGCTACGGACGGCGAAAGCTGCAACCGGCTATGGCAAAGTTGCAACCAGCGTCTGTAGAAGCTTCCACCATGTACGATGGTGACCACGGCGAGTTTCTAACTCCACCAGCCGGCAGGCTGCAACTGATGCTACCAACGACCGTGACGACGATGACCTGAGGGACCCCGGTGAGCGTCGACCACCAGTGCTACGAGCGCGAGCGATGGCGTCGTGGCCATGGAGGGCGAGAGCTGCCGGGGGCAAAAAGGAAATGGACGGCGATGAGCGGCTGGGTGCTGCGACGTGCGGCGACGACGAAGGAGAGGACGCGGGTGCTTCCGCGTCTCACCGGAGCACACGCACGCGGTGGCCGAGGCAGGGACATGCCACACGCGAACGAGATCTAAACAAAGGCGGGGGAGAAGATGATGACGTGGGGGGAGGGGGATCGCACAGCTCCTGCTGGCTGGATCGCACGGCTGCAGGCCGACCGACCCAAATTTGGGCCGGCGCGCCGGTGCGTATCACTGCCCTTTCCACTATATGATTCCACTTTGCAAAATATTTTCTTCTTGAACAATAAAAGCTCATTTACCATATAAATTGTGAACCAAGACAAGAATTATAAAACAACAAAATATGTCCGCTCGGGGCAGCCCCCCGACATCTTAGCTGACGGTGTGGTCTAATTTAAGGTGACACAAGTTCAGTGACACAAGACATGTGCATATTCGTTGACGGTTTTACAATTCACTGAGAAGGTTGGATGGAGATTTTCTCTGCACGACAGGGTTTTGAACATATTGAAGTCAAATTTGTTTTGGCTATAGCTAGAGATCCTCACATCTAAACCCAATGGTTCTTTTTGGTACATGCTCGCATTGATATTTTCAATCTTGTATCGTCAATATTTTTCCTTGTCAATCTTTTCAGGTTGAGAAATTCAAATTTTGGTTTGAACCTTCATGCGGTAAACCATAATTCCGAATGAGCTGATTATTTTTTTGCTTTTTTATGATTTTCTTTGCCAAGTATTTGAGGAAGTCTTCCATAGTAGTTCATATAGTTTTGGATGAACAACATGTTTATTCCTTGCGGATTATGACCGTTTATGCATTTTTTGTTGCTTTAATTTTATATATTTGTGGAGTATATTCATTTTTGTTAGATGATGGACACTGTAGTGTGACATGATATATTCATACAAAAATGAAGCATGTGCACCAACATATTATCACATAAGCATATATCATTAAAAAGTACTCCCTCTGTACACTAATATAAGATCTCGTGGATCACTGATCTAAAAGATCTTATATTAGTTTACACAGGGAGTACTTAACACTCCATAATTAGTGTACACACACCTACAACATATGGATCAGTACAAAAAATATACAACATATCTTAACAACACATAATTAGTTTAAACATGAAACAAACACGTGGTGGATCAACACCTCATGAGCAAAAGTAGCACGCAACATGAGCAGAAGATGTGGAGCATCAACATGCAGCATCACAACAAGACATACCTACTCTTCATCAGATCTCGAAAGCATGACTGTGAAAAAAGAGGAAAACCATTGCACGTCCATGGTGGATCACAAAGACCATCTTGTTTCCAACTTCCAGTTGGCACTTCTTTAGTAGTTCCTACCATCCATTGATGACGACGCGTCCATCTGTTTGTGAGGTCGATTATGTGTCTCTTATATCAGTTTGAGGATGGACAATAATTAGCATTTCACCATATTCATCCATCTGCTCAGGCACAACACGACTCAACACAATTGCAACAAATTATGGTCTATTTAATTTACCAAGAGTGTACGAAGAACATGAAAATGAATACAAGTCTTACCAGAAGTTTCTTCTCAATGTTGGACCTCTTGAGAGTGTGCAACAGTGCCTTGTATGGATGGATGATAACTTAGTCCATCTTCGTACTTTCCCACACGCGAGTCAATACAATCAGAAAATTTGATGACATATCCCATCTCTTCCTAGGCACATGTGTTGCCATCAGTAGCTTACATGTTGTCTACCATCTGTTGTGTTTCTTACGACTTTGCGTAGTAAGTTGTCCAATTGTATATAGGCAAGATTAGTTACAACTACCACTAATTGGGAGTATATTACAACTAGTATCAAATCCCACAATTACTAGTAGTACGAAGTAATAGGCAGATTGCCAATCATGCAAGTAAGTTAACCTTAAATTAGTACATATGTTTAACAAAACTTACACATACGAGTTATTAGAAGATTGTCCAAATCCACTGGGATTTGAGGACCATATTTGCTAATATCCAAGTATAGTTTCATACCAACTTTGATTTTTTTGGCAAATTCTTTCCAAGTTGTCCCAGTCAAAAATGTTTGACTTTTAGTTAGTGAGAGAACAATGGAAACTGAAGCTATGTTTCGTTGTCAGTTTGGATTCAACAGTGGTCTTCTGAACTGACACAATGACCAGCTTCTTTAGGTCTTGTTTTCTTGTAAAGCATTGGATGAATTGTGAAAAATTAAAGGAAAAAATTTACCCTTCTTAGAAAGAAATATTAAGACATGGCTTTGTAAGGAAAAATGTTGCTCTATTCGTCGGAGTACTTTATTTGTCAAGTATGTGTGTGATAACTCTATATAGCCATAATCCCTCAATTATTCTAGGCTTATGTGATCATGTTCCCAAATTTAAACATGGCTTGGTATAATTAGCTTATATTTAAACATTATTAATGTAGAAGAGATCAATAGGCTTATGTAGGTATGATCCAAAGTGTACACTATGTCAGACCTTATGTTTTGGTGGATGTTGGCATCATACATGGAATATATATAGCAAAAAATTCCCAATTTACCAAGCCTACTAATAAAATATTTCCAATTTTTTTGACATGGATGTATATTACTAGGTTCTTTTAAAAAATAAGAATTATGTAAAACTGATCAATCTTAAGAACCAATCATCAAAACCAGTTGCATGTGTGTTTTGCATCGGTTGTAGTGTCCATCATTTACACGCAGACCACGTTGATCACCTAAACCAACACTTAAGTACCAGTACAACATGATGAACTAACTAACAACAAATCAGTTAAACCATGTTTAGGAAAATAATGATTCTAAAAAAGGTAACGTCCCATCTTCGAAGCCCTCTGGATGACTAAAGAAGGACTCCTTGGAGTTCATTATGTGTCCCTTGGCGCACAAACCCCTGGTGTCCAAATACTTTGGGCTCTACAAATCCATACCTTCATTTCAGTAAAAAACAATAATGCAAGGTGATTTGAACTGGACTAGAATAGATCGACGAATATTAACCTTCATTTTCTCTGGTTTCTTCCACCCGCCTAGCATTTTCTTGCCGACCATCAAGGTGGTGGACAGCGTGGGGCGGTGTCGATTATCGGCGGAGAGGGTATGCAACGTAGGGTGGTGGTGAAAGTCATCAGCAAGAGCCATTGAGAGGAGGTTGTCGGAATCAGGGCTCCGGGGACCCAAGAGAGGTTCGAACTCTGGGGTGCACCGGCTCTCCAACCTCGCTCACTCTCCCTATCCTACGGCGATGCTCCGGCGTGCTCGGGCTTGGGGGGGAGGAACAATGAACACACGATCTACCCAGGTTCGGGCCACCTTGCGGTGTAAAACCCTACTCCTGCTTGTCTGAATTGCATAGTGGTTGCAAGGGAATACAATGTGTCCTCTATGATTGTCGCCTCCTCCTTTTATACCTGGCCTCGGCCCTCTTCCACGAAAATATCCGTCGGGAAGGGTTGCCACAAGCGCCGGTTTGAAAGGGGACAGGATTGCGGTCTATCCTGACAAAAGTGGTTTCCGCCTACCAATGTTTCCCTTCGTGACGCGCTGGTGGGCTCGGGGATGACCTCAGTCTTGGCGAGCCTCAGCTTTGACCGCCTAGCACCAAAAGGGAAACCTTTGTGGGCCGCTTCGGGAACCGGCGAGCTGGCCCTGCTCCCTTAGCACCAAAGGGGAAAGCCTTCCTGCCGCGGACCCGGATGACGCTGGGTAGGGTGCACGCCGCCCCAGGAGCGGACCAGGCCGCACGCCCCCGCCGGGCCGTTGAGGACTTGCGACATTGCGGGGGCTCCCCAAGGGGCGGCCTCACGAGGCTTCCTTCAGGGGCTGACGGGGGAGCCTCCGGCGGGGCGCCTCATGAGGCGGGGGCCCATGAAGCCCTCCTTCGCGGTGCCGTCGGGGTGAGTCGCTCCGGGCCTAGGCCCTGCGTCGTGACATGGGCCCCAGGCAGACGGGCCTGGGTACCCCCTGTCTCAATGGCCCGACAGTAGCCCCCGAGCCTGCAGTGTGCGTGTCCCCGCCAGCTGGAGGGTGAAGCGGTGCGGGCTCCAACCGCCTATGAGCCAGTCGCGATGCGTGGCGTGCGCCGGGGCGCAGGGCGTCCCCTACCTCCAAGTGATGCCTCGACAACTGATAAGGTTAGCATAAAGGCAAACCGCGACGCTGGGTTATTATTACCTTTCCTCACCCGGTGCCTATCTCGCTGTGCCCCCTCCCTCTGCCTGAGACTCCGCCAGATCCAACCTCGAGCAAGGTGCCCTTCTCCCTCTCTTGTTCGCCGCCCGTTGTCCTGATGGCGCCCGGCGGGAAGAAAGCGAAGACATAGGTCCCGGCCGCGAGCCCTCAGGAGATCGGAGCAGCTTTCTTGCGCACCTGCGTTGCCAAGGAAGGGAACCTGGACCCGGTGCGCCCGCTGACTGCGGGCAACCGGAATGAGTGGAACAAAACCGTGATTTCCCCGGGTGCGGTGGCACGGAGCACTCTGGGGGCGTCCACCTATGGCTTCTTCCTCCACAGCGTTTACGCAGGGCTGGTCCCGCCGTTCTTCGAGTTCTTCTACGCCATCCTCACCCACTATCAGATCCACGCCTTGCACCTCCAACCAAATTTGATTCTGCTCTTGTCAATCTTCGCTTTCTACTGTGAGGCCTTCGTGGGTATGAGGCCCTCGGTTGAGCTCTTCTGCCATTTCTTCAGCCTCCGGTTTACCGCCCGGGACCAGCTCTTGGCGTGCCTCTCCTTCGTCGACATCAAAGGCGCCAGCACCCCGCCTGAAGACTGGGAAGAAGGTGGAGGGCTACCGGCAGCACTGGGTTTACTTGGACGCCCGCCAAGTCAACCCGCTCCTAAGGATCCCTACTGCCCTTCCGGCGCAGCACGCATGATGGAGCAACGCGCCGCTCTCCGACCCTGGGGCCACGCCAGTCCTGGAGCGGATTGCCTTGCACGAGGACACCCCGCTGTCAGGGGCGATAACCGGCAAGGAGTGCTTGGGGTAGCGCATCGCTCCGCTTCAGGCGCACTCGCTGCCCATGTGGGAGTACGAGGGCACGCATGACCCGATGAGGTTGCATCCCGCCGAGTTTTCGCGTGCCAAATTTTAAGGGGCCGTCACGGCCCTGCTCGGCTCCATGTCGGGCGACCCTCCTGAGACCATGGGCCCTCTGTACGGCCAGGACAACCGGGAGGATCTGGTTGCTTTCATGCTCGTCTTCAACGAGCAGGGGCTCGTGCTGAGCGATAGCAAAGGATCGCGGGGGAACTCCCCCGCCCAGGCGTCGTCCTTCGCCGAAGACAGCGGCAGCGAAGACTCTGAGGAGACCGTCGAGGAAGAAGACGAGCAGGATGCCGACCGGGGGCTACCGCCAAGCCACCGCCGGTCCCTGCGCGGCTTCGAGGATGATGATGGCGATGCCGCCGTGTCGCCTCAAGCAGTGCCCCCTTGGCCTCTCGGCCCGGTTGTGGCAGTGGGGGCTAGCACTGTTAGCTTCCAGGCGCCGGGTGCTGGCGAGGCGGCGGACGCTCTTGGAGCCGCTGATACGTCTCCAACATATATATAATTTTTGCTTGTTCCATGCTGTTATATTATCATTCTTGGGTGTTTTACAATCATTTTATAACAACTTTATATCATTTTTTGGGACTAACCTATTGACATAGTGCCAAAGTGTTGGTTGCTGTTTTTGCTTGTTTTTTACTTCGCAGAAAATCAATACCAAACGGAGTCCAATCGCGATGAAACTTTTTGGAGATTTTTTCTGGACCAGAAGACACCCAGTGGGCCAAAGAAGTGCCAGGGGAGTGGGCCGAGGAGACCAGAACCCACCAGGGCGCGCCAGGGGGGCCCCGGCGTGTCCTGATGGGTTATGCCCTCCTCGGGGCCCCTCTCCACCGCCTCTGATGCCTATAAATTCCCAAATATTCCAAAAACCCTAGGGGAGTCGACGAAACACAATTCCAGCCGCCGCAAGTTCTAGAACCGCGAGATCCAATCTAAACACCATCACGGAGGGGTTCATCTTCCTCATAGGTGCCTCTCCGATGATGCGTGAGTAGTCCACCATAGACCTACGGGTCCGTAAGCAGTAGCTAGATGGCTTCCTCTCTCTCTTATGATTCTCAATACAATGGTCTCTTGGAGATCTATTTGATGTAAACTTTTGCGGTGTGTTTGTTGGGATCCGATGAATTTTGAGTTCATGATCAGTTTCTATCCATGAATATTATTTGAGTCTTCTTTGATCTCTTATATGCATGATTACTTATAGCCTCGTATTTCTTCTCTGAATCTTTGGTTTAGTTAGGCAGACTAGATCGATTTTTATTGCCATGGGAAGAGGTGCTTTGTGATGGGTTCGATCTTGCGGTGTTCTTTCCCAGTGACAGAAGGGGCAGCAAGACACACATGTATCGTTGCTATTAAGGATAACAAGATGGGGTCTATTCCTACATGAATAGATCTTGTCTACATCATGTCATCGTTCTTATTGCATTACTCCATTTTTCCATGAACTTAATACACTAGATGCATGCTGGATAGCGGTCGATGTGTGGAGTAATAGTGGTAGATGCATGCAGGAGTCGGTCTACTTATCTTGGACGTGATGCCTATATAATGATCATCGCCTTGGATATTGTCATGACTATTTGATTTTCTATCAATTGCCCAACAGTAATTTGTTCACCCACCGTGCGCTATACTCATGAGAGAAGCCACTAGTGAACCCTACGGCCCCCGGGTCTACTTTTCCAACATATTGCTTTCAGATCTATCTTTTTGCATCTTTGTTTTCAGATCTACAAAACCAAAAACCCAAAAACATATTGCTGCATATTTTATTTGCTCTTTTTATTTTGTGCTCTTGAGAGATCTATCTCTCCTATCTGTCACTACCTAATCTATCTTTTTACCGTAGAGAGATTGACAACCTCTCTTTCGCGTCGGGTTGCAAGTATTTGTTGTTTGTGTGCAGATGCTGCTTATTGGGTGGTGGTGATCCTCCTACTGGTTCAATAACCTTGGTTTCATAACTGAGGGAAATACTTACCGTCGCTGTGCTGCATCATCCCTTCCTCTTTGGGGAAATACCGACGCAGTCTCAAGCCACGTCAAAGGAATTTCTGGCGCCGTTGCCGTGGAGGAAGCGGTCTCTTCTACGTGCCTATCGTAGGCGCCGAGGGGACTCCATCATCATCTACCAGGTTCCTAATCACAAATCTCATCTCCTTGCAATTACATTATTTGCCATTTGCCTCTCGTTTTCCTCTCCCCCACTTGACTAATTTGCCATTTTATTCGCCCTCTTTTTCGTTTGCCTTTGTCTCGTCAGATCTCTTGCCTAGTCATTATGGCTAGTTCTTCCTTTGTTGTGTGTACTCCCGATAATGAGGTTCTTAATTTTAAGCAAAGGGGAGGGCAGAACCTAAAAGATGCTTGGTATAGGATTTGCAATGCTCATAATAGATCTATCCATAAGCAATCTATCGTTGTTCTTCTTCGTAGCTTTTATGTGGGCATCACCACTTGGTATAGATTCGTCCTTGATACGATTACCGGTGGGAATTTCTTGATGTGTCCTTCTTTAGATGCTTTTAATGCTTTGGGAAGTTTAGTGGGATCACCACCTATCATGATCAATGAAACAACTTTAACTCTCGAACCTGTTATGGAGAGATTAGATGCTATTGAAAAGAAGATGATTACTAAAGGACATCATGATGATCTAGATAAAAAGATGCATAATCTTGCTAATAAAATTGGATCTAAGGCGAGAGATGCTCTTAAATTGCTTAAGGAAAAAGAAACCGTAGTTAACGAAAGGGTAGAAGAGAGCCCTTACCGGATTGATAAGATAGAAGAGATGTTTAGTAATTTGGGTTCAGCTTTTTCTTCTATCAAAACTATTGAAAAAACTCCCGTAAAGATTGGCAAGACCACGCAAGTCACTAAGAACAAAGTTGCTACGCCTAGTAGTCACAAGGGGGGTCTTAAAATGATTAGTATTCATCCCGACTTTGTTGAAATCATAAGAGACACTATTTATAAGAATGAATTTTTTGGTTTTATTCCTAGGAGTGTTGTCATCAAAAATATGCATGCTAAATCCTTGAAGAAATCTAGTTGTGTGATTGAATAATTGAAAACCAAAGATGACAATACTTGAATCTATGCGTTAGGCCTAGCTAGGGGCGTAAAACGATAGCGCTTGTTGGGAGGCAACCCAATGAATAAATAAATTTTTGCTTTTTCCTTTCTGTTTTTGAGTATTGACACAATTATGCCTCTCTTATGATTGTGTTTTTATGGTTTATTTAGTGTTTGTGACAAGTAAAGCCTTTAGGATGATTCATAGGATGAGTAGAAGCGATGCTGAATCTGAAACAGAAACTTTGCGTCCAGTATATGAATTTTCATTTTTTTCTGGAACGTGATCTTGAGCTGAAATTTTAACACAGTGTTCCTATACAAATTACTTACATTGTACTAATTTTGAAGAATTTTTTGGAGTTACATAAGTATGGTTAGAGTACAGATTACTACAGACTATTCTGTTTAAGACAGATTCTGTTTTCGTTGCATTGTGTGCTTGTTTTGATGAATCTATGGGTTATATTGAAGGGTATGAGCCATGTTAAAGTTAAAATACAGTAGGTATAATGCAATAATAAAATATGAATGGGTTTGCAACAGTACCTAAAGTAGTGATTTACTTTATTATATTAACGGATCTCATGAAGATTTTGTTGAGTTTTGTGTGATTGAAGTTTTCATGTTTTGGGTGAGATCACGATGGATGAAGGAATAAGGAGTGATAAAAGCCTAAGCTTGGGGATGCTACCGCACCCCCAAGATATATCCAAAGATAAATAAGCAACTAAGCTTGGGGATTCCCCCGAGTGGCATCCCCTCTTTCTTCTAACGACCATCGGTATTTTACTTGGAGCTATATTTTTATTCGTCACATATCATGAGTTTTGCTTGGAGCGTCTTGTATCTTTGCTTGCTTTGTTTGTTAGTTTGTCACTTGTATCTTTGCTGGACACACCTATTTGAGAGAGCCAAAATCATGCTATGACTTGTTAGAATTGCTCTATGTGCTTCACTTAAACTTTTTTGAGCTATAGAATTGCTCTAGTGCTTCACTTATATCTTTTTGAGCACGGTGTGCTTGGAAATTTTTGTAGAAATACTCTCATGCTTCACTTAGATTAATTTTAGAGTTAGTAAATTTTGTAGAAATCCTCTCATGCTTCACTTATATCTTTTTGAGAGATGAAATCTTTATGCTCATGTGCTTCACTTAAATTTGTTTGAGCTTGCCAAAAAGCAATGGCAATATATAAAACTAGTCCCAAAGTGATAGATATCCAAGGAGGATGTAATAAAAACTTTCATGAAGATCATTGGACAAATTAAACTTGATTCTTTGTAATAGTTTTGAAACATGATGATAGTAATATGTGAGTCATGCTAATGAGTAATTATGCTTAGTAGGAATATTGGTGTTAAGGTTTGTGATTCCCTATGCATGCATGAAAGTCAATAGTTATGTAATGAAGTTACATCCTACTTGTGGTGCATTATTCGGTGTTAGTTATGCTCAATGCTCACTTATGAGAATTTTCGTTTCTTAGTTTGATTGCTTCCCAATCTATTTGCTAGCCTCCATTTGTACTAAGTAGAAATACTACTTGTGCATCCAAAATCCTTAAACCAAGTTTTGCCTTATGAGTCCACTATACCTACCTATATGCGGTATTTCTATGCCGTTCCAAGAAAATTTGCATGTACCATCTCTAAATTTTCAAAATAAATTTTCTCTTTTGTGTGCTCGTACCGCTCATGAAACGGTGGGGAGTGTCCAATATTTTTCCATGCTAGATGTGTTATTCTCAAGATGAGTGTTTATTCACTTGTCATTGCACGAGAGTGCGGTGGTAATAGGGATGCCCATTCTCGAAATGAAAAAGAAAAAATATTTACTTTATTTTGTCAAATAATAAATTTCTTGGAAAGTGTTGGTATGGAAGGCAACCGTGGATACGGCCTGCCATGGAAAGTGAAAGTTTGGTGGAAAAAGGAATAAACTTTATTTTCTGTCTGGGAACCTCCTATGATATATCTAGCATGGAAAGTATTGTGGGCTGCTTTGTCATTTTCGTTGACAGGAAAAGCATGCCACTCAAAATATTTTTTCTCTCTCAATTTAAACCTTGAGCTCTGGCACCTCTACAAATCCCTACTTCCCTCCGCGAAGGGCCTATCTTTTACTTTATGCATTTTTTTTTTACTTTGAGTCTCCATCTTCTCTTATAAAGCACCAACTAGGGTGCACTATGATCGTACTTGAGAATTGGGCATAGTTAATATTTGAGTGTGTTTCATGAATGGATTAATGATTGAGCATGATGGGCTAGGGATAACTTTCTTTAGTGTTGATATTTTGAAAGACATGGTTGGTTGTTGACATGCTTGAGTATTGAAGTCATTATGTTAAAACTAGACTATTGCTTTGAATCATTTACAAGTCCAAATGTCCATGCTATACAAAATAAAAGAATATGATGAACATATTAGGCAGCATTCCACATCAAAAATTCTGTTTTTATCATTTACCTACTCGAGGACGAGTAGGAATTAAGCTTGGGGATGCTGATACGTCTCCAACGAATCTATAATTTTTGCTTGTTCCATGCTATTATATTATCATTCTGGGATGTTTTACAATCATTTTATAACAACTTTATATCATTTTTTGGGACTAACCTATTGACATAGTGCCAAAGTGCCAGTTGTTGTTTTTGCTTGTTTTTTACTTCGCAGAAAATCAATACCAAACGGAGTCCAATCGCGACGAACCTTTTTGGAGATTTTTTCTGGACCAGAAGACACCCAGTGTGCCAAAGAAGTGCCGGGGGAGTGGGCCGAGGAGACCACAACCCACCAGGGCGCGCCAGGGGGGCCCCGGCGCGCCCTGATGGGTTGTGGCCTCCTCGAGGCCCCTCTCCACCGCCTCTGATGCCTATAAATTCCCAAATATTCCAAAAACCCTAGGGGAGTCGACGAAACACAATTCCAGCCGCCGCAAGTTCCAGAACCGCGAGAACCAATCTAAACACCATCACGGAGGGGTTCATCTTCCTCATAGGTGCCTCTCCAATGATGCGTGAGTAGTCCACCATAGACCTACGGGTCCGTAAGCAGTAGCTAGATGGCTTCCTCTCTCTCTTATGATTCTCAATACAATGGTCTCTTGGAGATCTATTTGATGTAAACTTTTGCGGTGTGTTTGTTGGGATCCGATGAATTTTGAGTTCATGATCGGTTTCTATCCATGAATATTATTTGAGTCTTCTTTGATCTCTTATATGCATGATTACTTATAGCCTCGTATTTCTTCTCTGAATCTTTGGTTTAGTTAGGCCGACTAGATCGATTTTTCTTGCCATGGGAAGAGGTGCTTTGTGATGGGTTCGATCTTGCGGTGTTCTTTCCCAGTGACAGAAGAGGCAGCAAGACACACATGTATCATTGCTATTAAGGATAACAAGATGGGGTCTATTCCTACATGAATAGATCTTGTCTACGTCATGTCATCGTTCTTATTACATTACTCCGTTTTTCGATGAACTTTATACACTAGATGCAAGCTAGATAGCGATCGATGTGTGGAGTAATAGTGGTAGATACAGGCAGGAGTCGGTCTACTTATCTTGTACGTGATGCCTATATAATGATCATCGTCTTGGATATCGTCATAACTATTCGATTTTCTATCAATTGCCCAACAGTAATTTGTTCACCCACCGTGCGCTATACTCATGAGAGAAGCCACTAGTGAACCCTACGGCCCCCAGGTCTACTTTTCCAACATATTGCTTTCAGATCTATCTTTTTGCATCTTTGTTTTCAGATCTACAAAACCAAAAACCCAAAAACATATTGCTGCATATTTTATTTGCTCTTTTTATTCTGTGCTCTTGAGAGATCTATCTCTCCTATCTATCACTACCTAATCTATCTTTTTACCGTAGAGAGATTGACAACCTCTCTTTCGCGTCAGGTTGCAAGTATTTGTTGTTTGTGTGCAGGTGCTGCTTATTGGGTGGTGGTGATCCTCCTATTGGTTCGATAACCTTGGTTTCATAACTGAGGGAAATACTTACCGTCGATGTGCTGCATCATCCCTTCCTCTTTGGGGAAATATCGACGCAGTCTCAAGCCACGTCAGCCGCCGCTCTCCTTCAAGGGCACCTATTGGGGATATAACCCCGTAGTGAGACCCACCCAGGAGGGGCCGGGTCATGAGGTTGGCGGCTTAGCAGTGAGGCCTGAGCAGGCTGGAAGATCAAGACAAGGCCTGGAAGTGATTTGCCAAACGGGCCTGGAGGAGGCCCAGAGCCGAAAGGTAGCGTGTGAGCCGAAAGGGAGACGGCTTGCCAGACAAGGCAAGGATAGTTAGAGATAAGGTCGGTTACTAGATGTAACCCGGCCCGGACTCTTGTAAGCCTAGGGCCTCGACCTGTGTATATAAAGGCGGGTTCCCTGGGCGACTTAGGACACGAAACCTCTGATCGAGTACTAGGTCAAGCGAATCCGCTCCCTTGTAATCGATACCCAATCAATACAACTCAAAGCAGGACGTAGGCTATTACCTCCTTCGAGAGGGGCCGAACCTAGGTAAACCTGTGTCTTTTGTCCCGATCAAACCCTTCGAGTTAACCGCCATAGCGATGGCTTCACCCCTAAGTCCTTGCACTAGGACATCTGCCGTGACAAAACCACGAAAGTTGGCGTCCACCGTGGGGCTAATGCACGGTGGTTTGGAGTACTCGAAGGGCTCTCTGCCAGGGATCGAGGGATACGCCGTTGGCAGGATGACCAAGAGTCGCCGCGGCAAGCTCTACATCGACGACGCTGGCTGGGGCCCCGAGGCCGACTCAATCGAGTACGGGTACCGGGTCCCCTTCAGCGGAATTCACCTCTTCATCGGCAAGATCGATGGATCTAAGCCCGGGCCGGACATCTACACCGATTTCGTCGAGTCGGCCCAGCGCGCGCAACCTGCCCGGATCAACCCGGGCCGGAAGCACGTCTTCGTCGGCTTCACCCAAGGCACGGAACTTGAGGAAGGTTCTATGTCGAGGGAGGAAACCCTCATCTGCTCAGAGGATGGATCCTCGAGCGGAGAGGCGGAATCAATCTACCAGCTTCATAATGGCGGGCTTGGGGGCTACTTCGATGGTGATGATGTTCCGGAGCCCTACAAGTTGCCATACCAAGCCGCCGTCTTCATGGCCGGTTCGGCGCCGGCTTCTGGCAGCACGGCGGCGGCCGGCGCGGCAGGGGCCGGGTCAGCTAGGCCCCCGGCTCAAGTTCTGCTGGATCTGATGAATGAGCTAACAACTCTGATGGGAACCGAGGTCACGACGGAAAACCAAGCAACTCATAATGCAGAGATTGCGAGGTTGAAGGACCAGATAACCAGGGCCCAGGAGGAAATCAACGCGTTGAAGGCTCAGATGGATGCTGAGTCGGAGCGCCTCAGGGTGGAAGCTTTTCGTCTCAATCTGGATCAACAAGCCTCGGATGCAGTTCTTCGGATGAGGCATCAGACCCGCCTGCCTCATCAGTATGAGCCCAGAAATCTTTTCAACACGCCGGGGACAGGACGGAACGCGCCTCTGACCGTGACCCGAACGGTAGAAGTACCTGGGAATAGGGCGGCGACTCAGCATCGGCAGCCAGACCCGCCCCGCAGGAACCAGACACCACCACAGCATTTTTTGACACCACCCGGTCATTATTCTAACCCGGTGGAGAACATGGTAGCAGTGGCGGTCAGGCTAAATGCGCCCCCCCTTGCTGAGGGAACACCCTTCGCTGAGGAAGCCCTAAACTCCATTGGGTACTTGCAGACAGCGGTGGCGCAACAGGAAAAGTATACTTATAGCCGGAGTCGTGTGCACTCGACCCCTATCCCGAGCCGTAGTTACAGCTGGCGTATAGAGTCACCAGCGGTGTCCAGTAGTGAGCGGCATCGAAACCCGCCCTATGATAGTCCACCCATTGTCGATGCTCAGGCGATCGTGGACAATTCTAGAGCTCAGCGGGAGGCGGCGACTTACCAAGACCCGCCCCCGGTAACACCTTCAGCTTCGGTGGGAGCCGGAGTAACCTCCAGAGCTGTGGGAGTGTCGTGTTTAGTGCCGGCTCTGTGAAACGAGCGCCTGCCGAAAGACTTTAAGGGTCCGCGCAAAGTGCCTAATTATACTGCTGATCTACCTCCAGAAGCCTGGATCGAGAGTTACGAGCTAGCCATGGAGATGTTAGATGTTAGTGATGCAGTTTGGGCTAAGTAATTCATCATGATGCTGGAAGGACCGACTCGTACATGGTTAAAGGGTTTGCCACCCAATACCATTAATTCCTGGGCCGAGCTGAAAGCAAGGTTCATCAAGAATTTCAAAGGGACGTGCAAACAGCCAATGACGATCGTTGATTTGGATCATTGCGTGCAGAGGGAAGATGAGTCGGCCAATCATTGGGTCCGGCGGGTCTCAACCATCATCCACTCATCTGATAACATCACGGCGGCTCAGGCAGTTCTAATTCTGGAGAAGAATTGTCATTTTTTTGCCCCTTAAGCAGAAGCTTGGACGGCTCAAACGTTCTTGCCAGGACATGGGTGAGCTCTTGGCGGCTCTCACCAAATATGCAGATTCTGACAGCACAAAGGATCCTGGGTGTGATGATGAGAAATCAGCTAACGGTAAGAAGAATGACAACGGCAAGGGTCAGCAGCAGAACGGGGCAGGAAATAACAATCCAGGCAATGGCAGTAAGCGGAAGCATCCCGACGGCGGGTCAGATCTGGTGGCCAATACCAACACTTAGAACAACCATGGCAAGGGCAACGGTAAACCACCTTTCGGCAAAGGCAAACCTTTCAACATGGAAGCAATGCTTAACGACCCCTGCCCGAAGCATAGTCTTCCCAATAAACCATCCACTCATGCTTGGAAGGATTGCTATATCATGCGGGAGTTCCGGAACTACAGCCTTAACCAGCATCACGGTAATGGCAATGGACCGCCCGGCGGCTCAGGTTCTGGTTACCAAGGTCAAGGTAACCATGGAGGTCATAATCAGCAATCTGGCAATGGTGGTCAGCAGCAAAACAACCAATCAGGGTATCAGAGTAACCCAAAGCAGCTTAACGTAGGCCAGTATCACGTCTTCACCACGAGCCTTGATAAGCGTGATCAGAAAGTGCGCAAGCGGGCGGTTAACGCAGCCATGCCGGCTCTTCCGCAGTACTTGAAGTGGTCTGAGTACACGATATCATGGAGTAGGGAGGATCACCCGCCGCGAGTTGATAACCCGGGGCACTTAGCCCTCGTGGTAGCCCCTCAGGTAGGAGGCTATGTGTTTACCAAGGTTCTGATGGATGGCGGCAGCAGCATCAACATCCTATATTATGACACTTTCCGTCGTATGAACCTGGTTGACAAGGATCTCAAGCCATCATCCACAGTTTTTCACGGTGTGGTACCCGGCAAATCGGCTTATCTAGTTGGAAAAATTGCCCTGGAGATAGCTTTTGGTGATGAGTTCAATTACAGGGTGGAGACCTTGTGGTTTGAGGTGGTTAAAATCAAGAGCCCGTATCACGCCCTGTTTGGAAGGCCGGCTTATGCTAAGTTCATGGCACGGCCCTGTTACGTTTACTTGCAGCTTAAGATGCCTGGTCTGAAGGGAACGATTACAGTCCATGGTGATCGGAAGATTGCTCTTGAGTGCGAGGAAGGTGATGCTGCGTATGCGGAGTCAAGTTGTGCTGAGGCAGAGCTTAAGTTTTATAAGGACAATGTTGACCCGACGGATATGACCCCGCTGAAGAAGCCCAGCACAGAATCTGACCCGCCCCTGAAGTTTGTGGCAGAAGATACCAAGTTGGTGGATTTTGCTCCTGGCGACTCATCTCAGCAGTTCACTATTGGGGCCAATATGGACCCCAAATAGGAAAGCGCGCTCATCGAATTCATCCGTGAGAATCGGGACATCTTTGCATGGAAGCCTTCTGACATGCCGGGTGTACCGAGAGAATTCGCTGAGCACCACCTTAATGTGGATCCTAAGTTTAAGCCGGTCAAACAGTTCCTCCGTCGTTTCAATGAAGAGCGGCGTAAAGCTATTGGCGAAGAGATAGCCCGGCTCTTGGCAGCAGGGTTTATCGTGGAGGTTTTTCACCCGGAGTGGTTAGCTAACCCCGTGCTTGTACTTAAGAAGAATGGTACGTGGCGCATGTGTGTAGATTACACAGATCTCAACAAGGCATGTCCGGTTGATCCATTTGTCCTCCCCTATATCGACCAGATTATTGATGCAACGGCAGGTTGTGAGAGTTATGTTTCCTGGACGCTTATTCGGGTTATCATCAGATCAAGATGGCAGTCACAGACCAAGAGAAGAAATCTTTCATCACACATTTTGGAGCTTTCTGCTATGTGTCTATGCCTTTTGGACTCAAAAGCGTGCAGGCGACTAATCAACGCTGTGTGCAGAACTGTCTTCATAGTCAAATTGGGAGCAATGTTCATGCTTATGTGGATGATATTGTGGTCAAGTCAAGGAAGAAGGAGACTCTGCTAGATGATTTGAAGGAAACTTTTGATAACCTGCGGGTTTACAAGATGATGCTTAACCCGGCTAAATGTGTGTTTGGTGTGCCTGCAGGCAAGCTACTGGGATTCTTGGTCTCCGAGCGGGGCATTGAGGCTAACCCAGATAAGATAAAGGCCACCACCTCTTTATCTAAGCCGGCGTGCATTAATGATGTCCAGCGCTTGGCGGGTCGTATTGCCGCTTTAAGCCGGTTCATAAGCCGCCTGGGTGAGAAAGCTATTCCTTTGCATCAGATGATGAAGAAGACATATGACTTTGTCTGGAGCGATGCTGCCAATGATGCGTTTGAGGCACTTAAAAAGCAGTTGGTTGAGCCGCCCGTCTTGGCTGCTCCCGTGGAAAAAGAGCCTTTGCTCCTATACGTGGCGGCTACTAATAAAGCCGTCCGTGCTGCAGTCGTTGTGGAGTGCAAGGAGGCAGGCAAGGAATATCCAGTCCAGCAGCCGGTTTACTATGTCAGCGAGGTTTTGACAGAATCCAAGCAAAGATACCCGCATTGGCAAAAGCTGGTGTTTGGAGTGTTCATGGCGAATCGCAAACTAAAGCATTACTTCCTTGGGCATCCAATCACGATGGTCAGCTCTGCTCCTTTGGGAGATATCATTCAAAATAGAGAAGCCACCGGCAGGATTGCTAAGTGGGCAATTGAGCTTGGGCCTCTTAATCTGAAGTATGTACCTCGGACGACTGTTAAATCTCAAGCCCTGGTGGATTTTATCAATGACTGGACAGAGTGTCAAGCACCTGAGGAGAAGCCGGACAATACATATTGGACAATTCACTTTGATGGCTCCAGACAGTTGGAAGGCTCGGGGGCTGGAGTTGTTTTAACTTCCCCTAGAGGTGACAAGTTCTGTTATGTGTTAAGGCTAATGTTTCCTTGTACTAACAATGCAGCTGAGTATGAAGCCTTGCTTCATGGGCTCCGTGTGGCCAAGGAGATGAATTTGAGCCGGGTCAGATGTCTCGGCGACTCAGACCTTGTGGCCCAGCAAGTCTCGGGCACGTGGGATTCTAAGGATCCTCGTATGGCGTCTTATCGCCAGGCGGTTGACGTCATCGCTGGTCATTTCAAGGGGTATCAGGTGGATCATATTGATCGTCGAAAGAATGAGGCGGCTGATGCATTATCAAGGCTGGGGTCTCAGCGTAAGCCGGTGCGGCCTAATGTGTTCCTGGATGTACTACATCACCCGTCGGTTAAGTTGCTTTCTGAAGAGGATCTTGCTATACCTGACCCGGAAGGACAATTGATGGCGACTCTCCGCGCTATCCCTGATTGGACACTTCCTTACCTGGCATATCTGACTCGTGGCGAGTTACCCGAGGATGAGATTTTGGCACGAAAAATCATAAGGCGGTCTAAATCCATGACTATTGTCAATGGCGAGTTGCACAGATGCAGCGTGACTGGCGTTTTTCAATGGTGCGTTTCTCCGGAAGAGGGCCTGGAAATCTTACAAGAGATACATGCTGGCGATTGTGGTCATCACACCGGGTCAAAATACTTGGTGGAAAAAGCCTTTCGGCACTGTTTTTACTGGTTGACAGCTCATGCAGATGCGGAGAAATTGGTTAGCAAATGTGACGGGTGTCAAAAATTTGGGCGACGTGCCCATGTGCCGGCTCAGGAGTTGCGGATGATTCCAATCACCTGGCCGTTTTCGGTCTGGGGGCTTGATATGGTTGGACCGTTCAAGAGGTCTAAAGATAAGGAGACCCACCTCTTGGTGGCGGTTGACAAGTTTACTAAGTGGGTGGAAGCAGAGTCGGTCAGTAAGTGTGACGCAGCAACGGCAGTTCAGCTCGTCAAAAAGCTGATTTTTCGGTTTGGTTATCCTCATAGTATCATTACTGACAATGGTACAAATCTGTCCAAGGGGGCTATGAAAGAGTTTTGTGACGGTGAACACATCCGCCTTGATGTTTCCTCCGTGGCTCACCCACAGTCCAATGGCCATGCAGAGCGTGCTAACTAGGAAATTTTGAGAGGGATAAAACCCAGGCTTATGGTTCCTTTGGAGCGAACGCCGGGTTGTTGGGTGGAGGAATTACCTTCAATTCTTTGGAGCATCAGAACCACCCCCAACAGGTCAACAGGCTACATGCCTTTCTTCATGGTTTATGGCGCAGAAGCTGTTCTCCCCAGTGATATCCGTCATGACTCGCCCAGGGTGGCGGCTTACGTCAAAACTGATAATGAGACGGCGCGTCAGGACGCTTTGGATGCCTTGGATGAAGAACAGGATCTTGCAGCAGCACGGTCGGCGATTTACCAGCAAGATTTGGGTCACTATCATAGCCGCAGAGTCAAGACTCGGACGTTCCAAGAAGGCGACTTAGTGCTCCGGCTGATCCAAGACCAGTCAGATATGCATAAGTTGTCACCTCCCTGGGAAGGACCTTTTGTGATCAGCAGAAATCTCAATAATGGTTCCTATTATCTTATTGATATACGGGAGAGTGACAAGTAACGCACCTCTGGGGAGGAAACCGCCAAGCCGTGGAACATTGCTCATCTTCGGCCATACTACACTTGAGCCACCGGCTCTCATCAATGTACATACTTCTGTCATTGTATATACCACTTTTTATAATATAATAAAGCCGGCATCCCTATAATTCGGGGCCTCTGCCGTTTTTCCTGCACCAAGTTTTGTGCAAAGAGTTGATTCTTCATAAGGTCACTTGGGGGCTTCCAACCCACTGGGTTTAGCTTTCATACCCTCTTGACCGGCTTTATATGCCATGTTTGAGTTAAACCTGCCTGTTTGCAACTTGCTACTCCGCCAGGTGACCCGCTGGACGTTTGACAGTCAATCTTTTTTAAGACCCTGAACTTGTCAAAGTTAAACCGGCGGCTTATGTCACGTGAGAGCCGGCTTACAGAGAGCAAGGATAAACTCACCTATATGTCGTAGTCTCTCCACTATGTGGCCCGTTCGTACTCTTAACAGTCAATCTTTTTAAGACCCTGAACTGGTTAAGGTTAAAACGACGGATTTATGTCACGTGAGAGCCGGCTTATGGGATTTTAGGCACTCATGCCTAGCTTCTTTGAAGCAGAAAATTTGAGTTTTTTCTGAAATATAAGAGTTGATCTCTTTGGGTTGTGCCTTGAAAGCCGCCTAAATTATACTACAAGCTATACATGTATTTTGTGCTTGTTATTTTGTAGGGATTTTTCATGATAAGATTCTAAGTTTCTTGATAATCCCGGCTTAGCATTGCTCATGGAGTATAACCCGCCAGTGGGAATCGATGAATTCATACTAAGGCATATAATCATGTCAAGACATTCACACTGGAACAATTTTAAACCGCCAGCATATGAGTTGAAGCTCAAAACGTGCATGAAGGCACGGCACAGGCAATCAAGTTTTCCCTACGGCTATTACAAGGCTCCAGAGGGCCCAAAATATGTGACTCAAGTTTTTGTACAAGTTATAACCCGGCGGCTTAGCATCGCCCGGGTTAACTTCATTGGAGACTAGTTCCTCGCCTAGCTTGTCGACGGGTCATCCCACGCCGGGTCTTCGCTTTCTCGGATCTGAAGGTTGTCCACATCCCAGTTGCAGTTGAGTAAAGCTTCAAATTCAGCTTCGTCATGCAAGATTAGAGACGGGTCAACATCAGGGGCAAAGATGTGCTTACGACGTTGAGGTGTCAGGTCCTTCGGCTCAAATGTGGGCACCCGGACCCGCGTGTTGTTGTCGTCGTAAGCCGCCTGGTACGTCTTCAGATCAGCTTCCGCGGCTAACTGGCTGGCCAACACTTGAGACACTCTGAAGCAACGGGCATAGTCATCTTGGGTAAATTCTGACCCGTCGGCTTTCAGCTGCGGGAAGCCTCCCGCCATCTCCTCCGGGTTAAGCTCCGGCGCATACGCCAAAGGCCGGCTTAAAGCAGCTATTGCACCTTTGCGGGCAGCTGATTTCTTCATCTCTTCGAAATGCTTGGAGACGGTGGAGAGGCACTTCAGCACATCCTTGATCAATTTTGGAACCCCTTTTTCGCCAAAAACAGCCCTGATGGTAAAAAGGCTTCCGGCGTACATCTGTTCAGTGAAGGCATATAAAGCCTTCAGCTTCAGCAAGCTGTCGTCCAGAAGCTGGCGAGTTCGTTGGCCTGCACACAGATAAAGTTTGTAAGTCGCCAGGCGAGTCTCTATAAGAATATTTGAAAAATGCTCATAACATAGTCAGCAATGCTTACCAAAGACGGCTTCGGTCATCCGGGCTATATGGCGCTTCAGACTGGTCAGCTCTTCAGCGACAGGTTTAAGACGGCCCTCGGCATCTTCCGCACGTTTGGTCAAGGCGGCTTGGTTGGCTTCAGCAGTTTGCTTGTATGCTTCATAATGTGCCTTGATCTTCTCCAGTTCTGTTGAGGAGAGCCACCACTTCGTGTCAGCTTCAGCTCGGGCGTCTTCTTGCAATGCCAGGCTCTTCCTAAGGTCGGTCAAGCTAGACTCGGCCGCATTTAAAGATTCCTACACACGACAAATTGTCAGACAGCAAGATCATCAATTTTAAGCCGCCAGTCCGGCTCATAATGGTGCTTGGAGGTACTGCAGAGGGTTGTTACAAGTCTCAAGCAGATTGCAAGCAATATACTTGACACTTGGGGGCTAATGTGTATCAGTTCTTTCAAGTTTATCCAAATACAAGCAAGACCCGGATCATCTTCATGAAGATAACCCGGCCCTTGGGGCCTACACATTGCTCTACAAGTCTATAGGATTAGCTCTACAAAAGTTCCGGCTCGTTATTTACATAATGACCCGGCCCTTGGGGGCTACAGTTGGCATTTTTGCATTTATCAAGGCAATAAGTGCCGGCTCATTATTGGTATAATGACCCGGCCCTTGGGGGCTACAAGTTGGTCTATCAAAGTCTACATATTACTGAAGACCCGGCTTATGTTCGAGAAAATAAGCCGGCTCTTGGGGGCTACATAAGGATATACGGAGAGTAGAAAAGTGGAGTACCTCATATTTCCTCTTCATCATACCAACTAGGTTGGCCTCCATGTTCCGGCACGCGGCAAGGCGGCTTAGATAACCCGAATGCAATTCATCAGCAGTCAGTTTCTCCAAGTTGGGTAGATCAAGCTTAGCCTTCTCCTTCTCAGGTGAAGGCGCCTCATCCTTGCTGATGTGCTTGGCTAGCACGTTGGAAGGGGCCGGAGCGGTATAGGCTGAGCCGGTGATAGTGACCTCTTCTTCTTGAGCAGTCATGCCTTGAGTTGTCGGCAGGGGGCTAGGCGGCTTAGGATCTGTCTCCAGATTGGCCTCAGGAATCATAATATCGGCATCCGCCGGCTCAGCAGGCTGGGGAGTGTCGTCATGGGCACCTTGGCCAGCTTCAGAGGGCTCCACTGGAATCTCAGAAGTACCAAGTCTCGGGTCCTCCGGCTCTGAGACATCCGGACGGGAAGATGACCCGCTCAGTTTCCTCTTCTTAGCCTGGGCCCTGTGAACAAAGATTTCATTGTCAGTTATATGCAAGGACAGAATAGTAATAAGCAGAAAGAGGATGCAAAGAAGTTTACCCCAGGTTGATAACAAGGGGAGGCAGTTTGGAGGCGGTTGAGTCGCCAGACGAAGGAGGTGATTCCTGACATAGTTAAATTAAGTAGTATGAGCAAGTGACAGCACAAAACTAATATGCAGAAGTAGAAACATATGTTATGAAATACCTCGTTGAGACGTTTCCGACGAGCCGGAGTGTCAAGTAAGCCGGCCAACAGGTCTTCAGATCCGCCACTCCGGGCATGGCGTCTAGCGTCATGTTGCTGCTTCTTCAAAAGAAAGTCGGGATCCAAGTGAGCAAGAGGATGTGAAAACTTTACTTTCCGGATGACCCGCCGGATTTTCTCTGTTGGCAGAGGTTCCGAGTCAGAGGAGATGATAGTTACCTCTGCAGCACCGGCTTCACTTGCCTCCGCGTCAGTCTGAGAGGAGTCAGCATCAATAAGTTGCATGAAAAGAAGGCCAAGGGAATCAAGTTCTATCTCTGAGTCATCCAGCCCAAATAACTCCTCAGTTGTTTGTTTCTTTTTACGAGCCGCAGCTCGGGCTTTGGTTGCCTTGCTTTTCTTCTTCTTGGAGTTAGAGGTTAATCTTTTGTTCCAGAAAGAAGAGCCGGCCTGCATATAATACATGCATTGGTAGAAAAGCTTAAAGGAAGTAAAATGTGAAATTTAAAAGAAAAGAGTGAAGGGTAAAATAAAGTCTTACCTCAGGAGATGGGTTCAGAGCATAAAAAGGGCTTAGCCCCGTCTTGTTGCAAACTTCTTGCGGCTCTCCTAGCAGTGATTTGACGATTGCGTTGAGGTCCTTGTCTGTCAGTGGTGTCTGGTTGAAGCGTTGGGGGTCATTCACTTCACCAGCGTATTGACACATTAAGCCATTACGGCGGCTCAGCGGGAGAATTCTCCATGAAACCCAGCAGCGGGTTAGATCAACGCCGGTAAACCCGTTAGCCAACAAGGCTCTAATCTTGGAGAATGTTGGAGCGTATTGGGCGCGCTCTGCAGCAGACATCCAGTCTGTGAGCTCAGTGTCGGTGCTGAGCCGGTAGGGACGGTAGCCCGGCAGTGGATTCTCTCCTTCATGGGAAGTATCTTTGCAGTAGAACCAGGTCTGATTCCAGTCCTTGGGATGGCTAGGCAGAATCGTCGATGGAAAGGATACATCTCTCCGTCTCTGAATGGAAACACCTCCAAGTTCAAGGCTTGGTCCATCCGCAATCTCTGTTTGGCGGTTGATATAGAAATAATCTCTGAAGAGGTCAACGGACGGCTCTTCTTGTAAATAGGCCTCACAAAGAATTTGGAACTGGCACAAATTGGTGACAGAGTTGGGGCCAATGTCTTGAGGATACAGATTGTAGAAGTGCAGGGCGTCTCGGAAATGTTTTGATCCGGGCGGTGAGAAGCCACGGAGAAGATGATCCGTGAAGACAATGACTTCCCCATCCTGGGGTTTGGGAGTGACTTCGTTGCCAGGAACCCGCCAGTGGATAACATCCTGAGCCGGCAAAACTCCCATGACGACAAAGTCGTTGAGCATTTCTTCGGTAACCCTAGAGCCTACCCAATCGCAGGAAGCAGGGGCTTTAGCCATGACGGCGGGTTAAAAGACTATGGAAAAGCATGGAAATGTGGCGGGTTAAAAACGCTGCATGACCAAAACAGCTATGACTCTAAAAAAGTGATGATACTTGGCGGGTCATCGTAAGTTATGAGCCACCGCTAATTACAGTAATGAGGCGGGTTACATCGCTACACGGAGAGCCGGCAGCATGACGGCGGGTCAAGTTGTTAGCAAGTGTTGAAAAAATTGCTAAGTGTGGACAAACAAGTTCCACCAACTACGGCTGCAGTTACAAGATCTGCGAGCGAAGATAAAAGGAAAATATTTCCTAAACCTAAAACAACAGCGAAGAACAGCCAGTTCATATATGAGATCCCTGTGAAAGGCTGATCTACGATGGATATGGAAAACATGTTGAGCGGGGCGCCGCGGGTTTTTGGCTAGCAGTTGAAAAACCTGAGGGTGTTTCCTCTCCTCATCTACGGCAAGAACTCCGATGAACGGCGGCGGACTCGAAGAAAACCCGATGAACTAATGCAGATCCAAAGGGGGAAGAAGATGGAACCTGGAGGATGCAGAAGGGGCGGGCGAGCGCCGGTGAGCTCTGGACAAAGTTAGGGTGATGCAGCGGCCTTTGTTGAGGATGACGGCAAGGGCCGGACGGCGCGAAGGAGCTTCGGCTGCACGAGCATCTGGAGGAAGAAGAATAGAGAGGCGGCGACGGGGGAAAGTGAAAAAGGATAGGGCCCCACGCGCCTATTTATAAGGGGGATGGAACAACAATAGTCTTGCGTGGGAATCGAGGAGACAAAATGATGATTGACCAAGAAAACGCCTCGATTTTCGGGTTGGCTAGTTAATGCAAAGATACGTTGTGATGTCATCCAGGTTTTTTGGATTTATCACAGATGACGTCACCCATTTTCACATGGCGGGTCATGAAGATTTATTGCAGGTCAGGCACTTACGAAGAATGCAAGACTCGCCAACTAGAAGACTTGAAGATTGACATGAACCAGTTCAAATCAATATGGGGCCTAATGTTGGGGATATAACCCCGTAGTGAGACCCGCCCAGGAGGGGCCGGGTCATGAGGTTGGCGGCTTAGCAGTGAGGCCTGAGCAGGCTGGAAGATCAAGACAAGGCTTGGAAGTGATTTGCCAGACGGGCCTGGAGACGGCTTGCCACACAAGGCAAGGATAGTTAGAGATAAGGTCGGTTACTAGATGTAACCCGGCCCGGACTCTTGTAAGCCTAGGGCCTTGACCTGTGTATATAAAGGCGGGTTCCCTGGGCGGCTTAGGACATGAAACCTCTGATCGAGTACTAGGTCAAGCGAATCCGCTCCCTTGTAATCGATACCCAATCTATACAACTCAAAGTAGGACGTAGGCTATTACCTCCTTCGAGAGGGGCCGAACCTGGGTAAACCTATGTCTTTTGTCCCGATCAACCCCTTCGAGTTAACCGCCGTAGCGATGGCTTCACCCCTAAGTCCTTGCACTAGGACATCTGCCGTGACAAAACCACGACAGCACCTCCAGGCCCCTGGGGAGAAGTCTGGCCCGACCGGATCCGCCAGGGACCGCGTCGTGCGTTCTCTTGGCGTCCCCAAGGGGGTGCCCGAGAGCTGCGGGGGCGCGCCTCCTGCTGCCGAGAAGAAGCGGAAGTGGGCCGCCAAGGACGAGTAAGCGCACGAGCTCGTGCTTACACCTTGCACCTGTGAACCGCTTGCTCATGCTAATTCTTCGTCCACGCAGGTGCCAAGGCGGTGGTGGGAAGAAGAAGAAGTCTCACGCCTTGGCGCAGGTGACGTGCGCCTCGGAGGCGATGTCGATGCTGGGCCGCAACCTTGGGGGGCGCGGGGGAGCCCCGCGCTAGGACGATGCTGCACCGGGACGTGCAGGGGGGCACGACAATGCCCGGCTTCTCTTCTACGCAGCCGGGGGGACCGATCACCGAGGCTGCGGCGGGTCAGCCCCCGGCGTTCCCCGTAGTAGCCATAGTCCCTCATCCGACGGATCCGGAGCTGGCGTGGTAGCTCCCTTGAAGTGTCCCTGCTCCCATAGCTGAGCATGGCGCGGGGAACGTTCATGGGACATCCCGGACCGAGCTTGCCTCTGGGGTCGAGGAAGCGGATGCAACGGTGGCGCCCGACGCGCCACGGGAGCCGGCTGCTGAGGAGAAGCTAGAGCCCCCAGTGCCCCAGGCTGGGAACACTGGGGCCCTTTCAGTTGGGGCGGTGACCAGCGCTAAAGTGCTACCGCCCCGTCCGACTCTCGCGCTCGTGAGCCAGCGTGCCCCGCTTGGGCAAGAAGTCCTGTCCGGCGCACGAGCCGCGCTCGATCGGTTTTTGGAGACCTCCAGGGATGCCGAAGCGCGCCTTGCAGGGGAGCGCCTGGAGCTTCCCACCTTGCTACAACGGCTCTCCGCTGCCCTTGCGGAGAGTGAGAAGGCCTCCACTGAAGTGAAGGCAGCCTGTGAAGGTGCCCTTGCCGAGAAGGCGGAGGCCACCAAATGCTGCGGGGAAGCAGAGGCCAACCTGAAGGCGCTTCGGGACGAGCAGGACGCAGGGGCGCGGGAGCTCCGGCTGCAGGAAGGCAGCCTCGGGACTCGCGAATCGCGGCTCGCTGATCGCGACGCTGAGCTGGCGAGGGTGGCGGCCAAGCAAGTCGTGGAACGCGAGCACCTGGAGGTGTTGCAGCGTGCGGTGACCGAAGCCCAGGAAGCTCACGCGAAGCGTGTCTCCAAGGCGGACACCGCGCTGGACGCCAGGGAGAAGAAGATCCAGGCCGACGCCGATGCCAAGCCAGCGACGAACAGCGCTGCCTTTTCTTCTCTTGAGCTCCGGGCTCGCAAAACCTTCCAATCATTGTGCAGGGGAGGCTTCGATGCCCCTCTCGCCACCCCTGACGCCGGTCTTGTCGAGCTTTCTGCCAGGCTTGTGAGGGAGCTCGAGGATGCGGCACGTAAGGTGGACGGCTTCCTGGAGGAAGAATGCTGAGACCTGTTCTCCGTGGCGGCGACCCGGGTCTTCTGTCATATTCTTCTCCGCGATCCGAGCTTCAATTTTGACGAGGTGACGGGCCCCGTCCCTGAAAAGTCTCACGACCGCCTGGAGGCAGCCGTGGAGGGCCCTGTGAGCACTTTGCTCGAGAAGTTCACTTGCAACAACTGCGACGACGGCGGTGCCGACACTCCTTTCGCTGACCTGCAAGACTGAATCCGCCTCGCGGCAGTGTGACATAATGTTTTTTAATGTATTCGAATGTGATGAGCTTGTAATGACCGCCATCTATCCGCGGGCTTTCCTTTTATGCTTGGTTTCCTCAAGCTTGCCTTTATGCTCTGCATCGGTAGGGCCCAGTCCCGCGCATTTCTCAACCGTCGCTGGGCTATCAGGTCGCGATGCCTAGACACGGCCAGGAGGTGAGGGGCTTTGGGAACTACTGAAGGCTCCTGAGGCACGATGCTCAAGAGCCCCCCCCCCCTAACGTACGATCGAGGCTTGCCTTTGTGATCTGCATCGGCAGGGCCCAGTCCCGCACATTTCTCGACCGTCGCTGGGCTGTCAGGTCGCGATGCCTAGACAAGGCCAAGAGGTGAGGGGCTTCGGGAACTAGTGAAGGCTCCTGAGGCGCTATGCTCAAGATCCCCCCCTTGACGTACGAGCGGCCTTCAAGAGGAAATGCACGCTAGTCAGTTTGTGCCCGAGCGTTGCGTGAGGAGACTAGGCACCAAGGGCCTTAGTGGGGTGACGTGCACGGGGTAAGCCCGCGAGCCAGAGCCCGGTCCCTTGGGTTTTCCAGTGCTGCTGGGACTAACCCGAGCACAGGCACCGTGCCCAGCCCCCGCTCGTGCGAGTCCCAAGGTAGAACTGGTTAGTGACGGGGCATGGGGCCCAGCCCCCGGCCGACCACCCAGCGCGGAGCATGGAGCTTCCACTGGGCGTGGGCATAGTCGCTCTTCGACAGTCACTCCACCAGCGCGGAGCATGGGGCTTCCACTTGGGCGTGGGAGGGAGCCCTCCTGAGGCCACGGGGCGGCGCTCCAGGGGGCTCCGGGGCGTGTACAGCCCCAACTTCATTATTACGTGAGAGGGTCACGGGCGGCGATAAGGAGGGGTCGGACATTCCAGGCACTAGGCTCAGGAATTCCTTCCTCCATCTTCAGGCATTTTGCGCCTAGTCCATGTTGGGGAACATTGCATGGGAAACAAAAATTTTCCTATGCACACGCAAGATCTATCCATGGTGATGAGCATCTACGAGAGGGAGAGTGGATCTACATACCCTTGTAGATCGCTAAGCGGGAAGCGTTAAGAAACACGGTTGATGTATTCGACAGTCTTCGCGATCCAAATCGCCGAGCGTCCCGTGATCCCATCACGATCCGTCCCGCGATCAAATCATGAATCGTCTTGCGATCCTGATCACGGTCCTTTCGATCTAGCGCCGAACGGACGGCACCTCCGCGTTCAGCACACGTACAGCTCGATGACGATCTCCGCCTTCTTGATCCAGCAAGAGGGAGCAGAGAGGTAGAAGAGTTCTCCGGCGGCGCGACGGCGCGGCGGCTATGGTGGTGGAACAATTCCGGCAGGGCTTCGCCTAAGCACCGCTGAAACTAGACTAGAGGAGAAACCGATCTAGATGAAGTAGAGGGAGCACGTGGCAATTAGGGTTAGCTCTTCCCTCTAAATCCTCTAGTATATATAGGAGGGAGGGAGGGGAGGAGGCAGCCTCAAACCCTCAAGGTTTGGCCGAAATTGGAGGTGGAGGAGTCCTACTCCAATCCTATTAGGAGTAGGATTCCTCCTCTCCACTTGGAAACCCTTTCCACCTTTTCTCCTTTGGGTGTTTTCCACCCAAAGCCACATGGGCCTTAGTGGGGGGGGTTAGGCCAGCCCACTAGGGGCTGGTTTGACTCCTCCCACAGCCCATGAGGTCCTTTGGGTCGAGACACCCCTCCCGATGGTCCCCGGTACCCCTCCCAGCACTCCCGGTACACTACCGAAATACCCGAAACATTTCCGGTGACCAAAACAGGACTTCCTATATATCAATCTTTACCTCCGGACCATTCCGGAGCTCCTCGTGACGTCCAGGATCTCATCCGGGACTCCGAACAACCTTCGGTCACCACCATACATAACTCTACTATACCGAAATGTCACCGAACCTTAAGTGTGCAGACCCTGCGGGTTCGAGAACTATGTAGACATGACCAAGACACCTCTACGGTCAATAACCAATAGCGGGACCTGGATGCCCATATTGGTTCCTACATATTCTACGAAGATCTTTATCGGTTGAACCTCTATGTCAAGGATTCAGTTAATCCCGTACGTTGTTTCCTTTGTTCTTCGGTATGTTACTTGCCCGAGATTCGATCATCGGTATCTCTATACCTAGTTCAATCTCGTTACCGGTAAGTCTCTTTACTCGTTCTGTAATACAAGATCCCATGGCTAACACTTAGTCACATTGCTTGCAAGGCTTATTGTCATGTTGTATTACCGAGTGGGCCCGGAGATACCTCTCCGTCACACGGAGTAACAAATCCCAGTCTTGATCCATGCCCACTCAACAGACACCCTCAGAGATACCTGTAGAGCATCTTTATAGTCACCCAGTTACGTTGTGACGTTTGATACACACAAGGTATTCCTCCGATGTCAGTGAGTTGCATGATCTCATGGTCATAGGAACAGATACTTGACATGCAGAAAACTATAGCAATAAACTGACATGATCATATGCTATGTTTATAGTTTGGGTCTTGTCCATCACATCATTCTCCTAATGATGTGATCTCGTTATCGAATGACATCTCATGTCTATGGCCAGGAAACCTTGACCATCTTTGATCAATGAACTAGTTAACTAGAGGCATACTAGGGACACAGTGTTGTCTATGTACCCACACATGTATTTGAGTTTCCAATCAATACAATTATAGCATGGATAATAAACGATTACCACGAACAAGGAAATATAATAATAACCAATTTATTATTGCCTCTAGGGCATATTTCCAACAGTCCATTCAGGGCGGCTGAGCCCTTATGCAATCCTGTGATAAGGGGGTGACGCACGTTGGGCGGTCGTCCTGAGGCCACCGTATGAAGGGGTTGGACACCGAGGACCTCGTGAGGTGACGTGTGCGGGCCTGGCCTGCCAGACAGAGCTCGGTCACTCGGGTTTAGCGACACTGCAGGGACGGACCCGAGCACAGACGCCGTGTGAAGTTCCCTCATGCAATGATCATAGGAGGAAATGCCTGAAGGGTGGCACCCGAGGTGGTGAAACACCTCACTGGCAGTTATGCAAAATCGGGTCGCGCCATCGTTCGTCTCCCTTCTGTGGTTCCATGAGAAGGGTGAGACACCAAGGACCATGTGAGGTGACGTGCACGGGGGCAAGCCCGCGAGCCAGACCTCGATCGTTTGGATTTTTCAACGCGACAGGGACGAACCCGAGCACAGATGTCCTGTCCTGTCTCGATCATGGAACGGCTGGAAGGAGGGGTCATGAGGGTGCGACCAATGCAGGCGGTGACGAGACACCAGGTGCAAGACTTAAGCAAGTGTCTCGAATTCATTAAGGAACAACCAAGTTCGCTACATGACCAAAAAGTTGCGGAGGCCACAAGAGGGAAACCCTTGCCCGCTCGAGGGTAACGCAGCCCGAAGGGGCACCCCCAATTTCAAATGACCAAAAAGTCACCTCGTGAGTGTGTTGCTGCAGGAGCGGCCGGCTGCTTGGCGAAGCATGTCGCGGGAGTCCATCCCTCAGGGACCAGGTGGCTCCCGAGTCTTGCGGGGCCACCGAGGAGCCGGTGCCTCGCGAGGCACCATCTCGAACCGCGTGAGTCTCTGGTAGGTGGGGCCAGCGTTCCTCAGGCCGAATGGCGCGTGTGCGCGGCCGTCGGCGCCACCCCGGCCTCGCCCGGCCTGCGGCGGTAGGAAGAGGCCCCTCGAACTGGCGTCGTTGAGCCCCGCGATGTCGACACACATGCGTACCTTGACGTCATCCCCGGGAACTAGTGTCGGGCCGCACCGATGAAGGCATGTCGCACATTGCTCGAGCTTCCTGTAGCCTACCGATTTCCCGGGCGATGAACCCCTGCGCCCCCGATGCCTAGAGCTGCTCCCTCCGTTCGTGGGTGCGCGCGTGGAAGCATGCCTCCAAGTGGTGGTCGAGCACCCCCCCCCCTCGTCACATGGGTAAGGTCAGAGGCCTTCCATATGGAAGCCCCCGAGCCTGGCCCACGGGAGGTGCCGGGTGCACCTCCCTATGCTGGAGGGAGGCGAGCGCCGGTGATGGGTGCAAGGTTCGCGATGCTACCGCTAGGCGCCGCATCCCTTGCCTCGGGCTGGCCTTGGGCGGGCATTAGCTGCTTCTTCTTCGGGCTCACGGCCTCGCGGGGCTTGGCATTTCCCTCCTCATCGGAATACCCGGCCGCGACTGCTTTGTAGGCGCGCTCGAGGGAGCAGACCGCGTCCTTCTCGTCGCAAGCGATGGTGATGACGCCGCTGCAGCCCGACATCTTGAGGACGTTGTAGCCGTGATAAGTCGCCGCCATGAACTTGGCCAGCGCCGGGTAGCCCAGGATTGCATTGTACAGAAGGCCGATGTGTGCCACGTTGAAGTCGATGAGCTCGGTGTGGTAGTTGTCACGCGAACTGAAGGTGACCGGGAGGCGGACCAGCCCCAGGGGGACGGTGGAGCCTTCCGTCACCTCCGAGAACGGCCTCGTCGGAGTCAACTGATCGTAAGGCACTTGAAGCGTCTCGAAGGTTTCCACGGAGAGCACGTTGAGGCCCGCGCCCTCGTCGATGAGGGTCTTGGTGACCATGACGTTACTGATGGTGGGGGAGCACAGCATCGGGAGCACACCGGCGGCTGTCATGGACTTGACGCCGTCCCTAGCGTCAAAGGAGATGGTGTACTGCAACCACTTGAGGGGCTGAGTGGCCTCCGGCTTCGGGAGGGCCGCATTCACCTCGCGGGAGAACTGCTTGAACAGGTGGTTGGACGCTGGGGCGTGGGCTCCAACAAGGATGCAGGCTATCGCGCGAGGCTCTTGGTAGCCCCCGGCCCCCTCGTCCCGCTGGGCGTCGTCGTTCCTTCTGGGTGGTGGGGGCAGCAGCGGGAGAGCCGCGTTGTTCTGATGGTGCGCCTCGCGAGGTTGTTCGCGCCAGGCGTCCTCGCGAGGCCATCCACGCCAGTTGTCCTCGTGAGGCTGCTCGCGCCAGCCTTGGCGAGGGTTGCCGCCGCGGCCGTCCCACTTGCAACTGCCGTGACCGCCTTCGCGGCCTGCGCTGCGGTCGCTGCGTTCCGGACGTCACCCCATGCGCTCATCGCGGAGGGACTTGAGCTCCTGGCAGTCCTCGATGTTATGCCTGTGCAAGTCGTGGTAGATGCAGAATGGGCGACGGTCCTTCTCGGACGCGTCGTGGTCACGGCCGCGCGTTTGCTCGGGCTCCGCCGCCAGAACAGCCGGGCCTTTGCGCTTCACCTCCTTGGCCTTCACTTTGCCGTCGTCCGGCGCAGCGTCGGGGTCAGCGTGGATGAAGAGGCGACCCTCCTCAGCCTTGGCGCATTTGTCGGCGAGGTTGAAGAGCTCCAGAGCCGAGCTGAGTCCGTCGTTGATGGTGTGCTTTTCGCACATCCGGACGTCATTGATGCCACTGGTGAACGCCATGATGATGGCTTCGTCCATGGCGCGCGGAATCTTGTTGCGCACCTGGTTGAAGCGTTGGATGTACTTGCGCAGGGTCTCTCCAGGGCGCTGCTTCACGCGCCGCAGGTCATTGACGGAGAGCGGGCGATCATGCGTGCCCTTGAAATTGGCGACGAACATCTCACAAAGCTTGCTCCAAGAAGAGATTGACTCCTCGGGCAGGTTCATGAGCCAGGAACGCGCGCCATGTTTGAGGGCCATGGGGAACCAGTTCGCCATGACCTTGTCGTCGCCGTTCGCCGCCTCGATGCTCAGCGCATAGAGCTGGAGGAACTCCGTGGGGTCAGGGCCCCCATCGTAGCGCGGGGGCAGCTCAGGCTTGAACTTGACAGACCAAACCACCCTCCGCAGCTCGCGAGTGAACGACCGGCAGCCCACTGTGCTGGTGGGGACGCCATGCACGAGGGCGGCTCGGTTCTGGCGTCCTGCGGCCGGGACATCCTGAACGATCCTGTTTTGGCGCTGGCGCTGCTGCTCGAGGATCACCCGCGCGTCTGGTGGAGCGCGACGGACGATCTGGTAGCTCGCTTCGTCCTATGCCGGAGGAGGCGCCTCACGGGGCGGGTCGAGCGGGCGCGCGTCGCGCCGACGTTCGGCCGGCTCGTCGCGCAGTGGAGGTGGCGGCGGCGCTCCATGCGCTACGTCCCCGGCCCGCGACGGTGGGGGGCGGAGCGAGCGAGAGGGCGCCGGGGCTTCTCCGGCAGCGGTGACAAGCTCGGTGATGCGGCCCAGCCAGGCGTCGTAGCCGGCGTCTGCCGGGCGGTAGCGGAGCAGTTCGGGCACCATGAGCAACGCGGCCTGTGCGTTCACGCGCTCGAGGCGAGCGTGGGAGGAGGAGGCCGTGGCGGTGTGGCCGTCCCTCTGCATGGAAGGGTGCATGGAGGAGTCTTGCTGCTCGCGCGCAGTGGGGTCGGTGGCGGCGGCTTCGACGCCGGCGGAGTGGCGGCGGCCGTCACGGCCTACGGGCGCGGTCTGTACGACGCGATCTGCTCGGTGCTCGACACGCACTCAACAGGCTTCGGCCATGGGGTCGGCAAGGACGGAGCCGAGACGGAGCTGAAGAGCGGTGGCGCACCCCTACCTGGTGCGTCAAATGTCAGAATCGGGGCTCCGGGGACCCAAGAGAGGTTCAAACTCTGGGGTGCACCGGCTCTCCAACCTCGCTCACTCTCCCTATCCTACGGCGATGCTCTGGCGTGCTCGGGCTTGGGGGCAGGGAACAATGAACACACGATCTACCCAGGTTCGGGCCACCTTGCGGTGTAAAACCCTACACCTGCTTGTCTGAATTGCGTAGTGGTTGCAAGGGAATACAATGTGTCCTCTATGATTGTCGCCTCCTCCTTTTATACCTGGCCTCGACCCTCTTCCACGAAAATATCCGGTGGGAAGGGTTGCCACAAGTGCCGGTTTGAAAGAGGACAGGACTGCAGTCTATCCTGACAAAAGTGGTCTCCGCCTGCCAAAGTTTCCCTTCGTGACGCGCTGGTGGGCTCGGGGATGACCTCCGTCTTGGCGAGCCACAGCTTTGACTGCCTAGCACCAAAAGGGAAACCTTTGGGGGCCGCTTCGGGAACCGACTAGCTGTACCTGCTCCCTTAGCACCAAAGGGGAAAGGCTTCCTGCCGCGGACCCGGATGATGCTGGGTAGGGTGCGCGCCGCCCCGAGAGCGGACCGGGCCGCTGGGGACTTGTGACATTGCGGCGGCTCCCCAAGGGGCGGCCTCACGAGGCCTCCTTCAGGAGCTGACGGGGGAGCCTCCGGCGGGGCGCCTCATGAGGCGAGGGCCCATGAAGCCTTCCTTCGCGGCGCCGTCGGGGTGAGTCGCTCCGGGCCCAGGCCCTGCGTCGTGACATGGGCCCCAGGAAGACGGGCCTGGGTACCCCCTGTCTCAATGGCCCGACAGAGGTATTTAGGGATTTGGCCGGGGAGCTGAGAGGCCAAAGTGGAGAACAAGAGTGTCTCCCAGTGTGGGCCCACTTGTCAGCGACAACAAATAAAATTGAGAAAAATTGAGATCCTACACTCGAACCCATGACCTAGGTGATTAAGCATGTGTACCTAGCCAGTGTGATAAGAATAGTGTTTCAACAATATGACACAACTTGTGTTTGTTGCACTATAAATAAAAGGAAGCAACAAAGCTTGATGGCAAGCCAATTCATGGTCACCGCATGAATTGCATGCCAATACCATGATCATCGCTTAAATCAGAATGCTAATGGTGTACTAGATGTTCCGGTCACTTGTCGGGTTCGGCAATTGGGTGCCTCATTGATAGTGGTGGCTAGAGGAGCAAACAAGATGTCATTGCAGGTCTTGGAGACTGACTATAACCCCACTTCTTAATCAATGAAAGCTCTTTGATAGAAAATATATGTATAATGGTGTATTTTTTTCCAACACATAATTATAACATTTATAACGAACATTAAAAAATATAACTGACGTCGCACGGGTTTGTTACCGGTGATTCATTGGCCCCAACTTAAAAAGATGGGCGACATGCACCAAGACGACAGGGGCATTAACAGTTTAGTGGTGCCGTCAGGTGAACTACTTGTTTTCCCTTTTCTTTCACAAAAGGTCCACTCTCGAAGCAACGAAGTGAAATGAATATTTTGTTGTGGATTTTGATAAACCAAGATAGAGCATGAAGTAAATATGTTGGTTGACCAACATGAAAATAGAAGAGTATTCTCGATGGTCAATGCACAAGCGCAAATATTGTACCGTGTGGGATCAAGTGATCTAGTGGTATGATAAGTAACTAGTAGTTGCGCTTTGTGAACTAACTCATGTTATGTGTTTGTTATGTCTATGTAGGTTAGGTGTTTCTCATAGGCTTGCATCAAAAGGAAGATCTCAAGTAGCCTATGTGAGGATGGCATCAAGTGATGATAGATGATCATCATGTTTGAGAAGTGGAAGGGTGATATGAAATTTTGAAGGCTATATGCTTTGAAGGTTGTGGTCCACATTGTAATAATGTACATGTTAAGATGTGCTTAAGTGAAGGCTTCCCTCATTACAATACGGGGAAGCAATACGAGAATCTTCACCAAGTGATTGTGATCAGGAAAACGATTCCAACTTGAGGCAAACATTAACGTCATCATCAAGCTCAAGTGGAATGCGCAACGCAAAGGTATAACTTATCTAGGTTTTCCTATTGTTTCAATCTCATGGTGCTTGGTGGGAGACCGTATTATAGGTTTGATACTCATACTATAAAGAGGGACTTTCGGGCGAGTAGCTTGATCATGTCGCATGTAGAGTAGTCAAACCTTTGCATATTTTGCATAATTCTTCCGTTCTAATATTGGTGGTTCTATATGTGAGAACCTTGTGCATGTCCATAGCTTTAGAATGAGTCCAAGAACATCGAAATCGGAGTTTGTATGACAAAGTTATGCATGTTTTCTGTTTTTTGTGTTGGGTTGTTTTTGGGTAGGATGTGGGCATGGGTTTCATTCCGTGGGCATCAAGCCTCCTATGCTCACGGTCTTGTACCGTGCCCACCGAATCCCGTGGGCACAGGATGTCCAGAGAAGTGTCGTTTGAGCCCGATGACTAGTTTTGAGGGGTTGAGTATTTAAGGGCTCTTCTTCCTGGTTGGTGGTTGTTCATACATGTTTCTAACACTCTTTTGAGCTAAAAAATACCTCCCCAACCCCCCTATCTCCCCTCTATGTGAAAGGGAATTTTTGGATGGATCTTGGAGCCATTTGTTGATCTCATGTATTGTTTCCCCTCTCTACAGTCTCCTACTTTCTTGAGTTGCATCTTGTGAGATTGAAGAGTGAGTTACACATCCGTTGCTTGACCTTTCTTTGTATCTGTTGCATTCCTTTGAGCTCCCCATGTTTATTTTTTTAGTGAGAGTCCTCGAGTTAATTACTCTTGGAGTCCACTGCCTCCTAGACGGTTTGGTGGTGTTGAATTGGTATTCTCTTAGAGAAGTTTGTGAAGAGACCTAGGTTGTTGAGGTTAATCCAGAAGCCTCCTTGTGTGTGGTGTGCTTCTGAGAAGTTTCTAAAGGCGTGGTTGTTGCCTTCGAGACCAATCCGAGTGAATCGAGGTTCATCCGTTGGGGGTGATTCTAAAGAGGAGAATGAGGTGAGCCACTTTGTGGTTCTCTGAAGCTTGGGCCTCGACACCGCTCCAACAGAAATTAGCACTCTCACGAGTGTGAACTTTGGAATAAATTTGCATCCCAGACTCACTTGTGGTTATCTCATTCCCTCACCCATTACTTTCCTCAATTCATACTTGCTCATATTAATATATCTTGTGCCAATTTGAATTTCTTAGTTATTCCTTTATTTACATATCTTGTGATATAGCTTGTGCTTTCTAGTTTCCTTAAGTGTCGATCTTGTTTAGCATAGGTTGTTGGTGCACTTAGTTGATCCTAGCACATTTAGGGTTTGGAACTTTTCGTAAAAGCTTCAAAACACCTATCCATCCCCCTCTCTAAGCGACATCAAGGCCCTTTCACGCTGCAGAAAGCTGACATATAATTCGTACACCACATCGGACTACGGTTCAAAACAAGAAATTGCTGGTAGAAAATTGTTGTGGCGTCTTCTTTTCTCCTTTTAGTTTAGTGGGTCTCTGACCAACTTTATGTCTATTTTATATGATGTGTATGTTGCGAACACACTTGAAACATAATTAGTCATCTAATCATGATGGCGTTAAATCCTCATTAAGTGCTAGAAGTCCTTTCAACCGATGTAAATCATGGATCCGAAGTGAGTGTAGTGTGGGTTGGAGGCTCAATGCATGTACCAGGTGGTAGAGCCTAATTTCGAAGGGGTCAATGGACGAAATGAAAGAAATATGATCTTGTGTCCCCTTCTCTATCTTCTTCTTCTTCACCTCTCCTTCGATCTCCGACCCCTCTCTCTAAAGTGATCCCTTTAGGGTTAGGGTTATCACAGTTCGAGTCCACCCCACCACGCAAAACAAAGAGCAACAGGTTTGCCCACACTATTGGATGACTGATGGCGAGGAGAGGGGAGAATGTGGGCAGTCTAGGGCTAGCGTTCAGTGTTACCACCCATGTCGAATGGTGCGAGGGCATCAATTAGACCATTCGTGATTGTTTCTGTCTAAAAGAATGTTATGTCTAATATAATGGTGGATGCAAGTCTTTTTTTTAGGGAAAACATTGAATCTATTCATCATAAATCATGGTAGTATAATGAACACAAGAAATAATAAAAACTAGAAGAAAGTAGGTAAATGAAAAAAATCCACTCTCCGCAGATACTGGTGATTCACATTTTGTTCTACAACTCGCAGTTAATTAACCTGTATCTATTCATTCTCCAAAGTTCTAACGACTGGCTCCATCGTTAATATGCTTTTGGGTAATTGCCACAACCATCTATAAGCAACTGTTTATCGTGTGTTGGGCAACTTGTGACCTCTGGCAGGCAACTTCTTCCTCCTCCAACTGAGTTGAATCCACCTCGCCGTGCTTCTCTTCGTCGTCGACAAACCAAAGACCCACATGCCCCAAAAAATCCATGGGAAAACTACCTCTTCCCCCGATCGTCGTCAAGCATCTTCAACCTCCCCAATACTCCCCATATCCGGCATTCGAGTGGAAGAAGTCGCATGAGTGTGGGATTGGGCTCAAGACGCTTACCAGCGATTTGCTCGAATGCCGACGAGGGCTCTTCAACCGAGGTGGCCGTGTTGCACAGACGCGCGGGTCCCTCCTCAAGCCATCGCTCTTACACGGACATGGCCCACGGAGGAGCGGCGCCACCCAGATATGATCGCCCCCTCTCCTACCTCCGCCTGTGTCTAGTGGTCACTACGCGTGGATCTCTCTCTCTCTCTCTCTCTCCCTGTGTGTGTGTGTGTAGAGTGGTCTCTCTCCTCCCTCTTCTCCCCTGCCTCCCAAATCTCTAGTAATCTCTGGCGGTGTCGCCATGGCGGTGGATTTGGGAGAAGAAACGGCGGCACGACCGCCCAACCCCCTGAAATTTAGAAAAATCGTGTGCTAGTGGACGGGGGAGCATGGGTTTGGATGGGGCCCACTACCGCTATGTGTCGTTACATCGCTCCATAACCCGACCGTGGGGCACCTAGCGATCGGGATCCCGATCGCGGAAGGGTGTGCGCTCGGGGCTGCTGTTTAGTGCAGCTGCACTTTTTAGAATTTAGGTTGGATGAAATGTGATATCTGTCACTACATTTAACGCACGGCGTGGATACACAAGTGTTCTCACGGCTAGGCCTTTGAGTTTCTTCCGGTTTGGCAGGTGGTTTGATGCACAGGCATTTGCTCTTAGCTCATCGATATAAAATGGTAATTCATCTCTGAGCCTGGGCTCATATGAACCCTGTGAACAGTACCACGTTTTGGACTACAAAAAATGTTCAAAAAATCTAAAAAAATTCGTGGTGCAAGATGCTCTTATGTGTGAACTCCGTGCAAAATTTTGTGAAGTTTGAACATTCGAGGAGCTCGCGGCGAAAAAGACAAAATCAGGCGTGAATAGTGCGATTTTCAAAAGTTTCTCACACATCCGAAATTTGTCTTTTTTGCCACGAGCTCCTCGAATGTCCAAATTACACAAAAAATTGCAGAGAGTTCACATATAGGAGCATCTTACACCATAAAAAAAATTGATTTTTTTTTAACATTTTTTGTACCTCAAAACGAGGTACTGTTCATGCCCGGGCTCATATGAGCCCGGGAGCCAAATTGCCGCGTCCGATATAAAACCAACTTCCAACTAAACAAAAAGTAGACAAACAACGTAAAAAATATTACATGAGCTTCCTACAACTCTTTTTCACAAGTTAATTCCCATGGAAACTTCGAATAGATATGTTCACCGAGACTTTTTTTTATCGGTCTTTCATCGAAACTTCGAATATGTTCTCTTCAACCAAATACACAAAAGGTAATGAGGAGAGCAGTGCTACACAGTACCACCATGTCTCGACGCCTGTCCCTGCTGGTTAAAAAGAAAACAAAAATTAGAATAACAGGAAATTATGCATGTGGATACATGTCCAAAACAATGACTTTGTTGCTTACGATCTTTCTGTTTCTTCATATGTTTTTTCCAGGAGGCGCACTTTGTCCCGCATATCGCGTATGTTGGAGGCCAACTCTTTAAACTCTATTTGACCATCAGCGGATTGGCAGACCCTCTTTTCATCCTCCAATCTCTTCGAGTGTCCCATGTTGGGTTTTGCGCCAGAATGCTGGAGATAAGTGAAACTATTAGCTACACATATTTTTCTTTCAAGTTGTAAGCCATCCCATCACAGACATAACATATCCACTTATGATGTTGAGTTTTCGATCCAGAGATCCCCAACCATGGCATTACATTATTTATATATAATTATATCACGTCAAGTTACCTCCTTGTGAACTTGCATTTACAAGAGGATTTGTTGCACTAAGATTATTAGCAAATAAGGATATATAGAAATTTCTTTAGCACCTACACTTGGCAACAACACGTAGGTAGATCAAACCCCCCACCAGTTTCTAGTTAGATTGCGGAGCCAGGATTTACAGTTTGCAAGGTAAACACTTGCGGCAAACAAGTTGATAATGTGATACGATCATAGGATCATACAACTCCATTCAACATAACTACTACTCCCTCGGTGTTAGATTATGGGACGGAGGGAGTAGTTTGGAACATATTCTGATTTTCAAAATTCATGTGAAATACAGTGGCTACCAAAAACATAAAACACAACACGGAAGTTGTAAAATGTACTACAACATGGACTATAAATCTCAAAGCAAATGAGAAAGGCAAGATAGCCACTAAAATCACAGAAACATTTTGCAAGCTTATTTTAAAAAGTACGCCTAGTTATATCTATGGTTCAGAAGAGTGTTTCAACCGATAATGTTTTCTGACGTGTGTGACGATATGATGATAAAGTATTGCCAGTTTGAACAAACTTGACGGTTAGCCCCCCAACTCAATAAATCGTGACTATTTATGTCAACAACCAAGAGCCAAGAGAAACCAATTCTCAAAGAACCGGAATTAGTGATTTGGTTTATATGCGTTGATCAGTAAGCATTTGTGTGCGGCGTCCGGTAGAGGCACCTGAATTAGGATTCGAGGCTTCGAGCAGGGCATAAAAGGAGAGATTTGGGATCCGGGTCTTGGATTGCCCCGCCGCCAGCGAAATTTCGCAGATGAACGAAACCCTAGTAGTAGAAAAGAAAAGGGAAGAGGGGATTACCTTACTGGGCTCGATCCTCCCGACACCATCGTAGAAGGGCCCTTGCGGGATCGATGGCCGAAGGACGGGGAAGGACCCTTGCGGGATCGATCGCCGAAGAACGCTGCCTGCGGCGGATCTGAAGAGCAACGAAGCCATACTTCTGAAAACGGAAATCGGGAGCTTGCGTTGTTTGTGGGCGATGAGAAACGGCGTATAGAAAAGGGGTTTCAATAGAGACCGACTCGATCTCCAAGCGAGACCCCACAGGGCACAGCAAACCATATCCGGACCAGTAGAACTCGTGTGCTATGCTACTACAAGCTACGATGCACCAGTAGAATGCCCGTGCTTTGTCACGGGCTTTTGAAATATTTTTATTCGGATTATATGTAAACATAACACATGTTAAATTTCATATGCTTTCGAAGGGTTGGACGCGCTTTGCTGCGCCGTTGGTGTTGTTGGGTTTCTTAAAAAATATAATCTGTTTCAAAATATAATGTATATAACTTTTTTTAAATGTCAAACTATTTAAGTAATGATAAAATTTATATACAAATATATCAAAATCCACAATATCAAATTGGTATGACAGATTATCATGAAATGAATTTTCATACTTTTTTTGTTTAATATTATGGATGTTGATATTTTTTGCCCTAAACTTGGTCAAAGTTAAAGAAATTTGATTTTTTTTTCAAAAACTAATGCCTTTTATATTTTGAAACTTATGGAATATTTAGTTTGGCGAGTGAGGAGGATGATGGAGTGTGTTTATTTATGTTTATAATGCGATGATTTGATGGTACTTTCATAGTGTGGTACGTGGTATCCACTAACCAACGTATATTTATACGGGGAAATTTCTACGTCGATGGTTGCCAATATTATAGGGTCCTGATATTGCCCACACGTGTGGGCGTTAAGGGAGTCTTGTCACACGTCTCGTGTGGTGTGTAAGAGAAACAGCCCACACGCCTATGTGTGGGCAAAACAGCTAACGCCCACACGTCCGGCCTCCTGCCTCGCGGCCCGCACGTCTGGCCTGCCACTTCGCGGTCCCGCGTGCCCCCGCGTGACAGTTGTCATGGTTGCTGAACCGTGGCAACTGTTTGTTTAACTGCAGTTGCCATGTCTGGACAATTACAGTTGCCATGGTTGCTCAACTGTAGTCGCCATGTCTGAACAACTGCATTGCCATGTAACACTAGAAAGACATGGCAACTGAGAGGTGTGCGGGCGTGTGGGCGCGCGATGACAGTTGCCATGTAACACTGGAAAAGACATGGCAACTGACAGGCGTGTGGGCGCGCGACGGCAGTTCCACTCAGTTGCCATGTAACACTGAAAAGACATGGCAACTGACAGGCGTGCGGGCGTGTGGGCGCGATGCCAGTTCCACCACATGATGGGTTGGCAGCCGCGAGCTCTGCGTGCGTGAAACAGGCGTGTGGGCGAACTGATAAACGCCCACACACCAACCCCTTCCTACGTGGCACAAAAAATCTGCCAAAAGTTGTCAAGATTCGTGCAAACACGCATGGACGACGATCCACGCGTGTGGGCGAGTTGCAAAACGCCCACACATGTGGGCGTTATCTTTTCCCATATTATATTGGTGCTACAATGGTTGCTTTCTTTTTTCTAGGTGGTGGGAGGGTGCACATGATTAATATGTTTTATAGGTCGATTGCTCCTGATTAATTTGAAAGATCATTTGCCCCGGTTAAAACCGTAAACGAATCCAAAATTGAATACCCAACTAAATAAAAAAGAGCTTTAAAATTAGAACATACAAAATTAAAAGAATTGAATGGAAGACCTCGTTGAGAAATTATTGCCCCGGTCAAAATCTGTTGACCCAATCCTAAATTAGAGATCTAATTAATTGTGATGCCTTAAAATTAAAAAAACATAGTGAATAGCTTTTTTTTTTTTTGAATTAGAGAGCTTTGAAAACCTTATTTCGTCTTTAAGAAGCCGTCGTCATCTCGTCTTTCTGAACAGGACGTAAATCCTAACAAAACTTAAAAAAATATATAAACAAGAAACCCTCTCGTCCACAAGGGCCGGGATTCACCGCGTCCCATGGGCCAAGTCACCTGAGACGAGGCATATCAGCGTCGCCGCCGCCGACGGGAGGCAGTAACCCTAGCGGACTGATCCTAACCCCACACCTTGATCAACGACAGCTCTTTGATTCGCCAAAAAATATATAATGGTGTTTGTTATTTCCAACACACAGAATCCGCCGCCCATCACCACCACCGCCACCGCGGGAGGAAGAAGACGGCTTCCTCCCCCGGCCCAGCCGTCGTGGCGAGCTGGCGAGGTGATACGCGGCGCTATGCCTGTGCGGACACCCGGCCGGAAATCAGCTGCAGATACATTTTCGGGCCTTGCCCGGCCGCCGCGCCGGCCGTCGCCATCCACCACGCCGCTTCAAATCCATGGCTTTCTTTACGCTTTTCCCTCCAGCAATCCCTGCTTAGTCCTTTGCCACGCCTGACGCCGCCCCCCACCCAAACCCCCCTTTAAAACCCGCCACCGTCGCCACCGACTCGCCATCATCCGACCACGGAGCTTTAGTTTATTCCCCCGGAAAGAAAGCAGTGACGGCGAGAGGGCGGGAGCGAGGAAAGTCCGGCGAAGCGGCGGTCGGGGAGGAGGAGGATGCCGGGCGCGGTGAAAGCCGGGAGCAGGCCGCCGTGGCTGGGTCTGGGGGCGGCCGTGTGGCTGCAGGCGTCGGCGGGGACCAGCTCCGCCTTCGCGCTCTACTCGCACGCGCTCAAGGTGGCGCTCGGCGCCGACCAGAGCCGCGTCGCGCTGCTCGGGGTCGCCTGCAACGTCGGGGACAGCCTCGGCCTCCTCCCCGGCGTCCTCTGCAACAAGCTCCACCCGGCCCTGCTCCTGCTCGTCGCCGCCGCCTCCGGCCTCCTCGGCTACGGCGTCGCCTGGCTCGCCGTCTCCGGCGTCGCCCCGGCGCTGCCATACTGGCTGGTAAGTGAGCTCCCCGATGAGATCCCCTTACCAGATTAACCCCTAGATCAGTTCTAGATCGTGAAATGGTGCTGCTTCAATTGCCCTGCTGGATTTACAGTTGTAGTAACTGATCTTAGGGAAAAGGCGTTATACTGTTGGGGACCAGCAAAACATTTGGCCCTTCATAAGATTCCAGGGACAACACTACACTACTAACTGTTGGCAAAAAAAGGTTAAAGCCTCGATTGCAATTGGGCGAAAAAGTATTACCAGCATTTGGCTTCATTTGCCGGGCGATATGCGCATTGCCTGATAGCCACATAATTTTCTTTAGAAAATGGAAGCTTTCACCAACAATGCATATAGCCACATATTGAGCACTTCTAACTTGATTTACCCGGAAAATCGGACTTACTACGCTAGCTTCTTTTGGAGGCGATCTTTGCTTTGATCCTATAGTGTAAATTTACTAGTGGCAATATTTTCTTTTGCCTTGATCTCCTTGATCTGTTCTAGTAGGTTGTGAAATGGTAGTACTTGGTATCACTCTGCTGGATTGTGGTGTAACCAATTTCACGGGAAAGGCGTTATACTAACGGGGACCAGCTAAACAAGTGTCCCTTTCTAAGATTCCTGAAACATGACTATACTATGTTACTCATTGCAATTGGACGAAAAAACGTAGAAGCACTAATTTGGCCAATATTAGCCGGAAAAAAGTTTACTCCCTAGATCAGTTCCAGATCGTGAATTGGTGCTTCAGTTGCCCTGCTGGATTACAGTGTAGTAACTGGTTTTAGGGGAAAGGGGCTACAGCTAGCAGGGACCGGCTAAACAAGCAGTGACGGACCCAGGGGGGGGCGAGGGGGGGGCCATGGCCCCCCCCAAGGTTGAAATTTTTGCACATATACCCTTCAGATTTTCTGAAAAAATTGCATATATACCCTTCAAATTTATGTTTGGCCCCCCCTAAAGCTTGATAAGTTGTATTTGGCCCCCCCCTTTTCTTTCATCCTGGGTCCGTCCCTGTAAACAAGTGTCCCTTTCTATTCACAAATAAAACTTATACCAACTGCTAGTGAAAAGTTAAGCCTCGATTGCAATTGGGCGAAAAAGCATTACTAGCATTTGGCTTCATTTGCCGTGCAATATGCGCATAGCCTGATAGCCACATAATTTTCTTTAGAAAATGGAAGCTTTCATCACCTCCGATGCATAGAGCCACATATTGAGGACTTCCTACTTAATTTACGCGGAAGATTGGCCTTACTAGGCTAGCTTATTTTTTTTAGTTTGATTGATCATATGGTGTAAATTTACCAGTGGCAATCTTTGCTTTGGCCTTATTACAGATATGGATCGCACTATGCATGGGTTCAAACAGTGGTGCATGGATGTCTACCGCCGCTTTAGTAACCAACATGAGGAACTTCCCTCTCAGCAGAGGGGCTGTTGCTGGCATCCTCAAAGGCTACTCTGGTCTAAGTGCAGCTGTCTACACGGCCATTTACACCGGTGCGCTTCACGGTTCAGCTGCAAACCTCCTGCTTTTTCTCACCCTGGGAGTTGCCATCGTGTGCCTTTTGGCGATGTACTTTGTGAGGCCTTGTGAGCCTTCTCTGGTGGAGAATTCCTCGGAGCGAGTTCACTTTCTGTTCGTACAGATCAACAGTGCCCTTCTTGGGGTTTATCTCGTCGTCGCCACAACATTAGATCGTTTTGTGACTCTCACCCCTGCTTTGAACTATTCCTTGATTGCTATTATGGTCATTCTCATTCTTGCACCGTTTGCGATACCCGTGAAGATGACATTGTTTCGAAGCATCCCAAAGAAAGGCGCTTCTGCTGCTGACAATGATCACACAGAACCATTTCTTCTGCCTTCTTCCTCTGAACCGAACTTCGGCAAAATTGAAGATGAGGATGCTGCAGATATTGATCTTCTCTTAGCTGAGGGTGAAGGGGCTGTGAAACAGAAGAGAAGAAGACCGAAAAGGGGAGAGGACTTCAGGTTCCGTGAAGCTCTGCTAAAGGCAGATTTCTGGTTGCTGTTTGCAGTATTTTTTATAGGTGTTGGATCTGGAGTCACCGTTCTTAACAATCTAGCACAAGTTGGAACTGCAGCAGGTGTTGTTGGCACAACTATATCAGTCTCTCTCTTCAGTTTGGGCAACTTCTTTGGCCGCTTAGGAGGTGGTGCTGTTTCTGATTGTCTTGTCAGGTAATGGAATCTCTTATTTATTGAATTCCAAAATAAGATGTACCTTCATCTACCTGTCCAATCACCATTTGGTTTACATAGTTGCTCTGCCAATTTCATGGAGTTCTTTCGATCATGTAGTTGTTTAATGTTTGTTTTTTAGACCAAGTCTGGCATGCCAAGTTATCTACGCAGGCAATGGATTTTTCAAACAAAAACAGATTTCGTCTGCCATCTTCCTAATAGAACTGTTAGAGCCTTCAGTCCAGTTTCAACTTGCAAGCCAATAAAGAATGAGCTGACCTCTATATAAAAAAGGAACACGTTATGTCTGCCACAGGTTATGGGCCAAACTGTTTCTCTAACTGGATTATTAAAGCCTCCATTCCAGCTTCAGATTACAAACCAATAAATAATGGGTTGACAATATACATCTCTCACTTGTTTATTTTTCTGACACATTGGAACAGTAAAAAGGTTCTCAGTCCCAACTGTGTATGAAATATAAAGATATTTGATCAGAAACTTTCTTGTTTGGATGCAATGCACGGTTGAATACATTTGTTCACATTTTAAAATTTGATTTTACTTCTCATCCTGCAGTTGGTTAACCAAAGCTTCTTTTCCAGGTCAAGGACACTTCCACGGACAGTACTGATCACATGCACCCAAGTGGTGATGATAATCAACTACCTAGTCTTCGCGCTTGGTCTCAAGGCTACGCTCTACATCTCCGTTGCCATACTCGGCATCTGCTACGGCGTTCATTTCTCGGTGATGGTGTCGACGTCATCGGAGCTGTTTGGGCTAAAGCAGTTTGGGAAGATCTACAACTTCATCTTGCTGGCGAACCCGCTTGGCGCGCTCGTGTTCAGCAGCCTCGCCGGGTATGTCTACGACCATGAAGCGGCAAAACAGCACAGCGTCGCAGCAGTGGCGGGCTCTGACCATGTCATGGTATGCTACGGCCCCAGCTGTTTCAGGCTCACGTTCTTTGTGCTGTCAGGCATGGCATGCTTGGGAACGTTTCTGAGTGTGATCCTGTCCGTGAGGATTCGACCGGTCTATCAGATGCTCTATGGAGGTGGACCCTCGAGCCAGCCCAGGAGCTCCGCACATTGATGCCCGGTGATCGGTGAGCTTGTTTAGTAACCCGTTGTAATGTATTGTACTTGAAATATGAGCACGTGTTTATTTTCTGTTTTGGGGGGTGCTCTTGTATTGCGGTTTTGGGACCTGGTTCTTGACAAGTTCAGCCTTGGTCTCTGTATATGGCGAAGAATGAGATGTGTTATTTTTTGAGTCGTTGCTGGTTTCTGGTTGATCTGCTGGAGCATGAACCCCTGGATACAAATATAACAACTGAGTTGATACGTTTGTATGTGATTTCAGTTTTCGATTTCCTTTTGGTGTTTGTGTTTCGAGAAACCAACCATGTTGAATGGGTTTTTTGACTTTGTTCCTTAAAAAGGGGGTCACTTGTAACTGAATTTTTTCCTCTTTGTTCAAAGCCAGTGATTCTACCAGTTTTCTGGAGAGGAAGAAAATACATTCCGGTTGCTTTCGACGCCACTGCAAGTTTGTAGTTGTGAAATCAACACTGGATGTCACACTGGCAGTTGTTCATACTTCCTCGCCGTTTGGTTTGCTCCTTGACTTCAACTGTTGAAATGGGGTGTGTTAAGGCTACAACGAACTAATTTGCTTGCATGCTGGAGGCCAAGTTTCGGGGTGATGATAAGAAGATGTTCCGAGCGGACGCCATCAGGAAGGACCTCGACGCACAGGTCTTCTCCAGGTGATCACAGAACCCATTAGAATCTAATATTTCAGAAATTTGATTTTGGCAGTCGGTAGAGATGAAGAGTGGTGGTGATGCATAGCGACCTGTGGTATTTGAATTAATCAGTTGATGAACGAAATCATGTGCAATCAGGAAATTTCAACAAGGTATACCGGCATGGCCAAAAATCAGAAAACTGGACTAAGAGTTGCTGCATATTTTGACTAGTTTTTGCAATACAGGACTACGAGTGTGTATCTTGATGCACTCCGTCGTAATGTTCAATCTGAACATATGAATATAACATCCATGGATTATGCCAAGTTACCCCTGACTGCGTTTTCGCTAGAAACCTGTGAAAACTGGTGTGCATTCTCAGGCATGAAATGGGAGGATTAGCCAAGGTGGGGTACATGATGCAGTGAGATGAAAAATCTGATCAGAAAACTTTATGTCCAGTTCTAGAATATTTTACTGTATACATCTTCAATATAAAGCCATATACATCTGAAATTTCCAGGTTGCTTTCCTCTAGCAATTCTCACTGACATGAAAACACAATCCCCATTCTCTTGCCTATTAATGGTGCTAGGCTAGCTTTCTTAATGTGTTATTAGGGGATTAACAGATACGAGCAGAACCGAGGGCTACTGCTCTTGTGTTACTCACAGTGGAATTTGGTTCAATTAGGTTCCACCGTTCCAAAGGATGCGCGTGCGCTAGCATGCTTACTTGAACCAGCTCATTCATGATTTTAGATTTTAGGATAACTTGAATGGTAAGTTTTGTTGTCCAGGCAAATCCCATTTACAATCATTTCCATCAATCGTTGTTAGTGTCTTCCTTTGCGCATGCACTGCCTTTTACATCTATGATCTGCATGTGCTGACATGCGTACCAGAACCAACTCATTGTGTTTTTTGTTAAAAGTCAGCAATTAGCATCATGTGCTTGCAATAGTAGTAGTTCATTCTGATATTAACAATCTTCACTGATGTGAAATTAATGCATCTCACTAGAATGTTTGAAGATCACAGTTTGTGGGAAATCACAAGTACTGAGCTTATCAACTGTTTTTATGTACCCCATTGTTGTTCATTCATATATTACACTGATGTACTTTAAGCGGTAACTATGATGTATTAGAGAGAAGCCTTTTTGAACGGCAACAACTATGTATACAAAGTTTTTCTGCACCTCATCCTAGACTGTTATAGCGTTGATTTGTGACTAATTAGCAATAAAATTGGCATACTGCTACCTGGCTTGGTTAACTGAACTAGTTTCAGTATCAATGTTAAATGATTTGCTGACTGGGTGTCATCTGTCTGAGCTTCTATGTATATCGTTTGGCCCTGCATCGGTACATATATATTCTTTTTCTCATTGCATTCTATTTTCCACGTCCCAGAACCAGAACTAGGTTTCGAGGTCTTATGGGTTTCAACTTTGGCAGAAAGGATTTTTTGTTGTTGTTGTTGTTGTTGTTGTTGTTGTTGTTGTTTTTGTTTATGTTTTCAGTTTTACTTAGTGAGTTCTCATGTATTTCTTAGGACGTACATCAACACTCCCACCAGAAATATGGAACCACACGGATACAATGCTACGGATAATATCGGAAATAAGGACGATTGTATCTTCTTAACCAATACATGTGCTCATAGTGTTATCCTATTTGAGGGACCGCTGTGTTTTCGGTTTGCTCCACACATCTGCTTAGGGCATGACCTGATTTATGTGGGCCGTGAAGATGGGACTGATTCAGTTTGTCTTATGTTGCGATTTCGATAGCCGATGGCTACGCTTCACCAAATGATTTGGGAATGCTTGGCAGGAAGGCGTCGTGGAGATATGTTTCCTGAAACAGCGGATCTCGTCTATTTCTGGTCCATAAAGGCTCGGCTATGGTTTGTACTCATTACTCAATCAAATGAGTGTTAACACAACGAAATAACAGAGAATCATACATGCAAATGGAAAAGGCTATTGGTGCATTTAGTGGGAATGGATGTCTTGATCGAAGTGCATGTGTTTTGTACATAAACTATCTGTATTGGACACCAGAAGTCACCTGCAAAAGCATAACTTATTTGCTTAACTAATTAGCAGATGAAACATAGTTACAACAAACAAGCGAAAACCAATAAAACAGAAGGAGAATGAATGGGCAAACCACATTTTATAACATAAACTTGATACTTCAATTGAGCAACTAGAGAGAGACAAAAACCAAATCAGCATTCTGGTCAATTTGAAGGTCATGCCAGAGACACTGAACGAATCAGCTGAGAACAGAGCAAGCCGTGCTGTTTTCCTCCTGGACGTTGCGTGTACCAGCAGCAACACAAAAACAGGCTTATGTGTACCAAAAAAGAACCAAAAGAGGCCCGGGGGCTCTCTCCTTTCTGAAAAGAAAAATGTGCCAAAGTGCAAGACAAACTTGAGGCGTCTGGCACAAGGAGAAGGAGCATTGTGCTTTCTTCAAACATTGTGTTGCTAGTGGCACACAAATTTGAGGGTTTTACGTATATACCAATGTAAAAGACAGAGCCCCCGCTTGTTTCTCTTAAGAAATATTACCTTTGTTTCTAAATATAAGACGTTTTGACGGTTTAAATACATTTAGGAACAAAGGATGTACAATTATATGGTTCACGGTCGCAGGGCTATGAAATGGCAAGCAGATCACTCCGGTTTCGAAGGGAAATGAGTTGGCTCTTGAAACATTGGTGCCCCAGCTTAACTGAACGTGCCAATTTTGTGATGATGTATGTTTCAAGCACACCATCGTTTGGCATCACCTTGTGTGTAAGCCAACCTATCATTGTCACATGAAAACAATGCTTCGGAACCATTTGAGGGGAACAAATAAATGTGAAAGAAGGAATGATAATGAAAAATTTAGACGGTGCGGTTTACTGGCTACTCATAATTGTTGACCAATCCACATTGGGTAGACCTGGCACCCATTAGAGCATCTCTACCGGGCCCTCCAAACCAGCCCTATTTCTCCGTGCAGACAGCTCGGACACTGCTTAGCAAAAAAAAAGTCTCCAACCAGACCCACAAACCCAACTCATTTGTCCGGTCTGCGCCCTCAACCCCCCTTCATATGTGGGACAGATTAGGGTCGTCCGGACGTGCCCGTCGTGCCGGTCTGTTCTGTCCTGGCCTACGCCGGACCCCACAAAACACCAACCCACCCCACCCCGGAGTGTAAACCCTAGCTCACTCTCACTCTATCTAGTCCGCTCCCGATTTGTCCATCCATCTCCTCTCCGCTCCAGTTTGGTCCCATTCCATGTCACCATGTCTGGCTCTGGCTCCAGATCCAGATCCAAGCGGACCCCCATTGACTGGGATGTTCTTGCAGCAGAGTCGAGCTTCATGCCCTCCGATGAGGATCTCACCCTCTGCGTCGCCTTCCGTCGGTCGCAGATGGAAACTCGGGATAACTTGTCGAGCTCCATGCCCTCTCCGGGGGGTCGGGACAAGTCAACACCCCACGGTCCCCCCCCCCCCCACACACACACACGCCCGTCATGGGCTCATGGCTTGTCGAGCCATGTGCCCTCCCATGAGCCCGACAGGGAGAGTCAAGCTCCGCAACCACCCATCATGTATTGTCGAGCTCTGCGCTCTCCCCGGGGACCTGGGGGTTCTTGCAGTTCCATTCTGTCCCCGCCGGCTCCGTGGTGGGTGTTGTTCCCACATCCATCGTGCCCGATGTAGTTCCCTAAGTCCTAGGTGAGGGCAGCTTGTCGAGCCAAGAATGCGGGTCGGGCCGGATCTGGCTGCTCCGTGCTGGTCATCGTGTCTTCCGAGTCCGAAGCGAAGCGGGTGATCCGCGACGTCCTGATACGTCCCCAACGTATCTATAATTTTTTATTGTTTCATGCTATTATTTTATTAATTTTGTATGCTTTATACACCACTTTATATCATTTTTGGGAACTAACCTATTAACCCAGTGCCCAGTGCCAGTTGTTGTTTTCTGCGTGTTTTTGGCTTTTCAAAAAATCTGTACCAGACGGAGTCCAAATGCGGCGAAACTTTTTGACGATTTTTTCTAGACCAAAAAAAGACATGGAAGCTTTGAAGGGAGACCAAACGCCGCACGGGAAGCGGCAAGGGCAGGGGCGCCCTGGGGGCTAGGGTGCGCCCTCCCCCTTGTGACTCCTCTATGGGTCCAACTTACCGCCTCTCTGACCTATAAATTCACATATATCCCAAAAACCCTAGAGGAGCTCCCGAAACAATTTTTCCGCCGCCGCAAGTCTTTGTTCCTCCGCGATCCCATCTGAAGGCCTTTTTGGGTAATCTTTCAGAGGGGGAGTCCATCACGGAGGTCGTCTTTATCAACCTTGTTGCCTCTCCAATGATGTGTGAGTAGTTCCACCAGGACCTACGGGTCCATAGCAGTAGCTAGATGGATCTCTATCTCTCTCTCTCTCATTTGATCTTCAATACAATGATCTCTTCGAAGACCAATTCAATGTAATCTTTGAAGTGTGTTTGTTGGGATCCGATGAATTGCAAGTTTATGTTCAGATTATTCATTAAAAGTAATTGATCCAATCTAAGATTTATTATGTGTGATTTCATATAGCTATGTATGCTTTTCGATCTATAAGTTTCCTTTGGTCAGATAGATAACTAGATCTACAGAGGAAGTAGTGCATAGTAGTAAGTTCAATCTTGTGGTGTCCTCACTCTGTGACAGGAGGAGTGGGGGGTTACGAACCGAAGTGGGGGGTGTGTCCTAATAACATCTTGACAGGCATGCGTCCTGCACCAAGAATCAGTTGTCCTATCGAAGGCCCTATCCGTCGCGCGATGTTGCCTTGATAATTAAGATTATAATAATCACACAAGAGCTTTGAATTTTAATTACTACACCTCATGATCCCCAAGGATTGGATCCGTGTTACCGTATGAAACCCTTCTGTCAGAATAACACTTCACGTTCTCCCAGCCCTTAGGCTCTCCGTGAATTACTCTCCATGATCCTGGCTACCTACAGGGATGAAGAACGCCGACAAGACAAAAGACATCTACGAAACAATTTTATTTCACACATATGGGACGTTAATTCAAATCTCTTCCATTGATCCCCACAACAAATACAGAGGGTTGTAAGACCTATGCATCAACCCATACCTTACCGAACTAATCACACATGGAGATTAGATTGCATGAAGAAAACAATGAAGAACACATATCGAAGATTGATTGATTGATAATATGTCTTACAATGGCTGCCTTGTGCGATGCACAATTACAAGTATGAACAAGAGGAAGATGAACTATGGTGGTGATGGTGGCTATGGAGATGGAGATGGCGGCGGCTAGGGTTGATGGAAAAGGATGAAGATGGCTTTGTTCTGGCTTCACTTGCGGGCGTTATGTTCACATTTCGGCCTGGTCCCCTTTATAAAAGATGTCCAGGTGGACGAGGAGCCTCGGAATCCACGCCATACGACCGCTCATGCGAGCGATCGCGGTCGTATGAAACGTCGTCTTTTGGCCTGTCTCTTCTGGTGCGCCTCTTCTTGATTTCCTCTATCTCCACTTTTACTCCTTTCCATGTTCCCACATGATTTCTTCCCTTTTTAGCCCATTTCCCGTGGAAACACATCAAAGAGAGGATTTTTGGAACCTTTGGCATTCATTAGTCATTAGTACCATTATCGGAGCGAATATCTCAGTTTAATGAAATGACTCAGTTTAGACAAAGGGTGAATGACTGTAAAAATATCACTCATCAGTTGGCCTATTATTTTTAGAGCTACAAGAGGCTCATCACTCCAAGTAGATCCGGTAATATCTCGGAGATGGAAAATCTCTTTGGAAGCTACAAAACGTTGCTTTATCAGAACTTTAAAGCTACAAGAGTTTGATCGCCCCAAGTAGATTTAGGACTATCTGAGAGATGCAATATCTATTTGGAAGCAAAGTTTGGTATTTTAATTTGTAGGTTGATCACTCCAGGTAGATTTTGGCATATCTCATAGAGGGTACAAGATACTGGTCTAATATTTTTTAAGCTACAAGAGGTTGATCACTTCGAGTAGATTTGGGCATGTCTCAGAGATGCAAAATCTATTTTGAATCTACAAGAGGTTGGTCTACTAATTTTGAGGATACAAGATTTTGGTCTATTAATTTTAAGGCTACAAGAGATTGGTCTATTAATTTTGATGCTAGAAAAGGTTGATCACTCTAAGTAGCTTCGGGCATATCGCATAGATGCAAAACCTTTTGAAGTTACAAGAGGTTAATCTATTAATTTTGAAGCTAAAAGAGGTTCATAGCTCCAAATAGATTTAGGAATATCTCGGAGATGGAAAATCTCTTTGGAACTACAAAACATGGGTCTATCAATTTTTGAAGCTACAAGAAGTATATCACCCCAAGTAGAATTAGGCCTATCTTAGAGATGGAATATCACTTTGGAAGCTACAAAAGTTTGGTCTATTAATTTGTAATCTACAAAAGGTTGGTCACTATTGGTAGATTTGGGCATATCCCAAAGATGCAAAACCTATTTTGAAGCTACAAGAGGTTGGTTTATTAGTTTTGAAGCTACAAGATATTGATCACTCCAAGCATATTTGGGCACATATCGAAGATGCAAAATATGTTTTAAAGCTACAAGAGGTTGGTCTATTGATTTTGAAGCTACAAGAGATTAATTACACCAAGTAGATTTGGGCATATCTCAGAGATGCTATTTGGAAGCTATAAGAGGTTGGTCAATTTTTTTAAGCTACAAGAGGGATGCTATTTGGAAGCTATAAGAGGTTGGTCAATTGTTTTTTAAGCTACAAGAGGTTGATCAGTCCAAGTAGATTTGGGCATCTTTGGAAGATGCCAAGTATGTCTTGAAGCTACAAGAGGTTGGACTATTAATTTTGAAGATACAAGATATTGATCACTACAAGTACATTTGTGCATATCTTGAAGATGGAAAATCTCTTTAGAAGCTACAAGACGCCGGTCTATCAAATTTTGAAGCTACAAGAGGTTGGACTATTAATTTTGAAGATACAAGAAAGTGATCACTCCAAGTACATTTGTGCATATCTCGAAGATGGAAAATCTCTTTAGAAGCTACAAGATGTCGGTCTATCAAATTTTGAAGCTACAAGAGGTTTATCACCCCAAGTAGATTTAGCCTATATGAGAGATGCAATATATATTTGGAAGCTACAGGCAGAGTTTGGTTTATTAATTTCTACTCTAAAAGAGGTTGATCACTCCATGTAGATTTGTGCATGTCTTAGAGGCGCAAAATCTATTTTGAATGTACAAGATGTTGATCTGTTAACCTTGAAGCTACAAGAGGTTTATCACTCCCAAGTATATTTGGGCATATCTCGAAGATGGAAAATATGATTTGAAGCTAGAAGAGGTTGATCTATTAATTTTGAAGCTACAAGAGATTGATTAGTCCAAGTAGAATTGGGCCTATGTTAGATATGTGATATTAGTTTGGAAGCTACAAAAGTTTGGTCTATTAATTTCTAATCTACAAGAGGTTGATCACTCAAAGTAGATTTGGGCATATGTGGAAGATACAAGATGTCGGTCATACAAGAGCTTTGAGTTACAAGAAAAGGATATGCTACACCTATGCATGAATTTAGTTACGGGGAAGGTTACGGGATGACATGGAGAAATCACAAGGGGTGTTCAGATTAGGGCGATTAGTTTGAAATCCACAAAGGGGAGGGATAATTTAGATATGTCCATATGTCCAGCTAGAAAGTATTACTTTCCATGAGTTCGACATTTTTTTACTGTGCATTCATTACTATTGGGCTTGACCCTCCTGAAGATGTGTATAAGTTTCTTAACTGGTTAACACCCTCTAGGGTGTATGGAATGGAGTAGAAATGCATAATGGAGTGAAAAACAGTTTGCTCACATCTGAACCAGTAAAAAGTTTTCTCGTTAGCAAGACGCTTACTCTCTCTGTCTGGGTGCATAGGGCATGTGTGCGCTTCTAGGTCGTCTATTTGACCAACCAAATATGTGGTATATGTTGCCAAAATCATATCAATAGATTCATCTACGGATAGAATTTCTAAACGTATATTTTTTGTCGCATCTAATACATATTAGGTTACAAAACGCGATACACCTACGGAAATTCACAGGGGCATGCATGTGCGGAGTCATGCACCTATCAAACCTTGCCCGGCCGCTCGATTGCCTCACAATTCGCGAAGTAGTTGATTCTTGCACGAGGCCTCCATGAAAATGGATTGTTCCATGAATTCCTCAAAGTGAGGCTCATCAAAATGAAAAATCTAAGACTACTATAAAGACTACTAAAAAATAATAAAACAAGAAAAAAATTGAAGGATTAAATTACTGCTCCCGAATATTCAACTGACCGATTAATTTCTTATAACGTACTCTATTTTTCTTTGCCAAATAAGCCAGCAAACGTCGACGTTTTCCCAAAAGTCTTCGTAGACCTCTTTCCGATGATTTTTTTTGTGTAATTCCAAATTTGAAGCAAGTCTCCGTATCTTATTGGTGAAGCTGAATACTTGAAATTCAATAGAACCCATGTTTTCTTCTTTTTCTTCTTTAACCATAAATCCCAAAAAAAAATCTACCTCCTTTCTTTTTCATATATTTTTCTGATCAGGAAAAATAAAAAATTATGTCGGTTATTTTGAAGTTATTCTAGGCCACAATAAGTTTTAAGTTTTAATCGTAGACTTGCAATTTTGTACCAACTTTCAAGAGTTAAAACTTAGTATTCCATCCGTTTTTAAAAATAAGTCTTCTTTAGAGATTTCAAATACAGGCTACATACGAATTTATACAGACGTATTTTAGAGTGTAGACTCACTCATTTTGTTTCGTACGTAGTCCATATTACTATCGCTAAAAGGGCTTACATTTAAGAATGGAGAGAGTATCGTTTTCCAAAAGCCGTCAAAACTTATTTAAAATGGATCTTATTTGAAAGTCCAAAACCGCGAATACAAAAAACAGAACTTAATTTAAACATTCTATTCGAAAGATATTAAAAAAATAGAAAAAGTCGAAAGCCGCCAAAAAAAAACACGCTCAAGGGACTCGGTGCCCTGCAACCTGCGTGTCACAAATCCTGTCCCGGCACACCTATGCCCTGCCCAGCTGCCCTCCCAAGAACCGCCCTAGCTTGTGAGCAAACCGGAGTAGTAGTAGTAGATCGCAGGCAGACGACGACGACGCCCTTCCTCTTTCGTTCAAAGCATAAACCGTGGCCTTGAACTTTTCCTTTGGCAATGGGCATCCAGTCGTACCGTAGCTTAGCTGTGCCGTGAAGGGTGCGCGCGCCAGCCCATGCCATGCCGGTCGACCTTTCTCCGTTTAGCCCTAGCCCACCACCACGGACCACAGAGGACGCAAAGCGAACGTGCGAGTGGCTCCAACTAGTTCAGCTCGGGCCATTTCAGGAGCACGGCCGGGGAGGACCAGTGGCGCACCGTGGAGCGTGGCGTGGGGTTTGTTCGTCGGCGTACATCTAGCTGGCTCGATCGTAGTACTATCGTATTGACCAGCTTTGAAGGACGGTTGTACGCACGCAGCAGCAGATGTGCAAACAAATCGGATCATCACATGGACAACTCCACGTTTCTGCCCAAAAGCAAATGAACGTATTCCCGCCGTTCATAAATATCGGATGCTTTGGATATTTCAACATGTACGTGCTATATATACAGAATAAAAAGGGACGAACATAGACACTAAAATGCGTCTATATAAATCTTATTCAGAAAAAAAGAAGTCACTAGAACGTCTTATATACTCCCTCCGTTTCTAAATATAAGTTCTTTTAGAGATTCCACTAAAAACTACTTACATGCGGAGCAAAATATGTGAATCTACACTTTAAAACATGTCTATATGCATCTGTACATAACGGAGTATTTAGGAACGGAGGGAAGTATAATATACGGAACGGAGGGAGTGCGTCCCCTCCTAGCTATGTCTATTACAATTATGTTGGTAAAATTCGTGAAAATGAGTAGCGTCAGCAATGGTGCCGATTTGTTATGCTATCGATCCAAGCAGGATTTTTTTTTTGAAACTATGACGTTTTTTATAGCAAATTCGGAAACTATACACCCTAATGCATAAAAATCGAAACTATGACCCCGTCGGCCGCGGATTGGCCGAAGAGGGCCTTTTCGGCCAACCATTGGCCGAAGACCTCTCTTTGGTCAACCGTTGGCCGAAGATACCTAGAAGTGGGCCGAAGACAGGCTGTCGGTGGCCTGGCGACCGAAGAGGGGCCCGTCGGCCAACCAGCGGCCGAAAAGGCTCTTCGGCCACCCATCGGCCGAAAAGCGTGGATAAGGCCACCGCGACGGCTTTCTTCTTCCTCTGCTCGCTCATTCTTGCTCTCTCTCTCTCGTAGCTCTCTGTTCCTCGCCACCCCGCGCCAATCTCTTCTCTTGTCCACCCGTTTTCATATCCAATCCGCAGAAACAATAGATCATAGCATTCTCCGCCGGCCTACGGTAATTTTTTTTGCTATGGGCTAGTTTTTTGTGCGTGAGGAGGAGCCATGGTGGGGTGGAGGAGGTGTGGCTGGTGAGGAGGTGGTGGGGTGGAGGAGGTGCGGCTGTGGAGGCAGTGGTGGTGAGGAGGAGGTGCGCCTGGGAGGAGGTGGTGGTGTTGTCCGGTGGTGCAAGAAGAAGGGGATACACGCGTCGAAGGTATAACAATGTCATCATATTTTTTTCTCTAAGTTGTACAGCGGTTAGTTAGTGTTAATTTGTCTGTGGTGTCATTTTAGCGGTTAGTTAGTGTAGCGGGTAATAATTTTGTTAGTTGTGATTAATGAGAAGATGAAAATGTCTGACAGGTGAAAATGTCTGAATCAGTAAATTTGACTGTTTACTACGGCCCTGGTAATGTTCAATACAATGAGTTGGGGGTTGATCTTAGTGAGTATAAAAATGACGTCATGACACTGCCAGACCCGGACATACTGGACATTAGACAGTTGAAGTACTGGTTGACTACTAGTTTTGGGCTGGATCCTGAAGTATGTTCCGTCAGTATTCATGCATTGTGGACCAAATCCTGTAAAAATGTCAAGTGGGAGTTGATGCCGATAGATAGGAGCCAGCATTGGTTGACGTTGTTAAGTCGTTGCCGAGACCGAAGAATCCACCCATATGCCCTAGTGCAACCTGTGGCGAAGGAGGAGAATACCGTACAAGTCGACGGGGGGTATGAACCCGGCCAGGGCAGTCAAGTGGCTACCGATATTTGTTTATCCGGGTCACAGCCACTGGATGTGGATGGTAGCCAACCCGAGAAAGAGTCAGACTACGTGGCACACAATGTGTGTGGTCATGATACTGGGCAGAGTAGTCAGTCGATAATATTAGCTGGTTCTGGTTTTGCTGATGAGGAAGAGGAGGAAATGCTGAGGGTGATGGAGGAAGAGGACGAGGATGGATTGGCGGAGGATCTGGATTCTGAAAATTCCGAGGATTAAGTGGAGGTACCGATTCCTTCTGCATGGGATCAGGACATATCCACCGGTCTTACGGTCAACGATGGCCATGAAGTTCCATGGCAGTATAACCTGAACCAAGTCCAGATAGGGGCTATGTTTGATACAAAGAAAAAATGAAGTATGCAGTGATCAAGTGGGCTATGTCTACGCAGAGGGTTTTCCGGACACACATTTCAAGTCCAACAAACTATACCGTGAAATGTGTTGAAACAGGTTGTCCTGGGAAGGTGCACGGGCACGTGCCGAAGTATAACATCCACTGGGTTGTGACCGATGTCATCCCACATAATTGTGTGAGGAAAAACCTTCTGGTGAATCATCCAAACCTAACTTCAACTCTCATTGTGCAACTCATGTATACTGAGATAGTGCAGAAGAAAGATATGGAAGCAAAACATATCCAGACAGCAGTCAAGGTCAGATGGAATTATGACATTCCTTATGGGAAGGCTTGGAGGGCTAAGCAGAAGGCTATGGAGGAAAGGTTTGGGACGTTCTTCGACTCATATGATAATGTTGTCCGTCTCCTTGACATACTGAAGGAGATGAATCCCGGCACTTATGTTAACATACAACACACGAGGTTGGAGAGTATACCAGATTTCAAGGTTTTGAAACGAGTATTCTTCTCTTTCGCTATGTGCATCGAAGCTTTCCGGCATTGTCCTCCTGTGATGTTTGTGGATGGTACATTCCTGACTGGTCAGTACAAAGGGCAAATCCTGACTGCTATTGGTGTGGACGGGAACAATCAAATCATCCCACTTGCCATGGCATTTGTGGAGGGTGAGAACTTTCCTAGCTGGGTATGGTTCTTCCGGCAAGTGAAAATTGCCATTGTGAAGGACCAACCAAACGTGTGTGTCATTCATGACAGACATGCTGGTATATTGAAGGCCGTGAAGACACTAAGGAATCCAACTGAAGACGAACGAACACCTTGGAAGGACTTGCAGAGCCGGTGGTGCATGCGCCATCTTGGGGCTAATTTTTTCTCACTGTTCAAGAACAAGCGGTTGATGAACTTGTTCAAAAAAATTATGCAAGCAGAACCAGCAGCGTAAATACCATTTTATTTGGTCAAAACTTGATGAGTTTACTAAGAAGCAGGTCGGTGCCAGGAAGAAAATGGAAGCAGGTCAGGTTAAATTAGCAACACTCATGGCGGAGCTAGAGGAGCCAGTAGGTCTTTGTGACTTGCCAGCAATTGACCCTCCTAATACTAAGAGAAAGAAGGGAAGGGCAATAAAGAATTTTTCTGAATGGATAGAGAAAGAGCCTCCCGTGAATTGGTCTTTGCTACATGACACCCATGGAGCTAGGTATGGCCACATGACAACCAACCTTGCAGAGGTGTATAACTTTGTACTCAGAGGGAATAGAGCATTGCCACTCACAGCCACTTGGATGAGGAAGATGAACCAATGCAGTTACACAAGAGGCAAGTGAAACGTTTCTCTTACGACAGGTCACTGCTTACCTGCTTAATAGATAGATGGAGACCAGAGACACATACATTTCACTTTCCCTGGGGAGAGATGGCTCCTACTCTACAGGATGTGTATTTCTTGTTGGGATTACCTTTGGCCGGTGCTGCCATAGGTCCTTTAGAGCCAGAACCTGGCTGGCTAGCACTGATGCAGGCATGTTTTCTAGCTGCGTTGCCAACTGCTCTGCCCTTAGACGACGATCCTCACGGGCCTCGTTTTAGGTGGTTGAGCCAGTTTCAGGTAACCTTCTCAGTGAGCTGAACATATTTTGTTTTCCTAGTAGCCCTTACTAGATAGTTTACACAATCGTATGGTTTCTATACAGATTGTCTCGTTAGGATACCCCGGAGTTCAGTTGTCAGAGGCACAGATTGATCGATCCTTAGAGGCATATATTCTTTGGTTGTTCGGCAAGACGATGTTCACGGAGAACCACGTGACTACTGTCGATGCGCGACTCATCGGTATTGCACGAGAGATAGCTGACGCACGTTGCCTTGGGGACATTGTGCAGAGGAGTTTTGGTTCTGCTGTGTTAGCAGCTACGTACAGAGGCCTGTGCAAAGCTTGCTCGTTGAAGTCCAGAAAATCAGCTCTGGTTGGATGTCCACTACTGTTGCAGCTCTGGTCATACGAGAGATTCCCTATTGGACGACCCTATGTATACGTTGATAGACCTTTTGGGATGGAGGACATAACAGGGGCTTACGTGCCTGCTATCGGCAATTTGCCTACTGTGGGATCTGTTTGGGCACGGAGAGAGGTACTTGTATATTACGTAACAATTTATTCGATTAATTATTTCCATGCAAAAGTATTACTAATGTTTATTTGTTGTCATGTACAGAGACAGTTTTCGCATACCCAGGTTAGGGGCTGCTACCCGTCCTTCACGGCGCAGTTTGATAGTTTGCACGAGGATCAAGTTATCTGGGAGCCATACTCGCATCAGGCTATATCATCCAGGTATCCAGTTGGGATTTCTGGAATGTGCACTAGAGATCAGCACTATTGGATGACCAAGGCCAGAGTGGTGTTCGACGTGACGGTTGAGGAGATGGCTCTTCATAGGGTGATGAGACAGTTCGGTCTATGTCAAGAGCCTGAAATTCCAGTTATTCCACACATACCAGCACACGTGCACAAGTAAGTAATTGTAATGTAGTTCTCAACACTGCATTCCGAACATAGCTAAGCATGTAAAACGCATGTCAATCTCAGGGAAAGCCGCGTAGGAGGAAACAAGTCCATTGTTGTTTGGCTTCAGACCTTTGGCCCTTACGTACAGGAATGGGATAACGCGCTGACAAATATCTGGGATGAGGTTCGGCCCTTTGACTGGCACATGTTCGGGTTGTATCTGCGAAGTTACCGGCATAGCACGAGGATCTACTTGGTTCCATCAGCTGCTCCTGATCAGATGGACGCCCCTCACACCAGCGATATGTTCCCAACTGCCTCTGTTGTGGGTGTAGGAGATATGCCCTAGAGGCAATAATAAATGTTATTGATTATCTCCCTGTTCATAATTAGGTTTATGTTCCATGCTATAACTGCTATGGTTCTCGAGTCTGCAATAACCACGAGGCTCAGAGGAAGACTCATATGCACGTGTGGAATAATAAACGGTAAAATGTATTCCTAGTCTAGCCTCTAAGACTGGCTCAAGTATTGCATGATGATCCTGTTTTCCTGATCATGGGCATGGCTATGCCGGAAATTTTGAGGGCACAATGTTATAAGAACATTTGTGTTGAATCAACCCGAATTGATGTTATGCTATGAGATACATTCATCACTAGTTAAATGGTTTATAACATAGAGATGGTTTACGTTTGCATGATTCCTCAGACCATGAGAGTATCGAGTTTCTTCATGCTTGATTCATGAACTTTGGGGTTTGTTAAACGTCATCCGTTACTGGATGGCTATTACGGCGGCTTACGGGTTCATGGGAAAGTATGTCAAGTAACTTGATAGCTCAAGATTGGGATTTGCTCCTCCGACGATGGAGAGATATCTCTAGGCCCTCTCGGTGTTACGGTATCCATCATCGTCTGGCCAGACACTGTGTGATTTGATCACGGGGATGCCGGAACACGGGAACGAGAAAAGAGAACAATACCGGTAACGAGGTAACTGGCATAGTGGACAAGTTGTTGATCCACGGGGATGCCAACATGTCTCACCTCGGGTATTTGTAACATATCGCGAAGCAACAGGAATAGCACACGGCAACTGGAGGTTCACTCAAATATTCATTCGTGTGGGTATAGGGGTCAATATGGGTGTCCACGGCTCCGATGTTGATCATTGATCGGAAGAGGTTCCGGGTCATGTCTATACTTCACCGAACCTATAGGGTCACACGCTTAAGGGTCATCTATCTACTGAATACTAGACAGGAAGTCTGAGAGAAAATCACCGAAAAAGTTTCGGACACCGGAAAGGTTTCGGACAGCGGAAAAGTTCCGCAGAGAGGACACCGGAACAGTTTCGGTAAAACTGAAAAGTTGTTTCAGGGGATACCATTAAGTCAAATTGGTTTCGGCACATGCCTGATAATTCTTGGAGGGTGCCAGAATCATTCTGGAAACTTCTGGGAATTTTCCGGAAGAAAAACCGAAAATGTTCCGGAGCTGCCGGAACCGCTTCGGATGCTTTTCGCAGATGAAAATCACTAATCCGGAATTGTTCCGGATCGCATTGAAAATTATTTTAGTGGGTACTGGAAATGTTCTAAGCCCACATAAATATTTTCAGTTCGAACAGACGCTGTAAAATGTCGTCGTGAATAGTGAAAGTGTTTTTTGGGATATTTATGGAAAGTCACCTTTTGGGATATTTCCAAAAGGCTTCTAGAAGGGCTTGGGGGCCAAGGAAGCCCCTCATGGGGGGGCCAAGGGGTGGCCGGCCAAGGGTGGAGCTCCTCCATGGAGCTCCACATGGCACCCCTTTTCCCTCTTATGGTTTTTTATGTGTGACATAAAGTGGGGGTAGTTTGGTACTTTGTGTGACCATCCTACCCCTTGGCTTTCCTATAAATAGAGGAGGTGAGGGCTGCCATCTCTTGATCCCTTGTGTAGGAGATATGCCCTAGAGGCAATAATAAATGTTATTGATTATCTCCCTGTTCATAATTATGTTTATGTTCCATGCTATAACTGCTATGGTTCTCGAGTCTACAATAACCACGAGGTTCGAAGGAAGACTCATATGCACGTGTGGAGTAATAAACGGTAAAATGTATTCCTAGTCTGGCCTCTAAGACTGGCTCAAGTATTGCATGATGATCCTGTTTTCCTGATCATGGGCATGGCTATGCCGGCAATTTTGAGGGCACAATGTTAGAAGAACATTTGTGTTGAATCGACCCGAATTGATGTTATGCTATGAGATTCATTCGTCATAAGTTAATGGTTAATAACACAGAGAAGTTAATGTTTGCATAATTCCTTAGACCATGAGAGTGTTGAGTTTCTTCATACTTGCTTCATGAACTTTGGGGATTGTTAAACGTCATCCGTAAATGGGTGGCTATTACGGCGGCTTACGGGTTCATGGAAAAGTGTGTTAAGTAACTTGATAGCTCAAGATTGGGATTTGCTCCTCCGACGATGGAGAGATATCTCTGGGCCCTCTCGGTGTTACGGTATCCATCATCGTCTGGCCAGACACTTTGTGATTTGATCACGGGGATGCCGGAACACGGGAACGAGAAAAGAGAACAATACCGGTAACGAGGTAACTGGCATAGTGGACAAGGTGTTGATCCACGGGGATGCCAACATGTCTCACCTCGGGTATTTGTAACATATCGCGAAGCAACAGGAATAGCACACGGCAACTGGAGGTTCACTCGAATATTCATTCGTGTGGGTATAGGGGTCAATATGGGTGTCCGAGGCTCCGATGTTGATCATTGATCGGAAGGGGTTCCGGGTCATGTCTATACTTCACCGAACCTATAGGGTCACACGCTTAAGGGTCATCTATCTGCTGAATACTAGACGGGGAGTCTGAGAGAAAATCACCGAAAAAGTTTCGGACGAAACGGAAACGTTCCGGAGAGGATATGGGAATAGTTCCGGTGAAACCAAAAAGTTGTTTCGGAGTACACCATAAAGTCAAAATGGTTTCGGCACATGCCTGATAATTCTTGGAGGGTGCCAGAATCGTTCTGGAAACTTTCTGGAATTTTCCGGGATGAAAACCGGAAATGTTCCGGAGCTGCCGGAACCGCTTCAGATGCTTTTCGCAGATGAAAATCACTAAACCGGAATTGTTTCGGATCATGTTGAAAATTATTTTAGTGGGTACTAGAAATGTTCTAAGCCCACATGAATATTTTCAGTTCGAACGGACGCTGAAATATGTCGTCGTGAATAGTGAAAGTGCTTTTTGGATTACTTTTTGGAAAGCCACCTTTTTGGGCTTTTGCTCCAAAATATCTTGGAGATGACATGGATGGATGTGGCTGAAATTTCAGCCCCTCCACCCCTCCTTCTCCTATAAATAGAGGTGGAGGGGGCAGCCCAAAACTCACTCCTTCTCACATACAAGTGCCATGACATTTCTGGCTTCTCTCTCCCTCCCAGTGAAATAGTTTCGTAGAGCCGAAAGGCTGTCTGGGTTCCGGTGGGAACTAGTTCTGGACGCGAAGCCCTGCCGGATAGATGACACCGTATGTGTGCAACTCTGTAGAGAGATCGTAGTTTCGGTCTTAGTTCGAGAGTGCCTCCCGAAGGGCTGTCCGAGTTACTGTCCGTGTTTCGGGGGTCCTCCCGAAGGGCTGTCCGAGTTACTGTCCGTGTTTCGGGGGTCCTCCCGAAGGGCTGTCCGAGTGACCCGCCCGAAGGGCTGTCAGTAAGGCCTCCCGGAGGGCTGTCCGAGGATCCATCCGGTGGGACTATCCGAAGGACTGTCCTGAGGCCTCCCGAAGGGCTGCCCGAAGATCCGTCCGGTGAGCTGACGAGGGAGTACATCCTCGCGGTTGGGAGGTTGTAAAATCCTAGCTACGGGGATCTGCACCGCCGATCGTCATCGACTCTACTTCCGCTGCGCTACGAGTCGGTAACGAAAAAGATCAAACCTTGTATGCAGTCTCCATAGTGATCCTGGGCTGGTACGTAGGTCGGAAAATTTTTGTTTTCTGCTGCGTTACCCTACACCTTGCTCTCATACACATGCTATGCTTTGCTAGCTCTCTCTCTCCCTCCCACGAAAAGAGTTTTTTGTAGAGCCGAAAGGTTGTCTGGGTTCCGGTGGGAACTAGTTCTGGACGGCGAAGCCCTGCCGGATAGATGACACCGTATGTGTGCAACTCTGTAGAGAGATCGTAGTTTCGGTCTTAGTTCGAGAGTGCCTCCCGAAGGGCTGTCCGAGTGATTGTCCGAGTTTCGAGGGTCCTCCCGAAGGGCTGTCCGAGTGACCGTCCGAGTTTCGAAGGTCCTCCCGAAGGGCTGTCCGCGACACCGTCCGGGGGACTGTCCGACTGCCTCCCGGAGGGCTGTCCGAGGGGAAGATGAGGGTATACATCCTCGCGGTTGGGAGGTTGTAAATCCTAGCTGCAGGGATCTGCACCGCCGATCGTCATCGACTCTACTTCCGCTGCGCTACGAGTCGGTAACAAAAAAGATCAAACCTTGTATGCAGTCTCCATAGTGGTCCTGGGCTGGTGCGTAGGTCGAATTTTTTGTTTTCTGCTGCGTTACCCAACAGTGGCATCAAGAGCCGTGCTATGCGTAGATGCAGGTTGCAATCTAGAATACATAGAGATGTATGGGTGTTGCACAATATAATTAGCTAGTAGATGAGTTCTATTACTGAAAATTATTTGTGCGGGTAGCAGATGAAATCTGTTACCCGATATTCTTGTTGCTTCCCTGGAATTTGCATATTTCTGATCTTGATAACAGTATGGTGGAGTTTCAATGTTCTGGCAATCCGCGATCCTGATTGATCAACGAAGTGCTAACAATTCATTGAATTCCACCGTAGTTAAAAAGAAAGATGAAATTTTGCAGACGAAAGGGCAATGCAGATATGATCTGCACGGGGGTCACGTGTATGACGAAGTTCAGTATGGGGCTCGAGATTTTATTATCTCGTGTTTCATACACCCCGCAATGTTAATCTAGCGACTTGGATTATCATGCTTGATGATGGACGTTGGTAGCTTCGGTTTGTTTCAAAATCTTAGAAGCCACGTAAAACAAGTTTTTGCATGAACCGATTAGAGGCGTCTAACTTGGTTTTGCAAGATGGTTTGCATGTGCATATGATGTGGTATAGCAGTGCTCGTATTAATTTGATTATGTATGAGATGACTATATGATGTAATATTAACATGACCTGCGTGTCATGATTCGGCATGATGGCTGGAGCCATATGATTGTCACTTTAATGACCTGCGTGTCAACCTTAAGTAATGCACTTATTTTATTAGCTATAGAGATAGCAATATTATCTGGTGCATTGACAAGGTGGTGGCAATCTTCGGGAAGGTGAACACCGACGCGAATGCCGAAGACGAAGAAATAAAAGACTTCTCCGTCAGAAAGGGCTATACCATATCATGCTATTATGAATTGCCTGAGATGTTTATCCCTTATGATGCACCCTTCTTGATTGCGCGGTAGTCGCTTTTTATTAGGGTGATCTCTCACAAAAATATCAAGTAGTTAGTGTTCTCCCAAGTGTAGCACCGTCACGGCATCTAACTTTTCGGGGTGCGCCATGTCCACATGGGTACGAACGATTAGAGAAGTGTGAGGCGGGTGAGGTCAGACCTCGCAGCGAGATCACTTGGTTGTCTTGACATTCTAGCTTGATCGTCCTGAGCTTGGAACACGCCCATCGAAAGATGAACAGGAGTCACATAGAGATGTGATCGGCATGTTTGCCCACCAATTGAAATTCTCGTCATCAGTGATGTCCACATCAATGGCGTTGAATTGAAATGTGGATCTTGTATCACTCACAATCAATTATGAGAGATATTGATTTGAGTGGGAGTGCACTTTAGAATTAATTCTTTTAATTCTTAGTGCAATTAATTTTGAACACTGTCTAAGTGTGATTTGCATAAGAGTTGTAGAATAATGGCTCGCGTTTCCACCTTCCCTATTAAAATTGAATAGCTGTTAAATATCTGGTTAAAACTTTACGGTTGGTAACGTAATGTGAGGATTGTCCTCAAGAGTGCCGAGAAGGACTTTGTCCTATCGCATGCTTTCGATATTCTCCCGCTAATGCTATGGATCATGTGACTCTCGTCCTTCGATCCAAAAGCTAGAATTCCTTTTCAGTCAAAATGCAATATGTATGCTTCCATGAGACCCGAACTTCAAAAGTTTGGATAGTTATGTGATATTCATGGAATCTGAAAATCATTTTCAAAGACAGACAAAGGCTAAAAGATATGAGATATCCAAAGCAATGTTTGTTTGCAAACTATTAGTAAAGGAGTTTACTATGCATTAGACTGATAAGAGAGGGATCCAGGAGAACGCCTGTCATATGATGAAAGGTGAATAAAACAACAACTTAAAGAGAAAGGAAGTGTCCGAAGGGTGTTAGTAAGACTTTCACGCCTAGGAAGTCCGGGGCTAACGCCACTCTTAAGTTGGATGCTTCTTCTGAGAGTAGGAGAAATACTAAAAGTTAAACTATTAGAAGTATAAAGGCAAAAGGAAAGAAGACTGGAATATCCAGCTCATGTATGAATGTCATACAAGTTTTTGATGTATAGAAGGTTGGTCAAAGATATAGTTCTTGGGAATTATGGTTAAACATGTTAATCACTAATTCTTGGGTATTGTGAGTTAATCACAAAGATACCTGCTCGATTGCATTCTGTTGCAACTCGATGTAAGAACTACTATGGCCTGAAAGACTAGCCAGGAATGAGGTTTAGATACACGCAGGGAACATAGTAAATGTTACTATGCCTTCCATCGGTGTATTCCCTATGTATTTACTTTCATAATTCATTTTAGAGTTTCACACTCTAGCCCTTTGCATAAGGTATCTTGCAAAAAGGTTGTTCACAAGAGAACTTTTAATGTTCGGTGTTATGAATAACATAAGGGCCATACTTTCATTATGAATGAGACGTATGTTATGAATATTGATAATAATACATTACCTCTGGGTTTACTTTCATAATTCATTTTAGAGTTTCATACACTCTAGCCCATTGCACAATGTTTGTTGCAAAAGAGTTGTTCATAGAAACAACAATTGTTGTTCAGTATTATGAATAACATGAAGGGCCATGCTTCCATCAAAGATGGGATGTATGTTATGAATATTGATGGAAATATGATACATCCATAACACTGACGCTAAATGTCGCAAGACTAAAAGAATACCACACAAGTGTGGCACTGCATTTGGTCACATTGGAGAAACCCGCAATTCCATTATGATGGATTTTGAAGTCATTTGATTTTGAATCATCTGACACTTGAAACTTTCCTCTGAAAAGTGAAGTGACTGAAATACCGTTCACAGGCCATAAGGAACGAGCAAAGAACATATTGGTGATCATACATTATGATGTGTGTAGTCCAATAAATGTTGTTGCAAGTAGTGGATTTATCTATCTTCAGAAATGACTCAAGTAGATATATGGATATTTACTTGTTGAGACGTAAGTCTGGATCTTTTGAATTCATTCCTAAGGTTTTCAAAAATGAAGTAGAAGTTATTGTAACAAGAAAATTATGTTTCTACAATTCGATTGCAGAAAGGAATATTTGAGTTACAAGTTTAGCGAATGTCTGATGAGTTATGAAAGGGGTTTCATAACTTGCACCTCCCGGAACACCACTGCAAGTGGAAAGTCCGTGAAGATGTAATCGAACCATTTATGACATGGTAAGATCAAAGATGACATAAATAAATTTGCCATTGCCCCTTTTAAAAGGTGATGCTTTAGAGACTGCGGCTTTTACACTGAAAAGAGATCCATCAGGTCTGTTGAAATGACGCCATGGTATGGTACGCCCAACCATGTTATATCTTTTCTTAACATTTGGAATATGGGGCTTGTGTAAAAGGTTACAAACCTATTCCAAATCAGACAAGTGCTACTTTGTAGGTTATCCCAAGTCATTGGGTATTCCCCCACCACTATACCGAGGCAAAGGATTTTGCCACAAAACGGTATGCTTTTAAAGAGAATAGTTCTTACAAAAGGTGAGTGGGAGGACAGTGCAACTCGACGAGATAACCAGTATCTTCGTCATCAGATCAAAGGAAAGAAATCTTGGAAGTGATTCCGGAGTTTCCTACAGCGACTGATACGGAAGTCTCTACAATAAAATGTATGGACTTCGGTCGAACTTGCAGCTGAACCACGTAGGCAAAGCTCGTGCAAACCTATCAGGTGCGCAAACGAGATATTGTTGTTAGATAACAGTATACCTACAATACACAAAGAAGCGTTGATGGGCCCTGACTCCGGAATTGGCTAAATGCCAATACAATCCGAGATAGTTTCCATATAAGTGATTCGAGATTAAAATCTTGATACACCTTTCGGAAGACTTAGAGTCTAACGAATATTTATGGAACTAAAAACTGATACGGATAAAATATTTTATCCATAAAGCTCGACTTGTTGCAATAACAAGTTCAAGGAGTTGACTACGATGAGATTGTCTCACCGTAGCGATGCTTGAAGTCGGTTCGGGTTGAACTAGCAATTAATACATATTTCAATCATGAGATATGAAACATGGATGACAAAACGATTTCCATCTGATGGAAATGAAACCTAGGACTTGTATGTGATACAGTCCAAAGTAATTTGTCGATCCAGAGGATGCTAGTAAGTATGCAAACTTCAGAGTTCCAGCGATGGACAGAAGAGAGCAAAGTGGAGTTGGAATCTTCGTTTTTGATGGAATGGTCAAAGGGGTTTGACTTCATCAAATGGGTATCGAAGATGCTTGTGATTCAAGAAAGTAAGTGGGAGCATAATAATATTTCTAAAAACCTTGTGTACTTGACACATTGTTAATTGGAGATAGATGATCTATGGAGATAGATTTACCTAATGGGGCTAAGCAATGAATACATATTGACAAGATGCTAAAACTTTTTAGCATTTAAAACGCCAAGGAGTGATTCTTGCCGAAGTCACATGGAAAGAGTTTTTGCAAGACTCGGTGTCCCAAAACACTGATGAGTAAAATACATGATGGAGATTCCACACACTCTTGTGTTTGGATTAATCATGTATTCCATGGTATGTAAAAATAACCAGATATGTCCAATACTCCAAAGTTGTTGCGAGTATAGATACCAAAGTGATCAAAAGCACTGATCATGGGACAACAGTGAAAAAGGGTCATTGAGTACTAAAGTAGCACTGATGACATGTTTTCTCGCAAGCAGAGATAATGAAGAGTTCGTTGTAAAAGGTTACATCGATACTGTCTTCACCATTTCTCCATGCGATTTTCGATTTAATTTGAGGGTTTTGTGTAACACACAATATGGTGGCACGGTAAGTTGGAATTGTTCTTAACAGGTTACTGTGGCGAATTCTATAACAAAGGCTAAGTATGTTGACGCTTTAGAAGCGACAAAGAAGTTGTTGAATCATATAGTTCATTCATGAACTTAGTATGGTTCCAAGATGGCTTTGGTCTATAGGACACTATTGCAGATAGTTGCTCCATAGCTCAGTCTGAGGAATCAGGTTTCGACCAATGATTCACACATATGCAAAGCCAAATCCACACAAAATATGAATTTCGTGAAAGCGTGAAAACGCAAGGATATGCAAAGTTACACACGGAGCTGAAGTTGTCAGATCCGTTGGACATCAGGCTATACCACAAGCGAAGCATATTTTACACCAGTATGCCATAGGTGTAAAGTGCATTAGCATTGACTAGATTATTGACTCTAGTGCAAGTGGGAGTCTGTAGGAGATATGCCCTAGAGGCAATAATAAATGTTATTGATTATCTTCCTGTTCATAATTAGGTTTATGTTCCATGCTATAACTGCTATGGTTCTCGAGTCTGCAATAACCACGAGGCTCGGAGGAAGACTCATATGCACGTGTGGAATAATAAACGGTAAAATGTATTCCTAGTCTGGCCTCTAAGACTGGCTCAAGTATTGCATGATGATCCTGTTTTCCTGATCATGGGCATGGCTATGCCGGCAATTTTGAGGGCACAATGTTAGAAGAACATTTGAGTTGAATCGACCCGAATTGATGTTATGCTATGAGATACATTCGTCACTAGTTAAATGGTTTATAACACAGAGATGGTTTACGTTTGCATGATTCCTCAGACCATGAGAGTATCGAGTTTCTTCATGCTTGATTCATGAACTTTGGGGTTTGTTAAACGTCATCCGTTACTGGATGGCTATTACGGCGGCTTACGGGTTCATGGGAAAGTATGTCAAGTAACTTGATAGCTCAAGATTGGGATTTGCTCCTCCGACGATGGAGAGATATCTCTGGGCCCTCTCGGTGTTACGGTATCCATCATCGTCTGGCCAGACACTGTGTGATTTGATCACGGGGATGCCGGAACACGGGAACGAGAAAAGAGAACAATACCGGTAACGAGGTAACTGGCATAGTGGACAATTTGTTGATCCACGGGGATGCCAACATGTCTCACCTCGGGTATTTGTAACATATCGCGAAGCAACAGGAATAGCACACGGCAACTGGAGGTTCACTCAAATATTTATTCGTGTGGGTATAGGGGTCAATATGGGTGTCCACGGCTCCGATGTTGATCATTGATCGGAAGGGGTTCCGGGTCATGTCTATACTTCACCGAACCTATAGGGTCACACGCTTAAGGGTCATCTATCTGCTGAATACTAGACAGGAAGTCTGAGAGAAAATCACCGAAAAAGTTTCGGACACCGGAAAGGTTTCGGACAGCGGAAAGGTTTCGGACAGCGGAAAAGTTCCGCAGAGAGGACACCGGAACAGTTTCGGTAAAACTGAAAAGTTGTTTCAGGGGATACCATTAAGTCAAATTGGTTTCGGCACATGCCTGATAATTCTTGGAGGGTGCCAGAATCATTCTGGAAACTTCTAGGAATTTTCCGAAAGAAAAACCGGAAATGTTCCGGAGCTGCCGGAACCGCTTCGGATGCTTTTCGCAGATGAAAATCACTAATCCGGAATTGTGCCGGATCGCATTGAAAATTATTTTAGTGGGTACTGGAAATGTTCTAAGCCCACATAAATATTTTCAGTTCGAACAGACGCTGAAAAATGTCATCATGAATAGTGAAAGTGCTTTTTGGGATATTTATGGAAAGTCACCTTTTGGGATATTTCCAAAAGGCTTCTAGAAGGGCTTGGGGGCCAAGGAAGCCCCTCATGGGGGGCCCCCAAGGGGTGGCCGGCCAAGGGTGGAGCTCCACATGGCACCCCTTTTCCCTCTTATGGTTTTTTATGTGTGACATAAAGTGGGGGTAGTTTGGTACTTTGTGTGACCATCCTACCCCTTGGCTTTCCTATAAATAGAGGAGGTGAGGGCTGCCATCTCTTGATCCCTTGCTCTCATACACATGCTATGCTTTGCTAGCTCTCTCTCTCCCTCCCACGAAAAGAGTTTTTCGTAGAGCCGAAAGGCTGTCTGGGTTCCGGTGGGAACTAGTTCTGGACGGCGAAGCCCTGCCGGATAGATGACACCGTATGTGTGCAACTCTGTAGAGAGATCGTAGTTTCGGTCTTAGTTCGAGAGTGCCTCCCGAAGGGCTGTCCGAGTGACTGTCCGAGTTTCGAGGATCCTCCCGAAGGGCTGTCCGAGTGACCGTCCGAGTTTCGAAGGTCCTCCCGAAGGGCTGTCCGCGACACCGTCCGGGGGACTGTCCGACTGCCTCCCGGAGGGCTGTTCGAGGGGAAGATGAGGGTATACATCCTCGCGGTTGGGAGGTTGTAAATCCTAGCTGCGGGGATCTGCACCGCCGATCGTCATCGACTCTAGTTCCGCTGTGCTACGAGTCGGTAACGAAAAAGATCAAACCTTGTATGCAGTCTCCATAGTGGTCCTGGGCTGGTGCGTAGGTCGAATTTTTTGTTTTCTGATGCGTTACCCAACAGTGGGAATCAGACACCACGCGGTACGTGCCATGGTTCTCATATGTGTAGGTTTATCATAACCTAAACATATACAATTGGTTAACTCTTCATGTACAGAGTGACTTGACAGTCGAGGCGCGAGAGGAGGTTTCTGCTTTAATGCGGCGGGTTGAGAGGGGGGATACTATCCCACCGCCAGAGCACCTCTCACGGTTGAGGCGTTTTGATGAGAAGTTACGAGGGATTTACGCAGCTGTTACATGTAGACGATCTTCGGATGTTGCAAATCCTCGTCCAGCACATCGTCCCCCACGTCCCTGTGTGCAGCGTTCAGAGCCACGACACTCTGTGCAGCGTTCAGAGCCACGCCACTCTGTGCAGCGTTCAGAGCCACGCCACTCCGTGCAGCGTTCAGAGCCACGGCACTCCGTGCAGCGTTCAGAGCCACCTCCTTCACAACCAGGGAGCTCGTCCTGGCATCAGCCACCTCCTTCACAACTAGGGAGCTCGTCCTGGCATCAGCAAATGGAACTAGGTAACACTACTTTGTACATTCTTTTAAACATTGTAGTTTCGCAAATCAATTTTACATGTTTTACTATACTGCAGGCGGCAACCAGTCGCAACAGTTCATGCATTCAGTGCAGTCACCGATACTTAGTGGTGCTGGATGTGGATTAGAGGACTACGGCGATGATGATGACGAAGCTGCAACTTATGACTTCTCTCAGACAGTGTTTCACACTCCACCACCACCAGCGACGCAGGAGACACAGACTGTGTCAGACGATGTTATCTACGGTCGTGGTCACCGTGAGACTCGCCCACCGCCTCGGCGCTTATCGCCTTCCGGTCCTCGCCCGAGGAAGACCCAGATTCGTCGTCGTCCCCAGCAGTGATATGGTTATCTATGTATTAGTCATTATCTATGTTAGTTCCAGACTTTTCTCATGTGTGAGTCATTATCTATGTATGAGACATGCTTCATGTATGTGTTACTATCGCACTTGCTTCTATCTGATCAGGAGACATATATCTACCTATGTATGCGAGAGACATATTACTATTAATTCGCATTGTTATTCCAGTTACATTTGCAAAGAAACTGCAACAGATAATTAAGATACAAGTACATCTGAATTAAACGGTACGGCTGAACTTAAAAAATACAGCTTACAAACTACATGAATGCATCATCGTCATCCTCCGTCGATGCAGCACTCTTGCCCTTCGACGATGCGGTACTCTTGCCCTTCAATGATGCGGTACTCTTGCCCTTCGATGATGCGGTACTCTTGCCCTTCGACGATGCAGAGCTCTTGCCCTTCGTCGATACAGAGCTCTTCCCCTTCGACGATGCGGTGGTCTTGGCCTTGGTGCTCGGCATGAAGATGCCGTCTTCATCCTCGCTGTCGTCTGTCCACCAGTGTGTATGTTCTGCTGCAAGCTTCAGGTAAGATTCACTCTTATGCAGTTGCTTCTGTCATCTTCCATGCAACCTGAGAAGTTCTTTCCGTATCTCCTCAAATGTCCTAGGAGGCCACCCACTCCTAGCTAATGCATGAGCCAACTCATTCAGTAAGGTGTCACTACTGAGGAGTTCGTCCCATGGAACTATCCTATTGTCTATCTCGAAATTGGCGGCTAACCTCAGAAGACATTTCGACATACTAGGGTGAAAACAATTACGATCGAAAGGATAACCGGACATCTTGACGAGACTACACTGACCTGCTTACCCTCCTTAGTGTGGAGGGGGTTTTATAGGTTGAGAAGAGAAGATGGCGGGAAAGAAGATGGCGGGAGAGAATTGCGGGAAAGAAAATGGCGGGAGAGAATGAAGGGAGAGAATGGCGGGGGAAAATGGCGGGAGAGAATGACGGGAGAGAATGGAGGGAGAAAATGGCGGGAGAGAATGGAGGGAGAGAATGGCGACAGAGAATGCCGGGAGAGAATGGCGGGAGAGAATGGAGGGAGAAAATGGCGGGAGATAATGGCGGGAAAGAAAATGGCGGGAAAGAAAATGGGGGGAGAAATTGCGGGAAAGAACGGCGGGAAAGAAAATGGAGGGAAAAAGATTACGGGAAAGTACATTTTTTTTATGTATAAGACGACAATGGTTGTACAGGATTTGTAAGCCACTTTTAAATATAAAATAACACTTCAGCCTAATATAAAAAATCACTTCAGCACTCTTCGGCCAACATTAGGCCGAAGTTACTATTCTTCGGCCAACGGTTGACCAAAAAGTAGTAACTTCGGCCCAGCTGGCGACTCTTCGGCCAACGGTTGACCAAAGAGAGGTCTGCGGCCAATGGTTGGCCGAAAAGGTCCTCTTCGGCCAATCAGCGGCCGACGGGGTCATAGTTTTGATTTTTATGCATTAGAGTGTATAGTTTCCGAATTTGCTATAAAAAACGTCATAGTTTCAAAAAAAAATCTCCAAACAAATGTACGATACGATAAGAGTACATCTGTTTTAGTTTGGATTTACATGAATAGGTCAAAAGTTTTATTGCAAAAAATACGCAATGAAGCTAACAATACGTACCCTCGTGGTTATACCCACTACAGTACCACAAATGGTACCGTACCCTTTTCGTGCATGTGGTCGATCCAAAGAATTATAAAGATCATGAAGCATGCAGCGCAAGGTGGGTGGGGCCAACCCAGCCCCAGACCCAGGGCTTTGCATTTACTGCTGTCATCGGGCCCTTGTCCTTCTAGTGGCTGGCTACTGCACCACTCCCCCTGCTCCTCCGCTACCGCCTCACTCCTCGCCCTCCTGACCTGTCGTGTCATGCACCCAGTCAAAACCGCGCTAACCGCTAACCACCCGGCCAGCCTCGCCGCCGGGCTTACCGCGTCACCGTCCTACATGGATGGCGCGCCAGCGGCAGCTCCACAATGGCGGTGAAAACGGGGACGACGACACTCAGTGATCGAGTGAAGTGGTAGTGGCGCCCTGGCACTCCACACTGTCGGACCGGACCGCCGATCCGGTGCCTCCCTTAGAGCTAGTCAGCCAGACCCACCGCCACCCGCCTTATCTTCCCCCTCCCTCCCTCTCTCTCTGCGTCCACGGATCCGTCCTGCGCCTTGGCCTCTTGCCATTTAGTATTTACACGCCGTGCAGGTGGCCGGCCGGCACGGAGATCGATCGGTCGAGCGCCATTGCCCTGCCACTGCCTGCCAACCCCGTCGCGTAGGTAGGCACTGGCAGCAGTGAGTGAGTGAGTGACGAGCGACCTCTGCTCTGCTCTGCTCTGTGAGGCTGAGGCATGGCGGGGCTGCGGCTTCTCGTCGGGGCGCTGTGGTTCTTGGCGCTGCTGCGGCTGGGCGCGGCGGCGGATGCGGGGGTCGTCGGCGTGGACGGGCGGCGCGCCATTGCGTCCACCGGCGAGGACTTCATCTGCGCCACCCTCGACTGGTGGCCGCCGGACAAGTGCGACTACGGCAGCTGCAGCTGGGGCCGCGCCTCGCTCCTCAACCTGGTCAGTGGTCACCACCGACACCCCCTGGTTTCTCCCCTCCCCCCTCCCTTCACCGCCGGCGAACTGACGCCATTTTTCTTCCTGAACTCCGCTGCAGGATCTCTCCAACAAAATCCTTCTCAATGCCGTCAGAGGTAGGCCACCATCCACCCCATCCCACTAGAGGTTTCTTGGCCGCCATGCGCGGCCTCGGCTCATCGATCGACCCTTGCCAACGCGCCGGAACTCCCCTTTAATTCGCAGCCTTCTCGCCGCTGGTGCTCCGGCTGGGCGGCTCGCTGCAGGACAAGGTGGTGTACGGCACGGCCGACCGGCGAGGTCCATGCGCGCCCTTCGCCAAGAGCGAGTCGGAGATGTTCGGCTTCACGCAGGGCTGCCTGCCCATGCGCCGCTGGGACGACCTCAACGCCTTCTTCCACAAATCCGGGTAAAACTTCCACCCTCGAACCACTCCACGATTCCAATTCCGAAGATCATCACATCATCACATCACACCACACGCTCCCTTCGTTTCCACTCTGAAAATCACAGGGCCAAGATCGTGTTCGGGCTCAACGCCCTCAACGGCCGGGTGCCGCTGCAGGGCGGCGCCATGGGCGGGACCTGGAACATCAGCAACGCGGCGTCGCTCATCCGCTACACGGCCGGCAAGGGCTACAAGATCCATGGCTGGGAGCTCGGTACGTCCTCCATTTCCCACATGGAGCTTCAGTCGTCAGATATGATGTGTCCTCTTTCTCGTCGCAGGGAACGAGCTCAGCGGCACCGGCGTCGGGACGAAGGTGGGCGTGGGGCAGTACGTCAAGGACGCGATCGCCCTCAAGGCGACGGTGGACGGCGTGTACCGGGGCAGCCCGGCGAAGCCGCTGGTGCTCGCGCCCGGCGGCTTCTTCGACGCGGCCTGGTACGGCGAGCTCATCGCCAAGACCAAGCCCAGCACGCTCAACGTGGTCAGCCACCACATCTACAACCTGGGGGCAGGTACGCAACGCAATGCAAGATCACCGCGACATCGCAAGCGCGATAATTCGACACATGAACCGGTTGATCTGAACCGGTTTGCCAAACGCTGGACGTTTACAGGGGTGGACACGCACCTCGTCGAGAGGATCCTCGACCCGGCGGCGCTCGACGGGATGGCGAGCCCGTTCAGAGACCTCCAGGGGCTGCTGAGAGCCGCGGGGACGTCGGCCGTCGCCTGGGTTGGGGAGGCCGGAGGGGCTTACAACAGTGGGCATCACCTTGTCACCGACGCGTTTGTGTTCAGCTTCTGGTAAGATGGGAGATTCTTGAGATGGAAATTCAGTGGATGTTGTACGTGAGGTTTTTCTTATGGGGTTTTGTGGTTTTCAGGTTCCTGGATCAGCTCGGGATGTCGGCGAAATTCGACACCAAGAGCTACTGCAGGCAGAGCTTCATCGGTGGCAACTATGGCCTGCTGAACACCACCACATTCCAACCAAATCCTGACTACTACAGGTAGGATCAGTATGCTACATGACCTTCTGCTATCTACTCACTCTGTAAACAAATGTAAGAGCAATGGCTAATGACATGGGAACTTTGCCTGAAGCTTTGACTTCCATGACATTTCTTCCTTCCAATTTCCCTGTGCAGTGCTCTGCTGTGGCATCGCCTGATGGGAACCAAGGTCCTGGAGGCCAAGTTCACGGGCACCAACATGGTCCGCGCCTACGCGCATTGCGCAAAGCATGCTGTGAGCAACCCCGGCTCATTCTCAATTTCTCACCATCATCACCATAGGCATCAACATTTTTCATCATCCATCAACTAAAACGTCTCCATGTCTGTCTCTTCCAGCCGGGGATAACCCTGCTGCTCATCAACCTGCACGGCAACGCGACGAACCACGTCACGGTGGCGAGCTCGGGCGGCGGGGGGCGCGGCGCGCACGCCGGGGCCGCGAGGAGGCACGGCGCGCGGTTCGGGCAGGCGGCGGGGGCGACAAGGGAGGAGTACCACCTCACCCCTCAGGGCGGCGACATCCGGAGCCAGGTGATGATGCTGAACGGCAGGGCGCTGGCGACGGGCGCCGACGGGAGCATCCCCGGGATGGAGCCCGTCAAGGTGGACGCGGCGCGGCACGTCGCCGTGGCGCCGAGGTCCATCGTCTTCGTCCACATGCCGCATTTCCATGCCCCCGCGTGTGGCTAGTTAGGGCTTTTGGTGTTCTTGTTGCTGTTATAGGTGGCATAAGGATGGGTTTGCTAAGCATGTCCATCTCGTAAGATAACATAGTTATAAGATGGGTGAAGAGTGTGTGTGGTTTTGTGTGATTGGATTGTAAGAGGTTGGAGGGGGAATTGAGATAGTGAAACAAGAAGCAATGGGAATAACTCTTTCCTGGTTTCTTGCTGAGTGCTTTTGTTCTCTTGTTCAAATGGGAGATAAGAGTTGTATGGCTTTCAGGATATTCATTGTTTTGGATGGGGAAACAGGGTCAAAAGACACAACATGGATCAAATGATTCACGAGAGCTCCTGATGATCTATGAAACACCTGCCTTGAACGCAGGAATTTCACAGTATTTAGTTGGTATACAACACTGCAAGTGTGACCCTCCTACATTCCAAATGGTGATCTAAATGGGTTGATCTGCAGCAAGTGTACATGCTGCAGAACTACCAAAATTCGGAGTACCGTTTTTATTGATCTTACGTACATCAAATTTTGTGCCGAAGGAAGCAGAGCACCTCTATTGCTTGCATTGCATCATATGTAATTGATCTTATGCAGATCAAATTTGGTGCTGAATACAACCCTACATGTAACAGGTGCACAGAGACTAGTTGAATAAGCAAGAACCAAGAAGATGAGAATTTAGCACAGGTGAGAGATACAGCAATCATCATGATATCATTGTTCAAGGGGGGGTTCAAACATTATCGTCGTCATCATGGGACGAGGACAATTTGCCAGACACATACCAACGAGGGAGGACATCTGGTCTCTCTCTTCTCTTCTACTACATGGAGCTACAAGCCGGTAATGTAATGGTGAGACTAGCATAACGCCTCCAAGAGGCCAGAGGAAAGGGGGGGGGGCAACGGTAACGGCGGCAATCCTGGAATAATGACATTGACAACCAAAAATAACAGCAGCGCGCAACATACGAACGGCGGAGGAGTTATTCGTGACGGTGGTGTCCGTAGATCATAGCTCGGCTCTGCACGGGTCCTCTAGAGGTACTTGAACAGCACGCCTCCGTACGTGGCGAAGAAGGGCGCGAACACGAGGGACTCGACGGCCATGAGCTTGATGAGGATGTTGAGCGACGGGCCGGAGGTGTCCTTGAGTGGGTCTCCGATGGTGTCACCGATCACGGCGGCCTTGTGGCAGTCGGAACCCTTGGGACCAAGGGACCTGGCGTGCTCGCTGTTGCCGGCCTGAAACAAGCAGCAAAGAAAGTTGATGACGAATGTTCGAGACATGGTCAATATATTGGCTTGTCAATAAATAAATAAACAATCAGGACTTCTAAGAACATTTACCTCAATGTACTTCTTTGCGTTGTCCCATGCACCGCCGGTGTTGGAAGCAGAGATGGCAATCTGTAAGAAAGGAACTAGGTAAATGCCTTGAATTAACAGGTTCAGAGGTTCTCAAAAGGAGGATGGGAGAGAACGCAAGGATACCTGCACTCCTGAAACAAGGGCACCAGCCAGAACACCGGATAGAGTTTCCACGCCGAAGAGGGTTCCAACAATGAGGGGGGTGAGCATGACCAAAGCACCAGGAGGGATCATCTCCTTGATGGAAGCATCAGTGGAGATCTTGACACAGGTGGCATAGTCAGGCTTGGCAGTTCCCTCCATCAGTCCAGGAATGGTGTTGAACTGCCTGCGGACCTCCTCAACCATCTTGAGAGCAGCACTTCCAACACTCTTCATGGTCATAGCAGAGAACCAGTACGGAAGCATGGCTCCGACAATCAGGCCAATGAACACCTTGGGAGATAGGACATCAACGACCTTGACACCAGCTCTGCTGACAAAGGCACCGAAAAGTGCCAGGGACACGAGAGCAGCTGATCCAATGGCGAAGCCCTACAACATTATATGCAAGGATGGAGTTACATAACCAATACAGTGGCTTCCAGTATAAAGCAATCCCCCACTCCCTAATTCCCTACTACCCGAATTGCTTGTGTATTTGTGAAATGTACTTTTAACTTCTCGATGTGCCAAAAATGATAACAGAAGAGGTAAAAGAAGGGAGTTGGCCAACAATTACAGAAGCAAAATTTACCTTGCCAATAGCAGCGGTTGTGTTGCCAGCAGCATCAAGAGCATCAGTCCTCTCGCGGATTCTGTGGCTCATGCCAGCCATCTCAGCAATTCCACCAGCATTGTCACTAATGGGACCATAAGCATCAATAGCAAGACCAGTTGCCATTGTGCTTAGCATGCCAAGAGCAGCCATTGCAATGCCGTACATTGCAGCAATGGTGAAGCTGACGTAGATGCTGACAGCAATAGCGAAAATTGGGATGATAACAGACTTGTACCCCAGAGCAAGACCAAAGATGACGTTGGTGGCAGCACCAGTTCTGCAGGAATCGGCAACATCTTGCACAGGGCTGCCACAAGGAAACAATTTGGGGATAAGACACGGTAACATAAATATGAAGAAATAATATAACTAGAAACTAATGGGTTCCATACCTGTAGGCATTGCTAGTGTAGTATTCGGTCACAAACCCAATAATCAGACCAGCCCACAGACCAACTGCCACGCAGAAGAACAGGCCCCTGTGAAACCAAGAAAGCATTATCAGAAGGGGGTACAACAATGCAGAATTGAATAACAAATACTGACAAATAAATTACCAGTTGGACACTTCCTTCTGAGCACCGAAGTTGAAGATGGTGAACTTGGCTGGAAGAGCCAACCAGCTGATTATGGCAACACCGACAGTCATTAAAGCAGTGGAGATGATGAGCTGCTTCTTCAGAGCAGGTTCAATTTCGCTTGCAGCCTTAATCTCAAAGAAATCAGTTGCAAAGAGTGTGGTGAGCAAGCAAACAATGATGCCTACAGAGCTCACGAGCAGTGGGAAGCACATCGCAGTGAAATCATGGTTGATTCCAAAAGATGAGATAGAAGCAACAACAAGAGCAGCGCATGAAGATTCTGCGTATGAACCAAAGAGATCTGATCCCATTCCAGCAATATCACCAACATTGTCACCGACATTGTCAGCAATCACCTGCAAACAAGAGTTCATGTTCAGCAAAGGATATGCCATGAAGCATAGTAGTCACAATATAAATTGTAAGCAATGTCTGCTAATTTGCCCAAAACTATTAGCCAAAAGCTGAGAAGTGAGACGAGAACTCACAGCTGGGTTCCTTGGGTCGTCTTCAGGAATGTTCCTTTCAACTTTGCCAACAAGATCAGCACCCACGTCAGCAGCCTTAGTGTAGATACCTCCACCAACTCTTCCGAATAGAGCCATGGAAGACCCACCAAGACCATAACCAGTGATGGACTCAAAAAGACCTTCCCAGTCATCACCGTAATACATCTTAAACACGTTGATGGTGATGTAAAGAACCACGAGACCACTTGATGACAACAAGAAGCCCATGACTGCGCCAGAGCGGAAAGCGGTGATGAATGCCTTCCCAACACCCTTCCTTGCTTCCAGGGTCGTCCTGGCATTGGCATATGTTGCGATCTTCATTCCAAGGAAACCAGACACCAAAGATGTGATGGCTCCAAGCAAGAAAGATGCAGTGCTGAAGATAGCAGTGTAAAGAGCTGGCTTGCAGGTGCCCGTGCTGTAGGTGCAGGGCTGGCCCTTTGTGCTGAATCCCTCAATCGACCCAAGGAAGAGGAAGATTATCGCAGCAAAGACGACCATGAACATACCAACATACTGGTACATGGTGAAAAGGAATGACGTTGCTCCTGTTCACAATAGAAGTTGATTGTTACACATAAATCATATGATCAAACTCAATGGTAGTGTATTAAATATAAAGACGGCTTTTCAGACTTACATAACCTCAGTTCAACCGTATCTTTCTGAAATTAGCAGCAAGTAATGAAATAGGATCTACCTACAGACTGACACATTGACAAACAAATATCTACCACCCACTGCCGTTTTACATCTAGGGAAGAGCAGCAAGCCACGTAGCCAATCCTAACCTAGCAGACAATTCCAAGAGTAGATCTTCCACGGTAGACGTCCCAATCAAAGAAGAAACACATTGGTGACACCAATCACCTAACCCCAAGAAACAGGACACGCATCAGATGAGGACTAGGGACAATCTGACACGTCAGTGACAGATGGCCGAGATCCTTATCCATGAGCCTGACGTTTCAGGTCTGGATCTGCCAACCCAGGGCAGTGGAGTGAGCTCAAGTCAAGGCAACTCACAACGTGTCGAGCTTGCTGCGTCTGGCAGATCCATCACGCACCTTCCACTACCAAAGTATCGTAATAAAGAAAAGACAGCGACGGTAGAGATGTGCAGCTGCCCACTGAAAGCCACATCTTCACTAGAGCACCGACGCAGAGCACGAGCACCGCTCGAGGCATTAAAAGAACTGTTTATTGAAGCCTTAATTTAGCACCAAACACAAGCGTCTGATGACAATTTTAATTCAGATTTAAAAAGGTGAGATGGTGATCTGCTGGCCTAGCCCCACATGGAGCCGCATAAACAAAAAAATCTAGTCTACTAGCAAAGAAAAGCGTCACAGGACAGGAGCCCACTTTGAAATCGCGCAGATTTGGAACTAAGCCAGGAGTGACAAATATCATGCTATGGCAAATATCGCAGGAGCGCGGCATGGTTCGGAGAAAACGACGCTGTTCTGCAGCGCCCACGGACGAATCAAAAGCTCCGGCGCCCGGATTCGGCTTTCCTTTTGCGTAAAAGGAAGCAAGGAACAGCTTTTGGCGCCGCTGCAGTTCAGCCTTCTCATGGTTTTATCCTTCCTTAAAGCGCGAAGAACACACTCGGGGAGCTGGAATTCGAAAGCTCCCCGCTCAGATCAGCGCTCGAATCGACGGAACGGGCCAACGGACGGCACAATCCGAGTCGTTCGCCCCTGAAAAAAGAACCTGCTTTCTAAATAATATACGTGCTACCCGGCAGTTTCAAACATTATCCCCGCTCGAAGCGCGGCCTCTTCCTCCGGCGAAACGGCCGGATCTGCGCGCGCCGAGCAACGGCCGCCACAGATCTGGGGGAGAGAGTGGGAGGGGGAGGGAGGGAGAAGGGGGAGGGAGCGGGGGGACCACCCGTGGTGGAGGAGGAGGAGGAGGAGGCGGAGGATGATTGTCACCTTCGGAGATGGCGGTCTGGATCTCGGCGCACTTGACGACGACGTTGTGGTCGTTGAGGCCCTCCTCCTCCTCGATGAGGTAGTCGCCGTAGCCGTTCTTGCCGCCGGCGGCGGCGGAGGCGGCGCCGGGGGTGACCTTGACCTTGGAGACGATGAACCACTGCGCGAGGGCGAAGACGATGCCGATGACCCCGCAGACGGGGATGAGGATCTCCGTCCCGAGCTCCCCGAGGATCGCCATGGCTGGCGGGCCGACGAAACCCTAACAACGGACCGAACGGCGGCGGATGGGATGAGGTGGGGGTGGGGGGGACGGGTCTCTCGCTCTCTCTGCGTCTCGGAGCTCGGGAGGCGCGTGGCATTATATAGCGGCCGCGGCCCGTGGCGAGGCCGTCCGCGGTGGCGAGGAGAGAGAGACGGGACCGCCCCGTGATTAGGGAGAACTCTAGGGGGCTGCGCGCAAGAGTGCCCCTCTGTCCCGTTGTAAGCTCTCTGCGGTCCCACTGGCAGGCGGGCCCCGGGGACAGGGGCATCTTTTTATCCGGTGGTAGTATTTGCGAGGGGATTCGATTGCCAGCGGCCAGCCAGCCTCGGTATCGGGTGGAGAAAGAGGATCTGTGATTACGGTGACGGCATCGAGAGAAACCACGGCTAACACGAAAGGATTAGCCTTAAGCACTCGGCAATTTGAGTATGTCCATCTCATCTTAATTGTAATTATAACTTAATTAACAACGTCCCTCGAAAAAAAACTTAATTAACAACGCCTTTCTGCTTCCCGCGGATGTCACGCCACGGCTACTTGCAGGCGGCGCCGATGGTTATCCTGTCGACCGGGGAGTATCTAGGTGCTGGTGACGAGCTAGTTCTATCTCGATTACCAGTGCGCTGTTTGACAGCACGACACCTGGTCACTGGATTGATGGTGCTGGTAAAAAATTTTGTGGGCATTGATGAGCCCACTAAGCTCGTTAAGTTGCCCGGTGATAATGGTGCTTTTGGTTAGGCTTGTTTTGTTAAACTGATTTATCAACCGTTTCCCTGCTTGCTGGGGTAGTACTTTTTTCTTTGATGTAAAAAGGGAATTTAAATTGGCTAGGGAAGTACTTAGGGCATCTTCGAAACGAACCCTCAAACTGCCCGCAACTGTCCGAACTGCGATGTTCACACGTGTTCTACCATCCAACGCTGGGCTACATCGGTCCGTCAAACGGTCCGGGCATACTTTTTTGACAAACCCGAGACAAATTGGGGCTTTGCAGGAGTCCGTACAGCATTCACGTAAGACTCCGACCTCCGGCCCACCCAAAACCCCTCCCGAACCCTGCGCCTTCATCCTTCCATTTTTCTCTCCTTCGGTGTTTCTCTCTTGCCTTGGCCGCCGCTCCACCACCCCGGTCGCCAAGCTACACCCCTGACGGAACTCGACAAGTCTGTCACCTCCAACGGTACAACCGGGCTCCACGTTGTTTCTCCTTCGCCGTCGTTCTACACCTTTCCTCCGACCGCCGGTCAGGTACCATCCGCTCCTACGATGCTCACCATGCCCGGCACATGTTCGGCGAACTGCCCGAGCTAAAAAAAAGTGTCCCTTCTTTTTTGAAGCAATGGATTCGGATATGGTGTACATATACAAGCACTATGTTGAGCCGTCCAAAATCCAGTCACATTTGAAGAGTTGCTTCAAATGCATCAACAAATTCGGCGTCGGGTAACTCACGAGCAATTGAAGTAAGATCTGGTTGAGCATTTGTTCGCGGTTAAGGAGGACAACAATGTTGGAGTGTAATATTTGAACTTTTTAAAATCAGAACTGTTGTTGCATTCAAACATTTGAGCTATATATGCGGCTACTATAACGTGCGGACCTAAAAAACTGGGATCGGATGTCTGCGGGTAGCGTCGGATGGTAGCCCCCCTGGTTGCGGACGAATGCGAGAACAAATTTGCGGGTCAGCGTTGGAGATGTCCTTAGTGATCTAGAAAGTTTTATATTAGTTTACAGAAGGAGTACTTGATCATAGAAATTATCACGAAAGGTGTATACTCGTAGCAGAAATAGAGTCGATACAACCGCATGGCTAGTTATATTACATTTTTTCTCTTTGTGGTTTTCCAAATAAACCTTTAGGGGAGGGGTGTTGTGATCCCGAACTTTATCATAGAAATTATCATGAAAGATGTATACTCGATACAGCCGCATGGCTAGTTATATTACATTTTTTTTCTCTGTGTTTTTTTTTTCAAATAAAGCTATTAGGGGAGGAGCGTTGTGAGCCCGGACTTCCATATTTGGACGGGCGAATTTGGGCATGGGGATGGGATGGGTAAGGTTTTAGAGGATTCCGAAAATGGCTAAAGACTCCACCTCTCCCATAATTGGTTGTCGTGTTAGAGGCCCGTTAGAATTCCACGTCTATTTAGAAATAGGGTACAACATGGTAAGTGTGTGTTCTTCAAGGTTTTCCATGCTCATTGTGTGGAATAAGGATGCTTCGCTGGCACCCCTTTTTGGTACAGGCAATTACGGGTTGCACTATATTTTTACCTTTTTCTGAATTCATTTCAATATTTATCTCCTTTATATTCCGAATTTGGGCACGGGAGAGCTATAAGAAGGTTTCAGAATTTGGGGGGGGGGGGGAGGTTTCAAAGAATTCCAAAAATGGCTAAAGGCTCCATCTCTTCCTGCATATAGACATCTCCATAATTGGTTACTGTGTTAGAGGCCCGTTGAACTCCATGTCTATTTCGAATTAGGCTACAACATGTTAAGTATGCATGCTTACAGGTTTTCCATGCTCATTGTGTGGAATAAAGATGCTTCGCTAGCACCCCTTTTTAGTGCGGCCAATTACAGGTTGCATGGCTTTTTTACCTTTTTTTAATTTATTTCAACATTTATCTCCTTCTTTATATTTTTTTTACCTTCTTGTTTAGGTCTTATTTGGTGGCGAGGTTTTGCAACCCCAAAGAGGGCGGAGATAGAAGGGGATTTGGCGATCCCCCCCCCCCTCGGATGGTAGCCCCCCTGGTTGCGGACGAATGCGAGAACAAATTTGCGGGTCAGCGTTGGAGATGTCCTTAGTGATCTAGAAAGTTTTATATTAGTTTACAGAAGGAGTACTTGATCATAGAAATTATCACGAAAGGTGTATACTCGTAGCAGAAATAGAGTCGATACAACCGCATGGCTAGTTATATTACATTTTTTCTCTTTGTGGTTTTCCAAATAAACCTTTAGGGGAGGGGTGTTGTGACCCCGAACTTTATCATAGAAATTATCATGAAAGATGTATACTCGATACAGCCGCATGGCTAGTTATATTACATTTTTTTTCTCTGTGTTTTTTTTTCAAATAAAGCTATTAGGGGAGGAGCGTTGTGAGCCCGGACTTCCATATTTGGACGGGCGAATTTGGGCATGGGGATGGGATGGGTAAGGTTTTAGAGGATTCCGAAAATGGCTAAAGACTCCACCTCTCCCATAATTGGTTGTCGTGTTAGAGGCCCGTTAGAATTCCACGTCTATTTAGAAATAGGGTACAACATGGTAAGTGTGTGTTCTTCAAGGTTTTCCATGCTCATTGTGTGGAATAAGGATGCTTCGCTGGCACCCCTTTTTGGTACAGGCAATTACGGGTTGCACTATATTTTTACCTTTTTCTGAATTCATTTCAATATTTATCTCCTTTATATTCCGAATTTGGGCACAGGAGAGCTACAAGAAGGTTTCAGAATTTGGGGGGGGGGGGGGGGAGGTTTCAAAGAATTCCAAAAATGGCTAAAGGCTCCATCTCTTCCTGCGTATAGACATCTCCATAATTGGTTACTGTGTTAGAGGCCCGTTGAACTCCATGTCTATTTCGAATTAGGCTACAACATGTTAAGTATGCATGCTTACAGGTTTTCCATGCTCATTGTGTGGAATAAAGATGCTTCGCCAGCACCCCTTTTTAGTGCGGCCAATTACAGGTTGCATGGCTTTTTTACCTTTTTTTAATTTATTTCAACATTTATCTCCTTCTTTATATTTTTATTTTACCTTCTTGTTTAGGTCTTATTTGGTGGCGAGGTTTTGCAACCCCAAAGAGGGCGAAGGTAGAAGGGGATTTGGCGATCCCCCCCCCCCCCCCCGCCGCCACCCTTCTAAATCCATTTTGTTTTGTTAAACCTTCTACGATGGCAGCAGCACAACGAGCATCCTTGTCTCATCCCATTCCGCGAGTGGCTCCTGGAGTTTTCCGTAACAGATGGGTTGGGGCTTGGGAGGGGTTGGTAGGGATCGGGGGAGTGGCATGTTCAGTCCATGCGTACCAAATGGGCTAATGGGGATTTTTGGGCATTCTCGGCCTATGGGGATATTTCCCTTTGAACCTCCCAAAACCTCTTCCACCGAACAAGGCCTTATGCTTCCATGAAAACTAGTTACTTTATTTAAATTTTGATTTAATCACATTTATCTTCGTATTTATTTATAAAAATGCGACAACATTTTGCAATGCATGAATATTTTAAAAACTCTATGACCATACATTTTGAACATATGGATTTGTTAAAAACATAATTATCTAGGAATGCTTATATTGGGCTTTTGAACACCTTAAAATCCACCACAAATCTAAAAAACATAAATATTCATGAATGCTTATGTTGGGATTTTGACAGGACATCTCATAAGGTGGAACATAGTGCTATTTGTTTTCATGCCTGAGTTGGATTGGGTGAAAAATGATCAGGTGAATAAGGAGCATACTGAGCATTGATACAACCCTTGTTATACTTAGTGATTAAGTAGCAAGAGAATTGTGCGCAAAGGAGGTGTTATACCCGGGGGGGTCCTCTATCTCTCATACTTTTCGTGTTGGTTGTTGAACTACTAAAATTTGTGATCAATGAAGCTTGTCATAATGATGAGATCAAACTATGTATTGAAGAATCTTTTTGGACTAGGACGTCCTATTGTACAACATGTGATGTCACTCTAATCATCATGACTGCTGATCCAGATCAATGGAGCATCCTAAAGATATACTTCAAGAGTTCTTTGATTCCAACAGACAGAGTCAACTACACCAAATCCTCTCTAGTGTTTATCAACATAATTATGACAAAGAATAACACCTAGACAACCTTATGGGATACAAAATAGGAATCAATGTCATACTAATATCATACATACAACAAATGTGATCATCTCTATTAACATTACAATGGACATGTTTTAAAAAAGCACCTTCACTTCTACCGTTCCCAGTTGCTTGCATCGTTGCAAGTGAGGGGGCCTTGGATTGAAGGTCATCTCAGCCATCTCCTCCACATACCCTCAACTGTGCTATTATCTCCAACATCAGTTAAAAATAATGATTTTCTTCAAAATATGCCATGTCAATATTTACCGGTCATGCTACACAAATGATGAGCATAATACTACTTTGTGCAAGATCAATATAATCCTTGGATCGGTTGGACAACACTCATTTCACAGATGGCGCGTCATGGCTACTTGCAGCGTCGATAGTTGTTCTACCAAGGCCTCTATTTCGGTGATGATGACGAGCTAGCTCTATCTCAATTACCAGTGTACATGACATCATGACACATAGTCACTAGATTGACCGTAGTAGAAGTTTTTGTTGGCGTTCACAACCTAAGCTCATTAAGATGCCGATGATAATGGTGTTTTGGATTAGACTCGTTAAACTACTTTACCAAATGATCCACTACTTGGTACGGGGTGCCTTTTTTGAAATGAAAAAGAAATTGAAATGGGCTAGGCAATTAATTTATCATAGAAATTGTCTCAAGACATGTAGTGTGTTGGTGCAACTGTATTTATATTACATTTTCTCCTCATGTTTTTTCAAACAACCGTTAGGTGAGGAGCATTGTGAGCCTGAACTTTCGGATTTGGATTGGCAATTTTGCGCAATGGGGAGTGTCGGGTAGGTTCTGAAAATGGCTAAAGCCTCCACCTCGCCCTGTATATAGACATCTTCATAATTGGTCTTCCATGTTAGAATTCCATGACTATTTTGAATTAAGTTTCAACACTCTAACTGTGCATTTTAAATGTTTCCCATCCTCATTGTGTGAATAAGGATGCTACACTAGCACCCCTTTTTGGTACGGCCAATTACGGGTTGCTTTTCTTTCTTTTTTTACCTCTCCTTTTCTGTTGTTATTATATCTTATAATTTCCCTCCTCCTTCTCTACATTTTTATTTTCTTTTCTTCTTTATGTTTCAACAAAAAAGGTATCGTTATTACATTTTGATTCAAATTAATTTCATCCTTTCTATTTACTTATAAAAAACACAACAACTTTTTTTTATGCGTGAACATTTTTTTAAATCTATGACGACACATTTTGAACGTATGGACATTTTTTAAATACACAAATATTTTTTGTTTGAAATCATGTACATTTTCAATATATATTAGAATAGAAAGGGTGGACATATAGTACAAAATAGTTATGTTACTCGTGACTGATGTGAACATTTAAATAGTAGTGTGAACATGTTATTTGACATTTTTTCTATACAGTGAGACATATCTCGAGAAAAGTCGTGGGGCCCTTTTACAACTGACGGAAGATCAATGATACTTGCCATTTAGCTACAAATAATAATCTCAATCATTTAGAATACACGCTCATTACTCAAAAGATTGACGAGATTGTTAATTGTATGCACAATGATAAATCCCTAGAGCTAGATGTTTCAATGGTCTTTTCATGGAGAGGTGCCGGCAAGTTAGTGCAAATCAATTTTACAGGTTCTGCGTTGACATTCATGATGAAAAGGTGAACTTATAGCACGTTAACACAATCTGGATTTCACTCATTGCTAAGATACCTACTTCCACAACAAACTATAGACCAATCTCCCTAGTGAACATGACAAAATTACTAGCTAACACAGTGCACACAAATATCATACCAATACATAGCAATAATCGGTATGAGTGTGTTAATAACATAAATATTCTAGATTGCTTACATTGAGATTTTGTATACCTTCAAATCTACCACAAATCTATTTGTTATCTTTAAGATTGATTAAGAACAGGCATTTGACAAGGTGGAACATGGTGCTATTCTTTTCATGCTTCAACACTTGGATTGGGGGGGTGGGGGTGGGGTGTGGATCAGGCGGATGAGGAGCATATTGAACTCTGCTATAACCCATGTTACACTTAATGGTATGACATGCAAAATAATTGTTTGCAAAAGATGCCTTGGATAAGGGGTTCATCTATCTCCCCTCCTTTTTTGTGCTGGTTGTTGAAATACTCGAAATTGTGATCAATGAAGCTTGGCATAATGATGAAATAAAACCGAATCTTTTGGGTTGGGATGCCCTACTGTTCAATAAGTAAATATGGATGGCAGTCAATCATCATAAATATTGATCCAGATCAATTGAACAATCTTCAAGATATACTTCAAAAGTTCTTCGATTCACAAACAGTGTATAACTACAAATACCTACATATGCATGCATGGGTTCATGCCTTGATGGCTGGTCGTGCTTAGCATTTTTTTGTGTGTGGTGAAAATGCCTAGTTACAAGAAAAATGGGTGTGCTTAGCTGGGAATCATACTCATGTACAAGAAAAATGCCTACATTACAAGCTCTATTGGGATTTTGGTCTGCCCATTAACTTTCCCGCGAGCTCGAGTGAGTGGTTCAGCTTCTTTTAATATTTTAATATGCAGTGCGGTCACCGGCCAGTCAGTCTATACTTACGATGGCAACAACTCTAGTGTCACCTCGCTTACTGACGTGATGAAGAGTAGATGTGAGGTCTATATAAGACTGTGCTTGCATTGTGTGAATGTTGGACAATGCAAGCGAGACAAGCTCATTTTTGTACTTCGTCAATTCAGTTAACCATTCGGTTTTTAGGTATATACCGTAGAAACCAAAAAACAAATGGGTAGGAAAAAATTGCACCATGCCAAAATTCAAAACCTATAAAACCGTAAAATTAGTTCGGTTCGATTTATTTTTGGCATGGTTTATCGGTTCGGCCTTAAAATGCACGAGTGTGAGTCAATACAATAAATCTTGTCCAGTGCCTATCAACATAACCGAGGGCACTGCTGGTCATTAATCTCTTGAGATAAACAAAGGGGTATTTCTTTCTTTGATGAAGTGGTGATCCTGCATAGTACTCTACCGGAAAAAATCGCCATGGACATCATTGTAATGGGAAGTTGGAACTTATGGATGCAAAGAAATGGAAAGCTCTTTCGGAATGAAGTGCCAAATCTGGCCACTTGGAAATTCAAGGTTAAACAAGATCTACAAATGGTCAAGCACGGTACCAAGGCAAAGAATGTGAAAGCCTTCATTCAGTGGATTAATTCCCTGATTTCATGAGTTCTAAGTTTATTAGTTTCATGTCAGAAAAAAGGTTGGAATTGGTTAGCTACAGTCTTTTTAGGACTGTAGTTTCTTTTCTTTTGTGATTGTACAGTGTTACTCTTTATTATTGAAAACATACCGTAGAAAATTTGTTCTACTGTTCAGGGTTCCAAAAAACATAACCGATGACAAGAAGAGGGTCTAGCCCACAATATTGGGTACAAAAGGGCAATCCATGCCATATGAATGTTGTAGATACAAAAAGTACGATCATCTCTATGGATATTACAATGGCATTGTTACAATGATCTCACTTCAATTGTGATTTCAGGAGGTTACCACTTGATGAGTTGCCTAAAAGACGTTCCAACACTCCTTGGTGATAACTACACTGAGTGGAGGAAGAAAGTAGACCTGGCATTTGTCTGTGCTGAGGTGGACTGGGTTGTGGACACTCCACAGCCGGTCAGACCTACAGAGCCAGTCAGAGAGGCCACTGATGATGATGATGCGTGGGACAAAAAGAGGAGGGATTATGCTCCATTGGAGATGTCATACACCCTCGACATTCAAAAGTGGCTCACCGCCAACAAAAAGTGTATGGCATTCATAAAGAACACAATTGAGAACGCCATTATGGGCTCAATTGCAGAGTGCACTTTCGTAGGGGAGTTTCTTACAAAGATAAAGAGACAGTTCACTGGTTCTTCAAAGATATATGCCACCCAGTTGCTAAAGCAACTGGTGACAGAAAACTACACACGCGGTGGTCATGGCATAAGAGAGCACATCCTCAGGATGAGCAACATGGCAGCCAAGCTCAAGCTCATGGATGTGGATTTGGAGCTCAAACCTGCGCTCCTGGTCCACCTGGTTATGGCTTCACTGCCAAAAGAGTTTGACACCTTTGTTGTCAACTATAACATGTCGCTTGAAAAATGGGACATTGAAAAGACTATAGCCATGTGTGTCCAAGAATAGGAAAGACTAAAAGCCTCACATGGTGGTTCTCTCAACTATGTGAAGGATAACAAGAAAAAGAATTACAATCAAAATAGCAAAGGTTCCCCTTTAAAGGCGCATGGAAAATCTCACATGCAGCATCAGCATCAGCAGAAATCTTTTCCAGTGGACAAAGATACTTGCCTCCACTGTAGGAAGACAGGGCATTACAAGAAAGATTGCCCTGATTGGCTAAAGTCAATCATGGCAAAGAGAGGTAACAACATTGTTTCCTTTGTAAATGAATCCTTGTATACACAATTTTCAAAATCTACTTGGTGGATCGACTCAGGTGCAACTGTTCATGTTGCAAATTCATTACAGGGATTCCATTCGACGCGGACTACGCAAAGAAGCGAAAGATGCATTGAAGTTGCAAATGGAATTCAAACAGAAGTTGAAGCTGTCGGTGACATCTCCTTGGAGTTAGCTGATGGATTCAAGCTTCTACTTAGAGATGTTTTATATGTTCCTTCTGTTGGGGAACGTTGCATGGGAAACAAAAAATTTCCTACGCACACACAAGATCTATCCATGGTGATGAGCATCTACGAGAGGGAGAGTAAATCTACATACCCTTGTAGATCGCTAAGCGGAAGCGTTTAAGAAACGCGGTTGATGTAGTCGAACGTCTCCGCGATCCAAATCGCAAGTCGTCCCTCGATCCGATCACGAACTAGCGCCGAACGGACGGCACCTCCGCGTTCAACACACGTACGGCTTGATGACGCCTTCACCTCCTCGATCCAGCGAGCGATGGTGAAGTAGTGGTTGAGTTCCAGCAGCACGACGGCGTGGTGATGGTGGTGAGGAACAATCTCTGCAGGGCTTCGCCAAGCGCTACGGAGATTATGACGGAGGAACTAGAGGGTTAGGGTTGCCGCACACGGCTTGGGGAAATCTTGATGTATCCCGTGTGCTAGCCCTGCCCCTCTATTTATATGTTGAGCCTTGGGGTCTAAACTTGGAGTAAAAGCCTCCTCCAGGTCGGTTTTGCCCGCACAAGGTCGGTTTGGCCCGCAGGGAAAGAGTCCAACTCGGATCCCTGTAGTACCGCGCACAAGCGGTAGTACCGCTTAACACAAGCGGTAGTACCGCTTGGGCGGTAGTACCGCTTCACACAAGCGGTAGTACCGCTTGGGCGGTAGTACCGCTTCACCAAGCGGTAGTACCGCTTACGCGGCAGCAAAACTACTTTTGCACTTTCCAATACCTCGTGGGCTTTTATCCCTTGGCCCATATAAAGTGTTCTTGCACCCGAACACTTCGGTAAACATCCAGAACCACTTCCGGTGAATTCCGGAAACCTTCCGGAGATCAAAACACTATTATCACATATATCAATCTTTACCTCCGGACTATTCCGGAGATCCTCGTCATGTCCGGGATCTTATCCGGGACTCCGAACAACTTTCGGTCACCAACAAAATAACTCAACTATACTAATCGTCACCAAACGTTTAAGTGTGTAGACCCTGCGGGTTCGAGAACTATGTAGACATGACCGAGACACCTCTACGGCCAATAACCAATAGCGGGACCTGGATGCCCATATTGGCTCCTACATATTCTACGAAGATCTTTTATCGGTCGAACCTCTATGTCAAGGATTCAGTTAATCCCGGATGCTGTTCCCTTTGTTCTTCGGTATGTTACTTGCCCGAGATTCGATCGTCGGTATCTCTATACCTAGTTCAATCTCGTTACCGGCAAGTCTCTTTACTCGTTCCGTAATACAAGATCTCGTGGCTAACACTTTAGTCACATTGCTTGCAAGGCTCATTGTGATGTTGTATTACCGAGTGGGCCCTGAGATACCTCTCCGTCACACAGAGTAACAAATCCCAGTCTTGATCCATGCCAACCCAACAGACACCCTCGGAGATACCTGTAGAGCACCTTTATAGTCACCCAGTTACGTTGCGACGTTTGATACACACAAGGTACTCCTCCGATGTCAGGGAGTTGCATGATCTCATGGTCATAGGAACAGATACTTGACATGCAGAAAACAATAGCAATAAACTGACACGATCAAATGCTACGTTCTTAGTTTGGGTCTTGTCCATCACATCATTCTCCTAATGATGTGATCCCGTTATCAAATGACATCTCATGTCAATGGCTAGGAAACCTTAACCATCTTTGATCAACGAGCTAGTCAACTAGAGGCATACTAGGGACACAGTATTGTCTATGTACCCACACATGTATTTGAGTTTCCAATCAATACAATTATAGCATGGATAATAAACGATTATCATGAACAAGGAAATATAATAATAACCAATTTATTATTGCCTCTAGGGCATATTTCCAACAGTCTCCCACTTGCACTAGAGTCAATAATCTAGTTCACATCACTATGTGATTTACATTGTAATGAATCGAACACCCATGCAGTTCTGGTGTTGTTCATGTTTAGCCCTTGGAAGAGGTTTAGTCATCGGATCTGCAACATTTAGATCCGTGTGTACTTTGCAAATATTTATGTCGTCCTCCTTGATGTAATCGCGGATGGAATTGAAACGTCGCTTTATGTGTCTGGTCCTCTTGTGAAATCTTGGTTCCTTGGCTAGAGCAATGGCACCAGTATTATCACAAAACAGAGTCATTGGGTTAAGTGCACTAGGCACTACTCCAAGATCTGTCATGAACTCCTTCATCCAGACACCTTCCTTCGCCGCCTCTGAGGCAGCGATGTACTCTGCTTCGCATGTAGAATCTGCTACCACGCTTTGCTTGGAACTGCACCAGCTAACCGCACCCCCATTTAAAATAAATACGTATCCGGTTTGCGACTTTGAGTCATCCGGATCAGTGTCAAAGCTTGCATCGACGTAACCCTTTACGACGAGCTCTTGATCACCTCCATAAACGAGAAACATGTCCTTAGTCCTTTTCAGGTACTTCAGGATATTCTTGACCGCCGTCCAGTGTTCCATTCCTGGATCACTTTGAAACCTTCCGACCATACTTATGGCAAGGCTGACATCGGGTCTTGTGCACAGCATTGCATACATGATAGAGCCTATGGCCGAAGCATAGGGGATGACACTCATCTTTTCTCTATCTTCTGCAGTCACTGGGCATTGAGTCTTACTCAACTTCACACCTTGCAATACAGGCAAGAACCCCTTCTTGGACTGATCCATTTTGAACTTCTTCAAAACTTTGTCAAGGTATGTGCTTTGTGAAAGTCCTATCAAACGTCTCGATCTATCTCTATAGATCTTGATGCCTAATATGAAAGCAGCTTCTCCTAGGTCCTTCATTGAAAAACTCTTGTTCAAATATTCCTTTATGCTTTCCAGCATTTCTATATTGTTTCCAATCAGTAATATGTCATCCACATATAATATTAGAAACGCTATAGAGCTCCCACTCACTTTCTTGTAAATACAAGCTTCTCCGTAAACTTGTATAAACTCGAACGCTTTGATCACCTCATCAAAACGAAGATTCCAACTCCGAGATGCTTGCACCAGTCCATAAATGGATCGCTGGAGTTTGCAAACTTTGTCAGCATTCTCTGGATCAACAAAACCTTCTGGTTGCATCATATACAACTCTTCCTTAAGGAAACCGTTAAGGAACGCTGTTTTGACATCCATCTGCCAAATTTCATAATCGAAAAAGGCAGCTATTGCTAACATGATTCTGACGGACTTAAGCATCGCTACGGGTGAGAAGGTCTCATCGTAGTCAACTCCTTGAACTTGTGAAAAACCCTTTGCCACAAGTCGAGCTTTATAGACGGTGACATTACCGTCCGCGTCCGTCTTCCTCTTAAAGATCCATTTGTTCTGAATGGCCTTACGCCCTTCAGGTAATACTTCCAAAGTCCATACTTTGTTTTCATACATGGATCCCATCTCGGATTTCATGGCCTCTAACCACTTCTCGGAATCCGGGCCCATCATCGCTTCTCCATAGCTCGTAGGTTCATCGTTGTCTAACAACATGACCTCTAAGACAGGGTTGCCGTACCACTCGGGAGCAGTATGCGTCCTTGTCGACCTACGAGGTTTGATAGCAACTTGATCCAAAGCTTCATGATCATCATCATTAACTTCCTCTTCAGCTAATGTAGGCTCCACAGAAACAACTTTCTGCGCTGTGCTACTCTCAGGTTGAAGTAGAGGTTCAACAACCTCATCAAGTTCTATCTTCCTCCCACTCAATTCTTTCGAGAGAAACTCTTTCTCAAGAAATGTTCCGTTTTTAGCGACAAACACTTTGCCTTCGGATCTGAGGTAGAAGGTATACCCAACTGTCTCTTTTGGGTATCCTATGAAGACGCATTTCTCCGCTTTGGGTTCCAGCTTTTCAGGCTGAAGCTTTTTGACATAAGCATCACATCCCCAAACTTTAAGAAACGACAGCTTTGGCTTCTTGCCAAACCAAAGTTCATATGGCGTCGTCTCAACGGATTTCGATGGTGCCCTATTTAAAGTGAATGCAGCTGTCTCTAATGCATGACCCCAAAACGATAGTGGCAAATCGGCAAGAGACATCATAGATCGCACCATATCCAATAAGGTTCGATTACGACGTTCGGACACACCATTACGCTGTGGTGTTCCAGGCGGTGTCAATTGTGAAACAATTCCACACTGTCTTAAGTGACTGCCAAACTCATAACTCAGATATTCTCCTCCTCGATCAGATCGTAGGAATTTAATCTTCTTGTTACGATGATTCTCAACTTCACTCTGAAATTGTTTGAACTTTTCAAATGTTTCAGATTTGTGTTTCATTAAGTAAATATACCCATATCTACTTAAGTCATCAGTGAAGGTGAGAAAGTAACGATAACCACCGCGCGCCTCAATACTCATCGGACCGCACACATCAGTATGTATGATTTCCAATAAGTCACTTGCCCGTTCCATTGTACCAGAGAACGGAGTTTTAGTCATCTTGCCCATGAGGCATGGCTCACATGTGTCAAGTGATTCAAAATCAAGTGACTCCAAAAGTCCATCAGCATGGAGCTTCCTCATGCGTTTTACGCCAATATGACCTAAACGGCAGTGCCACAAGAAAGTGGTATTATCATTATCAATTCTACATCTTTTGGCATCAATGTTATGAACATGTGTATCATTACTATCGAGATTCAATAAGAATAAACCCCTCACATTGGGTGCATGACCATAAAAGATATTACTCATATAAATAGAACAACCATTATTCTCTGATTTAAATGAGTAACCGTCTCGCAATAAACAAGATCCAGATAAAATGTTCATGCTTAACGCAGGCACCAAATAACACTTATTTAGGTTCATCACTAATCCCGACGGTAATCGAAGAGCGAGCGTGCCGACGGCGATCACATCAACCTTGGAACCATTTCCCACGCGCATCGTCACTTCGTCCTTCGCCAACCTCCGTCTATTCCGCAGTTCCTGTTTAGAGTTGCAAATATGAGCAACCGCACCGGTATCAAATACCCAGGCACTACAACGAGGGTTGGTAAGGAACATATCAATAACATCTATATCATATATACCTTGTTTGTTGTTGGCCGCCTTCTTGTCAGCCAAATACTTGGGGCAGTTCCGCTTCCAGTGTCCAGTTCCCTTGCAATGAAAGCACTCAGTTTCTGGTTTGGGTCCAGCCTTGGGTTTCTTCACAGGAGCAGCAACTGCTTTGCCACCCTTCTTAGATTTACCCTTCTTACCCTTGCCATTTTTCTTGAAACTAGTGGTTTTATTGACCATCAACACTTGATGCTCCTTCTGAATTTCAGACTCAGCGGCTTTCAGCATCGCAAACAGCTCGGCGACTGACTTGTTCATCCCGTGCATGTTATAGTTCAACACGAAGCTCTTGTAGCTAGGTGGCAATGATTGAAGAACTCTGTCAGTGATAGCCTCTGGCGGAAGGGGCATCCCCAATTCAGCCAGACGGGTGGAGTACCCAGACATTCTGAGCACGTGATCACTGATAGACCCGTTTTCCTCCATCTTGCAAGCATAGAATTTATCGGAGATCTCATATCTCTCGATCCGGGCATTCTTCTGAAAGATAAACTTCAACTCCTGGAACATCTCATATGCTCCATGACGTTCAAAACGTCTTTGAAGTCCCGGTTCTAAGCCATACAACATTGCACATTGAACTATTGAGTAATCATCAGAACGAGCCTGCCAGGCGTTCACAACGTCTAGAGACTCAACTGGAGCGGGTGGATCACCAAGCGGTGCATCAAGGACATAAGCCTTCTGGGAAGCCGTAAGGATAATCCTTAGATTACGGGCCCAGTCCACAAAGTTACTTCCATCATCTTTCAACTTAGCTTTCTCTAGGAACGCATTAAAATTCAGGGGTGCTACTGCGCGAGCCATGATCTACAACATAAATATAGCAAAGACAACTTAGACTATTGTTCTTAGATAATGAGTTTAGTTAATCATATTTAAAAAAACTCCCACTCAAATTGACATCCCTCCGGTCATTCGAGTGTAACATGATCCAAATCCACCAACTCAAGTCCGATCATCACGTGAGTCGAGGTGGTTTCAATGGTGAACATCTTCATGTTGATCATATCTACTATATGACTCATGTTCGACCTTTCGGTCTCTTGTGTTCCGAGGCCATGTCTGTACATGCTAGGCTCGTCAAGTTTAACCCGAGTGTTCCGCGTGTGCAACATGGCTTGCACCCGTTGTATGTGAACGCGGAGTCTATCACACCCGATCATCACGGCGTGTCTCGAAACGACGAACTTTCGCAAAGGTGCACACTCGGGGAGAACACAATTTATCTTGAAATTTAAGTGAGGGATCACCTTATAATGCTACCGTCGTCCTAAGCAAAATAAGATGCATAAAAGGATTAACATCACATGCAAATCATAAGTGAGATGATATGGCCATGAACTTGTGCTTTTGATCTCCATCTCCAAAGCACTGGCATGATCTCCATCGTCACCGGCATGACACCATGATCTCCATCATCTTGATCTCCATCAACGTGTCGCCATAAGGTTGTCGCGCCGACTGTTGCTTCCATGACTATTGCTAACGTTTAGCGATAAAGTAAAGCATTACATAGCGCTTAATGATTGACACGCAGGTCATACAATAATTAAAGACAACTCTATGGCTCCTGCCAGTTGCCGTACTCATCGACATGCAAGTCGTGATATTCTATACAACACATGATCATCTCATACATCACATATATCTCATCATGTAATTGGCCATATCACATCACAACATACCCTGCAAAAACAAGTTAGACGTCCTCTAATTGTTGTTGCAAATTTTACGTGGCTGCTACGGGTTTGCAAGAACCGTTCTTACCTACGCAAAACCACAACATGGTGTAGTGATTGCTTTTTGATCTTCTAAAAGAACCCTCTTCATTGAAATCGATTCAACTAAAGTGAGAGAGACAGACACCCGCTAGCCATCTTTATGCAACGAAGTTACATGTCAGTTGAAGGAACCTGTCTCGCGTAAGTGTACGCGTAATGTCGGTCCGGGCCGCTTCATCTCACAGTACCGCCGAATCAAATATCAACTAGTAACGGCAAGCAATATGTATACACCCACGCCCACAACTCGTTTGTGTTCTACTCGAGATCTCATCTACGCATAGACCTGGCTCATGATGCCACTGTTGGGGAACATTGCATGGGAAACAAAAATTTTCCTACGCACACACAAGATCTATCCATGGTGATGAGCATCTACGAGAGGGAGAGTAAATCTACATACCCTTGTAGATCGCTAAGCGGAAGCGTTTAAGAAACGCGGTTGATGTAGTCGAACGTCTCCGCGATCCAAATCGCAAGTCGTCCCTCGATCCGATCACGAACTAGCGCCGAACGGACGGCACCTCCGCGTTCAACACACGTACGGCTTGATGACGCCTTCACCTCCTCGATCCAGCGAGCGATGGTGAAGTAGTGGTTGAGTTCCAGCAGCACGACGGCGTGGTGATGGTGGTGAGGAACAATCTCTGCAGGGCTTCGCCAAGCGCTACGGAGATTATGACGGAGGAACTAGAGGGTTAGGGTTGCCACACACGGCTTGGGGAAATCTTGATGTATCCCGTGTGCTAGCCCTGCCCCTCTATTTATATGTTGAGCCTTGGGGTCTAAACTTGGAGTAAAAGCCTCCTCCAGGTCGGTTTTGCCCGCACAAGGTCGGTTTGGCCCGCAGGGAAAGAGTCCAACTCGGATCCCTGTAGTACCGCGCACAAGCGGTAGTACCGCTTAACACAAGCGGTAGTACCGCTTGGGCGGTAGTACCGCTTCACACAAGCGGTAGTACCGCTTGGGCGGTAGTACCGCTTCACCAAGCGGTAGTACCGCTTACGCGGCAGCAAAACTACTTTTGCACTTTCCAATACCTCGTGGGCTTTTATCCCTTGGCCCATATAAAGTGTTCTTGCACCCGAACACTTCGGTAAACATCCAGAACCACTTCCGGTGAGTTCCGGAAACCTTCCGGAGATCAAAACACTATTATCACATATATCAATCTTTACCTCCGGACTATTCCGGAGATCCTCGTCATGTCCGGGATCTTATCCGGGACTCCGAACAACTTTCGGTCACCAACAAAATAACTCAACTATACTAATCGTCACCAAACGTTTAAGTGTGTAGACCCTGCGGGTTCGAGAACTATGTAGACATGACCGAGACACCTCTACGGCCAATAACCAATAGCGGGACCTGGATGCCCATATTGGCTCCTACATATTCTACGAAGATCTTTTATCGGTCGAACCTCTATGTCAAGGATTCAGTTAATCCCGGATGCTGTTCCCTTTGTTCTTCGGTATGTTACTTGCCCGAGATTCGATCGTCGGTATCTCTATACCTAGTTCAATCTCGTTACCGGCAAGTCTCTTTACTCGTTCCGTAATACAAGATCTCGTGGCTAACACTTTAGTCACATTGCTTGCAAGGCTCATTGTGATGTTGTATTACCGAGTGGGCCCTGAGATACCTCTCCGTCACACAGAGTAACAAATCCCAGTCTTGATCCATGCCAACCCAACAGACACCCTCGGAGATACCTGTAGAGCACCTTTATAGTCACCCAGTTACGTTGCGACGTTTGATACACACAAGGTACTCCTCCGATGTCAGGGAGTTGCATGATCTCATGGTCATAGGAACAGATACTTGACATGCAGAAAACAATAGCAATAAACTGACACGATCAAATGCTACGTTCTTAGTTTGGGTCTTGTCCATCACATCATTCTCCTAATGATGTGATCCCGTTATCAAATGACATCTCATGTCAATGGCTAGGAAACCTTAACCATCTTTGATCAACGAGCTAGTCAACTAGAGGCATACTAGGGACACAGTGTTGTCTATGTACCCACACATGTATTTGAGTTTCCAATCAATACAATTATAACATGGATAATAAACGATTATCATGAACAAGGAAATATAATAATAACCAATTTATTATTGCCTCTAGGGCATATTTCCAACACCTTCATGTCACAGAAACTTAATTAGTGTTTCGTGTTTGGATAAAGATTATTATGAATGTCATTTTGGACAAGGCAAATGTGCCATATGGTTTAATAATACTCATGTGGGTGTTGCTTTCCTACACGATGAGCTTTATTTATTATCACTCCGTGAAAAAGTGCATTCTGTGTGTAATGTGAATGAGCATGTTTCCGCGTCGAACAAAGAACAAAAGAAAAGAAAGCGAACTCATGACTCATCGAAATTATGGCACTGTCGCTTGGGCCATATTTCCAGGGGAGAATAGAAAGATTAGTCAAAAGTGAAATTCTTCCTCCGTTAGAGTTCTCAGACTTAGAACAATGCATAGATTGCATTAAAGGAAAGTATGTAAAACAAATCAAAAAGGGTGCAATCCATAGCACAGGCACACTAGAAATCATTCACACCGACATTTGTGGACCATTTCCGGTGAAAAGTGTGGATGGATATGACTCGTTCATAACATTCACAGATGACTACTCTCGCTATGGTTATATTTATCCAATCAAAGAAAGATCTGAAGCGTTGGATAAATTTAAGATATTCAAAGCTGAAGTTGAAAATCAGCATGATAAAAGAATAAAGATAGTAAGATCCGACCGTGGGGGAGAGTACTACGGTCGGCACACTCCATATGGCCAAGTCCCTGGACCTTTTGCAAAGTTCTTGCAGGAGACTGGCATAGTAGCCCAGTATTCAATGCCGGGCGAGCCTCATCAAAATGGGGTAGCTGAAAGGCGCAACCGTACACTAATGGATATGGTGCGCAGCATGATTAGTTACTCCACTTTGCCATTGGGATTATGGATGGAGGCACTTAAAACAGCCATTCACATTCTCAATAGAGTGCCAAACAAGTCGGTGCCCAAAACACCGTACGAGCTATGGACAGGACGAGTGCCCTCCCTACAACACTTCAGGGTGTGGGGGTGCCCCGCTGAGGCCAAAATGTTTAATCCAAACATTGCAAAGTTAGATTCCAAAACAGTGAGTTGCCATTTCATTGGCTATCCAGACAGATCAAAGGGTTTTCGTTTCTACTGTCCAGACAGATATACAAAGTTTGTAGAAACAAGACATGTAGTCTTCTTAGAGGACGAAATGATGAGGGGGAGCTTGGTAGCTCGGAAAATTGATCTTGAGGAGAAGAGGGTGCATGCACCTAATCCGATGATTCAGGAGCCATTTTTCTCACTACCAGTTGCAACTTCACCCATGACAACTATGGGGGTAGACCCGGAACCTGTCCGTTAGGAGCCGACTGAACCCGTTGTTGAGCATGAAAGGGAGCTGCAGCAGCCAATTTTAGACGATGTGCCGGAAGTTGAGGCACAGAATGTGCCAGAAACTGAGGCCCTTAGAAGGTCTAATAGAACAAGAAGATCAGCTATTTCTACCGATTATAAAGTCTATAACACAGAAATGGTTCATATGGAAGGTGACCCCACTACACATGAAGAAGCCATTAGAAGCCCTCACTCATCAAAATGGCTAGAGGCAATGGAAGATGAAATGAAATCGATGAGTTCCAAAGATGTTTGGGACTTAGAGGAAATTCCTAAGGGAGCCAAAACAGTAGGCTGCAAATGGGTCTACAAAACTAAGTATGACCCTAATGGGAATGTAGAAAAGTATAAAGCCCGACTTGTGGCAAAAGGATTTACACAAAGAGAAGGGATAGATTACAATGAGACTTTTTCCCCAGTCTCATGTAAGGACTCCTTCAGAATCATAATGGCATTAGTTGCGCATTTTGATTTGGAGTTACATCAAATGGATGTAAAGACGGCATTTCTGAATGGTGATTTAAAAAAAAAGGTCTACATAAAACAACCCAAGGGTTTTATCATGGAAGGCAAGGAAAATATGGGATGCCGCCTGAAGAAATCCATTTATGGATTAAGGCAAGCCTCTAGACAGTGGTATCTAAAGTTTAATCAAACGATTAAAAGTTTTGGATTTAAAGAAAATATTGAGGATAACTGCATTTATGCAAGGTTTAAAAATGGGAAATATATTTTCCTAATCTTGTATGTGGATGATATCTTGCTTGCTAGCAGTGATGTTAGTCTACTACAAGAGACAAAGAAGTACTTGTCCTCAAATTTTGACATAACGGACCTTGGTGAAGCATCATATGTTTTGGGCATAGAAATTCACCGAGATAGGAACAATGGAGTCTTAGGACTATCGCAGAAGGCATATTTAGAAAAGGTTCTTCAAAAGTATAATATGCATGCGAGTAAAGCCACACCTGCTCCTATAGTCAAGGGCGATAGTTTTGGAAAATTCCAATGTCCCAAGAACCAGTACGAGATCGATCTAATGAAACCAGTTCCATATGCTTCGGCTGTTGGAAGCTTACAGTATGCACAAGTGTGCACTCGCCCTGACTTAGCTTTTGTCACCGGGGTACTCGGTAGATATCAAGAGAATCCAGGCATGGAGCACTGGAAGATCGTAAAGAAGGCATTGCGTTATGCGCAAGGCACGAAGCACTACATGCTAACATACAGGAGATCTGATTCCCTAGAGATAAGAGGGTATTCAGACGCAGATTTTGTGGGGGACAGAGATGATAGAAAATCCACGTCAGGATACGTGTTCACTCTCGCTGGAGGGGATATTTCGTGGAGAAGCTCCAAACAGTCAGTAGTTGCATCGTCCACGATGTATGCAGAATTTATAGCATGTTTTGAGGCCACGGGGCAGGCGATATGGCTAAAGAAATTTGTACCCGACTTGAAAGTGGTAGATTGTATTCACAAACCACTAAAGATGTACTGTGACAACCAGCCCGCAGTATTCTACGCTCACAACAACAAGTCGAGTAATGCTGCCAAAACAATAGAGATAAAGTATTATGTTGTGAAAGATAAAATCCAGGATCACACTATAAGTCTCGAGCATATAAGGACAAAGGATATGCCTGCGGATCCGCTTACGAAAGGCTTACCACCCAATGTGTTCAAGGAACACTTAGCCGGCATGGGTTTAAGGGAAAGCCTTATGATTCCTGGATCATGAGAGGCCCAAAAGGAACAGAATTTGTTTCTAAACAAAACGTATGTTGTAGCTGTATGATTCTATCGGCAATTAAGCTGTGACGATGAAACATGCTCTATGTACCAATATGTGATGAAACAAATAAACTAGAAAGTATAAGGTTAAAAGTAAAGTTGAGATCAAGGGGGAGAATGTTAGGTTGATCTCCACCGAGTGGGCCCAACGGCCCACCGGGCCCTATGATCTGCGCCCTGATCGGGGGCGCCCAACCCATTATGGTTGGTGGGCCCCTGTCACGTAGCGCTACATAAAGAGGTGGGGGCCGGCGGCACGCTGTACGAGGTTCACCGCGTTGCCAGGCTCCCCACCGATACACCCGACCCGATCTAGGTCTTGCGCTGATAGTGACGGGAAGCACCACTGCCACCGCCGCACACACATCGGCGCCGCCACCACCTCGCCATCTCTCTGTCCACTCACCGCCGCCACCATCCCACTATGGCCACCGGCGGGAGTTCATCAAGGCAAGGAGAAGGTAATTCCCATCTCCTACCACCACTGTTGCCGGAATCCTAGCCTACACGATCCCGTGGTTCTATCAGGCATATCTCTACAAATTGAAGGTCCAACCTGCTAACAGGTGAGCTTAATCAGCAGTTATTATAAAAGCAGACACTCTTCACTCTCGAACAATAACCATAGGACAGGGGTGAAGATTTGTGTGTCAGCACGCAGCCGACGAGGTACTACTACTAACCCTACTTACACAAAATCTTGACAAAATCATGCTCATCGGATGCCCGATTAGCCCATTCCTGCCTCATCGGATGCCTAAGGCCAACTTCAGCGCACGACCCCATCCTGTCCGGGTGCGTCCGTTTGGGGCAAAACGGACATATCAGACGGCCCAGCGCGCGGGCGCAAACGGACTTTTGTTCGTTTTCTGTCCGCTTTTGACCCATCCCCGGCCCAATTTTGGGCCGCCTTTGGGGTGAAACGGACAGCGCGCGGATGGGCGGGACGCGCGCGCTTGTCCTCCCCTGGCCCGCCCGTCGGTGGCACAAAGCACCCACTCGGCGCCCCATTTGGCGCCATTTCCCCCTCCCTTCCCCCCAAAACCCTCCCACGTCCCGATTTCGCCTTCGGCCACCACCATCCCGCCATGGCCGACGCCCCGCCGAATTCCGGCGGCCAGGCCGTAGACCCGCCCCGACAGGCGAAGAAGAAGGCGACCAAGGCGCCGAAAAAGTCTCGGGCGGATCTCACGCCGGCGGAGCTCGCAAAATTGGCCTCGGAATCGGCCAAGAGGAGGAATCGGCGGGCAGCGCAGAAGGGCAAGGACGCCGCGGCCATGCTCGCCGCCGAGCATGCTGCGTTGGAGGCCGCGCGGCACAAGGCCGACGTTGACGAGAAGGAGGACATCGTCAACAAAGCGCATGCCCTCCTCATGCTTGGGCTGTGCCGTCCGACGAGCTTTCCGGCAGCTCCCGTCGGCCCGGCGAGCACAGGCTCGTCGGTCGCCCGGCCTCCGCAGTGCCCCTCGCCGACATCGAGGACCACCCCATTGCCGCCAAGGTACGAAGGCCAGACCCGTTTCTCGGCGTTGTCGGACGTTGGCGTGATGGCGCCGTCCACCCAGCACCCCTCGGCCGTCATCGACCTCAACGTCACGCCGGGGTCCAGCAGCGGCGGCCTCCCATCCGTCGAGATGCAAAGAAAGGAAGCACGGCCGCCGTCTACGGCCACCATGCCGTCGCCCCGCGTCCTGTTCGGCGGAATGCCTACACCAACGTCGACGGTTGAGGACCCCGACTACAACGAGTACATGGAGAATGTCATCTACGAGGGTCATGGCGAGGCCTTCCAGATGGGTGCGCATGGCGATGCCTTCGATCCCGAGGAGACCCAGAGTCAGGATGGCCGCGGAGACCCGTACGTTACCGATGAAGACTTTGAGGCCGACGACCATGGTGACTCGTGGCATGAAGATGATGACATCTATTCCGAAGGTGAAGGTGATGAAGGACGGCGTCGATATTGCGGGCGAGCCATTGTTCATCGACGAGCTCACCCAAAGAGCGGAAGCACAAAAGAGGAAGAAGAGCATTCGTACGGGATCATACACACAAGATGAGGACAAGTTGATTTGCGAAAGTTGGAAGGAGATTGGCCAAGATCCTAGGGTCGGTGCGCAACAAAAGGAAATTGTTTTTTGGACAAGAGTTCACAAAACATTCCATGAAGGAAAGTTGTTTCTGCCCTACCAATTTACGAGCGATCGTAGCATCAACTCGATTCAAAAGAGGTGGTTGTTCATCCAACTAGAATGCAACAAGTATCAAGCCACACTTGAAAGCGTTGAAGCACGCCCCGTGAGTGGTCTCGGCATTGGGGACATGGTATGATATCTTATCTTTCGTTGCTACGGCCGAGGCTTCGGCCTTCTCTATGTTTGCATGTCCAATTCTTGTTTGATCGTGTAGGCATTTCAATCTTTGGAAGCATTCAAGGCCCGGCACAATGACAAGCCATTCACTCTCACGCATTGTTGGACGATCATCAACAATTGCCCTAAGTTCAAAGATCAATACCGCGAACTTCAAAGGAAGAGAGGAAAGAAGACGGCCGAGTTGGCCGGAGGTGGAGACGGCGAGGCGTTGAAGAGGCCGAGGGGCAAGACCAACTCCAAGATGGACGACAAGCGTGATGCGGCATCCTTTGCCTTGCATGAGACTTTGCACGGCATGATGTCTCAAAAGAAAGTTAGGGACGAGAAAAAGCGACAAGACAAGGAGGAGCAAATGAAGCAATACCTATAGCTTCAAACGAAGAATCTTGAGATGGAGGAGGCGGCCAAGAAGAGGAAGATCGACATGGAGGAGGCGGCCATGCAGAGACAGCTCGACATCGAGGCCGCCAATGCCGCGGCCAGGCAGAGGCAACTCGACATCGAGGCCGCCAATGCCGCAACCAAAGCAAAGGAGGTGGCGTGAGCGATCATAAGCGTCGACTTGAGCAAGATGAGCGAGAAGACGAGGAGCTGGTTCGAGGCCCGGCAGAAAGAGATGTTCGACGCCGACGGCCTGAACTAGGCGGTTTGTTCGGCTGTGGCACGGGGTGCCGGCCGCTGGCTGTGTGCCGGCGAGAAACCTATTCATTTTGCAGGCTGGCTGTGTTGCCGGCCGCTGGCTGTGTGCCGGCGAGAAACCTATTCATTTTGGAGACTGGCTGTGTTGCCGGCCGCTGGCTGTGTTGCCGGCGAGGTCATGTAGGCTGGCTGTGTTGCCGGCGTGAATCAGGACGTGGTTTATTCGAATATGTGTGGTCGAACCAGGAGGCGGACATGATGGGACCGAAGGATGCGTCCGCGCGTTGGGCGCATGGCCACCGCATCCCAGAAAAGGCCCAGACACGACCCCATTGCCCGCCCCAAACGGACAGAATCTGAACAAAACGGACGTCGGTCGGGCGCTCGAGTTGGCCTAACCAAATTCTGCCCGTCCGTCCAGACAAGCCCTGCTCCTGTGCAAGCGCTGGAGCAGTACAAAGAGACAAAAATGTACCATATCAGGGCATAAACAACAATATCTCTACAGCTGGAGGCACACTGCCTGCCTCTGCCTGTCGAGCCAGGGTGAAAAGAGCAAGCTGGTGGTAAATCTGGAAAGGTGATGCCCAGATCAATATATGCACAGCTCGATGGATTCCAGCATTCCAGCACAAATGCTTCGAATATTATTTTTGTTTGTGCTACTAGTAGTATATTCAGATATTCAGTAAAGCCACGTATGTAGTATTCGATTGCAACGGATTTTATTTTTGGTCGTGGAAATTATCGTGAGAAGAATGCAACGGATTTTAGGAGGTTCGTTACGGGGTGCCCGTCACGGGGTGGGCAGTTAGTTTAAGGCAGCCTGGCTGGCTGGCTGTTGGGTTGGTTGCACTCCAGTCCAGTGCAGTGGGTGATGTTGATGGGCGTTCGTTGGTGGTACACTGCCCTGCACCAGCACCACTGTTGCCTACGTATGATTCAGTGGTTGCGGGTGCACGTAACCGCAGCCATGCATGCCATGCCCTTTCCGTGGTTCAGACCCGCACGCAGGCTAGGGCTAGGAGCCTGCTAAGAGCATCTATAATGGGACTTAGCAAATATAATCCCATACAGGCCCGCGGACGCGTCCGGCCAGTGATCGGTCGTGTCTTCTATTTGTCCGTCCGTACAGCTACACTCCTCATTTTCTTTCTCATATGTCCGGTCACTTGCACGTGATTGGTGGAAAAGAAGAGAGAGAAAGAAAAAAAATGAATAAAGAAAAAAAAGTGGTCCGGGGTGGATTGCGTCCTACGTGGCGGACTGACCGGGCGCAGCCGGACATGTCTGCGAGCCCTCATATCCTCCCTATATTTGAGATGGATACGAGGGTTCGCGGACAGCTCGGGCGTATAGGGATGATACGAGGGGTTCGGTTGGGTCACTTTTTTCCTTCTCTCTCCTGTTCGGTCACTGACCGGACGCGTCCGCGGACGTATGAGGGGTCGTTTGAGACGTCCGGTTATAGATGCTCTAATTGCTTGGGTTTAGCTAACTTACTACTGTGTCACTAATTACGGGTATGAGGTCTCGGTCTTCCAGGGTGTATTGCTAACGTCGATCGGGCCAACTAAAGTGATATCTCAGCAGCAGCAGCAGCAGCTGATAATACTGAGAAATTATAGTATTAGGCACATGCTTCAACAAACCGCATCGTGGACTAGTGAGGTCGCTGCCCAGCTGAGCAAACGAAGGAGATCGCCAGATTTAGCCTAGCGCACCATCACCCGATCGTTCGTCCACACATACAGTACTATTACTAAAAGGGACCTATCTTCGCTCGGACCACTGGTTCAGGACGTCAAACATCTACTGGAGGCACGCCAAAGCTGGAAGGTAAGCTGGGTTCAAAGATCAGCTAATGAGGCAGCTCATAGATTAGCTAGGGAAGGAGTTATGAATGATTTGTGTAAGGTATGGCTACATCAGCCTCCTGACTGTATTCTCGACGTTGTTGCGCAGAAATTCCTGCCGTCTATGAATAAATAGAAAGTACGCTGAACCTCAAAAAAAAAAAAAAACCAGCCGGTTGACTGACTGATTGATTGATTGAAGCCTTCAACCAGTAAAAATAGCTTAATTAGTAGTATTAATCCTCCCTCCGTGTCACGCGGTATGCACATGAATAAACCGGCCGTCCATTCTCTTTTGCAGTTCCACCGTCGACCTCGCCGATCTGTCGCACGACTCGCCGTCATGTGGGGAAATCCCGGCGGCCACGCCGTGAAATCGCGCCGATCGGATCGGGAAAAATGGACGGGGAGAGGAGCGCGCGCGCCAATGCGCTTAGAGAAAGACCGACCGACAGAAGGTGGCTTGGGATGCCGGCGTCACGTTAGCTGGAGGCTGGAGCTGCTGGTAGGATCCATCGACCCATTGGTCGATCGGGGCGGGCAAGACGACGACGCCGATGCCGACGCCGACGCGCGCGCATGATTGGGGTTGGTGGCGCACCGGTCGCGCGGACCGGGCGAAAAGAAAAAGGCCTCGCTCGAAATATACGACGCGGCGTCGCAGCTGAACTCGCGGAGTCGCGGGCTCCAGTCCGGTGGCGCCAATGCGCGCGCGGCCACGGGTTCCGTCCATCCCCCGATTATTTGGGGTGCCGTGCGGCGGGTGGCGGCGGTGGATCGATCGGCGGCGGCGCCACAAATGCGGCGCCGCGCACGGGGCGGCTCGCGCGCTACGGGCCTGGCTAGTGGGGTAGAGTCAGGCAATTTTGACAAATTTGACCTAAAGTCGCAAGTAATTCACAGAGTGAACCGTTCGTCGAAAAAAATCATCGGCCTAACCCTTTCGTGTGGCGCCCGACAATAAGGCGCCACACTGCACTATGTGACGCCTTAGTCTTAGGCGCTACACTATCGGCCACGCTGACGCCCCGTGGCACGGGCGCGACCCCACCCACCTGTGTGGCGCCTAAGTCTAAGGCGCCACACTTGTAATGTGTGGCGCCTAGCTCTTAGGCGCCACACTTGTAATGTGTGGCGCCTAGCTCTTAGGCGCCACACATTGACTTATCCAGCGGCTGCCCGATCCCCTCCCCCACCCCTTCCTCATTCACCCCCACATTGCAAAAACAGAGGAGTTTCCCTCTCCTCCCTTCTCAAATCCCTCCTCAAATCAAGCAGATCTGAAGGTTTGGTCCGTGGATTTCGACCCCAATCCCTCCCTAAAGGTAACCTCCCCCGATCCCCTCCCTTTCATCCACGAAAATGCTCCCATTTGGTCATTTTTTTGTAAGTTTGAGCAAACCCTAGTTCTTCATGGATTTTGGGATGTGTATGATTTTGTTACACTTTGTTAGGGTTAGGCTTGTTTGTATGCTAGGGTTAGGCTTAGGGTTCTTTGTTAGGGTTAGGGTTATGTTTTTTTGTATGTTAGGCTTAGGGTTCTTTGTATATTTAAGGATTAGGGTTATGTTATGTTGGTGTTAGGGTTATGATGGGTTAGGGTTGTCCATTTGATTACGCAAATATTGTAATGTTTGGATGAGTTCTTATAGAATTTATTGTATGTTGTGTTGTTTACATTTTTTAGGGACGGGAAGAACATGTGTTTATGTTCATCACGTGGACAAGGATGCCTTTTTGAAAGGCAATATTGACCCGGACCCGGATGAGCTTGACATGGTGTTTGAGTGTAGTCCTAGCTATGCAGAGTTGTTGGAACAAGTCTGAAAAGATTTGAATTGGATGGATCCAAGTGATGTTGTTGAGTTTGATGGTAGGCATAATGTGGGATTTGGAATGCACATTCGCTGGAAGACCATGCGTGTGAACTCCGAGCAACGTTGGCTTGCATACAAGGAGACGGTGGCCGAATCACTAGACAAGGCTCTAGAGTTATTTGCCATAAAAAAGGTTGATGCTAACTTGCACTTGGATTTGAACCGGGTTGCCTCTCCGATTGTTGATAGTAGTCCTCCACGAATGAACCAAGATGAGATGATTGAACCTCTTTTGACCCAACAAGTGAGGCCAACATTGACCCTGATTTCGAAGATACAAGATGAAGCATTGCAAGAGGAGAATAATGAGCATGAGGATGATGAAAATGATGATGTTGTTCTCCATGACAACAACCTTGGTGATTTGGACAAATATTATTTGCAAGAAACCATGGACCATTCCATTCCGTACTCTCGTGGCTATGCCTCTGAGTCGGACGATGACGGTCCCGATGAAGAAGTTGATGAGGAAGGGTTCACGGCCAAGGAGGCCGAAGCTTTCAAGAAGGTATTAGGGCGGGATCACCGGACATCATTGTTCGAGGATCTTAGTCTTGCAGATGAAGTCGTTGTTGACAGCGGCGAAGGCATATTGCTTGGAGTTAGGCCAACTTCTCACCGGGACAAACATGGGAAGAACTGTATTGTGCCCGGGTCAAAGTTCGAAACATTCCTGGAATTGAAGATGTGGTTGGATGACTATCCGGTTACGCATTATCGTCCGCACAAAGTTGTTCATTCGGACATCAAGGTGTGTTACACGGTTGCGTGTGAGGATCCACAATGTCCATGGATTGTGCGTGCAAGACCATGGAAAGGAGGCCCCGGATGGCACATTGTGAGTTGTCTACCTCACCTGTGTCGAGGCAAGAGGGTTGATGGCGAGCTTGTGTCCCAAAACCATAGACAACTCACCTCCGAGTTCATCGCTTACAGGCTTTCCAACTCCATCTCATCACTTCCAACAATGAGTATAAAAAGCGTACATGACCTTGTAAAAGCCCTATTTCACTACGAGGTGAAATACGGGAAGGCATGGAAGGCGAAGCAAGCCGCATTCAAGATGTTGTATGGTGATTGGGAGCAAGCATACAACCGACTCCCTAGGTTGTTGGGAGCTATGGCCGCCACTAACTCGGGCATGGTTCATGTGGTCGAGCCTTATGGGCAAAAAACAATGATTCACAACGAAAGGAGGGTCCGAGTCTTTGACCGTGCATTTTGGTCATTTGAGCAATGTGTGAGGGCTTTTCAACACTGTCGGCCGGTCATCTCCATCGATGGCACCTTCTTGACCGGACAATTCAAGGGCACTCTCTTGGTTGCAATAGGAAGTGATGCCAATAACCGGTTGTTGCCTTTTGCTTTTGCTTTGGTTGAGGCGGAGACGAATGATAACTGGGAGTGGTTCTTGCGTATTTTGAGAACCAAGGTATTACCGCCCGAAAGGGAAATTTGTGTCATATCGGATCGCCATCAAGGAATTCTTAACGCAGTTGACATTGTCATTCCCGGGCATGCTCCTTTGCACCATAGATGGTGCATCAGGCATTTCTGTTCAAACTTCTATCGGGCATGTGGTAGCAAAGAGTTGACGGATGACCTTCAAGATTGTTGTCAAGCTTTTTCCTACAAACGTTTTGCAAATTTGTACAACGCTTTGGTCGCAAACAAAAAACTTGATGCAGGGGGTCTTAAGTTTCTCAATAGGCACATTGAACTTAGGACAAAGTGGGCACGAGCTTATGATGAAGACGGCCGAAGATACGGTCAAATGACAAGCAACATGGCAGAATGCTTCAACCGGGTGCTCAAGGGTGTCCGTGCGTTGCCCGTGATGGCAATAGTTCAATACACATTCGACAAGTTGAGAGAATACTTTCTGAAGTACTCAATTGAAACGTGTAAGCAGATTGCTGGAGAGAACAAGCAAAAGTACAAGTACAAGTTCCCACCAAAGGTTGATAAATGGATGACATTTCAATCACGGAAGGTTGACTCCCAAACAGCTACATTATACAATAACGAGGATTGGATGTACCAAGTGAACGAGCCCGGAGGAACCACAAACGATGGCGAACAACACGGAAACCGGTCGTTCAAGGTATCTTTATCGGACTGTCATTGCTCTTGCGGGAGGCCAAGGTTGGTTCATCTCGCATGCTCGCACTTGTACACGGCAGCTCGCACTAGGAATGTGGACGTCAACCATCCGCTCACCGTGAGGGAGTCCAAGTTCTCTATCGTGACCACCAAGCATACATGGGCTCCTAGATTTCAACCATACTTTGACCAATCTCAATGGCCGGAGTATCATGGAGTTCAACTATGGCCCGGCCCGGAATGGAAGGTGGTCAAACGGGGAAGACGAAAGACAAAGCGTTTTAGAGGAGACATGGATGGATGGGGCCGTGGTGGTGGCCGAGAAATGGGGAACAACCAATTCCAAAAGCCTAGTGAGAGAGCCCATTGCAGAGAGTGCGGTGATAGAGGGCACAACGCAAGAAAGTGTACCAACCGGAAGAAAAAGTCCAAAAAAAATGATTCAAGGACAAGCCAACCAAGTAGTAGCCAACAAGTTCTTAGCCAAGCAAGTACTAGCCAACAAGTTCCTAGACAACAAGTTCCTAGCCAAGCAAGTACTAGCCAACAATTTCCTAGCCAACAAGGTCCTAGCCAAACAAGGAGCCGACTTGGACTTACAAGAGGACGTGCTCGTGGGATAGGTCGTGGTGGTGCTAGACGTGGGGCTGGTAGAGCTCGTGGTGGCAGTAGAAACGGTGTTGGTGAGACTAGGATTGGTATGCGTGGATACCTACGAGGACCATTTCCGTATGTCACTACTATTCACTTATCTTTTCATGTTCTTTTTTATGCTCCCTTCTGTGCTTACCATGTATCATTGTTGTTCATGATCATACTGTTTATTGTCTTTACTAACTAGTATCTTGCTTTTTTCGCAGGTATGGCGGCGTCTCAACCCAACAAGGCAACAACGGAGTGGGTGGAGGAGAAGGATGCGGCCAGTGAGGAGGAGGGGTTGTGGGAGAGGGCTGCAAAGAAGTTAAGAGAGGAGGATGCAGCCAAAGCGGAGAGGAAGAAGCAAGAGGCAGCTGAAGCGAAGAGGAAGGCGGACATACAAATGCGAATCGAGTATAGCAACTACCAAGCTAGGTTGAAGAGGGAGGAAAAGATGAGGAATGAGAAGCGTCAAAAGGATTTTGAAGCGGGTTGCAGGAAGTTGTGGGCAGAGGAGGCCGCAAAGAAAGAGTGGGCGCGCCAACGCTTCCAAGAAAGGGTGATGGAGGAGGCTTCAAGGATGCGCAAAAGGGAGGAGGAGGAGGAAGAGGAGAGGAAGAAGAAGAAGGGAAAGGGGCCTTGCTCGACACAGTAGAGCATTGTTTTCCTTGTCGTCGTGCGCGCTTTAATCTTTGAACCTCTTGTGTTGTCGAACCTTGTCATCCTGCGCGCTTTGCTATTTGGACCATTTCCTTTCATGAAGTTTGAACTTGTCGTCCCATGAACCTATGTTATGTACTCCTTTATGTTATGGACAAATTTAAATTATGATGTGCTACAAGTATCGTGGTTGATATGTATTGCAATGTGCTGTTAAGTTCTGATATGTATGCCTTATTGTAATGAGCTGTGAAATTCCAGAGAGCTACAGCCAATCAAAAATTGCTAAGTGCTAGTGTGGCGCCTGAGAGTCAGGCGCCACACTAGACAGTGTGGCGCCTAATCCTAAGGCGCCACACAGGCGCCACATACCATTCCAGAGGCTTTCCAGAGCCTCTCCAGAGAGCTACAGCCGTTTAGCAGTGCCCAGAAATTGCTAAGTCCTAGTGTGGCGCCTGAGAGTCAGGTGCCACACTAGACAGTGTGGCACCTAAGCCTAAGGCGCCACACATGCGCCACATACCATTCCAGAGGCTTTCCAGAGCCTCTCCAGAGAGCTACAGCCATTTAGCAGTGCCCAGAAATTGCTAAGTCCTAGTGTGGCGCCTGAGAGTCAGGCGCCACACTAGACAGTGTGGCACCTAAGCCTAAGGCGCCACACATGCGCCACATACCATTCCAGAGGCTTTCCAGAGCCTCTCCAGAGAGCTACAGCCGTTTAGCAGTGCCCAGAAATTGCTAAGTCCTAGCGTGGCGCCTTAGTGCCTAAGCCTAAGGCGCCACACAGGCCATTATCTACGAAACTATATATCAGATTGTCTGATCCTCAGTAAACTGTTAAGTAACACAACATCTAGTCTCAACATACAGCAAGAAACATCTTCAGATAGCATGATGACCTCCAAATAACATCAAATTCAACAAACGATTAATTCTTATGGTACTACAAGTTCAACACGGATAACAAGGGCAACAACTTCGACATTGCTAGTAGTTCAACAAGTTCAACACGGATAACATCACTAGGCTCAGCACCACTAGTCTTTCCTTCCTCACGTACTCTTGCCTCGTCCCCTCTTAGTAGGTAGCTTCTCCCTCACAACCGGCTGCGGTTCCTCCAACTCTATTTCCTCCTCATCGTCATCGTCCATACCTCTCATCCTCGTCATCCCTCTTGTCATAAGCGAGCCCTCAGCGACCGGCTTCTTTCCTTTGTTGAGGAAGTCTTCCGGTGTATACCGCTTGATTCCCTTCCTTGGCTTCAACATGTAAGCGGAGCGTTGGAAAGCCTCCAACGTCATGTCGTCCTGAACCTTCAATTTAAGTGGTATCATAAGCGAGATCCCGAGGTATGAAAAGTTTGAACTACGGTACCGGCATACCTCTGGTGGGACCACATCATCATCCTCTGAATGAGCCCTCGAGGTAATGTCATCGTCGTCCATACGAGCTCCCGAGGTAGTAGAATCGTCCAGATTGGCATCCGGGGTCACGGATATGGATGGCTCCGCATAATCGGGGTCACGACAACCTAAAATGTTGGACAATCGCCGCAACCTTTGGCCCTGACGCTGTAACATTGACAGATGAATGAGAAATAGAACTTAGCAAAGAGTAAGGAAGTAGGAGATATTGAAATATGGAAAAGCACCTTGATGAAAAGTTGGAGTGCAGATTCTCCCTTTTTCCCTCTATGGGTTGTGTCTAGAATAGCCTCGGTTTCATCAGCCTGTTTCTTGACCTCCTTGCGCTATTGATGAAATGAAAACGACATGTCCATAAGTAACAAAGGAGTAAAGATGTGTACTATTGTCCATAGATAACAAAGGAGAGCACACTTACCACAAAGTTGAGAACTGGAGCAAAAGGGGTTTGGTACCCTTCCCGGATAAGCTTGTTGTAATCGTACTGGGGAAGTTCATCAAATGGAGTGGGATCTTCCAAGATGTCCTCCTCAAAATCCGGCAGACAAATCTCCACACGAGTATTCTCCTGAAGCCATCGAACGTAGTTGTTGAACGCTAGTGGACAATACTCGCGAAGCTGGGCTCGTGCCGTTTTCTTAGCTTCCTCCACACAATGCAGAAACATTTTGACGTAATTCTTATGGTGCTTATCCCAATCCTTGATCTTTCGTTGCCTCCTCCTATCCAACCTACATGTTAAAGACCTCATTGTTAGCATCATTTAAAGTTGGACAATGGTATTATTTATGCTTTGTTACCTATGAAGTTGTGTGTCCGTGTCCACCCACTCCGGTGGGTGACCCTGAAACAACCCAAATTGACGGAACACACGATGCGGGAGATGCAACTCTACCGCCCAATTGCATATCAGTGGGCACCGCATAAGCCAAAGATGTTTTTCCTGCAAGCACATTGGATTGAGCTCAAACTCGAATGCATTACCAAAGCTATCCCCGACACCATATGGGTGCCATTCCACCTGCAACACAGCATAGAAAGACAACGTTCATGTTTTCCTTTCATGTAGAGGAGTCAAGTTAGTGATGTATTGTCAATGTTTACCTGCTCGGCGGTAAGCGAATCCATCTCGTTGGTGTATTGCATGTACATCATATTGACATCGCTTGTCATCTCCGTTACCACATCCCACTTGTAAGCCCAAGTGGGAAGCCGTAAAGGGTTGTCGTGGTCATCCTAGTCCTTGAACGTTACCCCTTTAGGGCGTCCAACTGGAAGGCGTTCCCAACTCCATACAGATAGTAGGAGCATACAACCACCAATGCAGCCGTCTTTCGAGGACCTACGACAAGCATCGTCCAACTGAACGGCAAGCCAAACATGGATCAGTTAAGGACAATAGTGAAAGCCAAACTAAAACTAAGTATGAACAATTTGTTACCTGCCGGTACAAGTAGGCCAATGCCGCCGACCCCCAGCTGAACTTGTGGTCAAGGACCGTCAACGCCTTCAGCCACATCCATTGACCGTTCTTGCCGCCAGCGTCAGCGAAGATAGTCCTAGAGATAACATACCACATGTACACGCGAGCATAAGTCTCGATCACATCTTCAGCGGCGCCCTCAGGACAATGCGCAAAGTTGGCTACGATCCAAGTGAAAGGAGCGCCGGCGGGGACTCGGTCTTTCTTCTCTCCCTCTGCTGGTTCCGGCTCCGCAGGAGACATACCAATAAGGGCCTCCATTTGTTGGCGCCATCCCTCTGAATCAGTGCTCATACAAAGAGGCTTCCCCTCGATTGGAAGTGCGGTGATCATGGAAACATCCTGAAGAGTCACGGTCATCTCTCCGGTCCGGAGGTGGAAACTATGGGTCTCCGGCCTCCACCGATCCGTAAGTGCGGTGATTGCCGCCGCGTTCAGGTTGGACGTCGACCGGCTCACAAGTTGAATGAAAGGAAGGAGTCCTGTCTTCTCGATGTACGGTGTGTACCGCTCATCGTAGGGCATGGCAGTCGACGCCCCGTGAGACCGAATCTTGAGGGGCGCAAGATTTTACAAACATAAAGTGAGATGATTAGGGTTTGATCTTTTCAAATATTCTGCAAACATAAAGTACTATGCTATCATTACCATTCCCTTCTCCGACATCAAATATGCCCGGTGTTCAACGTCATAGACATCATCCAAAAGCCACACCATCCTTCATATTACAAGAAAATTATATGAGTTATACAATACAATTAATCTCAAAAAATAGTTATCTAATATATATTCATCTAAACAATCAAAGATATGTTCCACAAAATGGTACCACAAATGAACAAATCATATAGGAATACTCATTTGAATAATCATCTACTCATATAGGAATCCCCATTTCGAATCCAATCAAATCTGACCTATCATCCTAACTTACACAAATCTGAAAAAACGGAATATTCATCGGATAGAAAGATGGGGAACGGAGGAGATTACCTTGTAGAATGATTTGGGGAAGAAATCCACGGAAGAAAACCTCAGATCTGAAGGATTTTGGAGAGGGGATTGTGAGGAATAGAGGAGGGAGCCGCTGCCGCCCCCCTCTGTAACTGGAAGAACTGGTGGGGGTGGGGGAGGGGGTCGGGCAGCCGCTGGATAAGTCAATGTGTGGCGCCTAAGAGCTAGGCGCCACACATTACAAGTGTGGCGCCTTAGACTTAGGCGCCACACAGGTGGGTGGGGTCGGGCCCGTGCCACGGGGCGCCAGCGTGGCCTATAGTGTGGCGCCTAAGACTAAGGCGCCACATAGTGCTGTGTGGCGCCTTGCTGTCGGGCGCCACACGAAAGGGTTAGGCCGGTGAATTTTTTCGACGAACGGTTCACTCTGTGAATTACTTGCGACTAGGTCGAATTTGTCAAAGTTGCCGGTAGAGTCATGGACGTGTAGGGCTCTTTGATTGACTGGACCTTTCCGTGCTTGCACTTGAACTTGCAGTTGGTGTGCGGTGAAATTTGAGTCGTTCAATCCATGGACCCCTTGCAAGTTGGTGTGCGGTGAAATCGCACAACTCTAGCGTAGACCTCCAAACTGTTCGGAAGTGTTCGTTTGGGTCCATACGAACAGAGTGAACGGCGGCCGCATCCGTAAAATATGTCCATTTTACTTCATCTTTCGTATTTTGAAAGCAAACTTGCTCTTGGTTTGCGTTCACACGGACAGCGAACAGACGCGCACGCCTAGCCTTCTCGTCCGCTTCGTGCCCGGGTGAACGGCCACCTACCTCCCACCGACCAAAATAACTGCGCACGTGTGGGCGGCCCCGCCTGCCAGTCTTCCTGCCACGCGGTCAGCGTCTTTTTTAATGTGGAAGCGGTGGACCGGTAGACCACACTTCCACTTCTTCCCGCTCCTGCCTCCTCGAACCCCGACACCAAACCCTAGCCGTCGTTCCCCATCCTCCTCCTCTCACCGGCGGCCATGGGGAAATGGCATCTCCTAGGGAAGGGGAAGCACGACCATGAGGCCGGCTCCTCTTCCGGCCGTTGCCGCCGCTCCACGCGTCCGGTCACATTTTGAACGAAATTTAACCAAAAGAAACAAATTTGATGTAGGTTTAAACAAATTGAATGACTTTCATTTTCATCGAAATCCATTCGTTACATTTTTGAAATATTTCCGCGGAGGCGATCTAGGCTATTCTAACCTAGTATAAATGATCGTTGGCGCTAGCTGCGGTGGCTCTTGTTTCCCACGACATGTCTTCCCCGTGTCCGAAAGCAAGCTCGCCGGACGACCATGAGCCCCGGGAAGTGAAGCTTCAACGGGAAGGGAAGAATAGCCTCCGCCTCCACAAAGCAGGCAAGCTCACCGGTTGTGAGGGCCGACAAGACGGTGGCGGTTGCCATCTTGGGATCCAAGCGGTGGCGGCCTCCCATGTTCTACCCTTTCTCGCCATCAGCGACGGCCGTGGACAGGTCGGCCTCGTCATTGTGGCGGCAGGACGCGGCCGAAGCGGAGCTGGCGACGTTGTTGATGCCGTCGTAAAATTCCTCCGATGTCGCATCGATCTTCGCGAACATAGCATCTTTCTCTACCCGCACGACACGTAACCGCCATCGCTCGCGGCGGATGTCGTGAGGGGTGCGGTATTGTTGTAGTCGTCCCTCAACGATGAAGTATTTCTCAATAGTATGATTAGTGATTTTGCGTCGAACGACGTCGATCTTAAGGGTGCAACGTTGTCACTTTTTGATCATGAGTTCGTCCATGGTGCCTAATTTGATCAATTCAATGCCACTGGCTCGTAAAAAAAAGAAGGAAATTCGGGCAAGCAACTTTAAGCCCGAGAAGGATGTTGCTCTTGTCTAGGCATGGCAAGAAATCTATCTCAGGGCGATCGTCTAGAAGAATCGAATGAAAAGTATTGAACACGCATCGAGGAACGTTTCATATTTCATCGTGGGTGGAAAGCGAAACGTAGCCTAAAATCTCTCACAAACCGATGGGGTACAAATCAAAAGATGAGGAACCGTTTGGCGGGTTGTAAGGAGCTAGTGAAGCACGCACCTCCTAGCAGTTCTACTATTGCTCAATATGCAAGCAATGTTGTTGTCTTTTGGCTGCCACATTTCCATTACTCTGAGCATTATCACCAATTTGTGTATTTGTTGGTTTTAGGATGACACAACCCAAGAGTGGTCCCTAACATTGTTGGGATTTGTTGAAAGAGCATGAGAGGTCGAAGACGAGGAATGAGGACGGTAGTCAAAATCAATGATGGGTACCAATTCCTCTCTAGAGATGGACGGCGACGCAGATGATGCTGATCATCAAGAGGAGAAAGGGCAAATGTGCGTAGAAGTACCATTCCACAAGCTAGCATGGGTTGGCCTGATGAGAGGAAGAGAGAAAAGGAGAGGTGGAGGCGATGAAAAAAAAGGACGATGAGTGATGAGGGCAAGAAACAAGTACCACGAGAAGAGGAAGCAAGAGAAGCTAGAAACGAAGGAAAAGAAGACGAGTGAAGGGAAGAAGGCGACGCAGGAGGTTATACAAGAGAAAGAGGCTCCAACTAAAAAGAGAGGCGGAGTCACATAGGCTTCAAATTAAGGCGGGTCGAATCGTGAACACCAAGAATCGGCTAATCACGATGGATCCAGTGGCCCGAAAATTTTGGGCGAAGGTGCGGGATATCGTCATACGTCTTATGAACCTCGAAGACGAGCATGGTGCACACACCGGAGGAGGAAACGTGCGCACAAGCACAAGTTTCCAAAAAACTAAGCCCGTTGCTTGATGTGCCAAACTTCCAGTTTCGAAGGCAATCAAAGTGCTTGAACGAGAAAACGGGATAATTTTTCATCACAGAGACCGAGATATGGCGACCATGTGTTTGTGCCATGTGAATCCTGAGCTTCCGCGGGGGAGGGAGAGCGGCCTGATGTGGACGCGCGCAGCCGTGGGCACTCCGGCTCCGTGGGAAACTGCAGCCGATCGATCTGGAGCCACATCCGGGCAGACGGGCGGCACGCTCCCCACCCCGACACTTCCAAAACGTCATGGGCGCCAGGCAAACCGACCCCGAGTGAGCCGAGAGGGTAACGTGGTCACGGCTCGCGCGCCGCAACCGCCAATCCAACCCGGCATCCATCGCCAGGGAGCGCCAACTTGCAATTGCATAGGCTGCCCGTACTACCGACGTGCGTGCGTGCGTGCGTAGGCGGAACGATGGAAGAAAGCAGCGGCGCGCGCGCGTACGTAGGCCGCATGGCCGATGGAAGAAAGCAGCGGCGCGCGCACACCGCAACGCCGTGCAATCATTCGGCCGGCCGGGCGCGCTTTTTTGCTCTCCCTCCCTGCCGCCGCGCGCTGTCCACGTCCGGCCGAATGATGCCACCACCCTTGTCTCGTGCGTTACCGGGGGCCGTCGAGACGGGATGGATCGTGCGTTTTCCGTTTCGTTCGTGCAGAGAGGAAGTTTGGTCCGTCCATCCGATCGTCACAGGGATGACATGGAATACGGATGTGCGTCATCGATGGATGGCAACCGTATCGTATCATACGTGGAACAGATTCGAAAACCGATGCCATGTTGGTGTTTCCGATCGTTGTTTACCTCACGTGGAAAACTGGCGGCCGGAACGGAAAGCGGATACCGGATTGGGCGTGGGTTGTGGCAACGTACGTACAATTATCATATCGCGCGGCTCAAAGAAACAATTATCGTATCGCACGGCCGTAGAAAACGTATGGCATGCTCGTTCGTTTCTCGCGATCGTTGTTTAATCATTACCTCGCGTGGAGGAGTGTTGGCCGGAAAGCGGAGAGAAAGTAGAAACCACTGCGCCTGCGCTGCGCACACGTTACGTGCTGGCTGCAGACCTCGGTTTGGTTTCTGCGCGACCACTCCGTCCGTCCGTGGTTAGTGAGCCGGTAGTGACGAGTGAGGAGAGTGGGATTTCTGAGCGACCCCGAACCACCGTAGACGTCGCGATCGCATGGATATCCCTCCCTCCATCCCATCCCATCGGTTGTTGTGACCTACCGGCCCGTGATCGGATCGGTCACCGCCAACAAACCTCGCTTCAAAATAGAACGACCAACAACGACAACAAGCACAAGCAGGGAGGCCTTTCTTTTCTCTTTTCCAGAAAGAAAGACGACCGGACTTTTTAAATTCCCGTACCAGTAGTAGGAGCAGCAACTTGATCGGACGGACGGACGGAGGCACGGAGCGACCGGCACGCATTTCCCACGGCGCCACACCACGTGACATCTCGACACGAAACGTCCCGATCTACGCGCATATCCCGTTCCCTCCTTGCTCCTTGCCGTTCTGGTGGAGGTCTCATCTGCCCTGCCCTGCCCTACCACTCTCCCACGAATCACTGCCCCAGCCCAGATCCACGGCAGTATCGGCGGCAAGAAAGGCCAGCGAATGGGCTGGCAGCAGGACGGCGCGAGTTCAACGGCAGCGCCTGCCGCACGTTGGGAGTTGCCGCGAGATGGCAGCTGGAATCTGGGCCGATCCCGCCTCCTTGCCGGAGTTGGCATAGAAAAAGGCGGCGGTTCCGGCCGCCAGACACACACAGCGGTGGCGCATCGCACATGCCTCTGCATCAGCTCCATCGGGAGTGTGTCGCCGCTCCTACCACTACTTGCCTTGCCGGAAGTTTTTTTTTTTGAGTATAATAAGAATATATTATATGTCCATGCGGGCGACGGGCCGGCATATTCCGTCCATCCGTTCTGGTTCCGAGCGGCGGCAGAATGGGCCATCACTCCATCAGTACTAGCTAGCTTCTGTCTGTCATTTGGACTGGCGAATGCGGTGCGTTTACTTTTTTGTTTTTCCTTGTCTAGTACTCCCTCTGTAAAATAGTGATTTAAAACGTCTTATATTAGTTTACCTCTTATAGTGATCTAAAACGTCTTATATTAGTTTACAGAGGTAGTACATCTTTTTTCCTTCTCGACCGTAAATCTGGCTCCTTCCCAAACGCACACATCATACGTGAATGGGGCTAACCCATGCCCATGTAAGGCCTTGTACAATGCAAGGTGCTTAGGGGAGATGCTTAGAGAAATAAACCAGGCTTTCCTCAAGCACCGGTGCTTATTTGTACAGGGTAGACGCTTAGTTAGGCGTCTCTTTTGTAGAAATAGGCACTGGTGCTTCAGAAAAACCCGTTTTATTTTTCTAAGCACCTCCCTAAGCACCTAGCATTGTACAAGGCCTAAGCGGTCGTTTTTGTTTTCCAAAACAATAATCCTACACCTACGTAAAATGGTTACACACTCTTACGTAACTTTCTCTAATCTAATTCTCTCTCCCCCCTGATTCTCGTGGGTGGGGCCAGGTCACTTTTTGTTCCAATTGAACCACGCCAACTCAGCCTTCACGTAGATTTACGTTGGTCTTGTACGTAGATTCTTTTTCTTGGTTTTCTACTCGGGTTTTTATTTTTATTCCATTTTAATTTTCCTTTTTTGTCAAGTTATTTCTTCAGTTGTGTAAACTTTTTCAAATGCACATATGTTTTTCAAATCCACGATTTTTTTAATGTGTGAACTTTTTCAAATCCACAAACTTTTTTTGAACCCATAAGTTTTCATCAATGGTAAAACACAGAAGGGTTTGAGCTCCTTCTCCTCACAGATGCGTAAGAAAATTCAAAGGTAATGTTTTAGTAACATTTGTTGTTTTTAAATCAAGTATACTTCATATTATATCAAGAAATTCATGGTGGATGGGTGTCTATAACCTTTCTTCTATACTAGAGGCTAACACGCGATTTGCCGCGCCATTGTTCACTCATGGGATTAACTATTTTATATCTAGTATCCCCTCCATTTCTAAATATGTTTGTAGAGATTTTAATACGGACTACATACGAATGTATATAAACACATTTTAAAGTGTAGATTCACTCATTTTGCTTCGTATGTAGTCCATATTAAAATCTCTACAAAGACTTATATTTAGGAACGGAGAGAGTAGATTATTGTGATCAATTATTTCGTTTGAATTTTATCTATGTTGTCTTATGTTTTAATTATGTTTTGATGGTGCTTTTCCGATTGTATATCATGTCGGGTTGATGTTGGCGACATTATTTGTTTCGAGAGGAGAGTGAAGTTGTTTGCTGCGTGGTCATGGATTCTACATGTTTCGGCCTCAGTGTCAACTGATGGTGGTTGTTTGAGCCTCTTGCGAATTCCTATTCCACGCTAAAACCGTAGAATTACTGCTACAATGCTTACATGGACCGGCCCACGAAGCTCAGCTCACTCAGCTTGGCTCGTGTGTCTTCTCACTGCTTAGTTTTTTCGGCTCGTCCCACCGCTAGCTTAGAAAGAAATGGCCATCTTTTTATAATTGAAAAAGTTAGTTTAATTAAAAGATGTGGAGGCATTAAAAAAACTGCGAATTTAAAAACCATGAAATTTAAAAAATATTCATGAATTTAAAATATATTCATGGATTAGTGTAGTGTCAAAAACGCTCTTATATTATAGGACGAAGGGAGAAAATACTAACGAATCTGGAAAGCTAACTAATTTTTATTTTTATTTTTATTGTTCACGAATTTTGATAAGCGTTCATGAATTAAAATGTAAAAAAAAAGTTAACTAAACTTAAATAGTACGCAATCTTACGTACTCAACGACCCCTCAATCCCCAAAGCAGCAGAATCCTTTTAATCGTGGGAGCCTAGTATCTCTATAGATAGATATATATGATACTCATACTTTTGCGTATTCTTTATTTTACGAAGAAATTCATTCACTCAATTGCATGCAAAGACCTATTGAGAACCAAATATTGTTGTATCATCGCGATAGTAATTACTCATATAAAGGATGTTGGAGTACTCTCTCCATAGAGAGACTCCGAGCTGTCTGTTCCAGCTGGTATGCCACGGGGGCTTCGTGGCTCTGCACGCCTTCTGATTTGTCTGGACGGCGCGCGCCCAAGTGATCCAGCTAGACGGTCCATAATGGATGGACCGCGGGGTGTGCATGGGGCCATCGTCACTGGACGGCATCAGGCGCTCCCACGAGCGCATGTCTCGTGTTTCCCCGCGCGCAAAGGCGTGCCCGACTCGCTTGTCGGTGTCTTCGCCAGGCGTCGCCTAGTGCGGTCGCGATAGGCAGGGCGTAGCGCCCGTCTGTCGGCTCGCGTGTGATGGCGTGCGTCGCGCCAGCTTCAGCCGGCTCGCGCGTGGGTCAAGCCGGTCAGATTTTGTTGTCCCTACGCGGGTACTCGTGGGTGGAGCGCGGGCGGTCACCGGCGGCCTGGTTCGCTCACGCCAGCCGGGTCTTGTGTCACACCCACAACACCGACTCGCGCGTGGGGCCACCCTATCAGGACCGTTGGCTCCGTGTCGGGCTGGTTCGCTCGTGCCAGGTGGGTCCTGTGTTGTGTGCGCAATGCCGACTCGTGTGTGTGGCCTGCTTGTCAGGTTGTTCCGTTGGCACCACCCATGTTCACGTGGGGCCACACAATTGGACAACCGGACAAGCCCCACACATGGATGCACCCATGGGCTCTCCGGTACTTTCCTTATGTCGGTTGCATTTGGTGGCTGCATAAAAGGACACCCTCTTGGTGCTCGACAACCCTAATTTATTTTCACATTTTCCTTACCCAATCCCTCCTCCCATCCCGCCGCACTCTCTTCTTCGAACGTGACAGCCGCGAGGGAGGGACACAAGGAGTTGGGGAGCTCGATGACCGGGAGGAAGAAGGGTGGCGGGATGGATTTGGTGGCAGGGTAGATTTGGTGGCGGTGATGTATTGGTAGCAAAGGACGAGCCGTCTAAGAAGTAACTTGTTGAACTTCACCGACCTATGGTTCTCAAACCCATCATATTCTTCCAAAATTACAGCTTGATACCTGAACAACCATGTGTTGGAGATATGCCCTAGAGGCAATCATGTATAATGATATTTCCTATGTGTTTATCCTGTCATACGCCTTAGAAAGGTTCAATTTATATGCACAATAACTCCTTGCTGGCACCTTCTCCTGTTGTATGTGGTGAATGCATTCAAAAGCAATGAGCACATTATCTGTAATCATCCTACCTGGGACGAAGGCACTCTGCTCAGGCGAAATGATCTCCTCCGGGATGGGACACAATCTGTTAACAAGACACGTATCATTAATCACAAATAAGGTGAATACAAGCACGCAATGGGTCCAAAGACAACACATGTTCATAGAACTTTGTAGAAGAAACTCAGGTAATCCTGCAATTGCCATCACCGCCGCTAACTGTCGTCGGACTCGGAGGAAAGCCATAGCCAAGAAAGGCGTTGTGAGTCAATGAAGAAGCCCGCCGTCGGCAAGGCCTTTGATGCTGTGGTGCGTCGATCGGGGACCATCCCCAACCTCCTCGAGTCCCGAAGCCATCGTCAACCGTCGACGTCGTCGAGGCCGAAGATCAGATCCGCCGCCATCAATCCTCAAGCCCAGATCTAAAACTGCCATTCTCTCTTGCCCACCGGTGACGCCGCCTGGGAGGACGACCACCGACGAAAGACCTAAACTCGGAAACCAAAAGGGTCTAGAGGAGACTGAGCCCATCGGCTCCTTGACGCTGCCATGAACACCGTCGAGACGAGACTGGAGCCGAGGCATTAATCTTGGATGCAGCGTTGCTGTCATCGTCAAAAGCTACGTCGCCCCACAAATGAAGCCTATCCTATTTACGGTCGGACCAAAACCCCAGGGTCCCCACCCTCTCCAGCTGGAACAGACGACGGAGGAGGCAAGGACCTTTCTTGTTTTTTTATGAAGTCAAGAGGGCAAGGTGCTCCAGCGATTTTATAATCGTGTATTTTACAAAACCTCATCTAGAGGGTAGGGTGTTCCTGCGATTTATGAGAAAAACTAGCTTGAAAATCACACAATTTCTTGAATGATTAAGGAACGACCAAGCAAAGCGAAAATCCCGACCATGACCCGAAGAATAGAAAAGAAAAAACAACAACAACAAGGCCACATCCGGCCAACTCAAACTCCACCGCCTACTCGACCATTAATGGGAAAAAAATGAACGGGATCTTCAAACACGCCTCGAGAAGAGAACATGTCGCCCACATGCGCCGCTACGTACGGCATCAACCCCCTATCGTCCAGTAAAGCTTTAGCCTAAATACCACCCACAATTCTCTGCAGAGACCTGTGAAAGGATCTGGCCAAGCCAAGAACATGAGTACATGACCAGCGGCGGCAGACCATGGTTGCCGGCTCCAAGAGCCCGCCGATCCAGTCGCCACGTCACCAATTCACTTATTCATCCCAAACATACGGGATAAGCACCCTCTTTGAGTTCGGGCTTTTGCTCCTCTCCCCTGGCTCCGTTACCACCAAAAAGCACCCCGATTTCAAGTCATTACGGGCCTGTTTGGTTAGCTTCCTGCGAAAGCTGCCTGACTCAGGCAGGAATTTCAGACACTGGATTTCTCAAGCGTGAGGCTGAGATTGCTGCTGGGCGAGGAGCTGCCTGTATGGCCTCCATCCAAACAGGTACATGCATGCGGTTGGATGGATGGCTGGCTGGCTTGGGTATCCGTGTCTGTCTACGGATGCGTCCAACTTACGGCACGACGTTGGAGATGCCATAACAACAGCGAGATCAAGCTGCTGGTTTGATGTAATTAAAACGCAAATGTCAAACGACGACAGGTCCAAGATCATACACAGCGGCATCTCTGGAAAGGACTTGCACGAGCAGAGATATACTGAGATACTCTTTGCACCGAGTAGGCTTTTAAAGTAGCGTAGTCGGTTGCACCGTTGGATGGAGGATCACTCGTCGCAGGCGCTGCGACGTACCAGCTCGATCTTGAGTTAAGAGCAACCAGAAATCGTTATCGACATGGATGGCTTTTTTCTTTTTTTGAGGATAATGGCAGGGTGTTCGGATGGTTGCTTGCTTTTTTTTTCTTTTTCTTTTGCTTGCTCGTGGCCGGGCTCGTCCCGACACGGGCTAGATGCTACTGGGCCCGTTAACCCCTCGGCCTTTCAGAGGCTGACAGGCCAGAAAATAATCGTTAGGCGGCCGTGTGTGTGTTCGGTTTGGGATTAGCCAGGCCACCCAGGGTAATTGCGTGCAGGTTAGTACCATACGGGAAGATTAAGAAGATCATCACAGGAAAGACGAGTATATAATTGGAGGGTAGGGCAACGTTGAAACATACTTACCTGGACGGGGTCTATGGGTGATCAATAAGGCTCATGGCCTAGGTTAACGGTTCCCATTGCACATTGTGAACGCGTTGATCTACCATCTTCCTTCCGTGGAAGAGTGGGCGTCGTAATTTGTGACAGAGGGGGTACGCGTTCGCGCGGTCCCTGCCAAGTTTTGAATTCAAAAAAATTTGTGTTGATTTGGTGTTCCATAGTAATATTGTTTTGTGCCCTTGGCACAAAGCATGTTTTCAATTTATAAAATATAATATATTTTTAATGCAATTTTCATGGTTAAACTTGCAACAAATATTTCATAACGATTTTTCAGGTTAGTACAGGTTTTCAGTCATTACAGCCAGACCACGCAACACCCAGCAAAGGAGCGGGGCATTTAGCAGAGAGAGAGAGAGAAGGCCCAAGTCACCTGCTCAAATACTCCACCTTCCCAGTGGTCCTTCAGAACGAAGTCCAGGTCGACATGGCTCATCTCCACGTATGGATCCGGCAACCTTGAGTGAGCATCTCTGGGGAGCACCCCGCCACTTCCCAACGAACATCATGACCTTGCGCCACCGTACAGCCATGTCGCGCCGCTCTTTCCCCCTGAAAACAAAGCTCATCCCTCAGATCCCAAATAAACCACAGGGTTGCAGAGCAAAGCAAGTTCAAGACACCGTTTTTACTATCGCTTAAGCATCATCTGGTGGTCGACTCAAAGTCAGAACCCAACGGAACACCGACGATGCCAGAAAATACGAGACCAAATCGACCGTGCACCGCACGGTCAAACAACCAATGAGAGTTACCCCCTCTATTTCATAACTAAAACCAAGACAAGAATTACGGAACGGTTCAGTGCAAACTACACAGGTTTTACCGTCTACCTGTCTCCGTTTCAGTAAATTGTCACGTGTTAACAGCTTGTTATTAACCAGCAGCCACATGACACACGAATTTCGGGCGGGATGTGAAGTTTCCAGACAGCAGGAGTGAGCAGGAGCCACACCCCTCATACTGACTTTTTCGAGTCATTTTGTTTTGCATTTCGGACGAAGGATCAAAATTTTGGGATTGGCTGAATCCAACCGAAGTTTCAGGAATTTCTACAACTGTTCTGAATTCATGTGTACCAACTAAAATGACAGAAATGTTTGGACCAAAAGACATATACATGTTTCGGTACCTATTAAAACGATTGGTTTCTGAAAACCGAGTGAAAATTGACTGAAGGTGATAACCACGACACCTATAGATAATGACACCGAATTCTTGTCAGGCATACGAAAGGTGACATTTGTGGATCACACTAGCATGCCGCTATATGTGCCTCTTTCTGCTACAATTTTCACTTGTATTCCATTTTCTGAACAATGAATGACCAAATGATGCGCTTAGCAACATCAAGTCGACGATCTATTTTCTTCTGACATTGGCAACCTGTGGCTTCTGCATTGTGTCTTAGACTACCCATGGCTGTGTTCATTCTCGTAGGTGATGACCATCACCTCAGAGTCACTGGAACTGTGGAGCACGCATGCAGGAAATTTCTTGTTGCTACACCTTTAGTGTATACCATGTGTACAGGAGCAGCAATTTCATTCAAAAATACCTTCTCTTGAAAATCGTGATTAAAATTCACAAGTGATACATTTTTTTCTTTCTGGAATAGGATTTAGGTTTTTTTGGCACATGCATGAAGAAACCTAACAAAGTGAAAGTAAGTTGTGGTCTTGTGGAGAAAGGGAGGAGACACTTGAGCTAAGAGAATACAATGAGTAAGTTTGGAGATAGTATCAAATTCTTTATTTTTACCAGATTCATCGCCTTATAGAAGTAAAGTCACCTTGTTTATATCCTTAACGAATCGGCAAGTCACGAATTCTTTATTTCATGGGTATCGTAGCACCAAAGCAAACTCACCTTGATCATATCCTTAACGAATCGACGACTCTTTCTCCTCGAGAGAAATGCTCAAGGTGCGCGACTAGGAAATCCTTGACCTTCATTTTCCTGTATCGCGCCGGTTGGTCCTCATTCAACATCTGAGCTATCGGTCCAATCTCTTTTTCAGGATCCAGACCATAGAACACGGCCACCGAGATTCTCTCTTTCTCAGAATTGGTTACAACCCTATGTACTGGCCCTTTAAATATGCCGTTGGTCATTATCTGCACCAATAAAAAGAACCCGAGGTTCAGAGATGGCTACCTCCACTGTCGAATAAATATGGGATAAATTTACTTAAGGTTCAGAGATGGCTACCTCCATTGTAACACCAACGTTGATCAGCAAGGTGTAGTTAGACACAGTTGGAACGTTGTACCACGTTCCATCTCTGAGAAACTGCAGCCCAGCGACATCTTTGTCCATTAGAAGAACCGTAAGAGCATAGACATCAGAGTGAGGCTTGATGCCCAAGACAAGATCAGGTCTTGAACATGGAGGATAGTAATTGAATCTAGCATAACTGAGAGCCCTGTCGCTAAACTGGTTAACTAGGCAATCTTCATCGAGCTCCAATAGCTTGGCCATTGCCCGAAGGATGTCGTCTTTGATTCTCTTGCTCCTCAATGTGTACTCATGCAGGTCATCCCTGCAAATACCACCAGGGTAGTTCAGTTAAGCCAAGTATGGTATACAGACGATGGTTTCTTTCATATAGTAATTATTTATGAAGTTTTTCCAGGCCAGGCTAGATCACTAGTGACATAAATAAGCAAATGAACTCTATTCTGCAAAACTGACAACTAAGACAGATCCATTTGATACATGCATCTGGCAGATTACCTGAAAGATTTTGGATGTGTGGGCCAAAGGGCAAGGTTTCTCTCGTCCTCTGGCTCCACTTTAAGATGCAGTCGATCTGACCAGTCTAGCCTTTGGTCTTGAGTTTTCACCTGGTCAGTTCCATACCCTTCCATCTGGAAATGTTTCCCATCTATTATGTTACTGTACTTTCTCTTCTCTTCGAGCGGTAGGCGGAAAAATTCCCTTGATGCGGTCATCACAGAATCCATCAGAGAGGTCTCCATTCCATGGTTAGAAACCTGGTCACACAGGGTGATGCGTGTTACAGAAATAGCAAGTACACTGTGAACCAAAAATGCGAAGACCAAAGTAAAACTTAGGAACAGGAAACTCGAAAACGAAATCTTACCTGGAAGAATCCCCAGGTCTGCAGCGCCGACCGCAGCTTGGCGGCTTCCTCTGCATCGTTGGATGCAGACAGCAGGCCGAGATCGATTGTTGGAATGGGCTCCGGCATCTCGGTACCGGCCAGGTTCCCACCAAGCGGTTCTTGCTCTCTGAGCAAGTACTGGCTTGGTGGTTCCTGTATGCTGGCAGCCAGTTGCTGCACTGAACTCGGCAGCCTCCATGACTCCATGACTCAGAGAGTTCTTGGATATTTCTTTGCTGATCCTGGTCTTGCTCTCCTTGGTGGATGTGCTCTCTTGAAGAAAGAGGTTGCACTATGCAAGATGAAGTTGTCTTTGTCTCAGTCCTGCCTCAGTCCACATGGTTATCGATGAATAGACCAGCCACCAACCACTACAACTAACACCAAAAAGATCAGAAAGAAGGCGGCTACTCCTTTTTCTGAAGAATTAACCTAATAAGCCAAAACAAGCTATATAAGAAGACAAGTGGGGGGACAGAGATAACATGGCCTTTGGTAGCAGTGGCATGCACTACTCTGTATTTTGCTACGCAGCCACGCAAAATATACATTTACCAGTTTGTGCTTCTTACAAATTAGTGTGTGGGTCAAAGTGATGACTACATCCTAAACTACTCACTTGTGCAGACAAAAATTATCTCTATAGAAGCGGACAAAGGAGTCAGTAGTGGATCTAGCTGCGTGCTTGAAAGTCAAGATACCCATTTGAACTAAATTATTCGCTTTCGCAAATCTATGACCATAAAACTGCCAAAGTGAGACATGAGAACTCAAGACAAACAACAGTAGCAAGCAACCATGGCTTGTGAAGAACCATCGAAGATAGTCAACATACCCTCGATTGTGCAAGAGCTGGTGAATTGCGTACAGGAGCCACCAAGCCAGTATGTGGTTCCTGAGCAAAACCGCGCAGACGTGGCCTGTTCCGAGATGCCAGAGCCGATCCCAATCATTGATCTCAGCCGGCTGCCTGCCCCTGGTAACAGCTCTGATGAGGTTGCCAAGATGCAGTCCGCCTTGGAGAGCTGGGGCCTCTTCCTGGTAAGCTTGTCCTGATTAACTCTTTGTGCTGCCTTGAATAAAGTTGTGATCGATCTTTCTCTAGGCTGTCGGGCATGGAATAGAGCCAAGTTTTCTTGGTGATGTGATGAAAGTGACAAGAGAATTTTACAAGCTCCCACTGGAAGAGAAGCAGAAGTACTCAAACTTGGTTGATGGCCAGGAGTTCCGTATGGAAGGCTACGGGAATGACATAGTCGTATCAGAGAAGCAGACCCTGGACTGGAGTGACCGGTTGTACCTCGTAGTGGAACCGGAGTCCCGGAGAATCTATAGCATGTGGCCCGCGCATCCTCCTACTTTCAGGTACCTATTAGGCTTTTACCAGGATCAATATATGTGTTTTTAAAAGTCAATTGATGAGTATCCATTGAACAATTCTGATTATTCAGTTTTCTTCAGAGATATTCTGTGTGAGTACGCAGTCAGGTGCAGGGAGATCGCCAGCCTTGTCCTCAGGCACCTGGCCAAGATGCTCGATTTACATGAGGACTACTTCGTCGAGATGATCGAAGAGGATGCCGTCACATATGCCAGATTCAACTACTACCCTCACTGTCCCAAGCCGGACCAAGTCTTAGGCCTGAAGCCTCACACTGATGCCACTGTGATCACCGTTGTCTTTATCGACGATAACGTCAGTGGGCTCCAGGTGCAGAAAAATGGTGTCTGGTACAAAGTGCCAATAGTACCAAATGCATTACTTGTGAACACAGGAGATGCAATGGAGGTACGTATGTGCAGGAAGTTGCAAAAGTTGTTCGATCTTGTCCAGTGAACAGTTAAGCTGAGCTCTATCTCACCTGATACATGCATGCAGATACTTAGCAACGGGTTCTTCAAGAGCCCGGTTCACAGGGCTGTGACCAATGCAGAGAAAGACCGGGTGTCGTTGGTTATGTTCTATACGCCGGACCCGGAGAGAGAGATTGAGCCAGCGGCAGAGCTGGTGGATGAGAAGAGACCAGTGCGGTACAGGAAGATAAAGACCAAGGATTATCTTATAAAACTCTTTGAAACTTTTGCAGAAGGGACACTAGTCATCGACACAATGAAGATCTGAATCCAGAATATGATTGTGGCTGCCTCCTTGTGGAGTGTTTGGAGACTAAGAAATGAGTTTTGCTTTCAGGGTCGTTCTTGGAAAAGTCTGGACTGCGTGCTTGTGAAACTACGAAGTTTTCTTCGACAATGGGCTGTGCTCTGCGACGTCACACAGGAAGCGGTGCTTCGGCAATTCATCAGCGAGCTGGACAAGTGCCGTGGGGAGCTTCTTCGCATCGCCTGGAGTGATTCTTCGCCTGTCGTAGAGTAATAGCGTTAGTCCTATCTGATTAGAATGTGCTATATATGGACACTTTTGTGTCATTGTATGGCATCTGCAGGCCACTTCATATCTCTTTCAGTTCAAGTGTTACCCCCTTGTTCTACATTATCTTGTACTGTGTTAAGTTCCTGCTTCGGGTATAGCTACTTCCAATCCTGTCTATCTTCTTCCTTGTTTTTCTCCTATTATCACTGGTGACTGATAGCTGGTCTATTCGTTGATGACCATGCTTGCTAATGAAGAACTGCGTATGCCTTGGCAACAACAGTCTAAACTAGAGTGACCTGACAAAGGCACATTCCTTTAACAGTGTGAAATAACTGAGGGGACAAACTACATCAGACTAATCATTTCCAGCAAGCTAGTAGGGCAAATGAGGCTGTGAGAACCCAAGAGTTGACCATAGGATGAAAGATAACCTCCACACTGGACCATACATCGAAGCAGTTTCAGATGATCTACCTGCGAGTGGCCTTCCACTGTCGCCAATCTTGGTTCATCTGAACTATCAAATAGGTGTTTGCCAAAATGTGTAGTTGAATTTTGCAGTTACATTCCATCTTCCAAGCACCTATAAAAATATGCAGAAAAACAGAACTAGTCTAACACGGTGTAGCATGTTCTACAAAATCATCACTTGTCTCAACTGTCCGATTAGAATGTGCTATATATGGACACTTTTGTGACATTGTATGCCATCTGCAGGCCACTTCATATATTTTTCAGTTCAAGTGTCACCCACTTGTTCTACATTATCTTCTGCGGTGTTAAGTTCCTGCTTCAGATAGTTAGGCCCTGTTCGGAGTCCCTCCACTCCTCAACTCCGCTCCCGGAGCAGGAGGAGTTGCAGTTTAAAATCACGGAGCTGCAGTTTCCTCGCTCCGCATATTCCGAGAGTTGGTGGATTGCCGAACAGGGTCTTACTACTTTCTATCCTGTCTATCAGTTCCTTATTTTTCTTGTATTACCTCTAGGCACCGATAGCTGGGACCATGCTGATGCTCGCTAATACAGAATTGGGTATGCCTCAGCAACAATAGTATAAATAAAGTACTGTACAGTTATCTGACAAAGGCACATTCTTTTAACAGAGTGAAATTACAAAGGGCAAATGAGGCTAATCATTTCCAGCAAAGCTAGTAGGGCAAATGGGGCTGTGAGAACCCAAGAGTTGACCATAGGATGAGAGAAAGCTTCCACACTGGACATGCATCGAAACGGTTTCAGATAATTCATCTGCGAGAGGCCACTTGTAAAAAAAAACCGGTGTCAGTGGTCTCATCTTGGGTTCATCCGAACTACCGAATAGGTGTCTGCCGAAATGCGTAGTTCAATTTTGCGGTTACATTCTATCTACCGGGCACCTCTAAAAATATGCAGAAAAACAGAACTAGTAGTCTATTTCACAAAAGTTATGATTTGTCTCTCAGTTCTCATGTTCCGGGTTCAGATCCCAGAACACGGCAAATGGAGAACTCGTAATACAATCTACCCAAACGAACCTCTGTGCTGCAGGTGCAAATGGGAACCCAACTCCGGTTCCGGGAGTCGGCTCGAGGGTAAGAAGGAAAGAGCACACGCATCCATATCTGGGTTGATGAGAAGCGGGGGATTAGGATTTAGATCAGTTATTAAATGCGTGTGCTGTTTTCTTCTTGCCTCGAGGCGACCCCCCGCATGGAGATGGAGGTAGGCGTTTCACTGGCGAGCCCGGGGGGCGCTCCTCCGCCGGCTCCCGCTGGGACCTCGCATCCCCTCGCCGCGGTTCGCCGGCTCCCGGCGACCCCTTTTGTTAGCCGCGGCGCGCCACGCCTGCGCAGGGGTTTCGTTGCAGGCTGAGCTTTTTTCTACGGCGGACCGCCCGTGGGCTGCTGCGAGATGAATCCGGCCCCTAGAAGCTTTTTTTTTTTTCCGGAACTTCCATCTATCATCTTCGATAATGGTAGTACAACATACACTAGCAATAATAAAAAATACATCCAGATCCGTAGACCACCTAGCGACGACTACAAACACTGAAGCGAGCCGAAGGCGCGCCGCAGTCATCGTCCCTCCCTCGCCGGAGCCGGGCAAACCTTGTTGTAGTAGACAGTCGGGAAGTCGTCGGGCTAAGGCCCCATAGAACCAACGCACCAGAACAACAATTGCCGCCGATGAAGAGCGTAAATCAGAAAGATCCAATCTGAAGACACAAAAACATAGACGAACATATCCAAGCAAATCCATCAAAGACAGATCTGCCGGAGACACACCTCCACGCGTCCACCGACGATGCTAGACGCATCAACGGAACGGAGACTAGACGGGAAGACCTTTATTCCATCTTCAGGGAGCCGTCGCCTTCTCGCTTTCCTGAGCAGAACACAAACAATAACAAAACTCAAAAAAATATATCTAAAAACGAAGCCCTCCCACCGGCAAGGGCCGGGGTCCACTCTGCCTCCATGGCCCTAAGGCCACCGGAGACGGGGTGGAATGACGATGGCGCCAGCGGGAGGCAGATGAACCCTAACTTTTTGGGGAGGCGGCGACTGGCTAGATGAGTTGCAGAACAAGTCACGCTAGAATAGTGTAAATGTTTTCGAAAATGATTGTTTGTTTGAAGGAGATATTTTCTTACAAACTTGCAAATTTTTAAATATGAATTTAATCTACAAGTAATAAAACAAGATAAATCCAGATTTGAACAGTCTATGCAATTTTTTTGTTTGTTTGTGTGACACTACTCCTTGCTAGATCCGTACTTTTTTTGTTGTTTCTTCTATGGGTAGACCGAATTTGGATTTAACACAAATACTTTCAGAAAAAATAACATGTAAGGGGTGATATCGATGCTCCGGCTAATTATGTCAAAAGTACGAACTGATGATTCGAAGAAAAAAAAACAAGTACAAACTGATGGAGAAAGACTAGCAATATAATTCAACAGCTAGTTCGCTTATTTTTTCATGTAATGTTGTTGCAATCTAATTACACTTGGGTCGCAAGGATGATAGCTTCAATCGAAACAACATGTGTTATTTCCTTCCCTCAAAGTAGGGGAAAACATGATACTTCCTAAAGATGACTTTGCATCAACAACATGTGTTTCTTGTTCTATTTTGAAAAGGTGTAGCTCCTGCAGGCGTTGTTCTGGGGAACATTTGTTGCTGTCCGGGTGTTGCCAATGTTGATATTGTTGTATGCTACCGCGTGCCGTTGATTTTTCATGCATGACTTTTGGAGTTATGTCTTTTTATCTTCCTTTTGAAGTGCATCGTGGATATCTCGACTAGTTCTTGACATTGTATTGTGTAGATGCCCAATATACTCGGTATCAACTTAATATTCATATATTACCCTTTAACGAAGAATTTATGTGTGACACCGAATTCCTGAAGAGATGGATGTTGGCAAAAGGTGACATCCATGGAGTACACCATACCAACATGTCTGTCAGTTTCACACAACATGACAGTGACTCTAGTGCTGGCACTTTTTACATCCTAAATCATTACTCACCATGTTACGGGGATAGGATTTATGCATTTTGAAGAATAAAAGCTACTGTATATAAGAAGGGAGGAAACACTAGAGCAGATAAGACAATATGAAAGTGCTCAGAGAGCATGTTAATACAAACCAAACATAAACCAGACTAATTCTTCATTTTAACTAGGTTAACTCCCGGTAAGTTCACCAATTAACAGTCATCTTATTTAGATCTTCAGTGCATCGGCAATTCTTGTTCCCCGGCCTCCGGCGTAATGTTCATGGTGCAACACTAACAAGTCCTTGGCCTTCATTTCCCTGTATTGTGCCGGTTGGTCCTCACTTAACAGATGAGCTATCGGCCCAATCTCTTGCTCGGGATACACACCATAGAACATGGCCACTGATATCCTCTCTTTATCGGCATTAGTCACAACTCTATGCATCGGCCCCGTGAAGATCCCGTTGGTCATTATCTGCACAAGGAATGGCCAGGACGAAAGTCATCAAGAACTTGAGTATAGGGGAGAAAATTTACTAGAGATTCAGAGATGGTCACCTCCATTGTAAGACCAATGTTGACCAGCAAGGTGTGGTCACGCGCAGCTGGAACATTGTACCAGGTTCCATCTCTAAGATACTGCAGCCCCGCGACGTCTTTGTCCATGAGAAGAACCGTGAGAGCAGGGAAATCGGCGTGAGGCTTGATGCCCAGGACAAGATCAGGTCTTGGACACGGAGGGAAGTGGTTGAATCTAGCAAAAGTGGGGGCGTTGCTGTTAAACTGGTTAACGAGGCAGTCTTCATCAAGCTCCAAAATTTTCGCCATTGCCCGAAGGATGTCGCCTCTGATTCTCTTGCACTTCAATGCGTATTCATGCAGATCATCTCTGCAAACAGAGCTCATATAGTTCAATTAAACCAAGCCTATAGTTTAATAATTTTTATTTTATTTCTGCAGTCCATGTCAGGTTACATCACTGAAGACATAAATAAGCAAATGAACTCTTTTCTACAAAGCAGACAAGAAAGAAAGATCCGTTTGAAGTATCGCTGATAGATTACCTGAAAGATTTGGGATGTGTAGGCCAATGGGCAAGGTTTCTCCCACCAACCGGCTCAACTCTAAGGTGCAGTCGATCAGACCAGTCCAATCTCTGATCTTGAGTCCTCACCTGGTCATTTCCATACCCTTCAACCTGGAAATGCTTGCCATCTATCAGGTTACCGCATTTCTTCTTCTCTTCAAGCGGTAGGTGAAAAAATTCCCTTGATGTGGTCATCACAGAATCCAATATAGAGGTCTCCAATCCATGGTTAGAAACCTGGTCACATAGGCTGATTTGTGTTACAGAAAGCAAGTACACCATGCACCAGAAATGCAAAAGAGAGTAAATCAGGAACAGGAAACTCGAGAATGAAGTAATTAAGAAACTCACCTGGAAGAATCCCCAGGTCTGCAGCGCCGACCGCAGCTTGGCGGCTTCCTCAGGATCGTTGGATGCAGACAGCAGGCCGAGATCGATTGTTGGGACGGGCTCCGGCATCTCGGCACCAGCAAGGTTCCCACCAAGCAGTTCTTGCTCTCTGAGCAAGTACTGGCTTGGTGGTTCTTGCATGTTGGCAGCCAGTTGCTGCACTGAATTCGGGAGCCTCCATGACTCATCAGCCATTGGAGTTCTTGGATATTTCTTTGCTGATCCTGTTGATCTGCTCTGTCTCCTTGGTTGCTGTGCTCTCTTGAAGGAAGATGTTGCCCTCCGCAAGATGTAGTTGTCTTCGTCTCAGTCCCATCTCAGTACACATTGTCATCAATGAGTAGGACAGTCACCAACCACTACAACAAACACCAAAAAGATCAGAGTGATGAAGGCTACACCTTTTTTCTACAGAAGAAAACCTAATAAGCCAAAACAAGCTATATAAGAGGACAAGCGGGGGGACAGAGATAGCACATGGCATGTGTTGCCATGCATTACTCTGTATTTTACATTTTTACTGCACAGGTGTATATATTCACCAGTTTGTACTTTTCATTAACTGGCAATCAGTGTATGGGTTCCTAAGTTGTGCACATAAAAACTGTCTCTGTAGAAGTGGACAAAGAGTTAGCAGTGGATCTAATTACGAGCTTGACAGTCAAGATACGCCTTTGAAATAAACCATTCGTTTTCGCAAGTCTATGCCCATAGAACGGCCAAAGCGAGAAAAGGGAACCCAAGACAAACAGCTGTATCAAACAGTGGAACTAAGCAACGTTGATGACTACACATCAACGTTAATGAGTAGTCAATTTCATGTTTGTTCCTTAGTGCTGTTAGGAAGTTGTCTTAATCTCAGTCTGCACGGTCATCAATAAGGGCCAGTTCTTTTGGTGGCTTTTTTGGACTTTTAGAATAAGCTGCCCCCTACCCAGCTTATTCTAGAAGCCCAACCACAAATATTTTTTTAGAAGCCTACTAGTGAAGTCTCAATTAGTAGGCTTCTAAAAAAATTAATTTGGTTGGGCTTCTAGAATAAGCTGGGTAGGGGGCAGCTTATTCCAGCTTATTCTAGAAGCCACCAAAAGAACTGGCCCTAAGTAGACTAGCCACCAGCCACTAGAACTGACACTGAATTGTCAGGAAGATGAGTACTTTTTTCACAAGGAGAAACCTACAATGAGGTAAAACAAACTATAAAAGAAGAAAAATAAGTGGGGACACACTACAAAGCTGCCCATAAATGATGGTACTCATAGTTGGGGCATATAAATTTCCATATCCTAATCCTCAATTAGCAGGATGCCAAGATGCCTTTGTCACACACACGGTCAATATTCATCGAGTAGAACAGCCACAAATTCACAACAACCACAAGCACAAGCGGATGAAAATCTGGGCCATGATTGAAGTATTATTACTTTTGTGAACAGGAGAAATGTAAATGAATTAAGGAAACCTAATAGAGTTTAAAAAGCCCGAACAAGGTGTCAATGGCACGCAGTACTCAGTATTTTGCTGCTGGAGTCTCTTCATGTGTATGTTATGTTTGTGATATTGACCATTTTGTACTTCTAAGTAATTGGTGCGTGGGACAAAGTAATAAGCTATAACCATGATGTCCACATCTAGAGGGACTCAGTAGTCAGTAGTGCGCATAAGTCACCACCTCCTATGGAAGTGGACAAAGGAGAGATCAACATCCTCTGCCTGACAGTCAACACACTCCTCTGAGATCGACCACTACTCACCTTTTGCAAATCTATGCCCATAAAACAGCCAAAGCAGGATAAGGAAGAGCTCAACATCAACAGCTGTAAGAGGCAACCATGGCCGACGCGGAGCCATGGAAGACGGTTAAGATACCCCCGATCGTGCAGGAGCTGGCGACCGGCGTGCAGGAGCCACCGAGCCGGTATGTGATCGCTGAGCACAACCGCCCCACCGTGGCTGGTTCTGAGATGCCCGATCCCATACCCATCGTCGATCTCAGCCGGCTGTCTGACAACTGTGCTGATGAGGTTGCCAAGCTGCGGTCCGCCTTGGAGAACTGGGGCCTATTCCTGGTAAAGTTTTCTCCCCGGTTTATTTGCTTCTTTCATCTTCAGATTTCTGATCGATGGTCCTCCAGGCTGTTGGGCATGGAATGGAGCCAAGTTTTCTTGGTGAGGTGATGAAAGTCAGTAGAGAATTTTTCAAGCTCCCACTGGAAGAGAAGCAGAAGTACTCAAACCTGGTGAACGGCAATGAAGTCAGGATAGAAGGTTACGGGAACGACATGGTCGTATCAGAGAAGCAAATCCTGGACTGGTGTGACCGCCTCTACATCATAGTGGAACCTGAGAATCGAAGAATCTACAGTTTGTGGCCAACACAGCCTCCATCGTTCAGGTACCTTACCTTTCAGGCTTGTACTTCATATGGTATATATGCGTGTCGAGTGTCGACCGATGAGTAGCCGCCATAGTTGTCTGATCGTGAAGATTTCTGCAGAGATATTTTGAGCGAGTACACCGTCAGGTGCCGTAAGATCGCCAACCTTTTTCTCCAGAACCTGGCCAAGCTACTCGATTTACACGAGGACTGCTTTGTCAACATGTTCGACGAGAATGCCTTGACATACGCCAGGTTAAACTACTACCCTAACTGTCCCAAGCCAGACCACGTCTTTGGCATGAAGCCTCACACCGATGCCTCAGCGATCACTATCGTCTTCATCGATGATAATGTCAGTGGGCTCCAGCTGCAGAATGATGGCGTCTGGTACAACGTACCCATTGTTCCGAATGCGTTACTGGTGAACGTGGGAGATGTAATGGAGGTACGTATATGTGAAAAGGTGCAAAATTGTGACAGTTAAACTGAGTTGTAAATCTCACTCCTCATCTGACACATACAGATAATGAGCAATGGATTCTTCAAGAGCCCGATTCACAGGGTTGTCACCAACGCGGAGAAAGAGCGGCTGTCGTTGGTGATGTTCTACACGATGAACCCGGAGAAGGAGATTGAGCCACTGTCAGAGCTGGTGGATGAGAAAAGACCGAGGCGGTACAGGAAGACAACGACTAATGACTACATAGCAAAACTCTTCGAAACTTTTGCTAGGGGGACACTAGCTATCGACACGGTGAAGATCTGAACCTGATTCCGAAGTGTAGAAGATTAATTGCAGTGTGGTGATAGTTCTTCCAGCGATATGTACTATTCTTGTGGAGTTGGTTTATGCTTCGACCTTCTAAAAATAATGTGCGATGATGTATCACCTATATACCATCTACAGACAACTTCATATATGTTTGTTTAGTTCAGTTGTTACCCCGTTGTTCTACATCACTTTCTATCTCTGGTTTACTGTCTTCCTTGTTTTCACCATGCTGATTAAGACATCCACACATTCGTCTTGTTATGCAATGTGGTTGCCTCAGCAACAATAGTAAAACTACAATAACCTAAGCAAAGCACTTTTTGAAATAGAAAAAACAACTAAGGAGACATACCAGACCAGGATAATCATTTCCAGCTAGAAGGTATGAACATGATCCTGTGAGAACTGAATAGTTCACCAGAGGCTGAGCGGAATCTTGCCCACTGGCTATAAATATCAAAGCTTTGAGGTTATTTTTCACTGATACATCTACTCAAACAGATCTTTCATCGTTATCAATTTTATCTAAAAAAAAACATTAGCCTGACCTTGAACTTCAGAGTTATATTCTTCTGTGGCCCCTCCTATGTAGAAAAAATATCCAGAAAAATGTAAGTTCAGTACAGTGTGCTATTCATTTCAGCAAGTTAAATATGAACCATAAGATATCCGTTGAAGGGGGGGAAATTGGCTAATATATATAATTAAGTACCAATTGTTTCAGATTTTCATGTTACGGGTCCAACTCTAAGAATATAATAATGGATAATTCATACAAGAAAACGTTGTTGGTGGGAATCCAACTCTGGTTCTCTCAACCATGTATACTTATGTTAGTACCTAATGTCATGTGCTCAACTTCTCATGGTGACACTTAATCTCACCAGGAACTTCTTTTAAGGTGTAATTTTTCAATCCTATTTTAACGAGGGTGATGTATTTTTTACAGAAACTTAACAGAACAAAGAAACTGTAGAAGGGATGAAACACCTCAGCTAAGAGAAATATGAGGACATCCATGTATGGAATGTCGTACTCATTATTCAGCTATTCAGGTCATTGCGTGTATATAGGGATACTCCCTGGTTTGTACTTACCAATTGATGTGTGGGAGAAAGACAAAGACAAAAAACAAAGTGATAACCATGATGTCCACAAGGAGAGTCTAGAGAATCACAAAGGGGTATCAAAACATGCCCTTAAAGACTGCCAAAGTGGGATAAGGGAGCTCAAACTAAGAGCAGCTACAAGCAACCATGGCTGATGGCCAACCATCAAAGTCAGTCGGGATACCACCAATTGTGCAAGAACTGGTCACCGGCATGCAGGAGCCACCAAGTCGGTACGTTGTTCCCGAGCAAGACCGTCCTGATGTGGCTGGTTCCGAGATGCCTGAGCCCATCCCAATTGTTGATCTCAGCCACCTATCTTCCACAGACAACAGTGCTGATGAGAATGTCAAGCTGAGATCTGCCTTGGAGAACTGGGGCCTCTTCCTAGTAAGCTTTTCCTGTTTAATTCAGTTGTATATTTTAACCAATCAAATCAAGATTTCTGATCGATCTTTGGCTAGGCTGTTGGACATGGGGTGGAGCCAAGTTTTCTTGGTGAGGTGATGGAAGTGACAAGAGAATTTTACAAGCTCCCACTGGAAGAGAAGCAGAAGTACTCAAACCTGGTGGGTGGCAAGGACTTCAAGATGGAAGGATATGGAAATGACATGGTCATATCAGAGAAGCAGATCCTGGATTGGTGTGACCGTTTCTACCTTGTAGTGGAACCTGAGTCTCAGAGGATCTATACCATGTGGCCAACACAGACTCCCTCTTTCAGGTATTCTGTAGGCTTTTACCAGGATCACTACCAGAATAACCACCTATCCCGACGGCCTAAGGCCGTCGGCATAGGGCTACGCCGACGGTGGCCGTCGGCGTAACCCCGTCGGCAACTCGAACGTCGGCGTACCCCCGGGCGGCCGGTGGCATACAAAAACCGTCGGCATAGGCATGTACCCCGACGGCTTCCGTATAGCCATCGGCGTAGATACCCCCTCGGCAACGAATTGGGACTGACGGCCGTTGACGGCGAAGCCGTCCATTCAGGCGTCGCCACGTGGCCGCTCCACGCAGCTCCCGGTGACCTTCTACGCCGACGGTTATGCCGTCGGCATAGTTTTCTCTGTATCCCGACGGCCTAACCGTCGGCGTAGAAGGTCACCAGGAGCTGCGCACCGCGGCCACGTGGCCCACTACGCCGACGGCTAGGCCGTCGGCATACAGAGAAACCTATCCCGACGGCATAACCGTCGGCGTAGAGGGTCACCAAGAGCTGCCAGGAGCTGCCACATGGCGAAACCTGGTGCCTCGTGCCATCTACGCCGACGGTTATGCCGTCGGGATAGGTACCATAGATTTTTTTTTTCAAATTATTTGGTTCAAATACACAGCATATACACAACATATACAACAAATGCACATCATACACATCATGACAAGTTCAAGGTAGGCAACATAGTTCAACATAGGCATAGTTCAACATAATGACAAGTTCAACATAGGCATAGTTCAACATAATGACAAGTTCAACATAGGCATAGTTCAACATAATGACAAGTTCGACAAAGCCAACAATATCATCACCGCCAAAGGCTTAAGCGCCATCACTTCCACCACCAAAGCCGAGGTAGCCAAAGTCGAGGTCGTCACCGCTAGCGCTACCACCACCACCACCGCCACCGCTAGCGCTACCGCCATCGCCACCGCCTCGCCAGACCGGAGTGACTGGGCTTTGTGACTCAGGAGTGGAACCATAAGTAGCACCACCACCGGCGGATGATCCACCGGTTCCCTGCATGTTTGAAAAGAGATGGGAGGGCAATATATGATTGTATTGAATAAACGGTATGTTGTGGTTGAATAGTTTGGTGATGTACTAACCGGAGTGCCATAGTGTTCTGCCAGGAATTGTTCAAACGTAGGCGGCACTGGTTGTGGTCCAGGAGGTGGTGGTGGTGGTGGCAGTGTAGGAATCTGCCCGGTTGCCATAGACGCAACCACAAGCTGCGTCATGCGGCTGTTGTACTTAGTGGCTGCTGCAACTCTCTCGTTCCAGTCGAAGAGTTGCTGACGTACGAAGTCCATGTAGGCCTACAAATATGACATGATGGAACTCATAAAACATAGCAATGCGGAAAATAAAGGTCGAAAGAAAGAAGATAAGAGGGAAAATACTTACAGAGTTCTGCTGGGCTACGAGTGACAGTGTAGAGGACGCACTGGGGCGCGGGCGCTGGCTCGACCTCGGGTCGGTAGCGCGGATCCGCCTGTAGGAGACAGAAGGGGTGATCACAGAATCCAGAATCGGATCCCGACCATGACTCTTCGGCCCTATGCTGACGGCGGCCCTCTCGTCGGTATCCACAGACAAGGGGTCTGATGTGCCAGGATTCCACTTCTGAAACTCCTTCGTGTATGACGTCAGGTTCTCCCCGGTATGGCCGTAGTACTCACTCTCGCCGGCCTTGGGATTAGGCCGCACACGGGCGAGCCTCCACGACTCGATGTCTGAGAGTGGCCGCTTCAATTTCTCCTCCTGCACCGCCAAACAGAGGTTAGTCATACATAATAACATACGGTAAAGAGAAGATCAAGAATGTTTCATGTACATAGATATACCTGAAGTTTCTTGTGGCGCCAGTGGTTTCGGTTTCCCTGACGGTGTGTTCCGTCGGTACCTCGATTAGCCTTGTTTATCTTGCTCTTGGCAGCAAACTCTGCGTCCTCGCCGACCCACAGATCCACCAATCCCTCCCATCCATCATTCTTTCCAAAGCACCAATCAGGACGCACCTACATAAGAAGCATAATGGCATGTGACCACGAAACAATGAAATTTACCACAAACGTCATAATGAAAAGTCTGTTATACTTACCAACATGTACTGCTCCTTAGTCAAGGTAAGGTTATGCTCCTTCACGTCATCCTTGGTCACCTTCTCGTTACATACCTCGTGATAATAATGCGAGATAGCCACCCAGCGCACCTCGTACTGCAACTGACGGGCCTGCTTCCTCGCAGCCCGCAGCAAGAACTCATCGGCCTCGGCCTTGTCCTCCTCAAGAACTCTATAGAATTTCTACAGTCATTCATGAAACCAGAATGGAACAAGCCATGACTTAAACGATTTGATGATAAACTCTGAAAGTAACTCAAGAATTGTGCTTCTCAAGAGAACTTACCCAAAACTTTGATATCACGGCCTTAGCGGCCGTCACATGGGTTGGGTGGAAGGCCGCTTCGTAGTGCTCCCAGCACGTGGCCAAAATCTTGTGCTCCTCGTTGTCTCGGTCCGGAGCGAACATCCCCGGCCAAAGCTTCTTCAACAGGATAGTGAGGATGCCGTTTGGAACACGGGCACCTTGAGGATATTCCCAGCTACTGCAAAAGAATGAAAATATTAGCATGTGTACAATCAAAATGATGCTATGTGTTTAAAATATTATTAAGGGGCACTTACCTTTTCCCCTTGGGCTTAATGAGCCACTTCATCTCCTCGGTATCAGGAGCTTTTGGGAGTCGCGCACCACCACGCAGCCAACCCTTCTGCTTGCCACCCCCGTTCCCGCCACCACCATCATCACCGCCACCCCCTCCCCGCCAGCACCCCCCTCCTCGCCACCATCCCCCTCCTCGCACCATCCCCCTCCTCGCCACCATCCTCATCCTCCTCCCTAACCTCCTGCTCCTCCTCCTCCTCCCTAACCTCCTGCTCCTCCTCCTCCTCCTCCCCAACCTCCTGCTCCTCCTCAGAGGTTACCTCACTAGAGAAGGGTCGCGAAGACGACCCCCCTATGTCGGTCACAGAGCGCAGTTTCTGGCCCCGAGACCGTCCCCCTGGGCCTCTCCCCCCACCACGTCCTCCTCTAGGGGCACCTCTCCCTCGACCTCCCTGTGAGAACTCATCGTCAAGTAGTCGGGAGGGGACATTACGGGGTCGACCACTCCGACTAACCTTCGCGGCGAGTTTGCTTAGCAAACCAGTACCATCGGCCTTGCCCTTTCCCATACTTAGCGAACCTGCATTGAAAAGAGAATAAAAAGTTAGTGTATTAATAATGAAGGAGTAGACATAATAAAAAGGAATAAAAAAGCGCATTCATAATAATAAACCATATAAAAAAAGACATATTAATAGAACATACAAATAAGACATGGAACATACATCTGCTAGAACCCATACGAATCATCACTGTTGTAACCGTTTCCTCGACCGGTCTCATCGTCACTATCACGCATATCATCTTCGTTGTCTGACGTAGGTGCTGGCTCTTCCTCGTCTTCAGCGTATTCATTTAATTTCTCTAGCATAAGTATGTCTTGGTCGTTCACAATGGTCTCGCCATCATTCCGTGCATCGTCATCGTTTGGATCCACATCAACATCACCCAAGGCATCAACGTCATTGTATCGAACCACATCAACATCATCAAGTTGCTCTTGATAGAACACTCCCTCGTATGTCATGGGGTTAATGTAGAAGTAATCGTCATCGTCCGGGTCCGGTAGCTTACCATGTGGCGCCACCTTGAACACAACTTCCCAACCCTTTAGGTACTCTTTCTGGCATGGGTAGGGCAGATAATAAACTTGTGTGGCCTGGGTAGCCACAATAAAAAGATCAGCTCCTGCATAAACGGTGGATGGTTTAACTTCGACCAAACCAAGGGAAGGCGTATGTCTCAACCCCTCATATGGGTCGAACCATCGGCATTTGAACACAGCTAGATTTAGGTCCTCGGCCCCAAGATCGAATGACAGCTCGTATATTTTTCCTACCCTTCCATAGTACTCAACTTCATTTTCTCCTGGGGTGTACACTCCTGTGTTTATAGTTTTGGGATCAGGCCGGCTGTTCTGGTGATCCTCTGTATGGAAGCGATACCCATTCACATCATACTTTTCACATTTCATGACCCGAGCGTTAAAACCCATGGAAACCCATCTCAATTCGTCATCCATAGAGGTGTTCGGATCTTTTCCCTACAAGTTTAATTGAAATTGATGGGTGCATTAGTTCCATCAACTAATAAATGTTGAACTAGGGGAATGTGAAAAATTACTTTATCCATGAACCAAGCAATAAAATTTTTTCTGCCAGAGGCACCGTTCCGTAAAAGAGTAAGTGCCTCCGCTTTAGTAGGAGGAATCATTCCCGTCCACTCCTCATGTAGGAATTGACTAAAAGAAGAAAATCGGTGTTAGAACGAGACTCATCCTCAACGAATTGCATAAAGGAATGGTGTAGCGGTATTACCTCATCCACTCTTCCTCGATTTCCTTGATGTTGTGCAAGACATAGAACATGATGTCCTCCCACTCTTGTTCTGGCATGTTATAAGGTTTCGAACCCCCAGCCCGGCCACATTGCCCGTTGAATAGATCGAGCTTGGGTTTATACTTGGGCTCTTCTATATTGTATCGAGACACCTTATTATGCAGAGTGGGAACGTGGTCTGGGTAGTACGATGTCCTAAGGTCTGACACCTCCTCTAGGATAACTGCCTCAGCTATGGAAGCTTCAATCTTAGCTTTGTTTCCACATTTCTTTCTGAGATGCTTGTTCTGTCTCTCAGGGCCGTACTGCCAACGATTCTGCACAGGGCCCCCCAACAATACCTCCTTCGTGAGGTGCAAAATGAGATGTGTCATCGAAGTAAAGAAGCCTGGCGGGAAGATCTTCTCTAGCTTGCATATCAAGTCCGGTGCCTTCTTATGCAATTGTTCAATCACCTCGGGACATACTTCTTTAGCACATATTGTGCGAAAGAAATGGCTTAGCTCCGCAAGCACTCGCCAGACATGCTCGGGGACATAGCCTCAAACCATCACCGGCATTATCCGCTCAATCCATACATGATAGTCATGACTCTTTAGCCCGGTCACTTTGCCCGTTGAAAGATTGACCCCCTTACTTATATTTGATGCATAACCATCAGTGAACTTCACAATGTGTTTGAGCCACATAAGTGCTTCCTTCTTTTCTGGCGGTTTAAGGACGAAGTCAGCATCTGGTTTGAACCAGTTTCTTCGACCGTCTGTTGGAGGCCGCATGTTTAGCCGTGGTCTATCACAAATTTTCTGTTGATCGGCTCTAGCTTTAACGTTATCCTTTCTCTTATCAGGAATGTTGAGGATCGTGGAAAAAAGAGACTCTGTGACATTCTTTTCTGTGTGCATCACATCGATGTTATAAGGAAGTTTGAGGTCCTTGAAATAGGGAAGCTTCGTGAACGGGGTAATGTGAGTCCAGTTGTGCGTCTCACCATATCCCTCAAAGCGTTTCGCTTTGCCTTTGCCTTTGCATTTGCCTGGGCCTTCACCTTCACTTTCCCCTTTGCCTTTGCCTTTGCCTTTGCCTTTGCCTTTGCCTTTAGGCTTGAGAGCTTTTAGCTGAGCAAGAACATCTGCCCCAGAAAACGTTGGAATCTCGTTTACTTCATGGACAACCCGGCCTTTCGTGAAGTTCTTCTTGTCTTCCCTGTCTGGATGGTCTGCAGGGAGGAACTGTCGATGCATGTCAAAGGCTACATACTTGCCACCCTTCTGCAGCCAAATAAAATGTAGAGCCTGCATGCACACTAGGCATGGCATCTTCCTACTTGTACACCATCCGCAAAATAGGGCATAGCCGGGAAAGTCATGCATGCAATACATCAACCAAACTTTCATCAAGATTTTTTTTTGCAGATGTCGGTCGTATGTCAACCTCGGGAAGTACCAACAATGGAGCAAATCATCCACCAACGGCTGCATAAACACTCCCAAATTCTTTCCCGGGTAATCAGGCCCCGGAATGATCAGCGACAAGAACATGGTCTTGCGTTGCATTACGACACCGGGAGGGAGATTGAGCGGAATAACAAACACGGGCCAGCAGCTGTATGGATTGGACGACATACCATACGGATTCAACCCGTCACCTGTTATCGCAATCCTGACATTCCCTGCCTCGGCTGCTTCCTCGGGGTACTCTTTATCGAATGACTTCCATGCTTCAGCTTGCGATGGATGTACGATTTTTTTATCGTACATTTTCCCTTCCTTGTGCCACTTCATCATTTTGGCAGACTCCTCCGTGATGAAAAGGCGCTGCAGTCTTTCTATGAAATGGAGATACCGAAGAATCTTTACGGGGATGTCTAGTTGCTTCTTCTCACCATGCTCATCGACCACCTCAAGGTACCGAGAGGAACCGCACTCCCTACAGTACCTGTCACCGGCATACTCGTGCCTAAACAAAAGGCAATTCTTCGGACAAACATCTATTTTCTCATATTTCATAGATAGTGCCTTCATGATTTTATTCGTAGCGTACATGCTTTTCGGCAGTTCATGACCCTCAGGAAGGCTGTTAGCCCATACTCCCAGAAATGCTTCGAAGCAAGCTTGGGTGCAGCCGTACTTAGCCTTGACTGCCATCAGTTGCGAGATGGCATCCAACTGAGAAATTTTGGCACCCGCATAAAGAGGTTTCTTTGACGAGGCCAAGACCTCCAAGAAGGCCTTTGCGATTGCCTCCGGCTCCTCCGGTTCATTCTCTGAAGGTGTTGTATGTGTCGTCTCGGCAGCAAAGACATCATCTAGCATGTTTCTAACCCCATCGTCCTCATAACCACCGATGCGTTGTCGCATCACCTCCTCTCTACCACGGTCCCGGTCGGCAAAGTTTATGGGCATGTTAAAGTCTTCCATATATCCAAACGTGCGAAGGTGCAAAGTCATTTCTCCCTGAGCTCTACGGTGACGTCTTTCACATTTTGCACAGGGGCATTCTGGGTTAATTATCATTGGAGGACGGAATATCTCCTTTAAGAACACATCGGTTTTCTCGACCCACTCTGTTGTCACTTGATTCCGACGGATAAAACCATTGTACATCCACTGATTATCTGCCATCCTCTGCTTTATCACGAGTCACACAACAAAATTATGGATTCATTAAAATTAATCACATACAATTTTTATTTTCTACCGGGTTGACGAGAAACGGCACTGAATCCACCTACATCTCTAATAGGTAAAGAGGGTCCTAATCCCACCCGAGGATGTGTAGATTGAGTACGTTTTCCATGCTCTACCCCGTTCCGAGACAAAATTTCGGCAGCACCTCCCCGCTGTTCTCCAGATACACGTATCGGCAAATAGCCGAGAGAATGTGCTCCGGAGAACAACGGGGAGGCGCCGCCGAAATCCTGTCTCGGAACGGGGTAGAGCATGGAGAATGTACCCAATCTACACATCCTCGGGCTGTCCGTGGAAAACGCTGGACAATCCGAAAAAGTTGCGGTGATAAATATGCAATTGAATGCATATTTATCCATGCAACCATTTCGGACGGGAGACGCCTAGGTTACGCAACTTGACGTGAAAAGAAAATCTAGTGACATGATTAAAAAAGCATAGAAGGTGAAGGTGGATTCGTAGCTCACCCTCGGCTGTATAGGAAGTAGTCGAACAGCGGAGGGACGATCGGGAACCAACAGCTCCGACGTCGACGATCACTCCACAGAGATGCAACACCACAAAGCCTGTAAATTTCATCGAGTGGAAAAATTTAGGTCATCACATCACATACAACATTGACACTTCAGTTTTTAAACAAAATCATCATGATCAAATAACCACTCATCATATCCTAATAAACACAAAATATCTATCTACCACATTGAGTACTTATCTAAAAAACATAAAACTAAACAAAACATACAAAACTTTGTCCACCTAATTTTTTTCACATTTTATTCTATACCATTTCATCCATCTATCTATTCATCTATCAAACATCCATATGTCTATTTATCGATCTATTCACCTATTTCTACTAAATACTACACACAAAAAATTGTAAAAGTGACTAAAAAATAACCTTTGGGGCGGGGAGATGGCCCGGGCGGGCACGAGGGAGGCTGCTGCGGGGAGGTGGTCGAGGGAGGCCGGCCGGAGCGGGAATGAGGAGGCCGGAAGAGGGAGGCCGGCCGGTGCGGGGAGGTTGTTGAGGGAGGCCGGGCCGGAGAGGAGGGAGGCCGGGGCGGGGAAGAGGTAGGCCGAGGTGGCGGAGACGCGGGCGGGGTGGCCGGGGGCGAGGTACGGCGCGGCTGGCCGGATACGTGCCCGGGATGGGGGCGGCGGCCGGGGGAGGACGGGCGGCGTCGGGGGAGGACGGGCGGGGTCGGGGGTGCGGCGGGGGCGCCGGTCGGTGTCGGGGGCGGAGGGGGGGAGCGGGCGGAGTGGGGGTCGGGGCCGGGGGCGCCGGCCGGGGACGGGGCCGGCCGGGGAAGGGGCCGGCCGGGGAAGGGGACAGGCGGGGTCGGAGCGGCTGCAGGGGGGCGACGGCGGCGGCGCTCGCGGAGGCCGGGGCGGCGACGGTTGCGGGCCGGCCGGTGGGGGCGAGGCGAGGGTGGCGGCGGCGGGGGCGAGGAGAGGGTGGCGGCGGCGAATGCGGGCGCGAGAGAGAGATGAGGGTGAGAGAGAGAGCGAGAGAACGAGTGGAGGAGAGGCTGTGGCCGAAAGGATAAGGCCGAGCTATGCCGACGGCCTAGCCGTCGGCATAGCCTACTGGAGCCACGTGGCACTGTACGCCGACGGCCACACCGTCGGCATAGTATTATTTTTTTTATTTTTTTTCATTTTTTAGGGATTTCTTTACATTTTTTTAGGGGAGTTATTTCTGTTCTTTTTATTACACCAGTGCCCTCCGTGTCTCCCCGACGTGGTCGTTTCCACCCTCCATGCGATGGCGGCAGCGACGTCCGTGAGGGGGGTCACACTACGGAGCCGCGTGCCGGGTACTTGCACCTGCCACCACACTTCCAGACGTGTAAGAGGGCCCAGCGCAAGACCTGGCGGCATAGCTACCCCTCCAAGTCCCCCGTCCCGTCAAACCCTCGCACTGTTGACCGGACGGATCTACCCCTTTCACTTTCACCGGACGGGGTTTGACCGAGGGACATTTCCACCTGGCTGTGATAGGCGAGCCCATAGGTACACTTCGGGTCCGTGCCCAACCCACCGCAAGATTCCCTCCGTGTCTACCCGACGTGGTCGTTTCCATCCTCCGAGTGACGGCGGCAGAGACGTCCGTGAGGGGGGTCACGCTACGGAGCCGCGTGCGGGGTGGTTGCACCCGCCACCACATTTCGGGATGTCTAAGAGGGCCCAGCGCAAGACCTCGCGGCATAGCTACCCCCCAAAAGTCCCCCGTCCCGTCTAACCCTGGCACAGTTGACCGGACGGATCTACCCCTTTGACTTTCACCGGACGGGGTTTGACCGAGGGACATTTCCACCTGGCTGTGATAGGCGAGCCCATAGGTACACTTCGGATCAAGGTCCGAGCCCAACCCACACCGCAAGATTCCCTTCGTGTCTACCCGACGTGGTCGTTTTCCATCCTTCGTGTGACGGCGGCAGCGACGTCCGTGATGGGAGTCACGCTACGGAGCCGCGTGCCGGGTGCTTACACCCGCCACCACATTTCGGGACATGTACGTAAGAGGGCCCAGTGCAAGACCTCGCGGCATAGCTACCCCCCAAAGTCCCCCGTCCCGTCAAACCCTGCCATAGTTGACCGGCGGATCTACCCCTTTGACTTTCACCGGACGGGGTTTGACCGAGGGACATTTCCACCTGGCTGTGATAGGCGAGCCCATAGGTACACTTCGGATCAAGGTCCGTGCCCAACCCACCGCAAGATTCCCTCCGTGTCTACCCGACGTGGTCGTTTCCATCCTCCGAGTGACGGCGGCAGAGACGTCCGTGAGGGGGGTCATGCTACGGAGCCGCGTGCCGGGTGGTTGCACCCGGAACCACATTTCGGGACGTCTAAGAGGGCCCAGCGCAAGACCTCGCGGCATAGCTACCCCCCAAAAGTCCCCCGTCCCGTCTAACCCTGGCACAGTTGACTGGACGGATCTACCCCTTTGACTTTCACCGGACGGGGTTTGACCGAGGGACATTTCCACCTGGCTGTGATAGGCGAGCCCATAGGTACACTTCGGATCAAGGTCCGAGCCCAACCCACACCGCAAGATTCCCTTCGTGTCTACCCGACGTGGTCGTTTTCCATCCTTCGTGTGACGGCGGCAGCGACATCCGTGATGGGGGTCACCCTACGGAGCCGCGTGCCGGGTGCTTACACCCGCCACCACATTTCAGGACGTGTACGTAAGAGGGCCCACTGCAAGACCTCGCGGCATAGCTACCCCCCAAAGTCCCCCGTCCCGTCAAACCCTGCCATAGTTGACCGGCGGATCTACCCCTTTGACTTTTACCGGACGGGGTTTGACCGAGGGACATTTCCACCAGGCTGTGATAGGCGAGCCCATAGGTACACTTCGGATCAAGGTCCGTGCCCAACCCACCGCAAGATTCCCTCCGTGTCTACCCGACGTGGTCGTTTCCATCCTCCGAGTGACGGCGACAGAGATGTCCGTGAGGGGGGTCATGCTACGGAGCCGCGTGCCGGGTGGTTGCACCCGCCAACACATTTCGGGACGTCTAAGAGGGCCCAGCTCAAGACCTCGCGGTATAGCTACCCCCCAAAAGTCCCCCGTCTCGTCTAACCCTGGCATAGTTGACCGGACGGATCTACCCCTTTGACTTTCACCGGACGGGGTTTGACCGAGGGACATTTCCACCTAGCTGTGATAGGCGAGCCCATAGGTACACTTCGGATCAAGGTCCGAGCCCAACCCACACCGCAAGATTCCCTTCGTGTCTACCCGACGTGGTCGTTTTCCATCCTTCGTGTGACGGCGACAGCGACGTCCGTGATGGGGGTCACGCTACGAAGCCGCGTGCCGGGTGCTTACACCCGCCACCACATTTCGGGACGTGTACGTAAGAGGGCCCAGTGCAAGACCTCGCGGCATAGCTACCCCACAAAGTCCCCCGTCCCGTCAAACCCTGCCACAGTTGACCGGCGGATCTACCCCTTTGACTTTTACCCGACGGGGTTTGACCGAGGGACATTTCCACCTGGCTGTGATAGGCGAGCCCATAGGTACACTTCGGATCAAGGTCCGTGCCCAACCCACCGCAAGATTCCCTCCGTGTCTACCCGACGTGGTCGTTTCCATCCTCCGAGTGACGGCGGCAGAGACGTCCGTGAGGGGGGTCATGCTACGGAGCCGCGTGCCGGGTGGTTGCACCCGCCACCACATTTCGAGACGTCTAAGAGGGCCCAGCGCAAGACCTCGCGGCATAGCTACCCCCCAAAAGTTCCCCGTCCCGTCTAACCCTGGCACAATTGACCGGAGAGATCTACCCCTTTGACTTTCACGGACGGGGTTTGACCGAGGGACATTTCCACCTGGCTGTGATAGGCGAGCCCATAGGTACACTTCGGATCAAGGTCCGAGCCCAACCCACACCGCAAGATTCCCTTCGTGTCTACCCGACGTGGTCGTTTTCCATCCTTCGTGTGACGGCGGCAGCGACGTCCGTGATGGGGGTCACGCTACGGAGCCGCGTGCCGGGTGCTTACACCCGCCACCACATTTCGGGACATGTACGTAAGAGGGCCCAGTGCAAGACCTCGCGGCATAGCTACCCCCCAAAGTCCCCCGTCCCGTCAAACCCTGCCACAGTTGACCGGCGGATCTACCCCTTTGACTTTCACCGGACGGGGTTTGACCGAGGGACATTTCCACCTGGCTGTGATAGGCGAGCCCATAGGTACACTTCGGATCAAGGTCCGTGCCCAACCCACACCGCAAGATTCCCTTCGTGTCTACCCGACGTGGTCGTTTTCCATCCTTCGTGTGACGGCGGCAGCGACATCCGTGATGGGGGTCACGCTACGGAGCCGCGTGCCGGGTGCTTACACCCGCCACCACATTTCGGGACGTGTACGTAAGAGGGCCCACTGCAAGACCTCGCGGCATAGCTACCCCCCAAAGTCCCCCGTCCCGTCAAACCCTGCCATAGTTGACCGGCGGATCTACCCCTTTGACTTTTACCGGACGGGGTTTGACCGCGGGACATTTCCACCAGGCTGTGATAGGCGAGCCCATAGGTACACTTCGGATCAAGGTCCGTGCCCAACCCACCGCAAGATTCCCTCCGTGTCTACCCGACGTGGTCGTTTCCATCCTCCGAGTGACGGCGGCAGAGATGTCCGTGAGGGGGGTCATGCTACGGAGCCGCGTGCCGGGTGGTTGCACCCGCCACCACATTTCGGGACGTCTAAGAGGGCCCAGCTCAAGACCTCGCGGTATAGCTACCCCCCAAAAGTCCCTCGTCTCGTCTAACCCTGGCACAGTTGACCGGACGGATCTACCCCTTTGACTTTCACCGGACGGGGTTTGACCGACGGACATTTCCACCTGGCTGTGATAGGCGAGCCCATAGGTACACTTCGGATCAAGGTCCGAGCCCAACCCACACCGCAAGATTCCCTTCGTGTTTACCCGACGTGGTCGTTTTCCATCCTTCGTGTGACGGTGACAGCGACGTCCGTGATGGGGGTCACGCTACGAAGCCGCGTGCCGGGTGCTTACACCCGCCACCACATTTCGGGACGTGTACGTAAGAGGGCCCAGTGCAAGACCTCGCGGCATAGCTACCCCACAAAGTCCCCCGTCCCGTCAAACCCTGCCACAGTTGACCGGCGGATCTACCCCTTTGACTTTCACCGGACGGGGTTTGACCGAGGGACATTTCCACCTGGCTGTGATAGGCGAGCCCATAGGTACACTTCGGATCAAGGTCCGTGCCCAACCCACCGCAAGATTCCCTCCGTGTCTACCCGACGTGGTCGTTTCCATCCTCCGAGTGACGGCGACAGAGACGTCCGTGAGGGGGGTCATGCTACGGAGCCGCGTGCCGGGTGGTTGCACCCGCCATCACATTTCGGGACGTCTAAGAGGGCCCAGCGCAAGACCTCGCGGCATAGCTACCCCCCAAAAGTCCCCGGTCCCGTCTAACCCTGGCTCAGTTGACCGGACGGATCTACCCCTTTGACTTTCACCGGACGGGATTTGACCGAGGGACATTTCCACCTGGCTGTGATAGGCGAGCCCATAGGTACACTTCGGATCAAGGTCCGAGCCCAACCCACACCGCAAGATTCCCTTCGTGTCTACCCGACGTGGTCGTTTTCCATCCTTCGTGTGACGGCGGCAGCGACGTCCGTGATGGGGGTCACGCTACGGAGCCGCGTGCCGGGCGCTTACACCCGCCACCACATTTCGGGACGTGTACGTAAGAGGGCCCAGTGCAAGACCTCGCGGCATAGCTACCCCACAAAGTCCCCCGTCCCGTCAAACCCTGCCACAGTTGACCGGCGGATCTACCCCTTTGACTTTCACCGGACGGGGTTTGACCGAGGGACATTTCCACCTGGTTGTGATAGGCGAGCCCATAGGTACACTTCGGATCAAGGTCCGGGCCCAACCCACCGCAAGATTCCCTCCGTGTCTACCCGACGTGGTCGTTTCCATCCTCCGAGTGACGGCGGCAGAGACGTCCGTGAGGGGGGTCACGCTACGGAGCCGCGTGCCGGGTGGTTGCAGCCGCCACCACATTTCGGGACGTCTAAGAGGGCCCGGCGCAAGACCTCGCGGCATAGCTACCCCCCAAAAGTTCCCCGTCCCGTCTAACCCTGGCACAGTTGACCGGACGGATCTACCCCTTTGACTTTCACCGGACGGGGTTTGACCGAGGGACATTTCCACCTGGCTGTGATAGGCGAGCCCATAGGTACACTTCGGATCAAGGTCCGAGCCCAACCCACACCGCAAGATTCCGTTCGTGTCTACCCGACGTGGTCGTTTTCCATCCTTCGTGTGACGGCGGCAGCGACGTCCGTGATGGGGGTCACGCTACGGAGCTGCGTGCCGGGTGCTTACACCCGCCACCACATTTCGGGACGTGTACGTAAGATGGCCCAGTGCAAGACCTCGCTGCATAGCTACCCCCCAAAGTCCCCCGTCCCGTCAAACCCTGCCACAGTTGACCGGCGGATCTACAACTTTCAAGATTCTTGTAAAAAACATATAAAACTTGTCAAAACGGACGTAATTATCATTTTTTTTTGAATTCAGTAAAGTATAGGGACCTATATGCAAAAGAACATGAAGTTAATCAAAAATTAATTTAGGAAAATAGTAAAAACTTAAAAACAGGAAAAAAAAATCAGAAAACAGATAAAATGATTTGCCGACGGTTTGGCCGTCGGCGTAGATATGAACCAGCGACGCCCACCAGCCGCGACTCGGATCGATGACGTGGCCAGTGTCGCGGATTGATGACGTGGACGAAGTCTACCCCGACGGTTAAACCGTCGGCGTATCTATGCCGACGGCCGTCGTCAAAGCCGTCAGCGTAGCTCTAACGTCGTCAGCTCGCCGTTCGTTCCCGGCCTATCTAGGTCTTTTCTATGCCGACGGCCCGTTTACGCCGACAGGGGCCGTCGGGATAGTTGTAGATACGCCGACGGCCGGCCGGTGCCTACGGCCACCGTCGGGATAGATAGGGGGACGCCGACGGCTTTTCTACGCCTACGGTTCGACCAGGGCCGTCGGGATAGCTCCGACGATGCCTACGGCCACCGTCGGCATAGATTAGGCCGTCGGCGTCGAGCTTTATTCCGGTAGTGGATCAATCTGCATGCTAAAAAAAGTTCAATTACTGAGTAGCCATGGAACTAGTCTGACCATTCAGATTTGTGCAGAGATATTCTTTTTTTTTTTTTTTTGAGAAACAAGAGTTACAAACTCAAGTAACGGGGCAGTATTCAGACTGCATCAACTCTCTAAGTCTATCAGGGACTCCTGCAATAATCCGAAAATTTCCTTGCATCCTCGCCTCAATCGCCAGCTCATGAGCCAATCCATTGCTCTTTCTTCCAGCAAAACACACTTTGTATGAGGCGAATCCCTCAAGCAGTTGCTTAATATCCTGTATCACTGCATAGCAAGGGGCCAAGCACGCCTCCTCCGTATTTAAATATTCAACAACTGATTTGCAGTCCAGCTCCAATACGATCGGTCCATTATAGACATTGGCCAGCGATTGTAACCCAAACAGAGCAGCCCTTGCCTCGGCTTCCTCCACGCTCGCCGAGACAGGTAGCAGGCTTCCAGCCAACAAGAAGACGTAGCCTCGGTGCAGAGATATTCTGAGTGAGTACACAGTCAGGTGCAGGGAGATCACCAACCTTGTCCTCAAGAACCTGGCCAAGCTGCTCAATTTAGACAAGAACTACTTCGTCAACATGCTAGATGAGAACGCAATGACCTATGCCAGGTTTAACTACTACCCTCACTGTCCCAAGCCAGAGCAAGTTTTTGGCCTGAAGCCCCACTCTGATGCCACGGTGATCACAATTGTCTTCATCGATGATAGCGTGAGTGGGCTCCAGCTGCAGAAAAGTGGCGTGTGGTACAATGTGCCCATCGTTCCGAATGCATTACTCGTGAACATGGGGGATGTAATTGAGGTACATGTGTGTAAGAAATTGCAAAATTGTTTGACATTTTATTCTGGACAGTTAAGCTGACCTGTAAATGCCACCATTTCATCTGATTCATGTAGATACTGAGCAATGGATTCTTCAAGAGTCCGGTTCACAGGGTTGTGACCAATGCAGAGAAAGAGCGGCTGTCGTTGGTGATGTTTTATGCAATGGACCCGGAGAGGGAGATTGAGCCAGTGCCAGAGCTGGTGGACGAAAGGAATCCGTTGCGGTATAGGAAGATCAAAACCAAAGACTACATAGCAGAGATATTCAAAACTTTTGCAAGAGGGACACTAGCCATTGACACAGTGAAAATCTGAATGTGATTCTGAAGTGCAGACGATCAGTTAGCAGCGTGCTGAATTTTCTCCCGTTGATTTTTTCCTTTGATCTGTGTAGGCTTTCACGTTTTGGATTAAAATGTGGTTTGCTTTACCCACATATATGCACACATCTGTATGTCCTAAGACCTATCTATGAATTTTAAGTATTTTTACCTTGTGCATTGTCTTTCTAACTATTTCTAATGTTAGGATTACTTGTCAAAGAAGCACAGTTGGACTTCACAGCTACATTCCATCTGACATGGCCCCTCTTCATCAGAAAAATGCATCCTATCTGACAGTGTCCGTTACCGTCAGAAGAATATGAAAAGAGCAAAACTAGTCCAGCACGGTGTACCATGCGTTTTTCTACTATAAATCACGGCCAAAACTAAATCATGCACATCCTATGTCTACAGGCTAAAATCTTAGATGACCAAGACAGGAAATTCACACAGTAAACAGCCGGCCTGAATCGAATTCTGGCTGTAAACCTGAAAAATTAGTCTAGCACAGTGTACCATGCAATTTTTGCACTATAACACGGCCAAAACTAAACAATACACATGTCATTTCTACAGGCTAAAATCTAACAAGATCGTAACAGGGAATTCATACAGAGCTACAAATGCCTGAATCGAACTCTGGCTGTAAACCGGGAAAAATTTGCATTGTGCAGGCAGCAAGCCTCAGGCATACAGACGGTAGACATTGTGACATATCCCCAATCATGAACAGGAAAATAAGTACCGTCAGTGTGCCGTCAAATTCACCACCGGCATAAGAGAAAGATTACCATGTTCCATACCAGCCAATTCGATCTCTCGATCAGAAAAAGATCTCGAAGCAGCCGAGACAATAACGAAGGTGATAATCGCGCGTCTTACCTCGAGTTGGAGAGAGACGTCCATCGGGGAGTCCGGCGGGCAGCTCGCCGCGGGAAAAAGAAGAACGCTCGCCCCGCAACCCTCGCAGTTCCCGGCGACCACCCGGCGCGGCCGTGCCGCGCCTCCCTTCCGCCGTCGACTGGTCGTCAAGCCCTCCTTTTTTTTTTTTTTTTTTTTTTTGAGCTGAGCCCTCCCTTTTTTCGAGGCAAGGTCGTCAAGCCCTTCTGTTTTTGTTTTTTACTGAGACAAGTCAAGCCCTTCTGTTGTGGTGGGCCGTGGCTGGATGGGCGGCCCGAAACAACTAGGCCCGGTTATGGTGCCCCGAGCATGGCCTTGGAGCCCACATCAGAATTCAGAAACCAAATCAATCTTTGCTAGGGAGCTTCTTCTCTGTCGATCATACCTGGCCAAACGTGCCGGCCCGGCACGGCCCGCTGGTAAAAGGGCCCGGCATGGCACGGCCCGCCGCGGCACGTTTACTAATCGGGCCGTGCCGTGCCGGCCCGCGTGCCCGGGGTGCCGGCCCAGGCACGGCACGAGCAGTAAGTGGGCCGGCACGCGGCACGCCAGTCCCGATTAGGCACGCCGGGGCCGTTTGTCCATTATATGTATTTTTCGCGGGAAAACAGCAAAAAAAAGGCCAAAAAACATGTAAAAAAATGTAAAAATTGGTAGAGTATTATGTGGGATAAATCTAGAGTTTTATTAGTGCCCGCCTCATTAAAACCTTCCATCCCAAAGAAGTAAAAGAGTACAAGCCATGCTCTAGAAAATACTAAAAGATTAAAAGGTAGAGAAACGAAAGAAATTATAAAGACTACAATTGACTAATTTTTCAACCTTGCCCCGCACCCGCAACCGCCGCCTCATCTGCAGCTGCCTTCACGTGTGTCGTCTTGTGCCTCATCAGGTGGCCGGATCCAGCATTTTCTTCCACGCGCAACTTCTTACCGCATTGTTTGCACTTTGCAAAAAGCTCGACGAGACCATCCTCATTTGTAACTAATTCTTCATCGTAGGACATCCAAATAGGAGACCGTCTCTGAAGAAGGTTTTCTATTGGAACCGCACCCGCATCCGCAGTCGTAGCCGCCGCCTCCGCCTCATCTGCGGCTGCCTTCACGTGTGTCGTCTTGTGCCTCATCAGGTGGCCGGTTCCAACATTATCTTGCACGCGCAACTTCTTACCGAATTGTTTGCACTTTGCAAAAATCTCGACGAGACCATCCTCATTTGTAACTAATTCTTCATCGTAGTACCTCCAAACAGGAGACCGTCTCCGAAGAAGGTTTTGTATTGGAATTGGATCAGCCATGTTTGTGTGTGGAAAATTGGATGAAGTTTGAGTGTGAGAAATGAGAAAGTGGGCATCCCTTTTTATAGCCAAAAAAATGGCACGTTAGGCATGTTAGGCACGTTGGGCACGTTAGGCACGTTAGGCAACAGTAATGCATAAAAAATATGACAATAGTAATACCAAAAATAAGAAATATGACAATGTGTTGTCATATGGGATAAATATTGAGCTTTATTAAAGCATGCCTCATTAAAACCTTCCGTCCCGCTACTACAATTGGTTTGACCTTCGGCTTCGGGTTCGGGAGGGGGGGTCGAGAGTGGGATTTTCGGTATAGGCATGTTGCATGGGTGGGGGCATGGTAGTGGGATCGGCGCTCGGAGGGAAGAGGCTATAATCCATATCCCCAAGACCGAAATCGGAGAGTGGGAAGCTAGTATTGGCATGGTCATCCATGTTTGAGTGTGAGAAATATGTGGGCTGGGCAGCCCTATTTATAGCAAAAATTTGACAAATTTCGGACTAATTTGACCCTCTAACGGTCAAAATTTCGAATATATGCATTTTATTAAAAAAAACCACCCTAATCCCTATTAAACCCCTCCTAACCCGCTCCCAACGGCTCCCCCCCACTCCCTCGCCGATCGAGGCGCCAAGGCGCCAACGGTTAGCTCGCCTGGCGCTCGATCCCCGGCGGGCCCCGCCCCCGCTCCCAGTCCCCGGCTCCCCCCCTCCCCGCTCCCCCTTAGTCGGGCCGGTCGGGCCGTGCCTCGGGCCGACACGAGCTAATCGGGCCGTGTCGTGCTGGCCCGCGTGCTGGGGGTAGCGGCCCAGGCACGGCCCAAGGCGGGCTGCATGCCTGGCACGGCCCGTTTAACTCGTGCCGGGCCGGGCCCGATGCGTGCCGGCGCACCGTGCTATTGGGCCGGCCCGTTTGGCATGGCCCGTTTGGCCAGGTATGTTGTCGATTGGACGTCATGTGTGGCTAGGGAATGTTCCTGACATTGCTTGTATTCCGTACTATGTGAACGCTGAATAAAGTCCCTAGTTACCCCTTAAAAAAATCAATCTTTGCTAAAAAAAAAACAAATCAATCTCTCTACTCGCACATTCAAAAAAAAAAAAACTCAATCTCTATATTAAAAAAAAAAAACGTGGATCTCTAGTTCTCTACGCAACTTGGAAATTAGTTAGGATCCTACAATTTGTTGTGTTCCTATAGGAAACGAAATCAATCTGCCAGCAGTCTAACTACATAATCTCGCGGCCGATCGAAGGGCAAGCCAAACGATCGATGTTCCCGTGCTGGCCTGGCCTACTCAGCACCAACGCCGCCGCCGCCGACATGCTGTCGAGGCTGTCCGAGAGGATCAACAAGCTCGTCTGCGGCGTCCTGCCGGCGGACAGCCCCGTCGCCGACGACGGCGGGCTGGGGCCGCGCGGAGGGCTGATCTCCCGGCTGCTGTTCCCGTCCGGGAGGTCGGCCGAGCAGCCCGGGTGCCTGTCGAGCCCGCCCGTCGTCGCGTTCACGCGGGAGAGTACCGATGGTGACGCTGAGGGCGTGGAGGCCTCGCTCCCGTGCCTGGCGTTCGGGTCGGAGGACGGCTTCCAGGTCTTTTCCTTCGCCGAGGACCGCATGCGCACCGGCGACGTCGCGATGCGGCTGGCGCGCGGCCGCCGGCACGTGCCGTCCCCGCGCGGAGGGAAGGTGTTCGTCACCGACATGTGCGGCCGCCACCCGTGCCACCTCGTCGACCTGTTCACGGGTGAGCGCACGCCGCTCCCCGACCTGCCCATCCCGTTCTCCGAGGAGGAGCCGATGCCGTTGCTCGGGACCGGGAGCGAGCCCCGGTACCGCCTGTCGACCGACGACGGGTTCGCGTGGGACTGGTCCCCGCGCGGCGTCATGGTTGCGCGCGGCGACACGGCGTTCTTCTGCAAGGCAGGAGGCGGCGAGTGGATGCCGGTGCACCGGTCGAGACACGGCTCGGTCATGACCGTGAACTACCGCAGCGGCTTCTTCTTCGTGCTGGAGCTGCGGTCGCTGCGCACCGCCGTCATCGAGGCCGAGACCCTGGACCGCTCCGCCGAGATCGACCCGCCGCCTCGCCGCGGCGACGTCGACCTGGCGTTCCTCGTAACCTCCAACGACGGCGTGCTCCTGCTGGTGAGCCACGACGGGCGCAGGTCGACCTTTACCCACGCATACCGCGCGCACAGGCAGCGGCAGAACGGGCCCATCCAGTGGGAGCCGGTGAAGAACATCGGCGACCGCGCGGTGTTCGTCGACGGCGCGCACGGCTTCACCGTCCGCGCTGGCGGGCGCGTGAGGAGGAACTGCGTGTACGTGTCCAAGACCGTGGAGCTGGACGACGGGGAGGAGCCGTCTCGGCGCGGCGAGATGGCGCGCGTCGTCGCCGTGTGTCCGTTGAACGACCTGAGGAAGATGGCGGTGGCGGAGGGAGGTGAGGAGCTAAGAGGCTGCAAGATAGAGCCGGTGTGGGGAAGATCGCATTGGATCGTCTGTAATCATGGACCGTCGCCATCGTTAGGTTTAAATCATAGCAATCTAGCAATGGAGGACCAATAACTAGTTTATTTAGTCACAAGCAGTATTACTCTTGAGAAAAATACTACTCTACTATTTCATTTTTTTTTTGTTGAGCAATTGTTTGCGAGGTTCACTGGATAATATTTTTGTACAAATGCAAAATCTTTAATTATACTCTGACATGCATAGTCGTTTATACTTCATACACTAGATGAATAACCCACACGTTGCTGCTGGAATTTGTATAAATAAATCTTGCGCTGAAAAATAATAATCTAGCTAATGTCTTTACGGCTCCTCCTGTAGCATGATAAATTTCTTACCAACATTTAAAAAAAATGTGTATCTCTCAAAGTAAGTCCAAACTGAAGCAAAACAAAACAAAATATGATGCATGCGATTTTTTTCTTTCATGGATCATCAGAGTGTGAGTTGCATGCACGCATGCATCAGATTTCTATTGGGTTAAAACAAACCTTACACGATTCTGCATGCATGCTTCGGTTACTGCATGTGCTTGGTGTAGATCCAATGGCTATTGTAGACTGATCTTGTCTATCCAGTGGCTAAATTAATTTGGATGATGTGGCGCAAGGAGAAGGCATAGAATTGTTTGTAGTGGGTGCTAGCTATTTAGATGTAGTAGATTACTCTGTTCATTGCCGCTTTAGAGCAAACACCATACGGTGACATAGACGGGCTATAAGAGGTGTAATATCAGATTTTTCTTTAGTTGAAAGAGAGAGAAGAAAAGCGGTTGTAGAATTGCCGTCGGATTTAGCACATGCTCAAACACACTTTTTGAGATGAAAATATGAATCACATAGAAATAACATACTAATATGACTAACTATTATACAAATGGGGTATAAGATTAGTTACGTGTGACGTGACAACTTCATATAGTTGATAATTGTCTATACTATTAATCATGCCACAAAAGCCGTGTGCATGACACAAAGGCTAAGGATAATTACCTCAGTGAATAACTTTGCATGAATATGTAATAAATAAATATGGAAAAACAATATGGTGAAACTATTTTCTTGACAAATCTGATGTTACATTTTCATCTATAATTATAAACATTTTTTGATAAAATCAAGGGCCAAAGATAAAGAGGTTTCTTCTAACGTCATGTGATTTACGAGGAACTACTAAAAGCGTTATCTTTCATTCTTTCTTTTTGCGGATTTTTTTCCTTAATGGTCATAGTAGTACAAATGACATCAAAAGTAATAAAAAGTACATCATGGTCCATGGACCATTTAGCGATGACTACAAGCACTGGAGTGAGTCGAAGGCGCGTCACCATCATCGTCTTCCCTTCCCGGAGAAGGGCAAATCTTGTTGTAGTAGATAGATGGGGAGTCGTCGTGCTAAGGCCCACATGACCAGCGCACCAGAATAGTAACCGTCGCCAATGAAAACATCGAAGAGTAGATCGGAACTATCCAACTTATAGACAGACGAACACAAAGGAACGAAAACCGGATCCAAGTAGATCCACCGAAGACAAATGTTAACCGAATTTGGCAACATCCGCCAGAGACACATCTACACACGCTCTCCGATGATGCTAGACGCATCGTCGGGACAGAGGCTAGACGGGAAGAATCCTTAATCGCCAAGTCGTGAGAAGCACGACGAAGGGGTATGCGATGTAAAGAGTGTTATCTTACTCCCTCCGTTTCTAAATATAAGACATTTTAGACATTTTAATAGGGACTACATACGGAGTGGGGCGTTTTGGAGGACGAGCTCTATGGAACTCGTTTTTTTGAAAAATTAAAAAAATCATATTTTTAAGTTTCAAAAAATTCTGAAAAAATCATACACGTTCATATGGATGTGTTTTACATGTGTGTAAAATCTGACGATGAAATACATTATGGTGCGAGCTACACAAAAAAGACAAGTCCCTCCATTTTTTCGCTAAACAGTGAATGTACTGTTCACCCTTTCAAAAAATACGATTTTGTCTTTTTTGTGTAGCTCTCACCCTAATGTATTTCATCGTCAGATTTCACACACATGTATTATACATCCGTATGAACGTGTATGATTTTATTTCAGAATTTTTTGAAACTTAAAAATATGATTTTCGATTTTTTCAAAAAAACGAGCTCCATGGAGCTCGTCCTCCAAAGAGCATTTTTGCTACATACGGATGTATATAGACGCATGTTAGAGCGTAGATTCATTTAATTTGCTTCGTATGTAGTCTATATTAAAATCTCTAAAAAAGCTTATATTTAGAAATAGAGGGAGTAGTTACAAGAAATATAGTGCTCACTTTATAAAGAAAAAAGTTGTGCATGTTAGTTTTATCCCTAGTCAAAGTTTATAAACTTTGACCGAGTTTACATAAAATGTTGTTGGCATCTACAACACCAAATGAATACCACTATATATATTCTTATCCAGCTACACGTAAGTTGCCTGGAAATTAATTGGGTAATTCAATTTTCTGGGCCATTAGATTAAGATCGAACGTATGCTCTTCTTCATTCCCCAACTTCCTTCCTCCTTCAACCGTACGTTTCTCCTCCTACAACATTGACTTACCCAAATTGCAGCCAACTTACATATACATATTGTGTATTCTTATATGCAGTATATGCACGTTGATTTACGAACTGTGTTTTGAAATTGGAACGGAGACAATGGTGAAGTAATATCTCCTTTTCTTTTGACTTCGCATATTACAGGTTTGTCTTAGGTCAAAAATTTGAAAGTTTGATCAAGATTATAGAAAAAATGTACAAACATTCACCTTACCAAATCAATATCATTAGATCCATACCGTAAAAGAAATCATTAGATCCATTATGGAATATATATTGTATTTATTTTGTATTATGGATGTTGGTAACTTTTAAGATAATATTGGTTAAACTTTAAAAGTTTGACTTTTTTGGTGGTTGTTTAAAAGTTCTAGGAATATGGTTGGGTGCATGCGTGCTCATAGGAATATGGGTGTGCGTGCTGCCTGGGATTATATGACTTGGTGCATGTGTGTGGTGTTGGTTTGATCTAAAAGGCTTAACATGCCTATTGGATCAAACAATATTAACAGAAAAAAAGAAAGGATACAAAGATAACGTTAAGTTAAGAGGCCCACACACCAACGTGCGTTAGCCTCGATCTAACTATGCGCCCTGATCGGGGGCACCCAAAAACCAACTTAGGTTTGGGTCCCCTGTCGCCAGCGCTACATATAAGGGAAGGGGAGCTTCGGCCTTGGGCGATCGACTAGTTCACGCTTCAATCTCTAGCTCCCCGAAATTCCATCACCCCAATCCGATCTGGGGGAGTGCTGCTGCGACGGGAATGCTCTGCCTCTCCGCTGCCGTGCCAGGCCAGTGCCGGTGGTGGCCTCAAGGGATCAGGACGTCCAGGAGGTCTTCATCCACCACTTCGTCCTGCCACCTATCCTGCAACGAGCAGGCGATCATGTCAACATCAGTAGGCAGTAATGATCTATACTCATCTGTGTTCATGTTTAATTAGTTGGTCTAGATGCAATCTATTTCCTGTTCATGGCATCCTAGTGATGCAAATTATCCAACAATGGTATCAGTCGCCACGTTTGTTGCAATAGATCACTACGTCATGATCAGTAGATCAACATCATGTTTAGAGAATTATGTTTTTCCCCCTGGTCAGCCCTATATGCATGCTACTGTTTGCTCTACATGTCAATGCCCTCTGTAAATACTAATATTGCATTTTAATTTGCTGCGGATCATTATTGTTAATTAGAATTAATCATGTTTAAGATCTGATTCCGTTTTATGCTTAGCCAATTAGAAGGCAGAGGGATACTTACACACTCAGTAGAAATCCTCATGTTTTTGAAACCCTAGCAAAAATCCCCAATTTGGAAGAACCCTAATTCTGTAATTGGGTTTGATTTTTCCCCAATCAAGCACTTATGCACACGAATTAGGGGAAGAAGGAGCAGATATGCTCACCTAATGCGCCGCGTAGCCGCCTTATCCCCTCGGGGCCCGCACAACGCCCACCGCTGTGCGAGGGCGGAGACGCCGCGACGCCGTCGCCTCCAGCCGGAGCGACGCGCGGAACGATTTTTGAAGCCGCCACCGCTGCCGAATGGACGAGCGCCTGTGCTGGCCGTCGCCGCGCGGGTCTCCGTCGCCCCTCATGCCTTGCGGTGGCCGGCGTCACCCCCTCCCTGAAACGCCATGCGCGCGGATGCCGGGGCCACGTTCGACGCATGAGCGCGCGTGATTCACCCCGTTTGCACGCTCCTCCGGTGAGCGCAGTCGCCGCGCCGCCATGGCCGGCGTTCCCCGAGCCGTCGCACCTTGGGCCGCCGCGCTGTCGCCGTCTCCTTTCGGGAGGAGCGGATAAATCGGGAGAGGAGACCGAATGCTCTAGGGTTTTCAGCTGCGTCGGATGTTTTGATCTGCCCACGAGCGATGGGAATCGGACGGCGGGTGGCCACGCTCAGTCCCCACGCGGGCCTTCTGGCGCTAACTGGCCGTTTCGGCCATGGGCAGTAGCCCATGTTGACTTAGCTGTGCAAAGTTTTTTCTTTTTTATGTTTTCAGCTACTTGGCTAAATCACCATATGGGTAACCGTGGATTATTCTGGGCCAAAAGTTTTTTTTTTGTGATTTTCTGTATTTTTGCAGTGCGTTTAAGTTAACAATAATTATGTTTTGCACTGTTGACAACAGAAAATGCCTATAAAAATTATGTACATGTTATTGTTCTGGATAATTTTGAACCAACGAGTTTTTTTATTCAGAATTTATAATGTGTATTTTGCATGATGAAAAATTCCTTTTCGACATAAAAAAAATGAATTATGCACTTTTTTAATGTTGATGTTGAAATTGAAAATTAAAATGACTCTAATATTGATTCAGACCAACGTTGTTTTATTATTACGAGTCATCACTTATGACATTTTTGTTCCATGTTTTTTCTGCCCAACGGTGATTTGACATGGAATTATGTTTGGGTTGTAATGAGCTTGATTTTGCCTTGAGGGAAGAAAAACCTGTAGCACCAGATACTGATGCTACAGGGTATGCAGACCTCAAGAAAGCATATGACACTAAGATGGAGAAATGGGACAAGTCCAATCATATTGCGCTTTGAATGCGACAATATCACCGGATATTTCCGGGGCACTCCCTAGGAAAGACAATGCTAAAGAATTCCTTGCTGCAATGGAGGAGCAATTCAAGGGCTCTGACAAAGTGTGTGCTCATGAGCTTTATTCTAAGCTACTTCGGAAGTACACTGTTGATGGAAGTGTTAGACAACACATATTGAGGCTGGTGAATGCTTACAGCAAGCTTAAAACTTTAGAGTGTTCTTTGAGTGAGAATCTTCTTGTCATAATGATCCTTGAGTCACTTCCAAGTGATTTTGAGCAATTTAAGATTAATTATAATTCTCTAAAGGAAAAATGGCCACTCTCTGAGATGACCGCAAGGATTGTCCAAGAGGAAGAGAGGATCATGAGGCAGAATAAAGACCAAGTTTTTCATGTTGGCTCTAACAAGAGAAAGCATGAGGGACAAGTTTTCCCTAAGTCTCAGAAAAGACAATTCAAGAAAGAACCCCCTAAGCAATTCAAACCCAAGCCTTTCAAGGGGAAAGAAGCCGACAACTCTTCTTCTGCTCCTCGCAGCTCCACTCCTGGAGAGAATGTATGTAACTTCTTCGCTCATGCGGGGCACTACCAAAGGGATTGCCCAGGCTTTCTAAAATGGATGAACAAAAAAGGTATTGATGAAATAACCTTTGTAGAAGAATCTCTTTATGTCGATTTTTCTATAATGTCATGGTGGATTGATTCAGGTGCAACCACTCATGTTGCTAACTCTATGCAGGGATTCGATACGATCCAAACTATAAGTCGAGGAACAAGAAGGCTTAAGGTAGCAAACGGAGTTGAAGCCGATGTTGAAGCTGTGGGATCTCTCGGGTTAGAGCTACACACCGGCCATACTCTTAGATAGAATAATGTCATTTATGTGCCTACCTTAAGCAGGAATTTGATTTCAGTTTCTCTTTTAGATGATGATATGTATGAGTGCCATTTTGGCAAGAAACAATTTGCTTTGAATAAATGTAATAAGATTGTTGGCCTCGGTGTTAGACGAGGCAACCTATACATGTTATCGCTTAATAATGATTCAGTTATGCATTTGAGTGATGAAATTAATGTTGAGAAGAAATGGAAAGGAGTTAGTAATTCTTCGAAATTGTGGCACTGTCGTTTGGGCCACATTTCGAGGGGGAGAATGGAACGCTTAGTTAAAAATGAAATACTCCTACCATTGGACTTCTCGACAAATGTGTCGATTGCATTAGAGGAAAATTTGCAAAAACAATTAAGAAAGGAGCAGTAAGAGCCACAGGGGTTTTAGAATTAATTCACACCGACATATGTGGGCCCCTTAACGTAAAGTCCGTGGATGGTTTTGATTCATTCATTACATTCACAGACGACTTTTCCCGCTATGGGTATATTTACCCTATACGTGATCGATCGGAAGCTTTGGAGAAATTCAAAGCTTATAAAGCTTAAGTTGAAAATCAACTGAATGTAAAAATCAAAGTTGTGCGGTCTGAGCGCGGGGGAGAGTATTATGGTAGGCATGCTCCTTATGGACAGATTCCTGGACCTTTTGCCCAGTTCTTATCTGAAAATGGAATCATTGCTCAATACTCAATGCCCGGTGAACCACAACAAAATGGTGTGGTTGAGCTTCGCAATTGTACCCTTATGGATATGGTGCGGAGCATGCTTGGTCACTCGAGTTTACTAGTAAGCCTTTGGATAGAGGCATTAAAAACAGCGCACACATACTAAATCTTGCTCCAACTAAGTCAGCACCGAACACACCCTACGAGATGTGGACGGGAAAGAAACCAAGCTTGAATTACTTACGTGTGTGTGGGGTTGCCCTGCTGAAGCTAAAGTTTTCGATCCACAACTTAAGAAACTGGATTAAAAAACCGTTAGTTGTTTCTTTGTCGGATACCCTCATAGGGGAAAGGGATATCGTTTCTATTGTCCAAGTCACACCACCAAGTTTGTGGAGACTCGGCAAGCGGTATTCTTTGAGGATAATGAGGTCACAAAATTGAGGGAGATCGATCTTGAGGAGAAGCGGGTTTGTGTGCCATCCCATATTATCCAAGAGGTTGTTCTTCCGATACGAAGAAACGTGACACCTGATGATCTTGAATCACACGGTTCGGACCCTCAGCCAAATAATGATCCAGAAACTAATAATGAAAATCCAGAAACAAATGAGGATCCCCATCAAGATAATGATCCTCAAAATAATGATGCGCCACCACCACCTCCTCCCGTGGGTAGACCACGGCGGGAGAGAAAGAAAGCTATATCAGATGATTATATCACGTTTATGATGGAGGATATAAATGATATAGGAAAGGTGGAGGATCCAACCTCTTATAAGCAAACCATTAGAAGTGAAAATTTTGTCCAAGTGGTTGGTTGCCATGGAAGACGAGTTGAAATCTATGGACTCAAACGATGTTTGGGACTTAGTAGAAATTCCCGATGGAGCTAAGAAAGTAGGTTGCAAGTGGGTCTACAAAACTAAGTATGATTCCAAAGGGAATATCGAATGGTTCAAGGCAAGGCTTGTGGCGAAAGGTTTCACGCAGAGAGAAGGAATTGATTATAAACAAACATTTTCTCCTGTATCAACCAAAGATTCTTTTAGAATCGTCATGGCATTAGTAGATCATTATGATCTAGAACTACACCAAATGGATGTTAAGACGACATTTCTAAATGGTGACCTGAAAGAAGACGTCTACATGGCTCAGCCGGAAGGTTTTGTTGTGGAAGGGAAGGAACATTTAGCGTGTCGTCTGAAGAGATCAATTTATGGCTTGAGGCAAGCTTCAAGAGAGTGGTACCTCAAGTTTGATAAGGTTATCAGAAAATTCGGTTTCACCGAAAATGTTGTGGACAACTGCATATATGTTAAATTTAAAGGCAGTAGGTTCACAATTTTAGTCCTATACGGTGATGACATATTGTTGGCATGTAGCGATAAAGATATGCTGCATGAGACCAAGAATTTCCTGTCATCCAGTTTTGATATAAAAGATCTTGGTGAAGCCTCGTATGTCCTCAGCATCGAGATTCATCGAGATAGGTCCATAGGAACGTTAGGACTATCTCAAAAGGCATACTTTGAGAGAGTGCTGAAGAAATTCAATATGCATAAGTGCTCACCCTCACCTACTCCAATAGTCAAGGGCGATAAGTTTGGGACATCTCAATGTCCAAGGAACCAGTATGAAACTGATTAGATGAAGTCGGTTCCTTATGCTTCAGCTGTCGGAAGCATCATGTATGCTCAAGTGTGTACACGCCCAGATTTATGTTTTGTAACCGGGATGCTTGGGAGATATCAATCAAATCCAGGACCGGACCACTGGAAGGCCGCAAAGAAAGTCTTGCGTTATATGCAAGGAACTAAGGATCTCATACTTACATATAGAAGAACTGATAACCTAGAAATTATTGGTTATCCAGACTCTGATTTTGCCAGGTGTGTGGACAGTAAGAGATCCACGTCAGGTTATATATTCACACTCGCAGGAAGAGCCATATCGTGGAGTAGCTCCAAACAAACGTTAACGGCTGCATCTACGATGCAAGCGGAATTTGTAGCATGTTTTGAGGCCACCGGACAGGCTATATGGCTAAAGAATTTTGTTCCCGGGCTTAAAGTGGTTTACAACATATCTAAATCAATTTTATTATACTGCGATAATGAACCCGCGGTTTTTTATACGAGTAACAACATGTCGAGTGATGCTACCAAACACATTGACCTAAAGTATCGCGTTGTGAAAGATAGAATCCAGGATCAGACAATTGAAGTTAAGGATATAAGAACGACACATATGCTTGCGGATCCGCTAACTAAAGGCTTACCACCCAGTATTTCTCGTGAGCATGTTATCGGCATGGGATTACTGGAAGCCTTATGATTCTGGAATCAGAGGACCATTAAAATAAACCTCTCCCCAATAAGCAAAATGTTATCCATTTCGAAATAGGCAGATGTGCTATAAGTGTTGAGGTTCAATGGCGTTTTGAGTTGTTGTAACACCTCACTTTGGTATATTTTTCCTCTGAAGAATGGGCGAATGAAGTTAAGCCTAACGATCAAGGGGGAGAATGTTGGTTTGATCTAAAAGGCTTAACATGCCTATTGGATCTAACAATATTAACAGAAAAAAGGAAGGATACAGAGATAACGTTAAGTTAAGAGGCCCACATACCAACGTGCGTTAGCCTCGATCTAACTATGCGCCCTGATCGGGGGCGCCCAAATTAAAACCAACTCAGGTTTGGGTCCCCTGTCGCCGGCGCTACATATAAGGGAAGGGGAGCTTCGGCCTTCGGCGATCGACTAGTTCACGCTTCAATCTCTAGCTCCCCGAAATTCCATCACCCCAATCCGATCTGGGGGAGTGCTGCTGCGACGGGAAGGCTCTGCCTCTCCGCTGCCGTGCCGGGCCAGTGCCGGTGGTGGCCTCAAGGGATCAGGACGTCCAGGAGGTCTTCATCCACCACTTCGTCCTGCCACCTAGCTTGCAACGAGCAGGCGATCATGTCAACATCAGTAGGCAGTAATGATCTATACTCATCTATGTTCATGTTTAATTAGTTGGTCTAGATGCAATCTATTTCATGTTCATGGCATCCTAGTGATGCAAATGACCCAACATGTGGATGTGAGTATCTACGTTTGTATTGTGTTTAACAAAGAAAGAAGTTCACGGTGTGTGGTGAATTTCTCAACGCCACATACCGTGCTAGAAACATCTTGCGCAGTGGCGGAGGGAGCTGAGAGGAGTGAGGAACAAAGGACGGAATGACATAATACTTGAGCTGAGAGGAGTGAATACCACTAAGTCATCGCATTATGCATGTTAAATTGCTTGATACATGCATAATGCGATGACATTGCTGAAAACGAAAACTCTTGTCTACCTATCTCGATCTCCCTCCCCGTAAAAGCACAACTCAGAAGACCTGCACACATCGATTTTTTAATAATACAGTATCACACGTACGTAACTCTGTCGTAAGTCTTACTACAACATAATTAATGGCCATTCGGTGCTAGTCCTCACTCCAATTTGGAGGCAATTTGCAGGGGCATAGACCCCCTCCGATCTTGACCTTGCAAGCAAGAACCGAGCCGTAAACCATGGGATCCGTCAGCGTCACATCCAGCACCCCCTCGCCGCGTTCCAGCTCTCCGGCGAGCCGCTCCCGCAGGAACCGTGGCACCACCACGTCGACACCCCGCGCCTGGACGGCGACCGCGTCTTCCAGCATCGGCAACACGCAGAACCACGGCACCGCGCCTCTGCCTAGGAGCGCGCCGCCGTACGACACGGTGAGGTCCGTCCACCAGCCGCCGATGCACGCATAGTCCAAGAAGATGTCGAACTCCTTGATGTCGATCGTGAGGTTGAGCACCGGGGAAAGCGTCCGCCGCAGGTCGCTCCTCAGGTCCATCGCCGGGTCGAGCCCGGCGACGCCGGTTATGGCCACCGAGTACTCCAGAGCTCCGTTGGTGGACGCGGCGAAGATAAGGGAGGCAACCATACCTACCACGTAAAGTATGATCAAAGACCAAAGGGCATAAAGCAGAATGTCGCAGCAGATCGCGCTCCAGCGCTCGCGCCGGCGTTCATCGTCCGACGCTGGCCGTGCGCCGAGCAGCGGGCTTCGTATGTCCGGCGGTGCTTCGGCGCCCATCAGTGCCGGCTAGCTAGATGCCGTGTTTTTTGCTACTTTTTCTATAGCTAGTTCCTTACTAGCTAGGGTTCCCAGGATTGATCTCGTTTATATCGATCTGGCATTGCACTACAGGAAAAAATTTATAAGCCGAGTGCCCGAAACACTAGGCTTATACCGGATTACACTCGGTTTATATATAAGCCGAGTGTTTTCCCCGGTTTATACCACACGGCTTACTAAGGACCGGCTTATCAGGTGTAAGCCGAGAGCCACAACGAAAACACTCGGTTTATATGTAAGCCGAGTAACGCCCTGTAAGCCGAGTGCCAACAGACACAGGTTTATACGTGACGGCATCCTGGGCCTAACAGCAGGCCACATCACCGTTTACGTAAGCCGGGGGCCAACAGTCGCACGGTTTATACATAAACCGAGGGCCGAGTCCGATCACACGGGTTACATATAAACCGAGGGCCAGTGTTGCGCGCACGGTTTATATCTAAACCGAAGGCCATGACGTGTCACACGGGGTACATATAAACCGAGGATCGAGCTTAGTCCCACGGTTTATGCGGTTTATACATAAGCCGAGTTCCTTCCCTCGGCTAACATTTAAAAAGCCCATGGCATATATACCCTATAAGTCGGGTGCCTCTCCTGGTACACATGGCTCACAGCCCCAGCTGGCCTATAAGCCGGGTGCCACTTCCTGGGACACACGGCTTATGCCACTCTGGGTGGCATTTGCATTTATTTATTTTTTCAGGGAACAACAACAACAACATATATATATATATATATATATATATATATATATATACACACACACACACACACACACACACAAGATCATGACAACAATATATTACAAGAACCATAACAAACCGACAAAGAGTTCAAAGTCCACACACGCATACATATCCAATATAGTTTCACAAAAGCATGCGTACATATGCAACAGGAATTCACAAACGAAAGCATCATGAGTTCGAAGTCCACAGATGCATACATATTCAACGAGGGTTCACAACAACATGCGTACATATGCAACAAGAGTTCACAAACGAAATCATGAGTTCCAAGTTCACACCAAGAATGAGTTCAACCTAAAATATGCAATGAGCTTCCACCGCAGCATGTATGCCCACCGTCGACGGCATACGGGATGCAAACCTATAAGTTCATTACCACACGCATAAGTTTCCAAAGTTAAATTGCAAATTATCCATAAGGCACAAGAGTCAACAAGCATCAACATATAAGTTTCAAATTGAAGCTAAGAAGTATGAATAATATAAGGATCAACACTTGTTGGCTCTACCATCAGCAATGCACAAGTTGTGAGTTGAGAGGCACAACAAACGACAAGACACAAGCATCAACAATGCACAAGCATAGACAACTACCTTGAGTGATCATTGTGGCGTGGAGGTCGAAGCATCTTGAGCCGAAGTGCGTGTCACTGGGCTTCCTTGGGCAAGTGTAGATCCACCAACCACAAAGTTATTGGAGCCTTCTCCTAACTAAGGACATTTCAAGCATGAGACGGTAAGATGGTAAGATGGTTTAAGCATGATGGTAAGATGCATGGTTGAAAAATTGAAGACTTACAAAGCTGAAAGTAGGAAGAGGCGAAACAGGAGGAAGATCCGGCAAAGTAGAACCCTGCATATTATTACTGAACCGAGCGAACGTCTCCTGTAGGGCTGCCTGTTGTTTAGCCATGAATTCCTGCTGCTGAATTAGGGCTTGCTGCATTTTCATGGCTTGCTCCTGTTGAAGTAGGGCATTGGCCTGAGCCTCCAGCCGCAACCTGGTTTCTTCCTATCGCAACATGCTTTCTTCCTCTAGGCGGGCCTACAATATGCAGCAGAACAAGTTCACCATCGTCGCAATGCAAAGAAGAAATCAGAAGGAAGATCAGTGAAGCAAAGCATACATGGAATTGATGCAGCATGTCCAGCCCAGGCTGTGGGCGACGCTCAATAGCAGGACCTGAGCTCGATGTGGTAGCACGGAGGTGGGCGAGTTTTGGAATGTCCTTCTTACGGATGGAACCGTCACCAACATATAACCGACCACGCTTCTTGCCTTCTCCCGACTTGAGGGAAACCATAACGTCAATGTCTTGTGAGGCCGGATCAGAGTCGGGCCCGTTGCACTCCTTGAACTTCCCACTATATGTATTAATCCTCAAGCCAGCCCCTGGGTTAACCCACCCGCCTTCCGGTTTCTTTGACTTACGGGCGAGACATAATCGCATGAAGGTATTGAGCAGCTCTTCACCCTCACCTCTCTCCCTATTCTGCAATAGAAGCAATAATATCCATAAGAGCACAAGTTGAGAAGTTCATAAGCCGAATGATATTATTACCTTCTTCTGCACGTAAGCGTGGAGGTTGTGGTTGCCTTGAAGGTGTACCGGACCACCCATCAAGGCACGTCGCTGCGAAGCCGCTCTGTGTGTGGCCCTCCACTCCGGGTTTATCCACCTGGATATGATTTGCTGGTAGCAAGGAATCTTGTTGTTGCACCACGGAGGAACCGCCTGAAACATGTCAAATACATCCAACTTAGGAATGAAACTAAGTAGTTTTAATCCAAGCAATCACAACTAAATGGAAACTACCTTCATGTACATGGAACGGGTGAGATGCACTCTACAGGCTAGCGCCTTTGGGAGAAGCATCTTGCGTTCATACGCGAAATACTTCACCACGGAATTGACGCGAGCCTCGTAAGGCATGTCTTGGACAATCTTCTTGGACAATCTTCTTGGCAATCTCCTCCACAATATCACTAGCTTCATCCTCCATACCCTCAACGCAAGTAAATAAGTCCTACCAAAGCGCATCAATTCACATAAGACAGTTATCGGTGCAATGATTTTTGCAAAAAAAATAACTATGAAAATTGACAAAGAATTTTACCCAAAAATCGTTGACCACCCGCTCTGCAGCATTGCGGTATTCTCAAACTGATTTGTGTCCTGCAATAAAGTACAATCTGGGATCAAACAATATGTGGTTGTTCCTTAACTAAACAGTACTTAAAGATTTAGCTAACATGGTACATAAAGAATTGGTTTACTTAATATCCCGATTTAACTAAACAGTACTTAGTATCCTGGTTACTTAATATCCTGGTACATAAAGAATTGGTTTACTTAAAGATTTAGCCTGCATTTGTCCATATATTTCTACACAGGATAAGTGGGTTTAGTGGGCATCCCATATCCCACCAAACGTGACTGGAAATAAAAAGGAAACACATTCAGCTCTTCACATCAGGCAAGCATGTCAAGTTTACAAGATTCTCTTAGTATTTACTGATGATATACTAGAGTTCTGTTTCGGGACAAGTTAGGTAGTTAGTTCCTGAAAACTACGGCGGCCACTATGTTCTGTACTAGCAGGAGAATAAACAGTTACAGTTATGCACTTCGTAAACTTCCAGACGTCATTGCTCAAGCTCAAAAGTATGACTGTGTGTATGGCAAGCACACTAAAAAGACCAAGATTGAACTCCTATACTCTGAAAGAGATCCCCTGCAAATATCCAAAACAGAATTCAGACAACAAGATAAGAAACTTTGCACGACAAATGGGAGAACTTGTATGCTGAATGGTCATCCTGGTTTACTTAATATCTAGCTTCTTGGTTATATGTAAAAAAGAATATACATGTTAGTCGATCCAGAAAGTTCACTTAATATACTGGAAGACAGAGATCCTCACCTCACGTCAGTGCTAGGTGCTAGGTGGGCTGAGGATAATTGGCCATGAGCAATTTAGTTGGAGGCCTCCCTGTGAGTCTTCTTCCTCCAAACTGACGAAATTGACAAGAACATCGACTCAGCTCAAATCTTAATACATATATAGTATATATATCCATTATTTTTTCCAAATATATAGTATATATGCCAGATCTTGCCATATTGTTGCCTGAAATCAGGTTCTTTTGGACAGGCAAGAACAATAATATACTGAAACTACTGAAATAGTTTGTGCGCCTCGCCTTTGTTCAGAAAAATGAGCAATCGAGTATTGCATAGTTCCTTGTAATTGTGAGTATGCACACCATAGGTAATTCTATCTTTTTTCCACGAATTTTGAGCTCACTATTGCAAGCAGGCTAAAAGTGATTAATCAAAGAAAAGCAGCAGATTTAAGCATGACCAGAAACCTAGCACGCATATGCATGCATACGCTTTGCCGGTCCAGGGGTCCATAAGTACGCAGAGATTCGAAAATAAGAAGGCTCAAGCTTGCAAAAAAAAAGGCTTGAAGTTACTGGGAACAGTCTCAACCTGAACACAAAAGAGGTCATAAATGAAATATTATTATAGGTTGCAAAAGATTCACCAACAGTTCCTTAAGCACAGAAATGGCATGTAATTAATGCTAAGAGAGTCAATTTCATCTAGTACTGCAAGAACAAGCAAGGATCAATGCAGGGCTTAAGCTGCTCATATCACAAGGAGGCCACCTATCATACTGAGCCGTAGACAGAGCAAAACAACACATAATTTCTGCCACCAAATTGAAATTGTACAACATCACAAGATGCATCTGACTCCTTGGTACACATAACTTACACACCTATAAAGCATTTAAAACGTCTTATGTAAAAAATAAAAATCGGTGCGAGACTAGATTATGCTACAGCCTGCCCAGTACGGCACTTGACAAATGGTGGCACGTCACAGACCTAGCAAATCAGTGTCAATTCTTTTCAACCAATGAGCAATTCAGTAGCAGAAAGAACCATGCATAACAATTAACACCCCGTTAGCCCGAATTATTCAGATATGTTGAGGAAGGAGGCGCTACCTTGGGCTTAGATGCGTGGTGCTGACCGTCGAGGAAGGAGCAGAGTTGAGCAAGACGGCTGTGCAGGCGGCCGGCAGCGTCGGGGTCTAAGAGGAACGGGGCGGCTGCGCCTGAGGAGAAGCTGCTCGGGCCGGGCGGAGACGTTCCCGGCGCTCTTCTGCTCGTCGCCGAGCACGTTGCCGTTGGAGGAGGCCCGACGACCTCAACCCTAACGAACGGTGGACGGGGGGCGGCGGCGGCGGCGGCCGGTCATGACTTGGGGGAGGAGCGAAGCGATATGGGGGAGGGGGTCTGGAGGAGAGGGACGGCACCGGAGGGTGGAGGGGCGGCGGCTGCAGGTGGGTGGGTGGGGGGCTGGGGGCGGCGCGGCGGGCAGAGGATTTCGGCGGCGCGGGCAAACTGCGGGGGGCAGAGCTGTCGATTTGGGGGGATTTGGGCGGCGCGGGGAGAGGATTTCGGCTACGCGCCTGATTTTTGGCTAAGTCCCGCGTCTTCTGTGCTCTATGAGGTGAAACTGTAAGCCGAGTGTCAAATAGTGGTACACGGTTTACATTTTTATTTCATTACAATTATGCTTTTTATTTTATTTTACTTTTCTTTTTTTACATATTTTGTGTATTTTGGATTAAAAAAAGGTTGGACCGATCGCTTTTTTGAAAACCGCTTAAACTGCACCATCTTCGAGGGGGTGCGAAATTACCTCGACGACATGCCTCATCCAACCGTTTGAATCCTCGGAAAATGGTACGATGCCGGAAATCCCCGGGATCAGGCACGGCGTCATCACATGGTCCCTGTAGGGTGTGGTAAAAGTTTGGACGCGTTCCGAGTAGGCCTCACCTGAGGCCGCTTGTAAACTGCACCATTTTCGAGGTAGTCTCTTGGTATCGAGAGGGAACGTGTTAGGTTTGTGAAGGAAGTGCGGGTCATGATGCTCCGTTGGCCTCGAAACTTGTCGTCTCTCAAAGGAGGCCATCGAATGACACGTGTCAGGCCCCCGCATTTTTCTGACCCGCCTACAATATTTGAGACATTTATTGCACTTCTAGGGTTTCAGCGTCGGAAATTAAAGATCTGCAAGGCGACACATGAAATCATACCCAGAAGCAGCATGGAAAATCCTATGTGATGTATTTGTGACATGGGTATGCCTTGTGCAGGCATGGGAGGGGCCGGCCCGGCCATCGGGGGTGCGAAATTACCTCGACGACATGCCTCATCCAACCGTTTGAATCCTCGGAAAATGGTACTATGTCGGAAATCCTCGGGATCAGCCACGGCATCATCACACGGCCCCCGTAGGGTGTGGTAAAAGTTTGGGCGCGTTCCGAGTAGGCCTCACCTGAGGCCGCTTGTAAACTGCATCGTCTTCGAGGTAGTCTCTTGGTATCGAGAGGGAACGTGTCAGGTTTGTGAAGGAAGTGCAGGTCATGTTGCTCCGTTGGCCTCGAAACTTGTCGTGCTCTCAAAGGAGGCCATCGAATGACACGTGTTAGCCCCCCGCATTTTTCTGACCCGCCTACAATATTTGAGACATTTATTGCACTTCTAGGGTTTCAGCGTTGGAAATTGCAGATCTGCGAGGCGACACATGAAATCATGCCCAGGAGCAGCATGGAAAATCCTACGTGATGTATTTCTGACATGGGTATGCCTTGTGCAGGCGTGGGAGGGGCAGGCCCAGCCATCGGGGGTGCGAAATTACCTCGGCGACATGCCTCATCCAATTGTTTGAATCCTCGGAAAATGGTACGATGCCGGAAATCCTCGGGATCAGGCACGGCGTCATCACATGGCCCCTGTAGGGTGGGGTAAAAGTTTGGGCGCGTTTCGAGTAGGCCTCACCTGAGGCCGCTTGTAAACTACACCATCTTCGAGGTAGTCTCTTGGTATCGAGAGGGAACGTGTCAGGTTTGTGAAGGAAGTGCGGGTCATGTTGCTCCGTTGGCCTCGAAACTTGTCGTGCTCTCAAAGGAGGCCATCGAATGACACGTGTCAGGCCCCCGCATTTCTCTGACCCGCCTACAATATTTGAGACATTTATTGCACTTCTAGGGTTTCAGCGTCGGAAATTGCAGATCTGCAAGGCGACACATGAAATCATGCCCAAAAGCAGCATGGAAAATCCTATGTGATTTATTTGTGACATGGGTATGCCCTATGCAGGCGTGGGAGGGGCAGGCCCATCCATCGGGGGTGCAAAATTACCTCGGTAACATGCCTAATCTAACCGTTTGAATCGGCGGCACTAGGTGCAGCACCAACATTGTAGGTGCAGAACCTTTCCGTGGTACTGTTGTGTTTGTGAGGAAAGTGTCACATCAAAACTTTGTATTGGTTATATATACATCGCACCGCCCTTTCATAAATATATTTAGGCCACATGTTTGTGGGTGTGCTCTTTCTACCCTCACATAAAAAGTGTTGTATTGAGTATTCAAACATCTCACCACCATTTCATACATATATTTGGGTAAAACCCATGTGGGTGCGGTCTTTCTACCCTCGCTCGCGCGTTTTTCGGTGATGCACTTGACCGCAGGGCCCACACGGTCTATAGTCGACATGAGAGACATTCTTGTGATAAAATGGATAAAGAAATAATATTCAAGTATTAAACATAAATGCAAGGGAAATCACTTTAGAACTATTTTTGAATTGGAAAATCTATAAAATGTAAGCCGGGAGCTATGGAATGTTAGCCGGCAGCGCCTATAAGCCAGGTGTGTTTCTCAAGCACACGGCTTATAGTCTGTGTAAGCCGAGAGCTATGGAATGTTACTCGGCTTAGATCTTACGCCGTGACGGCGCCGTCAGCCGCCTCTGGTGTAGACACGTGGCAGGTATCTTTACCGGGTGGCGCGCTAGAAGCCGAGTGCTTTTTGTATAGATACAGGGTGGCGCTTGTAAGCCAAGAGCTTTTCCAGGTCACTCGGCTTATAGGATATCATAAGTCGAGTGTTTTGATGTTACCGGGTGTTTTTTCTGGAGTACACGGCTTAGATGTAGATAAGCCGAGAATACGAAAAAAAGAACTCGGCTTATGGCTTGCCACACGGTAAAACATGATTTTCCTGTAGTGTTGATAATAAGATATACTAGGACTTTGCTAACTTAATAATAACACTAACATGTATCGGAAACATTTGGACTCCACCCGAGGGTAAACTAGATTTGTTTTTCTTCGCTAGTATCTCATCTGGTTTCCCAAAAAAATAATATTTTTTGGGGACTTTGCACTAGAAAAACATTTTTTTGGGACTTATAAGAGGTTATATTAGCTCATCCCCTCAGAGTCCAATAATTTCGAAACTGCAAAGGATAGTGTTGGTCTGAAGACGATTGAGGGCACAAACCCGGCCCTTGCGTCGCTCCTCGGTGGCGACTCTGGGGCAAAACTCTAGTGCCGCCACCCCACCCCTCCCGTCACTTTCCTCGTATTGTCGTTGCCGGAAGGGGTCGCCTGGCTTGCTGCATGGCTGCCAAGGACAGTGACGATGAGGCTCTTGACCGCCCCACGGTACACATGGGGGGCTTCTGGATCTGAGGTAGCCTCCATGGCGAGAACGTTGTTGTTCCTGCAGCACGTGGCGGGAGCTGAGGAAAAGATGTGTCCCCTTGGCCATGCGAACGATGAGGTGGTGGCGGATGTGGGAGATCTCCTTTGCCTCCTGCGGAAGGTCTGAAGACATCGACTTATCTTTGCGTCCAGCTTGGCCAGCCCCACCTACTCCCAATTCTGGTTCACCGGATTTGGTGGTTGGAGGGCGGCTTGGGGCTAGGGGGATGTAGGGGGAAAACCTTTGTACAAAGGCGATGGTGCTACGGGCGCTCCTACGGCATCCTCGACCCCCCACCCCACCCACACGCACACACAAACACGCAGCCCACACCCCCATGTGTATCCCTGGTGAAAACTAGAAATCCCACGACTTGGGCCATGTCGTCACCTTCATGAAGGCACTGCCATTGGACAGTGGGGTGGCAAGCAAGGCTCTTGCATGGGTGTCCAGTCATTGACGGCGGCTGGTGTTTTTCAATGGGGCAGCTGCGTAGTGGCAGGACATGTTTATAGGCTCTGTCGCGCTGCGTGCTGACGTAGGGGTGCACATCTATACAAGACTACGAGAGCCCTGTCTCTGCTCTATGGCGTAGCTGCACTTCTTCTTCCGCCATCTTCTTTGGCGATTCCGTCCGGCAACTTGTGTTCTGCACCGTTGTCTGTTTTGACGCGCCAAACACGATGTCAGAGGCTGCTTTGTGAGGTGACGCAATGATATGTCTCCATCGTATCTACTTTTCCAAACTCTTTTGCCCTTGTTTTGGACTCTAATTTGCATGATTCGAATGGAACTAACACGGACTGACGCTGTTTTCAGCAGAATTGCCTTGGTGTTATTTTTGTGCAGAAATAAAAGTTCTCGGATTGACCTGAAAATTTACGGAGAATATTTTTGGAATTAATAAAAAATACTGGCGAAAGAATCAACCAGAGGGGGTCCACCCATTGGCCACAAGCCAGGGGGCGCGCCCTGGTGGCTTGTGGGCCCCCTGCAACTCCTCCGACCTCAACCCAACTCCATATATCCCTATTCGGGGAGAAAAAAATCAAGGAGAAGAGTTCATCGCGTTTCACGATACGAAGCCGTCGCCACCTCCTGTTCTTCCTCGGGAGGGCAGATCTGGAGTCCGTTTTGGGCTCCGGAGAGGGGAAATCGACGCCGTCGTCATCACCAACCATCCTTCATCACCAATTTCATGATGCTCTCCGCCGTTCGTGAGTAATTCCATCGTAGGCTTGCTGGACGGTGATGGGTTGGATGAGATTTACCATGTAATCGAGTTAGTTTTGTTAGGGTTTGATCCCTAGTATCCACTATGTTCTGAGATTGATGTTGCTATGACTTTGCTATGCTTAATGCTTGTCACTAGGGCCCGAGTGCCATGATTTCAGATATGAACCTATTATGTTTTCATGAATATATATGTGTTCTTGATCCTATCTTGCAAGTTGTAGACACCTATTATGTGTTATGATCCGCATACCCCAAGGTGACAATAATTGGGATTCTTTCCGGTGATTACCGTAGTTTGAGGAGTTCATGTATTCACTAAGTGCTAATGCTTTGGTCCGGTTCTCTATTAAAAGGAGGCCTTAATATCCCTTAGTTTCCATTAGGACCCCGCTGCCACAGGAGGGTAGGACAAAATATGTCATGCAAGTTCTTTTCCATAAGCACGTATGACTATATATGGAATACATGCCTACATTATATTGATGAATTGGAGCTAGTTCTGTGTCACCCTAGGTTATAACTGTTGCATGATGAATGCCATCCGACATAATTATCCATCACTGATCCATTGCCTACGAGCTTTTCACATATTGATCTTTGCTAAGTTACTTTTCCGTTGCCACTGTTACGATTGCTACAAAACCGCTACTGTTACTTTTGCCACCGTTACCGTTACTTCCATACTACTTTGCTACTAAATACTTTGCTGCAGATATTAAGTCTTTCAGGTGTGGTTGAATTGACAACTCAGCTGCTAATACTCGAGAATATTCTTTGGCTCCCCTTGTGTCGAATCAATAAATTTGGGTTGAATACTCTACCCTCGAAAACTGTTGCGATCCCCTATACTTGTGGGTTATCAAGACCTTTTTCTGGCGCCGTTGCCGGGGAGCATAGCTCTATTCTCTGAGTCACTTGGGATCTATATCTGTTGATCACTATGAAGAATCTGAAAGACCCCAAAACCAAGATCTATCCCTCTACTACGAGGGGAGGTAAGGAACTGCCATCTAGCTCTGCACTTGATTCACCATCTGTTATGAGTAAATTTGCGACACCACCACCTGCTAGTAATTCTGATATGTCGCAAGTAATTGATGATGCCACTTCTGCTATGCTTGATAATACTGTGCCTTTGGGTGAATTTCTTGATGAACAACTTGCTAGGGTTAGAGAGAATGAGATCACTGAAACTGATGATATTTCTGAAACTGATGAAATTATTGAAACTGAACACTTTCAGACACCTGTTAGACCTAGCTCTCCTAGATATGAATTGCCTGTTATACCTGAGGGTTATGTTATGGATGGAGAGGTAGCTAGGGACTTTCTTGCTTGTAAGGATAGAGATGATCTTAAGAAATTACTATGCAAGTGGAAGGAAAAATCTTTGAATGCTAGAATGCAATATGATCCTAAGTTTGCTACTTCACCTATTTTTGTTACTGATAAGGATTATGAATTCTCTGTCGATCCTGAGTTAATTACTTTGGTTGAATCTGATCCTTTCCATGGTTATGAGTCTGAAACTGTTGTGGCACATCTTACTAAATTGAATGATATAGCCACCCTATTTACTCATGAGGAAAAAATTCGTTATTACTATATTCTTAAGTTGTTTCCTTTCTCATTAAAGGGTGATGCTAAGATATGGTTTAATTCTCTTGCTCCTGGTTGTGTGCGTAGTCCCCAGGATATGATATATTACTTCTCTGAAAAATATTTTCCTGCCCATAAGAAATAAGCTGCCTTGCAGGAAATATTTAACTTTGTGCAAATTGAAGAAGAGAGTCTCCCACAAGCTTGGGGGAGGCTTCTCCAATTACTTAATTCTTTGCCTGATCATCCTCTCAAGAAAAAGGAAATACTTGATATCTTTTATAATGGACTAACCGATGCTTCTAGGGACCACCTAGATAGTTGTGTTGGTTATGTTTTCAGGGAACGAACTGTTGAACAAGCTGAACTATTATTGAATAATATATTGAGCAATGATAATGATTGGACTATTCCCGAACCACCTCCAAAGTCCACTCCGAAGAAAAGAGGTATTCTATTTCTCAGTCCTGAAGATATGCAAGAGGCAAAGAAATCTATGAAAGAAAAATGTATTAAAGCTGAAGATGTTAAGAATCTACCACCTATTGAAGAAATACATGGTCTTGATAACCCGACACAGGTAGTAGAGGTAAATTCTCTCCGTAGATTTGATGAAGGTGATATTCCTTATAATAAGTCTGCTAGCCAATGCTTGGATGAATTTGATAACTTTATTGTTAAACAAGAAAATTTCAATGCTTATGTTTGTAGACAATTGAAACATAATGCTTACATGCTTGATCGTTTAGGTGAATATATGAGTAGAACTGTTAATGATCTCAAGCTTATCAGTAAACATGCTTCCATGGTAACTACTCAAGTAGAACAAGTACTTAAGGCACAAAATGATTTGCTTAATGGGATGAATGATAATGCTGTTAGAGTAGTGACTAGAGGTGGTAAAATGACTCAGGAACCTTTATATCCTGAGGGCCACCCCAAGAGAATTGAGCAAGATTCTCAGAGAATTAATACTGATGCACCAAGTCATTCTAGCAAAAGAAAGAAAAATAATGATGATAGGACTTTGCATGCTGCTGGTGAACCTGTTATTGATACACATGAAAACCCAAATGATATTTCTATTTCTGATGCTGAAACACAACCTGGTGATGAACATGAACTGGGTGATAATGTTAATGATGATGTTCATGTTGATGCTCAACCTAGTAATGATAATGATGTGGAGATTGAACCTGCTGTTGATCTTGATAACCCACAATCTAAGAATAAAAGATATGATAAAAGAGACTTCGTTGCTAGGAAGCATGGTAAAGAAAGAGAACCTTGGGTTCAGAAACCCATGCCCTTTCCTCCTAAGCCATCCAAGAAAAAGGATGATGAGTATTTTGAGCGCTTTGTTGAAATGCTTAGACCTGTCTTTTTGCTTATGCGTTTGACTGATATTCTGAAATGTCTCCTTATGCTAAGTATATGAAAGATATTGTGACTAATAAAAGAAAGATACCGGAAGCTGAAATTTCCACCATGCTTGCTAATTATACTTTTAAGGATGGAGTACCAAAGAAATTAGGAGATCCAGGAATACCAACTATACCATGCTCCATTAAAAGAAACTATGTTAAAACTGCTTTATGTGATTTGGGAGCTGGTGTTAGTGTTATGCCTTTCTCTTTATATCGTAGACTTGATTTGAATAAGTTGACACCTACTGAAATCTCTTTGCAAATGGCTGATAAATCAACCGCTCTACCCATCGGTATTTGCGAGGATGTGCCTGTTGTGGTTGCAAACGTTACTATCTTAACAGACTTTGTTATTCTTGATATTCCCGAGGACGACAGCATGTCGATCATCCTTGGTAGACCCTTTTTGAACACTGTAGGGGCTGTTATTGATTGCAACAAAGGCAATGTCACTTTTCATGTTAATGGTAATGAGCATACGGTGCACTTTCCGAAGAAACAACCTCAAGTTCATAGTATCAACTCTATTGGAGAAATTCCAACAATTGCTATTGGAGGTTTTAAATTCCCTCTCCCTACTGTCAAGAAGAAATATGAAATAATCATGGTAGGGGACATGCCTGTCCCCGTTGAGATAACTTAGTGTTATTCGAAAATTCTCCGGTTTCATGTTACTCGAAAGAAGTTTGTTAATAAGACTTGATCAACCTTGTTAACGAATTCCTTTTGACGGGCATGAGATGCATGAATTTAGAAAGCACAACCTTCTGTACCCAACTTTTACTTTCTGTTGTTTAGAATAAATAAAGCAAAAATACTATTATACTTTTGTTTTCTGAGTTATCCGTACAACAAAAAATGACCTGGAAATAAAAGTTCTCCAAATGTCCTGAAAATTTAGTATGATTTTTTATAGAATATTTAAGAATATTTGGCACTGAGAACACACCAGGGGCCTGCACCAGTGAGCCACAAGCCCAGGGGACGCGCCCACCCCCCAGGGCGCGCCCTGGTGGCTTGTGGGTCCCACGTAGGTCCCCCTCACTTATTCCAGCACCCATCCACTTCGTCTTCCTCCATAAAAAATCCCACCATTGCTCAAACCCGTGTCCTAGCTCATCTTGCTGCCATTTTCGATCTCCTTGTGCAAAGCTCCATTTGCAAAACTGTTTTGGGGGATTATTCTTCGGTATGTGACTCCTCCAATGGTCCAATTAGTTTTTGTTCTAGTGCTTTATATATTGCAAATTTTTGTTGTTGTGGTGACCTTGTTCTTGAGCTTGCATGTTAAATTTGTATGGTCCCAAGTAGTTTAGATGCATGATTTATCCTCTAGGCACTTATGGGAGTGGTTGCTTTGAATTTTGTTGAGTTTTGTTCACCTTTATTTTGAGTTACTAAAATTTCAGAAATTTTTCAGAGAAAGAAAGATGTTGAGGAGAATATACCAAGGTGGTTCCTCGAGCAAGAAGGCCCCGAGACTCGCGATACGTGAGCCCGACTTTGAACCACCGAGGGAAGCTCAAGTGCGGCCTTGTGAATGGCCGTCAGATCAATTCATGGTTCATGCAGGTTTCAAGGAAGAATTTTATGCGTACATACGAAATGTTGGCCTTGAAGATTTCGTTTCAGACCAATGCAAGCAATATTGTCAACTCACTGATTCCTTCGTGCGGAGGTTTGAATTTTCATCCAGGCGTAATACACATTCTGTTTTATTAAATCTTTATGATGAATCTTATACTATGGACCTAGAAGATTTTAACCATGCATGCAAAATTTCACAATGGGGCAGCCATAGTGATCCTCACAAAAACAGAATATAATGATTTTCTTGCTAGCATCACTGTGGGAGAAACTAGAAACATTACACATGCTACCTTGGGGAGCATTCACTTTCCTGCTATACATTATTTTGCTCTCTTCATAGGTAGATGTATTAACGGTAAACATGATCATAGCCACCTTTGTGTACCTGATCTTAGTATTCTTAAGAGTGCGGTAATGGGTGATAGACGATATAACTTGGGGGCTATTATTGCTAGGAGGCTACATAAAAATGCTAAGAAAGGAGATTTCTTTGGCGGGATTTATGCCACTCGTGTAGCTAATTATCTTGGGGTACCCATAAAGGGAAGTGACATTGAGTTACCTACTGCTTTTCTTGATTATGAGGCTATGGTGCGCTACCAGTTTCTTGAGAGGAACGAACAGCCCTTCCTGTACCGACTAATTTTTGATAGACAGCGTGCTGTCCATATTACCCTTCCTGTTCCTGCCTTCTTTAACTTTCAGGAAAAACGGAGACACTTTATAACCAGAGAGGAGGCAAACGAGTACGAGAGAGAGGCGGAAGCCGCTCGCCTCCGCGCTGCAGCCGTTCAGGCGGTAGCCGCCGCAGCCCAGTACAACCCCAACTATGACTTTGGATATTAACCACGCCAGCTGTGGCCATAGACCAACTTAGGCCAAAAGCCTAAGCTTGGGGGAGTACGTATTTCTCAACGACATTACATTCATGTTCACACACTCATTCCAGTTGTCGGTGTTCATACTTTTTCATTGTATTATCCATGTTAGTTTATTTCTTTTTCTCGCTTTCTTCTTGTGTGTCAGAAAAACCTTAAGAAAAAAAATTAGCTCTAGTTTTACTTTCTAGTTTGTTTAGTTGTAGCATTAAAAGAAAATCCAAAAAGATTTCTCATTCTTCTTTTGCTTGTTGGGAGCTTTCCCGTGTAAATAGTTTTCTTTTCTTCTTTGGGTCGTAAGGAGAAGACCACAATGAAATTGTTGAGTGGCCCTCATATGCATTATTGTTTATCTATCAGAGAGCCCATATTGCCTTGCCTTCTCCTTTGAGTTATTGTTTGCAGATTCCAGCCTAGTCCCATGCACGTGCACTCTTATTATTATTTACACCGTTCGGTCGTGCAAGTGAAAGGCAATAATGACGATATATGATGAAATGATTGAGATGGAGAAAAGTTGGTATGAACTCGACCTATTTTTTTGTAAATATGATTAGCTCATCGTTCTGAATTCAGCTCGTTATGGATGAAACATGTTTGCAATGACAATTAGAGATTGTAGTTGCTCATGCCATGCCTAATTAGCTAGGAGTGTATAATAGTTTGTCTTGAGTGCCAACATGAATTTTAAAATGGTTATGATGTAGTATGATAGGATGGTATCCTCCTTTGAATGATTCAAGTGTCTTGACTTGGCACATGTTCACGCATGTAGTTGAAACAAAATCAACACAACCTCCACGATATTTATGTTCATGGTGATTTATATCCTACTCATGTTTGCATTCAATGTTGGTTAATCTCAATGCATATTTATGACTGTTGTCGCTCTCTAGTTGGTCGCTTCCCAGTCTCTTGCTAGCCTTCACTTGTACTAAGCGGGGATACTGCTTGTGCATCCACTTCCTTAAACCCAAAGTTGTTCCATATGAGTCCACCATACCTACCTATATGCGGTATTTACCTGCCGTTCCAAGTAAATTTGCATGTGCCAAACTCTAGACCTTCAAATAATATTCTGTTTTGTATGCCCGAATCGCTCATGTAGTGATTAGGGGCTGTCAGTATCCTCCATGCTAGGTGGGTTATTCTCACGATGAGTGTTTATTCACTTGTCATTCACGAGAAAGTGGCTGGTAATCGGGATGCCCAGTTCCATGCTCAAAAATCAAATCAAAACATAATGAAACAAAACTCCCCCAGGATTGTTGTTTGTATGGACGGTACCCATGGATTCGGCCAGCCGTGGAGTGTGTTTGATTGGTGGAGGGGGAGTAAAAACTTTATCATTCTATTTGGGAACCGCCTATAATGTATCTAGCATGGAAGATACCGAGATCTCTTGGTTGTTATGTTGACAATGAAAGCATACCGCTCAAAATTTTACTCATCTCTGTTTTAAAAGCTCAAGCTCTGGCACCTCTGCAAATCAATGCTTCCCTCTGCGAAGGGCCTATCTATTTTACTTTACTGTTGAGTCATCCTCCTCTTATAAAAAGCACCAGTTAGAGAGCACCACCGTCATTTGTATGTTTGGTTATTAATTGATATTGAGTATGACTGTGACTGGATCTCTTTTACCATGAATTACAATTTCCAGTCAGCCCTTGTTCTTCAGAGGTGCTCTGCATTTATGTTTTGCGGTCTCAGAAAGGTCTAGCGAGATACCATTATATCATATTGTATCATGATTGTTTTGATAAAATTGTTGTCATCCGAGATTTATTATTATTGCTTGCTAGTTGATTATGCCATTGATATGAGTAAATGTGAGACCTAAATGTTATTGTGAATGTGGTTAGCCCATAATCTTTGCTGAAAACCTGAACATCAGTTAGACATATTTACAACAACAAGATCAAACAGAGTTTGTAAAAGTTTTTCTTTGTCACTTTCAGTTTGTCAACTGAATTGCTTGAGGACAAGCAATGGGTTAAGCTTGGGGGAGTTGATACGTCTCCATCGTATCTACTTTTCCAAACTCTTTTGCCCTTGTTTTGGACTCTAATTTGCATGATTCGAATGGAACTAACCCGGACTGACGTTGTTTTCAGCAGAATTGCCTTGGTGTTATTTTTGTGCAGAAATAAAAGTTCTCGGATTTACCTGAAAATTTACGGAGAATATTTTTGGAATTAATAAAAAATACTGGCGAAAGAATCAACCAGAGGGGGTCCACCCATTGGCCACAAGCCAGGGGGGCGCGCCCTGGTGGCTTGTGGGCCCCCTGCAACTCCTCCGACCTCAACTCCAACTCCATATAACCCTATTCGGGGAGAAAAAAAAATCAAGGAGAAGAGTTCATCGCGTTTCACGATACGAAGCCGCCGCCACCTCCTGTTCTTCCTCGGGAGGGTAGATCTGGAGTCCGTTTTGGGCTTCGGAGAGGGGAAATCGACGCCGTCGTCATCACCAACCATCCTTCATCACCAATTTCATGATGCTCTCCGCCGTTCGTGAGTAATTCCATCGTAGGCTTGCTGGACGGTGATGGGTTGGATGAGATTTACCATGTAATCGAGTTAGTTTTGTTAGGGTTTGATCCCTAGTATCCAGTATGTTCTGAGATTGATGTTGCTATGACTTTGCTATGCTTAATGCTTGTCACTAGGGCCCGAGTGCCATGATTTCAGATCTGAACCTATTATGTTTTCACGAATATATATGTGTTCTTGATCCTATCTTGCAAGTTGTAGACACCTATTATGTGTTATGATCCGCATACCCCAAGGTGACAATAATTGGGATTCTTTCCGGTGATTACCGTAGTTTGAGGAGTTCATGTATTCACTAAGTGCTAATGCTTTGGTCCGGTTCTCTATTAAAAGGAGGCCTTAATATCCCTTAGTTTCCATTAGGACCCCGCTGCCACAGAAGGGTAGGACAAAAGATGTCATGCAAGTTCTTTTCCATAAGCACATATGACTATATATGGAATACGTGCCTACATTATATTGATGAATTGGAGCTAGTTCTGTGTCACCCTAGGTTATAACTGTTGCATGATGAATGCCATCTGACATAATTATCCATCACTGATCCATTGCCTACGAGCTTTTCACATATTGATCTTTGCTAAGTTACTTTTCCGTTGCCACTGTTACGATTGCTACAAAACCGCTACTGTTACTTTTGCCACCGTTACCGTTACTTCCATACTACTTTCCTACTAAATACTTTGCTGCAGATATTAAGTCTTTCAGGTGTGGTTGAATTGACAACTCAGCTGCTAATACTCAAGAATATTCTTTGGCTCCCCTTGTGTCGAATCAATAAATTTGGGTTGAATACTCTACCCTCGAAAACTGTTGCGATCCCGTATACTTGTGGGTTATCAGGCAAGTGTGTCTATCGTCCTTCATCGTCCACCAGTTGGCCATGTCCATGCATGGGGATCATCTCCCCCTGTCGACATCATGACGTCCTAAGAGTCAGGGCGAGAGGCAGGTGGTGCCTTCTTCGGAGACGGCCGACATGATAGTGTGGCATCGGAAGTTTGACTGACACATGGGCTGCTGCCCAGGATTTACTGTGACCACCCACTAGCGAACGAGAGTCCATGCTAAGTTGAGCACCAAATCAAAGGGTAGAAGACGACGCCCAACGCCTGGGTATCAACCACATCTCCCGCATCATCGACACACAGAACGGCGACACCGCACCTTTGCCTTGGAACACGTCGAGGTATGACACGATGAGCTCCATTGAGCGGCCGCGGATGCACGCATATCCTAAGAACTTGTCGGACTCCTTTATGTAGATCGTGAGGTTGAGCACCGCGAAAGCATCTGCCGCAGGTCTCCCTCAGGTCCATTGTCGGGTCTAGCCCGTCGACCCCGGTTATGTCACCGAGTACTCCAGAGCCTTAACCTACAGCTCGTTTGGCTCTCCTGGTTTCATTTCATTTGGCAGAAATGAAATGAAATGAAATCTCTATCAAGATTTCATTTGGAAAAACCCAGATTCCTAATCCAAATTTCATGTTTGGCTGACACTAGGATTTTTACTCAATTTGTTTTTGCAACCACAGATCGCACGCCCATGAATCGGCCACCATAGACGGAAGCACAAAGAAGGGCACACTAAGCTACCTCTGATTGATCCTTGCTCGGTGGAACTACAACTTCAACTTGCCGATTACTGTTTACACGAAACGAGAAAAACTAGTAGATGGCGTTGAGTACCTCTTCAAGTAGGTGAAGAATGTCCTAGACAGTGGCTCCAACAACATTAGCTGTGATGACCCCAAATTCCATGTCGCAACGTCGGATCCCCCTCTTGGTTTCACTTTGCTCTTGTAGTGGCCAATAGGTTAGATCATCCCCTTGCCTCTCCATCTCGCCAATCCTTATTCGTGCGGCCCTCGCCGTCGCCTTTATTGCGGAATCCCTCACCGCTGTCCTCCCCCTAAACAGCCCGCCCCAGATGGCATGATTCAGAACGGTTAAAAGATGGGGATGCCCTTGGCATGGCGTCGAGGATACCCTGCAGGTGGAGATGGACCCCGGCGACCCAGGTGCTCCGGACTGAAGGGCAGCGGTGGATCTTGCGGGCGATGGTAGTTGAAGGAGATGCGGACGCTGGGGACGTTGGGGGTGGGCGGATTTGGGGAATGATAGGTTGTTGGACGTGATTTGGTTTTACATAGCGTTTCAATTAGCTGGATTCGTGGAATGATTTCCGATGCCAAATTCCAAGGCAGCACGTTGGTGTGGAATTGACAAATGAATTATGTGAATTTCAGTGCAAAAGATGGGTGCCAAACAAGCTGCTAGTGATTTCTGATTTGGTAGAATGCTATCCCAAGGGCGTAATCTGTGATCTTCCTCTGGGTTTCAGCAGTTGGAGTTGATCTAGAGGCCTAGAGCTACATGCATTTATTTGTCTCCCAAGAAAATCACAGAAAATGTCATTGTTCGTAAACCGTGGATGTATACATGGTGCGATTTGGATGCATTTTCGGGCGGTGGATACAATATTATGCTATATGCCTGCCTGAGTGCCTGGTGCTCATCAACATGCATCGCCTGGACAACCTATATATGATGATTAGGTTTGGTATGTTTTCACTGTGCAAGATACAAATACCACTAGTAGAAAACAGGCCTTTGGACCGGAGCATTAGTCCCGGTCGGGTTTTGGACCGGGACTAATGTGACCACTAGTCCCGGTTCATGAGGCTAGGCTTTAGTCCGGTTCATGAGGAACCTCTAGTCCCGGTTGGTGATACCAACAGGGACTAAAGGGGTTGTGGCAGGGTTGCAGCAGGCTGGGCCCCCTGCGAGCCCCTTTAGTCCCGGTTGGTAGCACCAACCGGGACTAGAGATGGACCTTTAGTCCCGGTTGGTATCACAAACCGGGACTAAAGATATCACTATATATAGTGCTTTGTGCAGCCCGAGCCCAAGCTCTCCTTTCTCTCCTCTGTTCTCTTCCCCTTGCTCGAGCTCATACTCCATTTTTGCCAAGATTTGTCAAGATTTGAGGAACCCCATCTATCAAAGTGTTCACAAAGGTTAGCAACTTTGTCCTTTCATCTCTCATTGCTAGATTAGCTCGTGCAATGCTCTATAAGTATAGTGATTTGTGGGTTTTAGTTTGGGAGTAATTATGTGGGAGTTTATTTGATTTATATGCAATTTGAGCTCAAATTAACTTCTTAGTTTGCATATGTGTAGGTGTGGTTTACTTAGTGCCTATGTATATACCGTCCCCGTCCTAACCACCGTCGATCGCCCGCACCGTCCCGTCGCCGGCACCACCTTGGTGAGCCTCTTGTTCTTGTCCTTTTTATTAAAAAAAAATCTTATTTGTATGATTTAGATAGTTACTTGTATAATTTTCTTACTTGTATGATTATTTGTTATACATAGTGCCATGGTTTTGATATTCGTGCCCGTCGACCCTCGTCCGGTTTATGATTCGGATGTGGTATATTCTCTTTTATAACTATTTGTTGCATTTCGTGTTTATGACAATTATGCCCACCAAGTTGACATAGATATTTTTATCTAGGAGGTATGTGAACCGGAAATTGCAACCGACCCTCTTGTCGAGAAGATAAATTTAGTTGAAAAAGAAAACGAGTATTTGAAAGAAAAATTGAAAAGAATTGAAGAAGAGAAGATGAAATTGGAGTTGTATGTTGCCGATGTCGTCGATGATCACAAGATCAAGATGGATGCAATGCGCTTGAAGATTAGAAAGATTAGAAAATATGCCGTTAATAAAGAGGCTTGGTATCATTATGTTGTTGGATCAATTATTACCTTAGTTGCGATTTTGATCGCATTTGTTGTTGCATTTAAATGCTTTAGCTAGATAGTTTTATGTTGTTTTTATGAGAATAAGTGTGTATGAACTTGTATTAATTTGGTCTTTTCGGTGTTGTGTAATGAAGATGAGTTGGCAATGGATGTACGATGACCGACGCTCTCCCAAGTTCATTAATGGCGTGCATAGTTTTCTGGATGCGGCTGAGGCAAACAAGCGGAATGGTTTTATGTGTTGTCCATGTGGTGTCTGTAAGAATGATAGGAATTACTCTAGCTCAAAAGTCATTCACGTCCACCTGTTTACGTCCGGTTTCATGTCCGGCTATAACTGTTGGACCAAGCACGGAGAAAGAGGGGTTCTAATGGAAGAGAATGAAGAAGAAGAGGATGATGACAACTATCCTGGGTTCCCTGAATACGATGGTACTACAATGGGGGAAGAGAATGAAGAAAAAGAAGCTGAAGAAGAGGCATCAGATGAGCCTGCTGATGATCTTGGTCGGGCCATTGCTGATGCAAAGAGAAACTGCGAAAGTCAAAAGGAGAAGTTGAAGTTGCAGCGCATGTTAGAGGATCACAATTTTTTTGTTGTACCCAAATTGCGAAGATGACAAGAAAAAGCTCGATACCACACTGGAATTGCTGCAATGGAACGCAGATAATGGTGTATCTGACAAGGGATTTGAAAAGTTCTTGAAAATAATGAAGGATAAGCTTCCAAAGGACAACGAATTGTCTGACAGTACGTACGAAGCAAAGAAGGTTGTCTGCCCTCTAGGATTAGAGGTGCAGAAGATACATGCATGCCCTAATGACTGCATCCTCTACCGCGGTGAGGAGTACGAGAATTTGAATGCATGCCTGGTATGCGGTGCATTGCGCTATAAGATCAGTCGCGATGACCCTGGTGATGATGTTGAGGGCGAGCGCCCCAGGAAGAGGATTTCTGCCAAGGTGATGTGGTATGCTCCTATAATACCACGGTTGAAACGTTTGTTCCAAAACAAAGAGCATGCCAAGTTGTTGCGATGGCACAAAGAAGACCGTAAGAAAGACGGGAAGTTGAGAGTACCCGCTGATGGGTCGCGTGGAGAAAAATCGAGAGAAAGTGGCCGGACTTTGCAGGTGACGCAAGGAACTTATGGTTTGGTATAAGTGCAGATGGCATCAATCCTTTTGGGGAGCAGAGCAGCAATCATAGCACCTGGCCTGTGACTCTATGTATCTATAACCTTCCTCCTTGGTTGTGCATGAAGCGGAAGTTCATTATGATGCCAGTGCTCATCCAAGGCCCTAAGCAACCCGGCAACGACATTGATGTGTACCTAAGGCCATTAGTTGATGAACTTTTACATCTGTGGGACATAAAAGGTGCACGTGTGTGGGATGAGCAAAAACAGGAGGAATTTGACATACGAGCGTTGCTGTTTGTAATCATCAATGATTGGCTTGCTTTTAGTAACCTTTCAGGACAGACAAACAAGGGATACACTGTCTAGAGAGATGGCTAGAGAGATGGGTATCACTGTTGAACAACTCCTAGGCATGGAGAAAGTCCCCACTGTCGATGAGAATGAACTAGCAAGGAAATATGTCCCCGGGGAACCTCTGGTCAGTAAAGATGAGGAGAAGCTTCTATCAACGCAAATGCGCAATTTGCATGAGTGGTACCTGAAAGAAATAAAGGCCGGGCGAGAGAGCCTCATCGTGAAAGTCAAGTCAGAGCATTACTACCATGAAAAAGATGTGTGGATTGAAAATGAAGAATTATTTCAGTTATTCAATCAAGACGCACTCGACAAATCTCTCGTCAGTTTCTATTGTCTGTAAGTGATTTCTTTCTGTAATTTAAGTCTCTAGCTCAGCTCGTTCATTGCCTGTAATTATCCTCACTATATTCTTTTGTGTGATATTATGCAGAATGAAGATTTTTGAATTGAAAAGAGATGGAGTCTATGGCATTGGGTTCATTGACCCAAATTCCTTTAATGAAGAGGTGTTAAATAAGTACAAACAAGACACGGAGAATAGCTTGCTAATGTTTTTGAAGGAACTAAATACGAAACCAGAAATATTACTTGCTTACAACTTCAGGCGTGTGTTACTGTCTTGTACTACAAATTCTATTTTTGCTTACTCGATGTTAAGTGTAGTTGATGAGTTATGCATGCCCGCTTATACAAACATGTGCGCAGATACCACTGGATCCTGCTAATCATTAGAGTTGACGAAGGAACTGTTGAAGTACTGGACTCACTAGGTAAAGACCCTGGAGAATACAAAAGCCTGGTTTTGATGCTCGACAGGTAATTTCAATCATTATCGCACTATGTCGGCCTCTTTAGTTCATTTCCTGATGTATCAAGTAATTAATAACTCCTTTATTCATTTTCTTTGCCGGGCAGGGTTTGGAAAAAGTTCACCAAATAGCTTGTCGGTGATTGAAAATCACAGCTGAAATGGCGACGGACCAAGGTAATTAAGTAGTTCTAGCTACGTCCGTGCATCTTTTTAATTCTAGTTTCAATATCATTATCATGCTTGATTATTATCTGATTGAATTCTATTCTCGTAAAGTGTATGAGGCAGGAACAGGGGACTAATTTATGTGCATACTACGTTTGCGAGAACATTCGCTTTATGATCGAAAGAAGCGGAGATGCAAGACATCTTTGGGTACGTAAACACTATTCACATTTTTTTTATCATGAACTAATATATATATACACACAACTAATATATTCATATTGATCTCCTTCTTTAAAGATGGTGGAGATGCGGGATAGTCTCCTACCAAAGGACCGCATACGAGCACTTCAAGAGGAAATGGCGGGATTTTTGCTTAAACAGGTCATATCTCCCGACGGAGAATACCATTTCACCTAATGCCTGCATGTAATGATCTGCAAATTGTAGAAGAAATTGTATTTACCAAATTGTATATATATGTGTATGCATGGTCGTATGAGAAATTCTATGATATATGATTGGTTCTACGAGAAATTCTATTGTATATGCATAACGTGTACAGTATGTAGTAGCGTAAAATATGTTTGAAATGAAAAAGAATTAAATGGAAAATACAAAATGAAAAAGAAAAATAAACAATCAACCCTAAACCCCTAAACCCCTAAACCTTTAGTCCCGGTTGGTGTCACCAACCGGGACTAAAGGTCCCCAGCCACCGACGCACGCTTCCGGCCACGTGGCAGGGATTTAGTCCCGGGTCATGGCCAACCGGGACTAAAGGGTGAGGGCCTTTAGTCCCGGTTGGGGAACCGGGACTAAAGGCCCTTCCCAACCGGGACTAAAGGCCGTTTCTGTACTAGTGTACGTAGCATGAAAAAAAGGGTCGAAATGCCGTGCTCTAAATTACTGGAAGACACCGACAAGAACATATAAGCTTCTTAGTAGAAATATTTGTAGGCAATAGGTTCAAAGAGATTTAGCAAGAGTTTAGGTTCTTGAAATATCAGGCATCTTTCATCGACATGCATGAATCATCAGGTATATATACCAGAGAACCGAACATGGAAATTTATGGAAGGATACCCCAAGAAGATGGTGTAGACATTCTTAGTGCAGGTGCAGCCTCTATAGTCACATCATATGATCTAATCCCTGATTCTAAAAAAAATGATTTAATCCCTAGGAGCATGATGAAAACGCATGCAGTACTAGTGTACCGGAGTGATAAATGTGAAAATCCACGGAAGGATACTCCAGTGAGATGTTGTTCATTTCCTTGGTGCAATCTCCGTGGCCATATGATTTAATTTCAGTTTCCAGTTCCACGGTCACCCTTTTAAGAAACGGTGCACATCTAAGAATCAATTTCAACACATCAAAGTCATGATCTTCTCCTTTTACGCCTTTGATTTCCACTTCTTCCAGATGAATCATGGAGATACTTTGGCTTCTCCAATTTTTGGGAGAATCACATGGACAATTCCCTGGGCATGCTTGTGCCACCTAAAGCAAATGTACGGTATTACAATATGTATTATTTTGTTTATGCTAAGCTACGTACTCAAGAAGATCTTATCTCATGGCTACCTACAGAAATTGTGTTTAACAGGTATTATGTATGCAAGTAATACAAGTACATGGAAGAATTACCTCAGACTTCCCCGGACTCACTAGGATGATCTTCAGTATTTTCAAACCAATCTGAACCCGGAACACGCTAAAGAGATGCAACAAAGTTGCCCCATACATGTGCCCCATAGGCTTGAGGCTTAGGTACAAAACAGAGAAATCAGTAATCAGAACTTTCTCTACTTCTTGGGCAAAGTCCAGTTCTGCACCCCCCAAGAAATCCTGCAAAACAGTATGGCAGGGTGTCATGCATAAAATCAATTTAGCCAGTAATAAATCAACTAAATTGAGCAGGACAGAAGCCATACCAAAGCATACATGAAAACATACATGACATGGTTGTCTGTGACCAACCCCTGTCTATCTAAGCTCAGACAGTGAAGGCGCCAAAAACCAAACACAATGGGCCAATCTGTATAAGAGCATTCCAACAAGACATTCTCCAGCATCGGTGCGGATATGAACACATTGATGTCTTTGTCAGCCTCGAAATCCACTGTCAATTGCTTAAGCATGGGAGTGACAATATCAACGCCACGGCATTCCGTATGGTGATCCAGGACAACCTTCTGCAGCGATGTCGAGTGGATCGTGATGTCACCTTTGGACATACTACCTGTCTTCACCTTGAGCACACGAAGGCACGGGCAGAGGGAAACCAAGGTGCTAAGGTCGTTGATGATGCACCCTTTGAGGATAATCCTGTCGAGCTTGGAGAACTTGCCACCCGGAAGCTGTGTGAAGCAGATTTTATACACTTCAATCTTGATCGAGACGGCATGGGGAAAACATGGTAGATCGACATTGCTATAGTCCTGGTCGTCTAGTCCGTCAATTTGGTGAGTGAAGATGAGCTCTTGCGGCGAGAGCCTTGCTGCGGCGCGGAGAAGGGCGGCGTCGGCACCATGCCCAGTACCGAGGTGGATGCCGAGTAGTGACACCGTCACCGAGACACCATGTGCCGCCACAGCTTCCAGTGTGGCCAGCGCCGCTTCGTGTGAGTCTGGCACGACACCATGAAAGGTGATGCTGATGTTGCGCAGTCGTGGGCAGCGGTTCAGGAAGGTGCCAAGGTCGACAATGTTGCCGCCAAGGGCCAGCGTCTCGAGCGCCGGGAACTCGCCGGCTGGCTGTGGCGTGACGAGCTGCATGTCCCGGAAGGTGGCGCTGAGCAGGCGCAGGCGCGGGCAGCGGTCGAGCAGGGTGCCAAGGTCCAGGAGGCGGGCTTTGAGGGACAGCCTCTCCAGCGCGGTGAACTCGCCGGCCGGCGGCGGCGTGACCCAGAGCCAGGTCTCCAGCTTGATGGATGTGGTGCGGTGGAAGCAGGGCAGCTCGATGCGGTCCATGTGGCTCAAAACTTCCCGATGATACCCCCGGAACTCGAAGAATAGCTCCGCCGGCGAGAGTACAGCTGCGGCGCGCAGCAACGAGTTGGCCTCAGCGGCCCCGGCGGTATGGTCCTCCAGTCCCATCCGTATGCAGATGTCGAGGAGGGATACTGCGGAGGAACCAGCGAAGCGGGCGAGCGCCGATCCGACCCCGACGGGCGGAACGCCGCGGAACGCGATAGCCGGGAGGTTGGTCCAGAGGCCGCGCCACCGGCGCGAGAGGACCCCGGTGCGCGCGGCGGCGCTGGCGCAGCGTAGGCGCACCAGCACCTGGAGGAGGATGTCATCTGGGAGGGCGCTAATGAGGTCGGCATCTCGTGGTCCATGGCGGCGGCGAGCTCCATGCGGCGGCGGCGAGCCGAGGCGAGGCCCCAATCTCGTTTCCATCGATGCCGCCCTCTTCCTCACCGAGCCTCCGATTGACACAATTATTTTTGGGGAATTGTTTTTTTGACCCAAACAACAAAGCCCAAGTCCATAACTGCCAGTGCAGCCCATAATTTGACTCAAAAGAAGAAAGTTGCCTAACAAACTGTATCAAGCATCATATCCTATTATTCTGAAAAAAAGCATCATATCCTATTATTTTACCAGCATGGATATCAAGCATCATATCGAGCTGCAGAATTTTTTCCTCAAAAGGAAAAGATATCCAGTTGCTGAATAACCGATGATGAGTTCTTCTCACAAATAAAAAAAGTAGAGCTCTACAAAATTGATGATCAATGGATTTTCATCTTTTTACCTTTTTTTTTGCGGGGGAGAAAAGGAGTTTATTCCATTATGATAGAGTTACAATCAAGAGGCAAGAGTTCCTCGATACATGGAGGCCCTCTGTGTAACCACACATATGTGGTACACTCGAAACGGATATATATCTTGCCAAACAATCTGCTACTCTATTTTGATCATGATGTAAACTCCCGATCAACTATAAGGGCTTTAATCTCCAAAGGCAAATGACCATATGAAGAAAGGCCAAGGTAATGACTACCAAGAATTGAGAGAGCCATCGACGAGTAAGACTAAACAATAACCGGAAGATCATATGTTGTATTGCAAGAGCCATGCCTTGCATCAGTGCATGGATTTCCGCCTCAAGAGCATCATTGCAATGGAATAAGAATCTGTATGCAGCAAAAATAACACTCCAAACGTACCTCCTTAAGATCATACCCGCAGCCGGCTTGCCGTCCGTAGCCAATAATGATCCATCAACAGATAAGGTTGTTTTGTTCTGAGGTGGTGGCATCCAAGACAAGACCGGTTTTTGGCTTGATGGGGTGGGTACATTGGCAACACTAATTAGTGGCATCTTTCCCTTTAGTACGAGTATATTTGAGCGTTATCAAGGGACCGCCAATAACATTGCAAAAAATCACATGAAATATCTGTCGAAGGAATATCCTTACCATGGACAGTGTCATTTCTTAATTGCCAAGTTCTCCAAACTAGGAGAATGATCATGCTCCTAGTATTTTCCGAACAACAATCTAGGACTAAAAGAAGCCAATCCTTACCCGTATGTTGGAGGTGCTCCGATGGTGACAGCGGCCACGCCTCCCGCATACGCTCCCATAACACACGCGCGTGACAACAAGTTATCAACGCATGTAAGCTTGATTCATCCTCAACTCCGTAAACAGGGCATGTGGCCCGTACACCAATATGTTGTTCAAACTTACCCAACATAGTAACTAGTGCGCCGACAGAAGCCTTCCACGCTATGATTTTCATTTTTTGCGGTACATTAGCACGCCATATGAGCTTCCACAAGGAGCGATCGGCGTCTGGGCTGGCACTGGAAGCCCCTCCAGCGAACACCTCATCATGATCAGAGGTGGCGAGCCTCTATGCACTACGAACCGAGAACCTGCTGTTTTGCTCTGGCTGCCAAGATATGAAGGCCGGCCGCTGGCGCGGTGATGTTCTTATTTTCAAAATTTCGTCCACATCCATCTTCCAAAAATATTCCTGTAGGAGCTGTGTATTCCATGCTCCATGTTCGTTCAGAAAGTCAGCCACAAAATTAAGCCCACAATTTAGTTAGGAGTAACCGGCTTAAAAATGGGACCCTTGCGAATCCAAGGATCTCTCCATGTTCTTATACTTACACCATTTCCAACTCGCCAAATAACACCTTTCTTCAATAATTCTAAACCATATTCGATACCCTTCCACACTCACTAGTGGAGAACGGGGCTTTAGTCCCGGTTGGCAAAGGCCTTTAGTCCCAGGTGGCCAACCGGGACTAAAGGGTGGGGGCGGTGGGGACTAAAGCCCCCCACCCTTTAGTCCCGGTTGGCCACAACCCGGGACTAAAGTCCCTCCACGTGGCCGTGAGCGTGCGGTGGGGGCTGGAGGACCTTTAGTCCCGGTTGATGACACCAATCAGAACCAATGATTTTTTGTTTTTTTAATTGTTGGGGTTTAGGGTTTTAGGATTTAGGGTTTATGGTTTATTTTTCCTTTTCATTTTGTGTTTTCCATTCAATTCTTTTTCATTTCAAACATATTTTACGCTACTACATACTGTACACGTTCATGCATATATAATATAATTTCTTGTACGACCATATATATATATATATATATATATATATATATATAATTTGCTATATATAATTTGTCCTACAATTTATAGATCATTACATGCAGGCATTAGTGGCAATGGTATTCTCCACTTTCAGATATGACTTGTGTAAGCAAAAATCCCGCAATTTTCTCTTGAATTGCTCGTATGCGATTCTCTGGTAGGAGCTTGTCCCGCATTTTCACAATCTTTAAAGAAGGAGATCAATATGAATATATTAGTTGTGTGTATATATATTAGATCATCATAAAAGAAATTGTGAATAGTATTTACATACCTGAAGTTGTCTTTGATCTCTGCGTCATTCGGTCATCATGCGAATGTTCTCGCAAACTTAGTATGCACATAAATTAGTCCCCTGCTTCTGCCTCATGCACTTTGCGAGAATAGAATTCAATCAAATAATAATCAAGCATGATAATGGTATTGAAACTAGAATTAAAGAGATGAGCGGACCTAGCTAGTACTACTTAATTACCTTGGTCTGTTGCCAAGTCAGCTGCGGTTGCCATGCACCGACAACTTCTTTGATGTACCGTTTCCAAACCCTGCCCGGCAAAGAAAATGAATAAAGGAGTTATTAATTACTTGATATCAGGAAATGAACGAAAGAGGACGATATAGTGCGATAATGATTGAAATTACCTATCGAGCATCAAAACCACGTTGGAGTATTCTCGAGGGTCTTTATCTAGTGAGTCTAGGGTTTCAACAGTTCCATCGTCAACTCTAATGATTAGCAGGATCCAGTGGAACATGTGCACGTTTATATAAGCATGCATGCATAACTCATCAACTACACTTAACTTCGAGTAAGCAAAATAGAATTTATAGTACAAGACAGTAGTAACACCCACCTGAAGTTGTAAGGAAATAGTATTTCTGTTCTGGTATTTTGTGACTTTAAAACCTTAGCAAGTTATCCTCTGAGTCTTTGGGGTGGTCTTCTATCAATCTTTCATTAAGGATATATGGGTCAACGAATCCAATGCCATAGATTCCGTCACTTTTGCATTCGAGAATCTTCATTCTGCATAATAGCGTACAAAAGAATATAGTGATGATAATTACAGGCAATGAACGAGCTGAGGTAGAGACTTAAATTACAGAAAGAAATCACTTACAGACAATAGCAACCGACGATAGATTTGTCGAGTGCGTCTTGATTGTATAACTGGAAAATTTCTGATAACTCAATCATTATCTCGTTTTTATAGAAGTAATGCTCTGCCTTGACTTTCACCATGAGCATCAGTTGCCCGGTCTTTACTTCTTTCATGTACCAGTCATGCAATCTTCGCATTTGTGTTGATAGATGCGGGACCTGCTCAGGTCTAACCACAGTATTGCCGGGGACATATTTCCATGCTAATTCATCCATGGGAATTTCCTCCGTGCCTCGGAGTTGATCAACACTAAGACCAATGTTTGTAGCAGCGTCGGTTACCTTGAGCGGGGGGATCGATTGCATTGCATGTTCTCCGAGCTGGGGAACTGTTTTCCCGCTTTTATTACTTCCACGTCTCAACTGCTGCATTTGTTCCTTATATGACTTCATAATACAGCGGTCATAGTCTGATGGCCTAGCCTCCACATGTGCTGGGGGTCGCTCAAGTAATTCCACAAAGTGCTATCTGGTTTTCGCAGGTATTATCTCCTTTGGCGGCGTGGGCTGTTTCGGTGCAAAATGGGACTTCACTTCGGAAGCCACGACCCTTTTTATTTCCTCATCACTCATCTCGTAAGCTAACTTCTTTTTGGCAGGAGGCTCGTCGTTGGCTTTCTTCTTTTTAGGTTTCCTCCGAATAGGACTAGTCGACGGAGCGGTGGTCTTCCGCTTTGGGCCATGCTCGGAGATGGGATCCCTCTCGAGGTGGGGTGGAGTCGGCTGACGCGACGGAGATCGATATGGACTCGCGCTGGCCTGCCTCTCAACGTGGGTGGACTTACAAGTGTATTGCTACTCGGAGGAGTCGGTGGCCTTGGCGCCGAGTTTGGAAACACGATGCATTCCTTTCTCCATACAATGACACCATGTACGACTTCTCCCAGTCTCAGCTCCCCTTCACCTCCAGGAATGTCAAGCTCTAGTGATTCATATCCCGGTAGAACTTCATCCACCCCAACTTTAGCATAGCCAACTGGAATCGGAATGCCATGGATGGTTGCTTCAGGTGCATTCGGTAGAGCAAAGCCGACCGCCACCTTCATGGATATGTTCTTCATTTTTTGGTGTAGCTCACAATCTGTCTTCTCTTTCATATCATCCACGGGGTAGGGAGCTAGCAGTGCATCATCGGCCCGGACCCCCGTGGAACCCATGCTGCTTTTCCGCATAGATGGGACGGTACTATCCAATGCTGGATCTGCTTGCTCCTGCCGCGGAGATGCCCTTTGCTGGCTAAGTGTGTTAATATGCTCCTGCTGCCGCTTTAACAATGTTTCTATCTGTTGTAACCGGTCTACTTCCTACTTTTTTTCCTGATGGCTTCTATAAGTGTCGTTCCACTCCAAAAACCCCTGAACCCACGGAACAACGCCTTTGCCTCGTGTTCGTCCTTCGTGTTCAGGATTACCGAGGGAGCGTGTAAGCTCGTCGTTCTCTTTGTTGGGCTGGTACAACCCCTTTCGAGCATCTTCTATTGCCACTAGTAAAGTGTCCGAGGCTTTTTTAAGACTAGCCTTTGCAATAATCTGCCCTGTTTTTGGTTCCAACTTTCCCCCATGCGCATAAAACCAAGTCCTGGACTTCTCGGACCATTTCGTTGTAGCTGGAGTGACCCCTTCAGCAAGCACCCTGGCCTCAGCTGCTTCCCACTTAGGCACGGCTCTCCTGTAGCCACCTGTCGCCAGAACATGGTGATACTCCTTTTTCTCAGCATTATATTATTTTTCTGTTAGTTAATATGAGGAGTTTTAATTTTCATTTTGAAGAAATTATTTGACAAATTCAATTTTACAGAATGAAATTAATTCTTGGAAAATGCATAACAATTTGAAAACTAAACCAAATGAGTTGGACATAATTGCATTGATTAACTCCTCACAAATCATGTTTCAAATGCCAAAATGCCCTAGCTCTTACAAAGATTCCGGCGTCAGAAGGGGGTAACAAAGTGAAACTATTTGCTTGCTTGTGTTAGGGTAACCTCTAGGAACATCCAAAACACATGTATACCCTAGAGAGAAAGTGATGACAGTGAAGCCGGTCACATCCCAGAGTGGGATCTTGGGGTATAAGACTTTTTCTTCGCGTATGTCGCTTGCTTATGATTGCGCCGTAACCATGGATAATATTCATCATTTAACAGGATGCCTGGGTCAGTGTTCACTTTGAAGGGAGGAATTTCATCAAACTTATTATAATCTTCTGACATGTCTGTCTTGTCCTCCACTCCCACGATGTTTCTTTTCCCTGAAAGAATTAAGTGGCGCTTTGGCTCATCGTATGATGTACTCGCTTCCTTATCTTTTCTTTTTCTCGGTTTGGTAGACATGTCCTTCACATAAAAAACCTGAGCCACATCATTGGCTAGGACAAATGGTTCGTCTGTGTACCCAAGATTGTTGAGATCCATTGTTGTCATTCCGTACTACGGGTCTACCTTTACCCCGTCTCCTGTCAGATTGACCCATTTGCACCGAAACAAAGGGACCTTAAAAGAACGTCCATAGTCAAGTTCCAATATCTCCTCTATGTAACCATAATATATGTCTTTTTTCCCATTGTTGTATGTTGCATCAAAGCGGACACCACTGTTTTGGTCCGTGCTCTTTTGATCTTGGGCGATCGTGTAAAATGTATTTCCATTTATCTCGTACCCTTGGAAAGTCAATATAGTGGAAGATGGTGACTTGGCCAACAAGTACAGCTCATCTTCAACAGTGGTGTTATTCATGAGATGTGTTTGCATCCAACCACCGAAAGTCGCCATGTGTGTACGTTTAATCCAGGAGTCAGACTGCTCTGGGTTCTTGGAGCGTACAATATCCATGTGTTCCTCGATATACGGAGCCACCAAGGTGGAATTTTGTAGAACTGTGTAGTGTGCTTGAGTGAAAGAATGCCCGTCCATACTTATTACTGCTTTCTTTCCTAGCGTGCCTTTTCCACTCAGTCTCCCCTCATGCCGCGATTGAGGAACACCAATCGGCTTAAGGTCAGGAATAAAGTCAACACAAAACTCAATAACCTCCTCTGTTCCATAGCCCTTGGAGATGCTTCCTTCTGGCCTAGCACGGTTATGTACATATTTCTTTAAGACACCCATGAACCTCTCAAAGGGGAACATATTGTGTAGAAATACAGGACCTAGAATGGTAATCTCATCGACTAGGTGAACTAGGACATGCGTCATAATATTGAAGAAGGATGATGGGAACACCAACTCGAAACTGACAAGACATCGAATCAAATCATTCTGTAACCTTGGTAGGATTTTTGGATCGATTACCTTCTGAGAAATTGCATTGAGGAATTCACATAGCTTCACAATGGGTACTCGAACATTTTTCGGTAGAAGCCCCCTCAATGCAACCGGAAGTAATTGCGTCATAATCACGTGGCAGTCATGAGACTTTAGGTTTTGAATTTTTTTCTCTGCCATATTTATTATTCCCTTTATATTCGACGAGAAGATAGACGGGACCTTCATACTGCTCAGGCATTCAAAAAAGATTTCCTTCTCTTCTTTGGTAAGAGCGTAGCTGGCAGGACCTTCATACTGCTTTGGATGCATGTCATCTTTTTCGTTCATACGTTGCTGGTCCTGCCGTGCCTCCGGTGTATCTTTTGTCTTCCCATACACGCCCAAGAAGCCTATTAGGTTCACGCAAAGATTCTTCATCACGTGCATAACGTCGATTGCAGAGCGGAACTCTAGGACTTTCCAATATGGTAGCTCCCAAAATATAGATCTCTTCTTCCACATGGGTGCGTGTCCGTTAGCGTCATTCGGAACAGATTGTCCACCAGGACCCTTTCCAAAGATTACTTTTAAATCCTTGACCATATCAAATATATCATAACCAGTACGGTGGCCAGGCTTCTTCCGGTGATCTGCCTCACCTTTGAAATGCTTGCCTTTCTTTCTTAAGAGATGCCTGATCGGAGGAAATCGACGATGTCCCCGGTACACAACCTTCTTACATGTGGACGCATTGTATCCCTTGTTTGTCTGTCCTGAAAGGTTACTAAGAGCAGACCAATCATTGATGGTTACAAACAGCAACGCTCGTAGGTCAAATTCCTCAACTATAAAAGTTCTTCAACTAATGGCCTTAGGTAAACATAAATATCGTTGCTGGGTTGCTTAGGGCCTTGGATGAGCACTGACATCATAATGAACTTCCGCTTCATGCACAACCAAGGAGGGAGGTTGTAGATACATAGAGTCACAGGCCAGGTGCTATGACTGCAGCTCTGCTCCCCAAAAAGATTCATGCCATCTGTACTTAGAGCAAACCATAAGTTCCTTGCGTCATCTGCAAAGTCCGGGAACTCTCTCTCGATTTTCTCCACTGCGACCCATCAGTGCGTACTCTCAACATCGCGTCTTTCTTACGGTCTTCTTTTTGCCATCGTAACAACTTGGCATGCTCTTTGTTTTGGAACAAACGCTTCAACCGTGGTATTATAGGAGCATACCACATCACCTTGGCAGGAACCCTCTTCCTGGGGCGCTCGCCCTCAACATCACCAGGGTCATCGTGGCTGATCTTATAGTGCAATGCACCGCATACCGGGCATGCATTCAAATTCTCGTACTCCTCACCGCGGTAGTGGATGCAGTCATTAGGGCATGCATGTATCTTCTGCACTTTTAATCCTAGAGGGCAGACAACCTTCTTTGCTTTGTACGTACTGGCTGGCAATTCGTTATCCTTTGGAAGCATCTTCTTTATCATTATCAACAACTTTTCAAATCCCTTGTCAGATACACCATTCTCTGCCTTCCATTGCAGCAATTCCAGTGTGGTACCCAGCTTTTTCTTGTCATCTTCGCAATTTGGGTACAACATTTTTTTGTGATCCTCTAACATGCGTTCCAACTTCAACCTCTCCTTTTCACTTTCGCATTCTCTCTGTGCATCAACAATGACCCGGCGAAGATCATCAGCGGGCACATCTGGTGCCTCTTGATCTTCAGCTTCCCCCGTTGCAGTATCACCGTATTCAGGGAACATAGGATAGTTGTCATCATCCTCTTCTTCTTCATTGTCTTCCATCATAACCCCTCTTTCTCTATGCTTGGTCCAACAGTTATAGCCGGACATGAAACCGGACCGAAGCAGGTGGCTATGAAAGATTTTTGAGGTAGAGTAATCCTTATCATTCTTACACACACCACATGGACAACACATAAAACCATTCCGCTTGTTTGCCTCAGCCACACGCATAAAATTATGTAGGCCATTAATGAACTCGAGAGAGCGTCGGTCATCGTACATCCATTGCCGGCTCATCTTCATTACACAACATCGAAGTGACCAAATTAATACAAGTTCATCACATTAAAACCAAAGTAGAGTAGTGACCAAATGTTATTACTGCAAAAATATATACATAAAGTTCATACATACTTCTCATAAAACAACATACAACTATCTAAAGCATTTAAATGCAACAACAAATGCGATCAAAATCGAAACTGAGATAATAATTGATCCAACAACATAATGATACCAAGCCTCTTTATTAATGGCACATTTTCTAATCTTTCTAATCATCAAGCACATTGCATCCATCATGATCTTGTGATCATCGACGACATCGGCAACATACAACTACAATTTCATCTTATCTTCTTTAATTCTTTTCCATTTTTCTTTCAAATAATCATTTTCTTTTTCAACTAAGTTTATCTTCTCGACAAGAGGGTCGGTTGCAATTTCCGGTTCACATACCTCCTAGATAAAAATATCTATGTCAACTTGATGGGCTTAATTGCCATAAACACGGAATGAAACAAATAGTTATAAAAGATAATATACCACATCCAAATCATAAACCGGACGAGGGCCGACGGGGACGGATATCAAAACCATCGCACTATATATAACAAACAATCATACAAGTAAGAAAATTATACAAGTAACTACCTAAATCATACAAATAAGATTTTCTTTTACAAAAAGGATAAGAACAAGAGGCTCACCAAGGTGGTGTCGGCGACGGGGACGGCGCGGGCGATCGACGGCTGTGAGGACGGGACGGGAATGTGAAAGTGCAATCATGCCCTTACATTATATTTTGATGTTGATGACAATGTACATGTAGAGGACTAATGATGTTTGTCAAGTAAATCTCAGGTATTAGTTCTCAAATCTAAATATGCGAGGATCACGAACGCATGGAATGATTATGAGCCAAGAAGGAAGGAACCAAAAGGTTTACGGATCTAGCTTTCTCTTCTTCTTGAGTATAGGGATCCCGCACTATTAAGAGGGGATCGGTTGGGTCAGTAAAAGACTTGCTCAAGTCAAAACAATCTCCTTTTCCTTGGTCAAAAACTACACTATGCTCAAATCCTAGTTGTTGCTTCTCTGTGATGGCCGGATGTCTGGGCCCTGTGCCGGATGTCCGGGAGCTCACTGTGTCATCGGATGTCCGGGAAGTGCCCCGGATATCTGGCATCTCTGCTATCCAGAGAGCATCATTTTACACCAAATATGCGCCGGATGTCCGGCACACTGCCGGATGTCCGAGCCCCGGATATCCGAGCCTCTTGCCGGATTTCCGACCCACTCAATACCAGAACCGTGGAGGTCTGATAGTGTGGCATGCCGGACGTCCGGGCATAAGCCAGATGTCCGGGTGCTTCCATACGTGCCGGATGTCCAGGGCTTCCCCGGATGTCCGGCTCCCCTGTTTTCCCTCTCTGGCTCTGTGTATCATGTGCTCACTTCTCAGATGCCGGATGTCCGGCCCTTGGCCCAGATGTCCGGCCAAACTCTGTCACTTACACTACAACGGCCATATTTGCTCCCTCACTATAAATACCTCTTCACCACTTCGTGGAGAGGTTGACCATTCACTTTGAGCTAACCCTAGAACACACATTTCTCTCTCTCTCTCACATCCTCATACACCAAATCCAAGATCCCAAGAGCATTTGAGAGCATTTGTGAGAAGTTCTCCAATCAAGTGATAGATCCACTCCTTCCCTTTCTCTCCACCAAAGGAATTTGTGATTTGAGCAAGTCTTAAGATTTTCCCCATCGTTCTTGTTACTCTTGGAGGTTGGAGACTCCTAGGCGGTAGGAGTTCTTCGGTGAGGAATCAACCATTGTGATCTCCCCGGAAAGTTTGTAAGGGTTTTGGAGACCACCCCAAGGTCTACCACTAGTGGTTGAGAAACGCCTTCGTGGTGTTGTCTCAAGGAGAGAATAGGGTGAGCCTTCGTGGCGTTGGTGTGCCTTCGTGGTAACACCCACCTCTCTAAACGGTGACGTAGCTTCCCTCCAAGGAAGTGAACATCGTCATACATCCTCGTCTCTCGGAGTTGTGGTTATCCTTAACCCTAACTTCCTACTTGTGGTTATTTGTCTTTGTTGTATTACTTGTGCTTGCTTACTCACTTACTTGTTGTTTTGCTTTGTACACATAGCATAACTATCATCACTGCAATTGTTAGGCCCGCTTTCATATTCCGCTTTATTGCCTAAAATAGCTAAGTAACGATTAAAATTTGTAATTGTACCTATTCACCCCCTCTAGGACCATCTCGATCCTTTCAGAATGCACTAAGTAAACCACACCTACACATATGCAAACTAAGAAGTTAATTTGAGCTCAAATTGCATATAAATCAAATAAACTCCCACATAATTTCTTCCAAACTAAAACCCACAAATCACTATACTTATAGAGCATGAAACGAGCTAAACTAGCAATGAGAGATGAAAGGATGAAGTTGCTAACCTTTTAAAACCCTTGGATAGATGGGGGTGCCGCCAATCTTGACAAATCTTGGCAAAAAAGGAGGATGAACTCGAGCTTGGGGAAGGAAATAGAGAGGAGAGAAAGCTTGGACTCGGGCTAGCTGGACGAAGCAAATTTATATAGGGAAGACTTTAGTCTCGGTTGGTATCACCAACCGGGACTAAAGATGGACCTTTGGTCCCGGTTGGTGGTACCTACCAGGACTAAAGTGGCTCGCAGGGCCCCCAGCCTGCCGCAACCCCTTTAGTCCTGGTTGGTATAACCAACCGGGACTAAAGGTCTCATTTGAACCGGGATTAATGATGGTCGTGCCCCCGTCCGCTCCTAGCCGTTGGAACTGAAACTAATGGTCACATTAGTCCCGGTCCCAAACTCGACCGGGACTAGACCTACGGACGAAAGGTCTGTTTTCCACTAGTGACTACCGATGAATTTCCAGTAAATACCATGTCAAGAAGGTGACAATCAGGATTATATTCTGCACGCAATAGCCGGGTGCAAAGGCTATCAAGGGAGTCTAGAAGACGCCAAGCCTGCTTTGCAAGCATGGCTTGGTTGAAAGCTCACATATCCCTAAAGCCCGTGCCTCCCTTACCTTTTGGCAATATCATTTTCTCCCAACTCAACAAGGTCCTTTTCCTCTTTCCTTCCTCCACTCCCCATCAGTATTGTCTCATCATATGTGTGATATACTGCAAATCCAGTATCGGTCTATTCGAAAATAAAGTATCAATCTTATATATGGAAAGCAAGAGAAAGTGGCCAAAAATATATATAGGAAGCTTATCGTTTTAGGCCCGTCAGATGTTGTACACCCATGTGAAGCTATCGAGTACACCAAGCAGATTGTGCCAAACACTTTGAAGTAGGATTACAAAGTACATTCACACCATTCTATTGCTGACGATGTGGTAGCTATGGAAGAACAAGAACGTTATAGTCTTCAATGCGACAACGCCATCCACGGATGATGTGATGAGGAGGATTGCTTGTGAAGGATGTGTTTGGGTGCATGCAGGTCTCCTACGTGGAGATTTAATTTTATCGGTGAATTGTCTAGGTGGACTAGTGGTGAGTAATCTTACAAGGGTCTAGGTGGTATTAGAGTGGAGTTGGTGTTGAGTTGTAACACAAATGTGGAGGCTTTCTTTGCATTTCTTCTGTAATATATGCTACACATGCTTGTGTCTATTCGAGAGAGAAAAAAGGTTGATCCATGGTCTCATTAACGCAACAAAACTACTATATTGCACTTTCCGCTAAAAAAACTGATATTTCACAATCCCCTTCCATCTTCGTGGATCAAATTTCTTTATTTAAATTGCTGCAACCGAATAAAGACATTAAGCCTCTAAGATCCCAAATGATAATGTCCACATGTGTGGCATATCTACACTTAGCACACACGCATTGATCTCCCCCTGTTATGTTTTGCACGAACCTTGAAGGAATCTGTTGGAATTTCAGTGCCAGATAGGCATAGCGTGTTGTGTGGGCGTTAGAGCGCTCGCCCACACGACCCGCATCGTGCGGTTCCTAGCTGCGCCGTGTGGGCGAACCAGTTCCCGCCCACACAATCACCACCCAGTCCGCGTGCGTGCGGGTGAACTGCTCTTCGCCCACACGACACTCGTACGGTGCTAGATGGCAACTACAGTTGCACGTATATGGGAATTAGGTAATCACACATGGCAACTATGGTTAACCATACATGACAATTATGGTTGGACCACACGTGACAACTTGTTAATCACATATGGCAAGTATTGTTCGACCACATGTGGCAAGTAGTCAACCACACATGGCAACTGTAGTTTGATTACACGTGGCAAGTACCATTAATTAGACATGACAACTATAGTTAACCAAAACAAAGAAGTTGCCATGCTTTACAACTACATGTGCCATTCCAGGTAACTAAAGTTGCCATCCTCCGGGTAACTAAAGTTGATGCGCAAGGACGTGTGGGCAGATTTTTCTTCGTGCCACATGCGTGGGGTGGGGGTGAGTAGTAGTTATTGGGCGTGTGGCACGAAGTAGCTGCGCCCACACATGTGGACAGTTCTAATGTTCGCCCATGCATGACCGTGTGGGCTGCCTCCTGGGTATGCCACACACGGTGTGTGGGCGGACGCAGTGGCGGAGGCACGAATAAATTTGAGGTGTGGCGGATCAATAAAGGAGTAAATCAAATAATTTGCATTCGTCCGTTCAATTAATCTTATTTTGTGTTCAATAAGTACAATATAATCGGATAATGTTAAAAGTAAAAAGTAACCATTCAAAATACCTCACTAAATGAAGATTATATGGATAATTGATCAGCAATCTATGAAATACATTAACTAGTCGAACATAAAAATGATCTGCAAAACATATAAAACAATAGATAAATCGTGACAGTCAACAGGAAACTTTAGAATCCTCACAAAAAAGAGGAAACTATGGGAAAAAAGAAGTTGAGTTCCTGCTGCTAGTGGCTCACAGTTTGGCGAAAATGCTATGTATTTAAATCTGTAACGAAATCAGTGCAGCAAAGAGGAAACTTATAAATTATCCAACTGACGAGGTCAATAGGAACTCAACTCCTTTTTTGTAATGAAATCAGGAATCAAGCCCACCAATCCAGACTCACCAGGCTGAGTACGGTAATCACGCACAATCAACGACCAGGTCAGTTTCTTTTCCCCTTTCCCCGTCCGATTTTTTGTCCAGCAACAGCGGAACAATACTTCATGAAGATATAAAACTTTCAACTGTATACTACAAATACCTACTATTTGAGCAAAGATTTAGGTGTGGCAGGTGCCAAACCTTGCCAGATACCTGGAGGATGTCCAATATGTCACATGTATGGTGAATATCAGGACCCTCTAAGATTAAGGCTACACGGAATCTTAATTTACCACTGATGACATGCTCGAGCCCGTAATTCCGCGTGATACAAAGATGATAGTGACCATTATTCAACAACCATATTAGCACAGAAAATTAATTCAAAGGACAGCAGAGGGCGTCAGAAATGCAACTCCAGCGACCATTTGCGCGGCGTGTGACATCTACGCGAAGCCCACGCTCACGCGCATCCGTTGCGGCAGGCGGCAACAACTAGCGTGGGATAAAATGATGGCGACAATAGTGTCTGCGATAGTCGGAGTTCGAGCGACAACGAAAATGATGCTACGGTGAACAGTCGGAAGAGTAGCTGGATGCTATGTGCTCTTTGAGCTTGGCTGAGCATGGTGACGCGCTCAGACTTGAGCTTTGCTAGCTGTAATGGCGACAACGAGCTCTCGGCTCTGATGGGATGGCGGCTAGAGTGCGGGAACGACCATGGGAGAAGATCAAAAAGATGAGGAAGGTATGAGGCGCTCGAAGGACGGATGGACTCACTCGGGGAGGCCCTGATGGTAGAGAATCGACGACGGCGATCGACAACACCCAAGGAGGAGGCCGAGGTCGAAGGCCACGAAGTAGGGGCTCCCGGCTTGCGTGGGTCGGCGAAGAGGTGCGTGGCGTCGGGGTGAAGCTCGGGGACACGATGGCGATGGGATCTCAGTGGCTACCCAGTTTGCGGCAACGCAACCATGGCTGCATCGGCCATGGTTGGGGAGAGCGAGGGGGATGAGTCCACTCGATCCAAATGGCAACGACGAGGTCATACACGACGTCGACGTGAATGCGGGCTAGCTGGAGGTGTCGCGCAGGGTGTGGGCGTGCGTTGGCCACTGGCCCAACGTATGACTGGCGTGAGGTAGAAGACGCCCCTGCCCCTGCTGGGCTGGGCCGCTACAGTGTTGGGCCACGGTAAGCTTCTCTCTTTCTTTGTCTTTTCATATATTGTTTCTAACCCTAAAAAATAAATAATGTTTCTGTTTTCAGACCAATTCAATGTTTTTTGCTTCTGGAAAAATATTGTGGATGCTAGATGGATTATTCCAGAGCCCCACAAACTATTTCGGAATTATTGGAGCTATATTATTTTTATAACATTTAATAGCCCCGATTAAAATACCATATAAGTTAATTCAATAACCAAAATGACTAGGAAAAATACGCATCACCTCTAGTTGATGTGTTCACTATTATCCATAAATCATGGACATTTTTAAGAGCATTTTGGGTTCATTAAAAGAAATTAAGTTCAATCTATTTGAACTAAATTGGTGCTTGGGTTTGCTCATGCCCATTTCAAATTTCATTTGAATTTTTTAAACATGATGCAAACAAGGAGAGCTAGCCTAGTGCAAAACTAAAGCTAGGAATGTGACACACAACTCTTGAATTTGAGAACATGGGTGATCTTATCGAACTTTGAGACCAGAATCCGGCCACATTTGAAGAATTTGTTCAAATGCATAAGAAAATTCGAGATTGAGCAACAGAAGGAAGATCCGATTGAGTATTTGTGGGCGGTTAAAGGGGAAAAAATGTTGGAGTGAAATATATGAAATGTTTTAAAATAGAACTACTGCTCCATTTGAAAATTTGAATATTCTAGACTATATATGCGGCTCTTGATGGTGCAAACTTTTAATTTGTCAGATTTGGCACCTATCGGACCATAGACGCGTTCGCAGACAGTAACTAGTCACTCCTTTTCCATGTGTCCGACCGTTATTGTCGGCGTTCTGGGATCGGGGGTACCCAGACTTGCCTGCCTGCGGCCCAGCGCGTGGCCACCACGACGGCCCAGTACGGCCTGGCGACAAACCCCCCAAGGCAAGACCCTAGCGAGGGCCCCAGCCCCGCGAGGGGAATGACACAAGACCTCTAGGGGAACGGCCTCCCCAGGCTGCCTCCCGAGGAGCGGATATTCCTATGCAGTGCCCGGCCTCAAGAGGCTGCGATGACGTGAGCCATGACGACCAAGGCAGGCGGGCGCCAGCGAGCGCAGCAGAGAAAGTTTCCTCTTTGGTGCAAAGGAGGCAGGGACGAACGCTGGTTCCCAAGGAACCCCCCAAAGGTTTCCATCCCGGTGCAACAAGACCAAGACCACGGGCTCGACAGGACGAATGTCATCGCCGAGCCCACCTCTGCGTCACGCCAGGAGCTTTGCAGGCGAAGACCACCTTTAGTCAGGATAAGTTGTACCTCCTGTCCCCTTTCAAATTTGGCCGTTGTGGGATCGTTTCAGCCTGTGCGATAAGGGAAGAGGACCCAGGCCACTATAAATAGGGGCTATCCTCCACCGTAGAGAGGAGACCGAATCGATCCTCACCCGAGTGCCCTCGCGAGGTCGCTCACCCTTGTGCTCGTTCATCGTCAAGCCCCCTTGTGAGGCAAATCCACCAAAAGCAGGAGTAGGGTCTTACACCGCAAGGTGGCCCGAACCTGGGTAAATCTCCGTGTCCATCTTCTTGCGCTCTCGAGCATCTTCGGCAGGGTTTGCTGTGGAGCTGCAAGCTTGAGACTTGAGCTGGTTGGGATCTTCGCACACGCCCCAGAGTTCGAACCTTCTTGGGTCCATGGAGCCCCGATTCCGACATTTGGCGCGCCAGGTAGTGGCGTGCCGGAGTCCTTCCCCCAGTTTTGCTTCATCTCCGCTCCGTCACTCCCATGGTCGACGCCCGCCGAATTCGCGCCGAGCGCCGAGCTGCCCGCGTCGCCCAGACAGCGCCTGTGGGCCGCAGTTTTCCACGCCGCTCCGCCCCTCCTACAGCTAAGGCTGCCGCCAACCCGGCTGCTCAGGGGGAGCAAGACCTGTCGCCGCTGCACACCGTGCGGCGCGACGGCCGTGCCGCTACTCCGGCCCTTGCCCTCGCTGCGGCGTCATCCTCCCGCGTTCACCGCAGGCCGGTGAATACACAGACTGCGCTGCTCGTGGCACACGAGCTGCCGCGTTACCGCCCCGCCAACAATCGCTACGGGGACTGGCTGGTACACGTCGCCGAGCCCGTCAACGCCGCCGGTGAGGCCCTGGCACTCTCCTCCGGGGCGGGCTCGGGGGCTTCCGCCTGGAGAGCTCCAGACCTGACGGGAGCGGCGAGAGAGGCGCTCGGGCACCACTTGGAGGCGTGTTTTGATGCCCGCCCTCACGAGCAAGGAGCACGACGCGAGGCGCCAGGCTCGAGAGGGTTCATCACCAGCGCAGTCAAGGAGCTTCGCGAACCGCGGGCAACGCGTGGCGGGCGACACTCTACACCGCCCAGTGCGGCTGCCGCGCCCGACATGGGCGGCGGGCTGCACGTCTACATCGACACCCCGTGGAGCGGCCACGTCCCCGCGGGCAGCCTCTGCCAGGCCTGGTGAGAGCAGCCTCGCGGGGAGAGCTGGCGTGGTCGGCCTTGTGAGGTTGCCTGGCGTGAGCAACCTCGTGAGGCACGTCGTAAGGCCAGGCGTCATCAAAAACAGGTGCACATGTCCTCGGGCCGGGCACTGCCTGCCTGGAGACGGAGGGTGGAACACACGCCCATGTTCAGCATCAATTCTACTCATCTTGTGAGTCATCCCAAAGGCTTTACTTGACACTTTATTGAAATAGAAGGCACAAAACATTATTTCTACAGTAGCTAATCATGTGAACACATCAAAACAGAAAGTATAAGTGTTGGGTTGTCTCCCAACAAGCGCTTTTATTTAATGCCTTTTAGCTAGGCATTATGATTTCAATGATGCTCACATAGGAATAATAATTGAAACAGGCAAAAGAGCATCATGAATCTCATGAAAAGAACATTTAAGTCTAACCCACTTCCTATACATAGGGATTTTGTGAGCAAACAATTTATGGGAGCAAGAATCAACTAGCATAGGAAGGCAAAACAAGCATAACTTCAAAACTTTGAACACATATAGTGGAAACTTGATATTATTGCAATTCCTACAAGCATATGTTTCTCCCTCATAATAATTTTCAGTAGCATCATGAAGGAATTTCACAACATAACTATCACATAAATCATTATCTTCATGTTCCACAAGCATAGAAAATTTGTCACTCTCCACATAAGCAATCTTCTTCTCATTCATAATAGTGGGAGCAAACTCAACAAAATAACTATCATGAGATACTTGATTGACATAACCACTTTGAATATTAAAATCATGATGACAAGTTTCATGGTTACTATCACTCTTTATAGCATACATGTCATCATCATAATCATCATAGATAGTAGGCATGTCATTATTATAACAAATTTGCTCATCAAAACTTGGGGGACTAAAAATATCATCTTCATCAAACATAGCATTCCCAAGCTTGTGGATTTGCATATCATTAGCATCATGGATATTCAGAGAATTCATACTAGCAATATTGCAATCATGCTCATCATTCAAGGAATTCTCATTAAGTATTTTCATAAATTCTTCCTCTACCAATTGAGCACAATTTTCCAAACCATCATTTTCACGAAAGACATTAAAAAGACGAACCAATTGATGCAACCTAAACTCCATTTTTTGTAGTTTTCTTTTATAAAACCAAACTAGTGAAAAACAAGAAACTAAAAGATTTAATTGCAAGATCTAAAGATATACCTTCAAGCACTCACCTCCCCGACAACGGCGCCAGAAAAGAGCTTGATGTCTACTACGCAACTTTATTCTTGTAGACTTTGTTGGGCCTCCAAGCGCAGAGTTTTGTAGGACAGTAATAATTTTCCCTCAAGTGGATGACCTAAGGTTTATCAATCCGTGGGAGGTGTAGGATGAAGATGGTCTCTCTCAAACAACCCTGCAATCAAATACAAGAAATCTCTTGTGTCCCCAACACACCCAATACAATGGCAAATTGTATAGGTGCACTAGTTCGGCGAAGAGATGGTGATACAAGAGCAATATGGATGGTAGATATAGGTTTTGGTAATCTGAAAATATAAAACCAGCAAGGTAGCAAGTAACAAAAGTGAGCACAAATGGTATTGCAATGCTTGGAAACAAGGCCTAGGGTCCGTACATTCGCTGGTGCAATCTCTCAACAATGCTAATATAATTGGATCACATAACCATCCCTCAACGTGCAATGAAGAATCACTCCAAAGTTCTTATCTAGTGGAGAACATAAGAAGAAATTGTTTGTAGGGTACGAAACCACCTTAAAGTTATTCTTTTCGATTGATCTATTCAAGAGTTCGTATTAAGATAACATAAAGTTATCCTTTCCGTTAGATCTATCTAAGAGTTCGTACTAGAATAACACCATATGATACGCATCAACCAACTCTAATGTCACCTAGATACTCCAATGTCACCACAAGTATCCGTGAGTTAATTATACGATACGCATCAAACAATTTCAGATTCATAATACTCAATCCAACACAAAGAACATCAAAGAGTGCCCCAAAATTTCTATCGGAGAACGTAGGACAAGGACGTGCATCAACCCCTATGCATAGATTACCCCAATGTCACCGCGGGAATCCGCAAGTTGAGTACCAAAACATATATCAAGTGAATCAATAGAACACCCCATTGTCACCACGGGTATCCATATGCAAGACATATATCAAGTGTTCTCAAATCCAATATTCAATCCAACATAATGATATCTCAAAGGGAAAGGTTCAATTCATCACAACAAGATAGTAAGGGAAACACACCATATGATCCAACTATATTAACAAAGCCCGTGATACATCAAGATCATGACATCTCATGAACACGAGAGAGAGAGAGAGATTGAACACATAGCTACTGGTACATACCCTCAGCCCCGAGGGTGGACTACTCCCTCCTCGTCATGGCCTCCGCCGGGATGATGAAGATGGCCACCGGAGATGGATTCCCCTCTCCGACAGGGTACTGGAACGCCTCAAGATTGGTTTTTCGTCGATACAGAGAGTTGCGGCGGCGGGGCGGAGAGTCCAGGGTTATTTTTGGGGGTTTCCGAATATTTGGGAATTTATAGGCATCGGAGGCGGTGGAGGGGGTGCCCGAGGTGCCCAGCCCCCACCAGGACGCGCCAGGGGGCCTCTGGCGTGCCCTGGTGGGTGCTAGCCAGCCTGGGCCCCCTCTTCTGGTGTTCTTTGGCCCATCTTCTTTCTTCTGGTCCGTAAAAAATCCACAAAAATCCCCGCAGCATTTTGTCTCCGTTTGGTACTGATTTTCTGCGAAGTAAAAAACAAGCAAAGACAGCAACTGGCACTTTGACACTATGTCAATAGGTTAGTCCCAAAAAATGATATAAAGTTGTAATAAAATGATTGTAAAACATCCAAGAATGATAAGATAACAACATGGAACAAGAAAAAATTATAGATACGTTGGAGACGTATCAGCATCCCCAAGCTTAATTCCTACTCGTCCTCGAGTAGGTAAATGATAAAAACAGAATTTTTGATGTGGAATTCTGCCTAACATGTTCATCATATTCTTTTCTTCTTTGTATAGCATGGACATTTGGACTTGTAAATGATTCAAAGCAATAGTCTAGTTTTAACATAATGACTTCAATACTCAAGCATGTCAACAAGCAACCATGTCTTTCAAAATATCAACACTAAAGAAAGTTATCCCTAGCCCATCATGCTTAATCATTGATCCATTCATGAAACACACTCAAATATTAGCTATGCCCAATGCTCAAGTACGATCATAGTGCCCCCTAGTTGGTGCTTATAAGAGAAGATGGAGACTCAAAGCAAAAATAAAAATTGCATAAAGTAAATAGATAGGCCCTTCGCAGAGGGAAGTAGGGATTTGTAGAGGTGCCAGAGCTCAAGGTTTAAATTGAGAGAGAAAAATATTTTGGGTGGCATGCTTTTCCTGTCAACGAAAACGACAAAGTAGCTCACAATACTTTCCATGCTAGATATATCATAGGCGGTTCCCAAACAGAAAATAAAGTTTATTCCTTTTTCCACCAAACTTTCACTTTCCATGGCGGGCCGTATCCACGGTTGCCTTCCATACCAACACTTTCCAAGGAATTTATTATTTGACAACATAAAGTAAATATTTGTTTCTTTTTCATTTCGGGAATGGGCATCCCTATTACCGCCGCACTCTCGTGCAATGACAAGTGAATAAACACTCATCTTGAGAATAACACATCTAGCATGGAAAAATATTGGACACTCCCCACCGTTTCATGAGCGGTACGGGCACACAAAAGAGAAAATTTATTTTGAAAATTTAGAGATGGCACATACAAATTTGCTTGGAACGGCATGGAAATACCGCATATAGGTAGGTATGGTGTACTCATAAGGCAAAACTTGGCTTAAGGATTTTGGATGCACAAGTAGTATTTCTACTTGAAGTCTAGCAACTAGATTGGGAAGCAACCAAACCAAGAAACGAAAAATCACATAAGTGAGCATTGAACATAACTAACACCGAATCATGCACCACAAGTGGGATGTAACTTCATTGCATAACTATTGACTTTCGTGCATGCATAGGGAATCACAAACCTTAACACCAATATTCCTACTAAGCATAATTACTCACTAACATGACTCACATATTACTATCATCATGTCTCAAAACTATTACAAGGAATCAAGTTTAATTTATCCAATGATCTTCATGAAAGTTTTTATTATATCCTCCTTGGATATTTATCACTTTGGGACTAGCTTCATGTATTGCCATTGCTTTTTGACAAGCTCAACCAAATTTAAGTGAAGCACATGAGCATATATATTTCATCTCTCAAAAAGGTATAAGTGAAGCACTAGAGTAAATGACAAGCTACTCTCAAAAGATATAAGTGAAGATCAATGAGTAGTCAAACAATTAAGTAGCTATGTGAGGACTCTCTCTCTCTCAATAAAGATTTTCATATCTAAGTATTTTATTCAAACAGCAAATTAAACAAAAATAGAACTCCAAGAATAGCACGCATCATGTGAACGAATAAAGATTTAGGCTAAACATAGGCTAACCGATAGTTGATGAAGAGAGGTGGGATGCGTAGGATCCCCAAGCTTAGATGCTTCAGACTTCTTGAAATATTTACTTGGGGTGCCTTGGGCATCCCCAAGCTTGAGCTTTTGTATCTCGTTCAATCCTCTCATATCATGGTTTCACCTATTCTCAAAAACTTCATCCACATAAAACTAGAAAAGAACTCGTGAGATAGGTTAGTACACATAAGAACAAATCAACACTTCATATACTGCCAAGACAAGTTGCACAATAATTTTCAAACATCATCTACTGTTTACTATCGTTTCCACAATTTATATCTACCAATATAGGCTATGGAAATATAGGATAAGTAGATAACAAAACTATGGCAGCAATCTGTCCAAACAGAAGAGTCTGTAGCAATCTATTAAACCAGTGTACTTGTGGCGCCCCGCCTCATTACCACTATAGCCAGACGGTCGCCGCGCACACCAGCCCAGGAAATCACTCTGGCATGCGCGTTTACAACAAGTATAATGAACACAAGCATTTCTATTAATGGATATATAAGTCTTACATGATCTATTACAAGAGTGATGGTAGCGGAAAAGTTCTATCTAAGGCAGCATGGTCTTGGTGCGGCTCCAATCCACAGGGATCTGACTGGGTTACTCTCCTAGCCCACGAACGCTCCAGCTCCTCGACGACGGACGACGGATCCTTATGTGAACCTGGCCATGTTAAAGGCCGCTGAGTACTTTTGAATGTACTCGCAAGCAAACCAAACTAACATATACACCAAGCAATGCAATCCATGGCATTCAAGCATGTATTTATTATTAGAGCAATATTAATTATCATGTCATAACAGGATTATCTAGCAAAATAACTACTGAAGTAAATACAGTAAAGTAAAGCATACTAAGTAAATATTCCATACTCCGAACATTCTCACGATCCAATCTGAATCTGATCCAAATCCAATCCAAATCATGTGGTCATCCGACCACTCATCTCATAGCCATCCCATGGCTAACATATCATATTCCTGACATCATCTGATGTCTACACAAAACGAGTTCTTCCATCATTATTATCATTATTACGGTTGACCACCTAGTGAGGTCTGGACGGGCTGTCCAATACCGTGGACGCAGCTATTCGAATAGATTCTTCACTCTGCAGAGGTTGCGCACTTTACCCACACCATGGAGCACCTGGCCTCGTGATCCCATTCGGGTGGACCAGCGTTGCTCCAACGAAACCCGCCTGACCCGTGACTCTCCCATCGTACCACCAGCATTCATCCTCCCCCGGAGTCCTGCCCTGGGTGGCCCCTGTGTCACCTCGTGACACCTGCCACCGTCGTGGCCACACAAACTGTCCCAAACGGGGACTCCCGGGTTAAACAATCAACTGGGCTCACAAGGTTATCGCCGCCTACCGGGCCAGGGTAGCGCGCGCGCATAACCTTCCTTGTCTGGAGGTACCGGTGAAAGAGCACGCGATCAGACCAAGTCAAGGCCGTCCCATACCGGCAAATGTGGCTGCACGGATAAGCCCGGACAGGTGACTCTAGATCAACCGACTAGATTTAGCCTTAGTAAGTATTTAACAAGCATGGTTGCTTATCACAATAACTTGAGATGGCATCAACTAGGCATTTAAATCAATTTACTTTGAATTATTATATAGCAAGTAAATGAGAGTAATGTAAACAGTAAGTGCAATCTAACAGAAATTGAATTATTTCTATCACAGGCATAATCATTAGTTAAACACGCAAGAATAACACAGAGCAATGCTTTAGGGCATATATCAGATGGTCGGCTTGCCTGGGGTCGAGGAATACTCCGGGAAGAAGTGCGGAGAGTCCGCGGAAAGGATCGCCGGGAACCGTTCTCTCTCGGAGAAGGCTGAATCGGGGTTACGAATGGAAAGATATGAGGGGTTGACTGTGGAAGGACCTTTCTGTAAATATTTTATTTACTTCTGGGTCCCTGGCTGATTTTCTTTCTGAAAAAGGCAAAATGGCACTGTGCTCACCGGGCCAGCCTGGGCTGGAATCGGCCGCTGCCTGGGTGCTGGCTGGGCCGCGCAGCCGCTGCAGTCGCTGGGCCGGCCCACCCGCATCCCCCCACCACTTAACCGACGTGGCAAGGGGGGGCCGGTGGCCGGCTCATTGACGCGCGGGGCCCGCGCTGCCTCTCTCTCCTCCCTCCATCTCCTTCTTCTTTCCCTCGATAGGCAACAGAGGGCGGCCGGTCGCCGGCGTTGGCATGGCTCCAGTGGGCGAGGGCTCCAGCGGAGGGTGGGGATGGATGCGCCGGGCGGTGCCGCGCCCACCCATACCCATGGTGAAGGCAGGGATGGACGGAGGCGGCCGGACGGTAGACGGCGGCGGACGGCGACGAGGTTCCGGCCATTGGGTGAGCTCCGGCGGGGAAATGGAACGGGCGAGGGGACGGGGATGGTCGCCGGAGAGCGGCGCATCTCGTGGGCATCTCCACAAGCGCCGGGGTGGCTCGGGTGATGGGAATGGTGGCGGGGCAGAGGGGTGAGCTCGCCGGAAATCCGAGCGCTCCGGCGAGGATTTCGGTCGAGCGCGGGCACTGGAGTGGACTAGAGGGTGAGGGAAGGAGGCTGGAGAGCTCAAAGCGATGCGGGGGGGGGGGGGGGGGCTATAAATAGGTGCCCGACGGCGAGCGGATGAGCTCGGCCGCCGTGGCATCCTCATCGGCGTACTGGCGCTCGGGGATGGCGTGGCTGGCTGCTAGCGGCGTCGAGGAGCTTCTCAGAGGAGTGGAGGAGCTAGCAGAGGCTTCGGGAGGGCTCGGGGAGGAAGGAGACAGAGAGGAAGACGACGCCAGAGAGTCACGGACGGAGCAGTGCTCCGGCGAGGCTTGTCGCGGCGCGCCAAGGAAGAGGACGGAGGGGGAAGCTGCGGAAGAGTGGGTGCGTGTGCGGTGGGGATCTACTGGACATGCTCGGACAAGCGGAGGCTGGCCGGAGGCGACCGCACGGAGCTCACAGAGAGCAGAGCACCGTTTCTGCATGGCCATTGCTTGGTCACCACGGGCACAACGCGCTCTGGCCCGCGTCTGCTTGTCACACCTTGTCCAACAGGTTCTTCACTGCTCAAATAGATAAGAGAAATGACTGGAAGTAGCTAGGTGGCTCTGGGGTGAGAAGTACTTGCAAAAGAAGATTCTGACAGCAAGGTGTTTGTAGGGTACCAGAGAAGATTGGCTTGGGGTGATGAGCTGTATTTTGGCATACAGTGGTGATCCACTAAGGTGAATGATCCAGCAAAGTTTCAGATAAAATGGATCAATCTAGATGGCACTTCCTTTGCAACTTGGCAAACTGGCCAAAAATGCAAAAGAGGGTGCTGGGGCAAAATTGGCTAGATGAAAACAGCGGAAATTTGGTGGAGAGTGATAATTTAGGAGTATGAAGGCACTGGTAAAATTTCATACCATTTGGGTACACCAAAATGGTACTTCCTTCACAGTGCTTTCAAATGGACAAGAACTTGAGCAAACTGCTGGGGAAGCATGGATAGATGAACTGAGCTGGTTTTTGGTTTCCATGAGTGATTTTGCAATATTAATCACCATGAAAAATTTCAGCTCAAATAGATAAAGGAATAGAGCACTTCCTTTGCAACTTGCCCAACTGAACATAATCTTCAAATTGATGTTGTGCTCAAAGTTTAAACTATGGAACTTGGGTTATTGATGGAAATGGTGAAGATATGGATAGGAGAAGCTACACAAATTATTTGAGATTTTTTTCCTGCCTACCAAAATGGTAGTTCCTTTAGAAATGGCCCAAAATGCAATATTGGCTTTAAATAGGAGAAGGCAATTTCCCTTATTTAATTATGGCCAATATTTTTATGGGAGCTCAATATGATCACAAAGAATATCTCCACAAGTTTTCATGAACTTTGGAGATGGATAGATATTTTCCTGGATTTAATTCCTTTAACTAGCAGAAAAAGGAATTAATTATAAATGAAAAATATTGCAAATGACATGGCAATATTTTTGCATATCCAGGGTTTACAAAGATAGGATAATCACTGGCAAAAGTTTGGGAGGCATCAGATCAAAGGAAATTGAGGTTCCTTTGTAACTGAAAGGATTAGGGTTTCCCTTCCGGCAACTCAGAAGGTAGGGTTTCGACAGCAAAACCCTGAGCAAAGATCTTGGGTGGCAAGGTTGGACTGGAGAGAATGTCTGGTTGGATAGGGAAGGCAAGGCTAGATGACCATCTTCACATACCCAAGAGCTAGAGAAATCGGATAACACCGAGAAAAAGGACGGGAGTCAAATCCCACAAAGGAAAAAAACAGGGAGCGAAAACCAGGGTGTTACAGTACTTGTGTAACTCAAAAAATTATGAAAATTTAGGACATGCTATAAAATTTATATGACAACACTGTGTAAAAATTTCAGAAACTTTCCACGTTCCAGTAAAATATGAAAATTCAAACACTACAACAAAAGTTTCCGTTTTTACACAGCACTCATCAAAACATGCAATGCAAGCATCCTAAGACAATTCTTGGAACTTTTTATTGAAAAAAAGATTATAAATAACACCTAAGAGAAAATAACAAAATATAATGACGATCCAAGCAAAGCACAAATTATGTGACGAATAAAAATATAGCTCCAAGTAAGATATACCGATAGTGTTGAAGACGAAAGAGGGGATGCCTTCCAGGGCATCCCCAAGCTTAGGCGCTTGAGTATTCCTTGGATATTACCTTGGGGGTGCCTTGGTCATCCCCAAGCTTAGGTTCTTGTCACTCCTTATTCTCCTCATATCGGTGTCTCACCTAAAACTTGAAAACTTCAATCACACAAAACTTAACGGAACTTCGTGAGAAGGGTTAGTGTAATAAAGATAAATCATTCACTTAGGTACTGTCAAGACAAGATTAATAATTGTTCCCACATGATACCTACTGTATTCTACCATTCCCATAATTTATATCACTTAATATAAGCTATGGGAACACTAAAACAAGCAAACTATGCATGCAAAACAGAATCTGTCAAAAACAGAACAGTCTGTGAAGAACTGTACTGTAACCATACTTCCCTGTCTCTAAACATTCTGAAAAATTAGGAAAACCTGAAGAAATTGTATATCAAGACTGTAAATATTTCAGAATTTTTTGACGCTCCAGTAAAATCAGAGAAATTCTTTACTGGAGGCAAAAGTTTCTGTTTTTGGTTCAGCATCAATTCTACTCATCCTGTGAGTCATCCCAAAGGCTTTACTTGACACTTTATTGACATAAAAGGCACAAAACATTATTTATACATAGCTAATCATGTGAAAACATCAAAACAAAAAGTATAAGTGTTGGGTTGTCTCCCAACAAACGCTTTTCTTTAATGCCTTTTTGCTAGGCATGATGATTTCAATGATGCTCACATAGGAATAATAATTGAAACATGCAAAAGAGCATCATGAATCTTATGAAAATCACATTTAAGTCTAACCCACTTCCTATGCATAGGGATTTTGTGAGCAAACAATTTATGGGAGCAAGAATCAACTAGCATAGGAAGGCAAAACAAGCATAACTTCAAAACTTTGAACACATACAGAGGAAACTTGATATTATTGCAATTCCTACAAGCATATGTTCCTCCCTCATAATAATTTTCAGTAGCATCATGAAGGAATTTCACAACATAACTATCACATAAAGCATTATCTTCATGATCCACAAGCATAGAAAATTTGTCACTCTCCACATAAGCAATTTTCTTCTCATTCATAATAGTGGGAGCAAACTCAACAAAATAACTATCATGAGATACTTGATTGACATAACCACTTTGAATATTAAAATCATGATGACAAGTTTCATGGTTACTATCACTCTTTATAGCATACATGTCATCATCATAATCATCAAAGATAGTAGGCATGTCATTATCATAACAAATTTGCTCATCAAAACTTGGGGGACTAAAAATATCATCTTCATCAAACATAGCATCCCCAAGCTTGTGGCTTTGCATATCATTAGCATCATGGATAATTCATACTAGCAATATTGCAATCATGCTCATCATTCAAGGAATTCTCATTAAGTATTTTCATAAATTCTTCCTCTACCAATTGAGCACAATTTTCCAAACCATCATTTTCACGAAAGATATTAAAAAGACGAACCAATTGATGCAACCTAAACTCCATTTTTTTGTAGTTTTCTTTTATTAAACCAAACTAGTGAAAAACAAGAAACTAAAAGATTTAATTGCAAGATCTAAAGATAGACCTTCAAGACTCACCTCCCCGGCAATGGTGCCAGAAAAGAGTTTGATGTCTACTACGCAACTTTATTCTTGTAGACTTTGTTGGGCCTCCAAGCGCAGAGTTTTGTAGGACAGTAGCAATTTTCCCTCAAGTGGATGACCTAAGGTTTATCAATCCATGGGAGGTGTAGGATGAAGATGGTCTCTCTCAAACAACCCTGCAATCAAATACAAGAAATCTCTTGTGTCCCCAACACACCCAATACAATGGAAAATTGTATAGGTGCACTAGTTCGGTGAAGAGACGGTGATACAAGTGCAATATGGATGGTAGATATAGGTTTTTGTAATCTGAAAATATAAAAACAGCAAGGTAGCAAGTAACAAAAGTGAGCACAAACGGTATTGCAATGCTTGGAAACAAGGCCTAGGGTCCGTACTTTCGCTAGTGCAATCTCTTAACAATGCTAATATAATTGGATCACATAACCATCCCTCAACTTGCAACGAAGAATCACTCCAAAGTTCTTATCTAGCGGAGAACATAAGAAGAAATTGTTTGTAGGGTACGAAACCACCTTAAAGTTATTCTTTCAGATCGATCTATTCAAGAGTTCGTACTAAGATAACATAAAGTTATCCTTTCCGTTCGATCTATCTAAGAGTTCATACTAGAATAACACCATATGATACGCATCAACCAACTCTAATGTCACCTAGATACTCCAATGTCACCACAAGTATCCGTGAGTTAATTATACGATACTCATCAAACAATTTCAGATTCATAATACTCAATCCAACACAAAGAACCTCAAAGAGTGCCCCAAGATTTCTATCGAAGAACGTAGGACAAGAACGTGCATCAACCCCTATGCATAGATTACCCCAATGTCACCGCGGGAATCCGCAAGTTGAGTACCAAAACATATATCAAGTGAATCAATAGAACACCCCATTGTCACCACGGGTATCCATATGCAAGACATATATCAAGTGTTCTCAAATCCAATATTCAATCCAACATAACGATATCTCAAAGGGAAAGGTTCAATTCATTATAACAAGATAGTAAGGAAAACACACCATATGATCCAACTATATTAACAAAGCCCATGATACATCAAGATCATGACATCTCAAGAACCCGAGAGAGAGAAAGATTGAACACATAGCTACTGGTACATACCCTCAGCCCGAGGGTGGACTACTCCCTCCTCGTCATGGCCTCCGCCGGGATGATGAAGATGGCCACCGGAGATGGATTCCCCTCTCCGACAGGGTACTGGAACGCCTCCTGATTGGTTTTTCGTCGATACAGAGAGTTGCGGCGGCGGGGTGGAGAGTCCAGGGTTATTTTTGGGGGTTTCCGAATATTTGGGAATTTATAGGCATCGGAGGCGGTGGAGGGGGTGCCCGAGGTGCCCAGCCCCCACTAGGCCACGCCAGGGGGCCTCTGGCGCACCCTGGTGGGTGCTGGCCAGCCTAGGCCCCCTCTTCTGGTGTTCTTTGGCCCATCTTCTTTCTTCTGGTCCGTAAAAAATCCACAAAAATCGTCGTGGCGTTTTGTCTCCGTTTGGTAATGATTTTCTGCGAAGTAAAAAACAAGCAAAAACAGTAACTGGCACTTTGGCACTATGTCAATAGGTTAGTCCCAAAAAATGATATAAAGTTGTAATAAAATGATTGTAAAACATCCAAGAATGATAAGATAACAGCATGGAACAAGCAAAAATTATAGATACGTTGGAGACGTATCAAGGCGCGCCGGGGGCCAGCCTCGCGTGTAGCGAGGGGGTCTGGCACCGGGCCCCATCCGCACCGCAAGGAGTCGCGGCGCCACCACAGCGGCGACTTCCACCTCCAGGCCCTCGGGAGCTGGAGACCTCGTCCTGGAGTAGGTCCTCCCTGGAAAGGGCGCCCGTGGGCTCCCGTCCCGGGGGAGGATCCGTTCGGGGCCTGACGCACCCCTGGCCCGCTTTCGCGCGCCTGGGGACAAGGGATGCGGTCCGCGCCCCGGAGGCACCCTATGCCCCCAGGCTCTACCCGTGACACTCTCACGTAATAATGAGTGGGCTGTATACGCCCGGGGTCTCCCGAGGACGCGGAGGGGCCCCCACCCACGCCCAAGTGGAAGCCCCATGCTCTGCGCTGGCGGACGACACGGTCCTCCAATGACTATGCCCACGCCTAGTGGAAGCCCCATGCTCCGCGCTGGTGGGAAGACTAGCTTAGGTGCCGGACGCGACTGTTCTTTGCTCTCTTTTGTAACCGAATTTGCCGTTTTTTGGAATAAAGTTTGAAGTTTTCGCGTCTTTATTCGAAAAGAGGGGTGGGGGATTTTTCTCCTTGCAGTGTTTCTTGTCTTGAGTCTCGTTTCTCCTTGCCAGCTCTCTCTCTCTCTCGCGCGCGCCCCGCGAGCGGGGGCTGGGCACGGTGTGCACGTTGAAACAGCCCCAGCAGCATTGAGGGCCTCCCCCGAGGGCCCGGGTCACAACAACTGCAGGCCTGCCGCGTGCACGCCTTGTTGGAAATATGCCCTAGAGGCAATAATGAAGTGGTTATTATTATATTTCCTTGTTCATGATAATCGTTTATTATCCATGCTATAATTGTATTGATTGGAAACTCAATTGCATGTGTGGATACATAGACAACGTTGTGTCCCTAGTATGCCTCTAGTAGACTAGCTTGTTGATCAAAGATGGTCAAGGTTTCCTGGCCATAGACATGAGATGTCATTTGATAACGGGATCACATCATTAGGAGAATGATGTGATGGACAAGACCCAAACTATGAACGTAGCATATGATTGTGTCAGTTTATTGCTATTGTTTTCTGCATGTCAAGTATCTGTTCCTATGACCATGAGATCATGCAACTCACTGACACCAGAGGAATACCTTGTGTGTATCAAACGTCACAACGTAACTGGGTGACTATAAAGATGCTCTACAGGTATCTCCGAAGGTGTCTGTTGAGCTGGCATGGATCGAGACTGGGATTTGTTACTCCGTATGACGGAGAGGTATCTCAGGGCCCACTCGGTAATACAACATCACAATAAGCCTTGCAAGCAATGTGACTAAAGTGTTAGCCACGGGATCTTGTATTACGGAACAAGTAAAGAGACTTGCCGGTAACGAGATTGAACTAGGTATATAGATACCGACGATCGAATCTCGGGCAAGTAACATACCGAAGAACAAAGGGAACATCATACGGGATTAACTGAATCCTTGACATAGAGGTTCAACCGATAAAGATCTTTGTAGAATATGTAGGAACCAATATGGGCATCCAGGTCCCGCTATTGGTTATTGACTGTAGAGGTGTCTCGGTCATGTCTACATAGTTCTCGAACCCGCATGGTCTGCACACTTAACGTTCGGTGAAGTTTCGGTAGTATTGAGTTATGTATGGTGGTGACCGAAGGTTGTTCGGAGTCCCAGATGAGATCCCAGATGTCACGAGGAGCTCCGGAATGGTCCGAAGGCAAATATTGATATATAGGAAGTCCCGTTTCGGCCACCGGAAAAGTTTCGGGTATTTCCGGTAGTGTATCGGGAGTGCCGGAGGGCCATCGTGAGAGGCCACCCACGCCGGGAGGCCACATGGGCCTGAGGGGGGGGGTGCACCAGCCCTTAGTGGGCTGGGCAAACTAGCCCCACAAGGCCTATGCGGCTAGGAGGTGGGAAATAGGAAAAAGCCCAAAAGGGGGAAGGGTTTCCAAGTGGGTGAGGAATTCTACTAGGAGTAGGATTGGAGTTGGACTCCTCCACCTCCCCACTTCGGCCGACTCCTAGGGGGAGCCCTAGGGGCGCCGGCCCCTCCCCTCCCTCCTATATATACTAGAGGAAGAGAGGGCCAAAGAAAAACAACCAAAAGGCCACGGTGCAGCCCTCTCTCCCAATAGATCGTCTCCACTAGTTTCCGGCGGTGTTTAGCGAAGCCCAGTCAGAATAGTTCCACCACCACCGCCGTCGCGCTGCCGGAGAACTCATCTACCTCTCCACTCCCTGTTGCTGGATCAAGAAGGCAAAGATCGTCATCGAGCTGTACGTGTGCTGAACGCGGAGGTGCCGTCCGTTCGGCGCTAGATCGTGATTGGATCGCGGGACGCCAAGCCATTTGGATCGCGAAGACGTTCGACTACATCAACCGCGTTTCTTAACGCTTCCCGCTTAGCGATCTACAAGGGTATGTAGATCCACTCTCCCTCTCGTAGATGCTCATCACCATGGATAGATCTTGCGTGTGCGTAGGAATTTTTTTGTTTCCCATGCAACGTTCCCCAACAGTGGCATCATGAGCTAGGTCTATGTGTAGATGAGATCACGAGTAGAACACAAAGGAGTTTGTGGGCGTTGATGCTCAGATTGCTTCCTCCCTTGGTCTTTTCTTGATTCGGCGGTATTGTGGGATGAAGCGGCCCAGACCAACATTACTCGTACGGTTACGAGAGACCGGTTCCATCAACTGACATGTAACTTTGTTGCATAAAGATGGCTGGCGGGTGTCTATCTCTCCCACTTTAGTTGGATCGGATTCGACAAAGGCGGTCCTTGAGAAGGTTGAATAGCAATTTGTGTATCACCGTTGTGGTTTTTGCGTAGGTAAGAATCGTTCTTGCTAGATACCCGTAGCAGCCGTGTAAAACATGCAACAACAATTAGAGGACGTCTAACTTGTTTTTGCAGGGTATGTTGTGATGTGATATGGCCAATTACATGATAAGATATATGTGATGTATGAGATGATCATTTTTTGTATAGAATATCACGACTTGCATGTCGATGAGTACGGCAACCGGCAGGAGCCATAGGGTTGTCTTTAATTTATTTTTGCCGTTTTGCTTTACTTTATCGCTATGAGTTAGCAATAGTCGTAGAAGCAACAGTTGGCGTGACAACCTCATGGCGACACGTTGATGGAGATCAAGATGATGGAGATCATGGTGTCATGCCGGTGACGATGGAGATCATACCGGTGCTTTGGAGATGGAGATCAAAAGCACAAGTTCATGGCCATATCATGTCACTTATGATTTGCATGTGATGTTAATCCTTTTATGCATCTTATTTTGCTTAGGACGACGGTAGCATTATAAGGTGATCCCTCACTAAAATTTCAAGATAAAATTGTGTTCTCCCCGAGTGTGCACCGTTGCGAAAGTTCGTCGTTTCGAGACACCACGTTATGATCGGGTGTGATAGACTCTACGTTAGCATACAACGGGTGCAAGCCAGTGTTGCACGTGCAGAACACTCAGGTTAAACTTGACGAGCCTAGCATGTACAGACATGGCCTCAGAACACAAGAGACCGAAAGGTCGAATATGAGTCATATAGTAGATATGATCAACATGAAGATGGTCACCATTGAAACCACCTCATCTCACGTGATGATTGGACTTGAGTTGGTGAATTTGGATCATGTGACACTTGAATGACCGGAGGGATGTCAATTTGAGTGGGAGTTTTTTAAGTAATACGATTAACTAAACTCATTATCTTGAACAATAGTCTAAGTTGTCTTTGCAATATTTATGTTGTAGATCAATGGCTCGCGCAGTAGCACCCCTGAATTTTAATGTGTTCCTAGAGAAAGCTAAGTTGAAAGATGATGGAAGTAACTTTGTGGACTGGGCCCGTAATCTAAGGATTATCCTTACGGCTTCCCAAAAGGCTTATGTCCTTGATGCACCGCTTGGTGAACCACCCGCTCCAGTAGAGTCTGCAGACATTGCGAATGCCTGGCAGGCACGTTCTGATGATTACTCAATAGTTCAATGTGCAATGTTGTATGGCTTAGAACCGGGACTTCAAAGATGTTTTGAACGTCATGGAGCATATGATATGTTCCAGGAGTTGAAGTTTATCTTTCAAAAGAATGCCCGGATCGAGAGGTATGAGACCTCTGATAAGTTCTATGCCTGCAAGATGGAGGAGAACGGGTCTGTCAGTGATCACATACTCAAAATGTTTGGGTATTCCACCCGTGTGGCTGAATTGGGGATGCCCCTTCCGCCAGAGGCGATCACTGACAGAGTTCTTCAATCACTGCCACCTAGCTGCAAGAGCTTCGTGTTGAACTATAACATGCACGGGATGAACAAGTCAGTCGTCGAGCCGTTTGCGATGTTGAAAGTCGCTGAGTCTGAGATTCAGAAGGAGCATCAAGTGTTGATGGTCAATAAAACCACTAGTTTCAAGAAGAATGGCAAGGGTAAGAAGGGTAACTCCAAGAAGAGTGGCAAAGCAGTTGCCCCTCCCGTGAAGAAACCCAAGGCTGGACCCAAGCCAGAAACTGAGTGCTTTCATTGCAAGGGAACTGGTCACTGGAAGCAGAACTGCCCCAAGTATCTGGCTGACAAGAAGGTAGCCAACACCAAACAAGGTATATATGATATACATGTTATTGATGTGTACCTTACCAACTCTCGTTGTAGTGCCTGGGTATTTGATACCGGTCCGGTTGCTCACATTTGCAACTCAAAACAGGAACCGCGGAATAGACGGAGGCTGGCAAAGGACGAAGAGACGATGCGCGTGGGAAATGGTTCCAAGGTTGATGTGATCGCCGTCGGCACGCTCGCTCTTCGATTACCATCGGGATTAGTGATGAACCTGAATAATTGTTATTTAGTGCCTGCGTTAAGCATGAACATTATATCTGGATCTTGTTTATTGCGAGACGGTTACTCATTTAAATCAGAGAATAATGGTTGTTCTATTTATATGAGTAATATCTTTTATGGTCATGCACCCAATGTGAGGGGTTTATTCTTATTGAATCTCGATAGTGATGATACACATGTTCATAACATTGATGCCAAAAGATGTAGAGTTGATAATGATAATACCGCTTTCTTATGGCACTGTCGCTGAGGTCATATTGGTGTAAAACGCATGCAGAAGCTCCATGCTGATGGACTTTTGGAGGCACTTGATTTTGAATCACTTGACACATGTGAACCATGCCTCATGGGCAAGATGACTAAGACCCCGTTCTCTGGAACAATGGAACGGGCAAGTGACTTGTTGGAAATCATACATACTGATGTGTGCGGTCCGATGAGCATTGAGGCGCGCGGTGGTTATTGTTACTTTCTCACCTTCACTGATGACTTAAGTAGATATTGGTATATTTACTTAATGAAAGACAAGTCTGAAACGTTTGAAAAGTTCAAGCAATTTCAGAGTGAAGTTGAGAATCATCGTAACAAGAAGATTAAATTCCTGTGATCTGATCGAGGAGGAGAATATCTGAGTTATGAGTTTGGTAGTCACTTAAGACAATGTGGAATTGTTTCACAATTGATACCGCCTGGAACACCACATCGTAATGGTGTGTCCGAACGTCGTAATCGAACCTTATAGGATATGGTGCGATCTATGATGTCTCTTGCCGATTTGCCACTATCGTTTTGGGGTTATTCATTAGAGACAGCTGCATTCACTTTAAATAGGGCACCATCGAAATCCGTTGAGATGACGCCATATGAACTGTGGTTTGGCAAGAAGCCAAAATTGTCGTTTCTTAAAGTTTTGGGATTTGCTGCTTATGTCAAAAAGCTTCAGCCTGAAAAGCTGGAACCCAAAGCAGAGAAATGCGTCTTCATAGGATACCCAAAAGAGACAGTTGGGTATACCTTCTATCTCAGATCCGAAGGCAAAGTGTTTGTCGCTAAAAACGGAACATTTCTTGAGAAAGAGTTTCTCTCAAAAGAATTGAGTGGGAGGAAAATAGAACTTGATGAGGTTGTTGAACCTTTACTTCAACCTGAGAGTAGCGCAGCGCAGAAAAATGTTTCTGTAAAGCCTACATTGGTTGAAGAGGAAGTTAATGATGATGATCATGAAGCTTCGGATCAAGTTGCTATCGAACCTCGTAGGTCGACAAGGACGAGTACTGCTCCCGAGTGGTACGGCAACCCTGTCTTAGAGGTCATGTTGTTGGACAACGATGAACCTACGAGCTATGGAGAAGCGATGATGGGCCCGGATTCTGAGAAATGGTTACAGGCCATGAAATTCGAGATGGGATCCATGTATGAAAACAAAGTATGGGCTTTGGAAGTATTACCTGAAGGGCGAAAGGCCATTCAGGACAAATGGATCTTTAAGAGGAAGACGGACGCGGACGGTAATGTCACCGTCTATAAAGCTCGACTTGTGGCAAAGGGTTTTTCACAAGTTCAAGGAGTTGACTACGATGAGACCTTCTCACCCGTAGCGATGCTTAAGTCCGTCAGAATCATGTTAGCAATAGCTGCCTTTTTTGATTATGAAATTTGGCAGATGGATGTCAAAACAGCGTTCCTTAACGGTTTCCTTAAGGAAGAGTTGTATATGATGCAACCAGAAGGTTTTGTCGATCCAGAGAATGCTGACAAAGTTTGCAAACTCCAGCGATCCATTTATGGACTAGTGCAAGCATCTCGGAGTTGGAATCTTCGCATTGATGAGGTGATCAAAGCATTTGGGTTTATACAAGTTTACGGAGAAGCTTGTATTTACAAGAAAGTGAGTGGGAGCTCTATAGCGTTTCTAATATTATATGTGGATGACATATTGCTGATTGGAAACAATATAGAAATGTTGGAAAGCGTAAAGGAATATTTGAACAAGAGTTTTTCAATGAAGGACCTAGGAGAAGCTGCTTTCATATTAGGCATCAAGATCTATAGAGATAGATCAAGACGCTTAATAGGACTTTCACAGAGCACATACCTTGACAAAGTTTTGAAGAAGTTCAAAATGGATCAGTCCAAGAAGGGGTTCTTGCCTGTGTTGCAAGGTGTAAAGTTGAGTAAGACTCAATGCCCAGTGACTGCAGAAGATAGAGAAAAGATGAGTGTCGTCCCCTATGCTTCAGCCATAGGCTCTATCATGTATGCAATGCTGTGCACAAGACCCGATGTCAGCCTTGCCATAAGTATGGCCGGAAAGTTTCAAAGTGATCCAGGAGTGGAACACTGGACGGCGGTCAAGAATATCCTGAAGTACCTGAAAAGGAGTAAGGACATGTTTCTCGTTTATGGAGGTGATCAAGAGCTCGTCGTAAAGGGTTACGTCGATGCAAGCTTTGACACTGATCCGGATGACTCTAAATCGCAAACCGGATACGTATTTATTCTCAATGGGGGTGTGGTAAGCTGGTGCAGTTCCAAGCAGAGCGTGGTAGCTGATTCTACATGCGAAGCGGAGTACATCGCTGCCTCGGAGGCGGCGACGGAAGGTGTCTGGATGAAGGAGTTCATGAAAGATCTTGGAGTAGTGCCTAGTGCACTAAACCCAATGACTTTGTTCTGTGATAACACTGGTGCCATTGCTCTAGCCAAGGAACCAAGGTTTCACAAGAGGACCAGACACATAAAGCAACGTTTCAAGGAGGAGGACATAAATATTTGCAAAGTGCACACGGATCTGAATGTCGCAGACCCGATGACTAAACCTCTTCCAAGGGCTAAACATGATCAACACGACAACTGTATGGGTGTTAGATTCATTACAATGTAAATCACATAGTGATGTGAGCTAGATTATTGACTCTAGTGCAAGTGGGAGACTATTGGAAATATGCCCTAGAGGCAATAATAAAGTGGTTATTATTATATTTCCTTGTTCATGATACTCGTTTATTATCCATGCTATAATTGTATTGATTGGAAACTCAATTGCATGTGTGGATACATAGACAACACTGTGTCCCTAGTATGCCTCTAGTAGACTAGCTTGTTGATCAAAGATGGTCAAGGTTTCCTGGCCATAGACATGAGATGTCATTTGATAACAGGATCACATCATTAGGAGAATGATGTGATGGACAAGACCCAAACTATGAACGTAGCATATGATCGTGTCAGTTTATTGCTATTTTTTTCTGCATGTCAAGTATCTGTTCCTATGACCATGAGATCATGCAACTCACTGACACTGGAGGAATACCTTGTGTGTATCAAACGTCACAACATAACTGGGTGACTATAAAGATGCTCTACAGGTATCTCCAAAGGTGTCTGTTGAGCTGGCATGGATCGAGACTGGGATTTGTTACTCCGTATGACGGAGAGGTATCTCAGGGCCCACTCGGTAATACAACATCACAATAAGCCTTGCAAGCAATGTGACTAAAGTGTTAGCCACGGGATCTTGTATTACGGAACAAGTAAAGAGACTTGCCGGTAACGAGATTGAACTAGGTATAGAGATACCGACGATCGAATCTCGGGCAAGTAACATACCGAAGAACAAAGGGAACATCATACGGGATTAACTGAATCCTTGACATAGAGCTTCAACCGATAAAGATCTTTGTAGAATATGTAGGAACCAACATGGGCATCCAGGTCCCGCTATTAGTTATTGACCGTAGAGGTGTCTTGGTCATGTCTACATAGTTCTCGAACCCGCAGGGTCTGCACACTTAACGTTCGGTGACGTTTCGGTAGTATTGAGTTATGTATGGTGGTGACCAAAGGTTGTTCGGAGTGTCGGATGAGACCCCGGACGTCACGAGGAGCTCCGGAATGGACCGGAGTTAAAGATTGATATATAGGAAGTCCCATTTTGGCCACCGAAAAAGTTTCGGGTATTTCCGGTAGTGTACCGGGAGTGCCGGAGGGCCATCGGGAGAGACCACCCATGCCGGGAGGCCACATGGGCCTGAGGGGGGTGCACCAGCCCTTAGTAGGCTGGGAAAACCAGCCCCACAAGGCCCATGCGGCTAGGAGGTGGGAAATAGGAAAAAGCCCAAAAGGGGGAAGGGTTTCCAAGTGGGGGAGGAATCCTACTAGGAGTAGGATTGGAGTTGGACTCCTCCACCTCCCCACTTCGGCCGACTCCTAGGGGGAGCCCTAGGGGCGCCGGCCCCTCCCCTCCCTCCTATATATACTAGAGGAAGAGAGGGCCAAAGAAAAACAACCAAAAGGCCACGGTGCAGCCCTCTCTCCCAATAGATCTTCTCCACTAGTTTCCGGCGGTGCTTAGCGAAGCCCTGTCGGAATAGTTCCACCACCACCGCCGCCGCGCCGTCGCGCTGCCGGAGAACTCATCTACCTCTCCGCTCCCTCTTGCTGGATCAAGAAGGCGGAGATCGTCATCGAGCTGTACGTGTGCTGAACGCGGAGGTGCCATCCGTTCGGCGTTAGATCGTGATTGGATCGCGGGACGGCTAGCGATTTGGATCGTGAAGACGTTCGACTACATCAACCGCGTTTCTTAATGCTTCCCGCTTAGCGATCTACAAGGGTATGTAGATCCACTCTCCCTCTCGTAGATGCTTATCACCATGGATAGATCTTGCGTGTGCGTAGGAATTTTTTTGTTTCCCATGCAACGTTCCCCAACACTCCTCGCCAAGGCTTTGGCGTCCGACTCCTCGCGCGACGCTCTCAAGCGAGCCAGCAGGCACGCGTGGCCCAAAGCCCCCGTCGAAACATTCGCCTCCCAACCTTGTCCGGGCACCGCGACTCGGTATAATGGTAATGACCCACCCCTCCTCAGGGGTCGCGACCCATGACAAGCAATGGAAAGGCGACGTAAGGAAGTACAACGTTACTTGATACATCATAAAGCGGTTTCTTCCAAAATACTCTCACTTCCCCGCGGGGTCATATTCAAAATCTTGATAGGCAAAACAGGAAAAAGACGACCTAGGGAGATCTGCCATCACCATCGCCGCTGTCTTTGCCACCATCGTCAGACTCATGCCCCTCAATCAAAGGCCAGTCCTCGCCCCCAGCCGGGGAAAACTCCGCGATCATGTCGTCCACGTGATCCTCCACCCAGCCCCCGAGGGCGCCTTGGATCACCTCGGACACGGGGGCTATCATGGAGTCGAAGTCGAAGTTGGGGTCAAAGCGAAGGAGGTGGCTGAAGACGCGCGAGGATGCCCGCGCAAGGAGGTCACGGCTCTTCTCTTCCACGAGTTGGCGGGCCTTCTCTGCCCCCCCCCTTCAAGGCACTCCACGATCCTGGTGAAGAAGCCAAGGTAGCCGGCGTCATCAGGAACGAGCAGACTGGAGACGCTCTCATTGCAGATACTGCTCAGGGCTTGGTGGGCCCTCCTCTCGAGGGGCTGGAACATCTGGAGCGCATGTGCTGCAGCCCCCGGGCGCGGTTCGCCTCGTCCGAGGCCTTCTCCGCGAGGGAAGTGACGTCCTCCACTTTCGTGTAGAGGAAAGACAGCTCGGCTTCGGTGGCAGTTCGGGCGTCCACCGCAACTTTTTCACGCTGCTCCGCCGCGGCTAACTGATTCCCGAGGCCGTCAGCCTCACCTTTCAGGTCATGGCGCCGCTTGCAGAAACGGGACTCCTGAAGCTTCATCTTCCCGCGATAGTCCTTGGCAAGGGCCCGATGAACCTCCACCACCTTCTCGTCGACCTCTTCCTGGATCTTCGCCTCCCGAGAGGCGAGGGAGTCCTCGGCGACAGCCACTTGGCGCTCCATCACCTCCAGCCGCTCGCGCTCCAGGCTTTGTTCCAGTGCTTCCAACATCAGCGTATCCTCAAGCGTGCGGAGCTTCGCTTCGCCTGTGGACGGCCTGCCCGCTGAGGCAGCGAGCGCGGCCTTGAGCGCTTGGACTTGCCGCTCGAGGGCGGCATTGGAAGCTTGAAGCTCTTCCCCGTGCTTCGCCACAGCCTCACGCAGGAGGTCCGCGGCCCGGGCTTCCTCAAGGGCACGATCGCGGGCCTCCCTCGCCGCGACGCGGGATTCTTCGGCTTTCGTGCGAGCATGCTCGCGTCGCAGACGACCGAGGTTGACGCCGATCTCGAGCCGGTGCCATTCGCGCGCTACGCGCGAGCGTTCCGCCTCAAGGCACGCGTCAACGTCGTTAAGCTTGGCCCCAAGACGGCCTAGCGCACTCACCGCGCCTCGAAGGAGGCCGTGCCGGGCCGCTGCGACCGCAAGAGAGCTCCAGCACTTGACCGGGGGTTTCCTCCGCTCCCCGGTCGGCAGGGAAGCAACGCAAGGGGCCACCCGTCTCCAGCGGGGATCCGGAAGCCGAGGGCCTATTTTCTGCCCCCTGCTACTTCTTGAGCATGCGTTGGTTTTCCCTTGAAGAGGAAAGGGTGATGCAGCAAAGTAGATAAGTATTTCCCTCAGTTGTTGAGAACCAAGGTATCAATCCAGTAGGAGATACAAGCAAGTCCCCAATAGATGTACCTACACAAATAATCAAACACATGCACCCAACGCTATAAAGGGGTTGTCAATCCCTTCACGGTTATTTGCAAGGATGAGATCTGATAGAGATAGATATAAAAGATTGCTAGAACGTAAAGTAAAACAAAAGTAAAAATAAGGCAGCGAGATATTTTTGGTATTTTTGGTTTATAGATCTGAAAATATAATATGGAAAATAGACCCGGGGGCCATAGGTTTCACTAGAGGCTTCTCTCATGAAGGAAAATAATACGGTGGGTGAACAAATTACTGTCGAGCAATTGATAGAAAAGCGAATAATTATGACGATATCCAAGGCAATGATTATGCATATAGGCATCACGTCCATGTCAAGTAGACCGAAACGATTCTGCATCTACTACTATTACTCCACACATCGACCGACTCCTGCCTGCATCTAGAGTATTAAGTTCATGAAGAACAGAGTAACGCATTAGGTAAGATGACATGATGTAGAGGGATAAACTCAAGCAATATGATGAAAACCCCATCTTTTTATCCGCGATGGCAACAATACAAATACGTGCCTCGCTACCCCTACTTTGTCACTGGGTGAGGACACCGCAAGATTGAACCCAAAACTAAGCACTTCTCCCATTGCAAGAATTACCAATCTAGTTGGCCAAACCAAACCAATAACTCGAAGAGACTTGCAAAGATATGAAATCATGCATATAAGAATTCAGAGAAGATTCAAATAATATTCATAGATAAGATGATCATAAACCCACAATTCATCGGATCTCGACAAACACACCGCAAAAGAGTATTACATCGGATAGATCTCCATGAAGATCATGAAGAATATGGTATTGAAGAACAAAGAGAGAGAAGAAGCCATCTAGCTACTAGCTATGGACCCGAAGGTCTGTGGTAAACTACTCACGCATCATCGGAGGGGCAATGGAGTTGATGTGGATGCCCTCCGTGATCGAATCCCCCTCCGGCAGATTACCGGAAAAGGCTCCAAGATGGGATCTCATGGGAACAGAGGCTTCCGGCGGCGGAAAAGTATTTTCGTGGCTCTTTTTAGTATCCAGGGAATATTTGGGAATTTATAGGCCGAAGAATAGGGTTAGGATGGCTGCCGTGGGTCCACAAGCCAGGGGGGCGCCCCCCCTAGGGCGCGCCCTGGTGGCTTGTGACGTCACGACAGGTCTCCTGCCTTCATCTCCAAGTCTTCTGGGTTTCTTCTGGTCCAAGAAAAATCATTCCGAAGATTTTATTCCGTTTGGACTCCGTTTAATATTCCTTATCTGCAATACTCAACAACAAGGAAAAAACAGAAACTGGCACTAGGCTCTAGATTAATAGGTTAGTCCCAAAAATAATATAAAATAGCATATTAATGCATATAAAACATCCAAAACAGATAATATAATAGCATGGAACAATCAAAAATTATAGATACGTTGGAGACGTATCAATCATCTGCAAGCTTAATTCCTGCTCGTCCTCGAGTAGGTAAATGATAAAAACAGAATTTTTGATGTGGAATGCTACCTAACATATTTATCCATGTAATATTCTTTATTGTGGCATGAATATTTTGATCCATAAGATTCGAAACAAAAGTCTATTATTGACATAAAAACAGTAATACTTCAAGCATACTAACAAGGCAATTGCGTCCTTTCGAAATAACATGGCCTTAGAAAGTTATCCTTACAAAATCATATGGTCTGGCTATGCTCCATCTTCCCCACACAAAGTATCTAAATCATGCACAACCCCGATGACAAGCCAAGCAATTGTTTCACACTTTTTATGTTCTCAAACCTTTTCAACTCTCACGCAATACATGAGCGTGAGCCATGGATATAGCACTGTAGGTGGAATAGAATATGGTGGAGGTTGCGAGGAAAAAAAGGAGAAGATAGTCTCATATCAACAAGGCGTATCAACGGGCTATGGAGATGCCCATCAATAGATATCAATGTGAGCGAGTAGGGATTGCCATGCAATGTATGCACTAGAGCTATAAGTGTATGAAAGCTCAAAAAGAAAACTAAGTGGTTGTGCATAAGATGAAAAATTCCACTAGTTATATGAAAGTGACAAAATAGGAGACTCTCTATCATGAAGATCATGGTGCTACTTTGAAGCACAAGTGTGGAAAAAGATAGTAGCATTGTCCCTTCTCTCTTTCTCTCATTTTTTTTTATTTTGGTGGGCATCTTTGGCCTCTTTTTTTTATTTGGGCTTCGCTGGCCTCTTTTATTATTTGTAAAGTCCGGAGACTCATCCCAACTTGTGAGGGAATCATAGCTTCCATCATCCTTTTCTCTCACGGGACAATGCTCTAATAATGAAAATCATCACACTTTTTTTTACTTACAACTCAAAAATTATAACTCGATACCTAGAACAAAATATGACTCTATATGCAATATGAAAGTGATGGTGCGTGTCATGAAAAACGGAACGGTGGAAGTTGCATGGCAATATATCTCGGAATGGCTATGGAAATGCCATAATAGGTAGGTATGGTGGCTGTTTTGAGGAAAGTATATGGTGGCTGTTTTGAGGAAGGTAGGTTTGATGCACCGGCGAAAGTTGCGCGGTACTAGAGAGGCTAGCAAAGGTGGAAGGGTGAGAGTGCGTATAATCCATGGACTGAACATTAGTCATAAAGAACTCACATACTTATTGCAAAAGTCTATTAGTTATCGAAGCAAAGTATTAGACGCATGCTCCTAGGGGAGAGGTTGGTAGGAGTTAACCATCGCGCGCTCCCGACCCTCACACAAAGGTTGACAATCATTAAACAAATCATGCTCCGACTTCATTACATAACGGTTCACCATACGTGCATGCTACGGGAATCACAAACTTTAACACAAGTATTTCTTCCAATTCACAATTACTCACTAGCATGACTCTCATATTACCATCTTCATATCTCAAAACTATATGCAAGGAATCAAACTTCTCATAGTATCCAATGCACTTAATATGAAAGTTTTTATTATATCCTTCTTGGATGCCCATTATATTAGGACTAAATTCATAACCTAAACCAATTACCATGCTGTTTAAAGACTCTCAAAATAATATAAGTGAGGTACGGGAGTTCAATAATTTCTATAAAATAAAACACCACCGTGCTCTAAAAAGATATAAGTGAAGTACTAGAGCAACATTGCCTAGCTCAAAAGATATAAGTGAAGCACATAGAGTATTCTAATAAATTCACGATTCAGCGTGTCTCTCTCAAAAGATGTGTGCAGAAAGGATGATTGTGGCAAAGTAAAAAGCAAAGACTCATATCATACAAGACGCTCCAAGCAAAACACATATCATGTGGTGAATAAAAATATAGCCTCAAGTAAATTTACCAATGGATTGAAGACGAAAGAGGGGATGCCTTCCGGGGCATCCCCAAGCTTAGGCTTTTTGGTATCCTTGAATATGGCTTGGGGTGCCTTGGGCATCCCCAAGCTTAGGCTCTTGCCACTCCTTATTCCATAGTCCATCAAATCTTTACCCAAAACTTGAAAACTTCAAAACACAAAACTCAACAGAAAACTCATGAGATCCGTTAGTACAAGAAAAATAAATCACCACTTTAGGTACTGTTTTGAACTCATTCTTTATTTATATTGGTGTAATATCTACTGTATTCCAACTTCTCCATGGTTCATACCCCCCGAGACAACCCATAGATACATCAAAATAAGAAAACAACACAAAGAAAACAGAATCTGTCTAAAACAGAACAATCTGTAGCAATCTATAGACTTCGAATACTTCTGTAACTCCAAAAATTCTGAAAAATTAGGAAAATCAGGGAAATTTGTATATCAATCTTGTGTAAAAATTTCATATCAAAAGCATGTTCCAGTGAATTTACAAAATTCCTGGACTGAGAGCAAAAGTTTCTGTTTTTCAGCAAAATCAAATCACAAACACCGTAGACCATCCCAAAGGTCTTACTTGGCTCAAACACTAATTTAAACAAGAAAACACAATTAATACAGAGGTAATAATGTGTCTAACACTCAAAAACAGAAGAAAAAATAAAAGCAAAAGAAATAAAATTGGGTTGCCTCCCAACAAGCGCTATTGTTTAACGCCCCTAGCTAGGCATAACGATTTCAATGATGCTCACATAAAAAGTAGTAATCGAGATATGCAAGAGAGCATCATGAATAGCATGAAAAACACATTTAAGTCTAACCCACTTCCTATGCATAGGGATTTTGTGAGGAAACAATTTATGGGAACAAGAATCAACTAGCATAGGAAGACAAAACAAGAATAACTTCAAAACTTTAAACACATAGAGAGGAAACTTGATATTATTGCAATTCCTACAAGCATATGTTCCTCCCTCATAATAAATTTCAGTAGCATCATGAAGGAATTCAAAAATATAACTATCATATAAAATTTTCTCTTCATGATCCACATGCATGCAAAGTTGACACTCTTCCAAAATAGTGGGATTATCATTAACTAAAGTCATGACCTCTCCAAACCCACTTTTATCAAAAATTTCATAAGATTGAACACTATCCAAAATAGTGGGATCAATAATGCCTAAAGTTGACACTCTTCCAAACCCACTTTCAATATCATATTCATCATGATTATTAAATAAATTATCAAGATCATAAGAAGCATTATCACCCCAATCATGGTCATTGCAATAAGTAGTGGTCATGGCAAACTCATCAAATATAGCATCCCCAAGCTTGTGGCTTTGCATATCATTAGCATAATTGACATTAATAGAATTTATAGTAACATCATTGCAATCATGCTTTTCAATCAAGGAGCTATCATGAATCACCTTATAAATTTCTTCTTTCAAGACTTCATCACAATTTTCAGATTCATGATTTTCAAACAAAACTTCATAGAGATAATCAAGTGCACTCAACTCACTAGCAATTGGTTCATCATAGTTTGACCTTTTGAAAAGATTAGCAAGTGGATGAGGATCCATATCAATAGATTTTTAGCAAGCGAAGATGCAAGCAAATAGAAGGCACATGGCAACACAAGCAAACAAAAAGAGATCCGGCGAGAAAAAGGCGAACGAGAAAGAAGGCGAATAAAACGACAAATCTTTTTGGTTTTTTCTGAAAATCGTTTTAGAAGTGGGGGAGAGAAAAACGAGAGGCAAATGGCAAATAATGTAAATGCAAGAGATGAGTTTGTGATGGGTACTTGGTAGGCTTGATGTAGATCTCCCCGGCAACGGCACCAGAAATCCTTCTTGCTACTTCTTGAGCATGCGTTGGTTTTCCCTTGAAGAGGAAAGGGTGATGCAGCAAAGTAGATAAGTATTTCCCTCAGTTGTTGAGAACCAAGGTATCAATCCAGTAGGAGATACAAGCAAGTCCCCAATAGATGTACCTACAGAAATAATCAAACACTTGCACCCAACGCTATAAAGGGGTTGTCAATCCCTTCACGGTTATTTGCAAGGATGAGATCTGATAGAGATAGATATAAAAGATTGCTAGAACGTAAAGTAAAACAAAAGTAAAAATAAGGCAGCGAGATATTTTTGGTATTTTTGGTTTATAGATCTGAAAATATAATATGGAAAATAGACCCGGGGGCCATAGGTTTCACTAGAGGCTTCTCTCATGAAGGAAAATAATACGGTGGGTGAACAAATTACTGTCGAGCAATTGATAGAAAAGCGAATAATTATGACGATATCCAAGGCAATGATTATGCATATAGGCATCACGTCCGTGTCAAGTAGACCGAAACGATTCTGCATCTACTACTATTACTCCACACATCGACCGACTCCTGCCTGCATCTAGAGTATTAAGTTCATGAAGAACAGAGTAACGCATTAGGTAAGATGACATGATGTAGAGGGATAAACTCAAGCAATATGATGAAAACCCCATCTTTTTATCCGCGATGGCAACAATACAAATACGTGCCTCGCTACCCCTACTTTGTCACTGGGTGAGGACACCGCAAGATTGAACCCAAAACTAAGCACTTCTCCCATTGCAAGAATTACCAATCTAGTTGGCCAAACCAAACCAATAACTCGAAGAGACTTGCAAAGATATGAAATCATGCATATAAGAATTCAGAGAAGATTCAAATAATATTCATAGATAAGATGATCATAAACCTACAATTCATCGGATCTCGACAAACACACCGCAAAAGAGTATTACATCGGATAGATCTCCATGAAGATCATGAAGAATATGGTATTGAAGAACAAAGAGAGAGAAGAAGCCATCTAGCTACTAGCTTTGGACCCGAAGGTCTGTGGTAAACTACTCACGCATCATCGGAGGGGCAATGGAGTTGATGTAGATGCCCTCCGTGATCGAATCCCCCTCCGGCAGATTACCGGAAAAGGCTCCAAGATGGGATCTCACGGGAACAGAGGCTTCCGGCGGCGGAAAAGTATTTTCGTGGCTCTTTTTAGTATCCAGGGAATATTTGGGAATTTATAGGCCGAAGAATAGGGTTAGGAGGGCTGCCGTGGGGCCACAAGCCAGGCCCCCCCCCTAGGGCTCGCCCTGGTGGCTTGTGACGTCACGACAAATCTCCTGCCTTCATCTCCAAGTCTTCTGGGTTTCTTCTGGTCCAAGAAAAATCATTCCGAAGATTTTATTCCGTTTGGACTCCGTTTAATATTTCTTATCTGCAATACTCAAAAACAAGGAAAAACAGAAACTGGCACTAGGCTCTAGATTAATAGGTTAGTCCCGAAAATAATATAAAATAGCATATTAATGCATATAAAACATCCAAAACAGATAATATAATAGCATGGAACAATCAAAAATTATAGATACGTTGGAGACGTATCACCCCCCGGCCCGGGGCCGGGCCTCATAGGGACTCGCCCCTCCACTTGTAGAAGACGCCGACGCCTCGGGTGTCCAGCTACGAGGAAGAATCGTCAGGGGAGGCCTCGGCCCTGCCCCCGCAAGCCGGAGGCCATGCCTGAAGAGGAACACCGAAAACTCTGGCCCGAGGCCCCCCAGGGATGGTTTGGGCCCTGTGGGCACCTCCCCGCGCGTGGTCACGCGGCTCGCGAGGCTAGGAGCCGCCACAGGCCCAACATCTACGGGAGGTGGTGGCGGAGGTGCGCTCCTTCCTTCGTCGGAAGGGGACCTGAGGAGCAAAGACTCAGAAGTGCACGTCATGCGGAAATCAAGGGAGGTCGGGCGCTTACTCATCCAGGGCGATCCACTTCCTCTTCCTCAGAGTCCCCGGGGCCGGGACGTTGCGACCCCCGGGCCTCCTCCTCCCCCGGCGTGCGCAGAAACCGGGGGACGGCTCACTGGCGTCCGGCGCATGGCACCCTGCGGCAGGAGCGACGGTCGTGCCTCCGGGAGTGGCATCACCTGCGCCGATTAGAGGGACGAAGGTGGACGCTTGAGGGACGAGCGGCTCAGGGCGCCCCTCCGTAGTCACGCGATGGACGCTGACCTTAGGGCCCCCAGAGGCTGGGGTCGCCACGAGAAGGGCGTCGCGAGGGTCCGCATGGGCCTCGGGAAGCAGCCCCCACTCATCGAAGCGTGGCATCTTCTGGACGAGGGCTCCCCTGTTCGGGTAATTGTACAAGAGGAGCCCTTCCAGAGGAAGCGCGACAGGTTCCCCGCCAGTCAGGAGGCGGAGCACCTCGCGTAGCGAGCTGGAAGGAAGGGAAGGCACCTGAAGCCTCATGGCGTCGTCGGGGCCGGCGAAGGCCCACATGGGGGGAGTGGCATTGGAGGGGAGTGATCCGCCGGCGGATGAACTCCTTCACCACCATCGCCATCGTCACACCCGCCTTCTTTAGGACGGCCAACCTGGCCGTAACCCGTGCAAGCCGCGGGTCAACGAGCTTCCCGTGCCCCCAGCCGGGGCTCGGCACCGCGGGGGCTTCCGGAGCTTGGAGCAGGGGGCTATACGCAGCGGCATCGACATACACCCACCGCCTCCGGAAGCCCTCCGCGTCCAGATGAAGATCGGCTTCGAGGGCCGCGCCCGCCTTCGCGTCCGCCGCTCGGAACGATGCGCACCCCGAGCACTGCCCGCTGGCGACCATCTGGAGGGAGAAGAAGTGGCGAAGCAGAGCCACGGACAGGGATATGCCCACGAAGGCCTCACACAAGAACGCGAAGGCGGAGAGGAGGACGATGGACCCAGGGTCGAGGTGTAGTGCGTGGACCTGGTAGTGCGCGAGCACGGCATTGAAGAAGTCCGAAAACGGCGGCAGCAAGCCAGAGAAGATGGCATGGAGATGGAGGGGGATATTGGTGGCCTCCAGATCAACTGAAAGCAGAGAGACGAGCCAGATCTTCGTCGCCCCCACTCATTGGTATTGGCGGAGGTTGCCGGCCGGACTTTGTCCAGCCCCTCGACATTAACCACGGAGGACCGGCCCAGCGCGGGCTCTGGTCCCAGCCGGGGCTCCGGCGTCATCAAGGCCCTCCCCCTCTTCTTCTTGGGAGCCATGGCGGAGGGGCAGATTGGAGCAAGCGCGAGATCCGGCGAGAAAGGCGCGAGCTTACGGAGGAAGAGGGGGCAGAAGACAAGCGCAAAGGAGAAGAGCAATGATGGCCCCGCTGCGCGCGCCAGGTTTTTGCCAGCACGGAAGGTTGCTGAGGCGACGTGGGGAAGTGGAGGCGTCCGCGTACCGTTGTGCGCCACGCGTCGAGCCTGGCCCGCAGGCGATTGGGGCCCGCGGCGCTTCGGCCTTCCTTCCTTGGCTTCGCCCCGAAGCCAACCCGAGCGCTCCTTGGGCCGGGGGCTACCGTCGGCGTTCTGGGACTGGGGGTACCCAGACTTGCCTGCCTGCGGCCCAGCGCGTTGCCCACCACAACGGCCCAGTACGGCCTGGCTTCAAACCCCCCAAGGCAAGACCCTCGCAAGGGCCCCAGCCTCACGAGGGGAACGGCGCCAAGATCTCCAGGGGAACGGCCTCCCCAGGCTGCCTCCCGAGGAGCGGACATTCCTATGCAGTGCCCGGCCTCAGGAGGGTACGATGATGTGAGCCATGACGACCAAGGCAGGCGGGCGCCAACGGGCGCAGCAGAGACATTTTCCTCTTTGGTGCAAAGGAGGCAAGGACGAATGCGGGTTCCCAAGGAACCCCCCAAAGGTTTCCATCCCGGTACAACGAGACCAAGACCACGGGCTCGGCAGGACGGATGTCATCGCCGAGCCCACCTCTGCGTCACGCCAGGAGCTTTGCAGGCGAAGACCACCTTTAGTCAGGATAAGTTGTACCTCCTGTCCCCTTTCAAATTTGGCCGTTGTGGGATCCCTTCCCGCCTGTGCGATAAGGGAAGAGGACCCAGACCACTATAAATAGGGGCTAGCCTCCACCGTAGAGAGGAGACCGAATCGATCCTCACCCGAGTGCCCTCGCGAGGTCGCTCACCCTTGTGCTCGTTCATCCTCAAGCCCCCTCGTGAGGTAAATCCACCAAAAGCAGGAGTAGGGTCTTACACCGCATGGTGGCCCGAACCTGGGTAAATCTCCGTGTCCATCTTCTTGCGCTCTCGAGCATCTTCTGCATGTTTGGCTGTGGAGCGGCAGGCTTGAGACTTGAGCTGGTTGGGATCTTCGCACACGCCCCAGAGTTCGAACCTTCTTGGGTCTGCGGAGCCCCGATTCCGACTGTTATCCTCGAGTGTCCGTCCCCAGATCTATACAAACCCATGCAACATGATCAACGTAGAATCTGTTTAAACATAGCAATAGCAAGCATATATGGGGGGATAACATGTTTCATCCCATAGATACATACAACATGACACCATTTTTTCATCACCTAGATATAATAAACACTAGATTAATTTAAATAGATATACAGACAAAAATAGATAGACAAATAGATAGTATAGGTAGATATTTGCGGAGGAGGAGGCCAACGGACTACACCACTTCCTCACTGGCCCCTTCCCCTTGGGTCTCCGGAGAAGCAGTAGTAGTGCTCGGCGTAGGCGTTAGCATCCTGAGGGGCATCATCGTCGTACGTGGTTTCGATGTCGGGTGATGAGGAGGAGCGGATCCCGGCTAGATGTTAGGCTGCGCCAACCTGCTCCCTCGCGAGTCAGGCAGCTTTGTCCGCGGCGGACATCTTCTGTCTCGCGAGCCATTCAGACCCCTCCATTCCGATGTGGAGCACCATCACTCGGCGGTGGGCGTCCGACTCCATTGACGTGAAAGATCGACGGATGGCATCGCCAAGGATCTCATCGTTTTCATGGGCGTCGGGCAAAATCAGCTCCTACGCAAGCTGCAGGACCCGCAGCCGGACTCCCGGTTGGCTTGCTGCGATACTTTCTTTTGGGTCACGATATTCACCACACGTGTGGGATATAAGGGGGTCGTGCCGCACGATCCGTGTGGTATTTCAGCAAGGCAGCCCGCACGCCTCCGTTCGGGCAAACCCAGATAACTGCCACACGTGTGGCACGAAGCCGGCTGGACTGAATGGTTCGTTCGGTACGATCGCTCTCGCCACCCGAACGATTTCGTGCGGTGCGATCGGTCCCCCACCCGAACGTCCATCCTATCGGCCCTACATGCATTTTCTATATTGGGCCCTCCAAGCTCAGTAGAGAAAAAGAAGCCTAGATTTTTTGTCTGCGACAAAAGAAAAGCCAACGATGCCATCAACTTTAAAAGTAGAAAAAAACCATGTAAATTTCTAGAAAAGTTGCCATTATATTTACGATAATAAAGCCCAGATTGACCATGGTATAAAAACTGGAAGATGAATTTGTGGTGATAGATAAGAGTGACAAACAAACTACTACTAAAAAATCCCAATGGTTAATAAAAATGCCGTCGTACCTACAAGAAAAATTTGCCATGGTCAAAAAAGATCCTTTTTATATGAAAAAAGGAACTAAAAGGAAAAGTTCATGGCAAATTGCATCCATATTATGGTGGCTAAAAACAATGGAATAAAAAACTGGGTATGGTTTTCCGTGCTATATACGTCAAAAGGCAAAAAGAAGTGGATTACAATGCCATGGCAAAAAAGTGAAATAACACAAAAAATGAACAAAAAGTTGCAATGTCAAACGAATATACATGGTATTTATATCAAAAGAGCCATGCTTTTATATAAAAGATTATGTCAAATAACGTAAAAATGATCAAAAAGTTGCCATGGCAAATGTATATACAAATTTGCCATGGTATTGATGTCAAAATATCCATCTTTTGTCAGGTCAAAAAAATAGCCATTTTTGTGTAATAAAATTGCCGTGTCGAAATGGAACAAACAATTGATGAAAAATTGCCAGGGCAAATGCCTATTCAAAATTTCATGCTTCAAATTTATGTTCACACCAAAAAAATCAATTCGACATGGCAACTGAAAGTAAAATTGTCATGGTCCCCAAAAAAGTAATTTTTGCCATGATCTATAAATTAAATTTGCCGTGATCCATAAAGTAAATTTGCCGTGATCCGGTAATTAATTTGCCATGGTATTGTTAATAAATAGTTTTGCCATGGCAAGTCTAGTTGTTCTTTGCAACGCTATGAAACTAAAAATTGCCATGGCAATAAAACTAAAAATATTGCATGTACGTTAAGTAAATTTGCCATATTAAAATATATATTTAAATTTGCCATTATATATAAACTAAATTTTCCGTGATCGATAAACTAAAATGTTGTGATCCGTTAACTAAATATGCCATGGTATATGCAATAAATTTGCCATGGCAAGACTAGTTGTTCTTTCACGTGATATGAAACTGAAATTGCCATGGCAATGAAACTAAAAAATAGCACACAAAAACGTTGCCAAATCCCGAACGTTCGGGGTTTGTCAACGTCCAAAAAAGAAGTTGTTTAAAATTTGCCATCATGTGAAGCACAAAAAAAAGGTGTAATATGGCGACAAATTTTCTAAAAAAAATTGACATGGAAAAAAATAAAAAGTTAATTTGCCATGGCACATGTATGTTAAGTAAATTTGCCATTGGGATGAAGGTAAATTTGCCTTGGTCAATTACTAAATTTACCGTGATCGATAAACTAAATTTGCCGTGATCGATAAACCAAATTTGCAGTGATCCATTAACTAAATTTGCCATGGAAAAATTGAAGAAAAGCTATGACTAACATTCTAATTTGCCATGGCGAAAAATCATCTTTTAGAATGGTGTATGGGGAAAAACTTCTAAAATTGTCGTGGCAAATTTGTTCTAACTAGCTAATTTGCCATGGAAAATAAGGAGCTAAATTGACATGGCAATTGTGGAGACCTAAAAATGACCCAAAAAAAGTAAATTTGACATGGCAATGTAGGTACTTTTTTTCCATGGTAATAAATGTAAGTTTGCGATGGCAAGTGAAACTATATTTTGCCATCGCAATAAGAAGCGTGGGATTTTCCATGCTTGTGTGGTTATATTTTCCATGTCAACAAACATACAATTGCCATTGCAATATAAAACATAAAAAATTCAAGAAACTTGTCATGAGGGTATTACAAAAAAAATGTAGATTTGCCATGTTCGAAAGACAAAAAATGTGATGAACTTGCCATGTGATCACAATGCACAAACAAAACAAAAACTGGGCATGGGCGGGGGTACAAAAAACTAGGCATCTATTTTGCCACAGCAACTATGGATTGGACATGGGCATCTATTTTGTCATGGCAAAAAAGGTGTGGAATTTGCCATGGATCAAAAAGGAGAACCGGAATTTTCCATGTTATGAAGTATGAATTTGCCATGGATCAAAAAGGAGAACTAGAATTTTCCATGTTATGAAGTATGAATTTGCCATGGTTCAAATAATAAAAATGACATGGTTAGGAAGATGTCTTTGCCATGGTTAGTAAAATAAATGTGCCATGGCAACAAATTTGAAAAGATCAAACTTGCCCTGTCCTCAAACTAATTTGTAATTGCCATGGCAACATCCTTTGGATGGACAAGGCAAAATACACAACAAATCAAGGCAACACATGCTTTTAGTTGCCATGTCAAAAAAAAAAAAAAACACCTATACAATTTATTGATTTTAGTTGCCGTGGCAAGTTTGCTGTGTTTTTGAACATCTTACGTTGCCAACATTTTGAACATCTTAAGTTGCCATGCCAAGTTTCCCATGCTTCTGAACATCTTAATTAAACAACAGCTAACAATTCTCTTAAGATTTGCCATGTTTGATCTGGTCATCATCAACGTATAAAGTGAAAATGGAAGACAAACACACAAGTTGTTGTGAAATGTGGCATGTTACTTTGCGAAAAATTGCCATGATTTTTTAGAACATTATCTCTTAAATTTCCCATGAGGCGAAAAGTGATGCTGCGCCAGACTTGGTGTGCGCTAGCGTGGCTGCGCCGGTTACGGACAAGGATGGCGGCATACTCATCAGTGCACCAGAGCGGAGCGGGGCGGCCGTTGCACCTGCGTGTGTGCACGTGCGAGGGTGTCTGACATGGCAAATTTATAATTTTCTTGTTTTCATACATGAAGGCAAAATTAGAAAATATCTATGAATTTCGCATGACAAATTATGCGTGAAATTCACATTCACCAAGGATAAAATCTGAAAAAAGCAACTGAGCATCAGAAGCATCCAAGCTTCCCATGTCCTTGCACGACTCCACCTGAGCACGAACTGCCCTCCGCTCCTGCTTTCACATCCCGATGCTGCTCCTCCAAAGCGCCCTCCACTGCTGTGTTGGTCCTCCTGGTCGCGATGCAACTGCTCCCGGAGCTCGCGTTGCACGAAGCGTGAAGGTTTGGACACGAGGAATTTGTCAGAGCAGGCCGCGGAGCTCGCGGTGCACGGAGCCGTCGGAGCCGAACGCCGATAATGCCTCATCCCGGACCGCAGCTCTCACATACCCGCGTCAGCACCCAGTGTAGTAGCAGAGGCGCCCCTCGTCGTCGACCGCATCGCGTCCCATCGCCTTCCCGCCGCTCCTCTCAGCCCGAGTTGTCGCCGTGCGCACCCCGTGCAACCGTCTCCACTCTGTGCTTGGGCAGATCCTCGCCGTGGCCTCCTGCCGCCTCGCCGGAGCCGCGCCACCACCCGGGGCATTAGCAGGGGCGGCCCCGTCTTCAAACGCATCGGCCCCCATCTCCTTCCCGCCACTCATGTCCGCCGCGGTCTCTAGGAGAAGCACCTCTGCCGCGGTCTCCGAGTAAGCTGTCGATGAAGCCACCCCGCACGAGCTCCTTGCCATGGTGCTCGGGCTCCGGGAGCAGCACCTCCGCCGTGGTCTCCGATTAAGCCGCTGGCGCAGCCACCCCGCACGAGCTCCTCGCCGTGGTGCTCGCACTCCAGGAGAAGCACCTCCGCCACGGTCTCCGAGTAAGCCGCCGGCACAGCCACCTCGCACAAGATCCACGACGTGGTCTCCGAATATGCTGCCGGGGCAGCCATTGCATCAGCTCGAGATGAAGAGGAGAAAAGTGAGCGGCGGAGTGGATGGGAAGTGGATAAGAGACTCGTTCGGTCGTGCGTCGTTCGCACCCAACCCTCACAAAACATGACGTGGCACTGCTCGTCGCTTTAAAAATCGTAAATCGTGATGGATGGTAATAGAAGCGTTTGGGCGAAGTTGACAACCGTCACACGTTCGGGCGAGCGCTCTAAGCCTCACACAACACACTGTGCCTACGTGACAATGAATTTCCGACAGTTCATTGTAAGATTCGTACACTCTAGAATCAATGACGATTAGAATGTTTAGACCAAGTGTTGAAATGCCACATGTGTGGGCGTTATCATTTAGTTTTTTTTTGAAGGGCGATAGTTTTTTCTTTTCTTTTGCGGGTATGCTGCGATACGACTATACGAGGAGAAACAAAACGGGACGAGACGGGGATCGTGCCTATTGCACACACCGTACCTTATAGTATCATCAAATGAAACAGTGAAAGGTGACGAGCTTAGCTCCGTTCATAAACTACGAGTGTCTTTACGCGGCTCCACGGGTTCGTGGCCATCTGGAAGCACCGTAACGCTTGTATCTTCGACGGAGCACGGCTATCCCTTGCTCGCCTCGTCCAAGCTATCCAGACGGAAGCTCGCACCTGGGCAAGGGCTGGAGGTGTGTTGACGGTTGGGCTGTGGCCGCTTCAGAGGCCAGCGTAATTTTGTCCTCGGCTCAGTAGCTGCCTCATCGAAGCCTCTCTTTCTCTTTTTTGAGGGAATGCTCGTCGAAGCTTGTCCAGCATCATATGCTCTTCTTGCCTCCCTCACGTAATGGGCCAAGAGTCTCAACATCCTATTCCTATGGCGACGGACCGACAGCATTTGTTCAAACACAATCTTGCAAGCCACCTTCAATAATTTACCTTGGTACAGCGGCCCATCCTTCACCAACTTGGAATACTCCTCTGCTGAGAAAACCTTGAGAGGATTGTCGGGAAGTTCCTCTTCAGGGTAACATATTATCTTGAGAGCAATCGCCAGCTTAACCAAACCCCAATCCCGAGAGTCAATGTTTGAAATCTTCTTAAGCAGCTCACCGGAAGCGCGCAAAGACTCGGCGTGCTTGTTCACAAAATGATCACAATTATACACAACACCGGCCGCCACAATAATTTGTTCATTAACCATCTCTGGTTCGACTTTCAAGTTGTAACGACCCAGCACAGTTTCCATTCCTTTACTCATACGGAGGCGATCATCCTTGGCCAGCTCCAACTTCTCTGAAGGAACTAGATCCTCGAAGCAATTCTTCAGGCCCCACATCAGCTCCATGACAGTCTCGTCATACAGGCAGGATATTCCCAGCTGTTCTTCAATGATACTTTTGTATTCAGGCTTTCCAACAGCTATTGTCTGCCCGGGAACGATGTACTTCCGGATCATCATAGCAAGATCTTCGTCGACACCAGTAACGGAGTCAATGGCGCTGCTCATGTTCTCAAGACGTTTAAATTCTTTCAGCCAAACTACTGATTTTGCCAGGTAACCCTGCACGAAGTCTGCCAAGATATTCTCGATTGCTTTGGGTAGGAAGAGATTGACACCATCGTATGAGAAAAGTGCAAACCCAGATAGGGTCTCAAAAAGCACCAAGATTATTCCACAATTACCCAACTTGATAACTAGGTTATAGAAGCTGTCCGGCGTCTCCGTGTCTGTCTCCGTCGTCGCCTCCGTCCGCTCCGTTTCCACCACCGTCTCCGGCTTCACTATCTGTCTATCTCCCTCGCCAGCACCGTCTCCAACTCGTCCTCCGCCGACTCCGTCTCCCGCTGCGCCATCGAGGGCCGGGTTTTCTCCGCCGACTCCGTCTCCCGCTGCGCTATCGAGGGCAGGGTTTTTCTCGGCCGACTCCGCCTCACCCCGCGCCACTGTGGGATGAAAGATCAGATCCAGAATCATAAGGATGTGCTGCTTATTATGTGGCAGCTTTCGGTAGGTTTTCCTTTCGTTGAGACCCGGTTTCAATCGTATATGCTATTCTCCGCTTTGTTCGAACTATGTACATCGTCGATTTCCCAAAATATATCGTACTAACCTTAAAAAAAAAGTCGAGTCCGGCTTCGATACAACACCCCTTCCACTACCGTAATAACTAACTAAACCGATGGCATTTTATATGCCGACGGCTTTTAGTCGGGGCCGTCGGGGTATCACCATCAGCATATCTAAAGGTACATCGAGGGCCTGAAGAAAACTGTCGGCATAGTTTGAGGTATGCCGACGACAACCGTAGGCATACAAAGGCCGTCGGGTTATCTCCAGCTATGCCGACGGCAGCCGTGGGCATATGTCGGCCGTCGTCATAGATGCGACCGTGGTGACCCGAGGGTCGACGGTGGGTTGACACCGTCAGATCCATGCCGACGGCCCTGACAGCGACCGTCGGCATAGGTTACACATTTATAAACTGCCACGTGTCCGGTCTATGTCGACGGTCAGGACGTCGACTTTATTTTCCTATTTTTTTTTAATTTTTTTAGGTAAAATTTGATTAATATCTATATCTATATCTATATCTATATATACCTATACCTATATATATATATATATATATAATACTTTTATATATATATATTTTTTACTAATAAAGCAAGATGATATTCTAAATTTCGTCCCGCGATGATTTTATCTTTTATTTTCCGTGGTACGCGAGGTGGTACTTTTTTGTCTGCCTTCTGTTTCTTTCATGAGTCCCGTGAGGCCAAGCTGGACCATGTCGCTGCAATGGGCCTCGGCCCGCGCTGCCTCCTGCACGCGCACCCTCGCTTGCCCGTATTTTTGCCTTAGAAAAGGAGAACAATTTGTCTCCAACCTCATATAGAGCTTGGAGCGCTCGGAGCAGAGAAGGGGTCCGACGGGCACTGTATTCGGTCTGTATTGGAAATAGGGATTGGGCCCGTGGCCACCATCTCTTTTTCCAGAGGCCGCCGTCGCCCCTTCCGGAGTTGGTTTCCTGGTGTAAAACGAGACGAACTCTGTTTCCTCGACCTATAAATTTTCTAGCCACGGAGCACGTGATGTCACCGCCTCTTCTGGCCTTGTTCTGGCAGCCTGGGCTCGCCTCCGCCAGGATCTAGCCACCATGGCTCAGGCTCGCACCTTCTAATGTTGATGTGTTGCTGCCGTGAGGCCAAGAGGAAAAGCGGTGGACGTTGGGGCAGTGCAGGAGGAAAAGCGGTGGACGTTGGTGGCGGACATGGCATTTTTTGCCAGACATGGGTTGAGAAGCAGCGAGCTGCGAGCCGGCAATGGGTAGTGCAGGAGGAGGATGGTTGTGGAACCGGGGACGGATGGCATGGCATGGATTGCCGGAGGTAGGCATAGGAGCAGCGAGCAGCAGGCCAACGATTGCTATTGCCCTGTAGAGATTGCTCCATTTTTTTTTATACAGGCGTGTGATTCCTTAAATTTTGCTGCTACTATTTCTATGCTGAATTTGCTTTGTGTTGCTTTGTGCCGTAAAAAGAAGAGGATCAGAGAGAGGAGAGATATTGAGATGCGTATCGCTGCTGCTGCCTTTTGCGCTGTTCCTTGGCTTTGTTTGCTGCTGCTGAAACCTTGTACATGAAGACACATGTGAGCAATCCTTCTGGTCGTGGGTGGTCTTCGCCGGTTTTCCTTTATTAACTGTGCAATGTACGGTTTTTGGGTCCGGTTTCTCTTATTAACTGGACCAATTCTTCTTCTTCTTAATGCAATGCGGGAGCTCCCCGCCCTCTGACGAGGTTCCGTCAAAAAAAGACACATGTGAGCCTGGGTACTAGCTTCTGGTCGTGATTTTTTTCGACAAACAAAATATAATAATATCGCGAAGATATCAAACCTTCTGGTCGTGATACCTGCAAAAAGGTGGATATCCCAAAGCTAGCTAACTAAGAAGCAATCAACTAGCTTCAGAGATTATGAAATAATGCAGAGGAACCAGATCGATCAGCTTCCAAGCCAAATCAATCAACCAACTTCGTGTAATAGTTGCGGATTATTGTGTGTGGCTACATAACTATCTATTCGGACAATCTTAAGGCCCTAATAACCCAATCTGCAGACTGGACCATATGCTTATATATGCAAGCTTTAATACTTGGCACAACGGCTCTCCACTAAAATGGATAGGTGGGGTAATTTTTGTCAATAATTTCTCTAAAATGGGAGTCCACTGTATTAGTACATTACAAGACATACACAATTGTTTATTTTCCTTTTAGTCAAGGCATTACAAGAATGACGAATGCGTGGATATAGTGGACAATACCGACCAGTACCGGTGCCTCGAGCCATTGGGCGTGCTGTATAGTCAACAGACATAATCCCATTATTTTCTACATTACCAAATTAACTACCATTAATTATTTTCTATGCATAAATTTCTCATCATGATATACATATCCTTGGTTTTTAGTCTGACATTTCTTTTAGAAATTTGCAGTTGTCGCATACGTTGAGCTCAAGATTGTGGAGATACTACCAGCCGATCTAATCGTATTCTGGTTGCACAACCCCTAACTTCACAATATCATGGTAATTGCTTCACTTTACTATTTATTTCAGTTTATAAATATCCACGAGATGGAATTGCATGCTATCCTTTTAAGCACAAAGATAATTAATATACATTGTGTAAAAAAGGGTCATTCATAATAGTTAGAGCCATACTTACGGCATTTTTTTCTCCCGTTGCAACGCACGGGCATATTTGCTAGTATATCTTATTCATATAAACCTAAACATACATAAATTATATATCGCTTTGGGGGTAGAATTTTTCATAGATTATGAATATCCAGTTTGTTTTTGCTTTTGAGTATGTTAGAAATGTAACCTCATGTACTTTTGTATGTGGGTCCTTGTACTTTGTTAAAATCACAAGTAATTTATACTTCCCTCGATTTGGACATCTTTTAAATAGTTTTTTATTAGAATAATGAAAGGATTCTATTGCTATACTATGTTTTTAAATTTGAACAAACTAAAATCATGTTTACTTCAAATTTACAAAAACACACTTTTCTTTCGACTTTTTGGTATATTATTCATTCCTTAGCCAAACGAGACAAAATTTATATCTACATAGATCTTGAACGTGTTGTGACATGCGTAGACGCCCGTAGCTGCGCTCCGGGGTGTGTTCCCCTCCACTGACGGCACTATTGTCGTCACTTTGAGGGGGGAAACGTGCACGTCGGGTAGAGCCGGAGGGAATCTAGTGGTGGGTTGGGCCCAGACCATGTTCAGTGATGTTTCTATGGGCTAACCTATCACAACCAGGTGAAAGAGTCCATTGGTCAAAGCCCGTCTGGTGAAAGTCAAAGGCCTAGATCGCCGGGTCAACGGGGTTAGGGTTTACTCTGGTTGGGGGGCCTTCGGGGGCTAGCTATGCCACCAAAACATCCCACGGGTCCTCATGCATGTCTAAAAGTGATCTGGCATGCGTAGACGCCCGCCGCGGGGCATCGGGGTTTGTCCTCCCTTCACGGACGACATTGTCGCCGTCACTTAGAGGGGGGAAACGTGCGCGTCGGGTCGAGCCGGAGGGAATTTATTGGTGGGTTGGGCCCAGACCATGTTCGAGGATGTTCCTATGGGCAGACCTATTACAACCAGGTGGAAGAGTCCATTGGTCAAAGCCCGTCCGGCAAAAGTGAAAGGCCTAGATCGCCGACTCAACAGGGCTAGGGTTTAGTCCGGTCAAAGGGCCTTCGAGGGCTAGCTATGTTTGCGTCTCTAGAAAGCGGGACGACTCCAGCACCAATGGGACCCAACCACCACGTGTTGGCTCTATGCCACTCTTACTTTCTTTTGAAGAATGGATAACACACGGCAGTGGGACTCCGGTTATTACATTGTCAAACTATTCAACCACTAGTTATCATTGATTCGACACTATCATATTTACCCTTACAATGCAATCTATTTTTTCAAACATGTAGGGAACGGGTGGATCATCCATTCCTGGTGGTGGTTCTGCTCCTGCTTCTCGAAGCCCCGTCACTCCGGTCTGGCAAGGTGGTCTTGGCAGTCTTCACGGTCTTGATGGTCTTGACGATATTGGCAGTCATGGCGGAGATGCCGAAGCTGGTGGCGGTGGCGATTATCCAAGTGCTCTTTAGGAAATTTGTGAGCTACATGTGAAATGCATGAACTTATCCGTGAAGGTGGCGGACGGCTTTGCCTTACCTCCTGTACGTGATGGAACTCACCATTGCGCTCCAATTCCAGATGGCTATGCCGTTGTCGGGGTGGATGAAGTTATCAACGGATTTGAGGAGCTGGAGCTTGAGTTCCCTACAGGTGAAGGGGAGACTGAACTGGGATATGCCAGAAAAACTACCATTATATGGAAAAAGGAGCACATCGTGCTTCCACATTGGACGCCAAGACCATCGACTCCTCAGCCGTCTCCACCGCGTCAGGAGACTTCGCCGCCTCAGCCGTCTCCGCAGTCGCGTCAGTCGTCTCCGCTGCCTCCACCGCGTCAACAGACTCCGTCGCGTCAGCAGACTCCGCCGCCTCCGCCGTCGTCTAAGCGGAAGAGAACCGACGCTCCGACGGCTAGTACTACAACTGTGAAGAAGTCCAGAGCAGGTACAAGGAAGAGCGTCAACAAGGAGGCTCCTAGCAAGTTAACATACGAACTTACGAATGAGGAACTCAAGAAGCAAGTGGATGCCAATGTGAAACGCCAGCTTGCACCGAATCGGCCCGACCCAAAGGAAAAAATAAATACGACAAAAGTGAAGCAGCTTCTGAAAAACCTTACGCGACCACCACCGCCTCCGCTGCCATCAAATTATGCTCTCTCTATTATGAAGTCACATAATTATAAACAGCAGCAGTCGGGAAGTAGTAGTAGTGCAAGGGGGGAAACTATTGTTGGGGAACGTTGCATGGGAATTTTTTTTCCTACGCACACGCAAGATCTATCCTTGGTGATGAGCATCTACGAGAGGGAGAGTGGATCTACATACCCTTGTAGATCGCTAAGCGGGAAGCGTTAAGAAACGCGGTTGATGTAGTCGAACGTCTTCGCGATCCAAATCGCCGAGCGTCCCGCGATCCAATCACGATCTAGTACCGAACGGACGGCACCTTCGCGTTCAACACACGTATAGCTCGATGACGATCTCCGCCTTCTTGATCCAGCAAGAGGGAGCGGAGAGGTAGTTGAGTTCTCCGATAGCGCGACGGCGCGGTGGCGGTGGTGGTGGAACTATTCCAGCAGGGCTTCGCCTAAGCGCTGCTGAAAACTAGAGGACTTGATCTATCGGGAGAGAGGGCTGCACTATGGCCTTTTGGGTTGAAGTGCTTTTGCCCTCTCTCCCTCTAGTATATATAGGAGGGAGGGGAGGGGCTGGCCGGACGAAATCTTCTCCTAGGAGTCGGCCGCAAGGAGGAGGAGGTGGAGGAGTCCACCTCCAATCCTACTCCTAGTAGGATTCCTTCCCTTCCCCCACTTGGACTTTCCTTTCCCTCAAGCCCAGCCACATAGGCCTTCTTGGGCCGGCCGCCCAGCCCACCAGGGGCTGGTGCGCCACCCTCAGGTCCATGTGACCCACTTGGGGGTGTGGTGGGCCCACTTGGTGGACCCCCGGAACCCATTCGCCACTCCCGGTACACTGCCGGAAATGCCCGAAACTTTTCCGGAGTTCAAACACCAACTTCCTATATATCAATCTTTACCTCCAGACTATTCCGGAGCTCCTCGTGACGTCCGGGATCTCATCCGGGACTCCGAACAATCTTCGGTCACCAACATACATAACTCAACTATACCGAAACGTCACCGAACCTTAAGTGTGCAGACCCTGCGGGTTCGAGAACTATGTAGACATCACCGAGACATCTCTACGGTCAATAACCAATAGCGGGACCTGGATGCCCATATTGGTTCCTACATATTCTATGAAGATCTTTATCGGTTGAACCTCTATGTCAAGGATTCAGTTAATCCCGTATGCTGTTCCCTTTGTTCTTCGGTATGTTACTTGCCCGAGATTCGATCGTCGGTATCTCTATACCTAGTTCAATCTCGTTACCAGCAAGTCTCTTTACTCGTTCCGTAATACAAGATCCCGTGGCTAACACTTTAGTCACATTGTTTGCAAGGGTTGTTGTGATGTTGTATTATCGAGTGGGCCCTGAGATACCTCTCCGTCACACGAAGTAACAAATCCCAGTCTCGATCCATGCCAGCTCAACAGACACCTTCGGAGATACCTGTAGAGCATCTTTATAGTCATCCAATTATGTTGTGACGTTTGATACACACAAGGTATTCCTCCGGTGTCAGTGAGTTTCATGATCTCATGGTCATAGGAACAGATACTTGACATGCAGAAAACTATAGCAACAAACTGACACGATCATATGCTACGTTCATAGTTTGGGTCTTGTCCATCACATCATTCTCCTAATGATGTGATCTTGTTATCAAATGACATCTCATGTCTATGGCTAGGAAACCTTAACCATCTTTGATCAACAAGCTAGTCTACTAGAGGCACACTAGGGACACAGTGTTGTCTATGTATCCACACATGTATCAGTGTTTCCAATTAATACAATTATAGCATGGATAATAAACGATTATCATGAACAAGGAAATATAATAATAACTACTTTTATTATTGCCTCTAGGGAATATTTACAACAGTCTCCCACTTGCACTAGAGTCAATAATCTAGCTCACACCACTATGTGATTTACATTGTAATGAATCTAACACCCATACAGTTCTGGTGTTGATCATGTTTAGCCCTTGGATGAGGTTTAGTCATCGGATCTGTAACATTCAGATCCGTGTGCACTTTGCAAATATTTATGTCGTCCTCCTTGAAACGTTGCTTTATGTGTCTGGTCCTCTTGTGAAACCTTGGTTCCTTGGCTAGAGCAATGGCACCAGTGTTATCACAGAACAGAGTCATTGGGTTTAGTGCACTAGGCACTACTCCAAGATCTTTCATGAACTCCTTCATCCAGACACCTTCCGTCGCCGCCTCCAAGGCAGCGATGTACTCCGCTTCGCATGTAGAATCAGCTACCACGCTCTGCTTGGAACTGCACCAGCTTACCACACCCCCATTGAGAATAAATACGTATCCGGTTTGCGATTTAGAGTCATCCGGATCAGTGTCAAAGCTTGCATCGACGTAACCCTTTACGACGAGCTCTTGATCACCTCCATAAACGAGAAACATGTCCTTACTCCTTTTCAGGTACTTCAGGATATTCTTGACCGCCGTCCAGTGTTCCACTCCTGGATCACTTTGAAACTTTCCGGCCATACTTATGGCAAGGCTGACATCGGGTCTTGTGCACAGCATTGCATACATGATAGAGCCTATGGCTGAAGCATAGGGGACGACACTCATCTTTTCTCTATCTTCTGCAGTCACTGGGCATTGAGTCTTACTCAACTTTACACCTTGCAACACAGGCAAGAACCCCTTCTTGGACTGATCCATTTTGAACTTCTTCAAAACTTTGTCAAGGTATGTGCTCTGTGAAAGTCCTATTAAGCGTCTTGATCTATCTCTATAGATCTTGATGCCTAATATGAAAGCAGCTTCTCCAAGGTCCTTCATTGAAAAACTCTTGTTCAAATATTCCTTTACGCTTTGCAACATTTCTATATTGTTTCCAATTAGCAATATGTCATCCACATATAATATTAGAAACGCTATAGAGCTCCCACCCACTTTCTTGTAAATACAAGCTTCTCCGTAAACTTGTATAAACCCAAATGCTTTGATCACCTCATCAAAGCGAAGATTCCAACTCCGAGATGCTTGCACCAGTCCATAAATGGATCGCTGGAGTTTGCAAACTTTGTCAGCATTCTCTGGATCGACAAAACCTTCTGGTTGCATCATATACAACTCTTCCTTAAGGAAACCGTTAAGGAACGCTGTTTTGACATCCATCTGCCAAATTTCATAATCGAAAAAGGCAGCTATTGCTAACATGATTCTGACGGACTTAAGCATCGCTACGGGTGAGAAGGTCTCATCGTAGTCAACTCCTTGAACTTGTGAAAAACCCTTTGCCACAATTCGAGCTTTATAGACGGTGACATTACCGTTCACGTCCGTCTTCCTCTTAAAGATCCATTTGTTCTGAATGGCCTTACGCCCTTCAGGTAATACTTCCAAAGCCCATACTTTGTTTTCATACATGGATCCCATCTCGGATTTCATGGCCTCTAACCATTTCTCGGAATCCGGGCCATCATCGCTTCTCCATAGCTCGTAGGTTCATCGTTGTCCAACAACATGACCTCTAAGACAGGGTTGCCGTACCACTCAGGAGCAGTACGCGTCCTTGTCGACCCACGAGGTTCGATAGCAACTTGATCCGAAGCTTCATGATCATCATCATTAACTTCCTCTTCAACTGATGTAGGCTCTACAGAAACATCTTTCTGCGCTGCGCTACTCTCTGGTTGAAGTAAAGGTTCAACAACCTCATCAAGTTCTATCTTCCTCCCACTCAATTCTTTCGAGACAAACTCTTTCTCAAGAAATGTTCCGTTTTTAGCGACAAACACTTTGCCTTCGGATCTGAGATAGAAGGTATACCCAACTGTCTCTTTTGGGTATCCTATGAAGACGCATTTCTCCGCTTTGGGTTCTAGCTTTTCAGGCTGAAGCATTTTGACATAAGCATCACATCTCCAAACTTTAAGAAACGACAACTTTGGCTTCTTGCCAAACCACAGTTCATATGGCGTCGTCTCAACGGATTTTGATGGTGCCCTATTTAAAGTGAATGCAGCTATCTCTAATGCATAACCCCAAAACGATAGTGGCAAATCGGCAAGTGACATCATAGATCGCACCATATCCAATAAGGTTCGATTACGACGTTCGGACACACCATTACGATGTGGTGTTCCAGGCGGTATCAATTGTGAAACAATTCCACATTGTCTTAAGTGACTACCAAACTCATAACTCAGATATTCTCCTCCTCGATCAGATCGCAGGAATTTAATCTTCTTGTTACGATGATTCTTAACTTCACTCTGAAATTGCTTGAACTTTTCAAACGTTTCAGACTTGTGTTTCATTAAGTAAATATACCCATATCTACTTAAGTCATCAGTGAAGGTGAGAAAGTAACGATAACCACCGCGCGCCTGAATGCTCATCGAACCGCACACATCAGTATGTATGATTTCCAACAAGTCACTTGCCCGTTCCATTGTTCCAGAGAACGGGGTCGTAGTCATCTTGCCCATGAGGCATGATTCACATGTGTCAAGTGATTCAAAATCAAGTGACTCCAAAAGTCCATTAGCATGGAGCTTCTGCATGCGTTTTACACCAATATGACCTCAGCGGCAGTGCCATAAGAAAGAGGTATTATCATTATCAACTCTACATCTTTTGGCATCAATGCTATGAACATGTGTATCATCACTATCGAGATTCAATAAGAATAAACCGCTCACATTGGGTGCATGACCATAAAAGATATTACTCATATAAATAGAACAACCATTATTCTCTGATTTAAATGAGTAACCGTCTTGCAATAAACAAGATCCAGATATAATGTTCATGCTTAACGCAGACACTAGATAACAATTATTCAGGTTCATCACTAATCCCGATGGTAATCGAAGAGCGAGCGTGCCGACGGCGATCACATCAACCTTGGAACCATTTCCCACGCGCATCGTCACTTCGTCCTTTGCCAGCCTCCGTCTATCCCGCAGTTCATGTTTTGAGTTGCAAATGTGAGCAACCGCACCGGTATCAAATACCCAGGCACTACAACGAGAGTTGGTAAGGTACACATCAATAACATGTATATCATATATACCTTGTTTGTTGTTGGCCGCCTTCTTGTCAGCCAAATACTTGGGACAGTTCCTCTTCCAGTGACCAGTTCCCTTGCAATGAAAGCACTCAGTTTCTGGCTTGGGTCCAGCCTTGGGTTTCTTCATGGGAGGGGCAACTGTTTTGCCACTCTTCTTGGAGTTACCCTTCTTACCCTTGCCATTCTTCTTAAACCTAGTGGTTTTATTGACCATCAACACTTGATGCTCCTTCTGAATTTCAGACTCAGCGACTTTCAACATCGCAAACAGCTCGGCGACTGACTTGTTCATCCCGTGCATGTTATAGTTCAACACGAAGCTCTTGTAGCTAGGTGGCAATGATTGAAGAACTCTATCAGTGATCGCCTCTGCTGGAAGGGGCATCCCGAATTCAGCTAGACGTGTGGAATACCCAGACATTTTGAGTATGTGTTCACTGACAGACACATTCTCCTCCATCTTGCAGGCATAGAATGTAGGAGATCTGCCCTAGAGGCAATAATAAATGTTATTGATTATCTCCCCGTTCATAATTAGGTTTATGTTCCATGCTATAACTGCTATGGTTCTCGAGTCTACAATAACCACGAGGCTCGGAGGAAGACTCATATGCACGTGTGGGATAATAAACGGTAAAATGTATTCCTAGTCAAGCCTCTATGACTGGCTCAAGTATTGCATGATGATCCTGTTTTCCTGATCATGGGCATGGCTATGCCGGCAATTTTGAGGGCACAATTGTTGGTAGAACACTTGTGTTGAATCGACCCGATTGATGTTATGCTATGAGATACATTCGTCATAAGTTTATGGTTAATAACACAGAGAAGTTAATGTTTGCATAATTCCTTAGACCATGAGAGTGTCGAGTTTCTTCATGCTTGCTTCATGAACTTTGGGGTTTGTTAAACGTCATCCGTAAATGGGTGGCTATTACGGCGGCTTACGGGTTCATGGAAAAGTATGTCAAGGGACTTGATAGCTCAAGATTGGGATTTGCTCCTCCGACGATGGAGAGATATCTCTGGGCCCTCTCGGTGTTACGGTATCCATCATCGTCTGGCCAGACACAGGGTGATTTGATCACAGGGATGCCGGAACACGGGAACGAGAAAAGAGAACAATACCGACAACGAGGTAACTGGCATTGTGGACAAGTGTTGATCCACGAGGATGCCGATGTTTCTCACCTCGGGTAATTGTAACATATCGCGAAGCAACAGGAATAGCTCACGGCAACTGGAGGTTCACTCGAATATTTATTCGTGTGGGTATAGGGATCGATATGGGTGTCCACGGCTCCGATGTTGATCATTGATCGGAAGGGGTTCCGGGTCATGTCTATGCTTCACCGAACCTATAGGGTCACACGCTTAAGGGTCATCTATCTGCTGAATACTAGACAGGGAGTCTGAGAGAAAATCACCGAAAAAGTTTCGGACGCCGGAAAAGTTTCGGACAGCGGAAAAGTTCCGCAGAGAGGTCACCGGATGAGTTCCGGTGAAACTAAAAAGTTGTTTCAGAGGATACCATAAAGTCAAATTGGTTTTTGCACATGCCTGATAATCCTTGGAGGGTGCCAGAATCATTCTGGAAACTTTCTGGAATTTTCCGGGATGAAAACCGAAAATGTTCCGGAGCTGCCGAAACCGCTTCAGATGCTTTTCGCAGATGAAATCACTAAACCGGAATTGTTCCGGCTCGCGTTGAAAATTATTTTGGTGGGTAATAGAATTGTTCTAAGCCCACATGAATATTTTCAGTTCGATCAGACGATGAAAAATGTTGTCGTGAATAGTGAAAGTGCTTTTTGGGATATTTTTGGAAAGCCACCTTTTGGGGCTTTTCTCCAAAAGATCTTGGGGATGACATGGATGGATAGGGGCCAATTTTGGGGCCCCACATGAGGGTGTGGCCGGCCACATGGTGGACTCCTTCATGGAGTCCCCCTTGTTCCTTGGTTTCACCTTTTAGGTCCTTGGGAAGGACTCCTTTCCATGTGGGTTTTGGGTCTTCTTGTAAAACCACCCTACCCCTTGGGTTTCCTATAAATAGGAGGTGTGTGGGCTGCCATAAGACACACTCTTGCTCTCATACACATAGCCATGCATGATCTGGCATTCTTCTCTCCCTCCCAGCGAAATAGTTTCGTAGAGCCGAAAGGCTGTCTGGGTTCCGGCAGGAACTAGTTCTGGACGGCGAAGCCCTGCCGGATAGATGACACCGTATGTGTGCAACTCTGTAGAGAGATCGTAGTTTCGGTCTTAGTTCGAGAGTGCCTCCCGAAGGGCTGTCCGTGTGACCGTCCGAGTTTTGGAGGTCCTCCCGAAGGGCTGTCCGAGTGACAGTCCGAGTTTCGGAGGTCCTCCCGAAGGGCTGTCCGCGACACCGTCCGGGGGACTGTGTGACCGCCTCCCGGAGGGCGGTCCGCGGGGCAGATGAGGGTATACATCCTCGCGGTTGGGAGGTTGTAAAATCCTAGCTGCGGGGATCTGCACCGCCATTCGTCATCGACTCTACTTCCGCTGCGCTACGAGTCGGTAACGAAAGTGATCAAACCTTGTATGCAGTCTCCATAGTGGTCCTGGGCTGGTGCGTAGGTCGGAAATTTTTTGTTTTCTACTGCGTTCCCCTTCAGTGGCATCAAGAGCCGTGCTATGCGTAGATGCAGGTTGCGATCTAGAATACATAGAGATGTATGGGTGTTGCACAATATAATTAGGTAGTAGATGAGATCTATTGCTGAAAATTATTTGTGCGGGTAGCAGATGAAGTCTGTTACCCGATGTTCTTGTTGCTTCCCTCGAATTTGCATATTTCTGATCTTGATAACAGTATGGTGAAGTTTCAATGTTCTGGCAATCCGCGATCCTGATTGATCAACGAAGTGCTAACAGTTCATTGAATTCCACCGTAGTTAAAAAGAAAGATGAAATTTTGCAGACGAAAGGGCAATGCAGATGTGATCTGCACGGGGGTCACGCGTATGACGAAGTTTAGTATGGGGCTCGAGATTTTATTATCTCGTGTTTCATACACCCTTGAATGTTAATCTAGCGACTTGGATTATCATGCTTGATGATGGACGTTGGTAGCTTCGGTTTGTTTCGAAACCTTAGAAGCCACGTAAAATAAAATTTTGCATGAACCGATTAGAGGTGTCTAACTTGGTTTTGCAGGATGGTTTGCATGTGCATGTGATGTGGTATAGCAGTGTTCATAATAATTTGATTATGTATGAGATGACTATATGATGTAAATTGATTAACATGACCTGCGTGTCATGATTCGGCATGATGGCTGGAGCCATATGATTGCACTTTAATGACCTGCGTGTCAACCTTATGTAATGCACTTATTTTATTAGCTATAGAGATAGCAATATTATCTGGTGCACCGACAAGGTGGTGGCAATCTTCGCGAAGGTGAATACCGACGTGAATGCCGAAGACGAAGAAATACAAGACTTCTCCGTCGGAAGGGCTATACCATATCATGCTATTATGAATTGCCTGAGATGTTTATCCCTTATGATGCACCCTTCTTGATTGCGCGGTAGTCGCTTTTATTAGGGTGATCTCTCACAAAAATATCAAGTAGTTAGTGTTCTCCCAAGTGTAGCACCGTCACGGCACCTATCTTTTCGGGGTGCGCCGTGTCACACGGGTACGAACGATTAGGGATGTGTGAGGCGGGTGAGTTGAGACCTCACAGCGAGATCACTTGGTTGTCTTGACGTTCAGGCATGACCGTCATGAGCTCGGAACACACGCATCGAAAGATGAACAAGAGTCGCATGGAAGATGTGATTGGCAAGTTTGCCTACCGGTTGAGATTTTCGTCATCAGTGGTGTTACACCAATGGCGAACAATTGATACGTCGGTCTTGTATCACTCACAATCAATTATGAGAGATATTGATTTGAGTGGGAGCGCACTGTTGAATTAACTTGTTTAATTCTCAGTGCAATTAATTTTGAACACTGTCTAAGTGTGATTTGCATAATAGTTGTAGAAGAATGGCTCGCGTTTCCACCTTTCCTATTAAAATTGAATAGCTGTTTAATATCTGGTTAAAACTTTACGGTTGGTAAACGTAATGTGAGGATTGTCCTCTAGAGTGCCGAGAAGGACTTTGTCCTATCGCATATTTTCGGTATTCTCCCGCTAATGCTATGGATCATGTGACTCACGTCCTTCGATCCAAAAGCTAAAATTCCGTTACGGTCGAGTGAAATATGTTTGCTTCCATGAGACCCGAACTTCAAAAGTTTTGGGATAGTTATGTGATATTCATGGAACTGAAAATTAATTTTCAGATACAAACAAAGGCTGAAAGATATGAGATATCTAAAGCCATGTTTGTTTGCAAACTATTAGTAAAAGTGTTTACTGGGCATTTGACTGATAAGAGAGGGATCCAGAAGAACGCCTGTCATATGATGATGGTGAATAAAACAACAACTTAAAGAGAAAGGAAGTATCCGAAGGGTGTTAGTGAAACTTTCACGCCTAGGAAATCCGGGGCTAACGCCACTCTTAAGTTGGGTGCTTCTTCTGAGAGTAGGAGAAATACTAAAAGTTAAACTGTTAGAAGTATAATGGCAAAAGGATAGAAGACTGGAATATCCAGCTCATGTATGAATGTCATACAGGTTTTTTGATGTATAGAAGGCTGGTCAAAGATATAGTTCTTGGGAATTATGGTTAAACATGTTAATCACTAATTCTTGGGTATTGTGAGTTAATCACAAAGATACCCGCTCGATTGCATTCTGTTGCAACTCGATGTAAGAACTACTATGGCCTGAGAGACTAGCCAGGAATGAGGTTTAGATACACGCAGGAAACATAGTAAATGTTACTATGCCTTCCATCGGTGTATTCCCTATGTATTTACTTTCATAATTCATTTTAGAGTTTCACACTCTAGCCCTTTGCATAAGGTATCTTGCAAGAAGGTTGTTCATAAGAGAACTTTTGATGTTCGGTGTTATGAATAACATAAGGGCCATACTTTCATTATGAATGAGATGTATGTTATGAATATTGATAATAATACATTACCTCTGGGTTTGCTTTCGTAATTCATTTAGAGTTTCATACACTCTAGCCCTTTGCATAAGGTATTTTGCAAGAAGGTTATTCATAAGAGAACTTTTGATGTTCGGTGTTATGAATAACATGAAGGGCCATGCTTCCATACAGGATGGGATGTATGCTATGAATATTGATGCAAATATGATACATCCATAACACTGACGCTAAATGTCGCAAGACTAAAAGAATACCACACAAGTGTGGCACTGCATTTGGTCACATTGGAGAAACCCGCATGGAAAATTCCATTATGATGGATTTTGAAGTCGTTTGATTTTGAATCATCTGACACTTGCAACTTTCCTCTGAAAGGTAAAGTGACTGAAATACCGTTCACAGGCCATAAGGAACGAGCAAAGAACATATTGGTAATCATACATTATGATGTGTGTAGTCCAATAAATGTTGTTGCAAGTAGTGGATTTATCTGTCTTCAGAAATGACTCAAGTAGATATATGGATATTTACTTGGTGAGACGTAAGTCTGGATCTTTTGAATTCATTCAGAAGGTTTTCAAAAATGAAGTAGAAGTTATTGTAACAAGAAAATTATGTTTCTGCAATTTGATTGCAGAAAGGAATATTTGAGTTACAAGTTTAGCGAATGTCTGATGAGTTGTGAAAGGGGTTTCGTAACTTGCACCTCCCGGAACACCGCTGCAAGTGGAAAGTCCGTGAAGATGTAATCGAACCATTTATGACATGGTAAGATCAAAGATGACATAAATAAATTTGCCATTACCCCTTTTATAGAGTGATGCTTTAGAGACTGCGGCTTTTACACTGAAAAGAGCTCCATCAGGTCTGTTGAAATAACGCCATGGTGTGGTACGCCCAACCATTTTATATCTTTTCTTAACATTTGGAATATGGGGCTTGTGTAAAAGGTTACAAACCTATTCCAAATCAGACAAGTGCTACTTTGTAAGGTTATCCCAAGTCATTGGGTATTCCCCCACCACTATACCGAGGCAAAGGGTTTTGCCGCAAAACGGTATGCTTTTAAAGAGAATAGTTCTTTCAAAAAGGTGAGTGGGAGGACAGTGCAACTCGACGAGATAAACAGTATCTTCGTCATCAGATCAAAGGAAAGAAACCTTGGAAGTGATTCCGGAGTTTCCTACTGCGACTGATACGGAAGTCTCTACAATAAAATGTATGGACTTCGGTCGAACTTGCAGCTGAACCACGTAGGCAAAGCTCGTGCAAACCTATCAGGTGCGCAAACGAGATATTGTTGTTAGACAACAGTATACCTACAATACACAAGGAAGCGTTGATGGGCCCTGACTCCGGAATTGGCTAAATGCCAATACAATCTGAGATAGTTTCCATATATGTGATTCAAGATTAAAATCTTGATACACCTTTCGGAAGACTTAGAGTCTAACGAATATTTATGGAACTAAAAACTGATACGGAAAAAAAATGTTTTATCCATAAAGCTCGACTTGTTGCAATAACAAGTTCAAGGAGTTGACTACGATGAGATTGTTTCACCGTAGCGATGCTTAAAGTCGGTTCGGGTTGAACTAGCAATTAATACATATTTCAATCATGACATATGAAACATGGATGACAAAGGGATTTCCATCTGATGAAAATGAAACCTAGGACTTGTATGTGATACAGTCCAAAGTAATTTGTCGATCCAGAGGATGCTAGTAAGTATGCAAACTTCAGAGTTCCAGCGATGGACAGAAGAGAGCAAAGTGGAGTTGGAATCTTCGTTTTTGATGGAATGGTCAAAGGGGTTTGACTTCATCAAATGGGTATCGAAGATGCTTGTAATTCAAGAAAGTAAGTGGGAGCATAATAATATTTCTAAAAACCTTGTGTACTTGACACATTGTTAATTGGAAATAAATTTCTTGACACGAATTAGGACTTCATTTGAAAATAGTTTTTCAATGAAGTGCTTAGGCTAAATAGCCTCAATATTAGGCATGATGATCTATGGAGATAGATTTACCTAATGGGGCTAAGCAATGAATACATATTGACAAGATGCTAAAACCTTTTAGCATTTAAAAACGCCAAGGAGTGATTCTTGCCGAAGTCACATGGAAAGAGTTTTTGCAAGACTCGGTGTCCCAAAACACTGATGAGTAAAATACATGATGGAGATTCCACACACTCTTGTGTTTGGATTAATCATGTATTCCATGGTATGTAAAAACAAACAGATATGTCCAATACTCCAAAGTTGTTGCGAGTATAGATACCATAGTGATCAAAGTACTGATCATGGGACAACAGTGAAAAATGTCATTAAGTGCTAAGAGTAGTGCTGATGACATGTTTTCTCGCAAGTAGAGATTATGAAGTGCTTGTTGTAAGTGATTACATCGATACAGTCTTCATCAATGCTCCATGCGATTTTCGATTTAAATTGAGGGTTTTGTGTGATACACAATATGGTGGCACGGTTGTTGGAAATTGTTCCAAACAAGATACTGTGGCGAATTCTATAACAAAGGCTAAGTATGTTGATGCTTAAGAAGCGACAAAGAAGTTGTTGAATCATATAGTTCATTCATGAACTTAGTATGGTTCCAAGATGACTTTGGTCTATGGGTAACTATTGCAGATAGTTGCTCCATAGCTCAGTCTGAGGAATCAGGTTTCGACCAATGATTCACACATATGCAAGGCCAAGTCCAGACAAAATATGAATTTTGTGAAAGCGTGAAAACGCAAGGATATGCAAAGTTACACACAGAGCTGAAGTCGTCAGATCCGTTGCACATCAGGCTATACCACATGCGAAGCATATTTTACACCAGTATGCCATAGGTGTAAAGTGCATTAGCATTGACTAGATTATTGACTCTAGTTCAAGTGGGAGTCTGTAGGAGATATGCCCAAGAGGCAATAATAAATGTTATTGATTATCTCCCTGTTCATAATTAGGTTTATGTTCCATGCTATAACTGCTATGGTTCTCGAGTCTACATTAACCACGAGGCTCGGAGGAAGACTCATATGCACGTGTGGGATAATAAACGGTAAAATGTATTCCTAGTCAAGCCTCTATGACTGGCTCAAGTATTGCATGATGATCCTGTTTTCCTGATCATGGGCATGGCTATGCCGGCAATTTTGAGGGCACAATTGTTGGTAGAACACTTGTGTTGAATTGACCCGATTGATGTTATGCTATGAGATACATTCGTCATAAGTTTATGGTTAATAACACAGAGAAGTTAATGTTTGCATAATTCCTTAGACCATGAGAGTGTCGAGTTTCTTCATGCTTGCTTCATGAACTTTGGGGTTTGTTGAACGTCATCCGTAAATGGGTGGCTATTACGGCGGCTTACGGGTTCATGGAAAAGTATGTCAAGGGACTTGATAGCTCAAGATTGGGATTTGCTCCTCCGACGATGGAGAGATATCTCTGGGCCCTCTCGGTGTTACGGTATCCATCATCGTCTGGCCAGACACAGGGTGATTTGATCACAGGGATGCCGGAACACGGGAACGAGAAAAGAGAACAATACCGACAACGAGGTAACTGGCATTGTGGACAAGTGTTGATCCACGAGGATGCCGATGTTTCTCACCTCGGGTAATTGTAACATATCGCGAAGCAACAGGAATAGCTCACGGCAACTGGAGGTTCACTCGAATATTTATTCGTGTGGGTATAGGGATCGATATGGTTGTCCACGGCTCCGATGTTGATCATTGATCGGAAGGGGTTCCGGGTCATGTCTATGCTTCACCGAACCTATAGGGTCACACGCTTAAGGGTCATCTATCTGCTGAATACTAGACAGGGAGTCTGAGAGAAAATCACCGAAAAAGTTTCGGACGCCGGAAAAGTTTCGGACAGCGGAAAAGTTCCGCAAAGAGGTCACCGGATGAGTTCCGGTGAAACTGAAAAGTTGTTTCAGAGGATACCATAAAGTCAAATTGGTTTTGGCACATGCCTGATAATCCTTGGAGGGTGCCAGAATCATTCTGGAAACTTTCTGGAATTTTCCGGGATGAAAACCGGAAATGTTCCGGAGCTGCCGAAACCGCTTCAGATGCTTTTCGCAGATGAAATCACTAAACCGGAATTGTTCCGGCTCGCGTTGAAAATTATTTTGGTGGGTAATAGAATTGTTCTAAGCCCACATGAATATTTTCAGTTCGATCAGACGATGAAAAATGTTGTCGTGAATAGTGAAAGTGCTTTTTGGGATATTTTTGGAAAGCCACCTTTTGGGGCTTTGCTCCAAAAGATCTTGGGGATGACATGGATGGATAGGGGCCAATTTTGGAGCCCCACATGAGGGTGTGGCCGGCCACATGGTGGACTCCTTCATGGAGTCCCCCTTGTTCCTTGGTTTCACCTTTTAGGTCCTTGGGAAGGACTCCTTTCCATGTGGGTTTTGGGTCTTCTTGTAAAACCACCCTACCCCTTGGGTTTCCTATAAATAGGAGGTGTGTGGACTGCCATAAGACACACTCTTGCTCTCATACACATAGCCATGCATGATCTGGCATTCTTCTCTCCCTCCCAGCGAAATAGTTTCGTAGAGCCGAAAGGCTGTCTGGGTTCCGGCAGGAACTAGTTCTGGACGGCGAAGCCCTGCCGGATAGATGACACCGTATGTGTGCAACTCTGTAGAGAGATCGTAGTTTCGGTCTTAGTTCGAGAGTGCCTCCCGAAGGGCTGTCCGTGTGACCGTCCGAGTTTTGGAGGTCCTCCCGAAGGGCTGTCCGAGTGACAGTCCGAGTTTCGGAGGTCCTCCCGAAGGGCTGTCTGCGACACCGTCCGGGGGACTGTGTGACCGCCTCCCGGAGGGCTGTCCGCGGGGCAGATGAGGGTATACATCCTCGCGGTTGGGAGGTTGTAAAATCCTAGCTGCGGGGATCTGCACCGCCGTTCGTCATCGACTCTACTTCCGCTGCGCTACGAGTCGGTAACGAAAGTGATCAAACCTTGTATGCAGTCTCCATAGTGGTCCTGGGCTGGTGCGTAGGTCGGAATTTTTTTGTTTTCTACTGCGTTCCCCTTCAGTGGCATCAAGAGCCGTGCTATGCGTAGATGCAGGTTGCGATCTAGAATACATAGAGATGTATGGGTGTTGCACAATATAATTAGGTAGTAGATGAGATCTATTGTTGAAAATTATTTGTGCGGGTAGCAGATGAAGTCTGTTACCCGATGTTCTTGTTGCTTCCCTCGAATTTGCATATTTCTGATCTTGATAACAGTATGGTGAAGTTTCAATGTTCTGGCAATCCGCGATCCTGATTGATCAACGAAGTGCTAACAGTTCATTGAATTCCACCGTAGTTAAAAAGAAAGATGAAATTTTGCAGACGAAAGGGCAATGCAGATGTGATCTGCACGGGGGTCACGCGTATGACGAAGTTTAGTATGGGGCTCGAGATTTTATTATCTCGTGTTTCATACACCCTTGAATGTTAATCTAGCGACTTGGATTATCATTCTTGATGATGGACGTTGGTAGCTTCGGTTTGTTTCGAAACCTTAGAAGCCACGTAAAATAAAATTTTGCATGAACCGATTAGAGGTGTCTAACTTGGTTTTGCAGGATGGTTTGCATGTGCATGTGATGTGGTATAGCAGTGTTCATAATAATTTGATTATGTATGAGATGACTATATGATGTAAATTGATTAACATGACCTGCGTGTCATGATTCGGCATGATGGCTGGAGCCATATGATTGCACTTTAATGACCTGCGTGTCAACCTTATGTAATGCACTTATTTTATTAGCTATAGAGATAGCAATATTATCTGGTGCACCGACAAGGTGGTGGCAATCTTCGCGAAGGTGAATACCGACGTGAATGCCGAAGACGAAGAAATACAAGACTTCTCCGTCGGAAGGGCTATACCATATCATGCTATTATGAATTGCCTGAGATGTTTATCCCTTATGATGCACCCTTCTTGATTGCGCGGTAGTCGCTTTTATTAGGGTGATCTCTCACAAAAATATCAAGTAGTTAGTGTTCTCCAAAGTGTAGCACCGTCACGTCACCTATCTTTTCGGGGTGCGCCGTGTCACACGGGTACGAACGATTAGGGATGTGTGAGGCGGGTGAGTTGAGACCTCACAGCGAGATCACTTGCTTGTCTTGACATTCAGGCATGACCGTCATGAGCTCGGAACACACGCATCGAAAGATGAACAAGAGTCGCATGGAAGATGTGATTGGCAAGTTTGCCTACCGGTTGAGATTTTCGTCATCAGTGGTGTTACACCAATGGCGAACAATTGATACGTGGGTCTTGTATCACTCACAATCAATTATGAGAGATATTGATTTGAGTGGGAGCGCACTGTTGAATTAACTTGTTTAATTCTCAGTGCAATTAATTTTGAACACTGTCTAAGTGTGATTTGCATAATAGTTGTAGAAGAATGGCTCGCGTTTCCACCTTTCCTATTAAAATTGAATAGCTGTTTAATATCTGGTTAAAACTTTACGGTTGGTAAACGTAATGTGAGGATTGTCCTCTAGAGTGCCGAGAAGGACTTTGTCCTATCGCATATTTTCAGTATTCTCCCGCTAATGCTATGGATCATGTGACTCACGTCCTTCGATCCAAAAGCTAAAATTCCGTTACGGTCGAGTGAAATATGTTTGCTTCCATGAGACCCGAACTTCAAAAGTTTTGGGATAGTTATGTGATATTCATGGAACTGAAAATTAATTTTCAGATACAAACAAAGGCTGAAAGATATGAGATATCTAAAGCCATGTTTGTTTGCAAACTATTAGTAAAAGTGTTTACTGGGCATTTGACTGATAAGAGAGGGATCCAGAAGAACGCCTGTCATATGATGATGGTGAATAAAACAACAACTTAAAGAGAAAGGAAGTATCCGAAGGGTGTTAGTGAAACTTTCACGCCTAGGAAATCCGGGGCTAACGCCACTCTTAAGTTGGGTGCTTCTTCTGAGAGTAGGAGAAATACTAAAAGTTAAACTGTTAGAAGTATAATGGCAAATGGATAGAAGACTGGAATATCCAGCTCATGTATGAATGTCATACAGGTTTTTTGATGTATAGAAGGCTGGTCAAAGATATAGTTCTTGGGAATTATGGTTAAACATGTTAATCACTAATTCTTGGGTATTGTGAGTTAATCACAAAGATACCCGCTCGATTGCATTCTGTTGCAACTCGATGTAAGAACTACTATGGCCTGAGAGACTAGCCAGGAATGAGGTTTAGATACACGCAGGGAACATAGTAAATGTTACTATGCCTTCCATCGGTGTATTCCCTATGTATTTACTTTCATAATTCATTTTAGAGTTTCACACTCTAGCCCTTTGCATAAGGTATCTTGCAAGAAGGTTGTTCATAAGAGAACTTTTGATGTTCGGTGTTATGAATAACATAAGGGCCATACTTTCATTATGAATGAGATGTATGTTATGAATATTGATAATAATACATTACCTCCGGGTTTGCTTTCATAATTCATTTAGAGTTTCTTACACTCTAGCCCTTTGCATAAGGTATTTTGCAAGAAGGTTATTCATAAGAGAACTTTTGATGTTCGGTGTTATGAATAACATGAAGGGCCATGCTTCCATACAGGATGGGATGTATGCTATGAATATTGATGCAAATATGATACATCCATAACACTGACGCTAAATGTCGCAAGACTAAAAGAATACCACACAAGTGTGGCACTGCATTTGGTCACATTGGAGAAACCCGCATGGAAAATTCCATTATGATGGATTTTGAAGTCGTTTGATTTTGAATCATCTGACACTTGCAACTTTCCTCTGAAAGGTAAAGTGACTGAAATACCGTTCACAGGCCATAAGGACTGGGCTCCGCCGGGCTGGCACTGGGAGGTGCTACCTTCCCGGGCTCGGAGCTTGGTGAGGAATCCTGGTCTTGTCGTCGACCCGGAGCTTCTTTGGTGGCGGTCGCGTGGGCCTCTTTCGGTGCAGAGGCAGTGGGCCCCGCGGAGGTGGTACGTCGCCGTGTCAGGGAGGAGGACGAGCACGTCCGTCGCTACATGGCGGCGTTGGACGCCAGGTTCTCCAATACCTGGCAGGTTCTTCAGGGATCTCACCCGAGTTATGATCCGGTGATGGTTCGTTATCTTTGGGTGTCCACCGTCAGCGACTTAGAGACCGCTAGTGAACTGAGTTCACCGTCCTCCACTTTGGATTCTAGGATATTCGATCTGTATTAGTGATCTTATATGATAATATTCGAGATGTATTAGTTAATATTTGATGATGCATTAACTGGATTAGTGATATTATATTCGAGTTCATTATAAATGTATTAGTGATATTATATTCGAGTTCATTATAATTGTATTAGTGATATTATATTGTTATAATGCGTGTGTGACTTTCGGTCTGTCGTTGCTCCTTGTGTGACTTTCATGTGTGTTCTTGATGGAGGAATCCTGACTATTGTAGTGGGGGGCGCTTCTTCCTCTTCTCTTCTTGCGATATATACCTCGGTATAATGCACAAGGAGAGAAGAGGGAGTGCGCCCATCACCGACGGTCGAACTATTAGTGTGAGAGAGTGTCCACCAATATATACACCACCATATCAGTGTGAGAGAGTACGGACCAATACACCATGAGATATGAGAGTTATTTAAGGAAAGCCTCGACAGACCGAAAGTAATAATCAATTTATATGTCATGTGCGTATGTTATTGCAATTAGGTCTATTTGGTCATGTGCATATGTTATTGCAAGGAACACCTCCTAGTGCCTGTATTTTGCAGGAAATTTCGTCGTCTGATGATGACCATAGGTGCCAAACGCGCGAACAGTGCGGCGAAGATAAGGGTCTTTGCGACCGGCCTGGGCTGCGAGACGGCAGGTTCTTCACCATGAAGCTTTACGAGGACTTCGATATTTCTACGGTACGCAACGGTGACAAGTGTTTTTTCGTAATTAAGCATGACTTTTGTTTCTTTGCTTCAACGTGTAATTTCTGTTTTATACAATTCGACTAGTTCATCCCCTGTCATGCAAGACGATATTTCTTGGAGAGGCTCGGTTTCGAAGAGCACGACGGTTTCGAGACTAGGAGAGCCAACCCGAGGACTAAACATGGTCACACATTTTTGGTTAAAGTAATGAATGCAGTTAATAACACAGAATTAGGGTGCTCAAATTGGGAAGCTCTTTGCAAGGCATATGGATTTCAGGAGGATATGGAAATAACCTTTGATCTTCGTCCTGAAGATCATATTGAAGGTAACATCGACATTTGGGTGGATGTCGATATGCTTCCTATTTTACCTCCATGTGAGTTTATCAACCATGCATATTTTTCAAGTAATTTGCATTCTATATTTAAAAATAGTTGGTGTTCATCCATACTAAATTTGTTAATTTATAATTTACAGCTTATTTCGTTTCTTCGAGTGAAACACAGAAAATAATTGACACGACACACTACACGTATGGATCACATCTAACTTGGGAGGAGAAGGATGATCTTATCAACTTTGTTATTGGTGTCCTAGTTGGTAGGGAGATCTTCCCGTATAATTTAGGAACTGGCCCAAATTATACATTGTACAGGACACTAGTGCATCGGTTGAGGGCGGATGACATTCGCCGAAATATCTTGGTAAGAGTTGCTAATTAAGTACACTACTATTGCGTAAATGGTATTGATTACATTGCTAACTAGGCTACTATTATGTTCTTCAACAGAAACTGCCAAATGAAGTTGTGCCTCCGTTGATGCAACCCGAAGGTAATATGACAATTAAAAGCCCCTTCCAGCCCGAGTTCTCTTTTGCATACTCGACTGAGCGCAAACCACCAAGGCGGATCCAAATTGAAGCATGGGGACAAATAAAGTAGGATCGCAAGCCACAAGTTGGAGACCGTTGGATCTCTTTGCTTCATCATGGAGACATAGGTGTTATTCTGTTTTATGTCATTTTACCTAGGAGGGACGACTAGGTCCTATGAGAGAGAAGTTTTTCTGGTTTATTTTAACTTGCATGATCGATTAGGATGATTACTATTATGATGTTTTTCTGTTTTATGAGATTTTAACTTGGTATGATTAAGATGATGATGAGTTGTTAGATGAGTAAGATGATATCGATGATGAGTTATATGACATATATTTGATTAAGGTGGATGGATGCAAGTGATCATGTGAATTAGAGGAAAATATGATGTTGCGATTGGCCCTTTCCAAAAATGAAAACCCGCGTGAAAATACAATATAAATATAAAAGAAAATGAAAACAAAAAATGAAACACGACCCTTTCCAAAAAAAAAAACCCAGCGCCTTTTAGTCCCGGTTCGTGTTACGAACCAGGACCAAAGGTCCTCCTGCCTCGGCGCCGCCGTGCGGCCACGTGGAGCACCGTTGGTCCCGGTTCGTAAGCCAACCGGGACTAAAAGCGATCGGCATTAGTCCCGATCGTTTTGTCCCGGTTGCAGAACCGGGACTAAAGGCCCTCTGGAACTGGGACAGATGCCCTATTCTCTACTAGTGTGAGCAGGACAGAAGACGTACCAACACTAGTAGAAAACATGGCATCTGTCTCGGTTTCAGAGGGCCTTTAGTCCCGTTTCTGCAACCGGGACAAAACGATCGGGACTAATGCCCATCACTTTTAGTCCCGGATGGCTTACGAACCGGGACTAAAGGAGCTCCACGTGGCCGCTATGGGGCGCCCAGGCAGGAGGACCTTTAGTCCCGGTTGGTAACACCGACCGGGACTAAAAGGCAGCCACGCGTCAGCAGCTGCCAGGCTCTGGTTTTTTTTTTTTGAAAGGAGGGGTTTAGGGGTTTTCATATTGTGTTTCCCTCTTTTATTTTTGTGTTTACACTTCAATTCTTTTACATTTAGGGTTTCATTTTTATTTAATTCAACTTGGTCTATTGCATCCATCTAATTTGTACTGGTATATGTCATATAACAACTCATCATCATCTTAATCAACTCTTCATCATTCTAGATAAAATAGCATAAAAAAGGTTAACTCCTCATCATTCTGGTTGTTATCATACTAGCAAGTGATCAAGTAATCACAAGTTAGAAACACTAACTACTGCTCTCTCCTAGGTAAAATAGCATAAAAAAGGTGAACTCCCGCATCTCCCCATTGAAGAATACAGATCAACCAATCTCCAACTTGTGGCGTGATCAACCTATATTCATCAATCAAGACATCGTGTCCAAGTGGTTGCGTGGATGCTTTTATTGCCTGGCTCCATCCTTTGATTTTCAGGATTTCTTCACTTCGAGATATTCTGTATTTACCAGGGTAACTCATCCACATTGGGCGTAAGCTAACCATATGCAAATCACCGGTGGTAACCATCCATTTAGGCACGGTCTCTGGCGGGAGTACCTGTTGAAGAACATAAGTAATAATAACATTGTTAGCTAAACTAGTTTTGCTTAAGAAGAATGTATGAAAAAGATGGACTAGTGACGCAATGGTAAAAAAGTCGTACAAAGTTGTCTGAAGTGATGTTATAACAGTTCAACTTGTGCACTAGTGGCACATATCCATGATAAATGTTCCCAGCCATGTAGTGTTTAGCATGATACTCAACATCATCAATAAATGATATCAGATGATTTTTCTCCAACCAAGTAAGCTCGGAGTCATAACTGTAGTAGGTGCGATCTATTATCTGTCGGGTAACTCTTGTAGCACGGAAATAAGCTAATAATTAAAAATAAAGAAATTTAGTCGGGATGAGTACCAAATACTTTTCAATAATCAATATAAATTACCTAACAAATCTGTTGACAAACGCACCTGGAGGTAGCACCGGAATCAAGTCATCCTCCGCATGCACCCAAATATCTATATTATTATCATGAACGTCGTCATTACCAAGATCGAAGGTAATGTTCATGTCCTCATCCAACCCATACGCCTTGCAAAATGCTCTCCAACTAGAACAACCAAAATATGTGTGATCTTCGTTATTTTTCACCTTAACAGCAAAAGTGTAATGCTCCGTTCTTAGGTGAGCTATCTTAGGCTCTGTACTACCCTTCTCTTTGAAATGGAACTTGTCCAACACATCGAATCTTGCATGGCAGGGAACGCACTAGTCAAATTGTAAAAAAGAAAATTAAAGGTTAATTAAAGAAAAAAAGCACACGTCATACTTCATTAACAAAAAATACATGTCGTCTTTACATACCGTAGTAATACTAAATTATTCCGTTAGTTTGACGATGAATGACGTATCGTTGTCTAGGTGAGGATAAATGTCGCACATACCCCTGTCATCCCAGTACAAAGGGCACTGAGGGATCCTATCGTCGTCAGATGATGTCGACATTTCCTGTGTTCATGATTCTAAGATTAAAAATCAACGGCAATTTTTTTAGCAAGATCATCATATAATATCACTAATACATATAATAGCACCGGCGATCATCGGGGACTCTTCATATAATATTATCATATAATATCACTAATACATCTCGAATAATCCAGTTAATGAAGCATCGAATATTATCACTAATACAGCTCGAATATTATCGAATAATCTAGTTCACTCGCGGTTCCTGAAGCGTGGGCGGTGGACACCCAAAGAGAAGGAACCATCACAAGATCATAGCTCGAGTGAGATCCCTGAAGGAACTACCAGGTATTGGAGAACCTCGCATCCAACACAACCATGTAGTGACGGACGTGCTCGTCCTCCTCCCTGACACGGCGACGTACCACCTCGGTTGCCGGCTGCCTCCGCACCGATAGTGGCCCACGCGACCGCCACCAAAGAAGCTCCGGTTCGACGATGATACCCAGATTCCTCACCAAACTGCGTGCCCCGGAAGGTAGAACAACCCAGTGCCAGCCCGGCGGAGCCCAGTCCCGGACATGGCGCCTCTCAAACTAGTTGTCGGCGCCGAGTCGACGACGAGGATGTGGGATTGGCATCGTCGACGAGAACAAATTGTGGCTATAGCAAATATCATTTTATTTAACAACAATATAACAACAATACCATTTTTAATACTTAAGGCCCAATAAAACAACAATAAAACAACAAATTGTGGTACTGTTTGGCTGCGCCTAAAAACTGTAGTTTTGATATTAGAGTATTTGCCAAACCATAGTATTTTCTCTGCATAATAAATAGACCATATATATTACTCCCTCCATTCCTAAATATTTGTCTTTCTAGAGATTCAACTATGAACTACTCCCTCTGTTCATCAATATAAGACGTTTTAGAGACTTGATACAAGTCTCTAAAACGTCTTATATTGATGAACACAGGTAGTACATACGAAGCAAAATGAATGAATCTAAACTCTAACTTATGTCTATATACATCCGGCGGCTCACCTAGGAGGAGGAGGAGGCCGGAGCGGGCTCGGGGAGGCGACGGCGTCGTTGGACGAGGACGGGGGCGGCGTCGGGTTCGGCGACGGAACGGCGTCGGGGGCGGCGACGAGGGGACGGCGTCGGGGGCGGTGATGGGGACGGCGTCGGGGGCGGCAATGATAACCTAGAAGTATAGGGGATCGCAACAGTTTTCGAGGGTAGAGTATTGATAACCCACAAGTATAGGGGATCGCAACCGTTTTCGAGGGTAGAGTATTCAACCCAAATTTATTAATTCGACACAAGGGGAGCCAAAGAATATTCTCGAGTATTAGCAGCTGAGTTGTCAATTCAACCACATCTAAAAGACTTAATATCTGCAGCAAAGTATTTAGTAGCAAAGTAGTATGGAAGTAGCGGTAACGGTGGCAAGAGTGACAGTAGCAGTTTTGTAGTAATTGTAACAGTAGCAACGGAAAAGTAACTTAGCAAAGATCAATATATGAAAAGCTCATAGGCAATGGATCATTGATGGATAATTATGTCGGATAGCATTCATCATGCAACAGTTATATCATAGGGTGACACAGAACTAGCTCCAATTCATCAATATAATGTAGGCATGTATTCCGTATATAGTCATACGTGCTTATGGAAAAGAACTTGCATGACATCTTTTGTCCTACCCTCCCGTGGCAGCGGGGTCCTAATGGAAACTAAGGGATATTAAGGCCTCCTTTTAATAGAGAACCGGACCAAAGCATTAGCACTTAGTGAATACATGAACTCCTCAAACTACGGTAATCTCCGGAAAGAATCCCAGTTATTGTCACCCTGGGGGATGCGGATCATAACTCGTAATAGGTGTCTATAACTTGCAAGATAGGATCAAGAACACATATATATTCATGAAAACATAATAGGTTCAGATCTGAAATCATTGCACTCGGGCCCTAGTGACAAGCATTAAGCATAGCAAAGTCATAGCAACATCAATCTCAGAACATAGTGGATACTAGGGATCAAACCCTAACAAAGCTAACTCGATTACATGGTAAATCTCATCCAACCCATCACCGTCCAGCAAGCCCACAATTGAATTACTCACGAACGGCGGAGAGCATCATGAAATTGGTGATGAAGGATGGTTGGTGATGACGACGGCGTCGATTTCCCCTCTCCGGAGCCCAAAACGGACCCCAGATCTGCCCTCCCGAGGAAGAACAGGAGGTGGCGGCGGCTCCGTATCGTGAAACGCGATGAACTCTTCTCCTTGATTTTTTTCTCCACGAATAGGAATATATAGAGTTGGAAACGAGGTCGGAGGAGCTCCAGGGGCCCCACAAGACAGGGGCGCGCCCTAGGGGGGTGGCTGCGCCCCCCTGGCTTGTGGCCAGGTGGTGGCCCCTTTCCGGTTGATTCTTTCGCCAATATTTTTTAATAATTCCAAAAATATTCTCCGTAATTTTTCAGGTCAATCCGAGAACTTTTATTTCTGCACAAAAATAACACCAAGGCAATTCTGCTGAAAACAACGTCAGTTCGGGTTAGTTTCATTCAAATCATGCAAATTAGGGTCCTAAACAAGGGCAAAAGAGTTTGGAAAAGTAGATACAATGGAGACGTATCAACTCCCCCAAGCTTAACCCGTTGCTTGTTCTCAAGCAATTCAGTTGACAAACTGAAAGTGATAAAGAAAAACTTTTACAAACTCTCTTTGATCTTGTTGTTGTAAATATGTCTAACTGATGTTCAGGTTTCAGCAAATATTATAGACTAACCACATTCACAATAACATTTCGGCCTCACATTTACTCATATCAATGGCATAATCAACTAGTGAGCAATAATAATAAATCTCAGATGACAACAATTTAATCAAAACAATCATGATACAATATGATATCATGGTATCTCGCTAGCCCTTTCTGAGACCGCAAAACATAAATGCAGAGCACCTCTGAAGAACAAGGGCTGACTGGACATTGTAATTCATGGTAAAAGAGATCCAGTCACAATCATAATCAATATCAATTAATAGCAAAGCATACGAATAACGGTGGTGCTCTCTAACTGGTGCTTTTTATAAGAGAAGGATGACTCAACAGTAAAGTAAAATAGATAGGCCCTTCGCAGAGGGAAGCATTGATTTGCAGAGGATCCAGAGCTCGAGCTTTTAAAACAGAGATGAATAATAATTTTGAGCGGTATGCTTTCAGTGTCAACATGACGACCAAGAGATTTCACCATCTTCCATGCTAGATACATTATAGGCGGTTCCCAAACAGAATGGTAAAGTTTTTACTCCCCCTCCACCAATCAATCACACTCCACGGCGGGCCGAATCCACGGGTACCGTCCATACAAACAACAATCCTGGGGGAGTTTTGTTTCATTATATTTTGATTTGATTTTTGAGCATGGAACTGGGCATCCCGATTACCAGACACTTTCTCGTGAATGATAGTAAATCAACACATATTGTGAGAATAACCCACCTAGCATGGAAGATACTGACGGCCCCTAGTCACTACATGAGCGATTCGGGCATACAAAACCGAATATTATTTGAAGGTTTAGAGTTTGGCACATGCAAATTTACTTGGAACGGCAGGTAAATACCGCATATAGGTAGGTATGGTGGACTCATATGAAACAACTTTGGGTTTATGGAAGTGGATGCACAAGCAGTATTCCCGCTTAGTACAAGTGAAGGCTAGCAAAAGACTGGGAAGCGACCAACTAAAGAGCGACAACAGTCATAAACATGCATTGAGATTAACCAACATTGAATGCAAGCATGAGTCGGATATAAAGCACCATGAACATAAATATCGTGAAGGCTACGTTGATTTTGTTTCAACTACATGCGTGAACATGTGCCAAGTCAAGCCACTCGCATCATTCAGAGGAGGATACCATCCTATCATACTACATCACAACCATCTTAAAATGCATGTTGGCACTCAAGACAAACCATTATATACTCTAAGCTAATTAAGCCTGGCATGAGCAACTATGATCTCTAATTGTCATTGCAGACATGTTTCACCCATAATGAGCTGAAATCAGAACGATGAGCTAATCATTTTTACAAAAAAAAATAGGTCGAGTTCATACCAGCTTTTCTTCATCTCAATCTTTTCATCATATATCGTCATTATTGCCTTTCACTTGCACGACCGAACGGTGTAAATAACAATAAGAGTGCATGTGCATTGGACTAAGCTGGAATCTGCAAACAATAACTCAAAGGAGAAGACGAGGTAATATGGGCTCTCTGATGGATAACCGATAATGCATATGAGAGCCACTCAACATTTTGATTGTGGTCTTCTCCTTACGACCCAAAGAAAGAAATTTTCAAAACAAGAACGAGAAAAACTATTTACACGGGAAAGCTCCCAACAAGCAAAAGAAGAACGAGAAATCTTTTTGGGTTTTCTTTTAATACCACAACTAAACATACTAGAAAGTAAAGCTAGAACTAATTTATTTTTGGATTTTCTCAAAGTTAATAAAACACACGAGAAGAAAGCGAGAAAAAGAAATAAACTAACATGGATAATACAATGAAAAAGTATGAACACCGACAACTGGAATGACTATGTGAACATGAATGTAATGTCGGTGAGAAATACGTACTCCCCCAATCTTAGGCTTTTAGCCTAAGTTGGTCTAGTGCCATGGCTGGAAATAACCATCTCCTGGATACTCCGGAGGGTCCTGAGGGTTCCACTGGTTGGGGAGCTCCTGTGGCTCCCACTAAAAAACTGGATCCTGATACGAATCAAGGGCTGGTGCCGGCTCAGGTGCTGGGGGTTGTGATAGACCCCAATATCTGTAGATGTCCTCGGGCATAATAATGTATCTGCCTGAACGGATATTGAACAAAGAAGAAGCAGGCAGAGTAATAATTTCACAAGTACCCTGACTAAATACTAAGTTGTAAAGCAACCTCTTATCATTATCCTTCCTTATAAAATCATGTGCTACCATAATGTCATAGTCTAAATATCTTGTAGGTAGCAACATTTCCTCTTCCTCGTCAAGCCTAATAGGTATCTTAAAATGTTTGGCTAGACGAGATGCATAGATACCTCCGAATATGGGGCCCTTCGAACGGTTTAAGTTCAACCGTTGGGCCACAATAGCGCCCAGACTAAAAGTTCTATCAGCAAGTAATGCATGGCGCAGAATGGCGAGGTCGGGAGCACTAAGGCTTCCACTCTCCCCACGACCAACTAAACATCTCCCCGCAAATAATGAATAATAGCGTAGAACAGGAAAATGTAAACTAGCTGCTCTTGCCTTTGACACCCCTCTCTCTTCCCCCACAGTGGTTGCGGCAATAAAGTCCTCCATGTCTCTAGGACGTGGTTCACTGATGCTGCCCTCATAAGGTATTTTGCAAAAAGTGCAAAAATCATAAAGTGTCATCTTCTTAGGCACATCATACAAGTAAAACTCTACCATGGGAGGATCCTTCTTAGGATAAAAGTGAAAGTTTTGCACGAAGGGATTAGTGAGTAGGAGGTACTGGTCACACTTATCGTTGAGGAAGTCGGTGATGCCTGCATTCTCTGCCAAATAATAGAAATCTTCATAAATTCCGGCTGCCCTTAAGAATGCATCACTTGGCCATTCAAATGGCCAAACATCCGCGGTGCGGGGAATAATATATCTGGGCTTCTCATTTTCATTTTCTTTAGAACCCCGGCTCGAAGAGCCTCTTAACAATCTCCTCATCATTTCTTTCTCTGAAAAATTTCTGAAATTTTTAGTGACTCAAAATAAAAGTGAACCAAACTCAACAAAACTTATAGCAACTACTCCCACAAGTGCCTAGAGGCTATATCAAGCATCAAATCTACTTGGGACCATAGAAATGTGACATGCAAGCTCAAGAATCAAGGTCACCACAGCAACAAAAATTTGCAATATATAAAGCACTAGAACAAAAACTAATTGGACCATTGGAGGAGTCACATACCGAAGATCAATCCCCCAAAACAGTTTTGCAAATGGAGCTTTACGCAAGGAGATCGAAAATGGCAGCAAAATGAGTTAGAACACGGGTTTGAGCAATGGTGGGATTTTTTCTGGAGGAAGACGAAGTGGATGGGTGTAGGAATAAGTGAGGGGAGCCCACGTGGGACCCACAAGCCAGAGGGCGTGGCCAGGGGGGTGGCCGCGCCCTGCAGGCTTGTGGCCTACTGGTGCAGCCCCCTGCTGTGTTCTCAGTGCCAAAAATTCTTAAATATTCCAGAAAAAATCATACTACATTTTCAGGGCATTTGGAGAACTTGTATTTTCAGGTCATTTTTTATTGCACGGATAATTAAGAAAACCGAGAAATAATAGCATTTTTACATTATTTAATCTAAATAACAGAAAGTAAAAGTTGGGTACAGAAGGTTGTGCTTTCTAAATTCATCCATCTCATGCTCATCAAAAAGAATCCATCAATAAGGTTGATCAAGTCTTATTGACAAACTTTTTTCGAATGACACGGAACCGGAGAATTTCCGAATAACACTAGGTTACCTCAACGGGAACAGGCATGTCCCCTATCATGATTATTTCATATTTCTTCTTGACAGTAGGGAGATGGAATTTAAAACCTCCAATAGCAATTGTTGGAATTTCTCCAATAGAGTTGATACTATGAACTTGAGGTTGTTTCTTCGGAAAGTGTACCGTATGCTCATTACAATTAACACGCAAAGTGACATTGCCCTTGTTGCAATCGATAACAGCCCCTGCAGTATTTAAAAAAGGTCTACCAAGGATGATCGACATACTGTCGTCCTCGGGGATATCAAGAATAACAAAGTCCGTCAGAATAGTAACATTTGCAACTACCACAGGCACATCCTCACAAATACCGATGGGTAAAGCAGTTGATTTATCAGCCATTTGCAAAGAGATTTCAATAGGTGTCAACTTATTCAAATCAAGTCTACGATACAAAGAAAAAGACATAACACTAACACCAGCTCCAAGGTCACATAAAGCAGTTTTAACATAATTTCTTTTAATTGAGCATGGTATAGTAGGTATTCCTGGATCTCCTAATTTCTTTGGTACTCCACCCTTAAAAGTATAATTAGCAAGCATGGTGGAAATTTCGGCTTCCGGTATCTTTCTTTTATTTGTCACAATATCTTTCATATACTTAGCATAAGGAGATATTTTCAGAATATCAGTCAAACGCATACGCAAAAAGACAGGTCTAAGCATTTCAACAAAGTGCTCAAAATCCTCATCATCCTTTTTCTTGGATGGTTTAGGATGAAAGGGCATGGGTTTCTAAACCCATGGTTCTCTTTCTTTACCATGCTTCCTCGCAACAAAGTCTCTCTTATCATATCTTTTATTCTTAGGTTGTGGGTTATCAAGATCAACAGCAGGTTCAATCTCCACATCATTGTCATTACTAGGTTGAGCATCAACATGAACATCATCATTAATATTATTGCTAGGCTCATGTTCATTACCAGATTGTGTCTCAGCATCATAAATAGAAATATCATTTGGGTTATCAGGTGTATCCATAACAGGTTCACTAGCAGCATGCAAAGTCCTATCATCATTCTTTTTCCTCTTATTACTAGAATGACTAGGTGCATCAGTATTAACTCTCTGAGAATCTTGCTCAATTCTCTTAGGATGGCCCTCAGGATACAGAGGTTCCTGAGTAATTTTACCACCTCTAGTCACAACTCTACCAGAATGATCATTGTTCTTACCATTCATCTCATTAAGCAAATCATTCTGTGCCTTAAGTACTTGTTCTACTTGAGTAGTTACCATGGAAGCATGTTTACTAATTAGCTTAAGATCATTGATAGTTCTACTCATATAATCACCTAAGCGATCAAGCATGTAAGCATTATGTCTCAATTGTCTACTAACATAAGCATTGTAATTTTCATGCTTAACAATAAAGTTATCAAACTCATCCAAGCATTGGCTAGCAGACTTATTATAAGGAATATCACCTTCATCAAATCTACGGAGAGAATTTACCTCTACTACCTGTGTCGGGCTATCAAGACCATGTTTTTCTTCAATAGGTGGTAGATTCTTAACATCTTCAGCTTTAATACCTTTTTCTTTCATAGATTTCTTTGCCTCTTGCATATCTTCAGGACTGAGAAATAGAATACCTCTTTTCTTCGGGGTTGGCTTTGGAGGTGGTTCGGGAATAGTCCAATCATTATCATTGCTCAATATATTATTCAGTAGTAGTTCAGCTTGTTCAACAGTTCGTTCCCTGAAAACACAACCAGCACTACTATCTAGGCGATCCCTAGAAGCATCGGTTAGTCCATTATAAAAGATATCAAGTATTTCGTTTTCCTTGAGAGAATGATCAGGCAAAGCATTAAGTAATTGGAGAAGCCTCCCCCAAGCTTGTGGGAGACTCTCTTCTTCAATTTGCACAAAGTTAAATATTTCCTGCAGGGCAGCTTGTTTCTTATGGGCAGGAAAATATTTTTCAGAGAAGTAATATATCATATCCTGGGGACTACGCACACAACCAGGAGCAAGAGAATTAAACCATATCTTAGCATCACCCTTTAATGAGAATGGAAACAACTTAAGAATATAGTAATAACAATTTTTTTCCTCATGAGTAAATAGGGTGGCTATATCATTCAATTTGGTAAGATGTGCCACAACAGTTTCAAATTCATAACCGTGGAAAGGATCAGATTTAACCAAAGTAATTAACTCAGGATCGACAGAGAATTCATAATGCTTATCAGTAACAAAGATAGGTGAAGTAGAAAACTTAGGATCATATTGCATTCTAGCATTCAAAGATTTTTCCTTCCACTTGCATAGTAATTTCTGAAGATCATCTCAATCCTTACAAGCAAGAAAGGCCCTAGCTACCTCTCCTTCCATAACATAACCCTTAGGTATATTAGGCAATTCATATATAGGAGAGCTAGGTCTAGCAGGTGTCTCATAGTGTTCAGTTTCAATAATTTCATCAGTTTCAGAAATATCATCAGTTTCAGCATTGACTCTAGCAATTTGTTCATCAAGAAATTCACCCAGTGGCACAGTATTATCAAGCAAAGTATCATCATAAGCATCATGCATAGCAGAAGTGGCATCATCAATTATTTGCGATAGATCAGAATCAATAGCAGGTGGTGGTGTCGCAAATTTACTCATAACAGAAGGTGAATCAAGTGCAGAGCAAGATGGCAGTTCCTTACCTCCCCTCGTAGTAGAGGGATAGATCTTGGTCTTTGGATCTTTCAGATTCTTCATAGTGATCAACAGATATAAATCCCAAGTGACTCAGAGAATAGAGCTATGCTCCCCGGCAACGGCGCCAGAAAAGGGTCTTGATAACCCACAAGTATAGGGGATTGCAACAGTTTTCGAGGGTAGAGTATTCAACCCAAATTTATTGATTCGACACAAGGGGAGCCAAAGAATATTCTCGAGTATTAGCAGCTGAGTTGTCAATTCAACCACACCTAAAAGACTTAATATCTGCAGCAAAGTATTTTGTAGCAAAGTAGTATGGAAGTAGCGGTAACGGTGGCAAGAGTGACAGTAGCAGTTTTGTAGTAATTGTAACAGTAGCAACGGAAAAGTAAGTTAGCAAAGATCAATATATGAAAATCTCGTAGGCAATGGATCAGTGATGGATAATTATGTCGGATAGCATTCATCATGCAACAGTTATATCATAGGGTGACACAGAACTAGCTCCAATTCATCAATATAATGTAGGCATGTATTGCGTATATAGTCATACGTGCTTATGGAAAAGAACTTGCATGACATGTTTTGTCCTACCCTCCCGTGGCAGTGGGGTCCTAATGGAAACTAAGGGATATTAAGGCCTCCTTTTAATAGAGAACCGGACCAAAGCATTAGCACTAGGTGAACATGAACTCCTCAAACTACGGTAATCACCGGAAAGAATCCCAATTATTGTCACCCTGGGGGATGCGAATCATAACTCGTAATAGGTGTCTATAAGTTGCAAGATAGGATCAAGAACACATATATATTCATGAAAACATAATAGGTTCAGATCTGAAATCATGGCACTCGGGCCCTAGTGACAAGCATTAAGCATAGCAAAGTCATAGCAACATCAATCTCAGAACATAGTGGATACTAGGGATCAAACCCTAACAAAGCTAAATCGATTACATGGTAAATCTCATCCAACCCATCACCGTCCAGCAAGCCCACGATGGAATTACTCACGAACGGCGGAGAGCATCATGAAATTGGTGATGAAGGATGGTTGGTGATGACGACGGCGTCGATTTCCCCTCTCCGGAGCCCAAAACGGACCCCAGATCTGCCCTCCCGAGGAAGAATAGGAGGTGGCGGCGGCTCCGTATCGTTAAACGCGATGAACTCTTCTCCTTGATTTTTTTTCTCCACGCATAGGAATATATAGAGTTGGAAACGAGGTCGGAGGAGCTCCAGGGGCCCCACAAGACAGGGGGGCACGCCCTAGGGGGGTGGCCGCGCCCCCCTGGCTTGTGGCCAGGTGGTGGCCCCTCTGCGGTTGATTGTTTCACCAATATTTTTTATTAATTCCAAAAATATTCTCCGTAAATTTTCAGGTCAATCCGAGAACTTTTATTTCTGCACAAAAATAACACCAAGGCAATTTTGCTGAAAACAACGTCAGTCCGGGTTAGTTTCATTCAAATAATGCAAATTAGGGTCCAAAACAAGGGCAAAAGAGTTTGGAAAAGTAGATACGATGGAGACGTATCAAGTATTCAACCCAAATTTATTGATTCGACACAAGGGGAGCCAAAGAATATTCTCGAGTATTAGCAGCTGAGTTGTCAATTCAACCACACAAGAAAGACTTAATATCTGCAGCAAAGTATTTAGTAGCAAAGTAGTATGGAAGTAACGGTAACGATGGCAAAAGTAACAGTAGCGGTTTTGTAGTGATTGTAACAGTAGCAACAGAAAAGTAACTTAGCAAAGATCAATATGTGAAAAGCTCGTAGGCAATGGACCAGTGATGGATAATTATGTCGGATGGCATTCATCATGCAACAGTTATAACCTAGGGTGACACAGAACTAGCTCCAATTCATCAATATAATGTAGGCATGTATTCCATATATAGTCATACGTGCTTATGGAAAAGAACTTGCATGACATCTTTTGTCCTACCCTCCCGTGGTAGCGGGGTCCTAATGGAAACTAAGGGATATTAAGGCCTCCTTTTAATAGAGAACCGGACCAAAGCATTAGCACTTAGTGAATACATGAACTCCTCAAACTACGGTAATCACCGAAAAGAATCCCAGTTATTGTCACCCTGGGGGATGCGGATCATAACTCATAATAGGTGTCTACGACTTGCAAGATAGGATCAAGAACACATATATATTCATGAAAACATAATAGGTTCAGATCTGAAATCATGGCACTCGGGCCCTAGTGACAAGCATTAAGCATAGCAAAGTCATAGCAACATCAATCTCAGAACATAGTGGATACTAGGGATCAAACCCTAACAAAACTAACTCGATTACATGGTAAATCTCATCCAACCCATCACCGTCCAGCAAACCTATGATGGAATTACTCACGAACGGCGGAGAGCATCCTGAAATTGGTGATGAAGGATGGTTGGTGATGACGACGGCGTCGATTTCCCCTCTCCGGAGCCCAAAACGGACCCCAGATCTGCCCTCCCGAGGAAGAACAGGAGGTGGCCGTGGCTCTGTGTCGTGAAACGCGATGAACTCTTCTCCTTGATTTTTTTCTCCCCGAATAGGATTATATGGAGTTGGAGTTGAGGTCGGAGGAGTTGCAGGGGGCCCACAAGCCACCTGGGCGCGCCCTAGGGGTGGCGTCCCCTGGCTTGTGGCCAATGGGTGGACCCCTTCCGGTTGATTCTTTCGCCAGTATTTTTTATTAATTCCAAAAATATTCTTCATAAATTTTCAGGTCAATCCGAGAACTTTTATTTCTGCACAAAAATAACACCAAGGCAATTCTGCTGAAAACAGCGTCAGTCCGGGTTAGTTCCATTCAAATCATGCAAATTAGAGTCCAAAACAAGGGCAAAAGAGTTTGGAAAAGTAGATCCGATGGAGACATATCAACTCCCCCAAGCTTAACCCATTGCTTGTCCTCAAGCAATTCAGTTGACAGACTGAAAGTGACAAAGAAAAACTTTCACAAACTCTATTTGATCTTGTTGTTGTAAATATGTCTAACTGGTGTTCAGGTTTTCAGCAAAGATTATAGACTAACCACATTGACAATAACATCTAGGTCTCACATTTACTCATATCAATGGCATAATCAACTAGCGAGCAATAATAATAAATCTCGGATGACAACAATTTTATCAAAACAATCATGAGACAATATGATATAATGGTATCTCGCAAGCCCTTTCTGAGACCGCAAAACATAAATGCAGAGCACCTCTGAAGAACAAGGACTGACTAGACATTGTAACTCATGGTAAAAGAGATCCAGTCACAGTCATACTCAATATCAATTAATAACAAAGCATACAAATGACGGTGGTGCTATCTAACCGATGCTTTTTATAAGAGGAGGAGACTCAATAGTAAAGTAAAATATATAGGCCCTTCACAGAGGGAAGCATTGATTCACAGAGGTGCCAGAGCTCGAGCTTTTAAAACAGGGATGAATAATAATTTTGAGCGGTATGCTTTCATTGTCAACATAACAACCGAGAGATCTCGGTATCTTCCATGCTAGATACATTATAGGCGGTTCCCAAACAGAATGGTAAAGTTTTTACTCCCCCTCCACCAATCAATCACACTCCACGGCGAGCCGAATCCACGGGTACCGTCCATACAAACAACAATCCTGGGGGAGTTTTGTTTCATTATATTTTGATTTGACTTTTGAGCATGGAACTGGGCATCCCGAATACCAGCCACTTTCTCGTGAATGATAGTGAATCAACACATATCGTGAGAATAACCCACCTAGCATGGAAAATACTGACAGCCCCTAGTCACTATATGAGCGATTCGCGCATACAAAACCGAATATTATTTGAAGGTTTAGAGTTTGGCACATGCAAATTTACTTGGAACGGCAGGTAAATACCGCATATAGGTAGGTATGGTGGACTCATATGGAACAACTTTGGGTTTACAGAAATGGATGCACAAGCAGTATTCCCGCTTAGTACAGGTAAAGGCTAGCAAGAGACTGGGAAGCGACCAACTAGAGAGCGACAACAGTCATAAACATGCATTGAGATTAACCAACATTGAATGCAAGCATGAGTAGGATATAAATCACCATGAACATAAATATCGTGGAGGCTATGTTGATTTTGTTTCAACAACATGCGTGAACATGTGCCAAGTCAAGCCACTTGAATCATTCAGAGGAGGATACCATTCTATCATACTACATCACAACCATTTTAAAATGCATGTTGGCACTCAAGACAAACCATTATACACTCTTAGCTAATTAAGCATGGCATGAGTAACTATAATCTCTAATTTTCATTGCAAACATGTTTCATCCATAATGAGCTGAATTCAGAACGATGAGCTAATCATATTTACAAAAACAAAATAGGTCGAGTTCGTACCAGCTTTTGTCCATCTCAATCACTTGATCATATATCGTCATTATTGTTGGGGAACGGAGCATGAAATTCAAAAAATTTCCTACGCTCACGCAAGATCTATCCATGGAGATGCATCGCTACGAGAGGGGAGAGTGTGTCTACGTACCCTCGTAGACCGTTAGCGGAAGCGTCTCACAACGCGGTTGATGTAGTCGAACAATCCTTGGAGCTCCACCGATCGAGTACCGAACGTACGGCACCTCCGAGTTCTACACACGTGCAGCTCGGTGACGTTCCTCGCCTTCTTGATCCAGCAAGACGTCGAGGAAGTAGATGAGTTCCGTCAGCACGACGGCGTGGCGACGGTGATGGTGAAGTGATTCCGACAGGGCTTCGCCTAAGCTCTCCGAAAATATGACCGAGGTGGAAAACGGAGATCGGGGCACCGCACACGGCTATGGGACAATTGTGTGTCTCCAAGGGGTGCCCCTCCTCCGTATATAAAGGAGGGAGGGAGGAGGCCGGCCCCCTAGGGGTGCGCCAAGTGTGGGGAGTCCTACTAGGACTCCTTAGTCCTAGTAGGATTCAACCTCCCATACGGAGTAGGAAAGGGGGAAGGGAGAGGGAAAGGAAAGAGGGGGCTGGGCCCCCTCCCCTAGTCCAATTCGGTTTGGGCAAGGGGGGCACGCGCCTCCTCACGTGGCCTGCCTCTCCTTTTCCCGTATGGCCCAATAAGGCCCATTACTTCTCCCGGTGAATTCCCGTAACTCCCCGGTACTCCGAAAAATACCCGAATCACTCAGAACCTTTCCGACGTCCGAATATAGCCTTTCAATATATGAATCTTTACCTCTCGACCATTTCGAGACTCCTCGTCATGTCCGTGATCTCATCCGGGACTCCGAACAAACTTCGGTCACCAATCACATAACTCATATAATACTAAATCGTCATCGAACCTTAAGTGTGCGGACCCTACGGGTTCGGGAATGATGTAGACATGACCGAGACGACTCTCCGGTCAATAACCAATAGCGGAACCTGGATGCTCATATTGGTTCCTACATATTCCACGAAGATCTTTATCGGTGAACCTCATATGTCAACATACGTTGTTCCCTTTGTCCGGCGGTATGTTACTTGCCCGAGATTCGATCATCGGTATCCAATACCTAGTTCAATCTCGTTACCGGCAAGTCTCTTTACTCGTTCTGTAATACATCATCTTGCAACTAACTCTTTAGTCACGGTGCTTGCAAGGCTTCTGTGATGTTGTATTACCGAGAGGGCCCAGAGATACCTCTCCGATAGTCGGAGTGACAAATCCCAATCTCGATCCATGCCAACTCAACAAACACTTTCGGAGATACCTGTAGTGCACCTTTATAATCACCCAGTTACGTTGTGACGTTTGATACACCCAAAGTATTCCTACGGTATCCAGGAGTTGCATGATCTCATGGTCAGAGGAACGTGTATTTGACATAGTGAAAGCAATAGCAATAAACTGAACGATCATTTGCTATACTAACGGTTGGGTCAAGTCCATCACATCATTCTCCTAATGATGTGATCCCGTTATCAAATGACAACTCATGTCCATGGTCAGGAAATCTTGACCATCTTTTGATCAACGAGCTAGTCTAGTAGAGGCTTACTAGGGACTCAGTATTTGTCTATTATCCACACATGTATTAAGTTTCCGGTCAATACAATTCTAGCATGAATAATAAACCATTATCATGAATGGAGAAATATGATAATAAACACTTTATTAATTGCCTCTAGGGCATATTTCCAACAGTCTCCCACTTGCACTAGAGTCAATAATCTAGTTTACATCTCCATGTAATTAACATCCAATCAGTTCTAGGGCTGATCATGTTTTGCTTGTGAGAGAGGTTTTAGTCAACGGGTCTGCAATATTCAGATCCGTGTGTTCTTGGCAAATCTCTATGTCATATGTAGATGCTGCTACCACACTCTGCTTGGAGCTACTCCAAAAATGACTGTCCCACTTTACGTATCCGGTCTGAGACTCATAGTCTTCCAGATCGGTGTTTAAAGCTTGCATCGACGTAACCCTTTACGACAAACTCTTTATCACCTCTATTCCCAAGAAATTCTTCCTTAGTCCTTTTCAGGTACTTCAGGATATTCTTGACCGCTGTCCAGTGATCTACTCCTGGATCACTTTGGTACCTTCCCACCAAGCTAATAGCGAGGCATACATCAGGTCTAGTACACAGCATGGCATACAAAATAGAGCCTATGGCTGAGGCATAGGGGATGACACTCATCTTCTCTTTGTCTTCTGCCGTGGTCGGGCTTTGAGTCTTACTCAATCTCACACCTTGCAATACAGGCAAGAACCCTTTCTTTGACTGATCCATTTTGAACTTCTTCAAAATTTTGTCAAGGTATGTGCTTCGTGAAAGTCCTATGAGGCGTCTCAATCTATCTCTATAGATTTTGATGCCTAACATGTAAAACAACCTTTACCTAGATTTTCAAGTCTTACTCCACTTCACACCAGGCAAGAACTCATTTCTTTGACTTGATCCTATTTTGAACTTCTTCAAAAAACTCATCAAGATGTGTGAACTTTTATCAGGCGTTTTGATCTATCTCCATAGATCTCGATGCCCAATCTGTGGATAACTCAAAAACAGGTTTTTTATTGAAAACCTCCATTCAATTCTTTATGCTTTCCAGAAATTCTACATCATTTCCAATCAACAATATGTCATCCACATATACTATTAGAAATGCTATAGAGCTCCCACTCACTTTCTTGTAAATACAAGTTTCTCCATAAACTTTGTATAAACCCAAACGCTTTGATCACTTCATCAAATCGAGTATTCCAGCTCCGAGATGCTTGCACCAGTCCATAGATGGATCGCTGGAGCTTGCATATTTTGTTAGCGCCTTTAGGATCGACAAAACCTTCCGGCTGTATCATATACAATTCTTCCTTAAGGAATCCGTAAAGGAATGTCGTTTTGACGTCCATTTGCCAGATTTCATAATCATAAAACGCGGCAATTGCTAACATAATTCTGACAGCCTTTAGCATCGCTACGGGTGAGAAAGTCTCATCGTAGTCAAATCCTTGAACTTGTCGATAACCTTTAGCAACAAGTCGTGCTTTATAGACGGTGACATTACCATCAGCGTCCGTCTTCTTCTTAAAGATCCATTTATTTTCAATAGCTCGTCGTTCATCGGGCAAGTCTACCAAAGTCTATACTTTGTTCTCATACATGGATCCAATCTCGGATTTCATGGCGTCAAGCCATTTGTCGGAATCCGGGCTTGCCATCGCTTCTTCATAGTTCGAAGGTTCATCGTTGTCTAGCAACATGACCTCCAAGACTGGATTTCCGTACCACTCTGGTGCGGAACGTGTCCTGGTTGACCTTCGAAGTTCAGTAACAACTTGATCCGAAGTTTCATGATCATCATCATCAACTTCTTCTCTGGTCTGTGTCGATGTCACAGAAATTTCTTTCTGTGGCGTACTACTATCCAGAGGAGGTACAATTACCTCATCAAGTTCTACTTTCCTCCCACTCACTTCTTTCGAGAGAAACTCCTTCTCTAGAAAGGATCCATTCTTAGCAACGAATACTTTGCCTTCGGATCTGTGGTAGAAGGTGTACCCAACGGTATCCTTTGGGTATCCTATGAAGACGCACTTATCCGCTTTGGGTTCGAGCTTATCTGGCTGAAGCCTTTTGACATAAGCATCGCATCCCCAAACTTTCAGAAACGACAGCTTAGGTTTCTTACCAAACCACAGTTCATACGGTGTCGTCTTAACGGATTTAGACGGTGCCCTGTTTAAAGTGAATGCAGCTGTCTCTAATGCATAACCCCAAAATGATAGTGGCAAATCAGTAAGAGACATCATAGAACGCACCATATCTAATAGAGTACGATTACGACGTTCGGACACACCATTACGCTGTGGTGTTCTAGGTGGCGTGAGCTGTGAAACAATTCCACATTGTTTTAAGTGATTGCCAAACTCGTAACTCAAATATTCTCCTCCACGATCAGATCGTAAGAACTTTATTTTCTTGTTACGATGGTTCTCTACTTCACTCTGAAATTCTTTGAACTTTTCAAATGTTTCAGATTTATGCTTCATCAAGTAGACATAGCCATATCTACTCAAATCATCTGTGAACGTGAGAACATAACGATATCCACCGCGCGCCTCAACACTCATCGGACCACATACATTGGTATGTATTATTTCCAACAAGTCTGTTGCTCGCTCCATTGTTCCGGAGAACGGAGTCTTAGTCATCTTGCCCATGAGGCATGGTTCGCACGTCTCAAATGATTCATAATCAAGTGATTCCAAAAGTCCATCTGTATGGAGTTTCTTCATGCGTTTTACACCAATATGACCTAAGCGGCAGTGCCACAAATATGTGGTACTATCATTATCTTTTGGCATTCGTGTTATGAACATATGTATTACTATGATCAAGATTCAATAAACCTTTCATTTTAAGTGCATGATCATCAATGATATTATCCAAATAAATAGAATAACAATTATTCTCTGAAATTGAATAACCGTCTTGCAATAAACACTATCAGATATAATATTCATGCTTAATGCAAGCACCAAATAACAATTATTTAGGTTCATCACTAATCCTGAAGGTAGAGAGAGCGTGGCGATGGTGATCACATCAACCTTGGAGACACTTCCAATGCACATCGTCACCTCGTTCTTAGCTAGCCCTCGTTTATTCCGAAGCTCCATGTTTCAAGTTGTAAGCAACTGAACAAGTATCAAATACCCAGGTGCTCCTACGAGTACTAGTAAGGTACATATCAATAACATGTATATCAAATATCTTTGTTGACATTGCCAGTCTTATTATCTGCCAGTTACTTTGGGGAAGTTCCGCTCCCTGTGACATTTCCCTTTGCAATGGGAGCACTAAGTCTCGGGTTTGGTTCAGCCTTGGGTTTCTTCGCGTGAGCGGCAACTGTTTTACCGTTCTTCTTGAAGTTCCCTTTTCTTTCCCTTGCCCTTCTTGAAACTAGTGGTCTTATTAACCATCAACACTTGATGCTCCCTTTTTTGATTTCTACATCCGCAGATTGTAGCATCGCGAATAGCTTAAGGATCTTCTATCCCTTGCATGTTTATAGTTCATCACGAAGATCCAGTAGCTTAGTGATAGTGACTAGAGAACTCTATCAATCACCACTTTATTCGGAAGTCTAACTCCCACTTGATTCAAGTGTTTGAAGTACTCAGACATTCTGAGTACATGCTCACTAACGGAGCTGTTCTCCTCCATCTTGTAGCTATGGAACTTGTCGAAGGTGTCATACCTCTCGACCCGGGTGTGAGTCTTGAAAAACAAATTTTCAGCTCTTGGAACATCTCATATGCTCCATGTTGCTCAAAACATATTTGGAGCTCCGGTTCTAAGCCGTAAAGTATGGCGCACTGAACTATCGAGTAGTCATCTTTTCTTGTCTGCCAGACGTTCATAACGTCCTCAGACGAAGCCGTAGGGGTATTTCACTGAGTGGTGCATTAAGGACATAAGCCTTCTGTGCAGCAGTGAGGACAATCCTCAGATCACGGACCTAGTCCGCATAGTTGCTTCCATCAACTTTCAACTTCGTTTTCTCTAGGAACATAATAAAACAGGGGAACTACAGCGCGGTCTATTGATCTACAACATAAATTTGCTAAGACAAGTAAGACTATGTTCATGACAATTGAAGTTCAATTAATCAAATTACTTAAGAACTCCCACTTAGATTAACATCCCTCAAGTTGTCTAAGTGTAACATGATCCACATCAACTAAACCACGTCCGATCATCACGTGAGGTGGATTAGTTATCAATGGTGAACATCTTTCATGTTGATCATATCTACTATATGACTCATGTTCGACCTTTCGGTCTCTTGTGTTCCGAGGCCATGTCTGTACATGCTAGGCTCGTCAAGTTTAACCCAAGTATTCTGCGTGTGTAAAACTAGCTTACACCCGTTGTATGCGTACGAAAGAATCCATCACACCCGATCATCACGTGGTGCTTAGAAGCGTCGAACCTTCGCAACGGTGCATACTAGGGGAGAACACTTATCTTGAAATTTAGTGAAGGGATCATCTTATAATGCTACCGTCGTCCTAAGTAAAATAAGATGCATAAAAGGATTAACATCACATGCAATTCAATATATATGTGACATGATATGGCCATCAACGTCTTGTGCTTTTGATCTCCATCAGCATAGCACTGTCATGATCTCCATCGTCACCGGGTTGACACCTTCATCACCATCGTAGCGTCGTGACACCTTGATCTCCATCGTAGCGTCGTGGTCGTCTCGCCGGCTATTGCTACTACTACTACTGCCAACTTATAGCGGTAAAGTAAAGCAATTACAAAGCGTTGGCATTGCATACAATAAAGAGACAACCATAAGGCTCCTGCCGGTTGCCTGATAACTTACAAAACATGATCATCTCATACAACAACTTATATCACATCATGTCTTGACCATATCACATCACCAGCATACCCTGCAAAAACAAGTTAGACGTCCTCTACTATGTTGTTGCAAGTTTTACGTGGCTGCTACGGGTTTGCAAGAACCGTTCTTACCTATGCAAAACCACAACGTGGTGTAGTGATTGCTTTTTGATCTTCTAAAAGAACCCTCTTCATTGAAACCGATTCAACTAAAGTGAGAGAGACAGACACCCGCCAGTCACCTTTATGCAACGAGTGCACGTAGCGGTGAAACCTGTCTCGCGTAAGCGTACGCGTAATGTCGGTCCGGGCCGCTTCATCTCACAATACCGCCGAATAAAGTAACAACTAGTAACGGCAAGCAATATGTATACACCCACGCCCACAACTCACTTGTGTTCTACTCGTGCAAATCACATCTACGCATAGACCTGGCTCGGATGCCACTGTTGGGGAACGGAGCATGAAATTCAAAAAATTTCCTACGCTCACGCAAGATCTATCCATGGAGATGCATCGCTACAAGAGGGGAGAGTGTGTCTACGTACCCTCGTAGACCGTTAGCGGAAGCGTCTCACAACGCGGTTGATGTAGTCGAACAATCCTTGGAGCTCCACCGATCGAGTACCGAACGTACGGCACCTCCGAGTTCTACACACGTGCAGCTCGGTGACGTTCCTCGCCTTCTTGATCCAGCAAGACGTCGAGGAAGTAGATGAGTTCCGTCAGCACGACGGCGTGGCGACGGTGATGGTGAAGTGATTCCGACAGGGCTTCGCCTAAGCTCTCCGAAAATATGACCGAGGTGGAAAACGGAGATCGGGGCACCGCACACGGCTATGGGACAATTGTGTGTCTCCAAGGGGTGCCCCTCCTCCGTATATAAAGGAGGGAGGGAGGAGGCCGGCCCCCTAGGGGTGCGCCAAGTGTGGGGAGTCCTACTAGGACTCCTTAGTCCTAGTAGGATTCAACCTCCCATACGGAGTAGGAAAGGGGGAAGGGAGAGGGAAAGGAAAGAGGGGGCTGCGCCCCCTCCCCTAGTCCAATTCGGCTTGGGCAAGGGGGGGCGCGCGCCTCCTCACGTGGCTTGCCTCTCCTTTTCCCGTATGGCCCAATAAGGCCCATTACTTCTCCCGGTGAATTCCCGTAACTCCCCGGTACTCTGAGAAATACCCGAATCACTCGGAACCTTTCCGACGTCCGAATATAGCCTTCCAATATATGAATCTTTACCTCTCGACCATTTCGAGACTCCTCGTCATGTCCGTGATCTCATCCGGGACTCCGAACAAACTTCGGTCACCAATCACATAACTCATATAATAATAAATCGTCATCGAACCTTAAGTGTGCGGACCCTACGGGTTCGGGAATGATGTAGACATGACCGAGATGACTCTCCGGTCAATAACCAACAACGGAACCTGGATGCTCATATTGGTTCCTACATATTCCACGAAGATCTTTATCGGTGAACCTCATATGTCAACATACGTTGTTCCCTTTGTCCGGCGGTATGTTACTTGCCCGAGATTCGATCGTCGGTATCCAATACCTAGTTCAATCTCGTTACTGGCAAGTCTCTTTACTCGTTCCGTAATACATCATCTTGCAACTAACTCTTTAGTCACGGTGCTTGCAAGGCTTCTGTGATGTTGTATTACCGAGAGGGCCCAGAGATACCTCTCTGATAGTCGGAGTGACAAATCCCAATCTCGATCCATGCCAACTCAACAAACACTTTCGGAGATACCTGTAGTGCACCTTTATAATCACCCAGTTACGTTGTGACGTTTGATACACCCAAAGTATTCCTACGGTATCCAGGAGTTGCATGATCTCATGGTCAGAGGAACGTGTATTTGACATAGTGAAAGCAATAGCAATAAACTGAATGATCATTTACTATGCTAACGGTTGGGTCAAGTCCATCACATCATTCTCCTAATGATGTGATCCCGTTATCAAATGATAACTCATGTCCATGGTCAGGAAATCTTGACCATCTTTTGATCAACGAGCTAGTCTAGTAGAGGCTTACTAGGGACTCAGTATTTGTCTATTATCCACACATGTATTAAGTTACCGGTCAATACAATTTTAGCATGAATAATAAACCATTATCATGAATGGAGAAATATGATAATAAACACTTTATTAATTGCCTCTAGGGCATATTTCCAACAATTATTGCCTTTCACTTGCACAACCGAACGGTGTAAATAATAATAAGAGTGCACGTGCATTGGACTAAGCTGGAATCTGCAAACAATAACTCAAATGAGAAGGCAAGGAAATATGGGCTCTCTGTGAGATAAACAATAATGCATATGAGAGCCACTCAACATTTTCATTATGGTCTTCTCCTTACGACCCAAAGAAAATAAATTTGAAAACAAGAACGAGAAAAACTATTTACACGGGAAAGCTACCAACAAGCAAAAGAAGAACGAGAAATCTTTTTGGGTTTTCTTTTAATGCTACAACTAAACAAACTAGGAGGTAAAGCTAGAACTAATTTTTTTGTATTTTTCTCAAGGTTAATTAAGCACACAAGAAGAAAGCGGAAAGAAGAAATAAAATACCATGGATAATTCAATGAAAAAGTATGAGCACCGACTACTAGGATGAGTGTGTGAACATGAATGTAATGTCGGTGAGAAATACGTACTCCCCCAAGCTTAGGCTTTTGGCCTAAGTTGGTCTAGGGCCATGGCTGAAAATAATCGTCTCCTGGATATTCCGGAGGATACTGAGGGTTCCACTGGTTGGCGAGCTCCTGTGGCTCCCACTGAAAAACTGGATCCTGATACGGATCAAGGGTTGGTGCCGGCTCAGGTGCTGGGGGTTGCGACAGACTCCAATATCTGTAGATGTCCTTGGGCATAATAGTATACTTGCCTGAATGGATATCGAACAAAGAAGAAGCAGGCAGAGCAATAATCTCACAAGTACCCTGACTAAATACTAAGTTGTAAAGCAGCCTCCTATCATTATCCTTCCTAATAAAATCATGTGCTACCATACTGTCATAGTCTAAATATCTTGTAGGTAACAGCATTTCCTCTTCCTCGTCAAGCCTAATGGGTATCTTAAAGTGTGTGGCTAGACGAGATGCATAGATACCTCCGAATATGGGGCCCTTCGAATGGTTTAAGTTCAACCGTTGGGCCACCATAGCGCCCAGACTAAAAGTTCTATCAACAAGTAAAGCGTGGCGCAAAATGGCGAGGTCGGGAGCACTAAGGCTTCCACTCTCCCCACGACCAACTAAACATCTCCCCGCAAATAATGAATAATAGCGTAGAACAGGAAAAATGTAAACTAGCTGCTCTTGCCTTTGACACCCCTCTCTCTCTTCCCCCACAGTGGTTGCGGCAATAAAGTCCTCCATGTCTCTAGGACGTGGTTCACTGATGCTGCCCTCATAAGGTATTTTGCAAACATTGCAAAAATCGTAAAGTGTCATCTTCTAAGGCACATCATACAAATAAAACTCTACCATGGGAGGATCCTTCCTAGGATAAAAGTGAAAGTTTTGCACGAAGATATTAGTGAGTAGGAAGTACTGGTCACACTTATCGTTGAGGAAGTCGGTGATGCCTGCATTCTCTACCAAATAATAGAAATCTTCATAAATTCCGGCCGCCCTCAAGAATGCATCACTTGGCCATTCACATGGCTGAACCTCCGCGACGTGAGGAAGATTGTATTTGGACTTCTTCTTCACCTCATTTTCATCTTCTTTGGAGCCCCGGCTTGAAGAGCCTCTTAGCAATCTCCTCATCATTTCTTTCTCTGAAAAATTTCTGAAATTTTTAGTGACTCAAAATAAAGGTGAACAAAACTCAACAAAACTTATAGCAACTATTCCCATAAGTGCCTAGAGGCTATATCATGCACCAAAACTACTTGGGACCATACAAATTTGACATGCAAGCTCAAGTACAAGGTCACCACAGCAGCAAAAATTTGCAATATATAAAGCACTAGAACAAAAACTAATTGGACCATTGGAGGAGTCACATACCGAAGAACAATCCCCCAAAATAGTTTTGCAAATGGAAATTTGCACAAGGAGATCGAAAATGGCAGCAAAATGAGCTAGAACACGGGCTTGAGCAATGGTGGGATTTTTTCTGGAGGAAGATGAAGTGGATGGGTGCTGGAATAAGTGAGGGGGGGCTACATGAGACCCACAAGCCAGGGGGGCACGCCATGTAGGCTTGTGGCCCACTGGTGCAGCCCCCTGATGTGTTCTCAGTGCCAGAAATTCTTAAATATTCCAGAAAAAATCATACTACATTTTCAGGTCATTTTTTATTGCACGGATAATTCAGAAAACAGAAGTATAATAGTATTTTTGCTTAATTTAAATCTAAATAACAGAAAGTAAAAGTTGGGTACAGAAGGTTGTGCTTTCTAAATTCATCCATCTCATGCCCGTCAAAAAGAATCCATCAATAAGGTTGATCAAGTCTTATTGACAAACTTTTTTTCGAATGACACGGAACCGGAGAATTTTCGAATAACACTAGGTTACCTCAATGGGGATATGCATGTCCCCAACAATAAGTATATCATATTTCTTTTTGGCAGTAGGGAGAGGGAATTCAAAATCTTCAATAATAATCGTTGAAATTTTTCCAATGGAGTTGATACTATGAACTTGAGGTTGTTTCTTCGGAAAGTGTACCGTATGCTCATTACCATTAACCTGAAAAGTGACATTGCCCTTGTTGCAATCAATAACAGCCCATGCCGTATTCAAAAAAGGTCTACCAAGGATGATCGACATACTGTCGTCCTCGGGAATATCAAGAATAACAAAGTCCGTTAGGATAGTAACATTTGCAACTACGACAGGCACATCCTCACAAATACCGATGGGTAAAGCAGTTGATTTATCAGCCATTTGCAAAGAGATTTCAGTAGGTGTCAACTTATTCAAATCAAGTCCACGATACAAAGAGAAAGGCATAACACTAACACCAGCTCCAAGGTCACATAAAGCAGTTTTAACATAGTTTCTTTTAATGGAGCATGGTATAGTAGGTACCTCGAGATCTCCTAATTTCTTTGGTACTCCACCCTTAAAAGTATAATTAGCAAGCATGGTGGAAATTTCAGCTTCCGGTATCTTTCTTTTATTTGTCACAATATCTTTCATATACTTAGAATAGGGAGACATTGTCAGAATATCAGTCAAACGCATACGCAAAAAGACAGGTCTAAGCATTTCAACAAAGCGCTCAAAATCCTCATCATCCTTTTTCTTGGATGGCTTAGGAGGAAAGGGCATGGGTTTCTAAACCCAAGGTTCTCTTTCTTTACCATGCTTCCTAGCAACGAAGTATCTTTTATCATATCTTTTATTCCTAGGTTGTGGGTTATCAAGATCAACAACAGGTTCAATCTCCACATCATTATCATTACTAGGTTGAGCATCAACATGAACATCATCATTAATATTATCACTAGGCTCATGTTCATTACCAGATTGTGTCTTAGCATCAGAAATAGAAATATCATTTGGGTTTTCATGTGTATCTATAACAGGTTCACTAGCAGCATGCAAAGTCCTATCATCATTCTTTTTCCTTTTATTACTGGGACGACTAGGTGCATCCGTATTAATTCTCTGAGAATCTTGCTCAATTCTCTTAGGATGGCCCTCAGGATACAAAGGTTCCTGAGTCATTTTACCACCTCTAGTCACAACTCTAACAGAATGATCATTGTTCTTACCATTCATCTCATTAAGCAAATCATTTTGTGCCTTAAGTACTTGTTCTACTTGAGTAGTTACCATGGAAGCATGTTTACTAATAAGCGGAAGATCATTGATAGTTCTACTCATATAATCACCTAAGCGATCAAGCATGTAAGCATTATGTTTCAATTGTCTACTAACATAAGCATTGTAATTTTCATGCTTAACAATAAAGTTATCAAACTCATCCAAGCATTGGCTAGCAGACTTATTATAAGGAATATCACCTTCATCAAATCTACGGAGAGAATTTACCTCTACTACCTGTGTCGGGCTATCAAGACCATGTTTTTCTTCAATAGGTGGTAGATTCTTAACATCTTCAGCTTTAATACCTTTTTCTTTCATAGATTTCTTTGCCTCTTGCATATCTTCAGGACTGAGAAATAGAATACCTCTTTTCTTCGGGGTTGGCTTTGGAGGTGGTTCAGGAATAGTCCAATCATTATCATTGCTCAATATATTATTCAGTAGTAGTTCAGCTTGTTCAACAGTTCGTTCCCTGAAAACACAACCAGCACTACTATCTAGGCGGTCCCTAGAAGCATCGGTTAGTCCATTATAAAAGATATCAAGTATTTCGTTTTTCTTGAGAGAATGATCAGGCAAAGCATTAAGTAATTGGAGAAGCCTCCCCCAAGCTTGTGGGAGACTCTCTTCTTCAATTTGCACAAAGTTAAATATTTCCTGCAGGGCAGCTTGTTTCTTATGGGCAGGAAAATATTTTTCAGAGAAGCAATATATCATATCCTGGGGACTACGCACATAACCAGGAGCAAGAGAATTAAACCATATCTTAGCATCACCCTTTAATGAGAATGGAAACAACTTAAGAATATAGTAATAACAATTTTTTCCTCATGAGTAAATAGGGTGGCTATATCATTCAATTTGGTAAGATGTGCCACAACAGTTTCAAATTCATAACCGTGGAAAGGATCAGATTCAACCAAAGTAATTAACTCAGGATCGACAGAGAATTCATAATCCTTATCAGTAACAAAGATAGGTGAAGTAGCAAACTTAGGATCATATTGCATTCTAGCATTCAAAGATTTTTCCTTCCACTTGCATAGTAATTTCTGAAGATCATCTCAATCCTTACAAGCAAGAAAGGCCCTAGCTACCTCTCCTTCCATAACATAACCCTTAGGTATATTAGGCAATTCATATATAGGAGAGCTAGGTCTAGCAGGAGTCTCATAGTGTTCAGTTTCAATAATTTCATCAGTTTCAGAAATATCATCAGTTTCAGCACTGACTCTAGCAATTTGTTCATCAAGAAATTCACCCAGTGGCATAGTATTATCAAGCAAAGTATCATCATAAGCATCATGCATAGCAAAAGTGGCATCATCAATTACTTGCGACATATCAGAATCAATAGCAGGTGGTGGTGTCGCAAATTTACTGATAACAGAAGGTGAATCAAGCGCAGAGCTAGATGGCAGTTCCGTACCTCCCCTCGTAGTAGAGTGATACATCTTGGTTTTGGGGTCTTTCAGATTCTTCATAGTGATCAACAGATATAAATCCCAAGTGACTCAACAAATATTGCTATGCTCCCCGGCAACGGCGCCAGAAAAAGGTCTTGATAACCCACAAGTATAGGGGATCGTAACAGTTTTCGAGGGTAGAGTATTCAACCCAAATTTATTGATTCGACACAAGGGGAGCCAAAGAATATTCTCGAGTATTAGCAGCTGAGTTGTCAATTCAACCACACGTGAAAGACTTAATATCTGCAGCAAATTATTTAGTAGCAAAGTAGTATGGAAGTAACGGTAACGATGGCAAAAGTAACAGTAGCGGTTTTGTAGTGATTGTAACAGTAGGGGAGCCAAAGAATATTCTCGAGTATTAGCAGCTGAGTTGTCAATTCAACCACACCTGAAAGACTTAATATCTGCAGCAAATTATTTAGTAGCAAAGTAGTATGGAAGTAACGGTAACGATGGCAAAAGTAATAGTAGCGGTTTTGTAGTGATTGTAACAATAGCAACGGAAAAGTTACTTAGCAAAGTTCAATATGTGAAAAGCTCATAGGCAATGGATCAGTGATGGATAATTATGTCGGGTGGCATTCATCATGCAACAGTTATAACCTAGGGTGACACAGAACTAGCTCCAATTCATCAATATAATGTAGGCATGTATTCCATATATAGTCATACGTGCTTATGGAAAAGAACTTGCATGACATCTTTTGTCCTACCCTCCCGTGGAAGCGGGGTCCTAATGGAAACTAAGGGATATTAAGGCCTCCTTTTAATAGAGAACCGGACCAAAGCATTAGCACTTAGTGAATACATGAACTCCTCAAACTACGGTAATCACCGGAAAGAATCGCAGTTATTGTCACCCTGGGGGATGCGGATCATAACTCGTAATAGGTGTCTACAACTTGCAAGATAGGATCAAGAACACATATATATTCATGAAAACATAATAGGTTCAGATCTGAAATCATGGCACTCGGGCCCTAGTGGCAAGCATTAAGCATAGCAAAGTTATAGCAACATCAATCTCAGAACATAGTGGATACTAGGGATCAAACCCTAACAAAACTAACTCGATTACATGGTAAATCTCATCCAATCCATCACCGTCCAGCAAGCCTATGGTGGATTTACTCACGAACGGCGGAGAGCATCATGAAATTGGTGATGAAGGATGGTTGGTGATGACGACGGCGTCGATTTCCCCTCTCCGGAGCCCAAAACGGACCCCAGATCTGCCCTCCCGAGGAAGAACAGGAGGTGGCGGCGGCTCCGTGTCGTGAAACGCGATGAACTCTTCTCCTTGATTTTTTTCTCCCCGAATAGGATTATATGGAGTTGGAGTTGAGGTCGGAGGAGTTGCAGGGGGCCCACAAGCCACCTGGGCGCGCCATAGGGGGGGCGCGCCCCCCTGGCTTGTGGCCAATGGGTGGACCCCCTCGGTTGATTCTTTTGCCAGTATTTTTTATTAATTCCAAAAATATTCTCCGTAAATTTTCAAGTCAATCCGAGAATTTTATTTCTGCACAAAAATAACACCAAGACAATTCTGCTGAAAACAGCGTCAGTCCAGGTTAGTTCCATTCAAATCATGCAAATTAGAGTCCAAAACAAGGGCAAAAGAGTTTGGAAAAGTAGATACGATGGAGACGTATCAGGCGACGAGGAGCGAGCGGGCTTGGGGAGGCGACGGTGTCGGGGAGGCGACGGCAAAATCCGGCAGCCTGGCGGCGTCGAGGTGGTTTTTGGCGCCGTCGGGGGAGAGGGAAACAGATGGATTTGGATTTTTTTCCAAGTCCTGCTTATATAGTCCCACCTTTAGTCCCGGTTGGTGGCTCCAACCGGGACTAAAGGCCCCCCTTTCGTCCCGGTTGGAGCCACCAACTGGGACTAAAGGTAGTTTTCGCCAGGCGAAAGGGCGGGAAGCAGAGCCCTTTAGTCCCGGTTGGTATCACCAACCGGAACTAAAGGCACCCCTTTAGTCCCGGTTGGAGCCACCAACCGGGACTAAAGGGCTGTGCTTCCCATAGCCAAAAGTTTAGTCCGACCTCGGTAGTCGAGAGGGGCTCGAAGTGGTTTATAAGCGCTGCTGCCGCTGCCCTCTCGAGCTCCTCTCTATTGCAGGCAGTACATGCCTATCTCACGGCCTGTTGGGCCTGCTAGCACTGCGGGCCTGCATTCTGGCCCATTTCTAGGGTTTCTAGTCGTATGCAGGCCGTTGTGTCTAGAAGACGGCCTTTTTTATTTTTTGCATATATTATGTTTTTTAAATTTTAATGTTATTTTTTTGCATATGTTTTAGTTGATTCCTTTGGCTATTAGAGTTTTATAAAAGCTTTTTACTATTAAAGTTTTTAACAAATAAATACTTTGACAATTTTAGTTAATATTATTTTGATTCTTTTTAGTTGATTCTTTTTGTTATTAGAGTTTTATAAAATCTTTTTAGTTCATTCGTTTTTCTATTAGAGTTTTATAAAATCTTTTTAGTTCATTCTTTTTCCTATTAGAGTTTTATAAAAGCTTTTTAGGTCATTCTTTTTGCTATTAGAGTTTTATAAAATCTTTTTAGTTCATTCTTTTTCCTATTAGAGTTTTATAAAATCTTTTTAGTTCATTCTTTTTGCTATTAGAGTTTTATATGCACCATTCAAAGCCACATCATCAATTTTCAAACCTTTTTTGACTTCATTTGCTATTTTTCATGCATTTCATGATTTATTTTGAGCTAAATGACCCTGAATTTGACAAGCACTGCAAATGAACTCTGAAAAGGTTGAAACTTGCCATGGTATCATAATTTCACCCACATAGCATGTGCTAAAAAGTTGAGAGGGTTACGGGAAAAACTGGATGCACTTCGTGTACAATCTGGACAATCTCTTTCGAAGTAACAGGGCTTCGGACGAAAACTCATCTATTACAAAAGGGATTTCAATTTTTTTAACATATTTTAACTCTAGACTTTTTCTGCATTCAATATGCACCATTCAAATCCACATCATCAATTTTCAAACCATTTCTTACTTCATTTGCTATTTTTCATGCATTTCATGATTTATTTTGAGCTAAATGACCCTGAATTTGACAAGCACTGCAAATGAACTCTGAAAAGGTTGAAACTTGGCATGGTATCATAATTTCACCCACATAGCATGTGCTAAAAAGTTGAGAGGGTTACGGGAAAAACTAGATGCACTTCGTGTATAAAATGGACTATCTCTTTCGAAGTAACAGGGTTTCAGACGAAAACTCATCTATTACAAAAGGGATTTCAATTTTTTTAACATATTTTAACTCCAGACTTTTTCTGCATTCAATATGCACCATTCAAAGCCACATCATCAATTTTCAAACCTTTTCTGACTTCATTTGCTATTTTTCATGCATTTCATGATTTATTTTGAGCTAAATGACCCTGAATTTGACAAGCACTGCAAATGAACTCTGAAAAGGTTGAAACTTGGAATGGTATCATAATTTCACCCACATAGCATGTGCTAAAAAGTTGAGAGGGTTACGGGAAAAATGGATGCACTTCGTGTACAAACTGGACAATCTCTTTCGAAGTAATAGGGTTTCGGACGAAAACTCATCTATTACAAAAGGGATTTCAATTTTTTTAACATATTTTAACTCCAGACTTTTTCTGCATTCAATATGCACCATTCAAAGCCACATCATCAATTTTCAAACCTTTTCTGACTTCATTTGCTATTTTTCATGCATTTCATGATTTATTTTGAGCTAAATGACCCTGAATTTGAAAATCACTGCAAATGAACTTTGAAAAGGTTGAAACTTGGCATGGTATCATAATTTCACCCACATAGCACGTGCTAGAAACTTGAGAGGGTTACGGGAAAAACTGGATGCACTTCGTGTACATACTGGACAATCTCTTTCGAAGTAACAGGGTTTCGGCCGAAAACTCATCTATTACAAAAGGGATTTCATTTCTTGACATGTAACTGCAGTGATAGTCTAGATCACAGCCATCATGAGAATAGTTGTGGAGAGAAAGTCTTCACTTTTTCTTCGCGTGTGCCCCTTCCTTATTGTGCCGTAACCATGGATAATCTTCATCGTTTAACATGATGCTTGGGTCAGCCTTCACTTTGAAGGGAGGAATTTCATGAAACTTTTCATAATCCTCAGACATGTCTGTCTTGTCCTCCACTCCCACAATGTTTCTTTTCCCTGAAAGAACTATGTGGCGCTTTGGCTCATCGTTTGATGTATTCGCTTCCTTATCTTTTTTTTCCTCGGTTTGGTAGACATGTCCTTCACATAGAAAACCTACGCCACATCATTGGCTAGGCCGAATGGTTCGTCTGTGTACCCAAGATTTTTGAGATCCACTGTTGTCATTCTGTACTGCGGGTCTAACTGTACCCCGCCTCCTGACAGATTGACCCATTTGCACCGAAACAAAGGGACCTTAAATTCATGTCCATAGTCAAGTTCCCATATCTCCTCTATGTAACCATAATATGTGTCCTTTGCCCTATTGGTGATTGCTGCATCAAAGCGGACACCACTGTTTTTGTTGGTGCTCTTTTTATCTTGGGCGGTCGTGTAAAATCTATTACCATTTGTCTCGTACCCTTGGTAAGTCCATATAGTCGAAGATGGTGTCCTGGCCAACAAGTACATGTCATCTCCAACAGTGTTGTTACGCATGAGATGCATTTGCAACCAACCGCCGAAAGTCCTGATGTGTTCACGCGTAATCCAGTCGTCAGACTGCTCCGGGTGTTTGTAGCGTATAATATTCTTGTGTTCATTGATATACGGGGCCACCAAGGTAGAATTCTATAGAACTATGTAGTGTGCTTGCGCCCAGGAATGCCCGTCCCTACATATTATTGAATCCGCTCCTAGCGTGCCTTTTCCACTCAGTCTCCCCTCATACCGCGATTTAGGGACACCAATCGGCTTAAGGTTAGGAAAAAAGTCAACACAAAACCAAATGACCTCCTCTGTTTGATGGCCCATGGAGATGCTTCCTTCTGGCCTAGCACGATTACGAACATATTTCTTCAAGACTCCCATGAACCTCTCAAAGGGGAACATATTGTGTAGAAATACAGGACCCATAATGGCAATCTCGTCGACTAGGTGAACTAGGACGTGCGTCATAATATTGAAGAAGGATGGTGGGAACACCAACTCGAAGCTGACAAGACATTGGACCAAATCATTCTGTAACCTTGGTAGTATTTCTGGATCGATTACCTTCTGAGAAATTGCATTGAGGAATGCACATAGCTTCACAATGGCTAATCGAACATTTTCTGGTAGAAGCCCCCTCAATGCAACAGGAAGTAGTTGCGTCATAATCACGTGGCAGTCATGAGACTTTAGGTTATGGAATTTTTTTCTCTGCCATGTTTATTATTCCCTTTATATTCGACGAGAAGCCAGACGGGACCTTGATACTGAGCAGGCATTCAAAGAAGATTTCCTTCTCCGCTTTTGTTAGAGCGTAGCTGGCAGGACCTTGATACTGCTTTGGATGCATGCCGTCTTTTTCGTTCACACGTTGCTGGTCCTCCCGTGCCTTCGGTGTATCTTTTGTCTTCCCATACACGCCCGAGAAGCCTAGCACGTTCACGCAAACATTCTTCGTCACGTGCATCACGTCGATTGCAGAGCGGACCTCTAGGTCTTTCCAATAGGGTAGGTCCCAAAATATAGATTTCTTCTTCCACATGGGTGCGTGTCCCTCAGCGTCATTTGGAACAGAATGTCCGCCAGGACCCTTTCCAAAGATTACTTGTAAATCCTTGACCATATCAAGTATATCATCACCAGTACGGAGGACGGGCTTCTTCTGGTGATCTGCCTCACATTTGAAATGTTTGCCTTTCTTTCTTAAGGCATGCTTGGTCGAAAGAAATCGACGATGTCCCAGGTACACATTCTTCTTGCATTTGTCCAAATATATACTTTGGGTATCATCTAAACAGTGCGTGCATGCGTTGTATCCCTTGTTTGTCTATCCTGAAAGGTTACTAAGAGCAGGCCAATCATTGATGGTTACAAACAGCAACGCTCGCAGGTCAAATTCCTCTTGTTTATCCTCATCCCACACACGTACACCTTTTCCATTCCACAGCTGTAAAAGCTCTTCGACTAATGGCCTTAGGTACACATCAATGTCGTTGCCGGGTTGCTTAGGGCCTTGGATGAGCACTGGCATCATAATGAACTTCCGCTTCATGCACAACCAAGGAGGAAGGTTATAGATACATAGAGTCACGGGCCATGTGCTATGCTTGCTGCTCTACTCCCCAAAAGGATTAATGCCATCTGCACTTAAACCAAACCATACGTTCCTTGCGTCACCTCCAAAGTCCCCCCACTTTCTCTCGATTTTTGTCCACTGCGACCCGTCAGCGGGTGCTCTCAACTTCCCGTCTTTCTTACGGTCTTCTTTGTGCCATCGCAACAACTTGGCATGCTCTTTGTTTCTGAACAGACGTTTCAACCGTGGTATTATAGGAGCATACCACATCACCTTGGCAGGAACCCTCTTCCTGGGACGCTCGCCCTCAACATCACCAGGGTCATCTCGTCTGATCTTATACCGCAATGCACCGCATATCGGGCATGCGTTCAATTCCTCGTACTCACCGCGGTAGAGGATGCATTCATTAGGGCATGCATCTATCTTCTGCACCTCCAATCCTAGAGGGCAGAGAACCTTCTTTGCTTCATACGTACTGTCAGGCAATTCGTTATCCTTTGGAAGCTTGTTCTTCATTATTTTCAGTAGCGAACCAAATCCCTTGTCAGATACACCATTGGCTGCCTTCCATTGCAGCAATTCCAATGTGGTACCGAGCTTTGTGTTGTCATCTTCGCAGTTTGGGTACAACCCTTTTTTGCGATCCTCTAACATGCGATCGAACTTCAACTTCTCCCTTTCACTTTCGCATTCTCTCTGTGCATCAACAATGACCTGGCCAAGATCATCATTGGGCACACCGTCTGGTGCCTCTTGATCTTCAGCTTCCCCCGTTGCAGTATCACCATATTCAGGGAACATAGGATAGTTGTCATCATCCTCTTCTTCTTCGTTGTCTTCCATCATAACCCCTCTTTCTCCGTGCTTGGTCCAAACATTATAGTGTGGCATGAAACCCTTCTCAAGCAAGTGAGAGTGAAGGGTTTTCGAGTTAGAGTAATCCTTCGTATTCTCACAGACAGTACATGGACAATACATAAAACCATTCTGCTTGTTTGCCTTAGCCACTTCGAGAAATTTATGCAGGCCCTCAATGTACTCGGAGGTGCGTCGGTCACCATACATCCATTGTCGGTTCATCTGCGTGCATTATATAATTAAGTGTATCAAAAACCATTACAGAACATCATGAATAGATAAGTGGCCAAATTAATACAAGTATCTATGTAAATCATACAAGTAAGAATTTTTTTCTTTTAAAAAGAAGATAAGAACAAGAGGATCACCACGGTGGTGCCGGCAACGAGATCGGCGCGGGCGATCGACGACGGTGAGGACGGGGACGGGAACGGCACCCTACACATGTGCAGACTCTAAGAAGTTAATTTCAGCTCTAATTGTGCGTCTAAATCAAAAGAACTCCCACATAAACTCCTTCACTAAAACTCACAAACCACACTCTACTTCTAGAGCATTTGAAATGAGCTAAACTAGCAGTGAGAGATGAAACGATGAAGTCATTAACCTTTTAGAACACTTGTGTAGTTGGTGCAACGCCAAACCTAAACAAATCTTGGGGAAAATGTAGCTTGGAGGTCGAGCTTGGAGAGGAGAAAGCTTAAGTGTGGCTGCGGCATTTCATCGAACACCTCATGTGCATAGGAGGTGAGAACAGAAAGCAGCACACTTCCCACACGCCGGCCGGCCAAAAAATAGAGGAGTGAGCGGGCAGGGGCGAGCATATATATAGGCAACTCTTAAGTTCCGGTTGGTGGCTAGCACCGGGACTAATTGTGTCCCTTTAGTCCCGGTTGGTGGCTAGCACCGGGACTAAAGGGGCTGGGCCAGGAGCGAGGCCCTTTAGTCCCGGTTCGTGTCTGGAACCGGGACTAAACGGGTCAGACGAACCGGGACTAGTTCCTGCCGAGGCCCGGCCGGCGCCCTGGTCGCTCGAACCGGGACTGATGCAACCATTGGTCCCGGTTCGTAATTGAACCGGGACTAATGATCTGATCTGGCCCGGATCAAAGCCTTGTTTTCTACTAGTGCAAGGCATACATCCACACATAGAGGACATGGTTGTTTGTGACCAACCCATGATTCCGCAAGCTTAGCTGGTGAAGGTGCCAGAAACCAAACACAATGGGCAAACCTGTATACGAGCGATCCAACGAGACATTCTCCAGAATTGGTGCCGATATGAGCACATTGATGTCTTTGTCAGCCTCAAAATCCATTGTCAATTGCTTAAGCATGGGAGTCAGAATGTCGACACCACGGCATTCCGTATAGTAATCCAAGACAAGCTCCTGCAGCGATGTTGAGTGGATCGTGATGTCACATTTGGACATAGCTGCCTTCACCTTGAGCACACGAAGGCATGGGCAGAGGGAAACCAAGGTGCTAAGGTCGTTGATGGTGCATCTTTTAAGGATCATACTGTCGAGCTTGGAGAACTTGCCAACAAGAAGCCGTGTGAAGGGGGAATTTATAGAGATCAATCTTGATAGAGACGGCATGGGGAAAATAGGGGAGGTCAACATTTCTATACTCCTGGTCATATAGTGTGTCAATTAGGTGAGTGAAGACGAGCGCTTGCGGGGAGAGCCTCGCTGCGGCGCGGAGAAGGGTGGCGTCGGTACCTTGCCCACTACCGAGGTGGATGCCGAGCAGGGACACCGAGACACCACCGTGTGCCGCCACATCTTCGAGTGTGGCCAGCGCCGCATCGTGTGAGCCAGACGCAACACTGCGGAAGGTGATACTGATGCTGTGCTATCGCGGGCAGTGGTTCAGGAAGGTGCCAAGGTCGACAATGTTGCCATCAGTGGCGGAGGCAGCAATCTGGCAAGGTTAGGCCTCCGCCACACCTAAAAAATTTCATATTCAGGCTATATGCTCGCTGGTGTTGTAGAAATTTGAAAACTTGGTGTTGTTGTATGCATGACTGCTTGTATTGGCCATACCATAAAAAATATTCTGCGTCCGCGACTTGCCGTCAAGGGCCAGCGTCTCGAGCTTGGGGAACTCGCCGACTGACTGTGGCGTGGCGAGCTGCATGTCCCAGAAGGTAACGCTGAGCAGGCGCAGGCGCGGGCAGCGGTTGAGCAATGTGCCAACGTCCTGGAGGCGACCAGGAGGGATAGCTTCTCTAGCGCAGTGAACTCGCCGGTCAAGTCTCTTTACGCTAAGCTCATATCTGGCTCTCCTACTAATAGGTTTAAGGTGATCTGGCGAGCTCGAGTTCCTCCTAAGATTAAGATCTTTATGTGACAAGCCTTTAGAGGACGGTTGCCGGCCGCTGACCAAATTCATAAGCGTAATGGTCCCGGGTCCGATAGGTGCGCGCTTTGTGGCAACCTTGAGGACACGGAGCACATCATTTTTAATTGTGATTTGGCTAAGCTCGTCTGATGCTGCATCAGGTCCTGGCTCCATGTGTCTTGGAGCCCTTCATTCTTTTCGGAGCTCAAGACCCTGGCCTCTGGTCTGGTTGGGGCCTCTAAACGATTGTTTTGGATCGGTTTTGCAGCGGTTTGCTGGTCTCTGTGGAACACTAGGAACAAACTCACTATCGAGCATATTTTTCCTGCTAAGCCTGCTGATTGCTTATTTAAATCTTGCCGCATCACGTGGCGACTACAGCCTTCGAGATGTTTCTCCGCGAAGTCGCTCTACCGGGCCATTGCTCCCTCTCCTGCACCAGCGGCCTTCGAACTGATCTGGACGATCAGGCTACCCCTGAAGATCCGGATTTTCTTGTGGCAGTGGATCCGCGGCCGCGTCCCTTCCGGTGTCGAGGTGCTTAAGAGGAATGGTCCGGGTGATGGGCTTTGCCCCTTATGCGATACTGCCGAGGACTCCAACCATATATTCTTCTCGTGCGTTTCCGCCCAGTTCCTCTGGAGCTGCCTTCGGGAGCTCCTGGGCGTGAGTTGGTGCTGCACCAACTTCCCGGACTTATTAGCCGAGATCCAGTCCTCCCCCCAATCGCAACGCCACATTAGGTAGCTCGTCATTGGGGTCCTTGCCTGGACACTTTGGAAGGTGCGCAATAAGCTGGTGATCCAACGAGTTCCTCTCCGTCGCGCTTCTGACGCCGTTTTCAAAATGTGTGGTTTTATGCAGCTCTGGCGGCCGCTTAGCCGTCACCAGGACCAGGACGCCATCAACACCCTCACTGCTGATCTCCGGACGATGGCTCTCCGCTTGGCGCCGCCGCTCCCCCCTCCACCACCCGAGCCAGACTAGACGCGATGCTTCGCGCGTCTCCTGGGCACATGTTGGCCCCCTTTTGTGTTTTCTTTTAGGGCTTGTTGAGCTGTGCCCTCAGCAGAACCCTTTCGTACTTGTCGTTGTGTAACTCTGTGTGCGTGTGTGACTTCGTGGTACTCTGTGCTTGTGGTCGTTGCTTTATCTATAAAGCGGGGCGAAAGCCTTTTTCGGTTATTCTTGCAGCAGTGGAGATTATTGACTAAGGAGTCCGACCGCGATGCTTTTGATTTGATGATCTCCAAGATACAGGCTTCTGCTACCTACCTCTCGCAACACCAGACTGGCGATTAGTGGACTCGGTGGTTCATTTTACCATGCTGCGTTTCTTGCTTGGCCTGCGTGCCGTATGTTGGCCTGGGAGCCATGTACTACTCGCTTAAGTATTCTCTGTGTTTGATACTTTGGTTGTCATTCCTATGGTGAACGTTGCCTGATGGCTTTATCTATAAAGTCGGGCTGATGCCTTTTATCTAAAAGAACTCGCCGGTCGTCGGCGGAATGAGGCAGAGCCGCGTCTCGAGCTTGATCGACGTGGTGAGGTGGAAGCAGGGCAGCTTGATGTGTCCCACTTCCATGCGGTTCAAGACAATCTTATGAGACCCCGGGAAGTCGAAGAATACCTCCGCCGACGAGAGTAGAGCGGCGGCGCCCAGCAACGAGTTGGCTTGGGCGGCGGTATGTCCCACCGGGATGCAGATGTCCAAGAGGGACACCGCCGGCGAAGCAGCGAAACAGGCGAGCGCCGATTCGACCGTGGCGGGCGGAATGCCGCGGAAGGTGAGATCCGGGAGGCAGGTCCAAAGGCCGCACCACCGGCGCGAGAGGAGCCCGGTGCGCGTCGCGGCGCGGACGCAGCGTAGGCGCACCAGAACCAGGAGGAGGATATCATCGGGGAGGGCGCTGATTAGGTCGGCATCTCGTTGACCACGACGGCAGCGAGCTACATGTGGCGGTGGCGGCGGCGGCGGAGACGAGCTGAAGCGACGCCCCGATCTCGTTTCCAGCCCTACAAGAGTGCATCCTCACTCGTCACCGATCCGATCCTTTTTGACCCAAACAACAAAGCCCAAGTAGATAAATAACGGCTAGTGAAGCGGGAAATACCCAATGGTTCTGGGCGACATATGTCCCTGGAATCTCACCGACCAGTTTACTCGCGATATGATCCTTCCTATATGTATAATCTGCCTCCCCTTAGTATTTTATCATGTAGGGGAGGGCCGTTTTGGCAGAACACATCTATTTTTTTTATTTTTATTTTTGATATTTGCAAGGAACATTTTTAGTGGGCAGGACCATATGCTCCCAAGAACCAAATTGGATTGAGGGCCGTTTTGGCTCTTGGGAGCATATGCTCCCTGATGAATAGTAAATTCAAAACAAATAGTAAATAAAATTTATAAAATCTGATTTTTTGTATGGATGTTCATTTTAGTCTAACAAGCCCGCTTGACAATTTTCATGCGAAACGGGATAGCGGTACTTTGTCGGTGAAAAAAACAAAATTAAGTGTAACATTTGTACGTAACATTTGGCGTCTGATTTGTTTTTTTTTCGCACAGCTCAAAATACTTAAGATTTTTCACTAAAAATTTGCAGGTAACATTTGGGTGTGACAAAGAACACATCTTTTTTTTTCAATTTTTTTTGATATTTGCAAGGAACATTTTTAGTGGGCAGGAGCATATGCTCCCAAGAGCCAAATTGGATTTCCACATAGACCACAATTTAACAGTATCAAGCATCATTGTACTCCCTCCGTTCCTAAATATGTGTTTTTTAAAGATTTTACTATTGAATTACATATGGATGTATGTAAACATATTTTAAAGTGTAGGTTCATTCATTTTGCTCCGTATGTAGTCTCCTATTAAAATGTCTACAAAGACATACATTTAGGAACGAAGGGAGTATATACTACTTCGGAAAAAACGGCAGTTTACGAAAGTGCATTTCTAAGTTCGAGCTCACATAAGCTCGAGTAAAAAGTAAAATAAATCAAAAATTCAAAAAAGTTTCAAAAATTCTGTTTTTTTTTAGCAAACATTAAAAATGACATTTGTAGACGTGAAAAAGATCGATGCTCCAAATTATTTTTGAAAATAACATTTTTGGATATTCGACAATGTTTTTTTAGCATCAATTGTTTGCCACTTCTTTCACGAATGTCATCCGATAATAAAAACTTTGCAAGCAATCAATTTTTTTAATGTTTGTAATAAAATAAAATCATTTTTTTAATTCAAGTGTTGACTTATAAATAGTTTAAAAAATGTCCAAAACTATGTATAGAAAACCGCACCAAAAACCTGAAACGACATGAGTTGTTTAACAAAAGGAGTACTTATTAATACCCTTGACATGTCCTTGACCTTGATCTTTCTGTACAACACCGGCCTCTTCTCATCCACCAGCTGAGTCGCTGGCTCGATCTCTCTTTCAGAACCAGCGGAGTAGAACATAACCACTGATAACCTCTCTTTCTTAGCATTTGTGACGACCCTATGCACAGGGCTTTTGAGTATCCCATTGCTTATTATCTGTGCCATAAACCATGAAAGAGCAATGAGGATCTCGGTAATTTTTATACAAAAAATATTATGTTCAAGGGTTACGTGTTTGACACTTTTCCCCGAAGAAAAAAGCTGTGAGACTTATGTCCCAGACATCATTGTATCAAGCATCAGTGTACTGTATATACTACTCCCTCTGTAAACTAATATAAAAGCGTTTAGACGATAAATCGCGAGTGGACATGGTGCCACGCGAGGATGGTATCCACACCACTCATTTCTTCGTGATTCGTGTTGTATTTACACTGCCAAATCGTATATAGGTCGTATTCCACATATAATAGATGAGTATGGCCCACAAATCTGCACAAGTGCAGTTAAAGCTCATTGATGACCACACTGATCCCATACTACTAGTACTGATTAGAGGAGTTATTCTCTCAGTTATTTGCAGCGTACATCATCGCCAACCTGCACCATTGCATGCATTTCCTCCTCATTCATTGTTCATTCTGCAGCTCCTCTCTCACTCATCTTGCTTCTCTAGTTCTTGCTCTTCATTCATGGCATGGCTAGCTAGAAACCATACATGGAGATTTAGAGTTTCTTTTCGGAAGAAATGGAGATGCGGAGTTGTAGCTGCAGCAGTCCATCTCTCTCTCTCTCTCTCTCTCTCTCAGCTTTGATAGTCATGTGTCACTCAGTGACTGTCTAAGAGCAGTCCATATTCCTCACCCTCTCTGTCTCTCGATCCTCTCCGTCGTGCCAACAATACTTCATGTCCATCTGCTATTCTGCTCCAACAACACCAGCATTTGTGTTCATGTCCTTGTGCCATTCAGGTGTTCATCAATGTTCTACATCGATTCTCCAGCTCCACCCATGCGATATTTTTTTACGACGTGGCCGAATCGTGGCTCACACTTCAAGTAATCCCGTATAAATAAATTTTCCCTCTGCCCAGCCAGTCTGGTGATAAGATTCAACAGTGTTCTTCATACACCCACCTGCATGAAGCATATCTAAACTACATGCCCGATATCAAAAAAATAAATAAACTACATGCCCCGCACAAGCCACCCCACCTCCATTATCTAGTACTGGCTGCATAAAGACCGTTCTAAATGACATGCAGGCCATCAAGTACTACCCAGCATAGATTTAAATCGAACACATCTCACAGAGTGCCAAAACTCAACTAGTAGCAGACAAAGTGCATACCAATTTAAAGTGTCATGGCCCACTCACTGCTGCGTATTCCATGTATTATTGAGTACCTGCCATCGTATTAGAACATGTCCTATATTAATTAGTAATCACAAAGCACAAGCGGATGGCCGAGATTTCGGCATCGCGTGGCACCATGTCCCAAAAATCCGCGTCCATCACTACTTTAGTGATCTAAACGCTCTTATATTAGTTTACGGAGGGAGTACTTCGAAAAAAACGGTTGTTTACGAAAGTGCATTTCTAAGTTCGAGCTCACATAAGCTCGAGTAAAAAGTAAAATAAATCAAAAATTCAAAAAAGTTTCAAAAATTCTGATTTTTTTAGCAAACATTAAAAATGACATTTGTAGACGTGAAAAAAGATTGATGCTCCAAATTAATTTTTGAAAATAACATTTTTGGAGCATCGACAATGTATTTTTAGCATCAATTGTTTGCCACCTCTTTCACGAATGTCATCCGATGATAAAAACTTTGCAAGCAATCAATTTTTTTAATGTTTGTAATAAAATTAAATTATTTTTTTAATTTAAGTGTTGACTTATAAATAGTTTATTTTGAATCATCTAAAAAATAACAAAACTGAAAAACGTCCAAAACTATGTATAGAAAACCGCACGAAAAACCTGAAACGACATGAGTTGTTTAACAAAAGGAGTACTTATTAAGACCCTTGACATTTGACATGCAACAATAGATGAGCATATTGATCCCCAGAATGGCCAAAGGATTTGCATGAAACACATGACACCGCACTTAAAATATTTTCACCGTGTCGATAACCATTGTCCCTTGAGACACATGTTCATAGAGTCCAGTAATGTAGTCCTTGACCTTGACCTTTCTGTACAACACCGGCCTCTTCTCATCCACCAGCCGAGTCGCTGGCTCGATCTCTCTTTCAGAACCAGCGGAGTAGAACAGGACCACTGATAACCTCTCTTTCTTAGCATTTGCGACGACCCTATGCACAGGGCTTTTGAAGATCCCATTGCTTATTATCTGTGCCATAAACCATGAAAGAGCAATGAGGAGTTCGGCTATTTTTATACAAAATATATTATGTTCAAGGGCTACGTGTGTGACACTTTTCCCTGAAGAAAAAAGGTGTGACACTTATGTCCCAGACATGTAATTTTGATTGTTATGTTTTATATGGACATGTTAGCATAAAATCAGAAATTATTATACTACATACTTATTATCATGCAAAAAACCATACACAATATTCAGAAGTATTTTTAAGACGGATGCGCCCTGGTCTCTGGTTCACTGCGATGCACACATCTATCTTTATGTAAAGTATCACAACAAGTATACAATACTGCACCCTGCAAAAAAAAGTATGCAATACTGCATAGTGCTTTATACATTACTCTCTTTATCCTTAAATACATGTCACATTAGATCTTTGCTGTCTTTAGGGAATAATAAATTTGTATAGATATGTAGGTAAATAAATATGAAAAAACTTGTTAAACTTTTTGATGACAAGTGCAAGGTTCAGCTACATGCCTACATCGATCTTTGCCTCTTATCTAACTGTGATCTAGGGAGCGGTGTTTACCTCAGTTTGGTCACCTACGTTGATCAGTAGGGTGCGGGGCACGATCGGTACATCCCACCAAACGCCGTCTCGAAGGAGTTGCAGGCCGCCGACCGTGTCATCGACCATGAGCACAGTAAGAACACTCCCGTCGGAGTGGGGCTTGAGGCCGTACACGAGCTCCGGCCTTGGGCACTCTGGGTAGTAGCTGAATCTAGCATATGTGTCTGCCCTCTCCCCGAGCTGGTCCACGAAGTAGTCATCGGGGAGCTCCAGCAGCTTTGCCATTGCCCGGAGCAGACCGTCCTTCACTCCCCCGCATTTCTTCGTGAACTCGTCAAGAAGATCCCTGAAAACAAAAAGCAAGAACAATATATGCACCGACGATCTTTCACTGAATTAATACTGCAGTTTTTCAGAGATATCACGTCCATGTTTGTGAGATCGCTCACCTGAAGGTCTCAGGGTGCGCTGGCCAGAGGGCGAGGCTCCGTTCGTCCTCGGGCTCCACCTTGAGGAAGAGGCGGTCGGACCAGTCCAGGATCTGGTCCGGCGAGCTCACCTGGTCGGTCCCGTACCCCTCGAGCTGGAACCGCTCGCCGCCGATCAGGTTCGTGTATCTCTGCTTCTCTTCGGGCGGCTGCCGGAAGAACTCTCTCGATGCGGCCATCATGCCGTCCATCACGGCGGTGTCGACGCCGTGGTTACTCACCTGCAGGGCAGGACATTGCATGCTTAGCATGGACGCTTGTCGCTTGATATTTTGATCCAAAATGGTGGAGCACGGCCGTACGTGGCAAGATAAGTCGTTGCCACTGCTTACCAGGAAGAGACCCCACGTCTCGAGCGCCAGCCGGAGCTTCGCTGCCTCGTCGTCAGCAGCGGCGGCGTCGTCCAGCTTGAAAAGGCGGCCGAGGTCGATGACAGGGAGCGGCGCCGCGACTGCCGCGGCAGGCTGCTGGTCGTGGTCGTGGTCGTGGCGTCCACGCGCGACGTACCGGGCCGGCACGTCGGGCGCGGCGAGGGCGCCGGCGAGCTCCTGCACCGTCGTGGTCGCTCTGGCTCCCCCCATGCTTTCCATTGCTGCACCTGCACCACCACCCATCGTGTGATCTTTTCGGTAGAAAGTAGCGCTCGTTCGACCTGACGTGTGACAATATTTTTCCGTTGGTCACTGCTCAGTTATCGTGCCTATCTATCAGTACTGCGGACGAATGTTGCAGTCTCGGCCATCCTCATCTCCACATGCTGATTTTTTGTCGAAAGAGACCCCTGCCGAATCGAATTGCTAGAAAGGACCCTCCTGGACACAGATTGACAAAAAGGACCCCCCCTCAGCTGGCGGCAGGCGTGCCAGGTGACACGTGTCACCTGCCGCCACGGGCCGAGGCGGCCGGCACCTGCCGCCAGCGCCTGAGGCGGCCGGCCCGTTTTCCCGTTCCCGCCACTGTTCGCGACGGAACGGCCACAGGTGTGCGGGCCCTGCCGCCACTGGCCGGGGCGGCAGCCCTGTGCACGCACACGCCGACAAGCCCCACCGACGGCGCTGATTTCCACACGGACGGCGCTGATTCCGACGTCTGACGACACTGATTTCGAGGCCGGTGACACAGATTGAAAGATGCTGCCGCTGCTGATTGCGAGGCTGATTGAAAGATGCTGCCGCTACTGCTGATTGCTACGATAAATGTTCTGCCGACACTCCTCCCCCCTTCCTTTTATATTTGATCGATCCCGCTGCTTCCTACATACACTGCATGCTCTCTCGCTAAGCTGCCTGCTCTCTTCCTACACTGCTCTGTCTGCTCTCTCGCCCTCACATTACACTATTCTGACGGTTTAGAGTAAGATTTTGAAGATGTTGTAGTTGAAGAAACGAAAGATCAAGGTAAGAGCAGTCCATTTTTGTTGGTTGTGTTCGCATGCATGATGTTTTTACTTTGTTTCATTAGTTTTTAAGTATGTATTATCTGTTGTTTTAGGTAGTATTTCATCACTTTGTGGAGTAATTTGGAGCTTCAGGAGTACGATTTGCCGTGTGAAGTGAAGTACTTAGTGGAGTAATTTGATCAAGGTATGATCTTTTCAATACATGAATATTTTTGTGCATGCACGTTGGAAATTAGTTAGTATTTTAGTCCGTTATTAGCTATGCGATGTCTACTTCTTGAAAGTTATAAACGTTTTCATATGAGATATTTTTTAGCCCGTCATTTGCATTTATAGTAATATTTGTTAGAACAGTATGTTGAAGATGTTATAGATCAATGTTAGCTATGTCCATTAGTACTATTTTTTAACATGCAAGATGTTGTTATTTTTCTCAGTAAGTCGTAATTAGGACTTATGTTAAACGTTTTGGTTGCGTTAGAGCCGGAATCTTGATAACAAATATTTGACTGTATTGTCGATCAGCGTTAAGCCTTTAAGATGCATCATTTTAGTTAGACATGCAAGAAGTTTTTAAAATGTTAATTAAGAAAATGATTCTACTATAATTGGTCATTGCATGATTAAATGTGTTGTTATTTCATGTGTCATGTTTTTTAATAAGTGCTGTAGTATGGAAATCATACGTAGACTTTATTAGCTAATTTGGTAGAGTAGGAAACCGTACATGAAATGCAAGATAAATGATCATATCCTTGATGATGTATGTAATTAGGTAAAGAAAATATCGTCTGGGTAGCAAACTAGGAGGAGATGACGTGATTGATGAAATTGTTTTTCGGTCTTCGGTTTCTCTTTAGAGGTGATGACCACAAGCATGCTAGTGCTATTTTGAAACTTTTGGCAGCAGAAAAAAATTGTGCGTCTAATTTTTTTGTCATATGATAATAGGTTGACCCCGTTGATATATTACCGGTGATATATTCACGCTAACGGATTTTTCTATTCGGAAGGATATCCTTATTGAACAAGAGGTATAAATGCCGTGGTGTAATTTTTGGAACTATTATTTTTTGTGTTGATGTACTGCTGTAAATGATGTTACTGTTGTGTTGTGAATATTAGTCGGATTATTATATGTAAATAAACGATTATTACCGTAAGTTATTAGAATATAAATTGACTAACGATGTAAATATGGCTGCTCGTTAGGTACTATGGAAAATTTGTTAGTGTTCTATGGGGACATAGTACGCGACACTCCTTCCGGTGTGGATGTGTCGAGGTGCGGTACGACTATGGTTGTAGTGAAAGACATGGTCAATGTAGGGTATGCGGCAGTTAGAAGGCGCATCCGAGCAGTGTTTGGGCCATCGATGGATGGAAAAAAGATGACCATGGAGGCTTTCGTGGTTGCCGGGAGAAATGATGGGACAGTTCCCCGTTGGGGTCTGCGGCCGGTTACTGGTGAAAGATCGTGGGGTTCGTACATGGGGTTTGCAAGCAATCCGAAAAACTGTATGTTTGGACAACCCATGGTGTATGTGGAGTTCATTTCTGTCACTGATGTTGCCGGCTGCAGTAGCGGGGGTGGTGAGTACGAGTTGGCCATCACTGTAGCCCCCAGCGCCGGCCCATCGGAACCGACAGGCGGCCAAGAAGTGTATGACACAGGATACTGGTCTGCGGTCGTTGACATCAGCGAACACGTGGAGGGATTGCCGGAGGCGCTAGATGATGATGATGATGGTCATTCTTCTGCCTGCTCTTCGGACACAGATGATGAAGAAGTTGTTCCTCTTGAGAGGGCGGTTGCCGGACCAATTAACCCAGAGTTTTTACAGGTTATATGCATACACCGCCAGCATAGAGTGAAGCAGTCTGATAAAAAGGAGTTGACGGTCATATGCCTCCATCACGAAGGTGGTTGCCGCGGAAGAGTTCTTGCTCGACTGAAGCCTGGGGTATGTCAGCCATGGCATATCACAAAAATAGTGGAACATAGCTGTGAGCAAACCGGGACTCTATCAGATCACTGCAATGTGACTGCAGAATATGTGTCACAGAGGATGCAAACGACTGTGCAGGAAAGTCTTAATATTAGTATTAGGGCTTTACAGGCAACAGCAGCCGATCAGATTGGCTTCCCTGTCAGCTACAGCAAAGCTAGGCATGCAAAGGAAAAGATATTCCAGAGGTTGTATGGAACCTATGAGGAGGCCTATTCTTATGCACCGAGGATGCTTCATCAGATAGAAACTGCTAACAGGGGGACTCAAGTTTGGCGGAAAAAACGTGATAACCCAATGAACTCGGGCGAGAAAATCCTGGACCGCTTATTCTGGGCATTCGCCCAGACTATACAAGCATTCAGGCACTGTCGCCCGGTATTATCAATTGATGGTACATTTCTCACGGGCAAGTACAAGGGCACACTCTTGGTGGCGATTGCTGCAGATGCAAATAATCAACTTCTTCCTATTGCATACGCACTAGTCGAGAGCGAGAACAGAGATAGCTGGTTGTGGTTCCTGAGCTGTCTGAAGATGGGGGTCGTGAAAGATCGTCGCGGCGTTTGCATCATCTCTGATCGCAACACCGGGCTATTAAGCGCGCTCGACATAATTAAGGCATCAGAAGATCCAGAGTGGCAGTGGCCCGATCTAGAGACAAGGTGGTGCATGAGGCATTTGGCAGCAAATTTTTACTCCAAATTCAGGAACAAAGATTGGTTCAAGTTATTCAAGAGGATGTGCAAAAAGAAAACTGAAGTCAAAATGAATGCTATCTGGGCAGGTATCAATGGGGAGATCGAGCGCGCATCTGTGCCAGCGGGAGAAGATCGCAGGGGTCGTCGGACGGCAATAAATTTGAGCCAGTGGATCGACGAGAATTGCCCTGATTTGTACAAGTGGGCGCAAAGTCACGACACCGGGGCTCGGTATGGAATAATGACCAGCAACATGTTAGAGGTGTACAATGGTGTTCTTAAAGGTGTGCGAGCCCTACCTATCACAGCCCTAATAGATGAGACTTGGAACCGAACTCTGTCATACTTTGCAGACAGAGTCACCGTCGCCAAGGCACTAGTTGAATTGAACAAGCCCTGGTCTGAGAAGATGCAAAGACATCTGGATGAGAAAGCAAAGAAGTCGCAAAGCCATGGTTGTAGGAAAGTGCATGCACTGCGGAATAAATGGGAAGTCAACGTGCGAGCCAAGTATGTTAAGGGTCACCACAGAGGATAAAAAAAAACAAGCTGTTACCCTCGGCCCAACGTCGTGTGAGTGTAGTTGCAATAAGCCCAATCTTCCGGGATACCCTTGCAGTCACGTCCTCCGGGCAGCTGCAGATCAAAAAATCAGCGTCGAACCATACGTGTCGCCGTACTTCAACATGTACAATTTATACCACACCTGGAATGGTGAGTTCTGGGCATGGGGCATTGATATGCACTACAAGTTCTTATGGCCAGGAGGGACGAAATGGGTTCCTAATGCCGCGTTGAAGAGAACCGCGAAGGGACGACGTCAGTCTAGGCGTCATCGCAATGACATGGACCATAGCCAGCTGGGAGAACCAAGGCAATGTCGCATTTGCAGGTGCCCCGGGCACTCGCGTAGGGAATGCCCATATCGCAACAACAACACCGCATGATGTTCTTATATTTGTAATCGTGATGTAATCTTCAGATATTTAATTTAATCGTGATGTAATTTTCAGATATTTAATTTAATTTAATCGTGATGTAATCTTCAGATATTTAAATTAATTTAATCGTGATGTAATTTTCAGATATTTAATTTAATTTAATTAAATCATCATGTTGTTATATTTGTTAACTTATGTTTGTAATCGTGACTGCAGGTTATGGCTGAACTGCCAATCCTTTTGCAGGGGCACCACGACGCCCCCCATCGTTGCCACCTTTTCTTAAACCCAAATCATGAAAGTCCTCCTCAGACCTTCAGGCTTCGAACCGTAAAGAACAAATGGAGAATACACAATTGTTTCCTTCAACACCTTCAGGCTTATGGACTCCTTCATTTTGCTAACCTCGCAACTCGTCCAGGCACTTTCACTTCGGACCCATCCCTTTTGACATCCCTCGTTGACCGATGAAGACCTAAGACCCACACCTTTCACTTTTCTTGTGAAGAGCTTGCACCTACGCTGAAAGATATCTCAATGATCACAGCTCCACCAATTAGAGGTGAGCCATTGGTCCCTCCACAAGTTAATCCATCTTGGCCAGACGCTGTCTCGGCCCGTCTTGGGCTGATAATGCCCGTATCAGATCGTAGCGGTCCGCCTCGGGGGGTCCCACTCAGCTGACTTTTTAAATTCTTTGAAGATTTACCTAGCTACGCTGATCCTGAGTCGAGGAAGAGACACTTGTTTGCATATTTGTTGTGGCTATTTGGTCTGATGTTTCCGAATTCTCATGGTGAGGTTGTTCTACCTGGTCTCGTCTACTTTGCCGAGAAGATAGTGGACGACCCATTACCTGCGGATCCAAAATACAGCTTTGGTTCTGCTATGCTTTCTCATACATATAGAGGGTTGTGTGATGCAACACAGAAATCTTCGTTCGGGACGAAAGCTCCATTACTTTGTGTCTCGTACGAGTTTCTACAGTTGTGGTCATGGGAATACCTACCTGTTGGACGACCCGAGATAGTAAAACCCGTAACCCCATACGACTGTGGTGAGGGCATTGTAACTATGTCCAGTCGGTGGACACTAGGTGGGAAAAAGTGGTCTCCAAAAATCGCGAAAAGTTGTTACCCCACTTACCATGATCAGTTTGAGCTTCTTGATGCGTCCCAAATCACATGGAACCCGTGGACTGAGCTTCAAATTAACATGGTATTTGGTGCGCAACGCATCCCAGTCGAATGCGTGAGAGATAGTGGCTTCTGGTTGACTCGCTGCAATTTATTATATCTGTGGTTTGTTGAACCGTATAATCCTGAGCGTGTCATGAAACAGTTTGGTCTATATCAAGATATTCCACCACCTCTTCCGAGATGTATCGACGAAGAAACTCATAAGTAAGATGAGACCTCACTAAATAGTCAATTTCTTTTAAATTTACAGAACTCACACTTTGTTACATAATTTTCAGGTTGAGCAATATGGGAAAGAGTGGTTACGATTGGAGGGCACTAAACATTCAATGGGTAGACCAGTGGAATAATGAAGCACTGCAAAATATAGTGCGTCAACCCAGGTAAATTTTATTTATGGTATTTTATGTACATACACATGTTGATGTAATTATTTAATTATGCAGACCATACGATGCAACTAGAACTCAGGCGTATAACGAGTGGTACTGCATGAGCACACGTACTCGCGTATCCGCTCAACCACCTTCGATGCCAACACATCCCACACACACATCATCAACTTACTGTCATGACTCCACGGTAATACAAATTAAATTATTCATGTCCATTATTTCATGAACAGTTCAATCTAACAACAACCAAATTTTGTACAGGTTGATATTTGCATCCAAGTAGGGATGATGGCGACGGAAGGCATGCGGGCCCAGGGTGTCGCTCAGTCAAGGGGAGGCTTCCAGAAAATTATAGACTTCGTCTCCGCAAGGATGGGATGCGGTAGAGGCGACGACGTTGTCACCGGAGCGTACAACATGCCGGAACCGAGGTCAGCCAGAACGAGTGCGGCGACGTCGTCCAGACGGTGGGGGGAGGGTACTAGCGGTACAACAACATTGCCACGGCATGACTCGTCTCTCCAAATACATTGCTCTCCTTCGGTGCAGCTTCGTCAGGGGCAGACAACCAACGAACTTGGTGCGGCCTTGGATTCGGTGCCCGAGCAGACTAATTTCGTGGACCCAAATGCATACACCCAAGGCGAGGGATCTCATCCGTATCCCTCCACGCGAGGGATCTCGATGCCCGAGGAGACTCGTTTACCTGAGATAAACCAGTACACTGGAGGCGATGGATCTCAACAGGTACTCATGTCTACATTTTTACTGTTTTTACAATGATATAGTACGCTAACACATTATATTTGCAGTACGGCGAACAATGGCCATACATTGGAGGCGAGGGATCACAAAGCTACAACAGCCCTCAAGTATGTTCTTCCATAATAGGCAACTACAAGCATACAACATTTTCATGACTTTTATTTACATACGGTTTTTCTGTGCAGGAAAGTGATGATCCAACATGGCATGATGAAGAAAGGCAGGAGTGTGCTAGCCTAGACCCAGCCATCCTCAGAGGTTCCGTTGATCTTGGATACACGGGAATAATTACAGACTTCTTCCACGAGAACGTTATTGGCCCATCTTATATCCCTCCACAGTCACAACCAAACACCTATAATTTCGCATCAGCATCTCAATATGGATTGCAGACTCCACCACCTATGCACGAGTCACATACACAGCAAGACGAGGAGCAGTACGGCCGTGGTCTTCGTGAACACCGACCACCTAATCGCTTGTCGCCTTCCGGTCATCGTGAAAGGCCAGCTGGCCGTCGCCGAGTAGGGTGATTCGTCTATGTATGTGTGCGAACTATTGTATCTATCTATGTAAGTTTCCAACTTTCAGATGTATGTACGAGACATCTATGTATTATGACGAAATAAAAGTTCTCAGTTTATTTCGAGGCATTTTTTAAAATTGAAAATAACATGCATAAAATAAGATACATTAAACTGCTGAAATTAAGATGCATTGAAAATAACATGCATAAAATAAGATACATAAAATAACATGCATAAAATAAGATACATAAAAAATAACATGTTCAAATTAAGATACAACTTGCTGCGAATTTAAAGATACAACTTGCTGCAATGCGAATTTTAGGATACAATAACATAAATCTACTGAGTCCAACGTGGATATTTTCCTTTTCCATCACCAGCTTCTTCTGCTGCCTTGGCTGCACGAGCCCTTTCTTTCTTCATCTGCCTCTCAGCCTCACGGGCCTCCTGTCGCTGTCGTTGAACCTCCGCCAGTCGTAGTCCCTCTTCTCGGTTTTTCTTCTTCATCTCATCAAGAAAAACCCTCTGCCTCACACAATACTCTTGCCACTCTCTCTCCTGCTCTGCTTTCTCCTCTGCTGCCGCCTTCGCGCGTCGCTCTTCCACGTCCAAACTTGCCCATGCACGACGACCTCTTTCACGAATCTCAGTCACCGCCCAGTTCGGTTTTTTCGTGTCAATCCAACGATAGTACATGCACAGAGGCGGAGGAGACTACAACAAAAATAGAAATATAAATATCAAATCAACAATAATATCAACAACGTGTTTATTCTTGGTGACTGAAACATACCGGAGGCCTGATGTACGGTGAAATAGCAACGGGTGGATCTTCCTCATAATTGGCGCACATGAAAAACTTCATGCCCAACCAATCTGAAAAATCCGTCACCTCCTTCACCTTGCAGAGATCGCCACACCAACAACGAAGTACTTCCACCCCCCGAGGCAAAGTCGCACTCTTCATTTTCTTAGGCCTAATGCTTTGATCCGAGCAAGGCAAACTCATAATGAGTAGCGCGTTGGTGTTTTGAAGTGCGGCAGAAGCATACCGAAGAGCGTGAGAGAGCAGGAAATGTCATCTCGTATATAAAGAGGAGGAGCACTGTGTTGTCGGTAGAAGAAAATAAAACACGCGCGCGTCCGCCGCAGCAACAGACGGACGTGAAGGCGGGAAAATAAAGCAGCAGCAGCAGCATCTTCTACGTTTTAATAAAGCAGCGGAATCAGCGCCGTCCGTGTGGAAATCAGCGCCGTCGGTGGGGCTTGTCGGCGCGTGCGTGCACAGGGCTGCCGCCCCGGCCAGTGGCGGCAGGGCCCGCACACCTGTGGCCGTTCCATCGCGAACAGTGGCGGGAACGGAAAAACGGGCCGGCCGCCTCAGGCGCTGGCGGCAGGTGCCGGCCGCCTCGGCCCGTGGCGGCAGGTGAAACGTGTCACCTGGCGCGCCTGCCGCCAGCTGCGGGGGGGTCCTTTTTGTCAATCTGTGTCCAGGGGGGTCCTTTCTAGCAATTCGATTCGGCAGGGGGTCTCTTTCGACAAAAATTCCCACATGCTGTGTTATGTTGCCGGCTGTCAGTGAGCAACAGTGTGCCGATCAGGTGTTTGGCTGCAAGATTGCAAAACTTTTGGTTTTCTTGGTTATTTAATCAATGATATGTCTCCCACGATCTTGAAGCCGGTCGGGGAGGGGTGAGCGGTCACTCGATCAGAGAAACATGGTGGATATTTTAGAAACGCCTTTGTAGAATACCAACTCGATCGGAGGAGCTGGCATTTCTGCTGAAGTAAAATAAACTCATAGCATCCATGGTCACTGAATTTCAAATTTTCAGTACACTCAGAACACGATAAGGTTTGAGTTGCACTTAACAGTCACTAGGCTGGCTACCGTATTGAATGTACGGTGGGCATATGGGGGATAAGGTTGGCCCAATGACTGAACCATGGACGATAAATGGAATCATGGCACGCACCTCTTCTGTATGGCAAGATTCTAGGGCGAAATTCCATATCCAAAGTGAAATTTTCTTCAAATAGAGTGGCCTCTCATGGATTTTACTATTTGTGCTAGTTTCCCATGGAGATCTGGAATGACCGAGGTGAGGCACCATCATAGACGGTCAATTATGCCCATTTACTAGTGTATCCATTTTGAAAACAAAGAGAGGCCATTGCTAAGTTGATTTGGAAAAAAAGAAGAAGTTGATATTCATATACTCATCTGATTATTTTTCAGCTTTTCTCAAGGCCAATATTAATTAATAGCCTTAAATTTGGTCTCTAACATGTGAACCAGCCATTGGAGGAGTTGCTTCCATATTGTTACTAGTATAATACCCGTCCGTTGCCACGGACCATGAATATATTTTTATCAGTTGCAAACATAATTACAATGCACGTTAAAATTTGTATGCATAGAAATTATAGCATGTAACAATGACTACAAGAAACTTGTTATCCATGACGGATTTCCGATGACGTTTTCAGAAACTGTCATGGACCGACTGGTACAGCCCCGCAAGCTCGTCAAAGCCCGATAAAGCCCGCCTAACCTTTACCCATCTAAAACCCTAACCCTCCTCCTCGCTCCCTCCTCCACAGCTCCCATCGCCCCCACACATCGCCGCCATCCACCACCTTCTTGGCTCCCTCCTCCCACCGCTCGTCGCCGGCCTCCCTCTCCTCTCCTAGAGCCACACATCCCACTCTATCTTCTCCCTCCCCTCCGTCTCCACCTCAACCGCCAAGCGATGGCACATCACCGGCGCCCGTACACACCGGCCAACTTGCTCACGGGCTCAACCCTCTCCCCGACCCTCTCCTCACGTTCTCACCCAGATCAGATCGAGTAGACGGCAACCAGATCTACTGCGATGCTTTCGGGGCCTAAGCCATGGAGCTCGTCCACTAGGTCCCCTCTTCTCCTCCCCACGCCTCCCTTTCCCCCCTTCTCTAATTGATTTGATTTGATTTGATTTGATTCAATTTCGCAGGCATGATTTGATTTTGTCAAGTTGGTGTTGTTGCTGCCTCGATGGACTTGACGAGGTGGAGAAGAAGGACCACCTGTGCCATGGGCTGACAGGAACCAAGTAAAGACCTCCGAGACGCCATGGAGCTCAAGACCTCCGAGACACCATGGAGTTCCAACCCTACATCATCCGCACCTCCCCCCTCCCCTGGAGTGCGCCAAGGTCTTTCATCTCCTCCCCGCAACATGCATCTCTCTCTTTTGGTGATGACAGATCCCATATTCTAGCTAGGATTGTACAAATTCGTGATTTTTTCTGTGATTAGAGTGAGTATAACAATTGAGGAAAGGTCATGGTGATTCTGCATACGAATCTATCCTTAGGAGGGTTATACATGAAACTTTTATGTAGTAGATAATATATTATTCTCAACTGTAGGCACTATAAGATTTTGAAATGGTATTTATATTCGCTTGCCTATATAGATTGATAACTAAGGTACAACACTATCAGGGTCGATTGCCTAGCGTGGTACTGCCTTCTTTAACTCGGGTTTGTTGTGTGTGTGTGTGTGTGTGCTAACAAGGTGGCAACAGCTGCTATCAAGGCCTCCTTTGCAGCAGCCACTGTGTTGTGTGTCTTTAACACTAAATTTTCTCTGGTTTTTTTCCGTATCTTGTACACTGTAGGGTACACAAGTAGAGACAAACCGCTGCCCTGTGTTATGTGGTCTTCTATCAAGATCTGATTCAATTTAATTTTGTAACAAGATCTAATTCAGTTTAGAGTTTTTTCCCTAGGTCTTGGAGACATGATTTTTGTTGCTGTATTAACATGTCGACATGTTTTGTTTAGAGTTTATGTATTCCAAAATAAGTTTAATCTGAACCTAAGAAGAAAATTCCAGCGTTACATTGTGGCTGTCCTATGAATACAGAGGTTTAACCTATTAATTTGTGTATAAAGCACATGTATTAGTGAGTCAATTTAGAGTAGTACTACTGTTAGTTGTGCACCTACAAGTACTAGTACCAAGGTCACGTGTTAGCTCACTGTCTCTCAACCTGGAGGCACACACCGAGCTAGCGCTTGCCAACACAGTGCCACACCACATTTTTTCTTCAACTCTTTGCTCCATGCCTAGTTCGCCCTCCTCAATAGTGCTCTTGACAAGTGATCCTAAATCTTTTTCTTCATGTTATTCTTCTCTTTTTATTTTGATCACTTAACATTCTAATTGTCTGATTATGATCTCTTGATTTTGGTATGCAGGTCTAGGTAGCGCCGAAACAGTCGTGCCGTCGTGTGGCGTACTATAGAACTTGAGAGGGCGACCGTGGTGGAACTGCGTTGTGATCAACCAACGGTTAGTTCTCTGCTACCACTCCTATGATTTCTCTGTTATTTCCATTCCCCAGCTCAATTGTTACTGAACTGCACCTATTTTGTTGATCTAGTTCAGAGTTACGCATTTTTTACCAGGGTGTGTGATACGTCTCCAACGTATCTATAATTTTTGATTGTTCCATGCTATTATATTATCTATTTTGGATGTTTTATATGTATTAATATGCTATTTTATATTATTTTTGGGACTAACCTATTAACCTAGTGCCCAGTGCCAGTTTCTGTTTTTTCCTTGTTTTTGACTATTGCAGAAAAGGAATATCCAACGGAGTCCAAACGGAATAAAATTCTACGCTGATTTTTTTGGACCAGAAGGAACCCTGGCTTGTGGGCCCCCCGTAGCTCCTCCAACCCTAACTCTTCGCCTATAAATTCAGGAATATTCCCCCAATACCAAAGAGAGCCACGATAATACATTTCCGCCGCCGCAAGCCTCTGTTCCCGTGAGATCCCATCTTGGGGCCTTTTCCGGTAATCTGCCGGAGGGGGATTCGATCACGGAGGGCATCTACATCAACGCCATTCCCTTCCGATGATGCGTGAGTAGTTCACCTCAGACCTTCGGGTCCATAGCTAGTAGCTAGATGGCTTCTTCTCTCTCTATGATCTTCAATACCATGTTCTCCGTGATCTTCATGGAGATCTATCCGATGTAATACTCTTTTGCGGTGTGTTTGTCGAGATCCGATGAATTGTGGATTTATGATCATATTATCTATGAATATTATTTGAATCTTCTCTGAATTCTTATATGCATGATTTCATATCTTTGTAAGTCTCTTCGAGTTATTTGTTTGGTTTGGCCAACTAGATTGGTAATTCTTGCAATGGGAGAAGTGCTTAGTTTTGGGTTCAATCTTGCGGTGTCCTCACCCAGTGACAAAGTAGGGGTAGCGAGGCACGTATTTGTATTGTTGCCATCAAGGATAAAAAGATGGGGTTTTCATCATATTGCTTGAGTTTATCCCTCTACATCATGTCATCTTACTTAATGCGTTACTCTGTTCTTCATGAACTTAATACTCTAGATGCAGGCTGGAGTCGGTCGATGTGTGGAGTAATAGTAGTAGATGCAGAATCGTTTCGGTCTACTTGATACGGACGTGATGCCTATATGCATAATCATTGCCTTGGATATCGTCATAATTATGCGCTTTTCTATCAATTGCTCGACAGTAATTTGTTCATCCACCGTATTATTTTCCTTCAAAAGAGAAGCCTCTAGTGAAACCTATGGCCCCCGGGTCTATTTTCCATATTATATTTTCAGATCTATAAACCAAAAATACCAAAAATACTTTGCTGCAATTTATATACTTTTATTTTAGTTATCGTTTTAGTAATCTTTTATATCTATCTCTATCAGATCTCATCCTTGCAAGTAACCGTGAAGGGATTGACAACCCCTTTATAGCGTTGGATGCAAGTGTTTGATTGTTTGTGCAGGTGCATAGATTGGGGCCTTGCTTGTACCTCCTACTGGATTGATACCTTGGTTCTCAACAACTGAGGGAAATACTTATCTACTTTGCTGCATCACCATTTCCTCTTCAAGGGAAAACCAACACAAGCTCAAGAAGTAGCAAGAAGGATTTCTGGCGCCGTTGCCGGGGAGGATACATAGCAAGTCAAGACAAGAACTCTCCCGTCAATTTGCCAATTTCTGGCATGGTTGCCGGAGAGGTCTACATCAAGCCTACCAAGTACCCATCATAAACTCATCTCTTGCATTTACATTATTTGCCATTTGCCACTCGTTTTCCTCTCCCCCACTTCACCAATTTGCCGTTTTATTCGCCTTTTTCTCGCCGGATCTCTTTTTGTTTGCTTGTGTTGCCATGTGCCTTCTATTTGCTTGCATCTTCTCTTTCTAAAAATCTATTGATATGGATCCTCATCCACTTGCTAATCTTTTCAAAAGGCCAAATTATGATGAACCAATTGCTAGTGAGTTGAGTGCACTTGATTATCTCTATGAAGTTTTGTTTGAAAATCATGAATCTGAAAATTTTGATGAAGTGTTGAAAGAAGAAATTTATAAGGTGATTCATGATAGTCCCTTGAATGATGAGCATGATTGCAATGTTGCTAGTATGAATTCTCTAAATATCCATGATGCTTATGATATGCAAAGCCACAAGCTTGGGGATGCTATGTTTGATGAAGATGATATTTTTTGTCCCCCAAGTTTTGATGAGAAATTTTATTATGATGATTGCATGCCTCCTATTTATGGTGATGGTGATGACACGTATGCTATAATGAGTAACGATAACCATGAAACTTATCATCATGATTTTAATTTGCAATGTGGTTATGTCAATCAAGTGTCTCATGATAGTTATTTTGTTGAGTTTGCTCCCACTACCATGAATGATAAGGAATTTGCTTATGTGGAGAATAATGAAAATTATATGCTTGTGAAATATGAAAAAAATTATTTATGTGATAGTTATATTGTTGAATTACTTCATGATGCTACTGAAATTCATTATGAGGGGAGAATATATGCTTGTAGGAATTGCAATAATATCAAGTTTCCTCTCTATGTGTTTAAAGTTTTGAAGTTATGCTTGTTTTGCCTTCCTATGCTAGTTGATTCTTGTTCCCATAAATTGTTTGCTCACAAAATCCCTATGCATAGGAAGTGTGTTAGACTTAAATGTGTTTTTCATGAGATTCATGATGCTCTTTTGCATATTTCGATTACTACTTTTTATGTGAGCATCATTGAAATCATTATGCCTAGCTAGGGGCGTTAAACAATAGCGCTAGTTGGGAGGCAACCCAATTTTATTTTATGTTTTTTGTTTTTGTTTCTGTTATTGAGTGATTTACACATTATTACCTCTGTAGTAATTGTGTTTTAGTGTTTTAATTAGTGTTTGAGCCAAGTAAGACCTTTGGAATGGTCTACGGTGATTGTTGATTTGATCTTGCTGGAAAACAGAAACTTTTGCCCTCAGTCCAGGAATTTTATAAATTCACCAGAGCGTCGAATGAGTCTGAATTGTTTACACAAGATTGATATACAAATTTCCCAGATTTTCCTAATTTTTCAGAATTTTTTGAGTTACATAAGTATTCGAAGTTTCCAGATTTCTACAGACTGTTCTGTTTTTGACAGATTCTGTTTTCTTTGTGTTGTTTGCTTATTTTGATGTATCTATGGGTTGTATCGGGGGGTATGAACCATCGAGAAGTTGGAATACAGTAGATATTACACCAATATAAATAAAGAATGAGTTCACAACAGTACCTAAAGTGGTGATTTATTTTTCTTATACTAACGGATCTCACGAGTTTTCTGTTGAGTTTTGTGTTGTGAACTTTTCAAGTTTTGGGTAAAGATTTGATGGACTATGGAATAAGGAGTGGCAAGAGCCTAAGCTTGGGGATTCCCAAGGCACCCCAAGGAATATTCAAGGATACCAAAGAGCCTAAGCTTGGGGATGCCCCGGAAGGCATCCCCTCTTTCGTCTTCAATCCATCGGTAAATTTACTTGAGGCTATAGTTTTATTCACCACATGATATGTGTTTTGCTTGGAGTGTCTTGTATGATATGAGTCTTTGCTTTTTAAGTTTGCCACAATAATCCTTGCTGCACACATCTTTCGAGAGGGACACGCATAAATCGTGAATTTATTAGAATACTCTATGTGCTTCACTTATATCTTTTGAGCTAGGCAATTTTGCTCTAGTGCTTCACTTATATCTTTTTAGAGCACGGTGGTGTTTTATTTTATAGAAATAATTGAACTCTCATACCTCACTTATATTATTTTGAGAGTCTTTAAACAACATGGTAATTGGTTTAGGTTACGAATTTAGTCCTAATATAATGGGCATCCAAGAGGGATATAATAAAAACTTTCATATAAAGTGCATTGAATACTATGAGAAGTTTGATTCCTCGCATATAGTTTTGAGATATAAAGATGGTGATATTAGAGTCATGCTAGTGAGTAATTGTGGATTGGTATAAATACTTGTGTTAAAAGTTTGTGATTCCCGTAGCATGCACGTATGGTGAACCGTTATGTAACGAAGTCGGAGCATGATTTGTTTATTGATTGCCATCCTTTGTGTGAGGGTCGGGAGCGCGCGATGGTTAACTCCTACCAACCTCTCCCCTAGGAGCATGCGTCTAATACTTTGCTTCGATAACTAATAGACTTTTGCAATAAGTATGTGAGTTCTTTATGACTAATGTGAGTCCATGGATTATACGCACTCTCACCCTTCCACCATTGCTAGCCTTTCTAGTACCGCGCAACTTTCGCCGGTGCATTAAACCCACCATATTCCCTTCCTCAAAACAGCCACCATACTTACCTATTATGGCATTTCCATAGCCATTCTGAGATATATTGCCATGCAACTTCCACCGTTCCGTTTATCATGACACGCACCATCATTGTCATATTGCTTTGCTAGCATGATGTTTTCATGGCTTGTCTGTTTTTTGATGTCATTTGCTATGCTAGATCGTTGCATATCCCGGTACACCGCCGGAGGCATTCATATAGAGTCATATTTTGTTCTAAGTATCGAGTTGTAATTCTTGAGTTGTAAGTAAATAAAAGTGTGATGATCATCATTATTAGAGCATTGTCCCATGAGAGGAAAGGATGATGGAAGCTATGATTCCCTCACAAGTTGGGATGAGTCTCTGGATTTTACAAATAATAAAAGAGGCCAATGAAGCCCAAATAAAAAAGAGAGAGGCCAAAGATGCCCAACAAAAAAAATGTGAGAGAAAATAGAGAAAGGACAATGCTACTATCTTTTTTTCCACACTTGTGCTTCAAAGTAGCACCATGATCTTCATGATAGAGAGTCTCCTATTTTGTCACTTTCATATAGTAGTGGGAATTTTTCATTATATAACTTGGCTTGTATATTCCAATGATGGGCTTCCTAAATTGCCCTAGGTCTTCGTGAGCAAGCGAGTTGGATGCACACCCACTTAGTTTCTTTTTGAGCTTTCATACACTTATAGCTCTAGTGCATCTGTTGCATGGCAATCCCTACTCACTCACATTGATATCTATTGATGGGCATCTCCATAGCCCGTTGATACGTCTAGTTGATGTGAGACTATCTTCTCCTTTTCCTCACAACCTCCACCATATTCTATTCCACCTATAGTGCTATATCCATGGCTCACGCTCATGTATTGCGTGAAAGTTGAAAAGGTTTGAGAACATAAAAGGTGTGAAACAATTGCTTGACTTGTCATTGGGGTTGTGCATGATTTAAATACTTTGTGTGGGGAAGATGGAGCATAGCCAGACCATATGATTTTGTAGGGATAACTTTCTTTGGCCATGTTATTTTGAAAAGACACGATTGCTTTGTTAGTATGCTTGAAGTATTATTGTTTTTATGTCAACATTAAACTTTTGTTTTGAATCTTATGGATCTGAACATTCATGCCACAATAAAGAATATTACATGGATAAATATGTTAGGTAGCATTCCACATCAAAAATTCTGTTTTTATCATTTACCTACTCGAGGACGAGCAGGAATTAAGCTTGGGGATGCTGATACGTCTCCAACGTATCTATAATTTTTGATTGTTTCATGCTATTATATTATCTATTTTGGATGTTTTATATGCATTAATATGCTATTTTATATTATTTTTGGGACTAACCTATTAACCTAGTGCCCAGTGCCAGTTTCTGTTTTTTCCTTGTTTTTGAGTATTGCAGAAAAGGAATATCCAACGGAGTCCAAACGGAATAAAATTCTACGCTGATTTTTCTTGGACCAGAAGGAACCCAGGAGGCTTCGAGAAGAGGCCAGAAGACCTACGGGTAGGCCACAAGCCACCAGGGCGCGCCCCTGGGGGGGGGGGGGGCTGGCTTGTGGCCCCCCCCGTAACTCCTCCAACCCTAACTCTTCGCCTATAAATTCAGGAATATTCCCCCAATACCAAAGAGAGCCACGATAATACTTTTCCGCCGCCGCAAGCCTCTGTTCCCGTGAGATCCCATCTTGGGGCCTTTTCCGGTAATCTACCGGAGGGGGATTCGATCACAGAGGGCATCTACATCAACACCATTGCCCTTCCGATGATGCGTGAGTAGTTCACCTCAGACCTTTGGGTCCATAGCTAGTAGCTAGATGGCTTCTTCTCTCTCTATGATCTTCAATACCATGTTCTCCATGATCTTCATGGAGATCTATCCGATGTAATACTCTTTTGCGGTGTGTTTGTCGAGATCCGATGAATTGTGGATTTATGATCAGATTATCTATGAATATTATTTGAATCTTCTCTGAATTCTTATATGCATGATTTCATATCTTTGCAAGTCTCTTCGAGTTATTGGTTTGGTTTGGCCAACTAGATTGGTAATTCTTGCAATGGGAGAAGTGCTTAGTTTTGGGTTCAATCTTGCGGTGTCCTCACCCAGTGACAAAGTAGGGGTAGCGAGGCACGTATTTGTATTGTTGCCATCAAGGATAAAAAGATGGGGTTTTCATCATATTGCTTGAGTTTATCCCTCTACATCATGTCATCTTACTTAATGCGTTACTCTGTTCTTCATGAACTTAATACTCTAGATGCAGGCAGGAGTCGGTCGATGTGTGGAGTAATAGTAGTAGATGCAGAATCGTTTTGGTCTACTTGATACGGACGTGATACCTATATGCATAATCATTGCCTTGGATATCGTCATAACTATGCGCTGTTCTATCAATTGCTCGACAGTAATTTGTTCACCATCGTATTATTTTCCTTCAAGAGAGAAGCCTCTAGTGAAACCTATAGCCCCCGGGTCTATTTTCCATATTATATTTTCAGATCTATGAACCAAAAATACCAAAAATACTTTGCTGCAATTTATTTACTTTTATTTTAGTTATCGTTTTAGTAATCTTTTATATCTATCTCTATCAGATCTCATCCTTGGAAGTAACCGTGAAGGGATTGACAACCCCTTTATAGCGTTGTGTGCAAGTGTTTGATTGTTTGTGCAGGTGCATAGATTGGGGCCTTGCTTGTACCTCCTACTGGATTGATACCATGGTTCTCAAGAACTGAGGGAAATACTTATCTACTTTGCTGCATCACCCTTTCCTCTTCAAGGGAAAACCAACGCAAGCTCAAGAAGTAGCAGTGTGATTTTCAACTAATTTGTTTGTACCCCATGGATCTTGGTGCTTAAATTTTTCATCTTATGCACTTGAAATAAAGTAATCTGATACATCCTAACCACTATCTCTGTATCTCTTAATATAACCATTTGCCACTTCTATAGATCTATTAGTGGCCATGGCTCTTAGTATGTGTTAATTATCTTGAAGTTAGTCTATGTCACTTGTTTACTGCCATTCATGTTTGTTAAGGAATGATGTGGTATAGTGTATATGATGGCAGAATTTTCTTTACATAATTTCCAGCTGATCGCTTACACAGAAAATTTTGATCCAGAAAAACTAAGTACTTATACATGCGCACACAACTTCCTCTCAGAAAAAAAACTAAGTGCCTGTCTCTCTCACATTTGTTCGCATTTCCTTTAGAGCACAGAAACGTTTGATCCAGATAAACTAAATACCTGTAGAGGCACACAACTTCCTCTCACAAAAAAACTAAGTACCTGTCTCATATGTTTGCTTTCCTCTTTGGTGAGCACTTGTACTTCTCCCTCCCTCCTCTGCTCTGAGCCTGTGACTGTGCCATACTCTTTTTCGTGGCCATAGAGCCGAATGTTATCTGGGGATAGTGAGGGATTGGTGCTATTCATGCTCGATCAACTCGATTCGTTGTTGTTTAGACTTGAGCAAATGTGTTCCCTTGTTAAATTATTCTCCCCTTATTCTTTTGCGTTTCTAATTGAATCTTTAAGTTTTGTATTAATATGGTTGCAAACAACGCTGATGCAAGAAGCCAAGAAGCTAGATTGGTCCGTTCTATGCAAACACTGAATTTTTTTACTTTGCGCTTCATTTCCTAACATGGATGAACGTATATCTTCATGCTGCTGTACTCATTGTTTCTCTAGCATGCTAATCTTTGTCTAATTGCATCTACTTTGTTCAAATAGGTGACACAAAGTGAAACCCTTGAAATGAACTTCATTACTGCCTTGATGTCTAATTCAATTATTACCTGAGTTCCTAATACCTTTGTGTTTTCGGAGCTATCTTTTATAACTTATTATAATTTTGTATGTGTTTTGATTCTATGCAGGTTTGGCAGTTAATCCGTGTTATTGGAGATCAAAGTTCCAAATAGCTGCCTTGAAGAAGGGGTGTAGTGCAGGAGATTAAATCAGCTAGCAATGCATTTTCTTTGAAGTCATGTTACTCGATTTTTTTTAAAGAATGCTTATAGCGCTTTCTAGACATGGTTGTGATGTTTTGATATTAAGCTTTGTTTTTTCAAATCGGACTAGATTGTTGGAACTCTATATTGTCATATGAACAATTGCTATTTTTTGAATGAATATAATTTGGTTGTCCTATTGTAAATTGTGTTGCATCGAGAAAACAGACTGGACTAAAAAGGGGCTAATGGGTTGGACTAAAAAACAGGTAGGCTAATGGGCAGGACAAAGATAAACAGCTAATCGGTTCGACTGTCCACGAAAATTATTGGGCCAAATACCTAATTGGGCTGGTTACAACATGGGCCATGTTAGCCGCCACGTCAGATCCACGTAGACGTCTTGTTAGGTCCATATTGCATCCACGTCATGTAAATCGGTGACGGTTTGTTCTGTCACAGCCTAGTTTGGGCTTAGCGGGCTTGGAGCAGATCCATGACGGCCAAGAACCGTCATGAAAGGTACGATGTCAAATTATGACGCGATATACATGACGGACTTCAAATTCGTCAAGGATGGGCACGCATGATAGTTTTTGTCTGATCTATGACGGACTAGGACCGTCATTTATTAACAAGTTTCTTGTAGTGAATGAAAAGTAATTGAAATCCACTTCAATGATCCAACTAATTATCTCTTACAAACTAAGATATATTTATACCTTGACGTCCCAGATCTAGGAAGCATTATAATGGAGTGTGAGATAAAAAATGAGTTGAAAAATCTATTTTTCTTCTTTCTACATAGAAGGAAGCACTAGTTGAAAACAGGGCTTTGAAATGGGCCAGAATACTGCATTAGTCCCGGTCGTGTTACGAACCGAGACTAATGGGTGCATCAGTCCCGGTTCATGAGGCCAGGGCGCTGGCCGGGCCTCGGCAGGAACCAGTCCCGGTTCGTCTGACCCCTTTAGTCCCGGTTCCAGACACGAACCGGGACTAAAGGGCCTCGCTCCTGGCCCAGTCCCTTTAGTCCCGGTTGGTGGCTGGAACCGAGACTAAAGAGGCACCTTTAGTCCCGGTGCTAGCCACCAACCGGGACTTATACAACGCCTATATAAATGCTCGCCCCTGCCCGCTCACTCCTCTGTTTTTTGGCCGGCCGGCATTTGGGAGGTGTGTTGCTCTCTGTTCTCACCTCCTATGCACATGAGGTGTTCGATGAAATGCCGGAGCCACACTTAAGTTTTCTCCTCTCCAAGCGTGACCTCCAAGCTACATTTTCCCTAAGATTTGTTTAGGTTTGGCGGTGCACCAACTACACAAGGGTTCTAAAAGGTTAACGACTTCATCGTTTTATCTCTCACTGCTAGTTTAGCTCATTTCAAATGCTCTAGAAGTAGAGTGTGGTTTGTGGGTTTTTGTGGAGGAGTGTATGTGGGAGTTCTTTTGATTTAGACGCACAATTAGAGCTGAAATTAACTTCTTAGAGTCTGCACATGTGTAGGGTGCCGTCCCCGTCCCCGTCCTCACCGCCGTCGATCGCCCGCGCCGATCTCGTCGCCGGCACCACCTTGGTGAGCCTCTTGTTCTTAACTTCTTCTTAAAAGAAAAAAAATTCTTACTTGTATGATTTAGATAGATACTTGTATAATTTTCTTACTTGTATGTTGTTCTATGAGAACTATGTATGAACTTTATGTATTTATTTTTTCAGTAATAACATTTGATCACTACTGTACTTTGGTTTTAATGTTATGATGAACTTGTATTAATTTGATCACTTCTCTATTCATGATGTTCTGTAATGGTTTTCGATACATTTAATTATATAATGCACGCAGATGAACCGGCAATGGATGTACGGTGACCGACGCACCTTCGAGTATATTGAGGGCCTGCATAAATTTCTCGAAGTGGCTGAGGCAAACAAGCAGAATGGTTTTATGTATTGTCCATGTACTGTCTGTGAGAATACGAAGGATTACTCCAACTCTAAAACCCTTCACTTCCACCTGCTTGAGAAGGGTTTCATGCCACACTATAATGTTTGGACCAAGCACGGAGAAAGAGGGGTTATGATGGAAGACAACGAAGAAGAAGAGGATGATGACAACTATCGTCCTGTGTACCCTGAATACGGTGATACTGCAACGGGGGAGGCTGAAGATCAACAGGCACCAGACGATGTGCCCGATGATGATCTTCGTCGGGTCATTTTTGATGCACAGAGAGAATGCGAAAGTTAAAGGGAGAAGTTGAAGTTCGATCGCATGTTAGAGGATCACAAAAAGGGTTGTATCCAATGTGCGAAGATGGCAACACAAAGCTCGATACCACACTGGAATTGCTGCAATGGAAGGCAGAGAATGGTTTATCTGACAAGGGATTTGAAAAGTTACTGAAAATAATGAAGAATAAGCTTCCAAAGGATAACGAATTGCCTGACACTACGTATGGAGCAAAGAAGGTTCTCTGCCCTCTAGGATTAGAGGTGCATAAGATACATGCATGCCCTAATGACTGCGTCCTCTACCGCGGTGAGTACGAGGAATTGAACGCATGCCCGGTATGCAATGCATTGCGGTATAAGATCAGACGAGATGACCCTGGTGATGTTGAGGGCGAGTGCCCTAGGAAGAGGGTTCCTGCCAAGGTGATGTGGTATGCTCCCATAATACCACGGTTGAAACGTCTGTTCAGAAACAAAGAGCATGCCAAGTTGTTGCGATGGCACAAAGAAGACCGTAAGAAAGACGGGAACTTGAGAGCACCCACTAATGGGTCGCAGTGGAGAAAAATCGAGAGAAAGTGGGAGGACTTTGCAGGTGACGCAAGGAACGTATGGTTTGGTTTAAGTGCTGATGGCATTAATCCTTTTGGGGAGCAGAGCAGCAATCATAGCACATGGCCCGTGACTCTATGTATCTATAACCTTCCTCCTTGGTTGTGCATGAAGCGGAAGTTCATTATGATGCCAGTGCTCATCCAAGGCCCTAAGCAACCCGGCAACGACATTGATGTGTACCTAAGGCCATTAGTCGAAGAGCTTTTACAGCTGTGGAATGGAAAAGGTGTACGTGTGTGGGATGAGCATAAACAACAGGGTTGCTGTTTGTAACCATCAATGATTGGCCTGCTCTTAGTAACCTTTCAGGACAGACAAACAAGGGATACAACGCATGCATGCACTATTTAGATGATACCCAAAGTATATATTTGGACAAATGCAAGAAGAATGTGTACCTGGGACATCGTCGATTTCTTCCGACCAAGCATGCCTTAAGAAAGAAAGACAAGCATTTCAAAGGTGAGGCAGATCACCGAAAGAAGCCTGTCCTCCGTACTGGTGATGACATACTTGATATGGTCAAGGATTTACAAGTAATCTTTGGAAAGGGTCCTGGCGGACAATCTGTTCCGAATGACGCTCAGGGACGCACACCCATGTGGAAGAAGAAATCTATATTTTGGGACCTACCCTATTGGAAAGACCTAGAGGTCCGCTCTGCAATCGACGTGATGCACGTGACGAAGAATGTTTGCGTGAACGTGCTAGGCTTCTTGGGCGTGTATGGGAAGACAAAAGATACACCGGAGGCACGGGAGGACCAGCAACGTGTGAACGAAAAAGACGGCATGCATCCAAAGCAGTATCAAGGTTCTGCCAGCTATGCTCTAACCAAAGCGGAGAAGGAAATCTTCTTTGAATGCCTGCTCAGTATCAAGGTCCCGTATGGCTTCTCGTTGAATATAAAGGGAATAATAAACATGGCAGAAAAAAAATTCCAGAACCTAAAGTCTCATGACTGCCACGTGATTATGATGCAACTGCTTCCGGTTGCATTGAGGGGGCTTCTACTGGAAAATGTTCGATTAGCCATTGTGAGCTATGTGCATTCCTCAATGCAATCTCTCAGAAGGTAATCGATCCAGAAATCCTACCAATGTTACGGAATGATTTGGTGCAATGTCTTGTCAGCTTCGAGTTGGTGTTCCCACCATCCTTCTTCAATATCATGACTCACATCCTAGTTCATCTAGTCGACGAGATTGCCATTCTGGGTCCTGTATTTCTATACAATATGTTCCTCTTTGAGAGGTTCATGGGAGTCTTGAAGAAATATGTTCGTAATCGTGCTTGGCCAGAAGGAAGCATCTCCACGGGCCATCAAACAGAGGAGGTCATTGGGTTTTGTGTTGACTTTTTTCCTGACCTTCAGCCGATTGGTGTCCCTAAATCGCGGTATGAGGGGAGACTGAGTGGAAAAGGCATGCTAGGAGCGAAATCAATAATATGTAGGGACGGACATTCTTGGGCGCAAGCACACTACACAGTTCTACAGAATTCTACCTTGGTGGCCCCGTATTTGAATGAACACAACAATATTCTACGTTGGACACACCCGGAGCAGTCTGGCGACTGGATTACACGTGAACACATCGGGACTTTCGGCGGTTGGTTGCAAATGCATCTGATGCGTAACAACACTGTTGCAGATGACCTGTACTTGTTGGCCAGGACACCATCTTCGACTGTATTGACTTACCAAGGGTACGAGATAAATGGTAATACATTTTACACAATCGCCCAAGATAAAAAGAGCACCAACCAAAACAGTGGTGTCCGCTTTGATGCAGCAATCACTAATAGGGCAAAGGACACATATTATGGTTACATAGAGGAGATGTGGGAACTTGACAATGGACATGAATTTAAGGTCCCTTTGTTTCGGTGCAAATGGGTCAATCTGTCAGGAAGCGGCGTACAGTTAGACCCGCAGTACGGAATGACAACAGTGGATCTCAACAATCTTGGGTACATAGAGGAACCATTCGTCCTAGCCAATGATGTGGCGCAGGTTTTCTATGTGAAGGTCATGTCTACCAAACCGAGAAAAAAAAGATAAGGAAGCGGATACATCAAACGATGAGCCAAAGCGAAACATAGTTCTTTCAGGAAAAAGAAACATCGTGGGAGTGGAGGGCGAGACAGACATGTCTGAAGATTATGAAAAGTTTCATGAAATTCCTCCCTTCAAAGTGAAGGCTGACCCAAGCATCTTGTTAAACGATGAAGATTATCCATGGTTACGGCGCAATAAGCAAGGGACACACGCGAAGAAAAAGTGAAGACTTTCTCTCCACAACTATTCTGATGATGGCTTTCATCTAGAATATCACTGCAGTTACATGTGAAGAAATGAAAACGTTTTGTAATAGACGAGTTTTCGTCCGAAACCCTGATACTTCGAAAGAGATTGTCCAGTTTGTACTCGAAGTGCATCCAGTTTTTCCTGTAACCCTCTCAACTTTTTAGCACATGCTATGTGGGTGAAATTATGATACCATGCCAACTTTCAACCATTTCAGAGTTCATTTGCAGTGGTTTTCAATTCAGGGTCATTTTAGCTCAAAATAAATCATGAAATGCATGAAAAATAGCAAATGAAGTCAGAAAAGGGTTGAAAAGTGATGATGTGGCTTTGAATGGTGCATACTGAATGCAGAAAAAGTCTTGAGTTAAAATATGTTAAAAAATTGAAATCCCTTTGTAATAGACGAGTTTTCGTTCGAAACCCTGATACTTCGAAAGAGATTGTCCAGTTTGTACACGAAGTGCATCCAGTTTTTCCTGTAACCCTCTCAACTTTTTAGAACATGCTATGTGGGTGAAATTATGATAACATGCCAACTTTCAACCATTCCAGAGTTCATTTGTAGTGCTTTTCAATTCAGGGTCATTTTAGCTCAAAATAAATCATGAAATGCATGAAAAATAGCAAATGAAGTCAGAAGAGGGTTGAAAAGTGATGATGTGGCTTTGAATGGTGCATATTGAATGCAGAAAAAGTCTTGAGTTAAAATATGTTTAAAAAATTGAAATCCCTTTGTAATAGACGTGTTTTCGTCCGATCAAAGTTATTTAACTTAATATTATATAAAATTTATGCAACTAAAATTATCAAAGTTATTTTTGTTAAAAAATTTAATAGCAAAAAGAATATTCATAAAGTATTTTTTGTTAAGAACTTTTAATATGCAAAAAAATAACATAAAAAATAGAAAAAATGAAAATAGATGCGCTTATAGAGAAAATTCAATCTAAATTCAAAGTGCTAGTTAACTTTGAATTTACTAGCACTTTCAATTTAGGTTGAATTTTCTCGATAAAGCGCATCTATTTTCACTTTAGTAACAGCGACATAGTAGGCACATGTTCGGTTTGAGAGAGGCTCGTGCTGCCTCTCTCACAGCGGGGCTTATAAGCTGGTCGTCGTGCTCCTCAACTAGCGAGGTGGGACTAAACTCCCACCACAGCCAGGACCAACCCTTTAGTCCCGGTTGATGGCTCTAACCGGGACTAACGGTCCCCCTTTAGTTCCGGTTGGAGCCACCAACCGGGACTAAAGGGCTGGGCTTCCCGCCCTTTGGGCTGCTGAAATTCACCTTTAGTCCAAAGGGCGGGAAGATGGAAATCCAACCGGGACTAAAGGTGAATTTCAGCAACCCAAAGGGCGGGAAGCCCAGCCCTTTAGTCCCGGTTGGTGGCTCCAACCGGGACTAAAGGCTGGGGTATATAAGTGGACCAAAATCCATCTGCAGCTTTCGATCTCCATCTCCCCCGACGGCGCCGAAGAAAACCTCGACGCCGCCAGGCTGCCGGACTGTGCTGTCGGCTCCCCGAGCCCGCTCCTCGTCGTGCCGCCCCCGTGGCCGCCCCCGACGCCGTCCCCGTCGCCGCCCCTGACGTCGTCCCCGTCGCCACCCCACGACGTCGTCGCCGCCCCGAGCCCACTCCCCTCCTCCTCCTAGGTGAGCCGCCGGCACACCGCCGTTCCCCTCCTCCTATCCCCTCGCACCCCCCTTTGAAATGTGGAGGATAGGAATCAATCCTATGTAGGGATAGGAATGCATATTAAATATGGTATTGTTGTTATTGTTGTTAAATAAAATGATATTTGCTATATAGCCACAATTTGTTCTTTGAAATGTTGTTATTTTTGTTTTCCTTTGAAATGTGGAGGATAGGAATCAATCCTATGTAGGGATAGGAATGCATATTAAATATGGTATTGTTGTTATTGTTGTTAAATAAAATGATATTTTCTATATAGCCACAATTTGTTCTCGTCGACGATGCCAATCCCGCATCCTCGTCGTCGACTCGGCGCCGACAACCAGTTTGAGAGGCGCCATGTCCGGGACTGGACTCCACCGGGCTGGCACTGGGAGGTGCTACCTTCCGGGGCGCGCACTTTGGTGAGAAATCCGGGTCTCGTCGTCGACCCGAAGCTTCTTTGGTGGCGGTCGCGTGGGCCACTATCGGTGCAGAGGGAGCCGGCCCCCACGGAGGTGGTACGTCGTCGTGTCAGGGAGGAGGACGAGCACGTCCGTCGCTACATGGCCGCGTTGGACGCCAGGTTCTCCAATACCTGGCAGGTTATTCAGGGATCTCACCCGAGCTATGATCCGGCGATGGTTCCTTCTCTTTGGGTGTCCACCGCCTGCGCCGTGAGACGTCAACTCGATCTGTATTAATTAATGATATTATATGATAATATTCGAGCTGTATTAGCGATAATATTCGATGCTTCATTAACTGGATTATTCAAGATGTATTAGTGATATTATATGATAATATTATATGAAGAGTCCCCGACGATCGCCGGTGATATCATATGTATTAGTGATATTATATGATGATCTTGCTTCAAAATTTTGCCGTCGATTTTTAATCTTAGCATCATGAACACAGGAAATGTCGACGTCGTGTGACGACGATAGGATCCCTCAGTGCCCTTTGTGCTGGGACGACAGGGGTCTATGCGACATTTATCCTCACCTGGACAACGATAGGTCGTTCACCGTCAAGCTAACAGAAAAATTTAGTATTATTACGGTATGTACAGATGACATGTATTTTTTGTTAATGAAGTATGACGTGTGCTTTTTTGCTTTAATTAACCTTTAATTTTCTTTTGTACAATTCGACTAGTGCGTTCCCTGTCATGCAAGATTCGTTGTGTTGGACAAGTTCCATTTCAAAGAGAAGGATAATAGAGAGCCTAAGATAGCTCACCTAAGAACGGAGCATTACACTTTTGTTGTTAAGGTGAAAAATAATGAAGATCACACATATTTTGGTTGTTCTAATTGGAGAGCATTTTGCAACGCGTATGGGTTGGATGAGGACATGAACATTACCTTCGATCTTGGTAATGACGATGTTCATGATAATAATATAGATATTTGGTTGCATGTGGAGGATGACTTGATTCCGGTGCTACCTCGAGGTGCGTTTGTCAACAGATTTGTTAGGTACTTTATATTGATTATTGAAAAGTATTTGGTACTCATCCCGACTAAATTTCTTTATTTTTAATTATCAGCTTATTTCCGTGCTACAAGAACTACCCGACAGATAATAGATCGGACATACTACAGTCATGACTCCAAACTTACTTGTTCGGAGATAAATCAGCTCATCTCATTTATTCATGATGTTGAGGATCATGCTAAACATTACCGGACTGGCAACATTTATAATGGATATGTGCCACTAGTGCACAAGTTGAACCATCATAACATCACTTCAAACAACTTTGTAAGAATTTTTTTACCATTGCATCACTAGTCCATCTTTTTCATATATACATTGTTCTTAAGCAAAACTAGTTTGCTAACTATGTTATTATTACTAATGTTTTTCAATAGGTACTCCCCCTAGAGACCATGCCTAGATGGATGTTCACAAATGGTGATTTGCAAATGGTTAGCTTACGGCCACTCCCGATTAATTACAGTGGTAGCTACAGGATATCTAAAAGTGAAGAAACCCTGAAAATCACAGGATGGAGAAATGCAATACAAGCATTTACGCTACCACTTGGAGAGGAATACTTGCGCATCCCACAAGTTGGAGATAGGTTGATCTGTGTTCTTCAATCGGGAGATGGCGGAGTTCGCCTTTATTTTGCTTTTTTACCTAGCAGTAGTTAGTGTTTCAACCTTTTGACAACTACAATAATGAGGATCGTTGATTAAGATGATGATGAGTTGTTGGATGTTGAATGATGAAGAGTTGATTAAGATGATGATGATGAGTTGTTATATGACATATATGAGTACAAATTAGATGGATGCAATAGACCAAGTTGAATTAGAGGAAAATATTCCTCTAATTCAACTTGGTCTATTGCATCCATCTAATTTGTACTGAAGTTGGTTGTTTTTTCCATAATTTGTACTGATGATGTTGTATATTAATATGTTTAACCGCGTGAAAATACAATATAAATATAAAAGAAAATGAAAACAAAAAATGAAACACGGCCCTTTCAAAAAAAAAACCCAGCGCCTTATTGTCCCGGTTCGTGTTACGAACCGGGACTAAAGGTCCTCCTACCTCGGCGCCGCATTGTGGCCACGTGGAGCACCTTTGGTCCCGGTTCGTAATCCAATCGGGACTAAACGTGATCGGCATTAGTCCCGATCATGTTGTCCCGGTTGTAGAACCGGAACTAAAGGCCCTCTGGAATCGGGACTGTTGCCCTATTTTCTACTAGTGAAGCATGATCAAGTAGTAATGAATACAAAGAAAAAATGCCTTCATCACACATATAGATACATGTCAGTTTTGGTCCAAGTAATATTGGTGCTAGTCTGCTAGTAATTTGTATTCATGAAGTAAGTTGAACACAACTAACATTTCAAAGAAAGAATAACAAGTTATTTGGAGAAAGAGCCTACGGAAAATTGTAGAATAATATTTAGTCCCTAATAAGTGTGCAAGTAACAAACCAGTGTGTATATAACTTTTGCTAACATGTTGCCGCAAATCATGATGATATGAATCCTGCTACGTTCATGAACCCAATTCCGACTAACATGGTGCCACCGATAGCTTCATATAGCAGAGTGTTTTACTGGTCTATGGGAGGAACGCCAATGACATAATTATCCTAACATACCAATGAATAAAATTTAAAACTGACAAAATTCAGAAGTGATTATCAGTAGAACAGAAGCAATTATCTTGCGAGAAGCTTCAGCTGCAGCAAATTCAACATAACCAATTTCATGGGGAACAACACAAATATCTAGGCAGTCTAGGCTCATACTCAAAAATGGTATCCTATTCTAGTGATGTAGTTGCGAATACATGAAAATTGTTCATCCGACATACAAATATTCTAGGATTAACCTTCACGAAAAATGTGACTACGCAATAGATATTCGTATAATTTGAAATGTTCTGGAATGGCACCAAACATCTAAATATTTCCAAACATATACTTTCGATAGATGAATGGATTCAAGTGCACTGGAATCAAGCCGCAAAATTAGATATGCTTATGGAACAAACAACATGAAATTAGTAACTCATAGGTGGTTCAAGGATCAATTTTACCTTTAACGAAATTAGTAACTATTAGCACACTTGTCACAAGATAAAATTTATAATAAATCTTTATATTATCAAATGACTATATACCCAAACTTGTCCATACAAGAACATTTTCCATTATCCAGGAATAAGTTCAATTATTATGGAAGAAAATGTCACCATATTGGCAAATCACCAACAACTTGTATCTATTGCAGGCTTTCATGTGTGACGAACACCATCTATATGTTCACGCCGCTGAAATGCAACCTTGCGAGCTTGGGAAACGATGCATCTATGACATTTATTTCACAACCATCCTGAGAAAAGAGGAGCTCAACATCAAGGGTGACGATCATTCCAAGACAACTTCATTCATGGTAACGTTTCCCAAGGTCAGCCTATTTGAGCTTCCTTTTCTTTTTTAACTTTTCCTTTTTAGCAACAGAGTGATGAATGTAGTACCCCAAAGGTCTAAGCTTAAGCTCAGATAGGGTAAACCGTAGACAAAATGCAGGGGTAGTTTCTATGTATACAAATCAAGTATGGATGTAGATGATTATAATATGACATCGATACTTTATACGAAAGTATAAGACATTGTCAGACATCCGGCAATATCGAGTTCATACAAATATGAGTCTGGTCCAAATTTAATTGAGATGCATAAATGCAAGTATAGAGTTCTCAAGTATGTTTGCTAACTAACCTGCAGTTTGGTGCCATCTTACCAGTCTGCGGGAGATTAGTATGTTAAACACGCATCGGTATCCAGTATATCTGATAATGAACTAACATCACATACTTTAGGTTGTTATACATTAGAGGTCTGAGAAAAACCATGGACATTACATACCTGAACCATAAGCATCATTAGCCAGCTATGCTTTGAAGAAAATTCCCAAAATAAGTTCTAAAGATATTAATTATAGGCAGGTTATGTACGCCAAAATGCCGTCTTTTGTAGAGAAATGAGAGAATGATGTTTGTTGTGTACTTGTAGTAACATCATGTTAGAATTATGCATTGCAGTAACAGATGTAGCAACGTTAATGGCCGCTTCCAGTATATCTGATAATGAATTAACCTCACATACTTAAGAATGCATCAGACAAATAAATGGTGTCTACATACAAATGATTGTAAATGACAATTGAACAAAAGATTGCCACTTACTGCCGGTCAAAAATTATGAATTGCATACTATATTTGCGTGTAAAACAAAACATGAAGTAGAGAGAGAACACAACCTGATATTTAGCAAGGAGATACTTATAAGTCTCATGATCAACCAGGAGCTCCTTTCCCTCCTGTAGTGCATCTACTCCTGGAGCATCAACACAATTTTAATCACAACAGCAACTCATCTCAGTAGCCATATGATGATGGATCAGTGCTCACTCACATTTACCAGAGGCAAATCATAGAATCGACAACTACATGCACAATCCCAAAGCAGATCCTAGCCGACACAATATACGTCTCACCCTAATTGTTACAAGAAGCTGCAGATCCTAGCCAACCCCCTCGCTGCCCACTCAAGCGGTTGGTGGAGAGCACAAGCAATCTAGGAATTCAGGGGAGGGGGTCGAGTGGGAATCACGGGAGCTTACCATCTCTTGGACGAGGGGCGCCAACCCATGCCGAGGGGCCATGGCGAGGTGCCGTCGTGGTGGTGCTTCGAGGGCTGCCACATGCCGTCCTCCTCGCCGCCACCCGCGATGACGCGCTAATACTTGTTGTTTCATGTCCTCCTGGGCGGGGCGATGGGATTGAGACGGATTGGGGGGGGGGGGAGCCATGACCTCCCTTGAGTCTTGCCCTGATCTGGGGTTGCGATGGCGCCAGCGGTGGCGGTCTCGAAGGTCGGCGGAGGAACACAAAGTTAGGCGGCGGAGGCTGGGAAACCCAACGATGGTGGCGGCGGCATCCCAAAACCACGCCTTAGGATTTCCTAGATGGAGGAAGTAGCTGGATCGAGGGGAACTGGCGGCGCATTTTTCTTTGCTTGTGTAGTTTTTAGTGCGATCTGGTGGTGGTGACGTGAAAAAAGACAAAAAAACAAGGTGAAGGGAGGGAGGGAGGTGAGACAAAAAAATCGTGGAACGGAAGCTACGAAGTAGAGATTTGATAGGATGTGTCATGCCACATTAATGTGATTAGACGATATATGGTAATGTTAATTAATTTAATTTTGATGACGTATGGAAAGATTAATTAAGATGATTGAGTGACTTATGGTAAGGTTAATTAATTTTGATTTTATATTTAAAGATTCATTAAAGATTGACTGTGATGGATTCTTTCACATAAAGACATTACTATATAACTTATGCCCGCATGAAAATTTCGGATCTGTTCAGATTTCTTTTCCATTGTGTGGGAGGTAAAGCAAACAAACCATAGAAATAAGATGGTGGAAGGTGATGCGAAAAACCAAGACGAAATAGATGACGGTGGAAGGAGGGACAAAAAAAATCAAACAATGGTGCGAGCAGAGACGAAAAAAGTCGTGGAACGCTGGCTACCAAGTCGCCGATGGAAGAGACGGGACAGGGGCGAGCAATCCTCCCACACTAATCCTGCATTTAGAGATTTGTTTGTGATGATTTAGATGTTAATATCCTTAAAATCCGTTATTTGTTTCCTGAAAATCTGTTATTGGTTTCCTAAAACAAATTACACTAATGAGAAGAATCGGTTGATTTGGATAAGTTAGGAAAATTAGATTAAAATTTATTATTTGTTTCCTGAAAATCTATTATTTGTTTCCTAAAACAAATTGCATTAATATGAGGGATCGATTTATTTGGATAACTTAAGAACTTAGATTCATGATTTGTTATATGTTAGGAAAGTCCTGGTTTGTCATAAAGAGTGGAGAGAAAAATAAACCGATAGACCGGGGTGAGGGTGATGGGAGGAGAGATGAAAAAACCATACGAAAGTGGGAGACGAAATTAAGGGTTGCCAATGGTACAACAAACCCCAACAAAAGAAGAAAAATACATTCGTGTCTGTGGGGAACCGACCACACACGCACACCGCCGCGAGCTGAGGGCGCCGTCGCTTCCCCGCTCCCTCCCGGAGCAGGCGTGACCTAAGAATCTGCGGCCGGAATTTTTGCGAGCGGGAAGTCTTTAGGCAAAGGCCCTTTCGGACGAACGCGCCGGAGATGTGGTAGCCAACGGGCAACACCGGGAACACCTCTTCTTCACCCTCGCCGAGCAAGAAGGAGATGGATCTGGAGCACCTGCATCTCCCCGCTGGTCACTTGGCTGCCGGAGAACACAACATGTAGACTAGGACGGAGCAGGAACTCTAAACTGTTACATCTGCCTATAAAATTAACTTTGTAAATATCATCTATAGATGAAGTATTGGTGTCCTTCATACTTGCACAAATCTCCAAGATTAGATCAGATGGTTGTTAACGTTTACTTTATCAATAGTGGTTTTTTAGCCACCTAAGAAATACTCTATCCGTCCGGAATTACTTGTCGCAAAAATGGATAAAAATGGATGTATCTAGAACTAAAATACATCTATATACATCCACTCCGACAAGTATTTCCGGACAGAGGGAGTAGCAAATTTGCTGAAAAAACATCCACGATTGTGCACGGAGATCATACCCAAAATCCAAAACGACATGTGATGCTGAACAAATGGAGTACTTAATATAGTTAGCATGCAACAATACATGGAGATAAATTGTTCCTGGAACGAGTACACGTTTTGCATTCCCAGCATGATACCACACTTATTTATATCTTCACCGTGTCAATAACCATCGTTCCTTGAGACAGATGTTCATAGAGTCCAGCAATGTAGTCCTTGACCTTGATCTTTTTGTACAACGCCGGTCTCTTCTCATCTACCAGCTGAGTCGCTGGCTCAATTTCTCTCTCGGGATCAACCGAGTAGAATAGAGCCAGCGATAGCCTTTCTTTCTCAGCATTTGTCACAACTCTATGCACGGGGCTTTTGAAGATCCCATTGCTCATTATCTGTTACATTTTTTTACGATTAGGCCAAGGTCTTGGGGGACTTTTGAAAGAATAGTACAAACACATCAGATTTACTCGATGTGTGATGAATATTGTCACCCCTGATCACCTTCCTAACTGATCCACCCATGGCGGAGGTAGACCCATAATCATTTTGATATATAATGTATGTATAACAGTTACTAGTGACCGGTGTAACACAAATGTGGGAAGAAAAATACGATCCACATGACCTCTTTTATTACCATTGTTATCTTTGACATGTTTGAAAATTGTAAAACCATGTAATTTTGCATACTTCCATAAACAAAGATGTTAGAAGCACAAGAAAATTATAAGCCCACATGTAGCAATCATTGTGTAATTTTTTTATGAATTAGATACATTGTTTGTAAATTTTCAAATAGCATGCAAAGCTAAAGCAAAGATATTTAAAAAAAATTATCAAATAGTTTTTCAAGGAAACCAACAAGTGTCAGTTATACAAAATAAATTTAGAGATTAAATAATTAGGAGCTAACAAGTATAACTAAGAACCCAGAAACCAACAAGTGTCAGTTATACAAAATAAATTTAGAGATTAAATAATTAGGAGCTAACAAGTATAACTAAGAACCCAATAAGTATATGTGTGATTAACGGAGGCACGCCATTTTTATACAACTCGTGATTTTTATAATGATATAGATACAAATTATAAATAAGCAGTGAGAATATATGTAATAAACTCCATACTAAATTATTGGTTGTAAGATGACCCAAGTTTCTGAATAAAACCATGATCCGGACGCGCTATATCTTCATTGTGTTAAATAAATCTGGGGAAAATACTGTGGAACCATTTCATGAATAATCTAATGTTACATTTTTCATCTAAAATTTTCAATATTTTTTTAACCAAAGGTCAAAGATAAAATGTTTCTTCAAACGTTGAAATACGGTGCATATTAGATTTTTCTTAAGTCAAGTTCAATAAACTCTGACCGAACTTACAAATAACATCTACAATATCAAAATCGATGTCATCAAGATTCATAACAAAAATATGTATATGTTTTCATATTGTAAATGTTTATATTTACACTTTCTATGTTGTGGAACTGGAACAGAGACATTAGCGGTTCGATAGGCATACTGCGAGTGGAGGTTACGGTGTTTACCTCGGTTTGATCTCCCATGTTGACCAGCAGGGTGTGAGGAACAATCTGTACATCAAACCAGACACCATCTCTCAAAATCTGCAGCCCACCAACGGTGTCATCGACCATGAGCACCGTGAGAATGGTCCCATCGGAGTGGGGCTTGAGGCCAAACACGAGGTCCGGCCTCGGGCACTCCGGGTAGTAGCTGAATCTAGCGTAAGTGTCACCCTTCTCCCCAAACTGGTCCACGATATAGTCGTCATCGAGCTCCAGCAGCCTCGCCATTGCCCGGACCAATCCGTCCTTCACCACCCTGCATTTCACGGTGAACTCGTGCAAAAGATTCCTAATAAAAAAAAGAGTTAAGAATTTTGATAGGGTGTATCTAGGTCTTAGTCGACTGAAACTTAACCAAGTCTCGATCAAGTGATATACTCCCTCCGTTCCTAAATATAAGACCTTTTAGAGATTCCGCTATGAACTAGATACGGATGTACATAGACATATTTTAGAGTGTAGGTTTATTCATTTTGCTCCGTATGTAGTTCATGATGAAATCTTTAAAAGATTTTATATTTAGACACGGAGGGAATAGTTTATAAGAAGAAAAAAGAAAAAACTAAAAATAAACTTTTGTACGAATCTCCATGCTAGATCATGGGAATATAGCATCGACTCAGTTGAGACTTGGCAAAAGTGATCTTGATAGTATTTCCTTTCTTATTTTGAGAGAGGACGATGGATCATCCTCGTGTGAATGTGATCACTGATCACCTGAAAGTTTGGGGATGCGCTGGCCAGAGGGCCAGGCTGCGCTCGTCTTCGGGCTCCACCTTGAGGTAGAGGCGGTCGGACCAGTCGAGGATCTGCTCCCTCGAGCTCACCCGGTCGGTTCCGGATTTTTTTTCAAAAATGGCACTGTATTTAGAGCAAATTCGAAAACTAGCATTGCTAACACGTATATATCAAAAATAGCACCCCGTCGGTCTGCCGTAGGCCGAAGAGGGACTTTTCGGCGTGGAAAAAACCGAAGAGACCATTTCGGCTTCCTGTGGGCCGAAGAGAGCGGCAGGTGGGCCGAAGAGTGGGCCGTCGGCGCGCTGTCGACCGAAGAGCTGTCTTCGGTCTGGCCGCGACCGAAGACCTCTTCGGCCTACCGTTGGCCGAAAAGGCTGGATAAGGCCGCCCGAGCCTTTCTTCTTCCTCCCCTCTGTTCTTTCTCTGTTCTAGCTTTCTCTCTCTCGTTTCCAACCAGAAATCGCCCCCCCTCACCGATCTCTTCGTTTCTCCAGCCATTTTCAAATCCAAACCACAGAAACGGTAGATCGTAGCCATCTCCACCAGCCTACGGTCATTTTTTTCCAATGGGATAGCTATTTGTGTGTACAAGTGAGTTGTAGTCATGGTGGTGTGAGGAGGAGAAACCATGGTTGGTTGAGGAGGAGGAGGTGGTTTGGCTGGGCAAGAGGAGGTGGCCGCTGAGGGGGTGGCGTTGGTGTTGCTCGTTGGTGCAAGTTCTCCGTGAGGTGGGCACACGCGTCGAAGGTATAATCACGCGTCACATTTTTTTGTGGTGTTAATTGGTTTGTGTTGTCATTTTAGCGGTCGGTTAGTGTAGCGGGTAATAATTTTGTTCGTTGTGATTAATGAGATGGAAGTGTCTGACAGGTTAAAATGTCTGAATCAGTAAATTTGACTGTTTACTATGGCCCTGGCAATGTTCGATATAATGAGTTCGGGGTTGATCTTAGCGAGTATAAAAAATGTGTCATGACACTTTCAGACCCGGACAGACTGGACATTAGACAGTTGAAGTACTGGTTGACAATTAGTTTTGGGCTGGATCCTGGGGTATGTTCTGTCAGTATTCAAGCTTTGTGGACCAAATCGTGTAAAAATGTGAAGTGGGAGTTGATGCTGATAGATAGGAGCCAGCAGTGGTTGACCCTGTTAAGGCGTTGCAGGGACCGAAAAATCCACCCATATGCCCTAGTGCAACCTGTGGCGAAGGAGGAGAATACCGGACAACCAGAGGGGGGGTATGAACCCGGGCAGGGCAGTGAAGTGGCTAACGAGATTTATTTATCCGGGTCACAGCCAATGGATGTGGATGCTAGCCAACCCGAGGAAGAGCCAGATTACGTGCCACACAATTTGTGTGGTAATGATACTGGGCAGAGTAGTCGGTCAGTAATATTAGCCGGTTCTGGTTTTTCTGATGGGGATGAGGAAGGGGAGGAAATGCAGAGGGTGATGGAGGAAGAGGACGAGGATGGACTGGCTGAGGATCTGGATTCTGAAAATTCCGAGGATGAAGTGGAGGTACCGATTCCTGCCGCATGGGATCAGGACCTATCCACCGGTCTCACGGTCAACGATGGCCATGAGACTCCATGGGAGTATCATCTGAACCAAGTCCAGATAGGTTCTATGTATGATACAAAGAAGAAATTGAAATATGCGGTGGTAAAGTGGGCTATGTCCACGCAGAGGGTTTTTCGGACACACGTATCAAATCAAACAAACTATACAGTGAAATGTGTTGAAACAGGTTGTCCTGGGAAGGTGCACGGGCACGTGCCAAAGTATAACATCCACTGGGTTGTCACCGGTGTTGTTCCACATACTTGTGTGAGGAAAAACTTTCTGGTGAATCATCCGAACCTGTCTTCTACTCTCATTGCGCAACTCATGTATACTGAGATAGTGCAGAAGAAAGACATGGAAGCAAAACACATCCAGACAGCAGTGAAGGTCAGATGGAATTATGTCATTCCTTACGGGAAGGCTTGGAGGGCTAAGCAGAAGGCTATGGAGGAAAGGTTTGGGACGTTCTTCGACTCATATGATAATGTTGTGCGGCTCCTTCAAGTATTGAAGGAGAGGAATCCCGGCACTTATGTTAACGTACAACACACAAGATTGGCGAGTATACCAGATTTTAAGGTGTTGAAGAGAGTATTCTTTTCTTTTTCTGTTTGCATCGAAGCTTTCCGGCATTGTCCTCCTGTGATGTTTGTGGATGGCACATTCCTGACTGGTCAGTACAGAGGGCAAATCCTTACTGCTATTGGTGTTGACGGGAACAATCAAATCATCCCACTTGCTATGGCATTCGTGGAGGATGAGAACTTTCCAAGCTGGATATGGTTCTTGAGGCAAGTGAAAATTGCCATCGTGAAGGACCGGTCGAACATGTGTGTCATTCATGACAGACATGCTGGTATATTGAAGGCCGTGAAGACACTGAGGAATCCAACTGAGAACGAATCAACACCATGGATGGACCTGCAGAGCCGGTGGTGCATGCGCCATCTTGGGGCAAAAATTTTCTCACAGTTCAAGAACAAGCGGTTGATGAAGTTGTTCAAAAAATTATGCAAGCAGAACCAGGCACGCAAATACAATTTTATTTGGTCAAAACTAGATGAGTTTACTAAGAAGCAGGTTAAGGCCAGACGGACAATGGAAAAAGATCAGGCTAAATTAGCAATAGTCATCGCGCAGCTAGAGCAGCCTGTAGCTCTGTGTGACTTGCCAGCAATTGACCCTCCTGGCACTAAGAGGCCGAACGGCAGGGCAATAAAGGATTTTACTGAGTGGATAGAGAAAGAGCCTCCCGTGAATTGGTCTTTGCTGCATGACACCCATGGAGCTAGGTATGGCCACATGACAACCAACCTTGCTGAGGTGTATAACTTTGTACTTAGAGGGAATAGAGCATTGCCACTCACAGCTATTGTGAAGGGTGTATTGCATGGCACTTTGAGATATTTCAGAGAAAGGCACGAGTTAGCAAAGAAGCATATTGCAGATCATCCGAAGACACCTTATTGTAGCCGTGTCATGGAGTACATGGCAAAGAAGATAGAGAAAGCAAAGAAGCACACTGTCAGGCTCATAGGTAATCAGGAAAGGAGGTATGAGGTTCAGCTACCTACCGATGGTTTTGGTACGTCAAATGAGGTGAAGACGCATGAGGTAAAAATAGGAACGGAATTTTATCCAACGTGTGAGTGTACATGCAACAAACCGCGGTTGTTGCACCTTCCTTGCTCACATGTGTTGGCTGCGTGCGGCCAGATTAAGTTGGATGCCATCTCCTTCGTGTCCCCATACTATTTGAAAGAGTCAGTACGCAACACATGGACCGGTGAGATGACAGGGTTTAGATGAGGATCTACTTGGTTCCTTCTGCTGCTCCTGATCAGATTGAAGCGCCTCTGACCAGCGATATGTACCCAACTTCCTCTATTATGGGAACCAGACACCACGCGGTACGTAACCAACTTGCTCTATTATGGTTCTAATATGTGTACTCATGTCATAACCTGAACATTTACAATTGGCTAACTATTCAATGTACAGAGTGACTTGATGGTTGAAGCGCAAGATGAGGTTTCCGCTTTAATGGGGCGGGTTGAGAGCGGAGAAACTATCCCACAGCCAGAGCACCTCTCGTGGTTGAAGCGTTTTGATGAGAAGCTACGAGGGATTTACGCAGCAATGACATGTAGAAGATCTTCTGATGTTGCGGTTCCTCGTCCAGCGCTTCGTCCGCCACGTCCTTCACGGCACATGGCTTCACCGGCGCCACCTCCTTCACAGCCAGGGAGCTCGGCATGGCAAGAGCCATCTCCTTCACAGCCAGGGAGCTCGGCATGGCATCAACAAATGGGGCCAGGTAACTTTACTTTTGGTTTTTCTTTTAAGCAGTGTACGTTCGCAATTCAATTTTACATGTGCTTCACTACTACAGTCAGCAACCAGCCGCCTCCGTTCACGCATGTCGTGCAGTCGCCGATGCTTAGTGGTTATGATTCGCTCTTAGACGGCTACGGCGATGACGATGACCACGCTGCAAACACGTATGACTTCTCTCAGCCGCTGCATCATACTCCACCACCACCACCGACGCAGGAGACACAGACCGTGACAGGCGAGGTTATGTACGGTCGTGGACACCGTGAGGCTCACCCACCGCGTCAGCGCTTATCGCTTTCCGGTCCTCGTCCGAGGAAGGTCCAGACTCGTCGTCGTAGTACCGAGCAATGATATGTTTATATATGTATGAGACATCCATGTTAGTTTCAGACTATTCTTATGTGTGAGGACTTATCTATGTATCAGACATCCTTCATGTATGTGTTACTATCTATGTATGAGCCATTATCTATGTATGAGTCATAATTAAGATAGAAGTACATCTGAATTAAACGGTACGACTATTCTTGAAAAATACATCCCACAAACTACATGAAGTCATCGTCGACATCCTCCGTTCATGCAGCACTCTTACCCTTGGACGATGCGGTAGTCTTGGACTTCGACGATGTGGGTCTCTTGGCCTTGGTGCTCGGCATGAAGTCATCGTCGTCATCCTCCGTTGATGCAGCACTCTTACCCTTGGACGATGCGGTAGTCTTGGACTTCGACGATGTGGGTCTCTTGGCCTTGGTGCTCGGCATGAAGTCGCCGTCGTCATCCTCCGTTGATGCAGCACTCTTGCCCTTCGACGGTGCGGTACTCTTGGACTTCGACGATGCGGGTATCTTGGGCTTGGTGCTCGGCTTGAAAAGATCGTCTTCGTCCTCACTGTCTTGACTCCATAACCAAGTATCTTCTACTGCAGCCCTTTGAAAAGCTTCAATCTTATATTGTACTTTTTTCCACCTACCATGCAACCTGAGAAGTTCTTTCCGTATCTCCTCAAAGGTCCTTGCAGGCCACCCGCTCCTACTTAACTGGTGAGCCAACTCATTCATGAAGATGTCACTACCGAGGAGTTCGTCCCATGGAACTATCCTGTTGTCTATCTTGAAATTGGCGGCTAAACTAAGAAGAGTTTTGGACATACGAGGGTGAAAACAACTACGATCGAAAGGATAACCGGACATCTTCACGAGACTACACTTGCCTGCTCACCCACCTTAGTGCGGAGGGGGGTTTATAGGTTGAGAAGAGAAGATGGCGGGAGAGAATGGCGGGAAAAAAAATGGCGGGAGAGAATGGCGGGAAAGAGAAAGGCGGGAGGGAATGGCGGGAAAGAAGGGTGGGAAAGAAAATGGTGGGAGAGAATGGCGGGAGAGAATGCCGGGAGAGAATGGCGGGAAGGAAAATGGCGGGAAAGAAAATGATGAGATATATTGTCGGGAAATGGTTGCGGGAAAGTACAAAGTTGGCATGTCAAAGAGAGGGAATGGTTGTGCAGCAATTATAATGCATTTTATTGAAAAAAAATAGTCTTCGGTCAGGTGCAGGCCGAAAAGTGCTCCATGCAACTTCGGTCAACGTTTAACGTAAAGAGTATGCATTCTTCGGCCAACAGGAAGCCGAAAAGGCCTCTTCGGCTTACTGCTGACCGAAGACAGGTCTTCGGCCCAGCAGCGCCCATCTTCGGCCCACAGGAAGCCGAAATGGTCTCTTCGGTTTTTTTCAGGCCGAAAAGTCACTCTTCGGCCTACGGCAGACCGACGGGGTGCTATTTTTGATATATACCTGTTAGCAATGCTAGTTTTCGAATTTGCTCTAAATACAGTGCCAGTTTTGAAAAAAAATCTCGGTTCCGTACCCCTCGACCTGGAACCGCTCGCCGCCGATGAGGTTGGTGTATCTCTGCTTCTCTTCGGGTGGCTGCCGGAAGAACTCCCTCGACGCGACCATCATGCCGTCCATCACCGAGGTGTCTACGCCGTGGTTAGTCACCTGCAGACAGACACGACACGCAAGCTTGATCGATTCCGCTCAGCGAAGAGAAAATAGATGGTAAATTACCAGGAAGAGGCCCCACGACTCTAGCGCCAGCCGGAGCTTCGCCGCCTCGTCGTCAGCTGCAGCGGCGCCGTCCTGCTTGAAAAGGCGGGCGAGGTCGATGACCGGGACAGGCGCGGCGGTGGGCTGCTGGTCTGTTTCGTGGTGACCGCGCGAGACGTACCGAGCCGGCACGTCGGGCTTGTCGAGGGCGCCGGCGAGCTCCTGCACCGTCCGCGTCGGTCTCACTCCCCCCGTGCTTTCCAAAGTTGCGCTTGCACGACCTTCCGTGGTTGGTTTTCTCTTTGATCTTTCAGTGGCGTTCGTTTCGTTCGATGTAACGACAATACTCCGGCTGGCTTCGACGATCGGCCGCGGGTGGTGGAATTATGGTGGTCGCATGCACACGTCGTCGACGATAAGGTGCGATCGAGGAGAGGAGCTAGCTAAGGGACAAAGGTTGCGGTGGCCTTCATCCTGATCGGCTGATCCCAAACATGTCATGCGTTGCTGTTGCCGTTCCTGACCCGATCAATCTCTTCTGAATTTCTGATCGGATAAGGGAGCAACAGTTAAGTTGTTCGGCGCAGCGCGTCTGAAGCTAGTGGCTGGCGTCAGAAAATATACTCCCATGGCGGTTCTCATTTTAGAGAGCACATGCTTCACAAGGCATCTTCAACGCGAACAATATAAGGCGATCATCCAATCTTATACCTGAAATGCCCACATACATTTCAAATGGACTGGACGATCTTAATGCAAATCGAATGATCTTCATTTAAACAAGTGGCTGGCGCGTGTCACAAAATATAGTGCCGACGTGGACCTTATTTTACAGAGCAGATGATTCATACGTAGCTTCAGCCAAACACATGTCGTGTTGTTTGTAACATCAATCTAAAAGTGCAAATGCATCTCAATGAAGACGGCTGGCCCAAACGTCCATAAAGCAATACTGATGAGTTTTTTATTTCTTGCACAGTAATGCTAATGAAATTTTTGGGATGAAAATTATATCATCTTTGTAATCTTGATACGGAATCATGTTTCTCATTTCTTATATATAGAACTTGAGTTTAATCACTGCCAAGAAAAAAGAGCGTGCAAATTTAACATGAAAATAATCGTGGGAATCTCCCACGGGATAAACTTCTGAAAAGATGTTAAACAACATATATAACACTATATTATAGCGGCTAAGCAAGCCCGGCTGAGGTGAATCTCCAGTTGTAGCGGTCATTACACTATATTATAGCGGCTAAGCAAGCCCGGCTTGTTAGACTATGTATTTGTATAAGCTTCCGTATATACCCATGTACTCTGTATACCCCTTATATATATATGAGATAGTCACACCCCGTATTGGGTGTCGTGCAGTTTCCCAAACATTACGTTTTGCATGGTATCAGATTAGGGTTATGTTCGTTCGCTTCCGCCTCCACCACGATCGCATCATGGCCTCGGTGCCCGCCGCCGCCGCCGCGATCGCATCTGCTCCGGCCGCCGTTCCGGCCGCCGGCCCTGCCGCCGCGGATCAGGCCGCCCCGGCCTCTCCGTTTTTGGCCTCTCGGCCGCTGCTCTCCCTCGCTGGTGCCTCACCACCACTGGTCGCCCAGCCGTCGGCCTCCGGTTACCCTTCGTCACCGCCGCCAGTCTATAGTCCTTGGATGGGCTATCCTCCTGCGCCTGTTGCGCCCCACGGCGCCCCACCTGCGTCCCCGACGGCTCGGCCGTCGGCAACTCCCTATGGAGCACAGGCCCCGTCGGGATATCCTCCCCACACAGCTCTGCAGAACGCGCCTCCTCGCGGTGCCCCCTCCGCCTACGGGGCGCCCTACGGTGGACCGTCGGCGTCAGTTCTGCAGCCCTACAGTGGGTCGTCGGCGTTGGTGCTGCATCCCTACAGTGGGCCGTCGGCATATCCTGAGGCCAGCTCGTTCCCTGGCTTCTATACGCCACCGCCGTCGCCGGATCATGCTGCGCCGTTCTACTTCGCGCACCTCATCCCGGTGAAGCTGACAACGGACAACTACCTGTCATGGCGTGCTCAGGTCCTGCCACTTCTCCGTAGTCGCTACTTGGAGGGGTTTGTGGACGGCACTCTGCCATGCCCCCCGCCATATCACCCGGGGCATCATGCGTGGGTGGCTCAAGATCAGGCCATCCTTTCCGCCATCCAGTCCTCTCTTACGGAGGGGGTCTCGTCACTGGTTATCTTTGCCGCCACGTCTCGCGATGCGTGGGCGGCCCTTCATACCAGCTTCGCTTCGCAGTCTCAGGCGCGGGCTCATGCTATTTGCACTGCGCTGGGAGAGGTGAAGCTTCATGGTCTCACCGTCACCGACTACTTCAACAAGGTGACGGGCATGGCGGATACACTTGCCTCCATTGCCAAGGCTCTTGGGCCGGAGGAATTCGCCTCTTATGTGCTCAACGGTTTGGATGATGACTATGACAATCTGGTGGAAAATATCAATGGTCGTGACACTCCCATCCAGCCGCGTGAGTTGTATGCGCGACTTCTTGCCACGGAGCAGCGGATCCAGGCTCGCCGTTCTGCACCGACCTTCCAGGCGGCCAATGCTGCCATGCGCGGCAAGGGCAAGCCGCCGCCGGCCACTTCTGCCCCACGGAACACCACTACCACCGCGGGTGGTCGTGTCCGCGCCTGCTGTCCCTCGTGTGGGGCTCAAGTCCCTTGCCAGCTCTGTGGTCTTGATGGCCATCTTGCTTCTCGCTGCCACTGTCGCTTCAAGAAGGATTTTCTAGGCATCGGGAACAATGGCAAAGGGAATGAGAAGCAGGCTGCTTTGGCGAGTCATGAGCATGGTCACACTCCTTCCTATCCGGTTGATGCATCCTGGTACATGGATACGGGAGCCACCAACCACTTGACGAGCGATATGGGGAAGCTCTCCACACAGGAGCCGTACCGCGGACATGATCAGGTTCATACTGCAAACGGGGAAGGTACGCACATCTCACATATTGGCCAGGCATCTCTTCTTACTCATCGATCCAAACAATTACGTCTTCTTAATGTCCTTCGAGTTCCCTCTGTTTCACGTAGTTTGTTGTCTGTTCCTAAACTTACTCGTGATAATAATGTTCTTGCTGAGTTTCATCCTTTTCATTTTTTTGTAAAGGATCGGGACACGAGGGACGTACTCCTTAGAGGTCGACTGCGCAATAATGGTCTCTATGCACTTGATGTGCCACCTGCTCCTAGTGCTTTCAGCGGCGTTCGTGTGTCTCCATCACATTGGCATGCGCGCCTCGGTCATCCTGCCACTCCCATCGTTCGCCATGTTCTTCATCGTCATGAGCTCCCAGTTGTGTCTAATAAATATGTTGATGTAGTTTGTGATGCCTGTCAGCAAGGCAAGAGTCACCAGCTTCCTTTTTCTAAGTCGAGTCGTGTAGTCACTAAACCACTTGAACTTGTGTTTTCGGATGTATGGGGCCATGCCCAAACCTCTGTTAGTGGTCATAACTACTATGTCAGTTTCATTGATGCTTATAGCCGGTTCACTTGGCTTTATCTTCTTAAGCGCAAGTCCGATGTGTTTAATGTTTTCTTGCAATTCCAAGCGCATGTTGAGCGTCTGCTTAGTCACAAAGTCATTCATGTGCAATCTGATTGGGGTGGTGAGTACCACAACCTCAATGCGTTCTTTAATAAGCTTGGAATCACTCATCGTGTGTCTTGTCCTCATACACATCAACAGAACGGTGTAGCTGAGCGTAAGCATCGTCATATAGTTGAGACTGGTCTTGCTTTGCTTGCCCATGCCTCGGTTCCTTTTCGGTTTTGGAGTGATGCGTTTTCCACCGCATGCTTTCTCATTAATCGATTACCTACACGACTCCGTCAGATGAAAACACCACTTGAACTTTTGTTGAATGAAATCCCTGATTATACATTCTTGAAAGTGTTTGGGTGTGCGTGTTGGCCACATCTTCGTCCATATAACCAACGCAAGTTGGAGTTTCGATCTAAACAGTGCGTGTTTCTTGGCTATAGTTCTCTTCATAAAGGGTACAAATGTCTTCATGTTCCCTCTAACCGCGTCTACATCTCTCGTGATGTGGTGTTTGACGAGAACGTTTTTCCTTTTGCCGCATCTCCGGTCACCTCCCCCACTCCCCCTACACCTGAGCAACCCGCCGTACCATTGCCTGGTCAATTTGTTGATGCTGCTTATCCTCCCTTGTTGCTACCTAACCATGGTGCAGGTACTGGACGTGGAGCACGCCTTGAGCTTCTGGATGTGGAGCCACCTGGGGCTGCTGTGCCGGTTGAGCCGGCCTTGCCGGGGGCTGCTGCGCCGGCTGCGCTGGCCGAGCCGGTCTTGCCGGGGGCGGCTGCATCTGAGGCTGTGCTGGCTGCGCTGGCCAAGCCGGCCTTGCCGGAGCCGGCTTTGCCGGGGGCTACCTTGCCGGGGGCTACTATGCCGGTTGCACTGGTCGAACCGGCTGCGCCTGGGGCTGCTGTGCCTACTGCGCTGGCCTTGCCGGGGGCTGCCTTGTCGGGGGATGCTGTGCCGGTTGCACTGGTCGAACCGGCTGCGCCTGGGGCTGCTGTGCCGGCATCCTCGCCCTCCTCGCCAGGCATGTCGCCTGGGCAGCAGCCTTCACCGCCATCTACCGCTCCTCTGCGTCCTCGTACGCGGAGTCAGAATGGTATTGTTCGGCCAAAGGAACGTACTGATGGCACGGTTGCCTGGATTGCGGCGTGCATGGCACAGACAGATGCTGACCCCACTGCCGAGCCTCATCATTTTTAGGCGGCTCTTCGGATTCCTCATTGGCGCAATGCCATGGAGCGGGAGTTTCAGGCGCTACAGAGGAACGATACTTGGCGACTGGTTCCTCCTGTGTCTGGTGTCAACATCATTGATTCCAAGTGGATTTTCAAGGTAAAGAAGTATGCTGACGGTTCCATTGAGCGTTACAAGGCGCGGTTGGTGGCAAAAGGTTTTAAACAACGGTATGGTCTTGATTATGAGGATACTTTCAGCCCAGTTGTTATAACCAACCACTATTCGGTTACTCCTGTCCTTGGCTGTTGCCAAAGGGTGGTCTCTGCGCCAGCTTGATGTTCAGAATGCTTTTCTCCATGGGGTCTTGGAGGAAGAAGTTTACATGCGGCAACCTCCGGGTTTTGTTGATCCAGCTCGTCCACATCATTTGTGTCGTCTTGTTAAGGCGCTTTATGGACTCAAGCAGGCTCCCCGTGCGTGGCATGCCCGACTGGGTTCGGTCCTTCGATAGCTTGGGTTTACCCCGTCCACCGCTGACATGTCTCTGTTCCTACTTCATCGTCCTGAAGTTACTATGTATCTGCTGGTGTATGTTGATGACATTATTCTCATCAGCTCCTCCGTGTCTGCTGCGGATCGTCTGCTGTCTGCTCTGAGTGGTCACTTTGTTGTCAAGGATTTGGGGGCTCTCCATTACTTTCTTGGCCTGGAGGTTTCACGGTCTTCTGCTGGTCTGACTCTTACTCAGCATAAGTACTCTTTGGATCTGCTCCGCCGTGCAGGTATGATGCGCTGCAAGCATGCTACCACCCCTATGTCTGCGACAGATAGGTTATCAGCTTTGGATGGTGACTTGCTCTCTTCAGATGATGCTACTGAGTATCGCAGTGTCGTTGGAGCTTTGCAGTACTTGACTATTACACGGCCTGATATTTCCTATGCAGTAAACCGTGTGTGCCAGTATCTTCATGCTCCGCGGACTTCACACTGGTCAGCTGTGAAGCGTATCTTGCGTTATCTCTCTCATACTGTCTCCTATGGCTTGCATCTTCGGTCTACCGCTTCGTGTGCCCTCTCAGCCTTCTCTGATGCTGATTGGGCTGGGAGCCCGGATGACCGGCGATCAACGGGGGGCTATGCTGTCTTTTATGGGGATAACTTGATCGCTTGGAGTGCGCGCAAGCAGGCCACAGTATCTCGGAGTAGCACTGAAGCAGAGTACAAGGCGGTTGCCAATGCCACGGCTGAGCTCATTTGGGTACGGTCTCTGTTAAGAGAGTTAGGTATCTCTCAACAGCAGCCACCTGTTCTTTGGTGTGATAACATTGGTGCGACATACCTTTCATCTAATCCAGTTTTTCATGCTCGTACCAAGCACATCGAAGTTGACTAATTGTAAGGGAACGTGTTGCACGGAAGCTTCTTCATATCAAGTTCATCTCTTCCAAGGATCAACTTGCTGACATCTTCACGAAGCCTCTTCCACAACCTCAGTTTGAGGGATGGAGGCGCAATCTTAACTTGCTGTGTAGTTCAAGACATAGTTAAGATTGAGGGAGGGTGTTAGACTATGTATTTGTATAAGCTTCCGTATATACCCATGTACTCTGTATACCCCTTATATATATGAGATAGCCACACCCCGTATTGGGTGTCGTGTAGTTTCCCAAACATTACGTTTTACACGGCTGAGGTGAATCTCCAGTTGTAGCGGTCATTCTTCCATGACTTGACACGTGTGATTGGTTTTCCAAATTGACTGCCGGTTTTTCTCTGGTTTTTGGCCTGTTTTGTGGGGATTCTTGTTTGATCGGTTCACCGTTTATAGTGCTATATAGGCCACCGCTTCCGTCCAAAATATCTGCTCGCTTCCTGACCCATCTGGAAGATATTTCGGTGCCTCTTCCATCTCCCGACGCCTCCTCCAATTCCACCGCCCTCTCGGGAATCTCCTCCTCCAAGGCCTCTCGCGAATCTCCTCCCCCCTCTCTCCCCCGACCATTGATCCTTCGCTGATGTGCCACTTCTATTCACTTCGCGGCCCCTCTCCTCTCTCCATCCCAGGTCAAGGGCGGACGGACGCGGCGTCGGCCGCCGCAGACGAAGATGATGCCATGGATGAACCCGCCAAAGCAGAGAGGCGGCATGGGCGCTCCAGGCGCTCCGTTACGGCCTCCCGTCGTGCCCCTAGCTGCAAACGGCTCAATCTTCTACACGGCCGCCAGCCTCCCCGTGCCCATGCCCCAAACCTTCTACCCCCATCCAGGTCGCCCCTGGTGCATGTGCACGGCTTCTACAGCCTGTGGCACGCGTGTTCATGGCCACCTCGCCGCCATTGTAGGTATGCAACGACCCACAGTGCTGGACGCTGACATTAGTGCCCTTTGAAGGTGAACACCGCCAGCAAATGTTAACTTTTTTCTCTCATGTTCATGTTACGTGCCGTACTGTATAGTATATTTGCCAAAGCATCATCAATCAAATCTAACAAAGGGAATTCTGAGATACTTCGCTCCTCTTCCAGGTACGGCCTCATCTTCCTACGGTGCATGCTGTAATATATTTTTACTTTGACATTTGTAGTACTGAGCCTATCACTAATTTAAAATTTCTCACCTTCTCTGTTTAGATGCCATATCAACAATATTTTAGGATGATGTAATCTGATCAGCAAAAGAAGTTCCAGTAGGCAGGTACAGGCTCATTTTCTTGTGCTATCTTTTCCCTAGAGTTATATGTTCTGAGTGTTTTCTTATGCTAAAGATGCTATTGTTCAGTAGTGTCAGAAATTGCTAAGAATTATTAGATTCTTCTACAATATAGTGGTCAGAAGCATTATGGAACTATAAGATGTCTTAAGTTCAGTATTTTGTTTCATGCAAATAAGAAGCATATTCACTAAAATAAGTTCAAGTAACTGTTAACTTATTAGATTAAATCTTCTTAATGGTTCACATTTGTATTTGCGGCCACTGTCCTAGCTGTTGCGGCAAGCTTACCGACCGAAGAGCTCCCTTGCACAGCCGCGTTGTCCTCCCTCACATGATCGATGTTGCAGGCCTTTTCGACCCAGTGACCGAGCCACCATGCTCTCTACTCCATTCACATGCCAGGAGAGATTTCACGGCTTGGTACATAAAGTGATGGTGGTGGCACACATGTTCGGCATGGGACCAACGGGTGACATTTATTTAGCATGGTTTGGTTTTTATATGAAAGTACCGTTTGAAATTTGCACTGCTCTGTAACTTTTAGGTATTTTCTAAATTCATGTTCCACCGTGTTATGCTCAGAGGGGCAGGCTTCACCCCAATGCTGATGGCACTAAATTTCTGGGTTCTAAATCGAACCTCGGGTCGCTGGAAATTGTGGTTGACTGGCAGCCCCCGACAATGGTTTCTAAACCAGTATTTGTCCATCATAGATTGTTTTGTCCACATCAAAATACAAACCAGTTGCTTCAGCAAACAAAACAAGCGATGGCCATAGCCACTACATTATAGTTATATTTTCTTCTACAAATTATTTGCCGTGTTGACGACATTGGGTTCATCCATTTGACCGTTGCTTCTTTAGTAGCAGAAAAGTGAATTACAAAAAAAAAATGTTATCGCTGATAGTAAGGTGGATACTTCCTACAGTAACGACAGATACTGCTACATATGGAAGTCGACGAATATTTAAAAAAAAAATCAATACCATCACTTAAAACGACGAATATCATTTTAAGCATTTCTTCCTTTTCTGTTAGTTCACATCAACCATTTGTTTACTCCTTAAAATAATAGTAGTATAAATCAAGTGATGTTGGTTGTGGGAGGTCTATATGAAAATTGTTGTGAGTTCCAACAATGAAGAAGCTGAAATTGTTGCCTGTCTTTGAGGCCTACACTGGTCCAGTTGCAATGCATTCTATTATTCTAGAGTATGACCCTTTGGTTGTTTCTATTTTTTAAGAACGCAGTGCACAACTGTTCCGAATGAAAGAACCCAGTCACAGTTCTGGTTTACAATGTTAAACCTAACAAAAATTTAAACAGGTGATACAGATAAAGATATTTTTTATTCTCATCGATACGAGTGCATGACCTGTTGAGGGAGATACAACTATTAATAATCTTGATGCAGGCCTGCTAAATTACTAGAACAGAAGAAACATCTGATGTCTTCACCACCATTAGAGTCATGACCTGTTTTAAGAACCCCTCTTTTGTGCCTTGCTGGGCTATCTATACATACCATTATTCTTTGACCAAAACCTATTTTAAATATATTTATCCAAATAAAATTTAGACCCTATCCAGTAATTGATTTATGTCTCAAATGTCAGAGTGATAAAAAATTGGTCTATCGGATGCACATCTTTATAATTGTAGGCTTTGAAGAATGTTTATTGTTTGCAGATTTGTTTGCCGCAATGTTATTTCTAATAGGCTTTCTGAATAACACTCTGAGGATATCATTGAGGAGCTTCAGAAGGCAGATGGCGGTGATCTCCAGTTGCTACAACAGTTATTTGCTTATCTTTCTTTCCGACATGCTGCTAAGAGAGAGATAGTTATGTTCTTTCCAATTTCACATGAGTATGATGTTCTGTCCTTTATTATATTTTCTTAATTTCTTCTTATTTTTTGCCCTTATAATCTATCATTGATGCAATATTTACTTGTGGTATAAAATAACTTAATGCTGAATTGGATAACCCCTATCTTTTATCTTTATATGTGATACTCTGCTCATGAGAAGTGCCATATACTGAAGTTCTTTGTGGACGCTCAAATATCATCTACCATCATACCATGCAAGTTGATGCCCTCCCACTAGAGGTGTTCACATCATGTCTTCATTTTTCATTGAATATTAGAGAAGTAAATTGTAGCAACAGATCTAGTTTTTTTTTTCATCGTTGCTATTTTGTCTCTTCATTCATGAACTTTCCTCAGGATACATAAAAACCGTGAAAGATGTAGTACACTATGCAAATATATGCTTGCTTCATGGCCAATGTAAATACTCCACTGACTGTTCCATCCGTCTACCAGCTATTATGGAGACTTAGATCGGAGAGATAGAAGTCATTGCCCTTCACTTATTGCCGCCCATGTCTAACAAATACTATACTAGATAGCTAGGAAACTTTGAATAAAAAGTGTTGGATTATAGATGGGTTTAGGTCCATGTAAGACAATAATCCCTGGTTAATCTCTATGACCCATGTGGGTGTACGGCAAGTGGTGGCAAGTGGTGGGAAGTTTAGTACCATACTGTTATAGTAGTAAGAGTGAGACCACTTTATAAGGGCTGCTCTATCACTTGCCATTGGGAGCTTCGGAACAGGAGTTGTACACGCGCGCTCCTCCTCCTTCGTCGCCCGCCTCGCCTCGTTACGACGCGCGCGCGCACGTCGCGGGTTGCGGGAATGAGCCGAGCCGAGCCTTATTTTTGCCGGTCAAAAATGGTTAATTAATTATGGATTAATTAATGAGTCGCTAAACGAAAGTGCCACTGTCTGAGACGTTGGACCGTGGGCTGTTCACGGACTCGGTCGTGTGCCTGGCCCAGGCCCATCTACCTGACGGCCTATATAAGGAGGCGCCACCTGTGGAGTGTAACCTAACCCGTTCACTCTCTCCCTCTCTGTGCAACCCTAGCCGTCATCTAATGTTCCTCTCAGTGTGCTGCTTCCGGCGATCCCATCCCGACGACCGCATGCACGGTTTGTCGGGAGAGCAGGTGCCTTCGGAACCCTGTCATTCGAGATCCTGCCCAGGAGAACGGCAATAAGGTTTTTGGGGAGCGTCTCGACGCGACTGCTCCCGATCCGTCCCCGTCTTCGTCCTCCTCTGCTTCGACTACTTCCCCTGCATCGACACCATGGTCGACGACGCTGTCGTCGCCGCCGCCGCCGCCAAGAAGAAGAAGGCCACGGACGACGCCGAGGCTGCTGTTGCTGCCGCCGCGTTGGCTTGGCCAACCTGAGGGTATGATTTGTTCATCCCTCACTTATTCGATCTCGTGCTAGCTGTATATGCCATGTTAATAGATATTCCATTTCTATGTACTGTACATGCTAGTATGCTTAGGTATCGGTATGAAGTACATACCGTATTTACCATGCTTGTTATTTACTCATGGATTAGTCTAATCGGAAAAGTGCTAATATTTCCATCAATCCAAAAACCTTATTTTAGGCACTTTTCGATTCATGGCTTCGCTGCTACACTGAAACCGGAAAAGTTTACCGGAACGCATTTTAAGCGTTGGCAAAGGAGGACCACCTTGTGGCTCATGGCTATGAACGTGTTCTAGGTCGGTGTTGTGGATCCCGCAGGAACGATTGCTCCTGAACAGGAGAAGGCGTTCAGGGAGGCCACCACTGTCTTTGTGAGAGCCGTTCTTACTATGATCGGAGAAAAGTTGGTTGACGCATATCTCCATATGCGCGTTGCCAAAAACTTGTGGGATGCGCTCGAAGCTAAGTTCGGCGCAACCAATGCTGGAAGCGAACTGTATGCTATGGAGCAGTTCCATGATTACAGGATGGTTGATAACCGTCCTGTTCTGGACCAGGCTCATGAGATACAGTGCCTCGCTAAGGAGCTGGAGCTCCTGAAGTGTGAGTTACCGGACAAGTTTGTCTCGGGTTGCATTATTGCAAAACTCCCTCCTACATGGAGGAACTTTGCTACTTCTCTCAAGCACTTGAGACGTGAATTCTCTGTTGAGGATGTCATCGATCATCTAAGTGTTGAGCAGAACTCGAGAGCAAAGGACTCACACGTGAAAGTGGCAGAGGGTTCTTCTAGCGCCAATGTGGTGCAGAAGAATTTCCACAAGTTCAAGGGAAAGAACTCTGTCCAGCAGAATACTACCTTCAAGAAGAAGGGTAAGAAGAAAGACAAAAGGAGAGATGGATGCTTTACTTGTGGTTCAGAGGAACATTGCGCAAATAAGTGCCCAAACAAGTAAGAAGTCGGGACAGGACTCCAGGTCTGTCAATGTGACGATGAGCAATAGTGATGGGGCAACTGGGTATGGTAATTTGTTTACTGTACTGACAGTTTGTCAATCCACCGATTGGTGGGTTGACACGGGGGCCAACATTCATGTGTGTGCTGATATGTCATTGTTCTCTTCTTACCAGGTCGCACGAGATTGCTCCATCCTGATGGGGAATGGCTCGCTTGCTTCTGTTCATGGTGTTGGCACGGTAGATCTGAAGTTTACTTCGGGAAAGATTGTGCAACTGAAGAATGTGCAGCATGTCCCCGCTATCAAGAAGAATCTCGTTAGTGGCTCCCTCCTATGTAAAGAAGGGTTTAAGTTAGTGTTCGAGTCCAATAAAGTAGTCGTATCTCGGTATGGACTGTTTGTTGGAAAAGGATATGATTGCGGAGGTTTGTTCCGCCTTTCCCTAGCGGATTTCTGTAATAACGTCGTGAACCAAATTCATTCTAATGTGAACGAATGTGAGGTTTGGCATTCAGGTCTTTGTCATATTAATTTCGGTTGTATGACGCGGCTAGCTAAGATGGATTTAATCCCGAGTTTCACTTTAGCCAAAGGCTCTAAGTGCCATGCGTGTGTGCAAGCTAAGCAACCTCGTAAGCCACACAAAGCTGCGAAGGAGAGACACCTGGCACCGCTTGAGCTCATACATTCAAATCTTTGCGAAATGAATGGTGTGTTGACTAAATATTTCATGACATTGATTGATGATTCCACTAGATTCTGATATGTATATTTGTTAAATACTAAGGATGAGGCTCTACACTACTTTAAAATCTATAAGGCAGAAGTTGAGAACCAACTTGGAAAAAAAATAAAACGAGTTCGGTCTGATCGTGGTGGAGAGTACTTTTCTAATGAGTTCGATTTATTCTGTGCGGAACATGGTATTATTCATGAGAGGACGCCTCCCTACTCACCCCAGTCAAACGGGGTTGCCAAACGGAAAAACCGTACTCTAACAGACTTGGTTAACGCCATGGTAGATACATCGGATTTATCCAAGGCATGGTGGGGGGAGGATAATGAGACTACTCCATTTGAGCAATGGGAAAAGAAAAGAAATACATTCTCATACTTGCGCACTTGGGTCTGTTTGGCAAAAGTCAACGTGCCGATAACCAAAAAGCGTAAGTTGGGACCAAAGACCGTGGACTGCGTTTTTCTGGGCTATGCCAAGCATAGCATCGACTATAGATTTCTTGTGGTGAAATCTGATGTACACGACGTGAAGGTCGGTACGATCATGGAGTCTAAAGATGCTACATTCTTTGAGGATATTTTTCCCATGAGAGATATGCAAAGCACTTCTAGACTGGAATCTAATGAGGCTCCTGAACCTGCCATTCCGATGGAATATTATGAACAAAAAAGTGATGAAAATTCCACGGAGGATGACGAGGAAGATCCTGTTAAGAGCAAGAGACAAAGGACTGCAAAGTCTTTTGGTGATGATTTCCTCGTGTATCTCGTGGATGATGACACTCCTAGTTCCATTTCAGAAGCCTACGCATCATCGGATGCTGACTATTGGAAGGATGCGGTCGGCAGCGAGATGGATTCCATCTTAGCTAACGGGACCTGGGAGATCACTGATCGTCCTTATGGTTGCCAACCATTGGGATGTAAGTGGGTGTTCAATAAAAAGCTTAGGCCCGATGGTACTGTCGAGAAGTACAAGGCTCGGCTTGTGGCCAAGGGTTATACCCAGAAAGAAGAAGAGGATTTCTTCGATACTTATTCACCTGTGGCTAGACTGACAACCATTCGAGTGTTACTCTCGTTGGCTGCCTCGCATGGTCTTCTCGTTCATCAAATGGACGTTAAGACGACTTTCCTCAACGGAGAGCTAGACGAGGAAATTTACATGCAACAGCCAGATGGCTTTGTAGTAAATGGTCAGGAAAGAAAGGTGTGCAAACTATTGAAATCTTTGTATGGCCTTAAACAAGCGCCTAAGCAATGGCATGATAAGTTTAATACAACTTTGACATCTGCTGGCTTTGTTGTTAATGAAGCTGACAAATGTGTATACTATCGCCATGGTGGGGGCGAAAGAGTTATACTTTGTCTGTATGTCGATGACATACTGATATTTGGGACCCACCTCAAAGTCATTGAGGAGGTCAAGGATTTTCTATCTCATAACTTTGAGATGAAAGACCTAGGTGTGGCCGATGTTATCTTAAACATCAAGCTAGTACGAGATAGTGAGGTGGAATTAAACTTCTACAATCCCACTATGTTGAGAAGATGTTGAGTCGTTTTGGATATTCTGACTGCAAACCTTCTGCAACGCCATATGATCCTAGCGTGCGGATTTGAAAATTTGAAGGCACGGTTGTTGATCAATTGAGATAGTCTCAAGTGATCGGTTCCCTCATGTACCTAGCTAGCATGTGCTACTCGTCCTGACATATCATTTGCTGTGTGCAAACTGAGCCGGTTTGTTTCCAGCCCGGGAGATGTGCATTGGCATGCTGTTGAGCGAGTCATGCGTTATTTGCAAGGTATTGCGAACTACGAAATTCACTATTCTGGGTACCCGACAGTACTCGAAGGGTATAGGGATTCTAATTGGATATCTGATGCTGATGAGATGAAAGCCACAAGTGGGCATGTCTTCACACTTGGTGGTGGTGTTGTTTCCTGGAAGTCTTGCAAGCAGACGATCTTAACGAGATCGACTATGGAAGTAGAACTCGCAGCATTAGACACATCATGCTTCGAAGCAGAATGGCTTCGAGAGCTTTTGATGGATTTGCCAGTGGTTGATAAGCCAGTCCCGGCTATCCTTATGAACTGTGACAATCAAACAGTGATTGCCAAGGCTAAGAGTTTAAAGGACAACATGCAATCCACAAAGCATATAAGAAGAAGATTGAAATCTGTCAGGCATTCAAGAAACTCCGGAGTTATAGCGTTGGATTATATCCAGACGGTTAAGAATCTGGCAGATCCCTTTACAAAAGGGCTATCACGAATTGTGATAGAAAATGCATCGAGGGAGATAGGCATGAGACCCACGTAAGTTGCCATGGGGGTGACCCAACCTATGTGATCGAAGATCCCGTGAATTAGGATCTGGGAAAACAATATAGCGGTCAACTGAGGAGAGTATCCTTACTAACCCACTTCGTTGGAGATGCAATACTCTCGTAATCTGTAAGGCAGGCTGACTTTGTCTTAATGTGTTCCAAAGCTTGTGTAAGAAAGATACTAACCTACAGAGCATTCTTTGGAGGAACACACCTATGTGAGCCTGACTGCTGGTCACAGTCTATGAGATTGGGTAATCTCTAGGAAGCTCATGAGAAGGTAAGGAGTATGACTAATAAGCTCCACCTGTGGGGTTTAGCCTTTGGTAGCCACGTATCAGCTGACAATAGGCGAAACTTATGCACGCTAAACTGACAATTCAAGGCATAGTCCATTGTTCAGTTGTGAAGAAGTCTAATCCTGTTGCTTTAGGTGAAAGTTCAACTTAACAGTCTCCGCTGAAAATTCTGGTATATCAAACATAGTTTGGAACAGTTGACAAATGTATGTGACTCGAGATCTGGTGGGGGATTGTTGGATTATAGATGGGCTTAGGCCCATGTAAGACAATAATCCCTGGTTAATCTCTATGGCCCATGTGGGTGTACAGCACGTGGTGGCAAGTGGTGGGAAGTTTAGTACCATACTGCTATAGTAGTAAGAGTGAGGCCACTTTATAAGGGATGTTCTATCACTTGCCATTGGAAGCTTGGGAAGAGGAGTTGTACACGCGCGCTCCTCCTCCTCCGTCGCCTGCCTCGCCTCGCGTCGTCACGACGCGCCGCGGGTTGCGGGAATGAGCCGAGCCGAGCTTCATTTTTGCCGGTCAAAAATGGTTAATTAATTATGGATTAATTAACAAGTCGCTAAACGAAAGTGCCACTGTCCGAGACGTTGGACCGTGGGCTGTTCGCGGACTCGGTCGTGGGCCTGGCCCAGGCCCATCTACCTGACGGCCTATATAAGGAGGCGCCGCCTGTGGAGTGTAACCTAACCCGTTCACTCTCTCCCTCTCTGTGTAACCCTAGCCGTCATCTACTGTTCCTCTCAGTGTGCTGCTTCCTGCGATCCCATCCCGACGACTGCGTGCACGGTTGGTCGGGAGAGTAGGCGCCTCCGGAACCCTGTCGTTCGAGATCCTGCCCGGGAGAACGGCAATAAGGTTTTTGGGGAGCGTCTCGACGCGACTGCTCCCGATCCGTCTCCGTCTTCGTCCTCCTCTGCTTCGACTACTTCCCCTACATCGACACCATGGTTGCCGCTGCCGCCAAGAAGAAGGCCATGGACGACGCCGAGGCTGCTGCTGCTGCCGCTGCATTGACTTGGCCAACCGGAGGGTATGATTTGTTCATCCCTCACTTACTCGTTCTCGTGATAGCTGTATATGCCATGTTCATAGATATTCCATTTCTATGTACTGTACGTGCTAGTATGCTTAGGTATCGATATGAAGTGCATACCGTATTTACAATGCTTGTTATTTACTCGTGGATTAGTCTAATCGGAAAAGTGCTAATATTTCCATCAAAAAGATGTTCCTCAGACACATAATTATGACACTCCACTACAAGGAAAAATAGCCGAGTATGAAACATAGTTGGCGAAACCCCGAATAACCTCGGCTTAGAGTAAGCCGAGTGCTACACTCGGGTTGCGGCTCTCGGCTTAATTTGGGCTGGCTTATGTCGTGTAACTCGAGTGTCGTTTCACGGGTACTCAGTTTACATATAAGCCAAGATCAAAACAGAGGCTCTCGGCGAAGTAAAGCCACATGACAGCCGGTCAACGCTAACGGAGGTGCCACGTGACAACCTCAGTAAGCCAAGTGTGCCACTCGGCTTAGTTTTCCAACCAGTACCATATGGTAAGAACTGTTCATTTGCAAGGAGAACGCAACTCTTGCACAAGGAAAAATCACTATTTCTATCGTTGCAAGTTATTGACACAATCCGTGTAGCACAATCGTCACCCATAGACGTTTTATTAGCTTTGCAGGTGATGACCCTACCCTTTAAAGAGGAATGAGAAAGACCGAGTGTTAGAATACGCGATTCATCTATCTGCATATGAAGTAATGATTTAAGTACGGGGTGGATTGACCCCCATACCTGAGACTCTTATTATATACTTTAGTACGTTGAATTGGCAAATCAAAAAGCCCTGAAAACCTAGTAGAGTGTCGATACGACAATCCTAATATACCATAGAATGGCAAGATGCACTATCCTTGTAGATAAGCAACCGTGCCTAGAGTAGGCTAAACGGAGTGAAATAAACCTAAAGATGTTCGAGGAGTTCAATTTAGAAGCTATTTCATTTGACCACCATGAGTCTTGATATATAGTTCTGGAACTTATGAACTTTGAGCAAGACTTGTTCTTTTGAACATAAGATCAGTTCTCATCCATAAGAGCTTGATGAAGAATCACCATGGAATGAAGAAATCGTGGAATCCCCACAAGTTTATTTTGAAGGATGTTTTTAATGGTGGTAGCTCCCTAACACCCTGACAGGATAATTGATCCAATCAACATCTGGACGTGGGACACAGACTCTACCACGACAGGCGATTATTTAGATTAGGTTAACAAGTATCGTCTTTGTTTAGTTGAAATATGTCAAAATGTAATAAATTTCGTCTGGTTTAAATGATAATCATCTGCTTTGAATGAAATTCATCCGGTTTGTTCAAATTTGCTTTGAAATGTATGCGAGTAAATTGTACAAACTGTAACGAATATAACTAGATATAGTGATCAAAATACTAATCACGGGGATAACATAAAATCCTGCCTCGGATTTTGTAAATTATCATGTTGCAAAAGGGAAATAAAAACAACCTCAGAGGGGGATATGAAATTGTTTTCGATGATGCCCAAAATGTTTCAGAAGTCCCGGCAGTGTCGAATAGTAAAGAGCCATACGTCACCTCTCGATCTCAAACTTTTTTTTGAACACAGTACAGACGCAAGCGCTCATATACTCGTGCGTACACTCACCCCTTTTTCGATAAAGAGTATATATTAATATCGTGAAGATACCAATTACACCCAGCCTCTGCAATAACGCAATGCCCTAATGGTATGACGGATGCACACAGCCAAAAAAAAAACAAAGAGGAAGCTAAAAAGGAAAAGTCCCGCTACAGAGTTTCAGTACTTGCAGCAGCAGCCGGCATAGCATCTTGAAATTTATGAAGACACCGTAGGCACCTCGTCGTCGACCGGAACGTCTCCTCCCACTGAATGCGCATCACCGTAAATTCAGAAATAAATGCGAGCACCAGGACTTGAACCCTGGTGGGCTGAGGATACCACAGTCCCTCTAACCATCCAATCATAGGTTGGTTCGCCTTGATCTCAAACTTCACAATTTGCTTTTCTGCTGTTTCTTCTATCGTCCCTTGTTAACGGCGGGAAGAGAGTTAACGACAGATATACCAAACTCAGCAGGGCCAGGCCGGCAAAATTCGGGGCCCTGTGCCAAACTCTAAAATGGGGCCTATTTCCCTAGAAAAATCAAACTATAATAAGCTTATCTACAGCTCTTTATGATATTGAATTAAATCTTCTAATTTTAATTTTCTTCTCATGTGTTGTAATTAGATTCATATTCTCTTGAGGACATAACTTGGATCTTGAAACACAACGTCTAGACGAATTAATATATAAGTATATAAATGACGAAAATAACAGAATTAAAGGGATACACAACAAAAATTTAGAAGGAAATTATTTGTAGAACTGAGACTTGCAAACATCATACTCTGGCCCGAAATTGCTTCACTGCTTGGCCCTGTCATAATGTTCCTGGACGCGAGTCATGAGGGACTGAAGAAGGGACGAGACACCATCACAACCAAATCGATTAGACGATCATGTGGACAAAGACGACACGCCCTTGATTAGTATTGTATTAATGAGGATTGTAAAAGGAAAGTGGCTGCTAGCGAGCTAGCCCCTGTCCTGAACGATGAAGCTCTCTTGATTAGTTGATTTAAAGATTGATTTGATTAAGTCAATTTAGCACTTCGCCGGAACACGGCCGTGTGCATGCCCACTCATCAGCTGTGCGATTAGGGTTAGTACTGCAGATTACTGCTCCTACGCTCACGCCTCTTTTTTTGCGCGAACGATCGGTATTCTCGTAGGCCATTGATTAACGATCAGATTACTCCTTGTGACCAGCGTGCGGCGCTATCCAGGCCTTAGGCCTGCTGGCTCTGTGTCATTAACAACATAACGGCCTAGCTGCTGCTAATGTGCTCCTAAATTGGGGGCCCTGCCGCCTGGAGGCCCTGTGCCCGGGCCTGAAACTCAGGCAAGGCCTCAAGATCGAGTTGATGTTGGCAAACGCCAATCGATTTAACCACATGTACAACCGGTGACAGTGTAATCTGAAACAAACATATTTAACTACGATTTACGCACTAGTTCCTGTACGAACCGCCAATGTTGCGGCTGGCCAACAAGTCAAACGGCAGGCGACTCGGACGACAGCCCGACGGTGAGCTCGACGACGACTGCGCGGCAGATAGGGCACGTCGAGTGCGAACGCAACCACATGTCGACGCAGTCCACGTGGAACATATGCTTGCACGCCGGCAGCTGCCGGACCATCTCGCCGACCTGCACGAGCCCCAGGCATATGACGCACTGCGCCCATCCTGTGGACCCAGCTGCCACCGTCTCGCCGCCGCCACCCTCCCTCTTGTACGCGAATGTCGGAAGCCTTGACACGGCGGGGTAAGGATGATCCAGACCACCGTTGCTCCGAGCGAGACGCGCGCGGGCGACGACCTCGCCACGCCTCAGCGCAGCACGCCGGCGAGCGCTGAGGTAGCAGAACGAGACCGCGACGGCCAAGGCGGTGATCACCGAGGCCCAGAGGACTCCGGCGATGAGGTAGAGAACGACGAAGGAGAAGAAGATGGCGAAAGTCAGGAGCACCACCAAGCTGCGGTCTCTGTCGTCGTACGGAGAGGCTTCGGGAGCACCCTGGTGGTGCGAGAGCCCAGGGAAGAACATGGCGGCTATACTATCTAGCTATAGGTGCTGATCTTGCAATGTACCGGCGGTTCTGATGGACAAAATGAAGCAACCCGTGTGCAATGTGCCAGCCGTACGTGATGTGTACCGGAAGCAACAATGTCTTGTTAATTCAATGGTGCCGTACATGACAGAGATTTGGTTTTGAACGAGCGATAAACAACCATATAGTACACTGACCCATAGGGCAAGTGGCGAAGATTTGGCCTATGAAATTGACTAAGGGCTTGGTGGCGAGTTCTGACTTTGTTCCGATTGGCTCAAAAATTGCATCACCAACGCCGGGTATGCTTAGATTTGATCTTCGGTAAAATAAAGTGTACGTGATCATGTAAGAAAAGGCGCACCCACACTGGATCCAATCAACTACATAATCATCGATAACTGTGGTTCCCCTTTTTATTTAAATACAACCAATCATTGACGCTCACATACACGTACATACACTCATGCCTATGATTGCATAAATGTACATACACTATCGTTATGGGCATCTCCGAAATACTGAGCGGCAACATCTTAAGACGATGTCGGTTTTCAATGGTTTTCTTTTGACTTTTGGTTTTCATACATTTTCTTTGGAGTTTCTGTTTCTTCATTTTTTTTCTATATATGGTCTTCTTCGCTTTTAGAACATTCCGGTTGGCTTTTTTATATATATTAGGATTTTTTTATACATGCTTAACATTTTCTAAATACATGATTAACATTTTTAAATACATGTGCTGATGTCTACTTTTGTATACATCTAAAACATTGTTGATATACATGTTTTCCTTATTTCGAATACATGATTAACATTTTTTCAAATGCATGTTTTGATGTCTAGTTGTTCCGTACATGTTGTATATTTATCTTATACATCTAAAACATTATTTTTATACACATATAATTTTCCCAAATACTTGATTAACATTTTTTTTTCAAATGCATCTTGATGTCAACATTCTTTGTAAAGATTGTACAGTTTTCTTATACATATGGAAGATTATTCTTGTACACATTCAGAAAATGTAACTACATAATTAACTTTTTTTCAAATACATGTTTTGAGGTCAACATTTTTTTGTACAAATTTTACATTTTTTTCTTATACAGTTGGGACATAACTTCATACATGTTTAACATATATTTTTAAAATACATGACTAACATTTTTTTGAATGCATGTTTTGATGTCTACTTTTTTTCATACACATTGTACATTTTTCGTGGACATCTTAAATCTTGTTATATATATGTTTAACATTTTTTCAAATACATGATTAACATTTTTTCAAACACATGTTTTTGAACTTTTTTAATGTATGATAAAAAAAAATTGAATACACAATGTCTTGCATTATATGAAACCTTTTTAAACTACATGAATATTTTCTAAATTTCATGATTTTTTTTAAACTTATCGATATTTTTATAAAGCTGCGCAAATTTTGTTTACACTGCATGAATTTTAAAACACGTGCGAACAAAGTTACTTTTCATGAATATTTTTTCACTGCACAGGGAACAGTTTTATAAACTAAATAAATAAAATAATTTCACTCTTGCATATACGCACTTGGCGTGTAGAGTGAAAACAAAAAAGACGGTCTGCGCATGGCTCACTGCCAGGCAACACGTATTGTTGCACACATGCATGTATGATGTCGGAGTGCGTTCAGCTGTTTGTTTGTTTTTGTTTTGAGACAAGCGTTCAACTGTTCGTGCAGACGTGCACATGTCAAAAATAAATGTGTATCCAATGCTTCAGCGGCTGATGGGGGGTGGGTTGGGCAGCCCAGAACAAACAAATATGCTTGGTGAACGAAGTTGCAAACGGGAAGGGCCACAATGTAGGATGTTGTCATGTTAGATGTGAAGTATTATCTCACATCTAGATTTGACATAGTGAGACCTAAAACAATGTATGAGTACCGGCTGGATGTTCATCCCATGCGAGGGTAAATTCGGTCATAAACAAACCCGTGGCACGTCGCCCTCTTTAAATTATCGATGTACTAAGGAATTCTTCATAATAAACAGCCAATTTTCTTTTTACATACAGATTGTTTAACAAAAACGTGTCCGAACATCGACTTTTTAGATCTGTCATATAAAAAAGCGTGAACGTTTTTCCAATCCGTGGACTTTTTTCAAACTCGCGAACTTCTTTTCAAATTTGTGAACTTTCCTCAAATCCACGAACATTTTTCAAATCCGTGAGCTTTTTCAAACACACGAACTTTTCACAATTTCATGATTTTTTGTCGAATCCATGAATGTTTTTCCAATCCTCATTTTTTTCAAACTCATGAACTTTTGTCAAAGTATTGATCTTTTTCCAAATTTGTGTCTTTTACAAAATTCATTAACTGTTTTCAAATTTGTGAACCTCTTCGGATCCAGCCTTTCCCCTCTTGGATATGATTATCATATTGTTTTCCTTCAGAGATCTTATAAAAAGTGTTTTGGGGTTGGGACTTGGGAGTGCCTATATATGGACCATGGACTGCACTATTTTATGTGAGTTTCATGTAATGCATTAGGTTGTCTTTGTCAATCTGGCTTTATGTTTTTTTGGAACATAATGACGAGAGTTGTGACTCTGATTTGTTTTCAGTTTTTGGTTAACATGAAGGTTTATGGTAATAGAAATCATAGGAAATTCTTCTTTAATAAATAAATAAAATAAATAAAGTAGCGCAAGAAAATAGATGAGATTTAACTAACTCTAAATTGATATCAGCAAAGGAGACTTTGCATTTCTAGCCTTTTGCTTTTTGTCCTTTTGTTTATTTGACAACTCAAATTGATACCGATTGAGATTTATAACTAAACGCTCGATTGAAAAATCTAGCGTGTGGCCTATAAAATCGACTTATGGTTAACAATCATTTGACATACATCTCACCACGTGACACATGCGGTAAACAATTCAAACTATTCCAAAAGCATACATCTACCATGTGACACATGCGGTAAACAGCTCAAACTATTCAAAGAAAAACATACATCTGGCTAATACGTTTTATATTCCTGTGAACCGGATAACAATGCCGAGGTGGTGACAATAGCTACGCTAGTAGTGTGGTAGAGGTAGCTGCCATGGATGAGGTCCGCACAAGCTATGTCCGAGATGGCTCAGCTATGGTGTTCTCAAACAAACGATCAAGCTATGAAGGCCTTCCTCCGTGCTCTAGCAGACCCCGTATATCGCCGGTCCGCAAAACTCGTTTACAGTTCGCGAAAAAACGGTTTCGCGGGCCGGCGTGGGCTGCTGCGGAGCAGACCCCACATATCGGACCTGTAAAACAGAATATCCGCGGATATTCCGTTTTACAGGTCCGCTATGCGGGGTCTGCTCCGCAGCAGCCCGCGCCGGCCCGCAAAATAGATGGAGTTTTATCTGAATTTGACACATATGATACATATTTAGAATTATGAATTCAATATAGCAAAACAGTAGTTATCCAAATTACAATAATTATTTATCTGAGTGTCAATATTACAAAACTGTAGTTAACCAAATTACAATAATTATTGAAATCACCAAAGCAAACTAAATAATTCAATACAAAACTTGTCCCGAATACAAAACACACATGAATTAAATAAAATGAATGCAAAAATGGAATGTGTTACTGCCCAGCCCTTTGCCAATGGTGCTCAATGAGATCCTCCTGAAGCTGATAGTGGGTGTTTGCATGTTCAATCTCCCGGTAGGTCTGAAGAAATGCTCTAATGCGGCTACGGTCTCTAGCTGGTTTGACACGGCTTCCCACATTGTCGTAGAAGAACTCCAAGTTCATGTCTCTCTCATCTTCGAGTATCATGTTGTGAAGAATCACACAGCATGTCATGATGTTTTTCAGGGATCGCTTGTCCCAAAAACGAGCAGGACCACGAACAATGGCAAACCTTGCTTGCAAAACCCCGAATGCTCTTTCAATATCTTTTCAGGCTGCTTCTTGTACCCTTGCAAATTCACCTTCTTTCCTGTTTTGGGCTCTTTGATGCTCTTCACAAATGTGCACCAAGAAGGGTAGATACCATCTGCCAGATAGTACCCCTTCAAGTATCCATGCCCATTGATAGTGTAGTTGCAAGCAGGAGCATCACCACTAGCAAGCCTAGCAAACAAATGAGACCGTTGCAACACATTGACATCATTGAGAGTACCTGGCATACCAAAAAAACAATGCCAAATCCATAAATCCTCGGATGCTATGGCCTCTAGCACAATTGTTGCATCACGACCCTTGCCACAATACATTTCCTGCCATGCCTTCGGGCAGTTTTTCCATTTCCAATGCATACAATCAATGCTTCCTAGCATGCCTGGCCAACCTCTTCTCTCACTTGATGCCATCAACTTTTTTGTGTCTTCTTCGTTAGGTGCCCGAAGATATTGAGGACCAAAGACACGGATGATCACTTTGGCAAACCTACGCACCGACTCAGTTGTAGTATCTTCACCAATGCGAAGGTAGCCATCGGCATAGTCAGCCGGAATGCCGTATGCAATTACCCTCATAGCTGCCGAGATTTGTTGATATGCACTAAATCCCTTCAAGCCCGCCGCATTACTTCTTTGGGTAAAATACCGACGATTGGCCTCGCAAGCTTGCACTAATTTAACAAAGAGGGATCGGCGCATTCGGTACCTTCTACGGAAGAGGTGCGGCGGATATGTTGATTGTCCACGAAGTAGTCTTGCATCAACATCTCGTTCCCGAGATGGCGATTGCGGGAATGCAAAGACGGCCGACGGTCGATCCTCGCCGTCTCTTTCGGTTCTCATCTTCGTGCTCCTTCACGGCGAGAGCCATCACCAACATCTGCTGCCACTGGTTCGCAAGCAGCATCTCAACATCCGAATCATCCGAATCGGACGAATCCTCGAGGAAAAACTTCTCGCAAGGGCTTAGTTCCATCTAAAATCATAAAAACAAACGCCGCATGACCTAAACTAGGCACAAGCACAAGCACATCCGAAAGCAAAAGCACAAGTACTCACCGGCCGCTACGGCGACTCCGGGCGGCTCGGCTCGGAGGATCCGGGGAGCCGGCGAAGCGGCTAGGGGGAACCGGGTGAGGGGCGGCCCGGCGGCGTGATTCCGCCCACAGATATGGCCGGAATCGCCGGCGGCGGACGGGCGGAACCGATGGCGGGCGGATGCAGACGGGGGTGGGGAACGCGCGCGGGCTGAAATGTCCCTCCTGCCAACCGCTTTTCTCAGATACGGGCCACCTTCGGGCCGAGGGGGAAACCTATGTTTTCGCGGGTCGGAGGTGGGATTTTACCGCGCCCCTCAAAAAATTTTAAGGGTCCGACGCGTTTGCGGGGTCTGTTCGGTCGCCTTTTTCCGCGCAGACCCGTATTTTGACGGTTATTTTGTAGGTCGGGGCAATATACAGGGTCTGCTAGAGATGCTCTAAGAGATCTTACTAACAGCTACATAACTTAAGCTATGTTGTTCTTCCTTTCTCTCTTTCCATTTTTGGTGTTTTCATTTCTGATGTGATGCTTATGCTCACATCTTTTGTACTCAAACAATTCTCAGACTTTGGTCTGGCTTTGGAATATATGAGGCAGACTGCCGCCTACTTCTTACTAAAAAAACATAGATCCCATTAAGGTTCTATGTCACACATTCACTATTCTTGTTAATACCAATGTGTTCAATTCGTGACAAAATATTTTCACGATGATATGAGCATGCCATAGTAAACAAATTTATAGAAGACATGATGCTTGTCAGCATGTGGTGGTTGGTTTAGGGAGTGAATTGTAGAAAACATCGACATTGAAGGCTAGGGTTACAGAAACCACAAGTCTACGGAATTGTGCCAAAAAACACTAATTCCCATGCTAATTTTTTGCAAAAAACACTAGTCGTTCGAATCAGACGTTTTAAGTAAGATTATGATAGGTCAGTCCCACTGGGCAGGGTGACGTGGCAAATAAAAAACGCAATTACAACATTATTATTTTTACATATAGACCCCTGAAAAAATGCAATCGGATCCTGGTGACCTTCGTCTCCAATGGAGCAGGTCAGCGGCCACTCCCTCCCTGTGCGCCGGCGGCAGCTCCTTTCTCCGGCGCCAGTGTCGGGCAGGGGCGGCGAAATCCGAAGCAGCAGCCGCCGCACCGGCCGCGAGCAGCAGCAGTCGCGCCGGCCGCGCCGGCCACGAGCCGCGCCGGCCTCGCGTGGGCGCAAGAAGATGCGCCCCGGCCGCGCGTGGGCGCAAGCAGCCGCGTCGGCCACGAGCCCCGCCGGCCTCGCGTGGGCGCAAGAAGACGCGCCCCGGCCGCGGGTGGGCGCGAGCAGCCGCGTCGGCCACGAGCAGCGGCGCCCCGGCCGCGTGTGGGCACGAGCAGCCGCGCCGGCGGCCATGCTCCAGGTGAGCTGCTCGGGGTGGGGCACGACAACTGCTGCTGGCTTGACACCAGCGAGCTCGAGCTCCACCGTCCGGCGCAGAGATAGTCAATGGGGTGAGGAGGTGGAACCTTATCCTCCCTTTTTTTTAATTAAAAATGTTTTATCCTTTTAGTCCCCTTTTACAATACAGTCCCTTCTATCTCGTCTATTTGTGATCCATTATTTCGTGCCACGTCACCTTTTCCAGCGGGGCCCAGCTGTCATAATCGTGCTTAAAACAGCCTAAACCGCCGACTAGTATTTTTGGGCAACGTTACGCGTCGGCCGGCGGATCTTTTAAAAAGTTAAAAGATCCGCCGCCTCGCGAGTCATTAGATTCAAAGCGAGATGACCGTCAGATTCGGTTATCAGCTTTGCAACAAGGACGATGTTGCATTATGACATTTGCAACAGAGTTCATGTTGCAGAATTATTGCAACAGAGATATTGTTGCAGATTGTTTTTTTTTTTTGCAACAAAGCTTATGTTGCGGATTGTTTTTCTTCACCATTATCTATGTATTCCAGGAAAAAGTGAACTATTGCAACAGATGTATTGTTTCAGTTTTTTTTTTTTTGCAACAAAGCTTATGTTGCAGTTTTTTTTTTCTCTTCACGATTATATATGTATTACGGGAGAAAGTTTTGCAACATCGTCATTGTTGCAGAACTCTTTCTTGCAACAGGGAGGGTGTTGCAAGAAAAATCATTGTCAGTCGCGAGCTCCCGTCGGACAGTGGTGAGAGAGGAGCGGCGCCGCACGTCCCCGCAATCACCCCGCACGCGTCCTCGGAATCATGCCGCCGCCGGTGAGAGTCGGACCTCCGACCCGGTTGCCTCACCGACGAGGGTGGCGCACCGCGCACAGCCAACCGTTGTGGTGAAGGCAGCGACGAAGGTGGATAGGCGGGCGAAGGAGTTCATCTCGGCGTTCTGCCACTGCCTCAGGAAGGACTCCTCGTCTCATGGATGGGAAGCCGGCTGCTGTGGGAGTTGAGAGAGAGAGAGAGAGAGAGAGAGAGAGAGAGAGAGAGAGAGAGAGAGAGAGAGAGCCATGGCTGACTGGGGAATGGGATCGAGCGGTGCGGTGAGGCTGACTAGATGAGGATAAGGATGGCTGAGACGTATGGGATCAGTCGTCTGATTCCAGGAAAAAAGATTGAAGCCTGTACTGTACAATCTCGTTTGATCGAACGGTAGAGCATGTGGCGGATTCCTTGCGTGTATCAGCGCAGGAGCGAAGAGTTTCCCAGTATTTTTTGCAAAAAATTAGCCTGGGAATTAGTGTTTTTTGGCACAATTCCGTAGACTTGTGGTTTCTGCAACCCTAGCGTTCAATATCGATGTTTTCTGCAATTCCCTCTTGGTTTAGGCGATGTGCGCTCGAGAGAAAGGAAGCTCACGGTGGGAAGAAAAAATCTACATCACAACATTCACCAAAGAGGTAACGAGGAAACGAGTAAAATACATGAATGTTTACTGGATAATTAGAAGCCACATGACTTACACTAAAAAAAGAAACCACACAACGGTCTTTGTTCAAAGTTATGAACTTGGTTGTTCAATACAATGTGATGAGCGTGGTAATTTACCATGTATCTTTTCACTTCATCATCAAAACGTATTGACATCGTATTCTACATGTATGCTCATAGTAAATAACGAGCATGTATATTTCATTGTTCATCAGTGGCATTTTTTGAGATCACTTTTGTTCACCCGTCACGCTATAGTCGTAAAAAACTGCACCCGTCACGCTCTAGTCGCGCGTTTCCAGCTTGTGAAGGCTTTCATGCATGTGACACAATGTATTATCGAAATTTTTATAACAATCAACATACATATGTACGGATCAACTGGTCATGCAAATCTTGTAAATGCTCAACGGTTCCTTGGTCTCGACGTACCCGAACGTCCATCGAACGTCATGGTAGCCTGCGATATCCATATTGGTGACCCTCGTCCCCCGGTTCCTCTCGGTAATGTCCACCACGCCGCGCTTCGCCTTCTTCGGGTTGTCGGTCGGTGTGTGGCTGTACAGGACACAGCCTCGTTCATCCAGTAACCACTCCCATGTCAGGATGCGCTCGCCGTGAACGAACAGCGGCAAGGTGAGACGTCGGCGCCTTGTGCTCGGCGTGCTCATCCGCACCATGTACCAGCGGCTCCATCTGATCTGCCGACCCCTCGTCGCACCCTCCAAGACCCACACCTCTATCTTGTCCACGGCCGACGACGCGTGGGTAAAGACGATGCCCAGCCTCCCCTGCACCTCCGCTAGATGCCAGCTGCCGCCGTCTTTGGAGCGGGACAGCACGGACGGCAGCGTTGTGATGGACATGACGCGCTGGTCCTCGAGACCGAAAAACATGACCTTCTCGATTCCGTCGGGCGCGGCCACCCAGTACGTCGCGCCGTCGACGCTGACGACGCCGTAGGCGAGGTCACATCTCGCGGCGGGCTCGACCGGCACCTCCCGCCATGATGCCTCCCCCAGCGTGAACACGTGCACCGCGTCGTACACGGACCGGTTCACGTGGCACGGGACGTGCACGACGCTGTACCTCCGTGTGGTTGGGAGGTACGCGAAGCTGTAGGCCTCCTGCCAGCTCCTGTTGTAGCGGCTACATCGGTCATGCGGCGGCGGCAGCGGTGGGATGGCCAGCTCGAAACGGAGGGCAGGATTGGTTACGGTGATGGCGCCGCCGGGCCCCGGTTAGCGCAGAGGCAGACGAGGCCATTGCAAGTGCCGACCACGCTCATGCCCTTGTAGTCGTATGCCGTGTAGGAGTCTTCCCACAGCTTCCTGTGTCTGGTCCCCGGAGCTGGAGCCGACGATAGGTCGTCGACGACGTATGGGGAGCCCGTGGTGGCGGCGACGAGCGTCTTGGCGCGGCTCCGCAGGTTGGTGGCGGTGCGTTCGCCGACGACGTCGCGCCAGTGCCGGCTGACGAGGCGGAGCAGGCGGCGGGTGTTGGGCGGGAGGCGCATGAGGATATCCTTGAGCACGTCCGCGCCGAAGTCCCTGTATGTGCCCTCGTCTGGATCCATTGCCGACCTCGATCAATGGATTGAGGGATCTGCTTATTATTTGTTGTCTTCCACTGAAACCGGATCCGAGTCGTTCTTAAAGTTTGCTGTGATTTCGGGGAGGTCCACGGCGGCACCGGTGTCCAGCGGGGGCCTCCTGTTCTACCTTTCTCTGCCAATTAATTCATTAGTTTTTAGAAACTTTCACATCTAGATGTGACATAGTTATTGCACATCTAAATGACTAAATCAAGCATAAAAAGAAAAAGGAAAAAGGAAAATAAAATATCCACACGAATCTCCACGTAAGATCAATGATATATGACTTAGATGTGCAATACTTATGTCACATCTAGATGTACTTTAGCAAAACTGTTTTGTAAAACGACACTAATTATCCTTTTGTAAGTGATCAAGATTTGTTATCCCAGTCCAGCGGAATACAAAGCACCTCAAAGATAATAAAAATCACAGAGATTCTGAGACCATCGAACAACCACTACCACCGTCAGAATGACCCATCGGTTGTCGTCGCTCCCTTACCGGAGCCGGCTTGACCTTGTCGAAGATAGCCGAGAAGTCATTGTGCAACGTGCCCCTAAGTAGCAGCGCCCTGGAGCCACAGTCATCGCCGTTGAACCTTTGAATAAATCTGAAACACCTGACACCAAATCTCGCCACACAACGGGAAACACTAACCTCACCGCCCATGGAGATGGTAGAAATCTACACCGGCAGTCCGTCGACTACATACAGATGGACGAACTCGAGGAGAATCGGACCCCTCGAAGACAAACTCGAAGATGAAGCGTTGCCATGCCTGAGCGCCACACCCGCAAGGACTGAAAACCCCTAACCTAAACTACTAAGCAGAGTGAAGGGACCGAAATTCCCAACCCCGCCAACGGCCGTTGACGCGGGAGCAGAGTGTAGGTGAATCCACGGGCTCGCCGACAAAGTCTGATCAGAAAACTTTACCCTGGCCATCAAGGTATATGGGAGGAAAAGTTTTGGTAGATAGGCACGCTTGACCACTTGACGGTATTTTTTTTAGCCCCACCTAACACTAATTATCCTTGACACGACATATAAAAAATAAGAATTGTCAATGCTGATATTTATGCAATCCAATTTGGGGAATTTAGAACTAATTTATAGTCAACACTTTTTGTCAAAAATATTTAAGGGTCTGTTTGGGACTACTTCGCTCCACCAAAATCAACTTTACACCATTAATCGTGGAGCTACCCCGCTTTGGACCGGAGCAGTCCCAAACAGGCCATAAATCATACTGTGATTTCTCATAAATTTTGATGGAAGTTCAAATTCCTCGTAACTTAATATACTCACAGAACATTGGCTTGACAATGGAAGTTGTTTTGTGGCAGAAACGTACGTGTGCTGAAGAACTTGATAATCTTGGTGCAGTTCGTCCTGATTGAATTGTTGCTTTTATCATCCGATCATATGTAACATGCACTGACCACATTAGGGTTTAGTGACTACTTGAATTGTTATCTTTATTGGAAAGAGAAGCCTAGGAGGAGTTTAGGCACACTTTGGCGCTAGACAAAAATCAAACGCCTCACCTGAGACATAAGGGGTAGTCTAGACAGCGCAAAGAAGAAACAGTCCATTAGAGAGAGAAATTATGCCATAACCAGCGCAAATTATATTCGCAATCCTAGATTTGGCGTTGAATCTCTGTTGCCTCTTCTCCTTTGAGCATGGTGAGCAGACACAACAGCCGATGCAAATTATATTGGCAATCCAAGCTCTAGTTTCAAACTTCTTTGCTACATCTTCTCCTTTTTGGCAAGGTGAAAAGATCCGGATGAACTCGAATGGGGTCACGTGGAGGCGCTTCTCAGACCCACATGGTGGGTGCATGTTTTCCATCTGTAGGCCATGTGGTGGGGTCGCATGGTCCCACATTGGCTCGTGGGCTCTTACTTTTGTAGGTCTTCATCATCCGTAAAGTTGTACTTGCATGATCATGAGGTCTAGCATGTTCCTGAAGTAATAACCATACAAAAAGGCCAATTGTGTATGCTATTACCTTTGTCCTGATTTATTAGTCCATTTGTACAACCACGATTTTAACTAATAAAGTATAAGTTATACATAGCAACAATAATATCATTGGAAAATAAGTTCAAATACGAATCCAACGATATAATTTTGTTGACATGCATTAACATATTATTAGTTAAATCTATGGTCAAAATCTGGCACAAAATATGAAGGGGACCAATAAATCAGGACGGAGATAGTAACATTATACTCCCCTCCTTGGCTCGTGGGCACAAAGTATGAAGGGGTATAAGTAACTTGTCCAACGAATACAGATGTTCAATAGAACTATTGGAAACTACACTATAAAATCGACACATTTATGGCATATGACATCCTCATCGTTCTCTCAAAATTATAGTCTCTTCCAATATTTTCAATATCACTTACACACATACAACAAAAACCCAAGACTTGTCGTTCATCCCTCTCTCCGACACAACTGTTTCAGTGTAGAACCTAATTGAAATTTCTAATGCACGGCCACGATAAGTCATTGCAGGGGGGCGGCTCGGACGAACCCTAGCCGCCGCCGCCCCCAACCCTCCCTCCCTTCCTGCTTCCTGCCGCCGCCGGAGGAGGCCGACGAGCGAAGCTTGCCCGGCGGACGGTGGACGGTGGACGGTGAGCTGTCCTCCTCTCTGCGTAAGGGGATCTCTGGGCGAGACGCGACGGCGACCCTGGGCGCCCGGCGTGGAGGTGGAGTTGGCACTATTGGGAGGCGGCCCAATGGGATTCCGGTGGCGGCTGAGCCACCACGACTGTGGGCGCGGCGTGGGGCTGGCTATGCTGGCCGGCGGCGGCGGATCTAGGGTTTCCCACCCCATATCGGTTATCCTCCGTTATCACATTGACGCCCGGGGCAGCGACCCTAGACTTGGCGGCGGTGGTCATCTCCTTCGTCGGAGGTGGTTGGCCTAAAGGTTGGGTGATTGGATCTCGAGATCTATCATCTAGTCCTGGCTATGAGTCGGAGAGACATAGTTGCCGGTGAAAACCGAGCCGACGACGGGCGGTGGCGGCATTCTGCGTCGTTACCTTGATGAAGGCATCGTCATGTAACTACTGTTGACCCACTCGTGTTGCTCCGGGGGAAACCCTAGGATCTGGTCTTGCAGATCGAACGATGGCGGCACTGCGGTGTCGTTTGTCTCTTAGGAGCATCGTTTGTGGAGCAGCGCTGGAAGACAGAGGAGGTGGAGAGGCTTCGTCTTGCACGGAGCTTCAGTGGAGATGTCAAGTCATGTCTGGCCGACAGATCCTACGTTGTATCATGCATTTTTAGCAGGTGCTACGTACGATAGATCTTCTAGAGACTTCAAGTTGCGTCGGCTGGTGGTACTTGGCGGCATATGGTGTTGTGGTGTACCGGCTACGACCGAGGCGTGCTCAAAAGTTTGTACCTTCGCTCTCACAAAGACTCAAAATATCATTGCTGCTACCGAGGAGACTCACTCGCCGCCAACACCAATGAAGTACAAGTGTTTTGCTGCTAGTGACTTAGTTTTGCTCCCGTGCTTTGCTACTCAAGTCCAGATACTAAAAGCCCATTTATCTTTTTTGAGAACAAAATTGGCAATTTGGTTATTTTAGCTACACTAAAAGAAATGTGAATTGCACAAACAAGGCATGATATATAGCGAGTGAAAGTCTTCGAACAAACTAGAAAACAATATCCTCCGAGGATGTTAAGGAATAGAGACCTAGAGTTCAATGGATTGCAAACTGACAAGGTGCTTTATTTGGATCAGCGGGTTCCCTCTTGGATGATGATCATGTTGTTTTCCTTCAGAGATCTTAAAAAGTGTTTTGGGGTTAGGTGTGTCCATGGACCATGGACTGTCCTATTTTGTGTGAGTTCCATGTAATGCATTATGGCTTTATATTTTCTAGAACATAATGACGTGAGTTGTGACTCTGGTTTGTTTTCTGCTTTCAGTTAACTTGAAGGTTTATAGTAATAGAAATCATAGGAAAGCCTTCTCTAATAAATAAAATAAATTGAATTGAATTCAGTTAAGATAGGGGAAATTAAGATAGCAATTTCTGAGCCATGTGAGGTAGGAAGCTCTCAAGTACGGTTCTATGGGAAGGAACTGCCTATTCCGACCGAGGAGAACATGCCATTCTAGAGTGTGATTCGAAAATTGCGGAAGCTTGGTTTGATCAAAGTTGCTGAATATTGGAAACAAGCTATAGCACTTACTCCGGGAAATTATATTGAAACGCAAAACTGGTTGAAGATTACGAAGCGCTTTGAATTTGAATAAGACCATGCTCCTTCTTTTTCCTAAATTGGGTGGTTTGGTTGTTGATCCATTAATCAAATAAATTAGGTCGTAAGATCGAATCAAGAATTTCATTATATCCATTTCTTATACCTTGTATTTTATAAGCACAATAAAATAATGAGGCTAGATGTCAATCGATTGAGATTTAACAAAAGTCTAAATTGATATCACCAAAGGTGATTTTGCATATTTTTTCGCCTCCTGCTTCCTTATCCTTTTGTTTATTTGATAACTCCATTAGATACAGATTGAGATTTATAACTAAACACTGAGTTGAAAAATCTATCGTGTGGTCTAAAGAATCGACTTATATGGTTAACATCTGGCTATGTGACACATGCGGTAAACAATCCAAACTATTCAAAAAAATAATACTCCAATTTAACATACATCTGGCTACTATGTTTTCTATTCCTGGGAACCGGATAACAAGGCCCACGTGCTGAGCTCTTCAATAGCTACGCACAAGCTTTGTTGGAAGATGAGAGCGGGATGACGATGACGACGACGACGATTGCATGTAAAGGAAAAATGGCGAGGCAAGAGCTCCGTAGGCACTCAACGGTTCCTTGGTCTCCACGTAAGCGAAAGTACGGCGGTCGTTGCGGTGCGGCAACATGTTAATGTTGGCCACCACCATCCCCCGATTCCTCTCGCTGATATCCACCACGCCGTGCTTCGCCTTCCTCGTGTGGTCATCAATCGGTTTGTGCCTGTACAAGACACGATCTCGGTCATACAGCGACCACTCCCATGTCAGGACCTGCTCGTCCTGGACGAGTAGCGGCCACGTGAGACACCGCATCTTGGCTCTCGACTGCTCCCGCGGCCGGTGCGGCGGCCTTCTCGTCTGAATGACGTACCAGCTGCTCCACCTGATCTGCCCCGCCGTACGGTCCTCCATCACCCAGACCTCCGTCCTCTCCATTGCCGGCCAGATCTGGGTAGAGACGATGGCCAGCCTCCCTTCCACCTCTCCTAGGTGCCAGCTGCCGCCGTTCTTGGAGCTGGGCATCACCACGGAGGGTAGCGACCTAATGGACGTGATGCGTTCGTGCTCGAGGTCCAAGGACATGACCTTGTTGGCCTCCGGCGTGGTCCAGTAGGTCACGCCGTCGACGCTGACGACGTTGTCGCCGAGGCTACACCTCGCGTCGGAGCCGGCCGGCACGCCCCGCCAAGATTTCTCCCCCAGCGTAATCACGTGCGCCCTGTCGTAAACGGACCGATCCAGGTGGCACGGGACGTGGACAACCTTGTACAGCCCCGAGTCCGAGAGGTACGCGAAGCTGTAGGCCGCGTGCCAGCTCCTGTCGTAGCACGTGCTATGATCATCAGCACGCGGCGAGGGCAGCGGCGGGAGGCGCAGCGCCTCGCCGGTGACGGGGTTGGCCACGTTGAGGGCGCCGCCTAGCTCCTGGTCATCGCAGAGGCAGACGAGGCCGTTGCAGGTGCCGACGACGCTCATGCCCTTGTAGCGGCGGGCTGCCTCTGCCATGAACTCCGGCCACAGCTCTCTGGGCTTCCATGGAGCCCATAGGTTGTCGATGATGTGGGCGGAGCCCGTGGCGGCGACCAGCGTCTTGGCGCGGCTCCGCAGACTGGTGGGCGTGCGCGTGCTGACGACGTCGCGCCAGTGCCGGCAGACGAGGCTGAGACGGCGGCGGGTGTTGGGCGGGAGGCGCATCAGGATGTTGACCAGCACGTCCGCGGGGAAGTCTCGTTCTGGATCCATCGCTGCGATCGCGCACGCTGCGTCGTTCGGGATTGCGACCTCGATCGATATGCAAGGATCGACCTAAGCCGTGCTTATTTATTGGTTGTGTATACGGACCTCAGCTCAGATACTACCTGGTTTCGGCTTTCCTTCCATTGAAACCGGATTCGAGTCGTGGTCTACTTGACTTTGTTGTGCTTTTTTTCGTTTTGGTGAGAGTGAGAATTTGTTCTGGTTTCGGATAGAGCACGGTACGTAGCCACGGTTACGCATAAGATGCAGAAAATTATGTGTGTGAAGTGTGATACTTGGCTACACGTGAAGCGCAGATTATACTGTAGAGTACTATTTTGCTAGGACAGAATAGTGATGTTAGATCAGGTAGATATATAAATACCTATTTTTACATCATTTAGACGGAAAACCACCCTTCAATAGATGATGTAGATGTAAAAAAAGTATCTCGGAATTTACTCACCAGCCGCACTACCGAGTAAAACAGCCGCACGGCCGTGCGAAGCCCAACTACCACTGGAAACTTCATCCCCCCTACCGCGCGACTGCCCACAGCACCACGCCGACGCGTCGCCCGCCCACCGGACCTAGCCGTCGCCAGATCCGGCCTTCCCACCCCCACCGCCGTCGGACAACCCAAAATCAGCTGATTTGAAGCATCTCCGCCGATGCGGCGCCGCCGTCCGATTTGACGCGACTGTCTCCCCACCGCCCGACTCGAAGCTTCTTCGCCACCACGCTTCTCTTCCAATCGTTCTCCTGTGACTCCGCCACCGCCCGGTTCGAAGCACCTCCACCGTTGCACCGCTGCCATCCGCCTGTCGTGGGAACGATTCCGACAATAGAAAGGGGTAGTGTAAAGGAGCATGATCTATCGAGATGCAAATGGGTGACACAGTGATTTTAGCGAGTTCGGGCCTCTCACGGTGGAGATAGCAGCCCTACGTCTCGTGCTCCGGAGAGACTTTGCTTATCTGTCATGAACACGGAGTTACATGGTGTATTTGAGAGAGAGGGGGGAGAGCGGATCTCCATGCTCGAGGTAAGTCCTGAGACTAGTCAGAGCCAGAGCCCAGAGGGCAGAAAGAGCTAGCCCTGAGCTATGTGGTGGGGGTGGCTTATATAGAGTGCGCCATCCCCTCACCTCTTATGTTACAATATGGGGCATTAGTGCCATGATGTCAGCCCACTACGAAACCTCCGCTATGAGGATGATGCTTCGACTGCCTTGTTGGTCTTCGCATACCAGAGTGAGACATATGGCTGAGTGGTTGACTGTCATCCGACTGGACGAAACGTACTTTTCCAGTGGATAGTATGGTTGTATTTGTCTGGACCCACCTCATGTGTGGACCCCATGCTTCTATGATATTTTGACCCTTCATGGGCCTACCTATTATGTATATCCCCAACAGTAGCCCCTGAGACTCTGACTGATTGCTGGTAGTCGGTTGGAGTCTGTAGAGTTTGTTGAACTTGAATGTTGTTGCCGGACCTGACCGAGCAGAATGTTTCTTTTTTGATTTCTCTTCCAGTGGGGGCACGCTGAGTGCACCCACTCAGTGTAGTCCCCAAGCCTCTGTCGGACTAGATGAGTCTGGCAGAGGGTTTAAGTCTTCTAGTACGGAACTGAACTGAACAAGTGAACTCTCATGCACTTGGTATAGTAAATTTCTGCAATCTGGAGCTGAAACAGTCAGACTGATCTTTGTGCGCTAGGCACGGTAAATAAATTTAACCTGGAACTGGGTCAGTCAGGTAAATCTTCGTGTGCTGAGCATACTGAATGTTTGTTGAGTCTGCCTTATATGATTTCTGGATCAAGGCTAAGTCCCCGAGTGTATTTTTACCTTAGACGATTGCTGGACCGCATATAAACCCCCGAGCGCGGATGATGTCCTCACTCTAACTTAGGCGATGCGGGGTCGCAGCTAAGTCCCCGAGTGCGGATGATGTCCTCACTCGGATTAGTATTTAACTTAGGCGATGCGGGGTCACAACTAAGTCCCCAAGTGTGGATGATGTCCCCACTCAGATTTGTTTTTGACTTAGGCGATACGGGGCCACAGCTAAGCTCCTGAGTGTGGATGATGTTCTCACTCGGATTAGTTTTTAACTTAGGCGACATGGGGTCGCAGCTAAGCTCCCTAGTGTGGATGATGTCCTCACTCGGATTAGTTTTTAACTTAGGCGATACGGGGTCGCAGCTAAGCCCTCGAGTGTGGATAACGTCCTCACTCGGATTAGTTTTTAACTTAGGTGATACGGGGTCGCAGCTAAGCTTCCGAGTGTGGATGATGTCCTCACTCGGATTAGTTTTTAACTTAGGCGATGCGGGGTCGCAGCTAAGCCCCCGAGTGTGGATGATGTCCTTACTCGGATTAGTTTTTAACTTACTCGACACGGGGTCGTAGCTAAGCTCCCGAGTGTGAATGATGTCCTCACTTGGAATATCATTTTACTTTGGCGAAATCAGGTTCGCAGCTAAGCCCCCGAGTGTCGACGATGTCCTCACTCGGAGTAGTTTTTAACTTAGGCGACAAGGGGTCGCAGCTAAGCTCCCAAGTGTGGATGATGTCCTCACTCGGATTTGTTTTTAACTTAGGCGATACGGGGTCGCAGTTAAGCCCCCGAGTGTGGATGACGTCCTCACTCGGATTAGTTTTTAACTTAGGCGAAGTAAGGTTCGCAGCTAAGTCGTTCACCGACTAGGGGTGGTGGTGTAGATGTGTTCAGTTGAGCGATGGCGCGCGGGGCAGCCGAGTGACGAAGAGGCCTCCAACGGAGTGGCGACGCGCGGGGCGGCCAAGTGATGTAGACGTATCCGGCGGAGTGGCGACGCGCGGGGCGGCCAAGTGATGTAGGCGCATTCATCGTAGTGGCGACGCGTGGGGCGTCCGAGTAATGAAGACGCATCCAGCAGAGTGACGACGCGCGGGGCGGCCAAGTTATGTAGACGCATCCAGCGGAGTGGCAACGCACGGGGCGGTCAAGTGATGTAGGCGCATCCGGCGTAGTGACGACGTGCGGGGCCGCCAAGGGATGTAGGCGCATCCGGCGGAGTGGCGACGCGCGACGCGGCCAAGTGATGTAGACGCGTCCGGTGGAGTGGCGACGGGCGGGGCGGCCAAGTGATGAAGACGCATCCAGCGGAGTGGCGACGCGCAGGGTGGCCAAGTGATGTAGACGCGTCCGGCGGAGAGGCGACGCGCGGGGTGGCCAAGTGATGAAGACGCATCCAACAAAGTGGCGACGCGCGGGGCGCTCGAGTGATGTAGACGCATCTAGTAGAGTGGCGACGCGCGGGGCGTCCGAGTGATGAAGACGCATCCAGTAAAGTGGCGACGCGCGGGGCGTCCAAGTGAAGTAGACGTATTCGGCTGAGTGGCGACGCGCGGGGCGGCCAAGTGATGTAGGCGCATCCGGCGGAGTGGCGACGCGCGGGGCGTCCGAGTGATGAAGACGCATCCCGCGGAGTGGCGACGCGCGGCGTGTCCGAGTGATGTAGACGCATACAGCTGAGCGACGACGTGCGGGGCAGCCAGGTGATGAAGACGCGTACAGCTGAGCGACGGTGCGCGGGGCGGCCAAGTGATGTAGGCACATCCGGTGGAGTGGCGACGCGCGGGGCGTCCGAGTGATGAAGACGCATCCCGCGGAGTAGCGACGCGCGGGGCGTCCGAGTGATGAAGATGCATAAAGCTGAGCGACTGCGCGCGGGGCAGGGATACGTCCATTTTGCATCATGATTTCCTACTGTTATCACTAGTGCAAAAAAGCCTAGCTATGGCGTGGCGAAAATGGCCATGCTGGCGTGGAGTCCTGACGCCACCAACAAGGCGCCGCAGTTAAAAAATACTACTGGCGTTGGGTTCGACGCCAGCACTTTTCCATGCGTTTATGGCGTGCCACTTGTCAAACGCCAGCAGTAATATACGTCAGTAGTGGCATTGGGTGTTAGTGCTACGCCAGCAATGTAATTTTCAGATTTAAACAAATCTGTACAGCAACGCGATACAGCAAAAATGACAGCATAATCAAACGTTTTGACAGTAATTAAACAATACATTGCAAATACCAAAATCTAAGTTCAAGAGTCATTATTTATTGACACTATTCATAAAAGTATCAAAAAGAGGCATATAACACAAGTACACACATGCATGCCCTACTAGCTAGCTAACTCGGACAATACGTCGGACGGAGTCAGGATCATAGTCTGGGGTAAGTGGACCATCATCATCGCTGCCAGCAGGCCTGTAGTAGAGCATGATCTCGTTACGATCGTACTCAAGGTAGAACGTGGCTCTCTCCCCAGCTTCCATATGGTAAGCAGTTGCAAGAGCTGTCCAACCAGGGCAACCGAAATAGGTGCGGTCTGACTCGTTGGTGACAAGACAATTGTAGCGTTCGGTCGTCAGCATCTTCATGAGGGTGCATTGGAACGTGATGGTTGCATCAATCGGAACTCGAAATTTCTCTAAGAAGTCACGCCTTGCCCCGCAAGGGATGACCTGAGCGAAATTTGAAAAAAATAACTAGTTAGACAATTTCGGCCACAAACGTACCATATGAAACTCAATCAGAACGTGTTGAACTAAATCATATATATATATATATATACACACATATATATATACCGTCTTAGCAATGAAGTCCTTCGGAAGATTGATGAAGAACTCCCTATCCTTCTGGCATCTCAAAGCACCACAAGTCTTACACGGGGCATCCATTTGTTGCTGCCAATATCGTTGATCAAAGTAAGCATAGATCATTAAACTAAATAACTAACACATCAAAATAGAACATATATGCACTAGTAATTAAGCAATTCTACAAACGATGCACGGTTCAAACATATAATAACATGCATAAAGTTAAACAATCATTCATATACAAAATAGCTAATGCTACGACCATCTTTAACAAGCTACCGGCCAGAGGAGCCAGCCTCGTGGTCGTCCCTGGTGGACCTACGACGACGCAGTAGCGACTGAACCTCCTCCTCCTCCTCCTCGAGCTTATCCCAATCTATGAGATCCTCCTCTGTGCTCTTCTTCGTTGCATACTGAAGGAGCATCATCTTGTTGGTCTCTAAGAGTTTGACATCTCTCGCAAACTCCATCACTAATGGGTCGAACAATTGTTGCTCGGCCTGGAGGTTCTCCTTCTCCTCAGCCCTAGTGCATATCCTTATGTTCTCCGGTGCGAGGAACTGCGTGTACTCACAGCAATCTGGGAAGTTTAGAATCGATTTTTCCTTGTGATACTCAACCGTCTTTGCATCGTAGGTGCACGCCGCTAACTCTGCGGTGTCCCAGTGGCCAAGCTGGTGGACGACATTGTCCTTCGTGATGGTTGCATATTACTTAGTACCCTTCTGTCGCACACCACGAAACTTCGGAGCCATATGACTGTACCTGCAACACCTATATATATATACAATCTATAGACAATGTAATTAAACTACAAAACTACACTAAAAATCTGAAACTATACAAACTACATAAAAATCTGAAACTACACAAAGTACACTAAAAATCTGAAACTACACAAAGTACACTAAAAATCTGAAACTACACAACTACACTAAAATCTGAAACTACACAACTCCAGCACAAATCTGCACTACACAACTACACTAAATATTTGAAACTACACAAAATACAATAAAAATCTGAAACTACAAAACTACACGAAAAATTTGGAACTACACAAGTACACTAAAAATCTGAAACTACACAAACTACACTAAAAATCTGAAACTACACAACTACACTAAAATCTGAAATTACACAACTCCAGCACAAATCTGCACTACACAACTACACTAAAATCTGAAACTACAATTACTCACCCGCGATGAAGGCGACAGGACAGCGGTGGAGGCGCGGAGACGGCGACGGCGTTGGTGGCGCGGAGACGGTGACAGCATTGGTGCCGCGGAGAAGGCGGCGGCGGAGGAGGCGCAGAGACGGCGACGGCGGTGGTGGCGCGGAGACGGCGACGGCGAAGGTGGAGATGGAGAGGGAGACGGCGGCGATGTGGAGTCGGAGATGGCGACGGCGGCCGGGGGCTTGGTCGTTGGCGGCGGCGGCGGCGTCGGGTTGGGATTGATTTGGGGGTGTTTGTGTGGGGATTAGGTCCGGGTGTGTATATACGACTGGTTGGATTTGACGGGCGGTGTGGTGTGTTTGATAGCGTTGGCCCACGTGGCCAACGCCATTTCAATTTATTATTATTTTATTGTCATCTTTTGTAAATAGATATATATATATATATACATAATTAAAATATTAGTTCAAAATATAATTCATATAGATGAACAACATAGATTTCATTAATTAATCTGGCCTGCTTACAAACATTACAGAAGGATAATAAAAAATAATAATTATACTTTACTACTACTAGATCTAGACTAAGAACATCATCAGTGTGATGACGACCACCAGAAGGAATGGTATCATCGATCCAGCTGGGAGAAATAGGCCAAGCAGGCAACCGGCTAAAAGAGCATATCGAAGCATCTTGAATTTTTTTATTTGGCCTCGCATCTCATCGTTCTGGAGTTGCATCTCGTCTATCTGTAGTCTCAAAGGTCCAATGGAGTAGTCGAGAACCTCGCTTACGTACTTTTGGACGAGATCAACCCATATCCATGTGAAGCGATATTTTCCCCCTGTTTTCTGTGGATCACAATATATACACACACACATGCATATTGATGTGAGCGACACTAGAGGAGTTGAATTGTGCAAATTAGCTAAAAGCCAATCAATATGTACATACGTACCTTTCCACGGTTGGCGCAGATGTAGAACTCTCGCTCTGGATTCCATTCCGTGTGCGACATATGCTTATCAAGAGGGCGACGACAGCCGCAAAGCAGCACATGGCCGGTATCTTCGACGCTGGTGGCATAGCTGCCAGATTCAACAGAAGTGGCGCTGATGCGGCGGGATGATTCGCCGGACTGCATTGGCCGTGGCGAGCTCATGGTGTAGCCAACAGGACCAGACGGGAGCTCGGCCAGGGCGGCGGAGTCCCAAACTATCGACACGCTCTGTCGACGTGGGTCCATAACTAAGAGGAGCTAACTAGTTATTAGGGACAAGAATTGGAAGTGAATGTATTTTGAGAAACAAAGGGGCTTCCAACACCAGCTTATATAGGAAAAACTTAATGTTGGCGTTCACGAACAGGGAACGCCAAAACTATATAATATATCTATGGCGTGTTAGGACATATGATGCCAGCAATGCATTCCGACTGGTCAGCTCAGCAGGGCCCACTTTCTGGTGGCGTTCCACTTTATGTCCACGCCAGCACTAACTGCACAACGCTGTCGTACCATTTCGTCCAACGCCATCGCTATTTGGAAATATTAGTGCTGGCGTTAGTGGAAAATGGCGCGCCACCAACAAGAGTTGTTGCTAGCCATTTCTCTACTAGTGTATTTATAATGTTTTTATGCTTAATAATGCTTTATGGAGTAACTCTAATGCCTTTTCTCTCATAATATGCAAGGTTTACACAAAGAGGGAGAATACCGGTAGCTGGAATTCTGGATATCAGAGACACCTATTCTGCACATCTCCAAATAAGCTGAAACTTTACGGAGAATTATTTTAGAATATATAAAAAATACTGGAGCAAATAACTACCGGAGGGGGGCCACCTAGTGACCACAAGACACCAGGGCGCGCCAGGCCCCCCGGGCGCGCCCTGGTGGGTTGTGGCCACCCCGGCCCACCTCTGGTGACCATCTTCTGGTACTTAAGGTCTTTTGACCTAGAAAAAAAAAGGAGAGGACTTTCGGGACGGAACGTCGCCATCTCGAGGTGGAACTTGGGCAGGAGCACTTTTGCCCTCCGGCGGAGCGATTCTGCCTAGGGAACTTCCCTTCCGGAGGGGGAAATCGAAGCCATCGTCATCACCAACAACCCTATCATCTTTGGGAGCCCAATCTTCATCAACATCTTCAACAGCACCATCTCCTCTCAAACCCTAGTTCATCTCTTGTGTTCAATCTTTGTACCGGAACCTCAGATTGGTACCTGTGGGTGACTAGTAGTGTTGATTATATCTTGTAGTTGATTGCTATATGGTTTATTTGGTGGAAGATTATATGTTCAGATCCATTATGCTATTTAATACCCCTCTGATCTTGAGCATGAATATCATTTGTGAGTAGTTACCTTTGTTCTTGAGGTCACGGGAGAAGTCATGTTGCAAGTAATCATGTGAAGTTGATATGTGTTCGATATTTTGATGATATGAATGTTGTGATTCCCTTAGTGGTGTCATGTGAACGTCGACTACATGACACTTCACCATCTTTGGGCCTAAGGGAATGCATTGTGGAGCAGGTATTAGATGTTGGGTGGCTAGAGTGACAGAAGCTTAAACCCTAGTTTATGCGCTATTTCGTAAGGGGCTGATTTGGATCCAAATGTTTAATGCTATGGTTAGATTTTATCTTAATACTCTTCTCGTAGTTGCGGATGCTTGCGAGGGGGTTAATCATAAGTGGGAGGTTTGTTCAAGTAAGAACAGCACCAAAGCACCGGTCCACCCACATATCAAATTATCAAAGTAGCGAACGCAAATCAAACCAACATGATGAAAGTGACTAGATGAAATTCCCGTGTACCCTCAAGAACGCTTTGCTTATTATAAGAGACCATTTTGGCCTGTCCTTTGCCACAAAAGGATTGGGCTACCTTGCTGCACTTTATTTACCGTTACCGTTACTTGCTCGTTACCAGTTATCTTGCTATCAAACTACATGTTACCTACAATTTCAGTGCTTGCAGAAATTACCTTGCTGAAAACCGCTTGTCATTTCCTTCTGCTCCTCGTTGGGTTTGACACTCTTAATTATTGAAAGGACTACGATCGACCCCCTATACTTGTGGGTCATCAAGGCTCTTTTATGGTGCCGTTTCCGGGGAGTGAAGCGCTCTTGGTAAGTGGAAATCGGTAAGGAAAAACTTATACTACGTGCTGAAATTTATTGTCACTTTCTACTATGGGAAACAATTCTTTGAGGGGTTTGTTCGGGGTATCTTCACCTCGACCGGAGTTACAATTAGTTGCCCCTCAACCTACTGCACCCACTGAAAATATTGCTTATGAAATTCCTTCGGGTATGATAGAACAACTGCTAGCTAATCCTTATGTAGGAGACGGAACTGAACATCCTGATATGCATCTAATACATGTGGATGAAATTTGTGGATTATTTAAGCTTGCAGGTTTATCCGGAGATGAAGTTAAGAAGAAGGTTTTCCCTTTATCTTTTAAGGAAAAAGCATTGACATGGTATAGGCTATGTGATGATATTGGATCATGGAACTGGAATCGATTGCAATTAGAATTCCACCAAAAGTTTTATCCTATGCATCTAGTTCATCGTGATCAGAATTATATATATAATTTTTGGCCTCGTGAAGGAGAAAGCATTGCTCTAGCTTGGGGGAGGCTTAAGTCAATGTTATATTCATGCCCCAATCATGAGCTCCCGATAGAAATTATTATTCAGAATTTTTATGCTCGTCTTTCTCATAATGATCGATCCATGCTCGATACTTCTTGTACTGGTTCTTTTATGAAGAAGACTATTGAATTCAAGTGGGATCTCTTGAAAAGAATTAAACGCAACTCTGAAGATTGGGAACTCGACGAAGGTAATGAGTCAGGTATTAAGCTTAAGTTTGATTGTGTTAAATCTCTTATGAATACCGATTCTTTTCACAAGTTTAGCACTAAATATGGACTCGACTCTGAGATATTAGCCTCTTTCTGTGAATCATTTGCTACTCATGTTGACCTCCCTAAGGAGAAGTGGTTTAAATATCATCCCCCTATTAAAGAAGAAATTAAAGAACCGGTAAAAGCTAAAGATGAAACTATCATTTACAATGTTGATCCAGTTGTGCCTACTGCTTATATTGAAAAACCACCTTTCCCTGTTAGGATAAAGGAACATGCTAAGGTATCAACTATGGTTCGCAAAAGTAATATTAAAGCACCTATGCCCTCCGAACAAATTAAAATTGAACCTAGTGTTGCTATGGTTAAAGATCTCTTAGTAGAAGATATTGATGGGCATGTTATTTACTTCTGTGATGAAGCTGCTAGAATCGCCAAACCTGATGAAAAAGATAAACATAGACCCTTAGTTGGCATGCCTGTTGTCTCAGTTAAAATAGGAGATCATTGCTATCATGGTTTATGTGATTTGGGTGCTAGTGTGAGTGCTATCCCCTTTACCTTATACCAAGAAATTATGAATGATATAGCACCTGCTAAAATAGAAGACATTGATGTTACTGTTACACTCACTAATAGAGACACCATCACACCACTTGGGATTGTTAGAGATGTTGAAGTCTTGTGTGGGAAAACAAAATACCCTACTGATTTTCCAGTTCTTGGTTCCCCACAAGATGACTTTTGTCCCATTATCTTTGGTAGACCTTTCTTGAACATTGTCAATGCTAAGATAGATTGTGAGAAGCAAATTGTCAGTGTTATTTTTGGTGATGTGTCTCATGATTTTAATTTTTCCAAGTTTAGTAGACAACCTCGTGATAAAGAATTATCTAGTAAGGATGAAATAATTGGTCTTGCTTCTATTGCCATGCCTCCTACCGATCCATTAGAATAATATTTGCTTGATCATGAAAATGATATGCACTTGCATGAAAGAAATGAAATAGATAAAATTTTCTTTGAACAACAACCTCTCCTAAAACACAATTTGCCTATTGAAACTCTAGGAGGTACTCCTCCACCTAAAGGTGATCCTGTGTTTGAATTAAAACAATTGCCTGACACCTTGAAGTATGCTTATCTTGATAAGAAAAAGATATATCATGTTATTATTAGTGCTAACCTTTTCAGAACATGAAGAAGAAAGATTATTAAAAATTATGAGGAAGCACCAGACTGCTATTGGATATACTCTTGTTATTAGTGCTAACCTTTTCAGAACATGAAGAAGAAAGATTATTAAAAAATTTGAGGAAGCACCAGCCTGCTATTGGATATACTCTTGATGATCTTAAGGGCATTAGTCCCACTCTATGTCAGCACAAGATTAATATGGAACCTGATGCTAAACCCGTTGTTTATCACCAACGATGATTGAATCCTAAGATGAAAGAAGTGGTAAGAACTGAAATATTAAAGCTTCTAGAAGTAGGTATAATTTATCCCATAGCTGATAGTAGATGGGTAAGTCCCGTTCATTGTGTCCCTAAGAAGGGAGGTATTACTGTTGTTCCTAATGATAAAAATGAACTTATCCCATAGAGAATTGTCACTGGCTATAGAATGGTAATTGATTTCAGAAAATTAAATAAAGCTACTAGAAAAGATCATTACCCTCTGCCTTTCATTGATCAAATGCTAGAAAGATTATCTAAGCACACACACTTTTGTTTTCTGGATGGATATTCTGGTTTCTCTCAAATACCTATATCACAACCTGATCAAGAGAAAACCACCTTTACTTGTCCTTTTGGAACCTATGCTTATAGACGTATGCCTTTTGGTTTATGCAATACACCTGCTACCTTTCAAAGATGTATGACTGCAATATTCTCTGATTTTTGTGAAAAGATTGTGGAGGTTTTCATGGATGATTTTTCCGTTTACGGAAATTCTTTTGATCATTGCTTAAGCAACCTTGATCGAGTTTTGCAGAGATATGAACAAACTAATCTAGTCTTGAATTGGGAGAAGTGCCACTTTATGGTTAATGAAGGTATTGTCTTGGGGCATAAAATATTTGAACGAGGTATTGAGGTGGATAAAGCTAAAGTTGATGCAATTGAGAAAGTGCCATGTCCTAAAGATATTAAAGGTATTCGGAGTTTCCTTGGTGATGCTGGTTTCTATAGGAGGTTTATTAAAGACTTTTCTAAAATTTCTAGGCCTCTTACTAATCTTTTACAAAAGGATATTCCATTTGTCTTTGATGATGATTGTGTAGAAGCCTTTGAAACACTCAAGAAAGCCTTAACTACTGCACCTATTGTTCCACCACCTGATTGGAACTTGCCTTTTGAAATTATGTGTGATGCTAGTGATTATGTTGTTGGTACTGTTCTAGGACAAAGAGTTGACAAGAAATTAAATGTTATCCATTATGCTAGCAAAACTATAGACAGTTCCCAAAGAAATTATGCTACTACTGAAAAAGAATTTTTAGCAGTTGTGTTCGCTTGTGATAAATTTAGATCTTACATTGTTGATTCCAAAGTTATTGTTCACACTAATCATGCTGCTGTAAAATATCTTATGGAAAAGAAAGATGCTAAACCTAGACTCATTAGGTGGGTTCTCCTGCTTCAAGAATTTGGTTTACATATCACTGATAGGAAAGGAGCTGAAAACCCCATGGCTGATAACTTGTCTAGGTTAGAAAATATTCTTGATGACCCACTACCTATTGATGATAGTTTTCGTGATGAATATTTAGCTGCAATAAATGTTTCTCAAAATACTCCTTGGTATGCTGATTATGCTAACTACATTGTTGCTAAATATTTACCACCTAGTTTCACATACCAACAAAAGAAAAAATTCTTATATGATTTAAGACTTTACTTTTGGGATGACCCACATCTTTATAAAGAAGGGGTAGATGGTATTATTAGACGTTGTGTACCTAAGCATGAACAGGAACAAATCCTACGGAAATGTCATTCCGAAGCCTATGGAGGACATCATGCGGGAGATAGAACTGCTCATAAGGTATTGCAATCTGGTTTTTATTGGCCAACTCTCTTCAAGGATGCCCGAAAGTTTGTCTTGTCTTGTGATGAATGTCAAAGAATTGGTAATATTGGTAAGCGTCAGGAAATGCCTATGAATTATTCACATGTTGTTGAACCATTTGATGTTTGGGGTTTTGATTATATGGGACCTTTTCCTTCCTCTAATGGGTATACTCATATTTTGGTTGCTGTTGATTATGTTACTAAGTGGCTAGAAGCTATTCCAACTAGTAGTGATGATCATAACACCTCCATTAAAATGCTTAAAGAAGTTATTTTCCCGAGGTTTGGAGTCCCTCAAGTTATGATCATCACACTTTATTCGTGGTGCTTTCCATAAAATGCTTGCTAAATATGATGTTAACCATAGAATTGCATCACCCTATTGATGTCTACTACGCAACTTTATTCTTGTAGACTATGTTGGGCCTCCAAGCGCAGAGTTTTGTAGGCCAGTAGCAATTTTCCCTCAAGTGGATGACCTAAGGTTTATCAATTCATGGGAGGTGTAGGATGAAGATGGTCTCTCTCAAACAACCCTGTAATCAAATACAAGAAATCTCTTGTGTCCCAAACACACCCAATACAATGGTAAATTGTATAGGTGCACTAGTTCGGCGAAGAGATGGTGATACAAGTGTAGTAATGATAGTAGATATTGATTATTCTAATAGTAACAATAAAAAACAGCAAGGTAGCAAGTAACAAAAGTGAGCACAAACGGTATTGCAATGCTTGAAAACAAGGCCTAGGGTTCGTACTTTCGCTAGTGCAATCTCTCAACAATGCTAATATAATTGGATCACATAACCATCCCTCAACGTGGAATGAAGAATCACTCCAAAGTTCTTATCTAGCAGAGAACATAAGAAGAAATTGTTTGTAGGGTACGAAACCACCTTAAAGTTATCCTTTCCGATCGATCTATCCAAGAGTTCGTACAAAATAACACCAAATTATCCTTTCCGATCGATCTATCTAAGAGTTCATACTAAAATAACACCATATGATACGCATCAACCAACTGTAATGTTATCTAGATACTGCAATGTCACCACAAGTATCCATGAGTTAAATACGATACGCATCAAACAATTTCAGATTCATAATACTCAATCCAACACAAAGAACCTCAAAGAGTGCCCCAAGATTTCTATCGGAGAGAGTAGGACGAAAACGTGCATCAACCCCTATGCATAGATTACCCCAATGTCACCTCGAGAATCCGCGAGTTGAGTGCCAAGACATAGATCAAGTGAATCAATAGAACACCCCATTGTCACAACGGGTATCCACATGCAAGACATATATCAAGTGTTCTCAAATCCATAAAAGTATTCTATCCGGAAATAACGAAATCGCAAAGGGAAAACTCAATTCATCATAACAAGATAGAGAGGGGAAAACACCATATGATCCAACTATATTAACAAAGCCCGCGATACATCAAGATCGTGACATCTCAAGAACACGAGAGAGAGAGAGAGATTGAACACATTGCTACTGGTAAAAACCGTCAGCCCCGAGGGTGGACTACTCCCTCCTCATCAAGGCCTCCGCCGGGATGATGCAGATGGCCACCATAGATGCTCTACCCTCTCTGGCAGGGTACTGGAATGCCTCCAAATTGGTTTTTCGTTGATACAGAGAGTTGCGGCGGAGGAGCTTCTGATCTAGGGTTATTTCTGGGGGTTTCTGAATATATAGGATTTTTGGGCTTCGGTTTCACGCGAAGATGGGCCACGAGGGGCCCACAAGACACCAGGGCATGCCGGAGGGGGCTGGCGTGCCCTGGTGGGTTGTGTCCACCTCGTGGATCTTCTGACCCTCCCACGAAGCTTCTAGTGCCTCTTTTGTTCCAAAAAAATCGTCAAAAAGTTACATTGCAATTGGAGAACTTTTATTTCTGCACAAAAAAACACCATGGTAGTTCTGCTGAAAACAGCGTCAGTCCGGGTTAGTTCCATGCAAATCATACCAAAACCATATAAAATTGCTGTAAATATGGCATGAATACTTCATAAATTATAGATACGTTGGAGATGTATCAGCATCCCCAAGCTTAATTCCTACTCGTCCTCGAGTAGGTAAATGATAAAAGAAATAATTTATGAAGTGTGAATGCTAGCATAGTGCATAAGTTTGATCAATGATAATTTTAACCACTTTTCCTAGCATCATAACAGCAGCTCTTCCTCATAAAACTCATCATGATAAAGTAGCAACCAATTCACATGTTATGGTTCAAACAATGAATTCTCTTGAGACTTAACAACCTATGTTCTTAGTCACCAAACAATTGCAATTCAACTTTTTCTCAACAAAGTCTAAGTAAGAGCTCCACATACTCAATCAGCATATAGTCTTCTATGATTGCTAGTACTCAAAGCATATTTTTAGAACAAATGGCATCCATCGAATACAGAGAAAGATATGGGCTTAATGTTTCGCCTCCCAACTCATTTATCATAGAGATAATTGTCAACAATAATAAGTCATGATCAAATATATTTGACTAGATATATGTGTTTAGATCTTTCCCCACCACATGATGCTTGCCAACTAGAGAATAATTGAGGTTGAAATGAGAATGCATATTATTGACTCTTGCATAAAAGTAAATACTGAAAGGTAAAAGATAGGCCCTTCGCAGAGGGAAGCAGAGATTTGTAGAGGTGCCAAAGCTCAAAGCTTAAATTGAGAGAGAAAAATATTTTGGGTGGCATGCCTTTACTGTCAACGAAAACGACCGAGAATTTCCAATACTTTCCATGTTATATATATCGTAGGCGGTTCCAAAACAGAAAATAAAGTTTATTCCTTTTTCCACCATTCTTTCACAATACATGGCTAGCCGTATCCACGGGTGCCTTCCATACCAATACTTTCCAAGGAATTTATTATTTCACAACATAAAGTAAATTTCTTTTTCATTTCGGGACTGGGCATTCCTATTACCGCCGTACTCTCGTGCAATGACAAGTGAATAAAAACTCATCTTGAGAATAACACATCTAGCATGGAAAAATATTGGCCACCCCCTACCGCTTCATGAGCGGTACGAGCACACAAAAAGGAAATTCATTTTGAAAATTAGAGATGGCACATACAAATTTGCTTGGAACGGCATGGAAATACCGCATATAGGTAGGTATGGTGGACTCATATGGCAAAAAAACTGGGTTTAAGGGTTTTTGGATGCACAAGTAGTATTTCTACTTAGTACGAATTTTTTGCTAGCAAAAGATCCTAAGCAAACACCACATGTTGGAGGATCCATAACAGTATAACTTCTATGCAAATATACACAACCATAACTCATTACGTTGTCTTCCTTGTCCAACTTCAACTAATTTGCTCATGTTTGAAAATAATTAATGGGTATTCACAATCATAGAAGATGTCCAAGATAATATATTTGTATGTGAAAGTTCTCTTCCTTATACTAATCATTCACAAATTGCTTGTATGACCAATATTGTGATTCTCAAACTTCAATATATTTTACTTTCTAAACCAAATGTGAACTTGCTACTAAGAATATAGCACATTGATAATTTTAGATTTATTATATTTTATTCATTCACAATTTACTCTTAGGATATAAGTGAAGCACAAGAGTAAACATCAAACTACTCCCAAAAGATATAAGTGAAGATCAATGGATAGTCAAACAATTAAGTAGCTATGTGAGGACTCTCTCTCAATAAAGATTTTCAGATCTGAGTATCCTATTTAAATAGCAAACTAAATAAAAATTCATTCCAAGAATAGCACATATCATGTGGACAAATAAAAATTTAGGCTCAACATAGGCTAACCGATATTTGTGGACGAAGAGAGGTAGGATGCGTAGCATCCCCAAGCTTAGACGCTTGAGACTTCTTGAAATATTTACTTGGGGTGCCTTGGGCATCCCCAAGCTTGAGCTTTTGTATCTCGTTCAATCCTCTCATATCACGGTTTCACCTATTCTCAAAAAAAACTTCATCCACAAAAACTCGAAAAGAACTCGTGAGATAGGTTAGTACACATAAGAATAAGTCCACACTTCTTGTACTGCCAAGACAAGTTGCACAATAATTTCCAAACATCATCTACTATTTACTATCGTTTCTACAATTTATATCTACCAATATAGGCTATGGAAACTATAGGACAAGTAGATAACAAAACTATGACACCAATCTGTCCAAACAGAACAGTCTGTAGCAATTTATGAAAACAGTGTACTTATGTAACTCAAAATATTATGAAATTTTAGGACGTGATAAAGAATTTATATTAAAACACTGTGTAAAAATTTCATAAATTTTCCATGTTCCAGTAAAATATTAAAATTCAAACACTACAGAGAAAGTTTCTGTTTTTACACAGCACCCATCAAACATGCAATGCAAGCATCCTAAGGCAATTCTTGGAAATTTTTATTGAAAAAACAAGATTATAAATATCATCTAACATAGAACAACAAATTATAATGACACTCCAAGCAAAACACATATCATGTGACGAATAAAAATATAGCTCCAAGTAAGATGTGCCGATAATGTTGGAGACGAAAGAGGGGATGCCTTCCGTGGCATCCCCAAGCTTAGGCGCTTGATTGTTCATTGGACATTACCTTGGGGATTCCATGGGAATCACCAATCTTAGGTTCTTGTCACTCCTTATTCTCCTCATATCGGTGTCTCACCCAAAACTTGAAAACTTTAATCACACAAAACGCAACGGAACTTCGTGAGATGGGTTAGTATAATAAATAAAGATCATTCACATAGGTACTGTCAAGACAAGATTCATAATTGTTCTCACATAATACCTACTGTATTCTACCATTCACATAATTTATATCACTGAATATAAGCTATGGGAACACTAAAACAAGCAAACTATGCATGCAAAACAGAATCTGTCAAAAACAGAACAATCTGTGAAGATATGTAGTATAGCCATACTTCCCTGTCTCTAAACATTCTGAAACATTATTACAACTTATAGAATTTATATATCAACACTTTTTAAAAATTTCAGATCATTATCATGCTCCAGTAAAAAATTAAATTCCTGTACTCGAGTCAAAAGTTTCTGTTTTGGTTCAGCATCAATTCTACTCATTTTGTGAGTCATCCCAAAGGCTTTACTTGGCACTTTATTGAAATAAAAGACACAAAACATGATTAATACAGTAGCTTAATCATGTGAACACACAAAAACAGAAAGTGTTGGGTTGTCTCCCAACAAGCGCTTTTCTTTTATGCCTTTTAGCTAGGCATGATGATTTCAATGATGCTCACATAGGAATAGTAATTGAAACATGCAAGGGAGCATCATAAATCACATGGCAATCACATTTAAGTCTAACCCACTTCCTATTCATAGGTATTTTGTGAGCAAACAATTTATGGGAGCAAGAATCAACTAGCATAGGAAGGCAAAACAAGCATAACTTTGGAACTTTCAATGCATAGAGAGGAAACTTGATATTATTGAAGTTCCTACAAGCATAAGTTCCTCCCTCATAATAATTTTCAGTAGCATCATGAAGAAATTCAACAACATAACTATCACATAAAGCATCCTTTTCATGATCTACAAGCATAGAAAATTTATTACTCTCCACATAAGCAATTTTCTTCTCATTCATTGTAGTGGGAGCAAACTCAACAAAATAACTATCATGATACACTTGATTGACATAGCCAAATTGAAAATTAAAATCATGATGACAAGTTTCATAGTTATAATTATTATTTATAGCATACATGTCATCATCATAATCATCATAGATAGAAGGCAGGCCATCATCATAATAAATTTGCTCATCAAAACTTGGGGGATGATACGTCTCCGTCGTATCTATAATTTTTGATTGTTTCATGCCAATATTCTACAACTTTCATATACTTTTGGCAACTTTTTATACTACTTTTTGGGACTAACATATTGATCCAGTGGCCAGTGCCAGTTCTTGTTTGTTGCATGTTTTTCGTTTCGCAGAAAATCCATATCAAACGAAGTCCAAACGGGGTAAAAACTTACGGAGATTTTTTTTGGAATATATGTGAATTTTGGGAAGTGGAATCAACAGAAGCCGGTGCCCGAGGGGCCCACAAGCAAGGGGGCACGGCCCAGGGGTAAGCCGCGCCCGGGTGGCTTGTGGTCACCCCTTAAGGCGGTTGGTGCCCTTCTTTCGCCGCAAGAAATCTAATATCCGGATAAAAATCGTGTAAAAATTCAGCCCAATCGGAGTTATGGATCTCCGGGAATTTAAGAAACGGTGAAAGGCCAGAATCTGGGGAGGCAGAAACAGAAGGAAACAGAGAGAGAGATCCAATCTCGGAGGGGCTCCCACCCCTCCGCTACCATGGAGGCCAAGGACCAGAGGGGAAACCCTCCTCCCATCTAGGGGGGAGGTCAAGGAAGAAGAAAAAGGAGTGGGGCTCTCTCCCCCTCTCTCCCGGTGGCACCGGAAAGCCGCCGGGGCCATCATCGTGACGGCGATCTACACCAACAACTTCGCCGCCGTCATCACCAACTCTCTCCCCCTCTATGCAGCGGTTCAACACATCTTCTCCCCGCTGTAATCTCTACTTAAACATGCTGCTCAACGCTATATATTATGTCCCAATGATGTATGGCTATCCTATGATGTTTGAGTAGATCCGTTTTGTCGTATGGGTTGATTGATGATCATGATTGGTTTGAGTTGCATGTTTTATTATTGGTGTTGTCGTATGGTGCTCTCCGTGTCGCGCAAGCATGAGGGATCCCCGTTGTAGGGTTTGCAATATGTTCATGATTTGCTTATGGTGGGTGGCGTGAGTGACAGAAGCACAGACCCGAGTAAGTAGGTTGTTTGCGTATGGGAATAAAGAGGACTTGATACCTTATATTGCTATGGTTGGGTTTTACCTTAATGATCTTTAGTAGTTGCGGATGCTTGCTAGAGTTCCAATCATAAGTGCATATGATCCAAGTAGAGAAAGTATGTTAGCTTATGCCTCTCCCTCATATAAAATTGCAATAATGATTACCGGTCTAGTTATCGGTTGCCTAGGGACAAATAACTTTCTTGTGAGAAAAAGCTCTCTACTAAGACTAACATAGTTGTTTCTTCATCTAAACAGCCCCTAGTTTTTATTTACGTGCTCTTTATTATCTTGCAAACCTATCCCGTCACACCTACAAAGTACTTCTAGTTTCATACTTGTTCTAGGTAAAGCGAACGTTAAGCGTGCGTAGAGTTGTATCGGTGGTCGATAGAACTTGAGGGAATATTTGTTCTACCTTTAGCTCCTCGTTGGGTTCGACACTCTTACTTATCGAGAAAGGCAACAATTGATCCCCTATACTTGTGGGTTATCAAGACCTTTTTCTGGCGCCGTTGCCGAGGAGCAATAGCGTGGGGTGAATATTCTCGTGTGTGCTTGTTTGTTTTATCACTAAGTAGATTTTATTTGCTGTTCCAAGTTGTTCTCTATCTTTAGTTATGGATATGGAACACGAAATACCAAAAAAATTAGGTGTACTTGCTACTCATGGAGATGGGGAACCTCCTAAAACCCTCGATGCTCATTATGTGAAAGATATTATGCACTACTTTATTAATCCTGAGAAAACCCCATTCAATTATATAATGGGATACACATTGGATTAACGTGAATACTTTAGGGATTATCGCTTGACTCAAAAAGGGAAACTGTTATGGGATCAAATTCATATGTTGAAATGGTATAGTTGGAATCTATGCTTGAGATATGATATTACTTGTTGCTCTAGGATGAAGGCTAAACACCTTCCCTTTTCATGTAAATTTAATGATAATGAAACCTTGGCTTCTTATGCTAATGGTATATATGATTACTATGATGTGGAACAAATAGAAGAGTTTGTTGCTTTTAAGGGTGCTTATGAAATTGAAGCTTTGTTTGAAAAGTATGAAGATTATGATGATGCTGTTTACCGATCTCAAAATTTGGCTATGCTTCGTTATTGTTATGCCAATTATGAATATAATGCCCATATTGATCAATTTATTGAGAAAGTCTCCGCTATCCAAGAAGAGACTAATATTTTGCAGGAATCTATGGAAGAAGAAATTGATGACACTGTGAGCTCATTGGATGAAAAAGATGAGGAGGAGAGCGAAGAACAAAAGGAGGAAGAGCGGATTAGCTACCCGTGCCCACCTTCTAATGAGAGTAACTCTTCAACTCATACATTGTTTAATTTCCCTTCGTTCTTACCGAAGGATGAATGCTATGATCCCTTAGATTCTTTTGAAATATCCCTTTTTGATGAAATTGATGCTTGCTATGCTTGTGGCCACGATGCCAATATGAGTTATGCTTATGGAGATGAACTTGCTATAGTTCCTTATGTTAAGAATGAAATTGTTGCTATTTCACCCACGCATGATAGTCCTATTATCTTTTTGAATTCTCCCAACTACACTATATCGGAGAAGTTTGCGCTTATTAAGGATTATATTGATGGGTTGCGTTCTACTATTGCACATGATAATTTTGATAAATATAATATGCATGTGCTTGCTGCTCCTACTTGCAATTATTATGAGAGAGGAACTACATCTCCACATCTCTATGTTTCCAATATGATAAAATTGCAAGAAACTGCTTATGCTATGTATTGGCCTTTACTTGATGTGCATGAATTATTCTTTTATGGTATGCCAATGCATATGAAGAGAGTTAGACTTTGTTGTTGCATGATATATGTTAATTTGTGCTCACTACTAAATTACAAATCATTGTTAATTAAAATTGGCTTTGATATACCTTGGGATCCGGGTGGATCAATTACTTGAGCACTTTATGCCTAGCTTAATGGCTTTAAAGAAAGCGCTGCCAGGGAGACAACCCAGAAGTTTTAGAGAGTCATTTTATTCTGTTGTGTGCTTCTATATAGTTTAAAAACCAAAAAAATAAAGTGGGGAACCTAAAACTTTTCAAAAAGGAAGTGAAAGTAAGAAAGACGAGCACCGTTGAAGTGGGGGAGCTCCTTGAACTTTGTTCATGCTCACCGAAACTTTCCGAATCTTAATTACATAAACTTTTCAACAAAAATAATTATCCCCTTGTATAAATCCCTTGTATTATAAAAATAATGTGCCAAGATTTGCCTTTAGGATGATTAGATTGCTTGTTTGGTGTGTGCAGTGCAAAAATAGAAACTTTGGCTGTAGTGCGTGAATTTACATTTTTTACTGGAATGTCAAAAGTTTCTGAAATTTTTACACAGTACTGCTATGCAAATTGTTTATATTTTCCTAATGTTTCAGAATTTTTAGAGTTACAGAGGTATAGTAAATGTTCAGATTGCTACAGACTGTTCTGTTTAAGAGAGATTATGTTTTTGATGCATTGTTTTGCTTGTTTTGATGAAACTATCGATTTTATCGGTGGTATAAGCCATAAAGAAGTTATAATACAGTATTTAAAATGCAAAAATAAAATGTGAATGGGTTTGCAACAGTACTTAAAGTGGTAATTTGCTTTATTATACTAACGGATCTCACGAGGGTTTTGTTAAGTTTTGTGTGATTGAAGTTTTCAAGTTTTGGGTGAGATCACGATGGATGAAGGAATAAGGAGTGGAAAGAGACTAAGCTTGGGGATGCCCGAGGCACCCCAAGGTAATATTCAAGGACTCCCAAGAAACTAATCTTGGGGAGCGCGCGATGGTTAACTCCTACCAACCTCTCCCCGAGGAGCATGCGTGTAGTACCTTGTTTCGATGACTAATAAATTTTTGCAATAAGTATGTGAGTTCTTTATGACTAATGTTGAGTCCATGGATTATACGCACTCTCACCCTTCCACCATTGCTAGCCTCTCTAGTACCGCGCAACTTTTGCCGGTGCATTAAACCCACCATATTCCCTTCCTCAAAACAGCCACCATACCTACCTATTATGGCATTTCCATAGCCATTCCAAGATATATTGCCATGCAACTTCCACCGTTCCGTTTATTATGACACGCACCATCATTGTCATATTGCTTTGCATGATCGTAAGATAGCTAGCATGATTTTTTCATGGCTTGTCCGTTTTTTGATGTCATTGCTACGCTAGATCATTGCACATCCCGGTACACTACCGGAGGCATTCATATAGAGTCATATTTTGTTCTAGTATCGAGTTGTAATTCTTGAGTTGTAAGTAAATAAAAGTGTGATGATCATCATTATTAGAGCATTGTCCCATGTGAGGAAAGGATGATGGAAGCTATGATTCCCTCACAAGTTGGGATGAGTCTCCGGACTTTACAAAAAAATAAAAGAGGCCAAAGAAGCCCAAATAAAAAAAGAGGCCAAAGAAGCCCACCAAAAAAAGGAGAAAAAAATAATAAAAATAAAAAATGAGAGAAAAGAGAGAAGGGGCAATGCTACTATCCTTTACCACACTTGTGCTTCAAAGTAGCACCATGTTTTTCATATAGAGAGTCTCCTATGTTGTCACTTTCATATACTAGTGGGAATTTTTCATTATAGAACTTGGCTTGCATATTCCAATGATGGGCTTCCTCAAATCGCCCTAGGTCTTCGTGAGCAAGCAAGGTGGATGCACACCCACTTAGTTTCTTTTGAGCTTTCATACACTTATAGCTCTAGTGCATCCGTTGCATGGCAATCCCTACTCACTCACATTGATATCTATTGATGGGCATCTCCATAGCCCGTTGATATGCCTAGTTGATGTGAGACTGTCTCCTTCTTTTTGTCTTCTCCACAACCTCCACCATATTCTATTCCACCTATAGTGCTATATCCATGGCTCACACTCATGTATTGCGTGAAAGTTGAAAAGGTTTGAGAATACTAAAGTATGAAACAATTGCTTGGCTAAAACCGGGGTTGTGCATGATTTAATACTTTGTGTGATGAAGATGGAGCATAGCCAGACTATACGATTTTGTAGGGATAACTTTCTTTTAGCCATGATATTTTGAGAAGACATGATTGCTTTATTAGTATGCTTGAAGTATTATTGTCTTAATGTCAAATGATAGACTATTGCTTTGAATCACTCGTGTCTTAATATTCATGCCATGATTAGATTATATGAACAAGATTATGCTAGGTAGCATTCCACCTCAAAAATTATATTTTTTATCATTTACCAACTCGAGGACGAGCAGGAATTAAGCTTGGGGATGCTGATACGTCTCCGTCGTATCTATAATTTTTGATTGTTTCATGCCAATATTCTACAACTTTCATATACTTTTGGCAACTTTCTATACTACTTTTTGGGACTAACATATTGATCCAATGCCCAGTGCCAGTTCCTGTTTGTTGCATGTTTTTTGTTTCACAGAAAATCCATATCAAACGAAGTCCAAACGGGATAAAAACTTACGGAGATTTTTTTTGGAATATATGTGAATTTTGGGAAGTGGAATCAATAGAAGGCGGTGCCCGAGGGGCCCACAAGCCACAGGGACGCGCCCTGAGGGGTAGGGCGCGCCAGGGTGGCTTGTGGTCACCCCTTAAGGCAGTTGGTGCCCTTCTTTCGCCGCAAGAAATCTAATATCTGGATAAAAATCGTGTTAAAATTTCAGCCCAATCGGAGTTACGGATCTCCGGGAATTTAAGAAACGGTGAAAGGCCAGAATCTGGGAGGCAGAAACAGAAGGAAACAGAGAGAGAGATCCAATCTCGGAGGGGCTCTCGCCCCTCCTCCGCCATGGAGGCCAAGGACCAGAGGGGAAACCCTCCTCCCATCTATGGGGGAGGTCAAGGAAGAATAAGAAGGAGGGGGCTCTCTCCCCCTCTCTCCCGGTGGCGCCGGAACGCCGCCGAGGCCATCATCGTGACGGTGATCTACACCAACAACTTCGCCGCCGTCATCACCAACTCTCTCCCCCTCTATGCAGCGGTGTAACACCCCTTCTACCCACTGTAATCTCGACTTAAACATGGTGCTCAACGCTATATATTATTTCCCAATGATGTATGGCTATCCTATGATGTTTGAGTAGATCCGTTTTGTCCTATGGGTTGATTGATGATCATGATTGGTTTGAGTTGCATGTTTTATTATTGGAGCTGTCCTATGGTGCTCTCCATGTCACGCAAGCGTGAGGGATCCTCGCTGTAGGGTGTTGCAATGTGTTCATGATTTGCCTATGGTGGGTTGCTTGAGTGACAGAAGCATAAACCCGAGTAGGTGGGTTGTTGCATATGGGAGTAAAGAGGACTTGATACCTTATAATGCTATTGTTGGGTTTTACCTTAATGATCTTTAGTAGTTGCGGATGCTTGCTAGAGTTCCAATCATAAGTGCATATGATCCAAGTAGAGAAAGTATGTTAGCTTATGCCTCTCCCTCATATAAAATTGCAATAATGATGACCGGTCTAGTTATCGATTGCCTAGGGACAAATAACTTTCTTGTGACAAAAAGCTCTCTACTAAGATTAACATAGTTGTTTCTTCATCTAAGCAGCCCCTAGTTTTTATTTACGTGCTCTTTATATTCTTGCAAACCTATCCTATCACTCCTACAAAGTACTTCTAGTTTCATACTTGTTCTAGGTAAAGCGAACGTAAGCGTGCGTAGAGTTGTATCGGTGGTCGATAGAACTTGAGGGAATATTTGTTCTACCTTTAGCTCCTCGTTGGGTTCGACACTCTTACTTATCGAGAAAGGCTACAATTGATCCCCTATACTTGTGGGTTATCAGGGGACAAAAAATATGGTCTTCATCAAACATAGCATCCCCAAGCTTGTGGTTTTGCATATCATTATGATCATTGGTATTCAGAAAATTCATGCTAACAATATTGCTATCATGCTCACCATTCAAGGAATTCTCATTAAGTATTTTCATAAATTCTTCCTCTACCAATTGAGCACAATTTTCCGAACCATCATTTTCACGAAAGACGTTAAAAGGACGAAACAATTGATGCAACCTAAACTCCATTTTTTTTGTAGTTTTCTTTTATAAACCAAACTAGTGATAAACAAGAAATTAAAAGATTTAATTGCAAGATCTAAAGATATACCTTCAAGCACTCACCTCCCCGGCAACGGCGCCAGAAAAGAGCTTGATGTCTACTACGCAACTTTATTCCTGTAGACTATGTTGGGCCTCCAAGCGCAGAGTTTTGTAAGACAATTTTCCTTCAAGTGAATGACCTAAGGTTTATCAATCCGTGGGAGGTGTAGGATGAAGATGGTCTCTCTCAAACAACCCTGCAATCAAATACAAGAAATCTCTTGTGTCCCCAACACACCCAATACAATGATAAATTGTATAGGTGCACTAGTTCGGCGAAGAGATGGTGATACAAGTGTAGTAATGATAGTAGATATTGATTTTTGTAATAGTAACAATAAAAAACAACAAGGTAGCAAGTAACAAAAGCGAGCACAAACGGTATTGCAATGCTTGAAAACAAGGCCTAGGGTCCGTACTTTCGCTAGTGCGATCTCTTAACAATGCTAATATAATTGGATCACATAACCATCCCTCAACGTGCAACGAAGAATCACTCCAAAGTTCTTATCTAGCGGAGAACATAAGAAGAAATTGTTTGTAGGGTACGAAACCACCTTAAAGTTATCCTTTCCGATCGATCTATCCAAGAGTTCGTACTAAAATAACACCAAGTTATCCTTTCCGATCGATCTATCAAGAGTTCGTACTAAAATAACACCATATAATACGCATCAACCAACTCTAATGTCACCTAGATACTCTAATGTCACCACAAGTATCCATGAGTTAATTATACGATACGCATCAAACAATTTTAGATTCATAATACTCAATCCAACACAAAGAGTGCCCAAAGATTTCTATCAGAGAAAGTAGGACGAAAACGTGCATCGACCCCTATACATAGATTACCCCAATGTCACCTCAGGAATCCGCGAGTTGAGTGCCAAGACATAGATCAAGTGAATCAATAGAACACCCCATTGTCACCATGGGTATCCACATGCAAGACATATATCAAGTGTTCTCAAATCCATAAAAGTATTCAATCCGGCAATAACGAAATCTCAAAGGGAAAACTCAATTCATCACAACAAGATAGAGAGGGAAAAATATCATATGATCCAACTATATTAACAAAGCCCGCGATACATCAAGATCATGACATCTCAAGAACACGAGAGAGAGAGAGAGAGAGAGAGAGAGAGATTGAACACATAGCTACTGGTACAAACCGTCAGCCCCGAGGGTGGACTACTCCCTCCTCGTCATGGCCTCCGACGGGATGATGAAGATGGCCACCGGAGATGCTCTACCCTCTCCGGCAGGGTACTGGAAGGCCTCCAAATTGGTTTTTCATCGATACAGACAGTTGCGGCGGCGGAGCTTTTGATCTAGGGCTATTTCTGGGGGTTTATGAATATATAGGATTTTTGGGCGTCGGTTTCACGCGAAGATGGGCCACATGGGGCCCACAAGAGACCAGGGCGCGCCGGAGGGGACTAGCGCGCCCTGGTGGGCTGCGGCCACCTCGTGGATCTTCTGGCCCTCCCACGAAGCTTCTAGTGCCTCTTTTGTTCCAAAAAGATTCCCCAAAAAGTTTCGTTGCATTTGGAGAACATTTATTTCTGCACAAAAAAACAACACCATGGTAGTTCTGCTGAAAGCATCGTCAGTCCATGCAAATCATACCAAGAGCATATAAAATTGTTGTAAATATGGCATGAATACTTCATAAATTATAGATACATTGGAGACTTATCACCTATCATCCTCAATCTAGTGGTCAAGTTGAACTTAGCAATAGAGAAATAAAATTAATATTACAAAAAATTGTCAATAGGTCCCGAAAGAATTGGTCTAAGAAACTAGATTATGCACTTTGGGCCTATAGAACAGCTTATAAAAATCCTATGGGTATGTCTCCATACAAAATGGTATATGGAAAAGCTTGTCATTTGCCTCTAGAGTTAGAACATAAAGCATTTTGGGCAATTAAAGAACTCAATTATGATTTCAAACTTGCCGGTGAAAAGAGGTTATTTGATATTAGCTCACTAGATGAATGGAGAACCCAAGCTTATGAAAATGCCAAACTATTCAAATAAAAAGTTAAAAGATGGCATGAAAAAATAATCCAAAGGCGGGAATTCAAAGTTGGAGAATATATTCTTTTGTACAACTCACGTTTTAGATTTTTGGCAGGAAAGCTTCTTTCCAAATGGGAAGGACCATATATTATCGAAGAGGTTTATCGTTCTGGAGCTACCAAGATTAATAATGCCGAAGGTACTAACCCGAAGGTGGTCAATGGACAAAGAATTAAACACTATATCTCAGGTACGCCTATTAATGTTCAAAGCAATATTATCCAAACCATGACACTGGAGGAACACATAAAAGAAACCTTCCGGAACACTCCAGCATTCTGAAAAGAGGAGGTACGTCATACGGTAAGCAAACGGACTCCAAAAAATCCGTAAAAATATTTTCTGTTAGTTTTGGAATATTACAAAAACTAGGAAAATAAGAAATAAACAGGAAAGCAACCGAGGTGAGCACGATACACCAGGGCGCGCCTGCCCCCTTGGTATGCCCTGGTGGGTTGTGCCCCCCTCGGGCACCTTCCCGACTCCGTTTGCCTTCCGTATTCTTGCGTCCCACGATAAAAAATCTTTATATATACCCCCGGACGATTTGACCACCGCATCGTAGAAAAATTCTCTGTTCTTGTTCTGTGTTGTTTTCTCGTCAGATCTAGATCTCCATGGCTCCACCAAGCTCCTCCAAGGACAAGCTTCGAGAAGGTCATCAACCCGTACTTGTCGGAGGTGATGAAGCACCCTCAAGCCATTGAGATGCGTGAGGGGGTGCTCCACTTCCGAGATGTTCAGGGGCCCAAGAGGACGGGAAGCATGGAGGCTAGGCTCGAGGCAGTGGAACAAGACATCTTCAAGTGCCAAGGGATGGTGGAGCATGGACTTAGTGCCAATCACTCCATGATCACGGAATTCACCCGTGATCACATGGTGAATGGCCGGTCCATGAAGGACATCGTCTTCACCTTCAACGAGCAAATAAATTTTCTTCAAAGTCAAATCTACGATCTTCAAAACCAAGTTTTTGAGTATGAATCAAGATTTAAAGGTATGAGTTTAGCTGCCAGTTGTAGGACTCGGGAGACTCATGCATCATCTTTTGATGGTGATCCCTTGCCCTGGAAGCCGGAGGACAAACCTACCACTTCATCACCACCACCTTCATCATCTTAACCACTGTCGGGGATATTACCCCGCGGTATAACCCGACCGGGACTTGGCGACTCACTGGTGACCCGGCCGAGCTTGGCGGTTCATTGGTGACCCGGCAGGTGGGTCAGACGAACGACAAGACCCAACGGCCCAGAAGGCGGATCATGGGAGGGCCGACTCATGTTATGGTGGGCCGGCTCGCAGAGAAGGCCCAAGGAAAGGAAAGACTCCCTCACAAGGGAAACAAGACCCGGATTAGGATTCAAGAGAGACTAGTCCTAATCCTACTCTCAGTAGGACTCTACATGTAAACCTACCCCTTCAACCTATATAAGGAGGGGTAAGGCGCCCCAAGAGGGACAAGTTCAAGTCATTATAGATAGACCGATTAGATGCTCTCGAGAATAGAGGTAGCTAGACAACACCCTTGTAATCGAGATCACCCTCATCATCAATACACACAAAGCAGGACGTAGGCTTTTACCTCCATCGGAGGGGCCGAACCTGGGTAAACTCGGGTCTCTCGATTCCGACCAACCCCTCTCAAGCCGCCACCTAGTTGCGATGGCCTCACACCTAAGTTCTCTCATGAGGACATCTTGCCGTGACAAAACCTATGGCCGAGCTTTTTCATGATCATAGGTCACTTGGGGGCTTCCAACTCAATGAGTTTAGCTTTCATACCCTCTTGACCGGCTTCCATGCCATATATGGGTTAAACCTGCCTGTTTGCAACTTGCTACTCCGCCAGGTGACCCGCCGTACTCTTGACAGTCAATCTTTCAATAAGACCCTGGACTTGTCAAAGTTAAAATGGCGACTTAGGTCACGAGAGAGTCGGCTTACACAGAGCTAGGATAAACTCACCTGTTCGCTGTTGTTTCTCCGCTATGTGGCCCGTTCGTACTCTTAACAGTCAATCTTTTTAATAAGACCCTGAACTAGTTAAGGTTAAAACGACGGATTTATGTCACGTGAGAGCCGGCTTACGGGATTAAAGGCCTTCATGCCAAGTGTCTTCGAAGCAAAAACCTTGAGTTTTTCAAAATAAGAACAAGAGTTGATCTCTTTTGGTTGTGCCTTCAAGGCCGACTTACAAATATTTGAGATATACATGTATATATTCTCTGTTAGTTGTTTTTCTCATATACATACATCATCTTGCATTGCATCATGCATCATACATGCATATCAAGTCGGTCATCAAACGGGTTACATCGTAACCTCTGTAGGAATAAATAGATCTTTGATAGCCAAAATGGCTGGATCTTCATCATGGTTTATCATAACCAGTATTAAATGATTGGGTTTTTTTCAAGCCAGCTCAAAAGAAATTACTATTCTCGAAGAGCTGCCCTATCACATATAATGTCGTGTCATCTAATTAACCGGCTCTTGGGTTCTTTCAAATTGTGCTCTGTAGTAAACTACAACACTTATGGATTTCTCAAACATGTATTTTGCCAGGTTGCACCGCAACCACGAGCAGGATTTTCATTTCAAGGACAAAGGCATTATTCTAGGATATTCGACAAAATACAGGGTTACAACCATGGTCAAGGATTCATTCAACAAATTATGATGAGTTCTATTATTCTCACATAGTCCCAAGTCGCTGCAGGCATACGACCCGATACTTGGGGGCTACATCATATGATGTTTTTCTTTCCAAAAAAGAGAAGTGCATGTAAGTCCCGAGTCACTGCAGGCATACAACCCGGCACTTGGGGGCTACACTGCTCAGAGCAAAAATTTCTAAAGTCTCAAGTCGCTGCAGGCATGCGACCCGACACTTGGGGGCTACAGTATTCAGCTGGTCAAACAGATTATAAGGTCTAAATTGAAGACCCGACCCATCACATACTGATGAGCCGGCCCTTGGGGGCTACACATGTGAAATGCAAAACACTCAGTCTATATCTGGCGACTCAGATGACAACCCAAATTTCTCAACATTCAACACCAAGTTCAAAGTCCCAGGTTGTTGCAGGCAAAACAACCCGGCACTTGGGGGCTACACTGGCTGAAGTTTTATAAAGTATAAGACAATTACAAGTCCCAGGCGGCTGCAGGCAAGACAACCCGACACTTGGGGGCTACACAATCAAAGATATTATTGAAAAGCACCAAGTCATCACTGATAAACTTGGAGCTTGGGGGCTACAGGTAATATGGATATATCAAACAATAGAAGAACACTTTCAAGTTGTCAATTGTGAGCAAGACTGGTCTCATTTCTGGATGGAGGGTTGCAAAGATCATCTCCTCAAAGTTATTCATAGAAAGGCCTAGAAGACCGGCTCAACATCAGATGGATTTTTTATTCCCGATAATTTTATCTAGCCGAAGAATTGAAAGCCGGCTCAACATCATGTGGTTTTCTTGTTCCCAAAAGTATCTTTAAGCCAAAGCATTGGAGGTCGACTCAACGGCATATTGGTGTTTTATTCCCAATATTTTTCAAAGGACACGGACCTACAAGATGTTTGTGAAGATGGCTCGTTAATATGAAGAAGAAACCCGGATTTTCAAGGAGCTACTTCATTCAGCCGGCCAGTGCAGCAAGCCGGTCCCCTTAACATATTTGTTATTCTTGTTTCAGGAGCTTACCATGAATAAATTCAAGCTAACCTGGGGGCTAATGTCGGGGATATTACCCCGCGGTATAACCCGGCCGGGACTTGGCGACTCACTGGTGACCCGGCCAAGCTTGGCGGTTCATTGGTGACCCGGCAGGCGGGTCAGACGAACGACAAGACCCAACGTCCCAGAAGGCGGCTCATGGGAGGGCCGACTCATGTTATGGTGGGCCGGCTCGCAGAGAAGGCCCAAGGAAAGGAAAGACTCCCGCACAAGGGAAACAAGATCCGGATTAGGATTCAAGAGAGACTAGTCCCAATCCTACTCTCAGTAGGACTCTACATGTAAACCTACCCCTTCAACCTATATAAGGAGGGGTAAGGCGCCCCAAGAGGGACAAGTTCAAGTCATTATAGATAGACAGATTAGAGGCTCTCGAGATTAGAGGTAGCTAGACAGCACCCTTGTAATCGATATCACCCTCATCATCAATACACACAAAGCAGGACGTAGGCTTTTACCTTCATCGGAGGGGCCGAACCTGGGTAAACTCGTGTCTCTCGATTCCGACCAACCCCTCTCAAGCCGCCACCTAGTTGCGATGGCCTCACACCTAAGTTCTCTCACAAGGACATCTTGCCATGACAAAACCTATGGCCGAGCTTTTTCACTTTTATTTACCTTTACCTATTTTAGTTCGATCCTTAGCTCTTTCGTGATCTAGTTGAATAAAAGTTTAGTATGATCTATTTTTGAGTGCTAGTTTCGTGATCTATCTATCTATGTAATTGAGTGAGAGTTATATAATAAAGTTTAGTTTCAGTTTGTGCTACTTTACTTTTGTGTTGCAATCAAAATAAAAAAAGAAATAATGAAAAAGATCATATGCTAATCTTATGGTAAGTAATGACACCACATAAGGATAAGTAGTAAAATTTACTGGAGGTTGACAAACATAGGATTGGTCAATGATGCAACTCATGAAAGAATTAATAAGGGGAGAGAAGATTCAGATGCAAAAACACTATCTTGGACATCTTTTATGATTGTGAGCCCCCATTAAATATTATATGCCAAAATTGTTTACGTTGGACAAGGAAGACAACGTAATCATTTATGTCTGTTCATATTCACATAGAAGTTATATTGTCATAGATCCTTCAACATGTGGTGCTTGCTCGATAACTTTGCTAGCCAAAAATTTCGCACTAAGTAGAAACACTACTTGTGCATCCAAAAACCCTAAACCCAAACTCATGTTTTGAGAGTCCACCATACCTACCTTTTGGCAAGTCCACATACTCAACCATCATTTAATATTCTATTTGCACGCATCATGTGGTGAGGAAAGATCTAGGCAAATATATCCAGTTGGATGTGAGTGAGCATGAGTTATTATTGTTGACATCACCCTTGAGGTGAATACGTTGGGAGGCGAAACTATAAGCCCCTATCTTTCTATGTGTCCGGTTGAAACTTTTTGCTCATGGGTATGATGTGACTGTTAGCAATCATAGAAGATTAAATGATGGTTGAGTATGTGGACTTGCCAAAAGGCTCCGACATGAGACCCTTCCCAAAAATATGATGAATTGTAGTTGCAAAGTCGACTGAGAACATAGTTTGTTGGTTTTCAATAAGGTTTATGCTTTATACTTCTATGTTGTGATGAATTGTTACTTGTTCATGAGAAGTTATATGATGAAGTTATATAATAAAAGTTATATGAAAAAGTCCTATGACAAACTTTGTTGCTGCTAAGATAATAAGCATGATGCTACTATGCTCTATTTTGTTTTTATCGACACCTCTCTCTCAAACCATGTGGACATGTTTTTCGATATCGGCTTTCGCTTGAGGACAAATGAGGTCTAAGCTTGGGGGAGTTGATACGTCCAATTTGCATCATGATTTCCTACTGTTATTTATAATGTGTTTATGCATAATAATGCTTTATGGAGTAACTATAATGCCTTTTCTCTCATAATATGCAAGGTTTACACAAAGAGGGAGAATACTGGCAGCTGGAATTCTGGACATGAAAAAGCATATCAGAGACACCTATTCTACACATCTCCAAATAAGCTAAAACTTCACGGAGAATTATTTTGGAATATATAAAAAATACTGGAGCAAAAAACTACCGGAGGGGGCCACCTGGTGACCACAAGACACCAGGGCACGCCAGGCCCCCCAGGCGCGCCCTCGTGGGTTGTGGCCAGCCCGGCCCACCTCCGGTGCCCATCTTCTTGTACTTAAGGTCTTTTGACCTAGAAAAAATAAGGAGAGGACTTTCGGGACGGAACACCGCCGTCTCGAGGTGAAACTTGGGCAGGAGCACTTTTGCCCTCCGGCGGAGCGATTCCGGGGGAACTTCCCTTCCGAGGGGGAAATCGAAGCCATCATCATCACCAACAACCCTCTCATCTTTGGGAGGCCAATCTTCATCAACATCTTCAACAGCACCATCTCCTCTCAAACCCTAGTTCATCTCTTGTGTTCAATCTTTGTACCGGAACCTCAGATTGGTACATGTGGGTGACTAGTAGTGTTGATTACATCTTCTAGTTGATTGCTATATGGTTTATTTGGAGGAAGATTATATGTTCAGATCCATTATGCTATTTAATACCCCTCTGATCTTGAGCATGAATATCATTTGTGAGTAGTTACCTTTGTTCTTGTGGTCACGGGAGAAGTCATGTTGCTAGTAATCATGTGAAGTTGATATGTGTTCGATATTTTGATGATATGAATGTTGTGATTCCCTTAGTGGTGTCATGTGAACGTCAACTACATGACACTTCACCATCTTTGGGCCTAAGGGAATGCATTGTGGAGCAGGTATTAGATGATGGGTTGCTAGAGTGACAGAAGCTTAAACCCTAGTTTATGCGCTATTTCGTAAGGGGCTGATTTGGATCCACATGTTTAATGTTATGGTTAGATTTTATCTTAATACTTTTCTCGTAGTTGTGGATGCTTGCGAGGGGGTTAATCATAAGTGGGAGGTTTGTTCAAGTAAGAATAGCACCCAAGCACCGGTCCACCCACATATCAAATTATCAAAGTAGCGAACGCAAATCAAACCAACATGATGAAAGTGACTAGATGAAATTCCCGTGTACCCTCAAGAACGCTTTGCTTATTATAAGAGACCGTTTTGGCATGTCCTTTGCCACAAAAGGATAGGGCTATCTTGCTGCACTTTATTTACCGTTACCGTTACTTGCTCGTTACCAATTATCTTGCTATCAAACTACCTGTTACCTACAATTTCAGTGCTTGCAGAAATTACCTTGCTGAAAACCGCTTGTCATTTCCTTCTGCTCCTCGTTGGGTTGGACACTCTTACTTATCGAAAGGACTACGATGGACCCCCTATACTTGTGGGTCATCAGGCGGCCAGGTTATGAAGACGCGTACAGCTGAGCGACGGCGCGCGGAGCGGCCAAGTGATGTAGGCGCATCCGGCGTAGTGGCGACGCGCGGGGCGGCCAAGTGATGTAGACGCGTATGGCGGAGTGGCGACATGCGGGGCGGCCAAGTGATGAAGACACATCCAGCGGAGTGGCGACTGATGTGGCTTGAGACTGCGTCAGTATTTTCCCAAAGAGGAAGGAATGATGCAGCACAGCGACGATAAATATTTCCCTCAGTTAAGAAACCAAGGTATCGAACCAGTAGGAGGATCACGTAACACTATGTAAGCAGCACCTGCACACAAAGAACAAATACTTGCAACCCGACGCGAAAGAGAGGTTGTCAATCTCTCTATGGGAAAATATAGATTAGGTAATGATAGATTGGATAGATAGATCTCGCAAGAACTCAAAATAAAAGAGGCAAATAAAAAGTGCAACAATATATTTCTGGGTTTTTTGGGTTTAATAGATCTGAAAATAAAAGCAACAAAAGTGTAGATCGGAAAGCAATATGTTGGAAAGGTAGACCCGGGTGCCGTAGGTTTCACTAGTGGCTTCTCTCATGAGTATATCACACGGTGGGTTAACAAATTACTATTGGTCAATTGATAGAAAATCGAATAGTCATGACGATATCCAAGGCAATGATCATTATATAGGCATCACGTCCAAGATTAGTAGACCGACTCCTGCCTGCATCAACTATTATTACTCCACACATCGACCGCTATCCAGCATGCATCTAGTGTATTAAGTTCATGGGAAAACGGAGTAATGCAATAAGAACGGTGACATGATGTAGACAAGACCTATTCATGTAGGAATAGACCCCATCTTGTTATCCTTAATAGCAACGATACATGCGTGCCTTGCTGCCCCTTCTGTCACTAGGAAAGGACACCGCAAGATCGAACCCATCACAAAGCACCTCTTCCCATGGCTAGAAAAATCGATCTAGTTGGCCTAACTAAACCCAAGATTCGAAGAAGAAATACGAGGCTATAAGTAATCATGCATATAAGAGATCAAAGAAGACTCAAATAATATTCATGGATAGAAACAGATCATGAACTGAAAATTCATCGGATCCCAACAAACACACCGCAAAAGTCATTACATCAAATAGATCTCCAAGAGACCATTGTATTGAGAATCAAAAAGAGAGAAGAAGCCATCTAGCTACAGCCTACGGACCCGTAGGTCTATGGTGGACTACTCATGCATCATCGGAGAGGCACCAATGAGGATGATGAACCCCTCCGTGATGGTGTTAGATTGGATCTCGAGGTTCTGGAACTTGCGGCGGCTGGATGTGTTTTTCGTCGACTCACCTAGGGTTTCTGGAATATTGGGGGTATTTATAGAGCTGAGAGGCGGTGGAGAAGCCCCCCGAGGAGGGCACAACCCCACTGGGCGCGCCAGGGGCCTCTGGCGTGCCCTGATGTATCGTGCCTCCCTCGGGCCTCCTTTCCGATACTTCTTTGGTCCTCCAGGTGCCTTCTGGTCCAAAAAAATCTCCAAAAAGTTTCGCGATGTTTGGGCTTCGTTTGGTACTGAAATTCTGCGAAGTAAAAAAACAAGGAAAAAACAGCAACTGGCACTTGGCACTATGTCAATAGGTTAGTCCCAAAAAATGATATAAAGTTGCTATAAAATGATTGTCAAACATCCAAGAATGATAATATAACAGCATGGAACAAGCAAAAATTATAGATACGTTGGAGACGTATCAGCATCCCCAAGCTTAATTCCTACTCGTCCTCGCGTAGGTAAATGATAAAAACAGATTTTTTATGTGAAATGTTGCCTATCATGTTCATCACATATTCTATTCTTTATAGCATAGACATTTGGACTTATAGATGGTTCAAAGCAATAGTCTAGTTTTGACATGAAGACTTCAATACTCAAGCATACTAACAAGCAACCATGTCTTTCAAAATATCAATACTAAAGAAAGTTATCCCTAGCCCATCATGCTCAATCATTGATCCATTCATGAAACACACTCAAATATTAACTACACCCAATGCTCAAGTACGATCATAGTGCCCCCCAGTTGGTGCTTTATAAGAGAAGATGGAGACTCAAATAAAAAATAAAAATTGCATAAAGTAAATAGATAGGCCCTTCGTAGAGGGAAGTAGGGATTTGTAGAGGTGCCAGAGCTCAAAGCTTAAATTGATAGAGAATTTTTTTTGGGTGGCATGCCTTTCCTGTCAACGAAAACGACAAAGAATTTCACAATACTTTCCATGCTAGATACAACATGGACAGTTCCCAAACAGAAAATAAAGTTTATTCCTTTTTCCACCATTCTTTCACAATCCATGGCTAGCCGTATCCACGGGTGCCTTCCATACCAACACTTTCCAAGGAATTTATTATTTGATAACTTAAAGTAAAAAATATTTTTCATTTCGGGACTGGGCATCCCTATTACCGCCGTACTCTCGTGCAATGACAAGCGAATAAACACTCATCTTGAGAATAACACATCTAGCATGGAAAAATATTGGATACCCCCAGCCGTTTCATGAGCGGTACGAGCACACAAAAAGGAAATTTATTTTGAAAATTAGAGATGGCACATACAAATTTGCTTAGAACGGCAAGGAAATACCGCATATAGGTAGGTATGGTGGACTCATATGGCAAAACTGGATTTAAGGATTTTGGATGCACAAGTAGTATTTCTACTTAGTGCAAGTGGAGGCTAGCAAATAGATTGAGAAGCAACCAACCAAGAAACAAAAATTCACATAACAAGCATTGAGCATAACTAACACCGAATAATGCACCATAAGTAGGATGTAATTTCATTGCATAACTATTGACTTTCGTGCTTGCATAAGGAATCACAAACCTTAACACCAATATTCTTACTAAAGCACAATTACTCACTAACATGACTCACATATTACTATCAACATGTCTCAAAACTATTACAAGGAATCAAGTTTAATTTGTCCAATGATCTTCATGAAAGTTTTTATTATATCCCTCTTGAATATCTATCACTTTGGGACTAGTTTCATATATTGCCATTGCTTTTGACAAGCTCAAATAAATTTAAGTGAAGAACATGAGCATAAAGATTTCATCTCTCAAAATAGTATAAGTGAAGCATGAGAGAATTTCTTGAAAATTTACTAACTCTCAAATTAATCTAAGTGAAGCATGAGAGTATTTCTTCAAAAATATAAAGCACACCATGCTCAAAAAGATATAAGTGAAGTACTAGAGCAATTCCATGGCTCAAAAAGTTTAAGTGAAGCACATAGAGCAATTCTAACAAATCATAGCATAATTTGGCTCTCTCAAAATAGGTGTGTTCGGCAAGGATACTTGAGACAAACTAAAAATAAAAACAAGAATAGACTCAAATGATACAAGACGCTCCAATTAAAACTCATGATATGTGACGAATGAAAATATAGTTCCAAGTAAAATACCGATGGTCGTTAGAAGAAAGAGGGGATGCCACTCGGGGCATCCCCAAGCTTAGTTGCTTGTTTCTCTTTGGATAATATCTTGGGGTGCCATGGGCATCCCAAAGCTTAGGCTCTTTTCACTCCTTATTCCTTCATCAATCGTGATCTCACCACAAACTTGAAAAGTTCAATCACACAAAACTCAACAAAACTTTCGTGATCCATCGTGATCTCACCACAAACTTGAAAAGTTCAATCACAGAAAACTCAACAAAACTTTCGTGAGATCCGTTAGTACAATAAAGCAAATCACCACTCTAAGTACTGTTGCAAACCCATTCATATTGTTGCATTATACCTACTATATTATAACTTTACCATGACTTATACCCCCCAATGCAAGCCATAGATTCATCAAAACAAGCACACAATGCAACGAAAACAGAATATGTCAAGAACAGAACAGTCTGTAGTAATCTGTACTCTAACCATACCTATGAAACTCTAAAAATTCTGAAAAATTAGTAAAACTCGGGTAATTTTTATAGAAACACTGTGTTAAAATGTCACCTCATTATCATGCTCCAGTAAAAAAATGAAAATTCACGCACTGGAGTCAAAGTTTCTGTTTCAGATTCAGCATTGTTTCTACTCATCTTATGAATCATCCTAAAGGCTTTACTTGGCACAAACACTAATTAAAACATAAAAACACAATCATAACAGAGGCATAATTGTGTCAACACTCAAAAACAGAAAGTAAAAAAGTAAAATAAATTTTATTCATTGGGTTGCCTCCCAACAAGCGCTATCGTTTTACGCCCCTAGCTAGGCATAAAGCATAGATTCAAGTATTGTCATCTTTGGTTTTTGCCACCTTTATGAGGGCTTTCTCAAACCCGGGAGGTTCTTTATGCTTTCCCGAATTTTCAGGAGAAGAGACCATCTTGAGATCTAAAATATCCAAACGTTTATTGCAAAGAGAAATCAAAGTATTCATACGATTGAGGTTTCCACTAATATGTTTAAGAGGTTCATTATATTTTTGCAACTCAACCAAATGTTTATGCAAGTCACCCAATTTGTCTAAAATTTGAACCCCCTCTTGTGTAGGAGTAAACCCCTTTTTTAGTGGAGAGGCCCTTAATATCCCTTCCAAAATTTCATAAGTTGCGCTGGCATCAAGCTCAATAAAATTCCCTTTAGCAGCAAAATCCAAGAGTTGTCTATGATACAAGGCTAATCCTATGTAAAAATTTCGAAGCAAAATCTTTGCATCTCCTTTGAGATTACAAATGCGATAGGATTCCATTAACCTATACCAGGCATCTTTCAGATTTTCCCCTTGTTTTTGTTTGAAGTACAGAACTTCAAAGTCTGGTGACAAGGGGGGAGTAGTGATGATGCTAGCCATAGCAACAAGAAAGGCAAACAAGAGATCTAGCGAGAAAAGGGCAAACAAAAAAGAGGGCGAATAAAACGGCAAATTTTGTGAAGTGGGGGAGAGGAAAACGAGAGGCAAATGGCAAATGTTGTGAAGTGTGGGAGAGGAAAACGAGAGGCAAATGGCAAATAATGTAATTGCAAGGAGATGAGATTTGTGATTAGGAACCTGGTAGATGTTGATGATGTCCCCTCGGCGCCAGAGATTGGCATGTTGAAGAGACTGCTTCCTCCCCGGCAATGGCGCCAGAAATTCCTTTGACGTGGCTTGAGACTGCGTCGGTATTTCCCCAAAGAGGAAGGGATGATGCAGCACAGCGATGGTAAGTATTTTCCTCAGTTAAGAAACCAAGGTATCGAACCAGTAGGAGGATCACACAACACTATGTAAGCAGCACCTGCACACAAAGAACAAATACTTGCAACCCGACGCAAAAGAGAGGTTGTCAATCACTCTACGGGAAAAATATAGATTAGGTAATGATAGATTGGATAGATAGATCTCGCAAGAACACAAAATAAAAGAGGCAAATAAAAAGTGCAGCAATATATTTTTGGGTTTTTTTGGTTTACTAGATCTGAAAACAAAAGCAACAAAAGTGTAGATCGGAAAGCAATATGTTGGAAAAGTAGACCCGGGGGGCCGTAGGTTTCACTAGTGGCTTCTCTCATGAGTATAGCACACGGTGGGTGAACAAATTATTGTTGGGAAATTGATAGAAAATCGAATAGTCATGACGATATCCAAGGCAATGATCATTATATAGGCATCACGTCCAAGATTAGTAGACCGACTCCTGCCTGCATCTACTACTATTACTCCACACATCGACCGATATCCAGCATGCACCTAGTGTATTAAGTTCATGGGAAAACGGAGTAATGCAATAAGAACGGTGACATGATGTAGACAAGATCTATTCATGTAGGAATAGACCCCATCTTGTTATCCTTAATAGCAACGATACATGCGTGCCTTGCTGCTGCTTCTGTCACTGGGAAAGGACACCGCAAGATCGAACCCATCACAAAGCACCTCTTCCCATGGCAAGAAAAATCGATCTAGTTGGCCTAACTAAACCAAATATTCAAAGAAGAAATACGAGGCTATAAGTAATCATGCATATAAGAGATCAAAGAAGACTCAAATAATATTCATGGATAGAAACTGACCATGAACTCAAAATTCATCGGATCCCAACAAACACACCGCAAAAATCATTACATCAAATAGATCTCCAAGAGACCATTGGATTGAGAATCAAGAAGAGAGAAGAAGCCATCTAGCTACAGCCTACGAACCCGTAGGTCTATGGTGGACTACTCACGCATCGTCGGAGAGGCACCAATGAGGATGATGATCTCCTCTGTGATGGTGTTAGATTGGATCTCGAGGTTCTGGAACTTGCGGTGGCTGGATGTGTTTTTCGTCGACTCCCCTAGGGTTTCTGGAATATTGGGGTATTTATAGAGCTGAGAGGCGGTGGAGAAGGCCCCCGAGGAGGGCACAACCCACCTGGGCGCGCCAGGGGCCTCTAGCGCACCCTGGTGTATCGTGCCTCCCTCGGGCCTCCTTTCCGATACTTCTTTGGTCCTCCAGGTGTCTTCTGGCCAAAAATAAATCTCCAAAAAGTCTCGCAATGTTTGGGCTTCGTTTGGTACTGAAATTCCGCGAAGTAAAAAAAATAAGGAAAAAACAGCAACTGGCACTTGGCACTATGTCAATAGGTTAGTCCCAAAAAATGATATAAAGTTGCTATAAAATGATTGTAAAACATCCAAGAATGATAATATAACAGCATGGAACAAGCAAAAATTATAGATACGTTGGAGACGTATCAGCGATGCGCGGGGCGGCCAAGTGATGTATACGCGTCCGGCGGAGAGGCGACTCGCGGGGCGGCCAAGTGATGAAGACGCATCCAACCGAGTGGCGACGCGCGGGGCGTCGGAGTGGCGATGCGCGGGGCGTTCGAGTGATGTAGACGCATCTAGGAGAGTGGCGACGCGCGGGGCGTCCGAGTGATGAAGACGCATCCAGTAGAGTGGCGACGCCCGGGGCGGCCAAGTGATGACGACGTGTACAGCTGAGCAACGGCGCACGGGACGGCCGGGTCAAGCATGCCATCGAGGAGGCGTTCGACCAAGTGACGGTGTGCGGGGCGGCCGAGTCGAGCATGTCGTCGAGGAGGCGCCCGACTAAGTGACGGTGCACGGGGCGGCGACTGAGTCTGAGTAGCGACGAAGATGGCGCACAGAGGCATCGAGTGATCGTGTAACCTGTGTATGAAAAATAGCACAAGCCATCGTAAAATTTCTTGAAGTAATTTGATGTGTGCTGAAACGATTTGTGTAAATAACACCCATAGACACCCGCTGGGTGTGCCATGTGCTTGCAGGTTTGAAACCAACAAGAGTCTAAAAGAGTGAAGGATCCGACTGAACTTGTCGAAGTGAATGATCCGACTGAACTCGTTTGAGTACTGGACCCAAATGAAACAGAAGTGAAGTGTTCCGACATAAAAATAAATAACCGAGCGCAGAGGTACACTCGGTGGCATGGCCTTCGAGTGAACGTCATGTGCTACTTACTTGACACTCGGTAATGCGGAAATAACTATTTGATTGAATGCAGCATCTGAAGAATGACTTAACTATCTGACGGCGCACGAGCAGTCGAGTGGGGAAGACGTGTTCAACCGATGGCAATACGCAGGGTGGCCGAGTGATGAAGACGCGCCTCACTGAGTGGCGACGCGCGGAGCGGCCGAGTGATAAAAATGTGTCTAACCGAGTGGCGACGCGCGGGGCGGCGAAGTGATGTAGATACGTCCAACGGAGTAACAACGTGCGGGACGGCCGGGTAAAGTAGACGTGTTCGGCTGAGTAGCGACGCGTAAGGCTGCCGAGTGAGGAAGACGCGTCGGGCTGAGCCACAGCGCGCGGGACGGCCAAATGGCTGCACGTCAATCATCTGAATGGAAATGACATCCGAATAAACCTGTACATTTTAGTTGTCATCGTAGACGTTTAGTTGTCTGCCCGAGTGTACCAGAGTACCGGCTCGGAGTAGCGAAGCGACCGGGCCGGCTTGGAGTCAACGCAGGCTGTGTGTGCGCTGAAGGCTCGCAAAGCTATTTTTTACCGGTTCCGGTACCTACCGGCAACCAGCTAGCCAATGACCATATGACACCACATAAAGCATCCATACACGAGAGGTGTATTCCGTTCTTTTCTCCAGATTTGCATGCCGTATATTTCCTGCACGTACGTCTCTGAGGAGATGGAGACTGAAGACGCGCTCCGCTCCCCCACCTCGCCACGCTCCTCTCCGGCCGTGTCGACCACCATATCGACGCCGCTCGCTCCGAGCGCGTCGACCACCGCTGCCCCCGTCCAACGCTGGCCCAGGCCCGGCGCCTCGGACTCTGCAGCTGCGCAGTTACGGCTTCTCCAGCCCCTGCTGCCGTCCGAGGCCTCCTGTTGCACGCCGGATCCAGCTGGATCTGGCACGCCGCGGAGCTCCGGCTGCTTTGAAGTGGGCGGTCCGAGCGTGCTCGGTGGACAGTCGCCCTGCCCGGCAAGCGGGCATTCACGCCCTGCGCCGGCCTACCCTGTGCGCCTACTATCGACGATCTCTGTCCCGCCTACGTCCACCATCACTGCCCTGAGGAGCGCACCATCCCCACCCCGCCTCCTCTCGTCGGTCTACGTTCCACCCACCTCCACCATTAATGCCCTGCAGTGCGAGCCATCACCACCCCCACCCTCCCCGGTGGCGCGGGTTTCGCGCGCTGAGGTTGGCCGGGGTTCCTCGGATTGGCAAACGGTCGTCTCGAGGAAGCGGCGGCGTGCACCGCCCGTACCATCTTCGGCCATGCCGCGTAATGGCCGTCTGCGCTCTCCTGCCGAGCTCTTGCTCGCCGAGCAGAGGCGTGCTGCTTATTTGAAGCGCTTCCGCGGCAAATGCCTTCGCTGTCTCGCCCCAGGTCACCGTGCTAGCCAGTGCCGCGACCCCGTGCGCTGTTCAGCTTGCTGGCGCTGGGGGCACCGCTCCCGCTGCCCTGCCCGCAAGCCGGCAGACCGGCGCCCCCCTCCCCCGCTCTGCCCGCCCTCGCCGCGCCCCCACCCACCCTCGCCCGCGCCCACTTCGTCAACCCGAGCCCCGCCACCTGCGCCCGCCCCGGGCCGCCGCCTGCTCGCGCCGGCCCCGCCCCTCGCTCCGGTGCCCTCCCCCGCCCCGCCAGCTGCGGCCATGGCCTACCGCCCAGGAGACCCCTCCCGCCGCCCGGCGGCTGGCACCACCTTTTCGGTGTGCTCCCAGGCCGTTGAGGAGGCTGCCCGTCATCTCAGGGGCACGGCGGTCGTGGTCACGCTTTCGGAGAAGCGCCAGGACATCAACCCGCAGCTCGTCGCCAAGGCCATCGAGCGTGATCTGGCTATCCCCTTCGACCAGATGCACGTGTCAAGACACAACCCCGAGGACTTCCTCGTCCGCTTCGCGCACGCTCGTGATCGGGACGTCGCCGTCGACGCCGGCGTGGCTACCTGCCACGGGGTGGAGATGTCCATCGCCGCCTGGAGGCCGGCGGCGGGCGGGCACCAGCGCGCCTGGCGTTTCTAATTCTACTGCCGGCTGGCCATCGAGCACCTCCCCGTTCAGGCGTGGCGGCGGGAGGTGGTGCAGGACGTGGTTGGCCTGTCCTGCTGGGTGGACCGGTTGGAGCGGCAGACGACCTCCCTGTCCAACACCGCGGCGGCCTACGCTTGGGTGTGGGCATGGAGCCCCGATGACATCCCGTTGGGCAGCGGCCACTCCTTCCTGGACCGTGCGCCGGACGGGCGCGGCCGCCCCGCGCTCCCCGAAGGCACGCCGCGCGATGAGGCTCTGCATGGCCCCCAGTTCCCCGTCATCATCCACCTGGACCTGACCAAAGACTACACCCCGCTCTCTGATCGCGCGCCTGGTGCCAGCCAGGAATTGCCGATCGTGGAGCGGTTCGGCTGGACGCGTAACTGCGAGGACGGCACGGTGGCGGCCGCCCCGCGCCGCCGCCCGCGTGGCCTGGACCATCCGCGCCCCTACCCCAGGACGCGCGGAGACGACGACGACGACGATGACGACGCGGGTGATCGCGGGCGCAGGCGTCGGGGCGAGTCGCGCCACTCCCGGCGTAGCGGCCTGCTGGGCTGCCGCTCGGACGGGTCGGTGCGCGGTGCAACTTCGGGAGGGCGCCGTTCGCAGGGCTCGTCGTCCCGTCACGGTCGCCAGCGCCAGGTGGGTCCGGCGTCGGGCTCGGGCTACGGGCGGGGCTCCTCGCGTGGCTCCAGCAGCGACGGATCGCGCCGCAGTCGATCGCGGTCCTGTGAGTATTTTTTTGCCAAAAATGGCCCTTCTGCCAAACTAATCCCAAAACTGGCCCCAGCGAAACTATAGCCAAATCTGGCCCCTGGGGTCGGAGCCAAGCAACCTGGAGCCGAAGTACTGCAGCTCGGCGCCAAAAAACTGTGGAGCCGAAGTGAGGTCGGCGCCAGGGACAATGGCGCCGAACACTGTAGCCGGTCCTGTGCGCGGCCTGGTTGGCGCCGAACTGCGCAACGTCGGCTCCAGGTTGCTTGGCGCCGACCCCAGGGGCCAGATTTGGCTATAGTTTCGCTAGGGGGCCAGTTTTGGGATTAGTTCGGCAAAAGGGCCATTTTTTGCAAAAAATACGTCCTGTGACCGCTTCCGGCGTCGGGGTTCCCGCTCTGTCTCCCCAGCAGGCATGCTGGCAGGCTCGGCAGTGCAGCCTTTTGCCTTGGCTGCGGTGCTACCTGGCGTCCTGGCGCCACCTGCGGTGTCTAGCGATGGCGCCCTGCCGGGTGTCCCTGTCGCCCGTGTCGTCGGCCAAGAGCCTCTGCCCTTCCCCTCGGAGGCGGAGCAGCTCTGGCTCGACCTCACGCGTGCCGACCACCTCCTGCTCGACCTGGAGGGTGGGGTCAATCGCCCGGCACAAGCCTTCCCTGCGGACGAGTCGGTGTGGCCCTTCGTCGATCATGCGTCGCTCTCCTGGTCCAACCTGTCGGCTGCTGAGATGGGCCTGGCGCCTGCGTCGGCCCCCTTTCAGGCCCAGCTGCGGGAGGAGACTGCGCAGCCCACCCGCCTACGGCTGGGTTGCTCGCCCCATGGCCCAACTTGGGCTACATGGACCCGGCCCCGCCCATGCTGGAGGAGGTGGTCGTCCACAAGTCAGCAGCTGACCGCGTCCACTTCGAAGACGTGGCGGACAGCCTGGCATGCAAGTTCTCGGGACTGGAGGTTGACTGTGGCGGCTCTGCGTCGCTCCTCGCCAAGCTCTTCCAGACGCCACCGGCCTCCCTGCTTGGCCCGCCGCCCCCACCCACGACGATTAAGATGGGCGCCGTCTCACCGCCCGACCTCCAAGTCGTCGTCCCCAACCCTGTCGCTGCCCCCTCCCTGCAGCGCCGGGCGAGCGCTCGGATCGCCAAGGGGGGCGCGGGCCTGACTCAGCTGCAGAAGGTGCAGGCTAGGGTCGCGCAGCAGTTGGAGTTCATCTCGAGGCCGGAGCAGTTCACGCCGGAGATTAGGGAGCGTTGCGTCAATAGGTTCAAGGCGCCGCTCGGGAAGCTGACGGCGAAGCTCGCAAGGGCTGCGGGTGTGCACTCCAAGGCCACCATCAGCCTTCCGGATGCGGAGCTCGCCGCCCTGGCTGGCGAGGAGGCCGGACAGCTCGCCTGAGCCGGTGTCGACGTCTGTGTTTCGGGTCTAGTAGTTTCCTATGTTAGTTCATCGGAGGTGTATGTCCGTGCCTAGTGCCGCGCCGTTCTGCGACCGCGCCGCACTTGTTGTTTACTCTTTTCAAGCGTGCTCGCTGGCCGCTCGTAGCCCTGTACCGGTCCTCGTTCTCCAAAGTGGTGCTGCTCGCTGTTCGAGCGCGTCTTTGTTTCCGGGTAGACTGCAGTTTCCTCCATGAATTGCCCTTTCTCGCTACTCAACTGGAACGCGCGTGGCCCGAATGACAAGTCCCGTCGCGGCGGCGTGCGTTCGCTCGTGTCCGAGTCCAGATGCGCGTTGCTGTGTGTACAGGAGACCAAAAAGGCCGCGTTCTCGCCGCCAGAGCTTTGTGAGACTGCGGGGCCGGAGCTCACGGAGCACGTAGCTTTACCGGCGGACGGCACCCGGGGCGGGGTGCTACTGGCCTGGAACCCGTTGGTATTCCGGCTGGACGGCATCGTCGTCTCTGAGTTTGCCATAACAGCCCGCGTCGCGCCGCTCGACGGCGGCCAGCCGTGGTGGCTCACCACCGTCTACGGCCCAACCTGCGACACAGCCAAGCTGAGGTTCCTAGCTGAACTCGTGGGGCTGCGTACGGTGGCCCAGGGACCGTGGCTTATTATCGGTGATTTCAACCTCATCTATGAGGCGCGTGACAAAAGTAGCCCAAACCTCAACCGCCGGCTCATGGCGCGCTTCCGGGACGCGCTGAACGCGAGCGAGCTCAGAGAGCTAAAGCTGGTCGGGCGGAGATTCGCCTGGTCTAATGAGCAGGCTAGACCGGTGTTGGTACGGCTCGACCGTGCTTTCTGCGATAACGACTGGGAGTTAGCATTCCGCGGGGCCGGGTTGCAGCCGCTCGCCACCGCCATGTCGGATCACTGCCCCCCTGCTGCTTACATGTGAGCCGCCGATCAGACGACCGCCATGCTTCCGGTTCGAGGCCTTTTGGCCACACATGCATGGGTTCCAGGAGCTGGTTGCCGCAGCATGGAACGAGCCTTGCCCGGCCCTGGACGCGTTCGGCCGGCTAGCCCTCAAGCTACGATGGACGTCCGTGGTGCTGCGGAGGTGGCACCGCTCGCGCATCGGGGATACGCGCATGCAGCTACTGTTTGCCCAGGACGTAGTCCTTTGCCTCGACACGGCGCAGGAATCGCGGGTGCTCGAGGCCGACGAGCTGCAGCTTAGGAAAGTTCTGAAATCGCGCATCCTGGCCTTAACAGTGATCGAGCGGATTCGCGCTAAGCAGCGCTCCCGCGTCACTTGGTTGCGCGTCGGCGATGCCAACACCAAGTTCTTTCACCTCAAAGCCAACGCGAGACGGCAGAAGAACTTCATCGCCTCCCTGCAGGACGGCGACGTCATTGCCACTGACCAGGCTCGTAAGGCCGAGGTCGCCACGAGTTTTTTCCAGCAGCTTATGGGCGTGCAGAGCGACTGCCGTGCCACGATGGACTGGGACGGGCTTGGTTTGCCGCGGGCCAACCTTGTCGACCTTGAGGTGCCTTTCTCGGGGGAGGAGATCCTAGCAGCGATCAAGGACATGCCAGGAGATCGTGCGCCGGGGCCGGACGGCTTCACCGGCGGGTTTTACAAAGCGGCCGCCGCAACCATCATGCCAGACCTGGTGGCAGCATTCCACCAGCTTTACCAGCTGAATAGGACGAACCTGCACCGCCTGAACACGGCCAACATCATCTTGCTGGCCAAGAAGGCCGACGCGGCCTCGATGGCGGATTACAGGCCGATAAGCTTGCTGCACAGTGTGGTGAAGCTGTTCATGAAGGTGCTCGCGATGCGGCTTGCGAAGCGGATTAACGAGCTTGTCGGCCCTGCCCAGTCCGCCTTCATCAAGGGGCGTTGCATCCAGGATAATTTCCTTTTCGCCCGCGGGATGGCGCGTCACTTCCACCGCGTCAAGCGAGCCATGTTGTTCGTCAAGCTCGACATTGCCAAAGCGTTCGACACAGTATCTTGGCCATTCCTGCTGGATATGCTCCGTGCAAGGGGTTTTGGCGCGAGATGGTGCGACTGGATGTCCATGCTGTTGGCGACTTCGTCGTCGCGGGTGATGATTAATGGGGTGCCAGGCCGCCCTTTCATCCATCGATGTGGGTTGAGGCAGGGCGACCCGCTCTCGCCGTTCCTTTTCATCCTCGCCATGGAACCCCTCCAACGTCTCCTGGACATAGCAGTGGAGGAGGGTGTGCTCTCCAAGCTCCGGGGCCGTCTGCCGCAGTTGCGCGCCTCCCTGTACGCCGACGACGTCGCCCTCTTCATCAACCCGGTGAAAGCGGAATTGGCCGCTCTCCGTTCCATCCTCACTGCGTTTGGGCTGGCATCGGGGCTCAAGGTCAACTTTCAAAAAAGTGCCGTCCTCCCCATCAGATGCGAGCAGCTTGACGTGCCTGGCATTGTCTCGCCCCTCGAGGCCACCGTTGCGGGTTTCCCCTCCAAATTCTTGGGACTGCCGTTGTCATTACGGTCGCTGCGAAAGATCGACTTGCAGCCACTGCTCGACAAGCTCCGTGCTCGTCTGGCCTGCTGGAAGGCCAGGCTCCTATCACTAGCCGGCAGGCTTGTCCTCCTCAACTCCGTCCTGTCGGCCTTTACGGTCTACTGGTCGACGGTCTACGCACTGCCGTCGTGGGCGCGCAAGGAGATCGACCAGCTGCGTCGTGCCTTGCTATGGCGCGGCGAGGTGACTTGCCACGGTGGGCACTGCAAGGTCGCATGGGGCCGCGTCTGCCGCCCTCGTGACCTCGGTGGCCTCGGCATAGTTGACCTGGAGCATTTCGGAGTAGCGCTTAGGCTTCGGTGGCTATGGGCAGAGAGGACTGCCGATGTGCCATGGAAGGGGCTTCCCATCCCGGTGGATCTGGCTGAGCGGCGTATGTTCGCAGCAGCCTGCGCGGTCACCATTGGCGATGGAAACCGCACCAGCTTCTGGTATGACAGCTGGCTCACCGAGGGCGCCCCGTTCTTGCTCGTCCCCGAGTTGTTCGCGGTCTCCAGACGCAAGGCACGCTCGGTGCGCCAGGCGCTGTCCGGCGACAGATGGGTTCAGGACCTCCGCGGCAGGGTGACAAGCGAGCTGCTGCCGTCCTTCGTTAGGCTATGGATGTGCGTCCACGGCTACCAGCCGCTGACCTCGGGTGTGGTAGACCGCTTTCGTTGGAGATTAACAGACAACGGCGTCTACATGGCAGCTTCAGCTTACCGGCTCTTCTTCATCGGTTCCACCACCTTCCCGCTGCGCCAGGAGATCTGGGCGGCCTGGGCACCGGCCAAATGCCGCATCTTCGCTTGGCTGCTCACTCAACGGAGGATCCTTACGGCTGACCGGCTGCTGGCAAGGCAATGGCCCAACTCCTACTTCTACCCGCTCTGTGTTCGGAACCTGGAGACGGCGGCACACTTAGTGGCGGACTGCCCCTGGGCACGGGAGCTTTGGGCCCTGGTGGCGCACAAGTTCTGTACCCCGGAACTAAACCCCGCAGCTTGGAAGGCACACGGCTCTCTGGTGACATGGCTTAGCGACATGAGCAGCACCCTCTCCACCAGGAAAGTGGCAAGATCGGCTGCCCTGCTTACCATCTGGTGGATCTGGAAGGAGCGCAATGCGCGCATTTTCACGAGTGGTATGGAGCGTTCACCACGACAGATATTGCATCTCCTGCTATCGGAGGCAAGCGACTGGGCGTTGGCAGGTGGCTGGCACCTACTTTTGCGAGAGTAGTCCTTGGCATCCGGCCCCTGGGCCTTTTTTTTGTTTTTGACCTGTATGCTAATGCGTTAGCATGCACCTTGTACTCGGCGTTCTTCGCCTCTCCTTCTAATCAATGAAATACGCAGCTCTCCTGCGTTTATTTCAAAAAAAAAAAAAATCCTGCACTATGACCCACCATATGTCAGATAAAGGACACATGCATGTATGACCATCTCCTTCCGACACACAAGTACCTGTCAAGCATGCATGTATTTTGTTTTCGCTTTGGCAATTTTAATCATGCGTATCTTTTAATCTATAGTTTCATTTTTGAAACTTTTTATATATTTGAATTTCTGGGGTCAAGACCTTTACAACAAGATCACTCTTGGATATATTTCAAGCATGTTTAAATTTCAACGTTTCATAAGTGAAATCTTTCTGTGAATTATCGAAATTGTCATAAGTGAAATCTTTCTGTGAATTATCGAATTTTTCATAAGTGAAATAAGTTTAGAATCTATATTTTGTCATAAGTGAAATCTTTCTGATAAATTGTCGAAATCAGTTTAATGGAGCGAGTGAAATTGTTTTTTTGACTGATAATTTTGTGAATTGAGTGAAATAGGTTTTTTGAAATAATTGAAATCTGTTTTTTTTTTTTTTTGCATCGAGTGAAATCAATTTTGAAATATGTTCTCTTAACTGAGTGGAATATGTTGTCTCAACTAAGTGAGATCATGTTTCAGAAATGAGTGACATTCGTTTTTTCCGATGAGTGGAATTGGTTTTTTGAACATAAAGAAATGAGTTTTTTTGGAATTATTGAAATCATTGTTTGAATGAGTGAAATCGTTTTTCAAATGAGTGAAATATAATTTTTGAAACGAGCAAAATCTGTTTTATGAAGCGAGCGATTTTTTTGAATCGATATCGTTTTGAATTGAGTGAAATTGTTTTGTTAATACTTGACATGAGTTATTCAAAACGAGTGAAATTAGTTCTATGAAATAATTTAAGTTTATTTTTCTTTGACATATACTAGCTTGAAACAAGTTTTTTTAAATGAGTTAAATTACCTTTTGAAAATTATTATTGAAACATGTTTTTCTTTCAATTGAAATGACTGAAATCAATTGTTTCAATTCAAACACTTCTATGAAATAGCCAAACAATCTTATGTTGTATGGAAGTGATTTCAAAGATAATTGAAATATATATAAAAAAGTAGTCTAAATATATCCAAGATTGATCTTGATCTGAAGGTCTTGTCACCACGATTTCAAATATATAAAAAGTTTCAAAAATGGACGGTTGGTTTTGAACATATCATTCATTTAAAAATAAGGATGAAATAAAATGCATATGTAGGGAGAACTGGTGCTTGCATGCCCCGGTCACTCTCTCTCCACTAATGATCACGACGTACTCTATCTCTCTTCTGGCAAAAGCCTGACATGCTCAGTACGTATTGCCGAGTATTGCTCTTGGAAAGTATTGTTATGTTTATACCTGACCAACTGCACCAATCTTGATAAATGAAGTGAACGATCGATTGTCCATCGGTACATACCGGTTCCGGTAAATTTAGCTGAAGGCTGGCGCAGGGTGCTGCGAAAAAAATGGATCCACGCACCTTGTTTTGGTTGTAATCAGTGTTGTGGATCCTCGTCAAATGGCTAATTAACGAGGCAGGTCATTAATTGCACGCATTTACCACGTCCTTCCGTTTCATGCCGTCCTTCCGTTTCCTATAACTAGTAAGGGTGCACGTGCAAATGCATGTTTCGACTAATATTACAAATATATGTAAGAATCAACATACACCGAAATATATTTGATTGCACTAAAAATTATTACATAGCACTTTAATGTAGCATCGTATGCATAGAGTCGAAAAAATATCCTATTACGGCTAATCAATTCTCGTACAACATCCAGAATGTTGTGTGCAGCTTCACTGTCGATGTAGCCGAGTAGGAGCACCTAAAATCGCTTACTTGTTTGATCACCATCCTGAATGAGAATAATATGTCATTATCTTGGTGTTTCTGCATAGTAGAATGTAAAATCATGAAACAATGGATATTGACCCTACATATTGGTTGATTTTGTTCTTACGCATTCCATGAGTGCATAAAACTAAAAACAAAATAACTGGACAAATTCCTGTAGATAAATGCTTGAGCGCTAGAAAAAACTAAATAAGATGCTTTAGTGGGTTGAAAGGTAGTCACGTGTCTACACTTTTTGGAACACAGGCTGGTAATCGAGGATAAGCAGCTAGCAGAAAATCACATCCACTGTAAGGCCAGTTGCCGCAACCCTGTCCGGTGCCTCCGCTGTCGGCGGTGTGGCCATCGGGCGCGGTCCTGCTCCAGCCCCACGCCGTCCTCCGCCGACTCCTGCTCCAGCTCCCCGACAAGCTCGCCTGCGACCAGCCCCAGTCCACCCCCTCCAAGCTCCGCCACCCCAAGCTACCGCTCCGCCCCTTCTGGTTCCGGCTCGGCGCGGTCGCCCTCTCCCTCGTCACTGGGCTGGATGCCGCGCATCGGAGACCCCTCCCTCCGCCCGGAGGTGCACCATGTCGTGATCAACTCCACCCCGGAGATGGACGCGCTGGCCGCGGGCTTGGCTAGCCTCGCGGCGTTCGTCTGGCTCGGCGGGAATCGCCCGCGGGTCAGCGCTGAAGAGATGAGGTCCATCATCGCCGAGCAGTTCCACATCGACCGCGGCTGCTTCCGGGTTGTCCAACACTACCCGGAGGACTTCTTCGTCCGGTTTGACTTCCCGCATCATCAGGACCTGGTCACTGCGCTTCCGGGGAGGTTCTCCAGCGGCGGCCTCGACATCCACACGGCCAAGTGGAGGCTCAATGCCCACGCCGACGTCGTCGACGCCTTCCATCATGTCCACCTCCATGTCGAGAGCGTTCCCCTCAACGCATGGAATGACGCCGTCTCGCAGCAAGTTCTCGGCCCCAACACCTTCCTCCACTACTTCGACATCGCCACTGTCCAGCGGGAAGACGCCTCCGCGCTCAGTCTGTGGGCGTGGTCGGCCAACCCTTCGGCCATCCCTAAGGTGGTCATGCTCACCATTGGCGCCAATCAACCTGGTGGAGCTCTCTCTGGCCCGTCCGGGGCCACGGGCAGGCAGGGTCTTCGTCGCCGCGTTCTGGTGCACCTTGATAGGCATGAAGACTACACTCCTGATGCCAATGGGAATGTCCCTCGACGACCCCACTACTCCAACAAGTTCGACTTTCATTATGGAAGGGTGGACGGGGAGCGGCGTCCTCGTGACCACCACGAGCCAGAGCGTCGGCGCTTCGACCATAGGGACAGACACGACGACGATCGCGATGACGATGACCGGCGGGGACGCCGGGGTGGCCAGGAGGACAGGAGGTCCTCTTGGCGCGACCACTTCTTCCGCAGCCGCTCCAGGGCCCCGGAGCGGAGCCGCGAGGACGACAGCCGTGGCTATGGGCGCGACGACCGCGACAATGGCCGCAGACGTGGTGCTGAGCTGGAGCTGCCGGATGCCCGTCGCATTGATTCTGCTCGGGTGCAGCGCCTGCCTGACGGCTCCGTCATCCCGGCCTCTGGAAGACGTCCTCGACGCTGTTCGGTTGAGCCTGCTGCTGGCTGTGCTGGAGACTCTAAGCTGGGCGGCCGTGGGCGCTCGCTTCCTCCTTCTCCACGCTCCACGTCCTCCGACATCATTGTGATCAACACATCTTCGTCCCTCTCGTCCTGGCTGCGCAAGGCGACGTCCTGCTTCGGGTCTCCGGTGCAGCCTTCCCTCAACCTGTTGATAGGCCCGGTTGCTGCTAGCCCTGCTGCTGCTACTTCCCAGGCCCCCGCGGTGGCGCTTCAAGCCCCCCCGTTGGCTGCTGTTGGTGCTGCTTTCCCTGCTGCTGCCACCTCCCAGGCGCCCGCTGCTGTTGGTGCTGCTATCCCTGCTGCTGCCACCTCCCAGGCGCCCGCTGCTATTGGTTTGCTGCATTCCCCACCTGGCTGGGTGCGGTCTGAAGATGGCTCGACTATATCTCCTGTGGCCCAGCCTGCCGCTGCTGCTCGGGTGGAGGTGCAGCTTGAAGATGAAGACATGGGTGCTGCTACTGACCAGGTGGACCTGCACAATGCTGATGATGACCAGGCCACCGCTGCTGATCAGTTTGTTCTGCACAACGAAGACGAAAATTTGGGTACCCCAATCTTCATTCCCAGAATGCCAGCCCTGCTGCCAACTCCTTCCCCGCGCTCCACCCCTCCCAGGCCACCCAAGGCAAGACGCAAGACGCTCGCGGGGGTCACCAGCTTCCAGCTTCCACGACGCAGCCCACGCTTACAGGTCAAAAAGAGGAGCATGCCCATTGCCAAGCTTGCAGAGCAGCTGCTCTATCAGCGCATGGGGATTGTCCCTGATGGTACACAAGTTACAGAGGCTGCCATTGCCAAGTTCACTGCCATGTTCAATGGACGTCTGCCTGACATCACGGTTGCTGCACTCCGAGCCCTCTTCATGCTCGACTGCGACTTAGCGTTGAAGATGCTCTGGTTCTTCATGGAGAAGAAGGAGGGCCAGAACTGGGAGGTAGCGCTGCGGCGACGCGGCTGTGAGCGATGTTTGATCGCTCGGGATTCAATCTCCGATGTTTCCTAGTTTCCAATGATAGCTACAACATCCTCACCACCCCTAGTGTTCTGTACGCCTGTTTGCTGTTGCGTTTGTGCACAGCCTTTGCTGGTCATGGCGAGACCACTTGTGTCCTGTTTGAGTCATGTATTCCCTGATGTATGTCAAGTACAATCATGTTAGACCAAAACCTGTCTATTTTATGCTGGAATGTGCGCGGTCTCAACTGTCCAGATCGTCGAGCTACCGTTCATGAAACCATTGCTGCTTCTTCATGTCAACTTGTGTGCATCCAAGAAACAAAGCTCCAGTCCGTCGACCCCTTCATTGCTGCTTATCTTGGTGGACAGCGGCTCAAGAACTTCGCTCAAAGACCCGCGGATGGTATGAGGGGAGGTATTTTACTCCTCTAGGACGACAACGCCGTCTCGGTTGCTAATGTCCAAACTGGTGTTTACTTCCTTTCTGCAACTGTTAGCATCAAAGGTTGCGGCGCTGAAAAAACGTTAAAATTGACCACTGTTTATGGCCCTACTAGAAGCATTCACAAGGATGCTTTTTTCCTGGAGCTAAATTCCCAGAAGCCTCCCCCTGGCACCAAATGGCTTGTCAACGGTGATTTTAACCAAATTTATCGAGCCAGAGATAAGAATCGCGCCAACGTTGACCGTAGTCGCCTTGTGCGTTTCCGCAACACCTTGAACAACTGTGAGCTTAAGGAGATTCATATGCAAAACCGGAAGTTCACATGGAGCAACTGTAGGAGATATGCCCTAGAGGCAGTAATAACAGTTATTTTGTATCTCCGAGTTTGTAATGAATGTTTATGATCCATGCTATAACTGCAATGATTCTCGAGTCTGCAATATCCACGAGGCCCGGAGGGAAACTCATTTGCACGTGTGGTATAATAAACGGTAAAATGTATTCCTAGTCTTGCCTCTAAGACTGGCTCAAGTATTGCATGATGATCCTGTTTTCCTGATCATGGGCATGGCTATGCCGGCAATTTTGAGGGCACAATGTTGGTAGAACACTTGTGTTGAATCAACCCGAATTGATGTTATGCTATGAGATACATTCGTCACAAGTTAATGGTTATAACACAGAGATAGTTAATGTTTGCATAATTCCTTAGACCATGAGAGTATCGAGTTCCTTCGTACTTGCTTCGTGAACTTTGGGGTTTGTTAAACGTCATCCGTTACTGGGTGGCTATTACGGCGGCTTACGGGTTCACGGAAAAGTATGGCAAGTAACAAGATAGCTCAAGATTGGGATTTGCTCCTCCGACGATGGAGAGATATTCTCGGGCCCTCTCGGTGTTACGGTATCCATCATCGTCTGGCCAGACACAATGTGATTTCATCACAGGGATGCCGGAACACGAAAACGAGAAAAGAGAACAAAACCGGTAACGAGGTAACTTGCATAGTGGACAAGTTGTTGATCCACGGGGATGCAGAAAATCTCACCTCGGGTGTTTTGTAACATATCGCGAAGCAACAGGAATAGCACACGGCAACTGGAGGTTCACTCGAATATTTATTCGTGTGGGTATAGGGGTCAATATGGGTGTCCACGGCTCCGATGTTGATCATTGATCGGAAGGGGTTCCGGGTCATGTCTATACTTCACCGAACCTATAGGGTCACACGCTTAAGGGTCATCTATCTGCTGAATACTAGACAGGGAGTCTGAGAGAAAGTTTCCGAAAAAAGTTTTCGGAGACAGCGGAAAAGTTCCAAAGAGAGAGGTCACCGGATGAGTTCCGGTGAAACTGAAAAGTTGTTTCAAGGGATACCATAAAGTCAAATTGGTTTCGGCACATGCCTGATAATTCTTGGAGGATGCCAGAATCATTCTGGAAACTTCTGGGAATTTTCCGGAAGAAAAACCGGAAATGTTCCGGAGCTGCCGGAACCACTTCAGATGCTTTTCGCAGATGAAAATCACTAATCCAGAATTGTTCCGGAACGCATTGAAAATTATTTTAGTGGGTACTGGAAATGTTCTAAGCCCACATAAATATTTTTAGTTCGAACGGACGCTGAAAAATGTCGTCGTGAATAGTGAAAGTGTTTTTTGGGATATTTTTGGAAAGTCACCTTTTGGGATATTTTCCCAAAAGGCTTCTAGAAGGGATGGATGGATGAGGACCCCCTTTGGGGGGGGCACCAAGAGGGTGGCCGGCCACATGTGGTGCTCCTCCATGGAGCACCACTTGTTCTTTGGCTTTCCCATTTTGCCCTTGGAAAGTGTTTCCCTCATGGGCATTTTTGGTATTTTGAATACCCTTCCTACCCCTTGGTTTTCCTATAAATAGGAGGTGAGTGGGCTGCCCAAACCTCATCCCTTCTCACATACACATGCCATTTGACTTGTCTGGCTTCTCTCTCCCTCCCCGCGAAATAGTTTCGTAGAGCCGAAAGGCTGTCTGGGTTCCGGCAGGAACTAGTTCTGGACGGCGAAGCCCTACCGGATAGATGACACCGTATGTGTGCAACCCCGTAGAGAGGTCGTAGTTTCGATCTTTTGCCCGAGGGGCTGTTCGTGTGTCCTCCCGAAGGGCTGTCCGAGTTTCCGTTCGAGTTTCGAGGGTCCTCCCGGAGGGCTGTCCGTGACATCGTTCGAGGGACTGTCCGACCGCCTCCCGAAGGGCTGTCCGACGAGAGAGTACATCCTCGTGGTTGGGAGGTTGTAAATCCTAGCTGCGGGGATCTGCACCAACGATCTCCACTGACTCTTCTTCCGCTGCGCTTCGAGTCGGTACGGATCAGATCAAACCTTGTATGCAGTCTCCATAGTGGTCCTGGGCGTGCTCGCTGTACCGAAATTTTTTGTTTTCTGTCGCGTTCCCCAACAGTGGCATCAAGAGCCGTGCTATGCGTAGATGCAGGTTACGATCTAGAATACATGGAGATGTATGGGTATTGCATAATATAATTTTGGAGTAGATGAGATCTATTGCTGAAAATTATTTATGCGGGTAGCATATGAAATCTGTTACCCGATGTTCCTGTTGCTTCCCCTGAATTTGCGTAGTCCTGATCTTGACGGCATGGTGGAATCTCACAAATTTCTGGCAATCCGCGATCCTTTCATGCTGCTCCTGAGTATGCTGATTGACAGATCAACGAAGTGCTAACAATTCTTTGTGTTCCACCATAGTTAAAGAAAGATGGATGTTTCGCAGACGAAAGGGCAATGCAGATATGATCTGCACGGGGGTCATGCGTATGAAGAAGTTTAGTATGGGGCTCGAGATTTTATTATCTCGTGTTTCATACACCCCGCAATGTTAATCTAGCGACTTGAATTATCATACTTAATGATGGACGTTGGTAGCTTCGGTTTGTTCCGAAACCTTAGAAGCCACGTAAAATAATATTTTGCATAAACCGATTAGAGGCGTCTAACTTGGTTTTGCAGGATGGTTTGCATGTGATGTGGTATAGCAATGCTCATATTCAATTTGATTATGTATGAGATGACTATATGATGTAATTAACATGACCTGCATGTCATGATTCGGCATGATGGCTGGAGCCATATGATTGCACTTTAATGACCTGCGTGTCAACCTTATGTAATGCACTTATTTTATTAGCTATAGAGATAGCAATATTATCTGGTGCATCGACAAGGTGGTGGCAATCTTCGCGAAGGTGTACACCGACGCAAATGCCGAGACGAAGAAATGTTTGACTTCTCCGTCAGAAGGGGCTATACCATGTCATGCTAATTATGAATTGCTTGAGATGTTTATCCCTTATGATGCACCCTTCTTGATTGCGCGGTAGTCGCTTTTTATTAGGGTGATCTCTCACTTAAAAATATCAAAGTAGTTAGTGTTCACCCAAGTGTAGCACCGTCTGAAATTCGTATCCTTTCGGGGTGCGCCATGTACACATGAGCACGAACGAATTGAGAGGAATGAGGCGGGTGAGGTCAGACCTCGCAGCAAGATCACTTGGTTGTCTTTGACGTTCAGGCATGAAAGTCATGAGCTCGGAACACACACATCGAAAGATGGACAAGAATCACATAGAGATGTGATTGGCAAGTTGGCCTACCGATTGAAATTCGCGTCATCAGTGATGAACCCGTCAATGGCGTCGAATTGAAATGCAGATCTTGAATCACTCATAATCAATTTTGAGAGATATTGATTTAAGTGGGAGCACACTTTAGAATAAAATTGTTTATTCACTAGTGCAAAAATCATTATGGACAAAGTCTAAGTGATACTTGTGTTTTCCGTTGTAGATCAAATGGCTCGCAACAACGCGTTCAACTTAGGCCCGATGTTAGAGAAAGAGAAGTTAGCTGCGAATGGAAACAACCATGCGGACTGGGTCCGTACCTTGAGGATTGTCCTCAGGAGTGCTAAGAAAGTGTACGTGCTTGACGGACCTCTTCCACCTAAGCCGGCGGCAACCGCCCCGGCAGATGAACAAAATGTCCGGGCCACTAAGGATGATGACTTCAACTTAGTGCAGTGCCTCATGCTATCTTGCATGAGTTCAGAGCTTCAAAAACGTTTTGAATTCCATAACTCCTTTGATATGATCAAGGAACTGGATGCTCTGTACAAGTTTAATGCACGGTCCGAACGTTTTGATATCATGAAAATGATGATGGAGACCAAGATGGCTGAGGGCAGTTCAGTTGGCGAGCACGTAGTCAATATGATTGGCTACGCTGAAAGGCTTAAAACCCTGGAATTTCCCCTTCCGCCAGAGCATGTTATGGACATGTTGCTCGGTTCACTCCCCCCATCTTACGGCGGTTTTATCATGAACTACAACATGAATGGGATGGACAAAACAGCAAATGAGGTGCTTGCCATGCTGAAAACTGCTGAAGGAGGACTGCGGAAAAATCACAAGCAAGTGTTGCTTGTGAATAAAACTGCTAGTTTCAAAAAGAAAGCCAAGCCAAAGAAGGGCAAGGGCGCCGGTAAGACCGGCTCCCAAAGCAAATCTAAGGGCGGAGCCAAGAATGAAACTGAGTGCTTCTACTGCAAGGGCACAGGACACTGGAAGAGAAACTGCAAGAAGTATCTGGAAGATAAGAAGTCCGGGAAAACCGGAAAAGGTATAACTGTTATACAAGTTAATGTCATTGACGTTTTGCTTGCTAGCGAAAATTCTAAGTCTTGGGTATTTGATACCGGATCGGTTGCTCACATTTGCAACTCGATACAGGGACTTCAGAAGGTACGCAAGCTGGAAAAGAATGAAGTCGTGATGCGTGTCGGGAACGGCGCTGGGATCGCCGCTCAATCCGTCGGCATTATGCCTCTACGTCTCCCTTCAGGATTTATTTTGAAACTAAGTAACTGTTATTTTGTTCCGGCATTGTGTAGAAACATTATCTCTGGATCATGTTTAGTACACGATGGGTACTCCTACAAGTCTGAGAACAATGGTTGTTCACTTTATTGTAAGGATATGTTTTATGGATTTGCACCCATTGTTGGGGGCCTTTTCATACTAAATCTTGAATGTGAAAATGATGTCTTTAACGTAAATGCTAAATGCCTTAAGAAGGCTGATACCACCACCACTTTCATGTGGCACTGTCGCCTTGGCCACATCGGAAAGAAACGCATGCAAAGACTCCATAAAGATGGAGTTTTACCATCCCTTGATTTTGAATCATTTGACACATGTGAAGCTTGCTTGATGGGAAAAATGACCAAGACGCCGCTCACGGGTCATCCTGAACGGGCGAGTGAATTGTTGGAAATAATACATAGTGATGTATGTGGTCCAATGAGCACAATCGCACGGGGTGGGTATTTCTACTTCGTAACTTTTACTGATGATTTAAGTATGTATGGCTATATCTACTTGATGAAGCATAAGTCGGAAACCTTTGAAAAGTTCAAAGAATTTCAGAATGAGGTAGAAAATCATCGTAACAAAAAGATTAAGTTTCTGCGGTCTGATCGCGGAGGCGAATATCTTAGTCATGAGTTTGGCCAACATCTGAGTGACCGTGGAATCGTTTCACAGCTTACGCCTCCCGAAACTCCACAGCGAAACGGAGTGTCGGAACGACGTAACCGAACCCTGTTAGACATGGTAAGGTCGATGATGTCTCTTACAAATCTTCCGATATCTTTTTGGGCTCACGCACTTGAAACTGCCGCTCACACACTTAACAGAGCACCGTCTAAGTCAGTTGAGACGACACCATATGAGATATGGAACGGGAAGAAACCCGGTTTGTCGCATCTTAGGATTTGGGGTTGTGAGGTATACATAAAACGTTTACAACCTACCAAACTTGATCCCAGATCAGACAAATGTTACTTTGTAGGTTATCCCAAGGAAACAATTGGGTATTCCTTCTACCACCCGTCCGATAACAAAGTGTTTGTTGCCAGAAATGGACAATTTCTTGAGAAAGAGTTTCTCACCAAAGAATTAAGTGGGAGGACAGTACAACTTGATGAGATTAGTGAATCTTCGGCAACCGTTGATATGGCTAAGGAACCGGAAGTAATTCCGCAAATTATCCCTACAACCGAGCCGGAAGTTGTCGCATGTGATGCGGAAACTTCACACAATGTTGTAACTGAACCGCGCAGATCAGGTAGGGCTATCCAGCCACCTGAATGGTTTCATAACGAAATCTTCATTCTTGAAGACGATGAACCTGCGCACTACAAGGAAGCGATGGCGGGGCCTAGCTCAAGGGAATGGCACAAGGCCATGAAATCCGAAATGGAATCCATGTACGAAAACCAAGTTTGGAACTTGGAAGAACTTCCAGATGGCGTGAAACCCATTGGTTGTAAATGGATTTTCAAAAGAAAGACGGACGCGGATGGTAACACTACTATCCACAAAGCTAGACTTGTCGCGAAAGGGTTCACGCAAGTTCTAGGGGTAGACTACGACGAGACTTTCTCGCCCGTAGCTATGCTTAGGTCTGTTCGGATATTACTAACAATTGCTGCTTATTTCGATTATGAACTATGGCAGATGGATGTCAAAACGGCTTTCCTAAATGGAAACCTTGAAAAGGATGTATACATGATATAGCCAGAAGGTTTTGTCGATCCTAAGAATGCTGGAAAGGTATGTAAGCTTCAGAAAGCCGTTTATGGTCTGAAGCAAGCATCAAGGAGCTGGAACATTCGTTTTGATGAAGTGGTCAAAGAGTTTGGCTTCATCAGGAACGATGAAGAATCTTGTGTTTACAAGAAGTTTAGTGGGAGCGCAAAAGCATTTCTAATCTTGTATGTGGATGACATATTGTTGATTGGAAATGACGTGGATTTTCTTAGCGAAATAAAAGACTCATTGAAAGGAGTTTTTCAATGAAAGACTTAGGCGAAGCGGCATATGTATTGGGCATCAGAATCTATAGAGATAGATCAAGACGCCTGATAGCGCTTAGCCAAAGCACGTACATTGACAAGGTGTTGAAAAGGTTCAACATGGAGAACTCCAAGAAAGGCCTACTCCCCATGTCACCTGGCACAGTGCTTTGCAAGAATCAGTGTCCTCGGACCCTCGATGAGCGAGTACAAATGAATGATATTCCATATGCTTCGGCAGTTGGTTCTATTATGTATGCCATGCTATGTACAAGACCGGATGTTTCCTATGCGCTAAGTGTTAGCAGCCGGTACCAAGGTGATCCAGGATTGGAACACTGGGCCGCAGTCAAGGGTATTCTTAAGTACCTCAGAAGGACCAAGGATTTACTCCTTGTGTACGGAGGTGATGAAGAGCTCATTGTAAGTTGTTACACTGATGCAGGCTTCATGACTGACCCAGATGACTTCAAATCTCAATCTGGCTATGTTTTCATATTGAACGGCGGTGCAGTTGATTGGAAAAGTTCCAAACAAAAGACTGTGGCGGATTCTACGACGGAGGCGGAATATGTTGTTGCTTCAGAAGCCTCCAAGAAAGCTGTCGGTATCAAGCAATTTCTTGAAGACCTTGGTGTGGTTCCAAGTGCTCTGGACCCGGTGGAGATCTATTGTGATAATAGTGGCGCCGTGGCTCAGGCAAGGGAGCCATGTTCGCACCATAAGACAATGCATATTCAACGCAAATATAAACTCATTCGACATCATGTCGAAGAAGGTTTAGTGAAAGTACGCAAAGTTCACACGGATCTGAATGTGTCAGACCCGATGACAAAGCCTCTACCACGAGCAAAGCATGAGCAACACCGGATAGCCATTGGTGTTAGGGAAGCCATGTAACTGGATTATGACTCTAGTGCAAGTGGGAGTCTGTAGGAGATATGCCCTAGAGGCAGTAATAACAGTTATTTTGTATCTCCGAGTTTGTAATGAATGTTTATGATCCATGCTATAACTGCAATGATTCTCGAGTCTGCAATATCCACGAGGCCCGGAGGGAAACTCATTTGCACGTGTGGTATAATAAACGGTAAAATGTATTCCTAGTCTTGCCTCTAAGACTGGCTCAAGTATTGCATGATGATCCTGTTTTCCTGATCATGGGCATGGCTATGCCGGCAATTTTGAGGGCACAATGTTGGTAGAACACTTGTGTTGAATCAACCCGAATTGATGTTATGCTATGAGATACATTCGTCACAAGTTAATGGTTATAACACAGAGATAGTTAATGTTTGCATAATTCCTTAGACCATGAGAGTATCGAGTTCCTTCGTACTTGCTTCGTGAACTTTGGGGTTTGTTAAACGTCATCCGTTACTGGGTGGCTATTATGGCGGCTTACGGGTTCACGGAAAAGTATGGCAAGTAACAAGATAGCTCAAGATTGGGATTTGCTCCTCCGACGATGGAGAGATATTCTCGGGACCTCTCGGTGTTACGGTATCCATCATCGTCTGGCCAGACACAATGTGATTTCATCACAGGAATGCCGGAACACGAAAACGAGAAAAGAGAACAAAACCGGTAACGAGGTAACTTGCATAGTGGACAAGTTGCTGATCCACGGGGATGCAGAAAATCTCACCTCGGGTGTTTTGTAACATATCGCGAAGCAACAGGAATAGCACACGGCAACTGGAGGTTCACTCGAATATTTATTCGTGTGGATATAGGGGTCAATATGGGTGTCCACGGTTCCGATGTTGATCATTGATCGGAAGGGGTTCCGGGTCATGTCTATACTTCACCGAACCTATAGGGCCACACGCTTAAGGGTCATCTATCTGCTGAATACTAGACAGGGAGTCTGAGAGAAAGTTTCCGGAAAAAGTTTTCGGAGACAGCGGAAAAGTTCCGAAGAGAAAGGTCACCGGATGAGTTCCGGTGAAACTGAAAAGTTGTTTCAGGGGATACCATAAAGTCAAATTGGTTTCGGCACATGCCTGATAATTCTTGGAGGATGCTAGAATCATTCTGGAAACTTCTGGGAATTTTCCGAAAGAAAAACCGGAAATGTTCCGGAGCTGCCGGAACCACTTCAGATGCTTTTCGCAGATGAAAATCACTAATCCGGAATTGTTCCGGAACGCATTGAAAATTATTTTAGTGGGTACTGGAAATGTTCTAAGCCCACATAAATATTTTCAGTTCGAACGGACGCTGAAAAATGTCGTCGTGAATAGTGAAAGTGCTTTTTGGGATATTTTTGGAAAGTCACCTTTTGGGATATTTTCCCAAAAGGCTTCTAGAAGGGATGGATGGATGAGGACCCCCTTTGGGGGGGGCCCACCAAGAGGGTGGCCGGCCACATGTGGTGCTCCTCCATGGAGCACCACTTGTTCTTTGGCTTTCCCATTTTGCCCTTGGAAAGTGTTTCCCTCATGGGCATTTTTGGTATTTTGAATACCCTTCCTACCCCTTGGTTTTCCTATAAATAGGAGGTGAGTGGGCTGCCCAAATCTCATCCCTTCTCACATACAGATGCCATTTGACTTGTCTGGCTTCTCTCTCCCTCCCCGCGAAATAGTTTCGTAGAGCCGAAAGGCTGTCTGGGTTCCGGCAGGAACTAGTTCTGGACGGCGAAGCCCTGTCGGATAGATGACACCGTATGTGTGCAACCCCGTAGAGAGGTCGTAGTTTCGATCTTTTGCCCGAGGGGCTGTTCGTGTGTCCTCCCGAAGGGCTGTCCGAGTTTCCGTTCGAGTTTCGAGGGTCCTCCCGGAGGGCTGTCCGTGACATCGTCCGAGGGACTGTCCGACCGCCTCCCGAAGGGCTGTCCGACGAGGGAGTACATCCTCGCGGTTGGGAGGTTGTAAATCCTAGCTGCGGGGATCTGCACCAACGATCTCCACCGACTCTTCTTCCGCTGCGCTTCGAGTCGGTACGGATCAGATCAAACCTTGTATGCAGTCTCCATAGTGGTCCTGGGCGTGCTCGCTGTACCGAAATTTTTTGTTTTCTGTCGCGTTCCCCAACAGCAATGAGCAACAGAATCCGACAATGAGCAAACTTGATAGTTTCTTCTGCAATGAGGATTGGGATCTGGAATTTGGCTCCCACATCCTCCATGCCCTCTCCTCGTCGCTCTCGGACCACTGCCCCCTCCTGCTGGCTAGTGACCCTGGACCAAGAAAATGCAAATCCTTCCGCTTTGAAAATTTCTGGATTAAGATGCCGGGTTTCCAGAAAGTTGTAGGTGATGCTTGGGCTGAGAATTCACCTCATGCTGAACCTTTCCAGAGGCTACTCCACAAACTAAAAAGAACAAGCCAAAAGCTCCGCGCTTGGAGCAAGACTCTGTTCGCAAACAACAAGATTCATCTTCACATGGCCCTAGAGGTCATTCTTCGCCTTGATATAGCTCAGGAGCTGAGAGAGTTAAGTCCGGATGAGAGAGATCTCCGTAAAAGGCTGAAAAGAAGGATCATTGGATTGGCGGTGCTCGAGAAGGCTATAAAACGCCAAAACTCGCGAATCACAAACCTCAAGGAAGGAGATGCCAACACACGCTATTTCCACCTGCGCGTCAATCATCGTCGGCGGAAAAACTTCATTCACCGTCTCAAGCACAACCTTGGCTGGATCACCGCGCACGATGAAAAAGAACGTATTGCCCACAACCACTTCAAGAACATTGCCAAAAAAGGCCCCCCGCGTTTGATTGATATAAACTGGGCAATCCTCCCTACCCCCACATGTGACTTACATGAGCTGGACGATGCATTCACCGAAGAGGAAGCAAAGGCGGCGATTTTTGCAATGCCGGGCGATAAGGCGCCGGGCCCTGATGGTTTCACAGGGGCTTTCTTCAAGGCATGTTGGGACACCATCAAAGCGGATATCATGATGGCCATCAACCACTTCTCTGACTTACATGCCACTCACTTCCATTGGTTGAATTCTGCTGATATTGCCCTTATCCCTAAGAAGGATGGCGCCGAAGACATTGCTGACTTCCGCCCCATCAGTCTCATCCATGCCATCGCTATGCTCATTGCGAAGATGATGTCCAACCGGCTAGCCCCCCACATGAATGATCTTGTTTCGCAAGCCCAAAGTGCATTCATTAAAAAAAGATGTATCCACGACAACTTCACTTATGTGTGCAACCTCGCAAGACGCTTCCACCATAACAGGACGCCGGCCCTTCTCTTTAAACTCGACATCAAAAAAGCCTTTGACTCTGTGCGGTGGGATTTCCTTCTGGACTTGCTCAATCATCTTGGATTCCCACCTAGGTTCAGAGGTTGGGTTTCCACCCTGCTGTCAACGGCCTCCTCGCGTGTCCTACTTAATGGCGTACCTGGCAACCCCTTCAAGCTTGGCCGCGGTCTGCGGCAGGGAGATCCCCTTTCCCCGCTGCTGTTCGTGTTGGCCATTGATCCGCTCCACCACATCCTCGAGAAGGCTGCCACACAGGGGCATCTCCACCCTATTGGGTGACAGACTTTGGCCATCCGGGCCTCATTATATGCGGATGACGCTGCTGTTTTTCTAGCTCCAATCAAGGAGGATGTCAAATATTTCGCCGACACCCTTGCTCAATTTGGAGAGATCTCTGGTTTGATCACAAACTGTGCCAAAAGCTTGGTTGCCCCCATTCGATGCGATAACTTGGACTTGACAGACATTCTCCACTCCTTCCCGGCGCAACGTTCCACCTTCCCGATGAAGTATCTTGGTTTACCTTTGTCGGTCAAGCGTCTGAAAAGAATTCATTTTCAACCTCTCGAGGACAAGATCGCGACTCAGCTTACTCCGTGGGTAGGGAAGCACATTGCTGCTCCGGGGCGGACGGTGCTAGTCAAGTCGGTTATCACGGCAATCGCCATCTACTACATGACAGCCCTAAATCTCCCGGTTGAAGTTATGGAGAAGATTGACGCTCTCCGGAGGGCCTTTCTTTGGGCTGGATGTGACAAGGTCACGGGTGGCAAATGTAAGATAAACTGGGAGCAGGTGTGTAGATCAAAGCTGCTTGGTGGGTTAGGTGTGCTTCATCTCACAAAGTTTGCCTCTGCTCTCCGGCTGCGGTGGCTGTGGTTCGAATGGCAAGTCCCGGCCAAGCCTTGGGTGGGTTTGGGAACCCCATGTGATAAGATCGACCGGAACATCTTCGCTGCGGCAACCAAGGTCATGGTGGGCAATGGCCTTCGGGCATCCTTGTGGGAATCGACCTGGCTTGATGGTTTGAGGCCGAAGGATGTGGCCCCAAAACTTTATGATATTTCCAGAAAGAAGATGTGTTCGGTTCAAAAGGCCTTGCATAATGGTTATTGGATCTCCCAGCTGGACATTTCTTCGGGTATCTCTATTGACCACATCTCCCAGTTTGTTGTCCTTTGGGAAAGGCTTTCCCACATTCAGCTAAACCCCGGCATGGAGGATTTGATCTCGTGGAAGTTCTCCAAAGATGGCCAGTACTCCGCGGCCACGGCCTACAGTGCCCAATTCCTTGGTCTGATGGACACGGACATGAACCAAATTGTTTGGAAGAACTGGGCTCCTCCCAAGTGCAAGTTCTTTGCTTGGTTGGTCATCAACAACAGGATTTGGACAGTAGACAGGCTACAACGCCGTGGGTGGCCAAATTGTCACTTATGCCCGATGTGCAAGCAAGTTCAGGAATCGGCGGCACACCTCCTTTTCCAGTGCAGGTTCACCGTTAGGGTGTGGGGCATGCTTAAAAGTTGGTTGGGGCTGCACGACATTCAACTTGCGGATTGGGCGCCTTTCGAGTCTGTTAAGGCTTGGTGGAGACACAACGCCACGCATATGACCCAATCGCGTCGCCCCCTGATTTCGTTGATGTTGCTTGTCTCTTGGGAGATTTGGAAGGAGCGAAACGCGCGGGTTTTCCGTAATACCGCGGTCCCGATAGGAGTGTTAGTCGCTAAGATTAAAGATGAATGCTCGCTTTGGAGCCTTGCGGGCGCAAAGCATTTGTGTAATATTATGCCGCGAGAGTAGTGGCCTGTAATCGGGCCTTTGGCCATCAACTCTAAACTCCTCTCTTATTCAATGAAAATGGCAAATCTTTTGCCTAGTTTCAAAAAAAAAAAAATGAGACCTTTAAAAAAAATACACATGCCACCTTATATTGAATTGAACTCAACAACAAAAGCTTGTGCTCTACTAAGTGCCTGTAGAGTTGTCCACTAACCTGAACATCAACCTAAGGTGGAAAAATAAAAATGTTACTGTCAGAATTCAAACTTCCATCTTGAGCGTCCTTTCTACTTCTCTATCATTGGCTACTCGAGCTTGAAGCTTATTCTACCACCAACCTTGTTCTGAAGCTATTTGCTTTGAGTCCTTTACTGTCAAGAATTAAAATAAGTCCATTTTTTGTCGAGAATTAAAACTGTGCTCAATTTCATCAACTAATCATTTCCCAGATTCATTACTCTAGATACTGTTATTTAATCATTAAAATAAGTCCATTTTATCAATACATGCAGTAGAGATACTGTTACTTAATAAAAAATGCAGGAAAAATATCATATGAATGTCTTACATTGCAAAATCATTGATCTGGATCCTTTTTGAAATACAACAAATGATCCATGTAAGAAGAGACCTGAAATACAACCAATCAGCTATTTAACTTTTTTTGCTTGGCTAATAACTTGAAAATCTTGCTACAGGTGTAACAAGAAAAGAAATCTCATGATTTTGATAAATCTCGTAACTGGTTAAACTTAAATGTCGAACGTATAGGGAAATATCAGAAGACCAGGCTCATACCTTTTCTTTATCCTGGAAAACATACTGATGATTATATATACCGGGAAATAATTCAGATTTCGCCAAGAGGTGTTTAGTCGCATGAACATGCACAATGTTGGTAAATTATTCAGAACAAACATTGGGAGAAATCACATGAACTCAGTATAACTATTATCCCGTCTATTAAAAGTTGCTTGAACAATTTGTATCAACAATAATAGTAGAATTCATAACAAAGAAATCAAGATCGAGCTCAAGCCAATATTCAAAATCAGACCAAGAAACCTAATAAGGTAAGAGAGGGGAAGGAAGAGGAGGAAGAGCTTGATGGTGATTGTGCTCCCAATCCAGCGGAAGAGAAGTTGGCGCTGTGGACCAGTAGCAAACGGGATCCATCAATCAATTGTCTCGAGGTCGAGCAGTGGCACGGAGCAGATATTCATGCGTCGCCCGAGGACGGTCAACCTGAACATCGTTCATCGCAAAAATTCTGAAATTTGTCATTCAATAATGTAGAGAGGACACACATGCTAATGTAGAGAGGACACACATGCCAAAGATCCAAGACACAGAACACGCACAAGCACAACAGCCACACAAAGCACGGATGCACACAGCGGAAGGCACACGCAGACGCAGTGACGGGAAGGGATCCCGGATCCATACCACAAAAAACCACCGCGAGCCTCATTCTGCTGGTTGGGGAGGCACAGCCGCACAGGTCGAGGCGGAGGTCCGGCAATGCGTCGAGCTGGAGGTCCGTCAGTCCGCAAAGCGCGTCGGGAAACAGGTGGTCGGTGCGGCACAGGTTGACGCTATCACCAGAAGGTGGACTCGTCGGTGTTATCAAGGAGATCTTTCGGGCATGTCGACCATCCATGACCATCCATGGCGTCTAGCTGGGGCTGTGCTGCGGGGCGGCGGGGCGGCGGCGGCGCGGCTGTGGGGCTGTGCTGCGGGGCGACGGGGCGGCGGGGGGCTGTGCGGCGGCGGCGCGGCGGGGCTGGACTGCGGGGCGGCGGCGCGGCGGGGATGGGCTGCGGGGCGGTGGGGCTGTGCGGCGGTGTGGGGGCCGGCGGGGGCTGGGCGGGGCGTGGAGGCTAGGCGGGTGCGGGCGTGGACGTGGGCGGGTGCGGGGCTGGGCGATGGGCGAACGTGCGCGCTGGGGGTGGGTTATCGTTTCGTTAACGAAGTTTGTTTCGTTAACAACGTAACTAGTAAATGTACACGTGCAACACACGTCTTGATTAATACAATAACAACCAGCCAAATTTATAAACTATATTCAATGTTGTACAGTTTCATCATAACTTCAAACATTGTGTCAACTAAAACTGATTTTCATCCATTGTTTAGATCATACATAGTGTTTGTAAAAATTCCACTGATCACATAAACAATAATAGGTATACTCATTCCATAGTGCAATGCAACTTGTGTTAAGGACAAAAACCAGAAAACCTTGCTGATAAAAAGATAATCCAGAAAACTTGTTGAACAGTCACAAAATCAAGACAATGAATGAATGAATAGGTCCTCTAACTTTTTTTTTTTTTGAAACGGAGGCAAAAGATTTGCCTCATTCATTAATTAAGAAGGAGATAGTACAAAGTTTTAATGTCACCGGCCCTAGGCCGAAAAATTACAAGCCATTACTCTCCCGTCATGACGCGGCCCAGATTCTTCGCCCCAGCTAGAGCCCAAAGTTTTGCTTCATTCTTGATCGCGTGAAGGAGGATGAACGTCGGAGATGAGCGTCCCCGGAAGACGCGAGCGTTCCTCTCGTCCCAAATGGATTTACTGACAAGCATGATGATGGAAGGCATCACTCTCTTGTGGCTGTTTTGGGCGGACGCCAAGTCGATCCACCAATCCTTGATGCTCCTGGATGCCGTCCAAGCTGAGGTGTCAACGTGAACGAGTTGGAGCCAGTCCTTAACTTGAGCCCAAACTCTCAAAGTGTATCTGCACTGGAAAAAAAGATGCTCAATGGACTCTTGTTCCTTCTACATAGTGCGCATGGGCCATTGTTCGGCCATCCACGTCTGACCAGGCGAACGTTCGTCCAGATCCTATCTTGAATGGCAAGCCACGCAAAAAACTTGGCCCTTGGGGGAGCCCACGCCTTCCAGATGACCTTGTACATGGGGGATCAAGTGATAGCCAGGAACTGGACCTTATAGGCGGAGGATGCCGAATAATTGCCGCTTGTCGTATGCTTCCATAAGATGGCATCGTCGAGTCCCTCCGTAAGTTGCACTTCACGAAGGGAAGACCAAAGCTCCAGGAATTGGCGTAAGTGCTCCGTGGTGAACACGGCCGACATGTTGATCTTGCCAATCCAAGCGTTCTCGCATAAGGCCTCCCTGACCTTCCAGTTTTTTCGCTTGGACGCCTCAAAAATGAGCGGTGCGATGTCCATAGGCTTCCGCCCATTTAGCCAAGGGGATTCCCAAAACGGAGCTCGTGCCCCATCGCCAATAGTGATGGAGGTGGAGGCGTAGAAAAACAATTTGTCTTTATCGTCGCAAGGATTTCCAAGTCCCACCCACAATCGCGTGGGCTCTTTCCACTCATACCATAACCAGCGAAGTCGCAGGGCTTGGCTGAATTTTGCAAGGTTCAACACACCAAGCCCACCATTCTCCTTTGGCCTGCAGACAGATTCCCAGTTAACTTTGCACTTGGCCCCGGTCGTTTTGTTCGTGCCCGCCCAGAGAAAGGCCCTCTCCATCTTTGTGATGTTGTCAAGCGTTCCGGGGGGGATGACGAGGGCAGTGGCAGTGTACACAACCAGCGAGGAGAGCACAGACATGACCAAAACCCCACGTCCCGGGGCAGCAATATATCTACCTTCCCAGGGCACAAGCTTAGCAGCCGCCTTATCCTCCAGATACTGAAAGTCGACTCGTCTGAGATGTCGGACCGAAAGTGGTAGGCCAAGGTATTTTAGGGGGAAGGATGCCCTTACTGCCTGGAGTATCCATGATAACTTTATGTAGGTCCTCTAACTAAAGCTCCACACAATGTGAAGGTAGCTCCGGTAATACTTGTTCGGCTTTAGCTGCACCCAACTCTTCTCGTTTGTCCACTTAACCGGCTACAAAGTGTACTCAACCACATCAAATGCCTCTATCCAGTCATCTGCACCAACACCTTTATGCTCTCCTTCGTCCTTTCGTCACCGGCAAGAACCTGTACCCTGTTGTTCCCTGTACAATCACGCCACGCAGCGCCCTTGGCATGCGTCGCCACATCATGGTGGGATGTGCACAATACTGATCAAGGCGCGGCCGTATAGGCGAGCAGAGCGCCAATGCTACAGTTATGGGCATTTTACAACTGGAATATACGTATAACAATATGTATACTATCAAAGAATGATAGTCAAAGTACAACAGAAATGTAATTGTCGAAGTCTAGTGATACCCATCACTTGAAGAAAGATATAGGGGTGTCCAATGCACTTTGAGGAAAAATGATTAAATATAAAATTAAAGTACAAGCGTTCACAATGGTACATTCTTCCTGGAGTGAGGCATACTCAGCCACTAAAATATTGATATTAAGAAGGCAGTTAAAATTATTCTCTGAGCAAATGTAATTTTGTGTATTCCTTCTAAATAGTACATCAAGGCAATGCTATTGTGGAGGCCAAGGAAGACTACATCTATTAGCAGTGTTATTGTGCAGGTCAAGGCAGAGTATGACAACTTAGAATTTAAATGCATGTCATACTTCCTTTTCAAAAATACCCATCTTTACTTTTTCAAGTGTATTGATTTTTGAGTAAAATACACCGAAGGTCCTAAAAGTATTCCAAGTGTGTCAAATAGGTCCTAAAAGTTTAAAACCGTTCACCGCGGGTCCTAAATGTGAGTAAGTCATTCACCGCGAGTCCTAAAAGTATCCGAAGTGTGTCAAGTAGGTCCTAAAAGCCGCGGGTAAAATGCACATATAGGACCCGCAGTGAACGATTTTAAACTTTTAGGACCTACTTGACACACTTGAAATACTTTTAGGACCTTCAGTGCATTTTACTCTTGATTTTTCCATCAAATAATTTTAAGTTTCCCACATTATTCATGGTCATAGAACCGGATTGTTTTATATCTCTCATAGCAGACTACTTTAATTTAAAGAAGCGTTGTAGACCTATATGATTAACTTTAAGGAAGTATCAAAAAAATTATATGGCAACAAACATGACCTACGGGTTCAGGTGCCATCTAAATAAAACTATTATCAATTAGGGTATTCCAGTTTGGAAGAGCAGAACAAATAAGTATATTGGCTGTGATAATAGTCAATGTCCTTAGTTTCCATTCAAAGTTGTGCACCGTTCAATGAATGCCGCTCTCTTTAAGCAGCAAAAAATATGATGATGTTCTGCTAAAGGAGTGCATGGAAAGCAAGAGCAAGATAGCCCTATATGATATATGAATTGAAGAGCTGAAAAGGAAAAGGTCAATTCTAGCGAACCATTATACATAACATAACTATTAGCACCTTTGAGTACCCAAAGTTGCAAACTTTCCCTCGAGATGTTGGACTCTCATCCAAGAGGGTCCTTTACAGTTTAAGATCACGGTGACGAATTTCTTGCATTTCTAGCATCAGTTCATGGGAAAGCGTACCATGAAATGGCAGTAGCAGACCTTCGAAAGTAGTTGCTGAAACAAGTACCTGTTTTTTGACAAGAAAAAAGCATACAAGTTAAATGATCACATCATTAGAGAATAAATAAATAGAACACCTCCGATTAAATTTATTTTTAATGTAAGTGTTGTACATCAGCCACACAGGCTGCAAAGCAATTCTCAACATTCAATTCAAATGGAATCACCAAGTAATAAACATATCATAAAAATAAACTTTCAGCTGGTCAATCTGCATTAAGTCTGATGTATGTCTTGCAGGAAAAAAACTGAAATAATGTGCTTGCAGTTATACTACTGTCTGAAGAGATACAACCCAATTCTGTTTATCCCCGTCGTCGTTCGCTCGGCACCGCCTGCACTCGCCGTCGCCATGACCGTAACCTAGGTCAGCTGCAGGTGAGAGGGCAACTGCCACCTCCTTTGCCACACCAGCGCGAGAGTGGACTGCCGCTGCCGCCGCCGCATGCGTCACTGCAAGAGGCAAAGCCACTGGCAATGCAATGGTTGCGATCAGCGCGGGGCTGCATCACGCCATCAGGGTCGTGGCCGCTGCGGGAGCGCGAGCAGCTGCGGATGAAGGGCAACAAATACATAGCCTGAAGTGTGACCCGGCCTGCAGTGCAACGCTAGAGGAGGCAGACAGTAGCTAAACAGCTGGAGCCTGAAGTGAATTTTCAGATGTAGAAACTGAATGTATTTTGTGAGGAATCTAGAACTCAGATTGAACTGAGATTGTATATTAATTTTCTCAATTTAATGGAAGATCGTAGATGCTTGTCAAATTGTGAGTACAATACTCACTGATGATTTGGGTTATAGCTGATGTTTTTCAGCTGTGTACCAAAGTGATAGGGGCAGGCCCCTGTACCAAACTTGTCTTTGAACTCTCTTTTCTACTACTAACAGAAAGAGCAGTGCTCTTGTCAATATTTTAGGCAAAGAAATTGATAACAAAATTTGAGAGCATATCATTGATGCTATCCATTAGTGAGCATACAAGTGAATTGGAAACCATTGTAATATAATACTGGTGGCAAAGTAGATAAATTTAACTATCAAACAGAACTGACTGAACCTAATTTTGGGAGCAAATCAGTGAAACAATTTCTTTGCGGGGGAACAAATCAGTGAAACTTGACTGAAGTGAGAACTGTGGCTTCAAATCAGTGAAACTTGACTGAAGTGAGAACTGTGGCTTCAAATCAGTGAAACTTGACTGAACTAAACTGTGGGTGAAAATCTGGACCTTGACCGAACTGAACTGTAATATATTTTCTAATACACTGCAGGAGGCAAGAGAGATTAAATATGGTCCATAACACTAAATTAAAAATCATTGCAATATAGTGCATCAGACAAAAGAGATCAACTAAAGTTGACTGACGTGAACTATGGCCCAAACTAAACACTTAACACTACAGAATGAAAAATGTTCAAGAACAAAAGTACATCACCCTAACCCAGCTCTGCTCGTACTGCACAAACGTATATCTACCTGCACGTTATAATCTTAGCAAGAAATTTTCTCATTACCATCTTAATATATTTGGAGAAATAAACAATTGAAATCATAATGGGTAAGAAATTTAGTACAAAGATAAATAAAATGATAGAGAAAAACCTCGCATGTACACCAAGCTCCGATGTAACAGGTTGCCAAGAAAAGATGCAGTACCAAAGGTGAGAATAGCGGTCTCTTTCCAATGTATTCTAATAATTTGTCTAAAGGAGAAAAAGCACATAATGGGTGATAAATTAGTACAAATATAAATAAAATTATAGTGGAACAAACCTTGACCTTAGGAGTTGCAGCAACCATAATCATTTTGGCAGTTTCATTCAAAGCTCCCAGTAAATTCAACCCGAGAGTTTATTCATCCCTTCACCTGAGAGTTTCATAGCTCCCAGTTTCATAGTTCTTGCATTCCAAACAGGGTTGTAGTCTATTGGGAAATATTATTCCCTTGTCCATAACTTCCCCATGTGTTGACAGCTTTGCGAATCTATGTTTGATGTTTTTTTAGAGAAAAAAGTGTGTTTGATGTTGAAACAAACTTAAAATTAGCAAGACAACATGGTGTCCATTTGTTATGCTTCCTTTGTCTTCCAAGCTACATTTACATACATAGTACCGCTACGACTTCTGTCAACTGAAAACAACATAATGGTCAGCCGTGTTGCAGAGCAGATCTACACAAACATCATGAACTTGCCACCTACCACTTGCATCACAAACTTCTTGCTGACATGGAAAACTTACAGGCATCAGCCACAACAAGAGTTTCCAAGAAGTAGGTGGAGCAATCTAACACCAACTGCAGAAACAAAGCAAGCAGCAGTGTGGGTAACCACCTCGCCTTCAGAACCATACTCTTGTTTGACTGGAATGACATGTGAACAATGCCTAAATTCAGAAAAAAGAACTTCTAATTTTACACCAATTTCATTGATAAGCAAACCTGGTACAAAGCTTTAGAACCTCATCATGCCAGTACAACAAATACCTCACAGTTCACATCCATCAGAGCTTAAACCAAATTATTAAACAAGGAAGGAACTAATCGATGACTAATCTGCTCACCCTCCTGCAAGAAGTCAAAAAGCAAGTAGTTAAAACTTGTTGATTCTTCTGCAATCGAATTTGTATGGAGTACTCTTCACTCCCCAAAAAACTCGATGTCTTTAATTCTAGGAATAGGAATCAATATCAGCCATCTAAGAGTTAAACTTGCCTGTTTCTTTGTTGAGCCTGTTTGCCCAATAACAAGTAAGACATGACTGAAAGAATCTGTTGATTGTAGCCTCTTCTCACATATCGATTTTGTTGTAGCAAGGAAGATACGGATTTGATTCCAAGGGAGTCTTTAATGGGAGGCCGATGGTGAAGGTCACATGCAGCATCTGATCTTGTTGACTCTCCTACACGGCCAGTGTTGGCCAAGGGATTATTAGGGCAGGGTGATGTCGGGGCCAGGGTTCGGCCTCGTCCTGGACTCCTGGGCAGAGAGATGATGGTCGTGGCACTCGTGCCGTCGGTGCAGAGCAGTGGCGGCGGTGATTTTTGTATCCTCGGCTTGGCGAAACGGCGGTGGCGGCGCTTGCATCCTACATGCATAAAAACAACAGGAAAATGGGGCGCATCAGCCGGTGGGGCGCATCGGCGTCGCCTGCAGCGGTCGCGCTCGCGCCGAGCCATGAGTATAGAGGAAGACCTGCACGGATGGGGCGGCTCCCACGTCATCGGAAGCGCCTGGCGACGGTGACGTGAAGGGGGCCGGGGCAAGCGGCTGGCGGCGGCGGCGTGAAGGGGCTGGGGCGAGCGGCTGGCGGCGGCGTGAAGGGGAGGTGGGGCGAAGCCGCTGGGGACGGCGGCGTGAAGGGGGCCGGGGCGAAGTGGGGAACGCGGAGCGGTTGGTGAATAGAGGAAGTGCGGAGTGAGACGAAGCGGGGATTAGCGTTTCGTTAACGAAGACTTTTTCGTTAACGACGAGTTTAGACCATTGATTATCCGATTAGATGGTCTAGATTTTAAGTTGGATTACCCCTCTCTTCCTTTTATTGGGGTAGTAGATAGTAGATAGATAGATAGATAGATAGATAGTAGATAGATAGATAGTAGATAGATAGATAGATAGATAGATAGTAGATAGATAGATAGATTAGGCCGTTGATGACGTAGTTAGACGGTCCAGATTTTAAGTTGGATCTGCCTTCTCGTCCTTTTATAGGGGTAGTAGATAGATTGTGCGCATTTACCTGCATGCACGTAATTAAGGAGGAGGTGGCGCACTCACCTTGCATGGTTGAAGGAAAAAGAAACCATGACCAGCAGCTATATCTGGACGTCGAACTCGAGCTTTCTGGCTCGGCTCGGGCTCACCCAGGCTCGGCCCGAGTTTGATTCGGCCCGAGAAATAAAAAGGCCGAGCCGAGCTGCGTTATTGGGCTTGTTTCGGCCTCGGGCCGAGCCCAGCTCGGCTCGAGCCAGCCCGTGAGCTCGTCCAACTCTGCAGCCCAAAGTGGCCCAGCACCAGTCACTTGACCTAGCGCTCTACCTCACCCCGAGCAGCACTCATCCTTTTTCCCCCCAGAGCTAGGTTAGCCAGCCTCCGCCGGCCGTCACCATCGCAGTTTCTTGTGTCGCCGATGACACACACGCCGCTTGTCCAGATCGCCCAAGGAGCCATGGAGAAGAAGAAAGAGAGGTCATTGACCTCCATTCTTGGGAAGGAGCCAGCGATAGGAAAAAAGAAAAAGGGCAGAAGCAAGACCTCCAGCTCCATGGACGCTGGCATCGAGCCGTCCGTTCGCTCCAAGGCCAATCCAAGCATCGTCCTTGTCGACCCGCATGTGACGGCAAAGCAGCAGGCGCGAGCACGGCCTCCGCCTCGGCGTCTACCTGACAACAAAGGTATCGGCGCGCGGGCGGCAGCTGCTATTGCATCCGGCTGGACCGGCTCCACGAACACCTCCGTCACGCCTACTTCTCCGGCTGAAGCTGAGTCCTGGGTAAGCACTAAGCAGTGGCCTGCCCTTCTTTCCTCTGGATATAAATGTCTCATCTAGCAAATGATGTAGTTTGTGAAATAAAGCTTGTGAGCTTACTGTGTGATGCATAGGGATAAGCCAGAGAACAACAAAAGAAGTAGTAAATTTCCTATTGTTTCCACTTGATTTATGTCGATCTGCTATTGTCCATTATAATCTGTTGTGCTTAAGTAATTGATTGTTTCCTGAAGATTTGCATATGACTAAGTCTAACGCAACCAGAGTCCTCCAGTTTTGCCCCTGCAGATATTTTGTAGCAATTGCACAATATTTTACAGTCTGTAACATGATTGTCTATTTCTGATGTAGCAAGTTATTATTCTGTCTGCTAGCCTAGCTAGCTTTGTGTAGGAGGAATCAAGTTATTATTTTGGCTGTTCATTGGGTGCATTTGAATGTATATGTTGTACAACATTGGGTGCATTTGAGTGTATATACTGTCTAAAAAGTGAGTATTTATGCCCATGTAATGCCCCTGTTTATTGAGGGCTCAATTGTTTTGTTGTAGAAACTATAGATGGATGCATATGTTTAACTTCATTCTTGCTGTCCTAATCTCAGTATACTTGCCGTACAAATATTTAGTGGATTTTCTTTCAAAATATCATTGTTTGAACAGGAACATGAGCCGGAAGAGGATCGTGTCCAGGAGCAGGATGAGGAAGAGAAGGATGAGAATGTGTATGTGCCTGCTGATGAGTCTGAGTCTGAGGAAGAAGAGAACTCGTATGATCTTAGAGATGACATGTCAGAGGACGAAATGGATATTGTTCAGTCCCCTGGAGGTGGGACTGATCACTAGTAGAAAAAGGGCCATTTGTCCCGGTTCGTAAGGGCCTTTAGTCCCGGTTCTGGAACCGGGACTAAAGCCCAAAACCTTTAGTCCCGGTTCGCTTACGAACCGGGACCAAAGGGGCTCCACGTGGCCGCTGCGGGAAGCCCAGGCAGGAGGACCTTTAGTCCCGGTTGGTAACACCAACCGGGACCAAAAGGCAACCACGTGGCGCTGCCTGGGGCGGGGGAGGGAGGACCTTTAGTCCCGGTTGGTGTTACCAACCGGGACTAAAGGCTCCACCTTTGGTCCCGGTTGGTAACACCAACCGGGACCAAAAGGCGGCCACGCGTCAGCAGCTCGCAGTCGCTGGGTTTTTTTTTTGGAAGGGGGGGTTTTGGGGTTTTGGGGGGTTAATTTAGGGGTTTCATATTGTGTTAGCGAGCTAATAGAGAGAAGTGACCTCTCTTTTTCCGTGCTTGGTCGACGCTAGCTACTACACATATAGAGAGAACTCGACGCTAGCTAGTAAGCAAATAAAGGAAACCATTAATTACACAAGATCGTCATGAACATATATAGAGAGAAGTGACATCTCTTTCTTCGTGCTTGGTCGAACAACAAGTTTTCGTATATCTATCCGACGCTGCTACATATGTACAATATATAACATCCCTTACAACAATTTCAATTTCACATGGTATTCTCCTTGTTCAGGTATGACGTGGTCAAGAAAGAATCCCGCCAATTCCTCTTGAATTGCTCGTATGCGATCATGTGGTAGGAGTTCATCCCGCATCTGCCAGATCTAATTTAAAGAAGGGGTCAATACATATATATGAATGAAACTCAACACAATTGATGGTAATATATAAAATAAAATTGTGAATATTGTTTACGTACTTCAAATTGTTTCTCAGAGGATGCCCGTTCAGAGGTATAGTAGCGAATGAACTCGCATACGTAGTATCCACATAAATGAGTGTTGGGTGCCTGCAACAAGCACTTTACGAGAATAGAGTTCAATCAAACTGATAAGCAAGCATGATAATGGTATTGATGAAACTAGAATCAATGAGAGATGCGCGGAACTAGCTATAGTACTACTTACTTTGGGGTGTGTAAATCGCAGCTCCTTCTTCAGACCCGGAACCTTAGCGGTGAACGTTTTCCAAACCCTGGCAGGCAAAGAAAATGATTACTTGATATCAGGAAATGAACGAAAGTTGCCGATATGGTCCCGGTATTGATTGAACTTACTTCTGGAGCATTGCAGTCATGTCCGCATAATACTTGGGATCTTTACGGAGCGAGTCTAAGACAGTTACTAATGCCCCGTCAAGGTTAATGGATAGCAGAATATAGTGGAAGCTGCGCACGCATAACTCATCAATTACATTACTTAACCACGAGTAAGCGGAACCGAATATGCAGATGACAGTAACACTCACTTGAAGTTGTAAGGAAAGAGTATTTCCCTTTTGTTTTGATGTTTAAGGAACGTTTGTAGTAAGTTGTTCTCGGTATCTTCAGCCGCCTTTCGTACCGACCATTCATTTACGGTATTTGGGCTAATGAACCCAACGTCGAAGATTCCTATTTTTTGGCATTCGACCATCTTCAATCTGCATAATATAGTGAGGATAATTATATATACATGCAATGAACGAGCTGAGCTAGAGACTTAATTATAGAAGTAATACTTACAGACAGTAGCAAGTCATGAGTTGTTTGTCGAGGGCCTTTTGATTGTATAATTGAAATAACTCCACAAATTCAGCAGGCAGCAGGTCGACTCCAGGGAAGTCATGCTCTTTTTTAATTCCGAGTAACAAACTGTCTTTCCCAGACTTCCTGCAGGTTTCCATGTACCAGTCATGCAATTTTTGCATCATCGTTGTTAGATGAGGATGATTAGGTTTGACGAGAGGCTTCCCGTGCTCGTATCTAAAGACGTCTACTACCTCAGCCGTTTCAAACTGTACATCATTGGGCAGGTAATCATCAAGAGTGGTACCGGGCAGTAGCACCGGATGATTAGCGATATCGCTAGACACCTTGAGCGGGGGGCACGATTGCTTCTCCTGTTCACCGAGCTGGGGAATTGTTTTCCCACTTCTTCGTTTTTTCGCTCTTGCAGCACTGGAAGTACTTCCCGACTGCTGCGCTTTAGCATGTGTCTTAGTAATTATGCGGTCATAGTTGGAATCCGGCGGAGGCGGTGGTGGTCGCTTCAGGGCATCGATAGTGCGCTTCACTTTCACCTGATCTAGCTTCTCCTTCGGAGGTGGAGTTTTCTTTGCAAAATGGTCCCTCACTTCGGCACGACATATGTCCTCGTTTTCCTGCTCGGTCCTCTCATATGGTAACTTTTCCACAGGCTTGAGACATGGACCGTATCTGAATTGCCTCCTGCCTCTGCTTGTATTGCTAGCCGCCGGAGCGGCGGCATCTCTCTTCCGTCATTGCTGAGGAGGCGGAGAAGGAGGCGGAGTGCTCCGACGCGCCGGAGTAGGCGAAGGAGGAGGCGGAGAAGGAGGCGGAGTGCTCCGACGCGCCGGAGTAGGCGAAGGAGGAGGCGGAGTGCCCTCACGCGTCGGAGGAGCCGGAGAAGGAGGCGGAGTGCCCTGATCACTCGCCGGAGGAGGAGGAGGAGGAGGAGGCGGAGTGCCCTGACTCGCCGGAGGAGGAGGAGGAGGCGGAGGCGTCCAGTTTGGAAGCTTGATGTACTCCTTCTGCCATAGACATGTACTCCTCAGAGCACGAACCAGCTGATTCTCCCCTTCACCTGTAGAGTGGTAAAGCTCGAGCTCCTCAAATCCCTCCATTACTTCATCCACCATCACAACAGCATAGCCATGTGGAATCGTAAGGCAGTGAAAAGTTCCGTTGGGTTGAGGAGGTGCAACAGAGCCGAGAGCCGCCTTGAAAGTGAGGTTATGGCATTTCGTCATAAGCTCGCAATTTTGAGCCTCCGTGATAGTATCCACGGGGTAGATAGGCTCCGTGAAGTCAGTCTGAACGGGCTCCGTGGAAGCCACGCTGCTTCTCTGCTGAGATGGCGGGGTAGCTTCTGGGGTAGCTTCGTGCCGCTGAGATAGTTGGCCGGCAGCTCGCTGGCTCTCAGCTTCCTCTAGCTTTTGTAGTCTTGCACTCATCTTCTGCATGTCGCTCAGCTCCGCTTTCCTCTTTCTCTCCCGGCTTCTGTAACCGCCTGCGTCGGGAAACCCAAACTTCCACGGAACGGAGCCTGGTGTGCCTCGTGTTCGTCCAGGGTGCTCAGCATTCCCTAGGGCCTCAGTCAGCTCGTCCTTCTCTCTGTCGGGAATGAACGTCCCTTCCTGCGCTGCGGTGATATACTTCTGAAGCTTCGTGACGGGTATTGCAAGTTGCTCGTCCGTCCAACGGCACTTCCCTGTTTCAGGGTCCAAAGTTCCCCCAACCCCGAAGAACCAAGTCCTTGAACGGTCTGGCCATTTCAATGTCTCTGGTTCGACCCCTTTAGCAATCAGGTCATTCTCAGCTTTGTCCCACAACGGCCGGGCTTTGAGGTAGCCACCTGACCCCGTGTGATGGTGATACTGCTTCTTTGCAGCGTTGTTCTTGTTTGTCTCTGACATTTTCTTACTCTTGTCTGATGTCTTGTAGGCCACAAATGCGGGCCAGTGATCTCTTATCTTCTCAAATCGGCCGATGAATTCTGGAGTCTCACCTTTGTCGACAAACTTTGATTTCAACTCCTTCTTCCACCTCCTGAATAGATCTGCCATCTTCTTAAGAGCACACGCCTTGACCAGTGGCTCTATAACGGGCTTATTCGAATCCTCCTCTGGCGGTAGGGTGAAATTTGCCTTCAGCAAGGTCCAAAGATCATCTTTCTGTCTATCGGTGACATAATCACCTTCAGGGGCGTCGTCCTTAGGCTTATTCCATTGCTTGATGCTGATCGGGATGTTGTCCCTAACAATAGCTCCGCACTGAGCAGAAAATGCGTCCTTGGTCCGCTTGGGTTCAATCGGTAGGCCATCGTCCGTGAGTGCTGTGATCGTGAACCTTTCATCCTTGCGCAACCTCTTCTTCGGGCCTCGTCTCGTTACCGAAGTTTGGCTCGATCCGGAGGGCTATAAAAGAAGAAAGAAGAGTTAATATATGTACATACCAAAACAATTAATGCATCAATTAGCTAGTTAGCACCTCCGGAGCCATCATGATCATGTCACCGGAGCCATCATGATCATGTCCTTCCTCCTCCATTGTTCCATCGGTGTCGTTGAGAAACGACAAGACAGCATCACCTCCGGCGAGGATTATCTCCCCCAACAACTGTTCTTGTTCCAAGTCTCTTTGATCCATAGTTTCTGCAAATATAGAAGAATATATATATAGATGAGATCAGAAAAAAAATTGGATCAACTTGTGCACATCCATAATGGGGGTATTCTTGATAAATCTATGTTACCGGAGTTATCTATGTTACCAGAGGGGGTAGACGACAACGACGCTCACCCCTCATGTCATGTCCGACGTCCCTCCTCATGTCGAAGTTATCGGGGAGGGGGTAGACGACAACGACGCTCACCCCTCATGTCCGACGTCCCCCCTCATGTCGAAGTTATCGGGGAGGGGGTACAGGTGGCCTCGAGAGTTGGTCGGGCGAGCGGACCGGGAGTAAGTAACTTTTAACTCATTTTAACTCATTTTGAATATATGAACATTTTAACTTTTACGGGTAGGGGCGGGAGGGGGTTGATCGACGTCTCCCCCCCTCATGTCGAAGTTACCGGAGTTTTCTATATGAACAAAAAAAATCCACATGACATGTCCGACGAGCGGACCGCCTCTCTCTCATGCATGTCCGACGTCCCCCCTCATGACAAAAACTTTCTATAAAAAAAAGCATACATCTATGAACAAAAAAAATTCTATGAACAAAAATAAAATTGTATCAATGCATATATAAAAACTTTCTATGGATCATCATTGCTCATATATCATTGCATATATAAAAACTTTCTATGGATCATCATTGCTCATATATAAAAACTTTCTATAAACAAAAAAAAACATACATCTATGAACAAAAAAAATCTATGAACAAAAATAAAATTGTATCAATGCATATATAAAAACTTTCTATGGATCATCCATCCATACATACATACTGCATATACATACATACATACAACATCCATACATACATACATACAGACTGCATATACATACAAAAAAAAAGGCAGATCCGGCCGGGGCGGCGGTGGCGGCGGCGGCGCGGCAAGCAGAGCAGGGGCACGGCGCGGCAAGCAGAGCAGTGGCGGCGGCGCGGGGGAAGGGGGGGCTCACTGGGGGCGGCGTCGGGGCAGGGGCAGGGGGGCACGACGGGCGGCGTCGGGGTTTTACCTTGGAAACGTTGGAAAGCTCTCGGGGAGCCGATGCCAACGTGATGATAGGGGGCCGGGGTGCTCCCGTGGCCTTGTTCATAGATAGAGCCGATGCCAACGTGATGATAGAGCCGATGCCAACATTTTCATTTAACAAAAAAACTACCTTCAAAAAAAGACTTGCTTCGCCGCGGGTGCTCGGTGCGACATGGACTCGGTGGAAAAACTTTATGAAAATGCGGTGGTGGCCGGGCCGGGCGGTTTTCTTTTCCTTCTTCATTTTTTCCTTTGTTTTTTCTTATATGTTTGTTTTCGTTTTCACTCTACATTTTCGTACATACGAAAAACAACGGAGACTTTTTACATGAACATATACACACATATACATGAACATATATACATATACATGAAAAAAAACATATACATGAACATATACATGAACATATACACACATATACATGAACATATATACATATACATGAAAAAAACATATACATGAACATCTACACACATATACATGAACATATATACATAAATGAAAAAAAACATATACATGAACATATACACATATACATGCCCGAAAAAAAACATATACACACATATACGCGGTGACGGGGAGCAGGGGGGCTCACTGGGGGGGGGGCGGCGAAGGCTGGAGGCCGGCGACGGAGACGAGGACGGCGGCGACGGGGACGAGGACGGCGGCTCGGGGAGGCGACGGGGACGGGGACGAGGACGGCAGCTCGGGGAGGCGACGGGGAGGCGACGGGGACGAGGACGGCGGCGACGGGGACGAGGACGGCGGCTCGGGGAGGCGACGGGGAGGCGACGAGGACGGCGGCGACGGGGAGGCGACGGGGAGGCGACGAGGACGGCGGCGACGGGGACGAGGACGGTGGCGACGGGGACGAGGACGGCGGCTCGGGGAGGCGACGGGGCCGGCGACGAAGACGGCGGCTCGGGGAGGTGACGGGGACGAGGACGGCGGCTCGGGGCAACTGGTAGATGAAAACTGAAATTTTCTAAGGGTTTTCTTATATACAAGAAGCATTGGTCCCGGTTGGTGGCACCAACCGGGACCAATGCCACCCTTTAGTCCCGGTTGGTGCCACCAACCGGGACCAAAGGTCTCTTTTCGTCAGCCCAAAGGGCGGGAAGCAGAGACCTTTGGTCCCGGTTGGTGGCACCAACCGGGACTAAAGGGTGGCATTGGTCCCGGTTGGTGCCACCAACCGGGACCAAAGGTGGGCATTGGTCCCGGTTGGTGCCACCAACCGGGACTAAAGGGTGGTGCTGCCCGGGGCCAAAAGTTTAGTCCCACCTCGCTAGCTGAGAGGGCTCGAGAGTGGTTTATAAGCGCTGCTGCGCCAGCCCTCTCGAGCTCCTCTCAACAGCAGGCTTACGGGCCTAATCGCACACACCTCTGCCTGTGGACCTTGTGGGCCTTCTGCGGGCCTGAATCCTGGCCCGACTAGATGGTTGGGTTTCTAGTCGTATTCAGGCCGTGGTGGCCCACTAGGCGGCATTTTTTTTAATTTTTTTCTACTTTTTTTGTTTTCTTTTTTGCTTTATTTATTATCTTTTGTTTCTACTTACAGTTTTTCAGTGATTCTTTTTGCTTTTAGGTCACAAAAATTATAAACTTTCTGTTAGTGCCATTAGTTTCCAAATTTGAATAGTTTAAATTTGAATTCTTTTAAATTGGTGTGAATCACTAGTTTGTGAATAACTTTACTATAAAAATAGATTTTTGAGTGATTCTTTTTCCTGCTATTTAATATTACTGTGTTTTATCATTATATTCAATTTGGTAATTTTTAGGTAATTTTAAATGTCTGTTTTAACCAAAAACAGATTTTGTTATTTTAGTTTGCTATTAAAGTTTCTAAAAAAATTCTTTATGAAAATTCTTTTTGCTATTAATGTTTTGAACAAAAAATACTTTGATAACTTTAGTTGCATAAATTTTATATAATTTTAGTTTCATAAATACTAGAGGTTTATAAAATATTTTTAGTTGATTCCTTTTGCTATTAGAGTTTTATAAAAGTTTTTTAGTTGATTCTTTTTGCTATTGAAGAATATTATAGTTTTATTTTAGTTGATCATAACAGAATTTTTTAATTAATTATTTTTAGTTCATTATTTTTGCTATTAGAGTTTCATAAAGGTTTTCTAGTTCATTCTTTTTGCTATTAGTTCATTCTTTGAGCTAAATGACCCTGAAATTGAAAAGCACTTCAAATGAACTCTGAAAAGGTTGAAAGTTGGCATGGTATCATCATTACACCCACATAGCATGTTCTAAAAAGTTGAGAGGGTTACGGCAAAAACTGGATGCACTTCATGTACAAAATGGACAATCTCTTTCGAAGTATCAGGGTTTCGGACGAAAACTCATCTGTTACAAAGGGATTTCATTTTTTGAACTTATTTGAACTCCAGACTTTTTGTGTGTTCAAAATGCACCATTCAAAGCCACATCGTCAATTTTCAACCCTTTCTGACTTCATTTCCTATTTTTCATGCATTTACTGATTTTTTAAGCTAAATGACCCTGAAATTGAAAAGCACTACAAATGAACTCTGAACAGGTTAAAAGTTTGCATGGTATCATCATTTCACCCACATAGCATGTGCTAAAAAGTTGAGAGGGTTACGGCAAAAACTGGATGCACTTCGTGTACAAAACGGACAATCTCTTTCGAAGTATCAGGGTTTCGGACGAAGCCCTCTCAATGCAACCGGAAGCAGTTGCGTCATAATCACGTGGCAGTCATGAGACTTTAGGTTCTGGAACTTTTTCTCTGCCATATTTATTATTCCCTTTATATTCGACGAGAAGCCAGACGGGACCTTCATACTGAGCAGGCATTCAAAGAAGATTTCCTTCTCTTCTTTGGTAAGAGCGTAGCTGGCAGGACCTTCATACTGCTTTGGATGCATGTCGTCTTTTTCATGCACACGTTGCTGTTCCTCCCGTGCCTCCGGTGTATCTTTTGTCTTCCCATACACTCCCAAGAAGCCTAGCAGGTTCACGCAAAGATTCTTCGTCATGTGCATCACGTCGATTGCAGAGCGGACCTCTAGGTCTTTCCAATAGGGTAGGTCCCAAAATATAGATTTCTTCTTCCACATGGGTGCGCGTCCCGCATCGTCAGTCGGAACAGATAGTCCGCCAGGACCCTTTCCAAATATTACTTGTAAATCATTGACCATATCAAGTATGTGATCACCAGTACGGAGGGCGGGCTTCTTCCGGTGATCTGCCTCACCTTTGAAATGCTTTCCTTTCTTTCGACATTGATGGTTGGTCGGAAGAAATCGACGATGCCCCAGGTAGACATTCTTCCTGCATTTGTCCAAATATATATTGTCGGTGTCATCTAAACAGTGTGTGCATGCGTGGTATCCCTTGTTTGTCTGTCCTGAAAGGTTACTGAGAGCAAGCCAATCGTTGATGGTTACAAACAGCAACGCATGTAGGTCAAATTCCTCCTGTTTGTGCTCATCCCACACACGTACACCTTCTCCATTCCACAGCTGTAAAAGTTCTTCAACTAATGGCCTTAGGTACACATCAATGTCATTGCCGGGTTGCTTAGGGCCTTGGATGAGCACTGGCATCATAATGAACTTCCGCTTCATGCACAACCAAGGAGGAAGGTTATAGATACATAGAGTCACGGGCCAGGTGCTATGATTGCTGCTCTGCTCCCCAAAAGGATTAATGCCATCTGCACTTAAACCAAACCATACGTTCCTTGCGTCACCTGCAAAGTCCCCCCACCTTCTCTCGATTTTTCTCCACTGCGACCCGTCAGCGGGTGCTCTCAACTTCCCGCCTTTCTTACGGTCTTCTTTGTGCCATCGCATCAACTTGGCATGCTCTTTGTTTCTGAACAGACGTTTCAGCCGTGGTATTATAGGAGCATACCACATCACCTTGGCAGGAACCCTCTTCCTGGGGCGCTCGCCCTCAACATCACCAGGGTCATCTCGTCTGATCTTATACCGCAATGCACCGCATACCGGGCATGCGTTCAAATCCTCGTACTCACCGCGGTAGAGGATGCAGTCATTAGGGCATGCATGTATCTTCTGCACCTCCAATCCTAGAGGGCATAGAACCTTCTTTGCTTCGTACGTACTGCCGGGCAATTCGTTATCCTTTGGAAGCTTCTTCTTCATTATTTTCAGCAGTGAACTAAATCCCTTGTCAGATACACCATTGTCTGCCTTCCATTGCAGCAATTCCAGTGTGGTACCGAGCTTTCTGTTGTCATCTTCGCAATTTGGGTACAACCTTTTTTTGTGATCCTCTAACATGCGATCGAACTTCAACTTCTCCCTTTCACTTTCGCATTCTCTCTATGCATCAACAATGACCCGGCGAAGATCATCATCGGGCACATCGTCTGGTTCCTCTTGATCTTCAGCTTCCCCCATTGCAGCATCACCGTATTCAGGGGGCGGGTAGTTGTCGTCATCCTCTTCTTCTTCGTTGTCTTCCATCATAACCCCTCTTTCTCCGTGCTTGGTCCAAACATTATAGTGTGGCATAAAACCCTTCTCAAGCAGGTGGAAGTGAAGGGTTTTAGAGTTGGAGAAAGCCTTCGTATTCTCACAGACAGTACATGGACAATGCATAAAACCATTCTGCTTGTTTGCCTCAGCCGCTTCGAGAAAATTATGCAGGCCCTTAATATACTCGGAGGTGCGTCGGTCACCGTACATCCATTGCCGGTTCATCTGCGTGCATATCATGAATAGAGAAGTGACCAAATTAATAGAAATTCATCATCACATTAAAGCCAAAGTACAGTAGTGACCAAAATAAATACATAACGTTCATACATAGTTCTCATTATTGAACAACATATAGCTCTCTAGAGCATCTAATTAAAACATACATTGAAACTATAAAATTTAAATGCAACAACAAATGCGATCATAACCGCAACTAAGGTACCAATTGATCCAACGGCATAATGATACCAAGCCTCAGTATGAATGGCATATTTTCTAATCTTTCTAATCTTCAAGCGCATTGCATCCATCTTGATCTTGTGATCGTCGACGACATCGGCAACATGCAACTCCAACTTCATCTTCTCCTCTTCAACTCTTTGTAATTTTTCTTTCAAGTAATTGTTTTCTTTTTCAACCAAATTTAACTTCTCGACAAGAATTTCTATGTCGGTTGGAATTTCCGGTTCACATACCTCCTAGATTAAAAAATCTATGTCACGTTGGTCGGCATAATTGTCATAAACACTAAATAAAACAAATAGGTATAAAAGATAATATATACCACATCCGAATCATAGACCGGACGAGGGCCGACGTGGGCGGATACCATGACCATGGCACTATATAATAACAAACAATAATAAAAGTAAGAAAATTACACAAGTATCTATCTAAATGATACAAGTAAGAACTTTTTTCTTTTAGAAAGAAGATAAGAAGAAGAGGCTAACCACGGTGGTGCCAGCGCCGAGATGGGCGCGGGCGATCGACGGCGGTGAGGATGGGGACGGGACAGGACGGACCGCCAAACCTAAACAAATCTTGAGGAAAATGGAGCTTGGACAAGGAGCTTCGAGAGGAGAAAGCTTAAGTGTGGCTCGGGCATTTCATCGAACACCTCATGTGCATAGGAGGTGAGCTAGAGCACCACAAAGCTCTCCCCTCGCCGGCCAGAAAAACAGAGCAGTGTGGAGTGCTCTGCTCGCTGGCGAGGGGGTATATATAGGCATCTCATTGGTCCCGGTTCGTGGCTGGAACCGGGACTAAAGGACCCCCTTTGGTCCCGGTTCCAGCCACGAACCGGGACCAATGGTTGTGGGCCAGGAGCGAGGCACATTGGTCCCGGTTCGTGTCTGGAACCGGGACCAAAGGGTCCAGACGAACCGGGACCAATGCCCCACGAGGCCCGGCCGGCCCCCTAGCCTCACGAACCGGGACCGTTGCCCCCATTGGTCCCGGTTCGTGACTGAACCGGGACTAATGGGCTGGCCCGGCCTGGACCAAAGCCCTGTTATGTACTAGTGGATGTGTTTGATGTTAGTTTAGAAGAAGACAATGCAAGAACAGGAGAGAAACGCAAGAAAGGGGTGAAAGTCAAGCGCAAGGTCACTACCAAGGGCAGTAGCAAGTCCAGTACTAGCAGGGAGAGTTCAGATTGTTGGACTTTTTTCGAGAAGGTGATGGTGAAATCAGAAAAGGATCCCAAGGTTGAAGAGTTGAAGGCAAAGTGCATGCATTGCCACAAATTATACATATATCAAGGTTCAAGCACCACAACACTTAATAGGCATATGAAGAAGTGTAAGATCTTCAAGAACAAGGTTGCGACGAAACTTATACAATCACGGCTTGGGTACAAGCCGTCCAATGTTAGAGGTGAATCCGGTCTTCCTCTAGGTGTGCCATCCAATGGGTATGAGCAGACAACTATGAAGGAGTTGATTGCAAAAATGGTGGCTGTCCATAACTACTCATTCAGGATGGTGGAACATGAGTGGTTCAATATTGTGATGAAGTACTCGAACCCGCTATATCAAGAAATTGGTAGGAAGGCAATAAGAGCTGAGTGTTTGAGGGTTTTCAAGAAAGAGAAGGAAATCCTTAAGGCAGCCCTGAAGAATGTGGACCACATTAGTCTCACTACAGATATGTGGACAAGTAACCAAACCATTTCTTATATGTGTGTAGTGGCACACTATATAGATAAACATTGGAGGATGCAGACTCGTGTGCTTGCGTTCATGGAGTTGGACCCCCCTCACAGCGGAAACGTCATGGCTGTTGCGTTGTTTGAATGTGTGACTGAATGGAAGATAGAAAACAAGATAGTGTCCATCACACTAGACAATGCATCAAACAATGATTCGGCTGTTAGAGATTTGAAGGCAATGTTTTCTGTTCGAAGAGGGACAGACTTTGAAGCCAAATATTTCCATGTCCGGTGTTGTGCTCACATTGTCAACTTGGTAGTGCAGGATGGGACAGCCTGCATGAGCACTTTGGTAACGAATCTAAGGGAGACAGTGAAGTACTTCAAGAAGTCCCCTTCCCGGCTGCACAAATTTGTTGAGATTTGCAGGAGTTTAGGCCTTGAAATTGGAGCGCATTTGACCCTAGATGTTTGCACGAGGTGGAGTTCTACTTACAAGATGTTGGAAACTGGCCGACCATATAGGCAAGCCTTGGTGTCTTATGCTGATTCGGATGCCAACTACAAGTGGAAGCCTACAAACAAAGAATGGGATATGTTTCAGCTTATTAAACCATTGTTGTTTGCTTTTGCTAGAGTGACTACAGCCTTTTCAGGTCAATCATATCCCACCGCCAACATATTTTACCCCCACATTGTGAGTATCAAAATTGCTTTGAGAAAAGCCATGGTTCATAAGGAGAAAACCTACAATGCTATGGGACATGCTATGATGGACAAGTTCAACAAATATTGGGAAGAACCAAACAATGTCATGGTTCTTGCCACTTTCCTGGATCCAAGGTACAAAATGAAGTACGTGGATTGGTGCTCTGGGCAGATCTATGATGAGGATAAGGCTGAAACTGAGTTGTCTGCATTCAAGAAAGATTTGGACAAGTTGTATGAGAAATTTGATTCTCAAAAGAGGCAAGCTGAACCTCAATGCAAGAATACTTGCAATACTAGTACCTCAATGCCACCTGCAGATTCTGAGTTTCTCTCATTCTTATCATCCACTTCTACAAAACGATCTAAGAGTGAATTGAGAAACTATATGGATGATGCAAATGAGGGTATGGTTGCCACTTTCAATCTGCTAGAGTGGTGGAAGGTGAATGCACTTAGGTATCCTGTGTTGGCAAACATGGCAAGAAGATTCTTAACTATCCCTGCTAGCTCGGTGTCTTCGGAATCCACTTTTAGCACCGGTGGAAGAATTCTGGATGATTATCGAAGCTCTCTAAAACCATACATGATGGAGGCATTGGTGTGTGGCGGAAGCTATATCAAGGGTGCTCACAAAGACTTAAATGTGTTGGTATGATTTCGATCTATGTTTTATGTTGTATGATTTCAATATGCATCATGTTATTGCCATATACTAAAAATTTAATGGCTAACTTGCACAAAACTAGGATGTGGAAGAAGATGATGAGGAGGAGGATGTGGAGGTCGTCAAATTGCCTAAAAGTGTGGCAGATTGCAACTACTAGTAAGTACTTGTAAGGTTTTTTTTAGTTTACTTCTGTTACTTGTAGGCTTTTCTTATTTACAATAACCATTGTTACATGTAGGATACATTGTAGGGAGAAGACCATCAAGATGCATTTGTTAAATTTGCACATGGAAGTAAATCAAGCAATGGATCTATATTGGTGGTCACCCTTGAATGATGGAGTTCTTGCATGGCTTATGTTGCCATTGAACTTTAGATGTGACATATGTCAACTTCTCAACCTTGGACTATTAAGTTTATGTTGTCATTGAACTTTGAACTATGGATGTGACATATGTCATCTTATTTTGCTAAACTCATGAATGGTTTATGTTCATCTCAAGTGCTTCAGTGCTGTCCAAACTTGGGTGCATTTGATGTCCAAATTTCAGTGTACTTGCTGTCCAAACCTGTGTGTATTTGCTGTCAATAGTTTCAGACATTCAGTGTTAATGCTGTCCAAACTTGGGTGTACATGCTGTCAAAGTTTCAGGCTTTCAGTGTTGATGTTGTCCAAAGTTAGCACTTGGGTGTATTTGCTTGAGTATTTGCTGTCAAAGTTAGCACTTAGCACATATAAATACTACTGTATTAGGAAGAGAGGGAGTAGTCTGCACGCTGATGTGCAGTGCACACGAGCTGCCGAGTTGGACCGAGCCAGCACACAGCTCGGGTCGAGCCTGGTACTTAGGCTCGCCTGAGCAGTTAGCTCGGGCTGGCTCGGCTCGTGCTGGGCGAGCTAATGGCTGGCTCGGCCCGAGCTCGGCTCGGCTCGGCTCGCGTCCAGGTATACCAGCAGCCGACGACGGATGGAAGAACCGCTACGCCCAGAGAGCTGACCGGCTTCCTATTTCCGCGCTATGCCCGGCGTGCGTGCACGCCGCAGCGACCACGTCAGAGAAGCTGATGAGAGAGGAGTGCATCGCGCCTGCGACGCCGGTGGGAGTGGCGCCTCCACCATGGAGGCCAATGCCGAGCGGACACCATCGGCATCAAGCCGGCGGCGGGACTCTGGAACACCGCTGGAGGTGCGGTCCCAACGTGGGTGGATGTGCCAGAGGTCTGTGAAGCCGGACGGGCGGCTGTTGACTTGGTGGAGGCGTCGGTGGTTGGCGACGAAGAAGGCAGGTGACAACGGACTGGCCAGGTCGGGAACTCGGCCTCCATGGCGCTCATCCGAACGGTGCTTGATTGTGCGGCGGCGTTGTCGCTGTTGCTCGCACTCTTTGGTTGATGTGAAGAAGATGATGCAGCTGTCGCCCTCGCTTGTATCTCCTTTCCTTTTCGATTAATCGAAGCTCCACGATACTCGCATGAGCACGTGTACATACAAGAGGAAAACAGTCATAGTTAGATTAAAGATTGATTGTATAGAAAGAGTTAGGATGGAATGGAACTTCCTGATCCCTCTGTACGAAGAGTATCATGTCTCTCCTGTGAATGGAGTGATGTCCGGAACATCCTGGATCAAATTTTCCGTCGATGATCGTTGATCAGCGGACGAAGATCGAAAAAAGAAAACCATTCGCATCATGGCTCAATAGACTCATGCCCCAAGGTGGGCGCCAAATGTCGGGGGAACGATTCCGACAATAGAAAGGGGTAGGATAAAGGAGCATGATCTATCGAGATGCAAATGGGTGATGCGATGATTTTAGCGAGTTCGGGCCTCTCACAGTGGAGATAACAGCCCTATGTCTCGTGCTTCGGAGAGACTTTGCTTATCTGTCATGAACACGGAGTTACATGGTGTATTTGAGAGAGAGAGGGGAGAGCGAATCTCTATGCCCGAGCTAAGTCCTGAGACTAGTCAGAGCCCCGAGGGCAGAAAGAGCTAGCCCTGAGCTATGTGGTGGGGGTGGCTTATATAGAGTGCGCCACCCCCTCACCTCTTATGTTACAATATGCGGCATTAGTGCCATGATGTCAGCCCACTACGAAACCTCCACTATGAGGATGATGCTCCGACTGCCTTGTTGGTCTTCGCATACCCGAGTGAGACATATGGCCGAGTGGTTGGCTGTCATCCGAGTGGACGGAACGTACTTTTCCTAGTGGATAGTATGTCTGTATTTGTCTGGACCAACCTCATGTGTGGACCCCATGCTTCTATGATATTTCGACCCTTCATGGGCCTACCTATTATGTGTATCCCCAACACCACCGAAGAAGGTCACCAAGAACAATACCGGCTACTTCGACGTGCAGACGAAGCCGTCCGGGAACTTCGGTGTCGAGTTTCAGTGTGATGACCGTTGTTACTGGCTCGACATCTACAAGTCCGTCGTCGAGGCCGTGCGTGCATACGACATCGCCGTCTGGCATTTCGGCCGGCCGGCGGAAGAGCTCAACTTCTCAGAGATCGAGACCCGGGCGGATGCGGAGTTCCTCTTGCTTGTGAAATTCAATATACAATCAGAGGAGAATAAGAAGTCGGCGATGGCGAAGTCCGCACGAGAGCATCCGGAGTATGTACAGGAAGAGAAATAGTCCTATTGAAAGCATGACGCCGAGCAGAAGAAGAAGAAGAAGGTGAAGAGGATGAGGCCAGCCACTCCTCGTCGAGTCTGACTTGTAAGACTGGGATGACTCGAAGGAGGAGGAGGAGGTTGAGACGCTCGACAACCCTAGCAAAGAAGAGTTTTGGGAGCGGCTAGAAAACGACGATGACTAGTTTTATGTTCGATGTAGTTCAAGTAGACTCGGAGCAGTAGCAGTTTTTATTATGTTTTATAAACTATGTTTGCTTCAGATGAACTACACACGTTTGAATTATGTTTGAAATGATCTAGTAATTCACACTAGTAGAAAACAGGGCATCAGTCCCGGTTCCATAGGGCCTTTAGTCCCGGTTCTGCAACCAGGACAAAACGATCGGGACTAATGCCCATCAATTTTAGTCCCGGTTGGCTTACGAACCGGGACTAAAGGAGGTCCACGTGGCCGCCATGGGGCGCCCAGTGTAGGGTAACGCAGCAGAAAACAAAAATTTTCCGACCTACGTACCAGCCCAGGACCACTATGGAGACTGCATACAAGGTTTGATCTGATCCGTACCGACCCGAAGCGCAGCGGAAGAAGAGTCGGTGGAGATCGTTGGTGCAGATCCCCGCAGCTAGGATTTACAACCTCCCAACCGCGAGGATGTACTCCCTCGTCGGACAGCCCTTCGGGAGGCGGTCGGACAATCCCTCGGACGATGTCACGGACAGCCCTTCGGGAGGACCCTCGAAACTCGAACGGAAACTCGGACAGCCCTCCGGGAGGACACACGAACAGCCCCTCGGGCAAAAGATCGAAACTACGACCTCTCTACGGGGTTGCACACATACGGTGTCATCTATCCGGCAGGGCTTCGCCGTCCAGAACTAGTTCCCACCGGAACCCAGACAGCCTTTCGGCTCTACGAAACTATTTCGCTGGGAGGGAGAGAGAATGCCAGATCATGCATGGCTAGTGTGAGAGAGTTCGAGTGGGGATGGAGAGCTCCTCTCCACCTCCTTTTATAGTGGTGGAAGGGGTGAGGGGGGGGGGGCTGAAATTCAGCCCACTAAACATGGGGAAAACATGTTCCCACAAAACAAGGAGAACATGTTCCCACCAAACAAGGGAAAAACATGTTCCCTTGTCCATGGTGCTCCAACATGGGGCCCCACCACCTCCCAACACTTCCCACCATTTGTGGAGGCTGCCCCCCACCATGGGGGGCCCCCCAACACCTTTTGTCCAGCCACAAGGGGCTGCCCCCTCAAAGGGGGCGCCCCCAAAACAGCCCCCACGCATCGTGGGATCTTGTCCCCTCACGCTGGCACAAGATGTTTTCCGCGACTATTACTTCTGATAAATTCCGGAAGGTCCCAGAACATTTCCGGCACCCTCTAAAATTATCTGGATGCGCTCCGGAACATTTCCGGTATGGTGGTTTAATTTAAAACCATCTTGGTTTACCCGGTAAACAATTCCGGCAGCTCCGAAAACTTTTTTTCGGTTTTTTCTCCGGAAAAATTCCAGAAATTTCCAGACCAATCTGGCAACCTCCAAAACATTCCCGGTGCTTGCCGAAACCTTTTAGGATCAATGGTTTCATCCAAAACAAATTTTCGGTTTTACCGAAACTTTTTCGGTGTTCTCTCCGGAACTGTTCCGTTGTCTCCGAAACCTTTTCGGTGACTTTTCTCTCGGACTCCTTGTCTAGTATTCAGCAGATAGATGACCCTTAAGCGTGTGACCCTATAGGTTCGGTGAAGTATAGACATGACCGGAACACTTTCCGATCAATGATCAGCATCGGAGCCGTGGACACCCATATTGACCCCTATATCCACACGAATAAATATTCGAGTGAACCTCCAGTTGCCGTGTGCTATTCCTGTTGCTTCGCGATATGTTACAATACCCGAGGTGAGATTTATCGGCATCCTTGTGGATCAACAACCTTGTCCACTATGCCAGTTACCTCGTTACCGGTATTGTTCTCTTTTCTCGTTTCCGTGTTCCGGCATCCCTGTGATCAAATCACAAAGTGTCTGGCCAGACGATGATGGATACCGTAACACCGAGAGGGCCTAGAGATATCTCTCCATCGTCGGAGGAGCAAATCCCAATCTTGAGCTATCAAGTTACTTAACATACTTTTCCATGAACCCGTAAGCCGCCGTAATAGCCACCCATTTACGGATGACGTTTAACAAACCCCAAAGTTCATGAAGCAAGCATGAAGAAACTCGATACTCTCATGGTCTAAGGAATCATGCAAACGTTAACCATCTCTGTGTTATTAACCATAAACTTGTGACGAAAATATCTCATAGCATAACATCAATCCGGGTCGATTCAACACAAGTGTTCTACCAACATTGCGCCCTCAAAATTGCTGGCATAGCCATGCCCATGATCAGGAAAATAGGATCATCATGCAATACTTGAGCCAGTCTTAGAGGCCAGACTAGGAATACATTTTACCGTTTATTATTCCACACGTGCATATGAGTCTTCCTCCGAGACTCGTGGTTATTGTAGACTCGAGAACCATAGCAGTTATAGCATGGAACATAAACATAATTATGAACAGGGAGATAATCAATAACATTTATTATTGCCTCTAGGGCATATCTCCTACAGACTCCCACTTGCACTAGAGTCAATAATCTAGTCAATGCTAATGCACTTTACACCTATGGCATACTGGTGTAAAAAAATGCTTCGCATGTGGTATAGCCTGATGTCCAACGGATCTGACGACTTCAGCTCCGTGTGTAACTTTGCATATCCTCGCATTTTCACGCTTTCACAAAATTCATATTTTGTGTGGACTTGGCTTTGCATATGTGTGAATCATTGGTCCAAACCTGATTCCTCAAACTGAGCTATGGAGCAACTATCTGCAATAGTGTCCCATAGACCAAAGCCATCTTGGAACCATACTAAGTTCATGAATGAACTATATGATTCAACAACTTCTTTGTCGCTTCTTAAGCGTCAACATACTTAGCCTTTGTTATAGAATTCGCCACAGTATCTTGTTTGGAACAATTTCCAACTACCGTGCCATCATATTGTGTATTACACAAAACCCATAACTTAAATCGAAAATCGCATGGAGCATTGATGAAGACTGTATCGATGTAATTACTTACAACGACCACTTCATAATCTCTGCTTGCGAGAAAACATGTCATCACTACTACTCTAGTACTCAATGACATCTTTCATTGTTGTCCTATGATCAGTACTTTGATCACTTTGGTATCCATACTCGCAACAACTTTTGGAGTATCGGACATATCTGGTTGTTTTACATACCATGGAATACATGATTAATCCAAACACAAGAGTGTGTGGAATCTCCATCATGTATTTTACTCATCAGTGTTTTGGGACACCGAGTCTTGCAAAAACTCTTTCCATGTGACTTCGGCAAGAATCACTCCTTGGCGTTTTAAATGCTAAAAAGTTTTAGCATCTTGTCAATATGTATTCATTGCTTAGCCCCATTAGGTAAATCTATCTACATAGATCATCATGCCTAATATTGAGGCTATTTAGCCCAAGCACTTCATCGGAAAAACTATTTTCAAATGAAGTCCTAATTCGTGTCAAGAAATTTATTTCCAATTAACAATGTGTCAAGTACACAAGGTTTTTAGAAATATTATTATGCTCCCACTTACTTTCTTGAATCACAAGCATCTTCGATACCCATTTGATGAAGTCAAACCCCTTTGACCATTCCATCAAAAACGAAGATTCCAACTCCACTTTGCTCTCTTCTGTCCATCGCTGGAACTCTGAAGTTTGCATACTTACTAGCATCCTCTGGATCGACAAATTACTTTGGACTGTATCACATACAAGTCCTAGGTTTCATTTCCATCACATGGAAATCCTTTTGTCATCCATGTTTCATATCTCATGATTGAAATATGTATTAATTGCTAGTTCAACCCGAACCGACTTTAAGCATCGCTACGGTGAGACAATCTCATCGTAGTCAACTCCTTGAACTTGTTATTGCAACAAGTCGAGCTTTATGGATAAAACATTTTATCCGTATTAGTTTTTAGTTCCATAAATAATCGTTAGACTCTAAGTCTTCCGAAAGGTGTTCAAGATCTTAATCTTGAATCACTTATATGGAAACTATCTCGGATTGTATTGGCATTTAGCCAATTCCGTTGTCAGGGCCCATCAACGCTTCCTTGTGAATCGTAGGTATACTGTTGTCTAACAACAATATCTCGTTTGCGCACCTCTGATAGGTTTGCACGAGCTTTGCCTACGTGGTTCAGCTGCAAGTTCGACCGAAGTCCATACATTTTATTGTAGAGACTTCCATATCAGTCGCAGTAGGAAACTCCGGAATTACTTCCAAGGTCTCTTTCCTTTGATCTGATGACGATGATACTGTTTATCTCGTCGAGTTGCACTGTTCTCCCACTCACCTTTTTGAAAGAACCATTTTCTTCAAAAAAGCATACCGTTCTTTGTGGCAAACCTATTTGCCTCGGTATTGTGGTGGGGAAATACCCAATGACTTGGGATAACCTACAAAGTAGCACTTGTCTGATTTGGAATAGGTTTGTAAACTTTTTACACAAGCCCCATATTCCAAATGTTAAGAAAAGATATAACATGGTTGGGCGTACCATACCATGGCGTCATTTCAACAGACCCGATGGAGCTCTTTTCAGTGTAAAAGCCGCAGTCTCTAAAGCATCACTTTAAAAGGGATAATGGCAAATTTATTTATGTCATCTTTGATCTTACCATGTCATGAATGGTTCGATTACATCTACACGGACTCTCCACTTGCAGTGGTGCTCCGGGAGGTGCAAGTTATGAAACCCCTTTCACAACTCATCAGACATTCGCTAAACTTGTAACTCAAATATTCCTTTCTGCAATCGAATTGTAGAAACATAATTTTCTTGTTACAACAACTTCTACTTCATTTTTGAAAACCTTATGAATGAATTCAAAAGATCCAGTTACGTCTCATCAAGTAAATATCAATATATCTACTTGAGTCATTTCTGAAGATAGATAAATCCACTACTTGCAACAACATTTATTGAACTACACACATCAAAATGTATGATCACCAATAAGTTTGTTGCTCGTTCCTTATGGCCTGTGAACAGTATTTCAGTCACTTCACTTTTCGGAGGAAAGTTGCAAGTGTCAGATGATTCAAAATCAAATGACTTTAAAATCCATCATAATGGAATTTTCCATGCGGGTTTCTCCAATGTGACCAAATGCAGTGCCACACATATGTGGTATTCTTTTAGTCTTGCAACATTTAGCGTCAGTGTTATGGATGTATCATATTACCATCAATATTCATAACATATATCCCATCTAGGATGGAAGCATGTCCCTTCATGTTATTCATAATACTGAACAACAATTGTTGTTTTTATGAACAACTCTTTTGCAACAAACATTGTGCAATGGACTAGAGTGTATGAAACTCTAAAATGAATTTTGAAAGTAAACCCAGAGGTAATGTATTATTATCAATATTCATAACACACGTCTCATTCATAATGAAAGTATGGCCCTTATGTTATTCATAACACCGAACATCAAAAGTTCTCTTATGAACAACCTTCTTGCAAGATACCTTGTGCAAAGGGCTAGAGTGTGAAACTCTAAATGAATTATGAAAATAAATACATAGGTAATACACCGATGGAAGGTATAGTAACATTTACTATGTTCCCAGCGTGTATCAAGACCTCATTCCTGGCTAGTCTTTTAGGCCATAGTAGTTCTTGCATTGAGTCGCAACAGAATGCAATCGAGCGGGTATCTTTGTGATAAACTCACAATACCCAAGAATTAGTGATTAACATGTTTAACCATAATTCCCAAGAACTATATCTTTGACCAGCGTTCTATACATCAAAAACTTGTATGACATTCATACATGAGCTGGATATTCCAGTCTTCTTTCCTTTTGCCTTTATACTTCTAACAGTTTAACTTTTAGTATTTCTTCTACTCTCAGAAGAAGCATCCAACTTAAGAGTGGCGTTAGCCCCGGACTTCCTAGGCGTGTAAGTCATACTAACACCCTTTGGACATTTCCTTTAAGTTGTTGTTTTATTCACCTTCATCATATGACAGGCGTTCTACTGGATCCCTCTGTTATTAGTCAAATGCATAGTAAACTCTTTTACTAACAGTTTGCAAAACAAACATTGCTTTGGATATCAAATATCTTTTAACCTTTGTTTGTGTCTGAAAATTGATTTTCAGTTCCATGAATATCACATAGCTATCCCAAACTTTTGAAGTTCGGGTTTCATGAAATCAAACATATTGCACTTGACCGAAATGGAATTCTAGCTTTTGGATCTAAGGACGAGAGTCATATGATCCATAGCATTAGCGGGAGAATACCGAAAGCATGCGATAGGACAAAGTCCTTCTCGGCACTCTTGAGGACAATCCTCACATTACGTTACCAATCGTAAAGTTTTAACCAGATATTTAACAGCTATTCAATTTTAATAGGGAAGGTGGAAACGCGAGCCATTATTCTACAACTATTATGCAAACCACACTTAGACAGTGTTCAAAATTAATTGCACTGAGAATTTAAACAAGTTAATTCTACAGTGCGCTCCCACTCAAATCAATATCTCTCATAATTTATTGTGAGTGATACAAGATCCACATTTCAATTCAACGCCACGGTTCGAGATGAACTCAAATGGCGCGAACTTCAATCGGTAGGCAAACTTGCCGATCACATCGCTTTGTGATTCTTGTTCATCTTTCGATGCGTGTGTTCCGAGCTCAGGACTGTCCTGCCTGAACGTCAAGACAACCAAGTGATCTCGCTGCGAGGTCTCAACTCACCCGCCTCACACTTCTCTAATCGTTCGCACCCATGGAGATCATGTGATGCCCCGAAGAGATAGGTGCCGTGACGGTGCTACACTTGGGAGAACACTAACTACTTGATATTTTAAGTGAGAGATCACCCTAATAAAAAGCGACAACCGTGCAATCAAAAAGGGTGCATCATAAGGGATAAACATCTCAGGCAATTCATAATAGCATGATATGGTATAGCCCTTTCTGACGGAGAAGTCTTTCATTTCTTCGTCTCCGGCATTCGCATCGGTGTTCACCTTCACGAAGATTGCCACCACCTTGTCGATGCACCAGATAATATTGCTATCTCTATAGCTAATAAAATAAGTGCATTACTTAAGGTTGACACGCAGGTCATTAAAGTGACAATCATATGGCTCCAGCCATCATGCCGAATCATGACAGGCAGGTCATGTTAATCAAATTACATCATATAGTCATCTCATACATAATCAAATTATTATGAGCACTGCTATACCACATCATATGCACATGCAAACCATCCTGCAAAACCAAGTTAGACGCCTCTAATCGGTTCATGCAAAATTTTATTTTTCGTGGCTTCTAAGGTTTCGAAACAAACCGAAGCTACCAACGTCCATCATCAAGTATGATAATTCAAGTTGCTAGATTAACTTTCCAGGGTGTATGAAACACGAGATAGTAAAATCTCGAGCCCCATACTAAACTTCGTCATACGCGTGACCCCCGTGCAGATCATATCTGCATTGCCCTTTCGTCTGCGAAACATCCATCTTTCTTTAACTATGGTGGAACCCAAAGAACTGTTAGCACTTCGTTGATCTGTCAATCAGCATACTCAGGAGTAGCATGAAAGGATCGCGGATTGCCAGAACTTTGTGAGATTCCACCATGCCGTCAAGATCAGGACTACGCAAATTCAAGGGAAGCAACAGAAACATCGGGTAACAGATTTCATCTGCTACCTGCACAAATAATTTTCAGTAATAGATCTCATCTACTACAAAATTATAATATGCAATACCCATACATCTCATGTATTCTAGATCATAACATGCATCTACGCATAGCCTGGCTCTTGATGCCACTGTAGGGTAACGCAGCAGAAAACAAAAATTTGCCGACCTACGTACCAGCTCAGGACCACTATGGAGACTGCATACAAGGTTTGATCTGATCCGTACCGACTCGAAGCGCAGCGGAAGAAGAGTCGGTGGAGATCGTTGGTGTAGATCCCCGCAGCTAGGATTTACAACCTCCCAACCGCGAGGATGTACTCCCTCGTCGGACAGCCCTTCGGGAGGCGGTCGGACAGTCCCTCGGACGATGTCACGGACAGCCCTTCGGGAGGACCCTCGAAACTCGAACGGAAACTCGGACAGCCCTCCGGGAGGACACACGAACAGCCCCTCGGGCAAAAGATCGAAACTACAACCTCTCTACGGGGTTGCACACATACGGTGTCATCTATCCGGCAGGGCTTCGCCGTCCAGAACTAGTTCCCACCGGAACCCAGACAGCCTTTCGGCTCTACGAAACTATTTCGCTGGGAGGGAGAGAGAATGCCAGATCATGCATGGCTAGTGTGAGAGAGTTCGAGTGGGGATGGAGAGCTCCTCTCCACCTCCTTTTATAGTGGTGGAAGGGGTGAGGGGGGGGGGGGCTAAAATTCAGCCCACTAAACATGGGGAAAACATGTTCCCACAAAACAAGGAGAACATGTTCCCACCAAACAAGGGAAAAACATGTTCCCTTGTCCATGGTGCTCCAACATGGGGCCCCACCACCTCCCAACACTTCCCACCATTTGCGGAGGCTGCCCCCCACCATGAGGGGCCCCCCAACACCTTTTGTCCAGCCACAAGGGGCTGCCCCCTCAAAGGGGGCGCCCCCAAAACAGCCCCCACGCATCGTGGGATCTTGTCCCCTCATGCTGGGACAAGATGTTTTCCGCGACTATTACTTCTGATAAATTCCGGAAGGTCCCAGAACATTTCCGGCACCCTCTAAAATTATCTGGATGCGCTCCGGAACATTTCCGGTATGGTGGTTTAATTTAAAACCATCTTGGTTTACCCGGTAAACAATTCCGGCAGCTCCGAAAACTTTTTTTCGGTTTTTTCTCCGGAAAAATTCCAGAAATTTCCAGACCAATCTGGCAACCTCCAAAACATTCCCGGTTCTTGCCGAAACCTTTTAGGATCAATGGTTTCATCCGAAACAAATTTTCGGTTTTACCGAAACTTTTTCGGTGTTCTCTCCGGAACTGTTCCGTTGTCTCCGAAACCTTTTCGGTGACTTTTCTCTCGGACTCCTTGTCTAGTATTCAGCAGATAGATGACCCTTAAGCGTGTGACCCTATAGGTTCGGTGAAGTATAGACATGACCGGAACACTTTCCGATCAATGATTAGCATCGGAGCCATGGACACCCATATTGACCCCTATACCCACACGAATAAATATTCGAGTGAACCTCCAGTTGCCGTGTGCTATTCCTGTTGCTTCGCGGTATGTTACAATACCCGAGGTGAGATTTATCGGCATCCCTGTGGATCAACAACCTTGTCCACTATGCCAGTTACCTCGTTACCGGTATTGTTCTCTTTTCTCGTTTCCGTGTTCCGGCATCCCTGTGATCAAATCACAAAGTGTCTGGCCAGACGATGATGGATACCGTAACACCGAGAGGGCCCAGAGATATCTCTCCATCGTCGGAGGAGCAAATCCCAATCTTGAGCTATCAAGTTACTTAACATACTTTTCCATGAACCCGTAAGCCGCCGCAATAGCCACCCATTTACGGATGACGTTTAACAAACCCCAAAGTTCATGAAGCAAGCATGAAGAAACTCGATACTCTCATGGTCTAAGGAATCATGCAAACGTTAACCATCTCTGTGTTATTAACCATAAACTTGTGACGAAAATATCTCATAGCATAACATCAATCCGGGTCGATTCAACACAAGTGTTCTACCAACATTGCGCCCTCAAAATTGCCGGCATAGCCATGCCCATGATCAGGAAAACAGGATCATCATGCAATACTTGAGCCAGTCTTAGAGGCCAGACTAGGAATACATTTTACCATTTATTATTCCACACGTGCATATGAGTCTTCCTCCGAGACTCGTGGTTATTGTAGACTCGAGAACCATAGCAGTTATAGCATGGAACATAAACATAATTATGAACAGGGAGATAATCAATAACATTTATTATTGCCTCTAGGGCACATCTCCTACACCCAGGCAGGAGGACCTTTAGTCCCAGTTGGTAACACCGACCGGGACTAAAAGGCAGCCACGCGTCAGCACCTGCCAGGCGCTGGTTTTTTTTTTGAAAGGAGGGGTTTAGGGGTTTTGGAGGGTTTAGGGGTTTCATATTGTGTTTCTCCTTTTCTTTTTGTGTTTACCATTTTTATTTTATGATTTTCATTCAACTCGACGCTAGCTACTACATATAGCAATGAACGAACCATTACACAACATCGTCATGATCAATTTATAGATAGAAGTGACCTCTCTTTCTCCGTGCTTGGTCGAACAATGCAACAAGTTTTCGTAAATCTATTCGACGCTATTACATATAGTACACGTTCATGCATATATACAATATAACATCTCTTACGATCCTTGACCAAGATTGCATTTCATATCCCGATGGCATTCTCCGTCTTTAGGTATGACATGCTCAACAAAGAATCCCGCCAATTCCTCTTGAATTGCTCGTATGCGATCAGTTGGTAGGAATTCGTCCCGCTTCCGCCAGATCTAATTTAAAGAAGGGGGTCAATATATATATATATATATATATATATATATATATATATATATATATATATATATATATATATATATATATATATATATATATATAGATATAAATGAAACTCAACACAATTGATGGTAATAAAATTAAAATGTGAATATTGTTTACATACTTCAAATTGTTCTGGAGATATGCCCCGCTCAGAGGTCGAGTAGCGAATGAACTCGCAAACGTAGTATGCACATAAATTAGTGCCGGGTGCCTGCCACAAGCACTTTACGAGAATAGAGTTCAATCAAAATGATAATCAAGCATGATAATGGTATTGAAACTAGAATCAATGAGAGACGATGTGCGGTACTAGCTAGTAGCTAGTACTTACTTTGGGGTGTGAAAATCGCAGCTCATTTCTCCATTCACCCTTAGCCTTGTTGGTGAACTTTTTCCAAACCCTGCACGACAAAGAAAATGATTACTTGATGTCAGGAAATGAACGAAAGTTGCCGATATGGTGCGATAACGATTTAACTTACTTCTGAAGCATTTCACTCATGTTCGTCCACTCCTTAGGATCTTTACGTCTCGAGTCCAAGACAAGTACTACTCCCTCGTCAGGCTGAATGGCTAGCAGAATAAAGTGGAAACTACGCACACGCATAACTCATCAATTACACTTAACCTCAAGTAAGCGAAACAGAATGTGCACTTACAAGACAGTAACACTCATTGGAAGTTGTAAGGAAATAGTATTTCCCTTCTGTCTTGTTGTCCAAGTAACGCCCGTAGCAAGTTTTGCTCTATTTCACGGGGGCTCTGTATTAACGTATGTTCATTTATGGTATTTGGGTTAATGAACCCAATGTCATAGATTTGTCGTTTTCTGCATTCGATGATCTTCAATCTGCATATAATATAGTGTGAGGATAATTATACATGCAATGAACGAGCTGAGCTAAAGACTTTACAGAAAAAAAATACTTACAGACAATACGAACTGACGATAGTTTTGTCGAGGTCCTTTTGATTGTATAACTGAAAAAATTCTTCAAATTCAACGACCAACTCCTGGACTCCATTGAAGAAGTGCTCATCTTTAATTCCCATGAAGATATTGCCGGTCCCGTCCTTGCAGGCTTCAAAGTACCATTCATGCAATTGTCGCATCCTCGTTGGTAGACCCTTGAGCTCCTCACGTCTGACGAGAGGCTTCCCGTGCTCGTATCTTAAGGATGGTACTACCTCGGCCTCTTCGAACTGTACCGAATCGGGCAAGTAATCACCAAGAGTGATAGCAAGACCACCGGCCACTATCTCCGGATCATTAGCGATATCGGTAAACACCTTGAGCAGGGGGCCCGATTGCTTTTCTTGTTCGCCTAGTTGGGGAATTGTTTTCCCACTTCTTGCACCACTGCTACTTAAGATTCCCAACCGCTTCGCTTGACCAAATGTCTTTTCAACACAGCGGTCATAGTTTGATTGCAGCGGAGGCGGTGGTGGTCGCCTAAGGGCATCCAGAGTTCGCTTCGCTTTCACTGGATCTACTCTCTCCTTTGGAGGCGGACGTTTCGGTGCAAGCTGGCGTCTCACTTCTTCAGCCACGATCACGGCATTTTCCTCATCAGTCCTCTCGTAGGGTAACTTGGGAGGAGCCTTGAGGCTAGGGCCAGCCCTGAATTTCTTCCCTGTTGTATTGCTGCTAGCCGCCGGAGCGGCGATGGCTCTCTTCCGTCGTTGCTGAGGCGGCGGAGGAGGCGGAGTCCGCTGACGCGGTGGAGACAGCTGAGGCGGAGGAGGATTCTGCTGAGGGGCCTCCTCCGTCGGAGTCCACTGACGCGGCAGAGTCGGCTGACGCGCCGGAGACGACTCGGGCAGCGGAGACGACTGACGCACCGGAGACGGCTGAGGCACCGGAGACGGTTGACGCGCCGGAGACGACTCAGCCAGCGGAGACATATGACGCACCGGAGACGGCTGACGCACCGGAGACGACTCGGGCACCGGGGCCTCCTCCGGCTGAGTCTGCTGAGGCGGCGTCTAGTTTGGAAGCAGGATGTTTTCCTTTCTCCATAGACAGGTAGTCCTTAAGGCATTTTCAAGAAGAGTCTCCCCTTCACCTGTAGCGTACTCAAGCTCCAGCCCCTCAAATCCGTCCATTATTTCATCCACCCCGACAATAGCAAAGCCAGCTGGAACCGGAGTGAAATGGAAAGTTGCACCAGGTCGAGGAGGTAAGACATAGCCGACTGCCGCCTTCAAGGTCAGGTTATGGCATTTCGCCATTAGCACACAATGTTCATTATCCGTGATACCATCCATGGGGTAGCGAGGAGCCGTGCTATCAGGCTGAACGAGCTCCATGGAAGCCATGCTGCTTCTCTGCTGAGATGGTGGGGTAGCATCGTGGGTAGTATCCAATGAAGGATCTTCGTGCCGCTGAGATGGTGGGCCGATAGCTCACTGGCTCTCAAGTGCCTCTAGTTTCGCTAATCTTTCATTGATCTTCTGCATTTCGCTTGCTTCCTCTTTCTTCTTTCTTTGTCGGCTTCTATAACCAGTGTTGTCGGGAAACCCATGCACCCACGGAACGGAGCCTGATGTGTCTCATGTTCATCCAGGGTGTTCAGGATTCTCGAGGGCCATTGACAGCTCGTCCTTCTCTCTGTCGGGAACGAACCTCCCTTCCAGCCCTTTCTTGATTGCTTCCTCAAGCCTTGTGACGGGTGTTTGAAGTTGAGCTTTCGTCCAAACACACTTCCCTATTTCTGGGTCCAAAGTTCCCCCAACCCCGAAGAACCAAGTCCTTGCCCGATCTGGCCAGTGCAATGTCGCTGGTTGGACATTTTTAGCAAGCAGGTCTTGCTCAGCTTTGTCCCACATAGGCCGGGATTTTCTGTAGCCACCTGACCCCGTAACATGGTGATACTGCTTCTTTGCAGCATTTTGCTTATTTATATGTGACCTTTGCTTGGCCTTCTTCGATTTCTTGTAGGCCACAAATGCGGGCCAGTGATCTTTTATCTTCAAGTATTGACCGGTGAATTCTGCAGTCACGTCTTTCTCGACAAACTTTTTGTTCAATAGTTTCTTCCAGTTCTTGAATAGTTCTACCATTTTCTTAAGAGCAAACGCCTTGACCTTTCGCTGTATAACTGGGTTATTCGGATCCTCCTCTGGCGGTAGGCTGAAAATTCTCAACAACGAGTTCCAAAGATCATCTTCGAGTCTATCGTGGACATAAGGAACTTCAGGGTCCTTCTTCTTATTCCATTCTTGGATGCTGATCGGGATGCTGTCCCTAACAATAACTCCGCACTGATGTATAAATTTGTCCTTGGTCCGCTTGGGAGCAATCGGTTGGCCTTCTGGAGAGACTTCTTCGATGGTGAACCTTTCATCCGGGTCCAACCTTTTCTTCGGGCCTCGTCTCCTTACCGAAGTTTGGCTCGATCCGGAGGGCTAAAAGAAGAAAGAAGCGTTAATATATGTACATACAAAACAATTAATGCATCTAGTCAGCAGAGGCTTAATTATTATTTATATATATATATATATACCTCGCCGGACTTTGAAACACTTAAGGCTCCCTTGTCCATTCGATCACCGGAGCCGTCATGATCTCCTTCCTCCTCCATTCCATCACCGGAGCCGTCATGATCTCCTTCCTCCTCCATTGGATCACTAGAGCCGTCATCCTCTCTTGTATCACCATCGGTGTCGTTGAGCCACGACAAGATATTATCATCACCTCCGTCGCGGATTATATCCCCCAACAACTCTTCTTTTTCTAAGTCTCTGTGATCCATAGTTTCTGCACATAAAGCATTGACACTTCAAACTAGCTATCACATAAAGCAAAAAATAAGTATATTTGTCACCAAAATACAACACTTGACAGAGTTTCCTCTATTTAAAAAATAGTTCTGTGTTTTCAAAAATCATTCCCTCCATATAGAAACTTCCGGACCCCCCCCCCTCATGTCGAAGTTATCGGGGATATGTTGAATTCCCGAGAGAGTTATGGGTGTTCTAACGCGACACTACACGATATAGGTGAAGGGGGATAACATCCGGGAATGTTTTCTCTTCCATCCCATCTCAAATATTACAACATGGCAATATAGAACCATGAGAGATGGATTAGTGGCAAACATAGACTTAATCACAACAAGGCATCATATGCATATGAGCAATGGATTAGTGGCAAACATCATGCAAAGTTCACAAGTTTTATAACAGTCAGTTCACAAGTTTTATAACGGTCAAACCATTTTAGTAACATTTTTGTCATCAAGTATATATCAACTATAGGAATGGGAGCTTCACAATTTCATTTAAAAAAAAGTAGCTTCACATTTTCATTTCAAAAAAAGACTTGCTTCACATTTTCATTTAACAAAAATACTACCTTCACATTTTCATTTCAAAGAAAACTTGCTTCACATTTTCATTTAACAAAAATACTACCTTCACATTTTCATTTCAAAAACAGAGCACATTTCCACAAAACATCTCATCTCTCAAAATGGGAGCTTCACATATTCATTTCAAAATTTAACTCGTCATGCATATGCAAAATTTAACATTTGTTTCTCTATATAAAAAAATCTAAAAAATATTCTCTTCCATCTCGTCTCATCTCCACAAAACTTCTATCTATCACATTGAGTTATTACATTTCATCCATCTATCTATTCATCTAAAAAAACAGAGCACATTTCCACAAAACATCTCATCTCATCTCCACAAAACATCTCATACATCTCATCTCATCTCATCTAAAAAAACAGAGCACATCTAAAAAATCAGAGCACATTTCATACATCTCATCTCATTATGCACATCTATCTATCTATTCATCTCATTATGCGCGCAACCCCGAGATCCATGGCCGCGGCTGGAACAGGGACGAAGGGGTGTGGAAGAGAGAGGAAGGAGGGAGGAGAGAGGTGGAGGGAGTACTATCTGTGGAGCGGCGGCGTCGGGGCAGGGGCGCAGTGGAGTCGGGGCAGGGACGCAGCGGCGTCGGGGAGCGGCGGTGTCGGGGTAGGGCACACGTCGGGGCAGAGGGGTAGGGCGCCGCGAGGGCGTCGAGGGCATCGGCGAGGGGCAGGGCGCGGATAGGGCGTCGACGGCAAAATCCGGTAGTCTGGCGGCGTCGAGTTCGTCGTCGGCGCCGTCGGGGGAGAGGAGAGAAGAAACTGCAGATGGATTGGAAAATTCTCTAAGTGCCATTTATATAGCCCCCCCCCTTTAGTCCCGGTTGGTGGCTCCAATCGGGACTAAAGGCACCCCTTTCGTCCCGGTTGGAGCCACCAACCGGGACTAAAGGTAAATTTCAGCAGCCCAGAGGGCGGGAAGCACAGCCCTTTAGTCCCGGTTGGTATCACCAACCGGGACTAAAGGCCCCCCTTTAGTCCCGGTCGGAGCCACCAACCGGGACTAAAGGGATGTGCTTCCCGCAGCCAAAAGTTTAGTCCCACCTCGCTAGTCGAGAGGGGCTCGGAGTGGTTTATAAGCGCTGCTGCCGCTGCCCTCTCGAGCTCCTCTCTATTGCAGGCAGTACATGCCTATCTCACGCCCTGTTGGGCCTGCTAGCACTGCGGGCCTGCATCCTGGCCCATTTCTAGGGTTTCTAGTCGTATGCAGGCCGTTGTGGCTAGTAGGCGGGCCTTTTTTTATTTTTTGCATATATTATGTTTTTAAGTTTTTAATGTTATTTTTTGCATATGTTTTAGTTGATTCCTTTTGCTATTAGAGTTTTATAAAAGCTTTTTACTATAAAAGTTTTTAACAAATAAATACGTTGATAATTTTAGTTAATATTATTTTGATTCTTTTTAGTTGATTCTTTTTGCTATTAGAATTTTATAAAAGCTTTTTAGTTTTCTATTAAAGCTTGTAACAAAATATACTTTATGAAAATTCTTTTTACTATTAAAGTTTTTAACAAATAAATACTTTGATAATTTTAGTTAATATTATTTTGATTCTTTTTAGTTGATTCTTTTTGCTATTAGAGTTTTATAAAATCCTTTTAGTTCATTATTTTTGCTATTAGAGTTTTATAAAATCTTTTTAGTTCATTCTTTTTGCTATTAGAGTTTTATAAAAGCTTTTTAGTTCATTCGTTTTGCTATTAGTTCATTCTTTGAGCTAAATAACCCTTAAATTGACAAGCACTGCAAATGAAGTCTGAAAAGGTTGAAACTTGGCATGGTATCATAATTTCACCCACAAAGCATGTCCTAAAAAGTTGAGAGGGTTACAGGAAAAACTGGATGCACTTCGTGTACAAACTGGACAATCTCTTTCGAAGTAACAGGGTTTCGGACGAAAACTCATCTATTACAAAAGGGATTTCATTTTTTTAATATATTTTAACTCCAAACTTTTTCTGCATTCAATATGCACCATTCCAAGCTACATTTTTCAACCCTTTTCTGACTTCATTTGCTATTTTTCATGCATTTCATGATTTATTTTGAGCTAAATGACCCTGAAATTGACAAGCACTGCAAATGAACTCTGAAAAGGTTGAAACTTGGCATGGTATCATAATTTCACCCACATAGCATGTGCTAAAAAGTTGAGAGGGTTACGGGAAAAACTGGATGCACTTCGTGTACAAACTAGACAATCTCTTTCGAAGTAACAGGGTTTCGGACGAAAACTCATCTATTACAAAAGGGATTTCATTTTTTTAACATATTTTTACTCCAGACTTTTTCTGCATTCAATATGCACCATTCAAAGCCACATCATCAATTTTCAACCCTTTTCTGACTTAATTTGCTATTTTTCATGCATTTCATGATTTATTTTGAGCTAAATGACCCTGAAATTGACAAGCACTGCAAATGAACTCTGAAAAGGTTGAAACTTGGCATGGTATCATAATTTCACCCACATAGCATGTGCTAAAAAATTGAGAGGGTTACGGGAAAAACTGGATGCACTTCGTGTACAAACTGGACAATCTCTTTCGAAGTAACATGGTTTCGGACGAAAACTCATCTATTACCAAAGGGATTTCATTTCTTGGCATGTAATTGCAGTGATATTCTAGATCAAAGCCATCATCGGAATAGTTGTGGAGAGAAAGTCTTCACTTTTTCTTCGCGTGTGTCCCTTGCTTATTGCGCCGTAACCATGGATAATCTTCATCGTTTAACAGGGTGCTTGGGTCAGCCTTCACTTTGAAGGGAGGAATTTCATGAAACTTTTCATAATCTTCAGACATGTCTGTCTTGTCCTCCACTCCCACGATGTTTCTTTTCCCTGAAAGAACTATGTGGTGCTTTGGCTCATCGTTTAATGTATTCGCTTCCTTATCTTTTTTTTCTCCCAGTTTGGTAGACATGTCCTTCACATAGAAAACCTGCACCACATCATTGGCTAGGACAAATGGTCCGTCTGTGTACCCAAGATTGTTGAGATCCACTGTTGTCATTCCGTACTGCGGGTCTAACTGTACCCCGCCTCCTGACAGATTGACCCATTTGCACCGAAACAAAGGGACCTTAAATTCATGTCCCACTACTAGAAAAACGGCTATAGATAATATCACTATTAGTGGCGCACCAGAGATGTGGTGCGCCACTACTATATAGCAGTGGCGCACCATAAACAGGTGCTCCACTAATAGTGACATTACTAGTGGCGCACCAGGGGTGGGGTGCGCCACTACTATTTTTTTGGCAGTAACCAGCCCTGCCCAGGCTTACCAGTGGCGCACTAGTAGTGGCGCACCTGGACCTGGTGCGCCACTGGTAAGCCTGGGCAGGGTGGTCCAAAAAAAAAATAGCAGTGGCGCACCTCTTCACTGGTGCGCCACTAGTATGCCTGGCTACTAGTGGCGCACCAGTGAAGGGGTGCGCCACTGGTAACCTGGGCAGGGTGGTCCAAAAAAATATATCAGTGGCGCACCTCTTCACTGGTGCGCCACTAGTATGCCTGGTTTTATCACTCCATTTGCATTTTCCTTTTCTTTTATCTCAAATCTTAAATTATCACAATGATTCAAATCTTAAATTAAAGCCCACTGTTCATTAAAGCCCACTTTTCTTTTTAAGTTTTACTGTCCCCTTTTTGAATTCATTTCAAATTTTGCATAACTATAATGTGGACTCGTAGAGGATGTATCCTCTGCTCACATGTGTGTGGAAATGTAGTCATGTGTTCACAAAAGGGCAAAGAAAAAACCAAAGAAAACCAGGGAGAAACATAAATAAACAAAGAAATCCGGTGAAAATCAAAGAAAGAACAAACAAAAAATAAAAATAAAAACCTAAGAAAACTAAAAAAGAACTGACAAAAACAGTAAAGAAAAAACACAGAAAAAGGTAAAAAATGTTTAAAGACCGGACTAGTGCAACCAATAGACATATATACATCAAAAACATTTTTTTTAAAAGATGCAAAAAAATGGGGCCGCCAGGATTCGAACCCTGGCTGGCTGGGTCATGCATCAAGGGTCCAACCACTAGGCCATGGCAGTAGTTCTGTCCATAACCAGACGCGGACTCTTTTAACCTATTACTACTAGTAGTAATGGTGCACTACCAGGAGATGCGCCATTGAAATGCATCTTTTATGGCGCACCTGTGAGGGGTGCGCCATTGTTAGCCGCTGCCATCCCCTGCTTCTCCTCCCCGGCCGCGCCTCCCTCTCCTCACTCCCCCGCACTTGTCCCTCTTCTTCCTCTCCTCTGCCCCTCCCCTGCCGCCGCCACAGCCCCCCATCCCCTGCGGCGCCACCGCCGGCCGCTGGGTCCCGACCCCGTCTCCCCCGCCGCCTCCCCTCCCCTGCCGCCGCCACAGCCCCCCATCCCCTGTGGCGCCGCCCCCTCCGACGCCACCGCCGGCCGCTGGGTCCCGACCCCGTCTCCCCCGCCGCCCCCGCGTCGCCGCGCTCTCCTGGGCCTCCTCCCGTTGCGGCGCCATCCCGAGGCTTGATCCCGCCGCGTTCCTCGAGGCGGCCAGAGGGCGCCGGATCGGGCTCGTGGGGGACTCGCTCTCGGAGAACCTGGTCGTCGCGCTGCTCTGCGCGCTCCGGTCCGGCGACGGCGGCGCGCGCAAGTGGAAGCTCGCCAAGTACACGTGAGTCCTGCCACCATCTCTGCTCAATGCTGCTCCTTCTCCGTGATTCTTGTAGATTGCAAGACGAGATCAATGCTTTATGTGAGAGAAACTTTGATTAGGATGAACTGTAGATCTATCTTACTTAGGATAGTTGCATTTAGGATCCGGACAGCTAGAATGCATCTTTGTGTTTTTTAAGTAGGGTGGATGAACTGTAGATAGATACAACTAGATGTGTCCATAGCTGCTATAAGAATTCAATTTGCTTGGTTTGTGGGTAAAAAGCAAAGAGCTTGTGCATAATTACAATGGTTATCACCCTCTTTTGCTGTTCAAAAGGGCATAAAGGGGGAGAAGACCAGGCCCAAGAGAAGGGGGGCAAAAGCATGGGCATGCTTTCGAGCACTCATTTCCTTGGTCCTATCAAAAGCGAGACAAAAGCAATGCAGCAGTCACTAGATCTATCCATCACCCTAGAAAAAATGCACTACTACATGGCTACTGCTATTTTTCTCTCCTAGGAAAAACATCACTCATTAAAAATGAAAAATCTGTACCACTACTCAGTAGTAGCATTTTGAACTTTGAAATGAAATACAGCAGTAGTAGTATATATGGAGTATCTGTGTACTATCTGAAGCAGAGCATGGAAGCAAGTTTTGCTTCAGAGGCCGTATTTAATGGGATACACAGGCGTGCCCATAAATTTCACACTTATGGCCTCCTCTGCCTGCTTGCAGCACCTAGTAGATCAGCAAAAGTTGTAGATCTTGTGCACATCAACCGATCTTTGGCAGAACCTATTTTCAGTTGTGTAAACTCAGCCCATACGAACAGATGTTGCCCTGTCGCTAGCTCATTTCATTTACAAGGGCTTTATAATCCATGCTGTAAACTGCTGTTGAGCTGAATACATGGCACCTTTAGCGCCCTTCAACGTTCAAAAAAAAGGAAGATGTTGGACTGTCAAACACATATGCATATCAGGCTTGTATGCTCCGCAGGCCGTCATTTGGGACAGCTGATGGCTCTCGACTGAAACCGGCATACGTGATCATTAAACAAAATTGAAAATGTCATAATAACCATCCAGCAAGACAGCAGAGTGCTAACATTTTGGGTGAGGGGTGCATATTCATTTTGTATAGTGATAGATGTGTCTGACAGAGTTTTTGCAGCATTGGTCATGTTTGTTCAGTTTGGTTTCTACATTCTGTACAATGAGTAGTTTTTTTTGTGTGGTTTTTGCTTAGCTGTGGGTTAGTAGGATAACATAATGTGTTGCCAAACCCAGAAAATATTTGATCATAATTGCAAGTATCTAGTGTTAAAACCTGGGTGGTTGAGGGACTATATTCCTCTTCCAAAGACTGAAACCTCAGTGCAAGAATCAAAATTTGATAAGTATATTAAGTATTCCGCACACTCATCCTCTTAAGCCCGAAATATTCCACGGCCACGTATTTCGACTCGGACCGTCAGTCGCAGAAAGACTACACAAATATCAAGAAAGTTCTTGATGATGCTCTCCCCGGCTACGCCAAATCTGGAGGCACCTTCAGGAGGCCAGTGCGTAGGTACGGCAAGCACGTGTTCGCCCACGTAACGACGTTCCCCTCCGTCAAACAGCCGCCTAGCAGTCAGAAGGATGCCTACTACGCCCTCCATCACATGCGGGCGATCGTACGGGACCATAATCACCTTATGCTACCAAATGGTCTCCAAGATTGGGCCGCACGCTTGTCGGGAATCCAGGACGCGGACATCAGACAAGAATTCTTTCGCATCCAGTCGGAGTTTGCGGAAATCATCTATGAAGATGTCCTTCGTAACTCGGGGCAGTTCCACCTCAAATATCAACCGTCCAACAGTGAAATAGAAACAACGCTACAAATGCAGGCTGACAACGAACGCACATTCATGATCCCCACGTATGACGGCGGCTTCATCCACGCTCCGGTCCCTGAGTCTAGTCGAAGAAAGTATTGATGCTATATATGCAGTTCTGAAATATCGATTAGCTCGTGTTGTAATTAAACTTTAATGAACTTGTACGTCTCTTTAGTTTGGACAGTCGTTCAACTTATATGTAATCAATGCTATTAATGTGTTGCTTTTCTCTTCCGATCCTTTTGTTGCATACTTATATATTATCTGTGAATTGCTACTAACGTTTTGTTTGTCTAGTGCATAGAGATGCCGTCGTATGTCGTGTACAAGGGTAAGGTTCCCGGAGTCTACGACGACTGGGAGGAGTGTCGGACACAGGTTCACCGTTTCAGCGGTAACAGTTACAAAGGGTACGCCACTAGGGCGGAGGCGGAAGCTAGATACGCGCGCTATGTAGCGGGAGAGAGGAGGGAGCGGAGGAGGAACCGGATGAAGACCAGTTTCATCGCGATGATGCTCATCGTGACCGCAGCTCTCTTCTATGTGATGGTAGTTTAGATGATATCAACTTTGTAATGTGACGGCAAACTCGCTACTCGGTCTCTAGACCTAAACTTGTCTAATATTTGAACTTTGTTCGCTATTTCGAATTCGGAGACTAATGTGATGAATTGTATTATGTGCTGTTTATATTTGACTGATGGTAATTTATACTGTAATGCAAACTGTATATTATGTGCTTTATTGTATTATGTAACCCGTGCAAATAAGAGAAAAGCAAAAAAATAAAAAAAATACTGGAATTAATAGTAGTGGCGCACCATATATATATATATTAGTGGCGCACCCATATTTTATACCAGTGGCGCACCTTTAGAGTTAGTAGTGGCGCACCAGTAGCCCCCCCCCCCCCCCCCCAAACTGTATATTAGTGGCGCACCCAGACTGCCTATTAGTGGCGCACCCAAACTGCCTATTAGTGGCGCACTGGGAGGGGTAGTAGTGGCGCACCAGGTGGTGCGCCACTGTTATGTACATTAACAGTGGCGCACCAGGGGTGCGCCATTACTACTTATTAGTAGTGGCGTGATAATAGTGGCGCACCTATAGTGCGCCACTAATAGGGAAATTAGGTGCGCCACTAATAGGCATTTTTCTAGTAGTGTCCATAGTCAAGTTCCCATATCTCCTCTATGTAACCATAATATGTGTCCTTTGCCCTATTGGTGATTGCTGCATCAAAGCGGACACCACTGTTTTGGTTGGTGCTCTTTTTATCTTGGGCGATCGTGTAAAATGTATTACCATTTATCTCGTACCCTTGGTAAGTCAATACAGTCGAAGATGGTGTCCTGGCCAACAAGTACATGTCATCTCCAACAGTGTAGTTACGCATGACATGCATTTGCAACCAACCGCCGAAAGTCCCGATGTGTTCACGTGTAATCCAGTCGTCAAACTGCTCCGGGTGTTTGTAGCGTAGAATATTCTTTTGTTCATTGATATACGGGGCCACCAAGGTAGAATTCTGTAGAACTGTGTAGTGTGCTTGCGCCCAGGAATGCCCGTCCCTACATATTATTGAATCCGCTCCTAGCGTGCCTTTTCCACCCAGTCTCCCCTCATGCCGCGATTTAGGGACACCAATCGGCTTAAGGTCAGGAAAAAAGTCAACACAAAACCCAATGACCTCCTCTGTTTGATGGCCCGTGGAGATGCTTCCTTCTGGCCTAGCACGATTACAAACATATTTCTTCAAGACTCCCATGAACCTCTAAAAGGGGAACATATTGTGTAGAAATACAGGACCCAGAATGGCAATCTCATCGACTAGGTGAACTAGGACGTGCGTCATAATATTGAAGAAGGATGGTGGGAACACCAACTCGAAGCAGACAAGACATTGGACCAAATCATTCTGTAACCTTGGTAGGATTTCTGGATCGATTACCTTCTGAGAAATTGTATTGAGGAATGCACATAGCTTCACAATGGCTAATCGAACATTTTCTGGTAGAAGCCCCCTCAATGCAACCGGAAGCAGTTGCTTCATAATCACGTGGCAGTCATGAGACTTTAGGTTCTGGAATTTTTTCTCTGCCATGTTCATTATTCCCTTTATATTCGACGAGAACCAGACGGGACCTTGATACTGAGCAGGCATTCGAAGAAGATTTCCTTCTCCGCTTTGGTTGGAGCGTAGCTGGCAGGACCTTGATACTGCTTTGGATGCATGCCGTCTTTTTCGTTCACACGTTGCTGGTCCTCCCATGCCTCCGGTGTATCTTTTGTCTTCCCATACACGCCCTAGAAGCCTAGCACGTTCACGCAAACATTCTTCGTCATGTGCATCACGTCGATTGCAGAGCGGACCTATAGGTCTTTCCAATAGGGTAGGTCCCAAAATATAGATTTCTTCTTCCACATGGGTGCGTGTCCCTTAGCGTCATTCGGAACAGATTGTCCGCCAGGACCCTTTCCAAAGATTACTTGTAAATCCTTGACCATATCAAGTATATCATCACCAGTACGGAGGACGGGCTTCTTCTGGTGATCTGCCTCACCTTTGAAATGCTTGCCTTTCTTTCTTAAGGCATGCTTGGTCGGAAGAAATCGACGATGTCCCAGGTACACTTTCTTCTTGCATTTGTCCAAATATATACTTTGGGTACCATCTAAGCAGTGCGTGCATGCGTTGTATCCCTTGTTTGTCTGTCCTGAAAGGTTACTAAGAGCAGGCCAATCATTGATGGTTACAAACAGCAACGCTCGTAGGTCAAATTCCTCTTGTTCATGCTCATCCCACACACGTACACCTTTTCCATTCCACAGCTATAAAAGCTCTTCAACTAATGGGCTTAGGTACACATCAATGTCGTTGCCGGGTTGCTTAGGGCCTTGGATGAGCACTGGCATCATAATGAACTTCCGCTTCATGCACAACCAAGGAGGAAGGTTATAGATACATAGAGTCACGGGCCATGTGCTATGCTTGCTGCTCTGCTCCCCAAAAGGATTAATGCCATCTGCACTTAAACCAAACCATACGTTCCTTGCGTCACCTGCAAAGTCCCCCCACTTTCTCTCGATTTTTCTCCACCGCGACCCGTCAGCGGGTGCTCTCAACTTCCCGTCTTTCTTATGGTCTTCTTTGTGCCATCGCAACAACTTGGCATGCTCTTTGTTTCTGAACAGACATTTCAACCGTGGTATTATAGGAGCATACCACATCACCTTGGCAGGAACCCTCTTCCTGGGACGCTTGCCTTCAACATCACCAGGGTCATCTCGTCTGATCTTATACCGCAATGCACCGCATACCGGGCATGCGTTCAATTCCTCGTACTCACCGCGGTAGAGGATGTAGTCATTACGGAATGCATGTATCTTCTGCACCTCCAATCCTAGAGGGCAAAGAACCTTCTTTGCTTCGTATGTACTGTCGGGCAATTCGTTATCCTTTGGAAGCTTGTTCTTCATTATTTTCAGTAGCGAACCAAATCCCTTGTCAGATACACCATTGTCTGCCTTCCAATGCATCAATTCCAGTGTGGTACCGAGCTTTCTGTTGTCATCTTCGCAGTTTGGGTACAACCCTTTTTTGTGATCCTCTAACATGCGATCGAACTTCAACTTCTCCCTTTCACTTTCGCATTCTCTCTGTGCATCAACAATGACCCGGCGAAGATCATCATCGGGCACATCGTCTGGTGCCTCTTGATCTTCAGCTTCCCCCGTTGCAGTATCACCGTATTCAGGGAACATAGGATAGCTGTCATCATCCCCTTCTTCTTCGTTGTCTTCCATCATAACCCCTCTTTCTCCATGCTTGGTCCAAACATTATAGTGTGGCATGAAACCCTTCTCAAGCAGGTGGGAGTGAAGGGTTTTCGAGTTAGAGTAATCCTTCGTATTCTCACAGACAGTACATGGACAATACATAAAACCATTATGCTTGCTTGCCTCAACCACTTCGCGAAATTTATGCAGGCCCTCAATGTACTCGGAGGTGCGTTGGTCACCGTACATCCATTGCCGGTTCATCTGCGTGCATTATATAATTAAGTGTATCAAAAACCATTACAGAGCATTTGAAATGAGCTAAACTAGCAGTGAGAGATGAAAGGATGAAGTTGCTAACCTTTTAGAACACTTGTGTAGTTGGTGCACCGCCAAACCTAGACAAATCTTGGGGAAAATGTAGCTTGGAGGTCGAGCTTGGACAGGAGAAAGTTTAAGTGTGGCTCGGGCATTTCATCAAACACCTCATGCGCATAGGAGGTGAGAACAGAGTAGCACACACCTCCACACCCTTCCACGGCCAAAAAATAGAGGAGATGGGGTGGGGGCGTGGATATATATAGGCAACTAATTAGTCCCGGTTTGTATCTAAATCCGGGACTAAAGGCCTACCCTTAGCCCCGGTTCCAGACACAAACCGGGACTAAAGGGCAGCAACCCCTTTTGTCCCGGTTGGTGGCTGGAACCGGGACTAAAGGTCCTAGCCGAACCGGGACTGATGTCTGCCGAGGCCCGGGCCGGCGTCCTAGCCTCTCGAACCGGGACTGATGCACCCATTAGTCCCGGTTCGTAACACGACCGGGACTAATGCTCTGATCTGGCCAGGATCAAAGCCCTATTTTCTACTAGTGTCACCTAGTTTTACATCATCTATTGGAGCACTATTTTTACATCATCTCTGGGAGTTGAACGTTTTTTGGTGATGTAAAAAGTACTTTCTTGGTGATATATATATTTTATTCACACCACTTTTAGACGATGTAGATATATTTCTATTGGAGATGCTCTAAGCTCAGAAAAAGTTGTACATGTAGATGAAGAGTTCATATTATAGTACTTGTTGCAGAAATAAGGGCATCGCCAAACACTCCCAATTTCTGCCTTAACATCATGGTTATTCTTCTTCACATCATTGACAAATTCTTTTGGGGTGCCTCACACATGAAACATGGATCTGTACTTTCCACGTGGAAAAGTCATTTATATAAAGTTAGACTATACCAAAACAAAAGTTTACATCGTTATGAATATTCGTTGCTGAAAAGTGGACAATACTTTATGAGCACCACCATAATAAAAGCATCAAGCATGAATTAATCATACAATAGCATGAATTAAGGACATGTTAATTGTTATTCTAATACTACCACCTTTTCGGTTTATAAGGCTTGTGCGTATCTCTAGGTCTATAATTTGACCAACATAAGATGAATTGTATAGTCTAAAAATTATACCATTAGAAAGTAGATGATTTCAAATTTTTAATGAAATATTTTTTTGTGATATATAACTTATATTATGTTGGTGTATTTTTCAACCTGAAGATACGCGCAAACCTTATAAACCGGAAAGGAGGCAGTACGTATCGTTGTTGGGCAGAGAATAAAAAATACCTTATTTCGCTGTTGGGCAGAGAATAAAAAATACCTTATTTCGCTGTTGGGCAGAGAATAAAAAATACCTTATTTACTTATTAATGACATATAAAAAATAATCAACGTTGTTCAGAATATTACCATATGCCATTACAACATTTACTCATTAAATCTTCAATCAAAACTTCTCGATGGTTCCATTTTAATTAGAGACAAAAAATCACATCATGACCAGCAGAAAAATTGGCTAAATTAATAGCCAACATTAACATAAAGCGACAACATAACCTAATCATGTGTGCCATGAGACGCAATGATACCTTTTGTCATTAAAATTAACACCGATAATAATGTTGAACATAAGTGTCAAAATTATAATTGACATATAATGAAAAATGACATTGGAATTAATAAACATAAAAATATAATCATTGCCAGCGAGTAAACGTTCAACTCGACATTCGCAGAGAAAAATGACATTACTTTTATCATCATGATACCATAACATTCTCCAAGTAACAAAATTTGGACATCAAACATAAGGATTATAACCAAATAAAAATAGTTGGCAAATAACACAAATGACAACGTGCACTTTAGAACAATTCTATAACCATTCCTTTGCTAAGGGAATAGTGATCACAATTACATTAACATCATTTTGGGTCGTTATGAAGATTTCAACAGTGCTTAACTTTTTTTTTAATGGAAAACAATTCTTAACTTAATATGACATAAAATGCACTAAAAAATGAACTGAAAAACTTTAGCATCGCGTCAAAATTTAAGCCCGGTAGTCCAAGATAACCTGGGCTATAGCCCGCAGACGAAATCAGGCCCGCCTGGAGCTCCTCATTGTTTCTGGTCGTCCGATCAGATCTGACGGCCCAGAGAACAAAACTGGCGGCTGGAAACCTCTAGTCACGTTCTTCCCCGCACCGACCGACCGGCGGCGCCGAGCGTCGTACAATGGTGGCGCGGTGGCTCCATTCGCCGGACTAGCGTGCATCGCCGAATCCCGCGCGCTGCTCCGTCGATTGGCGCTTTCCGCGCCGCGCCATGAGGCGGCACAAGGAAATGAAGGTGGCGGCATGGGGCACGGAGGCCCGCTCCCGCCGTCGTCCAGGATGCGCAGCGTCGAGCGCCGGATCCTGGCGCCTTCTTTTTTTCCATGCGAGGTGATGGGGAAAAGTGTCGGCGCCGGTCGGCCATGAGAGAGCGACGGTGGCATGGAGGCCACGCTTGCCGTCGTCCATAAATCCGGCGCATCATCAGCTTGATCCACCCGTCTCCGGGCAGGAGAACGACGATGGCGCGGTGCTGGCTATGCCGACGCGGCGATGGTGAGGTAACTCTCCCATTCCGAAAGCATCATTATTTTGTCTATACTATCCGGAAGCAATCATGATCATTAACCGAATGCCAGTAACATGTAACCATGATCATTAGGCGCTAAAAGAAGAACATTAAGATCTTAAACATAAATAGTTAGCACAAAACTGAAATAAATTGGACTCTAACATGGGAGCGGTCGAACAAGCTATATTATTTGGATGGAATGAGTCCGCTGCACTGCTGCCTCAAGGTGCTACGATTTTGGCTCTGAAATTCCGATAACACAAATGCTGCTAGCTTCAAAGAAGAATAACGACTCTGCAGGACATGTATGCATCTCTACCTGTCATAAGTAAGCAAACATATTTTGTTAAGCAGCAGATTCAATCGATGAATTCTGGACCTGGTTGAACAAAATCTCAGCCACTGAATTCTTTCATACAGTAGCAGTCAGTAGTTGAAGATTTGTCGAGTAATATAGAATTGAAGTCCATAAAGACCCATCTTAGGCATTCCATTCTGAATTTGTGGTTCTTTCTCGCCGCAATCTTAGTATTGTCAGCTCAAAGGGCAACAACAACAAGGAGCGTGTGCCTGAATAACATCTGACATAACGATGCCTGCAGATCCTTGCTGCCTTTTTGGAACACATATTCTGTTGCTGTTACAAGGAGCGTGTGCCTGAACACATATTCATACACTGTGTACGATATGCAATGTGCCCTCCACTAGTACTATACGACAACTGCTATACATCAGACCATCCTCGTCTCCTGTCCACCCGAAGATACATACATACATACATACATACCCCTGTTTTGCCTAAAGCTCTGGTCCTGATAACTCCTGTGGTCTCCTCCGCCGAACCAATCCCTCTCACAAGATCAACTTTTACAGGGGAGTAACCTAGCTAGTGTCCCCGCACCTGTGCCACCTATTGCCCATAACCGGTCATCAGACAGAGAGTAGTGGCAGTTGACCAAGTAGCTATGCTTCCAATATATATTTAAAGTGAACTACTCTTAGCACCGCCATGCTGCCACTTTTTTGGTTTGGTTTAATAAGGTAATTTGTGTCTGTTGGCTACCTTTTTTGTTGTCTTCACAGGTTTTGGTGGACTCAATATGCCCTGCAGCTGCTTGATGAATTGGACACGCAGGCCAACAAGAACAGAGGAAAAAACAGGGCAACAAGACTCAGTTGTGCTCCAGGCAACAAATGCCCTTCTTTTTTTTTACTCAAGACTGAACCAGCAAGAACGCTGGCTCCTCTTTTTTGATGTCCAGTAACATTACACCCACTGCGTGAACTGATGGCTGCTCTAATGTCTGGATTTATTAGACATCCAGAGTCTGGCACCTTTTGACTCGTCATTCTTCCATGGGAACAGGGAGAGTGCAACAATGAATTAAATTCCCTAGGTAACTGCTCTAATGCCATAAACTTAGCTTCTTATGATCTCTTAATTTTAGCAAAAAAATGACCAATTCTCTTTAATGGCAGCGTATGAATGTTCATCCAATGGCACATGCCACACTATTCTCAGCTGCAGGATTAAATAATCAAGGTGTGAATCAGTTACTCTCTTCAAGTTTGGTCTGTCCTTTGTATACTAGTGTAGAATTCAAGAATAAAGGCATGCGGTGTACCGTTAGAACTGAGTGTGTTCACTAAATTTTACCCAGTAATCTGAATCACAACATTACAAAACTGATATGCAGCACATATAAACTGATATGCAGGAGTGCTACATATGTATATATGTACAGACGAGAGAGAGTTGGGTTTGAAACCCTGCAGAGTAGCTTATAGACTAGTAACTGGCAGTCCTTTTAACTTCAAACAAGTAGAAGCTCAATCCACAACTGTTTATACAAGATCTAACCTTTCAATAAAAAAGTATATCTATTAATTCAAGCCGAGAACTGAGAAGAAACAGAGGCCTGGTACATCTAATAGTGATACTGGATTTTTTTTGGTTGTTCCAAAATCCGTCCGTGAAAGTTGAAATACATACTGGCTACTAAATCTTGAGAGGCTTGTGGATCATCTTCCAGTTGAAAGGCTGGAGGTCATTCCATTGCTGCTAACTGTGCCAGTCAATGATGTGTACTGGCTGAAACCATCATTCTGCATTACGGCCATCATGCTATAACTGACGTTTGTGGGCATCAGCTCCGGGAGCAGCATCTCACCGTCGAGGTATTGCATGACTTGCCGCATACTGGGCCTTACATTGCCAAATGGATGTGCACACAGCAATCCTAGCTTCAACGCCAGACATACCTCATCAAGATTGCAGTTGCTGCCTTGTAGCCTCCTGTCCAGTGTGTCTATGAGTGAGCCTTTGCTCCAATGCTCAACAACCCAGTCAATTAATATATCTGAACCAACCTCCTCTGCCTGATTGCTGTCAATAATAGGCCTTCGTCCGCAAGTAACCTCGAGGATGAAAATGCCAAATGCATACACATCTGTTAGAGGCGTTGCCTTACCGGTGCGTGCTAGCTCTGGAGCGAAATATCCCATGGTGCCGACAACACGTGTTGTTTGTGGATCAGTGCCATGGTCATACAACCTTGAGAGGCCAAAATCACCTAGGCGCCCGTTCATTTCACTATCAAGAAGCACATTGCTTGCTTTGATATCTCGGTGGATGACAACTTTCTCCCACCTCTCATGAAGGTAGAATAAGCCAGATGCAACACCTTTGATGATTTCAAATCTCCGAGCCCAATCTAGAGTAGGTTTATGTTCCTCCTCTTCTTGGAAATATAAGTACTTGTCCAGACTACCATTTGACATATAGTCATAGACCAATAGGAGTTCACCTTTTCTCCTGCAATAACCAAGTAACTGGACGATGTTGCGGTGGCGGATACGGCCGATACTAACAATCTCGGCAATGAATTCCTTTATTCCTTGCTTTGACTCGTGGGACACCCTCTTCACCGCAACCTCCAGTTTAGACACCGGAAGCACACCTTTATACACCTTCCCAAATCCTCCATGGCCAAGTAGGTTCTTATCGGGAAATCCTTGAGTAGCATGGAATAAATCCTTGTAGGAGAAGCGGTGTGGCCCATACTCATCCTCCCAATCTTCGTGTAGCTCGGCATACCTCATTCGCCTACGCACCAATAGAATTATAGTTGTTCCTACAAGAAAGATGAATATGGCAGTGGCTATTGGTAGGACGATCTCCAGAACTTTGGACTGAGGTTTTGGGCCAACTCGAGGTAGCTTTGGCAGCTTGGTGATGTCAATGTCCGGAGCAGGACGATTTATGCCCAAGCTCCAGCCAAGCACACAATACAGTGAGTTGATTGGACCAGTTGAAGCGGAGAATCCGAGGTAGGACTGATTTTGTAGCACTGTTGAGAGGTTGTGGGTAGTTGTGACTAGTGGCCTCAATGGTTTGGCTACTTTGAGGGGAGCCAAGGTCACATTGATCTGTGTGGTATCTCCATCATAATCCACCCACACTTGCATTTCCTTGCGGCTAACGAGGGACAATTTGTTGAAGACACCGTTGTTCTTGTCATTGTAGAAGCCAGCTGGTCGGGCTTCAGTGGAGGTGAGACTATTTATGTTGATGCCGACATGGTTGTCATCGATGTCGTTGAACTCTGTATTTTGGCTACTATCAAGCTCGACTGCAAATATGTGGTTGCTTGGGTTGCCATCGTTTGTTTTGTTGAGGAGGCCCAAGTATTGAGAGGTTTGTGCACCTGAGAAATCCTTGGTGGGAGATATGAGGAAAGTCATGCCATCAGTACATTGATCGGAGTAGACGGGGACCATACCGAACACGAAGATTATTGAGAAGGACTGCACCGCCCCATCGGGCGACTTGCTGAACTGCCATGGAGTTGGGTAGAACGCATGGCCCTTGAGGTGAACAGTGCCGTTGGTCAGCTTGAGAACCCCATCTGGTGTAACCGTGGCTGTGCCATCAAGGGTGAGGTAGGTACCGCCGGAGAAGCCGGAGTAGACAAATTGGCCCTCCTCCTCACTGGTGGCAGTGGCAGTGGTGAAGGATGCAAGGCTTAGGGCAAGGCAGAGAAGGATATGTAACTGTAAAGAGAAGCCAAGGGTGGATCGATGCTCCATGTTAGCTGGCACATGTGCAACTGTAAAAGCTCTACAAGATGCATAAATGGTGTGTTTTTCCTAGACGACGAGGGGTGGCTTGTGGTGGTGTCTCTCTACTCTGCGGTCTGGCTACTCTGGAACTTATTTGCAGCCAGATAGCGATGGCCACCTTAGTCATAGCAGCCCAGGACTTCAGTGGACAAGTTCTTGCATCATTTGCCTACTTTTCCATACTAGTAGTCATTGTCTGGAACTATTAGTAAGTATATACTACTTATATAGCAGCCCATGACTTTCAGTGCACAAGTTCTCACATCGTTTGCTTACCATTCCATACTAGTCATGGTCTGAAACTGTTGGTATATAGGAGTACTACTTATATGGTTATTGTCTCTCTGGACATATTATTAATTTGACCATCCAGATGAAATTAACTTAGGGAGGACCTTTACAATGCTCTTTACTCTCTAGCTAGGACAACACAAATTTGTGAGTTCCTGGATATAGACCTTTTTTTTATTACATTAGTACGATGCTACTGTGTCTAGTGAGCTAATTTTGTATCTGCGATCTCATTTCTGTTGAAATTAGCTATTCCGCATTTTTCAGGAGACGCACCGTGTGGCACGCACCACTTTCCTAAAGCTGATACCGACATAAGGTAATCTAAACAGTTATATGCGCAGGCACAGGTTGTGCAAAGTGCTTAGTTCATCTTTGAAAAACCGGGCAGTATTGTGTAGTTTAGTATAGAGAAAAGTCTATTTTTCGTCCCTCAATTCCTCGGTCTGGCCACTTTTGGTCCCTCAACTCTAAAATCGGACAGATTGCACCACGAACTCTCGAAACCGGTCATCTTTCCTCCCTGCGGGGTTTCGCTGCAGAGTCAACCCAGTTTTGACCACGGCATGAACAGTACACCAATGAAGAGTAAATTCAAAAAATTAGCAAAAAAAAATTAAAAAATCTGAAATTTTATGACATCGAAGATAGTCAGGTATGCAAGGTTTGTGTAAAATTTTGTCACAGGTATGCAAGGTTTGTGTAAAATTTTGTCATGTTTGGACGTTTGATGAGCTCGCGGCAAAAAAAAACATAAGTAAACATGCTCTGTGATGAACAGTAAATTCAAAAAAAATGTTAAAAAATAAAAAAAACTGAATTTTTTTTGGCATTGAAGATGCTCCGGTGTGCAAGGTGCGTGCAAATTGTCGTGGTCAAATGACATCCGAGGGTTTGGAAACCACCCGAAGCGGCACGCGCACGTAGGCTATTTTGTTTTTTTGCCACAAGCTCCTCGGATGTCATTTGACCATGAAAATTTGCATGCACCTTATGCACCCAAGCATCTTCTATGCCAAAAAAATTCAGATTTTTTTGATTGTTTTTTTTCATTTTTTTTGAATTTACTGTTCATCATAGAGCAGATTTACTTTCTTTTTTTTGCTGCGAGCTCATCGAACGCCCAAACATGACGACAATTTGCACGCACCATGCGGATCTAACTATCTTCGATGTCATAAAATTTCTGATTTTTTTGACTATTTTTTCGAATTTACAGTCATCGGTGCACTATTCATGTCGTGGTCAAAATCGGGTTGACTCTGCAGCGAAACCCCGCAGGGACAAAAAATGACCGGTTTCGAGAGTTCGTGATGCAATCTGTCCAGTTTTAGAGTTGAGGGACCAAAAGTGGCCAGACCGAAGAATTGAGGGACAAAAAATGGACTTTTCTCTTTAGTATAAAGGTAGGTTAATTTAGGAGGTCTAAGTATCATTGTCCTTGTCCGCCATTCTTGAATTCTTCTATGATACACTTCACTAAAACCGTCATTTTTTTCTTCTTCCATGGTGTGGTCGAAAGAGTAGGTTCAGATTGTAGTGGTGGGTTCCTTTTCGGGGTTTCTTTTTATTGTTAATGATGTTGTAGAATTCTGCCGGCCCGTCAAAATCAGTTTTATTATTTACATGTGGATTACAACATCAACAGAAGTATTAACAAAACATTGACAAGTCAAGTCTGCACTCTTACAAAGTTAAGAGACGTTCTAGCTAGCAGTACAGTTGTCTGGCTGATGTGATTTTGTTGTCCTTGTCTCCTCTTTTTTTTTTTAATGCTTTCTTTCCAAATCTTGGTGGAAAGTGCAAAATCAATTTGTATGGTAGCCTGTCGACTCAAGTTATTTTTTAAATAAAGCTGACGGTTAGGGAGCTACTATGAATTGCAGGGTGGAGAAAAGGAATGAATCAAAGTTCAAAAAAAAAAAAAATCATCGGCCAGGAGATAGATGACATGTTAAGTCTCGAGCGCAAGAATATATTTTTCATGAGTGAACTAATAAGAACATGTTATCCCCCCACCCTCTTTGGCATCCTTTTCTTTCATTGTCTTGGTGGAAAGAGCGGGTTTGACTTTTCTAGAGGCATTCCTGTTTTTCCTTACTGATGAAGCTGATGGTCAGGAAGATATCCCCATTGTTAATGGTATCGCAGAATCTTTCCCCCATTGAAATCAGGTTGATTTAACTTTGGATTACATCATCGAAGGAGAAATCAATGGAAGTTTGAAAAGTCAAGTCTGGAGCGCAAGAATTTTTCCCTGCCAGAGAATTAGCACTAGCATATAGATGAAGGGTATTCTAGAGGTAGGTATTCTATGATGCAAATTTTCCTTTTTTTTTGCCCATGTCTTGGTGGAAAGAGTAAAACCAATTTATATCATAGGCTGTCAATTTTGAGTTATTTCATTAAATAAAGCCGACGGTCAGGGGGCTACTATGGATCACAGGGTGGAGAGAAGGAGTGGATGAAAATTCAAAACAAATCGTGTGGCTAGAAGAAAGATGACATATCAAGTCTCGAAGCCTGGAGCGTAAAAATATATTTCCATGAGTGAAGTAATAATTGGAGGTATTTGTTTCCCCCCCGCTTTGGCATCCTTTTCTTTCATTGTCTTGGTGGGAAGAGCGGATTTGACTTTTCTGGAGGTTTTCTCCTCTTTTTTTTTTTTTACGGAAGCTGGTGGTAAGGAAGAAACCCCATTGTTCCCGGTATTGTAGAATCTTTCCCCCATCGAAATCAGGTTTTGTATTTAACTATGGATTACAACATTGAAAGAGAATCCAATAAAACTTTGAAAAGTCAAGTCTGGGATGCAAGAAGTTTTGTCCACCAGAGAATTAATACTAGCATATAGATGAAAAGCTCTTCTCCACCCGTCGGCACTGCCGCCGGTCCGCCCCATCTCCGATGGCCTCTAGGCCATGGAGGTGCGGAGGATCTCGGCCCCCTGCCGGCGGGAGGGACCCCGTTCTCGTTCTTGTTAGATTCAGCGTCTTGGTTGGGGTTGTGTGGCGGCGGCGATATCCCTTAGTAGGAATAATGTTTCCCATGTTCTATCCCCGTCCCGATGGTGTGTCTAGCATCGTCGGAGGGCGTGTGGAGGTTTGTCTCCGTCGGATCTCGCGGGATTCGGTCGGTGCTGGTCTTCGGTGGATCTGTTTGGATCTGGTTTTCGTTCGTCTTTGTTTGGGTGTTTACAGGTTTGATCCTTCTGATCTACGACTTTCTTCATCGGCGATGGTTGCTACTCTGGTGCGCTGGTCCTATGGGGCCTTAGCACGACGACTTCCCGACTGTCTACTACAACAAGGTTTGCCCGGCTCCGGTGAGGGAGGGGCGATGATGTCGGCACGCCTTCGGCTCGCTCCAGTGCTTGTAGTCGTCGCTAGGTGGTCTACGGACATGGTTGTAATTTTTATTACCTCTGTTGTTCTTTGTACTGCCATGATTGAAGATGAATAGATTGGAAGTTTCTCGCAAAAAAAAAAAATATAGATGAAGGGTATCCTAGATATAGGTTTTCAATGATGCACATTTCCCTTTTCTTTCCATGTCTTGGTGGAAAAGTATAGCAAATTTACCAGTTGGCTCGAGTTTTTTTTTTTCTCTATGTTAACTGTTGGAGCTGTTTCATATTAATGGTGGTAAAATTCTACCTTACATGAAAAATCAGGTAAGAATGAATCCAAAATCCAAAAACCAAGTGACCAATAGAAAGATGACAAGTCAAGTCTCGAGGGCAAGAATAGAGATATTTCTTCAATTTCTCATGGGATTCAAGGGATGCTACTCCTACGTTGTCTGTCATGGCATGGATTAGATGTCATTTTCTTTTTTTCTTTGATGGACAGAGCAAAAATGGTATAGTGGCATCCGGTTCCTTTTGGTGTATTAGTCTCACATAGGTCTTCCACCATCTCTATCTTCTTATACCAAAGAACAAAGACTATGAAAAGTCAAGTCTCATGCATAAGAATATTCTTTCACAAGCTAGCTTATAAAGCTGTAGAGTAATGGAGCGAATTCGCCGAATGTTCCGCATGTATTGGTCCAGATTTACATGTTTTTGGAAACACTGGCACTTACACCACCACACAATACCGCCTACTGAACATCGGGTCAGAGTTACAAAGCTTAAAGATTGACGAAAGTCACCACATGTGCGTCGATATCAACAGGAACATGACTTCTCGCTGAAATAATAACCTCGGGTCATAGTTTTTTTCCTTGAGGAGCAGTTGACATAAGTTAGTGTCCTCCTGGTCCTACGGATCCACAACATGAGGATCAAACCGCAGCCGACATGTAGACACTCAACGGTTCCTTAGTCTCGACATAAGCGAATGTCCTACGGTCGTCGTGGTACGAGAGCCTATTAATGTTGGCGACCACAGCCTCCCTATTCTTCTCATTGATATCCACTACGCAATGCTTCGCCTTCCTTGTGTCTTCCATACTTCGACCACTCCCATGCGAGGATGTGCCTCCCTCGCATCCCATACAAGACAAAAGCTCGTCCATACTTCGACCATACTTCGACCACTCCCATGCGAGGATGTGCTCCCAACGGCCACGACCCATTTATGTCCGCACACAAATTTTAAAAAAGGCCCGCGGCCATGTCGTCGCCCGAAGTTCATGCCGGCACCATGCTAGCACCGGCATACAATGCCAGCTTCAAAAAAACAGCACGCAGTTCAGCTGGCGCACTTGCCAGCGGGCCGGCACACATGCCAGCACACAAAAAGGGCGGGAGAGTTCGACCACGCCATCGCGGCCGTGGTCATGCTAGCACGCTTGCCGGCATACAAAAAAGGATGGCGCTCGCCGCCTTACATCACTCGTCGTCAAACTTGAGCATGTCGGCCTGCATCTTCTCGAACCACGGCCTCTTCCTTGGCGACATGGTGTTGAGATCCACCTTCATGATCTCCATTCCCGTCATCATGCTCGCGAGTGCAACTTCTTTCGCCTTGGTCTTGGCGTTGGCGGCCTCGATCTCTAGCATCTTGGCTTGCTTCTCCGCCTCCATCTCAAGCATCTTGGCTTGCTTCTCCGCCTCCATGTCTAGCCTCCTTCTTTGGATCTCCATGAAGGCGTTCATGGACTCTTCCTTGTATCGCCGACGCTCCTCCTCCCTCGAGTCCTTCTTGCTCATCATGCCCTCGACGGTTGCGATCCAGGCGTTCGCCGCCGCATCCCGCTGGTCCTCCTTGGAGTTGCCCTTCCCGCGCGGCCGTGGCTTCTCACCTTCTTCCTCCTCCACGGCCTTCTTCCCCCCATGCGCCTTGATGGCGGCATATTGCGTCTTGAACTTCTCCTCGTCTTCGACGATCCTCCAACAATGGGAGAGGTTGAAGCACTTGCCAGCATGTTGGACCTTGAATGCCTCCAGAGCTTGGAATGCCTACAAAAGAATTGCATGCAAGCATATTGACAAAATAGTTATGGAAATGAACATGCAAGCATTAATGCAACGACACAAAGAGGACCGTTTGCTAGCATACCATGTCTTGCACGCCGATGCCGCTCATGGGGCGTGCCTTGATGCTCTCAAGAGTGGCACAAAACTTGTTGCACTCTTGTTGGATCACCCTCCAACGCTTCGAAACGGACACCCATCCGCGCGTGCTTTGCATTTGGTACGGTGGGAACTTCTTTCGTTCATGAAACTCGCGATGGACGCGAATCCAAAAAGTTGATGCCTTTTGTTCCGCGCCGGTCTTGGGGTCTTGCCCAATGTCCCTCCAACACTCACAAAGAAGCTTGTCCTCGGCCGCCGTACGCCTTCGTCCGCCTGCTCTTGCGCTTCGGTTTCTCCCCGGCAGCTTGGTCGGCGAGCTCGTCCTCGAACAAAGGCTCCCCATCGATGTCGACCTCATCCTCTCCCTCGAGACCGTAGTCCTCTGGAAACTCATGGTTGAGCGGGAAGCCGTCCAGGTCCACGCCGACCTGATCATGCATGAAGGCGACTTGATTTTGATCGAAGGCGAATGGCGTGAACGGCGCTCGGCCGTCCTGGCTTTGTGTCTCGTCGGGGTCGAAGCCAGCCCCGGCGGCACGGCCAGCGGTCGGCGCACCGCCCTCGAAGATAATGTTCTGCATGTAGTCATCATCGCCGGAGTCCGGCATTCCGTCGAACAGGCTGCGTGTGCCCGGCAGCACGTCCGCTGGAATCTGCCGCGCGCGTTTCCTCGCCCCTCTGGATGACGAGCCACCGGCCACCAGTGTGGCGTTGAGGTCGATGGGCGCGGGAGCGGGCGCGGGCGTGCTAGGCGCCACCACGCTCACCTCGGGCGAGCGCTCCCCGGAGAGTCGGGAGGCCTGCGGGTAGACGTGGAAGCCGGGCATCGGCTGCGTCGCCGACGCGCGGGGCGACTCGGGCAGCACCATCCGAGGAAACGCCGACGAGCCGGTGCTGGCCGCGGCCACGGCGGCGTTGACGAGGCCATGCTGGCTAGGGTTTAACCCTAGGTACATTAGCGCCTCCCTCGTTGCGGCCGCGACGCGGGCGTTGGTGGCCTCCTGCTGCTCGGCGGCGGCAGCGGCGGCCGCCGCGATGGCTTCCTCCCTCGCGCCGGCCGCGTACCTCCGGTTCTTTCTCTTCGTTGACTCCCATGCCCGCTCCTCGGGCGTCAGCTCCTTCTTTGTCTTGGGCGCGGCGGCGGTCTTGCGGGGGGCGCGAGGCTTGCCTTTGCCGGAGGGGGCGCAACGCTTGGTGGGGCCGGACGAGGCGAGGGAGGCGAGGCCGGCGGCGGCATCCAGGTCTGCGTCCATGGCGTCCATGGCGGGCGGCGGGAACTAGCGCGGGCGGGGGTTTTTTTTTGGAGGGGGAGGGGGCGATGGGGGGAAATGGTGGACGCTGCCGCCGACCAGCGGGCTAGGGAGGGAGTAGGCGGGCGCGCGCGCGCGTCCGTCTCGTGTCTGCGCCGACGCAAATTTAGCTCAAAATTGGGCCTGGAATGGGTCGGCAGGCGGACAAAAAGCGGACGCGTGCCCGTTTGGGTCGGCGCGTTGGGCCGACTTTTCTGTCCGTGCCGACCCAAACGGACGCGCGCGGATGAAATGGGTCGCCGCGTTGGAGTTGCTCTAAATAGCATAAAACTACTAGTTTGCAGGCAATGGTTCCAAAAAACTACCGGATTTTATTTTTTCTCAGAAAACTACCAAACGCGTGGTCGGCTGTTTCAAAAAACTCAAAATCGCGGTGACTAGCGATTTAACCGTTTTCCTGACAGGTTGGGCCCACCGGTCAGGCCACCTGGCCCAGCACGGGGACGGAGCGGCCGTTAACGGCCGTTACGCAGACCGGTCCGGTCGGAACTGGGTAATAAATACTCCTCTGGTCGGTCACTCGGTCCCCTGCCCGCTCACTCCCACTCCCCGCTCCCACTCCCCTGCTCCGGTACGAGCTCACCGCCGCTCGCCGTCTTCGGGATCGGCCGTCGTCGACCTCCTTGCCGCCATGCCTTCCTGGAACGACGAGGAAACGAGATCCGACTATGACTGCGAGGCCGTGAGCATGGACATGGGACTTCTCGTAAGTTTATTCATCTCCACCTAGGGTTAGGGTTAGGGATAAATGATAGGCTAATGCCATGGATCTTGCTTGGTTTAGGGATTTTGTTGTGTCTGTGATATGGATTTTGATTAGGGAGGGTGGGGCTTGGTTGTAGGATTTAGCTAACTTTGGGTTCATCTTTGTACAGGGTTAGGGTTCTTGCTGATTTTGGGTTTTATGTAGTGTTAAGGGTAAATTTGCTGTTCAAGTATATTGGTGATTGAAACCAGTGTTGTTGGCGATTTTTTGGTTGCAGGAGGAACCAGACACCATTGTGGAGCCCCTTTTCTGTGGCCAACTTGAGATTTCTGAACCCAAATGCATTCTGCACAACATGAGGCCTGTTAAGTGTGTGGCTTTTGAAGGCACTTTAACAGGAAGACGTTTCTATGGCTGCCCAGTCCAGGTTATATGTCAATTTTGTTAGAAATATGCCCTAGAGGCAATAATAAAATGGTTATTATCATATTTCCTTGTTCATGATAATCATTTATTATCCATGCTAGAATAGTATTGATTGGAAACTCAGATACATGTGTGGATACATAGACAACACTGTGTCCCTAGTAAGCCTCTACTAGACTAGCTCGTTGATCAGAGATGGTCAAGGTTTCCTGACCATAGACAATGAGTTGTCATCTGATAACGGGATCACATCATTAGGAGAATGATGTAATGGACAAGACCCAACCGTAAGCATAGCAGTTGATCGTGTCAGTTTTTTGCTACTGCTTTATCCATGTCAAGTATATGTTCCTACGACCATGAGATCATGCAACTCCCGGACACCGGAGGAATGCCTTGTGTGTATCAAACGTCACAACGTAACTCGGTGACTATAAAGGTGCTCTACAGGTATGTCCGAGGGTGTCTGTTGAGTTGGCATGGATCGAGACTGGGATTTGTCACTCCGTATGACGGAGAGGTATCTCTGGGCCCACTCGGTAACACAGCATCACAAGAAGCTTGCAAGCAATGTGACTAAGGAGTTAGTCATGGGATCTTGTGTTACGGAACGAGTAAAGAGACTTGCCGGTAATGAGATTGAACTAGGTATGGAGATACCGACGATCGAATCTCGGGCAAGTAACATACCGATGGACAAAGGGAACTACATACGGGATTGTCTGAATCCTTGACATCGTGGTTCGACCGATAAAGATCTTCGTAGAATATGTAGGAACCAATATGGGCATCCAGGTCCCGCTATTGGTTATTGACCGTAGAGTTGTCTCGGTCATGTCTACATAGTTCTCGAACCCACAGGGTCTGCACACTTAACGTTCGATGACGATTTTGTATTATTGAGTTATGTATGTTGGTGACCGAAGGTTATTCGGATTCCCGCATGAGTTCTCGGACGTCACGAGGAGTTCCGAAATGGTCCGGAGGTAAAGATTTATATATGGGAAGTCATATTTTGGCTACCGGAAAAGTTTCGGGTTTTTTCGGTATTGTACCGGGATGCTTCTAGAAGGTTCCGGAAACTTCCAGAGGAGTCCGGAAGTCCACCAAGGGTTCCACCATGTCCCAATGGTTTGCATGGGCTGAGGGGAGGCGCCCTGGCCTTATTGGGCCAGGCACACAAGTACCTCAAGGCCCATGTGGCTTGGGAGAGGTGGAAAGTCCACCTATTTATGGAAAGGGAGGGAATTGGACTAGGAGTCCAACCCCTCCCCCCTTGGCTGTGCCCTAGGGCTTGGAGGGGCTGATCTCCACGCCCCTCCACCTATATATAGAGGGAAGGGGGCGCCCCAAGAGCACACACGAAGCCGTTGGCGCCCCTCTCTCTCTCCCTAGATCATTTTCTCCTCCGTTCGCGGTTTCGGTAGCGCTAGGCGTAGCCCTGCCGGGATAGCACAACCACCACCGCCACCATGCCGTCATGTTGCCGGAGAACTCATCTACTACTCCGACCTCGCTCGCTGGATCGAGGAGGCGGAGACGTCATCGAGCTGTACGTGTGCGGAACGCGGAGGTGTCGTCCGTTCGGCGCTAGATCGGGACGGATCGCGGGACGGATTGCGATTTGGATCGCGAAAACGTTCGACTACATCAAGCGCGTTTCTTAACGCTTCCCGCTTAGCGATCTACAAGGGTATGTAGATTCGATCTCCCCTTTCGTAGATGCTCATCACCATGGATAGATCTTGTGTGTGCGTAGGAAAATCTTTGTTTCCCATGCAACGTTCCCCAACAGTGGCATCATGAGCTAGGTCTATGCGTAGATGAGATCACGAGTAGAACATAAAGGATTTTGTGGGCGTTGATATTCAGATTGCTTCCCTCCTTAGTATTATCTTGATTCGGCGGTATTGTGGGATGAAGCGGCTCGGACCAACCTTACTCTTCCACGTACGAGAGACCGGTTCCATCGACTGACATGTAACTTTGTTGCATAAGATGGCTGGCGGGTGTCTGTCTCTCCCACTTTAGTTGAATCGGATCGACAGAGGCGGTCCTTGTAGAAGGTGAAATAGCAACTTGTATATCACCGTTGTGGTTTTGCGTAGGTAAGAATCGTTCTTGCTAGATACCCATAGCAGCCACGTAAAACATGCAACAACAAATTAGAGGACGTCTAACTTGTTTTTGCAGGGTATGATGTGATATGATATGGCCAGAAACATGATGAGATATATCTGATGTATGAGATGATCATGTTTTGTAAAGATTATCACGACTTGCATGTCGATGAGTACGGCAACCGGCAGGAGCCATAGGGTTGTCTTTAATTTATTTTCGCCTTTTTGCTTTACTTTATCGCTATGAGTTAGCAATAGTTGTAGAAGCAATAGTTGGCGCGACAACCTCATGGCGACACGTTGATGGAGATCAAGATGATGGAGATCATGGTGTTATGCCGGTGACGATGGAGATCATGCCGGTGCTTTGGAGATGGAGATCAAAAGCACAAGATCATGGCCATATCATGTCACTTATGATTTGCATGTGATGTTAATCCTTTTATGCACCTTGTTTTGCTTAGGACGATGGTAGCATTATAAGGTGATCCCTCACTAAAATTTCAAGATAAAATTGTGTTCTCCCCGAGTGTGCACCGTTGCGAAAGTTCGTCGTTTCGAAGCACCACGTGATGATTGGGTGTGATAGACTCTACGTTCACATACAACGGGTGCAAGCCAGTTTTGCACATGCGGAACACTCGGGTTAAACTTGACGAGCCTAGCATGTACAGACATGGCCTCGGAACACAAGAGACCAAAAGGTCGAACATGAGTCATATAGTAGATATGATCAACATGGAGATGTTCACCATTGAAACCACCTCATCTCACGTGATGATCGGACTTGGGTTGGTGAATTTGGATCATGTAACACTCGGATGACCAGAGGGATGTCAATTTGAGTGGGAGTTCTTTAGTAATATGATTAACTGAACTCATTATCATGAACATAGTCAAAATGTCTTTGCAAATTATGTTGTAGATCAATAGCTCGCACCGTAGCTCCCCTGTATTTTTGATACGTTCCTAGAGAAAAAGTAAGTTGAAAGATGATGGTAGCAATTATACGGACTGGGTCCGTGATCTGAGGATTGTCCTCATTGCTGCACAGAAGTCTTATGTCCTCGATGCACCGCTCGGTGCGCCACCCCCTCAAGCGTGGTCTGTGGATGTTGTGAACGTCTGGCAGACACGTTCTGATGACTACTTGATAGTTTAGTGCGCCATGCTTTACGGCTTAGATTTGAGGCTCCAAAGACGTTTTGAACTTCACGGAGCATATGAGATGTTCCGAGAGCTGAAATTGGAATTTCGGGCTCATGCCCGTGTTGAGAGGTATGAGACCTCTGACAAAGTTCTTTGCCTGCAAGATGCAGGAGAATAGCTCAATCGGTGAGCATGTGCTCAGAATGTCTGGGTACTTCAATCGCTTGAATCAAGTGGGAGTTCATCTTCCAGATAAGATAATGATTGACAGAGTTCTCCGGTCACTATCACCAAGCTACTAGAGCTTTGTGATGAATTATAACATGCAAGGGATGAAGATAGTGATCCCGGAGCTGTTCACAATGCTTAAGGCCGCGAAGGTAGAAATAAAGAAGGAGCATCAAGTGTTGATGGTTAACATGACCACTAGTTTCAAGAAGGGCAAGGGCAAGAAGGGAAACTTCAAGAATGGCAAAACAGTTGCCGCTCCAGTGAAGAAACCCAATGTTGAACCCAAACCCGAGACTAAGTGCTTCTATTATAAGGGGAACGGTCACTGACAGCGGAACTACCCCAGATACATGGCAGATAAGAAGGCTGGCAATGTCAACAAAAGTATATTTGATATACATATTATTGATGTGTACCGTACTAGTACTACTAGTAGCACCTGGGTATTAGATACCGGTTCAGTTGCTGATATTGGTAACTTGAAGTAAAAGCTACGGAATAAACAGAGATATCTAAGGGTGAGGTGAGGATGTGTGTTGGAAGTGTTTCCAAGGTTGATGTGATCACCATCACACGCTCCCTCTACCTTCGGGATTAGTGTTGAACCTAAAGAAATGTTATTCGGTGTTTGCGTTGAGCATGAACATGATTAGATCGTGTTTATTGCAATACGGTTATTCATTTAAGTCAGAGAACAATGGTTGTTTTGTTTACATGAATAATACCTTCAACGGTCATGCATCCAATGTGAATGGTTTATTGAATCTCGATCGTAGTGATACACATGTCCATAATATTGATGCCGAAAGATGCAAAGTTGATAATGATAGTACCACATACTTGTGGCACTGCTGCTAAGGTCATATTGGTGTAAATTGCATGAAGAAGCTCCATGCTGATGGATCTTTGGACTCACTCGATTTTGAATCGCTTGAGACATGCGAACCATGCCTCTTGGGCAAGATGACTAAGACCCCGTTTTCCGGTTCGATGGAGCGGGCAAGTGACTTATTGGAAATAATACATATTGATGTATGATATCCAATGAGCATTGAAGCATGCGGTGGATATCGTTATTATCTTACCTTCACAGATGATTTGAGTAGATACTGGTATGTTTACTTGATGAATCACAAGTCTGAAACTTTTGAAAAGTTCTAGAAATTTCAGAGTGAAGTTGAAGATCATCGTGACAAGAAGATTGAATGTCTACGATATGATCATGGAGGTAAACATCTGAGTTACGAGTTTTGGAATATATTTAAGACAATGTGGAAGTTGTTTCACAACACATGCCACCCGGAACACCACAGTGTAATGGTGTGTCCGAATATCGTAGCCGTACTCTATTGGATATGGTGTGTTCTATGATGTCTCTTGCCGATTTGCCACTATCGTTTTGGGGTTATGCGTTAGAGACAACTACATTCACTTTAAATAGGGCACCATCTAAATCCGTTAAGATGACACCGTATGAATTATGGTTTGGCAGAAACCTAAGCTGTCATTTCTTAGAGTTTGGGAATACGATGCTTATGTGAAAAGACTTCAACCTGATAAGCTCGAACCCAAAGTGGACAAATGAGTCTTCATAGGATACCCTAAGGAAACAGTTGGGTATACCTTCTATCTCAGATCCAAGGGCAAAGTGTTTGTTGCTAAAAATGGGCCCTTTCTCGAGAAAGAGTTTCTCTCGAAAGAATTGAGTGGGAGGAAGGTAGAACTTGATGAGGTTACTGAACCATCACTTCAGTTGGATGGTAGCACAACGCAGAAAGAGGAAGCTAATGATGATGATCATGAAACTTTAGTTAAAGTTACTACTGAGCCTCGTAGGTCGACAAGGAATCGTACCGCCCCTAAGTGGTGCGGAATCCTGTCTTAGAGGTCATGTTGTTGGACAACAGTGAACCTGCGAGCTATGAAGAAGCGATGGTGGACCCGGATTCCAACTAATGGCTATGAGCCGTGAAATCCGAGATAGGATCCATGTATGAAAATCAAGTATGGACTTTGGTAGACTTGCCCGATGAACGGCAGATCATTAAGTACAAATGGACCTTTAAGAAGAAGACAGACGATGATGGTAATTGTCACCATTTATAAGGCTCGACTTGTCACAAAGTAGTTTCCGACAAGTTCAAGGAGTTGACTACGATGAGACTCTCTCACCCGTAGCGATGCTGAAGTCTGTTGGAATTATGTTAGCAGTTGCTGCATTTTTCGATTATGAAATCTGGCAGATGGATGTCAAAACAGAGTTTCCTTAACGGTTTCCGTGAGGAAATGTTGTATGTGATACAACCACAAGGATTTTGTCGATCCTAAGGATGCTAAAAAGTGTGCAAACTCCAGTGATCCTTCTATGGACTGGGGCAAGCATCTCGGAGTTGGAATATACGCTTTGATAAGGAGATCAAAGTTTTTGGGTATATACAAAGTTTATAAGAAACTTGTATTTACAATAAAGTGAGTGGGAGCACTATAGAATTTCTGATAGGTATATGTGCTTGACATATTGTTGATTGGAAATAATGTAGAATTTCTGGAAAGCATAAAGGGTTGTTTGAAAGGAGTTTTTCAAAGGAAGACCTGGATAAAGCTACTTAAATATTGGGCATCAAGATCTATAGAGATAGATCAAGACGCCTAATAAGACTATCAATGAGTACATACCTTGGCAAGATTTTGAAAGAGTTCAAAATGGATCAGTCAAAGAAAGAGTTCTTGACTGATTTGTACGGTGTGAAGTTGAGTAAGACTCAAAGCTCGACCACGGCAAAAGAAAGAGAAAGGACAAAGGTCATCCCCTATGCCTTATCCATAGGCTCTGTATAGTATGCCATGCTGTGTACCACACCTGGTGTGCCTTGCCATGAGTCTGTCAAAGGGGTACAAGAGTGATCCAGGAGTGGATCACTGGACAGCAGTCAAAATTATCCATAGTAACTAGAGGACTAAGGAAATGTTTCTCGAATATGGAGGTGATGAAGAGTTCGTCATAAAGAATTACGTCGATGCAAGCTTTCACACCAATCCGGATGACTCTTAGTAAGTAATCTGGATACGTATAGTGGAGCAGCCATTTGGAATAGCTCCAAGTGGAGCGTGGTAGCAGCATCTACAGTATGACATATAGATTTGCAAAGAACACACGGATCTGAATGTTGTAGACCGTTAACTAAAACCTCTCTCACATGCAAAACATGATCGAACCCCAGAACTCATTGGGTGTTAGATTCATAACAATGTAAATCACATAGCGATGTGAGCTATATTATTGACTCTACTGCAAGTGGGAGACTGTTAGAAATATGCCCTAGAGGCAATAATAAAATGGTTATTATCATATTTCCTTGTTCATGATAATTGTTTATTATCCATGCTAGAATTGTATTTATCGGAAACTCAGATACATGTGTGGATACATAGACAACACTGTGTCCCTAGTAAGCCTCTACTAGACTAGCTCGTTGATCAGAGATGGTCAAGGTTTCCTGACCATAGACAATGAGTTGTCATCTGATAACGGGATCACATCATTAGGAGAATGATGTAATGGACAAGACCCAACCGTAAGCATAGCAGTTGATCGTGTCAGTTTTTTGCTACTGCTTTATCCATGTCAAGTATATGTTCCTACGACCATGAGATCATGCAACTCCCGGACACCGAAGGAATGCCTTGTGTGTATCAAACGTCACAACGTAACTCGGTGACTATAAAGGTGCTCTACAGGTATGTCCGAGGGTGTGTGTTGAGTTGGCACGGATCGATACTGGGATTTGTCACTCCGTATGACGGAGAGGTATCTCTGGGCCCACTCGGTAACACAGCATCACAAGAAGCTTGCAAGCAATGTGACTAAGGAGTTAGTCATGGGATCTTGTGTTACAGAACGAGTAAAGAGACTTGCCGGTAATGAGATTGAACTAGGTATGGAGATACCGACGATCGAATCTCGGGCAAGTAACATACCGATGGACAAAGGGAACTACATACGGGATTGTCTGAATCCTTGACATCGTGGTTCGACCGATAAATATATTCGTAGAATATGTAGGAACAAATATGGGCATCCAGGTCCCGCTATTGGTTATTGACCGTAGAGTTGTCTCGGTCATGTCTACATAGTTCTCGAACCCACAGGGTCTGCACACTTAACATTCGATGACGATTTTGTATTGTTGAGTTATGTATGTTGGTGACCGAAGGTTGTTCGGAGTCCTGAATGAGTTCTCGGACGTCACGAGGAGTTCCAGAATGATCCGGAGGTAAAGATTTATATATGGGAACTCATATTTTGGCTACCGGAAAAGTTTCTGGTTTTTCCGGTATTGTATCGGGAAGCTTCTAGAAGGTTCCGGAAACTTCTAGAGAAGTCCGGAAGTCCACCAAGGGTTCCGCCACGTCCCAAGGGTTTGCATGGGCTGAGGGGAGGCGCCCTGACCTTATTGGGCCAGGCACACAAGTCCCTCAAGGCCCATGTGGCTTGGGAGAGGTGGAAAGTCCACCTATTTATGGAAAGGGAGGAAATTGGACTAGGAGTCCAACCCCTCCCCCTTGGCTGCGCCCTAGGGCTTGGAGGGGCTGATCTCCACGCCCCTCCACCTATATATAGAGGGAAGGGGGCGCCCCAAGAGCACACACGAAGCCGTTGGCGCCCCTCTCTCTCCCAAGATCGTTTTCTCCTCCGTTCGCGATTTCGGTAGCGCTAGGCGTAGCCCTGCCGGGATAGCACCACCACCACCGCCACCACGCCGTCATGTTGCCGGAGAACTCATCTACTACTCCGACCTCGCTCACTGGATCGAGGAGGCGGAGACGTCATTGAGCTGTACGTGTGCTGAACGCGGAGGTGCCGTCCGTTCGGCGCTAGATCGGGACGGATCGTGATTGGATCGCGAAGACGTTCGACTACATCAACCGTGTTTCTTAACACTTCCCGCTTAGCGATCTACAAGGGTATGTAGATTCGATCTCCCCTTTCGTAGATGCTCATCACCATGGATAGATCTTGTGTGTGCGTAGGAAAATCTTTGTTTCCCATGCAACGTTCCCCAACAAATTTTGTATTGTTACATATGGATGTTCAGTGCAACACATGATATGACACTGTAACTTGTTAGTTACTTTGCAAGCTAAATTATGGCAATGCAATAACTTATCATATTTCAGTTATGTTCAGAAAATTCGAATTAATGATGGCAGTGAAATAAGCTAATCATGGCATTGTAATAATTCATATTATTTACCAATGCAGGAAAATGGTGTGAATTGTGGTGTTGTAGAGTGGGTTGATGGGCCTTGGCCTCCTGTTCTTCAGATATGTTTGGACAATCTATGGGAAATGTTCCATGAGCAGAACTGTGGAAGGGTACTTGACAAAGAGAAGTTTGAGAAGCAGTTGGCCAGGCTTAAGACTGAAAATGACAAGCTTTCCATGGAGTACAGCAAGCTTGTTGAAGATGTATCAAAAATGTTTGATTGGCAGGATGGTAAGGTGGATAGGAAGGTGAACCAGAAACAAATGGAGGAAGAAGATTTTGAGAAGAAGAAGAAGGAGGTAGAGGAGAAAGCTAGGTTGGAGGTGCAAATGGAAAAGCTTAAACTTGCAAAGGAGCAGAGGTGCATTTTGCAGAGCCAAGCTGACATTATCAAGAACACCAGGAAGGCTATGAAGGATGTTGAAGTGGACAGAGATCTTCTTAAGAAGGAGAAGGCAAAGCTTGAGCAAGTTGTTGGTGAGCTGCTGAAAGATATGTATGGCAGCAAGGACAAGTTAGAGCAAATCATGGCCATCCTTGAGTCATGAAGTGGTGTGAAATGGTGGTGAAGTACATCCAAGGCCTATATAAGGATGTGGCCTAACTGTCTCAAGTGATCATTAGGGTGTACATTTTGGGGGAATGTGAAGTTAACCTAGGGTTTGGCATTGCATTTGAACTTTAGTGTCTTATGTAAGAACCATATTTTCTATGTTCCTAAGTATGTTGTAATGGATCTCCAATGCTATGGTATTAAGTGTTGTAATGGATCTCCAATGCTATGCTTTTTAGTAAGTTCTGTCATTAGTTTAGCCTACATTGATCTTCTATGTTATCTATATATTTATGTATAGTGCTATTGGGCTTAGTGGGCCACTAGTATCTGACCAAATGAAACTCCCTAGGCCTACTAAACCCCAACCCCTCCACCACTGTCAATATAAACCCTACCTCACCCTTTCCCAGTCACCCCAACATCCGCCACCCATATCAAACCCTAGAGATGGATCCTGACATGGGAGATGTCACAGAGGAGGAGGGAGAGGCCGTGGAGGTTAGGCCTCCAGCAGCACAGCAAAGGAGGAGGAGGCGCAAGCAGAGGGCACAGGAGGCCGCCCACGATGAGCAGGAGCTTAAGTACATCCGCCGGCTCTCCGATAAGGTGCTGGAGAAATGCAATGGTGAAGAGCTTGAGCTTGTTTTCCCCGGTGGTTGGGGAAAGACCTTCGAGCAGATCATTAGCTGGGCGAGGAGAAGAGCAGTCATGGCTCCTCATCCAGCTACTAGGGCTAAGTGGGCTCGTTTCTTCGAGCGTTATGACTGATATTGTAAGATCTTTGTAAGATCTGGATGAAACCATGTACCAGGGTTAAGTGGTGTTCTTTGTAAGATCTGGATGAGAACCAATATCTATCTATCTATCTATCTATCTATCTATTATTGTGTATCTGTAAGTGGTGGATCTGCAGGAGAATCTATATGTATGCTACTCTCAAACTGACTGAATCAACACACATAAACTGACTGAATCAACACAACATAAACTTACTGACTGAACACACATAAACTGACTGAATCAACACAACATAAACTGACTGAATCAATACCTCTGAAAGCACACAAGATAGTATAGTTATTACAAACCATAGCAGTTCACTGACATAAACACAACCATAGCAGTTCACTAACATAAACACAACCATAGCAGTTCACTGACATAAAAACAACCATAGCAGTTAAACTCTAGTTCAGACACAGACATGCTAGTTACCACTTGCATAAAAATAGCCTTTCAGCCTCCCACTTGGCTTCCTGATCCTCTTTGACCCATCCTGGACAACAGTTGAAGTTGACTGCCCTGGTGCAATGAAAGTTGTCCTCATTGAGGCATCCCTCTGGGCACTTGCAGACCTGGTGTTCTTTGCTGGAGAAGTTGTAGATGACCTGGTGTTCTTAGCAGGAGAAGAAGTGTTGGTGCTTTTCCTTTTAGCTGGTGCTGTTGCTGCTGCTGGAGAAGTTGTAGATGACCTGGTGTTCTTAGCAGGAGAAGAAGTGTTGGAGCTTTTCTTTTTAGCTGGTGTTGTTGCTGCTGCTGGAGAAGTGTTAGTCCTACTCCTCTTAGCTCTTCTTGGTGCTTCTGCTGCTGCTGGGCTAGTTGAAGCAACCCTTTTATTTGCCCTAGAAGAAGCCACTGGGCCTGGTGCAGGTGCAGAAGTTGTAGCTCTTGCTGCAGCAGGTACTTTTGGAGGCCTCTGAGCATTTGTAGCCATAGAAGAACCAGCTTCATAGTAATTTGTTCTATTCTCCTACACAATTATGAAACTTTGTAAGAAATGACATGAAATGAAACAATGAAATGAATAACCAGCCTCAAATGACCTGGTGCATGTTCATCCTCATCTGAAACTTAGGCTTCAAAGGGTCACCACAATTGTTGAACCTATGCCCTTTGCTTCTTGCGGTTGCTACATGTCACAGAGCCAATTCTTGAGGTGTCCTTTTTTGCTGGCACCTCAAATATACCTTTCCTCCTGGCAGTTTGCTTTTTCCCCTTCTTTTCTTTGAACACTGGTGGAGATATATCATCTCCAGGTGTATGAGGCCAGTGGTCAGGACCTGGAACTGGGAAAATTATATGCTTGTATGTTTCACAGTACATGGGCTTTTTAAAGAAATCATTGACAAAGCCTTCAGGATGTAGCTTCACTTTCTGCATTGCAGCAATGGCATGACTGCAAGGCACAGCTGTCATGTCCCACCTCCTATAGTCACAGGAATAGTTGTTCAAGTTAACACAATATGTGTTATCAGAACTACTAGTCACTTGCCAGATGCCTGGACCTGCCATGTATGCTTCACCGTACTTAGCCCACTTCTTGCCTTCTTCTAAGATTTCTGAGTACGTTGGTGTGATCTCCCATCTGCATGTCTCTGTTTTCTCTCTGATTTTCTAAAACTTGATCATCAACTTTGTTCTTATGCCCTCCAACATAGTCCTGATTGGCTTGTTCCTAACATCCAATATCATCCTGTTGAAAACTTCACTAAGGTTGTTTACAACTAGGTCAGTTTTGCAAATAGTATCCATTTTGTATCTTGCCCATGTATGGTCTGGTATCTGAGACAACCATTGCCAAGCCTCATAACTTTCTTTCTTCAAATTTTCCATGCCTTTATCATGACCATGCTTAGTGAAGGAATAGGCAGCCTGATCTAAGTGTTTCTTGAGTTCCTCCCCTCTAAAACCAGCAGATTGGAAGTTGGCATATATATGTCTAAGACAAAACCTCTGTGGGGAGTCAGGGAATACATCATTGATTGCATTCAACAATCCCTTTTGCCTGTCAGACATTATTGTGTATTTGCCAAACTTGTTCCCAGTTCCAATAACAGTTCTCAGTTGTGTGAGAAACCATGTCCAGCTGTCTATCTCTTCCTTGTTAACAACACCAAAGGTTATTGGGAAGATGTTATTGTTCCCATCCCTCCCTGTAGCTGCCAATATTTGTTGTCCAGTGCAGAGCTTGATGAAGCAACCATCTAGGCCTGAAGATATGATCATATTAGTTGTAAATAACATGAATGCAACAATCTTAGATCTATGTGTATGAATCAATACCTATAAATGTCCTACATCCATTCAGGAAGCCCTCCTTGCATGCAAACATGCAGTAGAACATGTAGTGAAACCTGGGGGTAGGAGCTGGATTTTCTGTGTCCTCTTGTGTTGTCACTATGCATCTACTGCCTGGGTTAGTATCTAGCACACACTGCAGATAGTCCCTTAGTCTGTGATATTGGAGTTTGTGATCTCCTTGCACAACTTCAACTGCTTGCTTCCTTGCCCTATAATTGTCTCACCAAATGTTTTAGGCACATGAACACCAAATGTTTTGCCAAGCTTTTAGGCACATGAACACCAAATGTTTTCTTTGTGTATGTCATAATTGTCTCAACACCAGCTCCAGGGTTTGATCTAATTGTATCCTCACATACCTTGGCAACCCAATTGACTGTAACCTTGGTGGTCCCTCCACTTGCTCCACAAGTGTGATCCAAGTTCATCTTCTTGATGTTGAAAGTTGCCTCATTAGCTATTCTAGAGGTCACTATGTAAAACTCACAACCTTGCTTTCTATCAGAGCACCAAGCAATAAACCTAGTTGGTTCATTTCTGTGATACTCAAAATTCCTAAGTGTCCTTACATGGAAATTTCTAAGTGCTTCTCTGAACTCCACAACATTTTGGAAGCACAAATGCATTGCAAACTACTCATGTTCAGGCACAAAATCACCTGGAAAGCAGTATTCATCAGGTTCAGGCACAAAATCTTCAAACTTCTAGTGTTCAGGCTCACTGTGTGACTTGCTAGTTGGGCCTGGTTTTTTGACACGTTTATGCTTCATTGCTCCTTCCTTTGGTACAACTAAAGGTTCTTCATGTTCAGAAAGGATTTGGTCTTCCTCCCAAAACTCAGAAGGTTCTGAGTTACCTCTACAATAGTGCTCTGCAGTATCTTCCTCTTCCCTCTGCTTATGGCTTGTCCCTGTGCGAGCCTCATCTTCACCCCTAGACCAAGCCTTGTATGAAATTTTCTGCCCTCTGTAATCACCATTGAAAAAAATCAAAATCTGAAGATGATTTGTCCATCTCATCTTCATCTTCATCATCTTCTTCTTCTTCTTCTTCTTCCACTGCATTTTTCCCCTTGTTGAAATTACAGATATGCTGTGTGTTAAGATAGGGCTCCTCAGGGATTACTGGTGGCAAAGATGAATTAGAGGCTGGATGGAGCACACCTTGTGGAGAAACACTGTAAACAACTGGCTCACCAACATTACTAATGGGAATCTGGTCCTCAAGCAAGATGTGATCCATATTAACATCTGCTGGGCTTGGATCAGTAGCTTTTTCGACAGTGATGTTCAGGACCTTCTTATCAACAAATAATTTAAGCATTTCCTCTACTTTCTCCTCACTATCCAGGACCTCCACCCCCTCCAAGCCCTTTCCCTCTTCCTTAACATAAGTCAAAAATGCATCCAATCCATACCCCTCCAATTCAACCAGTGCTAATAAGGTCAGATAACTGATATCTGAAACTGAAAACTTTCTCTCCATATTGTCTCTGCCTAGAAAATGTAGCCTCACCTCCCAAACTCATCATCTAAGCTGTAGGAGATTAAATAGACAAACTATGAGCATTTCTAAAAAATAACTGAAAACTTAAAACTTAAAACAACTACTTACCAACAAACAAATATGCACTAGCATGCCAACAAACAAATTAATCTGCTCAGTTCCTATACTGCACTCTCTTAATAAGTCAATATCATCTTCTAAACCTAATTTATAATTTTCCTAATAAGTCACCATCATATTCTACCCCTAATTTATAAATTTGAACTAAATGTATGAATGAATGGTACTGAAATTACTTACCTAACTCCACCAAACGACGACGCCCACCTGTGGCCCCCCTCTGGATCCGCGTGGATGCACTTCGCCACTGCCATTGCCGCGCGGTATGCCGGATCTAGCTGGACCTCCGACGGTGATGGTTGCGGCGACCGCTGCGTCGGGAAGCTCGAGCTGCCTAGCCATTTCTCTACCTCTGAATGTCTCTCGTCGCCGGGGACGCCTTCTGGCTGCGACACGCCGCCGACGACATCTGGCTGCGGCGCCGCCATCGCACCTAGGTCAGAGAGCGGGGGAGAGGAGGGAGAGAGGAGGGGGGAGTGAGAGAGAGCGCGAGCGACCGGCTATTTTCGTTCCGACCGGACCGGTCTGCGTAACGGCCGTTAACGGCCGCTCCGACCCCGCGCTAGGCCAGGTGGCCTGACCGGTGGGCCCAATACGCCAGGAAAATGGTTAAATCGCTAGTCACCGCGGTTTTGGGTTTTTTGAAACAGCCGACCACGCGTTTGGTAGTTTTCTGAGAAAAATTAAAATGCGGTAGTTTTTTTGGAACCGTTGCCTGTAAACTAGTAGTTTTATGCTATTTACTCGAATCTCGCGGGGTGGCTGATGTGATTTTGTTGTCCTTTTCTCTCCATATCTTTTTTGATGCTTTCTTTCCAAATCTTCGTGGAAAGTGCAAAATCAATTTGTATCATAGCCTATCGACTCGAGTTATTTTTTAAAATAAAGCTGACAGTTAGGGAGTTATGGATCGCAGGGTGGAGAAAATGAATGAATCAAAGTAAATCTTAGGCTCGGAGATAGATGAGATGTCAAGTCTCGAGCGCAAGGATATATTTTTCATGAGTGGACTAATAAGAAGAGGTTACCCTCCCCCCCCCCCTCCCTCTTCCGTTGGCATCTTTTTCTTTCATTGTTTTTTTTTTTTTGAAAAACAACATCTAATTTATTAATTAGAGATAAGTGTTACATCGTCTATTAGAATGGGTACAATATTCTCCAAAGGCTCCTCGATCCACTCACTCGTACCAGAACTCTTTGCTAGTCTAGCGAGCTCATGTGCTACTCTGTTCGCTTCTCTATTACAATGCTCGAAACTAGTAAAAGAAAAATCACAAGCCATGTTTTGGCTTCTCTAGAGGCATTCCTGTCTTTTCTTGCTGATGGCCAGGAAGATATCCCCATTGTTAATGGTGTTGTAGAATCTTTCCCCATTGAAATCATGTTTTGTACTCCCTCCGTCCCAAATTAAGTAACTCAAAAATGACTCAAATTTATACTAACTTTAGTACAAAGTTGAGTCATTTTTTAGTCACTTATTTTGACGGAGGGAGTATTTAACTTTGGATTACATCATCGCAAGAGAAATCAATGAAAGTTTGAAAAGTCAAGTATGGAGCGTAAGAATTATTGCCCGCCATAGAATTGGCACTAGCATATAGATGAAGGGTATTATATATGATGCAAAATTTCCTTTTTGACCCATGTCTTGGTTAAAAGAGTAAAACCAATTTATGTCATAGGCAGTCGACTCTGAGTTATTTCACTAAATAAAGCCGACAGTCAGGGGGCTACTATGGATCACAGGGTGGGAAAAGGAATGAATTAAAATTCAGAACAAATCGTGTGGCTAGGAGAAAGATGACATATCAAGTTTCGAAGCCTGGAGCGTAAAAATATATTTCCATGAGTGAAGTAATAATTGGAGGTATTTGTTTCCCCCTGCTTTGGCATCCTTTTCTTTCATTGTCTTGGTGGGAAGAGTGGATTTGACTTTTCTGGAGTTTTTCTCCTTTGTTATTTTTACGGAAGCTGGTGGTAAGGAAGAAACTCGTTCTTCACGGTATTGTAGAATCTTGCCCCCATCGAAATCAGGTTTTGTATTTAACTATGGATTACAACATTGAAAGGGAATCCAATAAAACTTTGAAAAGTCAAGTTTGGGGTGCAAGAAGTTTTGTCCACCAGAGAAAAAAATTGCGGGGGAAAGGGAGATTCTATTAATTTAAGGAGGCAAATCAGCCAGGGCCATTACAACAATTTTGCTCAAACCACAGCCCAACCAAACTGCAGTACGAGTACTTCGACCATATGTAGCGAGCTCATGACTAACATTATTTTGCGAGCGACTAATAGCAGTAACAGAAATCTCCCTAGGGTCGTGAGAAACCATCCTATTGATCTCCTCAACAAGCACATGAAATCTCGACCTGTCCACCGGCGAGGTATTTATCATCCTGACGGTTTCGGCACTGTCCATCCCGACCGCAATGGGCAGCATAGTGTGGTGCAGCGCGAGCTCAAGTCCCTCCTTGCAAGCAGCAAGCTCAGCATGGAAGCTATTATCGCATGTGTGAATCTCTCTACAAGCTGTGAATATAAGTTCACCAGAGAATTAATACTAGCATATAAATGAAGGGTATTCTAGAGATGGGTTTTCAATGATGCAGATTTCCCTTTTCTTTCCATGTCTTGGTGGAAAAGTATAGCAAATTTACCAGTTGGCTCAATTTTTTTTTCTCTATGTTGACTGTTGGAGCTGTTTCATGTTAATGGTGGTAAATTTCTACCTTCCATGAAAAATCAGGTAAGAATGAACCAAAATCCAAAAAACTAAGCGACCAATAGAAAGATGACAAGTCAAGTCTCGAGGCCAAGAATAGAGATATTTCTGCAATTTCTCACGGGATTCAAGGGATGCTACTCCTACGTTGTCTGTCATGACATGGATTAGACGTCATTCTCTTTTTGTCTTTGATGGACGGAGCAAAAATGATATAGTGGCAACCGGTTCCTTTCGGTGTATTAGTCTCGCATAGGTCTTCCACCATCTCTATCTTCTTATACCAAAGAACAAAAAATATGACAAGTCAAGTCTCGTGCATAAGAATATTCTTTCAAAAGCTAGCTTATAAAGCTGTAGACTAATGGAGCGAATTCGCAGAATGTTCCGCATGTATTGGTCCTGATTTACATGTTTTCGGAAACACTGGCACTTACACCACCACACAATAGCGCCTACTGAGCATCGGGCCAGAGTTACAAAGCTTAAAGATTGACGAAAGTCACCACATGTGCATCGCTATCAACAGGAACATCACTTCTCGCTGAAATAATAACCTCGGGTCATAGTTTTTTTCCTTGAGGAGCAGTTGACATAAGTTAGCGTCCTCATGGTCTTATGGATCCACACCGTGAGCATCAGACCGCAGCCGACATGTAGACACTCAACGGTTCCTTAGTCTCGACATAAGCGAATGTCCTAGGGTCGTCGTGGTACGAGAGCCTATTAATGTTGGCGACCACAGCCCCCCCATTATTTTCAGTGATATCCACTACGCCATGCTTCGCCTTCCTTGTGTCTTGGACCGGTGTGTGCCGGTACAAGACAAAAGCTCGTCCATACTTCGACCACTCCCATGCGAGGATGTGCTTGCCGTGAACGATGAGCGGCCACGTGAGATGGCGCGGCCTTGCCCTCGGCTCCCGCGGCCAGTGGTGCGGCATGCTCATCCGAACGACGTACCAGCGGCTCCACCTGATCTGCCTTGCAGTTGTTTTGCCCTCCATTACCCAGACCTCCGTCATATCCGCTGCCAACGAGATGTAGTTGAAGATGACAGCCAACCTCCCGTGCACCTCCGCTAGGTGCCAACTGTCGTTGTCTTCGGAGTAGGACAGCAGTGGCAGCAGTGATGGAATGGGCGTGACGAGTTCACGCTCGATGTCAAACGACATGACCTTGCAGGTGCCCTCCGACGTGGCCCAGTACGCCACACCATCGACGGTGACGACGTTGTAGCTAAGGCCGTCGCGTCTGAATCTCGCGAGTAAGAGCAACTCCAACGCGCCGGCCCAAACGGACGGCGGATTTGTCCGCTTTTTGTCCGTTTGGGTCGGCCGCCCGCTCGCTGTCCGCCCTTTTAAGACTTGGATCGGCAGTGCGCCCAACGGCCGCGACCCATTTATGTCCGCACGCAAATTTCGAAAAAGGCCCGCGGCCATAGATCATGCCAGCGGCCATGTCGTCGCCCGAAGTTCATGCCGGCACCATGCCAACGCCGGCATACAATGCAAGCTTAAAAAAAACAGCACGCAGTTCAGCTGGCGCACTTGCCAGCGGGCCGGCACATGCCAGCACGCAAAAAGGGCGGGAGAGTTCGACCACGCCATCGCGGCCGTGGTCATGACAGCACGCTTGCCGGCATACAAAAAAGGATGGCGCTCGCCGCCATACATCACTCGTCGTCAAACTTGAGCATGTCGGCCTGTATCTTCTCGAACCACGGCCTCTTCCTTGGCGACACGGTGTTGAGATCCACCTTCATGATCTCCATTCCCGTCATCATGCTCGCGAGTGCAACTTCTTTCGCCTTGGTCTTGGCGTTGGCGGCCTCGATCTCTAGCATCTTGGCTTGCTTCTCCGCCTCCATCTCAAGCATCTTGGTTTGCTTCTCCGCCTCCATGTCTACCCTCCTTCTTTGGATCTCCATGAAGGCGTTCATGGACTCTTCCTTGTATCACCGACGCTCCTCCTCCCTCGAGTCCTTCTTGCTCATCATGCCCTCGACGGTTGCGATCCAGGCGTTCGCCGCCGCATCCCGCTGGTCCTCCTTGGAGTTGCCCTCCCCGCGCGGCCGTGGCTTCTCGCCTTCTTCCTCCTCCACGGCCTTCTTCCCCCCACACACCTTGATGGCGGCATATTGCGTCTTGAACTTCTCCTCGTCTTCGACGATCCTCCAACAATGGGAGAGGTTGAAGCACTTGCCAGCATGTTGGACCTTGAATGCCTCCAAAGCTTGGATTGCCTACAAAAGAATTGCATGCAAGCATATTGACAAAATAGTTATGGAAATGAACATGCAAGCATTAATGCAACGACACAAAGAGGACCGTTTGCTAGCATACCATGTCTTGCACGCCGATGCCGCTCACGGGGCGTGCCTTGATGCTCTCAAGAGTGGCACAAAACTTGTTGCACTCTTGTTGGATCACCCTCCAACGCTTCGAAACGGACACCCATCCGCGCGTGCTTTGCATTTGGTACAGTGGGAACTTCTTTCGTTCATGAAACTCGCGATGGACGCGAATCCAAAAAGTTGATGCCTTTTGTTCCGCGCCGGTCTTGGGGTCTTGCCCAATGTCCCTCCAACACTCACAAAGAAGCTTGTCCTCGGCCGCCGTATACGCCTTCGTCCGCCTGCTCTTGCGCTTCGGTTTCTCCCCGGCAGCTTGGTCGGCGAGCTCGTCCTCGAACAAAGGCTCCCCATCGATGTCGACCTCATCCTCTTCCTCGAGACCGTAGTCCTCTGGAAACTCGTGGTTGAGCGGGAAGCCGTCCAGGTCCACGCCGACCTGATCATGCATGAAGGCGACTTGATTTTGATCGAAGGCGAATGGCGTGAACGGCGCTCGGCCGTCCTGGCTTTGTGTCTCGTCGGGGTCGAAGCCAGCCCCGGCGGCACGGCCAGCGGTCAGCGCACCGCCCTCAAAGATAATGTTCTGCATGTAGTCATCATCGCCGGAGTCCGGCATTCCATCGAACAGGCTGCGTGCGCCCGACAGCACGTCCGCTGGCATCTGCCGCGCGCGTTTCCTCGCCCCTCCGGATGACGAGCCACCGGCCACCGGTGTGGCGTTGAGGTCGATGGGCGCGGGAGCGGGCGCGGGCGTGCTAGGCGCCACCACGCTCACCTCGGGCGAGCGCTCCCTGGAGAGTCGGGAGGCCTGTGGGTAGACGTGGAAGCCGGGCATCGACTGCGTCGCCGACGCGCGGGGCGAGTCGGGCAGCACCATCCGAGGAAACGCCGACGAGCCGGTGCTGGCCGCGGCCACGGCGGCGTTGACGAGGCCATGCTGGCTAGGGTTTAACCCTAGGTACATTAGCGCCTCCCTCGTTGCGGCCGCGACGCGGGCGTTGGTGGCCTCCTGCTACTCGGCGGCGGCAGCGGCGGCCGCCGCGATGGCTTCGTCCCTCGCGCCGGCCGCGTACCTCCGGTTCTTTCTCTTCGTTGACTCCCATGCCCGCTCCTCAGGCGTCAGCTCCTTCTTTGTCTTGGGCGCGGCGGCGGTCTTGCGGGGGGCGCGAGGCTTGCCTTTACCGGAGGGGGCGCAACGCTTGCTGGGGCCGGACGAGGCGAGGGAGGCAAGGCCGGCGGCGGCATACAGGTCTGCGTCCATGGCGTCCATGGCGGGCGGCGGGAACTCGCGCGGGCGGGGGTTTTTTTTGGAGGCGGGGGGATGGGGGGAAATGGTGGACGCTGCCGTCGACCAGCGGGCTAGGGAGGGAGTAGGCGGGCGCGCGCGCGCGTCCTTCTCATGTCCGCGCCGACGCAAATTCGGCTCAAAATTGGGCCTGGAATGGGTCGGCAGGCGGAAAAAAGCGGACGCGTGCCCGTTTGGGTCGGCGCGTTGGGCCGACTTTTCTGTCCTTGCCGACCCAAACGGACGCGCGCGGACGAAATGGGTCACCGTCTTAGAGTTGCTCTAAATAGCATAAAACTACTAGTTTGCAGGCAATTGTTCCAAAAAACTACCGGATTTTATTTTTTCTCAGAAAACTACCAAACGCGTGGTCGGCTGTTTCAAAAAACTCAAAATCGTGGTGACTAGCGATTTAACCATTTTCTTGACAGGTTGGGCCCACCGGTCCGGCCACCTGGCCCAGCACGGGGACGGAGCGGCCGTTAACGGCCGTTACGCAGACCGGTCCGGTCGGAACTGGGTAATAAATACTCCTCCGTTCGGTCGCTCGGTCCCCTGCCCTCTCACTACCACTCCCCGCTCCCACTCCCCTGCTCCAGTACGAGCTCACCGCCGCTCGCCGTCTTCGGGATCGGCCGCCGTTGACCTCCTTGCCGCCATGCCTTCCTGGAACGACGAGGAAACGAGATCCGACTATGACTGCGAGGCCGTGAGCATGGACATGGGACTTCTCGTAAGTTTATTCATCTCCACCTAGGGTTAGGGTTAGGGATAAATGATAGGCTAATGCCATGGATCTTGCTTGGTTTAGGGATTTTGTTGTGTCTGTGATATGGATTTTGATTAGGGAGGGTGGGGCTTGGTTGTAGGATTTAGCTAACTTAGGGTTCATCTTTGTACAGGGTTAGGGTTCTTGCTGATTTTGGGTTTTATGTAGTGTTAAGGGTAAATTTGCTGTTCAAGTATATTGGTGATTGAAACCAGTGTTGTTGGCGATTTTTTGGTTGCAGGAGGAACCAGACACCATTGTGGAGCCCCTTTTCTGTGGCCAACTTGAGCTTTCTGAACCCAAATGCATTCTGCACAACATCAGGCCTGTTAAGTGTGTGGCTTTTGAAGGCACTTTAACAGGAAGACGTTTCTATGGCTGCCCAGTCCAGGTTATATGTCAATTTTGTTAGAAATATGCCCTAGAGGCAATAATAAAATAGTTATTATCATATTTCCTTGTTCATGATAATCGTTTATTATCCATGCTAGAATTGTATTGATTGGAAACTCAGATACATGTGTGGATACATAGACAACACTGTGTCCCTAGTAAGCCTCTACTAGACTAGCTCGTTGATCAGAGATGGTCATGGTTTCCTGACCATAGACAATGAGTTGTCATCTGATAACGGGATCACATCATTAGGAGAATGATGTAATGGACAAGACCCAACCGTAAGCATAGCAGTTGATCGTGTCAGTTTTTTGCTACTGCTTTATCCATGTCAAGTATATGTTCCTACGACCATGAGATCATGCAACTCCCGGACACCGGAGGAATGCCTTGTGTGTATCAAACGTCACAACGTAACTCGGTGACTATAAAGGTGCTCTACAGGTATGTCCGAGGGTGTCTGTTGAGTTGGCATGGATCGAGACTGGGATTTGTCACTCCGTATGACGGAGAGGTATCTCTGGGCCCACTCGGTAACACAGCATCACAAGAAGCTTGCAAGCAATGTGACTAAGGAGTTAGTCATGGGATCTTGTGTTACGGAATGAGTAAAGAGACTTGCCGGTAATGAGATTGAACTAGGTATGGAGATACCGACGATCGAATCTCGGGCAAGTAACATACCGATGGACAAAGGGAACTACATACGGGATTGTCTGAATCCTTGACATCGTGGTTCGACCGATAAAGATCTTCGTAGAATATGTAGGAACCAATATGGGCATCCAGGTCCCGCTATTGGTTATTGACCGTAGAGTTGTCTCGGTCATGTCTACATAGTTCTCGAACCCACAGGGTCTGCACACTTAACGTTCGATGACGATTTTGTATTGTTGAGTTATGTATGTTGGTGACCGAAGGTTGTTCAGAGTCCCGGATGAGTTCTCGGACGTCACGAGGAGTTTCGGAGGTAAAGATTTATATATGGGAAGTCATATTTTGGCTACCGGAAAAGTTTCGGGTTTTTTCGGTATTGTACCGGGAAGCTTCTAGAAGGTTCCGGAAACTTCCAGAGGAGTCCGGAAGTCCACCAAGGGTTCCACCACGTCCCAAGGGTTTGCATGGGCTGAGGGGAGGCGCCCTGGCCTTATTGGGCCAGGCACACAAGTCCCTCAAGGCCCATGTGGCTTGGGAGAGGTGGAAAGTCCACCTGTTTATGGAAAGGGAGGGAATTGGACTAGGAGTCCAACCCCTCCCCCCTTGTCTGTGCCCTAGGGCTTGGAGGGGCTGATCTCCACGTCCCTCCACCTATATATAGAGGGAAGGGGGCACCCCAAGAGCACACACGAAGCCGTTGGCGCCCCTCTCTCTCCCTAGATCATTTTCTCCTCCGTTCGCGGTTTCGGTAGCGCTAGGCGTAGCCCTGCCGGGATAGCACCACCACCACCGCCGCCACGTCGTCATGTTGCCGGAGAACTCATCTACTACTCCGACCTCGCTCGCTGGATCGAGGAGGCGGAGACGTCATCGAGCTGTACGTGTGCGGAACGCGGAGGTGTCGTCCGTTCGGCGCTAGATCGGGACGGATCATGATTGGATCGCGGGACGGATTGCGATTTGGATCGCGAAGACGTTCGACTACATCAAGCGCGTTTCTTAATGCTTCCTGCTTAGCGATCTACAAGGGTATGTAGATTCAATCTCCCCTTTCGTAGATGCTCATCACCATGGATAGATCTTGTGTGTGCGTAGGAAAATCTTTGTTTCCTATGCAACGTTCCCCAACAGTGGCATCATGAGCTAGGTCTATGCGTAGATGAGATCACGAGTAGAACATAAAGGAGTTTGTGGGCGTTGATATTCAGATTGCTTCCCTCCTTAGTATTATCTTGATTCGGCGGTATTGTGGGATGAAGCGGCTCGGACCAACCTTACTCTTCCACATACGAGAGACCGGTTCCATCGACTGACATGTAACTTTGTTGCATAAGATGGCTGGCGGGTGTCTGTCTCTTCCACTTTAGTTGAATCGGATCGACAGAGGCGGTCCTTGTAGAAGGTGAAATAGCAAATTGTATATCACCGTTGTGGTTTTGCGTAGGTAAGAATCGTTCTTGCTAGATACCCATAGCAGCCACGTAAAACATGCAACAACAAATTAGAGGACGTCTAACTTGTTTTTGCAGGGTATGATGTGATATGATATCGCCAGAAACATGATGAGATATATCTGATGTATGAGATGATCATGTTTTGTATAGATTATCACGAATTGCATGTCGATGAGTACGACAACCGGCAGGAGCCATAGGGTTGTCTTTAATTTATTTTTGCCTTTTTGCTTTACTTTATCGCTATGAGTTAGCAATAGTTGTAGAAGCAATAGTTGGCGCGACAACCTCATGGCGACACGTTGATGGAGATCAAGATGATGGAGATCATGGTGTTATGCCGGTGACGATGGAGATCATGCCGGTGCTTTGGAGATGGAGATCAAAAGCACAAGATCATGGCCATATCATGTCACTTATGATTTGCATGTGATGTTAATCCTTTTATGCACCTTGTTTTGCTTAGGACGACGATAGCATTATAAGGTGATCCCTCACTAAAATTTCAAGATAAAATTGTGTTCTCCCCGAGTGTGCACCGTTGCGAAAGTTCGTCGTTCCGAAGCACCATGTGATGATCGGGTGTGATAGACTCTACGTTCACATACAACGGGTGCAAGCCAGTTTTGCACATGCGGAACACTCGGGTTAAACTTGACGAGCCTAGCATGTACAGACATGGCCTCGGAACACAACAGACCAAAAGGTCGAACATGAGTCATATAGTAGATATGATCAACATGGAGATGTTCAGCATTGAAACCACCTCATCTCACGTGATGATCGGACTTGGGTTGGTGAATTTGGATCATGTAACACTCGGATGACCAGAGGGATGTCAATTTGAGTGGGAGTTCTTTAGTAATATGATTAACTGAACTCATTATCATGAACATAGTCAAAATGTCTTTGCAAATTATGTTGTAGATCAATAGCTCGCACCGTAGCTCCCCTGTATTTCTGATACGTTCCTAGAGAAAAAGTAAGTTGAAAGATGATGGTAGCAATTATACGGACTGGGTCCGTGATCTGAGGATTGTCCTCATTGCTGCACAGAAGTCTTATGTCTTCGATGCACCGCTCGGTGCGCTACCCCCTCAAGTGTGGTCTGTGGATGTTGTGAACGTCTGGCAGACACGTTCTGATGACTAATTGATAGTTTAGTGCGCCATGCTTTACGGCTTAGATTTGAGGCTCCAAAGACGTTTTGAACTTCACGGAGCATATGAGATGTTCCGAGAGCTGAAATTGGAATTTCGGGCTCATGCCTTTGTTGAGAGGTATGAGATCTCTAACAAAGATCTTTGCCTGCAAGATGGAGGAGAATAGCTCAATCGGTGAGCATGTGCTCAGAATGTCTGGGTACTACAATCGCTTGAATCAAGTGGGAGTTCATCTTCCAGATAAGATAGTGATTGACAGAGTTCTCCAGTCACTATCACCAAGCTACTAGAGCATTGTGATGAATTATAACATGCAAGGGATGGAGATAGTGATCCCAGAGCTGTTCACAATGCTTAAGGCCGCGAAGGTAGAAATAAAGAAGGAGCATCAAGTGTTGATGGTTAACATGGCCACTAGTTTCAAGAAGGGCAAGGGCAAGAAGGGAAACTTCAAGAATGGCAAAACAGTTGCCGCTCCAGTGAAGAAACCCAATGTTAAACCCAAACCCGAGACTAAGTGCTTCTATTATAAGGGGAACGGTCACTGATAGCGGAACTACCCCAGATACATGGCAGATAAGAAGGCTGGCAACGTCAACAAAAGTATATTTGATATACATATTATTGATGTGTACCGTACTAGTACTCCTAGTAGCACCTGGGTATTAGATACCGGTTCAGTTGCTGATATTGGTAACTTGAAGTAAAAGCTACGGAATAAACGGAGATATCTAAGGGTGAGGTGACGATGTGTGTTGGAAGTGTTTCCAAGGTTGATGTGATCACCATCACACGCTCCCTCTACCTTCGGGATTAGTGTTGAACCTAAAGAAATGTTATTCGGTGTTTGCGTTGAGCATGAACATGATTAGATCGTGTTTATTGCAATACGGTTATTCATTTAAGTCAGAGAACAATGGTTGTTTTGTTTACATGAATAATACCTTCAACGGTCATGCATCCAATGTGAATGGTTTATTGAATCTCGATCGTAGTGATACACATGTTCATAATATTGATGCCGAAAGATGCAAAGTTGATAATGATAGTACCACATACTTGTGGCACTGCTGCTAAGGTCATATTGGTGTAAATTGCATGAAGAAGCTCCATGCTGATGGATCTTTGGACTCACTCGATTTTGAATCGCTTGAGACATGCGAACCATGCCTCTTGGGCAAGATGACTAAGACCCCGTTTTCCGGTTCGATGGAGTGGGCAAGTGACTTATTGGAAATAATACATACTGATGTATGATATCCAATGAGCATTGAAGCATGCGGTGGATATAGTTATTATCTTACCTTCACAGATGATTTGAGTAGATACTGGTATGTTTACTTGATGAATCACAAGTCTGAAACTTTTGAAAAGTTCAAGAAATTTCAGAGTGAAGTTGAAGATCATCGTGACAAGATTGAATGTCTACGATATGATCATGGAGGTAAACATCTGAGTTACGAGTTTTGGAATATATTTAAGACAATGTGGAAGTTGTTTCACAACACATGCCACCCGGAACACCACAGTGTAATGGTGTGTCCGAATATCGTAGCCGTACTCTATTGGATATGGTGCGTTCTATGATGTCTCTTGCCGATTTGCCACTATCGTTTTGGGGTTATGCGTTAGAGACAACTACATTCACTTTAAATAGGGCACCATCTAAATCCGTTAAGATGACACCGTATGAATTATGGTTTGGTAGAAACCTAAGCTATCATTTCTTAGAGTTTGGGAATACGATGCTTATGTGAAAAGACTTCAACCTGATAAGCTCGAACCCAAAGTGGACAAATGAGTCTTCATAGGATACCCTAAGGAAACAGTTGGGTATACCTTCTATCTCAGATCCAAGGGCAAAGTGTTTGTTGCTAAAAACGGGCTCTTTCTCGAGAAAGAGTTTCTCTCGAAAGAATTGAGTGGGAGGAAGGTAGAACTTGATGAGGTTACTGAACCATCACTTCAGTTGGATGGTAGCACAACGCAGAAAGATGTTTCTGTGGTGCGTACACCAAATGAAGAGGAAGCTAATGATGATGATCATGAAACTTCAGTTCAAGTTACTACTGAGCCTCGTAGGTCGACAAGGAATCGTAGCGCCCCTAAGTGGTGCGGAATCCTGTCTTAGAGGTCATGTTGTTGGACAACAGTGAACCTGCGAGCTATGAAGAAGCGATGGTGGACCCGGATTCCAACTAATGGCTATGAGCCGTGAAATCCGAGATAGGATCCATGTATGAAAATCAAGTATGGACTTTGGTAGACTTGCCCGATGAACGGCAGATCATTAAGTACAAATGGACCTTTAAGAAGAAGACAGACGATGATGGTAATTGTCACCATTTATAAGGCTCGACTTGTCACAAAGTAGTTTCCGACAAGTTCAAGGAGTTGACTACGATGAGACTCTCTCACCCGTAGCGATACTGAAGTCTGTTGCAATTATGTTAGCAGTTGCTGCATTTTTCGATTATGAAATCTGGTAGATGGATGTCAAAACAGAGTTTCCTTAACGGTTTCCGTGAGGAAATGTTGTATGTGATACAACCACAAGGATTTTGTCGATCCTAAGGATGCTAAAAAGTGTGCAAACTCCAGTGATCCTTCTATGGACTGGGGCAAGCATCTCGGAGTTGGAATATACGCTTTGATAAGGAGATCAAAGTTTTTGGGTATATACAAAGTTTATAAGAAACTTGTATTTACAATAAAGTGAGTGGGAGCACTATAGAATTTCTGATAGGTATATGTGCTTGACATATTGTTGATCGGAAATAATGTAGAATTTCTGGAAAGCATAAAGGGTTGTTTGAAAGGAGTTTTTCAAAGGAAGACCTGGATAAAGCTACTTAAATATTGGGCATCAAGATCTATAGAGATAGATCAAGACGCCTAATAAGACTATCAATGAGTACATACCTTGGCAAGATTTTGAAAGAGTTCAAAATGGATCAGTCAAAGAAAGAGTTCTTGACTGATTTGTAAGGTGTGAAGTTGAGTAAGACTCAAAGCTCGACCACGGCAAAAGAAAGAGAAAGGACGAAGGTCATCCCCTATGCCTTATCCATAGGCTCTGTATAGTATGCCATGATGTGTACCGCACCTGGTGTGCCTTGCCATGAGTCTGTCAAAGGGGTACAAGAGTGATCCAGGAGTGGATCACTGGACAGCAGTCAAAATTATCCATAGTAACTAGAGGACTAAGGAAATGTTTCTCGAATATGGAGGTGATGAAGAGTTCGTCATAAAGAGTTACGTTGATGCAAGCTTTCACACCAATCCGGATGACTCTTAGTAAGTAATCCGGATACGTATAGTGGAGCAGCCATTTGGAATAGCTCCAAGTGGAGCGTGGTAGCAGCATCTACAGTATGACATATAGATTTGCAAAGAACACATGGATCTGAATGTTGTAGACCGTTGACTAAAACCTCTCTCACATGCAAAACATGATCGAAACCCAGAACTCATTCGGTGTTAGATTCATAACAATGTAAATCACATAGCGATGTGAGCTAGATTATTGACTCTAGTGCAAGTGGAAGACTGTTAGAAATATGCCCTAGAGGCAATAATAAAATGGTTATTATCATATTTCCTTGTTCATGATAATCGTTTATTGTCCATGCTAGAATTGTATTTATCGGAAACTCAGATACATGTGTGGATACATAGACAACACTGTGTCCCTAGTAAGCCTCTACTAGCCTAGCTCGTTGATCAGAGATGGTCAAGGTTTCCAGACCATAGACAATGAGTTGTCATCTGATAACGGGATCACATCATTAGGAGAATGATGTAATGGACAAGACCCAACCGTAAGCATAGCAGTTGATCGTGTCAGCTTTTTGCTACTGCTTTATCCATATCAAGTATATGTTCCAACGACCATGAGATCATGCAACTCCCGGACACCGGAGGAATGCCTTGTGTGTATCAAACATCACAACGTAACTCGATGACTATAAAGGTGCTCTATAGGTATGTCCGAGCGTGTCTGTTGAGTTGGCATGGATCGAGACTGGGATTTGTCACTCCGTATGACGGAGAGGTATCTCTGGGCCCACTCGGTAACACAGCATCACAAGAAGCTTGCGATCAATGTGACTAAGGAGTTAGTCATGGGATCTTGTGTTACGGAATGGGTAAAGAGACTTGCCAGTAATGAGATTGAACTAGGTATGGAGATACCGACGATCGAATCTCGGGCAAGTAACATACCGATGGACAAAGGGAACTACATACGGGATTGTCTGAATCCTTGACATCGTGGTTCGACCGATAAAGATCTTCGTAGAATATGTAGGAACCAATATGGGCATTCAGGTCCCGCTATTGGTTATTAACCGTAGAGTTGTCTCGGTCATGTCTACATAGTTCTCGAACCCACAGGGTCTGCACACTTAACGTTCGATGACGATTTTGTATTGTTGAGTTATGTATGTTGGTGACCGAAGGTTGTTCGGATTCCCGGATGAGTTCTCGTACGTCACGAGGAGTTCCGGAATGATCCGGAGGTAAAGATTTATATATGGGAAGTCATATTTTGGCTACCGGAAAAGTTTCGGGTTTTTCCGGTATTGTACCAGGAAGCTTCTAGAAGGTTCCGGAAACTTCCAGAGAAGTCCGGAAGTCCACCAAGGGTTCCACCACGTCCCAAGGGTTTGCATGGGCTGAGGGGAGGCGCCCTGACCTTATTGGGCCAGGCACACAAGTCCCTCAAGGCCCATGTGGCTTGGGAGAGGTGGAAAGTCCACCTGTTTATGGAAAGGAAGGGAATTGGACTAGGAGTCCAACCCCTCCCCCTTGGCTGCGCCCTAGGGCTTCGAGGGGCTGATCTCCACGCCCCTCCACCTATATATAGAGGGAAGGGGGCGCCCCAAGAGCACACACGAAGCCGTTGGCGCCCCTCTCTCTCTCCCTAGATCGTTTTCTCCTCCGTTCGCGATTTCGGTAGCGCTAGGCGTTGCCCTGCCGGGATAGCACCACCACCACTGCCACCACGTCGTCATGTTGCCGGATAACTCATCTACTACTCCGACCTCGCTCGCTGGATCGAGGAGGCGGAGACGTCATTGAGATGTACGTGTGCTGAACGCGGAGGTGCCGTCCGTTCGGCGCTAGATCGGGACGGATCATGATTGAATCGCGGGACGGATTGCGATTTGGATCGCGAAGACGTTCGACTACATCAACCACGTTTCTTAACACTTCCCGCTTAGCGATCTACAAGGGTATGTAGATTCGATTTCCCCTTTCGTAGATGCTCATCACCATGGATAGATCTTGTGTGTGCGTAGGAAAATCTTTGTTTCCCATGCAACGTTCCCCAACAAATTTTGTATTGTTACATATGGATGTTTAGTGCAACACATGATATGACACTGTAACTTGTTAGTTAATTTGCAAGCTAAATTATGGCATTGCAATAACTTATCATATTTCAGTTATGTTCAGAAAATTCGAATTAATGATGGCAGTGAAATAAGCTAATCATGGCATTGTAATAATTTATATTATTTACCAATGCAGGAAAATGGTGTGAATTTTGGTGTTGTAGAGTGGGTTGATGGGCCTTGGCCTCCTGTTCTTCAGAGATGTTTGGACAAGCTATGGGAAATGTTCCATGAGCAGAACTGTGGAAGGGTACTTGACAAGGAGAAGTTTGAGAAGCAGTTGGCCAGGCTTAAGACTGAAAATGACAAGCTTTCCATGGAGTACAGCAAGCTTGTTGAAGATGTATCAAAAATGTTTGATTGGCAGGATTGTAAGGTGGATAGGAAGGTGAACCAGAAACAAATGGAGGAAGAAGACTTTGAGAAGAAGAAGAAGGAGGTAGAGGAGAAAGCTAGGTTGGAGGTGCAAATGGAAAAGCTTAAACTTGCAAAGGAGCAGAGGTGCATTTTGCAGAGCCAAGCTGACATTATCAAGAACACCAGGAAGGCTATGAAGGATGTTGAAGTGGACAGAGATCTTCTTAAGAAGGAGAAGGCAAAGCTTGAGCAAGTTGTTGGTGAGCTGCTGAAAGATATGTATGGCAGCAAGGACAAGTTAGAGCAAATCAAGGCCATCCTTGAGTCATGAAGTGGTGTGAAATGGTGGTGAAGTACATCCAAGGCCTATATAAGGATGTGGCCTAACTGTCTCAAGTGATCATTAGGGTGTACATTTTGGGGGAATGTGAAGGTAACCTAGGGTTTGGCATTGCATTTGAACTTTAGTGTCTTATGTAAGAACCATATTTTCTATGTTCCTAAGTATGTTGTAATGGATCTCCAATGCTATGGTATTAAGTGTTGTAATGGATCTCCAATGCTATGGTTTTGAGTAAGTTCTGTCATTGGCTTAGCCTACATTGATCTTCTATGTTATCTATATATTTATGTATAGTGCTATTGGGCTTAGTAGGCCACTAGTATCTGACCAAATGAAACTCCCTAGGCCTACTAAACCCCAACCCCTCCACCACTGTCAATATAAACCCTACCTCACCCTTTCCCAGTCACCCCAACAGCCGCCACCCATATCAAACCCTAGAGATGGATCCTGACATGGGAGATGTCACAGAGGAGGAGGGAGAGGCCGTGGAGGTTAGGCCTCCAGCAGCACAGCAAAGGAGGAGGAGGCGCAAGCAGAGGGCACAGGAGGCCGCCCACGATGAGCAGGAGCTTGAGTACATCCGCCGGCTCTCCGATAAGGTGCTGGAGAAATGCAATGGTGAAGAGCTTGAGCTTGTTTTCCCTGGTGGCAGGGGAAGGACCTTCGAGCAGATCATTAGCTGGGCGAGGAGAAGAGCAGTCATGGCTCCTCATCTAGCTACTAGGGCTAAGTGGGCTCGTTTCTTCAAGCGTTATGACTGATATTGTAAGATCTTTGTAAGATCTGGATGAAACCATGTACCAGGGTTAAGTGGTGTTCTTTGTAAGATCTGGATGAGAACCAATATCTATCTATCTATCTATTATTGTGTATCTGTAAGTGGTGGATCTGCAGGAGAATCTATATGTATGCTACTCTCAAACTGACTGAATCAACACAACATAAACTGATTGAATCAACACACATAAACTGAATGAATCAACACAACATAAACTGATTGAATCAACACAACATAAAATGACTGGATCAATACCTCTGAAAGCACACAAGATAGTATAGTTATTACAAACCATAGCAGTTCACTTACATAAACACAACCATAGCAGTTCACTAACATAAACACAACCATAGCAGTTCACTAACATAAACACAACCATAGCAGTTCAGTGACATAAAAACAACCATAGCAGTTAAACTCTAGTTCAGACACAAACATGCTAGTTACCACTTGCATAAAAATAGCCTTTCAGCCTCCCACTTGGCTTCCTAATCCTCTTTGACCCATCCTGGACAACAGTTGAAGTTGACTGCCTTGGTGCAATGAAAGTTGTCCTCATTAAGGCATCCCTCTGGGCACTTGCAGACCTGGTGTTCTTTGCTGGAGAAGTTGTAGATGACCTGGTGTTCTTAGCAGGAGAAGAAGTGTTGGTGCTTTTCCTTTTAGCTGGTGCTGTTGCTGCTGCTGGAGAAGTTGTAGATGACCTGGTGTTCTTAGCAGGAGAAGAAGTGTTGGTGCTTTTCATTTTAGCTGGTGTTGTTGCTGCTGCTGGAGAAGTGTTAGTCCTACTCCTCTTAGCTCTTCCTGGTGCTTCTGCTGCTGCTGGGCTAGTTGAAGCAACCCTTTTATTTGCCCTAGAAGAAGCCACTGGGCCTGGTGCAGGTGCAGAAGTTGTAGCTCTTGCTGCAGCAGGTACTTTTGGAGGCCTCTGAGCATTTTTAGCCATAGAAGAACCAGCTTCATAGTAATTTGTTCTATTCTCCTACACAATTATGAAACTTTGTAAGAAATGACATGAAATGAAACAATGAAATGAATAACCAGCCTCAAATGACCTGGTGCATGTTCATCCTTATCTGAAACTTAGGCTTCAAAGGGTCACCACAATTGTTGAACATATGCCCTTTGCTTCTTGCGGTTGCTACATGTCACAGAGCCAATTCTTGAGGTGTCCTTTTTTGCTGGCACCTCAAATATACCTTTCCTCCTGGCAGTTTGCCTTTTCCCCTTCTTTTCTTTGAACACTGGTGGAGATATATCATCTCCAGGTGTATGAGGCCAGTGGTCAGGACCTGGAACTGGGAAAATTATATGCTTGTATGTTTCACAGTACATGGGCTTTTTAAAGAAATCATTGACAAAGCCTTCAGGATGTAGCTTCACTTTCTGCATTGCAGCAATGGCATGACTGCAAGGCACAGCTGTCATGTCCCACTTCCTACAGTCACAGGAATAGTTGTTCAAGTTAACACAATATGTGTTATCAGAACTACTAGTCACTTGCCAGATGCCTGGACCTGCCATGTATGCTTCACCGTACTTAGCCCACTTCTTGCCTTCTTCTAAGATTTCTGAGTAGGTTGGTGTGATCTCCCATCTGCATGTCTCTGTTTTCTCTCTGATTTTCTAAAACTTGATCATCAACTTTGTTCTTATGCCCTCCAGCATAGTCCTGATTGGCTTGTTCCTAACATCCAATATCATCCTGTTGAAAACTTCACTAAGGTTGTTTACAACTAGGTCAGTTTTGCAAATAGTATCCATTTTGTATCTTGCCCATGTATGGTCTGGTATCTGAGACAACCACTGCCAAGCCTCATAACTTTCTTTCTTCATATTTTCCATGCCTTTATCATGACCATGCTTAGTGAAGGAATAGGCAGCCTGATCTAAGTGTTTCTTGAGTTCCTCCCCTCTAAAACCAGCAGATTGGAAGTTGGCATATATATGTCTAAGACAAAACCTCTGTGGGGAGTCAGGGAATACATCATTGATTGCATTCAACAATCCCTTTTGCCTGTCAGACATTATTGTGTATTTGCCAAACTTGTTCCCAGTTCCAATAACAGTTCTCAGTTGTTTGAGAAACCATGTCCAGCTGTCTGTCTCTTCCTTGTTAACAAAACCAAAGGTTATTGGGAAGATGTTATTGTTCCCATCCCTCCCTGTTTGATGAAGCAACCATCTAGGCCTGAAGATATGATCATATTAGTTGTAAATAACATGAATGCAACAATCTTAGATCTATGTGTATGAATCAATACCTATAAATGTCCTACATCCATTCAGGAAGCCCTCCTTGCATGCAAACATGCAGTAGAACATGTAGTGAAACCTGGGGGTAGGAGCTGGATTTTCTGTGTCCTCTTGTGTTGTCACTATGCATCTACTGCCTGGGTTAGTATCTAGCACACACTGCAGATAGTCCCTTAGTCTGTGATATTGGAGTTTGTGATCTCCTTGCACAACTTCAACTGCTTGCTTCCTTGCCCTATATGCCAAGCTTTTAGGCACATGAACACCAAATGTTTTCTTTGTGTATGTCATAATTGTCTCAACACCAGCTCCAGCGTTTGATCTAATTGTATCCTCACAAACCTTGGCAACCCAATTGACTGTAACCTTGGTGCTCTCTCCACTTGCTCCACAAGTGTGATCCAAGTTCATCTTCTTGATGTTGAAAGTTGCCTCATTAGCTATTCTAGAGGCCACTATGTAAAACTCACAACCTTGCTTTCTATCAGAGCACCAAGCAATAAACCTAGTTGGTTCATTTCTGTGATACTCACAATTCCTAAATGTCCATACATGGAAATTTCTAAGTGCTTCTCTGAACTCCACAACATTTTGGAAGCACAAATGCATTGCAAACTGCTCATGTTCAGGCACAAAATCACCTGGAAAGCAGTATTCATCAGGTTCAGGCACAAAATCTTCAAACTTCTAGTGTTCAGGCTCACTGTGTGACTTGCTACTTGGGCCTGGTTTTTTGACAGGTTTATGCTTCATTGCTCCTTCCTTTGGTACAACTGAAGGTTCTTCATGTTCAGAAAGGATTTGGTCTTCCTCCCAAAACTCAGAAGGTTCTGAGTTACCTCCACAATAGTGCTCTGCAGTATCTTCCTCTTCCCTCTGCTTATGGCTTGTCCCTGTGCCAGCCTCATCTTCACCCCTAGACCAAGCCTTGTATGAAATTTTCTGCCCTCTGTAATCACCATTGAAAAAATCAAAATCTGAAGATGATTTGTCCATCTCATCTTCATCTTCATCATCATCATCTTCTTCTTCTTCTTCTTCCACTGCATTTTTCCCCTTGTTGAAATTACAGCTATGTTGTCTGTTAAGATAGGGCTCCTCAGGGATTACTGGTGGCAAAGATGAATTAGAGGATGGATGGAGCACACCTTGTGGAGAAACACTGTAAACAACTGGCTCACCAACATTACTAATGGGAATCTGGTCCTCAAGCAAGATGTGATCCATATTAACATCTGCCGGGCTTGGATCAATAGCTTTTCTGACAGTGATGTTCAGGACCTTCTTATCAACAAATAATTTAAGCATTTCCTCTACTTTCTCCTCACTATCCAGGACCTCCACCCCCTCCAAGCCCTTTCTCTCTTCCTTAACATAAGTCAAAAATGCATCCAATCCATACCCCTCCAATTCAACCAGTGCTAATAAGGTCAGATAACTGATATCTGAAACTGAAAACTTTCTCTCCATATTGTCTCTGCCTAGAAAATGTAGCCTCACCTCCCAAACCTCATCATCTAAGCTGTAGGAGATTAAATAGACAAACTATGAGCATTTCTAAAAAATAACTGAAAACTTAAAACTTAAAACAACTACTTACCAACAAACAAATGTGCACTAGCATGCCAACAAACAAATTAATCTGCTCAGTTCCTATACTGCACTCTCTTAATAAGTCAATATCATCTTCTAAACAATTTATAATTTTCCTAATAAGTCACCATCATATTCTACCCCTAATTTATAAATTTGAACTAAATGTATGAATGAATGGTACTGAAATTACTTACCTAACTCCACCAAACAACGACGCCCACCTGTGGCCCCCCTCTGGATCCGCGTGGATGCACTTCGCCACTGCCATTGCCGCGCGGTATGCCGGATCTAGCTGGACCTCTGACGGTGATGGTTGCGGCGACCGCTGCGTCGGGAAGCTCGAGCTGCCTAGCCATTTCTCTACCTCTGAATGTCTCTCCTTGCCGGTGACGCCTTCTGGCTGCGACACGCCGCCGACGACATCTGGCTGCGGCGCCGCCATCGCACCTAGGTCAGAGAGCGGGGGAGAGGAGGGAGAGAGGAGGGGGAGAGTGAGAGAGAGCGCGAGCGACCGGCTATTTTCGTTCCGACCGGACCGGTCTGCGTAACGGCCGTTAACGGCCACTCCGTCCCCACGCTGGGCCAGGTGGCCTGACCGGTGTGCCCAATACGTCAGGAAAACGGTTAAATCGCTAGTCACCGCGGTTTTGGGTTTTTTGAAACAGCCGACCACGCGTTTGGTAGTTTCCTGAGAAAAATTAAAATCCGGTAGTTTTTTTGGAACCTGTGTCTGTAAACTAGTAGTTTTATGCTATTTACTCGAATATCGCGGGGTGGCTGATGTGATTTTGTTGTCCTTTTCTCTCCATATCTTTTTTGATGCTTTCTTTCCAAATCTTCATGGAAAGTGCAAAATCAATGTGTATCATAGCCTATCGACTCGAGTTATTTTTTAAAATAAAGCTGACAGTTAGGGAGTTATGGATCGTAGGGTGGAGAAAATGAATGAATCAAAGTAAATCTTAGGCTAGGAGATAGATGAGATGTCAAGTCTCGAGCGCAAGGATATATTTTTCATGAGTGGACTAATAAGAACAGGTTAACCCCCCCCCCCCCCCCCCCCCCCCCCCTCTTCTTCCGTTGGCATCTTTTTCTTTCATTGTCTTGGTGGAAAGAGTGGAAGCGGTTTTGGCTTCTCTAGAGGCATTCCTGTCTTTTCTTGCTGATGGCCAGGAAGATATCCCCATTGTTAATGGTGTTGTAGAATCTTCCCCCATTGAAATCATGTTTTGTACTCCCTCCGTCCTAAATTAAGTGACTCAAAAATGACTCAAATTTGTACTAACTTTAGTACAAAGTCAATGAAAGTTTGAAAAGTCAAGTATGGAGCGTAAGAATTATTGCCCGCCATAGAATTGGCACTAGCATATAGATGAAGGGTATTCTATATGATGCAAAATTTCCTTTTTTACCCATGTCTTGGTTAAAAGAGTAAAACCAATTTATGTCATAGGCAGTCGACTCTGAGTTATTTCACTAAATAAAGCCGACAGTCAGGGGGCTAATATGGATCACAGGGTGGGAAAAGGAATGAATTAAAATTCAGAACAAATCGTGTGGCTAGGAGAAAGATGACATATCAAGTTTCGAAGCCTGGAGCGTAAAAATATATTTCCATGAGTGAAGTAATAATTGGAGGTATTTGTTTCCCCCTGCTTTGGCATCATTTTCTTTCATTGTCTTGGTGGGAAGAGTGGATTTGACTTTTCTGGAGTTTTTCTCCTTTGTTATTTTTACGGAAGCTGGTGGTAAGGAAGAAACCCCGTTCTTCACGGTATTGTAGAATCTGGCCCCTATCGAAATCAGGTTTTGTATTTAACTATGGATTACAACATTGAAAGGGAATCCAATAAAACTTTGAAAAGTCAAGTTTGGGGTGCAAGAAGTTTTGTCCACCAGAGAAAAAAAATTGCGGGGGGGAAGGGAGATTCTATTAATTTAAGGAGGCAAATCAGCCAGGGCCATTACAACAATTTTGCTCAAACCACAGCCCAACCAAACTGCAGTACGAGTACTTCGACCATATGTAGCGAGCTCATGACTAACATTATTTTGCGAGCGACTAATAGCAGTAACAGAAATCTCCCTAGGGTCGTGAGCAACCATCCTATTGATCTCCTCAACAAGCACATGAAATCTCGACCTGTCCACCGGCGTGGCATTTATCATCCTAACGGTTTCGGCACTGTCCATCCCGACCGCAATGGGCATCATAGTGTGGTGCAGCGCGAGCTCAAGTCCCTCCTTGCAAGCAGCAAGCTCAGCATGGAAGCTATTATCGCATGTGTGAATCTCTCTACAAGCTGTGAATATAAGTTCACCAGAGAATTAATACTAGCATATAAATGAAGGGTATTCTAGAGATGGGTTTTCAATGATGCAAATTTCCCTTTTCTTTCCATGTCTTGGTGGAAAAGTATAGCAAATTTACCAGTTGGCTCAAATTTTTTTCTCTATGTTGACTGTTGGAGCTGTTTCATGTTAATGGTGGTAAATTTCTACCTTCCATGAAAAATCAGGTAAGAATGAACCAAAATCCAAAAAACTAAGCGACCAATAGAAAGATGACAAGTCAAGTCTCGAGGCCAAGAATAGAGATATTTCTGCAATTTCTCACGGGATTCAAGGGATGCTACTCCTACGTTGTCTGTCATGACATGGATTAGACGTCATTTTCTTTTTGTCTTTGATGGACGGAGCAAAAATGCTACCGGTTCCTTTCGGTGTATTAGTCTCGCATAGGTCTTCCACCATCTCTATCTTCTTATACCAAAGAACAAAAAATATGACAAGTCAAGTCTCATGCATAAGAATATTCTTTCAAAAGCTAGCTTATAAAGCTGTAGACTAATGGAGCGAATTCGCCGAATGTTCCGCATGTATTGGTCCTGATTTACATGTTTTCGGAAACACTGGCACTTACACCACCACACAATAGCGCCTACTGAACATCGGGTCAGAGTTACAAAGCTTAAAGATTGACGAAAGTCACCACATGTGCATCGCTATCAACAGGAACATCACTTCTCGCTGAAATAATAACCTCGGGTCATAGTTTTTTTCCTTGAGGAGCAGTTGACATAAGTTAGCGTCCTCATGGTCTTATGGATCCACACCGTGAGCATCAGACCGCAGCCGACATGTAGACACTCAACGGTTCCTTAGTCTCGACATAAGCGAATGTCCTAGGGTCGTCGTGGTACGAGAGCCTATTAATGTTGGCGACCACAGCCCCCCTATTATTTTCAGTGATATCCACTACGCCATGCTTCGCCTTCCTTGTGGCTTGGACCGGTGTGTGCCTGTACAAGACAAAAGCTCGTCCATACTGCGACCACTCCCATGTCAGGATGTGCTCGCCGTGGAGGAAGAGCGGCCACGTGAGATGGCGCGGCCTTGCCCTCGGCTCCCACGGCCAGCGGTGCGGCGTGCTCATCCGAACTACGTACCAGCGGCTCCACCTGATCTGCCTTGCAGTCGTTTTTCCCTCCATTACCCAGACCTCCGTCATATCCGTCACCAACGAGATGTAGTTGAAGATGACGGCTAGCCTCCCATGCACCTCCACTAGGTGCTAGCTATCGTTGTCTTCGGAGAAGGACAACAGCGGCGGCAGTGACGGAATGGGTGTGACACGTTCGTGCTCGATATCGAACGACAGGACCCTGTAGGTGCCCTCCGACGTGGCCCAGTACGCCACACCGTGGACGGTGACGATGTTGTAGCTAAGCCCGCCGCGTCTGAATCTCGCGGAGTGGCCAACCGGCACAACCCGTCACCTCGCCTTCCCCAGGGCGAACATGTGCACCGCATCAAACATGTATTGCCCGAGGTGCACGACCTTGTAGCGCCCCGTGGTCGGCAAGTATGTGAAACTATAGGCCTCGTGCCAGATGATGCTTGGAACAACGGGTTGGGGCGTTGGCAACCGTGGGATGCTTAGAGCCTCACCAGTGACTGGGTTGGCCACGGTGATGGCGCCGCCTGGCTCCCGGTCGTCGCATAGGCAGACGAGGATGTTGCAGGTGCCGACCACTCGCATCTCCTTGTAGCGGCATGCCGTGACGGCGCCGGTCCATAACTCTCTAAGCTTTCCTAGAGCCGACACGTACGCGAAACTCAGGGTAACCACGAGTATCGCTGTAGACTAATGGAGTGAATTCGCTAAATGTTCCGCTTGTATCGGTTCTAATTTACACGTTTTCAGAAACACTGGCTACAACGTAGATAGTCACACTTACACCATCACACAGTGCCGCCTATTGAAGATCGGGTTAGAGTTACGGAGCTTAAAGATTGACGCAGCACTAACAAATCAATTTAGGTAGAGCTTATCCAATATCAAACCGTTGATCACAAGTTCAGAACCGCAAATTATGGCACCGAGAACAGATCATGAGCTCAATCCATGTATATCATTCGACAAGGCTTCGGTTGACATAAATTCGTGTATATTCTCCTGGATCCACCGTGAGTCGTCAGACCGCAGCCGGCTTGTAGACACTCAACGGTTCCTCGGTCTCGACGTAAGCGAACATCCGGCGGCCGATCGACGCAGTGAAGCTGGTAACCACAATCCCCCGATTCCTCTCGCTGATATGCACCACGCCACGCTTCGCTTTCCTCGTGTCATGGATCGGTGTGTGCATGCACAAGACATAACTTCGTTGAATCGGCCACTCCGTCTCCCATGTCAGGATGCGCTCGCCGTGAAGGAACAGTGGCCACGTGAGTTCATGAAGCTTTTTGTTCGTCCCCGGTTGGTACGGCGGGGTGCTCATCTGAACGATGTACCAGCGGGCCCAGCTGATCTGCCCCGTCGCGCCCTCCATTACCCATACCTCCGTCGTGCTCATCGCCGGCGAGGCGTGGCTGAGGACGATGGCCAGCCTCCCGTGCACCTCCGCTAGCTGCCGGCCGCCGCCGTTTCTGGAGTTGGACAGCGCGGAAGGTGGTGATGTGATGGGGGTGACGCGTTCGTGCTCGAGGTCGAACGACATGACCTTGCCGGCGCCCTCCGGCGTCCAGTATGTCACGCCGTCGACACTGACGACGCTGCAGTCGAGTTCGTCACATCTCGCGGCGTGGCCGGCCGGCACAGCCTGCCATGACGGCTCGCCCAGCGTGAACACGTGCACCGCATCGGACGCGAACTGGCCGATGGCGCACGGGACGTGCACGACCTTGTACCGCCCCGAGGTCGGGAGGTACGCGAAGCTGTAGGCGTCACGCCAGGTTCTAGGGTAGCACATGCTTGGCTTCGATGGCAGCGGCGGGACGCTCAGCGCCTCCCCGGTGACAGGGTTGGCCACGACGATGTTGTCGCGGATCTTCCGGTCGTCGCAGAAGCAGACGAGGCCGTTGCACGTTCCGACGACGCTCATGCCCTCGTAGCGGCGTGACGTGCGGTAGTCCGCCCACAGTGGTTTTGTGGAGGCCGATAGGTGGCCGAAGACGTACGCGGAGCCCCCGGCGGCGACGAGTATCTTGACCCTGCTCCGCAGGATGGTGGCGGTGCGTTCGCCGACGACGTCGCGCCAGTGCCGGCAGACGAGGCGGAGCCGGCGGCGGGTGTTGGGCGGGAGGCGCGTCAGGATGTTGGCCAGCACGTCCGCGGCGAAGTCTCTGTAGACGGCGCGTTCTGGATCCATCGCTGCCATCGCGGACGCACGCGGCTTCCAGCGTTGTTGGCTGTGACCTGTGACCTAGATATCGGTAGATCCTACAAATTCGTTGCGTAGCTTTTTTTGCGGGATTCGGCTTTCCTTCCATCGAAACCGGATCTTGAGTCGTAGTCAGCTTGGTGTGATTTCGGGGCGATCGGGCACGAAAGCAGGCCACGGTTTAATCCCTTACTTATACAAGTTCAGTTTTTAATATCGTAACATGAGAAAATGTTGTACTTATATGTGATGCTTGGCTATACGTGGAGTTCAAACTTCATGCTGTGGAGTTCAAACTTCTGTGCTCGGGTGTGTTTATTTTGATTTCCTATTTATTCGTTTACGTAGAGATATTTTCAATTTTTTTTGGATCCCGATAAATATCACATGTGTGACACAAATAAACTTGAATCAAATATCCAAGTGGCAGAGCCAGAAGTTTTATGAAGCCTGGGCAAGTTTGAGCCTATAACTGCCTAATATGTAAATCAAAACCGGATATTCGGATACACAATACATGAAATGGCATCAAATTTCTGAACCACAACTTCGCATTGAAAATATAAACATAGTAGTGATACAATTGTAATTTTAAAGATAACTAACATATAATATATCAATATTGAATTTCACAAACCAAAATAAAGACGAGACTTGTCTACAGAAGCCATAAAACCCGCTCCTGCATAGAACCAAACTCGCTATGTTGCCAACAAAAGTATTACTATACAAACTACCATCCAAACACTACATGATAAAAATGGATTTGTAATTCGAATAAAATTAGTGTTGTGATTTGTGAATATATTTAGAATAGAAACTTGCAAGAATATACATGACCAGATGGAAAATAGCAAAAGTATATGGGATGTGCCACGCGTCGGCCGGCGGATCTTTTTATCTTTTAGAAAGATCAGCCGGGTTGCGAGCCGTCAGATCAGCGTAATTTTGTGGCTGAGTTTGTCCTCACTTGTTGCAACACAAGTCTCGTTGCAAAAATATTTGCAACAAAGACTGTGCTGCAGATTTTATTTTTGCAACATGGGTCTTGTTCCATATTTTTTTGCAACAGAGGTTTTGCTGCAGTAAAAATTACAACATATGTATTGTTGTGAAAAAAAGTTTTGCAACACGGATGATGTTGCAGAAAAAAAAACACAACAAAGATGTAGTATAAACAGTGTGATCTAGGGGTCACACAGGACACGCGTCACGCACTGGAGGTGGGGGACGCCTCGTGCTGGATCAGCCGGCTGCTCCCAAACTTTTCCCAAAGTATATCTACTTTTGTTTTCATTGTACATTGTTCACATTTTCTATACTTGCTCTCTTAACAAAAAACCTCCTCACCCCTAAATTTTAATGATTTAAACTTTAAAGTTAAACATTCCCCTATCTAAAACAAATGACCAAAGACTAAGCTCATAAAGTCCTAATCAACGCCAATGGCCAATTCCCCATGCCCGGACCTAAAGATTTAAATCTTAAGTTTATCAATCCCCAAATCAATTAGCATACTTTCTTACCTAATCACCAAGGAGAAGACGAGTAGGAGGATGCAAGCTGTTCCTAGGGGCTGGGGAGGGGATGGATTCACTTTGCCCGCCACCGTCCGCGCGCCTAGGCTCGTCTCCGCTCGCCGCCACCAGTCCGTCTCCACTATCGCGATGGGGAAGCCACAAACAACTGAACATGCGCGATAGTACTCCCATCAGTTTTCTTTTTAGTTTGCATACAAGATTTGGTCAAAGTCAAAATTTGTAAACTTTGACTAATTTTATAAGACAAAATATCAACATTCATAATATGAAATCAATATTACTAGATGCATCGTGATATTTATTTTCATAGCATATAGTATTAATATTGTAGATGTTGATATCTTTTGATATAAATTTGATCAAACTTTGCATTGCTTGACTTTGACCATATTTTATATGCAGACTAAAAAGAAGCGGAGAGAGTAGTAGAGACCGATCGTATATTATTAATTTTCTTCTAGAAAACTGATCGTTTTTTAGCAAAGAAAACATATCTTTTTTTAGGAAAAGAAAACTGATCGTTTAAGAGCCTCGTTGGTTAGCTCGGTCAGTCGGCAGGCCCATTACCATAGGAACAAGCCCATGTGGTGGAGTGGCCAACACAAATTATCCACGGCTGCCTTTTTTCTCAAAAAATATAGTTTTGCTAAAGCACATCTAGATATGCCATAAGTATTGCACATCTAAGTCCTAGATCATCGATCTTACGTGGAGATTCGTGTGAATACTTTTTTTTGTTTCCCTTTTCATTTCTATACTTGATTGAGTCCAGATGTGCAATAATTAGGGCACATCTAGATGTGTCCTAGACACACCCAAAAAAATATTATTATCCACGGCTACCCAGGTAAATCATCGTGTGGAGGATGATAAATGATTTGCCCTCTGTAACATGTTTGACCTACACTGGCGCGCAGCGAGCGAGCCCGGGCAAGTGCCCAGGGTCGCTGGCTCCGCCACTGAAATATCCCCATCCTCATAGATCGCGCCACGTCACCGTATTCATAACAAATTACGAAACTGATGATGTCAGCAAAAATCTTTTGGAACCGGGGCAAGTGCCCAGGGTCGCTGGGCGCTGGCTCCGCCCCTGAAATATCCCCATCACCACAGATCACGCGACGTCATCGCATTCATGACAAATGACGAAACTGATGATGTCAGCGGAAATCTTTTGTGTTTTTAGTTTTTAAAAATGTTTTATCTCTCAAATGAAAAATCCGACTGAAAAACCGTTTTCATCATTAAATCCGTCGTGACGAGATCTTCGAAACAAAATCCCATATTAATATGTTTCGACGATTTTTTGTTGTTGTTATAAACTGCCATGGTGTTTACACTAAAATTGCCATGATATGTTTTAACTATTTTTTTCTTATACGTTTAAAGTAAGTTTTGACATGTTATAAAAAAGTGAATTAACAAACTAAACTTTCCATGCTGAATTACTAGAATTTGTCATCATCCATGAAATAATTTTTACATGGTCCATAATTTAAAAAATCCGTCGTCAATTACTTTGAAAATACATGGTCAATGACTCAAATTTTTCATGAATCATAAACTAAAATTGCCATGATGAATTACTTAAACTTTCCATGATCAATGCACTAAATTTAAAATGGTTCATACAAAAAAATATCATGTTCAAAATACTAAAATTGTCATGGTCAAATTACTAAAAATTATCATGATCTATAAACTAAATTTGCCACGATGAATTATTAAAAAATGCCATGATCCATGAATTAAATTTGTCGTGGTTAATTACCAAAAAAATGATCAATTAACATAATTTACCTTGAAAAGTAGTTAAAATTCAATGATAGCTTTAAATATAGAAGAAAAAATTAGATGAAATATATAATGACAACTTTAATGTAAATATTATTGCAACTTCAGCGTAGACATCAGGGTAACTTTTGATCCTAAAAAAAGTCGATGAAACATATCAATATGTGATCTAGTTTTGAAGATCTCATCGAGATGGATTTAATGATGAAACCTGTTTTTTATTTAAGATATAAAACATTTTAAGTTTGAAAAACCAAAAAAAAATCGTTGGTGTCATCTGCTTGATGGTGCAAGATGGATGGTAATGATGACGTTTGGACCATGTTGCTTTGTGTTACACGTGTGTCACTTATCATTTGATTTTTTTTCTATATACCTAGTTAAATGCATGTGATTGGTGAAGAATAAGAAATATAAATAAAGAAATAATAAAGAAAGAAAAAAAGAGTGGCAGGCCAAATCCTACCCGACAGATGTAGAACCACTGACTGGACACGTCCGGGCACTCCTCATTCTCATCTCATATATAAAGGGCAATATGAAGAATGTCGGACAGCCCGAACATTTAAGGAGGATTTGAGGCAACTTTTTCCTTCTCACTCCTGTTCGTCAGTGGTGTTGCGTCCGCCCGGTCAACTGTAGATGCTCTAAGCTACCAACAAAATATTGAATAAAAATATAGTGTTGTTTAGGATCTAAATAATGATGATGATGTTTAGATTTAAAAATATATTGTACACGTGGAGTACATAGATTATACTACTAGTACTCTTAAATGAGACAAAATTGTACATGTGGAGTTCAGAGTATAGTACTACTAGTAGTTGTTAGATCATGTGATGTCTGATCACCCGAAAATAAAAAAATTATGTGATGTCTGAACTCTGCACTCTGCGGGCGTTATTCTATAAAGCATTGATTTTCTTTCAAAAAGAAGGCCAAACAACTGAACTGTCTCTGCATCATTCAATCCTTGCAAAAGAAACAGGGAATCTTAAATTAATTAATTCACTGATCACAAGAGGAAACCATCAACTCAAAATCAAAGATTCTATTGGTAACATGGCATTCAAATTGGGTGGGTCAGGGTTCCTTTGATTTAATACATACAAATTTATTCTAAATGAGCGACATGAATTCAAGGGAATATGATTTTTTGGAGGGCTAGAATTCTTAACAGTTTTCCTTAGCTTCTCTGTTGGATTCGTATGATTGGACTCTAGATTTTTTTAAACCTAATCATTCCTACTATATTTCATAGGAAATCTAGCATTCACCGCAATCTTTTTTTTCAGTTTCATTGTTTTGAATATTCCCTGGTTCAGATTCATGTGGTTTGCTCATCCTATAGAGTTCGAGTGGAAATGTCATTCTAATCCTGCATTTTTCTCGTTCTTGCGTTTTGAAATTCATGTGAATCATAGATTCTCTCAGTCCCCCGTGTATCATGCAGTTGCTCGGACGACCTAATGTAGATAATGCAAAAAGACTGTTTTAGTTACAAAATAATATCATTATGGAAAATCCATTCATTTACTTTGATGAAAAAAAATAGAAATGCCATTTAGATAAAGTGCAAGATATTTACACCCTCACATGCCACATCATCAAAGACCCACCACAACATGTACGTGAATTATTTTTATTATTAGTTGATCCCTACTAATTCTATTTATTTCATAACAATATTTGTGGATTGCTGATACCGATTGCCGCAGGATAATTCTATTTGTTTCAACATGCATACATATATAAGCCATGCACACATGACCCCTTATCAAAGGCCCATCCAACATGCATGGAAGAAACTCCATCATATTATACCACCTAGATTCAATAAATATTTTTCAACTATACAATAAACCAATATACAATATAATATGTATATTTAGTTTTTTCCATATATTATCAATACAAATGTTTCATCCAACCAAATCTTATTGAAATACCCAACAAAATCCCGCTGCAACGCGCGCAGGTATATCATCTAGTTGTTGATAGTGTTGATGCGGCTCCATGGAAGAAACGATCGATACATGAACACCCCGGAAATTACACGCATAATCTGCAGATACAATCAACACCGCGTACTTGCAATTTGCATACATATGGATCCATGGAGCGCTCATGGAGGCTTCAATAGTTCAATACACTCAAGCGCCGGAAACGGCCACCGATGGATGATCGACGGCGTCGACCTCGATGGTGCGTTCCCCGAGCACGAACGCGTCCCAGAAGCCGTCGCCGAAGACCTTGGCCTGGAGCTTTTTGTACATCGCCGGCCGCTGCCCGTCGACCAGCTCGGGCGACGGCTCGAGCACCTTGTCCGGCTCCGGCTGGTAGAACCAAAGTAGCCGGAAACGGGGAACGGTAGGCCGTCCCTCGATCCCGATTCATCGACCCGGAATCGGATTCGGGAACGAGGTCGGATTCGGTACGATTCGCTGAAGATTCGGCGTCCCCACAACCTACTCCTCGATTCAGGTTCAGCGATCCAGCAGCCAAAACTCCAAACATAATTTACTCACGCCGCCGTTTCTTTTCTCAAGGACTCCTCGTTCTCCCTCCAGTCCATTAATTGCAAGGGATCCATTAACTGCAAGGAATGTTGACCGTCAGGGACTCTTCGTTCTTCATTGATTTATGCCTTTAAGTACTCGTCATGAGCCCAATAAACACCACCAGACTCCAGTGGCGTTCCTCGAACCATGGTACAGTACCGGGTTCATCGTACCCAAACCGATTGGATCACGTCCCCGCTGTAAAAAAAATCGTTCGAGAGATGTATACCCCAGTTGTACCCTATTTTTTTCAGCCACCGACTCTCGTCCCTCGTTCCGTTCCTCGTTCCCACCGTACCGGAAACATGGCAACTATGCTGGATAGCGTGACTGCTGCCATTACCGTGGGTGCCATGCTATCTAGCATGACGCTTTAGCCCCGAGCGTCATGAACAAAGGTCATTTTTTGAAATAATTTTAAAACCGATTCATTTTGTGATGAAGTTTCATAAAAGGGTCAACTCCGTACATTTTCACTAACGCAAAGACATAAAGTGAACCACAAACTCCGTGGAGCCATGATTCAAGAGGAATTACGTGCGAGTGCGAAAGAAAATTTGTTCACTACTTCCTTCGTTTCTAAATATAAGTCTTTTTAAAGATTTCACTATTGGACTACATACGGATGTATATAGACATATTTTATAACGTAGATTCACTCATTTTGCTCCGTATGTAGTCCCTTATTAAAATGTCTAAAAGGACTTATATTTAAGAACGGAGGAAGTAGTTTACATCAAGTTTTCAGCATCTCGTCCATGGCCTCAAGGCGTTTGACATGTTACATTTTAGTTACAGTATTTTTTTTCTTTCCAAATTTCGCACTGCCCATAGGCGTCGACCAGAAACACTTGTCTTTACTCGCTGAAATGAATGAAAAATCGGATTGATCAGCTGAACAAGTTGTGATTGATCTGGTTCTGAAGATTGTGTGGAACTCCATTCTTGGGTGGCATGATCCTGTCGTATCTGTCTGCCCGCACCCTGGGGCAGAAGCAAAGATGATTGCAATCGGGTTGCCCGATTGCGAGATCCTGCCGTGATGCAAACAGCACCGATCGTGATCGGCTCTCGAGATACGGATGGCGCGGACTATTCATGGGGCATCGAGAAATTCTACGGTACGTATTTCCAAGGATGGCAAGAATATTTTTACCTACGCACCACCAAGTGTCAGTATAGTGGATTTTGAAGATTTCCAGCCACCCGTGCGGTCAGTCAACTGAAGTGTCAGTCGCTGTAAATGAAAACAAAATCAAGCGCTAGTTAGTCAGGGGTAATATTCTTCCTGTTCGTTTTGGTTGGCATCCTCCGGTACCCTGATTCCATCGATGCCCACGTACCAATCGTCTAGACAACCACCTGCACACATGTGTAAACTATTTTTACAAAAAATCGTCTAAGCGGACGGAGTATTCAGATCGAAGATGGACTGGAGCGATGTCGACGAGGACACTGGACACTTATGGTGAACCACGAACTGCGTGGATGCAGTTTTCGTGCGAAATTCACATGGTCCAGGGGTATTTTGCTCACTACTCCCTCTGTACGCAACAAGTATTGTGGTCCGGAAGAAGTAGTTTGCATGGAATTCGGGGAATTTGTCCATGACAGGAAAGAAGATGGGGGGTTGACCTTAAGAAGTCGATGGACTATATGGGTTGTCTATGGAAACAGGAATGCTCATAAAGTTATTCTAGTACACCTTTATGAACAAATCTATTATAAAAGTTTATCAGAAATATAAAGCATCTCAAACACAATGTAAATTACATCAAGATTTCGAGAACATTGGAACGGCCACTACAACCGTCAGAACGAGCCGCAAACGCGCCGTTATCGCCGCTTTCCTATCGGAGCCGAAAGTCTTCGTGCAAGTGCCCCTAAGGACTAGCTTCCTAGACCATAGTTGTCGCCGTTGCACCCTTGCATAGATTTGAAACACCCGACACCAAACCTTGCCACACGACGAGAAACCCTAACCTCACCGCCCCAAACATAGGGCAGGGATCTACGTCGAAGCTCTGTCGATTGCGTCCAGACGAACGAACTCGAGGAGGATCGAAGCCCAAAAGACAAACTCGAAGAAGAAGCGCCACCATTCCCCTGAGCGTCGCACCTGCAGGACTAAACAGGCTCGCCGGTGAAGCTTGAAGGGTAGAGTTTGCCATAACCGTCCAGGGTTAGAGGAGGAAACAAGAGGAACTTTTTGTTATTAGGGTTGTTCTATTACAATTTGTGTTAACTGTGAAGTAAGCTGATAGCATAAAACCGCAAAAGAGTGAATTGCAGAAAACCATGACATTGAAGGCTAGGGTTGCAGAAACCACAAGTCTACGGAATTGTGCCAAAAAACACTAATTCCCAGGCTAATTTTTTTTTTAAAAATACTAGTTGACGGCTTTGGCCCATTTAATGACGATTATGACATGTGAAGCCCGCAAAAGCTGACGTGGCATAACGTTTCAGGCTAGACGTCGATAGGCATGGAATTTTGCCAAAAACTCTTTCCTTAAAAACAAATTCTACAAAATAGCACACACAAGTATGTGCAGGCTGGCCACAAATCCCGCCTCCGCCGGCCCGCCGCCCTTGCTCACGTCGCCGGCACGCCGCCCCTGCTCATGCCGCCGCTCCGGCTCACGTCGCCGCCCCTTCCTCCCCGTCCTGCCGCCGTCTCCAAGTCGAATCCTGCCACATCGGGCCGCCGCTATCGCCAAGCATCAGGTCGCCGCCGTCGCCAAGCATCAGGCAAGGACGCATCTGCTCGTGGTTGCTCTCCTAGTCCGAGCACTCGCCGGGGGTCCGGTCGTCGAGCTTACCCGCAGCATGCACGCATGGCCGCCGCCACCGCAGCTCGCGCTCGTGCGCGGTCGTCATGGCTGCTGCTCACGCCCGTCGCGGCCGGCGCCGCTGCTGCCCGTGCGTACCTCGGCCCCCACCGCTCCGAGCTCCGAGCTGACCCGTAGCATGCACGGATGGCCGGTGCCGCCGCAGCTCATACCTGTGCGCGGCCGGCGCGGCTCCTGCTCGCGCAGTCGCGGCCGGGCATTTGTTGCTCGCGCCTGTGCGGCCGGCGCCGCTGCTGCACGTGTGCACCTCGTCGCCTCGTCCTACACCGCTCCGAACTGACCTGTTGCATGCCTGCAGGGCCGGCGCCGCCGCTGCTCACGCCCGTGCGCGGCCGGCGTGGCGAGTGAGGGGTGGCGTCGGGAGGCTAGTGTGCAGGCTGGCCACAAATCCGTCCATCCAGAAGCTCGACGGCAACACTCCTCCTTGAGGCACGCCGTGCTCCAGCGCCGCCGTGACGTTCGGACCGGCCACACCGAGGAGGCAGAGGCCACCTCCACGCGCACTCGCCAAGGGCCTGATTGCTTTTTTTGTTGTTAATTGAAGTGTCTCCCTGTAATCTTACTGGGACTGCTTTGTAAATCTGGACAAATTCCACGCCTAACGACGTCTATCCCGAACCGTTACGCCACGTCAGCTTTTGCGGGCTCCACATGTCATAATCGTTATTAAATGTGTCAGAACCGCCAACTAGTGTTTTTTTTTGTAAAAAATTAGCCTGAAAATTAGTGTTTTTTTGGCACAATTCCGTAGACTTGTGGTTTCTGCAACCCTAGCCTTCAATGTCGTGGTTTTCTGCAATTCACTCGCCGCAAAAGAATGTTTCATATCATAGTAGTTTCTTCGTATATTTCTTCCATTCATTCACATTGGCTGCCTGCCATAGGCGTGTTATTTTTATCAGTATGCCACCATTAGAGAGGGGGGGGGGGGGGGGGGGGGTGACTTTCTCTGGAAGATGTCGCACGTTAGTGGCAAACAAACAAACATGTCATAATTAGAAAAATATTTTATAGATGAACGTTTACCTTGTACTGAATTGAGGCAACACAAACGGTCGTTATCAACATATATAAGTGGCATTAAGCCCCATCATCCATTAACCAACTGATATGTCATCATGCGCGTAGATTTGCAGCGGTGCACTGCGTATGGAGTATGGACAACAAAAGGAGTTAGCCGAATCAGAGCTTGGAAGTAGGAACCCTGGTCTGTGGAGGTAGAAAGACCAAAAAATGATAGGCTTTGGTCTCTAAGCACGTAGCGATTGCTAGTAGTATCTATCGCCCAACTTTTGAGAATGAAATGTCAAATATAATTATAGCATCTGGAAAGAAATTGCTTTATATGTGCCAGTTAGCCAGTTATAGTATGTGAACGAATGAGTTCTTCTCAAATGCCCTATAGTCAGTGTGATAAATGATTATCTATCTATCTATCTATTATCTACTAAAAGGAAAATACGAATCAAAAATAGAGAAATATTCTAGAAAATCCCATAATAATCAGAAACATCCGTACATTAGTTAAATTAACTGGGCATTCACAGCCGATGGATCTCTGAAATAGTCTATTAATATTACAGTTCAAAACAATTACGCACCAGTGCCCTAGATTAAGTTTCCTCATACCCCTTCGATCTGTCTATCTACAAAGAAAAAAATTGTAAAGAAAAAAAATCCCATACAACATCGAATAGATCTTCTACATACCCTGGAAACTCCATCTCTTCGTTGCTCCCTTAGCATCGCCCCTCGAACCCTACCGCATCTGGCCGCCTCTTCTCTCCATGCCGTCCAGAGTGGAAGCAATTAAAAAAGATACGATTCCTATCAAACCTCTCTAGGTTCCATTTGATCTATCTTTGAGTCTCCTCTGCTTCCAAGTCTATACACGCTGCAAGTGCAATCCAACATCTATTCTTAACCGAGTATATCAATCTATCCTATAATGATCGATGAAGTTGAAGGGGACGTGCATGTACTTGATGGCAGATTGGATTAGATTGGGTGGCCACCGGCATCTAAAAGGCTGTTGAGCAAAGGAACTATGGTGGATTTGGTGGCACATCTGTTTACAACCGTAATGTTGTTGCACCCTACGCTCACACAATTGCTAATGATATCTAGATGAGGCCCAAACCTGTATGTATGTCTCACACCCTAACCCTAGGCAACAAGGCGGTGTTGCAAGAAGTCCAGCGCACAAAGAGGTGTGCCACCATGGTACTGACAGCCGACAGTTTCTTTATCCCCAGCACACAAAGATGTTGCTGTCCTCAACGGCCGAGAGTCTTCTGAAGCTGGGAGGTGTAGGTATGCTGACGCCAAGCCATGCATGCATGGATAATCTCTCACGGATGCATTTTATCTCCCTAAATAGTATTCAGTCTGTAAAGAAAAATACGATGAAAAAATAGAGAAATGTCCTAGAAAATCCTACAATAATCAGAAACAGCATATCATTGTTTGACGAACCATTATTGTATTATTAGTCAATCATAGAAGGGAGATCTTCATAATTAATCATGTGTCCCCGCCTTTCTTTTTCCTTAAATTGTCATGCCACGAATATGTTCCATGCCTACGACGCTGCCGGGTGAGTTGATCTGAACTCACCTATGATTTGGGTCGTTGCTCACCAAACCTATGACTCCATGGGCATGTGTATGTGTGCAGGCTGGGATAGGATCATAGGAGTCACAATTTTGCAGCCTTCTCTAACCTAGAACCTGAGAGAAATGATAACAGGGAGGAGTTGTTTGAGATCACGTAGTGGAGCAGCAATAAATTTTCATGGAGAAGAGCTCGGATCCAAGAAATAAGTTGCACACAGGTGTGTATACCAGGCATCACAATTCTTCCATGGACATGTGCCTAGAAAATTCAATCTGCAGAATTTGTTTCCCACCTCACCTTCATAGTCTTGGTTTCCACAGCTGCCTGCCACCTCATTACCCAGCTACTCCAGGAGGTCTCAGCTCGCCCGGTTGACCTCGGTAACTACCATGATATCAGTACGATTTGGATATTAACTCCAGGTTCCTACTTCGATGAAACATGATTAGTCCTGTTCAATTTCGAATCTAGAGGCTGGTCCTCCATCCAATTTTTGATCTTGTGATTCGACAGAAAAAAGAGAAGAGCCAGACTGAACCAGGGAAAAACATTTCTTCATGCAAAGGAACGGGAATAAAATCTTCCAATAGCATTGGTTCTCAGCAAGGGACGTATAAATATGTCTAGTCTAATATCGTACTATGTTCTTTTCACTCTTTCCGATCTCAACTTCTTGATTTTTCCTTCATACGATGAATCACGCTCAGCCTGAGCTTCAACCTTATATGGTGATGCTAGCTTAATTTAGGAAGGGACACCAAATCGCTATTGTGGACTACTCCCTCTATAAAGAAATAAAATATCATTTAGATCACTACTTTAATTTAACAGTCTAATTGTAATGGATGCCTTGCTCGCTAACTCTTTATTTTGTCCATTTATCATACTCCCATAACGTGCATTTAATATACGAGAATTGTAAGTTCCGAACGTTCGGATCTGTACGATAGATCCGAACGTTTTTTCGCTCCCTCGATCGCTCCCGATTCCTTTCTTTTGCTTCAAAACTGCCTTCGCGGGAGAGAAAAAAAATATTGCCATGACCAGGATTCAAACTCCGGTCTCCTGGAGAAGACCCATAGCAGGCTACCACCAAACCACTTGACGTCTTTTTGTCAGTTAAGCGATAGTCAGCATACTTGACCCGATAGAGCCATGTCAGCATATTTAAAACACCATTTTTTTGTCAGTTTCCGTGATATTGATTCACGAAATTAATTTCAAGGCATTGTCTTCTTCCATTTGATATTCCGTGCAGCCATCCCATTTAATGCCAATGATTTTTTATTCAACGTAATCTTTTGATTCACTCATCGAGTGCCAATGATAGTACTTTTTTCTCTGTACTTTTTTTCTCTGTGCATTTTTTCTCATCATGGAACGTATATACCCCCGTCCTGGTATCTTTGGCGCGGGAGGGGGGAGGGGGCAGGGGTGGTAACTCACACATCGCAGACCTGATAACTTATGTGCTTCGGTCCTGATAACTTTGGTGAGGGGGTGGTGAAATATACACACGGTAACTTTAATGTTAGTAGCACGGTAACTTACACTTCGTAGCCTGATAACTTATGTACCCCGGTCATGGTAACTTTTGGCGACGCGCGGGGGGTGGGGGGTGGTGATGAAATATACCACCCGGTAACTTTTGCGTGAATAGCATGGTAACTCACACACTACAAACCAGATAACCTATGTACCCTAGTCCTGATAACTTTGGCGACGGGGTGGAGATGGGGGAGTTGTTGAAACACACCACGATAACTTATGTGCAGATAACATGACTTTTTTACGTCCCCAAGACATGATAACTTATGTAAACCCCTGGGTAATTTTCACGCGCGGGGCGGGGGGTTATGAAATATACCCATGGTAACTTTAATGTTAATAGCATGGTAACTCACACATCGTACACCCTGGGTAATTTTCGCGAGCGTGGCGGGGGGTGAGAATATCCCCCGGTAACTTTTGTGTGAATAGATGGTAACTCACACATCGCAGATCTGATAACTTATATACCCCGATCCTGGTAACTTTGGCACCGAGGGAGAGGGGGCAGGGGCGGTTGATGGAATATCCCATGATAACTTTTATGTGAATAACATGGTAACTCACACACCGCAGACCTGATAACTTATGCACCTCGGTCCTGATAACTTTGGTATGGGGGGAGGGTTGATGAAATATCCCCCCGGTAACTTTTGTGTGAATAGATGGTAACTCACACATCATGGAGCTGATAACTTATGTACCTCGGTCATGGTAACTTTGGTGACGGGGCAGGGAGAGTTGATGAAATATCATATCAGTAACTTTTGTGTGAATAGCATGGTAACTCACACATCGTAGACCCGATAACTTATGTACACCGGTCCTGGTAACTTTGGCGACGGGGTGAGGGGGGGGGGGTTGATGAAATATCTCCACATACACCCGATAATTTTTGCGTAAATAGCATGGTATTTTACGCGCCACAGACCTGATTATAGGTGGCCAACAGGCCGACCCGGGTACGGCACAACCCGACACACACCTAAACAGCCCTGGACTGACACGACCCGCAAAGTTCTGTTTATAAAGTGAGTCATGCCATGTCGGCATGTGGACCTCACCCTACGGCCGAGGCACGTCACTGATGGTAGGCGGTACTGTAGACATGATAATTTACTTATAAACATCATGGTAAATTTTTGACCCAGGCAAAAAAAGATAGTTGAAACACCTCCGGTAACTTCAGTGTAAACACCATGATAAGTTAGTACTACGGGCATGGTAACTTCTGACCTGAAAAAAAAAGTCGTCAAAACATACCAACATGAGATCTAGTTTCGAAGGTCTCATCGCGACGAATTTTTTATGTGAAAACGGTTTTTCAATCGGGGCGACGGTTTGAGCTACAAAATATTTTGAAGTTTCAAAATAAAGAGAATCTTTTGCTGATGTCATACATTTCTTTATTAGTTTGTGACAAACAAGCTGCATGCATGCAGGCGCATGGCCGCATATTTTTTGTTTCGCAATCATGATTACTTAGGTTAATAGTGTACATGCATGCGAGACAAGGGCAGAGGAAGAATCACACTCGACTGCTACGAAGCAGATCGTTCGGTAATGATGTTTAAAAACATAACGTTCGGTAGTTATGTCTGTCCTTGTCCATTTATCATACTCCCATAACGTGCATTTAATAGACGAGAATTGTAAGTTCCGAACGTTCGGATCTGTACGATAGATCCGAACGTTTTTTCGCTCCCTCGATCGCTCCCGATTCCTTTCTTTTGCTTCAAAACTGCCTTCGCGGGAGAGAAAAAATATATTGCCATGACCAGGATTCAAACTCCGGTCTCCTGGAGAAGACCCATAGCAGGCTACCACCAAACCACTTGACGTCTTTTTGTCAGTTAAGCGATAGTCAGCATACTTGACCCGATAGAGCCATGTCAGCATATTTAAAACACCATTCTTTTGTCAGTTTCCGTGAGATTGATTCACGAAATTAATTTCAAGGCATTGTCTTCTTCCATTTGATATTCCGTGCAGCCATCCCATTTAATGCCAATGATTTTTTTGTTTTATTATTTTTCTAGGATAAAACAGGTAATTTTTCACATGCCCTGTTATGCCATACAGTTAGTTACTTATAAATCGGGCGACGATTGAGTTTTCTTTCTCGAACGAAGAGACGTGTGTAGGTGAGACAGAAGAATATTTTTGCAAGTTCTATACAACTACGTCAACCTGTTGCGCTAAAGTCCAACTAATCTTTCCCCAAGAAATCAATTAATAATACTTTTAGGAGAAAAAACGCATACTAATAAGCTACCATTACATACGGTATGAAGAAACCAAATAAAGAAACTTATAGGCCATATATGCAGAAGCCTAAATTATATATTTTCATATCCTGCAAATTATTGAAAAAACATGCAAAAAAAGAATAAACCATTTGGAGCCTGTTCAAAACATTGATATTTGGACTCTTAACTTTTGAAACCACCCTTTCATATCAAACAGGAAACACAACAATAACACTATCATGCAACTGCATAAGGAATAAACCACGAATATCCAATGAAAAGAGGAATTACTCCTTCCAAGAAAATAAATTCCACGTCTAAGAATACAAACAACTACAAATATATACTATGATAGTATACTAGCCCTCGCATTTGCGAGGGCCACCTTGCTAGTTTCGTTAAAAGCTAAATATATCGAACTGATGGATTAGCATGTCGTAACACATGGGCAAGTCCTAAGGAGAATACAAATGTGAGAATTATTTTTTTACGGGAACATATGTGAGAATAAAGTCAACCTCCCGCGCGTCAACCAAGAAAAACTAATTGAGCTTCTGATCAACTAAGAAAACCAATTAAGTTTCTGATCGACCAAGAAAGATATGACCTAATTGCAGCATTCAAATTGTTGATCCCACTAATGTATATGACACCGAGAAAACTCAAAATCTCAGGAGATGACAAACATTGCCATTGCTCTAAGCTAGGCATGCAAATTGGTGGCCCATAGGGCACCCTGTGACCCTATCTAGTTCAATCAAATGAACTAAAAATTCAAAAAGAGCAACTTGGTTGGTGTTGATAAAATTGGTTCATTGTAGTTCTTAATATAAACAAAATACACACCAATTGCGTGTTTATGTTGATGTACCGAACGAGATTGTTTGAGACGATAAATAAATACCCAGAAGCATGGTAAAAATACCTAAGAATTAAAAATCAAGGAATGAAAATCAAAAGCAAGAACCTATAGAACATAGTAAAGGAAGTTATTTCATCAGACGGAAATAAACTACTAGACGTGTCCATGTCACAACATCATTAGAACACCACTATCAAAAGCCGGATTGATCCTTCATCGTAGAAACTCTTTTTAAATTTCAAAATTGGACACTACTTTGTTTTTTGGTTTTATTTTAGTTTTGTGGTAGCATTGTTTTTTGTTTAGAAAACTAACAGTTATGTTCAAATCGAACGCATTTTAGGCTCGCTAGATTGTATACACTTTTTGAGGGCTCTACTGTCTACATCATCATCCCACAGCCTCCCGGCATTATTCATCATCTCTCTATCGCCACGGCAGTTAAAACATGCTTCCCTTGATACCATTCATTTGACTTCATACCGTTCCACCCCAAGATGGCGTACAAGTCCAGCGGAAGTAAGGGTACCGACACAGTCCATTTTTGGGCCATCCGACGGGCAAAGGATGGAAGTGGAAGAGATGCTAGGCTCCAGTTGTGCGATGGCTAGTCATCCCTTCTCACTTTTGATATTAAACATTTTTATTTCATGATAACTTAACTTATCACTAAATACATTTTGTATTCATACACCCTTCAACATATTGTTTTAAATATTTTCAAGTACAACCAACAAAAATAACATTGCAATCTAACACATACTCCCTCCATTCCATAATGTAGTGCGCACAGTTTTTTCTTATAGTCAAACATAACAAAGTTTGACCATGTTTATTGAGAAAAATATCAACACTAATAAGACAAAACAAATATAATATTGAAGTCTATCTTGTGTTTTATATAGTGATATGAATTTGATAAAATATATGTAGATAATTTTCTTTATAAACTTGGTCAAAGTTGATGTGGTTTGACTTTCTAAAAATCCATACACGCTACATTATGGAACAGAGGGAGTATATATTAAGGTCAATATTCATTTAATCAAGTTAATATTTTTTATCTTCTTAGTTAAGTTTGCCATATGGAAGAAAAATCTTCGGTTGCCAAATTTATATCTAAAAAAGTCAAAATAATCAAGTTGCCCTCATTGGTTATGCACTTACTTGGATATTTTACCTGCGCATGGTCAAGTGTCAGAATATTGGAGTTTGAAGATTGCCAACCACATATTCCATGTGGCCAGTCAATTGAAGTGTCACTTGCGGTAGCCTGTGGCCTGGCCTGCACTCCATGGATGATGGATGCCATGTACCAATGTCTCGGACAAACGGAGGATTTATGTCGAGGAGATATATGGTGAACCACAAACCCCGTGGATCCAATTTTGATGCAAGATTTACAATGTCCTCAACAAAGAGATGGACGTTTTGTTCACTACTCTCTCCGTTTCTAAATACAAGTATTTCTAGAGATTTCACTATGGACTACATACGGACCAAAATAAGTGAATCTACACTCTAAAATATGTATATATACATCCATATGTAGTCCGTAGTGTAATCTGTAAAAAGACTTATATTTAGGAACGGAATGGAGAGAGTAGTTTGCATGGAATTCGGGGAATTCGCCCATGGCAGCAAAGAAGATGGAGGGTTGACCTGAAGAAGTCAAAGGACTATGGCGGTGTCCATGAAAACAGAGATGCTTATACAGTCGGGTCAGGTTGTTCTTCTACACTTTGTGTCAACTGTGAATGAAGTATGCTGATACCATAAAGCCGCAAAAGAATGTTGTCATCTCACAGTAGTTTCTTCATATATTTCTTTCATTCATTCCTTCATTCACATAGGCTGCCTGCTATAGGTGTGTACAAAATGGCTAATGTACAAAAACACCTCTTCATCAGGACACCACCATCAGAAGGGGGGCCGCTGGTCCTTCCGCTCATCCTATGGAACATACTTTCTCTGGAAGACGACACCACATATAAAGTGTTAGTAACAAACAAATAAAACACCTCGTAATTTCCCTAAGAAAAACATTTTAACAATGAACGTCTACCTTGTACTGAACTGAGGCAACACAGACGGTCGTCATCAACGTAAGTGGCATTAAGCCCCATCATCCATGAACCAACTGATATGTCATCATGCGCATAGCTTTGCAGCGATGCACTGTGTATTAACAACAAAAGAAGGATTTAGCTGAATCAGAGCTTGGAAGTAGGAACCCTGGTTTGTGGAAGTAGAAAGACCCAAAAATGATAGACTTTGTTCTTTAAGCACGTAGCGATTGCTGGTAGCATCTACTCCCTCCGTTCCTTTATGTAAGGTGTATTATTTTTGACATGGTGACCAAGGCACATAATTATAGACATGTTAAGACCAAATTACCCTTGGCAAATTTGTTGGTTAGTGGAAAGTTAACCAATTAGTCCAGAAAAGTAGGAGATACATGCAATCGACAAAGAGATTGTTTCCCTGTTTTGCTATAAGAAGAGATACAGACAATCAGAAAAGAGATACTTTCCTTTTTTAGGAGGACTAACAAGGGCATTATGGGGAATTGGAAGAAATGCACCTTACATTCTGGAATTTCTTCAAAAAACAAATACACCTTATATAGAGGAACGGAGGGAGTATCACACAACTTTAAGAATGGAATGCCAAATATAATAATTATAGTATCTTAACAGATTTTGTTTTATATGTGTCGGTTAGCCAGTAATAGCATGTCAACGAATGAGTTCTTCACAGATGCCTATAGTCAGTGCGATAAATGATTATTTCGTTAAAAGCTAAAATAAATATATCAAAACGATGGATTAACACGTCATAATACATGAGCATGTCCTAAGGAAATTGCGTACTCCCTCCGTCTCAAAATAACTGTCTCAACTTTATACTAGCTCTAATACAAAGTTGTACTAAGCTTAAGACACTTATTTTGGGACGGAGGGAGTATGTGAGAATAAAGTAACCAAGAAAACTAACTGAGCTTCTGATCAACCAAGAAAACCAATTGAGCTTTTGATCGACCAAGAAAGACATGGCCTAATTGCAACATTCAAACTGCTGATCCCGCTAACATATACAACATTGAGCAAACTCAAAATCTCAGGAGACGACACACACTACCATTGCTCTGAGCTATGGATGCAAATTGATGGCCCATAGGGTACCCTCTCCCCTATCTAGTTCAATCAAATGAACTAAAAATTCTAAAAGAGCAACATGGTTGGTGTTGATAAAAATGGTTCAGCGTAGGACTAAATATAAATAAAATACACACACCAATTACCTGTTTATGTTGATGTAGCGAGCCAAATTGTTTGAGAGGATGAATAAAGAACCAGAAGCATGGCGAAAATACCTGAGAATTAAAAATCAAGCAATGAAAAGCAAGAAACTAGAGAATGAACATAGTAAAGAAGGTTATTATTGCATCAGGCAGAAAGGAATTTAAGCTAAGCATGTCCAATTACTAAAAATAACAAGCATATAACTGAATCTCGGCAATTACAACTTACAAGCACATGACGCAAAATGAACTGCAACTTAATGTCCGTTACAGGTCTATTCAGTTTAAATATGTGGCAGAATAGAACCCACAAGATCAGCGAGACCTAGTCCCAGAACACAGTAAAAAAAATAACACTTTCATCTAGCCATTATTTCAGCCGGTTGAAATGCTTTAGGTCTGTATCAGCATTACACTCAGTCATCTAGATCCTCAGGGATAAAATGAGGTCAGATTTTTCTGATCAACATTCACACACCAAGTTTCAACACTGACTTTAGGCACAGAGTTATTGACAATCATCTAACATTATGCTACTAAGACGCAACTAGGCTAACTTCCAAATGGCAAGAACCAGGCATGAACTGCACAAAAAAGAGCTGATTAGACACATATGAACATGCCAGGCTACTTACGTCCTTGATTCTCCAAATTTCCACCATTCAGGTTCATACCATTGTTGCTCCCTGAAATTGATATTGACATCAATACTTTCTTACTGATTGATTAATAAAAGCACAAAAGAACGCCACATTTAAAACTACAATATCGCTCAGATGTAAGAATGAAGGCGGTGCAATTACGAATGTACTACACAATTTTTTTCAAGTCATGTAATAGGAGCACCTAGGGACTATGGTTACTAGCTGTCCCTTGATTAGAGCTCAATGCGCTCCACTGTGTCCACAACATAGGAAGGGTGTCAGCATGGAAGGATAAATCCTGAATTAACCGCCAAAAGTAGAAGCTGCTTCCACTCATGAATGGATGGTCTAGTTGGAGTTAAATAGATGCCATCTGTGTTGTCTGAATACAAAATAATGATGATGATGATAGGTAGGAAAGCACATACTCTTCACTAACGACAGCTCCTGATTTCATGCAGCCCATGTACAACCCATGGCTACCTCGACGGCTGGCAAGCATCTCAATTAACCCAGCTAATGGACAATAGCAAGGAGTCAGGGGAAAGAGAAGCTGAGATCAATTGATCAGAAATAGGGGAAAACAGTTTTACAGAAAAAAACTGAAACCCAAATTACCCAAGTCAAGATGAATGTTATCGTCAACTTTGACGTAGAACTCTGCATCCCAAGCTTCTATTGCTGCACCGAAGAAGAACTTAACTTTTTTAGGTAATTCCTCTGCAGCTTCCTCGTGACTTTCCTGAATGGTCATTGATTGGCTTAGAACAAGGTGCATTAATTCCAAGGTTTGTCAAACGAACATCACAAAAATTCTTTAGTGATCCTCTCAAGCTATATGAGTTTCATTGTTACTGCAGGATCATCAATGAATGAAATGCAAATGATTCTCGAGGATGCAATGTAGTCTTCCATGCTATCAAGGTAAAATTCTTATGCACGTCGTACCACAAATAGTGAAGTTCTGAAGGTAAATTGAGAAGAGCCATTATATTAGATATTAAGTTATAAACCAAGCCTTACCAGAATCAAGAAATCGTTTGTCTTTTTGCTTTCTTCATTAATATTACGGTCCAAGCTATCACCTCGATTAGGACTGCAGTGTCCAAAAAGTAAATTTCAGCCAGAGAACATGCACAAAAGGGGGAAATTCTAATTTAATATAAATAGAAAAACGAGAATGACATGGATGGATTCTAATTAAGATCTTAGCACAACTCAAAGGTATGGTTGGCGAACAAAACCTCCGGCCAATAACAAAACGAATAACCACACCCTTTTCCTCAAGCTTCTTTAAAGCATCACCTGAAATTTACAGTGAGGTAGAAGAACAGAGTTATCCATGAGTGAAGGGGATCCTGGTTTACGTTCAGTAATTAGAATTAGAAAGCCAAAATTAAGTAGCCCTAGTTTGCATTCATCAATTTTAATTACATGCCGGAAAATACAAGCCCAGTCATTTGGCAACTACCATCAACCTCAGTGTGCTGCGATTAACTGGCCACTTTTATCCTATGAGTGAATAGGGTCCTGATTTATGTTCAGCAATTATAATTAGAAAGCCAAAAACTAAATTAGAGCCCTAGTTTGTTTTATGTTCATCAATTTTAGTTACATTACGAAAAATATAAGCTTGTCATTTACCAACTAGTACTATCAACCTGCTGTCTAAAAAAACGGCACTTTCAATCACGGTTAGACAGTGTTCTGTTTTCTGTGTTCAACTGGTTAGCGTTATCAGGGGTGGGTTTGTTTTGTCAGTGAGAAGAGTAGTACAAAATGAAGAAGAGCAAACCTCTCGGCATCCAGGAGCCACGGAAGATGTTCCTCTTGAGCCGGGAGCCGAAGCCAGTGTAAACTCCAATGACCGCAAGGAACTTCTTCCTGTCGGAACCCTCAGTGCTAGTACCGCCAGTCCCATTCCCCCACAAGTACCCCTCGCTCTTCGCCTTGGCAATGTCCATCTCCGCCTCGGCGATCTTCCTCCCAATCCCACTGCCCACAAACAACCCATTTCGAATCAGCAAACCAGAAGAACCGGTAGGAAATCCACACCACAAAGACTCAGCGGAGAACCGAGAAATTACGTGCATCCGAGGTCCCTCAGCTTGTCGTCCACCGAGATCTCCTTGGGGAGCTGTGATTAAGCGCCGCCGTCAGGGGAAATCGAGAAAAAAACGAGAGGCGGGCGGGGAGGGGGAAGGGGAGATCCGCACATTGCCGGTGCTCTTCTCGAGGAGGCCGGAGAGGATGGCCCGGGTCTGCGCGTCCTGCCATAGCCTGCGGACGAATCGAGGGGGGATCAGAGCTGCTGGGCGGAGGGGAGATCTGGGGAGGAGGGGGAGGGCGCGAGCGTACCGGCCGGCGACGTACACCCAGGCGAGGCAGGCGAGGAAGGCCATGACGAGGGGGACCCTGCCGGCGGAGGCGGCGGCGGCGGAGGAGGAGGACGGGGGCTTGAAGCGGCGGTTGTCGCGCCGCATGGCGCTCGCCAGCGTCTCCATGGCGGCGATCTCCTCCGACGGCTCCGACCAAGCCCACCTGAAAAGCACACACTGCACCGTGTGCTGGAGCAAAAATTGAAGGGCAATTTTTAACATAATGGACCGCGTAAGACCAGAGTCGGGCCAGGCTGTGTTACTGGGCCGATTATGCAAATCGAAAAGAGGAAAGTAGCATTTTCCCCCTGAAATCCTCTCTGATGGACCAATTTTTCCCTCAATTCTAATACCGGATCAATCAGCCCCTTAAATCTTTAAGACCGGATCAATTCCCCCCTAAGGTGGTTTTGGACTTGATTATTAGTGGTTTTGATCCGGACAGTACACTTCGCGTCTTAACAATTGGGTGGAGATGACCGCTTCAGTGCGCCTAGCTTGCCTCCGTGGCCGGCACGCTCGCCGCTCGCCGTCTTCTTGGTCTCCACCAGGCTGCCGCTGAAATACTCCCGCTCGATGCCTACACCGACGCCGATGCTCCCCGAGAAGCCGTCGTCGTCGTGCTGCTGCTCAGGTCCGACCGCCCGTGCGGGAACCGCTCTATGTGCGCACCGCCCGGACCGGCGTCCCGCTTGGCCGCCGCAGGAGATGAGCTACATCAGCACCACCGACCCGCGCATCCGGTCGCCCATGATCACGCCCTGCTGCGCCATGCCCACATCCTCTCCCTCCCGCGCGAGCGCCGACGATGTTCGAGGCGGCGGCCACACGGGCGTCGTTCTTGGTGTGCATCTCGAGCGTGTCGGGGCTTCTGGACGACGACGGCGGCCACACGGGCGTCGTTCTTGGTGTGCATCTCGAGCGTGTCGGGGCTTCTGGACGACGACGGCGGCCACACGGGCGTCGTTCTTGGTGTGCATCTCCAGCGTGTCGGGGCTTCTGGACGACGACGGCGGCCACACGGGCGTCGTTCTTGGTGTGCATCTCCAGCCTGTCGGGGCTTCTGGACAACGGCGGCGGCGAGATCTCGTCGGCTTCGAGCTTAGCCGTAGGCTCCTGCGGCAGAGACGGCTCTGGGCCTCGGTGTCGGTCGTGTTTCTCACCAGTCGGCGTGGCCGCGTCTGCTCGGCGTCGCGGCGCACCGCGGTCACCTGGTTCTCGCTGAGGTCGAAGGAGCTCCAGTTATTGCGCCGGCATGGGCCCTGCTAATGGCCGTTATGGGCATCTTCTTCTCGTTCCCGGCCTAGCAGTTGGAGGTGGAGGAGGACAAGAATGAGCCGGCGGAGGCGTCGCGCGGGTAGGCCTGCGCGGGGAGGAGGCGGAGCAGCTTGGAGCCCTTGAGCACGTACTCAGCGCCGCTGGCGGGGTGCACGGGGTTGTCGGTGGTGAGGTCGTCCCAGATGTAGCCGGTCTTGCAACTCCGCTTGGAGAACCAGGAGTAGGCTATCGCCATGCCAGAGCCTCAGAGCAGGGTCATCCTGTCCAAACTGTCCGCGCCATCAACATTGTTAATTATAGTAAACAGATCCAGAACCTGAGTCCATGACTGGCATAACCTGAAGGGAGACAGAATAGAGGAAAGTGGAGCGGGTACCTCAAAGGCAGAGGCCATCGATAACTCACTTTATCTCTGCCTAATCAGCAAGTCCAATCAGCCAGGAGTGCACGGTCTGGGTCAAAACCACTCAAAATCAAGTCCAAAACCACCTTAGGGGGGGGGGGGGGGGGGGGGATTTATCCGATTTTGATTGATCCGGTATTAGAGTTGAGGTGGAAATTGGTCCATCATAGAGGATTTCAGGGGGGAAACGATACTTTCCTCGATCGAAAATGAAAAGCTAACCACTAACCCCTAACCACAGATGACTATTTCTCAAAAAAACAACAACAGATGACTTAGGGCGTGTATGTACAATGGTGTTTTTTAGAAGTGCCACGTACGATAAATGCTAGGGTAAAGGAAAAAGAAACCATAAGAAAAAGACATCCTTGTCAAAAAAAATAAGAAAAAGACATGCCTTTTCTTAATTAAAAGATGATCTCTTAGCAACAATATCTCTTGCCGCAAATTTAGGAATATATAGTTACCAGAGATAAGACTAGGAAATACTCCCTCCATTCCTTTATGTAAGACTAACTGAACGTCCGTGCGTTGCTACGGACTATGCGGCATGTTACCTTTAACACCTGGGTCCAACACGGCAACACTATCCCATGACGCACCTTCCTATTTCTGTCGGAACCTCCCCTTCCCGCTCAGTTTTTCGTCGTAGCGGGATATTTCTCGCTCGAGGCACCTCCTTTAAAACCAGAGGACGTCCACCTCATCTTCGCCATGCATTGGAACAGGGATAAAAAAAATCATGTTTACAATATAGTAGTAGAATGGGTTAAATTAATGCGTACTATTGATAACAACAAATAATTATAGAGATCATTCTCGAAGGTCCATTCAACTCTGCAAATGTGCACTGACGTTGGAGGCGAGTGGCAACGTGAACGTATTCCTAGTCACCAATAAGCTTCACCTTTGGCCCACATACCATTCATTGCTAGAAGGGATACGCATCGTTCTTCTCTTAGAGCATCTCCAGCCGTTTGCCCCCCCCCCACCAGCGCGCCTGGCGCGGCCGCAAAACGTCCAAGCCGGCGCTATTTTCGCCCTGGGGGGATCAACTTCCCAGTCGCGCCCCCGAGGTTCGGCCAGAAAGCGCATGCAATTTAAACTTCTCATTTCCCGCTACCCAAAAAACGACTCGAGTTCGGCGATCATGCCATTGTTCGGCGTCGGTCATGCCACAAGTCGGCGTCCATCATGCTAGGTCCGGCGATCGCCACCCAGGTCCGGCGATCAAAACATGCCAATAGTCCGGCGTACAAAAAAGGCGGGAGACGTGAACATAGAACTCCTCAAACGGCCAGCTCCTCGTCGTCTCCCTGAGTGACGGGAGAGGTCGGCGTAGCGGTTTTCGTACCGGTCGGCGTCATAGCGGGCGCGTTCGGCGACGTGGGAGACGAAGGCGCGTTCGGCGACGTCGGAGATGAAGGCGCGCTCGGCGGCGGCGTGGGCGGTGCGGAGGGCGCCGGCATGAGGTTGAGGATGAGGTTGCGCTCCGCCAAGTACCACGCCTTGACCTGCGGGTCCATTTCCGCCGGGACGCCTCTCATGAGGAACGCCAGGTCGGTGTTGCGTTTCTTCGCGGCGACGTTGGTCCTGAGGAGGTCGAGCTTGGCGTCCTGCTTCGTCATCAGCGCCGACCACCTCGCCTCCACCTTCTCCTCCCTCAGGGCAGAGTGGGTCTTTGCGTCGGTGATGCATTGCTCGATCGACGCCTGCGTTCGGCAGCTGGCGCGTCGTTCCTACCCTTCTTCGCCTTCTTGTTGCCATCAGGCCGCCCCTCGAACGCCCCCGGAATAGGCGCGTCCAGGATGTACACGCCGTCCTTGTTGGCGAGTGCATGCCGGACCTCGGCCCATTTCTCGCACGACTCGATCCGGGTGAACACATGGAGGAACTTGAAGTCGGAATCGGTGCCACTGTCCCGGCGAAACAAGTCGAACATCCGAACCATCTGCAGGAAAGGGCAAGTGTCGGCGAACACGGCGAAGGACGGCGAAGATGGTTGTTCAAACGTACCTGCCGTTCGACGTTCGCGCCGCTTTCCGGGCGAGCATGAACCTGTTCCTGGATGCCATGCCACTTGTTGCACGCCGTTTGAATGCCCGCCCAATGGTTGGCCATGGCCTTGGCGCCGCGCTCCATGTATGTGCCGGTGAACTCGGGATCGACCAACTTGCGCTCGTCGAAAGCCGCCTTGATCCTCATCCAGTACGTGTCCGTGTTCTGGTTCGCGCCGGTGATAGGGTCCTGGCTGACCTGCTTCCACGCTTCGGCGAGGCACACATCCTCCATCGCCGTCCACTTGACGCGGGGCTCGCCTGGTTTCCCATTGGCAGACCTTGGCTTCTTCTTTTTCCCTTTGCCCTTCGTCGGCGGCGCGGGTTCCACCGGCTCTTCCTCCTCCATCTCCTCCTCCTCCTCCAGCTGGCCGCCCTCGACGTCATCCATGTCGCCGATGTCCTCCGCCTCTTGCGTACCAAACCCGGGGCACGACGCGGCCGCGGCGGAGCCGGTGTTGATGATCTCCTCCATCTTGGCCTCGGTGTTGTTGTACTGCGGGACTGCGCCAGGCGCGAAAGGTAGGGGGTCGTGCCGCAGAGCCGTCGCCGACGAGCTGGAGTACGTCGGCGAGGGCACGTAGCCGTACTGGGCGTTGGGGTGGCCGGCGGAGAAGGCGGAAGGCGCGCGCGGGAAGGTGATGTTGGGGTTGAATCCGCCGAGGGCGTCGCCGTCGACGTATTCCGGCGCGTAACCGCCCCACGCCGGCGAAGGAAAGTTTGGGTTGGCCGGCGACGCGACGCTTTGCTGGCTGCCCCACGCGCCTTGTGGGAACGGGCTCGCCTGCTGCCGTCCCAGGAAGATCGGCCGCTGAGACGACACCTCCTGCTCGACCGCCGCCGCCTCCATCGCCGCATCCTTGGCTTTCTTTATGAGGAGCCTGTTGCGGCGATTGGTGGTCACCGCCTCCCTTCGCTCGACGTCGGCCTTCCACTCCGCGTTTGTCAAACCCGGTGGCCTTGCCATCGGCGCACGGGCCCTGCGCGGCTTGGCGACGGCGGGGGTGGTGGCTTGGCGAGGGGCGGCGTACTTCTTCGGCGGCATGGCGGTGAAGGGAGGAAATGGAGGGAAATGAAGAGAATGGAGAGAAGGACCGGGAGGAAACGGCGGGAGAGAGAGGGAAAATGGCGGGAAGTAGCAGCCGGTCTCGCCGACAGCTCGGCCCCACCCGGTTTTTCGCTTCAGCCGGCGCCCCCAGGCGCCCCTCAGCGCCCTGGGTTCGCCAGCCCAAAAAAAAGGCCCAACCGGCGAAAATCGGCGTCTTGGGGCCGCGGCTGGGAGTTTTTTCGCCCGCCGGCGCTAAAAAAGAGGCCCGGGGGGGGGGTCCTTTGGGGCCGCGGCTGGAGATGCTCTTACTCGTCCCATCCTACATCTTCTACTCCTACCCTCGTCATCAACCCGTTTCATTGGCGTCAACCAAAATCACGTCAACATTAGTGTGTTCATCATCGACGCCTCATCTTCTTCTTTCTCATTCCTCGTCACTTTTAGTTCTCGTTCCTACTTATTTTCTAGGATACTCTTTCTTTCTTTTTTGTTTCATTTTTTGGAACACTTTTTTCTCCAACACCATGGACCACTTGATGGCTTTAGTTTCCTTTCCTTCTTATTCTTGGAACACTCTTTCTTTCTACTATAACATGAACCACTTGGCCAATGTTATGTCTTGTTGTCATCACGGGCGTACGTTTCGACAATCGTCAGCGTGTGGACATCCTGCCGAGCATAGTCATCATCCATCTTGGTGAACTCTAGGGCACCCATATCGCGAGCGGATGGCGTGGTTGTTGTCCATATTGGCAAGCGATGTCCAGCCATGTAGCTGAGAGCTTGTTGATCGTCCTTGCCCACGAACGCTTTCAAAATGATTTGACGCGATTAACTTCATGCTTAATTAGTCATGTAGACAAATAATTAATCGCCTATATAATTCTCTGCATGTCTAATTAACTGCCAACAAAATCAATTAATCATCTCACTGATTGAGAAAAATCCTTACCTCTAATTATTTGTAGGCAAATAATTGTCTACCTAATTAAATAACTACATTAATGACTTAATTTTCAAATTGATTATGTGTGACAAAATTCCTACTTAAATAGACCTAATTATTGCAACGTAATTAACAATCTAACTAATTAATTGCATCAATGGTTTGCTTTTCAATTGATCCACTTCTCGATTTAAAAATATTTTCAATATGGTGCATCATGATTTACATGTTAGTTTCCTTATAATCCATTTGTTTTCTTAAAATTTGTTATTTGTTTCCTTAAAATATGTTATTTGTTTTCTAAAGCAAATTGCATTGATGGGAGGGACCGGTTGATTGGGTAAGTTAGGAAAATTAGATGTGTGATCTTTCGCATGTTAGGAAAGTGCTAGCTTAGAAGGAAAGAGTGGAGAGGAAATGAAATCGGCGGATAAGAAAACCATAGTGGAGAGGGTGGTGGAAGGTGAGGCGAAAATAAACCGGTGAGGCGAAAAAACCGTGGTACCGTCCTACCAACCCCCCCCCCCCCTTTAGGAGTAGAGATGCTAGTTTGTAAGGAAAGAGTGAAGAGGAAAATAAATCGGTGGATAAGAAAACGATCGTGGAGAGGGTGGTGGGAGGTGAGGTCAAAATAAACCGGTGAGGCGAAAAAACAACCGCGGTACCGGCCTACCAACTCCTCTTTAGGAGTAGAGATGTATAATTTTTGACACTGTGACCAAGACACATGATCGTATCAATTTAGGATGAAATTATCGTTGGCTAAATCATTAATTAGCGGCAAGTAAATCATTTAGGCTTGAAAAGGGAGATACACGCAATCGAAAGAGAGATATTTTCCCTTTTCTCTCTCTATAATCTCTACTCCTAATGGAGCAGTTGGTACGTTGCTTCGTACCCCCCCCCCCCCCCCACATCATCAATCCCTCACGTACCACAATCAATCACTATCCACTCTTTCCTTCCACATCACAACTTTCCTAAGATAACTATTCATATATTGGCCACAATTAGTCTATTTAATTAAAAATATTTACATCCTTATATGAATCATCAATTATTCCATATACAAAATCAATCATCAATCATTCCATAAAATCAATCATCCATCATCTCTACTCCTAATGTCTCAGTTGGTAGGCTAGCCTCCCCGGTTTATTTTTGTCCGGTTTATTTTTACCTCACGTCCCATCATAATCTCTTCACATTGGTTTTTTCACCATCCCATTAAAAACTTTCCTAACATTTTCAAACTTTCCTAACATTTTCAAACTTTTCTAATGAGACACGTTACAAACGGGAGGCAGCGATAGCATGTTAACAAATAATAAAATCCAATTTCACGCATGTTTCCTAAAACCAACACTTTCCTAACATACAAAAAATCTTCCATCAATGCAATTTGTTTTAGAAAACAAATAACATATTTTAAGCAAAAATATTCCTCTCCACTCTTTCCTTGTAAACCAACACTTTCCTAACATACAAATAATTTCCCATGAATGCAATTCCGCTTGGTATTTATATCCCGCAATAGTTCTCGCGCTTTCTTTGGTAGGTGGTAATTCAATTCTTGGGTAATTAAGGATTCAAAAATCGCATGAGATCAATAGATGAGATCACCTTCCTATAAACCAACAAAAGATTAAAAATAAAGACTTCCTCTCTCGTTACCGCCTTCTCATGTTCGCTTCATCTACTTCTTCGCTTCGTCCCATTGCCTGGTTTTCTAGACCGTTTTTGTGGTTTGCCAAGTAATTAAATCGTCATGGATCACTATAATTTAGGAATCAATCAACATAAATTCTTTCCTCACACCCCTCACCTTTTTTTCACGTGAAGCCCAACTCCACCGATTTTTCTCGCCTTCCCACGGTTTCTTTTACTTGGGCGCCTCTACCCCTTCCACCATGGGTAACCCTACATGGTCGCCGTCGCCAACGTCGCCTCCCTCTACCTCGACCCAAAACCTGGAGCCGCTCCCGCACGCGTGTGCCGCCGCATCGATGTCTGGCGCACTAGCCAACCATTTCTCCCGCGCCGCCAACTGAAGTAGCCGGTTGTTCCATTGCTGCTGACACCCCTGGCTTAACCGCATTGCTACCTGCTCTGCTCGTGTCACACCTCCTCGGTCATGTCGGTCGTCATGGCCACCATTCCCCGCCTTCATCTGTCATCTCCTTGACTAGCCACCCTACCCTAGCCGCAGTGCTGCTGATGATCTCCCCTCCCCAACCCGTAGGTGCACACCACCCTTTCCCTCCCTCCCTTCCTCCCGCTAGCGGCCTCCCTCTGCCACACGAGGCAGATCAACAGATGTGGGCAGTGCAGATGGACGATATGGAGGACTTTCCGGCTGCCGCTGGTGTCAAACGACAAGATGGGTAGTGCCAAGACAGCCGTCATGACTTCAGGTATGTTTGCTTGAGTGTGCCTTTTCTTTTTTTTCCTTGCGCATCACTTCAATTGCTTTAACTAAACCGCCATTGGAGAAGAAGGTGCCCTAGATTGAGAAGGTTGGTGAGCATGCTAAGAGGCAACATACTCTAGGGGGCGCAATGAACAAATTTTTAAGAATCTTATACTTTGGTGTCGTGATGTTGTATACAAGCTTGACTGGCATCAAATAGTTTCAAGTTTGTTCTTGAATTCGATTCATGTTGTTCATGGTGTCTGCTTATAATCAAGTTTAAATTTCTAGCGTTTCATGTATTTTATTGTCAACATAATATATCTTATCTTCTATATCCCTTATTGCTCAAATTAGATTTGGTGTCTCCGGTAAGTCGCCATTACCAATGTTTCCGTCTCAGGCACATTTAGTTTTATGTTGAATGGTTTAATAGCCATTTCAATTTATTTTGTATGTATAGCTATTGATCCTTCTTTACGATTCATGAGATTGTTGAAAAATTGTAAAACTATTCTTTGGATATAATTCGGTAGTCCTCTCTGTTTGCAGACAATTTTTATCCTTACATACGTGTTCCTTATGACAATTGGATACCAATTTATTTTTTATTTTTTAAATATTACAGGAGATGCATATATGTAAGTTCGACTTTCAAATAATACACACCAAATTAAAGTTATGTCGTGCATGACAGTCTAGCTCGGCAGGGTAATGGAGAAGCTTTATTCTAACGGTCTAGTAGCTTTTGTTTGGTGTTTCCCTTGGCAGGGTAATGGAGGAAGACGAGACTTACCCCAGGTATATTATCCAGAGCTTGCTTGTTTTTCTGTTTGAAAAGAATAACACGTTATTTCCTGGGTTATTTTTTACGTTGTCAACTCATATATGGTATTTACTGTTGCTGGCTTGCTACCATTGGCGATTACAGTGCATAGCCTATGTAGTCATGTAATTCGTTGGCTGTAGTTCTATTACGTGAAAATGTTTTTATCATATCTTTTGTATGTTCTCTTCATGAGCATCTTCAAAAAAAAGATAGTAGCATATCTATATGCACCTTGAATCTTGAGATGACAAGGGTAGTCATCTGGTGCAACTAAAGGTTCAGTTTCATACTTGTGATGATATTGTTCAGTTTGCGTGGAAGATTGCCCTTGTACTATTCTTTTCCGAAGGTACTAAAATAACTTGTTGTACGGAAATTTGGTTTCTACTAATACTATGTCAAGATACTCGGTTTTATTGTACGAAAATCTACCCTTTTACTGATTATTAATGAACTTATATTGTTACTAAAATTTCATAGGAAGAAGGAGGTAAATGGAGCAGAAGTCACGAGGAGAAAGGAGTAGCGCCACAGGGACAACGTTGTCGACAGCGCCTTCGGAATGATTCGCTCTGGAGAAGCTACGGTGGTTGACCACCTTGCTCGGGAAGCAGGGAGAATGTCATTCGGAATGCATGTATGTTCTAGAAGCATGCGTCCAGGCGGCAGATGAGAATGGTCGTGCGACGGCCGAGGTGGCCACAAGGAGTTGCGTTGGGCACTTGACAACGTTAGGGTGTAGTTGCTCAAGGTATCAACACCCTGGTTTTGACCCAAAGTTTCTTGGCTAGTTGTGCACGGTCGGGAGTGTTTCGTGCATCTGGGCAACGGCTCATGCCATCCAGTAGTCATCCATGTTACCGGCGCTAGGTGTTAGTTTTTCTTGGATTCCAATTTACTTTATATGGTGTTCCTCAATGCATGAATTATTTTCAGTATGGACGGGAGTCTGAAAAATGTGCTAAGGCTATCACCATTTTTTTTAAACTACAGATGTGTGAAGATGAGAAGCATGACCTTTTATTTTTCATGTTGCTCTACCTCGGTATTGTCGGATCGCAGAAGCTTTTATCACATATGTTTATGTGCAATAGGCCAATTTATCGGTGATGGCAAACTAATGTTTGGAGGTAATGACGGCCTCACCATAGTAAGGGGAAAATTGTGGGAGTGGACGCACATCATGTAGGCGAGATGGGAGAGTTGGTGGTCGTAGCAGTTGTGTGCGGGCATAAAGGAGTTTACGCTAATTACTTTTACATTGATATTATTTTTCGAGGACTCTGAAAGGAGAACAAAATGGTAAATAATCCCTCAAAATTCATAGTGTGGATGTGGAAGGTTGGGGATTTTGAGCTGGATGCGCGATTGATGGTTGCAGCGAGCTTGGATGGTGAAGGTAGAGATAGTGGGTGAAGATGAGGAGGAGAAGGAAGACAAAGAAGAATAGTGGTTTAACGGTATAGAAAATGAACAATATTGCTTAATGCGAACAAGGATACAAAAAAATACATGTTTAACACTATTAATGTTTAACCCCATGTATATTTATATCCGTTGCAACACACGTGCAATTAACTAGGGGCATCTATTGGCGGGGCGGCTATGTGAATAAGGATCTGGTGACGCATGCTGGTCGGAGTCTGGGCGGGCCCTTCCGACTCCGGCGCCTGGTTGACGGAGAGTGGCGCGGGGTGGCATTTTCAGTGGGACTTCTTGGTTGCAGGTGGTGGCCATTCTTGTCCCCTCATCGATGTGCAGGCGGCCGCTGGTGGCCTTGTGTGGATCTGAGTCGGCTGGCACAGTGGGGCGACGCAAGGTGTCTGGTGGGGAGGTTGCCTGGATCGACGAGAGGTTTCGATGGTGGTCGAACCACCCGTCACTAGAGAGGGGTCGCCACTTGTGGGTGAGATCCACTCTTTCTCTTCACATTTTCTTCGTCCGAGTGCTTGGTGGCTCATATCTAACGATATTCGGGGAATGGTGGTCGTTGTCGTCTCCATCAATTAGGGTTGCCGTTCAGGACAAAGCCCGGGCCTTTGGATGATATCGGGGTTGTCTAGAAGTAGGGCGGCGACCCAGGCAATGTGGGACGCGGTGTTTGTGGAAGGAGCACGTGTCTCAGGTCACGAGTGCGAGATGGCTGCCATGGCCACGCGAGTGGCATGGTCATTGGTGTCTGGCATAGCATGGCCTTGATGGTGCTGGTGCTTTGGCGTCTGGTTCGGCAGAGATATGTGGGTGTCGGAGTGCATAACTTGCCCATTTTTGCCAGACCGACGGTTTTTGCGCACGCGGGGGTCGTTACCTCCTTGAAGGTTCCTTCATGGTCACACCATGTCTTTCATGTTGCTCCGGGTGAAAACTTGATCCTCGGGATCGAGCAGTGGTAACACTCCGGTGGCATATCCTTCTTTTAGGCACCACTTTGGAGTACATGCTTTGTCAATGTGCGATTTCACCTCTTCACGGTGCCTAGCTCACGGCGGAGGTCTCTGTCGACTCCAAGTGATTGGTCCATTGGTAGTGTGTTTGGTGGTCGATTGGGGGTGTTGTTGTTCCTTGTTATCCTTGTTTTTTCTGACTTGTGTATGTGTTGTGTGTGGTGGTGGCGTGTTGTGTGTGGTGGTGGCGTGTTGTATGTGGTTGCGTGTATGTTGGTCGTTGCTTTATATATAATAAAGCGGGGTGAGAGTTTAAATTTATTTGTTGGCCCGTAGCAACGCACATGCACTCTACTAGTGAGAAATACATGTTGGGGAACGTTGCATGGGAAACAAAAATTTTCCTACGCACACATAAGATCTATCCATGGTGATGAGCATCTACGAGAGGGAGAGTGGATCTACATACCCTTGTAGATCGCTAAGCGGAAGCGTTAATAAACGCGGTTGATGTAGTCGAACGTCTTCGCGATCCAAATCGCCGAGCGTCCCGCGATCCAATCACGATCCTTCCGATCTAGTGCCGAACGGACGGCACCTCCGCGTTCAACACACGTACGGCTTGATGACGCCTTCACCTCCTCGATCCAGCGAGCGATGGTGAAGTAGTGGTTGAGTTCCAGCAACACGACGGCGTGGTGATGGTGGTGAGGAACAATCTCTGCAGGGCTTCGCCAAGCACTACGGAGATTATGACGGAGGAACTAGAGGGCTAGGGTTGCCGGCACACGGCTTGGGAAATCCTGATGTATCCCGTGTGCTAGCCCTGCCCCTCTATTTATATGTTGAGCCTTGGGGTCTAAACTTGGAGTAAAAGCCTCCTCCGGGTCGGTTTTGCCCGCAGGGAAAGAGTCCAACTCGGATCCCTGCCGAACCGCGCACAGCCGCGCACAAGCGGTAGTACCGCTTCACACAAGCGGTAGTACCGCTTGGGCGGTAGTACCGCTTCACACAAGCGGTAGTACCGCTCGGGCGGTAGTACCGCTTCACCAAGCGGTAGTACCGCTTACGCGGCAGCAAAACTACTTTTGCACTTTCCAATACCTTGTGGGCTTTATCCCTTTGGCTCATATAAAGTGTTGCTGCACCCGAACACTTCGGTAAACATCCGGAACCCATTCCGGTGAACTCTGGAACTCTTCCGGAGATCGAAACACTATTATCACATATATCAATCTTTACCTCCGGACTCTTCCGGAGATCCTCGTCATGTCCGGGATCTTATCCGGGACTTCCGAACAACTTTCGGTCACCAACATAATAACTCAATTATACTAATCGTCACCAAACGTTAAGTGTGTAGACCCTGCGGGTTCGAGAACTATGTAGACATGACCGAGACACCTCTACGGCCAATAACCAATAGCGGGACCTGGATGCCCATATTGGCTCCTACATATTCTACGAAGATCTTTATCGGTCGAACCTCTATGTCAAGGATTCAGTTAATCCCGTATGCTGTTCCCTTTGTTCTTCGGTATGTTACTTGCCCGAGATTCGATCGTCGGTATCACTATACCTAGTTCAATCTCGTTACCGGCAAGTCTCTTTACTCGTTCCGTAATACAAGATCTCGTGGCTAACACTTTAGTCACATTGCTTGCAAGGCTCATTGTGATGTTGTATTACCGAGTGGGCCCTGAGATACCTCTCCGTCATACGGAGTAACAAATCCCAGTCTTGATCCATGCCAACCCAACAGACACCCTCGGAGATACCTGTAGAGCACCTTTATAGTCACCCAGTTACGTTGCGACGTTTGATACACACAAGGTATTCCTCCGGTGTCAGTGAGTTGCATGATCTCATGGTCAAAGGAACAGATACTTGACATGCAGAAAACAATAGCAATAAACTGACACGATCAAATGCTACGTTTACAGTTTGGGTCTTGTCCATCACATCATTCTCCTAATGATGTGATCCCGTTATCAAATGACATCTCATGTCAATGGCTAGGAAACCTTAACCATCTTTGATCAACGAGCTAGTCAACTAGAGGCTTACTAGGGACACAGTGTTGTCTATGTACCCACACATGTATTTGAGTTTCCAATCAATACAATTATAGCATGGATAATAAACGATTATCATGAACAAGGAAATATAATAATAACCAATTTATTATTGCCTCTAGGGCATATTTCCAACAGTCTCCCACTTGCACTAGAGTCAATAATCTAGTTCACATCACTATGTGATTTACATTGTAATGAATCGAACACCCATGCAGTTCTGGTGTTGTTCATGTTTAGCCCTTGGAAGAGGTTTAGTCATCGGATCTGCAACATTTAGATCCGTGTGTACTTTGCAAATATTTATGTCGTCCTCCTTGATGTAATCGCGGATGGAATTGAAACGTCGCTTTATGTGTCTGGTCCTCTTGTGAAATCTTGGTTCCTTGGCTAGAGCAATGGCACCAGTATTATCACAAAACAGAGTCATTGGGTTAAGTGCACTAGGCACTACTCCAAGATCTGTCATGAACTCCTTCATCCAGACACCTTCCTTCGCCGCCTCCGAGGCAGCGATGTACTCCGCTTCGCATGTAGAATCTGCTACCACGCTTTGCTTGGAACTGCACCAGCTAACCGCACCCCCATTAAGAATAAATACGTATCCGGTTTGCGACTTAGAGTCATCCGGATCAGTGTCAAAGCTTGCATCGACGTAACCCTTTACGACGAGCTCTTGATCACCTCCATAAACGAGAAACATGTCCTTAGTCCTTTTCAGGTACTTCAGGATATTCTTGACCGCCGTCCAGTGTTCCATTCCTGGATCACTTTGAAACCTTCCGACCATACTTATGGCAAGGCCGACATCGGGTCTTGTGCACAGCATTGCATACATGATAGAGCCTATGGCCGAAGCATAGGGGTTGACACTCATCTTTTCTCTATCTTCTGCAGTCACTGGGCATTGAGTCTTACTCAACTTCACACCTTGCAAAACAGGCAAGAACCCCTTCTTGGACTGATCCATTTTGAACTTCTTCAAAATCTTATCAAGGTATGTGCTTTGTGAAAGTCCTATTAAGCGTCTTGATCTATCTCTATAGATCTTGATGCCTAATATGAAAGCAGCTTCTCCTAGGTCCTTCATTGAAAAACTCTTGTTCAAATATTCCTTTACGCTTTCCAGCATTTCTATATTGTTTCCAATCAGCAATATGTCATCCACATATAATATTAGAAACGCTATAGAGCTCCCACTCACTTTCTTGTAAATACAAGCTTCTCCGTAAACTTGTATAAACTCGAACGCTTTGATCACATCATCAAAACGAAGATTCCAACTCCGAGATGCTTGCACCAGTCCATAAATGGATCGCTGGAGTTTGCAAACTTTGTCAGCATTCTCTGGATCGAAAAAACCTTCTGGTTGCATCATATACAACTCTTCCTTAAGGTAACCGTTAAGGAACGCTGTTTTGACATCCATCTGCCAAATTTCATAATCGAAAAAGGCAGCTATTGCTAACATGATTCTGACGGACTTAAGCATCGCTACGGGTGAGAAGGTCTCATCGTAGTCAACTCCTTGAACTTGTGAAAAACCCTTTGCCACAAGTCGAGCTTTATAGACGGTGACATTACCGTCCGCGTCCGTCTTCCTCTTAAAGATCCATTTGTTCTGAATGGCCTTACGCCCTTCAGGTAATACTTCCAAAGTCCATACTTTGTTTTCATACATGGATCCCATCTCGGATTTCATGGCCTCTAACCACTTCTCGGAATCCGGGCCCATCATCGCTTCTCCATAGCTCGTAGGTTCATCGTTGTTTAACAACATGACCTCTAAGACAGGGTTGCCGTACCACTCAGGAGCAGTACGCGTCCTTGTCGACCTACGAGGTTCGATAGCAACTTGATCCAAAGCTTCATGATCATCATCATTAACTTCCTCTTCAGCTAATGTAGGCTCCACAGAAACAACTTTCTGCGCTGCGCTACTCTCAGGTTGAAGTAAAGGTTCAATAACCTCATCAAGTTCTATCTTCCTCCCACTCAATTCTTTCGAGAGAAACTCTTTCTCAAGAAATGCTCCGTTTTTAGCGACAAACACTTTGCCTTCGGATCTGAGGTAGAAGGTATACCCAACTGTCTCTTTTGGGTATCCTATGAAGACGCATTTCTCCGCTTTGGGTTCCAGCTTTTCAGGCTGAAGCTTTTTGACATAAGCATCACATCCCCAAACTTTAAGAAACGACAGCTTTGGCTTCTTGCCAAACCAAAGTTCATATGGCGTCGTCTCAACGGATTTCGATGGTGCCCTATTTAAAGTGAATGCAGCTGTCTCTAATGCATAACCCCAAAACGATAGTGGCAAATCGGCAAGAGACATCATAGATCGCACCATATCCAATAAGGTTCGATTACGACGTTCGGACACACCATTACGCTGTGGTGTTCCAGGCGGTGTTAATTGTGAAACAATTCCACACTGTCTTAAGTGACTGCCAAACTCATAACTCAGATATTCTCCTCCTCGATCAGATCGTAGGAATTTAATCTTCTTGTTACGATGATTCTCAACTTCACTCTGAAATTGTTTGAACTTTTCAAATGTTTCAGACTTGTGTTTCATTAAGTAAATATACCCATATCTACTTAAGTCATCAGTGAAGGTGAGAAGTAACGATAACCACCGCGCGCCTCAATGCTCATCGGACCGCACACATCAGTATGTATGATTTCCAATAAGTCACTTGCCCGTTCCATTGTTCCAGAGAACGGAGTTTTAGTCATCTTGCCCATGAGGCATGGCTCACATGTGTCAAGTGATTCAAAATCAAGTGACTCCAAAAGTCCATCAGCATGGAGCTTCCTCATGCGTTTTACGCCAATATGACCTAAACGGCAGTGCCACAAGAAAGTGGTATTATCATTATCAATTCTACATCTTTTGGCATCAATGTTATGAACATGTGTATCATTACTATCGAGATTTAACAAGAATAAACCCCTCACATTGGGTGCATGACCATAAAAGATATTACTCATATAAATAGAACAACCATTATTCTCTGATTTAAATGAGTAACCGTCTCGCAATAAACAAGATCCAGATATAATGTTCATGCTTAACGCAGGCACCAAATAACACTTATTTAGGTTCATCACTAATCCCGACGGTAATCGAAGAGCGAGCGTGCCGACGGCGATCACATCAACCTTGGAACCATTTCCCACGCGCATCGTCACTTCGTCCTTTGCCAGCCTCCGTCTATTCCGCAGTTCCTGTTTTGAGTTGCAAATATGAGCAACCGCACCGGTATCAAATACCCAGGCACTACAACGAGAGTTGGTAAGGTACACATCAATAACATGTATATCATATATACCTTGTTTGTTGTTGGCCGCCTTCTTGTCAGCCAAATACTTGGGGCAATTCCGCTTCCAGTGTCCAGTTCCCTTGCAATGAAAACACTCAGTTTCTGGTTTGGGTCCAGCCTTGGGTTTCTTCACGAGAGGAGCAACTGCTTTGCCACTCTGCTTGGAGTTACCCTTCTTACCCTTGCCATTTTTCTTGAAACTAGTGGTTTTATTGACCATCAACACTTGATGCTCCTTCTGAATTTCAGACTCAGCGGCTTTCAGCATCGCAAACAGCTCGGTGACTGACTTGTTCATCCCGTGCATGTTATAGTTCAACACGAAGCTCTTGTAGCTAGGTGGCAATGATTGAAGAACTCTGTCAGTGATAGCCTCTGGCGGAAGGGGCATCCCTAACTCAGCCAGACGGGTGGAGTACCCAGACATTCTGAGCACGTGATCACTGATAGACCCGTTCTCCTCCATCTTGCAAGCATAGAACTTATCGGAGATCTCATATCTCTCGATCCGGGCATTCTTCTGAAAGATAAACTTCAACTCCTGGAACATCTCATATGCTCCATGACGTTCAAAACGTCTTTGAAGTCCCGGTTCTAAGCCATACAACATTGCACATTGAACTATTGAGTAATCATCAGAACGAGCCTGCCAGGCGTTCACAACGTCCAGAGACTCAACTGGAGCGGGTGGATCACCAAGCGGTGCATCAAGGACATAAGCCTTCTGGGAAGCCGTAAGGATAATCCTTAGATTACGGGCCCAGTCCACAAAGTTACTTCCATCATCTTTCAACTTAGCTTTCTCTAGGAACGCATTAAAATTCAGGGGTGCTACTGCGCGAGCCATGATCTACAACATAAATATAGCAAAGACAACTTAGACTATTGTTCTTAGATAATGAGTTTAGTTAATCATATTTTAAAAACTCCCACTCAAATTGACATCCCTCCGATCATTCGAGTGTTACATGATCCAAATCCACCAACTCAAGTCCGATCATCACGTGAGTTGAGGTGGTTTCAATGGTGAACATCTTCATGTTGATCATATCTACTATATGACTCATGTTCGACCTTTCGGTCTCTTGTGTTCCGAGGCCATGTCTGTACATGCTAGGCTCGTCAAGTTTAACCCGAGTGTTCCGCACGTGCAACATGGCTTGCACCCGTTGTATGCGAACGTAGAGTCTATCACACCCGATCATCACGGCGTGTCTCGAAACGACGAACTTTCGCAACGGTGCACACTTGGGGAGAACACAATTTATCTTGAAATTTAAGTGAGGGATCACCTTATAATGCTACCGTCGTCCTAAGCAAAATAAGATGCATAAAAGGATTAACATCACATGCAAATCATAAGTGACATGATATGGCCATGAACTTGTGCTTTTGATCTCCATCTCCAAAGCACCGGCATGATCTCCATCGTCACCGGCATGACACCATGATCTCCATCATCTTGATCTCCATCAACGTGTCGCCATAAGGTTGTCGCGCCGACTGTTGCTTCCACGACTATAGCTAACGTTTAGCGATAAAGTAAAGCATTACATAGCGCTTAATGATTGACACGCAGGTCATACAATAATTAAAGACAACTCTATGGCTCCTGCCAGTTGCCGTACTCATCGACATGCAAGTCGTGATATTCTATACAAAACATGATCATCTCATACATCACATATATCTCATCATGTAATTGGCCATATCACATCACAACATACCCTGCAAAAACAAGTTAGACGTCCTCTAATTGTTGTTGCAAATTTTACGTGGCTGCTACGGGTTTGCAAGAACCGTTCTTACCTACGCAAAACCACAACGTGGTGTAGTGATTGCTTTTTGATCTTCTAAAAGAACCCTCTTCATTGAAATCGATTCAACTAAAGTGAGAGAGACAGACACCCGCTAGCCATCTTTATGCAACGAAGTTACATGTTAGTTGAAGGAACCTGTCTCGCGTAAGTGTACGCGTAATGTCGGTCCGGGCCGCTTCATCTCACAGTACCGCCGAATCAAATATCAACTAGTAACGGCAAGCAATATGTATACACCCACGCCCACAACTCGTTTGTGTTCTACTCGAGATCTCATCTACGCATAGACCTAGCTCATGATGCCACTGTTGGGGAACGTTGCATGGGAAACAAAAAATTTCCTACGCACACATAAGATCTATCCATGGTGATGAGCATCTACGAGAGGGAGAGTGGATCTACATACCCTTGTAGATCGCTAAGCGGAAGCGTTAATAAACGCGGTTGATGTAGTCGAACGTCTTCGCGATCCAAATCGCCGAGCGTCCCGCGATCCAATCACGATCCTTCCGATCTAGTGCCGAACGGACGGCACCTCCGCGTTCAACACACGTACGGCTTGATGACGCCTTCACCTCCTCGATCCAGCGAGCGATGGTGAAGTAGTGGTTGAGTTCCAGCAACACGACGGCGTGGTGATGGTGGTGAGGAACAATCTCTGCAGGGCTTCGCCAAGCACTACGGAGATTATGACGGAGGAACTAGAGGGCTAGGGTTGCCGGCACACGGCTTGGGAAATCCTGATGTATCCCGTGTGCTAGCCCTGCCCCTCTATTTATATGTTGAGCCTTGGGGTCTAAACTTGGAGTAAAAGCCTCCTCCGGGTCGGTTTTGCCCGCAGGGAAAGAGTCCAACTCGGATCCCTGCCGAACCGCGCACAGCCGCGCACAAGCGGTAGTACCGCTTCACACAAGCGGTAGTACCGCTTGGGCGGTAGTACCGCTTCACACAAGCGGTAGTACCGCTCGGGCGGTAGTACCGCTTCACCAAGCGGTAGTACCGCTTACGCGGCAGCAAAACTACTTTTGCACTTTCCAATACCTTGTGGGCTTTATCCCTTTGGCTCATATAAAGTGTTGCTGCACCCGAACACTTCGGTAAACATCCGGAACCCATTCCGGTGAACTCTGGAACTCTTCCGGAGATCGAAACACTATTATCACATATATCAATCTTTACCTCCGGACTCTTCCGGAGATCCTCGTCATGTCCGGGATCTTATCCGGGACTTCCGAACAACTTTCGGTCACCAACATAATAACTCAATTATACTAATCGTCACCAAACGTTAAGTGTGTAGACCCTGCGGGTTCGAGAACTATGTAGACATGACCGAGACACCTCTACGGCCAATAACCAATAGCGGGACCTGGATGCCCATATTGGCTCCTACATATTCTACGAAGATCTTTATCGGTCGAACCTCTATGTCAAGGATTCAGTTAATCCCGTATGCTGTTCCCTTTGTTCTTCGGTATGTTACTTGCCCGAGATTCGATCGTCGGTATCACTATACCTAGTTCAATCTCGTTACCGGCAAGTCTCTTTACTCGTTCCGTAATACAAGATCTCGTGGCTAACACTTTAGTCACATTGCTTGCAAGGCTCATTGTGATGTTGTATTACCGAGTGGGCCCTGAGATACCTCTCCGTCATACGGAGTAACAAATCCCAGTCTTGATCCATGCCAACCCAACAGACACCCTCGGAGATACCTGTAGAGCACCTTTATAGTCACCCAGTTACGTTGCGACGTTTGATACACACAAGGTATTCCTCCGGTGTCAGTGAGTTGCATGATCTCATGGTCAAAGGAACAGATACTTGACATGCAGAAAACAATAGCAATAAACTGACACGATCAAATGCTACGTTTACAGTTTGGGTCTTGTCCATCACATCATTCTCCTAATGATGTGATCCCGTTATCAAATGACATCTCATGTCAATGGCTAGGAAACCTTAACCATCTTTGATCAACGAGCTAGTCAACTAGAGGCTTACTAGGGACACAGTGTTGTCTATGTACCCACACATGTATTTGAGTTTCCAATCAATACAATTATAGCATGGATAATAAACGATTATCATGAACAAGGAAATATAATAATAACCAATTTATTATTGCCTCTAGGGCATATTTCCAACAATACATTCAATCAGTGGTTATATACTTTCCTTTTTCTTGAGGGCTAAAGATGGAATTACGAGGAATTAGAAGAAATGCATTTTACATTGTGGAATTTTATCAAAAAACAAATACACCTTATATGAAGGAACGGAGGGAGTAACTCATTCTACATAATTTTCTATTGTCAATCATTATACATGCCCTTATATTACTTTCATTTCTCTAACTCGATTTCATACATGGACTTTATTTCGTGAACTGTGAATGGCATCTTCGATAAGAAAAACTTCAGTTTTTTCTTTTGTGGTTGAAAGAACGAACTTCAGTTGCATCCTCTTAACTAATATTCTTTTACACCAATATTGTATGTTTATGTTATGCAAGAAAAAAGAACAATCCAGATGTATGATAGTTGTTCCCACTTTTAAAAGGAAGCAAAAGGGGCATTCCTTCTAGAAAAAATGAATCCATCGCCACCATAAACCATAAGGGTATGTTTCGGTTATAGCCACACATAACCATACCTTGCTACAAGTGTGCCAATTGTTTGTTTCATTGCCACATCTACGACAAGTCACACATTTTCTGCAGTGTATCCCACGTATCACTAACTGTAGGATCCAAAGTATGTCTAGAGTGTTGGGTAACGCAGCAGAAAACAAAAATTTCCGACCAACGCACCAGCTCAGGACCACTATGGAGACTGCATACAAGGTTTGATCTTTATCGTTACCGACTCATAGCGCAGCGGAAGTAGAGTCGACGACGATCGGCGGTGCAGATCCCCGCAGCTAGGATTTACAACCTCCCAACCGCGAGGATGTATACCCTCATCTGCCCCTCGGACAGCCCTCCGGGAGGCGGTCGGACAGTCCCCCGGACGGTGTCGCGGACAGCCCTTCGGGAGGACCTCTGAAACTCGGACGGTCATACGGACAGCCCTTCGGGAGGCACTCTCGAACTAAGACCGAAACTACGATCTCTCTACAGAGTTGCACACATACGGTGTCATCTATCCGGCAGGGCTTCGCCGTCCAGAACTAGTTCCCACCGGAACCCAGACAGCCTTTCGGCTCTACGAAACTATTTCGCTGGGAGGGAGAGAGAAAGCCAGATCATGCATGGCACTTGTATGTGAGAAAGAGTGAGTTTTGGGCAGCCCCTTCCACCTCTATTTATAGGAGAAGGAGGGGTGGAGGGGCTGAAATTTCAGCCACATCCATCCGTGTCATCTCCAAGATATTTTGGAGCAAAAGCCCAAAAAGGTGGCTTTCCAAAAAGTAACCATAAAGCTGTTTTCACTATTCATGACGACATTTTTCAACGTCCATTCGAACCGAAAATATTTATGTGGGCTTAGAACATTTCCAGTACCCACTAAAATAATTTTTGACGCGTTTCGAAACAATTTCAGATTAGTGATTTTCATCTGCGAAAAGCAAACAAAGCGGTTCCGGCAGCTCCGGAACATTTCCGGTTTTTCTTCCGGAAAATTCCCAGAAGTTTCCAGAATGATTCTGGCACCCTCCAAGAATTATCAGGCGTGTGCCAAAACCAATTTGACTTAATGGTGTACTCCGAAACAACTTTTCGGTTTAGTGATTTTCATCTGTGAAAAGCAACTAAAGCGTTTCCGGCAGTCCGGAACATTTCCGGTTTTTGTCTCTGAAAAATCTCAGAAGTTACCGGAACAATTCTGGTACCCTCCAATAATTTCCAGGCATGTGCCGAAACCAATTTGACTTAATGGTACACTCCGAAACAACTTTTCGGTTTTACCGAAACTCTTCCGGTGTTCTCTCTCCGGAACTCTTCCGTTGTCTCCGAAACTTTTTCGGTGAATTTCTCTCAGACTCCCTGTCTAGTATTCAACAGATAGATGACCCTTAAGCGTGTGACCCTATAGGTTCGGTGAAGTATAGACATGACCCGTAATCCCTTCCGATCAATGATCAACATCGGAGCCGTGGACACCCATATTGACCCCTATACCCACACGAATGAATATTCGAGTGAACCTCCAGTTGCCGAGTGCTATTCCTGTTGCTTCGCGATATGTTACAAATACCCGAGGTGAGACATGTTGGCATCCCCGTGGATCAACAACTTGTCCACTATGCCAGTTACCTCGTTACCGATATTGTTCTCTTTTCTCGTTACCGTGTTCCGGCATCCCTGTGATCAAATCACCCTGTGTCTGGCCAGACGATGATGGATACCGTAATACTGAGAGGGCCCAGAGATATCTCTCCATCGTCAGAGGAGCAAATCCCAATCTTGAGCTATCTTGTTACTTGCCATACTTTTCCGTGAACCTGTAAGTCGCCGTAATAGCCACCCAGTAACGGATGACGTTTAACAAACCCCAAAGTTCACGAAGCAAGCATGAAGAAACTCGATACTCTCATGGTCTAAGGAATTATGCAAACATTAACTATCTCTGTGTTATTAACCATTAACTAGTGACGAAAGTATCTCATAGCATAACATCAATTCAGGTCGATTCAACACAAGTGTTCTACCAACATTGCGCCCTCAAAATTGCCGGCATAGCCATGCCCATGATCAGGAAAACAAGATCATCATGCAATACTTGAGCCAGTCTTAGAGGCAAGACTAGGAATACATTTTACCGTTTATTATACCACACATGCAAATGAGTTTCCCTCCGGGCCTCGTGGATATTGCAGACTCGAGAATCATTGCAGTTATAGCATGGAATATAAACTTAATTAGGAACATGGGGATAAATAATAACATTTATTATTGCCTCTTGGGCATATCTCCTACAGACTCCCACTTGCACTAGAGTCAATAATCTAGTCAATGCTAATGCACTTTACACCTATGGCATACTGGTGTAACATATGCTTCTCTTGTGGTATAGCCTGATGTCCAACGGATCTGACAACTTCAGCTCCGTGTGTATCTTTGCATATCCTCGCGTTTTCACACTTTCACAAAATTCATATTTTGTGTGGACTTGGCTTTGTATATATGTGAATCACTGGTCGAACCTTCATTCCTCAGACTGAGTTATGGAGCAACTATCTACAATAGTGTCCCATTGACCAAAGCCATCTTGGAACCATACTAAGTTCATGAACGAAACTATATGATTCAACATCTTCTTTGTTGCTTCCAAAACGTCAACATACTTAGCCTTTGTTATAGAATTCGCCACAGTAACCTGTTTAGAACAATTCCAACTTACCGTGCCACCGTATTGTGTATTACACAAAACCTTAACTTAAATCGAAAATCGCATGGAGCATTGATGAAGACTGTATCGATGTAATTACTTACAACGAGCACTTCATAATCTCTGCTTGCGAAAAAACATGTCATCAGTGCTACTTTAGTACTCAATGACATTTTTCACTGTTGTCCTATGATCAGTACTTTGATCACTTTGGTATCTATACTCGCAACAGTTTGGGAGTATCGGACATATCTGGTTGTTTTACATACCATGGAATACATGATTAATCCAAACACAAGAGTGTGTGGAATCTCCATCGTGTATTTTGCTCATCAGTGTTTTGGGACACCGAGTCTTACAAAACTCTTTCCATGTGACTTCGGCAAGAATCACTCCTTGGCAGTTTTAGTGCTAAATGGTTTTAGCATCTTGTTAATATGTATTTTTGCTTAGCCCCATTAGGCAAATCTATCTCCATAGATCATTATGCCTAATAGCAAGGCTATTTAGCCCAAGCACTTCATCGAAAAACTATTTTCAAATGAAGTCCTAATTCGTGTCAAGAAATTTATTTCCGATTAACAATGTGTCAAGCACACAAGGTTTTTAGAAATATTATTATGCTCCCACTTACTTTCTTGAAAACACAAGCATCTTCATTATCCATTGATGAAATCAAACTCTTTTGATCATTTCATCAAGACGAAGATTCCAACTCCATTTTGCTCTCTTCTGTCCATTGCTGGAACTCTGAAGTTTGCATACTCACTAGCATCCTTTGGATCGACAAAATACTTTGGACTGTATCACATACAAATCCTAGTTTGTATTCCCATTTCATGGAAATTCTTTCGCCATCCATGTTTCATATCTCATGATTGAAATATGTATTAATTGCTAGTTTAACCCGAACCGACTTTAAGCATCGCTACGGTGAAACAACCTCATCATAGTCAACTCCTTGAACTTGTTATTGCAACAAGTCGAGCTTTATGGATAAAACATTTTATCCACATGAGTTTATAGTTTCATAAATATTCGTTAGACTCTAAGTCTTCCGAAAGGTGTATCAAGGTTTTAATCTTGAATCACTTATATGGAAACTATCTCAGATTGTATTGGCATTTAGCCAATTCCGGAGTCGGGGCCCATCAATGCTTCCTTGTGTATCGTAGGTATACTGTTGTCTAACAACAATATCTCGTATGCGCACCTGAGAGGTTTGCACGAGTTTTTCCTACGTGGTTCAGCTGCAAGTTCGACCGAAGTCCATACATCTCATGTAGAGGCTTCCGTATCAGTCGCAGTAGGAAACTCTGGAATTACATCCAAGGTCTCTTTCCTTTGACCTGATGACGAAGATACTGTTTATCTCGTCGAGTTGCACTGTTCTCCCAATCACCTTTTTGAAAGAACAATTTTCTTCAAAAACCATACCGTTCTTTGTGGCAAAAACCTTAGCCTCGGTATAGTGGTGGGGGAATACCCAATAACTTGGGATAACCTACAAAGTAGAACTTGTCTGATTTGGAATAGGTTTGTAACCTTTTACACAAGCCCATATTCCAAATGTTAAGAAAAGATATAACATGGTTGGGCGTACCATACCATGGCGTCATTTCAACAGACCCGATGGAGCTCTTTTCAGTGTAAAAGCCGCAGTCTCTAAAGCATCACTTTAAAAGGGATAATGGCAAATTTGTTTATGTCATGTTTGATCTTACCATGTCATAAATGGTTCGATTACATCTTCACGGACTTTTCACTTGCAGTGGTGTTCCGGGAGGTGCAAGTTATGAAACCCCTTTCACAACTCATCAGACATTCGCTAAACTAGTAACTCAAATATTCCTTTCTGCAATCGAATTGTAGAAACATAATTTCTTGTCACAACAACTTCTACTTCATTTTTGAAAACCTTTCGAATGATTTCAAAAGATCCAGACTTATGTCTCATCAAGTAAATATCCATATATCTACTTGAGTCATTTCTGAGGAGAGATTAAATCCACTACTTGCAACAACATTTATTGAACTACACACATAAAAAATGTATGATCACCAATAAGTTTGTTGCTCGTTCCTTATGGACTGTGAACGGTATTTCAGTCACTTCACTTTTTGGAGGAAAGTTGCAAGTGTCAGATGATTCAAAATCAAACGACTTCAAAATCCATCATAATGGAATTTTCCATGCGGGTTTCTCCAATGTGACCAAATGCAGTGCCACACATATGTGGTATTCTTTTAGTCTTGCGACATTTAGCGTCAGTGTTATGGATGTATCATATTACCATCAATATTCACAACATACATCCCATCCTGGATGGAAGCATGGCCCTTCATGTTATTCATAACACCGAACATCAAAAGTTCTCTTATGAATAACATTCTTGCAAGATACCTTATGCAAAGGGCTAGAGTATATGAAACTCTAAAATGAATTATGAAAGTAAACCCAGAGGTAATGTATTATTATCAATATTCATAACACACGTCTCATTCATAATGAAAGTATGGCCCTTATGTTATTCATAACACCGAACATCAAAAGTTCTCTTATGAACAACCTTCTTGCAAGATACCTTATGCAAAGGGCTAGAGTATATGAAACTCTAAAATGAATTATGAAAGTAAATACATAGGTAATACACCGATGGAAGGTATAGTAACTTTTACTATGTTTCCAACGCGTATCAAAACCTCATCCCTGGCTAGTCTTTCAGGTCATAGTAGTTCTTACATCGAGTTGCAACAGAATGTAATCGAGCGGGTATCTTTGTGATCAACTCACAATACCCAAGAATTAGTGATTAACATGTTTAACCATAATTCCCAAGAACTATATCTTTGACCAGCCTTCTATACATCAAAAACTTGTATGACATTCATACATGAGCTGGATATTCCAGTCTTCTCTCTTTTTGCCTTTATACTTCTAACAGTTTAACTTTTAGTATTTCTCCTACTCTCAGAAGAAGCACCCAACTTAAGAGTGGCATTAGCCCCAGACTTCCTAGGCTTGAAAGTTTCACTAACACCCTTCGGACACTTCCTTTCTCTTTAAGTTGTTGTTTTATTCACCTTTCATAATATGACAGGCGTTCTTCCGGATCCCTCTCTAATCAGTCCAATGTATAGTAAACACTTTACTAATGTTTTGCAAACAAACATTGCTTTGGATATCTCATATCTTTTAGCCTTTGTCTGTCTCTGAAAATGATTTTCAGATTCCATGAATATCACATAACTATCCAAACTTTCGAAGTTCGGGTCTCATGGAAGCAAACATATTTCACTTGACCGTAACGGAATTTTAGCTTTTGGATCGAAGGACGAGAGTCATATCATCCATAGCATTAGCGGGAGAATACCGAAAGTATGCGATAGGACAAAGTCCTTCTCAGCACTCTAGAGGACAATCCTCATATTACGTTACCAACCGTAAAGTTTTAACCAGATATTTAACAGCTATTCAATTTTAATAGGAAGGTGGAAACGCGAACCATTCTTCTACAACTATTATGCAAATCACACTTGGACAGTGTTCAAAATTAATTGCACTAAGAATTAAAAGAATTAATTCTAAAGCGCGCTCCCACTCAAAACAATATCTCTCATAATTGATTGTGAGTGATACAAGACCCGAGTTTTGATTGTTCGCCACGATGGTAGCATCACAGATGACGAAAATCTCAACCGGTAGGCCATCTTGCCAATCACATCTTTATGTGCTTCTTGTTCATCTTTCGATGCATGTGTTCCGAGCTCAGGACTTTCCTGCCTGAACGTCAAGACAACCAAGTGATCTTGCAGTGTGGTCTGACCTCACCCGCCTTACACTTTCCAGTCGTTCGTGCCCATGGTAGCATGTGGCACCCCGAAAGGATACATGCTGTGACGGTGCTACACTTGGGAGAACACTAACTACTTGATATTTTAAGTGAGAGATCACCCTAATAAAAGCAACTACCGCGCAATCAAGAAGGGTGCATCATAAGGGATAAACATCTCAGGCAATTTATAATAGCATGATATGGTATAGCCCCTTCTGACGGAGAAGTCAAGTATTTCTTCGTCTTCGGCATTCGCATCGATGTTCACCTTCGCGAAGATTGCCACCACCTTGTCGATGCATCAGATAATATTGATATCTCTATAGCTAAAAAAATAAGTGCATTACTCAAGGTTGACACGTAGGTCATTAAAGTGATAATCATATGGCTCCAGCCATCATGCCGAATCATGACACGCAGGTCATGTTAATTTACATCATATAGTCATCTCATACATAATCAAATTAATATGAGCATTGCTATACCACATCACATGCTCATGCAAACCCTCCTGCAAAACCAAGTTAGACGGCTCTAATCGGTTTATGCAAGAACTTTTTTTTCGTGGCTTCTAAAGTTTCGAAACAAACCGAAGCTACCAACGTCCATCATCAAGTATGATAATTCAAGTTGCTGGATTAACTTTGCGGGGTGTATGAAACACGAGATAATAAAATCTTGAGCCCCATACTGAACTTCGTCATACGCATGACCCCCTTGCAGGTCATATCTGCATTGCCCTTTCGTCTGCGAAATTTCATCTTTCTTTTTAACTACAGTGGAATTCAATGAACTGTTAGCACTTCGTTGATCAATCAGGATCGCAGATTGCCAGAACATTGAAACTCCACCATGTTGTTATCAAGATCAGAAATATGCAAATCCCAGGGAAGCAACAAGAACATTGGGTAACATATTTCATCTGCTACCCACACAAATAATTTTCAGTAATAGAACTCATCTACTACCTAATTATATTGTGCAACACCCATACATCTCTATGTATTCTAGATCGCAACCTCCATCTACGCATAACACGGCTCATGATGCCACTGTTGGGTAACGCAGCAGAAAACAAAAATTTCCGACCAACGCACCAGCCCAGGACCACTATGGAGACTGCATACAAGGTTTGATCTTTATCGTTACCGACTCGTAGCGCAGCGAAAGTAGAGTCGATGACGATCGGCGGTGCAGATCCCCGCAGCTAGGATTTACAACCTCCCAACCGCGAGGATGTATACCCTCATCTGCCCCTCGGACAGCCCTTCGGGAGGCGGTCGGACAGTCCCCCGGACGGTGTCGCGGACAGCCCTTCGGGAGGACCTCTGAAACTTGACGGTCACACGGACAGCCCTTCGGGAGGTACTCTCGAACTAAGACCGAAACTACGATCTCTCTACAGAGTTGCACACATACGGTGTCATCTATCCGGCAGGGCTTCGCCGTCCAGAACTAGTTCCCACCGGAACCCAGACAGCCTTTCGGCTCTACGAAACTATTTCGCTTGGAGGGAGAGAGAAAGCCAGATCATGCATGGCACTTGTATGTGAGAAAGAGTGAGTTTTGGGCAGCCCCTTCCACCTCTATTTATAGGAGAAGGAGGGGTGGAGGGGCTGAAATTTCAGCCACATCCATTCGTGTCATCTCCAAGATATTTTGGAGCAAAAGCCCAAAAAGGTGGCTTTCCAAAAAGTAACCATAAAGCTGATTTCACTATTCACGACGACATTTTTCAGCGTCCGTTCGAACCGAAAATATTTATATGGGCTTAGAACATTTCCAGTACCCACTAAAATAATTTTTGACGCGTTCCGAAACAATTCCGGATTAGTGATTTTCATCTACGAAAAGCAAACAAAGCGGTTCCGGCAGCTCCGGAACATTTCCGGTTTTTCTTCCGGAAAATTCCCAGAAGTTTCCAGAATGATTCTGGCACCCTCCAAGAATTATCAGGCGTGTGCCAAAACCAATTTGACTTAATGGTGTACTCCGAAACAACTTTTCGGTTTAGTGATTTTCATTTGTGAAAAGCAACTAAAGCGGTTCCGGCAGTCCGGAACATTTCCGGTTTTTGTCTCTGAAAAATCTCAGAAGTTACCGGAACAATTCTGGTGCCCTCCAATAATTTCCAGGCATGTGCCGAAACCAATTTGACTTAATGGTACACTCCGAAACAACTTTTCGGTTTTACCGAAGCTCTTCCGGTGTTCTCTCTCCGGAACTCTTCCGTTGTCTCCGAAACTTTTTCGGTGAATTTCTCTCAGACTCCCTGTCTAGTATTCAATAGATAGATGACCCTTAAGCGTGTGAACCTATAGGTTCGGTGAAGTATAGACATGACCCGGAATCCCTTCCGATCAATGATCAACATCAGAGCCGTGGACACCCATATTGACCCCTATACCCACACGAATGAATATTCGAGTGAACCTCCAGTTGCCGAGTGCTATTCCTGTTGCTTTGCGATATATTACAAATACCCGAGGTGAGACATGTTGGCATCCCCGTGGATCAACAACTTGTCCACTATGCCAGTTACCTCGTTACCGGTATTGTTCTCTTTTCTCGTTACCGTGTTCTGGCATCCCTGTGATCAAATCACCCTGTGTCTGGCCAGACGATGATGGATACCGTAATACCGAGAGGGCCCAGAGATATCTCTCCATCGTCAGAGGAGCAAATCCCAATCTTGAGCTATCTTGTTACTTGCCATACTTTTCCGTGAACCTGTAAGCCGCCGTAATAGCCACCCAGTAACGGATGACGTTTAACAAACCCCAAAGTTCACGAAGCAAGCATGAAGGAACTCGATACTCTCATGGTCTAAGGAATTATGCAAACATTAACTATCTCTGTGTTATTAACCATTAACTAGTGACGAAAGTATCTCATAGCATAACATCAATTCGGGTCGATTCAACACAAGTGTTCTACCAACATTGCGCCCTCAAAATTGCCGGCATAGCCATGCCCATGATCAGGAAAACAAGATCATCATGCAATACTTGAGCCAGTCTTAGAGGCAAGACTAGGAATACATTTTACCGTTTATTATACCACACGTGCAAATGAGTTTCCCTCCGGGCCTCGTGGATATTGCAGACTCGAGAATCATTGCAGTTATAGCATGGAATATAAACTTAATTAGGAACATGGGGATAAATAATAACATTTATTATTGCCTCTTGGGCATATCTCCTACATAGAGGGGGGTAATTAGTCTACTTGACCAAATAAAAACTTAATATTTTCCCAATTTTATCGGTTGGCAAGTTTTAGCAAATATTACCAAGTCTGGCACACCCTACACATGCAAGTCTACGAGTATAGCAGCAAAAAGTAAAGACATGCAAGTGTAAGTAGAGGGTAGGGATAGGAAGATCAAACGCAATGAAGACATGGAGATTTTTGGCGTGGTTCTGATAGGTGGTGCTATCATACGTCCACGTTGATGGAGACTTCGACCCACTGAGGGTAACGGCTGCGCGAGTCCACGGAGGGCTTCACCCACAAGGGGTCCACGAAGAAGCAACCTTGTCTATTCCACCATGGCTTACGTCCACGAAGGACTAGACTCTCTCGGGGTAGATCTTCACGAAGTAGGCGATCTCCTTGCCCTTACAAACTTCTTGGTTCAACTCCACACGATTTGGAGGCTCCCAAGCGACACCTAACCAATCTAGGAGACACCACTCTCCAAAAGGTAATAGATGTGTATGGATGATGAACTCCTTGCTCTAGTGCTTCAAAAGTTAGTCTCCTTAAAACTCAATCACTCTCTCACAGAATTTGGCTTGGTAGAAAAGATTGATTGGGTGGAAAGCAACTTGGGGAGGCTAGAAAAATCAAGATTCATATGGTTGGAGTGGAAGATCTTGATCTCAACACATGAGTAGGTGGTTCTCTCTCAGAAAATGAATGGTGGAAGTGTTTGCTTGTTCTGAGTCCTCTCCCTCCGAATGAGGGGGAGGTGGAGGGGTATATATAGTCATCTCCAAAAATCCAACCATTACAACATTATTGCCCAACTCGGTGGAACCAGAGTAAAAACTCGGTTGCACCGACTAGTATAAAATGCTCTAACTTTTGGGTTCTCGGTGAGACCGATATGAAGCATCTCGGTGAGAACGATTCGGTTGACCTGGGCAGTTCCTCACTTCGGTGGCACCGATTTGTAAAACTCAGAAATTTTGATTTCTAGCAAATAGTTACCAGAAGGTTGGTCACTACTTTTCGGTTGTACCGAAGTGAAACTCGGTTGTACCGATTTGCTAGGGTTTGGCTTGGGTTCTGTCTAAGGGAAACTCGGTGTGGTCGATATGGGAAATGTTGGTGGCACCGAATTTGATCTTTAGGGTTTAGGACAGAATATTTTATGGGAGAAATGTTGAGGTTTTTGGTGGCTAATCTCTAAGCACATTGAGCAATCAGATCATCATAGATACCTAACCCCCTTTTAATAGTATTGGCTTTCCTATGGACTCAAATGTGATTTCTCACATAAAGCAAAAAAGTAGAGTCTTGAAGCTTTTGCCAATTGATGTTCCTTGCATCTAGGGAATCCTCCTCACAATCCTAGTCAATCCATTCATTGAACTTTTCCTGAATATACTTGATAGACTCATTAGTTCAATAAACTATATGTTTTTATTAATTACCAAAACCACCTAGGAAGAAGTTGTGCTTTCACTAACTCATACCCACCTATCACTAACTCATACCCTTTTTAAATCTTGCTACATCTGTAACAATCCTTTTATTCTTCATACTTTTTTGGAGCTTGCACGGTTAATAGGGAAAGCATGGCAAACTTTAGTTCCTGGTGCTAAAAAAAACCTTGATGATGCATCTAAATCCCTTGTCCATAAAAAAAACCTTCTAAAAATGAATACATCACTAGGAAATTGACCTTTGGTTCCTGATTGTATATACAAGTGATATGACAAAAATATATATAATAAAAAATAAAAATAGAGTTTTTTAGAATAAACTTGACTTTTTTGCACTAGTATATAAATTTTCATGTATATTAAACCAGGGTGACTTCAGGGCAAAAACAAATTTATTGCTATTGTAATATAGGTCACTATTCACACTTTTGCCTGAAAATTTTGTTTTCTAAAAGAAGTCAACATAATTTTTTTTGTGGATTTTATTTACAAGTATAATGGAAGGTCAAGTTTATTTCAAAAATATTTTCACAATTTTTCGACTGTTTATTTAGTTACTATTTCGTTCATTTGAAAATACTTATCGAAGAAATAGATAAAAATGGATGTATCTAAAACTATACATCTAGATATATCTATTTATTCGACAAGTATTTTCGGATGGAGGAAGTATTTTTTTCATATAGGGTGCATTTATATACCCATGGACCAAACGTTTTTGTCCATCCATCCATCCATCGCTACCCTAAACTATACAGAGTGTGTTTGAATCATAGCCACATCTAACCACACTTTGCCACAAGTATGGCAACTATTTGCCGCAACAATTTATTTCATGCCACATATTCTTTGGAGCCTACCACACTTATCATTAGCACTTTTGCCTAATCTTGCTGCACTTATAATTGCCCATTTTTTTGGGGGGTTGCCACAATTTGTTGTAAAAACGTGTCAAACTTGACCTCGCGTCCTCAACGTCATCGATCGTGTGAGACCAGCGAAATGAATCCGTTTTGACCACACGTGTTGCCTTTGCCTTTGTTTAATCAAAATGATAAGTGTCAGGCACGATTCAGACGTTTTCTATGGCAATTCCAGTCATGCAAGGATGACAAACTTCAGTGACACACGATAAATTTCTGTCAAAAATAAACAAAAGCACGAAAATTACCATGCTTGGCAACTTGCAACTAAAGTTGTCATCCTTATGTCACTAAATTTGTCATAAAAAACGTTTAAAGTTGTCATGTGCTTGTATCTGCGTGTGACACTTATTTGAGTCTTTGTCTAATTAGTCCAGACATCGCACATCCAGCTCAGCCGCTCCTTGCGATTTGTGCACTCCGTGGTCGTCGGCGTGGAGTAGCCGACCGACCGATGGACTACCGAGTGAGCATTGAAGGCAGGGGCATCGATCGAGACGCCGAGGAGATCGAAGCAAAATATTTCCTATTAATTGTGCTGCATTAATACTATTTCTAAGGAATAATTGTAGTACCGCATTATTGATTTCCTATTACTAGTATATATCCAAAAAAAAATTCCTATTAATTAGTAGAAGGCTTGCGTAGAACGAACGGTGTCGCCGCTCCTGGCTAGCTATTAGCTGTTCTGGCGGCAGTTTCCAACCCCTCGCAACCTGCAACCCTGCTAACTCAACCCCACTCGCTGAACTCATGACCTCCTCGCTTGCTCATCGTCGTTGACCTGCTCCGTCTCGTCAGATCTCATCGGCCGACGATCCATCGAACCCCGTGCCCGCAGACGTGCTCGATCAGGCACTGAGACGGGGATTGGTTGTTTAGTCCAGGCCGGCAGCTCGGGCCGTGCACATATGGCTGCCGCTGCTGCGCGCTTGCTGGCCGTCGCGCTCTCGGCCGCCATCCTCGTGGTCGTGGTCGGCGGCCGCGGTGTTTTCCCTGTCTCCGGCGCGGAGAGGCCGGGCGTGGAGCGGGAGCTCGACGCGGCGCGAGCAGCGATACGGCGCGCGGCGCGGCGCCATGGCAACAACGCCAGCTCGGGGCCGGGCACGTGGTTCCGCGGCGACGACGTGGAGCATGCTCTCCTCGCGAGGGTATACCGCAACCCGGCAGCCTTCCACCGGTAAGATATGTGTATCGACGTCGTCGGTCACCCACCGCCGATGCCAAACAGCATCCGCCGTTCCTTCTCCGGCCGATCTTGATTACTCACGCGTACTCATGGCGTGGCAGGAGCTACGTGGAGATGGAGAGGCAGTTCAAGGTGTACGTGTACGAGGAGGGGGAGCCGCCGATCCTGCACTTGGGCGAATGCAAGGACATCTACACCATCGAGGGCCGCTTCATCGAGCAGCTAGAGCTCATGTCGCCGCCGCCGGCCGGCGTCCGTGGCGGTGTCCGGACGTGGGACACCGACCGCGCGCACGCCTTCTTCCTCCCCTTCAGCGTCGTCCAGATGGTGCAGCTCGCGTACCGCCCCCTCTCCTACGACCGCGGCCCGCTCCTCTCCCTCGTCGGCGACTACGTCCGCGTCGTCGCCTCCCGCCACCCCTTCTGGAACCGCTCCGCCGGCGCCGACCACTTCATGCTCTCCTGCCACGACTGGGTACGCCGCACGCATGCACACAATCAACTTGCTCTCTTGTCTCTTCTTCAGGTGTCCGTCCTCATGATTGGCGCTTCATTATGTGCAGGGTCCTGACGCGTCCAAGGGGGACCCGGAGCTGTACGCGAACGGCATCCGCGCGCTCTGCAACGCCAACACGTCGGAGGGGTTCCGGCCGGGGAAGGACGTGAGCATCCCGGAGATCAACCTCTACGACGGCGACACGCCGCGGCAGCTCCTGGGAGCCCCGCCGGGGCTGTCGGCGCGGCCCTACCTGGCATTCTTCGCCGGCGGGCGGCACGGTCACGTCCGCGACCTCCTGCTCCGGCACTGGAAGGGCCGTGACCCGGCCACCTTCCCCGTGTACGAGTACGACCTCCCGTCCACCACCGGCGGCAGCAGCAGCCACAAACGGCAAGGCCGCGACCAGCAGAGCGACTACTTCGCCTACATGCACCGCTCCCGCTTCTGCCTGTGCCCGAGCGGGCACGAGGTGGCGAGCCCGCGCGTGGTGGAGGCCATCCACGCCGGCTGCATCCCCGTGCTGGTGTCGGAAGGCTACGCGCCGCCCTTCGCCGACGTGCTGCGGTGGGAGTCGTTCTCGGTGTCCGTCCCCGTCGCCGACATCCCCAGGCTGAAGGAGGTGCTGGAGAGGATACCGCCGGCGGAGGTGGAGCGGCTCCGGGACGGGGTGCGTCTGGTGAAGCGGCACTTTACGCTGCGGCAGCCGCCGGAGAGGCTCGACATGTTCCACATGATCCTGCACTCCGTCTGGCTCAGGAGGCTCAACTTCAGGCTCGACCACTAGCCAGTTCAGACTTCAGATCACTGATAATAGCAGACAGAACTTTGGAACAGAGAACACCGTGCAACACCCTGGGTTCCTAATTTTAACATAGTCTAACATTTTATTATCATATTTACTAGATAATTGCAGGTACATTACAAAGAATATCTCGGGACCTTCGCAGGGAGGTGGCATTTGCGAACGTTTTGATAAGAGTTTTAGTTGGTCGAGGTGGTAGTTTCTGCAAGAAATATTAGCATTTTTTCGATTAATCTAATCCATGAATAGGCAGTAAGCATGGCAATCACAGTATGTAACTCATATCGATACCTAAGCATGTGAGCACGCACATCACACAGAATCGAAACATCTATGAACATTGCATATACGGCCATCACATGAAACGAGTAAATGTGGGATGAACAAATCATACACTCCGGTTGGCCAGTCCAACGTGGTGCTGGCGTTAGCAGCCTCGGCGTCGTCCGTGGCCTTCTTCTTGGCGGTGGCGGCGTCGGTCATGGAGTCGATCAGGGGAAGTAGTCGAAGCAGACGAGGATGGAGACGGGGACGGATCGTGACCAGTCGCACCGAGATGCTTCCCAAAAACCTTATTGACGTTCTCCCACGCAAGATCTCGAAGCACGGGGTTCCGGAGGCACCTGCTCTCCTGACCAACAGTGCACGCAGTCGTTTGGATGGGATCACCGGAAGCAGCACACTAAGAGGAAGAGTAGATGACGACTAGGGTTGCACGAGGAGGGAGTGAGTGTGTCGGCTACACTGGCCAATGCCTCCAATATATAGGTAGTCGGGAAGATGGGCATGGGCTAGGACCATGACCGAGTCCGCCAACAACCCACGGTCCAACGTCTTGGAGAATGGCACTTCCGTTAGCAACTAGTTAAATAGTTAACCATTATTGACTTATAAATATAAGGGCAAAGGTGTGAGCTCGGCTCGGCTCATTCCCACACCGCGTCGTGACAAGGCGAGGCATGGCGAGGCGGGCGCCACATGAGGAGGAGAGCATGTGTACCACTCCTCGTCCCAATCTCCCACTGGCATGTGGTAGAACAACCCTTATAAAGGGGTTCAATTCTCACTCTGTTAGGAGTATGGTACTAACATTTCCACCACTTGCCATGCACCTAGATGGGCCTTAGAGATTAACCAGGAATTATTGTCTTATATGGGCCAAAGTCCATCTATAATTCGACAATCCCCCACCAGTTCTCGAGGCACATTAGTTTCTCATCTATTCCAAACAATATTTTGATATACCAGTATTCTTAGTGGAGGCTGTTAAGTTGAACTTCCACCAAGAGCAACCGGATTAGACTTCTTCGCAACTGAACAACGGACTATGCCTTGAATTGTCAGTTCGGTGTGCAGAAATTTCGCCAATTGTGAGCTGGTACGTGGCTACCAAAGGCTAAACCCCACGGTGGAGCTTATTAGTCATACTCCTGACATGTTCATGAGTTTCCTAGAGATTACCCTATCTCGTAGACTGTGATCGGTAGTCGGGCTCACATAGGTCTGTTCCTTCAAAGATCTCTATGTAGGATTGCATCTTACTTATACAAGCTTTGGAACACATTAAGACAAATGTCAACCTGCCTTATAGATTACGAGAGTATTGCATCTCCAACGTAGTGGGTTAATAAGGATACTCTCCTCAGTTGAACGTTGGATTGTTTTCTCAGGTCCTAATTCACCGGATCTACGATCACTACATAAGTTGGGTTACCCCCCATGGCAACTTACATGGGTCTCATGCCATCTCCCTCGATGTATTTTCTATCACAATCCATGATAGTCCTTTCGTAAAGGGATCTCCCAGATTCTTAGCTGTCTGGAGATAATCCAATGCTATTACTCTGGAGTTTCTTGAATGCCTCCAGTCTTCTTCTTATATACTTTGTGGATTGCATGTTGTCCTTTGAATTCTTTGCCTTGACAATCACCGTTTGATGTCACAGTTCATAAGGATAGCCAGGTCTGGCTTATCAACCACTGGCAAATCCATCAAAAGCTCTCGAAGCCATTCTGCTTCGACACATGATGTGTCTAATGCTGTGAGTACTACTTCCATAGTGGATCTCATTAAGATCGTTTGCTTGCAAGACTTATAGGAAACAACACCACCACCAAGTGTGAACACATATCCACTTGTGACTTTCATCTCATCAGCATCAGATATCCAATTCAAATCACTATACCCCTCAAGTACCGTTGGGTACCCAGTATAGTGAATTCCATAGTTCACAGTACCTTGTGAATAATACATGACTCACTCAACAGCATGACAATGCACATCTCCCAGAATGGAAACATACCGGCTAAGTTTGCACACACCAAATTAGATGTCAGGCCGAGTAGCACAAACTAGGCACATGAGTGAACCAATCACTTGAGAGCATCTCAATTAATCTACAACCGTGTCGTTGAATTTTTGAATCCACACACTAGGATCATATGGTGTTGCATAAGGTTTCCCGTCCGAATATCCAAAATGACTCAAAATCTTCTCAACATAGTGGGAATGCATAAGTGTAATTCCACTCTCATCATCTCTCAGTAGCTTGATGTTCAAGATAACATCAGCCATACCTAGGTATTTCATCTCAAAGTTATGAGGCAGAAAAGCCTTAACCTACTCAATGACATTGATGTTGGTCCTAAATATCACCATGTCATTGACATACAAACACATTACAACCCCTTCGCCCCACCATGGCGATAGTATACACATTTTTCAGCTTCATTAACAACAAAGCCAACAGATGTTAAAATATTACTCCCTTCGTTCCTAAATATAAGACCTTTTAAAGATTTCACTATGCACTACATACGGATCAAAATGAGTGAATCTACACTCTAAAATATATATATATATATATATATATATATCCGTACGTAGTCCATAGTGAAATCTCTAAAATGTCTTATATTTAGGAACAAAGAGTATTAAAATTTTCATGTCATCGTCTAGGTGCTTGTTTTGGGCCATACAAAGATTTCAATAGCTTGCACACCTTTCTTTCATGACCATGTACTACAAAGTCATCTGGTTGTTGCATGTAATTTTTCGCGTCTAGATCTCGTTAAGGAAAGACATCTTAACATTTATCTGATGAATGAGAAGACCATGTGAGGCATCCAATGAGAGTAACACTCAAATGGTTGTCAGTCTAGCCACATGTGAGTAAGTATCGAAGAAATCTTGGGTATAACCCTTCGTCACAAGTCTAGCCTTGTACTTCTCAACAGTACCATCGGGCCTGAGCTTCCTTTGGAACACCCACTTACACCTAATGGTTGGCAACCATAAGGAGGATCAGTGATCTCCCATGTCCCATTAGCCAAGATGGGATCCATCTCACTACGGATTGCATCCTTCCAATAGTCAGCATCCGGTGACGCATAAGCTTCTAAATTGAAAGTGGGGTGTCATCCACGAGGTACACGAGGATATCATCACCAAAGGACTTTGTAGTCCTATGTCTCTTGCTACTAACATGAGCTTCCTCGTCATGCTCTATGGAACTTTCATCACTTTTGTGCTCATAATATTCCATCGGAATGGCACGTCCAGGAGTCTCATCAGATTTCAGTCTAGAAGTGCTTTGCATGTCTCTCATGGGGAAAATATCCTCAAAGAATGTAGCATATTTAAACTCCATGATCGTACCGACCTTTACATCGTATGCATCAGATTTCATCACTAGAAATCCGTAGCCAACGCTATGCATGGCAGCCAAGAAAAACGCAGTCCACAGTCTTTGGTCGCAACTTATGCTTTTTGATAATAGGCATGTTGACTTTCGACAAACAACCCCAAGTGCACAAGTAAGAGAGTATAGTTTTTTCTTTTCCCATTGCTCATAGGGAGTAGTCTCACTATCCTTCATTGGAAGTTATGCAGGACATGACATGATGTCAATACAGTCTCCCCCAACATGCCTTGGATAAACCCGATGTATCTAACATGTTGTTAATCAAATCTGTAAGAGTGTGGTTTTTCCGTTCGGCAACCTCATTTGACTCGGGTGAATAGGGAGGCATCCTCTCATGAATAATACCATGTTCCGTATAGAATAAATCGAACTCACTAGAAAACTACTCTCCACCACGATCAGACCATACTCGTTTTATTTTCTTTTCAAATTGGTTCTCAACTTCCTCCTTATAGATTTTAAAGTACTATAGAGCCTCATCCTTAGTATTTAACAAATACACATAACAGAATCTACTGGAATCATCAAGCAGCGTCATCAAATATTTCTATCCACCTTTAGTCAACACACCATTCATCTCACATTGATCTGAGTATGAGCTCTAGTGGCGCCAGGTGTCTCTCCTTCGCAGCGTTGTGAGGCTTGCCAGTTTGCTTAGCTTGCACACACGCATGCACTTAGAACCATTGGCTAAAGCAAAACTCGGGATTAAATCCATCTTGGCTAGCTGCGTCATACAACCGAAATTAATTTGACAAAGACGTGAATGCCTAACCTCACATTCGTTCACACTAGCATGAATTTGGTTCACTGCGTTATTATAGAAATCTGCTAGAAGAAGGCAGAACATACCTCTGCAATCATATCCTTTTCCAACAAACAGCCCATACCGAGATACGACTACTTTATCAGATTCGAATACTAACTTAAGCCCTTCTTTACATATAAGGGAGCCACTAACGTGATTCTTCTTGATGGTTGGGAATGCTGCACGTTCTTCAGTTGCACGATCTTTTCCTGAAGTAAACTTCAAATATATCATGCCAACACCATGAACAAAAGCATGTGAGCCATTCCCCATCAGGATGGAGCAGTCTCGTGTGACCCGGTAAGAAGAGAACAAAGACATATCAGCACACACATGAATATTTGCACATTTGTCAACCCACCAATGAGTGGACTGATAAACTAAAAGAACGGTAAACATATTAGCATACCCAAATGCCCCCTTATCATTGTTTATCATAGTCACATTGACAGACTTGGAGTCCTATCCTAGCTTCTTGTACTTGTTTGCCCAGTGTTCCCCTGAACAACAAGCAAAGTAGTCATCTTTCTTCTTGTCTCTCCTCTTACCCTTCTTCTTGAAGAGTATTTAGCTTAACTGTGTTCTTTCCCTTGAACTTGTGGAAATTCTTATGCACCACATTGGCGCTAGAAGATCCCTCTACATATTTTGTGTGTGAATCCTATGCTCTCGAGTTCTGCTCAATACTTAGATGACCGATGCCATCCTCAAAAAACAATTCACGTTTCAAGTGCTTGAGAGAAGTAGCAAAGTTCCCCCATCCAGGAGGGAGTTTTGCAATAATGCAACTCGCGACAAACTTGTCCGGTAACTCACACTTCAGGAGGTCCAGATCCTTAGCGATGCACTATATCTCATCAGCTTGGTCCAATACAGGACGGTTATCAACCAACCTGTAATCATGAAACAGCTCCATAGCATACTGTTTGCTTTGAGCCTCGGTTGCGCCAAACTTAGCTTCAAGTGCATACCACAAGCTTTAGGCACCCTCATATGAAGATATGCGTCAACCAACTTGACTCCGATCACACTAAGAACAACTCCCAGAAAAGACTATGGTGGCCTCCCTGAATGCCTTATCCTTTTCACGATCAATTGTTCCACTGGGAATCACAATACTGACCCAGAACACACTCATAGTTGCAAGCCACATGATGCTCCTCGTTTACCAACGCTTAAAATGCGTCCCGGTAAACTTTTTCGGTTTCAGTGTAGTGACAAACCCTTGAATAAAAAAGGGCCTAAAATAAGGTTTTTGGATTGTTGAAATATTAGCACTTCTCCGATTAATCTAATGCACGAGTAGACAGTAAGCATGACACTCACGGTATGCAACTCATACCGATACCTAAGCATGGGAGCACGTACAGTACATAGAACCGAAACATCTATGAACACAGCATATACGGCTAACACATGAACAACTAAATGTGGGATGAACAAATCATACCCTCTAGTTGGCCAGGCCAACGCGGTGGCGTCAGCAGCAGCCTCGGTGTTGCCCGTGGACTTCTTCTTACTGGCGGCGGCTGATAACCCACAAGTATAGGGGATCGCAACAGTTTTCGAGGGTAGAGTATTCAACCCAAATTTATAGATTCTACACAAGGGGAGCCAAAGAATACTTGAGAGTATTAGCAGTTGAGTTGTTAATTCAACCACACCTGGAGATTAAATATCTGCAACAGAATGATCAGTAGCACAGTAATATGATAGTTTTGATAGCAGTACCAGTAGTAACAGTAGCGGTAACAATAGTAGCAATAATTTTGTAGCAGTTGGAACAGCAGCAACAGCAGTAGTAACTTAGCAAGAACAATAAGTGGAAAGGTCGTAGGCACTGGATCGATAACTCGTTGAATGATATTCATCATATAACAGTCATAACCTAGGGCGATACAGAACTAGCTCCAGTTCATCAATGTAATGTAGGCATGTATTCCGTAAATAGTCATACGTGCTTATGGAAAAGAACTTGCATGACATCTTTTGTCCTACCCTCCTGTGGCAGCGGGGTCCATAAGGAAACTAAGGGATATTAAGGCCTCCTTTTAATAGAGAACCGGAACAAAGCATTAACACATGGTGAATACATGAACTCCTCAAACTACGGTCATCACCGCGAAGTATCCCAAATATTGTCACTATGGGGTTGACGGATCATAACACGTAATAGGTGCATATGACTAGGCAAGATCGGATCAAGAACATAGATATAGAGATGATAACATAAACGGTTCAGATCTGAAATCATGGCACTCGGGCCCTAGTGACAAGCATTAGGCATAGCAAAGTCATAGCAACATCAATCTCAGAACATAATGGATACTAGGGATCAAGCCCTAACAAAACTAACTCTATTACATGATGAATCTCATCCAACTCCTCACCGACCAGCAAGCCTACGAAGGAATTACTCACTCCCGGTGGGGAGCATCATGGACTTGGCAATGGAGAAAGGTTGGTGATGACGAAGACCGAAGATTCCCCTCTTCGGAGCCCCAAATGGGCTCCAGATCTGCCCTCCCGATGAAGAACAGGAGGTGGCGGCGGCTCCGTCTTGTGAAACGCGATAATTCTTTCTCTCTGATTTTTTTCTCCAAATTTAGGAATTTATAGTAGCAGAGGTAGGGCAAGTGGGGCCCCGAGGTGAGCACAACCCACCAGGGCGCGCCGGGAGGGGGCTGGCGCGCCCTGGTGTCTTGTGCCCAGCCTGGGCCCCCTCTCCGGTGGTTTCTGGCTCCGGTATTTTTTATATTTTCCAAAATAAATATCCAAAAAGTTTCGTTCCATTCCGAAAACTTTTATTTCTGCACAAAAACAACACCATGGTAATTCTGCTGAAAACAGCGTCAGTCCGGGTTAGTTCCATTCAAATCATGCAAATTAGAGTCCGAAACAAGTGCAAAAGGGTGAGGAAAAGTAGATACGTTGGAGACGTATCAACTCCCCCAAGCTTAAAACTTTGCTTGTCCTCAAGCAATTCAGTTGACAAACTGAAAGTGATAAAGAAAAACTTTTATGAACTCTTTTGTTCTTGTTTACATATATATGCTTAAGTAGCACCCAGGTTTTCAGCAAAGATTATGACTAACCATGTCAACAATAACTCTTAGGAATTATATTTACTCATATCAGTAACATAAGCAACTAGTGAGCAATAATAAGATATCTCAAGCGCCAACACTTTGTCAAAACAATCATGATACAATATGACAATAGTGGTATCTCGCTAGCCCTTTCTGAGACTGCAAAACATAAATGCAGAGCACCTCCAAAGTTCAAGCAGCGACTAAACATTGTAATTCATGGTAGAAAAGATCCAGTCATGCTGCACCCAACATCAACTATACACAATGCATGAGGATGACAATAGTGCTCTCAGGTCTGGCGCTTATTTGAGAAGGTGATGACTCAACTTAAAAGTAAATAGATAGTCCCTTCGCAGAGGGAAGCATGGATTTGCAGCGGTGCCAGAGCTCAAAATTTAAAACATAGATAGATATAATTTTGGGAGGTACACCCTTCCTGTCAACGTCACGACCAAGAGTTATCAATATCTTCCATGCTAAACAAATTAGTGGCGGTACCCAAGCGGTAAAAGTAAAGGTTTACCCCCCCTCCACCAACAATCACACTCCACGGCGAGCCGCATCCACGGGTACCGTCCAAACCAACAACATTCCTGGGGGAGTTTTGTTTAATTATTTTTGATTTTTGATTTCGGGACTGGGAATCCCTATTACCGCCCCTCTCGTGTAAGGACAAGTGAATAAACACTCATCATGAGAATAACCCGCTTAGCATGGAAGAAACTGACTGCTCCCTGTCGCTCCATGAGCGGTCCAGGCACACAAAATAGATGTTCATTTGAATTTTTAGAGGTGGCACATGCAAATTTACTTTGGAACGGCAGGGTAATACCGCATATTGGTAGATATAGTGGACTCATCTGGCATAACTTGGTTTAATGGTTTTGATGCACAAGCAGTATTCCCGCTTAGTACAGGCGAAGGCTAGCAGTTAGATTGAGAAGCGGCCAGCTAGAGAGCGAAGACGGTCATGAACATGCATTACATATAATCAACATTGAATACTAGCATGAGTAGGATATGGACACCATGAACATAAATATGATGAAGGTTATGTTGGTTTTCATTCAACTACATGCGTGAACATGTGCCAAGTCAAGCCACTTGAAACATTCAGAGGAGGATACCATATCATCATACCGCATCACAACCATTTTAATGCATGTTGACACCCAAGATAAATCATTATCCACTCCTAGCTACTTAAGCATGGCATGAACAACTATAATCTCTAATGGTCATTGCAAACATGTTTGATCATAATGAGCTGAATCAAGGGATACTAGGTTAAACATATTTACAAAAACAAAAACAAATTGAGTTCATACCCTCCTTTCTCTGCCACAGTCAATTCATCAAATGTCGTCATTATTGCCTTTCACTTGCACTATCGAACGATAAGAGGATAATAGTGCAAGAGTGGTGTGGACTAAGCTGGAATCTGCAAACATTTTATTTAAGAGGAGAAGACAAGGTAATGTGGGTTAAACGATAATGCAGATGAGAACCACTCAACAATTTCATCGTGGTCTTCTCCTAGGTACGACTCAAAATAAAAAGAAAATAATTTCAGAGAAACATACTGAAATATTTTTGCAGTTTTTAGTTTTTCATGAAACAAACAAATTAAAGAAAACAAAAATGAGAAAAACTATTTACACGAGAAAGCTCCCAACAAGTAAAAGAAGAAGCGATAAATCTTTTTGGGTTTTCTTTTGATGCTACAATTAAACTAGGCTAGAAAGAAAAACTAAAAAGAAGTAGGAAATGTTTTTGGGTTTTCTCAAAGTTTTTCAAACACACAAGAAGAAAGAGAGAAAAAGAATCTAGCATGGATAATACAATGAAAGAGTATGAATACCGATAACTGGAATGAAATGTGTGAACATGAATGTAATGTCGGTGGAAATACGTACTCCCCCAAGCTTAGGCTTTTGGCCTAGCTTGGTAATCACCATCCGTATGAATAATAATCTGGGCGATGGCTCATCAAGAACCTCGGAGCAGACTCCGCGGCCCTCCTGGCAGCTTCAATCTTCGCGTTGTACTCATAGGCTTCGCTCTCAAGAACATAATATCCTCCCCTAGTGTGAAAATCAAAGAGAGCAGGAGCAGTCAATGCAACAGGCACAACGGGTTTCTTATAAAATCTCAAATTATAGGTATAATTGGTGGTCGTGCCCGTAAGGAACTTATGACGCTTCATAGCATCAAAGTCTAAATACTGAGTGGGTAGGATGGGGTCATTGGGCCATGGTGACACATTTAATCTCTCAGCTACAGGGGAGGCATAGATTCCTCCATAAAAATTACCACTAGCAGCATTAAGCTGCAACCTCCGTGCAACAATTGCACCAAGATTATAATCCTTATTCCCAGTTATGGCAGTGTGTAGGAGACTCAAATCATGAGCACACAGAGTACTACAATCTTGTTTGCCTACAACACATTTACCGTTAAAGAGCGCAAAATATTGTAGTGATGGAAAATGGATACTGTTAATTCTCCCTTGTGTAACCCCCCTATCTTCGCCAAAGCAAAGATTAACTAAAAATGACTCGTACTCAGATTTTGTTGGTTCATCGAGGGAACCCTCATATGGAAGTTTGCATTCATCGCTAAACATTTCTAACGGCATGGTAAAGGAATGATCGTACAGGTTGAATGAAACTCTAGACTCACGAGGAAAATATTTGAATTTCTTTGTGAAGGTTTTCGTGAGCTCGAGGTGTTGGGGGCATTTATCTGCGATGAAGGAAACAAGCTCTGTGTTGCGAATAAATTGATCAAATTCCTCCTTAATACCTGCACCTTCCATGAACTCGTCGCAAGGCCACAAGCATGATTTGGTGGCGGCATCTCGCATCGAACTTTCGCTTGGTTCAACATAAGACTGTCGAACTGAGCTTCCACTTGATGAGGCTCCCGAGGATCTCCTCCTCGAAGAACTCCTAAAGAATTGCATTTTTATTCCTATAAAAATTCTGAAAAAATTTAGTCCACAAAAATTTGTCAACAAAACTTTGTAAGATTGTTAGCAACTACTCCCAAGCATGCATAGAGGCCATATTGAGCATCCAAACTACTTAGAACTCTAAGAATTCAACATGCAAGCTCATCTACAACATCACCAAGAGTAGCTAATTACTCTAAAAATAACCCACAAAAACAAAAACTAATTGGAGCAATGGAGGAGTCACATACCAAGTAGCAATCCCTCCAAACAGTTTCAGAAACGAAGCTTCGAGCAAAGAGATCGAAATTCGCGGGTTTGAGAGCAAGAACACGAAAATGGTGGCTGTGGTGATTTTTTCTGGAGGTAGGTGACAATGTGGGCTAAAGAGATAAATGAGGGGGCCCACGTGGGGGCCACAACCCACCAGGGCGCGCCTGGGGGTGCTGGCACGCCCTGGTGTCTTGTGGGCACCAGGTGCACCCTCCTCAGGTGTTATTTGCACCAGAAATTCATAAATATTCAGAAAAAAAACCGTGTTAAATTTTCAGGGCATTCTGAGAATTTTTATTTTTGGGTCATTTTTTATTGCACGGAGAAAACAGAAAACAGGATAATCATGGCATTTTATTTTATTCAACTAACTAAAACAGAAAAATAAAAGGTGGGAACAGAGAGTTGTGCTTACTAGATTCATCGACTTCATACCTCTAAAAATGATCCATTTATAAGGTTGATCAAGTCTTATTAACAACCACTTCCGATTAGCATGAAACCGAAGAACTTTCGTAAAACACTAAGTTAGCTCAATGGGGATGTGCATATCCCCAACAATAAGTATATCATATTTCTTTTTGGCAGTAGGTAGAGGTAGTTGAAAACTTCCAATAGTGATGGTCGGAGATTCGTCAATAACATTTATACCATTCGCTTGAAATTGTTTCTTCGGAAAGTGCACCGTGTGCTCATTACCATTAATATGAAAAGTGACTTTGCTTTTATTGCAATCAATAACAGCCTATGCAGTATTTAAAAAGGCTCTACCAAGGATAATCAACATGTTGTCGTGCTCGGGCATCTCATGAATAACAAAGTCCGTTAAGATAGTAACATTTGCAACAACAACGGGCACATCCTCACAAATACCAATAGGTATGGCTGTTGATTTGTCAGCCATTTGCAATGATATCTCAGTAGGTGTGAGTTTATTCAAATCAAGTCTTTTATGTAAGGAGAAAGGCATAACACTAACACCGGCTCCCAAATCACACAAAGCAGTTTTAACATATTTTCTTTTGATGGAGCAAGGTATAGTTGGTATTCCAGGATCTCCAAGTTTTTTAGGTACTCCATCTTTAAACGAATAATTAGCAAGCATGGTGGAGATTTCAGCTTCAGGTATTTTTCTTTTATTTGTGATGATGTCTTTCATATACTTTGCATAAGGAGCCATCTTCAAAATATCAGTTAAACGGGTACGCAAAAAGACTGGCCTAATCATCTCAGCAAAGCGCTCAAATTCTTCATCATCCTTTTTCTTAGTTGGCTTAGGTGGAAATGGCATGGGTTTCTGAACCCATGGCTCTCTTTCTTTACCATGTTTCCTAGCCACAAAGTCTTTTTTATCATAACGTTTATTTTTAGGTTGTGGGTTATCAAGATCAGGAGCAAGATCTATTTCAACATCATTATCTGTTTCTTTATCATCATTAGGTTGAGCATCATCGTGAACATCATCATTAGCATTTTCATTATCACTAGGTTGATGTTCACTACCAGATTGAGTTTCAGCATCGGAAATAGAGACATCATTATTATCAGGAGGTTTTTGTGTCTCAGGTTCACTAGAGGTATGCAAAGTCCTATCATTTTTCTTTTTCTTTTTCCTCTTAGAAGGACTAGGTGCATCAGTATTAATTCTCTGAGAATCTTGTTCAATTCTCTTAGGGTGACCCTCAGGATAAAGTGGTTCTTGGGTCATTCTACCTCCTCTAGTTACTACTCTAGCAGCAAAATCATGCATATTACTATTCATTTCATCAAGCAATTCTTTTTGAGACTTAGCAACTTGTTCTAACTGAGTTTCAACCATAGAGGCATGCTTTCCTACACCTCTAACATCATTACTAATTCTAAATAGCAAGTCACTCAAGCGAGCAATCCTATCAGAATTATATTTCAATTGTTTTAGAACATGGGCATTGAAATGATCTTGCTTCATAATATAGTTGTCAAACTCATATAAGCATTGATTAGGATGTTTATTGTGAGGGATGTCACTTTCATTGAACTTTAATAAAGAATTTACCTCTACCACCTGTGGAGGTGGTGGTGTGTCAAGGCCATGTATTTCTTCAATAGGTGGCTAATTCTTGACATCCTCAGCTTTAATACCTTTTTCCTTCATAGATTTCTTTGCCTCTTGCATATCTTCAGGACTGAGAAATAAGATACCCCTCTTCTTCGGAGTGGGTTTAGGCGGTGGTTCAGGAAGAGTCCAATCATCATAATTCTTCAATATGTTATTCAATAATTCCTCAGCTTGTTCAACAGTTCGTTCCCTGAAAACACAACCAGCACAACTATCTAGGAAGTCCCTAGAAGTATCGGTTAGTCCATTATAAAAGATATCAAGTATTTCATTTTTCTTGAGAGGATGATCAGGCAAAGCATTAAGCAATTGGAGAAGCCTCCCCCAAGCTTGTGGGAGACTCTCTTCTTCAATTTGCACAAAGTAAAATATTTCCTGTAAGGCAGCTTGTTTCTTATGAGCAGGAAAATATTTTTCAGAGAAGTAGTAAATCATATCCTGGGGACTACGCACACAACCAGGAGTAAGAGTATTGTACCATGTCTTAGCATCACCCTTTAATGAGAACGGAAATAACTTAAGGATATAATAGTAGCGAATCTTCTCATCATGAGTAAAGAGGGTGGCTATATCATTCAGCTTAGTAAGGTGTGCCACTACAGTTTCAGTTTCATAGCCATGGAAAGGATCAGATTCAACCAAAGTAATTAACTCTGGGTCGACAGAGAACTCATAATCCTTATCGGCAACACAGATAGGTGAAGTAGCAAACTTAGGATCACATTTCATTCTAGCATTCAAAGTCTTTTCCTTATACTTGCATAGCAATTTCTTAAGATCGTCTCTATCCTTGCAAGAAAGAATTTCTCTAGTTATCTCCTCGTCCATAACATAACCTTCAGGTATCTTAGGCATTTCAAACTTAGGAGAGCTAGGACTAATAGGAGTTTCATAATCATAATCAGTTTCATAAGCTTCATCAATTTCAGCCGTCTCATCAGTTTCAGTAGTTTCATTTTCTTTAGCTCTAGCAATTTGTTCATCAAGAAATTCTCCTAGTGGCACATTATCATCAAGCATGGTACTAGCATCATCATAAGCATCATTCATAGCAGAAGTAGCATCATCAATAACTTGCGACATATCAGGATTACTAGCATGTGGTGGTGTTGCAAGCTTACTCATAACAGAAGGTGAATCAAGTGCAGAGTGTGATGGTAGTTCCTTACCTCCCCTCGTAGTAGAGGGAAAAATCTTAGTCTTTTGATCCTTCAGATTCGTCATAGTGATAATTTGATATAAATCCCAAGTGACTCAACAAATATTGCTATGCTCCCCGGCAACGGCGCCAGAAAAAGGTCTTGATAACCCACAAGTATAGGGGATCGCAACAGTTTTCGAGGGTAGAGTATTCAACCCAAATTTATAGATTCGACACAAGGGGAGCCAAAGAATACTTGAGAGTATTAGCAGTTGAGTTGTCAATTCAACCACACCTGGAGATTAAATATCTGCAGCAGAGTGATCAATAGCACAGTAATATGATAGTTTTGATAGCAGTAGCAATAGTAACAGTAGCGGTAACAACAGTAGCAATAGTTTTGTAGCAGTTGGAACAGCAGCAACAACAATAGTAACTTAGTGATACGTCTCCAACGTATCTATAATTTATGAAGTATTCATGCCATGTTTACAATAATTTTATATGATTTTGGTATGATTTGATTAGAACTAACCCGGACTGACGCTATTTTCAGCAGAACTACCGTGGTGTTGTTTTTGTGCAGAAATAAAAGTTCTTGGAATGGCCTGAAAATTTACGGAGAATATTTTTGGAAAATATAAAAAATACTGGAGCGAAAAGATACCGGAGAGGAAGCCCGAGGCAGCCACAAGGGTGGGGGGCGCCCCCCCCCCCCTAGGGCGCGCCCCCTGGCTTGTCACCTCCTCGGGAACCTTCTAGACGTGAGACCAACGCCAAATACTCCTATAAATACCCGAGTCCCCGTAAAGAACCCTAGATTGGAAGTTCCGCCGCCGCAAGTCTCTGTAGCCACGAAAGATCAATCCTGGCCCTCTCCGGCACCCTACCGGAGGGGGTCACCATCACCGGAGACCATGGAGGAGGAAGACGGAGGGGCCATCATCACCATGGAGGCCAAGGACCAGAGGGAGAACCTCTCCCCACCTAGAGAGGAGGCCATGGAGGAGGAAGCACAAGGGGGAGACCCTCTCCCCCTCTCTCTCGGTGGCGCCGGAGTGCCATCGGGGGAACCATCACCGCGGTGATCGTCTTCATCAACATCACCTTCTTCATCACCGTCCTCATGTCTTTTCAGCGGTTCACTCTCCCGCACCCTGCTGTAATCCCCTACTTGAACATGTTGCTTTATGCCACATATTATGATCCAATGATGTGTTGTCATCCTATGATGTTTTGAGTAGATTTCTTTTGTCCTTTGGGTTGATTGATGATCTAGATTGGTTTGAGTTGTATGTTTTACTTTGGTGCTGTCCTATGGTGCCTTCCATGCCGCGCACACGTGAAGGATTCCCGCTGTAGGGTGTTGCAATACGTTCATGATTCGCTTATAGTGGGTTGCTAGAGTGACAGAAGCTTAAACCCGAGTAAGGGGGTTGTTGCGTATGGGATAAAGGGGACTTGATGCTTTAATGCTATGGTTGGGTTTTACCTTAATGATCTTTAGTAGTTGCGGATGCTTGCTAGAGTTCCAATCATAAGTGCATATGATCCAAGTAGAGAAAGTATGTTAGCTTATGCCTCTCCCTCATATAAAATCGCAATAATGATTACCGATCTTGTTAACAATTGCCTAGGACAATTCCGCACACCGACCCATCATTATTCCACACTCGCTATTTGTAATATATTGTAATATATTCTAACATTATGATAACAGCACCTATTTTTATATTTTAGTTCTCCGATATCATGCAAAGCTATTCTCTTCATACCCACAACGTAGTTTTATTTCTCGTTTCTAGTTGGAAGCAAACGTTCGGCGTACGTAGAGTCGTATCAGTGGCAGATAGGACTTGAGAGAATATTGATCTTACATTTAGCTCCTTGTGGGTTCGACACTCCATACTTATCACTTCCACCTTTGGAAATTGCTACGATGATTCCTTGCACTTGGGGATTATCACTTAGCAAGAACAATAAGTGGAAAGGTCGTAGGCACTGGATCGGTAACTCGTTGGATGATATTCATCATATAACAGTCATAACCCAGGGCGATACAGAACTAGCTCCAGTTCATCAATGTAATGTAGGCATGTATTCCGTAAATAGTCATACGTGCTTATGGAAAAGAACTTGCATGACATCTTTTGTCCTACCCTCCCGTGACAGCGGGGTCCATAAGGAAACTAAGGGATATTAAGGCCTCCTTTTAATAGAGAACCGGAACAAAGCATTAACACACGGTGAATACATGAACTCCTCAAACTACTGTCATCACCGTGAAGTATCCCAAATATTGTCACTATGGGGTTGACGGATCATAACACGTAATAGGTGCATATGACTAGGCAAGATCGGATCAAGAACATAGATATAGAGATGATAACATAAACGGTTCAGATCTGAAATCATGGCACTCGGGCCCTAGTGACAAGCATTAGGCATAGCAAAGTCATAGCAACATCAATCTCAGAACATAATGGATACTAGGGATCAAGCCCTAACAAAACTAACTCGATTACATGATGAATCTCATCCAACTCCTCACCGACCAGCAAGCCTACGAAGGAATTACTCACTCCCGGTGGGGAGCATCATGGAATTGGCGATGGAGAAAGGTTGGTGATGACGAAGACCGAAGATTCCCCTCTCCGGAGCCCCAAATGGGCTCCAGATCTGGCCTCCCGATGAAGAACAGGAGGTGGCGGCGGCTCCGTCTTGTGAAACGTGATAATTCTTTCTCTCTGATTTTTTTCTCCAAATTTAGGAATTTATAGTGGCGGAGGTAGGGCAAGTGGGGCCCCGAGGTGAGCACAACCCACCAGGGCGCGCCGGGAGGGGGCTGGCGCGCCCTGGTGTCTTGTGCCCAGCATGGGCCCCCTCTCTGGTGGTTTCTGGCTCCGGTATTTTTTATATTTTCCAAAATAAATCTCCAAAAAGTTTCGTTCCATTCCGAAATTTTTTATTTCTGCACAAAAACAACACCATGGTAATTCTGCTGAAAACAGCGTCAGTCCGGGTTAGTTCCATTCAAATCATGCAAATTAGAGTCTGAAACAAGGGCAAAAGGGTGAGGAAAAATAGATACATTGGAGACGTATCAGCGGCGTCGACCATGGAGTCGATACAGGGTAAGTAGTCGAAGAGGAGGAGGACAGATCGGGAGGAGTCGCGCCGAGACACTCCACAAAAACCTTATCGCCCTTCTCCCGGACAGGATCTCGAAGGACGGGTTCCGGAGGCCCCGCTCTCCCGACCAACTGTGTACGCGGTCGTTGGGATGGGATCGCCGGAAGCAGCACATTAAGAAGAATTGTAGATGACGACTAGGGTTACGCGAGGAGGGAGTGAGTGTGTCGGCTACAATAACCGATGCCTCCAATATATAGGTCGTCAGGTAGATGGGTCTGGGCCCACGACCGAGTCCGCCAACAGCCCACAGTTCAATGTCTCTGACAATGGATTTCGTTAGATCCTCGTTAATTAATCCATTCCTGACCGGCAAAAATAAGCGCATAGGTGTGAGCTCGGCTCGGCTCATTCCCGCAACCCGCGACGCGCACGTCGTGACGAGGCGGGTGGTAGAGGACCGCGCGTGTACCACTTCTCTTCCCAAGCTCCCAATGGCAATATGGTAGAGTAGTCCTTATAAAGGGGTCAAACTCTCACTTCACTAGCAGTATGGTACTAAACTTCCCATTACTTGCCATGCACCTACATGGGCCTTAGTGATTAAACATGAATTATTGTCTTATATGGCCCAAGCCCATCTATAACTCAACAGTTTCTTTATAATAACATGACATTTTCTGAAAATGAAGGCTAAAAACTGTCATCCTCAATGTCATGAATTTTATGAAGAAATTTTCACCCCCGATACAACTAAAACCGTTGGGAAAAACGTTTGAAATATCACATGCTCTCCCAGTGAAGAGCGGTCAGTTAGCTTTTCCGTATAAAAACCAAATTTGTTGGTGAGAAACAATTGTGTGAAGTGACGGAGCCAGCGCCCGGCCACCCTGGGCATTTGCCCGGGCTCACTGCCTTCGCGAGAACGTACGGAGCTCTCTCGCAACAGGGCAAATCCAAGCCACGTATCGTGGTCTTCCGGGCAGATTTTGTTGGGCTAGGCTTCCTCGTAGTGGGCTTGCTGAGACTAGGCTTGGGATAACGAGAAAAACACGGATCTGGTGAGCTCGTTAATCTATAACACTTTTTTAGGGGAGCTCCTATACGCCGCTCGTTGCGGCAAAGTGTCGGCGCTTCGCACGGGGGCAGCTAGCCTGGGCCGACCCATTCACAGTGGCACGTGTTGGCACGTTCCTGAAATGAAAAATCGCAAAATAAATAAATAGCACTAGCACCGAAACTCGAACCCGTGACTTCGTAGTAATTGGCCCGGCGTGCAAGCTACTAGGACATAGACGCTCTCATGTTCAATTTGCAGTGCGGCACTTAAGGATACTTACGACAGCGACAAAACTTAAACATTAATTTGCAAAAAATCCCAAAAACTACAATCCAGAACATTTTTCAAAATTACGAATGTTTTCTTCAAAACACAAACATTTTTCAAATTTTAGAACAAATTCTGATGATGTGATTTTCTGAACAAAAAGTACAAATATTTACATTTTTTCAAAATTCCATAACATTTTTTGAATTTGTGAACAAAATTTGAAAAACTAACTATTATTGAATTTGTGAACAAATTTGGAAAGCTGAACATTTTTTGTAATTCCCAAATATTTTTCGAATTCATAAAAAAATCTTGAAAATTTGAGCTACTTGAATTTGTGAAAATAAATAAATGGTAAACTGTTTTTGAATTTAAGAAGAAAATTTCAAAACCTGAACATTTTTTCATTTGTGAATAAAATTTGAAAACTGGAACAATTTTTTAAATGACGAACATATTTTCAATTTTGTGAACCAAATTTGGAAACGTGAATAATTTTTTAATACCTACACAAAAATTTGAAAATAAGAACATTTTTTGAAAATTGTGATCAATTTATTAAAACGGGAATAGTTTTTGAATTTATGAACAACTTTTTAAAGAACTTTCATTTTCTGAGAAACTGAACATTTTCTAAAACCACGAACATTTTTTGAAAAATTCTGAACAATTTTGAATCTTGAGCTTTTTGAAAAAGGAAAAAACATGAAAAATAGAAAAAAAATAATAAAAATGAATAAAAAAGAAACAAAAAAGGAAGAAGGAAATAAAAAAAAAGAAAGAAGAAAACTTAACAGAAAAACAAAAAATAGGAAAAAATCGTTAAAAACCAAAGACAAACAAGAAAACCGGTAAAAAGAAAAAAACGGTTCAGGAAACTTCTACAAGGTTCTCAAAACTGGCAGGAAACGCTTAAACGGACGGCCCAATCGAAGCGATCACTCGAGGTCCTGTACGAAGCAGCGACATGTTGACGTAGAATGCGTCAAATAGGAATTTTCCTTTTTTAGCACCGTTAATCCATAGCAGATCGCTCCACGCCTCCACCTCCCGCGTGGCACCTGTTCGGCTGTTCGTAGATCTCACGTATCGTTAGACCCTACACGTACTAGTAGAATGTCCGTGCGTTGCCACGGGCTCTTGAAATAGTGTGTTGCCACGGGCTAACAAAATATATGCACAATGATAAATATGCTAACAAAAATGTATACACAAAGAGAAATGTCATGTGATATGGGAGTCATAGACTATTTACATGTGATGATATTTCATGCTCGTGATGTTGTAGATAAATGCACCTCCTCGTCATCTTTATCTTCCCTCCCTCTCCCACAATCCATTCTTCTTCGTGTGTTTCTCAGGGGGCAAAGCATAATCACTGATATGAATAGTCATTAAAATATCAAATCAGCACAACTAACAATCTATCATATGCTCAAAAATTGACACCTATGCTTATCATACATACCGGAAAAAACAACTGCAATGTTGCTGTCAAGATAAAATTTTGGAAGCACATTTCTCTCAAATCAGTATTAATAGATTAGCCACTAACAAAATGATTCTGTTAGTATAAAGCAGACCAAATGTCATGGCACACACACACCAATCTATTCAGGAGTGTTACATTAATCAGACAATTTGTTCAGCACATGGTAGCTATATAAATGGTCCAAATATCATTCATGTTGACAGAAATTAGCAATGTTCACAGCTACTTATGAAATTGGTCAGAGACAATTATCTAGCATCTTTCTATTTTTACACAGCGTCACCTGCTGAGTTTCCAAAGATTGAACTTCTTAATAGTGACATTCCTTCACGTCCATCTAGGAGCTTTAGGGTCGATCTGGCCAACAAATTGCTCCGATGTTGGCAAGGAATCTTCCGTTCGAGCTTCTGTCGCCCCTCCGCCGCACAGATCTGGCCGCCTCCACTCACTCCCCTCATAGGCGGCAGCTGCTCGACGTGTTGAGCCACTCATCGCCGTCTCCACTCACTCCCCTCATAGGAATATTGAACCGTAATAATATTTTCAGAGTATTAGGCTTGTATCATGAATTATGTTCGCTTCTATCAACTTGCCAAGACACAAAGCTATTGTGTTTGGTAAGAAAATTAAGCAGATATGAAGGTAAATGAAATCATCAATATAATTCCCGCATTTGGAATGGACATGAAATGTCGCGGAAACTGCTGAAATTTACTTTTCTGGAACAACGATACAGCGTGTTCACTACTGACTTGCACACTATGCAATTAGCAAAAAGCTTCATCAAGTATGTAGATGCGGCGAACAGGAGCACGTACTTGGACAGAGCATACCCCATGGGGGCGAGGCTCCAGCCCAACACTCCCCCAGCCCTCCAATTATATTGGAGTGCTTTGTATCTCATAGGTGCCATTTACACGTGTAGTACTATTTTTCGTTGACATGGATGATATCTTAAATAAAACTTCCTAGACTATTACCTCAAATACGAGCTCCTTTTGTTCACATGTGCCGAGTACTTCTCACAAAATACAAAATCTGAAAGGAACTAAATTGTTGCATTTTACCAAATTTTTCTTCTTGGCAAATGAAAGTATAGCTATAGCTGAGTGTCAAGAGTGACACGAGAATTCAACAGCAGTACATAAACTGAGACCTCAGGCAAGGGAGTGTTTCTGTCCGAGTACACATATATATGTCTTAGGAGAATATTGCAGTGACGTAAGCAAATAACAAATTATAAATTTGACAAGCATGTTGGTTGATATTAAAACAGAGTAATAAATAAACCAAGAAGTGAGACTATTCTATGGTGTACCAAATCAAATTTTTTCCCTTTATGATTCAGTTGTATATAAGTAACGGTAGAAAAATATTGACATCCGCAAGAGATTAAAAAAAACACCTTGTCATACCTACACGTATTTGATTGGTTTCCCTGTTCTATTCACCTTCCCATTCTCCACTAATTCCTCCTTCAAGTCTCCATCGTCTTACTGAATTCAATCAGATCCGAAGCTCATGCATCCTCCTTTTCTTCCCCTACAAATTCACTGGTATCCAAGCAGCTCCACGACAATGGAATAAACCGGAATATATGCAGGTAATACTATGAGAAATTCACTTAGATGGTTTGAGAAAAATCAAGTTGATCTAGCTACTGAATTTTTGAAGGATTTCCTATTAACATGGAACTGAGGAGAAAGTTTAATTTATTATTTGGTAGCTTGCACTCTGACCCTTATATTTTCTCTTCAAACAACCAGCAGAGAGCAACTTAGTAAATTCTCTCATTATGAGGACAAAAAAGGACCCTTCCTAAGGTCTTCCTACCTTTTGTATTGCCTGCATTTACAGCACAGACCTAATTTTTGCAATCAAGATTTGAGTTCCTAATTAATATGATGTGTTGCAGATTTAGTAGCGTACTAATAATTTATAATGACCATTGTTGGCTTTGCTTTCTTCTACTCAGCACATAAAGCATTTTTCTGTAGATGTTAAATACAGGTTTCACGACAATTAAAAAGACACCATACGCACATTTGTCCGTGACACAAATTAAAGGTAGTCTAAATGCAGATTTTGCAAAGTCCTGAATTTTTTTTACATAGTGCTTACATAACAGAGAAGCAAGAGTGTAAGGGATTCATCCTACCTGCTCAGAGGAGGTCGAGCCACATCATACTCTAGCTATTTAGTACATTGCTGCTAGTTAAGTGACATGACATCAACAAATGATTAAGTGACATGAGTGAAGTCCTTTTAATATATATCGCCTTTTATCAATTTCTTTAGTACATACCATGAGAGCAACTATGCACCAGTCGCCTGTTTTTTTCGATGGTAAAATTATGCGCTTGTCGTCGTCTTCTTCCTCCTCTTCGTCTTCCTCCTTCCGTCCCCACGGACACTGGTCGCGGCTAGTGCCAATGTCGTGCACCTCCCTACACAAGCTGCCTTCTCCGTTGGTTCACCATTTCCCCCAACCCACCCTCTGATAAGACGCTCTGACACTGGTCGGGGACGGTGTCGATGTCGCCCTGCCCGAGCCACCTTCTCCGTTGGTCCACCATTGCCCCCGACCCATCCTCCGACAATGGGCGCGACCTGTGCCGATCCCGCGTGCCGTCCTGCCCGAGCCGCCTTCTTCGTAGGTCCACCGTTGCCCCCGACCATTCCTCTACCCCACCCCACCCCCTCTTCTAAAATTCCATGCTCTTTGTCGTCTTCTTCCTCCTTCTGTTCCCATCACCCACTTTTCGATGGCGCCAGTGAGCATCCACACCGCATGATTGGTAAGGCTACATTTTTGCTGCCAAATTTGACATAAATAAAAAAGGTCTGGGAAGGTCTTTAATGTGGCATCGTATTGATTTCACTACAGAAAGAAGGTCTGGACAGTTAGCTGCCATCATTTTTCAGTTTATACAGCTATTTTTGTAGCATGAACAACTTTCATAAAATGGATTATACTTCCCCTAATTAACTTTGACTTAATATTTTTGTCTGCGCTGATGCATACTGCCTGTAAGCTTTTGAATGATTTGGGTCAGCCTCCAAACCGCATTAAGTAGACCAAGTGCTCCATTATATTTATGTGCATCCTTATACTTATATCCGTTCTGGAGGTGAAGCAAAAGTTAGGGAGCAATGCCTAGCTGATAAACTTAGCCCTTCTTTATGAAGATGTTTAGCCTTTAGGCAAAGCAAAAGTTAAAAAAAATTAAAAGTTCCGAATTGTTTTAGACTGTGTCCTTATTCCAGTACACTTTCAGCAAATTACTACCCATTATCAAATTTATATCCTAAGTTCATAACCAACCCAAATTAGTTCTCCTTCAAAGTGTATTGTAATTCCAAAACATTATTTTTCCAAAAGTTGGCACCCATGTAGTAATAGAAATAATAGAGATTCTGCAAAAATCTCACCTTCCAGCTAGGCCAGCAGGCAAAACCATATAGGAATTGACAGGCTCCAACCAAGATGGTACCAGTAGGGGTGCTGCCCCAAGAAGATCTCCCTCACGTACTCCATTGACTTGAAGTTCTGCATGAGCTTGATTACCTCCAGGTCTGAGGCATCAACCTGGGGGTGCTTGGACATGTTGTAGTACTTCTTCTGCACACACATCACAACAAATTCAGTAAAATCATTCAGTCCATCAGAAGGAGCAGCCTGTGACACATAAAAATTTCGAATTCGCATAAAGGAATTCAGTAAAACACTCGGTCTAGAGACATAACAAGTAGAAGTCTTTAAGATTACAGCTTCACATGAACATTCTTCGGCTAGGATGTCAGTGATGTCATGACTGTCTTTGGAGAAAAGACCATCACTTCCATTCAAATTATTCACCAGAAAACACTAACACAATAGTTAACTACCGTAAATATCACAGGAATGAGAAGAGTATAATGGATCAGCATGTGCAGTTGCTGTTACTAATATAGTCTATTTTCTTCTCTGGTTGCATATGTATTATATGCAGTAAAAGGCATTTCCATATGAGAATGTTGGGTGACCTCTTTTAGTATACTTACCAAGCTGCAGTTTTAGCAGAATTTTAGAGTCGGTATTTTTATGAGTATGTTGGAGATGTTGGTACTACAGTTTACGAGAATGCTTGCCATGTTGTCTGCAATCTCTGTTTGCCAAAAAAATACAAGTGTTATGTCTCTGTGTCATCTAAATTATGTGCTTGTGAATTTGTTGACCCAGCAAACCTTGCATAAGCAATCAATTCCGCTCGAATCGGTAGTAGATGAAGCATTAAACCAGAAAAATCTTCAGATTTAGCAGAGCAGAGTGAAACCCCTGTAGTTTCAGGGCCTAAGGCAATAGCAGGCGAGGGGAGGATTGGGAGGGGGAGGGGGGCACTCACTGCTGCAGCTCCTCCAGTTACTTGTCGTGCGCGGGCCCAGCTCTCCCCGGAGGCTACTCCGCCGTCGCCTAGGATGGACTCGGCATGGAGATCCACGGCGCGTCTCGGCTTAGGTAAAAGACCGGGCCCTACGACCAGGGCGCCGTCCCTCCAACTCGGGAGGGAGAGAGGGGTCGGGGAGTAGCGGACGGTGAAGACGTGGGATCGGGCGGGGAACGGTGGAGGTGTGGATTGAACGGAGGTGGCGGCGGTCGCTGGAGCCGCGGGTTCGACTGGATCCGCGGTTCGTCCCTCGCTGTGAGCCCTCTCGCCTCACCGCCGCCGATGCCCGTGCCTTCGACGTGGACCCCACGGTCTCCTCCAATCAGGGAACCGCGACCACGCCCTGCCCTGTTCGGCGGCGTCTGCGTCGTCCGTGGGGATCCGCGGCGGCGGCGGCGGCGCAGGCAGCGGCGAGGGAGGTAGAGTGAGGAGTGGCGGCACGGTTTTTTCCCCTTGTAAAGAGGTAAAAACCACCGAGGGTGGTGGGGGGTGGGGAGGGGAGAGGGGACGAAAAAAAACCGGTTAAAAAAAACCGGTTGAAAGTGGTGGGACGAAAATAAATCGTGGACGCAATCCTACCAACTGAGACATTAGGAGTAGAGATAGGAGCGAGCCGACGTTGTCGTGTATCGTTAGATACTACAATTTGTGTCTCATTCACACTACCAGCCGTCAGATCAAATGGGTTATGATTCGTGTAGAGCAACTGAATATTTATTTCGGGTTGTGCAGGAATGCATGCATGATTAATTATTCTTGTGTTCTTCGTACTTTGTTTGATACTTTGTTTGGTTGATACTCCTACTTTGTTTTTCTTCGCGCAGAGGGTCGCGCCATACAGCCCGAGGCCCAGGAAGGGAGTGCCTAGAAACAAACCGTTTGGTTGATACTTTGTTTTTTGTTGTCAGGCTAAGCATCTGTTGGATAGCCCCTGCGTTGCTGTCGTGTGGGCTACTCGGTAGGCAGACTCGACCCTAGCCGCCGCCACCACAACTCACCCATTCCTCCTCTCTGTCATTGTCTTTGAACGTCGTAGGCAAAGCCGTGTGGCCGACGACGGCGGTGGGGATCTTGCTCGCGCTCTCGGGCACGGCGGCAAGCTTCTCATGGACAGCGGCGGTGGTGCAGGGGTGTTAGTGCTCGGATCTGACATGGACGGCTCCGGCTGGCAGTTTCGTCGTCGGCGTGGCACTGGGGCATGACACAGTAGGCATGGGTGGTAGTGTTTCTCCGCGGTAGTGTGGGTTTGCGAACCCGACACCCAAAAAATTGGATCACTGACTTGAGCAGCGGCTCCAAGCTGATGCCACCATCGCTCTCTCCTCCATGAACCCCTCCCCCTCCCCCATCGTTGGCTATGTGCTATTGGCAAAACCCTCGTGGTGGGTGGCAGTGGGGTGACACGATGGATTCTTCTTATCTTGGTGGAGACCACCCAGATTGCACATCGGAAGGAGGTGACGATTTTGGTAGGTCTGGGCGGCAGGGCGACAGCCTCACTGCGAATTGCAGTGGCCAGCGAAAGGTCCTCATGCGGGTTCCTCCGGACTAGGTTCAGCATTACAAAGAGATGAATGAGGTGTTGACCAATAGGATGTGAATGATGATGATCAGTGCCGAAGTCTCCATGACCGTTTTCGCTCGCTCGCGTGTGTTTTTGGTGTATTCGCTGGTTACTTTTTTTTCTTTTTCTTTTTTCTTTCTGTTTTTTCCTTGCGGTTATCTTTGTTTCTTCATATTTTTCTATGTTTTATTCTTTTTCATCGGGTTTTTTTGTTTTTTCCCTTGGTTTTTAGTGGTCTTTTCCTTTTGTTTTTTACGGTTTCTTTGGTTTCTTTTTTTACTAGTTATTTTCCTTTTTCTTTGGTTTTTATTCTGTTTTCGTTTACTTTTTTCTTCTTTGTTTTTGTCCATTTATTGGGCTTTTTTTATTTTTTGGATTTCTTTGTTTCTTTCTTAGTTTTCCTCTGTTCTCTTCGGTTTTGTTTTGTTTTTCTTTATTTTTCTTCGTTTCCTCATGGGTTCTCATGGTTTCCTCGGGTCTTTGTTTCCCTTCATTCCTGAGGTGTTTCTTTTGTTTACTTCTCTCGTTTCAACAGTTTTCTTGGGCCTTGTTCTTTTTTTCTTTAACACATGCCTAAATTTTCATACACATTTGCACATTTTACGTATACATCAGGAACATTTACTTATACATGTTTAACATTTTGAAATATATGATTGACATTAGAAATAATTAAGTTTGATGAATAATTTTTTTCATACACATTTATGTTTTTGGTATATTCCAGGAACGTAAATGCTTGCCATTTTTCAAATATATGATTAACAATTTTTATACATAATTCACATTTTTTAAATTCATGTTTTCATGTTCAAATCCTTTAATAAACGTTCTACTTGTTTACATCATGTACATTTTGTTGTACATGTTAATATTTTTGAAATAGATGATTAACATGTTTTCACATATTTGTCTTTGATGACGACTTTTTTGTACACATTTTGCATTTTCTGTATATATCAGGAACATTTTGTATACACGTCTAACATTTTTTATTTTACGATTAACATTTCTTTAATAAGCGATCAACAATTTTTAAATTATGGTTTTATGTTCAATTTATAAATACACTTCTACATTTTTAGTATACATCAAGAACATTGTTTAATACACGTTTAACATTTTTGAAATAGATGTTTTTTCTTCAAATATTAGTGTTTGAAGACTACTATTTTTCATATACATTATTCATTTTCCGTATATATAATAAACAATTGGTAAATAATTACTTAAAATAGAATTCAAATGCTTGATTAACATTTTTAAAATACACGATCAAACTTTTTAATACACATTTTATATTTCTTGTATATATGAGAAACACTTTTTCTCTACAGATTTAACATTTTTCGAACACAACATTAATATTTTTCAAATGATTTATTTACAATCATTTTTAAATATACATATTTAGGATAATTGGAAGTACAAACAAAAGTAAATAATAATAAAGCAAAAAACATGAAAAAAACAGAAAAAATGATGTTGTGGCCTCCCGTGATCTGGGCCGCCCCTGTCTCGCGCTCCCTCAGGTGAGGCTGACCTACGTCTCGTTGGGACTCAAAAAAACCTGTGTCTTGCTATAAGCGAGACATAGACGCGCCCCCAACTACAAGCTTTTTATCTGTCTCGCGCTCCCTCAAGCGAGGTTGACCTACGTCTCGCTAGGACTAGAAAAAACTTGTGTCTCGCTATAAGCGAGACATAGACGCGCCCCCAACTACAAGCTTTTTATCTGTTCGGTCGCATATAGGTCGATGATAATGAAAAACAGAACAACAAACCGCCTAGTAAAATCATCTCTGTGTATGATATAAGACAAACCCAACACATAAAAGGATCGAGTTACAAGCATGCCAACAAGAAAAGGAACACTTTTCAACTAATAGAGATTAAAAGACAATAATGGTTTTGCTTATTATCATTTAGTCAAGTTACAACTAACTTTCAAACCATACAATTTATGCATCAAGATTTGTGCCAGTTTCTTTAAAGGGGCCACACCGCACAACATCAATGATATACTTCAGTACTGTTCAGAAAGCTTACGATCTGTTTTCTACGGATAAATAGCTCTACGAGGGACAAAATATATGGACTTGTACTACATCCATAATTCATTACATAGAGAGTACAAACAACTCAGAGAAGTTTTACTACCAAAACAGAATTAAATACATAGAGGTAACAAGACTGTCGTCTGTGTCAATTGAAGTCTGGATCCTCTCCTTAAGCTTCCAAAATACATGCATATCGAAGGACCACTGGGAAGTAAGGTGGGATAGTAGGGCGTTTTGGAGGCCGAGCTTCATGGAGGTCAAAATTTTGACAATTTCAAAATTCAAACTTTTCAAATCAAAAAATTCTAAAAACAATATAAACATATGTGTGTAAACGTTCATGATGAAATAAATTGAATTGTGAGCTGCACCAAAATCAAAATCATAAACTTTTAGAATGAACATAATCATAAACTTTTAGAATGAGGAGTATGTGCTGAAATGCCACAGATTTGTTTTTCTTTTCTGTAGCTCCCATTTAGTCGTTTTAACATATTTAATCATGAAAATTTACACACTGTACATGATTCTCTGGGTATACGGGTATTTGTTTTCAAAAACTATTAAACCTAAAATTATGAATTTTGAAAATTTCAAAAATCATCCTCCCTTGAGCTCGTTCTCCATTTGCCATTTTCAGGTATATTGGAGCAAATATCAGAAAGAGCCAACTGCAAAGCAGATTCTGGTACTGAATGCTCCTTTCTCATGCTCAACGAAACGCGTGACATAGTCAAACGAGTCAATTCCCACTGCTTTCCTAATTTTCTCGCTGAGTGTTTTTTCAGTCTTAATCCGGGCAGTGGTGATACGAACACAATGCTTGGTGCCGGATGAAGAATATCCACCTTGCACCACAAAAAATATAATGGCACCAGAGTCGTCTTTGCCAGCATAGTCCAAGCACATCCTTTCCTTCTCCCACCAATCCATATGCCATGAAAATGTCAGAAAGATCGGGTGGCTGAGGAACAGAGAGTCACCTTCCTCAAGTAGCTCATAAGCAACAAGCCCTCCATCCTCACATGTGTAGATAAAACCATCAGCAAACACACATCTGCCATTTAAAAGGGGCCTTCCAGGCAAAGTGCTTGCCATGTGTAGTCCACAAAATCTATATGCATCGCAAGGCATGACAACACGCCATCGTTTGACACTGAGGTCAAACAAAAGACACGAACTTGTGACGGTATCATTAACTATGAATGAATCATCACCCAAGACTGCATATCCAGACAGCTCAACCTTCTTGTTCGCGAGATGAGACCGATCTATGCTGTAAGGTGACCACATGGTTTGCGCACTACACATGTGGAAAACTTGGAGATCATCTGTGACAGCAATATTCTTATGCCCAACTCGCATAGCCATAATGAAAGGGTCAGCACTAGTCCGCCGTGCACCTGGATCAAAAGCTGAAAATTTGTTCCTGAAACCAATCAAGTGCCTGCCCTCTTTTGTGGCTGAGACAGCATATATGTATTCGCTGCCGCAAACGAAGTGCCACAGTGGATGCGAGTGTTCTTCAAACATCGGACAAGAATCATCACCATCATCTGATGGTATAGAGTAACACAGTTTGAGAGCCTTGCCATCATCTCTTTCTAACCTTGCATCATCTTCTTCCATGATGCTAGTCTTGTAGACAACTGACTGTGAGCCAGCTTGGCAAATAATAAACAGGAGAGATTTTACGGTACATTGCAATACACGAGAGCACGTGTATTATATAAGCGATCCAACGGATGATATTAATTGGGCCTTATTAAAGCCCAAGGGCATTTTCGTCCTAAAAAATATTAATTTTAGGATGGCCCAATTAAATCTAGGGGTATTATTGTCCTAATTTTTTTTGAATTAATAATTGCATTAACTTAACACTTAATTATAACAAAACGTCATCATCGTGCGTGGTCATTTGGATTTGCGTTAGAGCGGTTCGTCAGCTCCTCTCGAACCCTAGCGTTAGGCAAATTTGATAATTTGCCACCCCTTACCTCCCCCTTTCATAATTTGCCCCCCCCCCCCCCCCCCGAGAATGACAGGTGGGGCCCGGGCCCACCCGTCACTGAGACAATGGGTGGCAAATTGTGAAAGGGGGAAGTAAGGGGTGGCAAATTATCAAATCGCCCCTAGCGTTATCAGCACTTGCCCTGACCAAGAGCGATTAGGCTAGAGAGAAGACGGCGGTTACCCACATGCCCGACTCTCAAGTAACCATGGCGGGGATGCGAACGACTTCTGCGCAAGGCGTAGCAGCGGCCACGAACGCGGCATCCTGATGCGGTTCTCCGCGTACTCCATCGACTGAGGCGTGGAGCAACTTCATCCAGCGTGACCGACGGCCTCGTCCTCCAGGACGGCGGCTAGGCACAGCCTGCGGTATGGTAGGCGTACGCGGTCGCGATGGTGCGCGAGTGATGACATCGAGGCTGGCTGTGGCAGAACGACATGCATGCATGCATCGCACGAATGCATCAGGAAACCAATCGGCAAATGCAAATTTGTTGTCTTCTTGTGATTAAGAAATAAGAAGACTCGCTCTGATCCGTTGTGTTACTTTTTACGAGAATTGCTTCATCGAATCAATCATAAAGAAGCCGGCGGCAAGCACGGCTGCGGTTAGACACCGAACACGGCGACACACTGTACCGTCCACGGCAAAGACAGGGAAAATCTGATCGTTTGAAAAAAAAAAATCCTTCCGAAAATGCCCCTCAGGCGTCCATATAATACAGATGATGTCAGTGTATTGCTTTTGATCTGGACCGTCCGTGGACGGACGGTCCATATCGACCAGATGCACCGTAAAAGGACTCATAAATAGATCTCTGTTCATATGGGCTATAGCAGGCTGCACATGACTTGGGTAATTAGTTTCTTCACCTAAGAGGTTCCACCTGCAACAATCAAGCACAAGGGAGACCGTGGCTAGGTCGGAGCTGATTGGACCCTCTTCAGGTTCCAGCACTGCAGAGTGGCTCAACTCCTCGTCCTTGTACGCCTGCAGAAAGCGGAATTGAGGGGTGGAACGATGGGGCATGCCCGGCGACATGTCTATCCGGCGGCAAGTGGAGTGCAAGACCTCGATTCCTCCTTGAGCCGGGAGTTGGAAGGTTGTGACGATGGCGTGTAGGTAATCTTTACATTTACATGAGCACCGGAGCCGCACACTGACCCATACGGAGCACATGAGCCGGCCGCCGAGATGGGCCAGGAAGCCATAACCTTTGTCGTGCATGAAAGGACAAACAGAGTCAATCCTGACAGGCGGGTCCAGATTGAGCCTGTGCTGATCCTTCATCGTACCGAAGCTTGTATGTGTAGATGGTGTTTTTTTTTTTTAGGATAACTGCATATATTTCATTCAGAGACGGATACAAACGTAGCACAACTGCAGCATAGTCGAGAACCCACGAGAGACAACATGTGTCCCAACACACATGCAACAAGACCCCCAAAGAACGAGAAAATACAGTCAGGTCCCCGGGGGGGCCCTCCGCACACACAGCCAACGCCTGCTGCCGGCCACCGCCGCCGTCGAGACGAACGCCAGAGGAAGAAGCAGGAAACCGGCACACCCTGAACCGAGGCCACACCATCGCCGGAATCGGCTTTCTGAGTCGAAGATGAACCCCGCCGCGGACGGCGAGGCGTTGCCGCTGTGGCGTGTCGACCGGGGATCAACCCCGTGCCCCCCGGCTCCAGCTCCGGCTCCTCCGCCCGATGAAATCGAAGGAGAAACGCCAGAGCTGCAGCCACAAGCCACCATCCACGCCCTGGTCCACCACATCTCTCGCCCGCCTTCGCTGCCGCCACCAGGACGGGCAACAAACCACCACGGACACCGAGCCGCCCACCAGCCCATCGGAACCCAGCGTCGCCGCTGAGCAGGACGAAGAACCGGAGGCAGAGAAGACGCCGCAGCTCTGCTTCCTCCGCCGGAGCCGAAGCAGCAGAGGCTGCCGTCAGATTGTTCCACAAAAGGGAGAGGACAGACCCCTCCTGTACAGGCCTACCACCAGCCACCCGTCGGCACCGGAGGAAAAGCCAACCTAACCTCACCGTCCCGAGGGGCGGCAGGAATCTACAGGCCCACCGGATTTGCCACCGCCGCCACCGCTGACAAGGCAGCCAGAGCGCCGGAGGAAAAACCGGAGTCAACCTTGTCGCGGTCGGCACCATATCCCCGAAAGAAACACCGTGCCGGCCCGACAGAAGCTACAACTAGACTACACAGCCTACTGTACAGAGCACCGCCCGGCCAGATCCGGCGCCCCCTCCCCACCCAGCGACGGCAAGGCCGCCCGGGGGAGAGGGTGGCGCAGATCTGACCGGCGGTAAACGGGGCACCTCGGTCGCCTCCTCAGTCGCCCCTTTCTCTCCTGTAGCCTCTGTTGGGGCTACTGCCGAGTGCTGTCCACATGTGTAGATGGTGTTATCGCAGAGCATGTAGACAGCATCATCCTCTTGCATATATACACCATGGCTGAGGATAGATTGGTGGAACACATACTCGTACGGCGAGGAGGCTGGGCTGGTGGATACCTTGGTCCAGCGGTGAGGGGAGCAATCGAAGGTGAAGAAAATGTCAGATTGCTCGAGGGACACCAGTATTAGAGCATCTCCAACAGAGTCTGAAAAAAGCGCCCGCGCGTGGCAAAAGATGTTTTTAGCACGCGCCGAGCGATTTCGCGCGCTCCAGCGGGCCCGGGAAAGTCGCGTGCGGGAAGCGTTTGCGCGCACGCGCGAAAAGGAGGCCCTGCGCGCGGTAGTTTTGGCGCGCGGCGCTGGGCGCGCTCTATAAATCGAGCGCCCGAGACGCGCTCTTCCCACTCCTCCCGCGCACTGCCGTCGCTTTCCTCGCGCTCTGCCGCCGCTTCCCTCGCGCTCTGCCGCTGCTCCTCTCGCGCCTTCGTCACCTCGCCGCCATGCCACCGCGCCGCCGGGGATCGTCGGGCTTCCGCGGCGTCCGGGAGCGCCCCTCCGGCGCCTTCTCCGCCGAGATACGGTCCGGCGACATGCGCCTCGGCCTCGGCACTTTCGAGACCGCCCACGAGGCCGCCCGCGCGTACGACGCGGCGGCGTGGCGCCTCCGGCGGCCCCATAGGGAGATGAATTTCCCCGAGGTGACGACGCGGGAGTGGGCGGAGAGTCTCGCGCCTTCCCCGCGGCTTGTCACCGACGAGGACCGTCGCGGGAACCAGAGGTGGGAACGGTTTCCGCAGGTCGTCATCGACGAGCGCGAACGGTTTCCGCAGGACGTCATCGACGAGCGCGAGTTCTTCGCGCAAAGGAGGGCGGAGAGGAGGGCGGAGCGAGCCGCCTATCGCGAGGACAAGTGTACGCGGAAGGCGGTCGCGGACTTCAACATCGAGCTTGGAGAAGCGTCGTCCTGGGACGCCAACGATGAACGATTTCTTGATGCCTTCATCGAGATTTCGGAGGAGGATATTTTTACTACGGACTCGGAGGAGGAGGACGAGTGGTTTTTAGCGTGTCTATGTATCTTTTTTATTTTATCTATGCATGTTTTATTATATGTGTCGTTGAACGATGCTATGCAAAATTTGAATTTACCTACTACTATGTTTGATACTGCGCGCGTTAGTTTAGCGCGTCTGCTGGAGCGCCGCGCGCGCGTATAATTTTGCGGCGGCCGCTGGAGCCAGCGCTCTCCGACACGCTAAAAAACGCTACGTGCACGCGTTAAAACCGTTTTTTGCGCGCTGCGCGTTGCGCGCCTGTTGGAGATGCTCTTAGCGTGCGCTTGCCACCGGAGAGGGGCAGCACGGTGCATCCCTGTAGGTTGCGACCATCCCATGTGTCGAACATGTCGTAAACGTCGGGGCCGACGAAAGGGTCGCCGGCCTTCTCCCACTGCCCGGCGTCCTTGTCCAGGCGATGCATCACAAGGGTGAACTCGCGAGACTCGAAGAAATAGTCGTTGGAGGCGGCCCAGGTGTGGCCGGCGGCGGAGACGGGCCAGCAAGGCACCGATGGATCCAGCGACAGGGGAGGCAACGGCCGCTCCAGGCGAGAGGGGTCCGCGTGCAGCTGCAGGGCCATGGCCTGAAGCGGCGTCTCGTCATCCTGGTCCTGGTGCAGGAGGCAGAGCGAGCCGCCGTCGGGGGTCAGGGCGGCGGTGGCGTAGACCACCGGCTCCCCCAATTCGTAGAAGATGTCGACCACGTCGTTGCTCCGACCGAGGAGGCGAGGACCCGGCCGCACCGCGCCACGCGGAGCCGGTGCGGCCGCAGCAGCTCGCCGTTTTCGGTGCGGGAGTTGATGCCGACGAGCAGCGACCAGGCAGGCCGCCGGCCATCCGCGTCGGCCGGCGACGGCGTGCCCACGTAGTCCCTGCCGGGGGAGACGTAAGGGATCTGAGGCGAGCACTGAACGCGCCAGCAGCACACGCAAGCATACAAATCGCACCCATCATCCTCTTCCTCCATCCGACCGCTACCTACCTAGGGTTAGGGTTTGCTCTGCTCGACTTCAGCCCCCGCGATTTGATTTGATTCGATTTTGGGGACGGAGATTCGTGTGAGAGCTGTTATTTTTCTTTTCTTTCACGAGGGTTTCCTTTCGATGTCGGTTTTCGTTTTTTTTAAACCTTGCCTCCTTAATTTAGTGATTTTTTTTTGGAGAATCTTTTTTTTTTTTGCGGGAGAATCCTCCTTTAGTGATTCAAAAGTAATGTTTATAGGTACACCAATTGGGTCATGTGGAGGGATTGTCCAAACAAACATGCCTACCTATGCCTCTAGTATGCACGAACTTGATAAGATTATGAGCCGTAAAATTATGGTTTCTACGTTAAAAAATGAACTTATAAGACTGAAAAACTACAACTATGGTTCCTTTTGATGTCGGCTCTTGTTTTAGTTGTTTTATGTTTGTTGGGCTGTGGGGCATTTTACATCCAGCACGAACTGCGTATGCTGCTCCTTTTTTCTCTCTGCTGGGGCTGCGGCGATTTCCTATATGATGCGTTTTGCATCAAAATGTCGTTCCTTCGCAGAAAAGGATAAAGCAACTATACATGATACTGGCCAGCCCATTTATACGGTGAGAACATACATAGATGGATTAACGAGTTGCTCGCTGTCGTTAAGGCTCGGCGTGCCCTGTGGCTTCCATCCTGATCACTTATTTGGGTCTGCCACTTTCGATCCAGAGGCTCCACTTCTCCGCGCTTGGCCCCCTCATTGATCGCCTACAAAAGAAGCTACCCACTTGGAGAGGCTCCCTTCTCTCCCATGGCGAGAGGTTTGGCCTTGTTCGTCTTGTCCTCTCTGCCATGTTGATGCACATCCTCTCGGCTATCGCCCTGAACGCCACAATTCTCAGGAGAGCCAACCGGGTGATCTGCGAGTTCCTCTGGCACGGGCGGAAGGACGTTGCGGCCGAATGTCGTCCCGTCCCCTAAACTGGCTCAAGGTGTGTATGTCGCTCCACCTCGGCAGCCTCGGCGTGCGTCGGTGCGTGATCTTTAGCGCGCAGATATTGCCCTTCGGGTTCGATGGCTATGGCTTCAGACTACCGACCCTACTTGGCCTTGGAGTCACCTTCAACTCCAACATGACCCCGACGTCCGGGTGATATTCCATGCCTCCACCTGTTGGGATCATGTTTCCAAAAAATGTTCGTAATTTTAAAAATTATTCGCATTTAGAAAGTGTTTTCGATTTGGTATTTTTTGAAAAAATATTTGTGTTTTTCAAAGAATGTTTGGAATTACAAAAACAATTCTCCCAATTATACAACAGAAAAGTAAAATAATAAAAAGAAAATTGGAAAAGAAACAGCCAAAAAAAAAGTCAAGCGAAGTAAACCGGAAAATGAGCAGCTAGACATGCCTAAGAAAATGAAAAAAAAAGAAGCAAAAACCACTCCCCACAGTTTTTTGACAAAAATACGAACTCGGGTAGATTTACCATACTCACCAACTAAACTTGCCATTATCGAAAAGCATAATTTGTCATGAAAAACATTCGATTTGTCATGGTCAAAAACCTGACATCAGATTTATACTGGAGTCCATATATATACCAAAGTAATACATGGATGGTACAAGTATAAATGACATCGTCGTATTTGTCTTGCAATTTTTCTATTTCACAAGCCTTTATAAAAATTTGTAAACATACAATAAATGAAAATCGTAGTCAAAACGATGCGACGAAGACCAAAAAAAGTCAACCGCACCTTGTATTTTAGGAAGGAGGGTGTTCATTTTTATTTTTTATTTTCCTGGCATTTTAATTCATGAGCGCTTATTAAAAGTTTGTAAACGTCAAATGACACAAACATTTTATAAATTGACATTATTTCATAGTCGTTACTATTTATTAAATTCACAGATATTTTCGAGGTTCAAGATTATTGTTGAAGTTTGTGAACATTTTTAAATTTGAAAACTTACTTGATTTGCGACAATTTTTTGATCCATAAATACATTTTACATTCATGAACGTTTTCTAAAACCCATAATTATTTAACTCTGCAGTTTTTATAAAATCCTTGAATATCCTTTAATTCCACCTGTAAAAAAAGAAAAAAGAACATCCTTTAATTTAGGGTCGCGATATCTGCCACACGTGCGGCAGGTGGGAGGTACCTGCCGCACGCCCTGTGTGGCATCGACGCAAGTCGGCCCGCACGCGCGCGTCCGGGCTTCTAAATTGCTGGCCGCACGTCCGGTGGATTGGCCGATCGCCCCGCACAACCTGTTTCGCACCGTCGCTGCCCCACGTCCGGGCTTCACACCCACCGGCCCGCACGCCAGGAATTCCCCCACCGTCGCCCCGCCCCCCGATCCAGCCGTCGACCGCCCCCCGATCCAGCCGTCGCCCCGCCTCCCGATCCAGCCGTCGCCCGCCTCCCGATCCAGCCGTCTCCCACCTCCCAATCGACCCGTCTCCTACCTCTTGCAGTTTGGTTGCCATGGCAACCATGGTAGATCAGATCTAGCGAGTGCTGATCCATCGACGGCTAAAGGACCCACAAAGGTATGCCCTGCTCAATGTACTATCTCCTACCATGAAATTGACCACATAACGGGCATCACGCGTCCGAATTGGTCATGACAAAACAATGTAGAAGAACCCTAGAGCAGCAAATAGATTGTTGGCATCCAAAATCAGAATAGTTGCCATGGCAATCAGAATGAAGTGCTAGCAGGCTGGACCAAAAACCCCAAGCATCATATGGTGAGTGTGAGGAGATAGGGGGATACAGGAGGAGCAGGGCATAGTAGAGCAATTCGGTAGGGGAGATGGTAGAAAAATAGTTGCCATCCATATTTGCTGATAGTTGCCGCCTTGCTATAGTGTTAATTGCCATCAATTTTCACGATAGTTGCCATACAGATCAAACAAGCACTATTCAACTTCGTGCAGTACCAAGAAAAAAGTTGCGCAACTACACATGTTCTACTTGCCATGTCATGCTAGGAGTTTATGCCAATGATGCAATAAGCTTGACATTTTACTCATAGTTTATCCCAACGCATACTCGTTCATGCCGTGATTGATCATTGTGCAGGTATTCAAAAACAGGGTGGGGGGGACCCAAAAATGAATCCTGGAGACGGGACTAGTCCTTGGTTTTTAGGACAGCCACAAGCGCCCCCTTGGAATACACTGGACTACAGCGAACTAATTTCATCGGGTCCACTTCTACCACTACTACAAGAATATGCAAACATAGGTAAGGATGTGTGAAAAAAGAAAAACAAGTTGTATGCGGATTGTTTGTAGGGATGAAAGAATGGCAATCCGTCTTATGTTCTTCGTTGACATGTATACAGGTTATGACAATACGTCCGCACCACCAGGAGACCCGTGGAAAGCTACACCACAAGGAACTACCCTCAGTGCAGATGCAGGGCAGCAGTTTCAATTGATGCAAATGGCAAATCAAGCTATTAGAGAAACCAATGGTACTGTCTGACACAATTACCATGTACGAATATGTACATTTGCCAGGGAGGTTGTTCTGCATTTGCCATGCCTGCACAAATGTGCTTGCCATGTCAAATAAACTGCAGCTCACATGGCTGGGCAACTGCAGTTTGGCATATTGGGCAAGTGCAGTTGCTAGAGACTTATCAAACTGCACTTGCCATACAGGGTATGCTGTATATGCCATGCATCCTGGGCTATTTTGTTGCCGTGTTCTTAAAAGTGGCACCTACATGTGCTGGCAGCTCTAAACTTACATATTTGATTCCATTGTTTTGCTACCACTACTGCCAGATTTCGCATACATGCGTAGTATCCATGAAACAAAATGACAGCCATGTAATGTTTTACGTTTGCATGAACGCAGGTATCCCATGGCAAGTTGCGCCACTTCCAGCTATCGGTAATGCAGTTGGAGGACACCAATTCGAAGAGGTGCATTTCCCAACTCAAGGTATCGCGACACAGAAAAAGAAGGAACATGCAAACAAATTGATGTGGCAAACACACAAACAATCCCTGGAAGTAATGAACTGACAAACTTACAAATTTTCAATACGCAGGAGCATCGAGCAGCGCGTGGCAACAGCTGGCATCTACAAACCTGCCATCGACATCTATGACAAGTGAGAAAAAAAAATAAAAAACTGCTGGCCCGTAATGTATCGTGCAGAAAACTGTTAAAGCATGGCAACTATAGTTGGTTTGTGAAAGTAATGAATGAGAAAGTTGGGTATTGAAGTTCGATGACACGTGTAAACAGTTGCCATGTGTGGGCAACTACATTTGCCATATGTGGACAACTGCAGTTGCCATGTATGGACAACTGCAGTTGCCATGTACTGTGTGATTGTAGTTGACATCTGTGCTTGAATGCAACTACCATGTTTTGCTGGACTGCCACATGTACATACTTGCCAGAGACTTATCAAACTACACTTGCCATACAGGTTTTGCTGTATATGGCAAGCCATGTAATGTTTTACGTTTGCATGAACGCAGGTATCCCATGGCAAGTTGCGCCACTTCCAGCTATCGGTATTGCAGATAGAGGACACCAATTCGAAGAGGTGCATTTCCCAACTCAAGGTATCGTGACACAAAAAAAGAAGGAACATGCAAACAAATTGATGTGGCAAACACACAAACAATCCCTGGAAGTAATGAACTGACAAACTTACGAATTTTCAATATGCAGGAGCATCGAGCAGCGCATGGCAACAGCTGGCATCTGCAGGCCTGCCATCGACATCTATGACAGGTGAGAAAAAGAAAAGAAAAACTGATGGCATGTAATGTATCGTGCGGAAAACTGTTAAAGCATGGCAACTACAATGGGTGTCGTAGCAAAATGAAAATAATGAATGTCAACTGTAATAGTGTGTTAGATAATGAATTTCAAAGTTGTGTAATGAAATTCACTACCACATGTAGACAGTTGCCATGTATGGGCAACTGCAGTTGCCATGTATTGTCAACAACAGATGCCATGTGTGTATAACTGAAGTTGCCATGTATGGACAATTGCCCTTGCCCATGGATACCCAAACTGCAGTTGGCAAGGATGTTTAACTTGTAGTTGACCATCCTTGAACAACTGCAATTGGCAAGCCATACCAACTGCACTTGCCAATGCATGACAGCTGCATTTGCCATGACAGGCCAATTGCATATACCGGAAACATTTCAACTACATTTTGGCATGCACAGTTGAAAAAAAGAGGTCATATTAGAGAGTTGCCATTCAAGAATACTGATTGTGAACTTACTTGATCAAAATTTTGCAGGAGCTATAACAACTTCCAACTGCATCCCGCACACGGCTGCTGAAGGCAACTCAGATCACACAAAAGAGACGTTCCACGAGCCGGTCAACGATCCTGTCACGGACAATGCAGGGACAGTTTCAGAACTTGCCATCATTCCAGCAACGACAACAAGCACACCAGGGCACGCCAACATGAGCAACGTCCTAACAGATGGTTCAACCACAAATACTGAAGTTATGAGTGATAAAACTGATGACGAAATGCAAATGGGAGAAGAAAGTGAACAGCCTGAATTCATAATAACACAACCACCTTATCTTGGACAGAGATTTAGTTCATTTGAAGATGCCAGGAAATACTACCAGAGCTATGCATTGTTAAATGGATTTGCCATAAACACAAAATACCATAGGACGAAAAAAGATACTGGGCAGTACAGCAGAGGGGAGTTCAGGTGTTACAAGGCACAAAAAACAAGAAATCTAAAGGTGTCGTGCCAGTCGTGCCAGAGCGAAGAAGAGGCATCACTGTCAAGACGCAATGCCCTGCAAGATTGAAGCTAAACATAGATGGAGCCTGGTGGGTGGTCACCGAGTTTGTCGCCGAACACAATCACGATATGTTAAAGAAGTTTGACCTGGTAAAATTTCTGAGCGCCCATCGAGGATTCAGCTCCCAAGAGAGGAGTTTCATAAAACTGCTGCACAACTGTAACGTAAGCACTTCAAGAATGGTCTAGATACTGTCCCTGATACACAACAAAGATGGAAAATTGAGTAGCATGCCCTACCTCCCAGCAGACATCACAAACCTGAAGGCACAGTACCGCAGAGAAAGCAAGTTGGCTGATGTGGAAGACACCATAGCATACTTCAAAGAGAAAGCAAAAGAAGATCCTGATTTCTTCTTCAGAATAAGACTCAATGACGAGGACCGTGTGAGGAACATGTATTGGGTCGACGGTGCAGCGAGGAGAGCGTACAAGCATTACCGTGACTGCATTTCGTTCGACGCGACATATCTGACAAATATGTACAAGATGCCATGTGCTCCATTCATTGGAATAAATAACCACAACCAGTCTTTGCAGTTCGGCTGCGGCCTTGTGCGGAACGAAGATATCAACGGCTACACCTGGTTGTTCAAGACTTTTTTGGAGTGCATGGGTGGACTTGCTCCGATGAACATAATAACAGATCAAGACTTCAGCATGCGTGGAGGCATAAGTGAAGTCTTCCCCATAGCAATTCATAGGCACTGCAGGTGGCATATAGTTAAAAAGGCAGAAGAGACGCTAGGAACATTCTTTGCTGACCGTCCAGAATTGCACAAGGCTTTCGAGTTATGTGTCAACCACAGCTTGACAGTGGAAGAGTTTGAACGGAGCTGGACAGCTATGATTCAAAAATACCAAGTTCAGGACAACGAGACACTACAGAGCCTATGGGAGAAGCGGATGTTCTGGGTGCCAGCCTACTTTATGCATTGCTTCTACAAACTACACAACGTAGTGAGGGTTTCAATGCTGTTTTGAAGCGTTACGTGAGCCCCGACAACTCATTGCTACAGTTTGCTAAGCAGTATTCAGCTTTGCAACAGAAAATATTGGGATCAGAGCTGCAACAAGAAGCAAACACAGCCCTCAAGCAGCCTAAACTTCTCACATATGGCCCAATGGAGAGGCAAATGAGCAAAATATACACAAACAAGATCTTTTTCAAGTAAGTGTCTGCTCGCACTATCCTTTGATGCCAAAAGTATAGCAGAATGCGATCACAACCATAAGTAATAAATTTAAAAAATGTGAAAACAAACAACAAAGAAACATGATACAAGCATTTAGTTTGGTTTAAAAAAATAGGTGTTTAAAAAAACAGAATAAAATACCATGGACGATGGAACAAAAGCTTCCATGGCACAGTACACAGTTAAAAGACAAAAAAAACTGAATTTCTCTAAGGTGGAATGAATTAGGGGCATTCGTTTTACCCTTCCAAAAGAAAGATGCAAAAAAACATATAATGACAGAATTTACACATAATATAGACAAAAATTGCATTGTTTCATATGCAAGAATAGATGTATAATAGTGATTTAAAAAAATATCATATGGAATTAATTAGTGTCATTGCTATTACCATTATAGAATAAAGAAAATGAGATAAAACAAAAAACAAATGATTAAAAAACTTGCACACAATTTGTACTGAAATTGCCTATTTTGCTGAATGCAGAAATATGTGCATAATAGAGCAATTTGGCACTATAGTATAAATTTTGTATATATTTACACACACACACCTAATATTTACACATAAACATAAAGAAAAAGAAAATCAGACTAAAAACACTTTATAACAAATAATAAAGACTAAAACCAGCACAAAGCTAGAAAGACAAAATCTGAATTTTCTCTAAGGTAGAATGAATTGGGGCCATTGGTTTTCTGTAAAAAAATAAATAAAATGAAAATAAACATGTAAACAAAATTTGCACATGATTTATATGGAAATTGCACATTTTCACAATATGCAAGAACACCTGTATAATAGTTGTTTTTTTAACATTTCTAAGAAGAATTAATTAGTGGTGTTGATATTACCCTTATAGAAGAAAGAAAATGAAATAAAAACTAAAAACAAAAGATGACAAAACTTGCACACAAATTGTATATTTTTATAAATGTGAAAATTGGCGTATAATATTACAATTTTGCACTATAGTATAATTTACACACATATTATACAACACTTTTGTATGTATTGACACGCGCACACCTAATATTCATACATACACATACAAAAAAAGAAAAACAGACTAAAAAAACTTGATAAACTAAAGACAAAAACTAGTATAAAGCTAAACAAATAAATACTGAATTTTCTCAAAGTAGAATGAATTAGGGGCATTGTTTTTCCCAGAAAAACCAAAAAAATGTTTTTTTTGAAACAAACGACAATAGAAAAATTTGCACATAAATTGGACTGTTGTAGAATATACAAAATAGGTATACCATAGCGCAATTTTCAGATAAAACAAGCCACATGAACGTGTGCACATACATCCACATCCCTGCAACACACGAACACTATACACAAAGTCAGACACAAAACCAGCACATGTAAGTAGGAGGAAACACACACACAAAATCCGACAAATAAGAAAAGGAAAACAGACTAAGTTAGGAAATAAAAGTGACTGACCAAAAAGTAAATTTCAGGTGACTTGCATATAGCAAAAGTGTTCATTCTCATACTAGATAATTTCAGGTACATTACAAAGACGCTTTAGCTGCTGGTTAGTTGCCTGAAAAATAAATTTAGGATCAATCATTTTTTTCCATACTATGCTATTAGCCTGGAACAATCGATGTACAAAGAGCATCGGCTGATTACTTTGGGCCGGTGCAGCCGATGTACGAGCCTGGTGCAGCAGATGTGTAACGTTAGTTCAGTGCGTGCATGTCTATGTGTGCGCCCGCGTGCAAGTATTTTTGTCCACGCTGGTGGATGTATGTTTTTTGTGTTTGTGCGTGTGTGAGTATGCTTATGAGAGAGGTATGATGGAGACAACATTGACATTATGGGATGCAATTCATATTTACGTGACGAGAGCTGATTAATTTTAAATGTTTATGTTTTTCAAGTTGAAATGATTGTGTTCTCACTTCAGCTAAATATGAATTTTCTTTTTTTAAACTTGGTTAAGATGATTTTATGGCTGTTGGTTCGTTTGTCAAGATTCGTGTTGTCTGTTTTCTCCTTATGTTGTTCTCTCGTGATTTTTTTGGCTGAATTTTTGACTTGCCCTTGTTTGGGGTCAATCAATTTTCTTATTAGGCTTGAAACCCATTACCCGTTGCATGTTATACGTGTTCTCCTTTTGTTTTTCCTTTTTCCTTTTAGTTGGATTTTTCTTTATGGGTATTTTTTGGGATGTTCGAGTCATTGTAAATGTATATACACAAGTACTATAAATATGCGAGTAAACAATATTAGAGTATGAATTGCACTATTATATGGTTATTCTTTGCATGTTATAAAAAGTGCAATTTCAGTTCAAAGTTGTCTGCAAGGCCGTTAAAGTAATACGAATGACACTAATTTATTCCATCCTCAAAAACTTACTTTTGCGGAAATTCTAATATTCTATGCTTTTTCTTGCACATTATTAAAAGTGCATTTTATGTGTAACTTGTTTGCAACTTTATATTTGTTTTAGATTTAGTTTTTCAGTTTTTTGTCCTTAAAAACAATACGAGTACCACTAATTCATTTTTCCTAATAACACTTCCTTATTTCTATTGTGCTTAGTTTTTATTTCACTTTCTTTCTTCTTTAAGGGTAATACTAACTATACTAATTCATTCATTTTTAGCAAACTTCCCTTTTACCAAGATTCCACTACTATATTCTTATTCTTCCATATTATAAAGTTTGTTATTGTTTGTTTTATCATTTCATCTTGTTTCTTCTTAAAGGGAATATCGACGCCACTCATTATTGTTCCTTAGAAAACCCAATTATTTTGATTGTTTTTTATTTAAATTTTATTTGATCTTTAATGGTAACACCAATTACAGAAATTCATTCATTCTTAGGAAACTTAATTTTCTAGTTTTTAGTTTTATTTCACTTTCTTTCTTCTTTAAGGGAAATACTAATGCCACTAAGTAATTCCTTCTTAGAAAAATTCCCTTTTTGTGAAAATTCCACTATTATACACTCGTTCTTGCATCTAATAAAAAACTGATAATTTATTTGTCAATTGTCAGCAAATTTTGTCATTATTTATTTTAGTTTCATTTTCTTTTTCTTTCTTTTAAAACGGTAATACTAATGCCACTAATACATTCTTTGTTAGAAAACTTTATAGTTTGTCTTTTTTAGTTTTTATTCATTTTATTTCTTCTGTAAGGATAATACCAATTCTAGTAATTCATTTCTTCTTATAAAAATTCTATTTTCTATTTTTTTGCAAAATTCCACTATTATATGTTTATTCTTGCATATTACAAAAAGTGCAATTTCTATGTAAATTGTGTGTGTGTAATTTTGTCATTATGTGTTTTTATTTGTTTCATTTTCTCCCTTAGAAAACTTCATGTTTTTTTATTTGCTTTATTTTTTATTACATTTACTTTTTTCTTTAAGGGTAGTAACAATTGTGCCGGGTCATTCCTTATGAAAATTTCTTTTTGTGAAAATTCTACTATTATAAGCTCATTCTTCATATCACAAAAAGGCAATATTTGAGTATGTTGTGTGCAAGTTTGTTCATTATTAGTTTTAATGTGTTTCTTTTTCTTGTTCTTAAAGGGTAATATCAATGCCACTAGTGCATTCTCCCTTAGAAAACTTCATATTTTGATTTTATTTTAGTTTTTATTATTTCATTTTCTGTCTTCTTGAAGGGTAGCACCTATGCCACTAATTCATTCTCCCTTAGAAAACTTCATTATTTTGATTTGGTTTAGTTTTTTCATTTCATTGTCCTTCTTCTTTAAGAGTAATACCGATGCCACTAAGGCATTCCCTCTTACAAACCTTAATTATTGCGATACATCCACTATTATATGCTTAATCTTGCATACTATAAAAGATCACAATTCATTTGTATATTGTGTGCAAATTTTGTCAGTGTTTATTTCATTTTCACTTTCTATGTTCTTAAAGGGTAATATTAACGCCACTAATTCATTCTTCCTTAGGAAACTTTATATTTTATTTTTGTTTGAGTTTTTATTTCATTTTTTTCTTATTGAAGGATAATACTAATGTCACTAATTCATTCCTTCTTATCAAAAGAATTTCTTGCAAAATTCAAATAATATATGCTTATTATTGCATATTATTACAAGCAGAATCTATTTCTAAATTATGTTGTTACTTTTTATTTTATTTTTTCATTTTATTTTCTTCTTAAAGAGTAATACTAATGGCACTAATATATTCCTCTTTATTATTCTTTTTAGTTTTAGTTTTTATCTGGTACAATAGTAAAGGACAGTCAAAACCTGGTTCGTGCCCTTCAGTCCAAGGCCCGACTTTGATCTCACCCCAAAAGGAGTAATCTATCATAATATCAAAACTTTCAATAGACTAAAAATTTAGTGATGTTGCCTTTTTTAGTTTTTTACGGAAACCTTTTTTACCTTTTTAGGGACACGACAGCCTTTTTTACTGCCATAGGGAGGGCATGTGTGCCACTTGTCACAACCTGGGGAGATGGGAGTAACCTTTGCAAAGAGTGCTCCTTAATTAGTGATTTCGGTACAAGTAACCACATCAAACCTGTACAAAACACAAATGCCCATACAAAGAAGAAAATCCATAAGTCCTTCAGGGCCTTCATCTTCACCACTCGGTGGGCGCAGCTTGGATCTTCTCGGAGACATCGATGGAGCCTTACGAGTGATTTTTTTCTTCTGAGAAATGTGGATTTACATTATTGCACCGAGATCACCATGTAGAGTTCAGTACGATTCCCTAAAATTTCAGCACAACCGTTGATATGGTTGTATAATTTTTTTGAGTGGAGGGGTTGTACCACTCTTATTCTACTTATAATCTACTACACGCTTCTTTACAAACACAATAACAACAAAAACAAAGCATTTAGTCCCAAACAAGTTGGAGTAGGCTAGAGGTGAAATCCATCAAATCTCGCGACCAACTCTTGGTTCTGGCACATGGATAGCAAGCTTCCATGCAACCCTGTCCATGGCTAGTTCTTTGGTGATATTCCAGTCCTTCAGATCTCTCTTTACGGACTCCTCCCATGTCAAGTTCGGTCTACCCCGGCCTCTTTTGACATTATCAGCACATTTTAGCCGTCTTCTATGCACTGGATCTTCTGGAGGCCTGCGCTGAATATGCCCAAACCATCTTAGACGATGTTGGACAAGCTTCTCTTCAATCGGTACTACCCCAAATCTATCTTGTATATCATCATTCCAGACTCGATCCTTCCTTGTGTGGCCACACATCCATCTCAACATGTGCATCTCCGCCACACCTAACTGTTGCACATGTCGCATTTTAGTCGGCCAACACTCAGCTCCATACAACATTGCGGGTCGACCGCCGTCCTATAGAACTTGCCTTTTAGCTTTCGTGGCACTCTCTTGTCACAGAGAATGCCAGAAGCTTGGCGCCACTTCAACCACCCGACTTTGATTCGATGGTTCACATCTTCATCGATATCCCCATTCTTCTGCAGCATTGACCCCAAAAAATCGAAAGGTATCCTTCTGAGGCACCACCTGCCCATCAAGATTAACCTCCTCCTCCTCCTCCTCGTGCCTAGTAGTACTGAAATCACATCTCATGTACTCGGTTTTAGTTCTACTGAGTCTAAAACCTTTCGATTCCAAGGTTTGTCTCAATAGCTCTAACTTCCTATTGACCCCTGCCCGACTATCATCGACTAGCACCACATCACCCGCAAGGATCATACACCATGGGATATCTCCTTGTATATCACTTGTGACCTCATCCATCAGCAAGGCAAAAAGATAAGGGCTCAATGCTAACCCCTGGTGTAGTCGTATTTTAATCGGGAAGTCATTAGTGTCGCCATCACTTGTTCGAACACTTGTCACAACATTATTGTACACGTCCTTTATAAGGGTAATGTACTTTGCTGGGACTTTGTGCTTCTCCACGGCCCACTACATGATATTCTGTGGTATCTTATCATAGGCCTTCTCCAAGTCAATGAACACCATATACAGGTCCTTCTTTTGATCCCTATATCTCTCCATAAGTTGTTATACCAAGAAAATGGCTTTCATGGTCGACCTCCCAGGCATGAAACCAAACTGATTTTTGGTCATGCTTGTCATCATTCTTAAGCGGTGCTCAATGACTCTCTCCCATAGTTTCATTGTATGGCTCATCAGCTTAATTACACGGTAATTAGTACAACTCGGAACACCCCCCCCTTGTTCTTGAAGATTAGTACTAGTATACTCCGTCTCCATTCTTCTGGCATCTTGTTTGCCCGAAAAATGAGGTTGAAAAGCTTGGTTAGCCATACTATCGCTATGTCAGGCCTCTCCACACCTCAATGGAGGCACAATCAGGTCCCATCGCCTTGCCTCCTTTCATCATTTTTAAAGCCTCCTTGACTTTCGAATCCTAGATTCGCCGCACAAAACGCCTGTTAGTATCATCACAGGAGTCGTCCAGTTCAATGGTAGAGCTCTCATTCTCCCCATTGAACAACTTGTCGAAGTACTCCCGCCATCTATGCTTAATCTCCTCGTCCTTCACCAGGAGCTGGTCTGCTCCGTCCTTGATGTATTTGACTTGGTCAACATCCCTTGTCTTCTTCTCTCAGATCTTGGCCATCTTATAGATGTCCCTTTCACCTTCCTTTGTGTCTAAGCATTGGTAGAGGTCCTCATATGCCCGACCCCTTGCTTCACTCATAGATCGCTTTGAGACCTTCTTTGCCATCTTGTACTTTTCTATGTTGTCCGCACTCCTCTCTAAATATAGGCGTCTAAAACAATCTTTCTTCTCCTTAATAGCCTTCTGGACATCATCGTTCCACCACCAGGTATCTTTAGCTTCTCTTCTACTTCCCCTGCACACTCCAAACTCCTCTGAGTCCACCTTACGGATGCAAGTCGCCATCTTCATCCACATATTGTATGCATCACCTCCTTCCTCCCAAGGGCCCTCCTTAATGACCCTCTCCTTGAATGACTGAGATACCTCCCCCTTGAGCTTCCACCACTTCGTTCTAGCGAATTTGGCACACTTGTCCCGCTGGACACGAAACCGAAAGCGTAAGTCAGCAACCACAAGCTTATGCTGAGAGACAACAGCCTCTCCAGGTATCACCTTACAATCTAGGCACACACGTGTTGGAAATATGCCCTAGAGGCAATAATACATTAGTTATTATCATATTTCCTTGTTCATGATAATCGTTTATTATCCATGCTAGAATTGTATTGATCAGAAACTCGGATACATGTGTGGATACATAGACAACACTATGTCCCTAGTGAGCCTCTACTAGACTAGCTCGTTGATCAAAGATGGTCATGGTTTCCTGGCCATAGACATGAGTTGTCATTTGATAATGGGATCACATCCTTAGGAGAATGATGTGATGGACAAGACCCAAACTATGAACGTAGCATATGATTGTGTCAGTTTATTGCTATTGTTTTCTGCATGTCAAGTATATGTTCCTATGACCATGAGATCATGTAACTCACTGACACCGGAGGAGTACCTTGTGTGTATCAAACGTCACAACGTAACTCGGTGACTATAAAGATGCTCTACAGGTATCTCCGAGGGTGTTTGTTGAGTTGGCATGGATCAATACTGGGATTTGTTACTCCCTGTGACGGAGAGGTATCTCAGGGCCCACTCGGTAATACAACATCACAATGAGCCTTGCAAGCAAAGTGACTAAAGAGTTAGCCACGGGATCTTGTATTACGGAACGAGTAAAGAGACTTGCCGGTAACGAGATTGAACTAGGTATGGAGATACCGACGATCGAATCTCGGGCAAGTAACATACAGATAAACAAAGGGAACAGCGTACGGGATTAACTGAATCCTTGACATAGAGGTTCAACCGATAAAGATCTTCGTAGAATATGTAGGAACCAATATGGGCATCCAGGTCCCGCTATTGGTTATTGACCGTAGAGTTATCTCTGTTATGTCTACATAGTTCTCGAACCCGCAGGGTCTGCACACTTAACGTTCGGTGACGATTTGGTATTGTTGAGTTATGTATGTTGGTGACCGACGGTTGTTCGGAGTCCCGGATGAGATCCTGAACTTCACGAGGAGTTCTGGAATGGTCCGGAGGTAAAGATTTATATATGGGAAGTCATATTTTGGCGACCGGAAAAGTTTCGGGTTTTTCCGGTATTGTACCGGGAAGCTTCTAGAAGGTTTCGGAAACTTCCGGAGGAGTCCGGAAGTCCACCAAGGGTTCCACCACGTCCCAAGGGTTTGCATGGGCTGAGGGGAGGTGCCCTGGCCTTATTGGGCCAGGCGCACAAGTCCCTCAAGGCCCATGTGGCTTGGGAGAGGTGGAAAGTCCACCTGTTTATGGAAAGGGAGGGAATTGGACTAGGAGTCCAACTCCTCCCCCTTGGCTGCGCCCTAGGGCTTGGAGGGGCTGATCTCCACGCCCATCCACCTATATATAGATGGGAGGGGCACCCCAAGAGCACACACGAAGCCCTTGGCGCCCCTCTCTCTCCCTAGATCGTTTTCTCCTCCGTTCGCGGTTTCGGTAGCGCTAGGCGTAGCCCTGCCGGGATAGCACCACCACCACCGCCACCATGCCGTCGTGTTGCCAGAGACCTCATCTACCTCTCTGCTCTCCCTTGCTGGATCAAGGAGGTGGAGATCGTCATCGAGCTGTACGTGTGCTGAACGCGGAGGTGCCGTCCGTTCGGCGCTAGATCGTGATTGGATCGTGGGACGGCTTGCGATTCGGACCGCGAAGACGTTCGACTACATCAACCGCGTTTCTTAACGCTTCCCGCTTAGCGATCTACAAGGGTATGTCGATCCGATCTCCCCTCTCGTAGATGCTCATCTCCATGGATAGATCTTGTATGTGTGTAGGAAATTTTTTGTTTCCCATGCAACGTTCCCCAACAGTGGCATCATGAGCTAGGTCTATGCGTAGATGAGATCACGAGTAGAACACAAAGGAGTTTGTGGGCGTTGATATTCAGATTGCTTCCCTCCTTAGTATTTTCTTTATTCAGCGGTATTGTGGGATGAAGCGGCTCGGACCAACCTTACTCGTCCACGTACGAGAGACCGGTTCCATCGACTGACATGTAACTTTTGTGCATAAGATGGCTGGCGGGTGTCTGTCTCTCCCACTTTAGTTGAATCGGATTCAAAAGAGGTGGTCCTTGTAGAAGGTGAAATAGCAACTTGTATATCACCGTTGTGGTTTTGCGTAGGTAAGAATCGTTCTTGCTAGATACCCATAGCAGCCACGTAAAACATGCAATAACAAATTAGAGGACGTCTAACTTGTTTTTGCAGGGTATGATGTGATATGATATGGCCAGAAACATGATGAGATATATGTGATGTATGAGATGATCATGTTTTGTATAGATTATCACGACTTGCATGTCGATGAGTACGGCAACCGGCAGGAGCCATAGGGTTGTCTTTAATTTATTCTCGCCTTTTTGCTTTACTTTATCGCTATGAGTTAGCAATAGTTGTATAAGCAATAGTTGGCGCGACAACCTCATGGCGACACGTTGATGGAGATCAAGATGATGGAGATCATGGTGTTATGCCGGTGACGATGGAGACCATGCCGGTGCTTTCAAGATGGAGATCAAAAGCACAAGATCATGGCCATATCATGTCACTTATGATTTGCATGTGATGTTAATCCTTTTATGCACCTTGTTTTGCTTAGGACGACGGTAGCATTATAAGGTGATCCCTCACTAAAATTTCAAGATAAAATTGTGTTCTCCCCAAGTGTGCACCATTGCGAAAGTTCGTCGTTTCGAGACACCACGTGATGATCGGGTGTGATAGACTCTACGTTCACATACAACGGGTGCAAGCCAGTTTTGCACATGCGGAACACTTGGGTTAAACTTGATGAGCCTAGCATGTACAGACATGGCCTCAGAACACAAGAGACCGAATGGTCGAACATGAGCCATATAGTAGATATGATCAACATGGAGATGTTCACCATTGAAACCACCTCATCTCACGTGATGATCGGATTTGGGTTGGTGGATTTGGATCATGTCGCACATAGACAACCTGAGGGATGTTGATTTGAGTGGGAGTTCTTTAGTAATATGATTAATTGAACTCATTATCATGAACATAGTCTAAAGTTGTATTTGCAAAATTATATTGTAGATCGATAGCTCGTGTTGTAGCTCCCTTAAATTTTGATACGTTCCTAGAGGAAAAGTAAGTTGAAAGATGATGGTAGCAGTTATGCGGACTGGGTCCGTGACCTGAGGATTGTCCTCATTGTTGCACATAAGGCTTATGTCCTTGATGCACCGCTCGGTGCGCCACCCCCTCAAGCATCGTCTGTGGATGTTGTGAACATCTGACAGACACGTTCTGATGACTACTTGATAGTTTAGTGCGTCATGCATTATAGCTTAGAATTGAGGCTCCAAAGACGTTTTGAACGTCATGGAGCATATGAGATGTTCCAAGAGCTGAAATTGGGATTTCAGGCTCGTGCCCTTGTTAAGAGATATGAGACCTCCAACAAGATTCTTTGCCTGCAAGATGAAGGAGAATAGCTCAATCAGGTGAGCATGTGCCCAGAGTGTCTGGGTACTACAATCGCTTGAATCAAGTGGGAGTTCATCTTCCAGATAAGATAGTGATTGACAGAGTTCTCCAAGTCACTGCCACCAAGCTACTAGAGCTTCGTGACGAACTATAACATGCCAGGGATGGAGATGATTCCTGAGCTATTCACGATGTTTGACACCGCGAAGGTAGAAATCAAGAAGGAGCATCAAGTGTTGATGGTTAGTAAAACCACTAGTTTCGAGAAGGGCAAGGGCAAGAAGGGAAACTTCATGAATGGCAAGCCAGTTGCCGCTCCAGTGAAGAAACCCAAGGTTGAACCCAAACCCGACACTAAGTGCTTCTATAATAAAGGGAACGGTCACTGGTTGCGGAACTGCCCCAGATACTTGGCAGATAAGAAGGCTGGCAACGTCAACAGAAGTATATTTGATATACGTGTTATTGATGTGTACCTTACTAGTACTCCTAGTTGTTGGAGATATGCCCTAGAGGCAATCATGTATGATGATATTTCCTATGTGTTTATGAATAAAGATAGTCCTTGGATATTATCAATGATGTGTATTAACAAGTACGTGACTTGTTTGTGAGACTATGCATTGTATGATGACTGTCCTAAATGGTCCCTAGTCGAAAGGGCTATGTGGACGCACAACCAGTTAGACTAGCATATGACACGGTGGATGGTCCGGTCTCACTGACCATGTAGCATTGGATGCTAGCCGGATAATATGGACTCGGAAAGATCTGGTCGGATTCGACGTAGTCGGATCCGAGTCGAGATAAGGTCTGAGTTGGACACACCCAACTATGAGACGCAGCGATAGGTCATCTGTGAGTCTCTAGTACAACATACATTCTGTGTCCTAAGACCTAAGCTGGCGCATGTACTCGGGATGGTGACAGACTTGGTTTGGGCCGACCAAACGCTACTCCGTGACAGGGTAGTTATAAAGGTAGGTTTCGGGCTTGTCCAGACCCATGCCGCGAGACGTGGCCGAGCAAGATGGGATTTGCCCCTCCGATGAGGAGAGATATACTCTGGGCCCCTCGGGTGATCCGACCTGGATAAGCATGGCCATGCGATGAGGATTATGAGATAATCCGAAGTGTTGGTCGGATTCACCGGAACAAGAAAGAGGTCGTGTTGTAACAAGGATGACCATGTCGCCTTGTGCACGACAACATATATCGTGTGGCAAAGGGAACGGAAGTGTGATGTACAGGTTCGCCTAACCAGCTTCATCGGACACTTGGAGTCGGCACGCTTTGCTAGAGGCCGTTGTCGGTGTCAAAACCGGCGGATCTCGGGTAGGGGGTCCCGAGCTGTGAGACTAGGATCGATGGTAACAAAGGGACGAAGGAGACGATGTTTACCCAGGTTCGGGCCCTCCTATGGAGGTAAAACCCTACGTCCTACTTGATTATATTGATGATATGAATTTTACAGAGTTGATCTACCTCGAGATCGACTAGCTAAAACCCTAGATGAGTTTCTCTGTCGTATGATCTAAAACCCTCTGGCTTATATAGACACCAGGGGCCATTAGGGTTACATATGGTCGGTTTCCCACCGGAGGGAAAAAAATTCCTAAACTACCATCTTCAACTTGACAGACACGCCACGGCTCCTGAGGTCTCCTGCCCAACAACGAGGCCTTCGGTTAATCTTATCTTCAACGAATGGCCCATTAGGCCGAACTATGAGATATAGTTCGGCAGTCCGAGGACCCCTTAATCCCGGACTCCCTCAGTAGCCCCCGGACTAGCCTCCAACGTCGGGGTATATCCGGACAATCTTGCGTGTCGAAGTCTTCGGCTTGCGAGGCGAGTCCCTCTACCTCTTCCTACTCGGCAACCGTCCCGTCATCGGATAATCCTCGATTGCTGAGAACTTGCGGGACCCAATATAATAATCTTAAGCGCTCCTCGATTCTTGTGCGCCGAGGGGAGACGAGCGGCCCGACAGTGTTTTACAAGACTACCCCTCCCGCAAGGGAGGCACCACTTATTTAAACAAGCTAAGTTGTGGTCTGGGTCACAGCTTCCTCTTCTTCCTCGTTCTTAAAGAAAAACTTCGAGCGAGAGACCATCACCAAATCATGGCGAGCGCCCCCAGCTCCTCTTCGAGCCCTTACGGCTCTCGCCCTGGGGATTGGACGAGTTGCTCTATATCCCTTCTCCGGCTGCGCGACCTCGAGACCCAAGGGTATCTCCCTTCCTTAGATCTAGCAGCAACTCGCGCCGGCTTGACTTCCTTCGGCGGCGAAGCTTTCGCGGAGAATTTCCCCATCCTAACCAGGGCGAGTGGTATGCTTTGTGCCCTTCCTCTTACGGGGCCTAGGGTTCCCCATCCATCCTTTCCTCAGGGGGTTACTGGAGTTCTATGGGATCCAGCTCCATCATCTCACCCCCGGATCCATTCTGCACATTTCGGGCTTTGTCGCTCTCTGCGAAATGTTCTTGGGCTGCGAGGCGCACTTCGAATTATGGAGGAAGTACTTCTGCCTCGTCCCCCGAACTCGGGGCGAGACAATTCGGGAAATCGGAGGAGCCGAAGTATGTCGTATAGCGGGAACATGATACCCAGCGGGGACACCGAAGAAGGAATCCAAAGAGTGGTCTTCGGAGTGGTTCTACATCGAGGACGTTCCCCTATTCGATCCAGCTCGGAGGGGCTTGCCCGAATACTCCGACGCTCCCCGGAAGAAAAAGTATAATTGGCGACCGAAGAGTTTGTCCCAAGAGGACAACGCCGAAGTTCGACGCTTGGCCGCCCATGTAAGGATACTGGCTCACCACAAGCTGACAATGATCGACGTGATGGCCGCCGCCATTTCCCGATGTGTTCAACCTCTTCAACAGAGGATACACCCTTTGTGGCAATACAACGGAACGAGTGACACCACTCGCTCCCGACGGCTGGGCCCTGCCAACCAGGCGGCCCTGGCAGCCGCACTTGCCGACTTGTACAAAGGGGAAAAAGAAGATTTTGTTCAGTCTCATGTCAAGGAGGGCTACTCGAGTTACAACCCCATTGAATGGGTAAACCCTTTGACTCTGCATCTTGAGTTCGGGTTTTTATTCGCCCTTTTTGACTAACGCTTTCCATCTGCGCAAACAAGAATGGCGGAGCTTTGCCGAGACAATCAACTGTCCGACCACCCAACCAGAGGACTACTCCCACGACGATGATCCAGAATTTCATGACGATCCGGAGCTGTCACTGGCATATGAAGACGGGGTCTTTTATCAGGAGGGCCTTGATTGATCCAGGGTGGCCATCATAGCCGATCACCCTGGATCACTCCCCTCCTCTACTGCGGGCAAGAAGAAAAATTCTACCCGCAAAAGGCAGGCGTCCTCGGTTGACCCAAACATACCGACTCCCACTCCCAAGCGGCGCCGGTCCTCACGACGAACGTCGGCTACAACAGCAATACCCGAGCCGGGCGCCAACAGGAGTCCCTTATGTGAGCCGGTCGTAGAGACGGTGCCGAACACTCGATCAACCAAAAGGTACTTTGTTCTGTCATTTGATCTATTATTATTATGATCGGTAGGATCTTTACAGAAAACCTTATGTCGAATTACTCGACTGACTCAGGGAGCGAGTACAACCCTCCTTCACCGAAGACATTGCCGGGACGACCGGCAACACGCATGAGTCAAGATCTCCTGCTCATGCCGAACCCGCTGCGGCAGCTCCCATGGCCAATCCGACCCCCGAAGACTCTGGGGACGAGGTATCAGTCACTAAATCCGAAGCAGGGAGCACGATGAGACATCGGCAGTGGCGAGGAATCCTGTGCGATCCAATGTTTTCTGAACAAGAGTTCAACGCTCTACGTTCGGCGGACGCACACCTTGGAGCTGCCCGAGCCGGGTTTGGCGAAGCAGTGAAGCTGATATCGTCTGGCCTGAAGGTAAGTGATTTTTAAAAATCCGAACATAAATGTGATCCCAGTAGCCCCCGAGCCTTGATTTGGTCGGGACGACTGAATTAAGGATCCGCACATTGCTTGCATGGATGATGCAGGCCTCGAGGCAGCAGAACGAGCAATTGGCCAATGAATTGGCAGCGAGCCAAACACAGGTGGAAACCGTGAAGGACGAGCTTGAACAAGTAAAGAAGTTTACCCAGGAGGCGCATGGTGAGTATAATTATTCTGCTGGTCTTAACGTATAATCCCATGTTGACGCAATGGCACGTTTAGCAGCTGAATCAAGAGGGCAATTGCAAAAAGATTTGGATGCAGCTCGGGAATCCCAGAGGTACGCCGAATCCTAGTATGAGGCTGGCTGCCTTTCGCTGCAGCGAAACTTGGAGGAGAAGAAACACCTCCAGGTGGAAAACAAACGGCAGGCCGAAGAAATTGAGAGCTTAAAGACTCAATTGTCCCAGGTCCAAGAAGAGAACCAGAAATTAAAGAGGGGCATGTTCGGTAAGTGTGATTCTAACATCGGATGGTGCTTCTTTTATATGAAGTCTAATGGACATGCCTGTACTCATGTATAGGTCTCCTATCCGGGTGACCCGAAGAAGAGATCAGATCCTACCGGGGAAGCCTTCTGAAGGAGCTGTCCGCCCTTCATGAGCGGGCTCGGAAGGCTATGAAGAGCATGATAAAAGCGCTATGGCCTGCCGAGCAACCTCCGGAGGAGATGACCCAACTGGTTGATCGATTCAAGGGATCCCGAAGCCGATTCGAGCTATGGAAGACCTCGGCCTGCCGGGAGGGAGCACGGGAGGCGTGGGCGATGATCAAGACACGTTATACCGGCCTTGACCCCGAGCATATGGCTCGGGTTGGGCCGGTAGGGTCGGATGGACAAGAAGTGCCGCTTCATTTGGTGTACGACCAAGTGATGCCTGCCGCCCGTCTCTCGCAAGAAGATTGCTCCCTGGACGCTTTAATAGACGATCTCGACCAGCAGCCAGATGTATGATTAAATGTAACCATGTACTGATAATCAAGGAATTGCTCCGTTGTGTTGTAAACTTTGTCCTAACAGGCCATCGGCTTCGACCTCCCGCGCGTAGAGCTTGGGAGTGTTCCTTAGAAAATATCACTCGAGAAGAGTGAATTGTATTTCGGGGAACCAGGCAATCCGACCATTTGGTGCGAACGGACAGAAAGCACACAAGGAGATATGTTATATTACTATGAAGCATAAGAAACATCTTCCAAAGAAAATAGTACCTCTATCGATACCTTTCTTCAGGGTGCTACGTAGATCGTAGATAATAAGGCCGTATACTGCTAGTATGCGACTAAATGGCTTTCGTGAGAGAAAAAGCCTGAGTATGGGCGATAACCACCGTAATTTTATTTGTTGATCCCGTCGTAGCCGACCAATTTTCTGCTGAAGAGAGCTAGCTTTCGGCTTCACCCGTCTGAGGTACATATCCGGATGACCCGGTCGTAACAATCGCAGAGGTGCTCCCTTTACCCTCTAGCCGAACAATCGGGAACGTAGAGGGTAAGCACAGGAGCGAGGCAACCCAGCTTGGAAAAATCTTAGTTCGAATTGATTCATTTAATGGCGTAAAAAATCGACAAGGGAAACGTGCATACACAATAAATGTGAATAGATGCTTAAAAAATATATAATCAACGGCTTCAGGAAGAAGCCCCCAGTTGCAGTGTTCGGATTTTAGCATTTGAAGATGCATGCCGAAAAATCTTAATACAAGATCGGTCGAGCCGAACATAGACTTGGGGATAAAAAATCCAAATCTGCCAAAAATGAAGGTGGGAGGGAAAGGAAACAACAAAGAGAAGAAAGAAAAAGGGAGGGTAAAGAGTATGACGACACCGGTCTAGCCATAGAAGCGCCGAAGACGAGCTGTGTTCCATGGGTTTGGTTCGAGGCGGTTGTCCGGCGGGTTCCGAAGACGGTAAGCCCCTCCTGCGAGTACTTCGTCAATTATGAAGGGGCCTTCCCATTTGGGCTTGAGTTTATGCTTCTGCTTCTCCGGGAGCCGTAGGACGAGTTCGCCCACATTGTATGCTTTTGCCCTGACCTCCCTACTCTGGTAACGTCGGGCCTGCTATTGATAAAAGGTAGAACGGGCCCGAGCTATGTCGCGCTCTTCTTCCAAGGCGTCCAAGTCGTCTTGCCGATCTAACTCGGCCTCCTTTTCTTCGTACATACGCACCCTTGGTGCATCGTGAATAATATCACAAGGAAGGACCGCTTCTGCCCCATATACCATGAAGAACGGTGTGTATCCCGTTGATCGATTCGGGGTGGTACGCAGGCCCCACAGAATGGAATCAAGTTCCTCCACCCAATGGCAGTCGGACTCATGAAGAGATCGGACCAATCGTGGCTTAATACCACTCACGATGAGGCCATTGGCTAGTTCGACCTGTCCATTGGTCTGCGGGTGATACACTGATGACCCACAAGTATAGGATATCTATCGTAGTCCTTTCGATAAGTAAGAGTGTCGAACCCAACGAGGAGCAGAAGGAAATGACAAGCGGTTTTCGGTAAGGTATTCTCTGCAAGCACTGAAATTATCGGTAACAGATAGTTTTGTGATAAGATAATTCGTAACGGATAACAAGTAACAAATGTAACAAAGGTGCAGCAAGGTGGCCCAATCCTTTTTGTAGCAAAGGACAAGCCTGGACAAACTCTTATATAAAGCAAAGCGCTCCCGAGGACAAATGGGAATTTCTGTCAAGCTAGTTTTCATCATGCTCATATGATTCGTGTTCGTTACTTTGATAATTTGATATGTGGGTGGACCGGTGCTTGGGTGCTGCCCTTGCTTGGACAAGCCTCCCACTTATGATTAACCTCTCTCACAAGCATCCGCAACTACGAAAGAAGAATTAAGATAAATCTAACCATAGCATGAAACATATGGATCCAAATCAGCCCCTTACGAAGCAACGCATAAACTAGGGTTTAAGCTTCTGTCACTCTAGCAACCCATCATCTACTTATTACTTCCCAATGCCTTCCTCTAGGCCCAAATAATGGTGAAGTGTCATGTAGTCGACGTTCACATAACACCACTAGAGGATAGACAACATACATCTCATCAAAATATCGAACGAATACCAAATTCACATGATTACTTATAACAAGACTTATCCCATGTCCCCAGGAACAAACGTAATTACTCACAAAGCATATTCATGTTCATAATCAGAGGAGTATTAATTATCATTAAGGATTTGAACATATGATCTTCCACCAAGTAAACCAACTAGCATCAACTACAAGGAGTAATCAACACTACTAGCAACCCACAGGTACCAATCTGAGGTTTTGAGACAAAGATCGGATACAAGAGATGAACTAGGGTTTGAGAGGAGATGGTGCTGGTGAAGATGTTGATGGAGATTGACCCCCTCTTGATGAGAGGATCGTTGGTGATGACGATGGCTTCGATTTCCCCCTCCGGGGGGGGAAGTTTCCCCGGCAGAATAGCTCCGCCTGAGCCCTAGATTGGTTCTGTCCAAGTTTCACCTCGAGACGGCGGCGCTTCGTCCCGAAAGCTCCCTTATGATTTTTTCCAGGTCAAAACCCTCCATATAGCAGAAGATGGGCACCGGAGGCCTGCCAGGGGCCCCACAAGCCACGGGGGCATAGGGCGCGCCCCCCTGGCTTGTGACTCCCTGGTGGGTCCCCTCTGGTATTTCTTTCGCCAAATATTTTTTATATATTCCAAAATAATTCTCCGTAGATTTTTAGGACTTTTGGAGTTGTGCAGAATAGGTATCTCAGATTTGCTCCTTTTCCAGTCGAGAATTCCAGCTGTCGGCATTCTCCCTCTTCATGTAAACCTTGTAAAATAAGAGAGAAAAGGCATAAGTATTGTACCCTAATGTGTATTAACAGCCCATAATGCAATGAATATCGATATAAAAGCATGATACAAAATGGACGTATCAACTCCCCCAAGCTTAGACCTCGCTTGTCCTCTAGCGAAAGCCGAAATCGATAAATATGTCCACATGTTTTAGAGATAGAGGTGTCGATAAAATAAAATACGGACAAGAGGGCATCATGATCATATTTAGAACAGCAACATATATTGACATATAATTTCTTATGCTAGAGTAACGATTCATTCACAAGGTAAAGTATGAATCAAGAACTCTATTGAGAACCAACAAACTATGATCTCAGTCATTGAAGCAATTCCAATTTATCATAACGTAGGAAAGAGTCAAGATAAGAGCTTGTAAAGCAAATCCACATACTCAATCATCTTTTAGTCTTTCATAATTGCTAACACTCACGCGGTACCTATGAGGTCAAAGCTTCAATCGGACACAGAGAAAGATAGGGGCTTATAGTATTGCCTCCCAACTATTTACCTCAAGGGTAATGTCGACAGAAATAACTCATGCTCACCCACATCCGAGTGGATATATGTGTCTAGATCATTCCCCAACACATGACGCTTGCCAAGAGATAAAGGCGAAATAAAAAGATGTGGTGAAGATCACCACGACTCTTGCATAAAGGTAAGTACTAGAAAATAAAGGTAATAGATAGGCCCTTCGCAGAGGGAAGCAGAGGTTGTCATGCGCTTTTATGGTTGGATGCGCAATCCCTTAATGCAAAAGAACGTCACTTTATATTGCCCCTTGTGATAAAGAACTTTATTATGCAGTCTGTCGCTTTTATTTCTTCCATATCACAAGTTCGTATAAAGTTTATTTTCCTCACACTAATAGATCACACATATTTAGAGAGCAATTTTTATTGCTTGCACCGATGACAACTTACTTGAAGGATCTTACTCAATCCATAGGTAGGTATGGTGGACTCTCATGGCAAAACTGGGTTAAAGGTGTTTGGATGCACAAGTAGTATCTCTACTTGGTGCGGAAGTTTTGGCTAATATGGGGTGGAAGCAAGCGTCACATGTTAATGCTGGGGAACGTCGCATGGGAAACAAAAAAATTCCTACGCACACGCAAGATCTATCCATGGTGATGAGCATCTACGAGAGGGAGAGTGAATCTACATACTCTTGTAGATCGCTAAGCGGAAGCGTTAAGAAACGCGGTTGATGTAGTCGAACATTTCCGCGATCCAAATCGCAAGTCGTCCCTCGATCCGATCACGAACTAGTGCCGAACGGACGGCACCTCCGCGTTCAACACACGTACGGCTTGATGACACCTTCACCTCCTCGATCCAGCGAGCGATGATGAAGTAGTAGATGAGTTCCGGCAGCACGACGGCGTCGTGATGGTGGTGAGGAACAATCTCTGCAGGGCTTCGCCAAGCACTACGGAGATTATGACGGGAGGAACTAGAGGGTTAGAGTTGCCGGCACACGGCTTGGGAAATCTTGATGTGTCCCGTGTGCTAGCCCTTCCCCTCTATTTATATGTTGAGCCTTGGGGTCTAAACTTGGAGTAAAAGCCTCCTCCAGGTCGGTTTTGCCCGCACAAGGTCGGTTTGGCCCGCAGGGAAAGAGTCCAACTCGGATTCCAGCAGTATCGTGCACAAGCGGTAGTACCGCTTCACAGCGGTAGTACCGCTTACGCGGTAGTACTGCCTTACCAGCGGTAGTACCGCTTAAGGCAGCAGCAAAACTTCCTTTTGCACTTTCCAATACCTCGTGGGCTTTACCCCTTTAGCCTATATAAAGTGTTGCTGCACCCGAACACTTCGGTAAACATCCGGAACCTCTTCCGGTGAATTCCGGAACCCTTCCAGAGATCAAAACACTATTATCACATATATTAATCTTTACCTCCGGACTCTTCCGGAGACCCTCGTCATGTCCGTGATCTTATCCGGGACTCCGAACAACCTTCGGTCACCAACAAAATAACTCAACTATACTAATCGTCACCAAACGTTAAGTGTGTAGACCCTGCGGGTTCGAGAACTATGTAGACATGACCAAGACACCTCTACGGCCAATAACCAATAGCGGGACCTGGATGCCCATATTGGTTCCTACATATTCTACGAAGATCTATATCGGTCGAACCTCTATGTCAAGGATTTAGTTAATCCCGTATGATGTTCCCTTTGTTCTTCGGTATGTTACTTGCCCGAGATTCGATCGTCGGTATCTCTATACTTAGTTCAATCTCGTTACCGGCAAGTCTCTTTACTCGTTCCGTAATACAAGATCTCGTGGCTAACACTTTAGTCACATTGCTTGCAAGGCTCATTGTGATGTTGTATTACTGAGTGGGCCCTGAGATACCTCTCCGTTACATGGAGTAACAAATCCCAGTCTTGATCCATGCCAACCCAACAGACACCCTCGGAGATACCTGTAGAGCATCTTTATAGTCACCCAGTTATGTTGCGACATTTGATACACACAAGGTATTCCTCCGGTGTCAGTGAGTTGCATGATCTCATGGTCATAGGAACAGATACTTGACATGCAGAAAACAATAGCAATAAACTGACATGATCATATGCTACGTTTATAGTTTGGGTCTTGTCCATCACATCATTCTCCTAGTGATGTGATCCCGTTATCAAATGACATCTCATGTCCATGGCTAGGAAACCTTCACCATCTTTTGATCAACGAGCTAGTTAACTAGAGGCTTACTAGGGACACAGTGTTGTCTATGTACCCACACATGTATTTGAGTTTCCAATCAATACAATTATAGCATGGATAATAAACGATTATCATGAACAAGGAAATATAATAATAACCAATTTATTATTGCCTCTAGGGCATATTTCCAACAGTTAAAGGATCTATAACCATATAACTTCTATTCGGAAATAAGCAAACATAACCCATTATGTTGTCTTCCTTGTGCAACATCAACTTCTTAGCATATAATATTTTAATGAGTGCTCACAATCATAAAAGATGTCCAAGATGATATATTCATATGTGAACCTCTCTTTCTTTATTACTTCCTTTTAATTGCAACAATGACCAATAGCTTTGTTTGTCAACTCACAACAAATTTCAATCGACATACCTCTTATATGTGAAGTCATCACTCCCCATAAGATCATCATATATACTCTTTGCTATTATTCTATACTTCTTTGTATTTCTTTTTCTCAAGATCATGGCAAGCAAGCAAAGTCTTCAACTCAAAACTACTCTTTATTATATAACTCTCGGACTTGCTTACATAGGGGGAACATAAAGCAAGAACTCAAAACTAGATCACACTAAATACTTTATTGTACTAGATCAAGATATAACCAAAAGGATCGAACTAAGAAAAACGATAAAAGTAAAATATGTGATGGTGATACGATACCGGGGCACCTCCCCCAAGCTTGGCAGAAGCCAAGGGGAGTGCCCATACCCATGTGTTTAGTTGTCTTTCTTCGGAGGTGGTGATGTTGGAGTTGTTGATGAGGTTGGAGGCTTTTCCTCCGTCTTCCAAGGCATGGGCTCACCATCGTAAAAAGATGAACGAGTCTTTGGGATCCTCAAATCTGCAGCCAAACTCATTGTCTTAAATCTGTATTCATACTCACAGTTTTGGTTTTGCAGGTCATAGATCTGGGCTTGGAGATGCTCGATTTTCTCGTAAAGCTTGAAGATGTGCTCCCCGATGTCCTTGGCGTCCAGCTTATGCTTATGGGTAAACTCCGCGATCATCATGTGATTGGCATTGAGTCCTCGTTCCACCATCCCTTGGCACTTGAAGACTTGTTGCTCCATTGCTTCGAGTCTTGTCTCCACGCTTCCGGTCTTCTTTGGCCCCTCAACATCACGGATGTGCAGCACCCCCTCATGCATCTCAATGGTTTGAGGGTGTTGCATCACCTCCGCAAGGTAGGGGTTTATGACCTTCTCGAAGAACTTGTCCTTCGAAGCACTTGGGGACGTCATGTCGATCTAAATCTGCTGCAGAAACAGCTCAAACCGAAAACAGGAGGTATTGTCGTGATACTAAGGTCAAAACCTTCGGGAGATTATATAATGAATTTTTACCGACCTGGAGGAGTATACCACAAGAAAACGGAGTCCGGAGGGTGCACGGGGTGGCCACAAGCCACAGGGGCGTGCCCCCCTGGCTTGTCGCCTCCTCGTGCACTATTCGGACTGCTTTAAATTTTCCTAATTTTTTAAATATTCCAAAACGGATAAAAATTGCCATTGGAAAAGATTTGGAGTCGGTTTGCTTACCGTAACACATACCTATTCCTTTTCGGAGTCTGAAACGTTCTGGTAGGTCTCCCTAATGTACTCCTCCGGAGTTATGGTATTGATATTGGTTTCAACATTTATGGGAGTACCTGAGATATAATGTTTGATTCTTTGCCCGTTTACCACCTTCGGATTTGTGCCTTCGGTGTTGTTGATCTTGATGGCACCGGAACGATATACTTCCTCGATTATGTAAGGCCCTTCCCATTTAGAGAGAAGTTTTCCTGCAAAAAATCTTAAACGAGAATTGTATAGCAAGACATGATCACCTACATTGAATTCGCGCTTTTGTATCCTTTTATCATGCCATCTCTTAACTTTTTCTTTAAACAACTTGGCATTCTCATAGGCCTGGGTCCTCCATTCATCAAGTGAGCTAATGTCAAATAACCTCTTCTCACCAGCAAGTTTGAAATCATAGTTGAGCTCTTTAATTGCCCAATAAGCTTTATGTTCTAGCTCTAGAGGTAAGTGACATGCTTTACCATAAACCATTTTATACGGAGACATACCCATAGGGTTTTTGTAAGCAGTTCTATAGGCCCATAATGCATCATCAAGTTTCTTAGACCAATTCTTTCTAGATCTATTAACAGTCTTTTGCAAGATCAATTTAATTTCTCTATTGCTCAATTCTACTCGACCACTAGACTGAGGGTGATAAGGGGATGCAATTCTATGATTAACATCATACTTAGCAAGCAATTTACGGAAAGCACCATGAATAAAGTGTGAACCACCATCAGTCATTAAATATCTAGGGACTCCAAATCTAGGGAAAATAACTTCTTTAAGCATTTTAATAGAAGTGTTATGATCAGCGCTACTAGTTGGAATAGCTTCTACCCACTTAGTAACATAATCAATAGCAACTAGAATATGAGTATACCCGTTAGATTGTGGAAAAGGTCCCATATAATCAAAACCCCAAACATCAAATGGTTCAATAACAAGTGAGTAATTCATAGGCATTTCCTGACGTCTACTAATATTACCAATTCTTTGACATTCATCACAAGACAAGACAAACTTACGAGCATCCTTGAAGAGAGTAGGCCAATAAAAACCAGATTGTAGTACCTTATGTGCAGTTCTATCTCTAGCGTGGTGTCCTCCGTAGGCCTCGGAATGACACTTGTGAAAGATCTGTTCCTGTTCATGCTCAGGTACACAACGTCTAATAACACCATCTACTCCTTGTTTATAAAGGTGTGGATCATCCCAAAAGTAATGTCTTAAATCATAGAAGAACTTTTTCTTTTGTTAGTATGTGAAACTAGGCGGTATAAATTTAGCAACAATGTAATTAGCATAATCAGCATACCATGGAGCATTGCGTGAAGCATTTATGACAGCTAATTGTTCATCAGGAAAGCTATCATCAATAGGTAGTGGGTCATCAAGAACATTTTCTAACCTAGACAAGTTGTATGCTACGGGGTTCTCAGCACCCTTTCTATCAATAATATGCAAATCAAATTCTTGTAGCAGAAGAACCCATCTAATAAGTCTAGGTTTAGCATCTTTCTTTTCCATAAGATATTTAATAGCAGCATGATCAGTGTGAACGGTTACTTTGGAATCAACAATATAAGGTCTGAACTTATCACAAGCAAACACAACTGCTAAAAATTCCTTTTCAGTGGTAGCATAGTTTCTTTGAGCACTGTCTAGAGTCTTACTAGCATAATGGATAACATTTAATTTCTTATCAACCCTTTGTCCTAGAACAGCACCAACAGCATAATCACTAGCATCACACATAATTTCAAAGGGTAAGTTCCAATCAGGTGGTTGAACAACAGGTGCGGAAATCAAGGCATTCTTAAGAATTTCAAATGCTTCTACACAATCATCATCAAAAACGAATGGAACATCTTTTTGCAGAAGATTGGTGAGAGGCCTAGAAATCTTAGAGAAGTCTTTAATAAACCTCCTATAGAAACCAGCATGACCAAGGAAACTTCTTATACCTCTGATATCCATAGGACACGGCATCTTTTCAATAGCATCAACTTTAGCTTTATCCACCTCAATACCTCTTTCGGAGATTTTGTGCCCCAAGACAATACCTTCATTAACCATAAAGTGGCACTTTTCCCAATTCAAGACAAGATTAGTTTCTTCGCATCTCTGCAAAACTCGATCAAGGTTGCTTAAGCAATCATCAAAAGAAGTTCCGTAGACGGAAAAATCATCCATGAAAACCTCAACAATCTTTTCACAAAAGTCATAAAATATAGCCATCATACATCTTTGAAAGGTAGCAGGTGCATTGCATAAACCAAAAGGCATACGTCTATAAGCAAAGGTACCGAAAGGACAAGTGAAAGTGGTCTTTTCTTGATCCTCTTTTGACATAGGTATTTGAGAGAAACCAGAGTAACCATCTAGAAAGCAAAAATGTGTATGTTTGGATAGTCTTTCTAGCATTTGATCAATAAAAGGTAGAGGGTAATGATCTTTCCTAGTAGCTTTATTTAATTTCCTAAAATCAATTACCATTCTATATCCTGTAACAATTCTTTGCGGGGTCAATTCATTTTTATCATTAGGAACAACAGTAATACCTCCCTTTTTAGGGACACAATGAACGGGACTAACCCATCTACTATCAGCAATAGGATAAATTATACCTACCTCCAGAAGCTTTAGTATTTCATTTCTTACCACTTCTTTCATTTTAGGATTTAACCGTCGTTGGTGATCAACAACTGGTTTAGCATCAGGCTCCATATTAATTTTATGCTGACATAGAGTGGGACTAATGCCCTTAAGATCATCAAGAGTATATCCGATAGCAGCACGGTGCTTCCTCAGAGTTTTCAATAATCTCTTTTCTTCATGCTCTGAAAGGTTAGCACTAATAATAACAGGATATATCTCCTTTTCATCAAGATAAGCATATTTCAGAGTATCAGGTAATTGTTTAAGCTCAAACACGGGATCACCCTTGGGTGGAGGAGGATCCCCAAGTATTTCAACAGGCAGGTTGTGTTTCAAAATAGGTTGCTGATCAAAGAAAATCTTATCTATTTCATTCCTTTCATTCATATGCATATCATTTTCATGGTCTAGCAAATATTGTTCTAAAGGATCATTAGGAGGCACAACAATAGAAGCAAGACCAATAATTTCATCTTTACTAGGCAATTCTTTGTCATGGGGTTGTGTACGAAATTTAGAGAAATTGAACTCATGAGACACATCCCCAAAACTTACAGTAACCGTTTCTTTCTCACAATCTATCCTAGCATTAACAGTATTCAAGAAAGGTCTACCAAATATAATGGGACAAAAATCATCTTGTGGGGAACCAAGAACGAGAAAATCAGTAGGATACTTTATTTTCCCACACAAGACTTCAACATCTCTAACAATCCCAATTGGTGCAATAGTATCTCTATTAGCAAGCTTAATGGTAACATCAATTTCCTCTAATTCAGCTGGTGCAATATCATTCATAATTTCTTGGTATAAGGTAAAGGGAATTGCACTCACACTAGCGCCCACATCACATAAGCCATGATAACAATGATCTCCTATTTTAACAGAAACAACAGGCACGCCAACAATAGGTCTATGTTTACCTTTAGTATCAGGTCTAGCAATTCTAGCAGCTTCATCACAGAAATGAATAGCATGCCCATCAATATTATCAACCAAGAGATCTTTAACCATAGCAATACTAGGTTCAACTTTAATTTGTTCAGGGGGCGTAGGTGTTCTAGTACAACTCTTACGAACCACAGTTGAAGCTTTAGCATGTTCCTTTATTCTAACAGGGAAGGGTGGTTTCTCAATATAAGCAGTAGGAATAACAGGATCAGCATTATAAATAATAGTCTCTTCTTCAACTTTAATAGGTTCAACTACTTTAACTTCAATGGGAGGATGATATTTCAACCACTTCTCCTTAGGGAGATCAACATGAGTAGCAAAAGATTCACAGAAAGAAGCTACTATCTCAGAGTCAAGTCCATATTTAGTGCTAAAATCACGAAAAGCATCGGTGTCTATAAAGGATTTAACACAATCGAACTTAAGGTTTATACCTGACTCCTTACCTTCGTCGAGTTCCCAATCTTCAGAGTTGCGTTTAATTCTTTCCAATAAGTCCCATTTGAATTCAATATCTTTCTTCATATAGGAACCAACACAAGAAGTATCGAGCATGGATTGATCATTACGAGAAAGCCGAGCATAAAAATTCTGAATAATAATTTCTCTCGGGAGCTCATGATTGGGGCATGAATATAACATTGACTTAAGCCTCCCCCAAGCTTGAGCGATTCTTTCTCCTTCACGAGGTCAAAAATTATAAATATAATTCCGATCACGATGAACCAGATGCATGGGTTAAAACTTCTGACGAAATTCCAATTTCAATCGGTTGTAGTTCCACGATCCAATATCATCACATAGCCTATACCATGTCAATGCCTTCTCTTAACATCATCCTCGGGCAAACCTGCAAGCTTAAATAATCCACAAACTTCATCCACATAGATTAGATGCAAATTAGGATGTAGTGTTCCATCTCCTGCATAAGGATTAGCTAGCAGTTTCTCTATCATACCCGAAGGAATTTCATAATAAATATTTTCAGTAGGTGCAGTAGGTTGAGGAGCATCTCTTTGTGCTTCCGGTCGAGGTGAAGATACCCCGAACAAACCCCTCAAAGGATTATTTTCCATAGTAACAAGTGACAGTAAATTTCAGCACAGTATATAAATTTTTCCTTACCAAGTTCCACTCACCAAAGGCGCTTCACTCCCCGGAAACGGCGCCAGAAAAGAGTCTTGATGACCCACAAGTATAGGGGATCTATCGTAGTCCTTTCGATAAGTAAGAGTGTCGAATCCAACGAGGAGCAGAAGGAAATGACAAGCGGTTTTCAGTAAGGTATTCTCTGCAAGCACTGAAATTATCGGTAACAGATAGTTTTGTGATAAGATAATTCGTAACGGGTAACAAGTAACAAATGTAACAAAGGTGTAGCAAGGTGGCCCAATCCTTTTTGTAGCAAAGGAGAAGCCTGGACAAACTCTTATATAAAGCAAAGCGCTCCCGAGGACACATGGGAATTTCTATCAAGCTAGTTTTCATCATGCCCATATGATTCGCGTTCGTTACTTTGATAATTTGATATGTGGGTGGACCGGTGCTTGGATGCTACCCTTGCTTGGACAAGCCTCCCACTTATGATTAACCTCTCTCGCAAGCATCCGCAACTACGAAAGAAGAATTAAGATAAATCTAACCATAGCATGAAACATATGGATCCAAATCAGCCCCTTACGAAGCAACGCATAAACTAGGGTTTAAGCTTCTGTCACTCTAGCAACCCATCATCTACTTATTACTTCCCAATGCCTTCCTCTAGGCCCAAATAATGGTGAAGTGTCATGTAGTCGACGTTCACATAACACCACTAGAGGAGAGACAACATACATCTCATCAAAATATCGAACGAATACCAAATTCACATGATTACTTATAACAAGACTTATCCCATGTCCCTAGGAACAAACGTAATTACTCACAAAGCATATTCATGTTCATAATCAGAGGAGTATTAATTATCATTAAGGATTTGAACATATGATCTTCCCCCAAGTAAACCAACTAGCATCAACTACAAGGAGTAATCAACACTACTAGCAACCCACAGGTACCAATCTGAGGTTTTGAGACAAAGATCGGATACAAGAGATGACCTAGGGTTTGAGAGGAGATGGTGCTGGTGAAGATGTTCATGGATATTGACCCCCTCTCTATGAGAGGATCGTTGGTGATGACGATGGCTTCAATTTCACCCTCCGGGAGGGAAGTTTCCCCGGCAGAACAGCTCCGCCGGAGCCCTAGATTGGTTCTGTCCAAGTTCCGCCTCGAGACGGCGGCGCTTCGTCCTGAAAGCTCCCTTATGATTTTTTCCAGGTCAAAACCCTCCATATAGCAGAAGATGGGCACCGGAGGCCTGCCAAGGGGCCCACAAGCCACAGGGGCGCGCCCCCTGGCTTGTGACTCCCTGGTGGGTCCCCTCTGGTATTTCTTTCGCCCAATATTTTTTATATATTCCAAAATAATTCTCCGTAGATTTTCAGGACTTTTGGAGTTGTGCAGAATAGGTATCTCAGATTTGCTCCTTTTCCAGTCCAGAATTCCAGCTGCCGGCATTCTCCCTCTTCATGTAAACCTTGTAAAATAAGAGAGAAAAGGCATAAGTATTGTACCCTAATGTGTATTAACAGCCCATAATGCAATGAATATCGATATAAAAGCATGATGCAAAATGGACGTATCATACACCGAGGCGTAATCGAGCTTAATGCCCACTTTTGCGCACTAGTCTTTTACTTCCTGAGCGGTGAAGTTGGATCCATTGTCCGTTATTATACTGTGCGGGACACCGTAACGGTGTACCACGCCAGATACAAAGTCGATTACTGGTCCGGACTTGGCTGATTTGACAGGTTTTGCTTCGACCCATTTGGTGAATTTGTCCACCATGACCAGTAGGTATTTATTTTTCTTGGTCCCCCCTTTAAGTGGTCCGACCATGTCCAGCCCCCAGACCGCAAAAGGCCAAGTGATCGGAATAGTCTGAAGAGCCGTTGGGGGCATGTGACTTTGATTTGTGAAAAGTTGGCATCCCACGCAATGCTGGACAAGCGACTGTGCGTCCGCTCGAGCGGTGGGCCAGAAGAAACCAGCCCGAAAGGCTTTGCCTACTAAGGCCCTTGCTGCGGCGTGATGGCCGCCCATTCCTGCGTGGACTTCAGCCAAGAGCTGCCGCCCTTCTTCCTCAGATATGCACCGCTGGAGTACTCCGGTGGTGCTTTTCTTGTATAACTCACCCTCGTGGACTTTGTAGGCCTTGGATCGCCGGATTATGTGTCGCGCCTCAGACTGATCGTCGGGGAGTTCTTTGCGAAGAAGGTAGGCAAGCAAGGGCTTGGTCCATGGTGCGATTACTGCCATGACCTCATGAGCCGAAGGCGTTTCGTCCATTATGGAGCCGCCGATGATTTGGTCGTCTGGTTCGTTTATAGGGGGGACAACCTCTTCCGAACTGACGGGTTCGGTGCCCTTATTATCGTCCTGCCAAACCACTGATGGCTTAAAGAGCCATTGCAGGAAAGTGTTTTTCGGGACGGGGTCGCGTTTGGCCCCCATGCGGGCCAATATATCAGCGGTCTGGTTGTTGTCTCTAGCGACATGATGAAATTCCAGCCCCTCGAACCGTGTGGATATTTTAAGGACGTCGTTTCTATATGCCGCCATCTTTGGATTTTTGGCATCGAACTCGCCGTTGATTTGAGAGATGGCTAGGTTGGAGTCTCCCCGTACCTCCAGCCGCTGTATGCCCATTGAGGCTGCCATCCGAAGACCGTGCAAGAGGGCTTCGTATTTGGCTGCATTGTTGGAGTCGGCATACATGATCTGCAACACGTATCGAATGTTGTCGCCTGTGGGGGATGTGAGAATAACTCCAGCCCCCAGTCCGGCCAAAGTTTTGGATCCATCGAAGTACATCGTCCAATGGGAGTATGTACTATATTCCCTGGGGAGCTCGGCCTCTGTCCATTCAGCGAGGAAATCAGCCAGCACCTGAGATTTAATAGCTCGTCGTGGTTTGTAGGTAATTTCAAAAGGAAGGAGCTCAATGGCCCATTTGGCTATGCGGCCGGTGGCGTCCCTGTTGTTGATTATATCGTTCAGGGGTACTTCAGATGCCACCGTGACCGAACACTCTTGGAAGTAGTGTCTTAGTTTCCGTGATGCCATAAATACTGTATAGGCTATCTTCTGGTAGTGCGGGTATCTGGACTTGCATTGCGTTAGTACTTCTGACACGTAATAGACCGGCATCTGTATCCGGAATTTGTGTCCCTCCTCCTCTCGTTCGACGACGAGTACTGCACTAACGACTTGGTTGGTGGCCGATATGTATAATAACATGGGCTCACCAGCGCCTGGTGCTGTGAGTATGGGATTACTTGCCAGGAGTGTTTTGATTTCTTCTAACGCAGTCGTTGCTTCATCGGTCCATTCGAAATTCTTGGTCCGTTTCAGCAATTTGTAGAGCGTAAAGCCTTTTCACCGAGGCGGGAGATAAAGCGACTTAATGCCACCACGCAACCAGCCAACCTTTGGACATGCTTTAGCTCTGTGGGAACTGCAAGTTCTGATAAGGCACGGATCTTGGCTGGATTCACTTCTATTCCTCTATGGGAGACAATGAATCTGAGTAGTTTACCAGCGGGAACTCCGAATACACACTTCTCCGGATTGAGCCGTATATCGTACTCGCGTAGGCTGACGAAGGTTTGCCTGAGGTCGTCGACCAGCTGGCTGACGTGTTTGGTTTTAATGACCACATCGTCAACGTATGCCTCGACTGTTTTGCCGACCTGTTTTTTGAGATAGGTCTGGATCATGCGCTGGTATGTAGCCCCAGCGTTCTTTAGCCCGAAAGGCATTGTGTTGAAGCAGAATGGCCCGTATGGGGTGATGAATGTGGTTGCAGCTTGGTCGGATTCCTTCATTTTGATCTGATGGTATCCGGAGTAAGCGTCGAGGAAACACAGTGAGTCGTGTCCGGCTGTGGTGTCGATGATCTGGTCTATCCGTGGTAGGGGGAAAGGGTCCTTGGGGCAGGCCTTGTTAAGGTCTTTGAAGTCGACGCACAGCCGCCATGATTTGTCTTTCTTTGGTACCATCACCAGATTTGCCAACCATTCGGGATGCTTAATCTCCCATATGAATCCGGCCTCTAGCAGTTTGGCTAATTCTTCACCCATAGCTTGTCGTTTGGGCTCGGAAAAGCGGCGCAGAGTCTGCTTGACGGGCTTGAAGCCTTCGATGATGTTCAGACTGTGTTCTGCTAGCCGCCGTGGGATTCCGGGCATATCAGAAGGGTGCCAGGCAAAGATTTCCCAATTTTCTTGTAAGAATGTTCGTAGTGCTTCGTCCATCGTGGGGTCCAGCTGAGCTCCGATGGACGCTGCTTTGTTGGGGTCCGTCGGGTGTACCTGGAATTTGACGATTTCATCTGCAGGTTTAAAGGACGTGGATTTGGGCCTTTTGCTAAGGATCACATCGTCCTTATCTACTGTTAACCGGAGTGTGGTCAACTCTTCTGCAGCAAAGGTCTCAGCTAGTGCCTCGAGGGCGAGCGCTGCTGTCTTGTTTTCGGCTCGAAGGGCTATGTTCGGATCACTGGTGATTGTGATTACTCCGTTTGGGCCTGGCATTTTGAGCTTCATATACCCGTAATGTGGTATAGCCTGGAATTTTGTGAAGGCGTCACGCCCCAGCAGGGCGTGGTAGCCGCTAGGGAAGGGCACGATATGGAAGAGAAGCTCTTCAGATCGGTAGTTTTCGGGCGTGCCGAACACTACGTCCAGGGTGATACGCCCTGAACAACGCGCCTCTCTCCCAGGAATGATTCCTCGGAATGTTGTGTTGCTATGCACGATGCGAGATCGGTCGAATTGCATTTTTTCCAGGGTGTCTTCGTAGATAAGGTTTAAACCACTGCCGTCATCCATTAGCACTTTATGCAACCTGAAGCCATCGACGATGGGGTTTAAGACCAGTGCGGCCAGTGTATGATCGGGACGGATGGTTGGTCGGTCAGTATCTCCGAAGGTAAGGGGTATGTCTGCCCATGAGCTTGTTGCTGCCACATGATAGACCTATTCGATTTCTCTAAGAGCTCGTTTCCTACTGTTCCTTGAGGGGAACGTTTCGTAGATCGTTAGGACTTCGGCATTGTACTCTGGTGGCGATGTGGAACGCCTGTTCGGCGGTAGTGCCTCAAGGATTGCTTTGCCGCTTTTTGCGATCTGCCTGACGACCCAGCAAGTTCTAAGGCTGTGAATCGGGCTTGTGTTCAGCAATACAGAATGTATAGGGCATGGTTTATCCAGTAGCCCGTCAAGAACAATTCTGACCCCCGTAGGGGGCCGATTTCTCTTTTCGGCAGGTTCGAGTTCGGCTAGCCGCTTCGGGGGTATCCTCTTCTTCCGGTCTCCTCTAGGGTACTCAGTAAAGGTTGGTTCCGAAAGTAGCCGCTCGTCTTGCCAGGTGCTCTCCATGGCACAATATTTTTGCACCAAGTCAGGTAGCTCGGTGAAGCTGCGAATGTGCCGACAAGCCAGGGCGTTGAGAATCCCTTCGTTGTGGCAATTGTGAGTGAAGGTTGCCATTATTTCCTGGTCATTGAGACCTCGTACTTTGTTTCTGGCGAGGAGGAGTCTAGCCCAAAAATGATGAACCGACTCTCCTGGTAAATGTTTGACATCCCGTGAGCCCGAAGACTTGGACTCTGATGCGATGCTTGAGTGCTCGATTTGGGTGGTGGGTGGGAAAAACTTTGATTCCACGCCGCGATGTGAGTCCGAAATTACGGGTTCCGAGTTGTATGCTAGATCAGAGGCCGGCACCGATATATCTCCGGAGCGAACTCCAGGGTCAGGGTTACAAGCGAGGCCTCGATGATCAAAAACTGGGGTATAAACCGTTTTTAATTCCGGTCGTTGGGGGGACGAGCCCCCAGCCGGACACTCGACGGTGGCGACTAGGTGAGTGACCGTGGGGATGTGAATCTCCCTATCGTCGGGTTTAAGCCCGACCCGGTCATAGACCGGGGTCTGGTCATCAGTCACCCGCATGGTCTGAATCCGATCAAATAGCTCGTTTAGAAACGAGGTGACGGCAGGATGCGTGTCGCTAAAGTGAGTGGGGTCGATATGCGGCGTTGCGGTTCCGGAGTCGCATGAAAGTGGATCCAGGTCTTGTTCGGCCGCAGCAGATCCGGTCATAACGACTGGATTGGGCGTTCTAGACAGCCCGAGGGTGAAGGCCGCCTCCGAGGCGGGGCCCGATGCCTTCGACGTCAAGGCGTCGGGATCTGCGGGCTCCTCCACGAGATTTGAGGGTCCTATCAAGACAAGCTCTCCTCGCGAAGCAGCGACGAATTCTAGGGTTCCGAATCTGATTCCTTGATCGGGGGCAAAGCTTCCGATCTGGCCAGGATGGCCAGCCGGGACGGCGTGTGACGAGACGTCACCTCCTGTAAAGGTCTGATCAGGGGTGAGAATACCCTGGCTGCAGATCTCGTTGTTTACGACAAGGCGAGCCATCGATTCCTCCGGTGATCATAGCGGAACTCTCAATGAAAGCACCAATGTCGGTGTCAAAACCGGCGGATCTCGGGTAGGGGGTCCCGAGCTGTGAGACTAGGATCGATGGTAACAAAGGTACGAAGGAGACGATGTTTACCCAGGTTCGGGCCCTCCTATGGAGGTAAAACCCTACGTCCTGCTTGATTATATTGATGATATGAAGGTTACAGAGTTGATCTACCTCGAGATCGACTAGGTAAAACCCTAGATGAGTTTCTGTGTCGTATGATCTAAAATCCTCTGGCTTATATAGACACCAGGGGCCATTAGGGTTACATATGGTCGGTTGCCCACCGGAGGGAAAAAACATGCCTAAACTACCATCTTCAACTTGACAGACACGCCACGGCTCCTGAGGTCTCCTACCCAACGACGAGGCCTTCGGTTAATCTTATCTTCAACGAATGGCCCATTAGGCCGAACTATGAGATATAGTTTGGCAGTCCGAGGATCCCTTAATCTTGGACTCCCTCAGCCGCTACCGACTGGTCGAGCCGGTTGTAATCTGACTCACGACCAAGTGAACGAGAACCTAAAGGGTCGCGCGCTTAAGGGAAGGAACTACATGTGGGCTTTAGGATCCGTGCGAGGCCCAAGAGTTGAGCCCGCGACGGATGCCTATATATAGTGGAGGTGCGGCACACCCATCCGCTTGATCGCTTCGGCGCCGTCATTAGGGCTTTGCATGTATTGCAGCTAGCCACCTCCACTTGTCGCCGCCGACTGTGTGATCGGACCTAGCAGTCCGCCGCACGGTGTTCCTCCTGCACGCGCGGATACCATTAGAGGCGGTGCACTTGCGCCGCTCCGGCTAACCTGTACATGGGATCCGGCGACCGGCTGCGCGAGGCAGATCGGATCGGCCGTTCGAGGGAGATCGTACGAGGAGGAGACGGACCACGTGAACGTGCTGCCCCAACTCTACTTTCGCTGCACGGCACTGCGCGTCTAGTGGTAACGAACTGTGATCCATCTCCGTAGCATGTTCTTGGATGTTCTGCGCGTAGGAAAATTTTAATTCGCATGCGATGCACCTATGGTAGAACCCAACAGTTGTATCAGAGCCTCTGCTATAGGATTTGGATTCAGATCGGATGCATATTTGATATGTGGAGGCGGCGGATGAGATTTGTCGTCGTTCATGAGATCGGCCATGTGCACGGTTGATGAGATCAACTGCACATCGGGGTCGTTGAGGCTATATTTTCTGTCCATCGGAATCGATGAGGTCATGACATAACCTACCCCTACCGGTCGGTATCCGCCATCGGGGTTAACAGTGAAACGTAAATCCGAATCGGGCGCTGCCCGCACCCGCGAGGGGCGCTGCCCCTTCGAACCCCGCCCACTAACCGGCTAGTGGGACCGCCGTGTGCGTAGCGTCTTGTATTTTATACACGATACACAAACCGGTAGAATGCGATTCTATGCATAACTTTGTTTTGCAGGTTTGATGTGAATAGTATGGCTCATATGTATGTGATGCATGTGTGTATTTTAACATGACCTGCGTGTCATGATTGTCAGCCGACAGGAGCCAAAGTGTTGTCATTATATTGTATAACGACCTGCGCGTCGACTTGTGATTCTTTGTAAATTCATTACTGGTTGTAGTAGTTGGAGGACAGAGATCAAGTTCGAGGTTTTGGCATCCCGGCGTGACGAACAAGATGGAGTTCCGCCCTGGTCATCGGAGTTGGAGCCGGCCTAGATGGACATCCATGAAGGAGCCATACTATTTCACATATTTATGTTTATATGTGATTGATATTGCTTCTTGTTTCTATGCATGTTAAAATGATAGAAAGATCCCTCGTTAATATCAAGCACATTGCCATTCCGGATGTTGCACCTTCGCACGTCAAGTACGTCTAGTGGTGGGCTCATAAAATTGAGGTGCTACTAGGTGTCCTTGAACTGGAGGGTTCGTGTCGGACACGGACATGCACTGCATCAGGTTAACTTGACAAGGCTATCAAAACGGTTTTGGGCCTTGTGGCAAAGTAGGTCAGGAGACGGGGTATGAGATACCTACCCGACCGACAGGAGTCGTATAGAGATACAATTAGCAAGGAGTTGCTTACCGAATAGGCAAGTTGGCTAGTAGTGATGCTAAAGCTCACTAGTCGCTCGTGCTAGACGGGTCCTGAAGCACTGAGAATTCGCGGAGGGATGCTGACTTCAGTGGGAGTAGTTCCGTTTAAGGCTTGAATTACTCTACATAAACACATTGCTTAGTGATTGCATATTTTCTGTTGTAGATCAATGGCACCACCCGCTCAACCCAACTTTGCATTGAAATCAATTCTGGAAAAGGATAAACTGAATGGAACAAACTTTAACACCTGGTATAGAAATTTGAGAATTGTTCTCAAGCACGATAAAAAGGAACATGTTCTAGAGGATCCACTTCCAGAGGAACCTGCCGAGAATGCTAGTGCCACAACCAAGAATGCCCATCAGAAACTCATTGATGAATCAAACGAGATCAGCTGCCTCATGCTGGCTTGTATGGAGCCCGATTTGCAACAGCATTTCAAAAACGTTGCGGCTTTCGATATGATCGAGAGTCTCAAGAGCATGTTTTAGGTGCAGGCTAGGACCGAAAGGTTCAACGTCTGGCAATCCTTGACGGATTGTAAGCTGAAGGAGGGTGATCCACTGAGCCCGCATGTGATCAAGATGATCGAGTACGTGCAAGCTTTGGATCGATTAGGCTTCCCACTTGGGGACGAGCTGTCCACGGATGCAATTCTGGGTTCTCTTCCACCTAGCTATGGGACGTTCGTCTCGAATTATCATATGCACGGCGTGGATAAGAAGCTCACTGAATTGCATGGGATGCTTAAGGTGGCAGAGCAAGATATTAAGAAAGGCACGCATCAAGTGTTGATGGTGCAGAACTCGACTAAGTGCAAGAAGAGTTGGTCCAAGAAAAAGGGTAAGGCAAAGGGCACGGAGAAGGTTGTCTCCGCCGCTGCGCCGAAGCCGGGACCGGACTCAAAAACCATTTGCTTTCATTGCAAGGAAACTGGTCACTGGAAGAGGAACTGTAGCAAGTGGCTTGCTGAGCATGGCAAGAAGGCCGGAAATGCTTCTTCAAGCAAAGGTACACTTGTTACATATGTTATAGACATTTACCTTGCTGACATACCTAGCAGCTCTTGGGTATTGGATACCGGATCGGTTGTTCATATTTGCAACTTGATGCAGGGGCTGATAAGAACTAGGCGTGTGGCACAAGGGGAGATTGACATCAGGGTCGGCAACAAAGCAAGAGTTGCTGCGTTGGAGGTCGGCACGATGCAGCTCAAGCTTCCTTCTGGATTTATTTTGGAATTGAATAATTGTTATTATATTCCCGCACTTAGTCGGAACATTATTTCTGCCTCATGCTTGATGAGTCAAGGTTATGAATTCAGTTTAAAGGACAATGGTTGTTCATTTTATTTGGATGAAATGTTCCATGGCTATGCACCCATTGTGGATGGGCTATTTATTTTAAATCTAGAAACGGAACCAGTCTATAACATGAATGTCAAGAGGCATAAGTCTAATGAGATAAATCCGATTTACTTCTAGCATTGCCGGCTTGGACATATTAGTCTGAAACGCATGAAGAAGCTCCATGACGATGGACTCCTAACTTCGTCCGACTTCGGGTCGTTCGAGACATGCGAATCATGCTTGCTCGGCAAGATGACTAAGTCTCCTTTTGCAAAGAGTTGCGAAAGGGCGTCCGAGCTGTTGGAGCTTATACACAGTGATGTGTGAGGTCCAATGAGCACAACGGCCAGAGGTGGCTATCAGTACTTCGTGACTTTTACCGACGACTTGAGTAGATATGGATATATCTATTTGATGAGGCACAAGTCGGAAACTTTTGAAAAGTTCAAGGAGTTTCAGAACAAGGTTGAAAATCAGCTCGGCAAGACAATAAAGCTTCTACGATCAGATCGTGGAGGTGAGTACATGAGCCAGGAGTTTGATGATCATCTGAAAAGCCGAGGTATAGTACCTCAGCTCACACCTCCGGGTACGCCGCAGAGAAACGGCGTGTCAGAACGGAGAAATCGAACCTTGTTCGACATGGTCCGATCAATGATGAGCAAATCGGATTTACCCTTGTCATTCTGGGGATACGCTCTAGAAACTGCAGCTTTCACACTTAATAGGGTACCATCAAAGTCCGTAGATAAGACACCACATGAAATGTGGACTAGGAAGAGTCCTAGTTTGTCTTTTCTAAAGATTTGGGGTTGTGAAGCATTTGTCAAATGACTCATGTCGGACAAACTTACACCCAAGTCAGATAAATGCATATTCGTGGGATATCCGAGGGAAACCTTGGGATACAGCTTCTACAACCGAGAAGAGAACAAAGTGTTTGTTGCTCGGAACGGGGTTTTCCTAGAGAAAGAGTTTCTCAGTCGGGAAGCCAGTGGGAGAACGGTACGACTCGAAGAAGTTCGAGAGCCACTCGGGGACAACTCGGCTGGTGATGAGATCATACCGGAGTTGGTCAGGGAACCCGTAGTGGAATCGGCACCGGAGCCACGGAGGTCGGAAAGATTGCGTAGAGTGCGCGATGTGTTGCTGCTAGAAAGCGACGAGCCGGCCACGTATGCGGAAGCGATGGTGAGCCCAGATTCCAAGGCATGGCTGGAGGCCATGAGATCCGAGTTAAAGTCCATGGATGATAATCAAGTATGGGACTTGGTTGATCCGCCACCTGGTGTAATTGCCATTGGTTGCAAATGGGTCTTTAAGAAGAAAACCGATGTGGATGGAAATGTTCAGATCAACAAAGCTCGGCTTGTCACTAAAGGTTATGGACAAGTTCAAGGAATTGACTATGACGAGACCTACTCGCCGGTAGCGATGCTAAAGTCGATGAGGATCATACTAGCTATAGCTGCATATTTCGATTATGAGATATGGCAGATGGATGTAACGGCTTTCCTTCATGGAAATTTAAAGGAGGATGTATACATGATACAGCCTGAAGGTTTTGTCGATCCAAATAATGCTAGTAAAATATGCAAGCTCAAGAGATCCATTTATGGATTGAAGCAAGCAGCTCGGAGTTGTAACATTCGTTTTGATGAAGTCATCGTTGACCTTGGTTTCATCAAGAACGAAGAGGACTATTGTTTATACAAGAAGTCTAGTGGGAGCTCGGTAGTATTTTTGATCCTGTATGTGGATGACATATTGCTGATCGGAAATGATGTTTCGATGCTGAACTCAGTCAAGGAATCATTGAATGGCAAGTTTTCGATGAAAGACCTTGGAGAAGCAGTATACATTTTAGGCATCAAGATCTATAGAGATAGATCGAGAAGGCTGCTCGGCTTAAGCCAGAGCACGTACATAGACAAAGTGTTGAACCGATTCAACATGAGTGAGGCTAAGAAAGGGTTCTTGCCCATCTCACATGGTATAAGCCTAAGCAAGACTCGGATTCCTATGACTTCTGATGAGCGAAACCGGATGAGTAGGATTCCGTATGCTTCGGCAATAGGATCCATAATGTATGACATGCTATGTACTCGGCCTGATGTTGCCTATGCAATAAGCTTAACAAGCAGATACCAGGCCGACCCAGGTGAGAGTCACTGGGAAGCGGTGAAAACTATCCTGAAGTACCTGAAAAGGACTAAAGAGATGTTCCTAGTTTATGGAGGTGAGGAGGAGCTCTGCGTAAAGGGTTACGCTGATGCTAGTTTCCAAACCGACAGGGATGATTGTCGATCGCAAACTGGATTCGTGTATGTCATGAATGGAGGAGCAGTGAGCTGGACGAGTTCCAAGCAAGATACGGTGGACGAGTTCCAAGCAAGATACATTGCGGCTTGTGAAGCCGCAAAGGAAGGTGTTTGGATTCGGAAGTTCCTGGAGGATCTATGTGTGTTCCCGGACTGGGCAAAACCGTTGGACCTGTATTGCGACAATTCAGGTTCCATTGCATAGGCCAAGGAGCCGAGACAACACCACAAGACCAGGCACATAGACCGAAAGTATCACCTAATATGAAAGCTCGTAAAGAATGGTGATACTAATTTATGCAAGATTCATACGGATGAAAATGTTGCAGATCCGTTGACTAAGCCGCGTCCACAACCCAAGCATGAGGGGCACGTTAGAGCTATGGGCATTCGATGTCTATTTGATTGACTCTAGTGCAAGTGGGAGACTGTTGGAGATATGCCCTAGAGGCAATCATGTATGATGATATTTCCTATGTGTTTATGAATAAAGATAGTCCTTGGACATTATCAGTGATGTGTATTAACAAGTACGTGACTTGTTTGTGAGACTATGCATTGTATGATGACTGTCCTAAATGGTCCCTAGTCGAAAGGGCTGTGTGGACGCACAGCCAGTTAGACTACCATATGACACGGTGGATGGTCCGGTCTCACTGACCATGTAGCATTGGATGCTAGCCGGATAATATGGACTCAGAAAGATCTGGTCGGATTCGACGTAGTCGGATCCGAGTCGAGATAAGGTCTGAGTTGGACACACCCAACTATGAGATGCAGCGATAGGTCATCTGTGTGTCTCTAGTACAACATACGTTCTGTGTCCTAAGACCTGAGCTGGCGCATGTACTCGGGATGGTGACAGACTTGCTTTGGGCCGACCAAACGCTACTCCGTGACAGGGTAGTTATAAAGGTAGGTTTCGGGCTTGTCCAGACCCATGCCGCGAGAGGTGGTCGAGCAAGATGGGATTTGCCCCTCCGATGAGAAGAGATATACTCTGGGCCCCTCGGGTGATCTGACCTGGATAAGCATGGCCATGCGATGAGGATTATGAGATAATCCGAAGTGTTGGTCGGATTCACCGGAACGAGAAAGAGGTCATGCTGTAACAAGGATGACCATGTCACCTTGTGCACGACAACATATATCGTGTGGCAAAGGGAACGGAAGTGTGATGTACAGGTTTGCCTAACCAGCTTCATCGGACACTTGGAGTCGGCACGCTTTGCTAGAGGCTGCTACCGACTGGTCGAGCCGGTTGTAATCTGACTCGCGACCAAGTGAACGAGAACCTAAAGGGTCGCGCGTTTAAGGGAAGGAACTACATGTGGGCTTTAGGATCTATGCGAGGCCCAAGAGTTGAGCCCACGGCGGATGCCTATATATAGTGGAGGTGCGGCACACCCATCCGGTTGATCGCTTCGGCGCCGTCATTAGGGCTTTGCATGTGTTGCAGCTAGCCACCTCCACTTGCCACCGCCGACTGTGTGATCGGACCTAGCAGTCCGCCGCACGGTGTTCTCCTGCACGCGCGGATACCGTTAGAGGCGGTGCACTTGCGCCGCTCCGGCGAACCTGTACGTGGGATCCGGCGACCGGCTGTGCGAGGGAGATCGGATCGGCCGTTCGAGGGAGATCGGAAGAGGAGGAGACGGACCACGCGAACGCGCTGCCCCAGCTCTACTTCCGCTGCACGGCACTGCGCGTCTAGTGGTAACGAACTGTGATCCATCTCCGTAGCATGTTCTTGGATGTTCTGCGCATAGGAAAATTGTAATTCGCATGCGATGCACCTACGGTAGAACCCAACACTAGTAGCACCGGGGTATTAAATACCGGTTCAGTTGCTAATGTTAGTAACTCAAAATAAAAGCTACGGAATAAACGGAGACTAGCCAAAGGACGAGGTGACGATGTGTGTTGGAAGTGTTTCCAAGGTTGATGTGATCACCATCGCACGCTCCCTCTACCTTCTGGATTAGTGTTGAACCTAAATAAATGTTATTTGGTGTTTGCGTTGAGCATGAACATGATTATATCATGTTTATTACAATACGGTTATTCATTTAAGTCAAGAGAATAATTGCTATTCTGTTTACATGAATAATACCTTCAATGGTCATGCACCCAATGTGAATGGTTTATTGAATCTCGATCGTAGTGATACACATGTTCATAATATTTATGCCAAAAGATGCAAAGTTAATAATGATAGTACCACATACTTGTGGCACTGCCGCTAAGGTCACATTTGTGTAAAGCGCATGAAGAAACTCCATGTTGATGGATCTTTAGACTCACTCGATTTCGAATCGCTTGAGACATGCGGACCATGCCTCATGGGCAAGATGACTAAGACCTCGTTTTCCGGTATGATGGAGTGGGCAAGTGACTTATTGGAAATGATACATGTTGATGTATGCGTTCCAATTAGTGTTGAAGCGTGCGGTGGATATCGTTGTTTTCTTACCTTCACTGATGATTTGAGTAGATATAGGTATATTTACTTAATGAAACACAAGTCTGAAACGTTTGAAAAGTTCAAGCAATTTCAGAGTGAAGTTGAAGATCATCGTGGCAACAAGATTGAATGTCTACGATATGATCGTGGAGGTAAATATCTGAGTTACGAGTTTGGTATGCAACTTAAGACAATGTGGAAATTGTTTCACAACTCACGCCACCTGGAACACCATAGGGTGATGGTGAGTCCGTACGTCGTAGCCGTGCTCTATTGGATATAGTACGTACTATGATGAATCTTACCGATTTGCCACTATCATTTTTGGGTTATGCATTAGAGACAACTACATTCACTTTAATAGGGCACCATCTAAGTCCGTTGAGATGACACCGTATGAATTATGGTTTAGCAGAAACCTAAGCTGTCGTTTCTTAGAGTTTGGGAATGCGATGCTTATGTGAAAAGACTTCAACCTGATAAGCTCGAACCCAAAGCAGACAAATGCGTCTTCATAGGATACCCTAAGGAAACAGTTGGGTATACCTTCTATCTCAGATCCGAGGGCAAAGTGTTTGTTGCTAAAACGGGTCCTTTCTCGAGAAAGAGTTTCTCTCGAAAGAATTGAGTGGGAGGAAAAGTAGAACTTGATGAGGTTATTGAACCGTCACTTCAGTTGGATGGTAGCACGACGCAGAAAGATGTTTTCTGTGGCGCCTACACCGAATGAAGAGGAAGTTAATGATGATGATCATGACACTTCGGATCAACTTACTACCGAGCCTCGTAGGTCAACAAGAAATCGTACCACCCCTGAGTGGTACGGCAATCCTGTCTTGGAGGCCATGTTGTTAGACAACAGTGAACCTACGAGCTATGAAGAAGCGATGGTGGGCCCGGATTCCAACAAATGGCTAGGAGCCATGAAATCTGAGATAGGATCCATGTATGAAAACCAAGTATGGACTTTGGTAGACTTGCCCAATGAACGGCAGGCCGTTAAGTACAAATGGATCTTTAAGAAGAAGACAGACGCTGATGGTAAATGTCACCATTTATAAAGCTCGACTCGTCGCAAAGTAGTTTTCGACAAGTTCAAGGAGTTGACTACGATGAGACTTTCTCACCTGTAGCGATGCTAAAGTCTATTGGAATTATGTTAGCAGTTGCTGCATTTTTCGATTATGAAATCTGGCAGATGGATGTCAAAACAGAGTTTCCTTAACGGTTTCGGTGAGGAAAGGTTGTATGTGATACAACCAGAAGGTTTTGTCGGTCCTAAGGATGCTAAAAGTTATGCAAGCTCCAGCGATCCTTCTATGGACTGGAGCAAGCATCTCGGAGTTGTAATATATGCTTTGATGAGGTGATCAAAGCTTTTGGGTTTATACAAAGTTTATAAGAAACTTGTATTTACAAGAAAGTGAGTGGGAGCACTATAGAATTTCTGATAAGTATATGTGGATGACATGTTGTTGATCGGGAATGATGTAGAAATTTCTGGAAGGCATAAAAGGTTGTTTGAAAGGTGTTTTTCAAAGGAAGACCTGGATAAAAGGCTACTTAAATATTGGGCATCAAGATCTATAGAGATAGATCAAAACGCTTGATAAGACTTTCAATGGTGCATGCCTTGACAAGATTTTGAAGGAGTTCAAAATGGATCAGTCAAAGAAGGAGTTCTTGCCTGATTTGTAAGGTGTGAAGTTGAGTGAGACTCAAAGCTCGACCACGGCAGAAGAGATAAAAAGGACGAAGGTCGTCCCCTATGCCTTAGCCGTAGGCTCTATATAGTATGCCATGTTGTGTACCGCACCTGGTGTGTGCCTTGCCATGAGTCTATCAAGGGGCACATGAGTGATCCAGGAGTGGACCACTGGACAACGGTCAAAATTATCCTTAGTAACTTGAGGACTGAGGAAATATTTCTCGATTATGGAGGTGATAAAGAGTTCGTCGTAAAGAGTTACGTCGATGCAAGATTTGACCCCAATACGGATGACTCTGAGTAGCAATCCGGATACGTATAGTGGAGCACCATTTGGAATAGCTCCAAGTGGAGCATGGTAGCAGCATCTACAGTACGACATAAGATTTGCAAAGTGCACACGGATCTGAATTTTGCAGACCCGTTGACTAAAAATCTCTCTCACAAGCAAATCATGATAAAACCCCAGAACTCATTGGGTGTTAATCACATAGTGATGTGAACTAGATTATTGACTCTAGTGCAAGTGGGAGACTATTGGAAATATGCCCTAGAGGCAATAATAAATTAGTTATTATCATATTTCCTTGTTCATGATAATCGTTTGTTATCCATGCTAGAATTGTATTGATCGAAAACTCGGATACATGTGTGGATACATAGACAACACTATGTCCCTAGTGAGCCTCTACTAGACTAGCTCGTTGATCAAAGATGGTCAAGGTTTCCTGGCCATAGACATGAGTTGTCATTTGATAACGGGATCACATCATTAGGAGAATGATGTGATGGACAAGACCCAAACTATGAACGTGGCATATGATTGTGTCAGTTTATTGCTATTGTTTTCTGCATGTCAAGTATGTGTTCCTATGACCATGAGATCATGTAACTCACTGACACCGGAGGAGTACCTTATGTGTATCAAACGTCACAACGTAACTGGGTGACTATAAAGATGCTCTACAGGTATCTCCGAGGGTGTTTGTTGAGTTGGCATGGATCAATACTGGGATTTGTTACTCCGTGTGACGGAGAGGTATCTCAGGGCCCACTCGGTAATACAACATCACAATGAGCCTTGCAAGAAAAGTGACTAAAGAGTTAGCCACGGGATCTTGTATTACGGAACGAGTAAAGAGACTTGCCGGTAACGAGATTGAACTAGGTATGGAGATACCGACGATCGAATCTCGGGCAAGTAACATACCGATAAACAAAGGGAACAGCGTACGGGATTAACTGAATCCTTGACATAGAGGTTCAACCGATAAAGATCTTCGTAGAATATGTAGGAACCAATATGGGCATCCAGGTCCCGCTATTGGTTATTGACCGTAGATTTTTCTCGGTCATGTCTACATAGTTCTCGAACCTGTAGGGTCTGCACACTTAACGTTCGGTGACGATTTGGTATTGTTGAGTTATGTATGTTGGTGACCAAAGGTTGTTCGGAGTCCCGGATGAGATCAAGGACGTCACGAGGAGTTCCGGAATGGTCCGGAGGTAAAGATTTATACATGGGAAGTCATATTTTGGCGACCGGAAAAGTTTTGGGTTTTTCCGATATTGTACCGGGAAGCTTCTAGAAGGTTCCGAAAATTTCCGGAGGAGTCCGGAAGTCCACCAAGGGTTCCACCACGTCCCAAGGGTTTGCATGGGCTGAGGGGAGGCGCCCTGGCCTTATTGGGCCAGGCGGACAAGTCTCTCAAGGCCCATGTGGCTTGGGAGAGGTGGAAAGTCCACCTGTTTATGGAAAGGGAGGGAATTGGACTAGGAGTCCAACACCTCCCCCTTGGCTGCGCCCTAGGGCTTGGAGGGGCTGATCTCCATGCCCCTCCACCTATATATAGAGGGGAGGGGGCGCCCCAAGAGCACACACGAAGCCCTTGGCGCCCCTCTCTCTCCCTAGATCGTTTTCTCCTCTGTTCGCGGTTTCGGTAGCGCTAGGCGTAGCCCTGCCGGGATAGCACCACCACCACCGCCACCACGCCGTCGTGTTGCCGGAGAACTCATCTACCTCTCCGCTCTCCCTTGCTGGATCAAGGAGGCGGAGATCATCATCGAGCTGTACGTGTGCTGAACGCGGAGGTGCCGGCCGTTCGACGCTAGATCGTGATTAGATCGTGGGACGGCTTGCGATTTGGATCGCGAAGACGTTCGACTACATCAACCGCGTTTCTTAACGCTTCCCGCTTAGCGATCTACAAGGGTATGTGGATCCGATCTCCCCTCTCGTAGATGCTCATCTCCATGGATAGATCTTGTATGTGCGTAGGAAATTTTTTGTTTCCCATGCAACGTTCCCCAACAGCACGCATGTCTTCACTTCTCGAGAGGATGAAATCAATCTGGCTAGAGTGTTGACCACTACTAAAAGTCACTAGATGTGATTCTCTCTTCTTAAAGAGGGTGTTAGCTACGATCATGTCGTAGGCTAGAGCAAAGCTTAAGACATCTTCTCCTTCTTGATTCCTGATGCCATAGCCAAAGCTGACTTGCATCCCTTCAAAACCTATGTTAGATGTGCCCACATGGCCATTGAGATCTCCTCATATGAAGAGCCTCTCGCCAATCGGTACACTCCTAACCATGTCCTCCAGGCCTTCCCAGAACCCCCTCTTGGTGTTCTCATTGGGGCCTACTTGCGGGGCATACACGCTGATAACGTTGAGAACTAAGTTCCCAACTACTATCTTGACCAGATAATCCGGTCCCCACGTCTCTTGACGTCTACCACTCCATATTTGAGGCTCTTGTTAATTAAGATGCCTACTCTGTTTCTGTTTGCAGCTGCCCCGTGTATCACAGGTTGAAGCCGGTATCCTCCACCTCCTTCGCCTTCTGACCCCTCCACTTGGTCTCTTGGATGCAAAGGATATCAACACCGCTCCTCACCGTTGAATCAACTAGATTCCGAAGCTTACATAACAGGGACCCTACGTTCCAGCTACTACACGCTTCTTTAAATAAAAAAGATCTTGGAGAGACGGCAAAGACATAGCAAGTGGCTAAGAGGAGATAAATTCACATCAACAACACCCCAACTTGAAAATAAAGCAAGAAACAAAATGGGTTTTAAATACATCAATGCAATGACACGAAGCGTAACAATGACATAGCCGAAGAGCCTTTAACACAGAAGAAATTGTTGCATTTCTCCGTACATAATTATTGACGTTTAGTATAGAGGAAATCGAGATTTTGTTTTTTATCTTTGACTCCGGAAGAATGAATAAAAACACTATGTTCGAAGGGTGCAACTAGGGAGTGTACAACCTGTCATCCCTAGCCTGACATTAACCAAGCTTATTTGATCAAGGTGTTCTTTATGTGAAAGCAGCTTGTACTCCTAATTAAGTGAGAAACTAACCGACAACTTGGGTGGTTCAATTATATTTGGCTAATGGTATTAGATTGCAGATGTGTGAGTAGGTAATTGTGTGTTAGGGATACCAGGGTGCGCGCGGGGGGGGGGGGGGGGGGGGGGGGGGTAGGGGGGTATACGATTATTGACCTAGGTCACCTGTGTTTGTAACGGGGGTGGGGGGAGGCGAAGCCCCCCTCATATATATTCTTTCTAAGACGCCGCACGGGATAAATTAATCAGTTGTAAATGATCGGCGTTTGTAACCTCTCTCGATATGTGAAGTTCGTTGGCTGGCGCCCGTGGTTTTTCTCCTTCGCCTTGGAGGGGTTTCCACGTTAAAATTTCACGTCTTCTGTATTAATTGCATTCATCGTCATTTGATTTGCGTGTCATATCTCTAAAAAATACTTGTGTGTACACAGGGCGATTAGTAGTGGAGCACTAGCATCTCGTGCGCCTATCCCGACACCAGCTTTAAGTTTGCATGTGTTGTTGTATGAATGTTTTCAAGCAAAGTGGCATTAATTTGTTGGATGGATGGATGCTCACCTTGCTCTACTTTTTGCTTGTGTGTGTCGTTGCTGTGTGCTTGCAGGAGCAGGACATTAGGGACATGTTTGGTTGTTATCTGAGAATTTGCCTGCAATGCATACATGTCCTAGTTTGGCTCGACTGAGGGAAAACAGACAAAAATTTAATATCTGCAACTAGTCTGATTGCATGCATACCCTCTAGCCTGGATGATTAAGCAAGGGCATCAAAAAGGTATCTTATCTTGGATCATTATTTGTATTAATCTGCTGAAACTTCCTGCAAGTTCTATCGAGAATGAATTGTGGTAGACTACTGTACAATGTATGGTATGTAGTTCATTGATATTTATGTACTGGTAATTTTGTTGGCATATTGTTTAGCTTCTGTCATGTATGAGCTCATTAGTCATTGCTGACTTCTCAAATGTCGAGACAAGTTTTCTTGTAGAATTGCATGCTCTTGTTGTGTCTCCCAGTGTTATCTAGCCTCTTAAGATTTCATAGAGTTTGATGGAATATGCATCAATCCCTTTCTTTCAGATTTGTTAGCAACAGATTGCATATTCTATTTGTTTGGCGTCAGCTAGAGACACAACTAACAAGTGAACTCTGGTGGATATTATTTATCGTGCTTGTAAAATAACTAGAATGTAATTATGCACTGTGTAGTACTAGCGTATGACAGATTCATTAGTCGCGTACCATGGTGAAAGGTATTATATATGAATTACATTTTACAAGTGTGAGTAACCACTTTTGAACATATTTTCAACCATTCCACATATGTACTCACTTTGTAGTTCGAAATAGCTGAGTTGTCAATGTCTAAGATCCATATACCTTTACCCGTCCGGACATTTTGTACTCTCATTCTACACGTCACCGCACAATCACATATAGTTACGACTTCTTTTAGAATCAAATGGAACTGCATTCTCATCCTCTATAACACTAACCTCCCTAGTTTTAAAGAGCTCACATTCAATTGAGGTCTTCAATTGAAATTGGGCCACCCGATTTTCACCAGTCAACAATTTCTCAAAGCCCCCTCATTCAATTCTTTTGTACCATACACTATGCTTCCTAATTTTTAAGGTCTCACATTTAATTGAGGTCTTCAATTTAGAATTGGGTTACCCAGTTTTAACCGGGTCAATAATTTCTCAAGGAGCTCTCCCATTCAATTCTTTTAATTATGTATGTTTTCTAATTTAAAGCTCTTTTGTTCAGTCGAGGCAATCAATTTTGGATTTGGTTTACGATTTTGGTTGGGCCAATGATTTTCCAAATCAATCAGCAATAATCGGCCTATAAAACGTATTAATCTCACGCACCCTCCCACCACTTAGAAAAAAAGCAACCATGTGATATTGTAGCAACAATATAGTACATGCAGCCACCGACACAAAAAAATTCCCATATGAATATACGTTGTTTGGCGGATAACACATACCACACTACAAAAGTCCCATCAAATAACCACATTATAAATAAAAATAAACATACTCCATCATCTCCCTCACCCGCCAAACCAAATTCCATAATATAAAGGGTATTAGTTTTTTGGAAAGTCAAATCTCTTTAACTTTGACCAAGTCAAAGCAAATAATATCAACATCCACAATATTAAACAAAAAAATGTGGAAATTCATTTCATGGTGAATCTATCATACCGATTTGATATTATGAATTTTGATATATTTCTCTACAAATTTGATCAAACTTAAAAAGTTTGATTTTTCAAAAAAGTTATATACCTTATATTTTAGAACATCGTGCATTTTTCTAAGAAACCCAACAACACCAATGGCGCAGCGAAGCGCGCCCAACCCTTCTAGTTTTAGCTTATTAGCCGTGCATTTATATGCCTATTTGACGAATTCCCCTTCAATCTAAATGAAAGGCAGGAAATGGAGAGTTTTTAGAGTGTTTCAGAGAAATCCACATACTATCATTGGGAAAAAGAGGGAATGGTCTAGAGTACGCAATGTTGAAGAGTGTAAATAGTAGTTTATTTTCTTCACTTTCTTGGAATATATTTGGGACATGAACTGAAATCAGGGTGTATAGGAAGTATCGCGCTAGAATTAGCGTATTCAATGACTCGATATATTTTTACAGTTGGAGTAGAGAGGATTAGTTCCTGCCCTACCAGGTTTGGTCTACCATATTGATGCATTTGAGATGTCTTCACAGTAATAGGTTAGCTCATCTTAGTTCACACTCAATGTCCGGAGCTTGGGTCCAGTGAGATCTTTTTGAGGAAAAATATATTCGTTATAGGGTTTTATGAAATCCACATGTACACCTATTGGGTGTACTTTTATCGAGCAAGGTCTCTCCCAGAGAAAGGTATGTTGTATGTGGTTGTTGTCCATGTATTTTTTTTCCCACAGATCGCAAGATACATTACTTTTCAGAAATTTTGCAACATCACATGTTATAGTAGATAATGAGTAAATAAAATTTTCCTACCTAACGACCACTATAAACAGAGAGAATCAAAACAACTGAATGCCACCCGAAGTTATTATTTTGTTTCGTCCAAAACTAACATTTTGGATAAAAACTATGTTGTAAAGCCTCTTAAAGATTTTGTTGTTGTGATTTTACTTCAGAATGTTACTTCGACGCCTCTGATCTTTTTATTTGAGATGTCTTTTTTCCCCTTCATGTTAGTGGTTATTCCAGTGTGATTTTTGAGTATTTGCAGCATGTATCGATTTTCGGAAATGTCATAATACATTATCAAGGCAAACCCATCTATAAACTATTTGTTGATCTAAATATTTTTGGATGTTTTTTTTTCTTAGATTTTAGTTGTTAATTTCTTACACCATGATATTAAGACCGAAGGATTACATCTCCACGGACTGAATATGTACACAATGCAAGGCTGCTTTCTAATCATAACTCAGTTTTCTTCTTTTACAACCTACCAGAACACCAAATGGACAAACAATATATTATTGTCTCTACGCAGCAACATGACCATAGTGACGTCTCACTGTTGAAAATACAACTTGAACGACAACACAAAACTATGTATCCATTTTTATATTGATATGGACACTAGTGGAGAAATGACTAGCCACCGTGACGCGTCATTTCTCACCAACGCCAGCACTAATATTTTTAAATAGTGCTGGTGTTGGCTAAATTCAAACGCCATAGCTATTTGCTTAGGGCCGGCGTTGCGCATTAGGCCCAGTAGGCTCACGCTAGCACTAGTCGGTTTTAACAGCCCGGCGCAGTAAGAAAAGTTATCCTTTCGTCCTCACTCTCGATCCCCAACTCCACCCGTCCTCCTCTCGATCCCCGCCGCCGCCCCGCCCCGCCCGCTTCCGCCGCCGCCTGACGCCCCATCTCCGCCCGACGCCGCCCCGCCCGTCTCCGCCCGACGTCGCCTCGCCAGACGCCGCCCCGCCCGACACCGCCCTCACACCTCCGCGGTAAGTCTACATCCTTTTTAGTTTTTTCAGAGGAGAAAATGTAGGTGTTTCTTAGGGTTCTAGGTTTGCTTTAGGAATGCAGATGTAGGCGTTTCTTAGGATTTCCTGAATCAATAGTTGCGCTTGCTGATAGATTGGTAGCAAATGTTTGTCCAGATGGGATTTTTTTTTAGTTTTGTTAGTGCAGTTCTTCGTTCATAACTGTATAATACTAGGATTTTTTTTGTTCTAAGGTCTGTTTCCTGATAGTTTGGTAGCATATGTGTGCAGATGATTGATTAGTTTTTCATTCTATATTTTCATGATTTCTAGATGCAACATCCCACAGAAATCAGTGAGATTAAACTAACAAATCCCCATCTCTGTGATTATTTATCGATCAAGCCTTCAAAGTGGTATAGAAAAAAAATAGGTATCTACACAATTGATCTGTCTCTTCCTTTTATGCAGTCAACACACTCATAATTAGTTTCTCATTTGGAAACCTGATAGTAAAAAGGCAGAAGCTAAAAATGTACTTAAAGAACAAGGACTTGGTGTTGTATCAGGGGAACACATGTATTTATTGGGAAAATACTATTTACTTTCTCATTTGGATAACAAGACTAGTGTTGGGAAATGAACCCTTACTTTTTGAGTCAAGTCAGTCGAGAAAAGTTCTCCACATTCCTAATTTTAAAGTACTATTATAAATTAAAAGGAAGTTACATGTCATTTGCTTCAGACCAAATACTCTCAAGTCTCAACAGTAATTAAGAGGAAGAAAAGATACTGGTGGTTTTCTGCACTAGTTGCTTCCTGGTAAGTTTCTCATCCAACAAGAGGCATATGGAAAAGACTCCCGTATCTCGCCAAATCCATAGTCCATCTTACCCAGGTCTCGAAATTTCAAACTATCAAAATAACAGGCGACTGTTCTGAAGGACCCATGAAACAAAAGTATCTCTTTGTAAGGATGAAATCCAAGGCAATGAAAGTATGTTGGATTTTCATTTTTCTCCCAAGCTGTAGTGCCAATGATATATTCATTTTCAGTGTCCCATTCAAAATTATCTTCCACTATTGCTCCCCTGATGTCGTCCACTGGCTCAAGGTTGACATCATTCTTCAACACCCACTCCCTCTGATCGTCCGACTGTAAGCTCCAGGGGCCATCATCCAATAAATTGCAAGGATATTTTTTCTCAGCTGGTTGAAGGTTTATGTCACTCTTCAATACCCACTCCGTCTGGCCATGTGATTCATCAAGGAACCAAACCTGAAACGTGCATCGCCCTTCGCGGAATACACAATACACCCCATTCTTCGATTTCCCTAGACGAGGTTCATGATATCCCTTCTTTCCTTTTGGAAGCTTAATTACTTGGTAATCATCATGCAACAAGTTAATTCTGAAAAAAAATTCAAATCATCGTTAAACATAAATAAATGAGAAAACCGTGGTAAGGAAAAATAATTTGAAACTCTAATTGTATGCCTAAGGTGCGCATAGATATCACCTCAGAACAGAATGTTCTTCGCAACGAACATAGAGCGCCCCTTTCCAATAGGCAGTGTAGAACAGAAAGTCTCCAGGATAATAAACCGTTTTCACCTCTCCGATCGTTCCTGCGGAATTTCCTTGGCGAACAAATGATTTTTCCTTCCATAACCCAGTTTTTTAGGAGAAAACATGCATGATGTAAGGCGACGGTGGCCATTCCATCGCAGAGACCAACTGATCATCGTCACATATATGCCTAGAAAGATGCCCCGTCCGAAGATTGAATGGAATCAAAGGGACTGAAAACACCTCATAGTGTGGCGACACGGTGGGATCATACACAAGATAACGATTATCAATGCAGTCGTGGCAATCTGTGGCTATGCAGGCGGGCGGCGGTGGGGGAAATCGCACCCACTGTCGCGTGGCAGGGTTAACAACATGATCCGAATCCGCGAGCAAGAGAAGGCCGTTGCAACAATCCATAATCGGCCAAAGAAGAACATTTCTCCCAATCGGGCAGTCCAAATAGTCTAGCCTAGAGGTCACCTTGCGCCCCGTGGAGCGGCGGGAGAAGAGCTTCGAGGTGCCAAACATGGAGGTCTCGAGGAAGACGCCGTCCAGCGTGAGCGGGAGCAGATCCGCGCGTAGCAGCCGGTTGGCGTCGACGATGGCGTGCCACCCCCTGCACACGCAGCGGCATGAAGCGAGGCTGCGCGGTGCGAGGCGGCGGAAGACTTCCACGAGCACGTCCTGAGGCGCCGAATCCATGTCAACCATCGGTTCCTTGTGACATGCAGTCCCGGCGACCAGATCGGAGCCCGGGGAGGACAAGGGAGCACGAGATGTCGCGGCTGGCGAGAGGCTGTGGGCGGCGGCAGAGGTGCCAGATCTGAGGAGTGATGATTTGGGAGGTATTCGTTCCGGCCTAAGAATACGGACGCCGTGGAACGCTCTTCTGCTTCGGCTCAATCTCTCTTCTTTTTTCTTTTCCCTATTCTTCTTTTTTCTTTTCCCTATATTTCCTACTCCCTCCGTCTCAAAATAAATGACTCAACTTTATAGTGTTTCTCTTTTCATATTTTCATCGATTTTTTTTCGTCATTCGGTTCGCCCCCGCTCCAATTTCAAACGCACAAGCGCATGAAGAAAACCAGCGGAAATAACCCAAACAAGCACGCTTTCCGATTGGCTCAACCACGACAATCTGATCGCGTCTTCCTGCACCGGTTCGGTCACACATATAGGGACAAAATATACCCTCCTGCTCGCCAACCGACGTGTGTCCTGTCCGCCGCTGTCGAGTCGTCGACGCATGCGTGCACTCCGGTAAGGCGCAGCAGAGCCCCTGTGTAGACGCTCCTTGCAGCATCTTGCGCTCGTAAAAAAACTCGTCGGTACCCTCGATGGTTGTCGTTGCTCATCTCTCCGGCTCTTATTCGCACGGGAATGAAAACAACAATCGTCAACTCCGGTAGTAGCAAAAACCGACAACAATTGCGGGTCTCAGCAACCTCATGAGAAATGGATGTAACAATCGACAACGCCGGTAGTAGAGAAACCCAAAACGGTTGTAGCAGAAGTGATACAATGGTTCCAGCAAAAAAAAAACATGACAGCAAAAATTGGGTTAGTTCCAACAAAAACCGAAGACGGTGGTAGCAAATTGGTACATTGGTTGCAGCAAAAACAAAATATGGTAGCAAAATCTGGATTGGTTTCAACAAAAACCAAGATGGTAGTAGCAAAATTTGGAGCTGGTTTTAGCAAAAAAAAAAAAAAAGAAAGAAAGAAACCGGTTCCAGCAAAAAAAAACGGCGGATCTCCAACAGTTGTTGTCGTGGTTCCAACGCCCTTAACGCTGGGCGCCACGGGTCTCCAACACTTGTCGCCGTTGTCTCTAGCACTGGCGGGTGTTGGTTGCAACACTTGTCACAGTCGATAGATGTGATGCAGAGGCGGTGGATGGCGGCGGTCCCATGGTCGGATTCTCGTCGACCGCTGTCGTGTCGTGTGGAGGAAGTAGTAGAGACGAGCAGAGGTGGTGGAGCACGCGATGAGGAGAGGATTGGGGTTGGATGGGGGGACAATTTTTTTAACCTTTTGTACTAACAAAATCGCGAATTGACCTCGTTTGCAAATAAATTTCGAATTTGACCTTTTTTGGTCACGCCAACATCCATGGCGTCCAGCTTACACAGGAGACGCCAGAAACCCTGGCGTCTGGTCCCTGGACGCTGGTCGTTGGTCGGCTGATGTGTCAAAGGGCCAAACGCCATGCACCCTGGCATCTGGTCCCTGGCCCGCATGATGAGCCAGTGCCAAACGCCATGTACCCTGGCGTCTGGTCCCTGGATCGTGTGGGCCAGGGACCAGACGCCAGGGTGTTGGAAATATGCCCTAGAGGCAATAATAAAAGTAGTTATTATTATATTTCCTTGTTCATGATAATCGTTTATTGTCCATGCTATAATTGTATTGATTGGAAACACTAATACATGTGTGGATACATAGACAACACTGTGTCCCTAGTATGCCTCTAATAGACTAGCTCGTTGATCAAAGATGGTCAAGGTTTCCTAGCCATAGACATGAGATGTCATTTGATAACGGGATCACATCATTAGAAGAATGATGTGATGGACAAGACCCAAACTATGAACGTAGCATATGATCGTGTCAGTTTATTGCTATTGTTTTCTGCATGTCAAGTATCTGTTCCTATGACCATGAGATCATGCAACTCACTGACACCGGAGGAATACCTTGTGTGTATCAAGCGTCACAACGTAACTGGGTGACTATAAAGATACTCTACAGGTATCTCCGAAGGTGTCTGTTGAGCTGGCATGGATCGAGACTGGGATTTGTTACTCCGTATGACGGAGAGGTATCTCAGGGCCCACTTGGTAATACAACATCACAATAAGCCTTGCAAGCAATGTGACTAAAGTGTTAGCCACGGGATCTTGTATTACGGATACAGTAAAGAGACTTGCCGGTAACGAGATTGAACTAGGTATAGAGATGCCGACGATCGAATCTCGGACAAGTAACATACCGAAGAACAAAGGGAACAGCATACGGGATTAACTGAATCCTTGACATAGAGGTTCAACCGATAAAGATCTTCGTAGAATATGTAGGAACCAATATGGGCATCCAGGTCCCGCTATTGGTTATTGACCGTAGAGGTGTCTCGGTCATGTCTACATAGTTCTCGAACCCGCAGGGTCTGCACACTTAACGTTCGGTGACGTTTCGGTAGTATTGAGTTATGTATGATGGTGACCGAAGGTTGTTCAGAGTCCCGGATGAGATCCCGGACGTCACGAGGAGCTCCGGAATGGTCCGGGGGTAAAGATTGATATATAGGAAGTCCCGTTTTGGTCGCCGTAAAAGTTTCGGATATTTCCGGTAGTGTACCGGGAGTGCCGGGAGGGTTCCGGGGGTCCATCGGGAGGGGCTACCCACGCCGGAAGGCCACATGGGCCTTAGGGGTGGCGCACCAGCCCTTAGTGAGCTGGGCAAGCCAGCCCCTAAGGGCCCATGCGGCTAGGAGGTGGGAAAGGGCAAAAGCCCAAAAGGGGGAAGGGTTTCCAAGTGGGGGAGGAATCCTACTAGGAGTAGGATTGGAGTTGGACTCCCCCTCCTCCCCACTTCGGCCGACTCCTAGGGGGATCCCTAGGGGCGCCGACCCCTTCCCTCCCTCCTATATATATTAGAGGGAGAGAGGGCCATAGACACCCAACCCAAAAGGCCACGGTGCAGCCCTCTCTCCCAATAGATCGTCTCCTCTAGTTTTTCAGCAGTGCTTAGGCGAAGCCCTGTCGGAATAGTTCCACCACCGCCGCCGCCGCGCCGTCGCGCTGCCGGAGAACTCATCTACCTCTCCGCTCCCTCCTGCTGGATCAAGAATGCGGAGATCGTCATCGAGCTATACGTGTGATGAACACGGAGGTGCCGTCCGTTCGGCGCTAGATCGTGATTGGATCGCGGGACGGCTAGCGATTTGGATCGCGAAGACGTTCGACTACATCAACCGCGTTTCTTAACGCTTCCCGCTTAGCGATCTACAAGGGTACGTAGATCCACTCTCCCTCTCGTAGATACTCATCACCATGGATAGATCTTGCGTGTGCGTAGGAAAAAAAATTGTTTTCCATGCAACGTTTCCCAACACAGGGTGCATGGCGTTTGGCCCTTTGCCACGTCAGCCGGTCAACGACCAGCAGGCGAGGGACCAGACGCCAGCGTTCCTGGCGTCTCCCGTGTAAGCTGGACGCCAGGAATGTTGGCATGACCAAAAAATGACAGATTCAAAATTTATTTGCAAACGAGGTCAATTTGTGATTTTGTTAGCCCAAAGGGTTAAAACAGAAAATTTGTCCGGATGTGGGCGAGAGAGATAGAATTTGTGGTCTGAAAGCGAAGGGGGGTGGATAAGACAGTGCACGTGTGTGGTGAGCTGTGCGTGGAGCCCATAGGCAGTGCGCGTGTGTGGGAGCCGACCGTCGCAAGCTTTCGCCACTTGGTCGGGTCCAATCATTTACCTTTTCCTTTTTGCGGGGACTGCTTCTCAATTTAGGATTAGGGTAGTATAAACTAAAACTAAAAGCATCCACAACCGGACTTGGCAAATCCAACCCCTCAAATAATCCTTTCTACAACTGAATACCTCAAATCCATACTATTACATGCAACGTAAAATGATCTTTAAGCGGAGATTGCCGGGCTCTGCCATGCCCATGAACGGCGGCCGCCTGCACTCCCCAGAGTGTTGGTCCGGCTACCGGCGAGGTAGAGTAGGAAATGAAACACGAACCAGCTCACGGGACTCAAGGAACCGCCGTCTCCCATGCCCTACTCTTTTTCATCGGAGCCTGCAACCCGGACGGTGCCGATGGACGTGAGATCAATGATGGATCGGTCCTGGGAGGAGCCGACATCCACCACGACGCGGTTGTGGCGCCCGCACTGCTGCACCATACGGGGCTCCAGAGAATGCGACTTCAGCTCGCCAACGTCCACCGCCGCGAGGGCTGCCGCCGCCTCCCGCGCCCGCTGCCTCGCTCGGTGGGCATGCCGCGCCATGTTTGCGTCGGAGGACGCCCATGGTCCGTCCTCCACCTTGCGCACCAACAGAGAGGTTGCGCGTCCGCCACCGCCACCGCCTTCGGACGCCAGAGGACCGCACCGCCTCCGACGAGGCAACGATGGCACCCCTACCGGCGGATCCATGCGACATTTGTGTGGACGCAATGAATTCCCGGTGGAAGGAGTCCGAGCGCTACCTTCGGGCGGCCTCCTCCCGGGAGCGGCAGAGCGCAAGTCGGACGGTCATCTCCTCCTCGGGGCCACGTGGGATGAGCTCATGGTTGACGGATCTGGTGGTGTAGGACTCGGATCCGCTGCCCTCGATGCCGGAGAAGGCCGGAGGTGGCCAGATGGGAGTTTGGGTGACCGAGTGAAGTGGAGTGGCTTGGGTTTGATCCGGGGAGGGGATCGAAACGAATATATGTGAGGTCGGATGGGTCATCATGTGTTGAAAATATGCCCTAGAGGCAATAATATTGTATTGTTATATTTCCAAATTCTTAATTTAGTGTTTATATTCTATACTATAACTACTGTGATTCAGAGTGGAGTGGCAAGGATTTGGTCCCCAAAGGGATTGAAACCAATCTGTTGCATTTAGTCGTTTTCATTAACAGTAAGACCTGAGGGCAGATTTAAGACTGGTGAGGTACTGAAACTCGCTCCATCTAGATGGGTTATAACAACAGAAAAAATGCCACTTCTTATGGGCATTTCATCAAACAACCCAAAAGCGCCCAGTCCATCCTGGATAAGGCTTGTCAGCCCGGGCATTTGAGGCGTCTGTCTGGGTCGCGTTTTTGTGACCGGTCACTGGCCAGGTCGTCCGCTCGGGCGTTTGAGGTAGGTTTGGGGCGCCCAGTTGTAGATGCTCTAAGGGCACTGACCCCAAATCGTACACCGCATCCGTTCACGGACACGAATACGGGAGCCGACAATCCAATCATTGTTGTATACATTTCAAGGCGCATCTCATCGCACGGTGGCCTAGTGATGTGAAAATCACCGAGCAAGTAAGTTCATTGACCGGATGTGCATAGTTTTGTTGATCACTAGCGGGATGTGTGCATAGTTTTGTTGATCCATGAAGCATTCATCATGGATGATGTGTGCCACTCGCTGGCGGCGATTAAATAGAGGCATGTGTTTCTTTCTCCCAACCAACAGCTCCTTCAGCACGTGCACATTCATATATGCTTCACTCCTGCCGCTCTCCCATCACACCTCTTATGCCGACAGTGGAACCTCACGTGGTCAGGATTCCAGGGAATATTCTAGCACTCGGTGATCCGCATCCACATCCAAAAAGGAGACAGGAGAGGATGACAGCGCATCTCGTTGGTGAATACCATGAGCAACCCCATGTTGTCCGTAGCACGGCGACGTCGCCTATGAGGCAGTCGAGGAAGGGGATGGCGGAAAGGTGGGAATTTTATGGATGGGAAAAGGGGACGCGGGAGCTGCGTGGGGGAGCGGTGGAGCTGCGCAGCACGACGCCGCGGCGTGGTGGAGCTGCAAGGCGTTGCTGGCATCTCAGAGAAACGGTGAAGCGGCGCGGCGGAACGGCATGGTGGTGCTGCGTGAAGTGGAGCTGCGCTGTGTCGGAGAGGATGGCCCACATGTTTGGTCAGAGAAAGTTGGAGGAGTTTTTCACAAAATGACCATGATGACAACCTTTTTCAGACGGAGTGACTATTTAAGAAAAAATATATATCATGTATTTTTTAAATGTTCAACGTGTATCAACAAAATGTTTCACGTGTACTCTAAAAATGTACATTGGGTATTGAAAAAAATAGACATGGGTTAAACAAAAAATTAACCGACGAAAACCGACAAAGAAACAAAGAGAAACAAAGAAACACAAAAAGAAACAAATAGAACCAAAATTGAAAAATAAAACCGAAGAAACCAATAAAAAAGAATGAAAACAATGAAATCGAGAAACAAACAAAGAAACCAAAAAGGAAATAATAACCAAAGAAAAATGGAGAAAAGGAAAAAAAACAGCAAAAACTGAGAATGAAACAAAGGAACAGAAGAAATCGTAGTAAAAAGGATCAGCAAAAACTGAGAAAGAAGCGAAGAAACCGGAGGAAAACCCAAAGAAAATAGAAAAAAACAAAGAAAAACATGTATAAACAGAGAAAACCAGAAGAAAAAATCGAATGAAAAGAAAAAGAAAACCGGACCAAAGAAACGAACAGCACAGCGATTGATCGAGCGAACGAGAAGCCAACTAACGAAAAAAAGAACACTGAAACGGACCGGCCCAGAAACAACGGGAGAGTAAAAACCCTTCAGGCACGATGAGCTTCCATCTTGCCATGTGCGAGATATAGCTCTCGCGTGCTGGCCCCGTCATGCTCATGGTGGACGAGCTTGCCTCACCGATGATCCAGGCCTACACACACTACTACGGCGGCCATGCTTGCCTCACGATCATCCAGGCCTCCACAGTCCACACACAGCAACGGCATTCAAGCATGTGTGCCAGCGGCTTCCTGCCGGGGGACACTATCGTCCGCAAGTACAGGTCACGAGCTTTACGAAGTTGCACGAGCAAACAGTAATGCAATCATGGTTGAAGATGTAAAACATCGATTACAATGGACAAGCACACCAACGACCACCCCCCTAAAAAAAAGAGAGAATAGTACCAACGAGGCAACATCCAACATGCAGTTACCAAGTAAAGTCAATAGTAAACATTTTTAAATACTGTTCAACACTTTCTATATACATGATCAACATGTTTTCAAATGCTTATTCAACATTTTTCAAATACCTGTTCAATATTTCTTAATAATTATTCAACATTTTTAATACATGATAGACCTTTTTCAAATACTTTTTCAATGTTTTATTCAAATACTTTTCAACATTTTTTTATTTTTGATCATGTATATAAAAATGTTGAACAAGTATTTAAAAAAATGTTGAACAAGTGATTGAAAAATATTGAATAAGTATGTAAGAAAATTTGAACAAGTATTTGAAAAATGTTAATCATGTATATGAAAATGTTGAACAATTATTGAAAAATTATTTGAAAAATGTTGATCATGTATATAGGAATGTAGAATGAAAAACCAAAAAACAAAGAGGAACAAAAAAATGAAAACCAAAAAAGAAACAAAATAAACCTAAGAAAAAGGAAAATGAAGAAATGAAAAAACAAATGACAAAACAGAAGAAACAAATGTGGAAAGAATAAAAAATGTAAACAAAACAAAAACCGGAAAAGGAAAAAAGAAACAAAAGAAAACGGAAAAAGCATTGAAAACTGAAAGAAAATAATAAAAGAATGAAAAAACAAAAATTGAGAAGAATAAAGAAAAAGAACAAAAAAGTGAAAAAAGAAGAAAACCCGAATAACACAGAAGAAAGTGCAGAAAGAAAGAAAAAAAGAAAAAAATAACGGGAAAACCAGTTGTTATGCCTCAAGTAGGCGCGCCCAGCTAATCTAACACGAATTCTACTTGAGCTGGTTGGCTAGGAGTGTTGCACCACACCCTGTGGACTAGGGATCGATTCCTAGGTTCCCCCATTTTCTATTGTGTTCTTTAAATACTGCGCGGGCCGACTCGACATTTTAGCGCTCTACGCGAGAGCTGCTTCTTGTCTAATAGTCGCTACGAAGTTTGGAAGGATGTCGTCATGTCGGTGTCAGAGCCCCTCATACATCCGTGAGGACAGTGATCATCACACCTCAAATTTCTGTTCCCACATCCGGGTACCTTGATTAGCAAACCCGAAATTGATATTACACATTGAATCGTAAATTTCTAATACAATCGGACGTCCGGCTACTATATCAATACATGTCATCGCACTACCAAAATTTGACATATTGTACATACATACTAAGCTCTGGAGAAAGATCATGCATGCTTGCCCTTGCCGGCGTCCTGGGCGTATTTGTCATGGAGTAGCGGTCGAAGACGCAATATGGACAAGTCAGATCTCCTCCTCGTAGGAGTTGTCCGTCCCGTCACCGTCCTCCTTCTCCTTCCTCTTTGGGGGCATTTCCATCATGGCACAGACCGCCCCGGGCTTGCCCTTGGGCCAGCGCACACGTGTTCCTCCTCTGCCGCTTTTGGAAGATGCGGGAACAGATGGCTTCCTCTTCCATTGCAGCGTGTCGTCTCTGTCGCTTCCGCCTTCGCATCCGCCACATTGGGAGCGAGGTGGGCCTCGTGCTCCCGGCCCCTCTGCTTGTTCGATGGGCACACCGGCCCCTGTAACCCTCGACTCCTCCGAACCGAAGAAGGGAAGGCAGACAGACCTTGAGCACAGCCCCCATGGATCCGAACGCGAGCTGCACCGACGCAACGGATTCCCGTCGGATCAATTCGGCTTGGGTCGGTGCGCACTCCTCCTAGGAGCGGCGGGGTGGGGGCATGCGGGCGGCCATAGCCTACTCCTCCCCGCATGGGACGATGGCCTAGTTAACAGATCGAGAGTGGTCAGAGTCGGATCCGCTGCCCACCATGTTGGAGAAGGCTGAAGACCGCTGGAATGAAGTTTGGGGGCAGGGCGAAGTGGAGTGAAGTGGTTAGGATTTGGTCCAGGGAAAGAATGGGGGCGAATATATGTGGGATGGGGATGGGCCACCGTAGGCCGGATCCGACATGCCGGATGCGCCCGTGCCACCTCATATCCGTCCCAGATTTGGACTGGATATGACGGGTGTCGGTCAGCCAGGACATTTGGGACCGGCATGAGGGGTCCGTCTAGCTCGCATTTTTCTGAGACGTTTGTGACCGGGCCATCCACCGGGCATATAGAGGGGTTTGGGACGCCCGATGGTAGATCCTCTTAATAGTGCAGTGACCCTCAAATGTGCTTCTAAAAACACATCAAATAATCATTAAAAACGTCAAATTCACTTATCTCGACGCTAAAACATTGGACTGTTTTTACAATGGATTGATTAAGATGATGCTTAAAGTCCAGTTTTCTGTTGATGAGGTGTGTCATGTTAAACGTACTTGTATGCAAACAGGGGCCGTCGCGGTGCTAAAATACAAAGGCTCATAAAGTTGCAATGGACGGTAGCATGATTATGCTGCATAAATTTTTTGAATGTCCATAGGAATTTTTGAATGTCATGCAATTCTATTTCAAAGTTCAATTAAAATGTATCAATTTTTTGAAAGTTCATAAATTTTATTACAAGTTCATAATATAAGGCTTTCTGAATATCTAATCGATTTTCAAAAGTTCGTAAACATTTTTAATGGTTCATCGAAAAGAGAAAGTATAAGATCTAGATCAATTAAAATGTATCAATTTTTTTTGGCTGTCTCACACTGACCGCTCGCTATTCAACGGGGTAACCCTAGTCTATCCATGAAATGTCTTATTTTTTCTTTTGCGACGCTAAAATATTGATGTCACTCCTTACAAAGAATTGTCAGCAAAGATGATAAAGTTTGTTATTTTAAAATTTTATTTCTTTACAATCAAACCATTTTCGTATAATTTGTTGGGGAAAAAGAATTGCATGAGAATTTTTTAACATAAGTTCACATTAGAATATATAATTGTGAAACAAAAGAGAAAATACAAAAAAGAATAAAATAAAATAAATAAAAATATTTTGAAAATGAAACTCGTATCAATCAATCTAATTTATAAAATGATTAGACTCTTTAATAATTAGACATAGAATCCTCAAATAAAGCGCACATATTAAAATAAATAGAAATCCATACTATTTTCTTAGTATTATTTGAGAATATCCATTTTTTTAGTAAGTAGGTTATTGCATAGTATTCTGTTTCACTTGGATGAATTTATATTTGTAATGCAGCACTGATATTGCAATAATTTATATTGAAAAGACGATAGCCAATTTATTTTATTTGCTAATTCGAATTCGTCCGCGCAATTCGTAAAATTCTTTCTTATTGTTGAAGTCCAAAACTCAAGTCTCTTAAATAAGTCTAAATAAAATAAAAGGTGAATAAAATTCAAATTGGCGATGGATGAACAAGAAAAAAACCCGAAAATTGCTGGATGGCAAGAATATGGACTCGGGCTCAAGCCGTCCTTGTTGACACGGAGAAGGAAGGCCGACTAATGCAGGCACTCGGACACTCCATCGCAATCGCTATAAAGAGCAGAGGCACCAAACGAACCAGGGCATCAATCAATCCATCGAGGCAACACCAACACCAACCGATTCGATCAGAAACTAGCCAGCGAAACACGGGGTCGTCGAACATCATCGCCAACGATCGAGGGGGCAAGTCATGGCGAGCGGCACGAAGGATCTCGCCGCGGCGACGATCACGCTAGCCGTGCTGCTCGTGCTCTTCTTGCCTAGCACCGCCGCCGTCCCCAGCATCGACGCCACGCGGACGCACCACCTGCCGCTGCGACACGGACTGCTGCGCGGCCCGGAGAGCGTCGCCTTCGACGCCAAAGGCCAGGGTCCATACAGCGGCGTGTCCGACGGCCGGGTGCTCAAGTGGAACGGCGACGCGCTCGGCTGGTCGACGTACACCTACAACCCCGACTACAGCAGCGAGGCGTGCACGGCGTCCCTCCTTCGTCCAGAGACCGCCACCGAGAGCCACTGCGGCCGACCGCTCGGCCTGCGGTTCCACCTCAAGTCCGGGTACCTCTACGTGGCCGACGCCTACAAGGGGCTCATGCGGGTCGCGCCGGGCGGCGGGGAGGCGACCGTGCTGGTCACGGAGGTTGATGGCGTGCCTCTCCGCTTCACCAACGGGGTGGACGTCGACCAGGTCACCGGCGAGGTCTACTTCACGGACAGCTCCATGAACTACGACAGGTCGCAACATGAGATGGTCACAAGAACCGGAGACTCGACGGGCCGCCTTATTAGGTACGACCCGCGGACAGGAAAGGCGGTCGTGCTCCAGGCCGACATCACTTACCCCAATGGTCTTGCCATCAGCGCTGATCGGACACATCTCGTCATATCATCGACCGGGCCGTGTAAGCTATTATTAAGGTACTGGGTCAAGGGCTCCAAGGCCGGAACAATGGAGCTATTCGCCGACCTCCCGGGCTATCCCGATAACATTAGGCCCGATAAGAAAGGAGGATATTGGGTGGCGTTACACCGTGAGAAGGCTGAGCTCCCCTTTGGAGTCGATAGCCACCTCCTTGCCCTGAGGATTGACTCCGAGGGTCAAATAATTGAGGAGATGAGAGGACCCAAGAGCGTGAGGCCGACCGAGGTCGTGGAAAAGAAAGGTGGCAGATTATTCATGGGATCCGTCGAGCTTCCTTACGTGGCCGTCGTCACGCGCAAATAGATAGATCAACTAAGGATATGTAAATTAAGGCTTTTCGTAGGACTTGCTCTCTTTCATTATGTTGTTATTGTTTTGTCGTATTTTAGTTATAGAAAAAGTATATTTTGTTAAGTGGAACTTTCTGTTGGATAATAATGATGTATTTTTCAGTATACAGTACCAATATCATCTTTTATTAAGCATAGTATATGGAAATACAATTGCAAGTTGCAAAGAGCCAGAGACACAAAACCGCAATTTGTGAAATAAATTATTCATAAAATCTAAGACGGTCCAAAGAGGTATACAAGTTAATGCTCACAAAAACGAAAGCAGTCTTATCTTACAAAAGGAAACCGATTTGTCAAGAGAAATCAACTGCGGCGAATCAACTAAGTGACTGCCAGCAAAAATCTACAAATGCAGCAACATATTCGTATACGATTTCATCCAGAACAGGAAAAGTCAGTCCAGTCAGTTCACAGAGAACACAAGGCAAAAGATATATTTTCTTCCATCCATTACACTATTAAGGGGTTTCAAATTATTGTCCATCATCGCACCAAATGTCCAAGAATAATCCAATCCCCAGGCGTATATATATTTCCGATTCTGCGCATACGAAAACGCCATATACAAAATGGACAAGCGCCTACACCGGTCGATCCAGCGAACCAATTACACTCATTTGCTCTCCCTATTTATGCTACAAGCCGTTCGTCACAATGGCAGCCAAGAAAAATGAACATGGGCAGAACAAAGCTTATGCATGTTGTTACTTGTCAGTTGGCCTCAGGGTTTTTCTGTTGATGCCTGTGACGAACAACACATACACCCACAGGCTCATCATTTCAGAAAATACTCATGCAGAAGTTTATTGTTGCTGTTGCAGTTTAACAAATGAATCACCAATGCATATCACATCTACAACGTCATGAACCGGAAGCCCGAGCGCAATAGTCCAGATTTTGTATGATCTATGCTGGACCAGACCGGAGGGCATAATCAAGATCAGCTATGAGGTCGTCCACGTCCTCGATGCCCACCGATATCCGCACTAGATCATCAGTCAACCCACGCTCCTCTCGCACCGAAGAAGGGATGCTCGCGTGCGACATGAAGCAGGGCAAGCTTATGAGCGACTTCACGCTTCCTGCATCATCACGTAGATTCCGTGAGCAAGAATGAGCATAGTTTCACAGGAAGAGTATTCAGCTAAGAAACTGGTACAGAAATGATCGGTGAGCGTTATTTTTAATGGATGGGTTTTGTAGAGGTTTTCTAAATGGAATGTGTTGGCTGATAAAACAGATACATGAGCAAAGCCAAGGTGACTCGGAAAGGAGCGTGGAACAGGTACATAAGAATGCTTACCGAAGCTAACTGTTACGTTGAAGTACTTGGTTGTCTCGACAACATGCTTCGACAGAGACAATGAACCAGTTAGAAAACTGAGGACAGAGCCTGCTCCCTTTGCCTGCACAGGAAGCAAACGGAAGGGAAAACATATTAGAAGAGTGCTCTGGAAGACCTGAAAGCTGGAGGCCCCAATGCCAAATTGACGGATCACTTAAGCTGCTCAATGCAGCCAACTTGAAAACCAACAAGTACCTGAGAGTAGTGTAAAGATCGGCCCGGATGATCAGGAAGTCCAGCATAATTCACTTTCTTGACCCTTGGATGAGAAGCTAAGAATTCAGCAATCTTCTGGGCATTATCCTACAAATATTAAAGTAAACATCAGACTCCTCAGAAATCAAAATGACTACGAACATTGAACTCTATAACAAAATGAAATGAATCAAATCTAAGAAAAATTGCTAGTAGCATTTTATGGAGGCCTCCAAAAACTTCAATAACCAATATGTACTTCAGCATACAAGATATTGTATCACAACGAAATTTCACCTGTTGCTTCTCCACCCGCAAGGCCATGGTTTTTATCCCTCTCAAGCAAAGCCAGCAATCAAAAGGTGCCAAACCTGACCCTTCGGCGTTTTGTAGGAATGCAATCTCCTTAGCCAAGCTGTTAGCAGTTGGTACAAGTATTACTTTAAGAGTTCATAGCTACTTCAGTTAACTCTATAAATTTGAAGGGATATTTAGTAGCTCTATTCAGTAAGAAACAGAGAAACAGCCTGTTAATGTTTAGGGCAGCAGCTCCAAAGTATTCATGTCACACAGTAATTAACAGGGAACAGGTAATACAGAGTTTATTTCTTAAAAAATAAGGGTAACAAGTAGTGTTTACGAGGAGACAGACATGTAATTATGATTTTATTATACATACAGAAAGGGAGCACATTCGAGGATTTAAAAATATTTATCACTGAAAATACTCGGCATGATCATTAGTGACAAAGATGGCCCGTACAACAGACCTTTCACCCTTTACAGCCAGAATTCCAGCCATAAGATCACTATGTCCAGCTATAAATTTGGTAGCTGAGTGCATCACAATATCTACACATAAGACAATAGATTGCCGTGAAGCAGACTGAAATAATATGCACAGGATGATATGGTGTTGTTTCTAGTTAAGTAATTGCATGATTCTATACCTGCTCCAAGTTCCATAGGCCGGGACAGCACTGGAGACATGATACTGTTGTCCACCAAAACAAGAGCACCGTGAGAATGAGCTATCTCTGAGATTTTCTGTGAAGTACATAAAACACTGGACGGGATAAGAATATTACCTAAGAAAGTATATCAGGATTAATCAAATATTATATATATTCTTCATGACAGCTGACATGCATACATCAACACTATTACCTTTATATCAGTAATTTGTTGACGGGGATTGGTGGGACTTTCAAGCCAAACTAGTTTAGTCAAGGGTCCAATTGCAGCAGCCACATCGTTAATTTTAGTTGTATCCACTCGTCTATCACGCCATAGTGCATATAATACTTTGTAAGTGAGCGAGAAAAGACCAATGAGAGAATCATACAACTGAAAAGGGAAGAACTAACTTCACTACAATTCCATTTCTTGGGACAACTTGTGAGAGCAGACGATCAGAGCCACCGTATATGTCCTCTCCAGCAACTATTTCTTGACCTAAGAATTGTGCGTTTGGCCAAATAATTCGTAAGTGCATACAATGGAAATAAGCTTGAAACACGAGAGTAAGAAAGTATATGTCAGGTACTTACCAGACTGAAGTAGGTGTGTTACTGCAGCTAGTGCAGCCATCCCACTAGTGAAGCAGAATGCTTGGTCTGCCTTCTCGAGCTTGGCCATAAGGCTGAATGTGTGATCGAATTTATCAGTACCACTGAATAATGCATATATTTACACAGCATACAGTAAATAAGAATAAGCAGTTGGACTGAGAGTGACCTCTGGAGAACATCACGAGTAGGATTGCCACTTCTAGTATAATCGTAAGCTCCATTAACCGTTGCTGAAGGCTGTAAAGTAAAATTACTGGTAAGAAACTAGGAAACAAGAGTGTAAGCAATGGGCCAGACTAAAAGGTGTACGCTACAGTTGTTCAGTCAAACCAAAAACAACTATTCCTAGACAACCTTGCAGTACTGATATCTGCATACCACAGTTCCTATAGAAATATAAATATGATGGCAGGGGAATTGTATCGAGTGCATTCACTGCAGTATTGTTTTGACGGGCAAACAAGAAAAATGATATAATTAGCAAAAACTAAGATGACAACTAGGTAATTTGGTTTGCCAGCTGAAATTTCAGTAACCTGGTATACATGGTGGGCAACATTTCAGCACAAGGACTTCTGGTCTACTAGAATTCTTCAGGCTTCCAGATGATTAAGGTCAGTCTTACAAAAGGATTTTATACTCAATCAATTGCAATCGACCAAAAAAAAATTCCACACACACTTGAGCACTCGATTCCGTACGATAGAAATGCGCTAAACACCTAAAATGCACCCTTCTTGGTACCACAACCGCCTAACATGAAATACCATCATCATAACTAGTGCATTGAGAAAACATTGATGGAATTTAGGTGTACATGGTTGCCCGATGCCACCCTCTGTTCGCAACCCTAGTTACCTGCTTGAACGTGGCCGTCTGGTACAGCGGCGTGCTGAGAGCCCCGTACTTGTCGAACGAGTTCTCGAAGCTGGTCAGTATCGTGGCCACGCTCGGCTCCTTCCTCTCCAAACCTACACCAAGAAGACAAACATTACACACAGTTCCACCCGAACAAGCACAGAGCCCCATCTTATCTTATAAATTCAAGCTAAAACCGCGCAAACCCACCATCATCCGAGGATTCGACGGCCCCAGGCGCATCGAACGAGACCGCGGACGCGCTCAGGTCGCGCTCGGAGTCGCCGGAGGGCCCGGCGATCGCCGCTGGGGCCGCCGCCATGCGGTGGGAGAGCGCGAGGCGCGGGTAGGCGAGGCGGGGCGTCTGGGCGGAGCTGGGGCTAGGGTTTGGGCACGGGAGGCAGGAGGGCGGGCTGGAGTGGAGGAGGAAGAGGCGGGCGGCAGGGGTGGCGGCGGCGGCGGCCATGGTCGGCGAGAATGGGGAAGCGGGAGTTGGTTTGATAGCGAAGTGGCACCGGGTTGGGTGGACAGACGGGTGGGGTATTGTGGTCAGTGGGACGGATCGTTGATACTTTTGCGGAATTGGATTTCGCGTCTAGATTCATTGGACCGGTTTTTCCGTTGCCTCACGAGTAAGAGCATCTTTAGCCGTTTGCCCCCAGCGCGCCTGGCGAAGCCGAAAAATGTTCCAGCCGGCGATATTTTTATCCTGGGGATCAACTTCCCAGTCGCACCCCCGAGTTTCGGCCACAAGCACGTGTAAATTCAAACGTTTCATTTCCCGCTACCCAAAAACGACGCAAGTCGGCGATCATGCCACAGTTCAGCGTCGGTCATGCCACAAGCCGGCGTCCATCATGCCACAGGCCGGCGATCGCCACCACAGGTCCGGCGATCAAAACATGCCAATAGTCCGGCGTACAAAAAGGCGGGAGACATGCACATAGAACTCAAACGGCCAGCTCGTCGTCTCCCGGAGTGGCGAGAGAGGTCGGCGTCGACGTCGGGGAGGGGAGGGCGCGTTCGGCGGCGTCGATGACGAAGGCGGCGGCGGCGTGGGCGATGCTGTCAGCGCCGGCATCGGGTTCAGGATGAGGTTGCGCTCCGCCAAGTACCACGCCTTCACCTGCGGGTCCATGTCCGCCGTGACGCCTCCCATGAGGAACGCCAGGTCGGTGTTGCGTTTCTTCGCGGCGACGTTGGTCCTGAGGAGGTCGAGCTTGGCGTCCTGCTTCGTCATCAGCGCCGACCACCTCGCCTCCGACTTCTCCTCCCTCAAGGCAGAGTGGGTCTTTGCGTCGGCGATGCATTGCTCGATCGACGCCTGCAGCCGTTCGGCAGCCGGCGCGTCGTTCCTGCCCTTCTTCGCCTTCTTGTTGCCATCAGGCCGCCCCTCTGACGCCCCCGGAACAGGCGCGTCCGGACTGTACACGCCGTCCTTGTTGGCGAGTGCAAGCCGGACCTCGGCCCATTTCTCGCACGACTCAATCCTGGTGAACACATGGAGGAACTTGAAGTCGGCGTCGGTTCCGCTGTCCTTGCGAAACATCTCGAACATCCAAACCATCTGCATCAAGAACAAGTGTCGGCGAAGATCACGGCGAAGAAGGCCGATCGGGCGCGTCGGTTTATGGACGTACCTGCCGTTCGATGTTCGCGCCGCTCTCAGGGCGAGCCTGGACCTCTTCTTGGATCCCATGCCACTTGTTGCACGCCAGTTGGATGCTCACCCAATGGTTGGACATGGCCTTGGCGCCGCGCTGCATGTGTATGCCGGTGAACTCGGGGTCGACCAACTTGCGCTCGTCGAACGCCGCCTTGATCCTCGTCCAGTATGTCTCGGTGTTCTGGTTCGCGCCGGTGATCGGGTCCATGCTGACCTGCTTCCACGCTTCGGCGAGGCACATGTCTTCCTTCGCCGTCCACTTGATGCGGGGCTCGGCCGGCTTCCCATCGGCCGACCTTGACTTCTTCTTCCTCCCTTTGCCCCTCACCGGCGCCAGCTCCGGCTCCACCGTCTCTTCCTCCTCCATCTCCTCGTCCGCCTCGTTGGGGTCGACGTCGTCCATGTCACCGATGTCCTCCTCCTCCGCCTCTTGCGTACCGAACCCGGGGCACGACGCGGCCGCAGCGGAGCCGGTGTTGATGATCTCCTCCATTTCGGCGGAACCAGGCGCGAAAGGCAGGGGGCCACGTCGCAGTGCCATCGCGGACGAGCCCGAGTACGTCGGCGAGGGTGCGTAGCCATACTGGGCGTTGGGGTGGCCGGCGGAGAAGGCGGAAGGCGTGCGCGGGAAGGTGATGTTGGGGTTGAAGCCGCCGAGGGCATCGCCGTTGACGTACTCCGGTGAGGGCGCGTAGCCGCCCCACGCCGGCGACGGGAAGTTGGGGTTGGCCGGCGATGCGACGCTCTGCTGGCTTCCCCACGCGCCTTGCGGGAACGGGCCCACCTGCTGCTGCCCCGGGAAGATCGGCCGCTGAGACGACGCTTCCTGCTCCACCGCCGCCGCCGCCGCATCCCTGGCTTTCTTCATGAGAAGCCTGTTCCGGCGATCGGTGGTCACCGCCTCCCTACGGTCGACGCCGGCCTTCCACTGCGCGTTCGTCATGCCCGCCGGCCTTGGCATCGGAGCCCGAGCCTTCCTCGGTTTCAGCGCGGCGGGGGCATCGGCTTGGCGAGGGGCGGCGTACTTCTTCGGTGGCATGGCGGCGGAGAGATGGAGGGAAATGGAGAGAATGAATAGAATGGCGGGGAAACGGCGGGGTGGGGGAGGGAAAAGGAGGGAAAAATGGCAGGAAGAAGCAGTCGGTGCCGCCGACAGCTCAGCCCCACTCGACTTTTCGCTTCAGCCGGCACCCCCAGGCGCCCCCAGTGCCCTGGGTTCGGCCTGGGGTCGCCGGCCCAAAAGGGGCCCAACCGTCGAAAATCGGCGTCTTGGGGGGCGACTGGGAAATTTTTCGTGCGCCGATGATAAAAAACAGCCCTCGGGGGGGGGGGGGGGGGGGCTTTGGGGCCGCGACTGGAGATGCTCTAAAATGAGCTGCTCGGGTGCGCATACCGCGCACGATCGGTTTGGAAGAAATTGCAAAAGGAAAAAAAACGGTTTCATGTTCATAAAGTAAAAGACCTAGGCGGGAAGAATCTTATTCCCACCTTATTTCATCTTCATAAAGTAAAAGACCTAGGCGGGAAGAACCTTATCCCAACCTTATTTCATCTTCATAAAGCCGTTCCGCCGTCGCCTCGTCTTCCTGAGCAGGACAGAAATTTTACTAAAGCTAAAAAAATACCTAAAAAGGAAGCCCTCCCGCCGGTAATGATCGAGATCCAGGCCAGAGGAGACGAGGTAGGCCGATGGTTGCGCAGTGGGAGGCAGCCAAACCCTAGCGATGCGTACATGGGTGCGCTAGGACGAAGGAGGTAACATTGCAAAGAAACTCCCGGACGCAATCCGTGTTCGAGGCTACATTGGCAAAGATAGCATCAACAGATACTAACTTAGGGCATCTTCAACGCAGACCCGCAAACCTTCCGCAATGATCCGAATCACAAAAGCCATCCAATGCGGTCCTGTATCGATCCGCGGAGTGGTCCGGACGCGATTTCTCCCGCAAACCGGAGACAAACGTGGGGAGGTTTGCGGGAGTCCGAACCGCTACTTCGCCGGATTCTGACCGTCCTGACCCACCAAAAACCCCTCCCCCTCCCGCATGAAATGGTCAGCACCGCTCCACAACGTCAGTGCCCGCATTCATGCCCGGTCAGAGCGGACGCGGCCGCTCACTAGCGCCGGCATTGAAGCGGCGCGCCGGTCGAGAGAGTGCTGCCCGCGCCGCTTTCCGGTGCAGGCGATTGCTGCGCGTTCAAACGACACGACGGCCACCCGTCCTTCCGTCTGCCGCCCACATTGATGGCACGCGGTTGTCGAGGCGTCTCCTTCGGCGCCACCCGTCCGTCCATAAGCTACCCGTCATTGCTATATAGACCGCTGCCCCGGCCATAGCCGCAGTCATCAGCCTCTGATCCCTCTTCCACCATGGATTCCTCCCCCGCCAAAGCTCTCTGGGATGGGATCACACCGAAGCAGAAGAAGGAGATGGCCAGCATTGCTGCCCGTTGGCGGGCCGACAGGAAGCCGGAGACGTCGACGTACCAATGGAGGACGCGGCCAATGACGACTCGGCGCTACCTTCGTCTTCCTCCTCCGTCGTACCTCCCTCACCGGTGCACTACACCATGACCATCGGCGAGGCCCGTGCCCATTACATGGACATGGTGCGGGAGGAGCAGTTCCGGGAAGCACAGGCCGACGCCGCCTACAACCACGACCTCTGAAAGGACGTGGATGTCGCCTAGAGGGGGGTGAATAGGACTTTAAAATAATTACGGTTTAGGCTTGAACAAATGCGGAATAAAACTAACGTTTAATATGTCAAGCACAAAACCTAAAGCAACTAGGCTCACCTATGTGCACCAACAACTTATGCTAAGCAAGATAAACAACTAAGTGATAGCAAGATATATAACATGAGACAATATGGCTATCACAGAGTAAAGTGCATAAGTAAAGGGCTCGGGTAACAGATAACCGAGGCACGCGGAGACGACGATGTATCCCGAAGTTCACACCCTTGCGGATGCTAATCTCCGTTCGGAGCGGTGTGGAGGCACAATGCTCCCCAATATGGCACTAAGGCCACCGTAATCTTCTCACGCCCTCGCACAATGCAAGATGCTGTGATTCCACTAAGAGACCCTTGAGGGCGGTCACCAAACCTGTACAAATGGCAACCCTTGGGGGCGATCACCGGTACCCGTACAAATTGCTCGGGGCAATCTCCACAACCTAATTGGAGACCCCGACGCTTGCCTGGAGCTTTAGACCACAATGATTGACTTCCGAGACACCACCAACCGTCTAGGGCGCCAAGGCACCCAAGAGGAACAAGCTCTAGGGGTGCTCAAACACCCAAGAGTAATAAGATTCTCAAACTTCACTTCCACGTATCACCGTGGAGAACTCAAACCTATGCACCAAATGCAATGGCAAGGGCACACGGAGTGCCCAAGTTCTTCTCTCCCAAATCCCATCACAACAACTAATGTTATGATGGAAAATGAGAGGAATAACGAAGAAGAACACCAAGAACTCCAAGAACTAGATCCAAGGGGTTCCCCTCACATAGAGGAGAAAGTGATTGGTGGAAATGTGGATCTAGATCTCCTCTCTCTTTTCCCTCAAGAACTAGCAAGAATCATTGGAGGGATTGAGAGTTAGCAAGCTCAAAAAAGGTCAACAATGGGGGGCAAACACGAGCTCAAAGGATGGGGAACCATTGGGGAAGAAGACACCCTTAAATAGGTCCCCACGAATCTGCCCGTTATATGCAGAATAACATAGGGGCGGTACAACCGCTATGAAGACCGGTACAACCGCTAGGACCGAGCACGGGTGGTGGCGTGGCAAAGTCCCGAGCGGTACAACCGCTCTGGACACCGATAGTACCGGTCAATAAGAGTTGACCAGGCCACCATCGCCCAAGAACCGCGCCACAACAGAGCCCAGTCCGGTGGTAGGGCGGTGCTGGGCCGGTACAACCGCCTGAAGCCACTCACCAGGGTTGGCCAGATCCTGGGCGGTAGAACCGCCCGGAGGCAGCGGTACAACCGCTGGCATCAACCTGTGAGCAGCGACCCCAGGGTATCACCCCTGGGGCGGTAGTTGCACCGGACGTACCGGCCAAGCGGTACAACCGCTCGGACCAGCGGTACAACCGCATCAAGAAACCAGGTAAGACCAGAACTGCCAACTTCTGCAAATGAGCTCCGAATTGAGCAAACTCAAGCTTGTTGGATTCAGGACGACAAGAGCAATCCAACAGCGACTGGTTATAATAAGAAGAGGCAGTATAAAAATGACAATTATATAGATGTGAGAAACCTCTATGAATGAAGAACCGGTAAAATCTCCAACATCGAAAACATCATAGAAGATACATATGGACTCCGTTTTCGATGAACTTGAGCTTGTCATGAAGCTGACCATAAGCTCAAGAACCCACATAGAGAAAATCCAACCAAGAACCAAGAAAGATGATGATGCCAAGAATGCAATGGTTTGAGCTCTCAACGAACGATACGATCAAGCTACTCACTTGAGAGCCCCCCTTGATAGTACGGCTATCGATCCTATAACCCGGTCTCCCAACTACCACCATGAGACCGGTAAAATAGAAAACCCTATCAAGGTCAAACCTTTGCCTTACGCATAGTCCACTTGAGCTAGATTATGACGATCTTGTCCTCCTCAAGATGGACCACCTTTCTTCATTGCGCCGGCTCGATGAAGACTAGATGATTGCTCCCCCATACTCCACTATGGGTGAGCCACTCTTTGGCACATCTTCACAAGTCCATTGTCACCAAAATAGACGGCAAGCTTCAAGCATGATCTCTCTATGATGCTTCACTTGAACTTGCACACCGCAACCTTGATGACGATCACCACTTGAGGTCATCTTCCATGGGATGTATGAGATCTTCCTCTTGATGCAAGCACATGGAAATATACCTAACCCCACAAAGAACACTGACAAGGAACATGGGTTAGTACACAAAGCGTAATGGACAATGCTTACCATATCATGATTCATTCTTTGTGTGTTGATCAACTTGATTCATTCTTTGCCTTAGTCTTGATCAACCTTGTGTCTTATCTTCTCTCTTCACAAATATGATGTCTTGAAGGTAAACATGTGAAAGGATCGATATGGTTGACTAGAGGGGGGGGGTGAATAGGCAACTACCACTTTTTAACTTTTCTTTAACAAGTTAGGCTTAGCAACAAATAGGTTGGCTAGATATGCAACTAGGTGAGCAACCTATATGATGCTAACAACAATAACCATACAAGCAAGGAGATAAACAATACAAATAGCTTGCACAAAGTAAGGGTAAGAAGTAACCACAAGTGGAACCAATGGAGACGAGGATGTGTTACCGAAGTTCCTTCCCGGTAAAGGGAAGTACGTCTCCGTTGGAGCGGTGTGAAGGCACAATGCTCCCCAAGAAGCCACTAGGGCCACCGTATTCTCCTCACTCCCTCACACAATGCGAGATGTCGTGATTCCACTAGTGGTGCCCTTGAAGGCAGCAACCGGACCTTTACAAACAAGGTTGGGGCCCTCTCCACAACTTAATTGGAGGCTCCCAACGAAACCACGACGCTTCACCACAATGGACTATGGCTTCGGGGTGACCTCTTCCGTATAGGGTGCTCAAACACCCAAGAGTAACAAAATCCACACAAGAAAGTATGGGGGAATCAATTTTCCTTTGGTGGAAGTGTAGATCTAGATCTCCTCCTTCAATACCTAGCAAGACAACAAGTTTGGGTGGCTAGAGAGAGAGATCGGGCAAGAAAGCTCAAGGGGCATCAATGGTGGAGAGAGAGAGGTAAGAGATAAGAGAGAGGTGGAAGAACCACCTCTTTATATAGGTCCCCCACTTTCCAACCGTTACAGCTGTTTTTACACGGCAGCGGTTCAACCGGTACTGAGGGCGGTACAACCGGTATGACCGGTACAACCGCCCTACCACCGCCCAACCACCGGACCACAACAGAAACATGGCCGGTGGTTCCTCCCTGATGCACCAGCGCTGGACCAGGCAAAGTCCATAGCGGTACAACCACTTGGGACACCGGTTGTACCGGCTATAATAATATAGCGGTACAACCGGGCCAGGTCCGCCCAACAACCGGTCCCCAACAGAAAGGTGTCCGGTTGGAGTCTGGTGCTGGGCCGGTTCAACCGCCTAGGGCTGCCACCCTGGGTCACCCAGCTGTGGGCGGTACAACCGCCCGGAGGCAGCGGTACAACCGCTGGGGACCTCTCAGTGGCAGCACCCCCAGGGTATCACCCCTGGAGTGGTGGTCAAGCCAGATGTCTAGAGCACTCGATGCAGTTGGTCGGGACAGCGATGCGATCGGTAAGCCAGGAGGGAAAGAGGGGCCTCTCTCTCTATGATTCGAAGGAATGAGTTGGGTGCATAAGGTTGTGCGAGAGAACTGATTCACCCAAGACCTTCCAATGTGGATTCCCTCTTAATAGTACGGGATCCCTACGACCAAAGAGAATAAACACGTAGAGAACACCGTCTTTGATCTTTTCCGTTTGGAGGGAATATCTAACCGTCTTGTGTCTCACACATAGTACCTGAACAACTTGACACCCGGTTAGAATCATAGTGAGGTGTCATCATCACCAAAACACTAAGGCAAGAGAATGCCCTTACAATCTCCCCCTTTTTGGTGGATGATGACAACAACACGATTTGCATTGATGATCTAAAAAATAAAGGTGGAGCTCCCCCTTAATGTGTGCCACAGATGAGACCTGTGCAAGAATTGAAGCTCCCCCTTGATTTTATAGACCAACCAGTGGGAAAATATATAGAATAAAACATTAAGGAGCAATTGAACGAGATAATAAGTAGAGCTTAATAGTAAGGGCACGATTAATCTCAGACTCTACTGAAACGCAAATAGTCTCCACACAAGATAGGTTGTCCATGACCGACTAAGAGCAAATAAGAGTTCAACTGGAAGACGCAACAGAGAAAACACCAGACAACCACGCAACACCCATGAAAATCCCGTCATAATGTAACTTTCTCCCCCTTTGGCATCAAGACACCAAAAAGAAAAAGAGTGATGCTAACGCCCCGGACTCAGTAGATCTCCTCATTGGTATCATACTCCTCGGAATCATCCTCATCAGAACCAGCCCCATCATCACCACCATCATCATCATCATCAGTAGCAGCAGCAGAGGAGGGGGCAGCAGGCTGACCCGAGGTCTCATCATCAGTCCAAGTGCTATGTGCATAGATCCACTGCCCCTCAGGAGTGATGGTCTTCTCAGAACCACTGGCGGCCTCAAGATGGAGAGCCCGCATAATCTGAATCTGTTTGCGTCGAGCAAGCTTCTCGTTGACATGGGCTTCATAGAGCTTCTTCTGAACATGAGTCTGGAGGCAGAAGGTCTTGTTAATCTTGTTAGAGAGCTTGGAGACCCAAGCTGGCTTGGCTCCTGCAGGGAGCTCAAAATCACTGTCACTGGAAGTAACCAGGACATCCTCAGAGGCGTCAGTAGGGAAGCGCGGTGCAAGATGCTTCTTCTTCCGGAGTTGCTTGACCTCATGCTCAATGAGGTTGTCTGGAGAAGTGAGAGGCTCGCCAGGCCTACAAACTGCCCACACAGAGTTGAGGAAACTCATGATGAAAGGAGCATAGGTGGGAACCTTCCGGTAGCAGACCGTGGAGTACATCTCCTCCCACATCCATTTGGAAACATCAAACGTAGCCCCAGAGCCAGCTTTAGTCTTCATGGCGACAAGCAGATCGACAAAGTACCCATGAATCTCATCCTGATTTCCAACCTTGGGCAGAAGAACATTCCGGAACACACGGTGCAGAATATCATAGACCTGATGTAGGTCCTTAGAGGCTCCAGTAATCCCACGCCCTGGAATGTACAAGGGGGCTAACCTTTTCTTATCCATAGGAGTAGCCCGATCATGAGGGCGGATGACGCCATCCCCAGTGAGCCCAGTATCATCATAGCCAAGGGCATTGCAGAAAGCGCGCCATGAAACTGTTGGAAATATGCCCTAGAGGCAATAATAAATTGGTTATTATTATATTTCCTTGTTCATGATAATCGTTTATTATCCATGCTATAATTGTATTGATTGGAAACTCAAATACATGTGTGGGTACATAGACAACACTGTGTCCCTAGTAAGCCTCTAGTTGACTAGCTCGTTGATCAAAGATGGTTAAGGTTTCCTAGCCATTGACATGAGATGTCATTTGATAACGGGATCACATCATTAGGAGAATGATGTGATGGACAAGACCCAAACTGTAAACGTAGCATTTGATCGTGTCAGTTTATTGCTATTGTTTTCTGCATGTCAAGTATCTGTTCCTTTGACCATGAGATCATGCAACTCACTGACACCGGAGGAATACCTTGTGTGTATCAAACGTCGCAACGTAACTGGGCGACTATAAAGGTGCTCTACAGGTATCTCCGAGGGTGTCTGTTGGGTTGGCATGGATCAAGACTGGGATTTGTTACTCCGTATGACGGAGAGGTATCTCAGGGCCCACTCGGTAATACAACATCACATTGAGCCTTGCAAGCAAAGTGACTAAAGAGTTAGCCACAGGATCTTGTATTACGGAACGAGTAAAGAGACTTGCCGGTTACGAGATTGAACTAGGTATAGTGATACCGACGATCGAATCTCGGGCAAGTAACATACCGAAGAACAAAGGGAACAGCATACGGGATTAACTGAATCCTTGACATAGAGGTTCGACCGATAAAGATCTTCGTAGAATATGTAGGAGCCAATATGGGCATCCAGGTCCCGCTATTGGTTATTGATCGTAGAGGTGTCTCGGTCATGTCTACATAGTTCTCGAACCCGCAGGGTCTACACACTTAACGTTTGGTGACGATTAGTATAATTGAGTTATTATGTTGGTGACCGAAAGTTGTTCGGAGTCCCGGATAAGATCCCGGACATGACGAGGATCTCCGGAATAGTCCGGAGGTAAAGATTGATATATGTGATAATAGTGTTTTGATCTCCGGAAGAGTTCCGGAGTTCACCGGAATGGGTTCCGGATGTTTACCGAAGTGTTCGGGTGCAGCAACACTTTATATGGGCCAAAGGGATAAAGCCCACGAGGTATTGGAAAGTGCAAAAAGTAGTTTTGCTGCCGCGTAAGCGGTACTACCGTTTTGTGAAGCGGTACTACCGCCCAAGCGGTACTACCGCTTGTGTGAAGCGGTACTACCGCCCAAGCGGTACTACCGCTTGTGTAAAGCGGTACTACCGCTTGTGCGCGGTACTGCAGGGATCCGAGTTGGACTCTTTCCCTGCGGGCCAAACCGACCTTGTGCGGGCAAAACCGACCTGGAGGAGGCTTTTACTCCAAGTTTAGACCCCAAGGCTCAACATATAAATAGAGGGGCAGGGCTAGCACACGGGAGACATCAAGATTTCCCCAAGCCGTGTGCGGCAACCCTAACCCTCTAGTTCCTCCGTCATAATCTCCGTAGTGCTTGGCGAAGCCCTGCAGAGATTGTTCCTCACCACCATCACCACGCCGTCGTGCTGCTGGAACTCAACCACTACTTCACCATCGCTCGCTGGATCGAGGAGGTGAAGGCGTCATCAAGCCGTACGTGTGTTGAACGCGGAGGTGCCGTCCGTTCGGCGCTAGTTCGTGATCGGATCGAGGGACGACTTGCGATTTGGATCGCGGAGACGTTCGACTACATCAACCGCGTTTCTTAAACGCTTCCGCTTAGCGATCTACAAGGGTATGTAGATTCACTCTCCCTCTCGTAGATGCTCATCACCATGGATAGATCTTATGTGTGCGTAGGAAAATTTTTGTTTCCCATGCAACGTTTCCCAACAGTGGTATCAGAGCTAGGTCTATGCGTAGATGAGATCTCGAGTAGAACACAAACGAGTTGTGGGCGTGGGTGTATACATATTGCTTGCCGTTACTAGTTGATATTTGATTCGGCGGTACTGTGAGATGAAGCGGCCCGGACCGACATTACGCGTACACTTACGCGAGACAGGTTCCTTCAACTAACATGTAACTTCGTTGCATAAAGATGGCTAGCGGGTGTCTGTCTCTCTCACTTTAGTTGAATCGATTTCAATGAAGAGGGTTCTTTTAGAAGATCAAAAAGCAATCACTACACCACGTTGTGGTTTTGCGTAGGTAAGAACGGTTCTTGCAAACCCGTAGCAGCCACGTAAAATTTGCAACAACAATTAGAGGACGTCTAACTTGTTTTTGCAGGGTATGTTGTGATGTGATATGGCCAATTACATGATGAGATATATGTGATGTATGAGATGATCATGTTTTGTATAGAATATCACGACTTGCATGTCGATGAGTACGGCAACTGGCAGGAGCCATAGAGTTGTCTTTAATTATTGTATGACCTGCGTGTCAATCATTAAGCGCTATGTAATGCTTTACTTTATCGCTAAACGTTAGCAATAGTCGTGGAAGCAACAGTCGGCGCGACAACCTTATGGCGACACGTTGATGGAGATCAAGATGATGGAGATCATGGTGTCATGCCGGTGACGATGGAGATCATGCCGGTGCTTTGGAGATGGAGATCAAAAGCACAAGTTCATGGCCATATCATGTCACTTATGATTTGCATGTGATGTTAATCCTTTTATGCATCTTATTTTGCTTAGGACGACGGTAGCATTATAAGGTGATCCCTCACTTAAATTTCAAGATAAATTGTGTTCTCCCCAAGTGTGCACCGTTGCGAAAGTTCGTCGTTTCGAGACACGCCGTGATGATCGGGTGTGATAGACTCTACGTTCGCATACAACGGGTGTAAGCCATGTTGCACGTGCGGAACACTCGGGTTAAACTTGACGAGCCTAGCATGTACAGACATGGCCTCGGAACACAAGAGACCGAAAGGTCGAACATGAGTCATATAGTAGATATGATCAACATGAAGATGTTCACCATTGAAACCACCTCAACTCACGTGATGATCGGACTTGAGTTGGTGGATTTGGATCATGTTACACTCGAATGATCGGAGGGATGTCAATTTGAGTGGGAGTTTTTTAAAGTAATATGATTAACTAAACTCATTATCTAGAACAATAGTCTAAGTTGTCTTTGCTATATTTATGTTGTAGATCATGGCTCGCGCAGTAGCACCCCTGAATTTTAATGCGTTCCTAGAGAAAGCTAAGTTGAAAGATGATGGAAGTAACTTTGTGGACTGGGCCCGTAATCTAAGGATTATCCTTACGGCTTCCCAGAAGGCTTATGTCCTTGATGCACCGCTTGGTGATCCACCTGCTCCAGTTGAGTCTCTAGACGTTGTGAACGCCTGGCGGGCTCGTTCTGATGATTACTCAATAGTTCAATGTGCAATGTTGTATGGCTTAGAACCGGGACTTCAAAGACGTTTTGAACGTCATGGAGCATATGAGATGTTCCAGGAATTGAAGTTTATCTTTCAGAAGAATGCCCGGATCGAGAGATATGAGATCTCCGATAAGTTCTATGCTTGCAAGATGGAGGAGAACGGGTCTATCAGTGATCACGTGCTCAGAATGTCTGGGTACTCCACCCGTCTGGCTGAGTTAGGGATGCCCCTTCCGCCAGAGGCTATCACTGACAGAGTTCTTCAATCATTGCCACCTAGCTACAAGAGCTTCGTGTTGAACTATAACATGCACGGGATGAACAAGTCAGTTGCCGAGCTGTTTGCGATGCTGAAAGCCGCTGAGTCTGAAATTCAGAAGGAGCATCAAGTGTTGATGGTCAATAAAACCACTAGTTTCAAGAAAAATGGCAAGGGTAAGAAGGGTAACTCCAAGCAGAGTGGCAAAGCAGTTGCTCCTCTCGTGAAGAAACCCAAGGCTGGACCCAAACCAGAAACTGTGTGTTTTCATTGCAAGGGAACTGGACACTGGAAGCGGAATTGCCCCAAGTATTTGGCTGACAAGAAGGCGGCCAACAACAAACAAGGTATATATGATATACATGTTATTGATGTGTACCTTACCAACTCTCGTTGTAGTGCCTGGGTATTTGATACCGGTGCGGTTGCTCATATTTGCAACTCAAAACAGGAACTGCGGAATAGACGGAGGCTGGCAAAGGACGAAGTGACGATGCGCGTGGGAAATGGTTCCAAGGTTGATGTGATCGCCGTCGGCACGCTCGCTCTTCGATTACCGTCGGGATTAGTGATGAACCTAAATAAGTGTTATTTGGTGCCTGCGTTAAGCATGAACATTATATCTGGATCTTGTTTATTGCGAGACGGTTACTCATTTAAATCAGAGAATAATGGTTGTTCTATTTATATGAGTAATATCTTTTATGGTCATGCACCCGATGTGAGGGGTTTATTCTTATTGAATCTCGATAGTAATGATACACATGTTCATAACATTGATGCCAAAAGATGTAGAATTGATAATGATAATACCACTTTCTTGTGGCACTGCCGTTTAGGTCATATTGGCGTAAAACGCATGAAGAAGCTCCATGCTGATGGACTTTTGGAGTCACTTGATTTTGAATCACTTGACACATGTGAGCCATGCCTCATGGGCAAGATGACTAAAACGCCGTTCTCTGGAACAATGGAACGGGCAAGTGACTTATTGGAAATCATACATACTGATGTGTGCGGTCCGATGAGTATTGAGGCGCGCGGTGGTTATCGTTACTTTCTCACCTTCACTGATGACTTAAGTAGATATGGGTATATTTACTTAATGAAACACAAGTCTGAAACATTTGAAAAGTTCAAACAATTTCAGAGTGAAGTTGAGAATCATCGTAACAAGAAGATTAAATTCCTACGATCTGATCGAGGAGGAGAATATCTGAGTTATGAGTTTGGAAGTCACTTAAGACAGTGTGGAATTGTTTCACAATTGACACCGCCTGGAACACCACAGCGTAATGGTGTGTCCGAACGTCGTAATCGAACCTTATTGGATATGGTGCGATCTATGATGTCTCTTGCCGACTTGCCACTATCGTTTTGGGGTTATGCATTAGAGACAGCTGCATTCACTTTAAATAGGGCACCATCGAAATCCGTTGAGACGACGCCATATGAACTTTGGTTTGGCAAGAAGCCAAAACTGTCGTTTCTTAAAGTTTGGGGATGTGATGCTTATGTCAAAAAGCTTCAGCCTGAAAAGCTGGAACCCAAAGCGGAGAAATGCGTCTTCATAGGATACCCAAAAGAGACAGTTGGGTATACCTTCTATCTCAGATCCGAAGGCAAAGTGTTTGTCGCTAAAAACGGAACATTTCTTGAGAAAGAGTTTCTCTCGAAAGAATTGAGTGGGAGGAAGATAGAACTTGATGAGGTTGTTGAACCTTTACTTCAACCTGAGAGTAGCGCAACGCAAAAAGTTGTTTCTGTGGAGCCTACATTAGCTGAAGAGGAAGTTAATGATGATGATCATGAAGCTTTGGATCAAGTTGCTATCGAACCTCGTAGGTCGACAAGGACGCGTACTGCTCCCGAGTGGTACGGCAACCCTGTCTTAGACATCATGTTGTTAGACAACGATGAACCTACGAGCTATGGAGAAGCGATGATGAGCCCGGATTCCGATAAGTGGTTAGAGGCCATGAAATCCGAGATGGGATCCATGTATGAAAACAAAGTATGGACTTTGGAAGTATTACCTGAAGGGCGTAAGGCCATTCAGAACAAATGGATCTTTAAGAGGAAGACGGACGCGGACGGTAATGTCACCGTCTATAAAGCTCGACTTGTGGCAAAGGGTTTTTCACAAGTTCAAGGAGTTGACTACGATGAGACCTTCTCACCCGTAGCGATGCTTAAGTCCGTCAGAATCATGTTAGCAATAGCTGCCTTTTTCGATTATGAAATTTGGCAGATGGATGTCAAAACAGCGTTCCTTAACGGTTACCTTAAGGAAGAGTTGTATATGATGCAACCAGAAGGTTTTGTCGATCCAGAGAATGCTGACAAAGTTTGCAAACTCCAGCGATCCATTTATGGACTGGTGCAAGCATCTCGGAGTTGGAATCTTCGTTTTGATGAGGTGATCAAAGCGTTCGAGTTTATACAAGTTTACGGAGAAGCTTGTATTTACAAGAAAGTGAGTGGGAGCTCTATAGCGTTTCTAATATTATATGTGGATGACATATTACTGATTGGAAACAATATAGAAATGCTGGAAAGCGTGAAGGAATATTTGAACAAGAGTTTTTCAATGAAGGACCTAGGAGAAGCTGCTTTCATATTAGGCATCAAGATCTATAGAGATAGATCGAGACGCTTAATAGGACTTTCACAAAGCACATACCTTGACAAAGTTTTGAAGAAGTTCAAAATGGATCAGTCCAAGAAGGGGTTCTTGCCTGTTTTGCAAGGTGTGAAGTTGAGTAAGACTCAATGCCCAGTGACTGCAGAAGATAGAGAAAAGATGAGTGTCATCCCATATGCTTCAGCCATAGGCTCTATTATGTATGCAATGCTGTGCACAAGACCCGATGTCAGCCTTGCCATAAGTATGGTCGGAAGGTTTCAAAGTGATCCAGGAATGGAACACTGGACGGCGGTCAAGAATATCCTGAAGTACCTGAAAAGGACTAAGGACATGTTTCTCGTTTATGGAGGTGATCAAGAGCTCGTCGTAAAGGGTTACGTCGATGCAAGCTTTGACACTGATCCGGATGACTCTAAGTCTCAAACCGGATACGTATTTATTCTTAATGGGGGTGCAGTTAGCTGGTGCAGTTCCAAGCAAAGCGTGGTAGCAGATTCTACATGCGAAGCGGAGTACATCGCTGCCTCGGAGGCGGCGAAGGAAGGTGTCTGGATGAAGGAGTTCATGACAGATCTTGGAGTAGTGCCTAGTGCGCTTAACCCAATGACTCTGTTTTGTGATAACACTGGTGCCATTGCTCTAGCCAAGGAACCAAGATTTCACAAGAGGACCAGACACATAAAACGACGTTTCAATTCCATCCGCGATTACATCAAGGAGGACGACATAAATATTTGCAAAGTACACACGGATCTAAATGTTGCAGATCCGATGACTAAACCTCTTCCAAGGGCTAAACATGAACAACACCAGAACTGCATGGGTGTTCGATTCATTACAATGTAAATCACATAGTGATGTGAACTAGATTATTGACTCTAGTGCAAGTGGGAGACTGTTGGAAATATGCCCTAGAGGCAATAATAAATTGGTTATTATTATATTTCCTTGTTCATGATAATCGTTTATTATCCATGCTATAATTGTATTGATTGGAAACTCAAATACATGTGTGGGTACATAGACAACACTGTGTCCCTAGTAAGCCTCTAGTTGACTAGCTCGTTGATCAAAGATGGTTAAGGTTTCCTAGCCATTGACATGAGATGTCATTTGATAACGGGATCACATCATTAGGAGAATGATGTGATGGACAAGACCCAAACTGTAAACGTAGCATTTGATCGTGTCAGTTTATTGCTATTGTTTTCTGCATGTCAAGTATCTGTTCCTTTGACCATGAGATCATGCAACTCACTGACACCGGAGGAATACCTTGTGTGTATCAAACGTCGCAACGTAACTGGGCGACTATAAAGGTGCTCTACAGGTATCTCCGAGGGTGTCTGTTGGGTTGGCATGGATCAAGACTGGGATTTGTTACTCCGTATGACGGAGAGGTATCTCAGGGCCCACTCGGTAATACAACATCACATTGAGCCTTGCAAGCAAAGTGACTAAAGAGTTAGCCACAGGATCTTGTATTACGGAACGAGTAAAGAGACTTGCCGGTTACGAGATTGAACTAGGTATAGTGATACCGACGATCGAATCTCGGGCAAGTAACATACCGAAGAACAAAGGGAACAGCATACGGGATTAACTGAATCCTTGACATAGAGGTTCGACCGATAAAGATCTTCGTAGAATATGTAGGAGCCAATATGGGCATCCAGGTCCCGCTATTGGTTATTGATCGTAGAGGTGTCTCGGTCATGTCTACATAGTTCTCGAACCCGCAGGGTCTACACACTTAACGTTTGGTGACGATTAGTATAATTGAGTTATTATGTTGGTGACCGAAAGTTGTTCGGAGTCCCGGATAAGATCCCGGACATGACGAGGATCTCCGGAATAGTCCGGAGGTAAAGATTGATATATGTGATAATAGTGTTTTGATCTCCGGAAGAGTTCCGGAGTTCACCGGAATGGGTTCCGGATGTTTACCGAAGTGTTCGGGTGCAGCAACACTTTATATGGGCCAAAGGGATAAAGCCCACGAGGTATTGGAAAGTGCAAAAAGTAGTTTTGCTGCCGCGTAAGCGGTACTACCGTTTTGTGAAGCGGTACTACCGCCCAAGCGGTACTACCGCTTGTGTGAAGCGGTACTACCGCCCAAGCGGTACTACCGCTTGTGTAAAGAGGTACTACCGCTTGTGCGCGGTACTGCAGGGATCCGAGTTGGACTCTTTCCCTGCGGGCCAAACCGACCTTGTGCGGGCAAAACCGACCTGGAGGAGGCTTTTACTCCAAGTTTAGACCCCAAGGCTCAACATATAAATAGAGGGGCAGGGCTAGCACACGGGAGACATCAAGATTTCCCCAAGCCGTGTGCGGCAACCCTAACCCTCTAGTTCCTCCGTCATAATCTCCGTAGTGCTTGGCGAAGCCCTGCAGAGATTGTTCCTCACCACCATCACCACGCCGTCGTGCTGCTGGAACTCAACCACTACTTCACCATCGCTCGCTGGATCGAGGAGGTGAAGGCGTCATCAAGCCGTACGTGTGTTGAACGCGGAGGTGCCGTCCGTTCGGCGCTAGTTCGTGATCGGATCGAGGGACGACTTGCGATTTGGATCGCGGAGACGTTCGACTACATCAACCGCGTTTCTTAAACGCTTCCGCTTAGCGATCTACAAGGGTATGTAGATTCACTCTCCCTCTCGTAGATGCTCATCACCATGGATAGATCTTATGTGTGCGTAGGAAAATTTTTGTTTCCCATGCAACGTTTCCCAACAGAAACATGGAAGAATTCATCACGACACATGAAAGAAAGATGACGTTCTTCATCAGTGCCAAAGTGGACCGTGGCATAGAACTGGTGAATGAGCTGCACATCAAAGGCACAGTTGAAAGTCATTAGCTTGATCAAGTCAAATTCTTCGCACAGAGCCAAAGCCTCTCCAAAGTAATCCATGTTGTTCCTCCAGTGCTCAATGTCAATAGTCCATTGCTTGGCAAACTTGTTCTTGTGATGGTCATAGAGCTCGTGCACGATCCGCATTTGCAACTCATTCCTGAACTGAGGGGTGGTCCACCTGGGAGCAACGAGAACCTCATACGGATTTTGAAGACGGACCCGCTCCCAATCAGCTTGCTTCCAGGAATGCACAGCCTTGGCAGTTTTTTGCTTGGCGGCCAAGGACTTCTCACGGCGAGTGGGATTGGTGGGGATCACAACTTCCTCATTGTCAGACTCTTCAACTATCCTGCACCTGCGAGCACGTTTCTTGGACTTCTTCCGAGGAGCAGAACGAGAGCTGGAACCACCTGCAGACACACACACACGAGGAACCCAGAAGAGAAACCCAGAAAAGATGAGAGGATTGTACGCAAAAGTAGGAATAAATTAGGTGTGAAGATAAGAAACAAGAAACAGGGGGCAGGTATCAGGAAGTCCGGTTGAACCGGTCACCCAAGCGGTTGTACCGCAGCAGCGGTTGTACCGCTGCTGGGAAACCGGTGGATCCGGATCTGAGAGATGCACCCCTCTTTGAGGTTTCTAATCATTACAGCTAATTGAAAATATAATATACGATCTCATCCCGTCAATAGTTTTGACTAGAAAACGCGGGAACCGAGCAATGCCCTAACGATGGTGGATTCAAAGGAAATCCAAGACAGGGAGGAACTGGGCATTACCGGCATCCATGGGAGGAGATCGGGGGAAGGAAGGGCCTCCACGGAGCAGATCCGGGAGGAGACCACGGATCCGGGGCGCCGGAGGCACTCCGGGGCGGTGGTGATGGCAGCCGGTGGCTAGGGCACCAGGGAGGAGTCGGGCACGAAAGGGAAAACTGAGTACCCCTTCGGCTCGGCCCTCCCTGTCTAAGTATCGATTGCGCGACCGGTTGTACCGCTCCTAAGAGCGATTGTACCGGTCCAGGTACATGGCCTGGGGATTAGCGGTTGAACCGCAGACACCCCCGGTTGTACCGCTGGGGCGGGACAACAGGAGGATTAGCGGTTGAACCACCACCAAGACATCAAAGCATACAATTGGAAAAAGATGGGTTCTGAGATGAGAAGAGCTTGGGATAGAGAGAAAGGCATAGGAGTATGGTGGGGAAGACTCCATGGTTGGTAGAAAACAAAACCCAAATAGAAATACCATGGAGAATGCCCACACCTAGGACCCAAAACATAAAACAAACTTAAGACACAAATAAGGTCAAATGCCTCTCTCTGAGGGGGCGGTGGCCGAGGCCGCCTATGTTTGAGTCAATTGGTATGGCACCGCGAAGATTTTAACCTGGGGCCCATGACCAAAACTCGTCTTTGAAGCACAAGTGTCATAAAAAATGACTAATGTGAAAGACTTGATCAATTTATGCATAATAGGAGGAGGGATAGTTCATTGAGAGAACTAGACTCCCCCTATGTCCATGCCTACACCTAAACAAGACATGATGATGAGTGTGGTGGGGTGTGCACTAAGTCAAGCCACATTGCTCGAATCAATGATATTTAGCTCATGCCTTAACTCGCGAAATCTTGCTTCATCCAATGGCTTCGTGAATATATCTGCAAGCTGTTCCTTCGTATAGAGATGAATAAGATCAATGTCTCCACGCTTGATGTGATCCCGGATGAAGTGATGACGAATCTCAATATGCTTCATCTTGCAGTGTTGAACCGGGTTGTTGGAGATCTTGATCGTGCTTTCATTGTCGCAGTAAAGAGGCACTTTGTCACAGTTGACACCATAATCCTTTAAGGTTTGCCTCATCCAAAGAATCTGAGCACAGCAGCTTGCGACGGCTACATACTCGGCCTCGGTGGACGAGAGAGAAACACAGTTTTGTTTCTTTGAAGACCAACTTACCAGAGAGCGACCAAGAAATTGGCAGCCTCCGGAAGTGGACTTCCTTTCCACACGGTCTCCTGCCCAATCCGAGTCAGTATATCCAATGAGATCAAATGAAGCACCTTTGGGGTACCATAAGCCAAAGTTTGGGGTATGAGCCAAATATCGAAAGATTCGCTTGACAGTCACATAGTGACTCTCCTTAGGTGCGGATTGAAATCGTGCACAAATTCGCACACTCAACATGATATCCGGCCTAGATGCACAAAGGTAAAGCAGAGATCCAATCATGGAGCGATATACCTTTTGATCCACAGCTTTACCATTGGGATCACTGTCAAGTTGGCATTTGAGCTGCATAGGAGTGTTGGCCTTGGGAGGATTGAGCTCATCCATCTTGAACCTCTTGAGCATGTCTTGAGTGTATTTGGCTTGGTTGATGAAGGTTCCTTGGCTTTGTTGCTTGAATTTGAATCCAAGGAAGAACTTCAACTCTCCCATCATAGACATCTCAAACTCTTTGGTCATTAGTGCGGCAAGCTCATCCGCAAAGATAAGGCCAAGTCTTTCCCCAACAAGACCAACTTCACCAAGAAGGCTCCTCACAAAGTGTTGGTGGCTCAAGAAGAGTATGTTTCCGATGATGACGGAGATGACGAAGACACAAGTGGTGAAGGAATGGCAATGGCATCTGTGGCGATTGCATCTTCTACCCCAACAAAGGTGTCACTCTTCGATGCCGCTTGATCCAGGTGTCATCCACATCCTTGCTGCCATGATCTCGGAGGGAAACGGCAAGAGTAGTTACCCTCCTATAGAGCTCACGCGGTTCCTCATCTTCTATCATAACAAACTCATCTGACTGATCAAGCACGACCTCATAGTTCGACCGTTGAATGCTTGAGCTGCCCTTGTACATGGAGACAATGTGTTCCCAACACTCTTTAGCAACAGTGAAGGGTCGCAGGTGAGGCAGGTCTTCGATAGGAACTGCAGCTTGGAGTATGAACAAGGCGGAGGAATTTAGCTGTTTATCAGCCTCTTCTCTTGGAGTGAGGTTGCGTGGATCACGAGGATAGTATCCTTCTTCAATGACTCTCATGAGTTGAATTGAGCTGTGATCCAAATGAGACTTGATACGAAAAACCCAATTAGCAAAATCATTCTTAACAAGTTTAGGAGGAGGACCGAGATTAACTATATGAGGTGGGTGCACCGGTCCTCCATAGACCAAGGAAGGGGGAACTGAGGCAAAGGTCCCCGACCCATTAATTCCTTGAGAACGAGTGTCCTTATCAGCACTAGCCCCCTCCTTACCGGAGTTGACATCCGATGTCGAGTTAGTGGGATTAGCCACTTGCACCGCATCGGTGGAAAGCTTAAGAGTATCAAGGAATTCTTTAAACATGGATTTGACCTCGGTCGTCATGGAGGATTTAAGCGAGGACATGGCCTCGTTTAAATCCTCATGAGAGACCGTGTTCACACCCATGGCCTCGGGGAGTTCAACCGGCCGGTCCCCGTCGTTAACCATACTCTTCGGGTGGTGAAACCCTTAATAAAGAGACTTAGCTCTGATACCAATTGAAAGGATCGATATGGTTGACTAGAGGGGGGTGAATAGGCAACTACCACTTTTTAACTTGTCTTTAACAAGTTAGGCTTAGCAACAAATAGGTTGGCTAGATATGCAACTAGGTGAACAACCTATATGATGCTAACAACAATAACCATACAAGCAAGGAGATAAACAATACAGATAGCTTGCACAAAGTAAGGGTAAGAAGTAACCACAAGTGGAACCAATGGAGACGAGGATGTGTTACCGAAGTTCCTTCCCGGTAAAGGGAAGTACGTCTCCGTTGGAGCGGTGTGGAGGCACAATGCTCCCCAAGAAGCCACTAGGGCCACCGTATTCTCCTCATGCCCTCACACAATGCGAGATGCCGTGATTCCACTAGTGGTGCCCTTGAAGGCGGCAACCGGACCTTTACAAACAAGGTTGGGGCCCTCTCCACAACTTAATTGGAGGCTCCCAACGAAACCACGAAGCTTCACCACAATGGACTATGGCTTTGGGGTGACCTCTTCCATCTAGGGTGCTCAAACACCCAAGAGTAACAAAATCCACACAAGAAAGTATGGGGGAATCAATTTTCCTTTGGTGGAAGTGTAGATCTAGATCTCCTCCTTCAATCCCTAGCAAGACAACAAGTTTGGGTGGCTAGAGAGAGAGATCGGGCAAGAAAGCTCAAGGGGCATCAATGGTGGAGAGAGAGAGGTAAGAGATAAGAGAGAGGTGGAAGAACCACCTCTTTATATAGGTCCCCCACTTTCCAACCGTTACAGCCGTTTTTACACGGCAGCGGTTCAACCGGTACTGAGGGCGGTACAACCGGTATGACCGGTACAACCGCCCTACCACCGCCCAACCACCGGACCACAACAGAAACATGGCCGGTGGTTCCTCCCCGATGCACCAGCGCTGGACCAGGCAAAGTCCATAGCGGTACAATCGCTTGGGACACCGGTTGTACCGGCTATAATAATATAGCGGTACAACCGGGCTAGGTCCACCCAACAACCGGTCCCCAATAGAAAGGTGTCCGGTTGGAGTCCGGTGCTGGGCCGGTTCAACCGCCTAGGGCTGCCACCCTGGGTCACCCAGCTGTGGGCGGTACAACCGCCCGGAGGCAGCGGTACAACCGCTGGGGACCTCTCAGTGGCAGCACCCCCAGGGTATCACCCCTGGAGTGGTGGTCAAGCCGGATGTCTAGAGCACTCGATGCAGTCGGTCGGGACAGCGATGCGACCGGTAAGCCAGGAGGGAAAGAGGGGCCTCTCTCTCTATGATGCGTAGGAATGAGTTGGGTGCATAAGGTTGTGCGAGAGAACTGATTCACCCAAGACCTTTCAATGTTGATTCCCTCTTAATAGTACGGGATCCCTACGACCAAAGAGAATAAACACGTAGAGAACACCGTCTTCGATCTTTTCCGTTTGGAGGGAATATCTAATCGTCTTGTGTCTCACACATAGTACCTGAACAACTTGACACCCGGTTAGAATCATAGTGAGGTGTCATCATCACCAAAACACTAAGGCAAGAGAATGCCCTTACAACATGAATGTTCACACAATCTTATTCTTCAAGACATGCTTGCAATAAGCTCAACTCTCACATGACCAATCTTTGGATAAATCCTTCAATACCACCTTGGTCACCATATAAACTCCTTGAAACCAACAGATGGACTTCAAAAAGTGCCTATGGACATCCTTCGAATATAACTCAAGGCAACCATTAGTCCATAGGGATTGTCAACAATTACCAAAACCACATATGGAGAAATATGCTCTAACAACCTCCTCCAAGAGCACCTGTAGGCAGAGGAGCAGCTCGTCGCCGGCAGGGCGGTCACGCCAGACGCGGACCTGGCGGAGCAGGAGGCGCTCGTAGAGTCCTACCGCTCCGCACGCGAGATTCGCCTCGCGCGCTAGCGATACATGCAGCGGGTGGCAGAGGTGGCGGCCGCGACCAAGGACGATGACGATGAGGAGGCATGCCGCTGTTCGGCGACAACGACGAGGAGGAGGAGGACAACACTGAGGTCGCGCCTAACGAAGCTGGCGCGTTCACGGGCGTCGTCGACAGCGACGAAGAGTAGTGCACTGGAGGTCACCGCCGCTCAGGTCCCAGGAAGGCCACCGCTCCTCCCCTCCTGTCGATGCCAAGCTTGGTGGGCTGAACAATGTCGGACGATTAATCGCTTGGCGACGACGTGGAGGTGGACATCTGCGATTGCCGGGTCTCCGGAGGAGAAGGTTACGGAGGCGGAGCTGAAGAGCGTCGAGGCGGAGCTGGAGAAGATGAAGATTCAGTTCTCGGGGTTCATGGCCGGACACGGGGAACGAGCGCCGGCGACAATTTAGATTAGGTATTAACTATACCTCTAGAGCCGGACTAATGTAAATGTAATGAAAATTGTCATGTTTATATGAAATCCGTCGTGTTTGCATGAAATCCATCCGTGTTTGCACGAATTTCGTTCGGTTGGTTTGAGTTATTGTTAAAGTGTATGCGCCTACGATTAGATGGCATCCTCCCATATCCCTATCCACAGAAAGATGCGGGAAAAAAAATTACGGGTTGCCACTGAAGATGCCCTTACAAGACCTGGCTGACACATGAGCCGTGATATTCGACAGACGGTCACTCACAGCACCACACACACTCACACATTGCCCGCCGATTTAAGATTAACAAAGTCAAACATACCCTGTCACCTCCGCTGAAAGTATAATCCGCATTAGTGACACAACAAGGTGTCAATCCTGGTGGACTGTGTTAGAGCATCTAGAAGATGTAGATGTAAAAATACGTGACTTTTGCATCTTCGTAGCCCAAAAACACTACTCCAGCAGATTATGTAGATGAAAAAAAAAAACATCTCCGCCTTCAGGAGATGTAAACTACAACACTTCGTGGTGCAAATATACATCTCCACCAAGAGAGATGTATATTTGCCAACCGCCGCTTCCTTTCACTTCCCTCCCTTCTTCCTCCCACCTCCCGCCGCACCGCTGCCGCCAGCCGGCCTGCCCCCCCCCCTCCCCGCCAGATCCAGCCCCGCCGTCACCCCCGCTGCCGGTTTCGACGCTTCTCCGTCGTCGCCCGCAGCCCGACGCCGCGAATCGGCCTTGTCGCTGCCCCACACCACCTCCGCCCGCCATCACACGTCGTGGTTCAGCCGCCCGATTCGTCGCCCCGTCGCCGCACTACCCCGCCCCACCCCGTCGCCTCACCGCCCTACCCCGCCGCCGCACCGCTCCGCTCCCTCGCCGTACCGCACCGCACCGCTCCGCCCCGCCCCTCCGTTGCCATGCCGCCGAGGAAGACCCCGAGGGGCAAGACGGGGTTCTTCGGGGTGAGGGCGAAGCCCTCCGGCAATTTCGGGGTCGAGTTCTCCGACGTCGGCTGCCGCTTTTGGCTCAACACGTACCCCACCGTCCACGAGGCTGCGCGTGCCTACGACGTGGCGGTGTGGCATGCCGGGAGGCCGAAGAAGGACCTCAACTTCCCAGAGATCGAGACCCAGGCGGCTGCGGAGTTCCTCGTGCCGAGGGGCATTCACATGAAGGAGATCACGACGAACAAGAAGAAGAGGCCCGTAATTGTTGTCTGTCCCGATGATAGCGACGAGGCGGCGATGGCGAGGTTCGTGCGTGAGCATCCAGAGTATGTGCAAGCCGAGCAGGAGTTCTTCTGGAAGCGTGAGGCCGAGCAGAAGAAGGAGGACGAGGCCAGCCCCTCGACGATGATCCCTGTTGAGTCCTCGGAGGAGGACTGGGGCGACTCAGAGGAGGAGGACGTGGTATGTGACGACTAGGACAAGGATGCGTTCTAAGAGTAGTTTTATCTTCGGTGTAGTTCAAGTCGATGTAGTTCGAACTAGTACCAGTAGTAGATGAATGTAGTACCTCCAACTAGTAGAAGGTGAACTAGTAGTAGTTGAGTTTGCTATGTTTTTATTAATTAGAATTATGTTTGAAATGAAGTACTAGTTGAATTTACTAAAGTATAGGTTTCAAATGAAATAATAGTTGAAGTATAGTTTTACATCTCATCTTCTATTGGAGTTGCTCTTTTACATCTCCGTTTTGCATCATCTGTTGGAGTTAGCTCTTTTAGATGTAAAAAGAGCTTTTTGGTGATGTAAATTATACAACACCTAGTTTTACATCTCGAAATTTGCATCTTCTATTGGAGATGCTCTTACAAACTTACAATCACATGATTAGGTCCAAGCATGGTTAGGTCTCACTGCACATGATCGTTTGTCAGCCTGAGATTACTAGCATAGCCTATTGCCATTGAAACTGGGCAGTGGAGCGCATATGTTAACTCAATCGTCATCATCTAATCCGGACAACTGCCCGACAGTATTAAGAGCGAGGAAACTCAATTCATGTATGCAGCTAAATATGCAAAATGTTCAGAATTGTGTACACTGTCACTCAGTGGAGTATATAATACTATGCCAGTAAAGTATAAATGCATGAAGCTGATAATCATAAAAGCAATATTCCATTCTAAAAGAGGGTACTCCATTATGCAAGCTCACCAATTCTATAACGCCGGAAAATCATCTCACGCTTTAAGATTGAGGTTTGCGCTGCAAATGATTAACCAATATTGCTATAAACTCTTGAGGTGATTTCCCTACCAATAATATGCAGTGTACAGAGTTGTTGCTGCCGTAGACAACAGAAACTCAGAGTTGTTGCTGCCGTAGACAACAGAAACTCCTCTGTATAAGGAGCGACAATAGACATCAATAAACGACTATATGTTCATGGAAAAGGCAGGTGATTCTAGTAAACAACACAACAGTAGTTGCATAAACAACTGAGAATAAGACGATGGGAACAAAAAAAAATCTAGTATACATGTAACTTGTGATGTGAGTGCGTGCCATCCTTCTACAACAACAAAATACCCCCTGAATTGTCTGTATTGCATAGTTATAACAAGTTTTGAAGACTCGGTGTCTGTTCTAGACAAAAGGACAAAACCGAGTACCTGCTAAAGAACATGTATCAGGCATCTGAGTCCTTCGGAGATGAAACTAAGCTTTGCTTCTCCGGATCAAACTCAGTTCCATCATCGTCGCCACGGCCTTTGTTAACCACAGTCTCACGAAGCGCTGGAGTGTTTCCTCTAGCTGTGACAGATTGCTGATAGAGTATTCCACCCACCAGAGTGAAGAGCAAGCAAACCAAACCAAATGCGTTTGCATGCTTATCCCAGATCATCACATTGATTGCGACTGTCAGGAACTTGTTGACGACCCCTGTCACTGTAAACGCTGTGGCAGAGACCGCTTGCCTCGCCACGAAACCAAAGAAGCTAATGAGCACCCCAAATATGCAGGACAGTGCCACGGCAACAAACGCGTCTAGTTCAAACCAGCTTTGGCCCCTTGATTCAATGGCTCTGAAGACTGACAGGTGCTCCCCCGTCAAAACCGCAAACACAGGGGCCATTATGAGTGAAAGAAAATTGTTGTAGAGCACAAAGCCCCATGTGCTGAGCCCCAAGTTAGTCACCATGTGCTTTATGTACACCATTTCAGTAGTTATGGTGATCAGATAAGCAACTGCCCATGAGTACGCTGTCAGGGTGAACCCTGAATCTGTCATCACATAGCCAACTGCGCCTCCCAATATAATCACAAGGGATAAGAATGTGAGCTTTGAAGGACATGGCTGCTTCCGGAAGGTGGTGTCAGCGACAGCAACCAGCAGAGGGGTCAAGGATCTGAACACTATAAATGTATCGACATTGGCATGCTTCAGGAGGTGGGTGTTGGTGAATATGGCGAGGTAGAAGACAAGAGCAGCAGGCGCATACTTTTTGGCAGTCTGGAAGTTGAAGGACTCATGGTAGAGGAAACCAAGCTTCCCAAGGCTCCAAACTCCAACCACGGATGTCAAGTATTGTAGAGCAGTGAGGAGGCCAGGGTAACCGAACTTGGTGATTGCGTACTTGTTAATGATCGCAAGCAAGCTCGAGCATAAAGCATATCCTAAAACGAGGCTGCTCGTCGCATAGGCCTGCTTTGCCATGAGGAAAGATTATCTGCATGGTAGACACAATGTAAGAGAAGGGAGTCTACAACTAATAATTGTGAAGCATGATGTGATGCCCAATGTTGGATAGGCGACAAACAGAAAAACTGCTCTGGAAAACAAGTGCCAAGACTATCTGAATTCATGTGCAGAAATCAGACCATTCATGATTTGTGTGACTTATCTATATTTATTTCCCTAGGCACGTCCATGATTAATTTCTAGGTGGTGAGGCATAGTCCAAATATTCTATCCAGTAGCAAATCAAGTAATACAAGAACAATTCTGCAATCAGGCTAATGAGAATATATGACAAAAATGGAACAACTCCTACAATCTACAGGTAAACATCTCAATGAAGGTAGAACAGGGAAGATGGTACCTCTCAAATGAAGCCATTAAGGTTAAGAAGGAACTCCACACAAGTTATTAACAAGTACTTGTAGTAGTTTAAGCCAAAAATAACTGACATCAATTTTCTTCGCCCAGACAGGTGGCACGTGGCTATTATCAGACATAATAAATACTATGATCTGAAGTGAGATTAAAAGTATGATAATCTATTGACGATCTCTGAAATAATAATTTATCTGCCAATACACTTTTGAGAAGTCGAAAGCTAATGGGTAATAAAGGTTTTGCAAGAGATTGAAGGGTGTTAATTTAAAAAGTATTTGCCTCATTCATATATTTCTTGAAATATCTTAATCCTTTTCGCTTTGACCGGCATGAAAGGTTTGTTGACGGATCTTCCAAAAATACACTCATCATACATGATCTACATACAATATGTGAGATTCTTCTAATTTCTAGCAACGGGTTGTTCGGTAATTTTACGTCAAGTGACGGAACAAATATGATAAGAGAGTTTGCACGACCGCACATAAGTGAATAATAAAGCAAGTATGTATTTGCTTCTTGACCTGGAAAATGGGCTTGCTGCATAGAGGACAGACAAAATTAAGGGCTATATAAATTTATGAATTATAGCATTTATTTGAATTTCATGTTAAAATGCAAATCCGAAATGCTAACACGTGCTTATCATGAATCAGATTTGCCTTACATGTCAATAAACAAGCTTCACACTACACATTCATGATGCAAAACCAAATATGAAGGACATGCCAACAAGAAACCGCAAGTTCGGGTTATTTGATAAAACTGAGATTTCGAATGTACATGAACCTCAGGTGCTAGTTCCTAGGGTTACCGAAATGGGGAACAAAAACAATTCAGACAAGTAAATGAGGAAGCGGAGGGGAGTAAATAGTGCACCTTGAGACGCCCAGCTGGCGCCGATCTTGGTCGCTGACGGGATCGCCTACTCTCGGCGGAGGCGGGGTCGAGGGTGGGGAGCCCGGGAGAGCGGGCGGAGTGAGGCGGATCAGGGGCACGGCGTAGAGGGGCGGAGAGAGTTGCGGGCGTTGGGGCTTGGCTGCCGGCGTCGCGGACGGAGTGCGGCGGAGGCAGGGGCACGGCGGAGAGGGCCAGAGAGAGGGGCGGGCGCTTGGGCTTGGTCGCCGGGGTCGCGGAAGGGAGAGACGAACAGGACGGGACGTGGGGTTTGACTCTAATTTTTCATTCACTCAGGCCGCCGTTTGGTTGCCCGCGTCTGGTCCAACCAGCCTCACTTGGATCACGAGATATGCGTTATGCGGTTTGGTTGGAAACGCAAGGTTTGACTCGCATCCACACGAAGTTTAAAGCAGCCCTAAGCATGGCTCGCTAAAAAATGCCGATTTGGCGGTTTCTAGCGAGCCAGGCTTAGGGCGGCGCAAGCTCGCACGTGGAGACAGAGCGAAAGCGAGTAGGGATGGCGGGAGATAGAAATCGGGCGCGGCCGCACGACGCCAAATCTAGGCTCACCTTCCCCTTCCCCCTCCCAACCCATTTACTCGGTCACCGCTATCTCTAGGACTGCCTCTTTCTCTAGCCTCACCACCACCTGCGGCGGCGACTCAGATCTGTGCAAGCGGCGGCGACGACGGCGACAGATCTGGCAGTAGGAGTTGTTGCTGCTCTTCCATTTGGCTACCGTCTGCTCGTCCTTGACTCAGCCATGCCCCCCCCCCCTTCATCGTCCTCGTCTCCAATGCTGGTAAGAAACATCCCCTTTCCCCAATGTTAGGTTCCGTTGTTAGGCCGTTAGGCAAGGTGTATGATCGATTCCCCCATTGCTCAACACATCCTCGATGTGGACTAGGTTATGGATGCACAGATGCGGCTGGTAGTTCAGGCAGCAACGCTGATATCTGTGATTCTGGCATGGATCATGTTCATGCACAAGAGAGTTGTTTGTCGTGCTGAGAGACCTGCCATCACATATGCTCCAATGCTTATGCGGGGGCAGGGGAGGATCTCCAATCAGAACTACATATACAACTGCAACGACACAGAGGCTCTATGGATGATTCGAATGAAAAGAGCATCATTTGCCAGACTTGTCCAGACCTTCAGGAACAGGGGGCTGCTAGAAGATAGCATCCACACAAGTGTGGAAGAGCAAGTAGCCATGTTCCTTCATGTTGTTGGCCATAACCAGAGATTTAGGGTTATCCACAACACGTTCAGGGGATCAAGGGAGACCATCTCAAGGTACTTCAAGCAAGTGTTGTATGTTGTTGGGGAGCTGAGAGGAGAGATGATCAAGTCACCAACTGGCCGGACTCCTACCAAGATCCGCACTAGACCAAGATGATATCCATACTTCAAGGTGAGCACTGCAATATGTAGTTCATTGCCTGATATGCTAGGACTGTTCAAGGTGAGCACTAACACATTCTTGTTTTGCCATTTCGGGATTGCATTGGGGCAATTGATGGTACTCATGTCACTGCCAGAGTGTCAAGGTCACAAGCTGCAACATTTAGGAGGAGGAAGCATGACACAAGTCAGAATGTGATTGCTGTTGTTGACTTCGATATGAAGCTCACATATGTGTTGGCTGGCTGGGAAGAGTAAGCGTGTGATGCTAACATACGGCGGAGAGGGGTGGAGAGAGTTGCGGGCGTTGGGGCTTGGCTGTCGGCGTCGCGGACGGAGTGCGGCGGAGGCAGGGGCGCGGCGGAGAGGGTCAGAGAGAGGGGCGGGCGCTTGGGCTTGGTCGTCGGGGTCGCGGACGGGAGAGATGAACGGGACAAGACATGGGGGTTTGACGGTAATTTTTCATTCACTCAGGAACTTTACTGACTAAAACGGGTTCTTATTACCGCAGACAAAGAAAAGAAACTACTATAGTGCTAGAGTACAATTCAACCCCATGGTTTGGACGACACATTCCGAAAATGATGTCTCAGAACTACGGTTGAAACCACTAAAATAATTAAGAAGTTTTTTCAAGAATACGTGAAAGGAGCAACGTCAATAAAGCGGAACAGAGCTTTACGATGACGCCCATAACCCAAGAGTCAAATTGAACACATACTTACTACCCACTACTCGACAACCCATCTACTCCCAAAGGGAAGATACCATCAGAACTCTGGTCGCCCTCCGGTTTTGCCCTTCCATTGCTACTTTGTTTGAGAATTGTGATGGTCGATGCCGAAGCGCCATTGAATACGACATTGGTGTGATGTTTCCAAGTCGTCCAGGTGACAAGCGCTACGGTCGTTCAAGTATATCTTGTCGTTCTCACCCTGAGATCGAGCAAGGTCCACCATTCCACGGGCTTAGGGTCTTGATTGGGCATCCACCGAAGTCTTCCCAATCTCCGGAGAATGCCGAACCAAAATTGCTCGGCGAGCACATAGCTCAGCAGCACGTGTTGCGGTGTTTTCGGCTCTTGATCACAAAACGAACAAGTTGTGGGATGTTGCAGTCCACACCTCGCCAATCTATTTACAGTCCAACATTTGTCTCTCATGACCAACCATGCGAAAATCTTAGAAGAGGCCGGTGCGCGGGGTCTCCAAATATGTAGCGCACCACCCTTCTCCACACGCCCAGCAAAGGGCACCTGATGCGGAGCATCCCGTGGTCATCCCCATGGACCCATCTCCATCAACTCAAGCTACAAGGGGTTCCATGACAAGATCCCGTGCACGTGCAATTGAATCCGAGGTGACATCTCTCATTGTTCAACCATTGTTCGATTCACGAGAGACATGGCTGCTACCTCAAGCAGAAGTTCTTTGCATACTTAGGTACTCGGAAGAGGAACATGCGAGCGACCACGAAGAGACACGAGGACGTTGATACGTCTCCAACGTATCTATAATTTTTGCTTGTTCCATGCTGTTATATTATCATTCTTGGATGTTTTACAATCATTTTATAACAACTTTATATCATTTTTTGGGACTAACCTATTGACATAGTGCGAAAGTGCCAAAGTGCCAGTTGCTGTTTTTGCTTGTTTTTTACTTCGCAGAAAATCAATACCAAACGGAGTCCAATCGCGACGAAACTTTTTGGAGATTTTTTCTGGACCAGAAGACACCCAGTGAGCCAAAGAAGTGCCGGGGGAGTGGGCCGAGGAGACCACAACCCACCAGGGCACGCCAGGGGGGCCCCAGCGCGCCCTGATGGGTTGTGCCCTCCTCGGGGCCCCTCTCCACTGCCTCTGATGCCTATAAATTCCCAAATATTCCAAAAACCCTAGGGGAGTCAACGAAACACAATTCCAGCCGCCGCAAGTTCCAGAACCTCGAGATCCAATCTAAACACCATCACGGAGGGGTTCATCTTCCTCATAGGTGCCTCTCCGATGATGCGTGAGTAGTCCACCATAGACCTACAGGTCCGTAGGCAGTAGCTAGATGGCTTCCTCTCTCTCTCTCTTATGATTCTCAATACAATGGTCTCTTGGAGATCTATTTGATGTAAACTTTTGCGGTGTGTTTGTTGGGATCCGATGAATTTTGAGTTCATGATCAGTTTCTATCCATGAATATTATTTGAGTCTTCTTTGATCTCTTATATGCATGATTACTTATAGCCTCGTATTTCTTCTCTAAATCTTTGGTTTAGTTAGGCCGACTAGATCGATTTTTCTTGCCATGGGAAGAGGTGCTTTGTGATGGGTTCGATCTTGCGGTGTTCTTTCCCAGTGACAGAAGGGGCAGCAAGACACGCATGTATCGTTGCTATTAAGGATAACAAGATGGGGTCTATTCCTACATGAATAGATCTTGTCTACATCATGTCATCGTTCTTATTGCATTACTCCGTTTTTCCATGAACTTAATACACTAGATGCATGCTGGATAGCGGTCGATGTGTGGAGTAATAATGGTAGATGCAGGCAGGAGTCGGTCTACTTATCTTGGACGTGATGCCTATATAATGATCATCGCCTTGGATATCGTCATGACTATTCGATTTTCTATCAATTTCCCAACAGTAATTTGTTCACCCACCGTGCGCTATACTCATGAGAGAAGTCACTAGTGAACCCTACGGCCCCCGGGTCTACTTTTCCAACATATTGCTTTCCGATCTACTTTTTTGCAATCTTTGTTTTCAGATCTACAAAACCAAAAACCCAAAAACATATTGCTGCATATTTGCTCTTTTTATTTTGTGTTCTTGAGATATCTATCTCTCCTATCTATCACTACCTAATCTATATTTTTACCGTAGAGAGATTGACAACCTCTCTTTCGCGTCGGGTTGCAAGTATTTGTTGTTTGTGTGCAGGTGCTGCTTATTGGGTGGTGGTGATCCTCCTACTGGTTCGATAACCTTGGTTTCATAACTGAGGGAAATACTTACCGTCGCTGTGCTGCATCATCCCTTCCTCTTTGGGGAAATACCGATGCAGTCTAAATCCACGTCAGACGCCAAGCTTGGAAGGACCAAGGAGGAGCTGCAGACGAGCTACAGTCTCCGGACATCCGACGCCTGGAGTACAGCCACAGCCAGAGGACCACATCAGGTCCACAGCGGCCGGACGACCGACGCCGCTCGGACGTCGGACACCACCCAACGCCCGGACGTCCGACTCCTCTCTGGAAAACCGGCGCCAAACGACCAGAGCCGAGTCCTCGGAAGACCGAAGCCTCCGGACGACCGAGCCCCGGACGTCTGACATGCTCCGGAAATTCGGCCACTCCACGCCCGAACCAAATTGTCGGACGACCGACCGCCCCCGGACGTCCGGACCACCGTGAAGCCTCGGACGTCCGACAGCGCCCGGACATCCGGACCCTGTCTGCGCACAGCCACTCGGGCCTTGGCCCATGTACCCCTCTATTCCGCCTACGACTATAAAAACCCTTCCTCCTCCTCTAGCTAGGGTTAGCTTATGTTTAGCACTTGACTTTGTTGAGCATAGCTCCATCTACTTCGTTCTCCCACGGAGTTGACCATCTCTTTGTGAGAAGATCCGAAGTGGATGCCAAGGCCCCTATCAAGGGAAGATCCCACGGGATATCAAGATCTCATCTCCTCCGGAGTGAGACGACTATCGGTTACTTGTATCTCCTTGTTGACTTTGGATCTATGTATCTCTTGTGTTTGAGTGGATTTAGCGGATGTGTGATCGGAGATCGTTCTTGAGTTCGTGTTTTCTCTCGTGATTTCTCCCTTTCCCCCCCTCCAAGTGTGAAAATATCGATACCAACGGGTGTGCCCCGTATCATATTAGTATCATGAGCCAGGTTGATTCACACCTTGGACTCCCTGCCTCCACTTTCTAGACGAATTTTGTTTCATTTTTGACCTAATTTCGAAAATTCCCACAAAAATAGCCCTGCCAAATTTCTTGGATTCATTGGATTTGAGGAGATTTTGTTGATTTTGATCCGTGGATTTCATTGTGGACAAGTGGATCTAGCTTTCCCCCATCATTCCCATCATTTTCCACCGCCAAATCGCTCCAATTTTGGCCGAAATTTTTCTTTTATTTCGAGTTCTTCATCCCCTAGGTCAACCGGTGATCCCGCAGGCTCCGGACGACCGAGCGCCGCCGGACGACCGACAGTCTCCGGACGACCGGACCCCGGATGTCCGACAGAGCCCGAACGTCCGACCAACTCTGAACTTCCTGATTTTTCAGCTCGCAATTTTTTGTTTCTCCACCATTTTCTTCCGCATTTGTCACCACCAATTCCTCCGCAACCCTTTACATTTGAGATTTTGAGTCGTGAGCTTCGCCACTTCCTAAGGTGTTTCGGCTAATTAGGAGTGGTTCTACATCATCATCGCCACTCATCATCGCCCGAGTTCGTCGCCGACCAACTCTTCGTTGACACTACACCGTAAGCAAGGACAGTAACCGCGACGACACTCTTGACTCTACCCTTGCCATTGCATTGTTACCCCGAGCCTATTTGCGTTACTTGCCTATTGAGACTAGCCATTGAGTATTGCCGGGCTACGCTACTTGTGCACTTTAGTGATACATACTCTGCATAGCTTCAATTGCGTGCATATATCATAGTATCATCTTTTGTGTTCTCATAGTACCCGCATGCATAATTGCTATCTTGGTGTGCATGTCCCGCATTGTGACCATACATAATATCATCGCAAAAGAAAGAGAAGCAAAGCTTTTAAGCAAGAGCAAAAGAGCAAAAGATCAATAGCATCGCCAATTTTGCATATCATACTTGATCATCTTGGATCACTTGAGCGAGTGACACGTGCCTCATACATACATAGCAAGTTGGGAATAGGAAGTCGACACGTTTTGTTTCTTATAGGTTGTGCACAAGTTCGTATCACGCCCATTTGAGCAATCGTGCTAGCGTCTCTCTAGTGTTGTGCAACGCGAGTGTTTTTCGTGGATTCCACATTTTGGCTCATCCTTGGTTGCACAACTCCACTTATCTATCCGTGTGTGTGTTTCCATGTATACTCATTGCTATTGATCTACATTGTCTTACTTACGAACTTGCGAATCTCTTTCAACATTATTGAATCTTATCTTTCGGATTGCTTGAAATTTGTGCCACTATCCTAACAAAGCTCCTCCATAGGCCTTAACTGTGTAGGTGTGAGAAGGACGATCTTCGGTACCAATTCTACTACTTCCACATTGGCACATTGAGTGACCCTTGATCCATTTTCAACTTGTAGAACGGTAATTGATATTGTCGTCTCATTCTTCCACTTATATCTACTTGAGTGCTATGGATAGGTCAAGCATCCACAACCCGGCGTTTCAGGAGCAAGAGGACGACGCAACCACTTACGTCACCAAGCTACAATTCTTTGGAGCGCAAAAGGAAATGCGTCAATCGCATGACGTCTTGAACGACCGCATCGAGCAACTCGCCACCGACGTACGCGAATCCGAAGTGCGCATGAGGGACTACCTCGACACCAAGCTCTCAAGCCAAATGGAGGAAATTCGCGCCTTGATGGTCAAGCAAGCTTCTTCTACATCTACATCGTCAAGACGGCGCCAATCAAGTCATCACTCATCGGAGTACTCTTCTAGCAAGAGTCCACCTCGAGCACGTCCTCATCACCGAGATGACCGCTCCGGTCCAAGTTCACACCAAGGCTGCCAACGTCAAGCTTCGGAGAATCCCTTCCATGGAAATGGACTACAAGATCGACTTCGCGAGCGTGCTCGACGTCAACAACAAGAACAAGAAGCATTGGAACAAGAACACCAACAACAATGCCGTGAAGAAGAACAACGTCTCTGCGAAGAACAAGCGCTAGAAGCCCAACGTGCACTCCGTGATGCAACTTGTGCTTTGGAGGAACGCAACTGTCAAGCACGTCAAGAACAAGAAGCACTTCGCCGCGAACGACAAGAAGAAGCCAATCGCCAAGAGGAGCACCAAGAAAGGCGAAACCGAGTGTGCCACCTCGTCGCCGTCCTCAAGCTCATCATGACGAATCTGAGGACGAAGACGAATAAGGGCAAGAACATTGTCAACAAGCCCACGACAACGACGCTCCACATCCAAGACATAGACTTCGGCATCACCACCATGACACTCGTGATCTGCGTTGGGTTTTTCGTGAAGAGGAACGGGTAATCGCAGCACAAAGTGGGTAAGTATTTCCCTCAGTTATGAAACCAAGGTTTATCGAACCAATAGGAATACCAGTCCTCAATCGTCTTCAGCGGCTGCACACAAAAGAACAAACAACTTGCACCCAATGCCGGCAAGAGGGTTGTCAATCCCCTTGATCTCGTTATTTGCAAGCAAGTGAGTTGTGTAGATAATTGTAGATAATAGTAAAGTGCAAAATAAAATAAAAGGTAATAAATAATAGCGAGGTAATGATAGCGTTTGTGAATTTATAAGTGAATAGACCCGGGGGCCGTAGAGTTCTCTAGTGGCATCTCTCATAAGCAAAGCATACGGTGGGTAAACAAATTCCTGTTGGGCAATTGATAGAAAAGCGAATAATTATGCGATGTTCACGGCAATGATCATGTGTATATAGGCATCACGTCCATAAGCAAACAGGCCGACTCCTGCCTGCACCTACTACTATTACTCCACTTCAAGAGCGCTTCTATGCTTGCCTCTCTACGTATTAAGTTCATGACAAACGGAGTAATGCTTGGAGAACGATGACATGATGTAGACAAAGTAAACTCAACTAATATGAATAAACCCCATCGTTTTATCCTTAGTAGCAACAACACAAAGACGCAACTTGTCCCCTTCTGTCACTGGGATATAGAAACTCGTCAGGTTGAACCTACTACAACGCACCACTCCCACCGAAGAAATATCAATCTAGTTGGCCAAGCAATCTCAATAGATTGGAGAGCATTACGAAGCTATGATGATCATTCAAATAAGAATCATAGCAATCAAGTTTGACTCAAATACTTTCATGAATAATCTGAACATAAACTCACAATTCATCGGATCCCAACAAACACACCATACAAAGGGATTACATCGGATAGATCAAGGCAAAGATGTGATGAACATTGTATTGAAGATCAAGAGAGAGAGAGAGATTGCCATCTAGGTACTACCTACGGGCCCGTAGGTCTGTGGTGAACTACTCACACATCATGGTGAGGGCAGCAAGGTTGATGAAGAGGCCCTCCGTGATCGATCTCCCCTCCGGCAGGGTGCCGGAACGGAGGTGTAGATGGCCTCCCATCGGAACAGAGACTTGCGGCGGCGGAAAAAGTGTTTCGGGAGCGCTTCTGGTCTTTTTAGGGTATTTGTGAATTTATAGGCCAGAGAACGACGTCGGGGGACGCTCCAGGGGTCCACCACATATCTGGCCGCGCCCCCTCCTAAGGGGTGCGGCTGGATATGTGGTGGGCCCCTGGTGCATCTCCTGGCCCTCCTCCGAAGCTTCTAGGTCTTGTATTGGTCCCAAAAAAATCACCAAAAAGTTTCGTGGCAATTGAACTCCGTTTGGTATTGTAACTCTGAAAAGGCAAAAACACGCAAAAGACAGGAACTGGCACTGGGTCAATAGGTTAGTGCTCAAAAATATTATAAATTGGTAAATAAATACCCAAAAAGTATCCTAGAATGATAATATATCAGCATGGAACAATAAAAAATTATAGATACGTTGGAGACGTATCAGCATCCCAAGCTTAATTCCTGCTTGTCCTCGAGTAGGTAAATGATAAAAACAGATTTTTTGATTTGACATGCTACCCATTATGTAATATTTGGTATGTATGCTCATTGAGAAATGATGAATTAGCAAACAACAACATAGTAATATTTATAAGTATAAGAAACAAAATCATTAATTTTTCAAAGTATACGATCCTAAAAGAATGTTTTACCCCTATTCATCTTATTTTATTAGCAAGGCATGACTCCGTCTTCACCACATAGATACAAATGTTAAACACCACGGTGTCCAAGTCAGGCAATTGGATCCTACTTTTTCAATTTGCATCAACTTTTTATTCTTCACGCAATACATGAGCGTGAACCATTGGACATAGCATATAGGTGGAATAGAATATGGTGGTAGGTATCAAAGGGGTAAAAAGTGGAGAAGATAGTCTCGCATCAAATAGGCGTACCAACGAGCTATGGAGATGCTCATCGATAGATATCAATGCGAGGAATAGGGATTGCCATGCAAATGATGCACTAGAGCTATAAGTGTATGAAAGCTCAATTGAAGCTAAGTGGGGGTGTGCATCAAACTTGCTTCCTCATGAAGACCTCGGGCATTTGAGGAAGCCCGTCATAGGAATATACAAGCCAAGTTTATTATATGAAAAGGTAATTCCCGCTAGCATATGGAAGTGTCAACATAGGAGACTCTCTATATGAAGAACATGGTGCCACTCTGAGGCACAAGTGTGGTAAAGGATAGTAGCAAAGTCCCTTTTCTATTTTCTCTCATTTTTTATATGGTGGGCTTTTCTCTTTTTTTCCTTTTTCTTTTTGCCTCCCCCATTTTCTATTTTTTTTAATATGGTGGGCTCATTTGGCCTCCCCCATTTTTATTTCATTTTTCGTCCGGAGTCTCATCCTGACTTGTGGGGGAATCATAGTCTCCATCATCCTTTCCTCACTGGGACAATGCTCTAATAATGATGATCATCACACTTTTATTTACTTACAACTCAAAATGAAGAACTGATAGGAAGATATGACTCTGTATGAATGCCTCTGGCAGTGTACCAGGATGTGCAATGATCTAGCGTGACATGTATCAAAAATATGAAGAACGGTGGCTTTGCCACAAATTCTATGTCAGCTCTATACGATCATGCAAAGCATTATGATGATGAACGAACTAGTCATATGAAGTGACGATGGAATTTGCATGGCAATATATCTCGGAATGGCTATGGAAATGCCATAATTTGTAGGTATGGTGGCTGTTTTCAGGAAGATATAATGAGGCTCATGTGCAACAGAGTGTCACGGGGTTTGGATGCACCGACGAATATTTGCACCGATCCTCGAGCTGAGAATGGGCTATGCACGATACCGAAGAGGCTAGCAAATATGAGAAGGTGAAGATGCGTATGTCCATGGTGTCACATTAGTCATAAAGAACTCACATACTTATTGCAAATTTTTATTAGTTTTATCACAAATCAAAGTAATCCTCGCATGCCCCGAGGGAGGAGGTTGGTAGGAGTTAACCATCGCGCGCCCCCGACTCAAAACAACACTAGGATTTCATCGAGGAATATAAATGCTCACACATCATCACCATGTCTCTTTAATTTTTAGATGAATAACAAGTTAACACCTCTTAATATCGACACTTCTACGAATCAACAATTCTGGACTCACACCTTTTTCATATTACTACATCAATGTCATTAATCCACAACTTCTCTACATGTGCTACACGATGGTTTTGATTATCATTCATTGAATACCTAATATTCTTGGACTAGTCTTATGACCCATGCAAATTACCGTCACTATTACTCAGCTCTCAAATAAATATAAGTGAAGAATGAGAGCATATTATTTCTATAAATTCTACACGCCACCGTGCTCAAAAAGATATAAGTGAAGTACTAGAGCAACTGCCTAGCTCAAAAGATATAAGTGAAGCACATAGAGTATTCTAGCAAATTACCATGAAGGTGTGTCTCTCTCAAGTAGGTGTGTCCAGCAAATGATGATTGTGACAAACTGAAAGTAAAAGCAAACAAAAGCAAACGACGCTCCAAGCAAAACACATATCATGTGATGAATAAAAATATAGCTCCAAGTGACATACCGATGGATTGAGACGAAATAGGGGATGCCTTCCGGGGCATCCCCAAGCTTAGACGCTTGAGTCTCCTTAGAATTATACTTGGGGTGCCTTGGGCATCCCCAAGCTTGGGCTCTTGCTACTCCATATTCTGTAGTCCATCGTGATCACACCCAAAACTTGAAAACTTCAATCACACAAAACTCAACAAAACTTCGTGAGATCCGTTAGTATAAGAAACATATTGCATACTTGAGGTGTTGTGATAAATTGATTAAAATTCATTTTTGCATAATAGGTACTGTATTCTAACTTCCCCATGGCTTACACCCCCTGATATAGTCCATGGCATAATCAAAAGAAGCAAACTATGCAAGCAAAACAGAATCTGTTTAAAACAGAACAGTCTGTAGCAATCTGTAAAGAGACCATACTTCTATAACTCTAAAAATTCTGAAAAGTTAGGAAAACGTAAAGACTTTGTATAGAAATACTGTGTTAAATTTCGTATCATTATCACGCTCCAGTAAAAAATGAAAATTCCTGCACTGGAGTCAAAGTTTCTGTTTCAGATTCAGCATCGTTTCTACTCATCTTGTGAGTCATCCCAAAGGCTTTACTTGGCACAAACACTAATTAAAACATAAAAACACAATCATTACAGAGGCAACAATCATTTTATCACACAAAAACAGAAATTAAAAACAAAAATAAAGATACATATTGGGTTGCCTCCCAACAAGCGCTATTGTTTTATGCCCCTAGCTAGGCATAATGCATAGTTTCAAGTGTTGGACCCCTTTATGTCCTTCAAAATTAGCTCTTCCAAAATCTTACTAAATGAGTCACCCTTCTCAAAGCTAGTGGAAAAGCCCAAGTGTTCAAAGGAATTTATAAAATCATCACTAACATCATTTTCATCATAAGGATCCTCATAAAGAGCATGGACTTCATCACTAATAGGTTCTCTAATAATATTTTCATGCCAATCATGACTAAATCCTTCATTAATTCCCTTAGAAATCCATTCAAATTTATCACAAGTGTGGAGAAATAGGGATTGTGTCAATTCTTCGGGAAGGACGTTTCTTCTCATATTCTCATCAAATCTTTGATAATCATCAGATTCCATCCTACGCAATGCATCTCTATTATGAAGGATTACTTCTATAGCAGGATGTTCAGATTTTATTCCATAGAAAGCAAAAATATCCTTAGCTTCACGCACAATATAATCAAATTCATGCATAAGGATGTTGGTGGAAATTTTCTTAATCTCAGGATTGTCTATGCTAGGAAGTCCCAAAAATATCTTTTGTAGCATAGGATGGAAGTGCACAAACTTTCATTCCAATTTCAATATAAGCATAGTAATAGCATCTTCATAACAATTTGTTTCATCAAGTATAGATCCTTTAATAAGCGGGGAAACTATTGAATGCTCAAAAAATTCTTGAATAGCATGTTTCCCAATGATGTTCCCACTACCCACATGATAAATTTTAGAATTTAGTACAATGTGAGTGCTGGTAATGTGGACTTGACATTTAGGAGGATCATGAGTAGAATCAATAAAATTTTGTCTTTCTTAATCCAAGTCACTAGCACTTTCAATGATAACTTTCTCGAATTCAGACATGATAGCAAGACAAGCAAACTAGCAAGTAAAGCAAACTAGAAGCGTAATAGTAACTAGCAAAGGTAAATATTTTTGTATTTTTGATTTTCATGAGACAAACTAAATATAACAGCAAATAAAAAGAAGAACAAGTGAATGAAATTTTGAGCGAAGTTACTTGATAGTTGGTGATGGTATTCCCCGGCAACGGCGCCAGAAATCCTTCCTGATACTCGTGATCTGCGTTGGGTTTTCCGTGAAGAGGAACGGGTAATCGCCACACAAAGTGGGTAAGTATTTCCCTCAGTTATGAAACCACGGTTTATCGAACCAATAGGAATACCAATCCTCAACCGTCTTCAGCGGCTGCACACAAAAGAACCAACAACTTGCACCCAACGCCGGCAAGAGGGTTGTCAATCCCCTTGATCTCGTTATTTGCAAGCAAGTGATTTGTGTAGATAATTGTAGATAATAGTAAAGTGCAAAATAAAATAAAAGGTAATAAATAACATCAAGGTAATGATAGCGTTTGTGAATTTATAAGTGAAGAGACCCGGGGGCCATAGAGTTCTCTAGTGGCATCTCTCATAAGCAAAGCATACGGTGGGTAAACAAATTACTGTTGGGCAATTGATAGAAAAGCGAATAATTATGCAATGATCATTTGTATTTAGGCATCAAGTCCATAAGCAAATAGGCCGAGTCCTGCTTGCACCTACTATTATTAGTCCAGTTCAAGAGCGCTTCTATGCTTGCCTCTCTACGTATTAAGTTCATGACAAACGGAGTAATGCTTGGAGAACGATGACATGATGTAGACAAAGTAAACTCAACTAATATGAATAAACCCCATCATTTTATCCTTAGTAGCAACAACACAAAGACGCAACTTGTCCCCTTCTGTCACTGGGATATAGAAACTCGTCAGGTTGAACCTACTACAACGCACCACTCCCACCGAAGAAATATCAATCTAGTTGGCCAACCTATCTCAATAGATCGAAGAGCATTACGAAGCTATGATGATCATGCAAATAAGAATCATAGTAATCAGGTTTGACTCAAATACTTTTCATGAATAATCTGAACATAAACTCACAATTCATCGGATCCCAACAAACACACCATACAAAGGGATTACATCAAATAGATCAAGGCAAAGATGCGATGAACATTGTATTGAAGATCAAGAGAGAGAGAGAGATTGCCATCTAGGTACTACCTACGGACCCGTATGTCTGTGGTGAACTACTCACACATCATGGTGAGGGCAGCAAGGTTGATGAAGAGGCCCTCCGTGATCGATCTCCCCTCCGGCAGGGTGCCGAAACGGAGGTGTAGATGGCCTCCCGTCGGAACAGAGACTTGCAGCGGCGGAAAAAGTGTTTCGGGAGCGCTTCTGGTGTTTTTAGGGTAGATGTGAATTTATAGGCCAGAGAACGACGTCGGGGGACGCTCCAGGGGGCCACCACATATCTGGCCGCGCCCCCCCCTAGGGGGCGCGACTAGATATGTGGTGGGCCCCTGGTGCATCTCTTGGCCCTCCGCAGAAGCTTCTAGGTCTTGTATTGGTCCCCAAAAAATCACCAAAAAGTTTCAGGGCAATTGGATTCCGTTTGGTATTTTAACTCTGAAAAGGCAAAAACACGCAGAAAACAGGAACTGGCACTGGGCACTGGGTCAATAGGTTAGTGCTCAAAAATATTATAAATTGGTAAATAAATACCCAAAAAGTATCCTAGAATGATAATATATCAGCATGGAATAATTAAAAATTATAGATACATTGGAGACGTATCACACCACAATGATGAACAACGCTTCGGCAAGCTCAAGTTCACAATGCCAAAGTTCTCCGGAAGCAATGATCCCGAAGATTACCTATCATGGGCACTCAAAGTTGACAAGATTTTCCGTCTCCACAACTATGACGAAGAGAAGAAGATACCCATGGCTTCACTCGAGTTCCAAGATGATACGTCTCCGTCGTATCTACTTTTCCTCATAGTTTTGCCCTTGTTTTGGACTCTAATTTGCATGATTTGAATGAAACTAACCCGGACTGACGTTGTTTTCAGCAGAACTACCATGGTGTTGTTTTTGTGCAGAAATAAAAGTTCTCAGAACTGGACTCTAATTTACACCTTATTAGGACTAAGGGAAAGATACATGGTGGTATTTATGCTACTCACTTAGCGAGACACTTTAATGTTCATATTCGCCCACATGATTATCCTTTGTCCCAAGTTTATCTAGATCACAAGGCGTTGCAGGATCACCAATTTATTGAGGCAAATGATTCTTTCCATAACATTTGTTACAACTTAGTATTCAGCGTCCAAACCCGTGATGTTACCCCGTTGCCTGCACCTGCTCTGTTTGATTCTATTGCCAGGAATGGATACAGGATCATGCCAGATGACATTACAGCCTATCGGAATGACCTAGCAGCTGTTGAGGAGGAGCCCCAGGAGTGGGACGCTCAGGTGCCGCCTCCACCTCACTTTGACTTGGGACCGGATGGCTACTACGGATGGTGATTACCAAGCTAGGCCAAAAGCCTAAGCTTGGGGGAGTACGTATATCCACCGACATTATATTCATGTTCACACTTTTCATTCCAGTTGTCGATGTCTACACTTTTTCATTGTATTATCCATGCTAGATTTATTCTCTCGCTTTCTTCTTGCGTGTTTGAAAAACTTTGAGAAAACCCAAAATTATTTCCTACTTCTTTTCAGTTTTTCTTTCTAGCTTAAATTAATTGTAGTATCAAAAGAAATCCCAAAAAGATTTCTCATTTCTTCTTTTACTTGTTGGGAGCTTTCCCGTGTAAATAGTTTTTCTCGTTTTTTGTTTTTCCCTCTTTAATTTGCTTTCTTCAAGGAAAAACCAAAAACTCCAAAAATATTTCAGTATGTTTCTCTCAAATTCTTTTCCTTCTCATTTGAGTCATACCAAGGAGAAGACCACGATGAAAATGTTGAGTAGCACTCATATGCACTATTGTTATCTAACAAAGAGCCCATATTACCTTGTCTGCTCCTCTTGAATAAAATGTTTGCAGATTACAGCTTAGTCCACGACACTCTTGCACTATTATTATTTTCATATCATTCGGTCATGCAAGTGAAAGGCAATAATGAGGAAATTTGACGAATTGACTATGGCAGAGAAAAGCGGGTATGAACTCAACTTGTTTTTATTTTTGTAAATATGTTTAGCCTAGTATCCTTGATTCAGCATATTATGATCAAGCATGTTTGCAATGACATAGTTGTTCATGCCATGCTTAAGTAGCTAGGAGTGGATAATGATTTATCTTAGATGTCAACATGCATTAAAATGATTGTGATGTGGTATGATGATACGGTATCCTCTTCTGAATGTTTCAAGTGGCTTGACTTGGCACATGTTCACGCATGTAGTTGAATCAAAACCAACATAGCCTTAATGATATTTATGTTCATGGTGTCCATATCCTACTCATGCTAGTAGTCAATGTTTATTATTCATAATGCATGCTCATGACCGTTTTCGCTCTCTAGCTGGCCGCTTCTCAATCTATTTGCTAGCCTTCGCTTGTACTAAGCGGGAATACTGCTTGTGCATCAAAATCCTTAAACTAAAGTTATTCCATATGAGTCCACTATATCTACCTATATGCGGTATTACCCTGCCGTTCCAAGTAAATTTGCATGTGCCACCTCTAAAAATTCAAATAAACATATGTTTTGCGTGCCTGGACCGCTCATGGAGCGACAGGGGGCGGTCAGTATCTTCCATGTTAAGCTGGTTAATCTCATGATGAGTGTTTATTCACTCGTCCTTACACGAGAGGGGCGGTAATAGGGATTCCCAGTCCCGAAATCAAAAAGTACAAATAATTAAACAAAACTCCCCCAGGAATGTTGTTGGTATGGACGGTACCCGTGGATTCGGCTAGCCGTGGAGTGTGATTGTTGGTGGAGGGGGAGTAAACCTTTACTTTTACCGCTTGGGAACCTGATACGTCTCCAACGTATCTATAATTTTTGCTTGTTCCATGCTGTTATATTATCATTCTTGGATGTTTTACAATCATTTTATAACCAATTTATATCATTTTTCGGGACTAACCTATTGGCATAGTGCCAAAGTGCCAGTTGCTGTTTTTGCTTGTTTTTTTACTTCACAGAATATCAGTACCAAACGGAGTCCAATCGCGACGAAACTTTTTTGAGATTTTTTGGGACCAGAAGACACCCAGTGGGCCAAAGAAGTGCCAGAGAGGTGGGCTGTGGAGGCCACAACCCACCAGGGCACGCCAGGGGCCCCCCGGCGCGCCCTGATGGGTTGTGCCCTCCACGGGGCCCCCCTCCACCGCCTCTGATGAGTATAAATTCTCAAATATTCAGAAAACCCTAGGGGAGTCGACGAAACACAATTCCAGCCGCCGCAAGTTACAGAACCTCGAGATCCAATCTAAACACCATCACAGAGGGGTTCATCTTCTTCATAGGTGCCTCTCCGATGATGCGTGAGTAGTCCACCATAGACCTACGGGTCCGTAGGCAGTAGCTAGATGGCTTCCCCTCTCTCTCTCTCTTATGATTCTCAATACAATGGTCTCTTGGAGATCTATTTGATGTAAACTTTTGCGGTGTGTTTGTTCGGATCTGATGAATTTTGAGTTCATGATCAGTTTCTATCCATCAATATTATTTGAGTCTTCTTTGATCTCTTATATGCATGATTACTTATAGCCTCGTATTTCTTCTTTGAATCTTTGGTTTAGTTAGGCCGACTAGATCGATTTTTCTTGCCATGGGAAGAGGTGCTTTGTGATGGGTTCGATCTTGCGGTGTCCTTTCCCAATGACAGAAGGGGTAACAAGGCACACATGTATCATTGCCATTAAGGATAACAAGATGGGGTCTATTCCTACATGAATAGATCTTGTCTACATCATGTCATCGTTCTTATGGCATTACTCCATTTTTCCATGAACTTAATACACTAGATGCATGCTGGATAGCAGTCGATGTGTGGAGTAATAGTGGTAGATGCAGGCAGGAGTCGGTCTACTTATCTTGGACGTGATGCCTGTATAATGATCATCGCCTTGGATATCGTCATGATTATTTGATCTTCTATCAATTGCTCAACAATAATTTGTTCACCCACCGTGCGCTATACTCATGAGAGAAGCCACTAGTGAATCCTACGGCCCCCGGGTCTACTTTTCCAACATATTGCTTTCCGATCTATCTTTTTGCCTCTTTGTTTTCAGATCTATAAAACCAAAAACCCAAAAATATATTGCTGCACTTATTATTTGCTCTTTTTATTTTGTGTTCTTGAGAGATCTATCTCTCCTATCTATCACTACCTAATCTATCTTTTTACCGTAGAGAGATTGACAACCTCTCTTTCGCGTCGGGTTGCAAGTATTTGTTATTTGTGTGCAGGTGCTGCTTATTGGGTGGTGGTGATCCTCCTCTAGTTCGATAACCTTGGTTTCATAACTGAGGGAAATACTTACCGTCGCTGTGCTGCATCATCCCTTCCTCTTTGGGGAAATACCGACGCTGTCTCAAGCCACGTCAAAGGAATTTTTGGCGCCGTTGCCGAGGAGGAAGCGGTCTCTTCTACGTGCCTATCTCAGGCGCCGAGGAGACTCCATCATCATCTACCAGGTTCCTAATCACAAATCTCATCTCCTTGCAATTACATTATTTGCCATTTGCCTCTCGTTTTCCTCTCCCCCATTTCACCAATTTGCCGTTTTATTCGCCCTCTTTTTCATTTTCCTTTTTCTCGTTAGATCTCTTGCTTGCTTGCAATATTGTTTGCGTAGTCACGATGACTCAAGAAAACACCAAGTTGTTTGATTTTTCCAATACTAATAACAATGATTTTATTAGTACTCCGATTGCTCCTCCCGCCACTAGTGCGGAGTCTTGTGATATTAATGCCGCTTTGTTGAATCTTGTCATGAAATATCAATTTGCCGGCACTCCTAATGAGGATGCCGCGTCCCATCTAAACATGTTCATAGAATTGTGTGATATGCAAAAGAAAAAAGATGTGGATAATGATATTGTGAAGTTGAAATTGTTTCCTTTTTCCTTGCGGGATAGTGCAAAAATTTGGTTTTCTTCTTTGCCTCGCAATAGTATCAATTCTTGGAATAAGTGCAAGGATGCTTTTATCACTAAGTATTTCCCGCTCGCGAAAATTATTTCCCTTAGGACACAAATCATGAATTTTCAGCAACTTGAGCATGAACATGTTGCACAATCTTGGGAAAGAATGAAGTTGATGCTAAGAAATTGTCCTACTCATGGTTTAAATCTTTGGATGATCATACCAAAAATTTATGCGGGATTGAATTTTGTCTCTAGAAATCTTTTAGATTCCGCCGCGGGTGGTACTTTTATGGAAATTACTTTGGGTGAAGCTATTAAATTGCTAGATAATATCATGGCAAATTATTCACAATGTGTCGTGGTTTTGTCACGGCTGATGTCCTAGGACTTAGGGGTGAAGCCATCGCTACGGCGGTTAACTCGAAGGGGTTGGTAGGGATGAAAGACACGGGTTTACCCAGGTTCGGCCCCTCTCGAAGGGAGGTAAAAGCCTACGCCTTGCTTTGAGTTGTATTGATTGGGTATCGATTACAAGGGAGCGGATTCGCTTGACCTAGCTATCGATCAAAGTTTTTCGTACCTGAAGCCGCCCAGGGAACCCGCCTTTATATACATAGGTCGAGGCCCTGGGCTTACAAGAGTCCGGGTCGGGTTACATCTAGTAACCGCCCTTATCTCTAAATCGCCTTGACTTATCTGGCAAGCCATCTCCCGGCGGCTTACGCCTCCGGGTCACACATTGCCTTCCGGCTCTGGGCCTCCGCCCGGCCTGTCTGGTAAATTACCTCCAGGCTCGTCTTAGTCTTCCGGCCTGCTTAAGGCCTCACTGTTAAGCCGCCAACTGCCTAACCTGGCCCCTCCTGGGCGGGTCTCACCATGGGGTTATATCCCCAACATTAGGCCCCAGATTGATTTGAACCTGTTCATGTCAATCTTCAAGTCTTCTGATTGGCGAGTCTTGTGTTCTTCATAATCATCTAACCTGAAATAAACCTTCATGACCCGTCATGTAAAATGGATGATGTCATCTCTGGTAAATCCAAAAGATCTTAATGACATCACAACGGATCTTTGCATTAACTGGTCAACCCGAAAATCGAGGCGTTTTCTTGGTCAATCATCATCTTGCCCCCTCGATTCCCGCATTGGACTGTTGCTGTTCCATCTTCCCCTTATAAATAGGCGTGGGGGGTCCCATCCTTTTCACTTTCCCCCGCTGCCGCTTCTCTCTTCTTCTTCCTCCAGACGCTCGCGCAACCGAAGCTCCGCCGCGCCGTCCGGACCGTGCTGTCCTCCTCAACAAAGGCCGCTTCATCACCCTGTTTACGTCCAGAGCTCACCGGCGCACGCCCGCACCCCCTGCATTCTCCAGGTTCCATTTTTCTTCCTTCTTAGATCCGCATTAGTTCGTCGGGGTTCTTCCGAGTCTGCCACCATTCATCGGAGCGCTCACCATTGATCGGAGAGGAAACACCTTTAGGCTCCGAAACGCCATCCAAATCGCGCGGTGCCCTACTCAATATGTATTTCGTAGTCGGTGTAGATCACTCCTTCATTGGAATCCATGTATTAACTGCCTGTTCTTCCACTGCTGTTTTTAGGTTTAGCAAATATTTTCCTTTTATCTTCGTCCGTAGTTCTTGTAATGGCAGTTGTAGTCCAATTGACGGATATCATTTTTAGTATCTACTGTCCAATTGACCCGCCATCCTGCTGCCGGCTTACCCTGGCAAAATACCATTCGCTTCATACCTGTAGCTGATGGCAGCTCATAACTTTTAATAATGACCCGCCAAGTAGCGTCGTCGTCTTAGTCATAGCTGTTTTGATCATGTAGCGTTCTTAACCCGCCGTATCTCCATGCCTTTCCACAACGTTTAACCCGTCGTCATGGCTAAAGCCCCTGCTTCTTGCGATTGGGTAGGCTCCGCGGTTACGGAGGATATACTCAATGATTTCGTATTCATGGGGGTTTTACCGGCTCAAGACGTCATTCATTGGCGGGTTCCTGGTGACGAGATCACTCCCGAACCCAAGGAAGGGGAGGTGGTTATTTTTACGGATCATCTTCTCCGTGGCTTCTCACCGCCCGGGTCAAAGTTTTTCCGGGACGCCTTGCACTTTTATAAGCTCCACCCCCAAGACATTGGCCCCAATTCTGTCACCAACTTGTGCCAATTCCAAGTGTTCTGCGAGGCATATCTGCAAGAGGAACCCACTGTTGATTTCTTCAGAGACTTCTTCTACATCAACCGCCAGATCAAAATAGCAGACGGGCCAAGCCTTGAGCTCGGAGGCGTTTCAATCCAGAGGCGGAGAGATGTGTCTTTTCCTTCAGCCACTCTGCCCAGTCATCCCAAGGACTGGAACCGCACCTGGTTTTACTGCAGAGATACTGCCTTGGAGGAAGAAAATCCATTGCCGGGTTATCGTCCCTACCGGCTCTGCACCACCACCGAGCTCCCAGAACAGCTGTCCGCCATAGAGCGCGCCCAATACGCTCAGACATTTTCAAAGATTAGGGCCTTATTAGCCAATGGGTTGACTGGCGTTGATTTAACCCGCTGCTGGGTTTCCTGGAGAATCTTACCATTGAGCCGGCGCGGTGGCTTAATGTGTGAATATACTGGTGAAGTGAATGACCCTCAGCGCTTCAACCAGACGCCTCTGACAGACAAGGATCACAGCTTGATTGCCAAATCACTGCTGGGAGAACCTCAGGAGGTCTGCAACAAGACTGGGTTAAACCCCTTCTATGCTCTTAACCCGGCTCCCGCAGTAAGACTTTTTACTTTAACCTTTCACTCTTTCCCATTAGATTTTGCACTTCACACTCCTCATTTAACCTTTCTGCAAATGCATTTATGTATGTAGGCCGACTCTCCCTTCTGGAAGAGGAGAATAACCACAGCCTCCACTTCAAAAAAGAAAACCAAGGCAACTAAGACCCGGGCTCCGGCTCGTAAGAAGAAACCGACAGCTCAGGAGCTGCTTGAACTGGATGACTCAGAGGTAGAACTTGACTCTCTTGGCCTTCTTTTCATGCAACTTATTGACGCTGACTCCTCTCAGGGTGACGCGGAGACAAGCCAAGCCGGCGCAGCAGAGGTAACTACCATCTCCTCCGACTCGGAACCTTTGCCAAGAGAGAAAATACGGCGGGTCATTCGGAAAGTAATGTTTTCACACCCCCTTGCTCACTTGGATCCCAACTTTCTTTTGAAGAAGCAGCAACATGACTCCAGGCATCAGACCCGGAGCGGCGGCTCTGAAGATCTAGTGGCCGACTTACCCAATGCTCCGGCTCCTCGGAAACGCCGTAATGACGTAATTCATAACTTTGTTTTCATTTCCTCTACATGCTAGCCTCATACAGTAAACTGCTCATATTGCTCAATTTTAATCTTTCAGGAAACACCTCCTTCCTCTGGTGACTCAACCGCTTCAAAGCTGCCACCTCTTGTCATCAACCCAGGGTAACTTTCTTTTTTGCATCCAATATTGTTTACTAACGTTTTATCCTTGCATACAACTTACCCTGAAATCTTTTGTTCACAGGGCCCAAGCCAAGAAGAGGAAAATAAGCGGGTCAACCGCCAATCCTGACGCCCCCGAGCTGGAGAACCCGAAGCTTGATACTCCTGATACTCATGTTGAGCCCTCTGAAGCTCAACAAGGCGCCCACGATGAAACTCCCCAGCCTACTAAGCCGACGGATGTTGATATTGTGATTCCTGAGGCTAATCCGGAAGCTGATCCTAAGCCGCCCAGCCCTCTGCCAACAGCTGAAGATGTGGCTTCCCATGAAGAAGGGGTTATCATTACTGGGATGGGTTATTCAATCCCAGCCCCTTCCAATGTGCTGACCAAGCATATTAGCAAGGATGAGGCACCTTCACCTAAGAAGGAGAAGGTTAAACTTGATCTCCCCAATCTTGAGAAGCTTACTATTGACGAGCTGCACTCCAGATATTCGAGCCACCTCTCCGCAAGCCGGGACATGGAAGCCAACTTGGTTGGTATGATAAAGAAGAAATATGAGGTATACTCAACTTATCCGCATCCCTTATATCCTTACGTAGCCCCCAAGAGCCGGCTTATTTTCTTGAAGATAAGTCGGTTCTTCAATAATATATACACTTTACTTCATTAGCGTGTAGCCCCCAAGGGCCGGGTCATTATGTAAATAATGAGTCGGCACTTATTTTGCTGACATGAATAAATTCCAGCCATAGCCCCCAAGGGCCGGCTTATCTCTTGAGATAGCCGGGTCTTTTACTTTTGTAAAGAAGAAACTAGTCGTCTGTTCTGCAAATTGTAGAGCCTGTAGCCCCCAAGGGCCAGCTTATCTTTCTTGAAGATGATCCTGGTCTTCTTATATTATAGGTTTGATAGAACTGATGTACATTAGCCCCCAAGTGTCAAGGATATTGCTTGCAATGTGCTTGAAACTTGTAACAAATTTCTTCACTGCCCCCAATTGCATCGTGCTACCGGCTTAGGATTGGCAAACTTTCACTTAACAACTATTATTGCGCAGGCAACTTTAAATGAGGCCGAGTCAAGCTTGACGGACCTGAGGAAAAACCTGACACTTCAACAAGATGCCCGAGCTGAAGCGGACGCAAAATGGCGGCTCTCCTCAATAGAGCTGGAAAAAATCAAGGCGGATTTTGAAGCCTACAAACAATCTACTGAAGCTGAACAAGCCACCTTGACCAAACGTGTAGAAGATGCCGAGGGCCAACTGAAGCCTGTGACTGAAGAATTGACCAGTCTGAAACGGCATGTAGCTCGGATGACCGAAGCTGTCTTTGGTAAGTAGTGTTAACTATCTTGTGAATATTTTGCTCAAGCAGTCTTATAAAAGACTCGCCCGGCGACTTATGCATTTTGAACTATTTACAGGCCGTCGGACTTGCAATCTTCCAGACGACAGTTTGTTGAAGCTGAAAGCTTTATATTCATTCACTGAGCAGCTGTACGCTGGAAGTCTTTTCACCATCAGGGCTGTCATGGGTGAAAAGGGCACGCCAAAGCTCATCAAAGATGTGCTAAAATGCCTCTCAACAATCCCCAAGCAGTTTGAAGAGTTGAAGAAATCAGCCGCCCGTAAAGGTGCAATAGCAGCTTTGAGCCGGGTTTTGGCTTATGCACCAGAGCTTAACCCGGAAGAGATGGTTGGAGGGTTCCCATAGCTGAAGGACGACGGGTCAGAATTCACGCAAGATGACTATGCTCGTTGCTTCAAGGCGTCTCGTGTATTAGCCAGCCAATTAGCCGTAGAGGCCGATTTGAAGGTTTATCAGGCGGCTTATGATGACAACAATGCACGAATCCGGGCGCCTACTTTTGAGCCGGTGGATCTGACTCCTCAGCGTCGTAAGCACATCTTTGCCCTTGATGTTGACTCGTCTCCCATCTTGCATGATGAAGCTGAATTCCATGCCTTAATCAACTGCAACTGGGATGTGGACAACCTTCAGATCCAGGAGACAGAAGACCCGGCGCAGGATGACCCGACAGCAACTTAGGCGAAGGAGTTGGCCTAGGATGAAGCTTAACCCGGATGAACTAATGGCCGGGTTGTGATTGTATGAAAAACTTTGGTCCAAAATTTTGGGTTCCGCGCAGCCTTGTAATAGACTTAGCTAAAAACTGCTTGCCTATGACGTGCCTTCGTGCACGTTTTGAACTTTATCAACTTATATCCTGTGCTGGTGGCTTATGGCCATACTCCTCGGCGAGTTAACAACTCCATGCCCCATGACCTTGAAAATATGGAAATAAGACCCGCTGGTGGGCCATGACAGCCATAAGCTTTGACTAATGAGTAGTCATCCAAAGATGAATAATCTCCTCATGAAAAAAGTCCTGCAAAAACAACAAACAGAAAATATAGACGTGTATACTTTGCTATAAGGCGGCTTTGAAGGCACAACCCAAAAGAGATCAACCCTTTATATATATTTTTGAGAAAACTCAATTTTTTTGCTTCAAATAAGCTAGGCATTAACGCCTATAATCCCGTGGGCCGGCTCTCACTTGACATAAATCTGTCATTTTAACCTTAACAAGTTCAGGGTCTTTAAAAAAGATTGACTGTTAAGAGTATGAACGGGCCACATGGTGGAGAGACTACATCGAACAGGTGAGTTTGTCCTAGCTCTCTGTAAGCCGGCTCTCACGTGACATAAGCCACCGTTTTAACTTTGACTAGTTCAGGGTCTTGAAAAAGATTGACTGTCAAACGTTCGGCGGGTCACCTGGCGGAGTAGCAAGTTGCAAACAGGCAGGTTTAACTCAAAGATGGCTTTTAAGCCGATCAAGAGGGTATGAAAGCTAAACCCAGTGGGTTGGAAGCCCCCAAGTGACCTTATGAACTCTTTGCACAAACAATTGCTGCATGAAAACGGCAGATGCCCCGAATTATGGGGATGCCAGCTTTATTATATTGAAAAAGGTATATACAATGACAAAGATATGTACATTGATGAGAGTCAATGACTCAAGTATAGTAAGGCCGAAGATGAGCAATATTCCACGGCCTGCTAGTCTCTTCTCCGGAAGTGCATGACTTGTTGCTCTCCCGTATATCAATGAGGTAATATGACCCATTGTTGAGATTCTTGCTGACCACAAAACATCCTTCCCAAGGGGGAGATAACTTATGTATATCTGTCTGATATTGAATCAGACATAGCACTAAGTCGCCTTCTTGGAATGTCCGGGTCTTCACTCTGCGGCTATGATAGCGACGCAGATCTTGTTGATAAATCGCCGATCGTGCGGCTGCGAGATCCCGCTCTTCATCCAAAGCGTCCAGTGCGTCCTGACGCGCCCTCTCATTGTCAGTTTCAACGTAAGCCGCCACCCTGGGTGAGTCATGACGGATATCATTGGGGAGAACAGCTTCTGCGCCATAAACCATGAAGAAAGGCGTGTAGCCTATTGATCTGTTGGGGGTGGTTCTGATGCTCCAAAGAACTGAAGGTAACTCCTCCACCCAACAACCCGGCGTTCGTTCCAAAGGAACCATAAGCCGGGGTTTGATCCCTCTCAAAATTTCCTGGTTAGCACATTCTGCTTGACCATTAGACTGTGGATGAGCCATGGAGGAGACATCGAGGCAGATGTGTTCACTTTCAGAAAACTCTTTCATAGCCCCCTTGGACAGATTTGTACCATTGTCAATAATAATACTGTGAGGGTAACCAAAACGAAAGATCAGCCTCTTGACAAACTGAACTGCTATTGCTGCATCGCACTTGCTAACCGGCTCTGCCTCAATCCACTTGGTAAATTTATCAACCGCTACCAAGAGGTGGGTCTTCTTATCTTTAGACCTCTTAAACGGTCCAACCATATCAAGCCCCCAGACCGCAAACGACCAGGTGATTGGAATCATCCGTAACTCTTGAGCCGGCACATGGGCACGTCGTCCAAATTTGTGACACCCATCACATTTACTAACCAAGTCCTTTGCATCTGCATGAGCTGTTAACCAGTAAAAACCGTGCCGAAAAGCTTTGGCCACCAAGGATTTTGACCCGGCGTGATGACCAAAATCGCCGGCATGTATCTCTTGCAAGATTTCACGGTCCTCTTCAGGAGAAACACAACGTTGAAAAACGCCAGTCACGCTGCACCTGTGCAACTCGCCATTGACAATAGTCATGGATTTAGACCGCCTCATGATTTGCTGTGCCAAGGTCTCGTCCTCGGGTAACTCGCTACGAGTCAGATATGCCAAATAGGGTAGCGTCCAATCAGGAATAACGCGAAGAGCCGCCACCAACTGTCCTTCCAGGTCAGGTATAACAAGATCCTCCTCAGAAGGTAATGTGACCGAAGGGTGATGCGGTACATCCAGAAACACGTTGGGCGGCACCGGCTTACGCTGAGACTCCAATCGTGATAATGCATCAGCCGCCTCATTCTTCCGACGATCAATGTGATCCACCTGATAACCCTTAAAGTGACTAGCAATGACGTCCACCGCCTGGCGATAAGCCGCCATATGAGGGTCTTTAGAATCCCATGTGTCCGAGACTTGTTGGGCCACAAGGTATGAGTCACCTAGACATCTGACCCGGCTCAAATTCATCTCCTTGGCCACACGGAGCCCATGAAGCAAGGCTTCATACTCAGCTGCATTGTTAGTACAAGGAAACATTAGCCTTAATACATAAGAAAATTTGTCACCTCTAGGGGAAGTCAAAACAATTCCAGCCCCCGATCCTTCCAACTGTCTGGATCCATCAAAGTGAATTGTCCAATATGTATTGTCTGGCTTCTCGTCAGGTGCTTGACACTCCGTCCAGTCATTGATGAAATCCACCAGGGCTTGAGACTTGACAGCTGTTCGAGGCACATACCTCAAATTAAGAGGCCCAAGCTCAATTGCCCACTTAGCAATCCTGCCGATGGCTTCTCTATTTTGAATAATATCTCCCAAAGGAGCAGAGCTGACCACCGTGATTGGATGTCCAAGGAAATAATGCTTCAACTTGCGATTTGCCATGAACACTCCAAACACCAACTTTTGCCCATACAGGTACCTTTGCTTGGACTCTGTCAAAACCTCGCTGACATAATAAACCGGTCGCTGGACTGGGTATTCTTTGCCTGCCTCCTTGCGCTCCACAACAACTGCAGCACTGACGGGCTTGTTATTAGCCGCCACGTACAGGAGCAAAGGCTCTTTTTCCATGGGAGCGGCTCAACCAACTGTTTTTTTAGCGCCTCAAACGCGTCATTGGCAGCATCACTCCAGACAAAATCATATGTCTTCTTCATCATCTGATACAAAGGAATGGCCTTCTCGCCCAGGCGGCTTATGAATCGGCTTAAAGCAGCAATACGACCCGCCAAGCGCTGGACGTCATTAATGCACGCCGGCTTAGATAATGAGGTGATGGCCTTTATTTTATCCGGGTTAGCTTCAATGCCCCGCTTCGAAACCAAAAACCCCAGGAGCTTGCCTGCAGGTACACCAAAAACACACTTAGCCGGATTAAGCATCATCTTGTAAACCCGCAGGTTATCAAAAGTTTCCTTCAAATTGTCAAGCAGAGTCTCCTTCTTCCTTGACTTGACCACAATATCATCCACATAAGCATGAACATTGCGTCCGATCTGACTATGAAGACAGTTCTGTACACAACGTTGATAAGTCGCCTGCGCACTTTTGAGTCCAAAAGGCATGGACACGTAGCAGAAAGCTCCGAAAGGTGTGATGAAAGATGTCTTCTCTTGGTCTTTAACTGCCATCTTGATCTGATGATAACCCGAATAAGCATCCAGGAAACAAAAGCTCTCACAACCCGCCATTGCGTCAATGATCTGGTCGATACGGGGGAGAGCAAATGGATCAACCGGACAAGCTTTGTTAAGATCTGTGTAATCCACACACATGCGCCACGTGCCGTTCTTCTTAAGTACGAGCACGGGGTTAGCCAACCACTCCGGGTGAAAAACCTCCATGATAAACCCAGCTGCCAAGAGCCGGGCTACCTCTTCCCCAATAGCTTTACGCCGCTCTTCATTGAAACGACGGAGGAATTGTTTGACTGGCTTAAACTTAGGATCCACATTAAGGTGGTGCTCAGCGAATTCTCTCGGTAAACCTGGCATATCAGAAGGCTTCCATGCGAAGATGTCCCGATTCTCATGGATGAATTCGATGAGCGCGCCTTCCTATTTGGGGTCCATATTAGCCCCTAGAGTGAACTGCCGCGACGAGTCACCAGGAACGAAATCCACCAACTTGGTATCTTCTTCCACAAACTTCAGGGGCGGGTCAGACTCTGTGCTGGGCTTCTTCAACGGGGTCATATCCGCCGGGTCAACATTGTCTTTATAAAATTTGAGCTCCGCCTCAGCACAACTTGACTCTGCATACGCAGCATCGCCCTCCTCGCACTCAAGAGCAATTTTCCAATCACCATGCACCGTAATCGTCCCCTTCAGACCCGGCATCTTGAGCTGCAAGTAAACATAACAGGGCCGTGCCATGAACTTGGCATGAGCCTATCGTCCGAATAGAGCATGATATGGACTCTTGATTTTAACCACCTCAAACCATAAGGTCTCTACCCTGTAGTTGAACTCATCACCAAAGGCCACCTCAAGGGCAATTTTTCCAACCGGATAAGCCGACTTGCCGGGCACCACACCGTGAAAGACTGTGGATGATGGCTTGAGATCTTTGTCAGTCAGGTTCATCCGGCGGAAAGTGTCATAATACAGGATGTTGATGCTGCTGCCACCATCCATGAGCACCTTGGTGAACTTGTAGCCTCCTACCTGAGGGGCTACCACAAGGGCCAACTGCCCCGGGTTATCAACTCGTGGCGGGTGATACTCCCTGCTCCATGATATTGTGTGCTCGGACCACTTTAAGTACTGTGGAAGAGCCGGCATTGCTGCATGAACTGCCCTCTTGCGCACCTTCTGGTCTCGCTTATCAAGACTCATAGTGAACACGTGATACTGTCCACCCTTAAGTTGCTTCGGGTTACTCTGATACCCTGGTTGATTGTTTTGCTGCTGCCCGCCATTGCCGGACTGTTGATTGTGGCTACCATGATTGCCTTGACCCTGATAACCCGGTCCTGAGCTGCCCGCACCGAAACCTGACCCATGAGAGCCGGATCCTGACCCGCCAGGCGGTCCATTGCCGTTGCCATGATGCTAGTTAAGACTATAATTCCGGAATTCTCACATGATATAACAATCCTTCCAAGCATGGGTAGACGGCTTGTTGGGAAGACTGTGTTTTGGGCAGGGGTCGTTAAGCATTGCCTCCATGTTAAAAGGCTTGCCTTTGCCAAAAGGCGGTTTACCATTACCCTTGGCACGGTTGTTTCCAGTGTTGGTGTTGGCCACCAGATCTGACCCGTCGTCTGGATGCTTCCGTTTACCACCATTGCCTGGGTTGTTATTTCCTGTCCCATTCTGTTGCTGAGCCTTGCCGTTGCCATTCTTCTTACCCTTAGCAGATTTCTCTTCATCAGAACCAGGGTCCTTCGTGCTGTCAGAATCTGCATATTTAGTGAGAGCCACCATGAGCTCACCCATGTCCTGGCAAGAACGCTTGAGCCGTCCAAGCTTCTGCTTCAGGGGCAAAAAGTGACAATTCTTCTCCAGAATCAGAACTGCCTGAGCCGCCGTGATATTATCAGATGAGTGGATAATGGTTGAGACCCGGCGGACCCAATGATGGGCCGACTCATCCTCCCGCTGCATGCAATGATCCAAATCAACAATCGTCATAGGCTGCTTGCATGTCCCTTGAAAATTCTTGATAAATCGTGCCTTCAACTCGGCCCAAGAATTAATGGTATTGGGGGGCAGACCCTTTAACCATGTACGAGCCAGTCCTTCTAACATCATGGTGAAGTACTTAGCACAGACTGCATCACTGGCGTCCAACATCTCCATGGCTAGCTCATAACTCTCGATCCAGGCTTCTGGAGGCAGATCAGCTGTGTAGTTAGGCACCTTGCGCGGACCCTTAAAATCCTTCGGCAAGCGCTCGTTCCGTAGAGCCGGTGCTAAACACGGCACTCCAACAGCCCTGGAGGTGACTCTGGCTCCCACCAAAGTTGAAGGGGTTACCGGGGGCGGTTCTTGGTAAGCTGCTGCGGCCGCACCTCACGCTGAGCTCTGGCATTATCCACGATTGCTTGAGCGTCGACAACGGGTGGGCCATCATGGGGCGGGTTCCGACGCTGCTCGCTGCTAGAGACCGCTGGCGACTCCAAGCGCCGGCTGTAACTGCGGCTTGGGATAGGGGTTGAGTGCACACGACTCTGGCTATACGTATACTTCTCCTATTGAGCCACTGCTGTCTGCAAATACCCAATGGCATTCCATGCCTCTTCGGCGAAGGGCGTACCATCGGCGAGGGGGAGTGCATTGAGCCTGGAAGCCGCCGCTATCATGTTCTCCACCGTGTTAGAGTAATGACCAGGTGGTGTCAGAAAATGCTGCGGCGGGGTCTGATTCCTGCGAGGCGGGTCTGGCTGCCGATGCTGAGTCGCCGCCCTATTCCCAGGTACTTCCGCTGTTCGGGTCACTGTTAGCGGTGCGTTCGGTCCTACCCCCGGCATGTTAAAAAGATTCCTGGGCTCATACTGCTCAGGCAGGCGGGTCTGATGCCTCATTCGCAAGACTGCTTCTAAGGCTTGTTGATCCAGATTAAGACGAAAAGCTTCAGCCCTGAGACGCTCCGACTCAGCATCCATCTGAGCCTGCAATGCATTGATATCCTCCCGGGCCCTGGTCATCTGGTCCTTCAGCCTCGCAATCTCCGCATTACGGCTTGCTTGATTTTCTGTTGTGACCTCGGTTCCCATCAGAGTTGTCAGCTCGTTCATCAGATCCAGCAAAACTTGAGCCGGTGGCCTGGCTGACCCGGACCCTGCTGCGCCGGCAGCCGCTGCCCCAGCCGCTGTGCTGCTAGAAACCGGCACCGTGCCTGCCATGAAGATGGCCGCTTGGCTCGGCGGCTCATAGGGCTCCGGAATACTGTCACCATTGAAGTAGCCCCCAAGCCCACCATCGTGAAACTGGTAAATCGACTCCGTCTCTCCGCTCAAGGATCCATCCTCCGAGCAAACGAGGGTTTCTCCTCCTGACACGGAATCTTCCGCGAGTTCCGCGCCTTGTGTGAAGCCGACAAAAACGTGCTTCCGACCGGGTTGGATCCAGGCGGGTTGCACGCGCTGGGCCGACTCGATGATGTTGGTGCAGATTGATAACCCACAAGTATAGGGGATCACAACAGTTTTCGAGGGTAGAGTATTCAACCCAAATTTATAGATTCGACACAAAGGGAGCCAAAGAATACTTGAGAGCATTAGCAGTTGAGTTGTCAGTTCAACCACACCTGGAGATAAATATCTGCAGCAAAGTGATCAGTAGCACAGTAATATGATAGGTTTGATAGCAGCAGCAATAGCAACAGTAGCGGTAATAATAGTAGCAATAGTTTTGTAGCAGTAGGAACAATAGCAACAACAGTAGTAACTTAGCAAGAGCAATAAGTGGAAAGGTCGTAGGCACTAGATCGGTAACTCATTGGATGATATTCGTCATGTAACAGTCATAACCTAGGGCGATACAGAACTAGCTCAGTTCATCAATGTAATGTAGGCATGTATTCCGTAAATAGTCATACGTGCTTATGGAAAAGAACTTGCATGACATCTTTTGTCCTACCCTCCCGTGGCAGCGGGGTCCATAAGGAAACTAAGGGATATTAAGGCTTCCTTTTAATAGAGAATCGGAACAAAGCATTAACACATGGTGAATACATGAACTCCTCAAACTACGGTCATCATCGCGAAGTATCCCAAATATTGTCACTATGGGGTTGACGGATCATAACACGTAATAGGTGCATATGACTAGGCAAGATCGGATCAAGAACATAGATATAGAGATGATAACATAAACGGTTCAGATATGAAATCATGGCACTCGGGCCCTAGTGACAAGCATTAGGCATAGCAAAGTCATAGCAACATCAATCTCAGAACATAATGGATACTAGTGATCAAGCCCTAACAAAACTAACTCGATTACATGATGAATCTCATCCAACTCCTCACCGACCAGCATCATGGAATTGGCGATGGAGAAAGGTTGATGATGACGAAGACCGAAGATTCCCCTCTCCGGAGCCCCAAACGGGCTCCAGATCTGGCCTTCCGATGAAGAACAAGAGGTGGCGGCGGCTCCGTCTTGTGAAACACGATAATTCTTTCTCTCTGATTTTTTTCTCCAAATTTAGGAATTTATAGTGGCGGAGATAGGTCAAGTGGGGCCACGAGGTGCCCACCACCCACCAGGGCACGCCGGGAGGGGGCTGGCGTGCCTTGGTGGGTGCTGTGCACCCTGGGCCCCCCTCTTCGGTGGTTTCTGGCTCCAGTATTTTTTATATTTTCCAAAATAAATCTCCGAAAAGTTTCGTTCCATTCCGAGAACTTTTATTTCTGCACAAAAACAACACCATGGCAATTCTGCTGAAAATAGTGTCAGTCCGGGTTAGTTCCATTCAAATCATGCAAATTAGAGTGCAAAACAAGGGCAAAAGAGTGAGGAAAAGTAGATACGTTGGAGACGTATCAACTCCCCCAAGCTTAAACCGTTGCTTGTCCTCAAGCAATTCAGTTGATAAACTGAAAGTGATAAAGAAAAACTTTTATGAACTCTTTTGTTCTTGTTTACATATACTACCTCCGTTTCAGAATATAAGGTGTATTGATTTTTGTGCAAGTCAACTATTTAAATGTTTGACCAAGATTATAGAATAAAATAACAACTTCTGCAATACCTAATAGATAAAATATGAAACTACTTTTCATGATGGATCAAATGATATAAATTTCGTATTGTGAATGTTGATATGCTTTTCTAAAAACTCGGTCAAACTTGCACTCGTTTGACTTTAAAAAAAACAAATACACCTTATATAAAGGAACGGAGGGAGTATATGCTTAAGTAGCACCCAGGTTTTCAGCAAAGATTATGACTAACCATGACAACAATAACTCTTAGGAATTATATTTACTCATATCAATAACATAAGAAACTAGCGAGTAATAATAAGATATCTCAAGCGCCAACAATTTGTCAAAACAATCATGATATAATATGACAATGGTGGTATCTCGCTAGCCCTTTCTGAGACCGTAAAACATAAATGCAGAGCACCTCCAAAGTTCAAGCAGCGACTAAACATTGTAATTCATGGTAGGAAAGATCCAGTCATGCTGCACCCAACATCAACTATACACAATGCATGAGGATGACAATAGTGCTCTCAGGTCTGGCGCTTATTTGAGAGGGTGATGACTCAACATAAAAGTAAATAGATAGTCCCTTCGCAGAGGGAAGCATGGATTTGCAGCGGTGCCAGAGCTCAAAGTTTAAAACAGAGATAGATATAATTTTGGGAGGTACACCCTTCCTGTCAAGGTCACGACCAAGAGTTATCAATATCTTCAATGCTAAACAAATTAGCGGCGGTTCCCAAGCGGTAAAAGTAAAGGTTTACTTCCCCTCCACCAACAATCACACTCCACGGCGAGCCGCATCCACGGGTACCGTCCAAACCAACAACATTCCTAGGGGAGTTTTGTTTAATTATTTTTGATTTTTGATTTCGGGATTGGGAATCCCTATTACCGCCCCTCTCGTGTAAGGACAAGTGAATAAACACTCGTCATGAGAATAACCCGCTTAGCATGGAAGATACTGACCGCCCCCTGTCGCTCCATGAGCGGTCTAGGCACACAAAACAGATGTTTATTTGAAATTTTAGAGGTGGCACATGCAAATTTACTTTGGAACGGCAGGGTAATACCGCATATAGGTAGGTATGATGGACTCATCTGGCATAACTTGGCTTAAAGGTTTTGATGCACAAGCAGTATTCCCGCTTAGTACTGGCGAGGGCTAGCAGTTAGATTGAGAAGCGGCCAGCTAGAGAGCGAAGACGGTCATGAACATGCATTACATATAATCAACATTGAATACTAGCATGAGTAGGATATGGACACCATGAACATAAATATCATGAAGGCTATGTTGGTCTTGATTCAACTACATGCGTGAACATGTGCCAAGTCAAGCCACTTGAAACATCCAGAGGAGGATACCATATCATCATACCGCATCACAACCATTTTAATGCATGTTGACACCGAAGATAAATCATTATCCACTCCTAGCTACTTAAGCATGGCATGAACAACTATAATCTCTAATGGTCATTGCAAACATGTTTGATCATAATGAGCTGAATCAAGGGATACTAGGTTAAACATATTTAACAAAACAAAAACAAGTTGAGTTCATACCCGCCTTTCTCTGCCACAGTCAATTCATCAAATGTCGTCATTATTGCCTTTCACTTGCACGACCCAATGATAAGAGAATAATAATAGTGCAAGAATGCCGTGGACTAAGATGGAATCTGCAAACATTTTATTCAAGAGGAGAAGACAAAGTAATATGGGTTCTTTATTAGGTAAACGATAATGCAGATGAGAACCACTCAACAATTTCATCGTGCTCTTCTCCTCGGTATGACTCAAGTAAAAAGAAACGAATTTCAGAGAAACACACTGAAATATTTTTGGAGTTTTTGGTTTTTCTTGAAGCAAGGAAAACAAAGAAGAAAAAATTAAAACGAGAAAAACTATTTACACGGGAAAGCTCCCAACAAGTAAAAGAAGAAGCGAGAAATCTTTATGGGTTTTCTTTTAATGCAACAATTAAACTAAGCTAGAAAGAAAAACTAAAAAGTGTAACACCCTGGTTTTCGCTCCTGTTTTTTTTCCTTTGCGGGATTCGACTCCCGTCCTTTTTCTCGGTGTTATCGGATTTCTTTCACTCTTGGGTACATGAAGATGGTCATTGAACCTTGCCTCTCCTATCCAACCAGATATTCTCTCCAGTCCAAGCTTGCCACCCAAGATCTTTGGCTCAGGGTTTTGCCGTCGAAACCCTACCTTCCGAGTTATCGGAAGGGAAACCCTGATCTTTCCCGTTACAAAGGAACCCCAATCTCCTTTGATCTTCTGCCTCCCAAACTTTTCCCAGTGATCATCCTTTATCTATAAACCGTGGATATGCAAAAATATTGCCAAGTCTTTTGCAATATTTTTCATTTATAATTAATTCCTTTTTTTGCCAGTTAAAGGAATTAAATCCGGGAAAATATCTATCCATCTCCAAAGTTCATGAAAACTTGTGGAGATATTCTTTGTGATCATATTGAGCTCCCATAAAAATATTGGCCATAATTAAATAGGAGAAATTGCATTTTCCTATTTAATGCCAATATTGCATTTTGGGCACTTTCTAAAGGAACTACCATTTTGGTAGCCAGGAAAAATCCCAAATAATTTGTGGAGCTTATCCTATCCATATCTTCACCATTTCCATCAAGAACCCAAGTTCCATAGTTCAAATTTTGAGCACATGATCCAATGCAAGTTTCTACCTTGTCTGAAAATTTGCAAAGGAAGTGCATTATCCCTTGATCTATTTGAGTTGAAACTTTTCATGGTGGTTAACATTGATAAATCACTCATGGAAACCAAAAACCAGCTCAATCCATCTATCCATTCTTCCACAGAAATTTTCTCAAGTTTCTATCCATTTCAAAGCTCTGTGAAGGAAGTACCACTTTGGCATTTTCAAATGAGCTGAAACTTTTCCAGTACCTTCATACTTCCAAATATCCACTCTCCACAAAAATTCAGCTCATGAAAAATTATCTATTTGATCCCAGCATCAAAACTTAATTTCTGTCCAGTTTGGCAGTGTGTGAAGGCAATACTAGCTAGGATGGTTCATTTGTCCTAAAAATTTCCCAAGGGACTCATCTTAGTAAACCATTGTCACACACCAAAAACCAGATCTTTCCGCCCAGTGAATTCTCCAGAGGCCACTGCAAACACTTTCTGACCAGAAACTGTTCTGGATCACCTCGACCACTCTAGAGCCGTCCTGGTCCATCCTTTGTCTCATCCCATCTATATGACCAATGACTACCACGTTGGACATGATGTATCATCCAGGAAAGCGCCAGAGCGCGTGTTGGCGTGGTGACCACTCCACGGACAAGGCCAAACGCATGCTCTGCGCGCGGACCGCGTCGGGTCGCCCCAACCAGCTCGCTCCGGCCAGCTCCGGCGTGTCCCGACGTGTCTAGTGGCTCCGTGGCGTCTACCTGCCCCTCTCCCGACCCTTCTCCCCTCCGAATCCTTCCTCCTCACGCCACGGCAGTCGCCGTCGCGGCACTGTCCCGCCCGTGACGCTGTCGTCTTCCTCCCTCTCTTGGCTTCTTCCTCCCCGAGCCGTCCCCTCCTTATGTTGAGCGTCAGGTCGGCACCACTCCTCGCGCGTCACCTCGCCGGAGCTCCAGTGCAGGGATAGGGCCGCCATGGCGGCCGTGCTTATCCGCACGCCTAGGCCGGCTATAAAAGCCGTGGTCCGAGCCCTCCCCGAGCATCTCCAGCGCTCCCAGCCTCCTTCCCTCTCCCTCTAGCTCCCTCCTGCACCCCCGCCTGACCGATTCCCTCGCCGGAGCTCTCGAATTTCCGGCGAACTCCACCCTCTGCCCGCTCTCAATCCTCGCACCCAACTGCCCCCGGTGTCCGTGGACCTCATCTATGGATGCTTCACTCTCCAGCGACCTCGCCCGTTCCCTCGCCTAGCCTTCTCGGCCGCCGAAGCACCTCCCTCGCCGTGGAGCCGCCGTCCTCGGCCACCGTTGCCGTGGCCAACTCCGGCCAACCCCGGCGCCCACTCCACCACCCACGGGCACGGGGTGGATTGGCGCATCCATCCCCGTCGGCGCCCAAGACCGCCGTGGTCTCCCGTCGCCGGCACCGGCGAGGCCGTTGCCTCTGCTGCTCTCTGTCGGGACAGAGGAGAGGAGGAAGAAGGAAAAGGGAGGGAGGAGAAAGAGTGCTGCGTGGGGCCCAGCTGGCGGTGACAGCGGCCGGCCACGTCAGATAAGTGGAGGCGCCCCTCGCCGAAATGCGCTGTCTCTTTTCTGAAAGCGTAACCGTCCGCAACCTCAGGGTAAAATACGCTTTCACTTCACCGAAAGCGTATTTCCAGAAGTGCGCCATCTATTTTCAGCCGCCGACGCCGAAACCTCTAAATTGTGGATGTTCGTCCGTTAAGAGCTACAGTGGACACTATTCTGTCCACTTTTCTGCCTAACGAACGAACGGCCACAACTTTTCACTCATAACTCCGATCGAGGTGAAACCCACGCTCACATCTTCGTCTCGTCGAGCCCGTTCTTTTGGCATCACTTTCACAATATGTTCACACTGTGAAAATGACCATTTTGCCCTTGCCCCTCTATCAGCCCTCTCCGAGAGAGAACGGTTTCCGGCGATCCTTTCTGCGGACTCTCCGCACTTCTTCCCAGAGTATTCTTCGACCCCCAGGCAAGCCGACCATCTGATATATGCCCTAAAGCATTGCTCTGTGCTATTCTTGCGTGTTTAATTAATGATTATGCCTGTGCTAGAAATGATTAAACTTCTGCTAGATTGCACTTACTGTTTACATTACTTTCATTTACTTGCTATATAATAAATCAAAGTAAATTGATTTAAATGCCTAATTAATGCCATCTCAAGTTGTTGTGATAAACCACCATGCTTACTAAGTAATTGCCAACTAAACCTAGTCGGTTGATCTTGAGTCACCTGTCCGGGCTTATCCGTGCAACCACATTTGCCGGTATGGGACGACCTTGACTTGGTCTGATCGCGTGCTCTTTTATCGGTACCACCCTCGAGGGAAGGTTATGCGTGCGCTCTACCCTGGCCCGATAGGCGGCGATAACCTTGTGAGCCCAGTTGAGTTATATGGTACCAGGTCCCCGTTTGGGACAGTTTGTGTGGCCACGATGGTGGCAGGTGTCATGAGGTGACACAGGGGCCACCCAGGGCAGGACTCCGGGGGAGGATGAATGCCGGTGGTACGATGGGAGAGTCACAGGTCAGGCGGGTTTCGTTGGAGCAACGCTGGTCCACCCGAATGGGATCACGAGGCCAGGTGCTTCATGGTGTGGGTAAAGTGCGCAACCTCTGCAGAGTGAAGAATCTATTCGAATAGTCGCGTCCACGGTATTGGACAGCCCATCCAGACCTCACTAGGTGGTCAACCGTAGTAATGATAATAATGATGGAAGAACTTGTCCTATGATCAGAAGTACTCGATGACTCGTGAGTATTCCGAGGGTTGTGGGACAACCCGTAAGAGAGTAAGTTGGATCTGGTTAACAGTTGGATTGGATACTGAGAATGTTCGGAGTATGGATTATTTACTTGTCATGCTTTACCTTACTCTAGTAGTATCACACTGGATAATCCTGTTACAACATGATAATGAATATTGCTAGGTAGGTATGCTATGTCATATGTTGCTCTAATAACAAATGCATGTTTGAATGCCATGGATTGCATTGCTTGGTGTATATGTTAGTTGGTTTGCTTGCGAGTACATTCAAAAGTACCCAGCGGCCTTTAACATGGCCAGGTTCACATAAGGATCCATCGTCCGTCGTCGAGGAGCCGAAGCGTTCGCGGGCTAGGAGAGTAACCCAGTCAGATCCCTGTGGATTGGAGCCGCACCAAGACCATGCTGCCTTAGATAGTGCTTTTCCGCTGCCATCACTCTTGTAATATATCCCATGTAAGACTCATATATCCATTAATAGAAATGCCTATGTTCATGATACTTGTTGTAAACACGCATGCCAGAGTGATTTCCTGGGCTGGCGTGCGTGGCGACCGTCTGGCTACAGTGGTAATCAGACGGGGGCGCCATAAAAAGAAGTAGGAAATATTTTTGGGTTTTCTCAAAGTTTTTCAAACACACAAGAAGAAAGCGAGAAAACAAATCTAACATGGATATTACAATGAAAAAGTATGAACACCGATAACTGGAATGAAATGTGCGAACATGAATGTAATGTCGGTGGAAATACGTACTCCCCCAAGCTTAGGCTTTTGGCCTAGCTTGGTAATCACCATCCATAGTAGCCATCCGGTCCCATGTCGTAGTGAGGCGGAGGCGGCACATGAGCGTCCCACCCCTGGTGCTCCTCCTCAGCAGCCGCTAGGTTGTTCCGGTAAGCTGTAATGTCATCTGGCATAATCCTGTATCCGCTCCTGGCAATAGGGTCAAGCAAAGCAGGTGTAGGCAAAGGGATAACATCACGTGTTTCCTTGCTAAATACTAAGTTATAGTGAATATCACGTGGAGAGTCAGTTACATCAAGAAAATGGTGAGCCTGCAGTGTCTTATGATCGAGGTAAACTCGGGGTAAGAGGTAATCATGTGAGCGAAAGGGGATTCTAAAGTGGTTCGCTAAGCGAGTAGCATAAATACCACCATGTATCTTTCCCTTAGTTTTATTGAGATGTAAGCGCCGGGCAATAATAGCCCCCATACTAAAGGTGTGATCATCATAAAGTGCATGACGTAAAATAGCGAGGTCAGGAGCACTGAGTGAGCTAACCTTCTCCCTAGCGGTTAAACACTTAGTGATGACTAAGGCGAAATAATGTACTGAGGGAAACTATAAACTAATAGCAGTGGCCTTCGACACGTCTCTATCCTCACCACGGTTAATGTGAGGAGAAAATCCTCATACTCAGATGGCCTAGGTTCTCTCAAGTCCCCATCAGCAGGGATCAAGCATATGTTAGAGAAGTCGGTTAGTGATAATGTGTGAGGTTCAGCATAAAGATTAAATTGCACTTCAGGAGGGTTATTCCTCCCTAGATAAGTAAAACTTTGCGCAAAGGAATTTGTAAGGATGTGATATTGGTCACACTTATCTGCGAGGAACTCGGTTAACCCAGCGTTTGCGACAAACTGAGTGAACTCTTGGTGGATCCCGGCCTCCTCCAGGAAGGCATCATGCGGCCATTCACACGGCCGCACCTCCACCTTTCTTGGAGTGTGAAGGTCATTGTCCGATGATTCCCTAATGACTCCCTTGGCATTTTTCTTGGAGGAGAACTTCCTAAAGATATTCATTTTATTCCTATAATAATTCTGGAAAAAATTTAGTCCACAAAAATTTGTCAACAAAACTTTGTAAGATTGTTAGCAACTACTCCCAAGCATGCATAGAGGCCATATTGAGCATTCAAACTACTTAGAAATCTAAGAATTCAACATGCAAGCTCATCTACAGCAGCACCAAGAGTAACTAATTATTCTGAAAAAAACCCACTAAAACAAAAACTAATTGGAGCAATGGAGGAGTCACATACCAAGTAGCAATTTCTCCAAACAGTTTTGGAAACGGAGCTTCGAGCAAAGAGATCGAAATCCGCGGGTTTGAGAGCAAGAACATGAAAATGGTGGCTATGGTGATTTTTTGCTGGAGGTAGGTGACAATGTGGGCTAAAGGGATAAGTGAGGGGGCCTACGTGGGGGCCACCACCCACCAGGGCGCGCCTGGGGGGTGCTGGCGTGCCCTGGTGGGTGCTGTGCACCCTAGGCACTCCCCTCAGATGTTATTTGCTCCAGGAATTCTTAAATATTCGGTAAAAAAATGTGATAAATTTTCAGGGCATATTGAGAACTTTTATTTTTTGGTCATTTTTTTATTGCACGGAGAAAACAGAAAACAGGATAAACATGGCATTTTATTTTATTTGACTAACTAAAACAGAAAATAAAAGATGGGAGCTGAGAGCTATGCTTACTAGATTCATCGACGTCATACCTCTAAAAAATGATTCATTAATAAGGTTGATCAAGTCTTATTAACAACCACTTCCGATTAGCATGAAACCGAAGAACTTTCGTAAAACACTAAGTTACCTCAATGGGGATGTGCATATCCCCTACAATAAGTATATCATATTTCTTCTTGGCAGTAGGTAGAGGTAATTGAAAACTTCCAATAGTGATGGTCGGAGATTCCTTAATAACATTTATACCATTCACTTGAAATTGTTTCTTCGAAAAGTGCACCGTGTGCTCATTACCATAGATATGAAAAGTGACTTTCCTTTTATTGCAATCAATAACAGCCCCTGCAGTATTCAAAAAGGGTCTACCAAGGATAATCGACATGTTGTCGTCCTCGGGCATCTCAAGAATATCAAAGTCCATTAAGATAGTAACATTTCCAACAACAACGGGCACATCCTCACAAATACCGATAGGTATGGCCGTTGATTTGTCAGCCATTTGCAATGATATCTCGGTGGGTGTGAGTTTATTCAAATCAAGTCTTTTACATAAGGAGAAAGGCATAACACTAACACTGGCTACCAAATCACACAAAGCAGTTTTAACATAGTTTCTTTTGATGGAGCAAGGTATAGTTGGTATTCCAAGATCTCCAAGTTTTTTAGGTACTCCATCCTTAAAAGAATAATTAGCAAGCATGGTGGAGATTTAAGCTTCCGGTATTTTTCTTTTATTAGTGATGATGTCCTTCATATACTTTGCATAAGGGGCCATCTTCAAAATATCAGTCAAACGGGTACGCAAAAAGACTGGCCTAATCATTTCAGCAAATCGCTCAAATTCTTCATCATCCTTTTTCTTAGTTGGCTTAGGTGGAAATGGCATGGGTTTCTGGACCCATGGCTCTCTTTCTTTACCATGTTTCCTAGCCACAAAGTCTCTTTTATCATACCGTTTATTTTTAGGTTGTGGGTTATCAAGATCAGGGGCAGGCTCTATTTCAACATCATTATCTGGTTCTTTATCATTACTAGGTTGAGCATCATCGTGATCATCATCATTATCATTGTCATTATCACTAGGTTGATGCTCACTACCAGACTGAGTTTCAGCATTGGAAATAGAGACGTCATTATTATCAGGAGGTTTTTGTGTCTCAGGTTCACTAGAGGTATGCTAAGTCCTATCATTTTTCTTTTTCTTTTTCTTCTTAGAAGGACTAGGTGCATCAAGATTAATTCTCTGAGAGTCTTGTTCAATTCTTTTAGGATGACCCTCAGGATAGAGTGGTTCTTGGGTCATTCTTCCTCCTCTAGTTACTACTCTGGCAGCAAAGTCATGCATATTACTATTCATTTCATCAAGCAATTCTTTTTGAGACTTAGCAACTTGTTCTAACTGAGTTTGAACCATAGAGGCATGCTTTCGTACACCTCTAACATCATTACTGATTCTAAATAGCAAGTCACTCAAGCGAGCAATCATATCACAATTATATTTCAATTGTTTTAGAACATGGGCGTTGAAATGATCTTGCTTCATAATATAGTTGTCAAACTCATATAAGCACTGACTAGGAGGTTTATTGTGAGGGATGTCACTTTCATTAAACTTTAATAAAGAATTTACCTCTACCACCTGTGGAGTTGGTGGTGTGTCCAGGCCATGTATTTCTTCAATAGGTGGCAAATTCTTAACATCCTCAGCTTTAATACCTTTTTCCATCATAGATTTCTTTGCCTCTTGCATATCTTCAGGACTGAGAAATAAAATACCCCTCTTCTTCGGAGTGGGTTTAGGCGGTGGTTTGGGAAGAGTCCAATCATCATAGTTCTTCAATATTTTATTCAATAATTCCTCAGCTTGTTCAACAGTTCGTTCCCTGAAAACACAACCAACACAACTATCTAGGAAGTCCCTAGAAGCATCGGTTAGTCCATTATAAAAGATATCAAGTATTTCATTCTTCTTAAGAGGATGATCAGGAAAACCATTAAGCAACTGGAGAAGCCTCCCCCAAGCTTGTGGGAGACTCTCTTCTTCAATTTGCACAAAGTTAAATATTTCCTGTAAGGCAGCTTGTTTCTTATGAGCAGGAAAATATTTTTCAGAAAAGTAGTAAATCATATCCAGGGCATTACGCTCACAACCAGGAGCAAGAGTATTGTACCATGTCTTAGCATCACCCTTTAATGAGAACGGAAATAACTTAAGGATATAATAGTAGCGAATCTTCTCATCATGAGTAAAGAGGGTGGCTATATCGTTCAGCTTAGTAAGGTGTGCAACTACAGTTTCAGTTTCATAGCCATGCAAAGGATCAGATTCAACCAAAGTAATTAACTCTGGGTCGACAGAGAACTCATAATCCTTATCGGTAACACAGATAGGTGAAGTAGCAAACTTAGGATCACATTTCATTCTAGCATTCAAAGTTTTTTCCTTGTACTTGCATAGCAGTTTCTTAAGATCGTCTCTATCCTTACAAGAAAGAATTTCTCTACTTATCTCTTCGTCCATAACATAACCTTTAGGTATCTTAGGCATTTCAAACTTAGGAGAGCTAGGACTAATAGGTGTTTCATAATCATAATCATTTTCATAAGCTTCATCAGTTTCAGCAATTTCATTTTCTTTAGCTCTAGCAATTTGTTCATCAAGAAATTCTCCTAGTGGCACATTATCATCAAGCATGGTACTAGCATCATCATAGGCATCATTCATAGCAGAGGTAGCATCATCAATAACTTGCGACATATCAGGATTACTAGCATGTGGTGGTGTTGGAAGCTTACTCATAACAGAAGGAGAATCAAGTGCAGAGCTAGATGGCAGTTCCTTACCTCCCCTCGTAGTAGAGGGAAAGATCTTGGTCCTTGGATCCTTTAGATTCTTCATAGTGATAGATTGATATAAATCCCAAGTGACTCAACAAATATTGCTATGCTCCCCGGCAACGGCGCCAGAAAAAGGTATTGATAACCCACAAGTATAGGGTATCGCAACAGTTTTCGAGGGTAGAGTATTCAACCCAAATTTATAGATTCGACACAAGGGGAGCCAAAGAATACTTGAGAGTATTAGCAGTTGAGTTGTCAATTCAACCACACCCGGAGATAAATATCTGCAGCAAAGTGATTAGTAGCACAGTAATATGATAGGTTTGATAGCAGCAGCAATAGCAACAATAGCGGTAACAGTAGTAGCAATAGTTTTGTAGCAGTAGGAACAGCAGCAACAGCAGTAGTAACTTAGCAAGCGCAATAAGTGGAAAGGTCGTAGGCACTGGATCGGTGACTCATTGGATGATATTCATCATATAACAGTCATAAACTAGGGCGATACAAAACTAGCTCAGTTCATCAATGTAATGTAGGCATGTATTCCGTAAATAGTCATACATGCTTATGGAAAAGAACTTGCATGATATCTTTTGTCCTACCCTCCCATGGCAGCGGGGTCCATAAGGCAACTAAGGGATATTAAGGCCTCCTTTTAATAGAGAACCGGAACAAAGCATTAACACATGGTGAATACATGAACTCCTCAAACTACGGTCATCACCGCGAAGTATCCCAAATATTGTCACTATGGGGTTGACGGATCATAACACGTAATAGGTGCATATGACTAGGCAAGATCGTATCAAGAACATAGATATAGAGATGATAACATAAACGGTTCAGATCTGAAATCATGGCACTCGGGCCCTAGTGACAAGCATTAGGCATAGCAAAGTCATAGCAACATCAATCTCAGAACATAATGGATACTAGTGATCAAGCCCTAACAAAACTAACTCGATTACATGATGAATCTCATCCAACTCCTCATCGACCAGCAAGCCTACGAAGGAATTACTCACTCCCGGTGGGGAGCATCATGGAATTGGAGATGGAGAAAGGTTGATGATGACGAAGACCAAAGATTCCCCTCTCCGGAGCCCCAAACGGGCTCTAGATCTGGCCTCCCGATGAAGAACAGGAGGTGGCAGTGGCTCCGTCTCGTGAAACGCAATAATTCTTTCTCTCTGATTTTTTCTCCAAATTTAGGAATTTATAGTGGCGGAGATAGGTCAAGTGGGGCCACGAGGTGCTCACCACCCACCAGGGCGCGTCGGGAGGGGGCTGGCGCGCCCTGGTGGGTGATGTGCACCCTGGGCCCCCTCTCCGGTGGTTTCTGACTCCAGTATTTTTTATATTTTCCAAAATAAATCTCCAAAAAGTTTTGTTCCATTCCGAGAACTTTTATTTCTGCACAACAACAACACCATGGCAATTCTGCTGAAAACAACGTCAGTCCGGGTTAGTACCATTCAAATCATGCAAATTAGAGTCCAAAACAAGGGCAAAAGAGTGAGGAAAAATAGATACATTGGAGACGTATCAACTCCCCCAAGCTTAAACCTTTGCTTGTCCTCAAGCAATTCAGTTGATAAACTGAAAGTGATAAAGAAAAAAATTTGTGAACTCTTTTGTTCTTGTTTACATATATATGCTTAAGTATCACCCAGGTTTTCAGCAAAGATTATGACTAACCATGTCAACAATAACTCTTCGGAATTATATTTACTCATATCAATAACATAAGAAACTAGCGAGTAATAATAAGATATCTCAAGCGCCAACAATTTGTCAAAACAATCATGATACAATATGACAATAGTGGTATCTCGCTAGCCCTTTCTGAGACCGCAAAACATAAATGCAGAGCACCTCCAAAGTTCAAGCAGCGACTAAACATTGTAATTCATGGTAGAAAAGATCCAGTCATGCTGCACCCAACATCAACTATACACAATGCATGAGGATGACAATAGTGCTCTCAGGTCTGGCGCTTATTTGAGAGGGTGATGACTCAACATAAAAGTAAATAGATAGTCCCTTCGCAGAGGGAAGCATGGATTTGCAGCGGTGCCAGAGCTCAAAGTTTAAAACAAAGATAGATATAATTTTGGGAGGTACACCCTTCCTGTCAACGTCACGACCAAGAGTTATCAATATCTTCAATGCTAAACAAATTAGCGGCGGTTCCCAAGCGGTAAAAGTAAACGTTTACTCCCCCTCCACCAACAATCACACTCCACGGCGAGCCGCATCCACGGGTACCGTCCAAACCAACAACATTCCTGGGGGAGTTTTGTTTAATTATTTTTGATTTTTGATTTCGGGACTGGGAATCCCTATTACCGCCCCTCTCGTGTAAGGACAAGTGAATAAACACTCGTCATGAGAATAACCCGCTTAGCATGGAAGATACTGACCGCCCCCTGTCGCTCCATGAGCGGTCCAGGCACACAAACAGATGTTTATTTGAAATTTTAGAGGTGGCACATGCAAATTTACTTTGGAACGGCAGGGTAATACCGCATATAGGTAGGTATGGTGGACTCATCTGGCATAACTTGGTTTAAAGGTTTTGATGCACAAGCAGTATTCCCGCTTAGTACTGGCGAAGGCTAGCAGTTAGATTGAGAAGCGGCCAGCTAGAGAGCAAAGACGGTCATGAACATGCATTACATATAATCAACATTGAATACTAGCATGAGTAGGATATGGACACCATGAACATAAATATCATGAAGGCTATGTTGGTCTTGATTCAACTACATGCGTGAACATGTGCCAAGTCAAGCCACTTGAAACATCCAGAGGAGGATACCATATCATCATACCGCATCACAACCATTTTAATGCATGTTGACACCCAAGATAAATCATTATCCACTCCTAGCTACTTAAGCATGGCATGAACAACTATAATCTCTAATGGTCATTGCAAACATGTTTGATCATAATGAGCTGAATCAAGGGACGTATGTGCCCATAGAATTAATGATGTTCTTATTCTTGCAAATAGGAACTATGTGCCCATAGATTTTATTGTGCTTGATATTGATTGCAAGCCGTCTTGTCCCATTATACTCGGTAGACCATTTTTACGCACTATAGGTGTCGTGATTGATATGAAAGAAGGCAATATTCGTTTTCAATTTCCCATGAGAAAGGGTATGGAACACTTCCCTAGAACAAGAATTAAGTCACCATATGAATCAATCATGAGGACATCCTATGGATCCAAAACCAAAGATGAGAATACTTGAATATATGCGTTATGCCTAGCTAGGGGCGTAAAACGATAGCGCTTGTTGGGAGGCAACCCAATGAATAAATAAAATTTTGCTTTTTTACTTTCTGTTTTTGAGTGTTGACACAATTATGCCTCTGTTATGATTGTGTTTTTATGGTTTATTTAGTGTTTGTGCTAAGTAGAGCCTTTAGGATGATTCATAAGATGAGTAGAAGCGATGCTGAATCTGAAACAGAAACTTTGCGTCCAGTATACGAATTTTCATTTTTTTTACTGGAACGTGATCTTGAGCTGAAATTTTAACACAGTGTTTATATACAAATTCCTTACATTGTCCTAATTTTTCAGAATTTTTAGAGTTATATAAGTATGGTTAGAGTACAGATTACTACAGACTGTTCTGTTTAAGACATATTCTGTTTTGTTTGCATTGTGTGCTTGTTTTGATGAATCTATGGGTTATATTGAAGGGTATGAGCCATGGTAAAGTTACAATACAGTGGGTATAATGCAATAATAAAATATGAATGGGTTTGCAACAGCACCTAAAGTAGTGATTTGCTTTATTATACTAACGGATCTCACGAAGATTTTGTTGAGTTTTGTGTGATTGAAGTTTTCAAGTTTTGGGTGAGATCACGATGGATGAAGGAATAAGGAGTGAAAAGAGCCTAAGCTTGGGGATAATACAGCACCCCCATGATATATGCAAAGAGAAACAAGCAACTAAGCTTGGGGATGCCCCCGAGTGGCATCCCCTCTTTCTTCTAACAACCATCGGTATTTTACTTGGAGCTATATTTTTATTCGTCACATATCATGAGTTTTGCTTGGAGCGTCTTGTATCATTTCAGTCTTTGCTTGCTTTGCTTGTTAGTTTGTCACTTGTATCCTTGCTGGACACACCTATTTTAGAGAGCCAAAATTATGCTATGATTTGTTAGAATTGCTCTATGTGCTTCACTTAAACTTTTTGAGCTATAGAATTGCTCTAGTGTTTCACTTATATCCTTTTGAGCATGGTGTGCTTGATTTTTTTTGTAGAAATACTCTCATGCTTCACTTAGATTTATTTGAGAGTTAGTAAATTTTAAAGAAATCCTCTCATGCTTCACTTATACCTTTTTTGAGAGATGAAATGTTTATGCTCATCTGCTTCACTTAGATTTGTTTGAGCTTGTCAAAAAGCAATGGCAATATATGGAACTAGTCCCAAAGTGATAGATATACAAGGAAGATACAATAAAAAAATTCATGAAGATCATTGGACAAATTAAACTTGATTCCTTGTAATAGTTTTGAAACATGATGATAGTAATATGTGAGTCATGTTAGTGAGTAATTATGCTTTAGTAGGAATATTGGTGTTAAGGTTTGTGATTCCCTATGCATGCACGAAAGTCAATAGTTATGCAATGAAGTTACATCCTACTTATGGTGCATTATTCAGTGTTAGTTATGCTCCATGCTCGCTTATGTGAATTTTTGTTTCTTGGTTTGGTTGCTTCTCAATCTATTTGCTAGCCTCCATTTGTACTAAGTAGAAATACTACTTGTGCATCCAAAATCCTTAAACCAAGTTTTGCCTTATGAGTCCACCATACCTACCTATATGCGGTATTTCCATGCCGTTCCAAGCAAATTTGTATGTGCCATCTCTAAATTTTCAAAATAAATTTTCTCTTTTGTTTGCTCGTACCGCTCATGAAACGGTGGGGAGTGTCCAATATTTTTCCATGCTAGATGTGTTATTCTCAAGATGAGTGTTTATTCACTTGTCATTGCATGAGAGTGCGGCGGTAATAGGGATGCCCATTCCCGAAAAGAAAAAGAAAAAAGTATATTTACTTTATGTTGTCAAATAATAAATTCCTTGGAAAGTGTTGGTATGGAAGGCAACCGTGGATACGGCCCGCCTTGGAAAGTGAAAGTTTTGTGGAAAAAAGGAATAAACTTTATTTTCTGTTTGGGAACCGCCTATGATATATCTCGCATGGAAAGTATTGTGAGCTACTTTGTCGTTTTCGTTGACAGGAAAGGCATGCCACCCAAAATATTTTTCTCTCTCAATTTAAAACTTTGAGCTCTGGCACCTCTACAAATCCCTACTTCCCTCTGCGAAGGGCCTATCTATTTACTTTATGCAATTTTTATTTTTACTTTGAGTCTCCATCTTCTCTTATAAAGCACCAACTAGGGGGCACTATGATCGTACTTGAGCATTGGGCATAGCTAATATTTGAGTGTGTTTCATGAATGGATCAATGATTGAGCATGATGGGCTAGGGATAACTTTCTTTAGCATTGATATTTTGAAAGACATGGTTGCTTGTTGGCATGCTTGAATATTGAAGTCATTATGTTAAAAGTAGACTATTGCTTTGAATCATCTATAAGTCCAAATGTCCATGCTATACAAAAGAAAAGAATATTATATGAACATGTTAGGCAGCATTCCGCATCAAAAAATCTGTTTTTATCATCTACCTACTCGAGGACGAGTAGGAATTAAGCTTGGGGATGCTGATACGTCTCCAATGTATCTATAATTTTTGCTTGTTCCATGCTGTTATATTATCATTCTTGGATGTTTTACAATCATTTTATAACAACTTTATATCATTTTTTGGGACTAACCTATTGACATAGTGCCAAAGTGCCACTTGCTGTTTTTGCTTGTTTTTTTACTTCGTAGAATATCAGTACCAAATGGAGTCCAATCGCGACGAAACTTTTTGGAGATTTTTTGGACCAGAAGACACCCAGTGGGCCAAAGAAGTGCCAGAGAGGTGGGATGTGGAGGCCACAACCCACCAGGGCGCGCCAGGGGGCCCCCGGCGTGCCCTGATGGGTTGTGCCCTCCACGGGGCCCCCCTCTACCGCCTCTGATGCCTACAAATTCCCAAATATTCAGAAAACCCTAGGGGAGTCGACGAAACACAATTCCAGCCGCCGCAAGTTCCAGAACCTCGAGATCCAATCTAAACACCATCACTGAGGGGTTCATCTTCTTCATAGGTGCCTCTCCGATGATGCGTGAGTAGTCCACCATAGACCTACAGGTCCGCAGGCAGTAGCTAGATGGCTTCCTCTCTCTCTCTCTTATGATTCTCAATACAATGGTCTCTTGGAGATCTATTTGATGTAAACTTTTGCGGTGTGTTTGTTGGGATCCGATGAATTTTGAGTTCATGATCAGTTTCTATCCATGAATTTTATTTGAGTCTTCTTTGATCTCTTATATGCATGATTACTTATAGCCTCACATTTCTTCTTCGAATCTTTGGTTTAGTTAGGCCGACTAGATCGATTTTTCTTGCCATGGGAAGAGGTGCTTTATGATGGGTTCGATCTTGCGGTGTCCTTTCCCTGTGACAGAAGGGGTAGCAAGGCACGCATGTATCGTTGCCATTAAGGATAACAAGATGGGGTCTATTCCTACATGAATAGATCTTGTCTACATCATGTCATCATTCTTATTGCATTACTCCGTTTTTCCATCAACTTAATACACTAGATGCATGCTGGATAGCGGTCGATGTGTGGAGTAATAGTGGTAGATGCAGGCAGGAGTCGGTCTACTTTTCTTGGACGTGATGCCTATATAATGATCATCGCCTTGGATATCGGCATGATTCTTTGATCTTCTATCAATTGCCCAACAGTAATTTGTTCACCCACCGTGCGCTATACTCACAAGAGAAGCCACTAGTGAATCCTACGGCCCCCGGGTCTACTTTTCCAACATATTGCTTTCCGATCAATCTTTTTGCCTCTTTGTTTTCAGATCTATAAAACCAAAAACCCAAAAATATATTGCTGCGCTTTTTATTTGCTCTTTTTATTTTGTGTTCTTGAGAGATCTATCTCTCCTATCTACCACTACCTAATCTATCTTTTTACCGTAGAGAGATTGACAACCTCTCTTTCGCATCGGGTTGCAAGTATTTGTTATTTGTGTGCAGGTGCTATTTAATGGGTGGTGATGATCCTCCTACTGGTTCGATAACCTTGGTTTCATAACTAAGGGAAATACTTACCGTCGCTGTGCTGCATCATCCCTTCCTCTTTGGGGAAATACCGACGCAGTCTCAAGCCACGTCAGAACCGCCGCTAATGTGTTTAACATGGAAGATATTGATAACTCTTGGTCGTAACGTTGACAGGAAGGGTGTACCTCCCAAAATTATATCTATCTCTGTTTTAAACCTTGAGATCTGGCACGTCTGCAAATCCCTACTTCCCTCTGCGAAGAGACTATCTATTTACTTTTATGTTGAGTCATCACCTTCTCAAATAAGCGCCAGACCTGAGAGCACTATTGTCATCCTCATGCACTGTGTATACTTAATGTTGGGTGCAGCATGACTGGATCTTTTCTACCATGAATTACAATGTTTGGTCGCTGATTGCACTTTGGAGGTGCTCTGCATTTATGTTTTGCAATCTCAGAAAGGGCTAGCGAAATACCACTGTTGTCATATTATATCACGATTGTTTTGACAAAGTGTTGGCGCTTGAGATATTTTATTATTGCTCGCTGGTTGCTTATGTCATTGATATGAGTTAATATAATTTCTAAGAGTTATTGATGGCATGGTTAGTCATAATATTTGCTAAAAACCTGGGTGCTACTTAAGCATATATATGTAAAGAAGAACAAAAGAGTTCATAAAAGTTTTTCTTTATCACTTTCAGTTTGTCAACTGAATTGCTTGAGGACAAGCAATGGGTTAAGCTTGGGGGAGTTGATACATCTCCGTCGTATCTACTTTTCCTCACACTTTTGCCCTTGTTTTGAACTCTAATTTGCATGATTTGAATGAAACTAACTCGGACCGACGCTGTTTTCAGCAGAACTACCATGGTGTTGTTTTTGTGCAGAAATAAAAGTTCTCGGAACTGGACGAAACTTTTGGAGATTTATTTCACAATAAATAAAAAATACTGGAGCCAAGAACCACCGGAGGGGGAGCCCTGGCTGGGCACGATACACTAGGGCGCGCCAGCCCCCTCAGGCGCGCCCTGGTGGGTTGTGCCCACCTCGGGGCCCCATTGACCCTAATTACGACGCTATAAAATCCTATTTTTGGAGAAAAAAATCAGAGATAAAGTATCATCGCGTTTTATGATACGGAGCCGCCGCCACCTCCTATTCTTCATCGGGAGGCCAGATCTGGAGCCCGTTTGGGGCTTCGGAGAGGGGAATCTTCGGTCTTCGTCATCATCAACCCTTCTCCATCGCCAATTCCATGATGCTCCCCACCGGGAGTGAGTAATTCCTTCGTAGGCTTGCTGATCGGTGAGGAGTTGGATGAGATTCATCATGTAATCGAGTTAGTTTTGTTAGGGCTTGATCCCTAGTATCCACTATGTTCTGAGATTGATGTTGCTATGACTTTGCCATGCTTAATGGTTGTCACTAGGGCCCGAGTGCCATATTTTCAGATCTTAACCGTTTATGTTATCACCATTATATCTATTTTCTTGATCCGATCTTGCTAGTCATATGCACCTATTACGTGTTAAGATCCGTAAATCCCGGAGTGACAATAGTCGGGATACTTCCGATGATGACCGTAGTTTGAGGAGTTCATGTATTCACCGTGTGTTAATGCTTTGTTTCGGTTCTCTATTAAAAGGAGGCCTTAATATCCCTTAGTTTCCTTACGGACCCCGCTGCCATGAGAGGGTAGGACAAAAGATGTCATGCAAGTTCTTTTCCATAAGCACGTATGACTATTTACGGAATACATGCCTACATTACATTTATGAACTGGAGCTAGTTCTGTTTCGCCCTAGGTTATGACTGTTATATGATGAATATCATCCAACGAGTTCACCGATCCAGTGCCTACGAGTTTTCCACATATTGTTCTTGCTGAGTTACTATTGCTACTGCTACTGTTACACTTGCTGAGTTACTATTGCTACTGCTACTATTACACTTGCTACAAAACTATTGATGTCACTGCTACTGTTACTGTTACTGCTACTACTGCTATCAAAACTATCATACTACTGTGCTATTGATCACTCTGCTGCAGATATTTAATCTGCATGTGTGGTTGAATTGACAACTCAACTGCTAATACTCTCAAATATTCTTTGGCTCCCCTTGTGTCGAATCTATAAATTTGGGTTGAATACTCTACCCTCAAAAACTGTTGCGACCCCCTATACTTGTGGGTTATCAAGACCTTTTTCTGGCGCCATTGCCGGGGAGCATAGCTATATTTGTTGAGTCACTTGGTATTTATATCAATTGATCATTATGAAGAATCTGAAGGATCCAAAAACCAAGATTTTTCCCTCTAAGACGAGGGGAGGTAAGGAATTGCCATCTAGCTCTGCACTTGATTCACCTTCAGTTATGAGTAAGCTTGCAACACCACCACATGCTATTAATCCTGATATGTCATAAGTTATTAATGATGCTACTTCTGCTATGAATGATGCTTATGATGATGCTAGTACCATGCTTGATGATAATGTGCCACTAGGTGAATTTCTTGATGAGCAAATTGCTAGAGCTAAAGAAAATGAAATTACCGAAACTGATGAAATTACTGAAACTGATGACATTGCTGAAACTGATGAAGCTCTTGAAATTGATGATTATGAAACACCTATTAGACCTAGCTCTCCGAGATTTGAAATGAATGAAGATACCTGAGGGTTATGTCTTGGATGGAGAAATAGCTAGAGAAATCCTTTCTTGTAAGGATAGAGATGATCTTAAGAAATTGCTACGCAAGTATAAGGAAAAGACTTTGAATGCTAGAATGAAATGTGATCCGAAGTTTGCTACTTCACCTATCTTTGTTACCGATAAGGATTATGAATTCTTTGTCGACCCAGAGTTAATTACTTTGGTTGAATCTGATCCTTTCCATGGCTATGAAACTGAAACTATAGTGGCACATCTTACTAAGCTGAATGATATAGCCACCCTCTTTGCTCATGATGAGAAGATTCGCTATTACTATATTCTCAAGTTATTTCCGTTCTCATTAAAGGGTTATGCTAAGACATGGTACAATACTCTTGCTCCTGGTTGTGTGCGTAGCCCCCAGGATATGATTTAGTACTTCTCTAAAAAATATTTTTCTGCTCATAAGAAACAAGCTGCCTTACAGGAAATATTTAACTTTGTGCAAATTGGAGAAGAGAGTCTCCCACAAGCTTGGGGGAGGCTTCTCGAATTGCTTAATGCTTTGCCTGATCACCCTCTCAAGAAAAATCAAATACTTGATATCTTCTATAATAGACTAACTGATGCTTCTAGGGACTTCCTAGATAGTTGTGCTGGTTGTGTTTTCAGGGAACGAACTTTTGAACAAGCTGAGGAATTATTGAATAATATATTGAAGAATTATGATGATTGGACTCTCCCTGAACCACCACTTAAACCCACTCCGAAGAAGAGGGGTATCTTATTTCTCAGTCCTGAAGATATGCAAGAGGCAAAGAAATGTATGAAGGAAAATGTTATTAAAGCTGAGGATGTTAAGAATTTACCACCTATTGAAGAAATACATGGCCTTGACACACCACCACCTCCACGGGTGGTAGGGGTAAATTCTTTATTAAAGTTTGATGAAAGTGATATCCCTTACAATAAACATCCTAGTCAATGCTTATATGAGTTTGATAACTACATTATGAAACAAGATCACTTCAATGCACATGTTCTGAAACAATTGAAATATAATTCTGATATGATTGCTCGCTTGAGTGACTTGCTATTTAGAATTTGCAATGATGTTAGAGGTGTAGGAAAACATGCCTCTATGGTTCAAACCCAGCTAGAACAAGTTGCTAAATCTCAAAAGGAATTGCTTGATGAAATGAATAATAATATGAATGATTTTGCTGCTAGAGTAGTAACTAGAGGAGGTAGAATGACCCAAGAACCACTTTACCCTGAAGGTCATCCTAAAAGAATTGAACAAGACTCTCAAAGAATTAACACTGATGCACCTAGTCCTTCTAAGAAGAAAAAGAAAAAGAAAAATGATAGGACTCCGCATACCTCTAGTGAACCTGAGATACAAAAACCTCCTGATAATAATGATGTCTCTATTTCTGATGCTGAAACTCAATCTGGTAATGAACATCCACCTAGTGATAATGAAAATGATAATGACGATGTTCATGAAGATACTCAACCGAACAATGATAAAGAATCAGAATATGATGTTGAAATAGAGCCTGTTGTTGATCTTGATAACCCACAACCTAAAAACAAATGATATGATAAAAGAGACTTTGTGGCTAGAAAACATGGTAAAGAAAGAGAGTCATGGGTTCAGAAACCCATGCCTTTCCACCAAAACCATCTAAGAAAAAGGATGATGAAGAATTTGAACGCTTTGCTGAAATGATTAGGCCAGTCTTTTTGCGTACCCGCTTGACTGATATCCTAAAGATGGCCCCTTATGCAAAGTACATGAAAGACATCATCACTAATAAAAGAAAGATACCTAAAGCTGAAATCTCCACCATGCTTGCTAATTATTCTTTTAATGATGGAGTACCTAAAAAACTTGGAGACCTTGGAATACCAACTATACCTTGCTCCATTAAAAGAAATTATGTCAAAACTGCTTTGTGTGATTTGGGAGCTGGTGTTAGTGTTATGATTTTCTCCTTATATAAAAGACTTGACTTGAACAAACTCACACCTACTGAAATATCATTGCAAATGGCTGACAAATCAACTACCATACCTATCGGTATTTGTGAGGATGTGCCCGTTGTTGTTGCAAATGTTACTATCTTAACGGACTTTGTTATTCTTGACATGCCCGAGGACGACAAGATGTCGATTATCCTTGGTAGACCCTTTTTGAATACTGCAGGGGCTGTTATTGATTGCAATAAAAGCAAGGTCACTTTTCATATCAATGGTAATGAGCATACGGTGCACTTTCCGAAGAAACAATTCCAAGTGAATGGTATAAATGTTATTGAAGAATCTCCCACAATCACTATTGGAAGTTTTCAACTACCTCTACCTACTGCCAAAAAGAAATATGACATACTTATTGTTGGGGATATGCATATCCCCATTGAGGTAACGTAGTGTTTTACGAAAGTTCTTCGGTTTCATGCTAATCGGAAGTGGTTGTTAATAAGACTTGATCAACCTTATTAATGGATCATTTTTTAGAGGTATGAAGTTGATAAATCTAGTAGGCACAACCTTCTGCTCCCACCTTTTATTTTCTGTTTTACTTAGTCAAATAAAATAAAATGCCATGTTTATCCTGTTTTCTGTTTTCTCAGTGCAATAAAAAATGACCCAAAAATAAAAGTCCTCAGATTGTCCTGAAAATTTGATACGATTTTTTTCTGAATATTTCTGAATTTCTGATGCAAATAACATCAGAGGGGGTGCACGTGGTGCCCACAAGACACCAGGGCGCGCCAGCAACCCCAGGCGCGCCCTGGTGGGTTGTGGCCCCCACGTGGCCCCCTCACTTATCCCTTTAGCCCATGTCATCCCCTACCTCCAGAAAAAAATCACCATAGCTCCCATTCCCGTGTTCTTGCTCTCAAACCCACGGATTTCGATCTCTTTGCTCGAAGCTCCATTTCCGAAATTGTTTGGAGGGATTGCTACTTGGTACGTGACTCCTCCATTGCTCCAATTAGTTTTTGATTTAGTGGGTTATTTTGAGAGTAATTAGCTACTCTTGGTGCTACTGTAGATGAGTTTGCATGTTTAATTCTTAGAGTTCTAAGTAGTTTGAATGCTTATTATGGCCTCTATGCATCCTTAGGAGTAGTTGCTATCAATCTTACAAAGTTTTGGTGACAAAAATTTTGTGGACTAAATTTTTCAGAATTTTTATTATAGGAATAAGATGGATTTCTTTAGGAAGTTTTCCTCCAAGAAAAATGCCAAGGGAGTCATTGGGGAATCATCGGACAATGACCTCCACACTCCAAGAACAGTAGAGGTGCGGCCGTGCGAATGGCCACATGATGCCTTCATGGAGGAGGCCGGGTTCCATCAAGAGTTTGCTCAATTTGTTGCAAATGCTGGGCTGACCGAGTTCCTCGTAGCTAAGTGTGACCAACACCACATCCTTACAAATTCCTTTGTGCAAAGTTTTCATTTTCTGAGTAGGAATAATCCTCCTGAGGTGTAGTTTAAGCTATATGCTGAAAGTCACAAGATACCGCTCACTGACTTTTGCGACATATGCTTGATCCCTTCGGATGGGGAATTAAGAGAGCCTAGACCAGCGGAGTTTGAGGATTTTCTCCTCACTTTAATAGTGGGTGAAGATAGAGGCGTGTCAAAAGCCACTGCTACCAGTTTGCGGTTTCCTTCTATGCACTACTTTTCTTTAATCATCGCGAAGTGTTTAACCGCTAGGGAGAAGGTTGGCGCACTCAGTGCCCCCGACTTCGCCATTCTACGCCGTGCACTGTACAATGATCACACCTTTAGCATGGGGGCTATTATTGCGCGTCGCTTACACCTTAATAGGACTAAGGGAAAGATACATGGTGGTATTTATGCTACTCGCTTAGCGAGACACTTTAATGTTCGTATTCGCCCACATGATTATCCTTTGTCCCAAGTTTATCTACATCACAAGGCGTTGCAGGATCACCAATTTATTGAGACAACTGATTCTTTCCATAACATTCGTTACAACTTAGTATTCAGCGTTGAAACCCGTGATGTTATCCCGTTGCTTGCACCTGCTCTGTTTGATTCTATTGCCAGGAACGGATACAGGATCATGCCAGATGACATTACAGCCTATCGGAACGACCTAGCAGCTGCTGAGGAGGAGCCCCAGGAGTGGGACGCTCAGGTGCCGCCTCCACCTCACTTCGACTTGGGACCGGATGGCTACTACAGATGGTGATTACCAAGCTAGGCCAAAAGCCTAAGCTTGGGGGAGTACGTATATCCAGCGACATTGTATTCATGTTCACACTTTTCATTCCAGTTGTCGGTGTCTACACTTTTTCATTGTATTATCCATGCTAGATTTATTTTCTCGCTTTCTTCTTGCGTGTTTAAAAAACTTTGAGAAAACCCAAAATTATTTCCTACTTCTTTTCAGTTTTTATTTCAAGCTTAAATTAATTGTAGTATCAAACGAAAACCCAAAAAGATTTCTCATTTCTTCTTTTACTTGTTGGGAGCTTTCCCGTGTAAATAGTTTTTCTCGTTTTTTGTTTTTCCCTCTTTAATTTGCTTTCCTCAAGGAAAAACCAAAAACTCCAAAAATATTTCAATATGTTTCTCTGAAATTCTTTTCCTTCTCATTTGAGTCATACCAAGGAGAAGACCACGATGAAAATGTTGAGTGGCTCTCATATGCACTATTGTTATCTAACAAAGAGCCCATGTTACCTTGTCTTCTCCTCTTGAATAAAATGTTTGCAGATTCTAGCTTGGTCCATGGCACTCTTGCACTATTATTATTTTCATATCATTCGGTCATGCAAGTGAAAGGCAATAATGACGAAATTTGACGAATTGACTATGGCAGAGAAAAGCGGGTATGAACTCAACTTGTTTTTGTTTTTGTAAATATTTTTAGCCTAGTATCCTTGATTCAGCATATTATGATCAAAAATGTTTGCAATGACATAGTTGTTCATGCCATGTTAAGTAGCTAGGAGTGGATAATGATTTATCTTAGATGTCAACATGCATTAAAATGATTGTGATGTGGTATGATGATATGGTATCCTCCTCTGAATGTTTCAAGTCGCTTGACTTGGCACATGTTCACGCATGTAGTTGAATCAAAACCAACATAGCCTTCATGATATTTATGTTCATGGTGTCCATATCCTACTCATGCTAGTAGTCAATGTTTATTATTCATAATGCATGCTCATGACCGTTTTCGCTCTCTAGCTAGCCGCTTCTCAATCTATTTGCTAGCCTTCGCCTGTACTAAGCGGGAATGCTGCTTGTGCATCAAAATCCTTAAACTAAAGTTATTCCAGATGAGTCCACTATATCTACCTATATGCAGTATTACCCTGCCGTTCCAAGTAGATTTGCATGTGCCACCTCTAAAAATTCAAATGAACATCTGTTTTGTGTGCCTGGACCGCTCATGGAGCGACAGGGGCGGTCAGTATCTTCCATGTTAAGCGGGTTAATCTCATGATGAGTGTTCATTCACTCGTCCTTACACGAGAGGGGCGGTAATAGGGATTCCCAGTCCCGAAATCAAAAATTACAAATAATTAAACAAAACTCCCCAAGGAATGTTGTTGGTATGGACGGTACCCGTGGATTCGGCTAGCCGTGGAGTGTGATTGTTGGTTGAGGGGGAGTAAACCTTTACTTTTACCGCTTGGGAACCGCCGCTAATGTGTTTAACATGGAAGATATTGATAACTCTTGGTTGTAACGTTGACAGGAAGGGTGTACCTCCCAAAATTATATCTATCTCTGTTTTAAACCTTGAGCACTGGCACCTCTGCAAATCCCTGCTTCCCTCTACGAAGGGACTATCTATTTACTTTTATGTTGAGTCATCACCTTATCAAATAAGCGCCAGACCTGAGAGCACTATTGTCATCCTCATGCATTGTGTATAGTTAATGTTGGGTGCGGCATGACTGGATCTGTTCTACCATGAATTACAATGTTTAGTCGTTTCTTGAACTTTGGAGGTGCTCTGCATTTATGTTTTGTGGTTTCAGAAAGGGCTAGCGAGATACCACTGTTGTCATATTATATCACGATTGTTTTGACAAAGTGTTGGCGCTTGAGATATTTTATTATTGCTCGCTAGTTGCTTATGTCATTGATATGAGTTAATATAATTTCTAAGAGTTATTGCTGGCATGGTTAGTCATAATATTTGCTAAAAACTTGGGTGCTACTTAAACATATATATGTAAACAAGAACAAAAGAGTTCGTAAAAGTTTTTCTTTATCACTTTCAGTTTGTCAACTGAATTGCTTGAGGACAAGCAATGGGTTAAGCTTGGGGGAGTTGAGACGTCTCCGTCGTATCTACTTTTCCTTACACTTTTGCCCTTGTTTTGGACTCTAATTTGCATGATTTGAATGAAACTAACCCGGACTGACGCTGTTTTCAGCAGAACTACCATGATGTTGTTTTTGTGCAGAAATAAAAGTTCTCGGAACTGGACGAAACTTTTTGGAGATTTATTTTACAATAAATAGAAAATACTGGAGCCAAGAACCACCGGAGGGGGAGCCCTGGCTGGGCACGATACACCAGGGTGCGCCAGCCCCCCCCCCCCCCCCCCCCCCCAGGCGCGCCCTAGTGGGTTGTGGCCACCTCGGGGCCCCACTGACCCTAATTCCAACGCTATAAAATCCTATTTTTGGAGGAAAAAATCAGAGAGAAAGTTTCATCGCGTTTTACGATACGGAGCCGCCGCCACCTCCTGTTCTTCATCGGGAGGCCAGATCTGGAGCCCGTTTGGGGCTTCGGAGAGGGGAATCTTCGGTCTTCATCATCATTGACCCTTCTCCATTGCTAATTTCATGGTGCTCCCCACCGGGAGTGAGTAATTCCTTCGTAGGCTTGCTGGTCGGTGAGGAGTTGGATGAGATTCATCATGTAATCGAGTTAGTTTTGTTAGGGCTTGATCCCTAGTATCCACTATGTTCTGAGCTTGATGTTGCTATGACTTTGCCATGCTTAATGCTTGTCACTAGGGCCCGAGTACCATGATTTCAGATCTGAACCGTTTATGTTATCATCATTATATCTATGTTCTTGATCCGATCTTGCTAGTCATACGCACCTATTACTTGTTATGATCCGTAAACCCCGGAGTGACAATAGTCGGGATACTTTCCGGTGATGACCGTAGTTTGAGGAGTTCATGTATTCACCGTGTGGTAATGCTTTGTTCCGGTTCTCTATTAAAAGTAGGCCTTAATATCCCTTAGTTTCCTTATGGACCCCGCTGCCACGGGAGGGTAGGACAAAAGATGTCATGCAAGTTCTTTTCCATAAGCACGTATGACTATTAACGGAATACATGCCTACATTACATTGACGAACTGGAGCTAGTTCTGTGTCGCCCTAGGTTATGACTGTTATATGATGAATATCATCCAACGAGTTCACCGATCTAGTGCCTACGAGTTTTCCACATATTGTTCTTGCTGAGTTACTATTGCTACTGCTACTGTTACACTTGCTGAGTTACTATTGCTACTGCTACTGTTACACTTGCTACAAAACTATTGTTGTCACCGCTACTGTTAATTTTACTGCTACTACTGCTATCAAAACTATCATACTACTGTGCTACTGATCACTCTGCTGCACATATTTAATGTCCAGGTGTGGTTGAATTGACAACTCAATTGCTAATACTCTCAAATATTCTTTGGCTCCCCTTGTGTCGAATCTATAAATTTGGGTTGAATACTCTACCCTCGAAAACTATTGTGATCCCCTATACTTGTGGGTTATCACAAGACTACGTCCTTATTTGGTGGGAACAAGTGATCGAGCGAAGAAGAGAAAGAGGTGAACCTCCTATCAACACTTGGGCCCAAATGAAGGATCTCATGAGAGCTCGTTTTGTGCCTACACACTACAACCGGGATCTCTTCAAGAGGCTACAACAACTCAAGAAAGGTACCAAGTTGGTAGAAGAGTACTATCAAGAGATGGAAATCGCTATGATCCGAGCCAATGTCAAGGAAGATGATGAGCAAACAATGGCACGTTTCTTGAATGGCCTCAACTACCAAGTCAAGAAAATGGCGGACTTCCAACCATACTCCAACTTACTTGAACTAGTGCATCAAGCGACCAAGGCGGAACGCCAAGTGCAAGATGACTACAAGTACTCCAAGTTCTCCTCCAAGACCTACGGTTCAAGTGCTCAAGCTACTACGACAACGACACCTTCGACTACGAAAGCAACTACGACTTCCGGCGACAATTCAAGCTACATGGACAAGACAACTTCGTCAAGCCGACCAACTACAAGCAACTACAAATCGTGAGCTTCACCCTCTACACCAACAACGTATGCTACCGCTAAGTCAAGCTCCATCAAGTGTTTCACGTGCCAAGGCCGAGGCCACAAGAATTACGAGTGTCCAACAAAACGCACCATGATCCTTCAAGACGATGGCACCTATGACTCTATGAGTGACGGCGAGATGGAAGCACTGGAGCACGTGGCCATGCATCGTCAAGTCAATGAAGATGAAGATTCGCAAATCTTTTGCAACAACGATCTGAACCCCGCTCTCGTTGTCTCCAAGGTTTTGACATTTCAACAACAAGAAGACGAGGACCAACGTTGCCACATCTTCCACACCAAGGCGGGCATCCAAGGAAAATCCGTCAAGGTCATCATCGACGGCGGAAGTTGCCAGAATTTGGCAAGTGAAGACCTTTGTTCCAAGCTCCAATTGGTCAAGAAGAAGCACCCTCGCCCCTGCAAGGTCCAATGGCTAAGTGATTCCGGCACTCTCCAAGTTGAACACACCGTGCAACTTTCCTTCAAGATAGGCGCTTATGAAGACACCTTGGAGTTTGATGTGGTTCCCATGTCCGTTTGCCACCTTCTCCTTGGCAGACCTCGGCAATACGACCGTGGGGTCATCCACAATGGTCGGACCAATCACTATAGTTTCAAGATGAAGGGCAAGCAATATGTACTTCGACCAATGACTCCAAGTCAAGTCATCGCCGACAAGCACGCTTCATCCCATCGTGGAGACAAAAGTGAGAGAGAAACCCACCTAAAAGAGAGTGAGAGCGACAAGCCAAACTTGAGTGACTCCACGATGAGGGACATGAGTGATATAGTTCTTTTAGCCACCAAAAGAGATTTGAGGGATGTGAGTGAGAGACCATCGACCGTTCTTCACTATGTAATTGTGTGCAAAGATGACGTCGTACGGACTAACCCTTCACAACATCTTCCTCTTGTGTTATCTTGTTTGTTGCAGGAATTCCAAGATGTTTTCCCCGATGAGCTACCTCCGGGACTACCACCAAAATGAGGGATCGAACACCGCATCGACCTCATTCCTGGAGCACCGCTTCCTAACAAGGCACCCTACAGCGTCAATCCCGAAGAAACAAAGGAGATATAAAGGCAAGTCCAAAAACTCCTAGATAAAGGGCATGTACGTGAGAGTTTGAGTCCTTGTGCGGTTCATGTGATACTAGTACCTAAGCAAGATGGTAGTATGCGCATGTGTTCCGATTGCCGTCGTATCAACGCTATAACCATTCGATATCGCCACCCTATTCCTCGCCTAGATGATATGCTAGATGAACTTAGTGGTGCCACTATATTTTCAAAGATTGACTTAAAAAGTAGTTACTATCAAATACACATACAAGAGGGTGATGAGTGGAAAACGGCATTCAAGACTAAGTTTGGTCTCTATGAATGGCTAGTGATGCATATGGGCTTATCTGAGGCACCGGGTACATTTATGTGTGTTATGCATTACGTTTTACGGCCCCTAATTGGATATTGTGTTGTGGTCTATTTTGATGACATTCTTGTCTTTAGCAAGTCTCTTGAGGAACATGCTACTCACGTTAGAGAAGTCTTGCAAATTCTTAGGAAGAACAACTTTATGCAAACATGGATAAATGCACTTTTGGTGTTGACAATGTCGTTTTCCTAGGATTTGTAGTATCTTCTAAGGGCCTTCATGTACATGAAACTAAAATTGATGCTATTAAAACTTGGCCTACACCCACAAATTTGCAACAAGTGTGTAGTTTCCTAGGACTAGCCGGTTTCTACCGTCGTTCCGTTAAAGAGTTTAGCACTATTGCATCTCCTCTACATGCTTTGAGCAAGAAGAATGCACCATTTGTTTGGGGACCTTCCCAAGACACCGCATTCCATGAGATTAAAAATTTGCTCACTCATGCACCTTTGCTTGCTTTACCCAACTTTGATAAAACATTTGAAGTGCATTGTGACGCTGGTGGTAATGGAATAGGTGATGTGCTAATGCAAGAGAAGTGCCCAATAGCGTACTTTAGCGAGAAACTTTCCGGCGCTCAACTTAACTATCCAATCTATGATAAAGAATTGTATGCTTTGGTGTGAGTTTTACATGTTTGGGAGCATTATTTGTGACCCCATGAGTTTGTCATTCATACCGATCATGAAACTCTAAAGTACCTTAAAGGTCACTAAGTTGAACAAGCGGCATGCCAAATGGAGTGAGTTCATTGAGTCTTTTCCTTATGTCATCAAGTACAATAACGATAAAGAAAATGTCGTGGCGGATGCTCTTTCCCGCAAATGCATGCTAGTTACTCAACTTGAATTGAATGTTATTGATTTTGAGCATATCAAAGATTTGTATGAGCATGATGTTTCTTTTGCTACCCCATATGCTAAGTGCCAAGTGAAACCTTGTTAGGAGAACTACCATATGAAAGATGATTATCTTATGCGTGCTAACAAACTTTGTATACCCGAGTCTTCTCTTCGTTTGTTGATTTTGCAAGAGGCTCACGGTGGAGGACTTATGGGTCACTTTGGACGCGACAAGACGTATGCCACACTATCCAACAAGTACTATTGGCCAAAGATGTTTCGTGATGTTGCACGCTTCACCAACTGATGCTCTACATGCTGCAAAGCTAAGTCTAAAGCTCAATCCCATGGTCTTTACATGCCTCTTCCTATACCTTTCCAACCTTGGGAAGACATTAGCATGGATTTTGTGCTTGGTTTTCCACGAACAAAAAATGGCCATGATTCCGTTTTTGTCATTGTGGATCGCTTTACCAAGATGGCTCATTTCATTCCATGTCACAAGATCGACGATGCTTCACATATTGCAAATCTCTTTTGTAGGGACATCTTGCGACTACATAGCGTCCCCCAAACCATTGTCTCGGGCCGCGACGTCAAGTTCCTAAGCTACTTTTGGAAGACCCTATGCGCCAAGCTCGGAATCAAGCTACTATTCTCTTCGTCCTATCATCCACAAGCCGATGGCCAAGCGGAGGTGACAAACCGGAAGCTATCCACTCTCCTACGCGTGTTGATCAAGAAGAACATCAAGGAATGGGAATAATGCCTCCCCATCGCCGAGTACACCTACAATCGCGCACGTTACACCACCACCGGCAAGTCTCCTTTCGAAGTGGTCTATGGCTTCAATCCTTTGTCCCCATTGGACATCCTTCCTCTACCACTCCAAGAGCGCGTCAACATGGACGCAAGTGCAAGGGCAAGCTACATCAAGAATATGCACGAGGATACAAGGAGCACGATCGCACGTCAAGTGGAATGGGACACCGCCAAGCGCAACACCAACAAGCACCCCATGGTGTTCCAGCCCGGTGATCTTGTGTGGCTACACCTCCGCAAGGACCGTTTCCCCGCCGAGCGCAAGTCCAAGCTACTTCCTCGAGCCGATGGACCCTTCAAATTGTTGCACGCTACAACAACAATGCCTACAAGATTGACATTCCACACGACAAGTACATCGTGAGCGACACCTTTGATGTCTACTACGCAACTTTATTCTTGTAGACTCTTGTTGGGCCTCCAAGCGCAGAGTTTTGTAGGACAGTAGCAATTTTCCCTCAAGTGGATGACCTAAGGTTTATCAATCCGTGGGAGGTGTAGGATTAAGCTGGTCTCTCTCAAATAACCCTGCAATCAAATACAAGAAATCTCTTGTGTCCACAACACACCCAATACAATGGCAAATTGTATAGGTGCACTAGTTCAGCGAAGAGATGGTGATACAAGTGCAATATGGATGGTAGATAAAGGTTTTTGTAATCTGAAAATATAAAGACAGCAAGGTAACAAGTGTAAAACAGCGATCAAAACGGTATATTGATGCTTGGAAACAAGGCCTAGGGTCCGTACTTTTGCTAGTGCAATCTCTCAACAATGCTAATATAATTGGATCACATAACCATCCCTCAACGTGCAACGAAGAATCACTCCAAAGTTCTTATCTAGCGGAGAACATAAGAAGAAATTGTTTGTAGGGTACGAAACCACCTTAAAGTTATCCTTTCCGATCGATCTATCCTAGAGTTCGTACTAAAATAACACCAAGTTATCCTTTCCGATCGATCTATCTAAGAGTTCGTACTAAAATAACACCATATGATACGCATCAACCAACTCTAATGTCACCTAGATACTCCAATCTCACCACAAGTATCCATGAGTTAATTATAAGATACGCATCAAACAATTTCAGATTCATAATACTCAATCCAACACAAAGAACCTCAAAGAGTGCCCCAAGATTTCTACCGGAGAAAGTAGGACGGAAACGTGCATCAACCCCTATGCATAGAATACCCCAATGTCACCTCGGGAATCCGCGAGTTGAGTGCCAAGACATAGATCAAGTGCTCTCAAATCCATAAAAGAATTCAATCCGGTAACGACATCTCAAAGGGAAAGATTCAATTCATCACAACATGATAGCAAGGGAATAACATCATATGATCCGACTATATTAACAAAGCCCGTGATACATCAAGATCATGACATCTCAAGAACACGAGAGAGACAGAGAGAGAGAGATTGAACACATAGCTACTGGTACATACCCTCAGCCCCGAGGGTGGACTACTCCCTCCTCGGCATGGCCTCCACCGGGATGATGAAGATGGCCACCGGAGATGATCTACCCTCTCCGGCAGGGTACTGTAACGCCTCCAGATTGGTTTTTCATTGATACAGAGAGTTGCGGCGGCGAAACTTTTCATCTAGGGTTATTTCTGGGGGTTTCTTAATATATAGGATTTTTTGGCGTCGGTTTCACGCGAAGATGGGCCACGAGGGGCCCACAAGACACCAGGGCGCGCCAGAGGGGGCTGGCGCGCCCTGGTGGGTTGTGGCCACCTCGTGGCTCTTCTGGCCCTCCCACGAAGCTTCTAGTGCCTCTTTTGTTCCAAAAAAAACCGTCAAAAAGTTTCGTTGCATTTGGAGAACTTTTATTTCTGCACAAAAAACAACACCACGGTAGTTCTGCTGAAAACAACGTCAGTCCGGGTTAGTTCTGAATAAATCATGCAAAGTGCATCAAAACCATATAAAAGTATTGTATACATAGGTGAATATGGCATGAATACTTCATAAATTATCGATACGTTGGAGACGTATCTGCATCCCCAAGCTTAATTCCTACTCGTCCTCGAGTAGGTAAATGATAAAAGAAATAATTTATGAAGTGTGAATGCTAGCATAGTGCATAAGTTTTATCAATGATAATTTCAACCACTTTTCCTAGCATCATAACAGCAACTCTTTCTCATAAAACTCATCATGATAAATTAGCAACCAATTCACATGTTATGGTTCAAACAATGAATTCTCTTGAAACTTAACAACCTATGTTCTTAGTCATCAAACAATTGCATTTCAACTTATTCTCAACAAAGTCTAAGTAAGAGCTCCACATACTCAATCATCATATAGTATTCTATGATTGCTAGTACTCAAAGCATATTTTTAGAACAAATGGCATCCATCGAACACAAAGAAAGATAGGGGCTTAATGTTTCGCCTCCCAACTCATTTATCATAGAGATAATTGTCAACAATAATAAGTCATGATCAAATATATTTGACTAGCCATATGTGCCTAGATCTTTCCCCACCACATGATGCTTGCCAACTAGAGAATAATTGAGGTTGAAATGAGAATGCATACTATTGACTCTTGCATAAAAGTAAATACTGAAAGGTAAAAGATAGGCCCTTCGCAGAGGGAAGCAAAGGTTGTCATGCGCTTTTTGGTTTTGTATGCACAATCCCTTAATGCAAAAGAACGTCATGTTATATTGCCCCTTATGATAGCAACGTTTATTATGCAGTCCGTCGCTTTTATTACTTTGCCATCACAAGTTCGTACAACGCTTAATTTTCTCTTACACTAAATGATCAAACACATTTAGAAGCAATTTTTATTGCCTTTTTGCACCGATGACAACTTACTTGAAGGATCTTATTCAATCCATAGGTAGGTATGGTGGACACTCATGGTAAGAAACTGGGTTTAAGGGTTTTTTTATGCACAAGTAGTATCTCTACTTGGTACGAATTTTTGGCTAGCAAAAGATCCTAAGCAAACATTACATGTTGGAGGATCCATAACAATATAAATTCTATGCAAATATACACAACCATAACTCATTACGTTGTCTTCCTTGTCCAACTTCAACTAATTTTCTCAAGTTTGAAAATAATTAATGGGTATTCACAATCATAGAAGATGTCCAAGATAATATATTTGTATGCGAAAGTTCTCTTCCTTATATTAATCATTCACAAATTGCTTGTATGACCAATATTGTGATTGTCAAGCTTCAAAAGATTTCACTTTCTAAACCCAATGTGAACCTACTACTAGGCATGATATGAACATATAATTTCAACTTCATGGTATTCAATTCATTCAATAATTTACTCATAGGATATAAGTGAAGCACAAGAGTAAATGACAAGCTACTCCAAAAAGATATAAGTGAAGATCAAGCGAGTAGTTGGGTAGCCATTTGAGAACTCTCTCTTATCTAAAAACTTTCATATCTAAGTATTTTATTAAAACAGCAAGCAAAACAAAATAAAATGACATTCCAAAAATAGCACACATCATGTGAAGAAGCAAAAACTTAGGCTCAACCGCTACTAACAGATAATTGTTGATGAAGAAAGGTGGGATGCCTACCGGGGCATCCCCAAGCTTAGATGCTTGATACTTCTTGAAATATTATCTTGGGATGCCTTGGGCATCCCCAAGCTTGAGCTTTTGTGTCTCCTTAATTCCTTTTATATCACGGTTTCCCTAAATCTTAAAAACTTCATCCACAAAAACTCGAAAAGAACTCATGAGATAGGGTAGTACATATAAGAATAAGTACACACTTCTTGTACTTCCAAGACAAGTTGCACAATAATTTTCAAACATCATCTACTGTTTACTATCATTTCCACAATTTATATCTATCAATACAGGCTATGGAAACTATATGATAAGTAGATAACAAAACAATGACAGCAATCTGTCAAACAGAACAGTCTGTAGCAATTTATGAAAACAGTGTACTTCCTTAACTCACAAAATTATGAAAATTTAGGAGGTGATAAAGAATTTATATGACAACACTGTGTAAAAATTTCAGAAACTTTCCACGTTCCAGTAAAATATGATAATTCAAACACTACAGAGAAAGTTTCTGTTTTTACACAGAACACATCAAACATGCAATGCAAGCATCCTAAGGCAATTATTTGGAACTTTTTATTAGAAAACAAGATTATAAATAACACCTAACAGAAAATAAAAAAATATAATGACGATCCAAGCAAGCACATATTATGTGACGAATAAAAATATAGCTCTAAGTAAGATATACCGATAATGTTGAAGACAAAAGAGGGGATGCCTTCCGGGGCATCCCCAAGCTTAGGTGCTTGAGTCTTCCCCCAAGATTAGGGTCTTGTCACTCCTTATTCTTCTCATATCGGTGTCTCACCCAAAACTTGAAAACTTCAATCACACAAAACTTAACGGAACTTCGTGAGATGGGTTAGCATAGTAAATAAAGATCATTCACTTAGGTACTATCAAGACAAGATTCCAAATTGTTCTCACATAATACCTACTGTATTCTACCATTCATATAATTTATATCACTGAATATAAGCTATGGGAACACTAAAACAAGCAAACTATGCATGCAAAACAGAATCTGTCAAAAACAGAACAGTCTGTGAAGATCTGTACTATAGCCATACTTACCTGTCTCTAAAAATTCTGAAAAATTAGGAAAACCTGAAGAATTTGTATATAAACACTATGTAAAAATTTCAGATCATTATCACGCTCCAGTAAAAAATGAAAATTCCTGTACTTGAGTCAAAAGTTTCTGTTTTGGTTCAGCATCAATTCTACTCATCTTGTGAGTCATCCCAAAGGCTTTACTTGGCACTTTATTGAAATAAAAGACACAAAACATGATTACTACAGTAGATTAATCATGTGAACACTCAAAAACAGAAAGTAAAAGTGTTGGGTTGTCTCCGAACAAGCGCTTTTCTTTAAAGCCTTTTAGCTAGGCATGATGATTTCAATGATGCTCACATAAAAAGTAGTAATTGAAACATGCAAGAGAGCACCATTAATCTCATGAAAAGCACATTTAAGTCTAACCCACTTCCTATGCATAAGTATTTTGTGAGGAAACAATTTAGGAGAGCAAGAATCAACTAGCATAGGAAGGCAAAACAAGCATATCTTCAAGATTTTCAACACATAGGGAGGAAACTTGATATTATTGCAATTCCTACAGGCATATGTTCCTCCCTCATAATAATTTTCATAGCATCATGATGGAATTCAACAATATAAATATCACATAAAGCATTATTTTCATGATCTACAAGCATAAAAAAATTCATTACTCTCCACATAGGCATATTTCTTCTCATTCATAATACTCGGAGCAAACTCAACAAAATAACTATCATGAGATACTTGATTGACATAACCACATTGAATATTAAAATCATGATAACAAGTTTCATGGTTGTCATTACTCTTTATAGCATACATGTCATCACAATAATCATCATAGATAGGATGCATGCCATCATCATAATAAATTTGCTCATCAAAACTTGGGGGACTAAAAATATCATCTTCATCAAACATAGCATCCCCAAGCTTGTGGCTTTGCATATCATTAGCATCATGGATATTCAGAGAATTCATACTAGCAACATTACAATCATGCTCATCATTCAAGGAAATCTCATTAAGTATTTTCATAATTTCTTCCTCTACCAATTGAGCACAATTTTCTGAATCCTTACTTCCACGAAAGACATTATAAAGACGATACAAATGATGCAACATAAACTCCATTTTTGTAGTTTTCTTTTATAAAAACCAAACTAGTGAAAAACAAGAAACTAAAAGATTTAATTGCAAGATCTAAAGATATACCTTCAAGCACTCACCTCTCCGGCAATGGCGCCATAAAAGACCTTGATCTCTACTACGCAACTTTATTCTTGTAGACTCTTGTTGGGCCTCCAAGGGCAGAGTTTTGTAGGACAGTAGCAATTTTCTCTCAAGTGGATGACCTAAGGTTTATCAATCCGTGGGAGGTGTAGGATGAAGATGGTCTCTCTCAAACAACCCTGCAATCAAATACAAGAAATCTCTTGTGTCCCCAACACACCCAATACAATGGCAAATTGTATAGGTGCACTAGTTCGGCGAAGAGATGGTGATACAAGTGAAATATGGATGGTAGATAAAGGTTTTTGTAATCTGAAAATATAAAAACAGCAAGGTAACAAGTGTAGAACAGTGAGCAAAACGGTATATTGATGCTTGGAAACAAGGCCTAGGGTCCGTACTTTTGCTAGTGCAATCTCTCAACAATGCTAATATAATTGGATCACATAACCATCCCTCAACGTGCAACGAAGAATCACTCCAAAGTTCTTATCTAGCGGAGAACATAAGAAGAAATTGTTTGTAGGGTACGAAACCACCTTAAAGTTATCCTTTCCGATCGATCTATCCAAGAGTTCGTACTAAAATAACACCAAGTTATCCTTTCCGATCGATCTATCTAAGAGTTCGTACTAAAATAACACCATATGATACGCATCAACCAACTCTAATGTCACCTAGATACTCCAATGTCACCACAAGTGTAACAGCCCGAGACCGACGCTCCAGAAGATCCCCATTTTATTTCATTGTCGTCGTGCGATTCTTTTGTTTGTCGCATTCATCATCGCATCATTCGCATCATCTGCATAGCATCGTCACTCGTTTTTGAAAACTTGCATCCGTTCATAGTTGCCGGTTCTCTCCGTTCGTGTCGTCGACCGTTTCGAGACCAACCACACACGCACACGCCCGCGGCATTGCAAAATATTGTTTTTAAAAGTGCGTAAAAAACTTTCTCGGATTGGGTCGAGAGTTGGCGTGTGGTCTTGTTTTATGGTAGGTAGACCGCCTGCCAAATTTCGTCGCATTCAGAGGTCGTTTGATACCCGAACCGTTAAACCTGTAACGGCAATATAGTCGATTTCATCGCAGACATTTTTCTATATTTAAAACTTGTTGCCGGGCTTCCCGCGTCTTCCCTCTCTTCTCATGCCTAGCCCCTCTGCACAGTGCACAGAACCCTCGCGCGCGCCCGATAGCTTCCCCCAACCCGAATCGCCGAGTCATGACCGTTGGATCCGGATCAACCCCGTAATACCCCAAACCATCCGCGGTTTCTTATTTGGACTCTCCTGGTCTTTTTACCTTGACCATCCAATTAAATCAAAGGGTTTAGATCTACCCTAAAAATCCTCCTTACCTATATAGAACCAGTCAAACCCTAGCCCTAGCAATATGTCCCATCCATCCATTCCTCCCCGTCGCCATTTTCTCCACCTGGTCTCCCCCCTTCCTCGGGATCCGCCCGATCCAACCCAGTCGCACTCACTCTCTCAATTTCCCCACCGAGCCACACCCAACCACCACAGCGCTTCACTCGATCTGGACCGCCGGATCCTAGATCGGACGTCCCTCAGAGCCTCCCGCAACCTCCTCGATCTCGATCTGGATCAAGAGAACGAGAGCTCCTCCGCCTCCCGTGCTCCTCCTACCGCAGCCAGCCACCATCGGCGACCAGCCCGCCGGAGCCAGGCCGACCTCGTTCCCCTCGTCCATCTCTCCTCCCGCGAGCCCCAGTACGTCGTGCTCCTGCTTCTCTCTCCCTCCTCCCGCGAGCCCCAGGACGTCGTGCTCCTGCTTCTCTCTCCCTCCTCCCGCTTCTCTCTCTGTTTTTGTCTCATGTTGCCCACCCCCTGTTCTCTCTCCAGGAGCTCCCAGAGAACGCCATGGCCGTGTCCGCCGCCAAGCTCGTGTCGTTCCTGGCCCCGCCGACCCGTGCCGCGCCCTATGCCTCACTAGTGAGTTGGCGTCCTCTGCATCGAGCTGCCCAGCCGAGCAGCCGTCAACTCTAGCCCCGTCAGAGCGCCGCCATCGCCTTGATCCAGCGACCCCGCGCCCCACCGCCGTCCTGGAGGAGCCTCGCGACCTTCCCCGTCCTGTTCCGGCCGGTTCCCGCCGTTCCCATCGACCGAACCTCCTGCAAGTCGTCCTGGACCGTGCCGCTGCCTTCTCTGTTCGCCAGGAGACGGCGAACGCAGCGCTCGCCCGCGTTGACCACGAGCAGCCAGCGCACGATCTGATCGGGAGCATCGGGCCTCCTCGGCCCAGCCGCATCGCAAGGCCCAGCCAGCACCCGCGCCTAGCCCCTGCAACTGCCTCCTCTCCAGCTTGGGCTCGGCCTATGGGTGAGCACCCAACCGCCCTATCCCTCGTACATGAGCGATGCATAGTATTTAATGCCCTCTGTCAAACTATTGGGCCAACTAGATTCGGCCCGTATACTACTTTTTTTCCTGTCTGCGTTTTTTTTCTATTTAACCAGGAATTATAGAATTGCAGAAAACCCCCTAAGTTTCATGCATTTAATAACTTCACAACCGTGCATCGGATTAAAATACTTTATATATGAAAAATGCTTAGAATTTTGTGTAGGTTCACAATATCCAACTTTCATCCATGTATAAAATGATTAAACTTGCTGTTTGTTTAAATTTGCGTAAATGCCATGTGAAATTGATTTATTTCATAATTGCATAGCCGTAGCTCCGATAAAAATGTTCAACATATGTAACTTGACTAGAAAAACATGTAGAATCACATGGTGCACTTTATATTGCTGTTTAACAACTATAAAATACGCTTAGGACAGATCTGGACCAAATTCATAATATGCATATGAGGTCGTTTCGGAAATGATATATGTTGCTTCCGGCCTCATTTAAAATGCCTAGTCGATGTAGTTGTTCATGTTTCACCTCTTGCCATGATAAACAACATTTAAAATAATTGTTTAGTTATACAACGTTAACCACATTTCTCATAATATGGAGAGTTATTATTTTGTTGTATGTATGTTCTCCCTCTCCATTTAAATTTGCTTAATTCCTTCTTCACCGTATGCCATGACCATCCTTGTTAAACAACATTTAATATTGGTAAGTATCTAAATGAGAGTGAACTAAATGGTTCGAACGTGGAGTTTCGTCAATATGCAACTCGTTGCATATTGAGCTTCACTTAACGTGTAGAATTTGATTGTTGTGCTTTGCCATGTCTTGCATATTTAAACCGGACATGCATCATATTTGTTTGCGCATCATGTCATGCATATGTTGTGGTGTTATCGTGTGTTGATTGTTGTTTCCGAAGTGCTTCTTCTCGATAGAGTTTGAAAAGCGTTTGGAGTGTGAGGATGCGTTCGTCTACGCCCCGTTTGTAGGGGAACGCGACAGAAAATAAAAATTTCCGGTATAGCGAGCACGCCCAGGACCACTATGGAGACTGCATACAAGGTTTGATCTGATTCGTACCGACTCGAAGCGCAGCGGAAGAAGAGTCGGTGGAGATCGTTGGTGCAGATCCCCGCAGCTAGGATTTTACAACCTCCCAACCGCGAGGATGTACTCCCTCGTCGGACAGCCCTTCGGGAGGCGGTCGGACAGTCCCCCAGACGATGTCGCGGACAGCCCTTCGGGAGGACCCTCGAAACTCGAACGGAGACTCGGACAGCCCTTCGGGAGGACACACGAACAGCCCCTCGGGCAAAAGATCGAAACTACGACCTCTCTACGGGGTTGCACACATACGGTGTCATCTATCCAGCAGGGCTTCGCCGTCCAGAACTAGTTCTTGCCGGAATCCAGACAGCCTTTCGGCTCTACGAAAACCTCTTTTCGTGGGAGGGAGAGAGAGAGCTTGCAAAGCAAAGCATGTGTATGAGAGCAAAGGATGAAGAGATGGCAGCCCACATCTCCTCTATTTATAGGAAAACCAAGGGGTAGGGTTGGCACTAGAAAATACCAAACTACCCCCACTTTATGTCACACATAAAAAACATAAGAAGGAAAAAGGGTGCCATGTGGAGCTCCATGGAGGAGCTCCACCCTTGGCCGGCCACCCCTTGGGCCCCCCCTCCCCATGAGGAGCTTGCTTGCTCCCCAATCCCTTCTAGAAGCCTTTTTGGAAATATCCAAAAAGGTGTTTTTCCATAAATATCCAAAAAGCACTTTCACTATTCACGACGACGTTTTTCAGCGTCCGGTCGAACTGAAAATATTTATGTGGGCTTAGAACAATTCCAGTACCCCACTAAAATAATTTTCAATGCGATCCGGAACAATTCTGGTTTAGTGATTTTCATCTGCGAAAAGCATCTGAAGCGGTTTCGGCAGCTCCGGAACATTTCCGGTTTTCATCCCGGAAAATTCCAGAAAGTTTCCAGAATGATTCTGGCATCCTCCAAGAATTATCAGGCATGTGCCGAAACCAATTTGACTTAATGGTATCCCCTGAAACAACTTTTCAGTTTTACCGAAACTGTTCCGGTGTTCTCTCTGCGGAACTTTTCCGCTGTCCGAAACTTTTCCGGCGTCCGAAACTTTTTTGGTGATTTTCTCTCAGACTCCCTGTCTAGTATTCAGCAGATAGATGACCCTTAAGCGTGTGACCCTATAGGTTCGGTGAAGCATAGACATGACCCGGAACCCCTTCCGATCAATGATCAACATCGGAGCCGTGGACACCCATATTGACCCCTATACCCACACGAATGAATATTCGAGTGAACCTCCAGTTGCCGTGTGCTATTCCTGTTGCTTCGTGATATGTTACAATTACCCGAGGTGAGACATGTAGGCATCCTCATGGATCAACAACTTGTCCACAATGCCAGTTACCTCGTTGCCGGTATTGTTCTCTTTTCTCGTTCCCGTGTTCCGGCATCCCCGTGATCAAATCACAAAGTGTCTGGCCAGACGATGATGGATACCGTAACACCGAGAGGGCCCAGAGATATCTCTCCAACATCGGAGGAGCAAATCCCAATCTTGAGCTATCAAGTTACTTGACATACCTTTCCATGAACCCGTAAGCCGCCGTAATAGCCACCCATTTACGGATGACGTTTAACAAACCCAAAGTTCATGAAGCAAGCATGAAGAAACTCAATACTCTCATGGTCTAAGGAATCATGCAAACGTTAACTATCTCTGTGTTATTTAACCATTAACTTGTGACGAATATATCTCATAGTATAACATCAATTTGGGTCGATTCAACACAAGTGTTCTACCAACATCGTGCCCTCAAAATTGCCGGCATAGCCATGCCCATGATCAGGAAAACGGGATCATCATGCAATACTTGAGCCAGTCTTAGAGGCAAGACTAGGAATACAATTTATCGTTTATTATACCACACGTGCACATGAGTTTCCCTCCAAGCCTCGTGGTTATTGTAGACTCGAGAATCATTGCAGTTATAGCATGGATCATAAACATTCATTACAAACTCTGAGATACAAAAGTAACTGATATTACTGCCTCTAGGGCATATCTCCTACACCGTTCGTCTACTTCACGGATTCGTTCTTCTTCCAAGCGGGATCTCAGGCAAGATGACCATTTTCCTGGATACCACTACTATCATTGCCATGCTAGTTGTCTCGTTTCTACCGTTGTCACGCTACCTACCACTTGTTTGTCAAGCCTCCCAAATGCCGTGATAAGCCTCTAACCCATCCACATCCCAGCAAACCATTGTTTGGCTATGTTACCGCTTGCTCAACCCTTCTTATAGCGTTGCTAGTTGCAGGTGCAAGTTGATCCATGTGTCTACATGGATATCCTTTTGTTATATCACAATATTATTGCTATTTAATTTAATGCACATATATACTTGGTAAAAGGTGGAAGGCTTGGCCTTTTGCTCGGTGTTTTGTTCCACTTTTGCCGCCCTAGTTACTTGTGTACCGGTGTTATGTTCCATATTTTGCGCTCCTAACATGCTCGGGGTTGTTATGGGGACCCCCTTGATTTTCGTTTTAGGATAAAACTTGTCTGGCAAGGCCCAACATTGGTACTACATTTGCCTAATATCTAATAAACCTGCATAGGGAGTAATTAACCCGAGGATCTTTAATCAACAACCCGGGCTAGTGCTCCTCATGAGTGTTGGTCCAACCCAGAGCAGCTTATTAACGCTACCCGGGGCAACTCGGTGATTGGCGTGGTAACCATAGCTCATCCATCGTGTCCTGAGAACGAGATACGCGGCTCCTATCGGGTTCGTTGACACGTCGGGTGGCCTTGCTGGATTTGTTTTACCTTTCTCGAACGTCTTGTGCGAGGAATTCCGAGAATACTTCGGGCTATCTCGAGGTTGCGGTTTTCCAATGGAATTACCTAGGAAATCACGGGATTCGTGGTCGAGGTTATTCCCGCGGCGTGTGGTTAGTTTGTGATGGATGAGTTGGAGCACCCCTGCAGGGTTAAATCTTTCGGAAAGCCATGCCCGCGGTTACGTGGCAACTTGGAAACTTTGTTTAACACTCGGTCATAGCAAACTTAAAGTAAACTCAAATAAAATACACCAACCGTGTGCGTAACCGTGACTGTCTCTTCTCGTGAATTTCTGATCCGAGAGAGAACATGGTGGGGTTATGTTTGACTCGTAAGTAGGTGTTCAGGATCACTTAGTGATCATCATTACCTCACATCCGTTTATGCGACGATCATCCCCCTTTATTCTTGTACTCGTAAGTTAGCCACTCAAATAAATGCTTAGTGCTTGCTGCAGCCCCACCACTTAACCTTACCTCACCCATTAAGCTTTAATAGTCTTGATACCCTTGGAAATGAGATTGCTGAGTCCCTGTGGCTCACAGATTACTACAACAATAGATGCAGGTACAGGTAATGCGATGCTTTGATGTGAGAGCGATGCTTGTTTGGTTTGGGGTTCTTCTTCTTCATCGATCATAGGATGGGTTCCAGGACGGCAGCCTGGGATAGCAAGGATGGATGTCATTTTATCGTTTGATTTCATCCGTAGTCGGACCCTGCTCTTCTGTATGATGTTTGGATATGTTGTTGTATTGATGTGATCTCGATTTAGCTTGTGGCAAGTGTAAGCCAATTCCATATACTCATCCCTTCTTTACATGTACTTGTAATGATATCCATTCTTGCGAAATGACGAGATGCGCTTCTATCCCTGTCGAGGCCCTCGAGCCAAAATAAGGATAGGATCGCATCTTGGGCGTTACAACAAGTATCCATGAGTTAATTATACGATACGCATCAAACAATTTTAGATTCATAATACTCAATCCAACACAAAGAACCTCAAAGAGTGCCCCAAGATTTCTACCGGAGAAAGTAGGACGAAAACGTGCATCAACCCCTATGCATAGATTACCCCAATGTCACCTCGGGAATCCGCGAGTTGAGTGCCAAGACATAGATCAAGTGCTCTCAAATCCATAAAAGAATTCAATCCGGTAACGACATCTCAAAGGGAAAGATTCAATTCATCACAGCATGATAGCAAGGGAATAACATCATATGATCCGACTATATTAACAAAGCCCGTGATACATCAAGATCGTGACATCTCAAGAACACGAGAGAGAGAGAGAGAGATTGAACACATAGCTACTGGTACATACCCTAAGCCCCGAGGGTGGACTACTCCCTCCTCGTCATGGCCTCCGCCGGGATGATGAAGATGGCCACCGGAGATGATCTACCCTCTCCCGCAGGGTACTGGAACGCCTCCAGATTGGTTTTTCATCGATACAGAGAGTTGCGGTGGCGAAACTTCTCATCTAGGGTTATTTCTGGGGGTTTCTTAATATATAGGATTTTTGGGCGTCGGTTTCACGCGAAGATGGGCCACGAGGGGCCCACAAGACACCAGGGCGCGCTTGTGGCCACCTCGTGGCTCCTCTGGCCCTCCCACGAAGCTTCTAGTGCCTCTTTTGTTCCAAAAAAACTCGTCAAAAAGTTTTGTTGCATTTGGAAAACTTTTATTTCTGCACAAAAAACAACACCATAGTAGTTCTGCTGAAAACAACGTCAGTCCGGGTTAGTTCTAAATAAATCATGCAAAGTGCATCAAAACCATATAAAAGTATTGTAAACATAGGTGAATATGGCATGAATACTTCATAAATTATCGATACGTTGGAGACGTATCAACCTTCAATGTCACGGACCTATCTCCTTTCCATGGTGATGAAGATCTTGATCCGAGGACGGATCTCTCACAAGGGGGGGGTGAGATGATGCGGAGCATCTTGTGGTCATCCCCATGGACCCATCTCCATCAACTCAAGCTCCAAGGGGTCCCATGACAAGAGCCCGTGCACATGCAATTGAATCCGAGGTGACATCTCTCTTGTTCAACCATCATTCGATTCACGCGAGACATGGTTGCTACCTCAAGCAGAAGTTCTTTGCATACTCAGGTACTCGGGAGAGGAACATGCGAGTGACCACGAAGATACACGAGGACGCCAAGCTTGGAAGCACCAAGGAGGAGCTGCAGACGAGCTACAGCCTTCGGACGTCCGGGCCCTCCTCGGACTTCCGACTCCTGGAGTACAGCCACAGGACCATAGCAGGTCCACAACGGTCGGACGACCGACACCGCTCGGACGTCTGACACCACCCAGCGCCCGGACGTCCGACCCCTCTTCGGAAAACCGGCACCAAGCGACCAGAGCCGAATCCTCGAAAGACCGAAGCCTCCGGACGACCGAGCCCCGGACGCCCGACATGCTCCGGAAATCCGGCCACTCTGCGCCCGAACCAAATCGTCGGACGACCGACCGCCCCCGGACGTCCGGACCGTCGTGAAGCCTCAGACGTCCGACAGCGCCCGGACATCCGGACCCTGTCTGGGCACAGCACCTCGGGCCTTGGCCCATGTACCCCTCTTTTCCGCCTACGACTATAAAAACCCTTCCTCCTCCTCTAGCTAGGGTTAGCTTATGTTTAGCACTTGACTTTGTTGAGCATAGCTCCATCTACTTCCTTCTCCCATGGAGTTGACCACCTTTTTGAGAGAAGATCCGAAGTGGATGCCAAGGCCCCTATCAAGGGAAGATCCCACGGGATATCAAGACATCATCTCATCCGGAGTGAGACGACTATCAGTTACTTGTATCTCCTTGTTGACTTTGGATCTATGTTCTGACACCCTGGTTTTTGGCAACTTTTTCTTTTCGAAATCTTTTTGGTTTTATTTGCAATTTGGTTGGTTTTTCAGTCAACTATGAACTTATGAATCATTGAATCTTTTCCCAAGTAACCCAAAACCCTCATCACCTTGCCAAAACCTTTCCACACCTCTCCTGGATCAATTTCCAATATTTAATCTTTTTCCATTAATTCTTTTCTTCCTTTGGGAAATTATGTCATCACTATGGGTTGTGAAGCAACCTATAGTTTGGTTGATCAATAAAATCCCAAACTTTTGTCACACCTTCTTATCATCATATAATTCCATAATCTTTAAAAACATTCCATAATCCAACACAAAATTTTGGCCAGAATAATTATTTTCTCTCTGGTCAGAATTTGTCAATTGTGAAGCAACTCCCATTTTCCTAGCTCAGAAAATTCCCAATAAATTCCCTGAGATACTAGGGATCCTATCTTGCCACAATATCCAAAAATATCAACCTAGCCAGTACAAAGTTTTAGCAACAAGGCTCTGCCAAGTTGTTGCATTTTAGGGACCTCTGTGAAGGAAGTGCTAGCTAGAGGTATCCAATGGCCATGAAATTTTTATGGCATCTTCTATGCAGCAAATAACCTCTCTCCACCAAATTTCAGCTTCAGCAGATCATCTATATGAGTGCCTCAAGCTCATCTTGTTTCTGGTCCAGAATTGCAGTTTACACATGAACTAGATGCAAAAGATGATAAAAGTCTCTCAAATTTGGCCAGTTTGTAGTCCTTCCAATATAGATAACACCAGACATCTCCACTAGCTTCATCTTCATCTCATCTCTTCTCCAGAACCTCACCAACTTGCTGACAACAATCTGTTGATGATGCTATGCTTCATCTCAGTGGGTCACTGGGCGAGCTAGTGCCACGAGAGGGTTCCAGAGTGCAAGGACAACGCACCAGACATGGCTCGGCAGGCCAGCTCGCGCCGCGTGTGCCTGTGCACACGGTGACCGCGTAGCCAGCCTGCCAAAACCGCGCTCTGGGCGCCGGCAGGCTCGGGTCTCGTCGAAGGCCGACGACCGCGTAGCCGTACGGTGTCCGCTTGCGCCGACAAGCTCCCCTCCGTCCACCTGGCTGCCCTAGACCCTTCCCCTCGCTGGAGAAGCTCTCGCAGGCCGCCACCACAGCGCCGCACTGTGGCACCCATGCGGCCACAGTGTCTGAGCCGCCGTCGTCTTCCTCCGCGTGCGGCAACTGCGCGCATTTATTGCGCCTGCTCTCTCATATCCCGTCGGCCGCAACCGGCCAGCCAGCGCGGTGTCCTAGCGCCAGCGACGTGGCCCGAGTCTCGCCGCTTCGGGAGACCTCGCCCGCGCTCGCCTCCGGCCTATAAAAGGCCATGCCCAGCCCTCCAAGCTCCTCACCCCACTCCTCTACCTCCCAATTGCCCTCCCGAGCAGCGAGCCACGGCCGAGAGGCCCTCTGGCCTCGAACCTCGCCGGAGATCCACCGTCCCCCGAGCTCATTCGCCTCGCCATTCCACCCCTCCCCAGCCCCAAGCAACTCCACCCTCGAGCTCAGTTTGTTTCCCTAGTCCTCCTCGACCCCTTTCCCAGCTGAACCACTACCGAAATCGTCGCCGCCGACGACACCCGTAGCGGCTACCCGCCGGAGAGGAAGGGGGCGACGCCGTCCGTCCACCTCCGGAGGATCTGCGGGTACGTGCGTGATCGCCGTCGACTGCCCGATCCATTCCAGTCTTCTCCCGACCCCGTCGCTGTCCCTATCGCCGGCGAGCACTGCCGGAGAGCCGCCTCGCCTCTGTCTCTCTCTTCCCTTTTAAAATCCGACCGAAGGGTCCCACCTATCAGCGGCTCAAACCCGCACCCGAAGCGGTATAAGTGGAGGCGCCCCGCCACTTTACGTCTTCGACGTGGCCCTCTGTGGGTTTTTCTGTATTTGGTTTAAATCTAATTTTAAAACAGGGTTGACCAGAAACTTTGACCAGCTATATCTTTTAAACCATAAGTCTAAATCAGTTGATTCTTTTTGCATTAGGTTGGTCTTGAGCCCCTTTATTTTCTGACAAATTTTGGTATTTTTCCTATATTCACAGAATTTCTGGTTAACAAAAAGGCCTTATGTGACATTTCCTTTTGCCATTTAAAAATATTTTTAGAAGGGAATCTTTGTGGATTTGAAGACCAGGAGTTCTTGGGCAACCCAACAGAGCAAGGCAAGCCAGGAAACCCATTTCATGAAGCATTTCAATAGCATTGCATATTTCAATGCATTATGTTTATTTATTTACTATATGATAATTCATAGCAATTTAATTTAAATACCTAAGTATTGTGATGAACCACTATGTTTGCTAGATGAACTTAGTTGGTTGATCTTGAGTCTCCTGTCCGGGCTTATCCGTGCAACCACATTTGCCGGTATGGGACGGCCTTGACTTGGTCTGGCCCCGTGCTCTTTCACCGGTACCTCCAGACAGGGAGGGTTATGCATGCGTGCTACCCTGATCAGGTAGGCGGCGATAACCCTGTGAGCCCAGTTGAGTTTTGTGCCGGTGTCCCCGTTTGGGACAGTTTAGTTTGGCCACGACGGTGGCAGGTGTCACGAGGTGACACAGGGGCCACCCAAGGCAGGACTCCGGGGGAGGATGAATGCCGGTGGTATGATGGGAGAGTCACGGGTCAGGCAGGTTTCGTTCGAGCAACGCTGGTCCACCCGAATGGGATCATGAGGTCAGGTGCTCCATGGTGTGGGTAAAGTGTGCAACCTCTGTAGAGTGTAAAATCTATTCGAATAGCCACGTCCACGGTATTGGACAGCCCGTCCAGACCTCACTAGGTGGTCAACCGTAACAGTGATGATAATGATGGAAGAACTCATCTTGTGATCGGAAGTACTCGATGGCTTATGAGTATTCCGAGGGTTGTGAGACAACCCAAAAGAGAGTAAGTTAGTAGCTGATGATAGTAAGTGAATCACTTAAGAAATTAACATGTTGATTGCCATGCTATTGTTTGCTGCATTACTTGGTTGTCGTGAGCTTACGAGTACATTCAAAGTACTCACCTGGCGTATCATGCCAGATGCAGGAGAAGCCGAGGACGGAGGTCCCGATGGTTCGTGCTACGCTAACTAGGCTGTGTCCTTAGCAGTGTCCCTGTGGATGGAGTTTCCGCTATGTTCCGCTACGCCGTAGAATTACTTAGTAGTTCCGAGGCCCTGCTATGTTTCATAAATAATGTAGATACTGTCATAGCACCGAGTGTGCCTTTGGCCTCGCTATCATTGTAAAATATGAGCTTGTACCCGAAATCTATCAATAAAGTTCAGTTTTGTTCTGTTCCAAGTTGTTGTGTGTTTCCAGAAGACATGATCTCTGGGTTGGAAACACTGGTAATCTGGTTCTCTGAGCCGGGGTGCCACAACGCTTGGTATCAGAGCCGTGCTGACTGTAGGACACCCTAGTTAACCCGCGCTAGAACCGCGATTAGTGTAGGGCTTTGAGTGTGCATCTTGCTTGCTGCATTTGATTGTTGCATAGCATGCATCATGATTCATTGTTTTACTAACCGTTGGCATTGTGAGTGTAGATGGCACCAGTTCCGTACCACTACCACCATGAGCCAGCACCATTCACTTTTCCTGTACTGCTCCGGAACGTCTGGCTTCGGCTGTACCCCAACGGCGAAGATCCAGTGTACCAGGTGTTTCGGGAGCAGCTTGCCGAGTCAGTATATGAGTATCACGCAGAGGCTTTCCTGACCGCGAGCTCAAATCTTGGTAGCTATTCTCGCTCTTCCAAGGGCGGAACGGCTTCTACTACGGAGCTGGCGATCCGGTTTGCTGCGATGGAGGCTCTCACTGACTTGCGCTTCCACGAGGTCGAGATGCAGACTCATCCAGGTTTCTTTCACTACCCCACCCTGTCGCCTACGACAGGGCGAGTCATTTTCGCACCAGTTGACCCGGCGAGTGATCGTGCGACTGGTGTTTTATCTCGCTATCTGAATGCCAGTTATCGTATGATCCTTTCCTTGGCTGAGGAGCTGTCTCGTGTCGAGGAGGCACTTGCAGCTGCGACTACAGTACCATCTTCACCTCAGCCTACATTCCCACCTATGTATCCACCACCAGTTCCACCTCCACGTAGGCTTGATATTCCTTCTAGCTCTACTACGCCACCAGGATTTTTGTCTGGTAGCCGTCGTGAGACCCCGGCAGAGTGGGCCTCACTCCTAGCCACTCCAGTTGCTCCGATGCTGAGGCGTCGTGCTCCTTCTTCCTCGGAGGGAGAACCGTCCCCGCAGCGTCGTCGTGTTTCCTTTGATCCGGAGGATGTGATCCACATCATCAGTTCCGATTCCGACTCAGGATCAGATGACGAGGAGTCTTCAGTTTGGCAGTGTTCGTGCCACCCGCGCCACTAGAGTGGAGGCTTGAGTTGTTGTGCATGCATCTTTGCATATGTCAACTGCCATATGAGCAGTCTAGCCATGATATCCCCCTACTAGCTTGCCATGTATGATGTTAGGTTATCTTTTTATAATTATGTTGTTTGCTTTATTCGCCTTTTTCATGCATTTTCTTTCTGGTGTCATATTACTGTGTTTCCCTTATGGATGTTGCTCATCGATTCGGTATTTTGCAATGGGAACAAATTTAGGATGAAGAGAGGGTGTAGCCAAGGCGGCGATGGAACCCCCGTTCGTCGATCCGCCAGACAAGCAGGACAACCACCAGAAGATTTACCACCTCCACCACCTCCAGCACCGACCACTGATCAGATCATGAGGATGTTTGAAGAGAAAAGAAACCAGGATCTCATGGAATTTTTGAAAAGCATGCAGACTATGGTGGGCCAGAATAACAACCACAATGGAACACACTCTAAGGTGTCTGACTTGCAGCGCACCAAGCCACCCAATTTCGGTCAAGCTGTGGACCCTATAGAAGCGGATGATTGGCTAAGGACCATGGAAAAGAAGCTAGACATAGCCCGCTGTGAAGAATCAGATAAGGTTCCTTTTGCCACTCACTACCTAGAAGGGCCAGCGGCTATATGGTGGGACAACACAAAGACAACGTGGCCTTCTGGAGAAGATATTTCCTGGGAGAAGTTCAAGGAGCTATTCCGCAAGTATCATATCCCTACAGGCATAATGAAGGTGAAGCAAAGGGAGTTCCTTGCTCTTACACAAGGAAATATGTCTGTGGCGGAGTATCTGAACAAGTTCAACAATCTGGCACGGTACTCTACCCATGACGTGTCCACCGAGGAAAGGAAGATAGATCGATTCCTAGGGGGACTGAATCACACCCTCCGTTGTCAGCTCTGTATGCTGGACTTCCCGGACTTCCAGACTTTGGTGAACAAGGCTTTCATAGCTGAACGAGAGCATAAGTCCGGATATGATGACCGTAAGCGGAAGTTTGAACCCAAGAAGGACAACCGTGAGCAGTTTGCGCAGAAGCCACGCACCTGGCAGCCAAGCCCAGCTAAATACAAGCCCGCATGGAACAATGGCAACAACAACAACAACAAGGCTGGCAATCAGAACAAGACCTTCGGCAAACAGCCAGTGATAGAGGACTGCCGCCGCAATAATACTTGTTTTACTTGCGGCCAGAGCGGACACTACTCCAAATAGTGCCCTGCCAACAACGGGAAGACAGTATCCGACTTCAAGCCACAAGTCAACAATATTGGACGTCGCCCCAATCATAACTTCAGCCACGGACGCGTCCATCATATCTCCGTTGAGGAAGCCTGCGAAGCACCAGACGTAGTCATTGGTATGTTTTCTGTTAACGACATACCTGCAGTAATTTTATTTGATTCCGGGGCTTCCCATTCGTTTATTTCGCGGAGTTTTGCCACCTTGCACAAATTTTCTCCTTCGCTTTTGGATAAAATCATGGTGGTACAATCCCCTAGCTCCCTGCTCAGAACAAATCTGATATATAAGGGTCTGGAAATTTCAATACATGGAGTTAAATTTCCAGCTACACTTGTTGCCATTGAATCCCCTGGATTGGACATAATACTGGGGATGGACTGGTTGACACCACATCAGGTGTGCATCAACTGTGCCAACAGGACAGTGACACTAGTTAATCCGGCAGGACAAACAGTTCAATTCCTTGCCAGCAAGATGATGTCAAGAAAGGGAATGGCATACCAAACTACCGTCACGGATATGAACTTGATTCCGGTAGTTTGCGAATTTCCGGATGTATTTCCCAAGGAACTACCAGGGATGCCACCCGACCGGGAATTAGAGTTTGCAATTGAGGTGATTCCCGGTACTGCTCCAATTTACAAGAAATACTACCGTATGCCAGGTCCAGAGCTGGCGGAACTAAAGAAGCAGTTGGATGAATTGTTACAACAAAGGATACATTCGTCCAAGCATCTCGCCATGGGGATCACCAGTACTGTTTGTCAAGAAGAAGGATGGAAGTCTACGAATGTGCGTAGACTATCGCCAGCTGAATGAGGTCACCATCAAGAATAAGTACCCGCTCCCTCGCATTGATGATTTGTTCGACCAGCTGAACGGAGCACGGGTATTCTCCAAGATTGACCTCCGAACCGGGTATCATCAGCTAAAAATCAGAAAAGAGGATATACCCAAGACAGCTTTCACCACCCGATATGGTCTGTATGAGTTTACAGTCATGTCATTTGGACTGACGAATGCTCCAGCTTATTTCATGAGCATGATGAACAAGGTCTTCATGGATTTCCTAGACAAATTCGTGGTGGTGTTCATCGATGATATCCTAATATATTCCAAGGATGAAGAAGAGCATAAACAAAACCTCCGTGCTGTCCTAGAAAGGTTAAGAACCCATCGTCTGTATGTCAAGTTCAGTAAATGCGAATTTTGGCTAAAAGAGGTGGGATTTTTGGGGCATATCCTGTCAGAGCAAGGAGTAGCCGTCGACCCCAGCAAGGTAACTGCAGTACTGAATTGGAAGACACCAGCCTCGGTGATCGAAGTCCGTAGCTTTCTGGGATTGGCAGGCTATTATCGTCGTTTCATAGAAGGCTTCTCTAAGATAGCCAAGCCACTGACAGAATTGCTAAAGAAAAATCAAAGATTTGTCTGGACGGCGGAGTGTGACAGCAGCTTCCTAGAGCTAAAGACAAGGCTAACTACGGCCCCTGTCTTAGTTCTTCCAGATATCCACAAGAGCTTCGATATATACTGCGATGCTTCCAGACGTGGAATCGGCTGCGTATTAATGCAAGAAGGAAAGGTTGTAGCGTATGCATCCCGACAGCTACGACCTCATGAAGAAAATTACCCCACACATGATCTGGAATTAGCAGCCGTGGTTCATGCCTTGAAGATTTGGAGGCATTACCTCATCGGACAACGTTGTGAAATATACACGGACCATAAGAGTCTCAAGTATATTTTCACACAACCTGACCTGAATCTCAGGCAGCGAAGATGGCTTGAACTAGTCAAGGACTATGACATTGGAATAAACTATCATCCGGGAAAGGCTAATGTGGTCGCTGATGCTCTCAGCAGAAAACAAGGCACAGTGAATGCACTAATGGGAAGTATCCATCCAAGGTTACAAGAGGAGTTCGCTAAGCTCAATATGGTGCTATGCGGCCCAATTACCCCGGACACCTTGGAAATTTCTCCAACACTTATGGAAGAAATTAAGGAAGCTCAAAAACCAGATGAAGGAATAAAAGAGATCAAGGAGCTGATTCCGAAAGGGAAGGCCAAGTCCTTCCGTATGGATGACCAAGGCACCTTATGGTTTGAGAAACGGATATGTGTGCCCGATCAGAATAACCTGAGGCAGCAAATACTCAGAGAGGCTCATGTGTCCGCGTACTCTATCCACCCGGGAGGCACAAAGATGTATCATGACTTGAGAGAGACATTTTGGTGGCCAGGAATGCGGAGGGATATAGCATACTATGTCGCCTGCTATGACATCTGCAACAAAGTTAAGGCTGAACACCAGAAACCCGCTGGGCTACTACAACCTTTACCAGTTCCCCAGTGGAAGTGGGACGACATATGCATGGACTTCATTGTTGGACTATCCAGGTCAACAAGAGGCAATGATGCTATCTGGGTCATTGTGGACATACTCACGAAAGTGGCTCACTTTATTCCGGTAAAGACCACTTTCAACGCAAACCAGCTTGCACAACTCTACATGTCCCGGATAGTCAGCCTTCATGGAGTACCCAAGTCTATCACCTCAGATAGGGGCTCCCTATTCACCTCTGCATTCTGGCTGCGATTGCATCAAGCTTTGGGAACCATGCTGAAGCATAGCACGGCGTACCATCCGCAGACAGACGGACAGACCGAACGAGTGAACCAGATACTGGAAGATATGCTTCGGTCCTGTGCTCTCACCCATGGATCCAAATGGGAAGATAGCCTACCCTATGCGGAATTTTCTTATAACAACAGTTATCAATCAAGTCTCAAGATGTCACCATTTGACACTATATGGGCGGAAGTGCCGCACCCCATTGAATTGGTCCCAAACAGGAGATAGCCATATCTTTGGCACGGACTTGATGCTCGAGGCTGAGAAGCAGGTCAAGGATATTCAGGAGCGTCTTCGAGCGGCCAAGTCCCGCCAAAAGAGCTACTATGACCCAAAGCACCGAGAAGTGACTTTTGAGCCCGGAGAATATGCTTACCTTCGAGTAACCCCCATGAAGGGAGTGAAGAGGTTTCATACCCGGGGAAAGCTTGCACCAAGATACATTGGTCCCTTTCCAGTAATTGCTAGGAAAGGCAGGGTGGCATATCAGTTGGAACTACCACCGGAGTTATCCGATGTTCACGACGTTTTCCATATATCACATTTAAGAAAGTGCATTGCACCACCGATCAAGCAGGCATATATGAGTGAGCTAGAACTAGCTAAAGATCTGACCTACGAAGAGAAACCTGTCAGGATCCTGGATGAGATGGAAAGGACTACCAGGAGTAAGGTGATCAAGTTTTACAAGGTATTGTGGGAGCACCATACTGAGGAAGAGGCTACCTGGGAAAGAGAGGATTTCCTAGGATCCGCATACCCGTACTTGTTCCCTGAGCAACCGAATCTCGAGGACGAGATTCATCCTAAGGGGGGTAGGTTCGTGACACACTGGTTTTTGGCAACTTTTTCTTTTCGAAATCTTTTTGGTTTTATTTGCAATTTGGTTGGTTTTTCAGTCAACTATGGACTTATGAATCATTGAATCTTTTCCCAAGTAACCCAAAACCCTCATCACCTTGCCAAAACCTTTCCACACCTCTCCTGGATCAATTTCCAATATTTAATCTTTTTCCATTAATTCTTTTCTTCCTTTGGGAAATTATGTCATCACTATGGGTTGTGAAGCAACCTATAGTTTGGATGATCAATAAAATCCCAAACTTTTGTCACACCTTCTTATCATCATATAATTCCATAATCTTCAAAAACATTTCATAGTCCAACACAAAATTTTGGCCAGAATAATTATTTTCTCTCTGGTCAGAATTTGTCAATTGTGAAGCAACTCCCATTTTCCTAGCTCAGAAAATTCCCAATAAATTCCCTGAGATACTAGGGATCCTATCTTGCCACAATATCCAAAAATATCAACCTAGCCACTACAAAGTTTCAGCAACAAGGCTCTGCCAAGTTGCTGCATTTTTGGGACCTCTGTGAAGGAAGTGCTAGCTAGAGGTATCCAATGGCCATGAAATTTTTATGGCATCTTCTATGCAGCAAATGACCTCTCTCCACCAAATTTCAGCTTCAGCAGATCATCTATATGAGTGCCTCAAGCTCATCTTGTTTCTGGTCCAGAATTGCAGTTTACACATGAACTAGATGCAAAAATTGATAAAAGTCTCTCAAATTTGGCCAGTTTGTAGTCCTTCCAATATAGATAACACCAGACATCTCCACTAGCTTCATCTCCATCTCATCTCTTCTCCAGAACCTCACCAAGTTGCTGACAGCAATCTGTTGATGATGCTACGCTTCATCTCAGTGGGTCACTGGGCGAGCTAGTGCCACGAGAGGGTTCCAGAGTGCAAGGACAACGCACCAGACACGGCCCGGCAGGCCAGCTCGCGCCGCGTGTGCCTGTGCACACGGTGACCGCGTAGCCAGCCTGCCAAAACCGCGCTCTGGGCGCCGGCAGGCTCGGGTCTCGTCGGAGGCCGACGACCACGTAGCCGTACGGTGTCCGCTTGCGCCAACAAGCTCCCCTCCGTCCACCTGGCTGCCCTAGACCCTTCCCCTCGCCTGAGAAGCTCTCGCCGGCCGCCACCACAGCACCGCACTGTGGCACCCGTGCGGCCACAGTGGCTGAGCCGCCGTAGTCTTCCTCCGCGTGCGGCCACTGCGCGCATTTATTGCGCCTGCTCTCTCCTATCCTGTCGCCCGCAACCGGCCAGCCAGTGCGGCGTCCTAGCGCCGGCGACGTGGCCCGAGTCTCGCCGCTTCGGGAGACCTCGCCCGCGCTCGCCTCCGGCCTATAAAAGGCCATGCCCAGCCCTCCAAGCTCCTCACCCCACTCCTCTACCTCCCAATTGCCCTCCCGAGCAGCGAGCCACGGCCGAGAGGCCCTCTGGCCTCGAACCTCGCCGGAGATCCGCCGTCCCCCGAGCTCATTCGCCTCGCCATTCCACCCCTCCCCAGCCCCAAGCAACTCCACCCTCGAGCTCAGTTTGTTTCCCTGGTCCTCCTCGACCCCTTTCCCAGCCGAACCACTGCCGGAATCGTCGCCGCCGACGACACCCGTAGCTGCTACCCGCCGGAGAAGAAGGGGGCGACGCCGTCCGACCACCTCCGGAGGATCTGCGGGTACGTGCGTGATCGCCGTCGACTGCCCGATCCATTCCAGTCTTCTCCCGACCCCGCCGCCGTCCCTATCGCCGGCGAGCACCGCCGGAGAGCCGCCTCGCCTCTGTCTCTCTCTTCCCTTTTAAAATCCGACCGAAGGGTCCCACCTGTCAGCGGCTCAAACCCGCACCCGAAGCGGTATAAGTGGAGGCGCCCCACCACTTTACGTCTTTGACGTGGCCCTCTGTGGGTTTTTCTGTATTTGGTTTAAATCTAATTTTAAAACAGGTTTGACCAGAAACTTTGACCAGCTATATCTTTTAAACCATAAGTCTAAATCAGTTGATTCTTTTTGCATTAGGTTGGTCTTGAGCCCCTTTATTTTCTGACAAATTTTGGTATTTTTCCTATATTCACAAAATATCTGGTTAACAAAAAGGCCTTATGTGACATTTCCTTTTGCCATTTAAAAATATTTTCAGAAGGAAATCTTTGTGGATTTGAAGACCAGGAGTTCTTGGGCAACCCAACAGAGCAAGGCAAGCCAGGACACCCATTTCATGAAGCATTTCAATAGCATTGCATATTTCAATGCATTATGTTTATTTATCTACTATATGATAATTCATAGCAATTTAATTTAAATACCTAAGTATTGTGATGAACCACTATGTTTGCTAGATGAACTTAGTTGGTTGATCTTGAGTCACCTGTCCGGGCTTATCCATGCAACCACATTTGCCGGTATGGGATGGCCTTGACTTGGTCTGGCCCCGTGCTCTTTCACCGGTACCTCCAGACAGGGAGGGTTATGCGTGCGTGCTACCCTAATCAGGTAGGCGGCGATAACCCTGTGAGCCCAGTTGAGTTTTGTGCCGGCGTCCCCGTTTGGGACAGTTTAGTTTGGCCACGACGGTGGCAGGTGTCACAAGGTGACACAGGGGCCACCCAGGGCAGGACTCCGAGGGAGGATGAATGCTGGTGGTACGATGGGAGAGTCACGGGTCAGGCAGGTTTCGTTGGAGCAACGCTGGTCCACCCGAATGGGATCACGAGGCCAGGTGCTCCATGGTGTGGGTAAAGTGTGCAACCTCTGCAGAGTGTAAAATCTATTCGAATAGCCGCGTCCACGGTATTGGACAGCCCGTCAAGACCTCACTAGGTGGTCAACCGTAACAGTGATGATAATGATGGAAGAACTCGTCTTGTGATCGGAAGTACTCGATGGCTTATGAGTATTCCGAGGGTTGTGAGACAACCCGAAAGAGTGTAAGTTAGTAGCTGATGACAATAAGTGAATCACTTAAGAAATTAACATGTTGATTGCCATGTTATTGTTTGCTGCATTACTTGGTTGTCGTGAGCTTGCGAGTACATTCAAAGTACTCACCTGGCGTATCATGCCAGATGCAGGAGAAGCCGAGGACGGAGGTCCTGATGGTTCGTGCTACGCTAACTAGGCTGTGTCCTCAGCAGTGTCCCTGTGGATGGAGTTTCCGCTATGTTCCGCTACGCCGTAGAATTACTTAGTAGTTCCGAGGCCCTGCTATGTTTCATAAATAATGTAGATACTGTCATAGCACCGAGTGTGCCTTTGGCCTCGCTATCATTGTAAAATATGAGCTTGTACCCGAAATCTATCAATAAAGTTCAGTTCAGTTCTGTTCCAAGTTGTTGTGTGTTTCCAGAAGACATGATCTCTGGGTTGGAAACACTGGTAATCCGGTTCTCTGAGCCGGGGTGCCACATATGTATCTCTTGTGTTTGAGTGGATTTAGCGGATGTGTGATCGGAGATCGTTCTTGAGTTCGTGTTTTCTCTCGTGATTTCTCCCTTTCCCCCCTCCAAGTGTGAAAAGATCGACACCAACGGGTGTGCCCCATATCTGCACCCTATAGTCAAACCGAGCTGAGAAGGAACCATCACCTTCCCAGTTCTAGACCAGGTATCGTCGATTCTCTCCTGGAGTTGAATCTATTGGGGAACGGAGCATGAATTTCAAAAAATTTCCTACGCTCATGCAAGATCTATCCATGGAGATGCATCGCTACGAGAGGGGAGAGTGTGTCTACGTACCCTCGTAGACCGTTAGCGGAAGCGTCTCACAACGCGGTTGATGTAGTCGAACAATCCTTCAAGCTCCACCGATCGAGTACCGAACGTACGGCACCTCCGAGTTCTACACACGTGCAGCTCGGTGACGATCCTCGCCTTCTTGATCCAGCAAGACGTCGAGGAAGTAGATGAGTTCCGTCAGCACGACGGCGTGGCGACGGTGACGGTGAAGTGATTCCGGCAGGGTTTCGCCTAAGCTCTCCGAAAATATGACCAAGGTGGAAAACGGAGATCGGGGCACCGCACACGGCTATGGGACAATTGTCTTGTGTGTTCTAGGGTGCCCCCTTGCCTCCGTATATAAAGGAGGAGAGGAGTAGGCCGGCCGGCCCCTGTAGGGCGCGCCAAGAGAGAGGAGTCCTACTAGGACTCCAAGTCTTAGTAGGATTCCACTTGGTGGAAGGGGGAAGAAGGAAGGAGAGGGAGAGAGAAAGGAAAGAGGGAGCTGCACCCCCTCCCCTAGTCCAATTCGGTTTGGGCAAGGGGGGCGCGCGCCTCCTCACGTGGCCTGCCTCTCTTTTTCCCGTATGGCCCAAAAAGGCCCATTACTTCTCCCGGTGAATTCCCGTAACTCCCCGGTACTCCGAAAAATACCCGAATCACTCGGAACCTTTCCGATGTCCGAATATAGCCTTTCAATATATGAATCTTTACCTCTCGACCATTTCGAGACTCCTCGTCATGTCCGTGATCTCATCCGGGACTCCGAACAACATTCGGTCACCAATCACATAACTCATATAATACTATATCGTCATCGAACCTTAAGTGTGCGGACCCTACGGGTTCGGGAATGATGTAGACATGATCGAGACGAATCTCTGGTCAATAACCAACAGCGGAACCTGGATGCTCATATTGGTTCCTACATATTCCACGAAGATCTTTATCGGTGAACCTCATATGTCAACATACGTTGTTCCCTTTTGTCCGGCGGTATGTTACTTGCCCGAGATTCGATCGTCGGTATCTAATACCTAGTTCAATCTCGTTACCGGCAAGTCTCTTTACTCGTTCCGTAATACATCATCTTGCAACTAACTCTTTAGTCACGGTGCTTGCAAGGCTTCTGTGATGCTGTATTACCGAGAGGGCCCAGAGATACCTCTCCGATAGTCGGAGTGACAAATCCCAATCTCGATCCATGCCAACTCAACAAACACTTTCGGAGATACCTGTAGTGCACCTTTATAATCACCCAGTTACGTTGTGACGTTTGATACACCCAAAGTATTCCTACGGTATCCGGGAGTTGCATGATCTCATGGTCAGAGGAACGTGTATTTGACATAGTGAAAGCAATAGCAATAAACTGAATGATCATTTGCTATGCTAACGGTTGGGTCAAGTCCATCACATCATTCTCCTAATGATGTGATCCCATTATCAAATGATAACTCATGTCCATGGTCAGGAAATCTTGACCATCTTTTGATCAACGAGCTAGTCTAGTAGAGGCTTACTAGGGACTCAGCAATTTGTCTATTATCCACACATGTATTAAGTTTCCGGTCAATACAATTCTAGCATGAATAATAAACCATTATCATGAACGGAGAAATATGATAATAAACACTTTATTAATTGCCTCTAGGGCATATTTCCAACAGAATCTCGGTCAATCCATCCACTAGGCGAATGAACTCATGAAGAGCTTGAGCCTGCATATTGCGGTTCACATAAGCCAACCATTTTCCGGTGAACGTCTCTCTCATGGTGCCCAATCAGGTTGGGGCAATCTCCACAACTCAATTGGAGGCTCCCAACAACACTACGAATCTGCACCACGATGATTGTGGCTTTGAGGTGACATCTTCCATCTAGGGTGCCCAAACACCTAAGGGTAACAAGATCCACAAGAGGAAGTAGGGGGTCAAATTTTCTTTGGTGGAAGTGTAAATCTAGTCCGTCTCCCTCAAATACTAGAAGATCAACAAGTTTGAGTGGGCAGGGAGGGAGATCGGGCAAGAATAAGCTTTGGACAACAATGAAGGGGAGAGAGAGAGAAAAGAGTCAAGAGGTAAGTCAAAGGAGGACGAAGCCCTTCTTTTAAAGCTCTCCCCAAATTCAACCTTTATGCAGTTTTTTGCATTGAGTGGTAGTACCCGCTCCTAGATACCTTCAGGCAGTACGGCGAAGTCCTAAGTTGTACCACCGCTTAGTACCCCGGTAGTAACGACAAAAATAAATAGCCAGTACTGCTGTAGTACAATGAGCAAACCAGAGAGTCAACAGTAGTTTGTTCGGAACTTGGCTCGATAGTTCCCCTTAGGATCAGTACTTCCGGTCAAGGGGACGGTACTACTAGCCCACTAGAGAGCTGCGGTACACATGCCCCAAGCGGTGCTACGGCTAGGACACCCGTAATACCGGCTAAAATACAATAGTTGGCACTTCTGTGGCACTATCGCTCTAGTACAGCTGCCCATGCAGAGAAGAATGGCTTCCCTGCGGTAGTTGGTCTGGCACTAGGTCCGGTAGTGTTGTTTCAACAGTTGACTGGTACTACCAGTATAGTACCCGACACTTCCGGCCTAGAGTGTCAACAAAAGTATTGCTCCCACTAAGGAGCGTTACCACCGCTTGTCACTGCGGTACTACCTGGTAACACACAATGTGCACATTGGTAGAATTTGAGGATCTCCTCGAAAACATGGGAAGATAATGTGGGTGCAATATATGTTTCGTGTAGCCCTCTTAATAGTACGGTTTTCCTATGACCCAAAGAGAAATAAGAGTCACTGAAAAAGGCCATCTTCGTTCTTTCCCCTAGAGGGAACATAACTGTCTCGTGCCACTTCTGAATATGTCTGTGCAACTTAAGCACACAATTAATCTGTAAATTGTGTTGTCATCAACATCAAAATCACTTAGGGACGGAAATGCCCTTTCACGGTGCCTTCGCTCGGGCTAGTAGTTTAGGTTAGAGTTTTTTAGTCCTTTCAGGTGTGGCGCTAGGGCAGATGGCAACACTTTTTCTTCGAGTTTGTCTTTCGGGCTCCGATCTTCCTTGAGCTTGTCCATTTGGATGTAGTTAACGGAGATCCGGCTTAGATTCTCGTCATCTCTTTGGGGCGACGAGGTTAGGGTTTCTTGTTGTGCGTGCATGATGGTGAGATTTGATGTTTGTTGCTTTAGATCTATTCAAAGGTTCAACGACAACTACTGCAGCTCTAGGGGCGTTGATCCTTATCCTTTAGGGGTACGTGCATGGAGACTTCACTAGTGTCATCGACAAAGTCAAGCCGGCTCCCATAGGGGATCGGCAATAGCGACGCGTCGACGACTTGTTCTGGCAGCGGTAGGGGTCGTACGTTGGTCTAGAGACCTTGATGAATTTTTATTATGTTTGAGGTGCTTTGTACTTCCGAGGAACTTTTCACAACTCCAATCATAGATTTGTATCTTTTTCAGAAAAACTTTTACAAATTTGAAACCAAGACTTGAGATACAAATGCCTTGACCCCCTACCATCTTGTACTCTCCACCAGAAGTTCATAATGACTGTGATCATCTTAGCCATCAATTTGTGAGTATAAAAATATGCCAACTATATAATAAACTGGGAAGGTGGATAATACTGAATTCAGCGAGGCAAGTTCACATTTTGATTACCCCACAAACAGAAGGTTCACATTTTGATTTATACTAGCACAAACTGATAAGCAATGGTTTAACTTTTCACAGGAAGAATCAAAGGATGCCCCAGATGCATGGTGGCAGGATTAGTGTCATGGTCGTGGATATGTTGTCCAAGACGTTGTTGAAACCTATGTTCAGAAAGTTCAAACAATCTCAATCTGAGTGACTGCAGCCTGTGACTGGAAATCAATTTGTTCTCCCTTTTTCATTTCAATAGAAAAACGATAAGTTTTATCTTGTTATCAATGTATGTTTTAATATATAATCTATTGAGGAGAATAATCGAAACTAGATAAAAAAAACGGAATATTTTTTTAATTTTTTTGGAAAAAAGTAAGTAAAATTATATTCAAAATAAAAATGGGCTTTTCGTAAGAAAACATGGATGGATACATGTTTTTTCTAGATTTTCGATGGATGACGATGTTACAACACGGGGGGATGCCTCATCATACCGGAAGCCAGCTTAAATAGCCCCCCTGCCCCCCCCCCCCCCCAGGTTGTTGTACCAACTCATAGGCTCTATGAAGAGAAGGACTTGGAAGACTTGGAGCATATGACAAGGAAGTCGATGTCCAGGAGAATTCCTTCCCGATCCACTAGGATCATGTAACTCTAGACCCCTGCATCCTTATAAGCCGGAGCAGGCTAGTCTATAAGGACAATACCTAAGAACATAGAGTTCCATATTCGATCCCTCGATCGTCTTTCTAACCCCTATACACAATCAACATAACCGAGCATGAAGTAGGATTTCACTTTCATCATGAGGGCCTGAACCTGAGTAAAACCTACTCTATTTCAGTACTTTTCATCTGTTCTACTCATCTAGCCAGAGTGCCCTATCAAGGGATCCGTCGAAATAACTATGACAATCAGATTTTTTTTATGGCATGGACAAGCGGTAAGTCAGGGGACTATTCAAATCTGTCAGGGTAAGGCCATCTACAACATCGACCGTCAAACCGTCCGCGTACGTTCGGACCGCGCGGTCCGGACTGCGGCAGCCATCCAACACGGGCTTCTATCGGTTTGCCGAGCGGTCCAAATGCACTTTATCCCGCATAGTGGAGACAAAGTGGGGGGGTGCGGAGTTCGGACAACACATGTTCGACTCTGACACCCCAGACCCACTAAATCCGCCCTCCCGGCCCCATTTTCTTCCACGTCGCCACTTCTCCCCTTGCTTTGCATCCGCACCCTCCACCTTCGCCGATGTACCTCTCCGGCCGCCACACAGGCATTGCCGGACGCTCGAAACCACCGACGCGCCTGCCCACCTTTTACGATGGCACTGTCCATCCTGGAGCCGTTTGTACCCAGGTACACTCCACCACTCTATGGACGACCTCCATGGCGGCCACCACGCCCGGCAGGTGTTCGATTAAATGTCGTTGAGCTTATTTTCGGACGATGTGTCGTTTTCTCAGAGTAAGAAGGATGGCCATATCCGTGGATTTCGTGGGCAGGAGCAAGGGGGACCTTCTTGCAGCCAGTGCACGAATCGTTTCACGAATGAAAGCACATTGCGCCCTACAACATGCGCATCATCCATGATCACAATGTAAGGTCGTTATCGTATCGATGGTACGCCATCCAGACCAAGTTTTGTCACCTAGTTGCTTAGCTAGAGGCAAGGTGGCCATTGCACACGGTAGAGGACGAGATCGTAAGTTTTGCTTCTTCTTCCTCAACTTGTTGATTGAATCATTCATTCACTTAATATTGCTATTCACATTGTGTAGTCCGTACGCGCTGTCGTGATGTACCACATGATAGAGAGACGCTCATTTACGTACATGTGTTGTTGGATGAAACTGAAGGGGCGGTATGTGTGAGACGACATGATTCGTTGAAAACTTGTTGGACATCGAATTTAGGACATTGTTGTACTTACATGTTATGTATGGATGAGTTGTGCTATTATCTGTCCGAACTTTGATAAATAACCGGTTTGCATGAATTCGTCCGCTAAGTCAAAATCCGGCTTGAAATGTATGTAGGTAAATTCGTCCGCTGATTCTTCCGTTAAGTCAAAACCCGGCTCCAACAGTCCATGGACTGATCGCTCCGTGTGACGGATACCGTAACAAATTCGCGGGCCGGAGATGCCCTAAGCTGGTCCCGGTGGAGTTTTCCACGAGTCATCAATGTGGAAAGGACCGAGCGCAATCAGTAAACATCACATCAGTAAAGACCTGTGATTCCATGATGTTTTTCCTCGAGTCTTCTTGTCCCTTGTCCTCAGCGGTTCTTTGAGCACGAGTAATCATGAGATCCAGTCGCTCCTCTGGATCCTTGTCCTCGGCTGGACGCAAATTGGATTTTGATTACCAAAGCATGCCACGTAAATCAGTTGAAAAGGAATACCGGAAATCACTGACTTATCATGGAAACTGAGAGCTTCAACGATGGGTATCCTTCAGGGAAGACTAAGGTCCGTGCTCCACCGTACAGGTGTTAAGAATGTCATATGGATAAAAAATAATGCGACAAAGCAATTAAAGAGAAGAGAGAGCATTATGATGACCCAGGAGGAAATGATGCTAAACACGTAGACCATGTAAAATGTCTGTCAACCAATGCATGAAGGAGTTTAATGAATAAACAAGTAAATAAAGCAAGCTTAGCTACAAAACCTAAGCACCCATGCATTATGGACATTAGTTGCTAAGACATTTAATGCACTTAGCACCTCACCTAAGCACCAATGCATTGAAAAAGGTCTAAGAGCTAACTCAAACGGGCCGATCCAAACGGAAGCGCGATTTGTCTGTTTTTTGTTTGTTTGGATCGTCCGAGCAGGTAATTGTGTCCGGTTTTGTATTTGGGTCGGCGCGTGCATCCAACACAAACCCGACGCAAAAATTTCAACGCGGACTAAAAAAACACAAAATTTTAGAATTTCAAACAACCATAATTAAACATTAAAACATCGGTCAAACGCCGGCCCAAGTCCACATAAACATAATTAAACATAAAAAAACATCGCCACCACGCACGCTGCCCTTGGCGTCGTCGTCCTCCCCTGGCCGGTGAGGTCGATGAGCACCGGCGCCGGCCTAGCCTAGGGAACGCCACCTCCTAGGCCCGAGCAGCATCCTACGGTTGGGGCGCAGGCTGTCGGGTGCACCCCTCCGCCTCCTTCTCTCAATGCTCCTCCTCCTCCCGCGCCCAACGGCGCTCGAGCTCCATCTGCCGCATGGCCTGGGCGCGCTCTTCCGCCAGCGCGCGTGCCTTCCAATGCTGGAGGTAGGCCGTCTCCTGCTTCGGCATCGCGCCAAGCCACACGGCCGACTTGCAAACCCATTCACGGAGCTGGCCGATCCATTCGTAGCGCTCCGGCTCGGGCTTCTGCGGTGCCTCGACCTTGGGCTCAGGGAGGCGGAGGGACGACGCAGTCGCCGGCGGCGGACAACGCGAGGGCCTCCTCGAGGCCGTCCCAATGTGCGTCCTCGTCGCGATTGCTCTCCTCGATTGCGCGCTCCAAAACCGCCTCAAGTGCGGCCTGGTAGGCCGCCTCCTCCTCCTCCTCTTTGCCTTCACCTCAGGGGGCGGCGGAGGGACGACGGGATCGAGCTGCACGCAGTGGAGGCGCTCCTACTCGTGCTTCATGGCGAACCACACCTCCCAATTGGGGGAGTCGACCGCATAAGCAGGCTGTCGCCGCTGCTCCGGCGTCAGCAACTCACGTCGCCTACGCACCTCCTCGACGTGCGCATGCGCGAACCGGGGCACGGGGATGCGATGGGGATCCAGATGCCAACCATGCGGGAGGTTGACATCCGGGTAGGGGAGTGCCTGCCTGTACTGCTAGTTCCACCTAGCCTGGTGGACTGGGATGTACATGCGCTCCCGTTACCGTGGCGGCGCTCCACGGCGAGGTGGTGGCGGCGTCCGGGAAGAGCTTGCGTCGAGGGCGAGCTTGCCCTTTCCATTGCTAAAAAACCCATGGTGGACGGTGGACGGACTAGGCTAGGGCTAGGGTTTGCTGTCGTCGGCGAGGGCGTAAGGGTGGCTAGATGTGGACGGGGTAGAGGAGTGGATGAGGCCGGCACCGCCGCACGCTTCCATTAAAAAGGACGACGACCGGCAACTTCCATCCACTGCCAGGCAGACCCGAGTTAGGTGGTCGTGTTTAATAAAACCGCGGGCGACGGTTAGGCGACCGACAAGTGGGGCCGCAATGGACACCGAGAGGACGCGTGCCGTGTTTGTTTCGTGTCCGCGTGGACGCAAACCAGGCGCAAATTTGGGCCTGAAATGCGTCCAGACGGACACGACACGGACGTGTTTTGGGTTTGGATCGACGCGTTGGGCCGACGCTTTTGTCCGTTTTAAGCCAAACGGACACGGACGGACGATTGGGGTCGGCCCGTTGGAGTTGCTCTAATGTGCTCACGGCGTCCCGACTGGAAGTCTGGGATCGCTAGAGCGGACGACCTTGGTGTTTTTTTTTACCACTTCGGTGTTACGTGAGAGCCTGGGACAGGAAAACAGAGAAGAAAGCGATGTAGCGGTGGAATATCTCGTCTTAAGCGAGTCCAACTTTCGACTTGTTGACGGGGCAAGCGAATGGCTGGTCCACGCGCGCGGCAGGCCACAACCTTTTTTTCTGCTTTATTTTTGTACTTTTGTTGATCAAGTATTTAAAAAATGTTAATCAAACATTCAAAAAAAATACTGAATATGTATCAAAAAATTGTTGATCACGTATTAAAAAATGATAGATTTTTGTCTACATAAAAACTTTAATCAAGCATTTAAAAAAAATGTTGAACAAGTATTTGAAAAATGTTAATAAAGCAGTTGAAAAATGTTAAATGTGTATAGAAAAAATGTTGATCATGTATTGAAAAATGATGAAAGAATTTGATCATGAATACTTTTTTAATCAAACATTTAAAAAAACAATGAACAAATATTTGAAAAAATTTAATCAAGCATTTGGAAAATTTTAAATGTGTATAGAAAAATGTTTACCATGTATTACAAAAAGATGAATTGTTTTGTTCATGTATATAAAAATGTTAATCAAGCATTTAAAAAAATAAATTGAACAATTGTTTAAAAATGTTAATCAAGCATTTGAAAAATGTTAAATATGTATAGAAAAATGTTGACCATTTACTATTTTGTTTTCAAAACTGTTAATCAAGAATTTAATAAGATGTTAAAAATTTATAGAAAAAATGTTGATCATGTATTCAAAAGATGTTAATTTTGTATTTGAAAAACATTTAAAATGTGTATAGAAAAAATGGTGACCACGTATTAAAAATATATTTAATTTGTATTGGAAAAATGTTAGAAGCCGATTAGAAAAATGTTATTGACATATACAAAAAATGTAGAACAATAACCAAAAGAACAAAGAAACCCCAAAAAATATATTAAATAAAATAAAATATAAAATATAAAAATGAATAAATAAAATGCAAAAAAGAATGAAAAAAAATAAAAAAAAGTAAAACGAAAAAAAGATAAAAATAACCAAAGAAAACCGGATCGAATCACCTCAAGTAGGACGCGTCCCTACTACTTAGCACGAATGGGACCTGTGCACAGATCGAGCCTTGCTTCTCCCCTTTCCTCTGCTCTCTTTACTTACTATGCGCGCGCAAATGTACCGGTCCAATAACACACGGGGAGAGAAAACCTTCAGCGAGTGTTGCTACCGCCTCGCTTAGGGCGAGACATAGCGCTCGCCTGAAATCTCAGTGCTTCGTACTGAAAATCAGAGCCTGGGCCGGGCCCACAACGTGCCACCCATTAACATACTACTAGTAAAAGAAGGGCCACGCCTACACTTGATCCTAGAAAAAAAAGGACCGTTGCTCAAAAAAAAGAAAAGAAAAAAAAGGACCAAAAGGCACACAATCTACCTACCCCCATGCACCATGAATCCATGACCTTGCTTCCTTCCCAAAAAAATATGATCTCGCTCCCACCACACGCACAGCTCAATCATTGAATAGTACACCATAATTAACTATTGCCACTACCATTAACTACCAGCAGTGAAGGAGAGAATGTGAAATCGGGGCCATCGATCAGGGAATGTCGGCGCTAGCACTGCTAGCTGGTATCCTCCGCTCTGTCTGGCTGGTGATGATGGCGCCGGCATACCGATCTAGCCAGCAGGATTAGATGCTCTACCCAATTCTGACTTTTATGCCCGCCTCCCTCCTTTTTCTTTGCGTCTCCGCGCTTCATGCAGCTTCCTCCCCCACATTCTACTCAACCCCAATGATCCCATCTAGGGTCTTGTTTATTCGGTGGCTAATCTAATCTAATCTAATCATCTCTCTCAGTCGGTCGGGCGGTCGCCAACGACTCATTACATGCTGTCCAAGCAAAATTATACATGCGGCCACAAGCTAGCAAGCTAGGGACAACTGGGTCGATTTGGCGGAGTGGTAGGTGAAGGCGCCGCTTTCGCGTTGCAGACCCTGGAAAACGATCCATCCACCGGCTTTTCTTTCCTTTTACAAGATGATCGATTGTATTCTTTAGCTGCCAAGAGCATGTCCAGTCGGGCGTTGTAAGTTAAGAATACCGGGCGGCTTTGATAGCCTTGCCTCGGCGTACCTCATGTATATATATAGCAAAGATCATTACAAGTACAAGGAGTCCCAATCAGGGAAACTATCTACGTGGACGCAATCTGACTTGGGCACCAAGTCGGCTAGCTAGGAGACATTGTAGCATTGGTCTCTAACACGCCCCCGCAGTCTGAACCGGGAATGGTAGTGACTTGAAGACTGGAACGAAAATCTCGGAAGAGTGTTGTTGGTAAACCCTTGGTGAAGATATCCACAAATTGGAAGGCCGAGGGAACATGAAGAACACAAACAGCGCCGAGAGCCACCTTCTCCCGTACAAAATGAATGTCCAACTCGATATGCTTCGTGCGACGATGTTGTACCGGGTTAGCAGACAAGTAGACTGCGCTAACATTATCGCAATATACAATAGTAGCACTCGAGATAGGCTTGTGAAGCTCCTGTAGTAACTGACGAACCCAACATGACTGCAACGGCCGTAGCAACTGCACGGTAGTCGGCCTCGGCACTAGACCGCGAAACTGTCGTCTCTCGTCGTGCGGACCAGGAGACAAGATTATCACCAAGGTACATGCAAAACCCGGAAGTGGAGCGACGTGTATCCGGACATCCAGCCCAATCAGCATCGGAATATGCGGTAAGAGAATGTGAAGAAGTGATGTGTAAAGAGAGACCATGATCAAGTGTGCCATTAAGATAGCGAAGGATTCGTTTAATGAGAGAAAAGTGAGGTTCACGAGGGTCATGCATATGGAGACAAACTTGTTGAACGGCATAAGAAATGTCTGGTCGAGTGAGAGTAGCATATTGCAGAGCTCCGGCAAGGCTACGATAGAGAGAGGGATCCGAAACCGGAGGACCAATAGAGGAAGGGAGTTTGGCATTAGTATCAATAGGGGTAGTAACTGGATGACAATCACGCATGCCAGCACGAGATAAGATGTCAAGAATATATTGACGTTGGGAAAGATGAAGACTAGAAACCGAACGAGTAACAGAGATACCAAGGAAGTGATGAAGAGGTCCAAGGTCTTTCATGGCAAACTCACCAGCCATTGAAGTAGTGATGGTAGTAAGAAGGGGTAAGGAGGATGCAGTAAGAATAATATCATCGACATAAAGAAGAAGATAGGCCATGGAAGTACCTTGATGTAAGATGAAGAGAGAAGCATCGGATTTTGATTCAGTGAAACCTAGGGAACGAGCAAATGACGCAAAGCGTTGAAACCAGGCACGAGGTGCCTGTTTGAGCCCATATAAAGATTTGAGGAGACGACAAACATGAGTGGGATGACGAGGATCAACGAAACCAGATGGTTGCTGACTATAAACAACTTCATCAAGATGACCATGAAGGAAGGCGTTTTTGACATCAAGTTGATGAATAGGCCAGGACTGTGATATAGCAAGAGAGAGAACGATGCGAATGGTGGCCGGTTTAACGACAGGGCTAAATGTTTCATCGAAATCGACCCCCGGTTGTTGAGAGAAGCCACGAACGACCCAGCGTGCTTTGTGACGGGAAAGAGAGCCATCAGCATTGTATTTGTGACGGTAGATCCACTTGCCACTCACAATATTTGCGCCAGATGGTGGAGGGACCAAGACCCAAGTTTTATTTAGTGTGAGAGCATCAAATTCCTCTTGCGTTGCTTGGCGCCAAGTGGGGTCGCGTAGGGCAAGAAGGTAATTATGAGAAAGAGGAGAAGAGGTGAGTGCCGAAAGGTTGAGACGATCAATAGGTGGTGGAAGGCGACCGGTGGTGGCGCACGTACGATGAAGAGGTCTAGGAGGAGGAGGTGGTGGGACGGGTGGTGTAGTGGAAGGTGCGGCAGGAGGGGTAGCTAGCGCGGGGGGAGTAGGTGGTACCGGAGGTGTTGAGGGGGAACCGGGATCTGGTGTAGGAGAGGTTGGGCTAGCGGGTACATGCATGGCGGGTGGAGGTGAAGTGGGTGCATGCATAGCAGGTGCAGGCACAATGGGTGGGTCAAAATTTTTGGCGCAACGAGGTGGAGTAGGAGATGGGGTTGGTTCATAAGGAAAGGTCGACTCATCGAAAACTACATGACGAGAGATAATAATACGACGGGTGGTGAGATCAAGACAACGATAACCTTTATGGCGAGATGGATAGCCAAGAAAAACACATTTCGTTGATCGTGGAGAGAGTTTGTGAGCGGATGTGGATGTAGTATTGAGATAACAGAGACAACCGAAGACACGAAGACTGTTGTATGGTGGTGTAGTACCTAAGAGTGAAGTATATGGTGTGAGAAACTGTGTAGACGACGTGGGACAAATATTGATGAGGAAAGTGGCAGTGTGAAGAGCTTCGACCCAAAAAGATGGTGGGAGAGAGGCTTGAAAGAGAAGGGTGCGAATAATATTGTTTGTAGGTTGAATGGCTCGTTCGGCCTTACCGTTTTGTTGAGAGGTATAGGGACAGGAAAAACGAAAGGTGATACCGTGAGAGGCACAGAAAGAGTCTAGCTTGGTATTATCGAATTCCCGACCATTGTCACTTTGGATGGAAACAATGGGTAGATCAAATTGAGTGCGGGCATAGGCATGAAAAGTGAGAAACGTGGCATAGACATCAGATTTTTTTCGAAGAGGAAACGTCCAAAAGTAATGAGTGTAATCATCAACTATCACAAGATAATATATATAACCTGAGTTGCTGGGTACACGATATGTCCAAAGATCACAATGTAGTAAAGCAAACGGTTTACCAGTATATGAAGTAGATGGGTAAAAAGGCAATCTAACATGACGACCAAGTTGACAAGCATGACAGAGAGACGGTGTAACTTTAGAAGATGCAATATTCTGGTGATGTTGGAGACGCTTCATGGTGTGATGACCGGGATGACCCAAACGACGATGCCAGATGTTGAGGGAGACAGTGATGGTGTGGGCTTCGGCTGGTGGAGGTCGACATACAGAGTATAGTGGACCAGAGCTATTGCAGCGAAGAATCTCGGTCCGAGTAGGAAGTGCCTTCACAGAAAAACCCCAGGGGTCAAATTCAATGGAAACATAATTATCAGTTGTGAGTTTACAGACAGAAAGTAGATTTTTGATTATGTGGGGAACTACGAGGACATGATTTAAGTATAGGGGTCTAGATAGAGAGGAGAGAGTGTGAGAGCCAATGTGAGTTATAGGAAGAGAGGCACCGTTACCGACGGTGACGGTGTGAGTATTAGAAGGAGTAAAGGTGGAGAGTATACCAGGGTCAGATGCCATATGAGAGGATGCGCCGGAGTCCATGTACCACTCCTGGTTTCCAGGGAGCTGCATGTTGTTGAGCGCGGTGAGGAGAGCCGGGCCAACCTGCTGAGTAAAGCTGATATAAGGTGATGCATGGTTGCTCATCTTGCAACCGGAAGGTGCTGCCGTAGAACTGTGACCATAGACTGTATAAGCTTGGGGCGAGGGCACGGTGGGACGAGGACCAAGGACCCCCGGAGAAGAGGGCCGCCAAGGGCGAGGCGACCAAGCGGGCGGAGAAGCATGAAGCTGAGGATGTGATGGCGGCATCTGTTGTTGTAGATGGAGACGCGTGGGCTGCCCGGTTCAGGGGTTGTACATCCAAGGGGTGTCATGGCGTCCACGGCCGCCACGGCCGTGGCCACGACTGTTGTTGCTTCCTCCGCGACTAGCAGGGAATGATGGGGGGCTGCGGCGATCGCCAGAGAAGGTGCGGCCATCATTAGGAGGCGGAGCACGCTCGCCGCCGGCAGCAGGAAGCACACTATTGCCGCTGGCCCACAGAGCGGTGGAGGCAGAGTTCTTGGCGTCCGTTTTCTTCTATGCCTCCTCAAGAACGAGCGCTGATCTGGTCTGCAAGAAGGACGGGAACGACGTCTGAAACGGGAGAAAAGTACGCAAGTGTGCATACTGCTCGTTGAGGCCGCGTAATACGGTAAGGACGAGAGTCTTATCAGAGACGGTCTGCCCCGACATCGGCGAGGGCATCAGAGAGGTGCTTGAGCTTGGCGCAATATTCAGAGATTGGCATGTCACCTTGGGAAGTGTTGTGGAATTCAGCATCGAGAGCAAGGGCACGACTCTTCTTGTTGTCGTGGAACATATTGGTGATTGCGTCCCGTATCTGTCGAGCAGAGGATCCTGGTGCCATGATGATGCCGAACAGCCCGAGAGAGATCGAGCCGTATATCACGCCCCTAATCAGAGGTAGGTGAAGTGTCGGAGGGGCTGGCAGGAACGTCGCTGATGACGTGGTTGGAGAGGCCATAGCGTCCGAGGGCGACGAGAAACAGCTCACGCCACTTGACGTAGTTGGAGTCTCGAAGATCGAGAGTAATGGGGACAAAGGTCTTGACGGAGGCAGCGTACGTGGAGGCAACAGGAGGAAGGACGGCCTTCCCACGGTCTTCGGCCTGTCGCTGTAGTTCTTCCTCGCGAGCTTGGATGAGGGACTCGCGGTTCTTGAGTTCTTCCTCAAGTTTCTTGAGTTCAGCAGCGGAGGCCATGGCGTGGAGTAGCGAGGCGACGGCAGGGGCTGGTGGAGGGAGAGCACGACGGCTGCAGCGGCGAAGGCAGGAGAAGGGGTGACAACTAGGGTTTTAGAGGGAGGGGATCGGAAGGCCTGATACCATGTAAGTTAAGAATACCGGGCGGCTTTGATAGCCTTGCCTCGGCGTACCTCATGTATATATATAGCAAAGATCATTACAAGTACAAGGAGTCTCAATCAAGGAAACTATCTACGTGGAGGCAATCTGACTTGGGCACCAAGTCGGCTAGCTAGGAGACGTTGTAGCATTGGTCTCTAACACCCAAACCCTCATCAAACGTTCGAACAGGCCGTCCGGTCGCTAATCGGTCATGAAATTTTGACCCAGTCGGGTGTCACAAGCGGGCCTCAAACGCCCAGGCTGACCGACACCCTTCATATCCAGCCTAAATATGAGATGGATATATGGGGCGTCCGGGCCCGGACGCACAGTCTGCCCCGCGCTGACCCGTATCTATCCCACATATATTCATCCTCATCCGCTCGTCGAACCAAACCCTAGCCACCTCACTCCACTCCCCTTCACTCCCATCCACCACCCAAACTCATCACCTTCAATGATCTCCAGCCTTCTCCGGCATAGCGGGCAGCGGATCTGACTCCAACCAGTCCAGATCCATCGACTGGGGTGTCATCCCCTGCGGATTGAAGGAGGCAACAAAGCTCCACATTGCACTCCGCTATTCCCGCGAGGATAGCGTCCGGCCGACGACATGATTTGTCCGGTGCGACTCCATAGTGTCGGCTCAATGGGCGCTCGGTTCCTCTGGGGCTGGATCATCGCGGTCCCAGTGGCCGAAAAATCTCTCCTTCCCCACCGGTCCGAAAGACTGTGAGTTCCATCGGGAACGGGCTGGCCGCCGTGGGAAGGAGAGGATAAGGGCCACCGAGGCCTGTATCGCAAAGAAAATGGTGGCGGCGGAGGTGGTTGATGCGGCGGCACGGACGGCCGCAGAGGAGGAAGCCATCCGCGCCTGCATTTCGAAGAAACGGCAGCAGAGGAACACGCGTGCCCTCGCCCGAGAGCAGAATCAGGCGGTCCGTAAAATGGCCGGACTGCCACCAAAGGAGGAGAAGGAAGTCAGCGACGGCAAGGACAACTCTGACGACGAGCAGATCCGGCTCAATCCCCACTGCGTCTTCGACCGGTAATTCCGCGAGAAGGACGGCAAGGACAAGGGCAGCCGTGGATGATCTTCACCATAGCCAAATATGCCAAATTTTTATAGTCCGATGACATGCTAGTAATGATGGAGTAGCTTAATGCATCGACGTAGTAGTTGCATAAGTTTGTATGGATTTAAGATATGATATTTGAGGTGTCGGGTTGTGAGAAGGCAAATTTGAGGCTTGACCGGTCTGTGTCCGCGGATGCATCCGGACGCGTCCGTGGACGTTTAAAGGGTCGAATTTGCAAAGTCCGACTTTAGAAGCTCTAACAATGCACGTCCGGGACGCCCGCTGCTTTCCAGTGGTTTACAAGTAGTTTTGATCCGTGTGCGGTGTGCTTGCATTGATGAAGTGAGATGCTGCCCTCGCTCGGCTTGGGTGGAGAGCTGTCTGGATGCACGACGCCGTATTGTGAAAAGGAAACTTGCCACAAGTTGACAAATGTATTCCTCCCTTCCCGTTGAAGCTAGATGGTTCGGGTGATCAGGGGTCGTTTCATATTAAGGAACCATGTCATGTGGCCTTTTTGCGTAGCTTTATGTCTTGTTCACCGAGGGACTTTGGATAAATTTACCTAGGTAGGTTTGAAACTGCTTTTCATACCCTTCCTAAAATAGAAGGGAATGCACATTTGACAATTTGTGTGCAAGAGACACGCACCCTCTCTCCCTTTCTCTCTCGGTAGCCTCTATCTGTCTCTGCCTCTTAGGTCGTCCGACCATCACCACCCATTTCCACATTGTTGCATTGCATTGGACGGCAACAGCAATGACTCTTCGGCAAATCTCTTGCTCCCCAACCCCCCCCCCCCCCCCCCCCCTCACCTTGGTCGCCCCTAAATCCTTCATCGCCGCACCATGGCTCTTGCCTTCGATTCTGCGGCTCTCACACCATCATGTCTAGCTTCGCTTCATTTCCTCATAATTCCAACAACCTTTATTGTCTCCTCTACCTGTCTCTCAAACCACCCATAAAAACCACCTGCCCGTTGCACAAAGCTTGCACCGCTTTCTTTTATATACTAATGTGCACAAGTGAAAATGTGCAAAGGATCTATCTACTAATCGGTTTAGAAGATTGGTCAGGTGTCAGTTAGAGGAGTCTATAGCTTTGGGGATCGGTTAGAAATGCTCTAACGTGCACAAGCGAAATGCACGGAGGGTATATGTGCAACTTCGCCACGTGACCAAGTGGAGCATAGAAGCAAGGAGAGACCGTACACATGCACGTACCGAAGCGGCGAAACGTGGAGCAAGAAGGCAAAAAGACGGGCAGGCAACGGCGAGAAAAGGCTCACAGCCGAGACAAAGCAAAGTCTTACTCAGCAGCACCACCCACGTCTGATTGTGCGCCCCAATTATTATCCCACTCCCCCCTTCGACTCACCACCGGCTACGGTGGACTGTCCATAAAATACCACATACTACTTTTATGCCTTCCCTTCCACGGAATAATAAAAGATTAGCACTGATTGATGCCGTAGCCGATCTAACCCGCTGCCACTCCTGCATTCGTTGTCCCTCGTGCGTCACCGGTCACTCACTCTAATCATACCGCTTAAACTAACCCACGACACCCTGCCAAGCCAGTGTGTAACCAATTAACTTACCAAGAGTAACACACGTACGCTCGGGGACACTGGCTATAATAATGGCATGTTTATCTACCCACCGTTTTGAGTCATCCAAGGGTATAAAATTCAACCCTGAAGTGCCAATCCACGCACTCTCATGTTTATCTTTTCTGGTTTCTTTCATGCAACCAAAGGTTGGCCAATACTTTGCTCCATCTTCCTTGAAAGATCAAGGATCGTTTCATCGCGAACCAACCTATGGTTGAATGGTTAGAGGGGCTAGAGGGGCAGTGATATTCCCAGTCCATCGGGGTTCAAGTCATGGTGCTCGTATTATTTCCTGGATTTATTTCAGGATTTTCGGCGATGCACATTCGGTGGGAGGAGACATTTCCGTTGACGACGAGGCGTCTGCGGTGACTTCATAAATCTCAAGATGATGTGCTGACTCAGTCTTTCGGAGGTGCTCATAAGGGTAGGGCGTGCGTGTGTGCGTTCATAGGGATGAGTGTATGTGCGTATATATGAGCGCTTGCAAGAAAACAATCGTTTCATCTGCCACGCCCTGCTGTCATGCTCGTAAGATAGGAGGCACAGAGGTAGATTAGCCGCGGATCAGGTACTTGTTCGAACATATTTGAAAACATGATTTGAAAGATTTTATCACTGTGCATTGGATCTTATGATGTAAAATCATAGGATAGGCTGGTTTGATCTCTGTTCGTGCGGATTTTTCAACCTATATTTTTGAAAAATGCCTTTATGATTTTCTTTCAATCTAACGCATTATTTTCAGTTGACTCTCATTATTTTATGTTTTCTCTCTGATATAATTTCACCATTAGGCGGTAAAGCAAAAAATATCCCGAGTTGAGACCGCATCAATGTAATCTTCTGTTCTTATAAATATGGGTAAAGTTTATAATATTATGACATGATCGAACTTATAACTTCGAAAGGAAGTAGTGAAGACTAAGTTGAAAAAAAAACAATGTCATTTCACCCTTGGGAAAAGAGTGAAAAGTGCACATAAAGTCCAACAATATTTCGGAGGTGCCAAGTTGATAATAATATTACCATTCACAAAAAATATCCTAATAATATTACAAAAGACCATACATGAATCTTACAAGTATTTTAGCTGATTCACCACAGATCATATCTAGCACATGAAAATTTGCAGAAACTTTTGGTATGCCCCAAACATCCCAAATACATAGAAGATCATCCTTCACAACGCTATGAGCTCCTCTATCTTATTCATCACCTCGGTCATCTCACCGTTGATGTCGCGGATCTGGTTCTGCTTGGGCATGACCTCAAAATCCCCTGTCCCCTTCCTTCTCGTTTTCTATAGTTACCCCCCCCCCCCCCCCCCCACTATCAATTCACGATAGCCTCTAAAGTTTGGATACAGATCGATGCAAAATAATCGACATAGTTATCTTACTCATTTTTCGATGGTAGAGTTTGGTACCACCATGACCCCTTAGTTAAAATCCTAAGTTTAGAAAGGACCATAAATGTATTGGCAAATGAGAATCTTATAACGAAACGTAAGTAAAAGTAATTCGACAATGTCAATTCTTACCGGGATTAGGGCACTTGTACAACACCCGGTTGGGGATTCAACACTAGTTTGGAGATATGACACATGATGGTCCTACAGTGGCAACAACAAGCCAATGGCAACCATAACACCAACGGTTTCTCCTTCTTGCCTCATGTCTCCGCCGACAACTTAGCATGCATGCCCATAGATGTCTAGAGGTGAAGAGATTAGGGGTGGCATGGATGGAAGAAGAAGAAGCCCAAGCAGTGGAACAACACAAAATTGCCCAATTGCCACCAATGGAGAATGTCATGTCATGGCTCTCTATTTCGACATGGTGGTTGCGATGAGAGACGAATTTGCGCTAGATAGGACCGTGATGAATTCACTTACACAATTGTAGGATTTGACACACACTCGCTTGAAATCAGGAATAGCCAACTTAAAAATAACAAATAATAATGACGCCTCCAATGCATTTTCGTCTTTTGGAAGGAAAAGTAGGCACTATGATGCTGACGACCAAAACAAAGTGACAATCATCCTCTCCTAAAAACAAAATCCTTGAAGAAAGTGAACAAAACTCCAAGAAAAATGCATCCTATTCCTCTCCATCGACGAGGACCAATGGAATTAAGAAAAGAGGACGGCACAAAGAAAAGGATCGCGCTGAGAGACGAGCTGTGTTAGAAAGGACCACAATGAATCACTCAAACATCTAGTCCTTGAACAATGCAAGGTGTTTAGGAAAAGAACAATGCAATGAATCACTCAAACATCTAGTCCTTGAAAAACGTTCGGGTTGCCATGTTTAAAATCCGAATGTTCGGGATTTATCATTTCCGAAATTTATTATACCACACGCTCGCTTAAAATCAGGACCAAGCTTAGCCATCTTCAAAAATCAAAACAATAACGGCGCATCCGATGCATTTCAGCCTTTCAGGAGGAGAAAACAAAAGTACTACTACTAGGGACCGTGATGCTGGCTAAGACAAAGTCACAGTCACACCCCCTCCTTCGAGGAAACACTAAAAAATAAAACTAAAATTCCACAACAAAAACGCATCTCATCCCATTCCATTCCCCTCCACCGACGAGGAGACGAATTAAGAAAAGCGGACGGCGCAAATGAAAGAAAAGGAAAAGGAGTCGCTAACCAATCAACCACGCACTTGTTAATTAGCCAAGCTTAATGCGCTCTTAGTAAGTACCACTTGGTCCATAATTAATCAATTAGTAGCCCAGCCGAGCTGAGCTCGTACGCTAATCCGTGGTAGGAGTAGGAGTAGTTCTGGCTGTGGCTGTGGGCTGTGGCTGCGCTGTGTGCGGCTGCGTCGTCTCCCCTCTCCGCTCCCCATTGTTTAATCTCCGGTGCCGCGTCCCTGTCCGGCCACCGGGTGGTGGTTCGCGTCCGGGTTGGCCGAGCCGCGAAAGCGACCTCCCCTCCTCCCCCCCCCCCCCGCCCCCCCCCCCCCCCCCCCCCCCCCGTCGCCAAGAACCCACCCACGCCCCCCTCTCTCCTCGCCCGCCCCGCGCAGCCAAGGCTCCTCCTTCCCACCCCCCGTCCGTCCGTCCGGATTCTCCCCCCGGCTCCCCGGAGGTGCGCCAAGAAGCTGCTTAATTTCCTTCCTGCCTAGAGTAGTTTTTGTGGTACGGCTCGATTGCGGCGCTGCGCGTGGCGGTGCCAGCTTTTTTCGGCGGTTCTGGTGGCCGTGGCGGCGCAGGGCTCGAGCCCTGATTAAAGCCCTTTCTTTTCCTGGGGCGCCGCGCAGCCGAATGATTGTCTATTTGCTTTCTTGTTTCTCTGCCAGAGCTCCGGTTTGAAAAATTGAAATCCCTCCTCTCGCTGTTTCCGGCCTGCTCGATTACCGTTGCTCACTTGGATCCCCTGTTTTGCGGCTGGATCCAGCGACCGGCCTCCCGGGGATTGCTTGCCGGAGCGGGTCAGGTCAGGCGGACTCCTGCCTCCGTCCGCGTCAGTAATACTAGTATACTGTGCTGAATTGAATTGTCCATTGCGTCGAATTCAAGTTTGAATTTATGTTTGTCCCCTTGTTCTTTGTCGGGCGTAGAAGTTTGCGCCGCTTTCTCCGGGGAATCCGGACGGGATTCCTGCCTGCCTTGTCCCGCTCGGTTTGGAGAAGCCATCAGCTCGGCTCCTCTGTCCCATTTCATTCGTTCGTATGGTTATTACGACGACCAAAGTATCGGTGCAGCCTTCTGCAACCACATCAGCTCCTACTATTTTGATTCTGTCGGTGTTCTTGCGGTTCCGCTCCGTAGGTGAGTGGTGTCTTGCCGGAGATGGTCCTTGGTAGATGTGATTCGTGGTCCCGAGCACTTTCTCTCCCACCAATTTTGCTCGATTGTCCTGCACAAGTATTCGGTGGAGTTCACTTTGGTTTGGTATCCTGTTCCTCTTTATCTCGCGGAATATATCCCTTGGGTGCGTCAGAGATTTTTGGTGCCGTTTGTTTTGTTCCCCTGTGTCGCCCTCTTCTGTCTGCAGCTCGTTTGGATCCGCTTTCTTGGTGATCTTCTTCTGGATCCGTTGCTGTATTGATCTTGCGTGTTCTGGCTAAGATTATGTAGTAATTGCTTCCGTCTTATGCTTGTAGACTTGCAGCAAATGCTTCTAGTTTGGTGAGAAGTAGTTTTTGCTGAGGCAAAGCTGGAATTGTTCCAGGCCCCATGCACCCGTCATCTAGCAGTTACATTGTCTAGTTCAGTCTGAGAAAACAGCATTTATTTCGCTTGCGTTTGGCGCACATCTCATGCACACTGCTTGCTGCTTTGCTTCACAATCAGGCCAGCTAGGACATCACACGTGAACCGGGGATAATGGCGGGTGGTGGCACTCAGCAGAGCATCAGGAAGTACCTTGGCGCCCTCAAGGACACCACAACTGTGAGCCTGGCGAAAGTGAACAGCGATTACAAGGTCGGGCCACTTTCATGACTCCTTTGAATGTTGAATTGTTTTTGAAGCTTTCCATATTTGAACCTCTACTTCCATCGTGCTTCATTCACTGCTGGCTTACCATTTCTCCGGAACGACAGGAGCTGGACATTGCAATTGTGAAGGCCACGAACCATAGCGAGCGTCCGTCGAGGGAGAAGTACATAAGAGGTAATGGTTAATTGGTTATCCTGTCTCTTAAGCTGAAACATCAGGGCAAACTTAGCGCTGCATCTTTTGAACTGTCTCCAATTTTGTAAAAAGTTGAGCATGTGTGCAAATCCAACTGAATACATGCCTGAACAAACTGTTTCAACGGAAGGCACTGTTCTGCTTGCAGTTCATTCGCTTTTGATTACATACTTTTGTCGGTAGAAACCTGATATTCATGTTGCAGACACGCTGATTTTCTCTCTAATTGTTAGTAGATATCTTCTATAACTGCCATAAGTAACATGTTTGTTGGTTTGCAGAAATTTTCCTTTCCATTTCTGCTGCAAGGCCAAGGGCAGATGTAGCTTACTGCATTCATGCCCTTGCAAGGCGTCTTTCAAAGACACGGAACTGGGCGGTATGGATTTATTTCTTCCATTTAAGAGTCAAATAAAATCCCTTTCATCTTTGTTTTCTTAGGATTGCTGTTGTGTTAAAATGTACTAGTTCTCTTTATATATCAGAAACCCTTTTTACATAAAGTATATTGGTGTAAACTTTGTGTCACTTTGGTGTTCATAAAGCTATGGTAATTTGCATAGTCTTACATTTTATAGAACTTGAAATGTCTAAACTTCAAATTTTGTACTGATATGCTCTTGGGATGGGATTGATTGTTTCTCCTGGCGTGCTTGTGAGCTGGAGATTTCTATTGTACTTAATTATGCAAAATAATTCTCTGTAGGCTTTCCATATTTACTTTCAAAATTCAGGTTCAGATCTGAAATTTTCCTGTTAAAATAACATATCTCCTCCCTCATGGAGCTTAATTCTGAATGACATGTTATATTCTAACTTCTGAGGCCCATAATATATTGTTTGAACTTCAGAAATCAAATTGTCGATTCTTTATTTATTTTCCTACAAGAAAAAAACTTTATTTGAATGGTGGATGGTTTCCTTGTTTTATTTATAATGCTTTTCATGGGTGATGCAATAAAGAACTTATATATATATTTTGCTTGGTTATTTATTCCTCAGGTTGCACTGAAGACATTAATTGTCATACATCGTGCCCTTCGAGAAGTTGATCCCACATTTCGTGAAGAGCTTATTAACTATGGAAGATCTAGATCACATATGCTAAACATGGCCTACTTTAAGGATGATTCTAGTTCAGGAGGTACTAATTGCTAATAGTTTTATTATCACGGGTGCCCACGTGACATTCGTACTAGTACTGTCATTTGTATACCAATACTGGAAATTCTGATTTTGAGAACTTTTCATGATTGTTTGCTCTCTACTTGTTGGTTCAGCTTGGGATTATTCTGCATGGGTACGCACTTATGCTTCATATTTGGAAGAGAGACTTGAATGTTTCCGAGTGCTGAAGTATGATGTGGAGTCAGATCCTCCGGTATGTATACCAGGCTTGTTTCCCCTCAACAGCAAAATAACCATAAATACAATGCTACTCCTACTTATTCCTATTACCTGCATCTATGAGACTTTCTTTAATTGCTGATATAATTATGTGGAGCATGCTTCATGTGCTTGAATAATAACTAGATCAAAATTTTCACTTCATAATGGATAGTACGCCTTGAAGCCAAAACTTAAAACTAGTTAGTTTATCCTATTTAAAATATACGTCAACATAAAATGTTTGTGTTCCAATAGTTCAGTTTCGCATCTAATTTTCTATGGAAAATTCTGATATCTGCAGAGGACTCGGGATCTTGATACTGTTGGTGTGCTCGATCATCTGCCACCACTGCAGCAACTTCTTTTCCGGCTTCTTGCTTGCCAGGTAATGAGCTATTTGCCAACCACAATTTCTTTAATTTCACCAAATCCTTTATTCATGCGATGTTCTTGACATGTTAAATACAAATTACTGAAATTTTGCAGCCACAAGGGGCATCATCTTATAATGTTATAATCCAGCATGCACTTTCAATGGTAAGTAGGATGCTCGCTTCCTCTGTTTCTTATTTTGAGATGTCACATGTGTTCCATTTTTTGGCATTGAATATGAGTGGTTTGGCATTCAATGACTTTGTTCATGCATTACTGAAAGGTTGCTCTGGAGAGTGTCAAGATCTACACTGCCATTAGTGATGGGACAATAAATCTTGTTGACAAGGTGAACTTTCTGTGCTGTCATTTAGGATAAGTTTGTGAAACTTCTTAAATCGCTAGCTCTTTTTATTATTTTGCCCATCCAATTTACACCTTATTACCTGTTGCAGTTCTTTGAAATGCAAAGAAATGACGCTGTTAGGGCCCTTGATATATACAAAAGAGCAACTAACCAGGTAAAATTCATATCCCTTCTCTGTTGCTGATCCGCTATTACATTGTTCATTGGATTTCTCCCTTGTTTATAGCAACACAACTAAAATTCCTTTTATCGGACGAACATAACTCAAAATTCTTGCACGTATAAAGTGAACTCGGTTATCTGTTAGCACTTAGGAGACATAGGAAGACAAAGGAATAACCCACTAATTATTGTAGACAGATCTATTGCTTCAGTGCTTGATTGATGAAAACTGTAAAAAAAATATCTTAGGGCAGCCATGTCAGCCCATTCGATCTATTGCTTCTCCATATGATATCTCTCTTTAATGAGGATTAATTATATGCGTTCTCAAGCAAGTGTTCACCATGGGGATTCAACAACTTCTGTTTAATTTGGTTTTAGATACCTATGTATGGAATATTAATAAAACCCATCATAAAAGCATGTTTTCCCCCTTCAACCTCATCAGCTCCACTGATGCTGATCAATTTTAAAACTGAAATTCAGAACCACTGATTTATTCCTTGTGAACTGTGTTGAATAAGAATATGTAATCTAACTTCATCTTTCTTTTTCTTTTTTCTTTCGCAGTCTGAGAGACTGTCGGAATTTTATGAAGTGTGTAAAACAATACACGTAGCACGTGGTGAGAAGTTCTTGAAAATTGAACAGGTTCGTTAAATATCTGATTTGCAAGTCTTTGGCATCTGTTTTCCATGTTAGCAAGCAGCTGACAGCGTTCTGTTGATAACTTCTACAGCCTCCGGCATCATTCATGCAAACTATGGAGGAATATGTGAGAGATGCTCCCGCGATGAAAGATAAGGTTCGGAAACTGTTTAAAACCAGATCTTATAGACAGGGATGTGTAGATATCAAGTAAGACATCATCATTTAGATAATCAGAATCTCCATTATCAGGAGGATAATGAATTTAGTTCAGAACTAGTTTCTAACAAACTAACTAGCATTGATTGCGTACTTCTGTTATCTGGGTTGCTAGTCAGTTCTCTATACTTCGTTTCAGTTAGCTTTCTAGTAACAGTATCTATTAGAGCCGAGTGAATATATTAGAGAAGTGGAGCTAAATTAATGTTCTGTATGCCGGTTGCTGAATGAGCCTTAAGCAAAAAAGAAAAGAAAGCTGCATGTTCATCCTAGTAAATGATTAGCATGATCAGGTATGTGTATAATTGCACATAATTTGGAATTTCTCATGTAATGCAAATTGCTAGGAGTTAGTTGGCCCTGCAACTATTTCGATCATTTCCTTTTCATGTTTTTCCTTGTGCGTTTCTTGTTGAGTTTGCCCTGACCCATTTGATTTGTTTTCAGGCGATACTGGCTATAGAATACAACAAAGAGCCAGAGGAGGAAGTCAAGCCAACTTCACCGCCTCCGGTTTCAGAACCTGAAGTGGAACAAGAGCCGGAGCCCGAACCAGAACCAGAGCCAGTAAAAGAGGAAGCACCTGCTGCTGAACCAGCAGACTTGCTGGTAACATATTGTGCTACACTGCTGCTCACAAAGAGGTCACTACCCATGCATAGCTTCTGCTAACACTTCCTTTGCTTGTCAGGGTCTGAATGAAACACACCCTGCTGTGGCCGAGATAGACGAGAGGAACGCTCTAGCGCTGGCAATTGTTCCAATAGGTACACATTTCTCTCCTGTGAACTAAAACCATGTTTTTTTTTCATTGCTTGGAATCTGGTCAATGCACAGCCCTGATTTTTTTTTTGATCGCTGCAGATGACGTGCCTAAGGCCGCTCCTGCTTTTGAAAATGGAGTCACAGGCTGGGAACTGGCCCTTGTCACTGCACCCAGTTCAAATGAAACTGCCGTCGCTTCAGGCAAAAAATTGGTATGATACATTTCCCTATAGATGCAACAATTATACCGTGCCTTGCTGATCATCCTTTGGTCATACTAAACTTGACTCCTTTTGCAGGCTGGTGGACTGGACTTGCTCACTCTTGACAGCCTATACGAAGACGCGAACCGACGAGCGAGCCAGCCCGCAAGCTACAACCCCTGGGAGAGCACCGGTGCCGCCCCGACCCCAATGATGCAACAGCCAGCAGCAATGCAGGACCCGTTCTACGGCTCTAACGGGTACGCGGCGCCCCATGCGGTGCAGATGGCCGCCATGGCCCAGCAGCAGCAGGCCTTCATGCTCCAGCAGCAGATGATGATGGCCAACCACCACCCTCAGGCTCAACAGTACCACCAGGCACAGGCAGCCCCGGCGAACCCATTCGGTGCCAACCCGTTTGCGCCCACCGGCGCCCAACACCCTTACGGTGGTGCTGGCACCAGGATGATGCCCCTCCACACCGTCCATGGCAATGCGTACACCGGTCTGATCTAGCCGGTGGTTCACAGATGAAAACTTTGTTCTGCCCATGTTCTTTTTTCTTGGCTGCCATTTTGACGGCTTGTAGCACAGGTAGGAAGGGGGGAGTGACACGGCCGTTGATCGGGAGCAAAGGAGTGTAGCTGGTTCGTCGGATTCGGGTCGATCCGTGTAGGCGCTTGTGTATTTTGTATATGGCGTTTTTCGTATGTGCAGGTGAGTCTGGGGGATATATATACACGTCGGGGGATTCGATTATTCATGGATGTTTGGTGCGATGATGAACAATAATGTGACGATTCTTTGTAGTGTAATGGAAGAACTGTGATGTTCTTGTGCAACATATATTTTGCCTCCTGTTGCTCTGCGAACCACTGTATTTTTCTCTATATGAAATCACGAAGGAATATGTTGGTACATTTGTTAACAGTCACTTACTTGATTCCAATTCGTGAACAACTGATTTCACTTACAAAATACTCCTCTTGTTGCAACATTGGGTTGATTTTGTTTTCATGGGCATCAACTTGTACTCCTATATGAATAGTTTTCGATGTGCACAACATTGCTTTTTGTTTCTTTCAACATTCAGAACTGTGATAGATATAGTGCTTACCAAATGATTGTTTAATACTCCCTCCGTCCTATTTTAGCTTGCAAAAATATCTTATTTTGTGGAATGGAGGGAGTACATTATATTTATAGGTAGATATAGTACCCCAAACGTGATGCACAGATTACACCGTCCAACTACAAGGTTGAATAATGTTGAGCCAGTACTATTTAGCATTAGTTCCAAGTCATAGCTGATCATGAATTATGTGATGTGAAACATTGGAGCGTTTGTCCCCTGCACTTAAACGTCGCAGTTTTGTATTAGGACAGATAGATCATTCAAATTGAAAAAGGAAAAGTTGTGACTGTGCTATTAAGCTTCAAAATCATTAGTGAACCCTGTAGCTTATTTATTTTCAGTAACGACTCAAAGGTTTTAGGCCAATTCTTTCCTTCATTTATGAATGAATTCAGGGAAATAGACAAAACCAATGGAACTGCTTCGTGATAACATGGTCCTTTACCCAAGCAGTGTGGCCTAGGTATATGTTGCTAACAGTCACTTAGCTGATTTCCGATTTGTCAACAATTGATTTCTCCTATCCGCAAAAAAAAAAAAAACAATTGATTTCTCTTACAAAGTCGTTCTTTTTGCAAAATTGAATTGTCTCATTTTTGTGAGTATTAACCTGTACTCCTATGCTAACTATCATGATGTTCACAACAATGCTGGTGCTTTCTTTTTCTGTCTTTGAAAATCATACATCTGCTATTATCTAGTCCTACGGAAAAAACTGTTGCATACATTATATTGAAAAATACATGAACGTTGTCAAACAGAAAACTCATCTTATAATAATATAATAGACTAATATAGTCTTACAAATAAAATCAGTCAAAATTCATAACAATAAAAAATAAATCAAAAGGCGCAGGTCCTAGGAAAATCCTTAATCCACATATCTCTACTAATTGATCTCTCTACTTGCGCGTGACGACGGACACATAGCGAAGCTCTACGGATCCCATGAACAATCTGTCACCTTTCCTCTCCACCACTTCGGTCGGCCTCATGCTCTTGGGGCCTCTCATCTCCTCGATTATTTTTCCTTCAGCGTCGATTCTCAAGGCTAGCAGGTGGCTATCAACGCCAAAGGGAAGCTCATTCTTCTCACGGTGTAGCGCCACCCAATATCCTCCATTCTTGTCTGGCCTCACATTGTCCGGATAGCCAGGGAGGTCCGCGAATAGCTCCATCGTGCCCGCCTTGGAGCCCTTGATCCAATATCGTAGCAGCTTACATGGCCCGGTCGACGAGATGATGAGATGAGTCCTATCAGCGCTGATGGCAAGACCATTGGGGTAAGTGATGCCGGCCTGGAGCATGACGGCCTTTCCCGTCGGTGGGTGGTACCTCATTAGCCGACCCGACGAGTCTCCGGTTCTCGTCACCATCTCATGTTGTGACCTATTGAAGTTCGTGGAGCTGTCCGTGAAGTAAACCTCGCCGGTTACCTGGTCGATGTCCACCCCGTTGGTGAAGCGGAGAGGCACGCCATCAACCTCCGTCACAAGCACAGTCGCCTCCCCGCCGCCCGGGGCGACACTCATGAGCCCCTTGTAGGCGTCGGCTATGTACAGGTACCCAGACTTGAGGTGGAACCGTAGACCGAGCGGCCGGCCGCAATGGCTCTCCGTCGCCATCTCCGGGCGAAGGAGAGACGCCGTGCACGCCTCACTGCTGTAGTCGGGGTTGTAGGTGTACGTCGACCAGCCAAGCCCGTCACCGTTCCACTTTAGCACGCGGCCGTCGGACACGCCGCTGTATGGACCCTGGCCTTTGGCGTCGAAGGCAACGCTCTCCGGGCCGCGCAGCAGTCCGCGTGGCAGCGGTAGGTGGCGCGTCCGGGTGGCGTCGATGCTGGGGACGGCGGCGGCGGCAGCGGTGCTTGGCGTGAAGCAAAAGATTAGGAGCAGTACGGCGAGCGAGATAGTCGCCGCGGCAACACCCCTCGTGCCGCTCGCCATGTCGATTGGCTTCGCTCCCGTACGTGTTTCGCTGGCTGAAGAGCTTGTTTGTTTCGATCGATTGGTGATGTTGTTGTGTTGGCTCGATGGATTGATGGCCTTGTTCGTTTGGTGCCTCTGCTCTTATACTCATCTTTGGTCTCCGAGTGCCTGCATGATTCGGCCGTCCTCCTCCGGCCGGGTCTGAGTATAGCTCCGATTCCTTGTCAAGTCATGGTTTCTTTTTTCTGAACGGGAGGAAGTTTGTCCTTGTGATTATTATTATTTTTTTGAAAAAGTTTGTCCTTGTGATTTGGTCCTCAATGCCTGCCGCTTCTCGTATTTGGGCCACACTACTACCTGGCCGAGATTAGCGGGTGTTATTATTTTTCTTCGTCGACCCTATTTTCTGTACTTTTTTGTTTTTTGTTCCTTTTATTATAAATTATATTTTTAATCTGTTATCACAAACTTTTTGTTGTTTTTTTGGCTTCATAATTAGATAACTTATTATGAACCTATTTAAGAAAATGGTCAAGCAATACCCTTTTCACCGATCTATACATTGTACAATACTTGTTTTGATAGTGTAACTTTTTCGTATTTAAAAATAAATTAAAATTTAAGATAACTAAGTTTCTCATATTTTCTAAAACATTTTGGCAAGTTACGTGAATACTTTTTAAAATAACTTAACTTATTTCATGGATAGTAGAATATGCACTAATACACATATTGGAAAATTATTTGACGAGCTGTCTGGTTTTAGCCTTATGGCCGAATGATCGGCGAGCCATTCGATCACGATCGCATGACTGTGATATGTGTGTGAACCTGGAACAGTTTTGGCACTTTTATTGAGGGCGCGAGCGATTTATTGGGTGGGAGGGGGGGTAACGAAAGATGGGCAGCTAGGGTGTTGACCACAATTTCCTCTTCACCGCGGGGTTTAGTTTTTCACGGCATGGTAGGCCTAGTGTGCGGTGTAAGTACAATATTTTAGATCCAAAATAGATGCCCAAGCTTGGCACCGAACTCAAAACCAACATGCTGAGTACTAATGGCTACACTAGCCATCTGAACTACAACCTTTTTTGTATGAAGGAAACCTTATCAGGGTTTGGAGATTGACTAAAATGGTGTGAACGAATTGGTTCACCCATTTTTATTCCCACACCGGTTCAAGAAAATCTTACCAAGGTTTGGGTGTTGACTAGAATGGTGAGAACGAATTGGTTCACCCATTTTTATTCCCACACCGGTTCACTGGCGCATTTTCCATTTACTTAGTTTGGTCTCCTGATTCTTTTTTCACGTGGGGAACCACACATGTTCACTAACCGTTTTTCTTCACTCACTCGGTTTTCCAGCCTCTTGTTTTTTTTTCCTGAGCGGGGTTTTTTATTCCCATGCTGGCTCACCGACCATTTCTTTCCTCTAACCTAGTTGTCGATCTCCTGATTTTTTGTTGTTATGGAGGATGGGGGATAAAGAAGGTGCATGGATGGGGATTTGAACCCAGGTCTAATGAGTTGCTACTGAGCCCAATGACCAACCCAACCACATTTGGTTTTTACCCAATATACGTAAACAAGAAATTTGAGCCCTTCTCTTTACTACCATATCATAAAATGTTTTCCTTTTCTTTTCTCGTTTGATTTCTCTAAGCCATCATTGCATCACATTTTGTAACGATAGATGATGTCGGTAATGGAGAGGCTACTCAAGGATAAGTTGTATGCCAACAATTCTAGCGAGACGCAGTAGTCGAGGTAATTATGTAGTTACCCAATAGCACATGGTAAAGTTATTAGGATGTTCAGGGTATAGTTACCAATATGGTTATTATGTAGTTATCGGGCTACTCATGCTATAGTTATCAGGCTGCTCAAGCTAAAGTTACAGGTTGCAGAGCCATCAAACTTCTCGTGCTAAAGTTAGCAGACATTTCATGTTATAGTTAACAGGTTGCTTGTGTCATAATTATCAAATTGCTAATGCTAAAGTTACCAGGCTGCCCATGCTACAGTTACCAACATACTGCTTATGTAGTTATCGGGTTGCCCATTCTATAGTTTCTCTCTATCCCCTGGCAATTGTGATGGGGTTTGTGACTTGTGACAGATCAACATGTGCGAGTGTCCGGCATTATCACTTAAATAAGAAGAAATTTGCAAGGATTGATACTAGGGTCGGAAGCTTGAGATATCACTCACAAGGTCATGGCATATATTGATGCCTTTCATTATTGTGACTTAGCTTGCTCGCGTTGACAGATTTATGATCCTTGCATCTTGTTATCAGTTACGGCGGCACTGTTTCTTCCTATGCATTCACCGCACATTTGTGATCTTATGCGTCATGTGCAAGTACATGTTTTTTTCTTAATGAACCTCCAAGTGTTTACTGTTCTTCGTTTTTTAGTTTCCAACTGGAGAACATATGTGGGCTTATAGATCTTTGACCTAACTATAGGCAACAGTCTGCAAATAGGTTCTCATTGATGGCTTCATAATAATCCTGAAGCGCTCATGACCTAATGTTCAACATGCGCCCATACAGATGGTAATGATAGCATTTGACACCATCATGTTGAGGCAAATGATGTGGAACCACCTGCTGAAGAAAGAGCTTAGATTACAGTTGTTGCTCGTCAGAAGCTGTTGCGGGCAATTGGCAACATGCCACTTCTGAGCGGTAAATTTTTGTCATCGATCTTCACTGCACCAGTGCCACTGCCCTGCCACAATGCCTCACTAACAACATACTCAACGGAAATCAGAGGTAGTTGTTGATGGCTTATTTTTCTCCTTTTTATTACTAATAATCGATTGATGTTTGATTTATACATGCCACACATCTTAATTAATTTATCAATTTAGAGATCCACTCATATTATCCAGAAAATAAAGTGATGAAATTTTTTGACATCACTCCCTATTATTCCTCTCAAGTGTCAGGCAACCATATCTTGGGTCAGCATGGACTAACTATCCATTAAAAATTTTGGAGTAAGCAAACATTGTGTTTGTGGTATTGCAAATCAACACTGAATTTCAGTCTCTTGAAATTAACTAAATTTGGCTCAACAAAGTGTTAGCAAATGCTAAACTGATATTTCCACCATATATGTCAAGTATGCAGACGCCTAGAGTTATCTAAAATAGACGAACAAGAATATATGTTGGTAATATAGTTGTCCCGTTGAATTAATGGATGTTCTTTCAATGTGATTTCCTTTAGCTCTCTATATGAATTTATGCATATAGCTTATTTTTTTGCTAATTGGTAAGCTACGATACTCTTAGGGTTATCCAAAGTTCGATCCCGGCCCGACGGAGCAGATCGGTTCGAGTTTCGCGCCACATGGTATCCCTCCACCTCCCCCCTCCATGTCAGCTCGACGAAGCAGATCGGTTCGAGTTTCGCGCCACAAGGTCTCCCTCCACCTCCCCTCCCCCTCCATGTCAGTCCGACGGAGTAGATCGGTTCAAGTTTCGCGCCACAAGGTCTCCCTCCACCTCCCCCCCCTCGCCCCCTCCATGTCAGCCTGCCGCCATGAAGGCCTACCTCCATCATGTAACACCCCCATGTAATGGTGCACAGTGATGACCATGATCGGTGCCTAATCATTTTGCTAAATAGGATATGAGCAAGTGAATTTCATATCTCATTTCAAATTCCACTTCAAAAGGCCTTGAATTTTATTGTGATAAAATAAAGTTGCAAACAGCAAGAATAAAATGTTGCACATTTGTGAAAAATCACAAAACAAATATTGTTGAGGAAAACAACATCACCTTGATGTTGGTGTGGACCCCACCATCCAAAAACAGCACCAAATTGCATTTAAAAGTGCTCTTTAATTCTGTGGAAAATGCAAACAGTTTTCAAAAATCCCCAAACTTTTTGTGGCCATGTGGAATATTGCAAAGTATTTAATGGGCCATGTCACACATTTTTGCAATGAAGAAAATTGGCTAAAAGGAAATAAAACAGAAGCTGTAAATTGAAACAGAAAAGGAAAAAGAAAGAAAAAGAGAAAAGCTACTGTGCACTTGAAGCCTGCCAGCTACAGTGCACGGCCCAGCCCACCTGGCGTCTCCTTCAACCTCCTGATGACGCCAGGGCGCGCTGTCGAGCAGGGAGGAGGCGCTCGCTCGCCAGGCCCCCCCCTCGCGAGATCTTTCTCCCTCGCTGGCGTGGATGGATAAGAGCGTCGCCCCGCGCCCCTCTGGACCGCTCTGTTCCTCCTCCCGCTCTCTCTCTCGCCCGCGCCACCCTCTCCCGAGCGCCACCGCCGCCATGGCCGACGGCTAGTCGCGCCCACAGAGCCTCCCGCGCGTTGCCAGCTATCCAGGAAGAACCACCGCGCCCCCCTGCATCGTATGCGCCCTGCCGTTCGAGCTCATCGCCCCTGCAACGACGGCCACGAGCTTCTTCTTCACTGGATCGCCGCCGCGCTCCGGCGACCGTTCCGGCTACTCCAAGCCTCCCCCAAGCCCACTGAGCACACCTGCAGGACCCCTGTGAGCTCCTGCTCCTTCCCCTCTCTCTCTCTCGCCCTCGATCCGTAGCCGTAGCGCCCGTTTCCACCGGAGCCCGAATGCTCCTCCGCCTGAGCTCGACGCCGGCGAGTCTCCGGTGACCATTTGGTCCAACCGACGCCACCGTTCGACTCAGTGCATCGCGTAGGCTCGCGTAGTGCCGTTAGATAGCTCGAAAGTGTGCTGGTGCTCGATTTGCCATCAACGCCCGAAGCTCGCCTCCGCCGCCGTCGACGTAGCGCTCAGCTCCGGCCTCCATCGCTCGCTTTGATGCTTGGAATGGATCGGCGATGATGCCTGCTTTCGAACGCAACCAGAATGGCGCGAAACGGTCCACCGTAGGCGATTTCCGAGCACCCCCGCCGTTCCTGGTGCTCGCCGGAGCTTCTCCGGCGACCCAGCGCCGCCGCCGCTGACCTGGCCAGGCCGGGGCCACCCGCAGGGTCACTGACCCGTGGGCCCCGAGCCCCTGGTTGACCGGTTGACCTGGTCAACCCTGCTGACTGGGCTTGACCAGTCAATGACAGGTGGGTCCCAGGCCCCCTGTGAGTATGACAGTGGGCCAGCCCTGTCAGATGGTTAATTAGGTTAATAAAAAAATGATTAGTTAAATTAATGTGTCTATGACAGATGGCCCCCACTTGCTAATTAGTCTCTGGTTAGATTAAATTAAAACTGGATTAACCCTGAGTCACTGACAGCAGGGCCCCACATGTCAGTTTGACCAGTCAGCTGAGACTGTTGACTGCTGATGCAGTGATGATGTCATGCTGATGTCATAAAGCATTTTTCGAATTAATAATAATTTGTTAATTTCAGAAATTGATTAAAACTTTAGAAATTCATATAAAATAATCCGTAGCTCGGATGAAAAAGTTTTATACATGAAAGTTGATCAGAAAAATCCCACGAATCCGAATACGCTATCCGTTCGTCTGTCACATGCTCCTAGCATAGCAAACATAGAACTTTTCCCCTCTGCATCGTCTGTCCGATAAATCCAAAGACCCGGGAAATATCGTCAGATATTCTCCCGCTCCGTCTGGTACGTATAGTACTGCGTTAGACTACCCCTAGCACTGCGTATTGCCATGTCATGCATCGTGTTGCATCTGTTTGCTTGTATTTATTGTTTCTTCCCCCTCTTCTCTCCGGTAGCCTCCGAGACTGACGCTGCTGCCGAGTACGACTACGCCCCTGACGACCAGTCTTTTGCAGCAGAGCAACAAGGCAAGCAAAACCCCCCTTGATCATTCCGATATCACCTATTCTTTCTCCCTCATGCTTGCATTAGATTTTGCTACTGTATTTAACAGCACCTATTCTGATGCATAGCCTGTTTTTGAATACTACTTCCATACCTGCTTTCATATAATGTTGTAGTATAGGTATGGATAGTGTCCCCCTGTGGCCCCCATTTTACTATTGTCGTTGCCCCTGCTTTCATCGACGACACCGAGGACTTGAAGACAGAAGACTCAATCGTCATGATTGACAAGCCGTTACCGACACATCACCACAACCACCCCGAGTGTGATACTTCGAGATTGATCCCTCGGATATTCACTTGGGGCACTGACACACAACCACTATGACTTGTTACTGACTTATATGTGAATGACGGGTCGGCCCCAAGGGTACCCGTGTGTGTGAAATGTGGTGGGATGCGCCGGTAAGGCATCCAAAGGGTTAACTATGAGGCGTGGCCGGACCTACTTTGTCCTTGCCACAAGTTCTCGAGACGGGGCGACAGGATGGGGGCACTGATCGTCACCGCAACTAAAGTCACTAACGGGTTTGGATATGTGATCTGAGAAGGCCTCTGGCCTCTTTCGCACTAACCACCACGCGGGAAAAGTTATGGGCACTCTACGGCGTACATTCTTCTGAAAGCTCATCAGATGTCACATGGAGTGACTCGCGCCCGGGTGGCCCGAGCTAACGCATGGCACTTGTAATTAAGGCATGCTAGGACTGACACCGGCCGAGGGCGTAACGCGCAGGATGGCGAGGGCGATGGCCCAAGACCCCGAGCTATTAGGATGTAGACCGGCGTGCTGGCCTCTGTGATGAGTCTAGGTTGGATTACGGCGTGTCGATAGATGAGGCCGGGTATGACCCGAAAATTGTATCCAGCCAGAGTTTATCGAGCGTGTTGGGTAAGTTTGTGCACCCCTGCAGGGAAGTTTAATCTAATCGATTAGCCGTGTCCACGGTAACGGACGCTCAGAGAGTATCCTAGTCTATAATAACTAGAACTGGATACTTATGGTTGTTACTTGAATTATTTGGCTCCGGGATTGCTTTCTCGCAGGGAGTCGAGGAAGAATCTTTGGGCCTTGCTGCATTATACCCTGTTAATTAAAATATGCTGCTCTAAACTCTCGTCTTATGCTGCAAGACGCTGAAGATGCTAGTCTTCGATAGGACTAGGCCTTCTCCCCTCTTCTGGCATTTCTGCAGTTTAGTCCAAAGATATAGCCCCATTCCTTTGATACTGGTGCATATCTAGAATAGTTCTGATGTCAGTCTTGCGAGTACTTTGGATGAGTACTCTCCGTTGCTTTGCTCCCCTTTTCCCCTTGATATGATGCCGCGATCAGATGACGGAGCCCAGGAGACCCAGGATCCAGTTTACCCCGTTGACGACTACTACTACCCCGACGGAGGCCACTACTACCAGGATGGAGCCTACTACGACGTAGACTTCTCTGACGTCCAGGAGTAGTTCGGAGGTTCCCAGGCAGGAGGCCTGCGCCTTTTCGATCTAGTTTGTCGTTGTTATGCTCAGCCTTCTTTAGGCAAAACTTGTGTACCTTTTATGTCTGTACTCAGATGATGTTGTTTCCGCTGACTTTGTACTCAAGCTATTATATTTGAGCCCTCGAGGCCCCTGGCTGTAATATGAAGCTTGAATTATTTTAATTTGTGCTTAGTGTTGTGTTCTGATTCCTTCCAGCGAGTCTCTGGTCTTGATCGTGCATAAATGCGTGTATGGTTAGTGCACGGTTAAACCGGGGGCGTCGCAAGTTGGTATCAGAGCCGACTGCCTGTAGGTAGCCCCCTTTCCACATCCTTGGCCGAAGTTGAGTCTAGTCATTGAAAAACTTTTACTAACACTGATGCTGTGGGTTGTGGGCCCACATCTCAGTTTGGGTGGTATTAGGATCTTTTATTCCTCATCCTTACTCTGGGTTCTGATCTCTCTTCTCTTTCGGGTTAAAGATTTTCCTAACTCTAACATTAGGTTCTCGTGATCACATCCACCGGAGAAATGTTTCGTCAAAAATTGTCTTCTTTGAAGTTATGATGCACGCACTGTCATTTGACATCTTGAATCTCCTTGTTACAGATGCGTCCCGCTAGGCAGATCGTTCGTCTGACCTTCGCGCACGATACGACTGGGTTCCCGGCCATTCTGGTCGACCTCTTGAAGAGGCTGGGATATCGCTGGTACCCCGAGTACACTGTTTACGAGGACTACCGCGAGTTCAACCAGGAACAGTATGAGGCTGAGATGGTTATCTGGGATCGACAGGACCTCTCCATCACTGAGCTGCACACCTTCCGTGGCATTGGAGTGACTGTTGAGATGGCAGTACAGGATGCTGCCTATGCTGCTATTGTTCGTCTCCGTGCAGCGAACCCTTGTTTGGAGGAGACGGCATACAGATACATCCCGTATGTCCCTGCTGGAGTTGATACGGCAGCCGACGCTGAGGTCTTGACCCCTTTCGCACGACAGCATACCGACCGGTCCTACACTGCTGTCTGCACCCCCCTACGCGAGTCGTCGTTACGACCCACGGGTTCTGGTCCAGTACACTTAGGCACTGGATCGCACTATCAGGGCTCTTAACGTCAAGCTGTACGCCACCCGAGCTCGTCTTCATCAGGCTATGGAGCGGTTGTTGCCATCTATTACCGTCGCTTTGTCGAGAACTTCTCCAAGATTGCAAAGCCCCTGACCAATCTGCTTATCAAAGGTTCATTTATTGTGACGCTTCTTGTTGGAAATATGCCCTAGAGGCAATAATAAATTAGTTATTATCATATTTCCCCGTTCATGATAATAGTTTATTATTCATGCTAGAATTGTATTGACCGGAAACTAAATACATGTGTGAATAGATAAACAAATACCGTGTCCCTAGTAAGCCTCTACTAGACTAGCTCGTTGATCAAAAGATGGTCAAGATTTCCTGACCATGGACATGAGTTGTCATTTGATAACGGGATCACATCATTAGGAGAATGATGTGATGGACATGACCCAACCGTTAGCATAGCAAATGATCGTTCAGTTTATTGCTATTGCTTTCACTATGTCAAATACACGTTCCTCTGACCATGAGATCATGCAACTCCCGGATACCGTAGGAATACTTTGGGTGTATCAAACGTCACAACATTACTGGGTGATTATAAAGGTGCACTACAGGTATCTCCGAAAGTGTTTGTTGAGTTGGCATGGATCGAGATTGGGATTTGTCACTCCGACTATCGGAGAGGTATCTCTGGGCCCTCTCGGTAATACAGCATCACAGAAGCCTTGCAAGCACCATGACTAAAGAGTTAGTTGCAAGATGATGTATTACGGAACGAGTAAAGAGACTTGCCGGTAACGAGATTGAACTAGGTATTGGATACCGACGATCGAATCTCGGGCAAGTAACATACCACCGGACAAAGGGAACAACGTATGTTGACATATGAGGTTCACCGATAAAGATCTTCGTGGAATATGTAGGAACCAATATGAGCATCCAGGTTCCGCTGTTGGTTATTGACCGGAGAGTCGTCTCGGTCATGTCTACATCATTCCCGAACCCGTAGGGTCCGCACACTTAAGGTTCGATGACGATAGAGTATTATATGAGTTATGTGATTGGTGACCGAAGTTTGTTCGGAGTCCCGGATGAGATCACGGACATGACGATGAGTCTCAAAATGGTCGAGAGGTAAAGATTCATATATTGGAAGGCTATATTCGGACGTCGGAAAGGTTCCGAGTGATTCGGGTATTTTTCGGAGTACCGGGGAGTTACGGGAATTCACCGGGAGAAGTAATGGGCCTTATTGGGCCATACGGGAAAAGGAGAGGCAGGCCACGTGAGGAGGCGCACGCCCCCCCTTGCCCAAACCGAATTGGACTAGGGGAGGGGGCGCAGCCCCCTCTTTCCTTTCCCTCTCCCTTCCCCCTTTCCTACTCCGTATGGGAGGTGGAATCCTACTAGGACTAAGGAGTCCTAGTAGGACTCCCCACACTTGGCGCACCCCTAGGGGGCCGGCCTCCTCCCTCTCATCCTTTATATACGGGGGCAAGGGGGCACCCCAAAACACACAATTGTCCCATAGCCGTGTGCGGTGCCCCAATCTCCGTTTTCCACCTCGGTCATATTTTCGGAGAGCTTAGGCGAAGCCCTACCGGAATCACTTCACCGTCACCGTCGCCACGCCGTCGTGCTGACGGAACACATCTACTTCCTCGACGTCTTGCTGGATCAAGAAGGCGAGGATCGTCACCGAGCTGCACGTGTGTAGAACTCAGAGGTGCCGTACGTTCGGTACTCGATCGGTGGAGCTCGAAGGATTGTTCGACTACATCAACTGCGTTGTGAGACGCTTCCGCTAACGGTCTACGAGGGTACGTAGACACACTCTCCCCTCTTGTAGCGATGCATCTCCATGGATAGATCTTGCGTGAGCGTAGGAAATTTTTTGAAATTCATGCTCCGTTCCCCAACAGTGGCATCCGAGCCAGGTCTATGCGTAGATGTGATTTGCACGAGTAGAACACAAGTGAGTTGTGGGCGTGGGTGTATACATATTGCTTGCCGTTACTAGTTGTTACTTGATTCGGCGGTATTGTGAGATGAAGCGGCCCGGACCGACATTACGCGTACGCTTACGCGAGACAGGTTTCACCGCTACGTGCACTCGTTGCATAAAGGTGACTGGCGGGTGTCTGTCTCTCTCACTTTAGTTGAATCGGTTTCAATGAAGAGGGTTCTTTTAGAAGATCAAAAAGCAATCACTACACCACGTTGTGGTTTTGCGTAGGTAAGAACGGTTCTTGCAAACCCGTAGCAGCCACGTAAAACTTGCAACAACAAAGTAGAGGACGTCTAAATTGTTTTTGCAGGGTATGCTGGTGATGTGATATGGCCAAGACATGATGTGATATAAGTTGTTGTATGAGATGATCATGTTTTGTAAGTTATCAGGCAACCGGCAGGAGCCTTATGGTTGTCTCTTTATTGTATGCAATGCCAACGCTATGTAATTGCTTTACTTTACCGCTATAAGTTAGCAGTAGTAGTAGTAGTAGCAATAGCCGGCGAGACGACCACGACGCTACGATGGAGACCAAGGTGTCACGACGCTACGATGGAGATCAAGGTGTCAACCCGGTGACGATGGAGATCATGACGGTGCTTTGCTGATGGAGATCAAAAGCACAAGACGATGATGGCCATATCATGTCACATATATTGAATTGCATGTGATGTTAATCCTTTTATGCATCTTATTTTGCTTAGGACGACGGTAGCATTATAAGATGATCCCTTCACTAAATTTCAAGATAAGTGTTCTCCCCTAGTATGCACCGTTGCGAAGGTTCGACGCTTCTAAGCACCACGTGATGATCGGGTGTGATGGATTCTTTCGTTCGCATACAACGGGTGTAAGCCAGTTTTACACACGCAGAATACTTGGGTTAAACTTGACGAGCCTAGCATGTACAGACATGGCCTCGGAACACAAGAGACCGAAAGGTCGAACATGAGTCATATAGTAGATATGATCAACATGAAAGATGTTCACCATTGATAACTAATCCACCTCACGTGTTGATCGGACGTGGTTTAGTTGATGTGGATCATGTTACACTTAGACAACTTGAGGGATGTTAATCTAAGTGGGAGTTTTTAAGTAATTTGATTAATTGAACTTCAATTGTCATGAACATAGTCTTACTTGTCTTAGCAAATTTATGTTGTAGATCCATAGACCGCGCTGTAGTTCCCCTGTTTTTATTATGTTCCTAGAGAAAACGAAGTTGAAAGTTGATGAAAGCAACTATGCGGACTAGGTCCGTGATCTGAGGATTGTCCTCACTGCTGCACAGAAGGCTTATGTCCTTAATGCACCGCTCAGTGAAATACCCCTACGGCTTCGTCTGAGGACGTTATGAACGTCTGGCAGACAAGAAAAGATGACTACTCGATAGTTCAGTACGCCATACTTTACGGCTTAGAACCGGAGCTCCAAATATGTTTTGAGATGTTCCAAGAGCTGAAAATTTGTTTTTCAAGCTCACACCCGGGTCAAGAGGTATGACACCTTCGACAAGTTCTATAGCTACAAGATGGAGGAGAACAGCTCCGTTAGTGAGCATGTACTCAGAATGTCTGAGTACTTCAAACACTTGAATCAAGTGGGAGTTAGACTTCCGAATAAAGTGGTGATTGATAGAGTTCTCTAGTCACTATCACTAAGCTACTAGATCTTCATGATGAACTATAAACATGCAAGGGATAGAAGATCCTTAAGCTATTCGCGATGCTACAATCTGCGGATGTAGAAATCAAAAAAAAGGGAGCATCAAGTGTTGATGGTTAATAAGACCACTAGTTTCAAGAAGGGCAAGGGAAAGAAAAGGGAACTTCAAGAAGAACGGTAAAACAGTTGCCGCTCACGCGAAGAAACCCAAGGCTGAACCAAACCCGAGACTTAGTGCTCCCATTGCAAAGGGAAATGTCACAGGGAGCGGAACTTCCCCAAAGTAACTGGCAGATAATAAGACTGGCAATGTCAACAAAGATATTTGATATACATGTTATTGATATGTACCTTACTAGTACTCGTAGGAGCACCTGGGTATTTGATACTTGTTCAGTTGCTTACAACTTGAAACATGGAGCTTCGGAATAAACGAGGGCTAGCTAAGAACGAGGTGACGATGTGCATTGGAAGTGTCTCCAAGGTTGATGTGATCACCATCACCACGCTCTCTCTACCTTCAGGATTAGTGATGAACCTAAATAATTGTTATTTGGTGCTTGCGTTAAGCATGAACATTATATCTGATAGTGTTTATTGCAAGACGGTTATTCAATTTCAGAGAATAATTGTTATTCTATTTATTTGGATAATATCATTGATGATCATGCACTTAAAATGAAAGGTTTATTGAATCTTGATCGTAGTAATACACATGTTCATAACACGAATGCCAAAAGATAATGATAGTACCACATATTTGTGGCACTGCCGCTTAGGTCATATCAGTGTTAAACACATGAAGAAACTCCATGCAGATGGGTTTTTGGAATCTCTTGATTATGAATCATTTGAGACATGTGAACCGTGCCTTATTGGCAAGATGACTAAAACTCCGTTCTCCGGAACAATGGAGTGAGCAACCAACTTATTGGAAATAATACATACCGATGTATGCGGTCCGATGAGTGTTGAGGCGCGCGGTGGATATCGTTATATTCTCACGTTCACTGATGATTTGAGTAGATATGGTTATGTCTACTTGATGAAGCATAAATCTGAAACATTTGAAAAGTTCAAAGAATTTCAGAGTGAAGTAGAGAACCATCGTAACAAGAAAATAAAGTTCTTACGATCTGATCATGGAGGAGAATATTTGAGTTACGAGTTTGGCAATCACTTAAGACAATGTGGAATTGTTTCACAGCTCACGCCACATGGAACACCACAGCGTAATGGTGTGTCCGAACGTCGTAATCGTACTCTATTGGATATGGTGCATTCTATGATGTCTCTTACCGATTTGCCACTATCATTTTGGGGTTATGCATTAGAGACAGCTGCATTCACTTTAAACAAGGGCACCGTCTAAATCCGTTGAGATGACACCATATGAACTGTGGTTTGCAAGAAACCTAAGATGTCGTTTCTGAAAGTTTGGGGATGCGATGCTTATGTCAAAAGGCTTCAGCCAGATAAGCTCGAACCCAAAGCAGATAAGTGTGTCTTCATAGGATACCCAAAAGAGACCGTTGGGTACACCTTCTACCACAGATCCGAAGGCAAAGTTTTCGTTGCTAAAGAATGGATCCTTTCTAGAGAAGGAGTTTCTCTCGAAAGAATTGACTGGGAGGAAAGTAGAACTTGATGAGGTAATTGTACCTCCTCTGGATAGTAGTACGCCACAGAAAGAAATTTCTGTGACATCGACACAGACCAGAGAAGAAGTTAATGATGATGATCATGAAACTTCGGATCAAGTTGTTACTGAACTTCGAAGGTCAACCAGGACACGTTCCGCACCAGAGTGGTACGGAAATCCAGTCTTGGAGGACATGTTGCTAGACAACGATGAACCTTCGAACTATGAAGAAGCGATGGCAAGCCCGGATTCCGACAAATGGCTTGAGGCCATGAAATCCGAGATTGGATCCATGTATGAGAACAAAGTGTGGACTTTGGTAGACTTGCCCGATGAACGGTGAGCTATTAAAATAAATGGATCTTTAAGAAGAAGACGGACGATGATGGTAATGTCACCGTCTATAAAGCACGACTTGTTGCTAAAGGTTATCGACAAGTTCAAGGAGTTGACTACGATGAGACTTTCTCACCCGTAGCGATGCTAAAGTCTGTCAAAATTATGTTAGCAATTGCCGCATTTTATGATTATGAATTCTGGCAAATGGACGTCAAAACGGCATTCCTTAATGGATTCCTTAAGGAAGAATTGTATATGATGCAACCGGAAGGTTTTGTCGATCCTAAAGGTGCTAACAAAGTATGCAAGCTCCAGCGATCCATCTATGGACTGGTGCAAGCATCTCGGAGCTGGAATACTCGCTTTGATGAAGTGATCAAAGCGTTTGGGTTTATGCAAGTTTATGGAGAAACTTGTATTTACAACAAAGTGAGTGGGAGCTCTATAACATTTCTAATAAGTATATGTGATTGGAAATGATGTAGAATTTCTGAAAAGCATAAAGAATTAATTGAAAGGAGTTTTTCAATAAAAACCTGTTTTTGAGTTATCCACGGTTTGGGCATCGAGATCTATAGAGATAGATCAAGACACCTGATAAAAGATTTTCACACACCTTGATGAGATTTTGAAGAAGTTCAAAATGGATCAAGTCAAAAGAAATAAGTTCTTGGCTGGTGTGAAGTGGAGTAAGACTTGAAGATCTAGGTAAAGGTTGTTTACATGTTAGGCATCAAAATCTATAGAGATAGATTGAGACGCCTCATATGACTTTCACAAAACATATACCTTGACAAGATTTTGAAGAAGTTCAAAATGGATCAGTCAAAGAAGGAGTTCTTGACTGTGGTGAAAGGTGTGAAGTTGAGTAAGACTCAAATCTCGACCACGGCAAAATAAATAGAATGGATGAAGGTTATCCCCTATGCCTCGGCCATAGGTTCTATAAAGTATGCCAAGCTGTGTGCCTTGCCATGTGTCTGGCAAAAGCGGTACCAAAGTGATCCAGGAGTAGATCACTGGACAGCGGTCAAATTATCCTTAAGATGACTAAGGAAGAATTTCTCGGGAATAGTGATGATAAAGAGTTCGTCGTAAGGGGTTACGTCGATGCAAGCTTTAAACACCGATCCGAAAGACTATGAGTCTCAGACCGGATAAGTATAGTGGGGAATTTTTTTGGAGTAGCTCCAAACAGAGTGTGGTAGCAGCATCTACATATAACATAGAGATTTGCCAAGAACACACAGATCTGAATATTGCAGACCCGTTGACTAAAACCTCTCTCACAAGCAAAACATGATCAGCTTTAGAACTGATTAAGTATTAATTACATGGAGATGTAATCTAGATTATTGACTCTAGTGCAAGTGGGAGACTGTTGGAAATATGCCCTAGAGGCAATAATAAATTAGTTATTATCATATTTCCCCGTTCATGATAATAGTTTATTATTCATGCTAGAATTGTATTGACCGGAAACTAAATACATGTGTGAATAGATAAACAAATACTGTGTCCCTAGTAAGCCTCTACTAGACTAGCTCGTTGATCAAAAGATGGTCAAGATTTCCTGACCATGGACATGAGTTGTCATTTGATAATGGGATCACATCATTAGGAGAATGATGTGATGGACATGACCCAACCGTTAGCATAGCAAATGATCGTTCAGTTTATTGCTATTGCTTTCACTATGTCAAATACACGTTCCTCTGACCATGAGATCATGCAACTCCCGGATACCGTAGGAATACTTTGGGTGTATCAAACGTCACAACGTTACTGGATGATTATAAAGGTGCACTACAGGTATCTCCGAAAGTGTTTGTTGAGTTGGCATGGATCGAGATTGGGATTTGTCACTCCGACTATCGGAGAGGTATCTCTGGGCCCTCTCGGTAATACAGCATCACAGAAGCCTTGCAAGCACCGTGACTAAAGAGTTAGTTGCAAGATGATGTATTACGGAACGAGTAAAGAGACTTGCCGGTAACGAGATTGAACTAGGTATTGGATACCGACGATCGAATCTCGGGCAAGTAACATACCGCCGGACAAAGGGAACAACGTATGTTGACATATGAGGTTCACCGATAAAGATCTTCGTGGAATATGTAGGAACCAATATGAGCATCCAGGTTCCGCTGTTGGTTATTGACCGGAGAGTCGTCTCGGTCATGTCTACATCATTCCCGAACCCGTAGGGTCCGCACACTTAAGGTTCGATGACGATAGAGTATTATATGAGTTATGTGATTGGTGACCGAAGTTTGTTCGGAGTCCCGGATGAGATCACGGACATGACGAGGAGTCTCGAAATGGTCGAGAGGTAAAGATTCATATATTGGAAGGCTATATTCGGACGTCGGAAAGGTTCCGAGTGATTCGGGTATTTTTCGGAGTACCGGGGAGTTACGGGAATTCACCGGGAGAAGTAATGGGCCTTATTGGGCCATACGGGAAAAGGAGAGGCAGGCCACGTGAGGAGGCGCACGCCCCCCCTTGCCCAAACCGAATTGGACTAGGGGAGGGGGCGCAGCCCCCTCTTTCCTTTCCCTCTCCCTTCCCCCTTTCCTACTCCGTATGGGAGGTGGAATCCTACTAGGACTAAGGAGTCCTAGTAGGACTCCCCACACTTGGCGCACCCCTAGGGGGCCGGCCTCCTCCCTCTCATCCTTTATATACGGGGGCAAGGGGGCACCCCAAAACACACAATTGTCCCATAGCCGTGTGCGGTGCCCCGATCTCCGTTTTCCACCTCGGTCATATTTTCGGAGAGCTTAGGCGAAGCCCTACCGGAATCACTTCACCGTCACCGTCGCCACGCCGTCGTGCTGACGGAACTCATCTACTTCCTCGACGTCTTGCTGGATCAAGAAGGCGAGGATCGTCACCGAGCTGCACGTGTGTAGAACTCGGAGGTGCCGTACGTTCGGTACTCGATCGGTGGAGCTCGAAGGATTGTTCGACTACATCAACCGCGTTGTGAGACGCTTCCGCTAACAGTCTACGAGGGTACGTAGACACACTCTCCCCTCTCGTAGTGATGCATCTCCATGGATAGATCTTGCGTGAGCGTAGGAATTTTTTTGAAATTCATGCTCCGTTCCCCAACACTTCTCGTCAAGGATTAGGCTGTGTCCTAATGCAAGAGCGCAGAGTAATTGCTTATGCCTCAAGACAGTTGCGTCCTCATGAAGAGAACTATCCAGTTCATGATCTCGAGTTAGCCGCAGTGGTCTATGCTCTATTGAATTGGCGACATTACCTTCTCGGTAATCGTTGCAAGATCTATACTGACCACCAAAGTCTGAAATACTTGTTTACTCAACCAGACTTAAATCTCTGTCAGCGAAGATGGATGGAATCCCTCACAAACTATGATTTCGGTATTTCATATACCCCTGGCAAGGCTAATGTAATGGCCGATGCTTTGAGCAGAAAATCTTATTGCAACAATTTCATGGTTGAGAAAGCTAATCCCCGTCTCCGTGAAGAGCTACGCAAGTTGAATCTCCACATTGTACCAAAAGGTTTTCTCAATAACCTTCTTGTGGAACCGGACCTCCACAGAGCTATTGTAATTGCACAAGGGAAGGACACGGAATTATATGCAATTATAGCAGAATTTGGAACCAAGAAAGTCAAGGACTTCTCATTAGGTGAAGATGGAGCTTTATATTTCAGGGATCGTCTTGTGGTCCCCCAATTTGATCTTATGACAGAGAAAGTTATGAAAGAAGCTCACGACACTCCGTTGTCTATTCACCCTGGAAGCACCAAAATGTATCGCGACATTTGTCAGCGATATTGGTGGCCCAACATGAAGCAAGATATTGCTCGGTACATTGAAGAATGCCACACTTGTCGTCAAGTTAAAGCAGAACATCAGAAACCTGCAGGACTTCTACAACCATTGCCTATTCCTGAATGGAAATGGGATAAAATTCAGATGGATTTCATTACTGGTCTCCCCCGCTCACAGAAAGGTCATGATGCTATCTTTGTCGTCATTGACCGATTCTCCAAGGTTGCACACTTTCTGCCAGTTAAGGAGACTATCACTGCTAGTCAGTTAGCGGACTTGTATATTTCCAGAATTGTTTCACTGCATGGCATTCCAAAGGAAATCAGTTCAGATCGAGGCAGCATTTTCACCTCGAAGTTCTGGGAGAGTTTCCAACAAGCTTTGGGCACTCATATAACCTGGAGCACTGCTTATCACCCGCAGTCCCAGGGTCAAGTTGAACGAGTTAACCAAGTGCTTGAAGATATGCTATGTGCTTGTGTCATCTCATTTGGTAAGAAGTGGGAAGAATCTCTTCCGTATGCTGAGTTCTCCTACAATAACAGTTATCAAGCTAGCTTAAAGATGGCCCTCTTTGAAGTGTTATATGGACGTAAGTGCCGAACCCCTTTGAATTGGTCAGAAACTGGGGAACGTGCACTCATTGGTACGGACATCATTCAACAAGCAGAAGAACAAGTTCGAATTGTACGAGAGAATCTTAAGACGGCTCAGTCACGTCAGAAGAGCAGTTATGACCGCAAACATTGAGGACTTACTTACCTCCCCTGTGATATGGTTTATCTGCGTGTCACTCCTATGAGAGGCACTCATCGATTTGGTGTCAAAGGCAAGTTAGCTCCTCACTACATTGGTCCTTTTCGCGTTATCGCAAAACGTGGACAAGTGGCTTACAAATTGGAGATACCACCGCAATTCTCTCACCTGCATGATGTCTTCCATGTTTCTCAATTGCGTCAATGCTTTAAGGATCCGCAACGAGCAGTGGATTATGTGATGCTTGATCTACAAGATGATCTCTCCTACAAGGAGCATCCGATCCGCATTCTAGATGAAACTGAACGAAAGACTCGTCAGAAGACTATCAAGTTCCTCAAGGTTCAGTGGTCAAATCATTCAGAAGATGAAGCCACTTGGGAACGTGAGGATCATCTTCGCGAAGAATATCCCGAGCTTTTCCCTTCTACTTCTTAATTCTCGGGACGAGAATTCTTGTTAGTAGAGGAGAGTTGTAACACCCCCATGTAATGGTGCACAGTGATGACCATGATCAGTGCCTAATCATTTTGCTAAATAGGATATGAGCAAGTGAATTTCATATCTCATTTCAAATTCCACTTCAAAAGGCCTTGAATTTTATTGTGATAAAATAAAGTTGCAAACAGCAAGAATAAAATGTTGCACATTTGTGAAAAATCACAAAACAAATGTTGTTGAGGAAAACAACATCACCTTGATGTTGGTGTGGACCCCACCATCCAAAAACAGCACCAAATTGCATTTAAAAGTGCTCTTTAATTCTGTGGAAAATGCAAACAGTTTTCAAAAATCCCCAAACTTTTTGTGGCCATGTGGAATATTGCAAAGTATTTAATGGGCCATGTCACACATTTTTGCAATGAAGAAAATTGGCTAAAAGGAAATAAAACAGAAGCTGTAAATTGAAACAGAAAAGGAAAAAGAAAGAAAAAGAGAAAAGCTACTGTGCACTTGAAGCCTGCCAGCTACGGTGCACGGCCCAGCCCACCTGGCGTCTCCTTCAACCTCCTGACGATGCCAGGGCGCGCTGTCGAGCAGGGAGGAGGCGCTCGCTCGCCAGGCCCCCCCTCGCGAGATCTTTCTCCCCCGCTGGCGTGGATGGATAAGAGCGTCGCCCCGCGCCCCTCTAGACCGCTCTGTTCCTCCTCCCGCTCTCTCTCTCGCCCGCGCCACCCTCTCCCGAGCGCCACCGCCGCCATGGCCGATGGCTAGTCGCACCCACAGAGCCTCCCGCGCGTTGCCACCTAGCTAGGAAGAACCACCGCGCCCCCCTGCATCGTCTGCGCCCTGCCGTTCGAGCTCATCGCCCCTGCAATGACGGCCACGAGCTTCTTCTTCACCGGATCGCCGCCGCGCTCCGGCGACCGTTCCGGCTACTCCAGGCCTCCCCCAAGCTCTATGAGCGCACCTGCAGGACCCCTGTGAGCTCCTGCTCCTTCCCCTCTCTCTCTTGCCCTCGATCCGTAGCCGTAGCGCCCGTTTCCACCGGAGCCCGAATGCTCCTCCGCCTGAGCTCGACGTCGGCGAGTCTCCGGTGACCATTTGGTCCAACCGACGCCACCGTTCGACTCAGTGCATCGCGTAGGCTCGCGTAGTGCCGTTAGATAGCTCAAAAGTGTGCTGGTGCTCGATTTGCCATCGACGCCCGAAGCTCGCCTCCGCCGCCGTCGACGTAGCGCTCAGCTCCGGCCTCCATCGCTCGCTCTGATGCTTGGAATGGATCGGCGATGACGCCTGCTTTCGAACGCAACCAGAATGGCGCGAAACGGTCCACCGTAGGCGATTTCCGAGCACCCCCGCCGTTCCTGGTGCTCGCCGGAGCTTCTCCGGTGACCCAGCGCCGCCGCCGCTGACCTGGCCAGGCCGGGGCCACCCGCAGGGTCACTGACCCGTGGGCCCCGAGCCCCTGGTTGACCGGTTGACCTGGTCAACCCTGCTGACTGGGCTTGACCAGTCAATGACAGGTGGGTCCCAGGCCCCCTGTGAGTATGACAGTGGGCCAGCCCTGTCAGATGGTTAATTAGGTTAATAAAAAAATGATTAGTTAAATTAATGTGTCTATGACAGATGGCCCCCACTTGCTAATTAGTCTCTGGTTAGATTAAATTAAAACTGGATTAACCCTGAGTCACTGACAGCAGGGCCCCACATGTCAGTTTGACCAGTCAGCTGAGACTGTTGACTGCTGATGCAGTGATGATGTCATGCTGATGTCATAAAACATTTTTCGAATTAATAATAATCTGTTAATTTCAGAAATTGATTAAAACTTTAGAAATTCATATAAAATAATCCGTAGCTCGGATGAAAAAGTTTTATACATGAAAGTTGATCAGAAAAATCCCACGAATCCGAATACGCTATCCGTTCGTCTGTCACATGCTCCTAGCATAGCAAACATAGAACTTTTCCCCTCCGGATCGTCTGTCCGATAAATTCAAAGACCCGTGAAATATCGTCAGATATTCTCCCGCTCCGTCTGGTACGTGTAGTACTGTGTTAGACTAACCCTAGCACTGCGTATTGCCATGTCATGCATCATGTTGCATCTGTTTGCTTGTATTTATTGTTTCTTCCCCCTCTTCTCTCCGGTAGCCTCCGAGACTGACGCTACCGCCGAGTACGACTACGCCCCTGATGACCAGTCTTTTGCAGCAGAGCAACAAGGCAAGCAAAACCCCCCTTGATCATTCCGATATCACCTATTCTTTCTCCCTCATGCTTGCATTAGATTTTGCTACTGTATTTAACAGCACCTATTCTGATGCATAGCCTGTTTTTGAATACTACTTTCATACCTGCTTTCATATAATGTTGTAGTATAGGTATGGATAGTGTCCCCCTGTGGCCCCCATTTTACTATTGTCGTTGCCCCTGCTTTCATCGACGACACCGAGGACTTGAAGACAGAAGACTCAATCGTCATGATTGACAAGCCGTTACCGACACATCACCACAACCACCCCGAGTGTGATACTTCGAGATTGATCCCTCGGATATTCACTTGGGGCACTGACACACAGCCACTATGATTTGTTACTGACTTATATGTGAATGACGGGTCGGCCCCAAGGGTACCCGTGTGTGTGAAATGTGGTGGGATGCGCCGGTAAGGCATCCAAAGGGTTAACTACGAGGCTTGGCCGGACCTACTTTGTCCTTGCCACAAGTTCTCGAGACGGGGCGAAGGGATGGGGGCACTGATCGTCACCGCAACTAAAGTCACTAACGGGTTTGGATATGTGATCTGAGAAGGCCTCTGGCCTCTTTCGCACTAACCACCACGCGGGAAAAGTTATGGGCACTCTACGGCGTACATTCTTCCGAAAGCTCATCAGATGTCACATGGAGTGACTCGCGCCCGGGTGGCCCGAGCTAACGCATGGCACTTGTAATTAAGGCATGCTAGGACTGACACCGGCCGAGGGCGTAACGCGCAGGATGGCGAGGGCGATGGCCCAAGACCCCGAGCTATTAGGATGTAGACCGGCGTGCTGGCCTCTGTGATGAGTCTAGGTTGGATTACGGCGTGTCGATAGATGAGGCCAGGTATGACCCGAAAATTGTATCCGGCCAGAGTTTATCGAGCGTGTTGGGTAAGTTTGTGCACCCCTGCAGGGAAGTTTAATCTAATCGATTAGCCGTGTCCATGGTAACGGATGCTCAGAGAGTATCCTAGTCTATGATAACTAGAACTGGATACTTATGGTTGTTACTTGAATTATTTGGCTCCGGGATTGCTTTCTCGCAGGGAGTCGAGGAAGAATCTTTGGGCCTTGCTGCATTATACCCTGTTAATTAAAATATGCTGCTCTAAACTCTCGTCTTATGCTGCAAGACGCTGAAGATGCTAGTCTTCGATAGGACTAGGCCTTCTCCCCTCTTCTGGCATTTCTGCAGTTTAGTCCAAAGATATAGCCCCATTCCTTTGATACTGGTGCATATCTAGAATAGTTCTGATGTTAGTCTTGCGAGTACTTTGGATGAGTACTCACCGTTGCTTTGCTCCCCTTTTCCCCTTGATATGATGCCGCGATCAGATGACGGAGCCCAGGAGACCCACGATCCAGTTTACCCCGTTGACGACTACTACTACCCCGACGGAGGCCACTACTACCAGGATGGAGCCTACTACGACGTAGACTTCTCTGACGTCCAGGAGTAGTTTGGAGGTTCCCAGGCAGGAGGCCTGCGCCTTTTCGATCTAGTTTGTCATTGTTATGATCAGCCTTCTTTAGGCAAAACTTGTGTACCTTTTATGTCTGTACTCAGATGATGTTGCTTCCGCTGACTTTGTACTCAAGCTATTATATTCGAGCCCTCGAGGCCCCTGCCTGTAATATGAAGCTTGAATTATTTGAATTTGTGTTTAGTGTTGTGTTGTGATTCCTTCCAGCGAGTCTCTAGTCTTGATCATGCATAAATGCGTGTATGGTTAGTGCACGGTTAAACCGAGGGCGTCGCACATCAACATCATGATGCATATACTACTGGAAGCCTAGAACTATTTGACTGTTCTTTTGTTTCAAAAGTAAGCACGTGGGACTATAAATTCTCGTGTTTCTGTGCAGAATTCCTCCAGCGAATGAAAACGAGAAAGAGATCACGTGGAGTAGGGATATTCTTTGGAGAAGTAGCCCTTTAGGACAGCAGATCCGACGGCTAAAAATGCCCAAATCACAAAATGTACAACCAAAAAGATGAGGCCCCCCATCGGAAGCAAGCAACCACACACAAACCTTAATGAAGGACGGGGAGCCGAAGGAGAGACTATGCCTAGGGAAAAGACGTCAGTCTTCACGGGCATGAAAGCCATCTCAATCCGCTCTACAGATGCGCGCGCACAACGCTTACTTGGCATGCCAACTTTTGGTGTTCCGTAACTGGTAGTGCCCACGGTAAAGGGTGTGCGAGTATTGGATTGAGATGGCCAGGCACAATTAGAGGAAGTTTACACAGATTTGGGGCCTCGGGGAGCAGGTAAGACTACACTCCTGTCTTTGGTGTTTGTATTGCTTGGGTGCACGCCCGTGATCAGGAGGATCGCCAGATAGATGTGATTCTTGGGTGCACACTCGTTTCCTTCTCTTGATGGCACATGCCTGAGAGGGCAGTGTAGTTCCTTCCTAGTTTCACTATCACGATGGTTGTGAGGGTGTAGGGAGCTTGATTTGTTGATGATGTGAGCATGGGGAGGGTTTAGGGAGACATGGCTGGCTAGGTAGAGTAACTAGGGAGGACATAGTAGTAGGGAGTCAAGGGCACTAGCGGAACCAAGGCGACTGACGACATGGACAAAGCAGGGATGAGCGGTTTGGTGAGGAGGCCTGCACAGGGTGTATTTTGGATCTCAAGCCCACATGTGTGGAGCCAGTCGGGCCTTGTGATGCCGCTGGGTTGCCGGGATAAGGGTGTGGAGGGGCGTTGAGGAGGCTTGACATGTTTGTTGTTGTTGTTGTTGTTGTTGTTGTTGTTGTTGTTGTTGTTGTTGTATTTGTTGTTGTTGTTGTTGTTGTTTGATTGAGGACAAGAAAAGCAAGGAATAAGATGTCATTGAGTAATGTGTGCTACTAATGTGTGGTGCCATTGGAAAATATTGGGTCTCTTTTGGGTCATTTTTATTCACAGAGGAGATATTGAGAAACATTGATCAATATTTGTTGGCTCTACTGTGTGTAGTTGCTGCTCTGCGTTGTGTGGTGTTGTTTTCATGCTTTGTATGCTCTTGACCAAGTAAGATGTTGAGATTATTGCTAATGTCAATGATTGCTTGTATTGTTCCTATCTAATGCGAATTGTTACGACGGGGAAACCAATATTTTATATATTTTAGGAAGTAATGTCGTATTGGAATGATTTGAATTAGAGTTGACTACAACAAGTCGAGGATCTTGAAAATGGGCCTCAACAACCTACCACTCGTGTGGGAGAAAGCTCGAAGAGCATATAAATTCCAGCAAGTTTGAAGATGGGACTTTAGTGGATGCATAGAGAACTCAGGATCTAGTCATAGGAGTTGACCAATATCATGATTATTATCGAAAAGAGTCCATAATCTCTTTCATGCCAACAAGAAAGAAGATTCAGATCGGTATCCGAGTTCTCTTCAAAATCGCTGGATTGTTATTTGTGAACATGCGAATAGGTTTAACCAAAAAATGCGTCATGGTGGAGAGGGGCAAGCAAAAAAAGAGGGGAAGATGTCACACCGAAGAGTGGCACAGTGCATCACACGTATGCTTCTAGTTCACTCTATGCTAAGCCATATATGTCATATGTGATGTCCTTCATACATATACAAATCTAGGGTTCTGTAGAGGCTCGGATGCTTCAGGCCACATCTTGTAGCAAAGTGTCAATGCAAACACACATATTGCATGTCTAAGGAACGTGATTTGTTGTTTGAAACATAAGGTGGTCTCGAGATCCAAATCTCGACCCATAAACCATGTGTAATTTTTTAATGGTTATTAAATCTTCTTACCTAGTAAGAGGTGTGTCAAGATCCCCTGTGTAAGAAATGTGTGGGATCTAAATCTATCTCTCAAGTTTGCTAGAAACCTGGGGATTCACACTTTTGGGTCCACTCGATAAACGTGAAGTGGTTTTCTATTTCTCTGGAAACTGCACTATAGAATATGGATCATACATAAGATTTTGGGAGGACAGATGTTGGCCGATGCCCCTCGCTAAGACAAGTTTCCATGATTGTTTCACATTGTACGTAAAAAATGACACGGTTGCAGAAGTCCTACGTGTCTCCTCTCCAAAGGAGACACTCAAGAATGATCTAATTGGGCCAACACTAGTGGTATGGAATGCTCTGCATGCATGATTAGCTTTTGTACATCTCCCACAAGGCTCAAAGGAGTTCCACCGAAATCTGCACCATAATGAATCTCGATTAACTCAATGCATCCAGCTCTTGTTCAATGTGAAGCCCGAAATAGTAGGAAAAATTGAAAAGTTTATATTCCACTAAAAGTTAAGACCTTCCTTTGGTATATCCTCAAAGGAGTGGTTAAAACCATTGGCAATCTCGCCAACCTAATTTGCATGGAGGCAAGGAATGTTGCCTTTACTATAAAGACCAAACAATTAAATATCACTTCTTTAAATGCAAATACTCTAACATCGTGTGGCTTGTCATTCAGGTTGCTTCTAGTTTTGCACCCGGCCTTCTCAAAGTTTTCATGTATGTACGTAGCTGGCTAGGGGGCATAAATATGAAAGTTAGATTGTAGATCATGGTGGGTTGATGGTACCCTGCTGGCCGCTTTGGCTATATAGACACAACATGGTAAATGGAAACTCTCTTTGTATTTGGATGCGATGGCTATATGACACATCTGACACCTTTAAGTGGTGATTTTCTCCCTCTTGGCGATTGATGATGAATCTTTCCACCAAATTCCGTACAACCCCATCTTGTTCTACGTCCACATAAGTCATCAACATCCTTTGTCGCTTGTGCCACATTCTTCCTATAGGTCAATACAACTAACATGGAGGCAAAATGCATCATATTTTATAGCTCATATGTATTGCATATACTCATACTAAAAGTCCTCATCTTCCACTGAGCAACGTTTATGTCCCTTGTGCATAATTACTAGTTTTTCATGCCTTTTAATGTGGGCATCGCATAATCCTTAGTTTTTATTTCTTTTCTTTTCTTTTCTTTTCTGTGTTGGTGAGTTGGAACTCTCATGAACTTAGCATGATGAATGCATCCAAGTTGAAATTAATTTGGAGGAGTTGCAGGCACTAGATGCAATGACTTACGAGAGTTTTAGCAATGTACAATCTTGTGAGTCGTAGTTTGCATGGAGGCAAGGAATGTTACATTTCTTATAAAGACCAAACAAGTAAACATCTCTTCTTAATTGCAAATCACCTCGCATCGTGTGGCCTATAATCATGGTTACTTCTTTTTGTATCCTCATCAAAGTGTTCATGGTAGCTTGCCAACTGTCGGTGCTAGAATCGAAAGATCTCGGGTAGGGGGTCCCGAGCTGATGATCTTGGAAAAATGGTAATAGTAGACAAGGGGCCAATGATTTACCCATGTTTGGACCCTCTCAAAGAGGTAAAACACTATGTCCTGATTTGATTGTATTGATTGGAGGGGGTACAAAGTACAAGATGATCTACCTCGAGATCGTATGATTGTGTTCTAAACCCTAAGGTTTGTATTCGTGTCCCTAAACCCCTCGGCTTATATATGCGCCGGGGGTACCTAGGTTACATGTACGGTCGGTTGCCATCTATGGATAAACATGTCGACTACTAAAATACTCCTTAATGTGCACGCCAGGTTTTGGAAGTTTCCATCTTGCCTACATCGAGGATCATAGATTTGGTAGTCCCTCCTTCTAGTGGTCGGCGGGCCATCGGCCTGTCCCATGGATGATAGGTCGTCAGGGTTTACGCCCCTTAGTCCAGGACACCGTCACCAGCGGACATAAATACGAAACTTAGATCATAAATCCTGCTGGGATTGGCAAAACTATTCTAGATGAATGGAAATTCACTTTATCGATAAAATATGGTATTTGGAATTTGGTGAATATATAAGACACATCCAACTCCTTGGAGTGGTGACGTTTCTCCCTCCTGGTGATGAACGATGAGTCTCCTACCAAATTTGGTCCAACCCCATCTTATTTCATGCATATATAGTTCTTCAACAATTCATTGTCGCTTGTGCCACATTCTTCCTCTAGGTCATGATGGCTGACGTGGGCTCCCTCACCCTTTCTTCGGACCATATACGACGTCCTCGACATCAAGATGTTCACCCCGGATGGCGTAGCGTGTCAAGGAGTTCTTTGAGAGCACTTTGCCGACCCCTTTGGCTATACAGAGAATGGTGCGATAAGTAGAAACACTCATTGTGTTTGGATTATGTGAGTGTATGACGTATCCGACGCCTCAGAGTCGTGATCGATGACGAGTCTCTCGACCAACTTTGCTTCATGCGCACACACACGTCTTCGGTGTTCTTTGGTGCTTGAGCCCAATTCTTCCTCTTGGTCAACACGGCCATCCTGGATGCAGCGCGACAAGGCCTCCTCGCCGTTTCTCTTGACCATACACGCCATCGTCGACATCCTGATGCCATCCACCACAGCACGGCGTGGCGGGGCAGTCTTTGGCGGCAGCATTGTCAACGGTGACCTCTTCCTCCTGGCGCATGGTCTGTAGCGACAAATGCGGCAGAAAGCATGCAAGCAACCAAACACGCCCCATCTCTCCTCTTGTCCTTCCAAATTTCATGCCGGCGTGTATGAGTATAGTAGTCTGAAAAAAGAGTACAACAACTAGGATCACCATCGCACCGGGCTGAGGTCGGCCGTGGTGACGGGTGAGGCATCACGTCGGTAAATGCATCCCTGATCGGACTCTTGGACCGCACCGCACTTCACCCACTCCATCCCACCTGATAGTCAAACCACGTTGAGTCCATCTTTCTTGGCCCCGTTTACCCCTCCCTCTGGAGTACTAGAGAAGTAGAGATAGAGACTGCCACGGCGTCGCGTGTCCCCGCTCGCCACGCCAGTACGCCCGGCCGTGCGCCGGCGCGATGACACAAGGCGACGCGAACCCACCGCTCCGACGCGCCCACCCGACCCAGACCCGGACGCGCACGGGCACGGGAATCGGGCGGAAACCCGAGCAGATACGCAGCCAGCCACCTCCCTTCTCTCTCTCTCCCAAGTCCCAATCATTGCCCTTCCCCTCACCCCACCCCCGCCCGAGCGGAAGCAAAGCAACCCCGCAACCAGAAAGCAACAACAATATCCCTCGCCCGCCGCCGCCACCCGTCGCGGTCGCACCGGGCCGGCACGGAGCAGCGGCGACGACCCCGCCCGCCCCCACCCTCCCGCGGCGAGCGCGGCCGATCGATCGGCGAGCAGAGGCGGCGATGGCGGCGCGCGGGCTGCGGGGCGTCCGCGACGACCTCTCGGAGCTGGGCCGCCACCTGCTCGACATCGCCTGCTTCCTCCACCCGCTGCTCTCGCCGGCGCACACCGACTCGCCGCCCTCCACCCCGACCCACGCCCACGCCCACGCCCGCCGCCGCTCCCCGTCCCCGCGCCCCGCGACCCCGCCCTCCCCGCCCCCCTCCATCCTCGCCGGCATCCTCGCCGACCTCGCCGAGATCGGCGGCTCCTTCCGCGTCGGCTTCTCCGGCCGGGCCGTCCCCGACCGCCAGCCGCCGCCCACCCGGGCCACCCTCCCCAGCCCCGTCGACTCCCCGCCCCACGCCGCCGCCGCCGCTGCTGGCGTCGCCGATGGCGTCCTCGGGGCGGCCCGCGCCCTCGCCGCGCGGCCCGAGGCCTGGATTGACTTCCCCGTGCTCGCCATAGACGAGAGTAATGCTCTCTCCCCACAACTCTCGTGCGATTCGTTGCTAATTGCTGCCGCCAATTTCGCCGGCTGATCACTGATGAGCGGTTTTGTGCTATATATGGAAGTTCGTTTTTAAGAGTACATAGGTTTAATTATGAGATACCATGGCTGAAATTGGAAGGGGTGGTATCGAACTCCAATCAGGAGGATCAGAGTTTAGTACTGCTGCATAGTTCTGGTCTTCTCATTGTAGTCGATGTAGAGTTACCATATTTTGTTGTCATGCGCTTGCTGCTAAGCTACTGCTCCTCTGATCTGAATAGCTTAAGATTGACATGATGGCCATACCATAACTCTTCAAACATTGGGTATGTCGGTTAGTAGTACCGCCTTCAGTTGTTTTGCATATCTCCTCATTGGTAAAATCTTTTATCGATGCTGCTTTGCTGCGGTATGAAACTGTTCTTCGCATTTAGATGCATAATGTTGTGTTTTCTACTACTTTGCAGATTCTACAATCTCTGATGTAGAGAGAGATCATATGGAAGTCATTGAAAAACTCGTCCCGGATTTAGCATCTCTGCGGACTACGCTCTGCCCTTCTTACATGGATGAAGATGTATTCTGGAAGATATACTTCAAACTGCTTGAGTCAAGCCTAAGTGAACATACTTCAGAGGTGTGCTAGCACATATGATTCTTATACGCATTGTTCTCTACTAACCTACTTTCTGTTGTAGAACTGATTGATTTTGGATGCTAGTTTCACTCCGAATTGTTTTTGTTCTGAACTAAGAGCATGCTATTGCTGCATGGCCCGCAATCAAATATAGCTGGAACTGGAAGCATGTTCAACCAGTTTTCCTTTCTGAGTCGAACATATATATTTCCTACTATTGCTATTATTGGCGCTAGATGCACATATTTCTATGCATTAGTAAGCTGACATAAAAAAGATTAGGTATGTATTGATGACAGTGAATGCATCATATTTTTTAGAAGAAAAAAATCTCCAGCTTATTCAGCAAATAAATACTATAATTTACCCTGGGAATCAAATAAAAAGTAGGTTACTGAACTGCATATATAGAATAAGCTGGCAATACAAGGTAGTCCATGAACCACATATATATAATAATGTTTAGGTGCTAGGAGGATGGGTAATGTGTACTGAGGTTGGCAATTTGGAATCATTTTCATTAATGAGACAGTGACGCTTAATAATCCGTAATCAATGTATGTATATTTAGTAATCTTTATTATGAATTCCATCGTTTTAGAACTTGATATTAGTTCATTTTCCATATATAGGTGAACTGCAACATTTTACATAAACTATTTCTGTAACAATTGGTACTATAAATTAACTATAACTTTGTATTGGCTGCTGGTAGGCCTCAGAAAGCTCACTTGAATGGTGTCTTGTTAGCCGGCACATAATGTTATCTCTTTAGTAGTAGTGTGCCATTGTCATCTGCATTAGTATTAGAGGTTCTCTTGAATGATGAGTGGTTTTATGCCATGTTCTTATCCTCTGATGGAATTCTTTACTTTGCTGCCTTTATATTAGATTGAAGTGCTGAAGATAGAGAAACGATAATAATGCGCTGAGCTGTATTTTTTGGATATGCTAATTGCATTACTTACCAGTCTTATCAAATTGTATTTCCAGGAAGATAGTCAGAATGTGCAAGTTTCTGTGCATCGCGTAAATGAGATAGAGTCTCCACCTCATGTCTGTGAGATAGAAAGCGAGAAAAGCACACAGGAGGGTTACCAATCTTCAGGGAGCCATGCTTTGAGCAAAACACGATCTGAGCAAAGCATTGACCAGTGGGTGTTTGCAAAGTCAAAGTCGGAGCAGAGCATGGACCAGTGGTCCGAAATACCTTCAGACGTAGAATCCTTTAGAGAAGGTCATAAAAGGTACTTCAGCAGCGAGGCCGAGGAGATGAGCGACGTTGACAACTCCAATGTGCTAGTCATGGACAAATACATGGACTCGCTCCTGCCGGACCGGAGAAGCCTCCCGTACGCCAGCTCCTCCGTGAGAAGCGATTCGGTAAGAAGGAAACCCGCCGCCTCCTCCCCTGACTACAGCCGCCGGCCTCCGCAGCCTACCCCGCCCGCATCACTGTCGAAGAAGGAATCATGGGATCTCATTCAGGATTCGGAGTTTGAGATGCTCGACAGCTAGCAATAAAAAGAGATCGTGGTTGATCTCCATGGCTTCGTTAATTTTCTTCATTGCCCTACTACCCTTCACCTGGTTTGTAAATGGCGGCCTTGCAGGTGGTGCCAGTGATGGTTGGAAAAGATCTTGTCAGTCAGTCAGTAATAATATTGTGTGCATATATCTTTCTGTATGCAGCCTAGAGTAAATATATATGTTCTCTCATCCCACTTGCTGTAACATAAGGAATTTGTGATGGATCTGGCGAGTGTGAGGCCTGGCTATTGGCCTCCCTGCTGCAGAAAATTTATGTTGCCTACTGTTTTACATGTCTGGCATTCTGGTGGGCTTGTGATGATGCTTCAGTGCAGAATAGGGACTGTTGCTCATGATATGATGTCTACTTGTCTAGTCAAGCCGGCAATCCGGCCCATGGGTCTGTGCGCCCATGGGCACCCGACCCGAATGGGTAGGGTATGGGTTGTTGACTTCGTCCATGGGTCTTACCCATGGGTAACCTGATTAGTTGTGGGTAGGGTATATGTATAGGTTTGTGCCCGTGGGTTACGCGATAGGTCACTCGATTAATAGTAATACTCCCTCCATCTCAGTTTATAAGGTCCCTCCCAATGCTCCACCTTGTAAATGTGCTAAGGCTGCCATGTAGGCAAAAAATCTGATGTGACAAGGTATTTAATATGAGAGAGATGGGTGTGGTGACCCCAAAAAGAAACGGTGCCAAGCGCGTGAACCTAGGCAAAATACTTAAATGCAAGAAAGCCCACCAATGCATGAAAAACTTTAGTAGCTAAATCATTAAATGAAGTATGCTTAGCTACAACAAGTTAAGCACTATGCATTGGGGGCTTTGGTTGTTAAACTTTTAAATGTGCTTAGCACCTCATCTTAGCACCAATGCATTGAAAGTAGCCTAAGTCTTGCACGTGTACCTAGGTCGTCAATTTGACCAACTTAATAAGATGCATATATTACAAAAAATATATAATTAGAAATTTAAGGTATTCTATTTTCTCATGATACAATTTTTATGTTAAATAATGTATTTTATACAAGTCAAATTGACGACTTAGATACACGTGCAAGACCTATAAACTGAAATGGAGGGAGTAATTAATTAAATATAATTGCATTTAATGTACATCACTCATTAAGATGTTATCAGCATCAGTAGCAGTTACACAGTAATAATGAGGCAAACTAGTACTAGGTCCCTTCTTACGACTAGAACTCGATGCTATTTACGGTGCGTTTGGTTGCCCGCATCGATTTTGGGGTGTTTGCATAGACTTCTCACATCATGCTCGTCCTTAGGAAACGAACTCGCTTCGCTAGCTCTAGGTGGATTTGCAAAACAGGCCTTACTAAGGAAAAACAGCCTCTAAAGTCTAAACCACCATCTGCGCATTGTTTGGTTGCCCGCATATAGGTTAGCTGCATGAGGGAACCAATTTTGACCCGTTGTTTGGTTGCCCGCACAGCATTAGGCGCACATAGGACACGTTGTTTGGTTGCAACCTGCATTAGGTGTTGTCACCACTTCTCACTAGTGGTGACCTTACCACACACGATCTTAACAGTTTCACTCCTAGCTATGAAACAAATTACGGTTCATCCTAGCTACTATCAAATGGCAGTACACAGTATTAAGAGCCAAATGGCTAAATGGAGAAAGTTCATCATCCATCCTCTTCCTCTTCCTCTTACCTCTTCTGTTGTTGCTGTTGTTCCTCTTCCTCTTCTACTGTTGCTTCCTCTTCTGCTGTTGCTCTTGCTCTTCTTCTTCTTCAGATCCTTGTCTGGCCTCTGTTATCCCATATTGCTTGTGCCCACTCCAGCATTTTGGTCTTCCAGGCTTCGTTGTCAAATGCCTCCACAATATGGCCACCGAGGTCAACATCATCAGGTGTCACATCTTCCTCCTCGGGCACCAGTTCATCACAACCCCATTGCAGGATCCTGTTATGCAGAATGCAACATGCAAGAACAAGCTTAACCTGGGTGGGGTAAGGGTGGAATGGCTTTTGATCCAGGATCTTGAACCTGTTCTTCAGAGCTCCAAATGCCCTCTCATTAATTACTCTAAGGCTGGAGTGTCTGAGATTGAACAGCTCCTGTGGAATCCTAGGGTAGTTCCTACCAGAGAACTCGTTCAGATGGTACCTAGTCTTCCTGAAAGGTGGAAGAACACCTGGCCGACATGCATAGACAACATCTCCTAGGTAGAACTTGCCATCAGGGATGTTGATGCCATCAGGATGACTCATGCTGTCACTGAGTATATTAGCATCATGTGCCGACCCTTCCCAGTCAGCCAGCACATAGGTGAACTTGAGATCGAAGTCAACAGTAGCAAGCACATTCTGGCTTGTGCAGTGCTTCCTCCCCCTGTATGCTGCAGCTTGTGACCTCAACACTCTAGCAGTGACATGGGTATCATCTATTGCCCCAATGCAATTATGAAATGGCAATACAAGATTGTGTTAGTGCTCACCTTGAAAAATCCAAGCATATCAAGCAATGAACTACATACTGCGGTGCTCACCTTGAAGTATGGATACCATCTTGGGCTAGTGCGAATCTTGGTAGGAGTCCGGCCGGTTGGTGACTTGATCATCTCTCTTCTGAGCTCCCCAACAACATACAACACTTTCTTGAAGTACCTTGAGATGATCTCCTGAACGTGTTGTGAATAATCTTGAACCTCTAGTTATGGCCAACAACATGAAGGAACATGGCCACTTGCTCTTCCACACCGGTGCGGATTCTATCTTCTAGAAGCCCCCTGCTCCTGAACACCTGGACAAGTCTGGCAAAGGGTGCTCTTTTCATTCTAAGCATCCACAGAGCCTCTGTGTCGTTGCAATTGTATATATAGTTTAGATTGGTGATCCTCTCCTAGCCCCGTATAAGCATTGGAGCATATCTGATGACGGGACACTCACCAAGACGAACAACTCTCTTGTGCATGAACATGACCCATGCCTGAATCACAGCTATCAGTGCTGCTGCCTGAACTACCAGCTGCATCCGTGCGTCCATAACCTAGTCCATATCGAGGGTGCATTGAGCAATGGGGAAATCGACCCTATACCTTGCCTAATGACCTAACAACCGACCTAACATAGGGGGAAGGGGGTGTTGCTTACCAGCATCGGAGACGAGGACGACGAAGGGGGGGGGGGCATGGCTAAGTCAAGGACAACCACATGGTGGCCAAATGGAAGAGCAACAACAACTCCTACTGCCGGATCTGCCGCCACCGCCGCCGCTTGCACGGATCTGAGTCGCCACCGACGATGGTGGTGAGGATAGAGGAAGAGGTTGTCCTAGAGGTAGCGGTGGCCGAGTAAATGGGTTGGGGGAGGGGGTGAGCCTAGATTTGGCGTTGTGCCGCCGCGCCCGATTTCCATCTCCCGCCACCCCCACTTGCTTTTGCCCTGCCCCCCGCGTGCGAGCTTGTGCCACCCTCAGCCGGGCTCGCTAGCAAGCCAGACTGAGGGCTGCTTTAAGCTTCGTGCGGATGCGAGCCAGCCCACCGCGTTCGCAACCAAACGCACATTTCGTGGCCCAACTGGGCTTGGTTGGGCCTTATGCGGGCAACCAAACACGCCCTTACACGTTTTCATATGGCCCAAATTAGAGTGCAGCGACTGGCCCATGCAAAAGTCTCTAGCTACAGGCTGCACTACGCAGTGCATCGATGCATTTGGCCCATTCAAGCTGAGGTGTGCTTAACGCAATGCATGTGACGCAAAACAGTTGGATCCTTTAGTACCACATCGCCTCTTCGAGCGCATGTGAGGGGCAGTTCGCCTATAAAAGAGAGGTTGTTGGCTTGTCAATCGGCATCGTGGCTCCTCCTAGCACATGCATAATACGAACCGTACGTCACGCAAAACAATAATAATTAAACTGCATAAGACCCTATGGGTGCCCGATAGGGTCGGGCAACCCGATGGGTTCGGGCGTGGGTCTAATGTAGTACCCATGGGTAGGGTCGTGGGCTCAGGATTGAACCGATAGTGGGATCGGGCATGGGTTTGGTAGAGGTCCCCGATAGGGTCGGGCAACCCGATGGGTTCGGGCGTGGGTCTAATGTAGTACCCATGGGTAGGGTCGTGGGCTCAGGATTGAACCGATAGTGGGATCGGGCATGGGTTTGGTAGAGGTCGACCCAACCTAACCCGACCCGATTGTCAGTCTGAATGTCTATTGTGTAATTGCAATGTTATATGAAAACACTAAAAATCCGATGTCAGATTTTTAGACATGACAAATCTATGTTTTTCATGGTAATTTATATTGGCGTGATGATGACAATTTAGTTTGGAAGCACTCATGCTCCGTCAGCTAAAGTTGTCAACCTTGAAAAACATAATTTGCCATGAAAAACATTTGATTTGACATGGTCAAAAAACTGGTGTCAAATTTGTAGCGGAGTCCATTTTATAACAAAGAGAATTGACTTTTCCTTATGGAAAATATTTAGACATTCAGACGAAAACCAACTGAAAGAGACGCTTCACTGATCCAGTTCAGGTCACAACCCAGAAAAATCTAGTCATGGATTAGATTGCTTGTTTAAATGTCCCTAAATGTATGACAGCTAATAAGTTCTACTAGATTCTTGCAACATTAAAAGGATCCATCATCCATGTGAACGAAAGTGCGAAATGCAGATGACAGCCATGTGCGCACCCCAAGAACACACAGATCGATCGACGTGCGCTCCGTCGCCGCCGCTACGGCCTACGGGGGACCCTGGATCGGCACGACGAGCCGCGCCGGGTCGAGCTTCGGGTAGCGGCGCAGCGCGGCGCGCTTCATGTCCTCCATGCCGCGCTCGTATCCCCGTCGCTCCACCCTCTCCGCATCCGCCTTGGCCTCGGCGAGCTTGGCCCTCGCCTTGCGCAGCTCCGTCCGCAGCGCGTCCGCCACGGCGCCGTCGCGCTCCAGCGCCTTCGTCTTCCTGCCCAGCTCCTCCCGGAGCGCGTCCGCCTCGCGCTCGCGCGCCCTCAGCTTCTCCTCCAGCTCCAGAGCGTGGCCCAGCGAGAAGGCCACCTCGTTCGCCGCCTGCGCACCCCGTCATGTATCATGTATGCCATGTCGATCGATCGACCCAGAACAACAAATCATGCACGAATAAGTTTGTGTATATGTACGTGCGTGCTCGCTCACCTGGAGCAGTGAGATGTAGCTTGAGGCCACGACGTCGGCCGGCTTGGACGCGGCCAGCTCGCGCTCCCGCGACGGCGTCACGGTGCCCTGCAGCAGCCGCCTCGCCGCCTTCCAGTCACCGTCTTTGCTTGTCACGGGCGGTGGCTTCCAGGGGGCGGGGAAGCCAGGCGGGCAAGAGAGGTCCAACGCCGAGCTCCCGCCGTCGACCCCACGGTCCTCCGCCAGCTTCCTCTTCTTCCCAAGCGACGGCGCACAAGGAGAAGGAGGCACCTCGCAGTCCGGCTCGCTCTTAACCGTCAACTTTCCTGCCGACGCGCGCGCGGCCGCGGCCGTGGCTGTCTTCTCCGCCTGGATGTCCCCCATGGCGACATTAACAGGCCCACCTGCAAATCACCGGTCAGTACATCCATACCACAGCAACATTCCGAATCCTACAATGTCGGAGGGTTCACCTTGAAGAGTTGGCGGCGGTGATGGTGCCCCGATGATCTTGGCTGCGGCAAGGTTGCCGTTGCTGAGATACGTGGTCAGATCAATCAGAGAACTTCCTCGAGCACACAGCAGGGTCTCCGCCACGGCCTTCTCCTCGACGGTGAGGGCCGGCTCCATGGTGGAGGACCTGGAAGGCTCCCCCCACTCCACCGGGCACGGCCACGGCGCCGATGACTCCAAGAAGAAGAACTCCTCCTTCCAACCCCGGATCTTGCTGTTAATCCGGGCGAAGAGCAGGCCTGCAGTCTCCTTGCCGCGGATGCAGTAGAACCTGTGCGACACGCACATCCCGAAGAAGTGCCGGAACACGGCTAGCGACGGCTCCACGCCGGCGAAGCGGGAGAGAATGACGAAGCCCGCCAGGGCGCGCCAACCGTTAGGCGCGAGCTGGCTCGGAGCGAGCCCGAAGTGGTTGAGCACCGTGACGAAGAAGGGGTGGAGGGGCAGGCGCATCCCGACGTCCAGCGACTCGACGTACACGCAGACGGAGTCGGGCGGCGGCGGCGACCACATGGAGAGGTCGCCGGCGACGATCGGGGTGAAGCTGTCGGGGATGGAGTACTTCTTGCAGATCTTCTCCAGTGTTCCTCGGTTGCGCAGCCGCGAGGTGACCCGCTCGTGGGGCGCCGAGACGAGGTCGTTGCCCCCGTCGCGGGAGGGTTCGTCGAGGTCGTCCGGTGACCAGGATGCCGAGTTCCAAGAGGAAGAGGTTGCCATGGCGAACCGGCTGGGGTTGTGTTGCGGCGCTGGTCCGACGGTGGCTACTGATCAACAAGACGGGAAGAAAGTGAAGTATCCATTTTACGTTGGGTGCCCAAAAGCAGAGGGGCAATCTGGGAAATTTTTGGAATTTTGGATTGCCACCGCCCAACCAATTTTTAGCTTTGTTTGGATGATTGATAATTTTGTTAGCATGTTATAATGCTCATTTGGCAACTCATGGGTAAGAAAAACTCAACCAAAAATATTGGCTACCCACATCTTTTAGGCAAATTTGGGTACAAACTAACCCCCCACACACTATGTGCCTTTGGTTTTGAGTGTAGTTTTATTTACCAAGGACGATCATCCAGATTTCCAGTGGTGAAGTTAGGTGAAGATTTACAAGATGGCAAAGGATGAAATATACCCCCTCCATTTCTAAATAAGTTTTTTTAGTGCATATGGATTATATAGACATATTTTAGAGTGCAGATTCATTCATTTTACTTCGTATGTAGTCCGTAGTAGAATATCTAAAAAGACTTATATCTAGGAACGGAGAGAGTAAAATTTTATTAGAACAAGTCACTCTAATTTGCTGATATAAGCCCCCTATAAACAATATCCTTTATAAATTATTCAAGGCTACCATATGGATGCATCGTTAAAAGCAAAGCTAAAGAGTACTCCATCCGTCTGAATTATAAGATGTTTAAAATATTTTAATACATACTACATAGAGACTGAAATAAGTGAACAAACACACTAAGACGCATCATATAATAGTGAACAAACACACTAAGACACATCATATAATAGTGAACGTAGGGAGTATATCTAACGCACAAAAGACAAAAAAATGGACCACAAGGGGTCTAGCCCTCGATCGTCGTGTCGCCCCTCACAGGCGACTTGGGGGACCAAGGTTTTCCCCACCGTCAGCCCCCTCTGGCGGAGCCCTCCTCCTTGCAGCCGTCGTCGGAGGCCGCCGACATTCCCACGAGGCGACTGGCCTCCTCTGCCCCTTCCCCTCTCATCTTCGTGTCTCCCTCATGCTCGTCTTGCCCCTCTACCATAGGGTTCAACCGACACCAAATCTGTTCGTGGTCGTGGATGTGACGTCCTTGCTGGCCATGGAAGCTTGACTCCTCGGGGTGGCAGCAACACTTGAGGTGGGGAGGGGTTCGGACGGCCAGGGAGGCGATGCTCCCTCGCTGGCATCCGTACAATGGGTGGTGATTCCCTTCCAGCCACCACCAGTGGATTGTGTGGACGCGGCGCGCCCTCGCAAGAGCTTGTTGTCGTTCTCCTTCGGCTGGCCGACAGGGTCAGGCGAGGGCCATGACTAGCTATCACTGTATCCCCCTTAAACTGCTCCAGATTTGTGCTCCATGGACCCCTCATTAGTCGGCCGAGAGGACGCGGGATTCTAAGACCTAGGTGGCAGTGGGACGTTGGTGCGGCATCGGGGTGTTGGAAATATGCCCTAGAGGCAATAATAAAAGTAGTTATTATTATATTTCCTTGTTCATGATAATCGTTTATTATCCATGCTATAATTATATTAATTGGAAACACTGATACATGTGTGGATACATAGACAACACTGTGTCCCTAGTATGCCTCTAGTAGACTAGCTTGTTGATCAAAGATGGTCAAGGTTTCCTAGCCATAGACATGCGATGTCATTTGATAACAGGATCACATCATTAGGAGAATGATGTGATGGACAAGACCCAAACTATGAACGTAGCATATGATCGTGTCAGTTTATTGCTATAGTTTTCTGCATGTCAAGGATCTGTTCCTATGACCATGAGATCATGCAACTCACTGACACCGGAGGAATACCTTGTGTGTATCGAACGTCACAATGTAACTGGGTGACTATAAAGATACTCTACAGGTATCTCCGAGGGTGTCTGTTGAGTGGGCATGGATCAAGACTGGGATTTGTTACTACGTGTGACGGAGAGGTATCTTAGGGCCCACTCGGTAATACAACATCACAACAAGCCTTGCAAACAATGTGACTAAAGTGTTAGCCACGGGATCTTGTATTACGGAATGAGTAAAGAGACTTGCCGGTAATGAGATTGAACTAGGTATAGAGATACCAACGATCGAATCTCGGGCAAGTAACATACCGAAGAACAAAGGGAACAGCGTACGGGATTAACTGAATCCTTGACATAGAGGTTCAACCGATAAAGATCTTCGTAGAATATGTAGGAACCAATATGGGCACCCAGGTCCCGCTATTGGTTATTGACCGTAGAGGTGTCTCGGTCATGTCTACATAGTTCTCGAACCCGCAGGGTCTGCACACTTCAGGTTCGGTGACGTTTCGGTATAGTTGACTTATGTATGTTGGTGACCGAAGGTTGTTCGGAGTCCCGGATGAGATCCCGAACGTCACGAGGAGCTCCGGAATGGTCCGGAGGTAAAGAATGATATATTGGAAAGTGGTGTTTGAACTCCGGAAAAGTTTCGGGCATTTCCGGCAGTGTACCGGGAGTGACGAATGGGTTCCGGGGGTCCACCAAGTGGGCCCACCACACCCCAAGTGGGTCACATGGGCCTGACGGTGGCGCACCAGCCCCTGGTAGGCTGGGCGGCCGGCCCAAGAAGGCCTATGCGGCTGGAATTGTGGGAAAGGAAAGTCCAAGTGGGGGAAGGGAAGGAATCCTACTAGGAGTAGGATTGGAGGTGGACTCCTCCACCTCCTCCTCCTTGCGGCCGACTCCTAGGAGAGCCCTAGGCCGGCCAGCCCCTCCCCTCCCTCCTATATATACTAGAGGGAGAGAGGGCAAAAGCACTTCAACCCAAAAAGGCCACGGTGCAGCCCTCTCTCCCGATAGATTAGTTCCTCTAGTTTTTCAGCAGTGCTTAGGCAAAGCCCTGCTGGAATAGTTCCACCGCCGCCGCCGCCGCGCCGTCGCGCTGCCGGAGAACTCATCTACCTCTCCGCTCCCTCTTGCTGGATCAAGAAGGCGGAGATCATCATCGAGCTGTACGTGTGCTGAACGCGGAGGTGCCGTCCGTTCGACGCTAGATCGGGACGGATCGTGATTGGATCGCGGGACGCTCGGCGATTTGGATCGCGAAGACGTTCGACTACATCAACCGCGTTTCTTAACGCTTCCCGCTTAGCGATCTACAAGGGTATGTAGATCCACTCTCCCTCTCGTAGATGCTCATCACCATGGATAGATCTTGCGTGTGCGTAGGAATTTTTTTGTTTCCCATGCAACGTTCCCAACAGTGGGATCAGAGCTAGGTCTATGTGTAGATGAGATCACGAGTAGAACACAAATGAGTTTGTGGGCGTTGATATTCATATTGCTTCCTCCCTTGGTCTTTTCTTGATTCGGCGGTATTGTGGAATGAAGCGGCCCGGACCAACATTACTCGTACGCTTACGAGAGACCGGTTCCATCAACATGTAACTTCGTTGCATAAAGATGGCTGGCGGGTGTCTGTTTCTCCCACTTTAGTTGGATCGGATTCGACAAAGGCGGTCCTTGAGAAGGTTGAATAGCAATTTGTGTATCACCGTTGTGGTTTATGCGTAGGTAAGAATTGTTCTTGCTAGATACCCGTAGCAGCCACGTAAAACATGCAACAACAATTAGAGGACGTCTAACTTGTTTTTGCAGGGTATGTTGTGATGTGATATGGCCAATTACATGATGAGATATATGTGATGTATGAGATGATCATATATTGTATAGAATATCACGACTTGCACGTCGATGAGTACGGCAACCGGCAGGAGCCATAGGGTTGTCTTTAATTATTTTTGCCGTTTTGCTTTACTTTATTGCTATGAGTTAGCAATAGTCGTAGAAGCAACAGTTGGCGCGACAACCTCATGGCGACACATTGATGGAGATCAAGATGATGGAGATCACGGTGTTATGCCGGTGACGATGGAGATCATGTCGGTGCTTTGGAGATGGAGATCAAAAGCACAAGTTCATGGCCATATCATGTCACTTATGATTTGCATGTGATGTTAATCCTTTTATGCATCTTATTTTGCTTAGGACGATGGTAGAATTATAAGGTGATCCCTCACTTAAATTTCAAGATAAATTGTGTTCTCCCCGAGTGTGCACCGTTGCGAAAGTTCGTCGTTTCGAGACACCATGTGATGATCGGGTGTGATAGACTCTACGTTCGCATACAACGGGTGCAAGCCAGTGTTGCACGTGCGGAACACTCAGGTTAAACTTGACGAGCCTAGCATGTACAGGCATGGCCTCGGAACACAAGAGACCGAAGATCGAACATGAGTCATATAGTAGATATGATCAACATGAAGATGTTCACCATTGGAACCACCTCAACTCACGTGATGATCGGACTTGAGTTGGTGAATTTGGATCATGTGACACTCGAATGACCAGAGGGATGTCAATTTGAGTGAGAGTTTTTAAGTAATATGATTAACTAAACTCATTATCTTGAACAATAGTCTAAGTTGTCTTTGCAAAATTTATGTTGTAGATCAATGGCTCGCGCAGTAGCACCCCTGAATTTTAATGCGTTCCTAGAGAAAGCTAAGTTGAAAGATGATGGAAGTAACTTTGTGGACTGGGCCCGTAATCTAAGGATTATCCTTGTGGCTTCCCAAAAGGGTTATGTCCTTGACGCACCGCTTGGTGATCCACCCGCTCCAGTTGAGTCTCCAGACGTTGTGAACGCCTGGCAGGCTCGTTCTGATGATTACTCAATGGTTCAATGTGCAATGTTGTATGGCTTAGAACCGGGACTTCAAAGACGTTTTGAACGTCATGGAGCATATGATATGTTCCTAGAGTTGAAGTTTATCTTTCAGAAGAATGCCTGGATCGAGAGGTATGAGACCTCTGATAAGTTCTATGCCTGCAAGATGGAGGAGAACGGGTATGTCAGTGAACACATACTCAAAATGTCTGGGTATTCCACCCGTCTGGCTGAATTGGGGATGCCCCTTCCAGCAGAGGCGATCACTGACAGAGTTCTTCAATCATTGCCACCTAGCTACAAGAGCTTCGTGTTGAACTATAACATGCACAGGATGAACAAGTCAGTCGCCGAGCTGTTTGCGATGTTGAAAGTCGCTGAGTCTGAGATTCAGAAGGAGCATCAAGTGTTGATGGTCAATAAAACCACTAGTTTCAAGAAGAATGGCAAGGGTAAGAAGGGTAACTCCAAGAAGAGTGGCAAAGCAGTTGCCCCTCCCATGAAGAAACCCAATGCTGGACCCAAGCCAGAAACTGAGTGCTTTCATTGCAAGGGAACTGGTCACTGGAAGCGTAACTGCCCCAAGTATTTGGCTGACAAGAAGGCGGCCAACAACAAACAAGGTATATATCATATACATGTTATTGATGTATACCTTACCAACTCTCGTTGTAGTGCCTGGGTATTTGATACCGGTGCGGTTGCTCACATTTGCAACTCAAAACAGGAACTGCGGAATAGACGGAGGCTGGCAAAGGACGAAGTGACGATGCGCGTGGGAAATGGTTCCAAGGTTGATGTGACCGCCGTCGGCACGCTCGCTCTTCGATTACCATTGGGATTAGTGATGAACCTGAATAATTGTTATTTAGTGCCTGCGTTAAGCATGAACATTATATCTGGATCTAGTTTATTGCGAGACGGTTACTCATTTAAATCAGAGAATAATGGTTGTTCTATTTATATGAGTAATATCTTTTATGGTCATGCACCCAATGTGAGGGGTTTATTCTTATTAAATCTCGATAGTGATGATACACATGTTCATAACATTGATGCCAAAAGATGTAGAATTGATAATGATAATACCACTTTCTTGTGGCACTGCCGTTTAGGTCATATTGGTGTAAAACGCATGAAGAAACTCCATGCTGGTGGACTTTTGGAGTCACTTGATTTTGAATCACTTGACACATGTGAACCATGCCTCATGGGCAAAATGACTAAAACCCCGTTGTCTGGAACAATGGAATGGGCAAGTGACTTGTTGGAAATCATACATACTGATCTATGCGGTCCGATGAGCATTGAGGCGCGCGGTGGATATCGTTATTTTCTCACCTTCAGTGATGACTTAAGTAGATATGGGTATATTTACTTAATGAAACACAAGTCTAAAACGTTTGAAAAGTTCAAGCAATTTCAGAGTGAAGTTGAGAATCATCGTAACAAGAAGATTAAATTCCTACGATCTGATCGAGGAGGAGAATATCTGAGTTATGAGTTTAGCAGTCACTTAAGACAGTGTGGAATTGTTTCACAATTGACACCGCCTGGAACACCACAGCTTAATGGTGTGTCTGAACGTCGTAATCGAACCTTATTGGATATGGTGCGATCTATGATGTCTCTTGCCGATTTGCCACTATCGTTTTGGGGTTATGCATTAGAGACAGCTGCATTCACTTTAAATAGGGCACCATCGAAATCCGTTGAGACGACGCCATATGAACTGTGGTTTGGCAAGAAGCCAAAGTTGTCGTTTCTTAAAGTTTTGGGATGTGATGCTTATGTCAAAAAGCTTCAGCCTGAAAAGCTGGAACCCAAAGCGGAGAAATGCGTCTTCATAGGATATCCAAAAGAGACAGTTGGGTATACCTTCTATCTCAGATCCGAAGGCAAAGTGTTTGTCGCTAAAAACGGAACATTTCTTGAGAAAGAGTTTCTCTCGAAAGAATTGAGTGGGAGGAAGATAGAACTTGATGAGGTTGTTGAACCTTTACTTCAACCAGAGAGTAGCGCAGCGCAGAAAGATGTTTCTGTAGAGCCTACATCAGTTGAAGAGGAAGTTAATGATGATGATCATGAAGCTTCGGATCAAGTTGCTATCGAACCTCGTAGGTCGACAAGGACGCGTACTGCTCCTGAGTGGTACGGCAACCCTGTCTTAGAGGTCATGTTGTTGGACAACGATGAACCTACGAGCTATGGAGAAGCGATGATGGGCCCGGATTCCGAGAAATGGTTAGAGGCCATGAAATCCGAGATGGGATCCATGTATGAAAACAAAGTATGGGCTTTGGAAGTATTACCTGAAGGGCGAAAGGCCATTCAGAACAAATGGATCTTTAAGAGGAAGACGGACGCGGACGGTAATGTCACCGTCTATAAAGCTCGACTTATGGCAAAGGGTTTTTCACAAGTTCAAGGAGTTGACTACGATGAGACCTTCTCACCCGTAGCGATGCTTAAGTCCGTCAGAATCATGTTAGCAATAGCTGCCTTTTTCAATTATGAAATTTGGCAGATGGATGTCAAAACAGCGTTCCTTAACGGTTTCCTTAAGGAAGAGTTGTATATGACGCAACCAGAAGGTTTTGTCGATCCAGAGAATGCTGACAAAGTTTGCAAACTCCAGCGATCCATTTATGGACTGGTGCAAGCATCTCGGAGTTGGAATCTTCGCTTTGATGAGGTGATCAAAGCGTTCGAGTTTATACAAGTTTACGTAGAAGCTTGTATTTACAAGAAAGTGAGTGGGAGCTCTATAGCGTTTCTAATATTATATGTGGATGACATATTGCTGATTGGAAACAATATAGAAATGTTGGAAAGCGTGAAGGAATATTTGAACAACAGCTTTTCAATGAAGGACCTAGGAGAAGCTGCTTTCATATTAGGCATCAAGATCTATAGAGATAGATCGAGACGCCTAATAGGACTTTCACAGAGCACATACCTTGACAAAGTTTTGAAGAAGTTCAAAATGGATCAGTCCAAGAAGGGGTTCTTGCCTGTATTGCAAGGTGTGAAGTTGAGTAAGACTCAATGCCCAGTGACTGCAGAAGATAGAGAAAAGATGAGTGTCGTCCCCTATGCTTCAGCCATAGGCTCTATCATGTTTGCAATGTTGTGCACAAGGCCTGATGTCAGCCTTGCCATAAGTATGGCCGGAAGGTTTCAAAGTGATCCAGGAATGGAACACTGGACGGCGGTCAAGAATATCCTGAAGTACCTGAAAAGGACTAAGGACATGTTTCTCGTTTATGGAGATGATCAAGAGCTCGTCGTAAAGGGTTACGTCGATGCAAGCTTTGACACTGATCCGGATGACACTAAGTCGCAAACCGGATACGTCTTTATTCTCAATGGGGGTGCGGTAAGCTGGTGCAGTTCCAAGCAAAGCGTGGTAGCTGATTCTTCAATTCCATCCGCGATTACATCAAGGAGGACGACATAAATATTTGCAAAGTGCACATGGATCTGAATGTTGCGGATCCGATGACTAAACCTCTTTCAAGGGCTAAACATGATCAACACCAGAACTGTATGGGTGTTAGATTCATTACAATGTAAATCACATAGTGATGTGAGCTAGATTATTGACTCTAGTGCAAGTGGGAGACTGTTGGAAATATGCCCTAGAGGCAATAATAAAAGTAGTTATTATTATATTTCCTTGTTCATGATAATCGTTTATTATACATGCTATAATTGTATTAATTGGAAACACTGATACATGTGTGGATACATAGACAACACTGTGTCCCTAGTATGCCTCTAGTAGACTAGCTTGTTGATCAAAGATGGTCAAGGTTTCCTAGCCATAGACATGAGATGTCATTTGATAACAGGATCACATCATTAGGAGAATGATGTGATGGACAAGACCCAAACTATGAACGTAGCATATGATCGTGTCAGTTTATTGCTATAGTTTTCCGCATGTCAAGGATCTGTTCCTATGACCATGAGATCATGCAACTCACTGACACCGGAGGAATACCTTGTGTGTATCAAACGTCACAACGTAACTGGGTGACTATAAAGATACTCTACAGGTATCTCCGAGGGTGTCTGTTGAGTGGGCCTGGATCAAGACTGGGATTTGTTACTCCGTGTGACGGAGAGTTATCTCAGGGCCCACTCGGTAATACAACATCACAACAAGCCTTGCAAGCAATGTGACTAAAGTGTTAGCCACGGGATCTTGTATTACGGAACGAGTAAAGAGACTTGCCGGTAACGAGATTGAACTAGGTATAGAGATACCAACGACCGAATCTCGGGCAAGTAACATACCGAAGAACAAAGGGAATAGCGTACGGGATTAACTGAATCCTTGACATAGAGGTTCAACCGATAAAGATCTTTGTAGAATATGTAGGAACCAATATGGGCATCCAGGTCCCGCTATTGGTTATTGACCGTAGATGTGTCTCGGTCATGTCTACATAGTTCTCGAACCCGCAGGGTCTGCACACTTAAGGTTCGGTGACATTTCGGTATAGTTGAGTTATGTATGTTGGTGACCAAAGGTTGTTCGGAGTCCCGGATGAGATCCCGGACGTCACGAGGAGCTCGGGAATGGTCCGGAGGTAAAGATTGATATATAGGAAAGTGGTGTTTGAACTCCGAAAAAGTTTCGGGCATTTCCGGCAGTGTACCGGGAGTGACGAATGGGTTTCGGGGGTCCACCAAGTGGGCCCACCACACCCCAAGTGGGTCACATGGGCCTGAGGGTGGCGCACCAGCCCCTGGTGGGCTGGGCGGCCGGCCCAAGAAGGCCTATGCGGCTGGAATTGTGGGAAAGGAAAGTCCAAGTGGGGGAAGGGAAGGAATCCTACTAGGAGTAGGATTGGAGGTGGACTCCTCCACCTCCTCCTCCTTGCGGCCGACTCCTAGGATTGCCCTAGGCCGGCCAGCCCCTCCCTCCTATATATACTAGAGGGAGAGAGGGAAAAAGCACTTCAACCCAAAAAGGCCACGGTGCAGCCCTCTCTCCCGATAGATTAGTTCCTCTAGTTTTTCAGCAGTGCTTAGGCGAAGCCCTGCAGGAATAGTTCCACCACCGCCGCCGCTGCGCCGTCGCGCTGCCGGAGAACTCATCTACCTCTCCACTCCCTCTTGCTGGATCAAGAAGGCGGAGATCGTCATCGAGTTGTACGTGTGCTGAACGCGGAGGTGCCGTCCGTTCGGCGCTAGATCGGGGCAGATCGTGATTGGATCGCGGGACGCTTGGCGATTTGGATCGCGAAGACGTTCGACTACATCAACCGCGTTTCTTAACGCTTCCCGCTTAGCGATCTACAAGGGTATGTAGATCCACTCTCCCTCTCGTAGATGCTCATCACCATGGATAGATCTTGCGTGTGCGTAGGAAATTTTTTGTTTCCCATGCAACGTTCCCCAACACGGGGGTGGCCTGCTGCGCATCTGCACCTTGTTTTCGATGGGTTTGGCGGCTTCTTCTGGTTTGGGGCGGCGGCTTCGGGTGATGGCTTGGCGACACTCTTGCGGTAGGGTTCATCTTGCAGGTGCCGGTGTGTGATGACCCACAAGTACAGGGGATCAATCGTAGTTCTTTCGATAAGTAATAGTGTCGAATCCAACGAGGAGCAGAACAAAATGACAAGTGATTTTCAGCAAGATATTCTCTGCAAATGATGTAAGTAGTGACAATAGATAATTTTATAACAAGATAATTCGTAACAAGTAACAAGTAAAAATTGTAACAAGAGTGCAGCAAGCTGGTCCAATCCTTTTTATAGCAAAGGACAAGCCGGAAGTACTTCTTATAGTGAGCAAAGCGTTCTCGAGGACACATGGGAATTGTCATCTAGTCAAGTTCATCACGTTTAATTGATTCACGTTCATTAATTTGATAATTTGCTATGTGGGTGGACCGGTGCTAGGGTGTTGTTCTTACTTGAACAAACAACCCTCTTATGATTACCCCCTATCGCAAGCATCCGCGACTACGGAAGAAGAATTAAGATAAATATAACCATAGCATGAAACATATGGATCCAAATCAAATCCTTATTACAGAATAACGCATAAACTAGGGTTTAAGCTTCTGTCACTCTCGCAACCCATCATATACTTATTACTCCCCAATTCCTTCACCTAGGCCCAAGGATTTTAAAGTGTCATGTAGTCGACGTTCACACGACACCACTAGAGAAAGAACAACATGCATATCATCAAAATATTGAATGAATACCAACTTCACATGATTACTTTAACAAGACTTTTCTCATGTCCTCAAGAACAAAAGTAACTACTCACAAATCATGTTCATGTTCAAGATCAAAGGAGTATTGAATATGCCAAAAGTGAACATATAATCTTCCACCAAATAAACCAACTAGGATCAACTACGAGATGCAATCAACATTACTTGTAATTGTTGTTGGAAATATGCCCTAGAGGCAATAATAAATTGGTTATTATTATATTTCCTTGTTCATGATAATCGTTTATTATCCATGCTATAATTGTATTGATTGGAAACTCAAATACATGTGTGGGTACATAGACAACACTGTGTCCCTAGTAAGCCTCTAGTTAACTAGCTCGTTGATCAAAAGATGGTGAAGGTTTCCTAGCCATGGACATGAGATGTCATTTGATAATGGGATCACATCATTAGGAGAATGATGTGATGGACAAGACCCAAACTACGAACGTAGCATATGATCGTGTCAGTTTATTGCTATTGTTTTCTACATGTCAAGTATCTGTTCCTATGACCATGAGATCATGCAACTCCCTGACATCGGAGGAGTACCTTGTGTGTATCAAACGTCGCAACGTAACTGGGTGACTATAAAGGTGCTCTACAGGTATCTCCGAGGGTGTCTGTTGGGTTGGCATGGATCAAGACTGGGATTTGTTACTCCGTGTGACGGAGAGGTATCTCAGGGCCCACTCGGTAATACAACATCAAAATGAGCCTTGCAAGCAATGTGACTAAAGTGTTAGCCACGAGATCTTGTATTACGGAACGAGTAAAGAGACTTGCCGGTAACAAGATTGAACTAGGTATAGAGATACCGACGATCGAATCTCGGGCAAGTAACATACCGAAGAACAAAGGGAACAGCATACGGGATTAACTGAATCCTTGACATAGAGGTTCGACCGATAAAGATCTTCGTAGAATATGTAGGAGCCAATATGGGCATCCAGGTCCCGCTATTGGTTATTGATCGTAGAGGTGTCTCGGTCATGTCTACATAGTTCTCGAACCCGCAGGGTCTACACACTTAATGTTTGGTGACGATTAGTATAGTTGAGTTATTTTGTTGGTGACCGAAGGTTGTTCGGAGTCCCGGATAAGATCCCGGACATGACGAGGATCTCCGGAAGAGTCCGGAGGTAAAGATTGATATATGGGATAATAGTGTTTGGTCTCCGGAAGGGTTCCGGAATTCACCGGAAGGGGTTCCGGATGTTTCCCAAAATGTTCGGGTACGAGAACACTTTATTTGGGCCAAGGGGTAAAGCCCACGAGGCTTAGGCAAGGTGCAAAAGGAAGTTTTGCTGGCGTCTGGGGTGGTACTACCGCTTATCGTAAGCGGTACTACCGCTACAGGCGGTACTACCGCTTATCGTAAGCGGTACTACCGCTACAGGCGGTAATACCGCTTATCGTAAGCGGTACTACCGCTACAGGCGGTACTACCGCTTATCGTAAGCGGTACTACCGCTTGTACGCGATACTACAGGGATACGAGTTGGACTCTTTCCCTGCGGGCCAAACCGACCTTGTGCGGGCAAAACCGACCTGGAGGAGGCTTTTACTCCAAGTTTAGACCCAAAGGCTCAACATATAAATAGAGGGGCAGGGCTAGCACACGGGAGACATTAAGATTTCCCAAGCCGTGTGCCGGCAACCCTAACCCTCTAGTTCTCCCGTCATAATCTCCGTAGTGCTTGGCGAAGCCCTGCAGAGATTGTTCCTCACCACCATCACCACGCCGTCGTGCTGCCGGAACTCATCTACTACTTCACCATCGCTCGCTGGATCGAGGAGGTGAAGGCGTCATCAAGCCGTACGTGTGTTGAACGCGGAGGCGCCGTCCGTTCGGCACTAGTTCGTGATCGGATCGAGGGACGACTTGCGATTTGGATCGCGGAGACGTTCGACTACATCAACTGCGTTTCTTAACGCTTCCGCTTAGCGATCTACGAGGGTATGTAGATTCACTCTCCCGCTCGTAGATGCTCATCACCATGGATAGATCTTGTGTGTGCGTAGGAATTTTTTTGTTTCCCATGCAACGTTCCCCAACAGTGGCATCTGAGCTAGGTCTATGCGTAGATGAGATCTCGAGTAGAACACAAACGAGTTGTGGGCGTGGGTGTATACATATTGCTTGCCGTTACTAGTTGATACTTGATTCGGCGGTATTGTGAGATGAAGCGGCCCGGACCGACATTATGCGTACGCTTAGGCGAGATAGGTTCCTTCAACTGACATGTAACTTCGTTGCATAAAGATGGCTAGCGGGTGTGTGTCTCTCTCACTTTAGTTGAATCGATTTCAATGAAGAGGGTTCTTTTAGAAGATCAAAAAGCAATCACTACACCACGTTGTGGTTTTGCGTAGGTAAGAACGGTTCTTGCAAACCCGTAGCAGCCACGTAAAATTTGCAACAACAATTAGAGGACGTCTAACTTGTTTTTGCAGGGTATGTTGTGATGTGATATGGCCAATTACATGATGAGATATATGTGATGTATGAGATGATCATGTGTTGTATAGAATATCACGACTTGCATGTCGATGAGTACGGCAACTGGCAGGAGCCATAGAGTTGTCTTTAATTATTGTATGACCTGCGTGTCAATCATTAAGCGCTATGTAATGCTTTACTTTATCGCTAAACGTTAGCAATAGTCGTGGAAGCAACAGTCGGCGCGACAACCTCATGGCGACACGTTGATGGAGATCAAGATGATGGAGATCATGGTGTCATGCCGGTGACGATGGAGATCATGCCGGTGCTTTGGAGATGGAGATCAAAAGCACAAGTTCATGGCCATATCATGTCACTTATGATTTGCATGTGATGTTAATCCTTTTATGCATCTTATTTTGCTTAGGACGACGGTAGCATTATAAGGTGATCCCTCACTTAAATTTCAAGATAAATTGTGTTCTCCCCGAGTGTGCACCGTTGCGAAAGTTCGTCGTTTCGAGACACGCCGTGATGATCGGGTGTGATAGACTCTACGTTCACATACAACGGGTGTAAGCCATGTTGCACGTGCGGAACACTCGGGTTAAACTTGATGAGCCTAGCATGTACAGACATGGCCTCGGAACAGAAGAGACCGAAAGGTCGAACATGAGTCATATAGTAGATATGATCAACATGAAGATGTTCACCATTGAAACCACCTCAACTCACGTGATGATCGGACTTGAGTTGGTGGATTTGGATCATGTTACACTCGAATGACCGGAGGGATGTCAATTTGAGTGGGAGTTTTTAAGTAATATGATTAACTAAACTCATTATCTAGAACAGTAGTCTAAGTTGTCTTTGCTATATTTATGTTGTAGATCTTGGCTCGCGCAGTAGCACCCCTGAATTTTAATGCGTTCCTAGAGAAAGCTAAGTTGAAAGATGATGGAAGTAACTTTGTGGACTGGGCCCGTAATCTAAGGATTATCCTTACGGCTTCCCAGAAGGCTTATGTCCTTGATGCACCGCTTGGTGATCCACCCGCTCCAGTTGAGTCTCTAGACGTTGTGAACGCCTGGCAAGCTCGTTCTGAAGATTACTCAATAGTTCAATGTGCAATATTGTATGGCTTAGAACCGGGACTTCAAAGACGTTTTGAACGTCATGGAGCATATGAGATGTTCCAGGAGTTGAAGTTTATCTTTCAGAAGAATGCCCGGATCGAGAGATATGAGATCTCCGATAAGTTCTATGCTTGCAAGATGGAGGAGAACGGGTCTATCAGTGATTATGTGCTCAGAATGTCTGGGTACTCCACCCGTCTGGCTGAATTGGGGATGCCCCTTCCGCCAGAGGCTATCACTGACAGAGTTCTTCAATCATTGCCACCTAGCTACAAGAGCTTCGTGTTGAACTATAATATGCACGGGATGAACAAGTCAGTCGCCGAGCTGTTTGCGATGCTGAAAGCCGCTGAGTCTGAAATTCAGAAGGAGCATCAAGTGTTGATGGTCAATAAAACTACTAGTTTCAAGAAAAATGGCAAGGGTAAGAAGGGTAACTCCAAGAAGAGTGGCAAAGCAGTTGCTCCTATCGTGAAGAAACCCAAGGCTGGACCCAAACCAGAAACTGTGTGTTTTCATTGCAAGGGAACTGGACACTGGAAGCGGAACTGCCCCAAGTATTTGGCTGACAAGAAGGCGGCCAACAACAAACAAGGTATATATGAGATACATGTTATTGATGTGTACCTTACCAACTCTCGTTGTAGTGCCTGGGTATTTGATACCGGTGCAGTTGCTCATATTTGCAACTCAAAACAGGAACTGCGGAATAGACGGAGGCTGGCAAAGGACGAAGTGACGATGCGCGTGGGAAATGGTTCCAAGGTTGATGTGATCGCCGTCGGCACGCTCGCTCTTCGATTACCATCGGGATTAGTGATGAACCTGAATAAATGTTATTTGGTGCCTGCGTTAAGCATGAACATTATATCTGGATCTTGTTTATTGCGAGACGGTTACTCATTTAAATCAGAGAATAATGGTTGTTCTATTTATATGAGTAATATCTTTTATGGTCATGCACCCAATGTGAGGGGTTTATTCTTATTGAATCTCGATAGTAATGATACACATGTTCATAACATTGATGCCAAAAGATGTAGAATTGATAATGTTAATACCACTTTCTTGTGGCACTGCCGTTTAGGTCATATTGGCGTAAAACGCATGAGGAAGCTCCATGCTGATGGACTTTTGGAGTCACTTGATTTTGAATCACTTGACACATGTGAGCCATGCCTCATGGGCATGATGACTAAAACGCCGTTCTCTGGAACAATGGAACGGGCAAGTGACTTATTGGAAATCATACATACTGATGTGTGCGGTCCGATGAGCATTGAGGCGCGCGGTGGTTATCGTTACTTTCTCACCTTCACTGATGACTTAAGTAGATATGGGTATATTTACTTAATGAAACACAAGTCTGAAACATTTGAAAAGTTCAAACAATTTCAGAGTGAATCGTAACAAGAAGATTAAATTCCTACGATCTGATCGAGGAGGAGAATATCTGAGTTATGAGTTTGGCAGTCACTTAAGAAAATGTGGAATTGTTTCACAACTAACACCGCCTGGAACACCACAGCGTAATGGTGTGTCCGAACGTCGTAATCGAACCTTATTGGATATGGTGCGATCTATGATGTCTCTTGCCGATTTGCCACTATCGTTTTGGGGTTATGCATTAGAGACAGCTGCATTCACTTTAAATAGGGCACCATCGAAATCCGTTGAGACGACGCCATATGAACTTTGGTTTGGCAAGAAGCCAAAGCTGTCGTTTCTTAAAGTTTGGGGATGTGATGCTTATGTCAAAAAGCTTCAGCCTGAAAAGCTGGAACCCAAAGCGGAGAAATGCGTCTTCATAGGATACCCAAAAGAGACAGTTGGGGATACCTTCTACCTCAGATCCGAAGGCAAAGTGTTTGTCGCTAAAAACGGAACATTTCTTGAGAAAGAGTTTCTCTCGAAAGAATTGAATGGGAGGAAGATAGAACTTGATGAGGTTGTTGAACCTTTACTTCAACCTGAGAGTAGCGCAGCGTAGAAAGATGTTTCTGTAGAGCCTACATCGGTTGAAGAGGAAGTTAATGATGATGATCATGAAGCTTTGGATCAAGTTGCTATCGAACCTCGTAGGTCGACAAGGACGCGTACTGCTCCTGAGTGGTACGGCAACCCTGTCTTAGAGGTCATGTTGTTGGACAACGATGAACCTACGAGCTATGGAGAAGCGATGATGGGCCCAGATTCCGAGAAGTGGTTAGAGGCCATGAAATCCGAGATGGGATCCATGTATGAAAACAAAGTATGGGCTTTGGAAGTATTACCTGAAGGGCGAAAGGCCATTCAGAACAAATGGATCTTTAAGAGGAAGACGGACGCGGACGGTAATGTCACCGTCTATAAAGCTCGACTTGTGGCAAAGGGTTTTTCACAAGTTCAAGAAGTTGACTACGATGAGACCTTCTCACCCGTAGCGATGCTTAAGTCCGTCAGAATCATGTTAGTAATAGCTGCCTTTTTCGATTATGAAATTTGGCAGATGGATGTCAAAACAGCGTTCCTTAACGGTTTCCTTAAGGAAGAGTTGTATATGATGCAACCAGAAGGTTTTGTCGATCCAGAGAATGCTGACAAAGTATGCAAACTCCAGCGATCCATTTATGGACTGGTGCAAGCATCTCGGAGTTGGAATCTTCGCTTTGATGAGGTGATCAAAGCGTTCGAGTTTATACAAGTTTACGGAGAAGCTTGTATTTACAAGAAAGTGAGTGGGAGCTCTATAGCGTTTCTAATATTATATGTGGATGACATATTACTGATTGGAAACAATATAGAAATGTTGGAAAGCGTGAAGGAATATTTGAACAAGAGTTTTTCAATGAAGGACCTAGGAGAAGCTGGTTTCATATTAGGCATCAAGATCTATAGAGATAGATCAAGACGTTTAATAGGACTTTCACAAAGCACATACCTTGATAAGATTTTGAAGAAGTTCAAAATGGATCAGTCCAAGAAGGGGATCTTGCCTGTATTGCAAGGTGCGAAGTTGAGTAAGACTCAATGCCCAGTGACTGCAGAAGATAGAGAAAAGATGAGTGTCATCTCATATGCTTCAGCCATAGGCTGTATCATGTATGCAATGCTGTGCACAAGACCCGATGTCAGCCTTGCCATAAGTATGGTCGGAAGGTTTCAAAGTGATCCAGGAATGGAACACTGGACGGCAGTCAAGAATATCCTGAAGTACCTGAAAAGGACTAAGGACATGTTTCTCGTTTATGGAGGTGATCAAGAGCTCGTCGTAAAGGGTTACGTCGATGCAAGTTTTGACACTGATCCGGATGACTCTAAGTCACAAACCGGATACGTATTTATTCTTAATGGGGGTGCGATTAGCTGGTGCAGTTCCAAGCAAAGCGTGGTAGCTGATTCTACATGCGAAGCGGAGTACATCGCTTCCTCGGAGGCGGCGAAGGAAGGTGTCTGGATGAAGGAGTTCATGACAGATCTTGGAGTAGTGCCTAGTGCGCTTAACCCAATGACTCTGTTTTGTGATAATACTGGTGCCATTGCTCTAGCCAAGGAACCAAGATTTCACAAGAGGACCAGACACATAAAGCGACGTTTCAATTCCATCCGTGATTACATCAAGGAGGACGACATAAATATTTGCAAAGTACACACGGATCTGAATGTTGCAGATCCGATGACTAAACCTCTTCCAAGGGCTAAACATGAACAACACCAGAACTGCATGGGTGTTCGATTCATTACAATGTAAATCACATAGTGATGTGAACTAGATTATTGACTCTAGTGCAAGTGGGAGACTGTTGGAAATATGCCCTAGAGGCAATAATAAATTGGTTATTATTATATTTCGTTGTTCATGATAATCGTTTATTATCCATGCTATAATTGTATTGATTGGAAACTCAAATACATGTGTGGGTACATAGACAACACTGTGTCCCTAGTAAGCCTCTAGTTGACTAGCTCGTTGATCAAAAGATGGTGAAGGTTTCCTAGCCATGGACATGAGATGTCATTTGATAACGGGATCACATCATTAGGAGAATGATGTGATGGACAAGACCCAAACTACGAACGTAGCATATGATCGTGTCAGTTTATTGCTATTGTTTTCTGCATGTCAAGTATCTGTTCCTATGACCATGAGATCATGCAACTCCCTGACATCGGAGGAGTACCTTGTGTGTATCAAACGTCGCAACGTAACTGGGTGACTATAAAGGTGCTCTACAGGTATCTCCGAGGGTGTCTGTTGGGTTGGCATGGATCAAGACTGGGATTTGTTACTCCGTGTGACGGAGAGGTATCTCAGGGCCCACTCGGTAATACAACATCACAATGAGCCTTGCAAGCAATGTGACTAAAGTGTTAACCACGAGATCTTGTATTACGGAACGAGTAAAGAGACTTGCCGGTAACAAGATTGAACTAGGTATAGAGATACCGACGATCGAATCTCGGACAAGTAACATACCGAAGAACAAAGGGAACAGCATACGGGATTAACTGAATCCTTGACATAGAGGTTCGACCGATAAAGATCTTCGTAGAATATGTAGGAGCCAATATGGGCATCCAGGTCCCGCTATTGGTTATTGATCGTAGAGGTGTCTCGGTCATGTCTACATAGTTCTCGAACCCGCAGGGTCTACACACTTAACGTTTGGTGACGATTAGTATAGTTGAGTTATTTTGTTGGTGACCGAAGGTTGTTCGGAGTCCCGGATAAGATCCCGGACATGACGAGGATCTCCGGAAGAGTCCGGAGGTAAAGATTGATATATGGGATAATAGTGTTTGGTCTCCGGAAGGGTTCCGGAATTCACCGGAAGGGGTTCCGGATGTTTCCCGAAATGTTCGGGTACGAGAACACTTTATTTGGGCCAAGGGGTAAAGCCCACGAGGCTTAGGCAAGGTGCAAAAGGAAGTTTTGCTGGCGTCTGGGGTGGTACTACCGCTTATCGTAAGCGGTACTACCGCTACAGGCGGTACTACCGCTTATCGTAAGCGGTACTACCGCTACAGGCAGTACTACCGCTTATCGTAAGCGGTACTACCGCTTGTACGCGATACTGCAGGGATCCGAGTTGGACTCTTTCCCTGCGGGCCAAACCGACCTTGTGCGGGCAAAACCGACCTGGAGGAGGCTTTTACTCCAAGTTTAGACCCCAAGGCTCAACATATAAATAGAGGGGCAGGGCTAGCACACGGGAGACATTAAGATTTCCCAAGCCGTGTGCCGGCAACCCTAACCCTCTAGTTCTCCCGTCATAATCTCCGTAGTGCTTGGCGAAGCCCTGCAGAGATTGTTCCTCACCACCATCACCACGACGTAGTGCTGCCGGAACTCATCTACTACTTCACCATCGCTCGCTGGATCGAGGAGGTGAAGGCGTCATCAAGCCGTACGTGTGTTGAACGCGGAGGTGCCGTCCGTTCGGCACTAGTTCGTGATCGGATCGAGGGACGACTTGCGATTTGGATCGCGGAGACGTTCGACTACATCAACCGCGTTTCTTAACGCTTCCGCTTAGCGATCTACAAGGGTATGTAGATTCACTCTCCCTCTCGTAGATGCTCATCACCATGGATAGATCTTGTGTGTGCGTAGGAAATTTTTTGTTTCCCATGCAACGTTCCCCAACAATTGTAACCCACAAGTACCAATCTGAGATTCTCGGACAAAGATTGAATACAAGATATGAACTAGGGTTTGAGATGAGATGGTGCTGGTGAAGATGTTGATGAAGATTGGTCCTCCCACGATGAGAGGATCGGGCAATCATTGTGCGTGGCCTCTTCCTCCTTGCTCTGGGTGAAAACCCTTGGCCCTTTTTCGGACCGGGCAATCGCGGCGATATGGCGTTGCTCCCTTCTTGAAGGCTCCGCCTCAGAGCATGATCCCTATCCATTGGTGGTCGGAGTGCGGTGGTAGACTGTAGCTTCCTCTCTTCGTGTCGAGGGTTCCGTAGTCCCGACGATGTTGCGGCGAGTTGGGATCTACCGTGCCATATCAGTCTGGCATGTTGTGTGTCTAGGGTTGTGGTTGTTCCTTGACACCGTTGTATCGGGCCGTTTTTATTTCCTCTCTTTGGTGTGTGTGTGTTTGTTATAGTGTTGTGTTGTAAGGTTATCTGTAACATGGTTTCATTAATTCAAATCCGGACGGTAGCTTTTTTATAAAAAAAAGGCAGAAAAGTGTTTTTTTTCTTCTATTAAGGCAAGTGTACTATTATAAATATTTTCACCGGAACCAATATGTAACCAGCTGGCGTGTTTTTGTGTTACCGTGTGACGCTGTGAGCAGCCACAGCGTAGGGTACGTCTTGCTGAGAGAAACGTACGTACTGCACACACACACACACAAGCTGGGTGCTCGACACGTCGCCTGGAGGACCCACGCGGTTCAGATCAGTTACTGCTGCCGGCCAGTCTATGCCTGGTGTCTAGGTGACGAACGACGACGGAGTTGGCACTAAAATGGAATTGGATCGTTACAGCAAGCGTGCTACACAGAGGTGACAGAGCCGATCCGAAAATGGAAACTAGTAGCAGTCTGGGGCACACACCTCTGTGCGAATCAGCAAACTGGAAAGAAAATAAGGATGTAGCTGCTCTGCCTTCCTTTCATTGCTTTTGATCTTGTATACAACATATTTATCATTACAGATCATCACAATTCTACATGTAGCTGACCGAATAGCTGGTAAATCTTGTACTAATACTTAACGTGCAATACCTCTCCGCTAGGGAAAAAGGCACAAAATCAGTAACTAGTAACAGGGTACTCAGTTCCAGCACAAAATCAGTTACTAGTAAGTAGACATCCATCCAGTGCCAAGTGTACATGTATCCAGTGCAAGACCAAATAATCCCAGTAAAGTTCAAAATATGAAACACAACAAACTTCATCGCACGGTCGACCAAGTCACCTTCAGCGAGATGGATGCATGCTCAAGTATTATTTGTCGACGGGCACATCCATGGATGTCTGCTTTGAAGTGGCAATACCGTTGCAGATCGTCACATTTGGAGCCTTTCTGACCTACATTGAACTTCAAATGCATCCAACTATCCATCGCTACAGCAATCACATATCTTCTTGTTAAGCCGCATGACTCACCGATAATACCACAAAAGAGTTCAATTCCCTGATGTGACCCACCGGCAAACACAAACGAGGTCAGAGATAAACCGAATCCCCTCTGCACTTTTGATACAATAACATCTATGGTGGCCTCCACTGCACCGGGGACGAGGGCTAAAGTGATGTCAACTGCACCACAATCGCCATTAACGCGGTTAGTGAATGGACGGAAAGGTGTGGTTACTTCGCAGCAGTCTATTGCACCGTCAATTAATTGTAGATCATCTTCTTCTTGCTCTTCTTTCCTGATCTTCATGTCAAACTCAACTAGAACAGCAGAGGTCATTGTGATTCCCCTCTTAGGGCCAGCCATCTCAATGAGAGAACCCTGCAAAACTATATTAAATTGCTAGTGGCTCATAGTAAAAGTAAAGAGTTGCCTAAAGAGTATATTGACAAAGGATTGTAGCATAAGTGATGGCATAGATTCTTATTGTAGTGGGTTGAGAATCTGTGCCATCACTTAAATTGCTAGTGGCTCATAGTAAAAGTAAAGAGTTGCCTAAGTGGTTGTAGCATGCCATAAAAAAGGTTCATAGTTCGATCCATCTACTCTATGCATGTGCTGAAATTAAGCTTAAACTATGACATGTATGAACTATTCAAAACGACTGCGGGTAGGTAAATATGTGAAATATGTGCACCTGCTGCACCGTAGTGGGATCGTCCCTGCTACGATTGACAATATAATTTAGGAATGAATCCAGGCAATCTCGCACAGCTATATATCCATATAGTTGTACCGAGCTTGTATTCACAGGAACTTTAGCCAACTTTAATGAAAAAAATTGCATCATGTTGCGTGCATAATGCACATCACATCTTTCCCGGCCAGGAAAACAATCAGTGGGATCCGATAACATCATTGGCTCCAGTTGTGCTTCACAAAAATATATATTAGATAGATACTTACCATAAATAGTACAATTATGATTTATAGGTAGACATTAGCGTTAAGTTGGAAAAAAATGTCCAATGGAAATTTCTGTATAAAAAATTACAACATAACTACACTAATCAAATAAGTGAGGCTCATAAAAGAATAATATATGGAAAAAGAAAAACTTTCAGGAGCCAAGCTATAAGAATGGATTTACCAAAATCCAAGCTACAAGAACACATGCTAGATGTTTCATTCCGTGCATGACAAAATTTAAAAAAAAATAGTTAAGCTTAGTGGTACTTAATAGAACATTCAAAATCTATCAAATATTCGCAAATCACAAATTTATCATATATCATTTACATTTTGGTATGAACACATGAGTTCACGTGAGGCTTATTTATCTATGTGAATTCTAAAAAATAGCAACAATTACTAAGAAAAAAATATAATACTAGATGAAAGTGAACAGAAAATTATAAATTTGATGCAACTACAAAATTTGTTGGAAGTCAAAGATGTTCCTAATACCAACACTAATTACATACACAGATAAACATATTCTATCTAGCAAGCCTTTTTTATTCTTAAGATATGACCAGTCAGTGCTCACAGACAAATCTTATCATTATCATGCATCATTTATACGATAGAGCTAATCGACTAACTTAAATAAAAGATGTTGCAATTCCGACGAAGCAACTTCAGAAGAAACTTGGACCTCTACTCTGGTTGTGACTCCATATTAACACCCTCCACTAAAGCATCACATGGACATTAAGTCACTTATATGACATCTTTTATAGGGGAACAGGACTGGTCTCCAGATTTTAACCATGCACCATCTATTATATATTTATCACAAAATTCTTACTACTCCCTCCGATCCATATTATTTGTGTTAGGTACATCCATATCTAAAAAAATCTAAGACAATTAATACGGATCGGAGGGATTAGCTATTTTGGATAGAAGATAGAATATCCTACATGCAGATCTACTTTGTGCTAACCAATTTCACTAGAGCAATCAAAAATGTACATTGCATGTTTCAAAACAAAATCATGTACATTCAGCCTCAAACTTGTAATCGATGAATCATACGTCTTGTAAAATATCCCAAATTAAAGGGAGCAATACAGGAGAGAGATTCGCATCACTTACTCTCATCACGATTCGTAACACCACATAGTTTTTGGAGAAAAGAGTTTCTGTATATAGAGTCGTCGCGATGGGTGCTATTATCAATGATGAAGGCCGATCTTACATTGACCTTCTTGGTTACCTTCCTCATTTTCCCTCTATTCTTCCCTTTGGTCACCGCAAATCGGTCACTGAGGGTGCAGAAAAAAGCATTACCACAAGGGAGGTGGCTCGTCTGATTCGGCTTGCCCCGATTAGTTCGGCCATGTACTGCAATGTTCCTTGCCATCAAGAAGGATCCATAAGCAGATCTTTCACCAAAGAGCAAACTTAGAATCCGAGGTCAAAAAAGGTACATACATGGTACGCAACATGCAGGATAGAAATCTCCAAATACAGTTACCGGATCCAAACTCTAAGCATCAGAAACTTTAAGTCGCCACTACTGAAAGCAAATATCAACTCCAATTTCCCCGGATTAGGGGTGGGGGGGGGGGGGGGGGGGGGGGGGGGGGGGTTAATATAACAAGCAATCAGACTTGTCCTGATGGGATTTCAAACATCCAAATCCCAGCCTCGTTGGTTTAAATACAGAGCCAATAATCTCCAGGACGAAAAACACACCGGCAAACAAGGTCGAGATTCCGCCATGAGCGTTGCATCTCGTCACGCGAGTTCGGGACGGCCCGGGCGAGGCGGGGCAGAGGCAGAGGTGAGCTGAGAGATACGGGGAGAGGGCGCCACTCTGGGGATAAACGAGGCGGCGCCGTTGAGCACCGAGCGAGCGAGCGAGCCGAGAGTTAGAAACAAGCGCTTAGGGTTTTCCTTATCTATTTTTGACGTGCTCTGGTTTTCGTTTTATTTGGTTTTATTTGTTTTTCCACCGTTTTTCTCTTTTTATTCATTTTACTCTGGTTTTCTTTTGTTTCCTCATTTGATTGTTTTGGTTTTTCTTTCTTCGTTATACTTTGATTTTCTTTGTTTTTCGCTTTTATTTCTATTATTTGTCTGGGTTTTTAGCACGTGTGTACTTTTTCTCCATAAGTACACATTGTACATTTTTAGACAACACGTGAACCATTCTTCTGATACACATTGGACATTTTCCTAAATATATAATGGGCCACGCTACACGTCGACCGGCGAATCTTTCTAAAAGATTCGTCCACGCGGCAACCAAGTACAACTATCCAGAGTTCAATACCGTTCTCATTTTTACAACAAGAGTAATGTTGCGGAAATACTTTGCAACAAGGATAGTGTTACAAAAATCTTTGCAATAAAGCTTATGTTGCAGATTTTTTTTGCGACATAGTTTATGTTGTAGATTTTTTTCTTCACTATTTTTGCAACATGAGTGTTGTTGCAGGAAACAAATTGCAACACAAACAATGTTGCAGAATTTTTTTGTTGTTTATTCGGTCTTCATTTTTTTGCAACACAGATGTTGTTGCGGAAGAGAATTTTACAACACACATGTTGTTGCAGAAAGAGAGACAGATATGCGTACACGCGTCACATTGAGGAGGTGGCTGATCGCTCGCGTGCGATCTGTCGGCTGAAGGCAAGAGTTTCCCATATATAATGTATATTTTTTTTAAATATATGTTTTGGACACATTTTTTGGTACACGGTAACATTTTTAAAATGCACAGTGTATATGTTAAACGGCAATAAATATATTTTCGAAACTAACATTTTTTACATTGTATAAACATTTTAAAAAATCACAGACATTTTTTGAAAACACGTGAATATTTTTTAAAATTCACATATATTTTTAGTGATATTAAAAAATTACGTTGTATATAACTTTAAAAAAAAATCATGAACATTTTTTAAATGCAGGAATATTTTCATATAATGCCACGTACATTTTTCTTAGTGGTACGAAAAAAATTACACTAGATAATACCCAGCGCCTTGCTGCGGAAATATATGATAAAAACTCGAATACTACTTCAAACTAGAACAATCCCCGTGTGTTGCTACGGGCAACATTTAGCATTTCATCGACGAATCAATGGAGAATTACTTGATATCATAGTTGCATGTCCATGCGCTACTAAAAAATATATATTACCATGATGACCAAAGGCATAAGAAAGACGAAAATCAAGCGCAACGAAATATTTCCCCAACAATTGCCAAGAAAAAATGTTCACTGGTTAGAAATTAAAGTAAGCGTCAGCATGATTTTGAACTTAGTTCCTGAACTGAACACATGCATGATTTAACTTTTCATTCTAAGAATGCTAAGTATAATGCTGTAAAATTTATTACCTCGTGAGATCAACATATTCGGAGACATCAGACACTCTTGTGATATGAAATTTATCCAGCCCTAAATGACACACAACTACGCAATATTGACACTGTTCAACCAGTTCTAGGTTGGTCGAGATTTTCCTTTACGATGTACTACCTCCTTACCGAAATATAAGACGTTTTGGGATTTTTTTTCAAAACTGGCACTGTATTTGGAGCAAATTCGAAAACTAGCAGTCCTAACATGTATATATCAAAAATAGCACCCCGTCGGTCTGGCGTAGGCCGAAGAGGGACTTTTCGGCGTGGCAAAAACCGAAGAGGCCATTTCGGCTTCCTGTGGGCCGAAGAGAGCGGCAGGTGGGCCGAAGAGTGGGCCGTCGGCGCGCTGTCGACCGAAGAGCTGTCTTCGGTCTGGCCGCGACCGAAGACCTCTTCGGCCTATCGTTGGCCGAAAAGGCTGGATAAGGCCGCCCGAGCCTTTCTTCTTCCTCCCCTCTGTTCTAGCTTTCTCTCTCTCGTTTCCAACCAGAAATCGCCCCCCCTCACCGATCTCTTCGTTTCTCCAGCCATTTTCAAATCCAAACCACAGAAACGGTAGATCGTAGCCATCTCCACCAGCCTACGGTCATTTTTTTCCAATGGGATAGCTATTTGTGTGTACAAGTGAGTTGTAGTCATGGTGGTGTGAGGAGGAGAAACCATGGTTGGTTGAGGAGGAGGAGGTGGTTTGGCTGGGCAAGAGGAGGTGGCCGCCGAGGGGGTGGCGTTGGTGTTGCTCGTTGGTGCAAGTTCTCCGTGAGGTGGGCACACGCGTCGAAGGTATAATCACGCGTCACATTTTTTTGTAGTGTTAATTGGTTTGTGCTGTCATTTTAGCGGTCGGTTAGTGTAGCGGGTAATAATTTTGTTCGTTGTGATTAATGAGATGGAAGTGTCTGACTGGTTAAAATGTCTGAATCAGTAAATTTGACTGTTTACTATGGCCCTGGCAATGTTCGATATAATGAGTTGGGGGTTGATCTTAGCGAGTATAAAAAATGTGTCATGACACTTCCAGACCCGGACAGACTGGACATTAGACAGTTGAAGTACTGGTTGACAACTAGTTTTGGGCTGGATCCTGGGGTATGTTGTGTCAGTATTCAAGCATTGTGGACCAAATCGTGTAAAAATGTGAAGTGGGAGTTGATGCTGATAGATAGGAGCCAGCAGTGGTTGACCCTGTTAAGGCGTTGCAGAGACCGAAAAATCCACCCATATGCCCTAGTGCAACCTGTGGCGAAGGAGGAGAATACCAGACAAACAGAGAGGGGGTATGAACCCGGGCAGGGCAGTCAAGTGGCTAACGAGATTTATTTATCCGGGTCACAGCCAATGGATGTGGATGCTAGCCAACCCGAGGAAGAGCCAGATTACATGCCACACAATTTGTGTGGTAACGATACTGGGCAGAGTAGTCGGTCGCTAATATTAGCCGGTTCTGGTTTTGCTGATGGGGATGAGGAAGCGGAGGAAATGCAGAGGGTGATGGAGGAAGAGGACGAGGATGGACTGGCTGAGGATCTGGATTCTGAAAATTCCGAGGATGAAGTGGAGGTACCGATTCCTGCCGCATGGGATCAGGACCTATCCACCGGTCTCACGGTCAACGATGGCCATGAGACTCCATGGCAGTATCATCTGAACCAAGTGCAGATAGGTTCTATGTATGATACAAACAAGAAATTGAAATATGCGGTGGTAAAGTGGGCTATGTCCACGCAGAGGGTTTTCCGGACACACGTATCAAATCAAACAAACTATACCGTGAAATGTGTTGAAACAGGTTGTCCTGGGAAGGTGCACGGGCACGTGCCGAAGTATAACATCCACTGGGTTGTCACCGGTGTTGTTCCACATACTTGTGTGAGGAAAAACCTTCTGGTGAATCATCCGAACCTGTCTTCAACTCTCATTGCGCAACTCATGTATACTGAGATAGTGGAGAAGAAAGACATGGAAGCAAAACACATCCAGACAGCAGTGAAGGTCAGATGGAATTATGTCATTCCTTACGGGAAGGCTTGGAGGGCTAAGCAGAAGGCTATGGAGGAAAGGTTTGGGACATTCTTCGACTCATATGATAATGTTGTGCGGCTCCTTCAAGTATTGAAGGAGAGGAATCCCGGCACTTATGTTAACGTACAACACACAAGATTGGCGAGTATACCAGATTTTAAGGTGTTGAAGAGAGTATTCTTTTCTTTTTCTGTTTGCATCGAAGCTTTCCGGCATTGTCCTCCTGTGATGTTTGTGGATGGCACATTCCTGACTGGTCAGTACAGAGGGCAAATCCTTACTGCTATTGGTGTTGACGGGAACAATCAAATCATCCCACTTGCTATGGCATTCGTGGAGGGTGAGAAATTTCCAAGCTGGATATGGTTCTTGAGGCAAGTGAAAATTGCCATCGTGAAGGACCGACCGAACGTGTGTGTCATTCATGACAGACATGCTGGTATATTGAAGGCCGTGAAGACACTGAGGGGTCCAACTGAGAACGAATCAACATCATGGAAGGACCTGCAGAGCCGGTGGTGCATGCGCCATCTTGGGGCAAATTTTTTCTCATAGTTCAAGAACAAGCGGTTGATGAACTTGTTCAAAAAATTATGCAAGCAGAACCATCCACGCAAATACAGTTTTATTTGGTCAAAACTAGATGAGTTTACTAAGAAGCAGGTTAAGACCAGACAGAAAATGGAAAAAGATCAGGCTCGATTAGCAATAATCATTGCGGAGCTAGAGCAGCCTGTAGCTCTTTGTGACTTGCCAGCAATTGACCCTCCTGGCACTAAGAGGCCGAAGGGCGGGGCAATAAAGGATTTTACTCAGTGGATAGAGAAAGAGCCTCCCGTGAATTGGTCTTTCCTGCATGACACCCATGGAGCTAGGTATGGCCACATGACAACCAACCTTGCTGAGGTGTATAACTTTGTACTAAGAGGGAATAGAGCATTGCCACTCACAGCTATTGTGGAGGGTGTATTGCATGGCACTTTGAGATATTTCAGAGAAAGACACGAGTTAGCAAAGAAGCATATTGCAGATCATCCGAAGACACCTTATTGTAGCCGTGTCATGGAGTACATGGCAAAGAAGATAGAGAAAGCAAAGAAGCATACTGTCAGGCTCATAGGTAATCAGGAAAGGAGGTATGAGGTTCAGCTACCTACCGATGGTTTTGGTACGTCAAATGAGGTGAAGACGCATGAGGTAAAAATAGGAACGGAATTTTATCCAACGTGTGAGTGTACATGCAACAAACCGCAGTTGTTGCACCTTCCTTGCTCACATGTGTTGGCTGCGTGCGGCCAGATTCAGTTGGATGCCATCTCCTTCGTGTCCCCATACTATTTGAAAGAGTCAGTACGCAACACATGGACCGGTGAGATGACAGGGTTTAGAGTCGTCGGCAATTTCAACAAGGTAAACGATGATGAGAGAGTATACATCCCGGATCCTGATCTTCGGCGAACCAGTAGGGGTAGACGTAAGGTCCGTCGCATCCGTAATGATATGGACCAATCTGAAGCTGGTGGAGCAACCAGACAGTGCTTGCTATGCGCGAATTATGGGCATAGGATGAAATATTGTCCCGACCTTAACAAAGACGGTGCGTCCACATCGACAAGTGCGACAACAGGAGCAAGAGGCGGATGTGGTCGAGGCAGTCGAGGCCGAAGGGGACGACGAGGAAGAAATAACTCAGAAGCTATATAATGAGTCGGACTATGTTTTAATTTGTAATATGTCGGACTATGTTTTATTTTGTAATATGTCTGGACTATGTTTTAATTTGTAATATGTCGGACTATGTTTTATTTTGTAATATGTCTGGACTATGTTTTAATTTGTAATATGTCCGACTATATTTTATTTTCTAATATGTCAAACTATGTTTTAATTTCAGATATGTCTTCATATGCGTTGCTTAAAGATACGATCGAAAAAAAACACCGGGCCGCACTTATGCAAACGGGCAAGAACTTAGATGTGTTGACCACTCGCACCCCAAAGTCTAACTGGCTGATACACCCTGCATGGGTTGATAGGTTTGTGTGCTTATAATTTTTTAATTCGTATTTTGTAATATATGATGCCCGCTAACTGTTTGCTGTACATTCTCTTTATTTTGTAGGTTAATGTGGGCTGGACTGCTACCCTTGGCACGGCTGGTTGAGGGTACATTGGATGAGTGGGTTGATCATCCGAAAATGGATGAAACTGGTGAACCATTGCAGCTACGCAAGAGGCCAATGAAACGCTTCTCTTACGACATGTCACTCCTTACCTGCTTAGTAGATAGATGGAGACCGGAGACACATACGTTTCACTTTCCCTGGGGAGAGATGGCGCCTACACTACAGGATGTGTCTTACTTGTTGGGATTACCGTTGGCCGGTGCTGCCATAGGTCCTTTAGATGCAGAACCTGGCTGGCTAGGTACGATGCAGGCCCGTTTTCTAACTGCGGTGCCAACTGCTAGGGGCTTAGACAACGATCCTCACGGGCCTCGTTTTAAGTGGTTGAGCCAGTTTCAGGTAACCTTCTCGGTCAGCTAAACGGATGTTGTTTTTATAGTTGTCCTCACTAAATAGAATAATATAATCGTTTCTGTTATATGTAGATTGTCTTGTTAGGATACCCCGGAGTTCAGTTGTCAGAGGCACAGGTTGATCGGTCCCTAGAGGCATATATTCTTTGGTTGTTCGGCAAGACTATGTTCACGGAGAACCACGTGACCACTGTCGATGCGCGCCTCATCAGCATTGCACGAGAGATAGCTGACGCTCGTTGCCCAGGGGACATTACGCAGAGGAGTTGGGGTTCTGCTGTGTTGGCAGCTACGTACAGAGGCCTGTGCAAAGGTTGCATTTTGAGCTCCCACAGATCAGGTCTGGTTGGATGTCCACTATTGTTGCAGCTCTGGTCATATGAGAGGTTCCCTATTGGACGACCCTATGTCTGCGTTGAAAACCCGTTTGGGTCGGAGTACATACCATGGGCTTATGTGCCACTTATCGGCGACTTGCCAACTGTGGGATCTGTTTGGACGCGAAGAGAGGTAATTTTGTATTACGTAACATTTCATTAGATTATTTCTTGCCATGCAATACTATTACTAATGTTTATTTGTTGTCATGCACAGAGACAGTTTGCGGGTATGCAGGTGAAGAGCTGCTACCCGTCCTTCAGGGCGCAGTTTGATGCTTTGCACGAGGATGTTGTTATGTGGGAGCCATACTCGCATCAGGCTATAACATCTAGGTATCCAAGTGGAATATCTGACTTGTGCACTAGAGATCGGCACTACTGGATGACCAAGGCCAGATTGGTGTTCGACGTGACGGTGGAGGAGATGGCCCTTCATAGGGTGATGAGACAGTTCGGTCGATGTCAGGAGGATGAAATTCCAGTTATTCCACACATACCGGACCACGTGCACAAGTAAGTAATTCTAATTTAGTTGTCAGTTTGATACTTTCAGAATTTTGCTTACCACGTTACCCGGATGTCAATGTCAGGTTGAGCCGCGTAGGAGGGAACAAGTCCATGGATTTCTGGCTTAAGAACATTGGCCCTTATGTTCTAGAATGGACTACCGCGCCAACAAATATCTGGGATGAGGTTCGACCCTTTGACTGGCACAAGTTCGGGTTGTATCTGCAGCGTTACAGGCATTCAACGAGGATCTACTTGGTTCCTTCTGCTTCTCCTGATCAGATTGAAGCGCCTCTGACCAGCGATATGTACCCAACTTCCTCTATTATGGGAACCAGACACCACGCGGTACGTAACTAACTTGCTCTATTATGGTTCTAATATGTGTACTCATGTCATAACCTGAACATTTACAATTGGCTAACTATTCAATGTACAGAGTGACTTGATGGTTGAAGCGCAAGATGAGGTTTCCGCTTTAATGGGGCGGGTTGAGAGCGGAGAAACTATCCCACAGCCAGAGCACCTCTCATGGTTGAAGCGTTTTGATGAGAAGCTACGAGGGATTTACGCAGCAATGACATGTAGAAGATCTTCTGATGTTGCGGTTCCTCGTCCAGCACTTCGTCCGCCACGTCCTTCACGGCACATGCCTTCTTCACAGCCAGGGAGCTCGGCATGGCAAGAGCCATCTCTTTCACAGCCAGGGAGCTCGGCATGGCAAGAGCCATCTCTTTCACAGCCAAGGAGCTCGGCTTGGCATGAGCCATCTCCTTCACAGCCAGGGAGATCGTCCTGGCATGAGCCACATCCTTCACAACCAGGGGGGTCGGCATGGCATCAACAAATGGGGCCAGGTAACTTTACTTTTGGTTTTTCTTTTAAGCAGTGTACGTTCGCAATTCAATTTTACATGTGCTTCACTACTACAGTCAGCAACCAGCCGCCTCCGTTCACGCATGTCGTGCAGTCGCCGATGCTTAGTGGTTATGATTCGCTCTTAGACGGCTGCGGCGATGACGATGACCACGCTGCAAACACGTATGACTTCTCTCAGCCGCTGCATCATACTCCACCACCACCACCGACGCAGGAGACACAGACCGTGACAGGCGAGGTTATGTATGGTCGTGGACACCGTGAGGCTCACCCACCGCGTCAGCGCTTATCGCTTTCCGGTCCTCGTCCGAGGAAGGTCCAGACTCGTCGCCGTCCCGAGCAGTGATATGATTATATATGTATGAGACATCCATGTTAGTTTCAGACTATTCTTATGTGTGAGGACTTATCTATGTATCAGACATCCTTCATGTATGTGTTACTATCTATGTATGAGCCATTATCTATGTAAGAGACTGATTTGTTTTCAAGATACTTGTCTACTGCATATTAAGATAGCAACTAAACGGTACGAGATACATTTCCAAAGAGACTACAACAGATAATTAAGATAGAAGTACATCTGAATTAAACGGTACGACTTAACTAGAAAAATACATCCCACAAACTACATGAAGTCATCGTCGTCATCCTCCGTTGATGCAGCACTCTTACCCTTGGACGATGCGGTAGTCTTGGACTTCGACGATGTGGGTCTCTTGGCCTTGGTGCTCGGCATGAAGTCATCGTCGTCATCCTCCGTTGATGCAGCACTCTTGCCCTTCGACGGTGCGGTACTCTTGGACTTCGACGATGCGGGTATCTTGGGCTTGGTGCTCGGCATGAAAAGATCGTCTTCGTCCTCACTGTCTTGACTCCATAACTAAGTATCTTCTACTGCAGCCCTTTGAAAAGCTTTAATCTTATATTGTACTTTTTTCCACCTACCATGCAACCTGAGAAGTTCTTTCCGTATCTCCTCAAAGGTCCTTGCAGGCCACCCGCTCCTACTTAACTGGTGAGCCAACTCATTCATGAAGATGTCACTACCGAGGAGTTCGTCCCATGGAACTATCCTGTTGTCTATCTTGAAATTGGCGGCTAAACTAAGAAGAGTTTTGGACATACGAGGGTGAAAACAACTACGATCGAAAGGATAACCGGACATCTTCACGAGACTACACTTGCCTGCTCACCCACCTTAGTGCGGAGGGGGTTTTATAGGTTGAGAAGAGAAGATGGCGGGAGAGAATGGCGGGAAAGAAAATGGCGGGAGAGAATGGCGGGAAAGAAAATGGCGGGAGAGAATGGCGGGAAAGAGAATGGCAGGAGGGAATGGCGGGAAAGAAAGGCGGGAAAGAAAATGGTGGGAGAGAATGGCGGGAGAGAGAATGGCGGGAGAGAATGCCGGGAGAGAATGGCGGGGAAGAAGGGCGGGAAGGAAAATGGCGGGAAAGAAAATGACGAGATATATTGTCGGGAAATGGTTGCGGGAAAGTACAAAGTTGGCATGTCAAAGAGGGGGAATGGTTGTGCAGCAATTATAATGCATTTTTTTGAAAAAAAATAGTCTTCGGTCAGGTGCAGGCCGAAAAGTGCTCCATGCAACTTCGGTCAACGTTTAACGTAAAGAGTATGCACTCTTCGGCCAACAGGAAGCCGAAAAGGCCTCTTCGGCTTACTGCTGACCGAAGACAGGTCTTCGGCCCAGCAGCGCCCCTCTTCGACCCACAGGAAGCCGAAATGGCCTCTTCGGTTTTTGCCAGGCCGAAAAGTCCCTCTTCGGCCTACGACAGACCGACGGGGTGCTATTTTTGATATATACATGTTAGCAATGCTAGTTTTCGAATTTGCTCTAAATACAGTGCCAGTTTTGAAAAAAAATCACGTTTTGGTAGGTTATTTTGGCCTATCGAAACGTCTTGTATTTTGATACGAAGGGAGTAGAAGAGTATAGTGTGTTCTGCAGTTTCATAGCGAAAGAGAAATCAGCATTTCTTCAAAAACAAAAAATCTGAGCCTGAAAATCCTGACAGCATATCGAGAAACTAGCTCAAGAACACAGCCAAACAAAACAGACACTTTACAGATCCAGTTCAGATCACAACCAAGAAAAAACCAGCCATGGATTAGATTGCCCTCTCCCTCATTACCAAGATCACCTGAATGATTGACGACTAATAAAATTTAGAGATGGAGATTCTCTGATGCATTACCAAGATCCATGTGTGAAACCAAAGTGAGAATTGCAGATGACAGCCATAGGCACACCCCAAGAACATGCAGGTCGATCGACGCGCGCTCTGGCCGGCATGGCGGTCAGGCGGTCACCGCAGCTATGGGGGACCGTGGAGTGGCACGACAAGCCGCGCCGGGTCGAGTTTCGGGTAGCGGCGCAGCGCGGCGCGCTTCATGTCCTCCATGCCGCGCTCGTACCCACGCCGCTCCGCCCTTTCTGCGTCTGCCTTGGTCTCGGCGAGCTCCGCCCTCAGCGCGTCCGCGACGGCACCGTCGTGCTCCAGCGCCTTCGTCTTCCTGCCCAGCTCCTCCCGGAGCGCGTCCGCCTCGCGCTCGCGCGCCCTCAGCTTCTCCTCCAGCTCCAGAGCGTGGCCGAGCGAGAAGGACACCTCGTTCGCCGCCTGCGCACCCCACCATGTATGCCATATCGATCGATCAATCCAGATTCCAGAACACCAATTCATGCGCGAAGGAACTTGCATCCGTGCATTGGCTGGCTGGAGGCAGCGAGCTCACCTGTAGCAGTGACAAGTAGCTTGAGGCGACGACGTCGGCCGGCTTGGAGGCGGCGAGCTCGCGCTCCCGGGACGGCGTGACGGTGCCCTGCAGCAGCCGCCTCGCCGCCTTCCAGTCTCCGTCACGGTCCTGCTGGAGCGCGTACTGCCGTTCTTCGCCATCGTTGCTTGTCGCGGACGGCGGCTTCCAGAGGGTGGAGAAGCCCGGCGGGCAAGAGGGGTCCGAGGCCGAGCTCTCGCCGTCGACCGCTCGGTACTTCTCCAGCTTCCTTTTCTTCCTAAGCGACAGCGCACAAGGAGGCACCTTGCAGTCCGGCTCGCTCTTCACCGTCACCTTCCCCATCGACGCGCGCGCGGCCGCGGCCGGCACTGCCTTCTCTGCCTGAATGTCCTCCATGGCAACAATAACAGCCGCGCTATCACTCCATGCAGGTCCGAATCTAAAAACTTGCAAATTCCTCTCTATCACTCCATTCTCAAAACTTACAAACTTGGAAGCATGGTGCATTCACAAAATTAGACTTTTTAAGGGGTTTCGTCCAAATTTTCATCCGATGTAAATATCTGATACAAATTTAGACTTTTTAAGGGGTTTCGTCCTAATCTACACAATAAGATTCAAATAAAAGAAGTTCTTCACAAAACAAAATATCTCAGTTTACAAGTCTTCCACTAGCTAAGATATTTGATAACCGATTAAAAAAAGCTAAGATATTTGATAGAGGTAACAACACCAGTGGTGCCTGACCTTGCCACATATCTTCATTTTAGTGCCTGAACTTGAAAAATACGCCGAATTGGTTCTAAAAATTGGCATGAACGTGCAAATACGGTGCTAATACCACTTATAGATGTAAAGTGTGCTGATGTGGCACCGTATTTGGCTGATGTGGCATGGGATCCACTTGTAGAGACAAAACATGATTTTAGTTGCATATATGTCCATATGACCAGTGGGTCCCGTTTGTCAGTCCGCAAGAAAAATAGAACGTTACAGGGATCGAACATGTATGACCACAAGAGTCACGGGGCGAGCTGTGGTTGCCAATACACCGAATCTCTACTCCTAAAGGGGCACTTGGTAGCTTCTTGCCTTGGTTTTTTTTCGTCATCCCTCCCACCTCCATCTGGTTTTTTTTTCGTCATCCATTCCACCAGCTAGAAAACCAGGGCGTACGCCAGATCGCCTCCATCACGAACCCCAGATCGCCTCCATCCCGGAGGCCTTCCCCGCCATCGCCGCCGTCCATCGCCGTCATCCAGGATCCCTCCCATCTGTATCAAGCCCCGTCTGTCTCGAGCCCCGTCTCCTCTAGGGTTCCACACCGCCATCACCGTCGTCCCCATGCCACAGATCGAGAGGAAAGGAGACAGAGGAGGTGACTCGAAGCCAAAGCCACATCACGGGCCGGCACACGCGATGGCTAACAGGACGACGGGGCTGGGTGGGGCAGGAGGTGGGGACAGTCGTCCATGGCGATATTGTGGGCGTTGTTAATGGCGTCGGTGGCGCTGCTGCTCCTCATGGTGCTCAACAAGCTCTCTATGCCAGGCTCCGACGGCGTGAATCGCGGCGACGCCCTGTCGCTCCAGCGCCCACGCTTCCGCAGCCCCGCGTTCGAGTTGTGCATACCTTTAGGCGCCTCCCTTCCAATGTCCACGACTCTAATCTACCTTGTTTGTTAGTCGCGTAGGCTGTCCCTTTGACCGGTGTTTGTTCTCTGTATCGTTGTGCGGGAGGCTGGAGAAGAGCAAGGAGAAAGGGGAGTCGTGGATGAAGGTTCTGCTGTATCAACATGTTCTTCGTGAGTCTTTTTCCCCATTACGTTTTTTGTTTGGGCCGAAACGTCATCGTCTTGATTCTTTATGTGGTTCATTAGTTCTAGGATGCGGGTTGGGAGATCTCAAGATTAGTATCAGGGATTTTGGTTAATTATTGATTTCCAGTTAAGAGCTTGTTGTAAACATTGGTCAATCAGTACCAGATTAGATTCGTGAAAATATAATTCAACATGCTTATACTTCAGTCACAAGAAGGCCGACTGAGGTTTAGTTATGATGTGACAATTTCCCCTGGATGCTGATGTGCACATGGGCTTTCCTAGCGAAGTTGGGGCTCAAACTCAGGTGTTCGGGCATTGTGATTATTAGTATCCAAAATGCCTTTGGAAGGTGTTTACTTCTGATGACATTGCATAATAGGACATGAAGAAATGTCAGGAGTATTCTTTGTATTTATACCTGACTGGTTATACTGGAACTATTTATTATCCATGTTAGTTCGCTTCAAATAGCGATTAGGGTATGACTGACTTTACTGCTGCTCCCAGTCCAAGGAAGAATGTGAATATTTGATTTCATTGGTAGAGCCTCACATGAAGAAGTTGACGGTGGTTTATTATGCAACTAGAGGTAGTAATGATCGCAGGTTTGGACATTACAAATTATTGTTCCTTTTGGAACTGTTATGTAACCCGATGTCCACTTATGCTTAATGAAATGTATTTAGGGTGTGAATGAGTTCAAGAACATTTCTTAGAAGAGGCCACAACAAAGTTGTTTGCACCATTGAGAAAAGAATATCAGATTTCACCTTCATACCTATAGGTATGGCATGCCTACCAGTATCACAGAGACTCGAAAATTGAAGTATTTGATTATAAAACATGTATATGTTAATGGCTAACGTTCTATTATGTGAAAAACCTGCTCATCATTCATCTGCTTTCTACAATTATATGGGCATTACATTTCTATGCAGGAACCAGTTTTTCATATGCAAGCATTTGTACTTGCTGGTTGTATATGATGTTCTGCTTTGAAAGTATGAACGCAGCAGATGCTATCTTACATGTGGTCGACTTCAAGTTTAGGTTTGCAAAATACGCAACACCCAATTGAATTTACTGAACATTAACTGGAGATGCAGGTTACCGTATCAAGACATATGATCTCCTAGAAGCTTCCCAACCCAAATTGATTAAAGGTGAATTTTGGTGCATCTTTATTTTATTGTAAGGGGAAATGCATCTTTATTTTAATCTGCACGTGCTGGTGGATGGGGGCTTGTTTTCCATTAGCTGTCGAGAGCTAGGTTGCGACTGGGAGAAAATTAACCACCGCTATCCATTTACACCTTCCCTGGTGGAAACAAAATAACAACGTAAAAGATTTTAGAGAAAATTAACCACCGCTATCCATTTTATAATAATTACATTTTTTTGCTGGAGAGGCTTCATTTATTGATTTGAGCATAAGATGTGTGGTGTGCTACTACTATTTCATTGATGTGTTGCCGCTGCCATTTTTGCTAGCTACTCCCTCTGTTCTTAAATATAAGATGTTTTATATTTTTTTTCTTATTCACATTTATCTAGATGTGTTTTAGTGTGTGTTCACCCATTTCAGTCCATATTTAGTCCACATCAATCAAAATATCTAAATCATTTTATATTTAGGAACATAGGGAGTATTTGGCAAAAGATGTGTGTTGTTGCTATTTTCTGCAACCCTGCTGTTGATTCTCATGCGAGTATTTCGACATTTTGCAAGTTGGTGTCCAATTGAATGTTTAAAGTTGGAGTGTTGAACCACAACAATAGCGCTTGGGGATCTAGCCATTTGAATTATAACTATTTCAAATGGTAAACCAAGACACCAAGTTAAAGACATACATATCGAACGATATATTTTGGTTCAGGTTCATGTATAAAATGATCTTCATGGAACTTAGTTTTTAAATGTGCCATAGGACAATTATATCTGATTCACCTCCTACTGTTTTATAGAGATCTGTACATGGTACTCTTCCCTCACACGATGCATCTTTCTCTTGAATTTGGTTGTCGCTCTGCTCTTCTCGCTCTTCCTAAAGGAACAATATATGGCAGAGAAGTTTAGTATAACAAATCTCTAGAAAATTTCTTTTCCATGTATTAATATACTTTAACCTGCCATGCTCAACAAAATTTGGAATTTTAGTCGTAACCTATTTTGAACTATTACAATTGTGTCACTGCAGGTTGTTATCCATCAACGTTTAACTGTGCAGGGGTTGGTCACAGGAGAGTTGATCCTAATGTTGTACAAGATCCTAAGCAGGTGCTTTATTGTTTTGACAAGTATTATTCATGTGATGGCTTCTCACGGATTATTCTACCCTTGGTTGGTTGAGGTGTCCAGGTCCAAGTCATGCATTTTTATTGTATATATGCTGAACTTGAAGCACAGTCATCTATATCTTTACTGTATTTTTGAATTGATTCAACTGAGTATTAAGAAATTGTAAAACGTTTACTACATCTGCTTGACTTCATTGCTTTTTTACAACCAAACTATCCTGGTCACTTATTCAGATCTTCTTATTTGTTATTTTTCAGACGTTGTTGTGTTTCAGTCAATAGAGGTTATCTTTCATATGCCTTTTTATTACATACATGCAGAAGTGTGTCACTCATGGCAGAACTATTTTTTCATGTGACTATACTATTTTTAGAAATATTGAAAAGAAAGATACTACTTATCATGCAGATCCATCTTTGTGCTTATTACCGGTGGGCCTAAAATTTATCCTTCCATGACATTTAAATATTACTATTCCATCTACAATATTAACCATTTTATGAATATATGCCATCTTTCAAAGCGAAATATTCTTTGTCAAAGGCCTCTCCTCGAACAACAAAATTTGGAGTTCTTGGTAGGAACTAGAGATCTTGTTCACCTCCACATTTGGTTATTATTTTTATTTGAATCATGGTGTAAACTTGCTTGGGTAATAAACATGATTTATTGTACAGATTTTCATGAAGTGAGCTTCCTTCTAGATGAGGAAACTAATTGTGGTGTCCCCTGTTTTTGTCGAGCAGCATGAACCAAGAGTAATATTTGACAGTGGGTGTCGGAATGTGTCAAGGATCGTGGGGAGAGTCTTCTATCCGTACGGTGTTATCGCTCACCAACAACTAATTGTGCAACCCACGTCGAGGACATCTTATTATGTCATGAGCATTATATTACTCACCGCACAGTACTTGCAAAGATGCGGTGTTAAATTTCATCCACATGCTTTCTCACAAAAAGTATACATCTATATGATGTGAGGTTAGTCTTGTCTAACTCTTTTTATTTATTATCAATCTATTAATTATTAACTATGATCTCTTGTCTCGACATTTTAAAGAAGATGATTTATTTGACCAGTGCCACTCAAGAGATGTGGCTCGTCCTTGGGAATTATATTTCTATTTTGCAAATTGCAGCAAACCTAGAAAAATGATGGATCAATATGACTTGCCATCATGACTTGCTTAGAAATTACTGTTCTTTCCCGACTCCAATAGCAACATGCTTGATACAATGCTTTATAAATCTATTATATGTCAACTTGTCGGTTTGTTTCTCTTTCTTATAACTTACTTTTATTTTCATTCATGTTATTACTAGCGGATTTGAGTGCCAAGTCTGATTTTTTCGAGTTTTTGAATAGAAGTCTCGATGGTATGCATGAATAAGAAAATTTAAAAAGTGAAGGGGTGTATATCTGAATTTGGTGCTGCTTTCACTCTGTTACATGCTCATTTTGCAAGGCAGGCTTCTAACTATTGGATGTTTCTCCACACTTGAAGCCATTAAGTGAAGTTAAAGCTGCCATCTTATAAGCCAAAGCCATGAGAAAGGCATGTACTAAGTTTTAGAGGCATATATATGATGTGATGCCCTTTTTATTTGCTTATCTATATTAGTCGGAGTGCACATGTTGTTAGCTAGATTATTTTCTGGTAATACCACAGTTTAAAAACATGCTCTAATTAATGTTAGTTTTGTTCTGTGACATGAGAAAGGCATGTACTAACTTTCAGAGGCATGTATATGTTGTGATCCTCTTTGTTATAAGCCAACGCCATGAGAAATGGCAACATATTACTTACTTTATTAAGCCAAATCCATGAGAAAGGCATATACTATGTTAGAGAGGCATGTATATGTTGTGATGCCCTTTTATTTGCTTATCTATATTAAGATTTAATGTCACTGCAGTGTACCATCTGAAATGACAACATATTACTTACTTTCTTATCTATGATTTAATGTTAATGAGGCATGTATAGGAGGGAAATAAGTCTGTTACTTTCCTTTTTTTATCCGTTCACAAAAAAGGCGCTATGGCTCCCAAATTTCACATAATGATGTTCCAACACAAATTTTGCTAGATTTATTTCAGGCTTCGGGCTCGGTGGAAGGAGACGTTCCCGTCAACTTCGAGGCGCCTGTGGTGACTTTGTAAAATCTCAACATACAATGTTGACTCAGTCTCTCGAAGGTGCTTATAAAGGTAAGATCTGCATGTATGCGTTGATAGGGATGTTGAGGGTACTGTGTTAAAAAGAAACCGCATGCGTGTTGATGGGTCGAGTTAGGTAGGGCGCACGTGCTTGCTGATTTGCTGGGGCTGTACAAGGCTTAGCCGATTCAGGTGAATCATGTGATTTTTTTTTGAATAAAAGGGGTTTCCCCCCTGCTCCACTTATATTAGAAGCAAAGCAAGACAAGGTTCAGCAAAGCATCCTAAATACCGCTACCAGCAACATGAACACGAACAACCACACAATTCACACGCCAAAGGCGACCATCCAACAATAATCTGCTACTTTTATTACATGAAACCAAAGCTAATGGAGAACCACAGTAGCAGTTGGACTACTGGGAGATCTTCTCAGCTCGGGACACCTTCAGCTCCAGGCAATGCAAAGCAATTCTCCCCGCCGTCTGTTGAGTAGGAGGAGGAATTGGCGAAGAAGTGCCCCCTGTGTGCCGTCGCAGAGAACACCCCATTGTCGAAGGAAGCCATATAGTTTCACAAGGACGCAGTTCATACCTCTCCATGTTCGACCCTGGAAACAGAATTCATTTCTTAGTCTCCATATACTCCATAAGGAGGCAGCAGAAACCATATTAAGTACAGAATTTTTCTTATGAGAGTGCCACAAAGCACTAATATCATCCTAGCAAGCAATTTGGTTAATCTGAAAGCCATCAGAAACCAAACCGCCATACATATCTCGCAACCACACAATGAAAGAAAAGGTGCTGAACAGATTCTAACTCGTTACAGAATAAACAAGTTAAATCGTCAACATTTCTGCGTTTGGCTAAGTTATCTCTAGTCAGGACTTTGTTATAAGCACAAAGCCAAAGGAAAACATGAATGTTGCGAGGGCACAACACTTTCCAAATTTTGTCACCAGTCAGAAACCACACCTCCAAAGTTGATCGCATTATAGAAAGATTTAACCGAATATATCCCATTAGGTTCTAGTGCCCAGATTGGAGTATCTTGGCATTCAGATAGAGGAAATTGTTTGAGTAAATCAATCAACTGAAGCCACCGGTCCATCCCAGTTCTATCTACACATCTTCTAAAGGTTAGCTTCAGGGTCACACCATCCCACACGTGAGCTACAGCGCATTCCGTTTGATTGCAAATAGCAAACAGGTCCCAGAATTGTGTTTTAAGAGAACAATCCTCGGCCCAGACATCATGCCAAAATGTGATGTTCTTCCCGTTGCCAACCTTCCAGCGATAAAAGGGTTTAGAAGCATTGAGGGCCCAGATAACACTCTTCCAAAAGGGAGATCCATTATCAGGTTTGGCCCAGAGGATATTGGGAGAGTTGGAATCATATTTAAAATCAATAATTCTCTTCCAGTTTTTATCAGTTTGATCAAAGTATCTCTTCCCCCAGGAAGCCAATAAGGCCATGTTAAACTCTTTAAGGTTAGGAACGCCTAACCCTCCAAAACTTTTTTTCCTAGAAATCAAACCCCGATGGGCTAAATGATATTTATGTTGTTCCTCTACATTGCCCCAAAAGAAATGTGCCATCTCTGAATTAATAGCAATGATAGCCCACTTAGGGAATTTCAACACCGCCATCAGATATGCAGGGATGCTTAAAATGCAAGCACATAGCAAGATCAGTTTGCCTCTATATGATAGGGGTCTCCCCAGCCAGCCAGATAGGCCTTTAACTATTCTGTCTATAATAGGTTTGAGATCCTCTCTCTTTAGGTTCTCATAGTGTAGGGAAACCCCTAGATACTTGATTGGGAAGGAGCCAATCTCACAGCAGAAAATTTGAGCAAAGTTTTTAGCTACCTCTTCCTCAATATTAATGGTCAGTAGATCACTTTTATGGAAATTGATTCTCATCCCAGACAGGTTCTCGAAGCAGGATAAAATCCATTTGAAATTCCTAGCTTTATCATAGGAATTTTCAAGGAACATGAGAGTATCGTCCGCGTATTGAAGACTAGTGATTCCCCTGGTATTATTTGAGGCAAAAGCGCCGAGATAAGACCTTGTCGCGAAGTTTTGGCAAGCATCTTAGAGAAGACGTCCGCAACCAAGTTAAATAACAGCGGGGAGCTCGGGTCTCCTTGTTTAAGACCCTTACCCCCCATAAAGTATGGACCAATGGTATCATTTATCTTCACACTAAATGTACTATGCTCAAGAATTTTCCTAATCCACGAATTCCATTTAGGACCAAAACCCCTAGATTCCAGCATCTCAAATAAGAAATCCCAACTAACTCTATCGTAGGCTTTCTCATAATCAAGTTTGAGATCGTGTAATGTGTACGTGCTGCTGGCAGATTATCCTCCGTTTTCGCCTCACCTGGTTTGTAAACGGCAGCCCAGACTTCAGGTGGTGCCAGTGATTGTCGGTTGGAGAGGATGTAGGCAGGCATGATATCGAGTGATGGTTTGCCGTAGACATTTTCCTTTACAACGTAAGAGCATCCCGCAACCGGCCGTCCGTAAAATTCGTTCGAGGGCTCCCGCAAACTTTTTTAAGAACCGTGAGCCATCCAACAGTCCCGTAAGAGTATCTACAGTCGGACCTTGCAAATCCGGCCTCTCAAACGTCCGCGGACGAGTCCGGGCGCGTCCGCGGACACTCATCGGTCACGTCTCAAATAATGCTACATCCGGACACCTCAAATCTAATATCTCAAATACATACAAACTCATACAACTACTACGTCGATGCATTACACACATCGTTCGGATACTCCATCACTATTAGCATGCCATCGGACTACCAAAATTTGGCATGTTTGGCTATGGTGGACATCAGCCACAGCTGCCCTTGCCTTTCTCAGAGCTCTTGCTGTCCTTCTCGCGGAAGTACCGGTCTAAGACGCAGTACGGATCGAGCAGAATATGCTCGTCACCGGAGCTGTCCTCGCCCTCGCTCACCGCCTCCCTCCTCCTTTGATGGCAGTCCGGCCATTTCACGGACCGCCCGATTCTGCTCGCGGGCGATGGCGCGTGTGTTCCTCCGTTGTCGTTTCTTCAAAATGCGGACGCCGATGGCTTCCTCCTCTGCGGCCGCCCGGTCCGCCGCATCAGCCGCCTCCGCCTCCGCCATTTCCTCCGCGAGATAGGCCTCGGCGATCCTTATCCTCTCCTTCCCACGGCGGGCGGCCCGTTCCCGGTGGGACTCGAAGTCCGCGGGTCCGGTTGATGGATTCGTCCGCCGGGACATGGAGGATCCCGCCCCAGAGGAACCGAGCGCCCTTTGACGGACGCTATGGAGTCGCGACGGACAGATCTTGCCGTCGGCCAGGCGCTGTTCTCGCGAGAGCGGTGGAGTGCAATGCGAATCGACATTGCCTCCTCCACTCCGCACGGGACGACCCCCCAGTCGATGGATCCGGACTGGTCCGAGTTGGATCCGCTGCCCTCCATGCCGGAGAAGGTCGGAGATCGCCGGAGGTGAGGTAGGGTGGTGGATGGGAGTGGAGTGAAGTGGCTAGGGTTTGGTCCGCCAACGAATGAGGACGAATATATGTGGGGTCGACGCGGGCCAGTGCGGGCGTGTCCGGGCACGCCCGGGCTCTCCCATATCCGTCCCATATTTGGGCTGGATATGATGGGTGCCGATCAGCCCGGGCGTTTGAGGCCCGTTCGAGGGTCCGGCTGGATCGAATTTTTGTGACCGATCGATGACCGGACGGCCTGCCCGGGTGTTTGAGGCGGGTTTGAAGGGTCCGGCCGTAGATGCTCTAACAAGGTCAAGAGTGTGACCCGGTGTTCTGGCAGTTTCATACGAAAACATATTCCAACTTTCCGATAAGAAAAATCTGGGCCTGAAAATCCTTCCAAAGTTCGGTTATAACTAGATAATGGGAGTGTCTAGGACACATCTAGATGTGACATAGTTATTGCACATCTAAATGACTAAATGAAACATAAAAAGAAAAAAAGGAAAGAAAAAAAGAAATATCCACACAAATCTTAACGTAAGATCAATGATATAGGACTTAGATGTGCAATACTTATGTCACATCTAGATGTGATTTAGCAAAACCGCTAGATAATACGTATAATCATACGAAAAACTTGGCAAACTGGGTCTAGAATACCGGTCCCTAGTCGAGTAATTTATACGGAGATCCATCGGAACAAAAAGCGTGAAATGCAGATGATTCCGAAGAAGATGCCGATCGGTCGACGTGCGCATCGAGCTTGGGCATGGCGATCAGCGTCAGAGCCGCACGAAGAGCTGCGACGGGTCGAGGTACGGGTAGCGGCTAAGCGCGGCGCGCTTCATGTCCTCCAGGCCGCGCTCGTACCCCCGCCGCTCCCGCTCCGCCAGCGCGCGCGCGTGCTCCCTGCTCGACCCCCAGAACCACGTCGCCGCCGCCGCCCTCTCGGCCTCCGCCTTGGCCGCGGCGAGCTCCGCCTTCGCCTTGTGCAGCTCCGCCCGCAGCGCGTCCGCCTCGGCGGCGTCGCGCTCCCTCGCCATCAGCTTCCTGTGCAGCTCCTCCCGGAGCCCACGCGCCGCCGCCGCCGCGATCCCCGCGTCCGCCTTGGCCTCGGCGAGCACGGCCTTCGCCTTGCGCAGCTCCGCCCGCAGCGCGTCCGCCTCGGCGGTGTCATGCTCCCGCGCCTTCGTTTTGCTGCACAGCTCCTCCCGCGCCGGCGCCGCCGTCCCCGCGCCCGCCTTGGTCTCGTCGAGCTCGGCCTTCGCCTTGCGCAGCTCCGCCCGCAGCGCGTTCGCCTCGGTCTCCCGCGCCTTCAGCTTCCTCTCCAGCTCCCCACGGAGCGCGTCCGCCTTGCGCTCGCGCGCCCTCAGCTTCTCCTCCAGCTCCAGAGCGTAGCCCAGCGAGAAGGCCACCTCGTTCACCGTCTGCGCCCCAGCATGTATGCCGCCATCACCATGTCGATCGATCAATCCAGAACAACAAACCATGCAAGAATAATGCACACGGAACAAGGAGCTCACCTGGTGCAGTGAGACGTAGGTTGAGGCGACGACGTCGGCCGGCTTGGACGCGGCGAGCTCGCGCTCCCGCGAAGGCGTCACGGTGCCCTGCAGCAGCCGCCTCGCCGCCTTCCAGTCACCATCTTTGCTTGTCGTGGGCGGCGACTTGCAGGGGGCAGAGAAGCCCGGCGGGCAGGAGAAGTCCGACGCCGAGCTCTCGCCGTCCGCACGGTCCTCCCCCACCTTCCTCTTCTTCCCAAGCGACAGCGCACGAGGCGTCACCTTGCAGTCAAGCCCGCTCTTCACCGTCACCTTCCCCGCCGACGCGCGCGCGGCCACGGCCGCGGTTTCCTCCATGGCGGCGACATGAACAGGCGCGGCTGCAAATCACAGATCAGTACAATCCACTCCGCAGCAAACATCCTGAATCGTTCTGAATTCTAGAATGCCGGAGGGTTCACCTTTAGGAGTTGGCGGCGGAGATGGCAGTGGCACCCCGATGATCTTGGCTGCGGCCATGTTGTGGTGGTTGAGATACGCGAAGAGATCGATCGGCGAACTCCCTCGAGCACGCAGCAGGCTGTTCGCCACGGCCTTCTCCTGCACGGTGAGCGACGGATCGAAGGTGGAGGACCTGGGAGGCCCCCCCCACTCCACCGGGCACGGCCACGGCGCCGACGACTCCAAGAAGAAGAAATCCTCCTTCCAACCCCTGATAAACTTGACGCGGATCCGGGCGAAGAGCAGGCCGTTAGCTTCCTTGCCGCGCAGGGTGTAGAAGCCGTGCGGCGGGAACGGGCAGAGCGCGAAGAAGTGCCGGAACACGGCGAGCGACGGCTCCACGCCGGCGGAGTGGGAGAGCACGACGAAGCCCGCCATGGCGCGCCAGCCGTTGGGCGAGAGCTGGCCCGGGGCGAGCCCGAAGTGGTTGAGCACCGCGGCGAAGATGGGGTGGAGGGGCAGGCGCATCCGGCGTCCAGCGAGTCGAGGTACACGCAGACGGACCCGGGCGGCGGGGTCGAGCACGAGGAGCGGTCGCCGGCGAGGACCGGGGCGAAGCCGTCGGGGATGGAGTACCTCTTGCAGAGGATCTTCAGGGCTCCTCGCTTGCGCAGCCGCGAGGTGACCCGCTCGGCCGAGACGTCGTCGTCGTCGCCGTCGTCGCCTCCGTCGGCGTCGGCGTCGCTGGTGCGGGGAGCTCTGTCGCGGGTGGGTTCGTCGAGGTGGCCGTCCGGCGACCAGGATGTCGAGGTCCAGGAGGAGGATGCCATTGGCGGCTGGGGTTTCTGCTGCGGCGCTTGTAGGAGGGGGAAATGGGTGGCTGCGGATCAAGACGGCAAGAAAGAAAGTGGAGTCTTCATTTTTCGTCGCCGTGCGCAGAAGCAAAGGGTTTTAGGGCAAGCCGTGTGCCTTCTGATTCCCCCTATTTTATAGACTTCTTTCATTCTTTGTGACTGCTTGTTAAATTTGCTACTCAAGAGAAAATCTGAAATTTGCAAATCCAAAACATTTGTACAAGAATTAAACAACTTCAATTTTGTTCTTACTTTCCTTAAAGCAAGGCAAACTTGCACGTTCTTTATAATATGTCACCCTATTTTCATTAATAAAGGTTGCTTGGGGATCAGATCATTCAACTAAAGTTGTCGGACTGGATGGCTTTGACAAGCGAGCGGCCAACCGTCGGTTGCCTGAAATTTGAAAAGGGTCAGTCGATTTCTTCCCCTCCAATCTCAATCGTTGGATCAAGATCTAACGGACAATGCTTCATCTTTAACCTTCAACCGTTCTTCCTCTCACTCCCCGCCGATCCAGCCACAACCCTAACCGCCCACCCTCAAATGCCCGCGGCAGGCCGCACTGCCTCGCCGACCGTCGTCCCCTCAATCTCCTCCCACCGCCGGGCTTGCCGCCACCCCCAACCATTCCTCTAAACCGGTGAACCATTCAGTGAACCTGCACGCCCCCACACCCCTAAGGTAGACAAGGAGGTTGTTGCTTCCTCCTACACCATAAGATATACATGGATGTCTCGATACTTCGCACACCTTATGTTTCCTATCCGCGGGAAATCAACTGACCCAAATTTTGTTTTCAGGCGACTAGCGTCCAACTAAACAACTTTTTCAGAAATCATTGGCCTCTGCCTAAATTTCAAATGAGAAAAACATTTATTTGTCAAAACGGTCAAGTTACAAACATTTCACACTGGCACATCTCTTGCTCGTGTCAACTATCTTGATGGCATCTAAAAAACTATCTTGATGGCCAGTAACTTTCATTGTTGGAGCTCCTCATTTTGCTCATGTGTCCGACGCAGTTGACTAAACCATGTTAGCCATTGACATATCTAAACAATAATTGCAGTTGGTTTCATAGCCGGTTCGATTCAAAGTAAGTTGAAATAAATCATGTTCGACTAAAATAATCAAAGACATATTAAGTTACAGCTGTATTAGGACGTATAACTTTATGTATTGTTTATGATAATTCAAAATGGTGCCCAAGCTCATTTGCTCCCGCTGAACAGTTAATTTGAAAAAATTGCAAAATAATTCAAACAAGACTGAAATTTTTACACATGAAAGTTGAGAGAATCTTCTAGGTGCGTGCAAAATTACAAAGCGTTTGGACACATGACGAGCTCGTGGCAAAAAAAAAAAATCAAGTCTACACAATGCATTTTTTGAAACTTACTTTGAGAGGCCAAATTTGTTATTTTTGCCACGAGCTCCTCAAATGTCCAAACACCTTGAAATTTGGCATGCACCTAAAAGATTCTCTCAAATTTCATGTGTAGACATTTTATGTTTTTCTTTAGTTTGTTTATTTATTTATTTGAATTTACTGTTCATCGGCGGGGTGCAGCTAAGCTTGGGTGCAGAAACAACGACCCTAGTGTTTGTGCAGAAGAAAACTATATAATAGTTCCCGTAAAAAATAAACTATGTAGTAGAACATTTAATTTGCACATTTTCCTTTAAATAAAAAAATCTCATGTGTCCACATATACATGTACAAAATTCACATCCATTCTCCTTCATAATCAGAAATGTTTTTCCCACGTAAATTACACACTTCTTCAATTTCCCCTAAAACTATTCTTGGGTTTCCTCGCCCCTTTAAAATACTATATATTGAGTTCTTCACCATGATAATACTTTTAGAAGAATAAAATCATGCATACATGTTATATGTTAATACCCCCCCCCCCCCCCCCCCCCCGGCCTTGAGTTAATTTCCAAAAAAAACATAAAGTATGATTGACTTATTACAGCGTCCAACACATAATAATATGTCTACAATATTAATGAAATGGTATATGAAAGTTGAGAGAATCTTCTAGGTGCGTGCAAAATTACAAAGCGTTTGGACACGTGAGGAGCTCGTGGCAAAAAAACTCAAGTCTACACAATGCATTTTTTGAAACTTACTTTGAGAGGCCAAATTTGTTATTTTTGCCACGAGCTCCTCAAATGTCCAAACACCTTGAAATTTGGCATGCACCTAAAAGATTCTCTCAAATTTCATGTGTAGACATTTTAGGTTTTTCTTTAGTTTGTTTATTTATTTATTTGAATTTACTGTTCATCGGCAGGGTGCAGCTAAGCTTGGGTGCAAAAACACCGACCCTAGTGTTTGTGCAGAAGAAAACTATATAATAGTTCCCGCAAAAAATAAACTATGTAGTAGAACATTTAATTTGCACATTTTCCTTTAAACAAAAAAAATCTCATGTGTCCATATATACATGTACAAAATTCACACCCATTGTCCTTCATAATCAGATATGTTTTTCCCGTGTAAATTACTCACTTCTTCAATTTCCCCTAAAACTATTCTTGGGTTTCCTCGCCCCTTTAAAATACTATGTATTGAGTTCTTCACCATGACAATACTTTTAGAGGAATAAAATCATGCATACATGTTATATGTTAATACCGCCCCCCCCCCCCCCCCCCCCCGGGCGTTGAGTTAATTTCCAAAAAAAACATAAAGTATGATTGACTTATTACAGCGTCCAACACATAATAATATGTCTACAATATTAATGAAATGGTATATGAAAGTTGAGAGAATCTTCTAGGTGCGTGCAAAATTACAAAGCGTTTGGACATGTGAGGAGCTCGTGGCAAAAAAAAACTCAAGTCTACACAATGCATTTTTTGAAACTTACTTTGAGAGGCCAAATTTGTTATTTTTTCCACGAGCTCCTCAAATGTCCAAACACCTTGAAATTTGGCATGCACCTAAAAGATTCTCTCAAATTTCATGTGTAGACATTTTAGGTTTTCTTTAGTTTGTTGATTTATTTATTTGAATTTACTGTTCATCGGCGGGGTGCAGCTAAGCTTGGGTGCAGAAACACCGACCCTAGTGTTTGTGCAGAAGAAAACTATATAATAGTTCCCGCAAAAAATAAACCATGTAATCGAACATTTAATTTGCACATTTTCCTTTAAATAAAAAAAATCTCTTGTGTCCACATATACATGAACAAAATTCACATCCATTCTCCTTCATAATCAGAAATGTTTTTCCCACGTAAATTACTCACTTCTTCAATTTCCCCTAAAACTATTCTTGGGTTTCCTCGCCCCTTTAAAATACTATATATTGAGTTCTTCACCATGATAATACTTTTAGAAGAATAAAATCATGCATACATGTTATATGTTAATACCCCCCCCCCCCCCCCCCCCGGCCTTGAGTTAATTTCCAAAAAAAACATAAAGTATGATTGACTTATTACAGCGTCCAACACATAATAATATGTCTACAATATCAATGAAATGGTATATGAAAGTTTAGAGAATCTTCTAGGTGCGTGCAAAATTACAAAGCGTTTGGACACGTGAGGAGCTCGTGGCAAAAAAAACGCAAGTCTACACAATGCATTTTTTGAAACTTACTTTGAAAGGCAAAATTTGTTATTTTTGCCATGAGCTCCTCAGATGTCCAAACACCTTGAAATTTGGCATGCACCTAAAAGATTCTCTCAAATTTCATGTGTAGAAATTTTAGGTTTTTCTTTAGTTTGTTTATTTATTTATTTGAATTTACTGTTCATCGGCAGGGTGCAGCTAAGCTTGGGTGCAAAAACACCGACCCTAGTGTTTGTGCAGAAGAAAACTATATAATAGCTCCTGCAAAAAATAAACTATGTAATAGAACATTTAATTTGCACATTTTCCTTTAAATAAAAAAAATCTCATGTGTCCACATATACATGTACAAAATTCACATCCATTCTCCTTCATAATCAGAAATGTTTTTCCCACGTAAATTACTCACTTCTTAAATTTCCCCTAAAACTATTCTTGGGTTTCCTCGTCCCTTTAAAATACTATGTATTGAGTTCTTAACCATGATAATACTTTTAGAAGAATAAAATCATGCATACATGTTATATGTTAATACCTCCCCCCCTCCCCCCCCCCCCCCCCCCCGGCCTTGAGTTAATTTCCAAAAAAAACATAAAGTATGATTGACTTATTACAGCGTCCAACACATAATAATATGTCTACAATATTAATGAAATGGTATATGAAAGTTGAGAGAATCTTCTAGGTGCGTGCAAAATTACAAAGCGTTTGGACACGTGAGGAGCTCGTGGCAAAAAAACTCAAGTCTACACAATGCATTTTTTGAAACTTACTTTGAGAGGCCAAATTTGTTATTTTTTCCACGAGCTCCTCAAATGTCCAAACACCTTGAAATTTGGCATGCACCTAAAAGATTCTCTCAAATTTCATGTGTAGACTTTTTAGGTTTTTCTTTAGTTTGTTTTTTTATTTACTTGAATTTACTGTTCATCCACGGGGTGCAGCTAAGCTTGGGTGCAGAAATACCGACCCTACTGTTTGTGCAGAAGAAAACTATATAATAGTTCCCGCAAAAAATAAACTATGTAATAGAACATTTAATTTGCACATTTTCCTTTAAATAAAAAAAATCTGAGGTGTCCACATATACATGTACAAAATTCACATCCATTCTCCTTCATAATCAGAAATGTTTTTCCCACGTAAATTACTCACTTCTTCAATTTCCCCTAAAACTATTCTTGGGTTTCCTCGCCCCTTTAAAATACTATGTATTGAGTTCTTAACCATGATAATACTTTTAGAAGAATAAAATCATGCATACATGTTATATGTTAATACCCCCCCCCCCCCCCCCCCCCGGCCTTGAGTTAATTTCCAAAAAAAACATAAAGTATGATTGACTTATTACAGCGTCCAACACATAATAATATGTCTACAATATTAATGAAATGGTATATGACATATGAATTTTGCAACAAAATTGTACTCCCTCCGTTGACTTTTATAAGTCGTTTTAGACAACTGAAATTGAACTGTTTTACACGCTGTCGGAAATGTCTACAGTGCCTTGTAAAAGTGAACGGAGGAAGTAACATTTTTCCGGTTACATGTCCATCCTATAATCATAAATTATTGACTTCATTTATGTTGTCCACCTTATGTTTCGAATGGATGGAGTGTAAAAAAAAATCCATGCATGTACCTTGTGAGTAGAAGCATATATGTGTGAAGTTTTGTCATAAAATGCTCTCTCCTTTCCAAATGGTGAAGCCCGGTATATTTTGCTTACGCCAAACTTTGTTAAGTTTGACCAAGATTAGAAAAACAATATGAACATGTACAGTACCAAAGAAATATTAATAGATCCATCATGAATATGTATTCATAATGTACTTCGAGCGAGAAATAGACCCGAGCCTTCTTCCAGTCGCTGGGTGATCCTTGAAAGTAAATAGATTTTGGAGAAGTGTTGGTGAATTTATGAGATGGTGAGAATCTAATACAGTAATAAACAGTATGCAGGGACAAGATTCTTCACAAGCAGACTTGCTGAAGGGATTTAAATTAAGAGTTTTCAACATAAATGTGATGCAATGTTGCCTGTCCACTGCACTGGTATCATTCACACCTTCTATTCGAGATGAGCTTCTACACCTCAAAGAATGCTTTTGTCCATTTTTCACCAAGTGCAACTGCAAAAAAGGTGATTTGTTTTTCGTACATATAGTATTTATTTTCTTTCGCACAAAACCATTTACGATTACGTTGTGTCTTTTTTTAGAGTGATTTTTACATGCCAGCGCAGCGCTTAAACTAAAAGTCAAATATTTCCCTACCAAATTTTTTCAGTGACACGAACAAAAATCAGATGCATTTTGGCACACATTGTGCTTAGCGTTTATTGACCGACCTGCTGAGTGTGTGTGTGTGTGTGTGTGTGGCTGTGAGCAGCAATAGCAGGAATCATGGAGTCCATCTTCCTAAAAGAGAAGGTACAGTGCACAGAGGCAGCTGGGTGCTTGACACGTCGCCTGGAGGACCCACGCGGTTCAGGTCGGTTGATGCTGCCGGTCAGTCCATGCTTGGTGACCCACGACAATGGACTTTGCACAAAAATGTACACTAAATGAGCAGCCTGTACTCTGGTCTCTGGAGCTGGGCAGTGGGCAGGCTCTGACGTGCCTACGCCAGAGATGTTGGGGCAGAGGCCCGGACCGGGAGGTGGAGGATTGGCCTACCGTGCAATGGTCTGGACGGGAACAGCCAAAGTGCAAAACCAAACCATACAACTACCGTTAGTATTGAAATGTGTTTGCTTGGCGAATCTTATGCAGGATCAAAATACATGAATTTGCCAGCACAGGTTTATTTCAGATCATGTTTTTCTTTGGGTAACCATTTCAGATCATGCTAGAGTCCCGCGACGAGCAGGAGGAGGAGAAGCCTGCTCCCGCAGTTCGTTGTTTATGGAGGGCGACCAGGAGCAAGAAGGCGACGCCGAGGCAAGCGACGAGTAGCCTCGCCGCCGCTGGCTGGAGCCTGGTCCATGACACGCCTTTGTGCTCGCGGCCTGTGGACGCCTACTTGTACGGGGAACCGGATCCTCTGAGAGCAACTCCAACCAGATGACCCCAACGACGCGTGTTTTGTCCGTGTTTTGCCCGTTTAGGTCGGTTCGTGCGCACTCTTTTGTAAATGGGTTGGTCGTGCGTCCAATGAGGTGACCTATTTTCGTACACGCGACTGGCTTGCGGTCATTTTTTGATCGCTTTGATAATATCACATAAAATAAAATTTATTTCTAGATTAATAAATGTTCAATACAAAACATTGCATAGTTCGAGAACTATAAAAAATATCTCATAGTTCAACTTGAAATTGTCTCAAATACATTTAAAAGAAAAGGTTGCCGATACATCTACTAATTGCCGACATGAATCCACATATGCTCAAGCAAATCATTTTGCAGCTGCATGTGAGTATCCCAATCACGCATCTTATGATAAAACTCGACGAACTGTGCAAACGTTGCCTTTCCTCCATGCTCACGCAGAACATTTTCAACCTGAAACTCAAACATTTGATCATAGAGACGTTCTGGGCGCTCATCCTATACGATCATGTTGTGCATGATCACACAAGCTGTCATCACCTTCCACAACTTTTTCGTGCTCCAAGTTCTAGCAGGATACCGAACGATACCCCCATCAAGATTGAAGAACGCCAAAGAAAAAATACTCATCGTCAGAGTCCATTTGTACCTTGGGCAAAGCGTCGAACACCTTGCGGGCGTTGTGGAAGACTCCAGCCGGAGAGGAACCTCACGCCTCACCGAGAGAAAATGGCGGAGCTAGGCGGCGGCGGCGAAGATGAGGCTGCCGGGAGGGTGAGTCCGCGGGCGGATGGCTCGCGGCGACGGCGGAAGCGGGCGGCGGGGGTGGGAGGCGGGGGTGGGCGGGTGATTTGGACGCAAAGGAGGAAGAGGAGACTGGCGTACGTGACACCGACGAGCAGGCCAAGGGGAAGAGAAGCGCGGGCGACGCGGGCGTTCGCTTCGTGTCAGCGGCGACGCAAATGCCACCCAAATATGGGCCTGGAATGGGTCGCGGGCGGACGAAAAATGGACACGCGTCCGTTTGGGTCGGCTTTTTTGTCCGCGGCGACCCAAACGGACAAGCGCAGACGAAATGGGTCGCTGTGTTGGAGTTGCTCTTAGAGCATCTACAACCGGATCCCTCATATCCATCTCCAACGACCAGGAAGGCCGCCCGGTCACTGACCGGTTACAAAAATGCGACCCAGTCGGGCGCCTCAAACGGGCCTTAAACGTCCGGGCTGACCGGCACCCCTCATATCCAGCCCAAATGTGGGACGGATATGGGGCGCCCGGGCACGTCCGCCTGGCCCACCCCGACCCCACATATATTCGTCCCCATCCGTTCGCCGGACCAAACCCTAGTCATTTCACTCCACTCCCATCTGCCACCCAATCCCCCATCCGGCGATCTCCGGCCTTCTCCGGCACGGCGGGCGACGGATCCGAGTCCTTCACCTTCAGATCCATCGACCACGAGCTCATCCCACGTGGCCCCGAGGAGGAGATGGCCGTCCGGCTTGCGCTCCGCCACTCTCGGGAGGCGTCCGCCCTTGGCGCTCGGACTCGCAATGCCAGGAATTCATTGCATCGGCACAACAGGTCATTGGATCCGGTGTCGGTGCCTCACCGGAGGTGGTGCGGTCCGTCTGGCGTCCTCACGTCGTGGCGGATGCGCAACTCCTCCTTTGGCGCACCGAGGAAGCACCATGGGCGTCCGCGGACGCTAGCATGGTGCCTCGTGCCTGCCGTGTGAGGCAGCGGGCGCGGAAGGCAGCGAAGGCCCTCGCGGCGGTGGACGTTGGAGAGGTGGAGTCACACTCTCCGCCGTCCCGTAGGGTACACCAGTGCGGGTGCCGCAACCGCGTCGTGGTGGACGCGTCAGCTCCTCCGAGGAAGGATCTGTTATCGACCTCACGTCCATCGGCACCGACCGGGTTACGATCTCCGACAAGGAAGATGCTGGTGAACGTTGCATGGGAAACAAAAAAATTCTACGAACACCCAAGATCTATCTATGGAGATGCATAGCTATGAGAGGAGAGTGGATTCACATACCCTTGTAGATCGCTAAGCAGGAAGCGTTAAGAAACACAGTTGATGTAGTCGAACGTCTTCGCGATCCAATCACGATCCGTCCCGCGATCCAATCACGATCCTTCCCGATCTAGCACCGAACGGACGACACCTTCGCATTCAGCACACGTACAGCTCGATGACGTCTCCGCCTCCTCGATCCAGCAAGCAAGAATGGAGTAGTAGATGAGTTCTCCGGCAGCACGATGGCGTGGTGGCGGTGGTGGTGGAGCTATCCCGACAGGGCTTCGCCAAGCACTACTGTGACGAACTAGAGGAGAAGTAATCTAGAGGGAGAGAGAGGCATGCGTTGTGGCTTGTGGTGATGCTGCCCTCCCTCCCCTCTCATATATATAGGGGGAGGAGAGAGGACCGAACGCCCTAGGGTTACGGGCGGCGGCCAAGGGGCTGCCTTGGCCCCCAAGGAAGGGGGACGGCGGCCACCCTTGGGCTAGCCCTGCCCTTGGCCGCATGGGCCTTAGGTGGGAGGGGCGGCCAGACCACCAGGGGCTGGTGCGCCCCCTCTCACAGCCCATGGGGCCCTCCGGGGAAGGTGGACCCACACGGTGGACCCCCGGAACACTTCCGGCATCCCCGTCACAAAACCGGTAAGTCTCAGAACTTTTCCGGAACTCGAATACCAGCTTCCCATATATCAATCTTTACCTCCGGACCATTCCGGAACTCCTCGTGACGTTCGGGATCTCATCTGGGACTCCGAACAACTATCGGTCACCAACATATATAACTCAACAATACTATATCGTCACCGAACGTTAAGTGTGCAGACCCTACGGGTTCGAGAATGATGCAGACATGACCGAGACACTCTCCGGCCAATAACCAATAGCGGGACCTTGATAACCATATAGGCTCCTACATATTCCACGAAGATATTTATCGGTCGAACCACGATGTCAAGGATTCAGTCAGTCTCGTATGCAATTCCCTTTATCCATCGGTATGTTACTTGCCCGAGATTCAATCGTCGGTATCTCCATACCTAGTTCAATCTCATTACCGGCAAGTCTCTTTAATCGTTCCATAATACAAGATCCCGTGACTAACTCCTTAGTCACATTGCTTGCAAGCTTCTTGTGATGATGTATTTACCGAGTGGGCCCAAATATACCTCTCCGTCATACGGAGTGACAAATCCCAGTCTCGATCCATGCCAACCCAACAGACACCCCCGGAGATACTTGTAGAGCACCTTTATAATCACCTAGTTACGTTGTGACGTTTGATACACACAAGGCATTCCTCCGGTGTCAGGGAGTTGCATGATCTCATGGTCTTAGGAACAGATACTTGACTTGGATAAAGTAGTAGCAATAAACTAACACGATCAAATGCTATGCTTACAGTTGGGTCTCTTCCATCACATCATTCTCCTAATGATGTGACCCCGTTATCAAATGACAACTCATGTCTATGGTCAGGAAACCTTGACCATCTTTGATCAACGAGCTAGTCTAGTAGAGGCTCACTAGGGACGTAGTGTTGTCTATGTATCCACACATGTATTTGAGTTTCCGATCAATACAATTATAGCATGGATAATAAACGATTATCATGAACAAGGAAATATGATAATAACCACTTTATTATTGCCTCTAGGGCATATTTCCAACAGTCTCCCACTTGCACTAGAGTCAATAATCTAGTTCACATCGCTATGTGATTTACATTGTAATGAATCTAACACCCATAGAGTTCTGGTGCTGATCATGTTTTGCTCGTGGAAGAGGCTTAGTCAACGGGTCTGCAACATTCAGATCCGTGTGTACTTTGCAAATATTTATGTCCTCCTCCTTGATGTAATCACGGATGGAATTGAAACGACGCTTTATGTGTCTGGTCCTCTTGTGAAACCTGGGTTCTTTGGCTACAGCAATGGCACCAGTGTTGTCACATAGGAGAGTCATCGGATCCAGTGCACTTGGCACAACTCTGAGATCTGTCATGAACTGCTTCATCCAGACTCCTTCCTTCACTGCTTCCAAAGCAGCTATGTGATACGTCCATTTTGCATCATGATTTACGACTGTTATTTGTAATGTTTTCATGCATAATAATTCTTTATGGAGTAATTCTAATGCCTTTTCTCTCATAATTTGCAAGGTTCACACAAAGAGGGAGAATACCGACAGCTGGAATTCTGGACCTGAAAAAGCACTTCAGAGATACCTATTCTGCACATCTCCAAATGAACTGAAACTTTACGGAGAATATTTTTGGAATATATAAAAAATACTGGAGCAAATAACTATCGGAGGGGGGGGGGCACCAGGTGAGCACGGTACACCTGGGCCCAGGTGGGTTGTGCTCAGCACGGCCCACCTCCGGAGCCCATCTACTGGTATATAAGGTCTTTTGACCTAGAAAAAATCAGGAGAGGACTTTCGGGACGGAACGCCGCCGTCTCGAGGCGGAACTTGGGCAAGAGCACTTTTGCCCTCCGGTGGAGCGATTCCGCCGGGGGAACTTCCCTCCCGGAGGGAGAAATCGAAGCCATCGTCATCACCAACACCCCTCTCATCTTTGGGAGGCCAATCTTCATCATCATCTTCAACAACACCATCTCATCTCAAACCCTAGTTCATCTCTTGTGTTCAATCTTTGTACCGGAACCTCAGATTGGTACCTGTGGGTGACTAGTAGTGTTGATTACATCTTGTAGTTGATTACTATATGGTTTATTTGCTGGAATATTATATGTTCAGATCCATTATGCTATTCAATACTCCTCTGATCTTGAGCATGCAAATTATTTGTGAGTAGTTACCTTCGTTCTTGAGGTCACGGGAGAATTCATGTTGCAAGTAATCATGTGAACTTGATATGTGTTCGATATTTTGATGATATGTATGTTGTGATTCCCTTAGTGGTGTCATGTGAACGTCGACTACATGACACTTCACCATCTTTGGGCCTAAGGGAATGCATTGTGGAGTAGTTATTAGATGATGGGTTGCTAGAGTGACAGAAGCTTAAACCCTAGTTTATGCGCTACTTCGTAAGGGGCTGATTTGGATCCAAACGTTTAATGCTATGGTTAGATTTTATCTTAATCCTTTTCTCGTAGTTGCGGATGCTTGCGAGGGGGTTAATCATAAGTGGGAGGTTTGTTCAAGTAAGAACAACACCCAAGCACCGGTCCACCCACATATCAAATTATCAAAGTAGCGAACACAAATCAAACCAACATGGTGAAAGTGACTAGATGAAATTCCCGTGTACCCTCAAGAACACTTTGCACATTATAAGAGACTGTTCTGGCCTGTCCTTTGCCACAAAAGGATTGGGCTACCTTGCTGCACTTTATTTACCGTTACCGTTACTTGCTTGTTACCAATTATCGTGCTATCAAACTATCTGTTACCTACAATTTTAGTGCTTGCAGAAATTACCTTGCTGAAAACCACTTGTCATTTCCTTCTGCTCCTCGTTGGGTTCGACACTCTTACTTATCGAAAGGACTATGATTGATCCCCTATACTTGTGGGTCATCAAGGCTATTTTCTGGCGCCGTTGCCGGGGAGTGAAGCGCTCTTGGTAAGTGGAAATTGGTAAGGAAAAATTTATACTACGTGCTGAAATTTACTGTTACTTGTCACTATGGAAAACAATCCTTTGAGGGGTTTGTTCGGGGTATCTTCACCTCGTACGGAACCACAATTAGTTGCCCCTCAACCTGCTGCACCTACTGAAAATATTGGTTATGAAATTCCTTCGGGTATGGTAGAACAACTGCTAGCTAATTCTTATGCAGGAGACGGAACTGAACATCCCGATATGCATCTAATACATGTTGAAGAAATTTGTGGATTATTTAAGCTTGGAGGTCTACCCGGAGATGAAGCTAAGAAGAAGGTTTTCCCTTTATCTTTGAAGGGAAAAGCATTGACATGGTATAGGCTATGTGATGATATTGGATCATGGAGCTGGAATCGATTGAAATTGGAATTTCTCCAAAAGTTTTATCCCATGCATCTAGTTCATCATGATCGGAATTATATATATAATTTTTGGCCTCGTGAAGGAGAAAGCATCACTCTAGCTTGGGGGAGGATTAAGTCAATGTTATATTCATGCCCCAATCATGAGCTCCCGAGAGAAATTATCATTCAGAACTTTTATGCTCGGCTTTCTCATAATGATCAAACCATGCTCGATACTTCTTGTACTGGTTATTTTATGAAGAAGACTATTGAATTCAAGTGGGATCTCTTGGAAAGAATTAAACGCAACTCTGAAGATTGGGAACTCGACGAAGGTAATGAGTCAGGTATTAAGCTTAAGTTTGATTGTGTTAAATCTTTTATGAATACCGATGCTTTTTCCATGTTTAGCACTAAATATGGACTTGACTCTGAGATAGTAGCCTCTTTCTATGAATCATTTGCTACTCACGTTGATCTCCCTAAGGAGAAGTGGTTTAAATATCACCCCCCTAATAAAGAAGAAATTAAAGAACCAGTCATAACTAAAGATGAGACTATCATTTACAATGTTGATCCAGTTGTGCCTACTGCTTATATTGAAAAACCACCTTTGCCTGTTAGGATAAAGGAACATGCTAAGGTATCAACTGTGGTTCACAAAAGTATTATTAGAGCACCTAAGCCCTCTGAACAAATTAAAGTGGAACCTAGTGTTGCTATGGTTAAAGATCTCTTGGTAGAAAATATTGATGGGCATGTTATCTATTTCTGTGATGAAGCTGGTAGAATTGCCAAACCAGATGAAAAAGATAAACATAGACCCGTAGTTGGCATGCCTGTTGTCTCAGTGAAAATAGGAGATCATTGTTACATGGTTTATGTGATTTGGGTGCTAGTGTGAGTGTTATTCCTTTTACTTTGTACCAATAAATTATGAATGATATAGCACCTGCTGAAATAGAAGATATCGATGTTACTATTAAACTTGCTAATAGAGACACCATCACACCACTTGGGATTGTTAGAGATGTTGAAGTCTTGTGTGGGAAAACGAAATACCCTACCGATTTTCTAGTTATTGGTTCCCCACAAGATGACTTCTGCCCCATTATCTTTGTTAGACCTTTCTTGAACACCGTCAATGCTACAATAGATTGTGAGAAGCAAATTGTCAGTGTTAGATTTGGTGATGTGTCTCATGATTTCAATTTTTCCAAGTTTAGTAGGCAACCTCGTGATAAAGAATTTTCTAGTAAGGATGAAATAATTGGTCTTGCTTCTATTGCCGTGCCTCCTACCAATCCTTTAGAACAATATTTGCTCGACCATAAAAATGATATGCACTTGCATGAAAGAAATGAAATAGATAAAATCTTCTTTGAACAACGACCACTCCTAAAACACAATTTGCCTATTGAAACTCTAGGAGGCCCTCCTCCACCTAAAGGTGATCCTGTGTTTGAATTAAAACAGTTGCCTGGCACTTTGAAGTATGCCTATCTTGATGAGAAAAAGATATATCCTGTTATTATTAGTGCTAACCTTTCAGAGCATGAGGAGGAAAGATTATTAAAAATTCCGAGGAAGCACCGAGCTGCTATTGGATATACTCTTGATGATCTTAAGGGCATTAGCCCCACTCTATGTCAGCACAAGATTAATATGGAACCTGATGCTAAACCCGTTGTTGATCACCAATGACGATTGAATCCTAAGATGAAAGAAGTGGTAAGAACTGAAATATTAAAGCTTCTGGAAGCAAGTATAATCTATCCCATAGCTGATAGTAGGTGGGTAAGTCCCGTTCATTGTGTCCCCAAGAAGGGAGGTATTACTATTGTTCCTAATGATAAAAATGAACTTATCCCACAGAGAATTGTCACTGTCTATAGAATGGTAATTGATTTTAGAAAATTAAATAAAGCTACTAGAACAGATCATTACCCTGTGCCATTCATTGATCAAATGCTGGAAAGATTATCTAAGCACACACACTTTTGTTTTCTAGATGGATATTCTGGTTTCTCTCAAATACCTGTATCACAACCTGATCAAGAGAAAACCACCTTTACTTGTCCTTTTGGAACCTATGCTTACAGATGTATGTCTTTTGGTTTATGCAATGCACCTGCTACCTTTCAAAGATGTATGACTGCTATATTCTCTGATTTTTGTGAAAAGATTGTGGAGGTTTTCATGGATGATTTTTCCGTTTACGGGACTTCTTTTGATGATTGCTTAAGCAACCTTGATCGAGTTTTGAAGAGATGTGAACAAACTAATCTCGTCTTGAATTGGGAGAAGTGCCACTTTATGATGAATGAATGTATTGTCTTGGGGCATAAAATATCTAAAAGAGGTATTGAGGTGGATAAAGCTAAGGTAGATGCAATTGGGAAAATGCCACGTCCTAAAGACATCAAAGGTTTTCGAAGTTTCCTTGGTCATGCTGGTTTCTATAGGAGGTTTATTAAAGACTTCTCTAAAATTTCTAGGACTCTTACCAATCTTTTGCAAAAGGATATTCCATTTGTCTTTGATGATGATTGTGTAGAAGCCTTTAAACACTCAAGAAAGCCTTAACCACTGCACCAATTGTTCAACCACCTGATTGGAACTTGCCTTTTGAAATTATGTGTGATGCTAGTGATTATGCTGTTGGTGCTGTTCTAGTACAAAGAGTTGATAAGAAATTAAATGTTATCCATTATGCTAGCAAAACTCTAGACAGTGCCCAAAGAAATTATGCTACTACTGAAAAAGAATTTTTAGCAGTTGTGTTTGCTTGTGATAAATTTAGATCTTACATTGTTGATTCCAAAGTTATTGTTCACACCGACCATTCTGCTATAAAATATCTTATGGAAAAGAAAGATGCTAAACCTAGAATCATTAGGCGGGTTCTCTTACTTCAGAAATTTGATTTGCATATCACTGATAGGAAGGGAGCTGAGAACCCCGTAGCTGATAACTTGTCTAGGTTAGAAAATATTATTGATGACCCACTACCTATTGATGATAGTCTCCCTGATGAACAGTTAGCTGCAATAAATGTTTCTCAAAACACTCATTGGTATGCTGATTATGCTAATTACATTTTTGCAAAATTTATACCGCCTAGTTTTACATACCAACAAAAGAAAAAATTCTTCTATGATTTAAGACATTACTTTTGGGATGACCCACATCTTTATAAAGAAGGAGTAGATGGTATTATTAGACGTTGTGTACCTGAGCATGAACAGGAACAAATCCTATGGAAATGCCATTCCGAAGCCTATGGAGGACATCATGCGGGAGATAGAACTGTGCATAAGGTATTGCAATCTGGTTTGTATTGGCCGACTCTCTTCAAGGATGCTCGTAAGTTTGTCTTATCTTGTGATGAATGTCAAAGAATTGGTAATATCGGTACGCGTCAGGAAATGCCTATGAACTATTCACTTGTTGTTGAACCATTTGATGTTTGGGGTTTTGATTATATGGGACCTTTTCCTTCCTCTAATGGGTATACTCATATTTTGGTTGCTGTTGATTACATTACTAAGTGGGTAGAAGCTATTCCAACTAGTAGTGCTGATCATAACACCTCCATTAAAATGCTTAAAGAAGTTATTTTCCCGAGGTTTGGAGTCCCTAGATATTTAATGACTTATGGTGGTTCACACTTTATCCATGGTGCTTTCCGTAAGATGCTTGCTAAATATGATGTTAACCATAGAATTGCATTACCCTATCATCCTCAATCTAGTGGTCAAGTTGAACTTAGCAATAGAGAAATAAAATTAATATTACAAAAAACTGTCAATAGGTCTCGAAAGAATTGGTCTAAGAAACTAGATGATGCACTTTGGGCCTATAGAACAGCTTATAAAAATCCTATGGGTATGTCTCCATATAAAATGGTATATGGGAAAGCTTGTCATTTGCCTCTAGAGTTAGAACATAAAGCATTTTGGACAATTAAGGAACTCAACTATGATTTCAAACTTGCTGGTGAAAAGAGGTTATTTTATAGGGTTTTTGACATCTGTGCCCCTCGTTCCTTAGCTGTACTCATCCATACCCACGCTCTTAACTTTTGCTCACTTTTCCCCACTCTCTTGTCCAAAACCCTCACAAAAGGTCACAACGAAGGATGCCGTCGGGTCAATGGTTTGATCGTTAACTCTGACGAGTGGGGCCACGTCGTTAGGACAACTCCAAATCGTACCCCACGTCCGCTTGGGGCAAACCTGACAGACGGGCCGTCGCCTCGAGGACTCGTGGCGGCGTCCAACCTACCCCACCGCCCAAATTAAATGCGCATGCGCGGCGGGGCCCAGTCGCAGCCACCCACCTTCATGTCATCGTCCTTCTTTAAGTGGAAACCCGTGAATCGGCCAGTCCACACTCCACACAGTAGCTTCCGCTTCCAAAGCCAATCCTGCCCCTCCACCCCCGGCAGTTTCTAGAAACCCTAGCCCGTCGCTGTCGCCATGACCTGGCCGTGGTCCGGGAAAGGGAAGCACGGCCATGAGGCCGGCTCATCCTCTGGTAGGCGCCGCTCCGGTCGCTCTAGGAGCCCACCACCACCGCCGCCGCCGCCGCCGCCTACTCTGTCCGCTCCGACCACATTTGCAATCGGTCCGCCGGCCGCCCCGCAGTGCACGCGCCCGTACGTCGGCACAGAAATATGCCGGAGGTACTGGGAGACGGCCACGCCATTGCCGTGGGGAGATGCCCACCTCCCCAACAACTGGCACCTGTCCGCGGATCAGGTGCCAATCCCCCCGGTGCCGATGAGCGCCCGTGCCCGCCGTGAGGAGATCGACTGAAGTCAACTTGCCGCTATGGGATACGTGGCTCCACGACGAGCACGACCTACGGTAGCAGTCTTTTTTTGCCGGTCGTCCACCTAGCCCACGGCGACGACGTGCTGCTAGCCCGCCCCAAGTGCGCGGTCGTAGGCGTGTCCGCGGCCTCACCCCGACACCATCTCCGTCCCCGTCACCACCACCTCCGATGACCGAGGAGGAGGAGGCCGAGCTCATTAGGCGTGTCATGGAGGAATCCACGCGCACGCACAACGAGCGTCAATGGGTGGACATGGAGAGGGCGATGGCCCTCTCTGCGGCCGACGACGTGGCCATCCCTGAGATGGAGATGGCCGCCGTCGTCAAGGAGGAGGTGAATGAGGAGGTGGGGGAGGAGCCGCCCCTTGCGGCGTGGAACCCTTAGCTGGTGGGCTAGATGTGGGGGTGGTCGGCCACTGCGTCGGAGATGGCCGACGCGCTGGCTGTCCAGCCGTGGGCACCCACGCCGTCGCGGTCACCCAAACTGGAGCAGGAGCCACGGGAGGAGGTGTTGCAGGCACCGCAAGCGCCTCCGGCCTGGCAAGGGCCGCCAACCCACCTTTGGCAGCCGCCTCCCTACGTCGACCTCACCAGCGACGACGACGAGTAGGACGGCGCTCCTAAAGACGGCGGCGGCTTCACCGACGGGCGGCATTGTCTATATTTTATATGTGTTATATTTTTATCTGTGTTTTTATATTAGTTGCTATTGGCCTTGTGTATAATGCATGGCAGACTTATGAACTAGGGTGCCCTAGAACTATCGCCGACCTCTGTGGTCGGCATTAATGTTTAATTAAAGCTAATGCATGGTGATGTGATGTGATGTGATATATGATGTGATTTGATGTTTAATTAAGGGAAAACTTGAATTTGAACTAACACTTGAATTATAAGCGACTTGTTGAAAGAGGCCTAAGTTGATCCTATTTAATGCACTTAGCACCTTTGCATTGGAAGAGGCCTAAGTTGATCCTAAGTTGTAATGATCATGTTACCCTATGTTGAAATGATCTAACAACAAACAAAACAAAAAGGGTATAGACTCCTAAACCCTAACCCTAACCCTTTATTGCAAAACCCATTATTATAAAGACAGTTTAAAATTTCAAAAATGAAAAATAAGTTCAGATCCTTCTTACTAACACTGAAACGGAGCTCTGGTGATTTTTTTATTTTTTTTATTTTTCGTAAACATAAACCCACTATCGCTCTCTTCTCGAACTCTATACAACCCCGTATGTGATAGCTCGTATGTGTGAAGGAGTTTTCATGGAAATGTCCATAAACCAAGATTTTTATTTTTTTGCCATAACCATGTCACATGCAAAGGCATTATGAGCAGGTTTTACATTTTTTGAATTTTTTTAAAAATTAGTTCTGCTCATTTGAACTTGGAAACGGTAGCTCATCTCAAAAGAAGGTTTTTCTTAAAAAGGTCCTGGTTGGTCCTTCGCTAGGTGTTGACTGTTGAGGGAGGAGGCACCGCTCCTGCTCCCCGTCCTTATCCATAGACGGCTATTTAAGCCGGACGGCGTCCCCTAACCCTAGCTCATCCGCCTGCTCCCTCTCTCCGTCGGCAGCCGAGCACTCCCCTTTCCGAGCCCATCAGCCATGCCACCACGCCGCCAGTACTACACAATCGAACACCGTCTCTTTCTTCTTCGACAGGTCCAAATCCGGAGGCAAGCGAGGATACCTCTGGACCTGGAGGAGGATTTCGAGGAGGGGTCGGAGATGGGGGAGGAGGAGCGAGAGGAGGAGCCGCAGGAGCCGGAGGAGGAGGCGCCGCCGGTCTACTATCTGTAGCCCGACCAGGTGGCGATCATCAACTCCATCCGCTCGGAATCAGATGCGCAGGCCCAGCGTTTTTGTCAGCAGCAGATGGAGGCAGCGCGGGCGGTGCAGGAGGAGGCGCAGGCAGCGGCACAGGCGGACTAGGCTCCGACGCAGGCGGATTAGACTCCGGCGCAGGCGGATCAGGCTCCGGCGCAGGCGGATCAGGCCATCTGCGATGACGAAGACGTGTAGTGCACTAGGTAGTACGTAGGATATATATTGCATGCTTTTGTATGGAACTCGACTATTTTGTTTTTGCTGATGCTTCAAAAAAAAATTATTGCATGCTTTTGTACATGGAGGGAGTGACATATGGGTGGGTAAAAAAGGTGGGCGAAGCCCGCACGTAGTATCGCACCCTGGCCTCGGTCTGTGGCACCTGGAAGGTGGAGACGCGTGCGAGAAGAGAGGAACGAGCGGCAGCGACCGTCGTTGCGTCCATGGCGGCGCGCATCGGCGCATGCAGGCAGGCTAGCTGGATCACGTGGCATGCATAGCAGGCTTCTGTTTCATGGCGGCGCACATTGATCGGTATGCCCTAGACTTTAATTGCCACGCTGAATTGAACCGGCAGCAGCGACAGTCGCTGCGTCCGTGGCGGCTGACAGGAAGGCTGCGTCCGTGGCGGCGCGCATCGGCGCATGCAGGCAGGCTAGCTGGATCATGTTACGCATGCATAGCAGGCTTGTCGTGGCGGCGTTCATAAGCGCATGCATGCGGGCGTCTAATGCAACGGCCCAAACAAAACCATGGCCCAACGGTCCAACCAGCGCCACCGTCCAACGGGCGGCACAGTCCAGCGCGGCCCCACACGTCAGAATGGTCAAAGCAGGGTGACACAGTCCAACGCGGCCCCACATGGCAGGTCAAACGGGCGACATAGTCTAGTGCGGCCCCACACGTCAGAGTTAACGGTCAAACCATTGACCCGACGGCATCCTCCGTCGTGACCATTTCTGAGGGTTTTGGACAAGGGAGTGGGGAAAAGTGAGCAAAAGTTAAGAGCATGGGGATGAATGAGTACAACTAAGGAACCAGGGGCACAAGATTAGAAATCCCTATTTTCTATTAGCTCACTAGATGAATGGAGAACCCAACCTTATGAAAATGCTAAACTATTCAAAGAAAATGTTAAAAGATGGCTTTACAAAAGAATCCAAAAGTGAGAATTCAAAGTTGGAGAATATGTTCTTTTGTACAACTCTCGTTGTAGATTTTTTGCAGGAAAGCTTCTCTCCAATTGGGAAGGACCATATGTTATCGAAGAGGTTTATCGTTCTGAAGCTATCAAGATTAATAATCCTGAAGGTACTAACCCGAAGGTGGTCAATGGACAAAGGATTAAGCACTATATCTCAAGTACGCCTATTAATGTTGAAAGCAATGTTATCCAAACCATGACACCGGAGGAACACATAAAAGAAACCTTCCGGAACTCTCCAAAACTCTGAAAAAGAGGAGTTACGTGATACAGTAAGTACACGGACTCCGAAAAATCTGCAAAAATATTTTCAGTCAGTTTTGGAATATTAGAATTTTTTGGAAAATAAGAAATAAACCGGAAAGTGCCCGAGGTGAGCACGATACACTAGGGCGCGCCAGGCATGCCTGGCGCACCTAGGTGGGTTTCGCCCACCTCGGACACCTTCCCGACTAAGGGAGTCCTGGATTTGGGGGTCCTCGGATGGTTGGCTTACCTTCCATGGGTCAGCCCGATGGGCCACCTTGTGGCATCTCCGGGAGGGCCAGACTACAGAATGACTCCATGCTTAAGGATAAGAGCCGGAAGACTTGGTGTGCCCTCCAAGAAAGAATGGGTGGATGGAAACCGACCATGTGTAAACCTAGGGACCCCCGGTGTCTATATAAACCAGGAGGCTTAGTTCGTAGAGGATGAGGGAGTCCTGGATTAAGGGGTCCTCGGGAGGCCGACCTATTTCTTATGGGCCAAACTATGGGCCGTTTGCCGGACACTGGATGGATCAAAGACCCTGTCTCCAGGATGGAAGCCTCGAGGATCGTGGCTTATCCTCCAAGTTTAAAGTATTGAATAGGCATGTTTATCCCTTCGACGTGTAACCGACCATGTGTAAACCCTAGGTACCCTCGGCGTCTATATAAGCCAAAGGGTTTTAGGTTGTAGAACAACAGAATTCATCTAGGGTTTTAGCTACACGATCTCGAGGTAGATCAACTCTGTAACCCTTATACCATCAATATAATCAAGCAGGACGTAGGGTATTACCTCCATAGGAGGGCCCAAACCTGGGTAAACATCGTCTCCCTCTTCTCCTGTTACCATCGATTCTAGTCTCACAGCTCGGGACCCCCTACCCGAGATCCGCCGGTTTTGACACCGACATTGGTGCTTTCATTGAGAGTTCCTCTGTGGTCGCCAAAGAAATCGATGGCTCATCTTGTCATCAACGAAGAGGTCCGCAACCCGAGCACTTTCGTCCCCGGACAGATCTTCGCTTTCGGCAGCATTGTGCTGCACACCGACCCGACCGGCCATCTAGGCCGTGTCAGAAGTTTCGCCCCTGATCAAGAGGTCAGATTCGGGAACTTAGAGTTCTCCGTAGATTCTCGGGGCGATCTATCATTAACCGTGCTCGCAGTCTTACATGCCACGCCCGAAGACTCTGAGGCTTTAACCTCAGACCCATCCTTCGGTCCCGCCCACGGGATCTGCCCGGGCAAGGATCCAACTTTCAGTCCGGACCCGGTCGTAGTGCCAGACGTCCGGACACCTGTTCTTACCGAACACTCACCCTGTGCGGACGCATCGGAGGTTAATTCCGGAAGCTCTGAGCAGGCCGATCCGATCGAGCTCTCAATACTCAACGAGGCCCTAGATCGGATCTCGTCGATGAAGATTGCCGACGACCCAACCCCGATCTATGCTCGGATCGGGCCTAAGACGGGTCAGGACGAATTTTTTGTCCCACCCACCACCCACTTAATAGCCACTGTCGAGGATTTAACCGACATGTTGGACTATGCCTCTGAGGAAGCAGTTTACATGGATGAGGAGGACCATGCCCTCACCCCTGTTAACACCGGACGATGGACTGCCACCTCCACATACGACGTCTACACGATGGACACTCCGAAGAACGATGGCGACAAGTCGGATGAAGCACCGTCAAGACGCCGAAAGCCGCATAAACGGTCAAAAGGGAAAAAGGGAAGAAGAGCTATCGATGGCACTGGGGACGGAGACACCCCGGAAGACCCCGGCAATCCCGAAGTCCCCGAACACCCGTTAGAGGGTCAGGAGAGGCCGGAAGACCAGCGCAATCCCGATGATCTAGATGATCCCGAGGACGACGACTACCTCCGCTCTGTCGAGGGGGTGGAAAATGCGGAAGCCGATGACTTCGCCATCCCTGATAATCCCGAAGATCAGGAGCTGTTCAGGCAACAGCTTATAGCCACGGCCCGCAGCCTGAAAGCAAAAGAACGACAGCTTAAAGCCGAACAAGATGACCTCAAGAATCGATGGACGAGAGTCCTCTCAGCTGAGGAAGGATACGGTACCGGTCTATCGGACCAACTTAAGAGCTATCCGCGCAGAAGGCTGCTGCCACAATTCGATGACGAGCTCACTGATACGCCGTCTCCCGAACATACCCCATACGACAAGCCAGACCGCCCTCCTCGAGGACGAGATAGGACGGCTGGCAACATCGGCTATAGGCCGACGATACCCCGTAGACGGGGAAAGGAGCCGCAAGAGCCCGATGACAGGTTCGACCTGCGACAAGACCTTGACCATAGAGCTGGTCGTACGCGATCCATCTACGGATCCAGAGGATACTCACCCGATAGATGGGAAGGGTACCGACCCTGGCTCGACCGCAACCATAACGGATGGGAACAAAACCGGGCTAGGACAGACGCCGATCACCGACGCGTCATAGCTCGGGTTAGAGGCGCTGCCCACCCATTGTGCTTCACGGACGAGGTGATGCAGCATCAGTTCCCGGAGGGGTTTAAACCCGTAAACATAGAACAATATGATGGGACAACTGACCCAACCATATGGATTGAGGATTTCCTCCTCCACATTCACATGGCACGAGGGGATGACCTCCACGCCATCAAGTACCTACCCCTGAAGCTCAAGGGGCCAGCTCGACACTGGTTTAATAGCTTCCCTGAAAACTCTATTGGGTGCTGGGAGGACCTAGAGGATGCATTCCGATCTAACTTCCAGGGCACTTATGTTCGGCCGCCGGACTCCTCCGACCTAAGTAACGTCGTCCAGAAGCCAGGAGAGTCCGCGCGGCTATTCTGGAATCGTTTCTTGACAAAGAAAAACCAGATCGTGGACTGCCCGGACGCCGAAGCAATAGCCTCTTTCAGGCACAATATTTGGGATGAATGGCTGGCTCGTCAGCTCGGCCAGGACAAACCAAGGACAATGTCCGCCCTCACATCACTCATGACCCGCTTTTGCGCGGGCGAGGATAACTGGCTAGCAAGACGTAGCCACAACCCCGAAGACCCCGGAACCTCCGAAGTTTGGGATGGAAACGGGAAACCGAAGCGCAACAAGAACAAGCGCCGGCACAATAATAGTGATGCTGATGACACGGCTGTTAACGCCGGCTTCCGCAACTCCCGGCCTGGGCAGCGGAAGAAGCCTCCTAAAGGCAAACACGACGGACCCACCCCGCTGGACAAGATCCTGGAGAGGCCTTGCCAGATATACACCACTCATATACCCTCCCGAGGTGAAGACAGTAAACATGATATACGCCACTCATATACCCAAGAAGGAGAGGAAGCGTGCCCTTCGGGACGTCTACACCGTAGAGCCTGTAGCCCCGAAGTATAACCCATGGTCGGCATACGCGATCACCTTTGATCGCCGTGACCACCCGACCAGTATCCGTCATGGAGGTTCGGCCGCCCTCGTCCTCGACCCCATCATAGACGGGTATCACGTCACTAAAGTCCTAATGGACGGAGGAAGTAGCCTCAATCTGATTTATTCAGATATGGTGAAAAAGATGGGCATAGATCCATCAAGGATCAAGCCCAGCAACACTACCTTTAAAGGAGTGATCCCAGGCGTCGAAGCCCGGTGCACAGGCTCTGTAAGCATGGAAGTAGTGTTCGGCTCGCCCGATAACTTTCGAAGTGAGGACTTGATTTTCGACATCGTACCTTTCCGCAGTGGCTATCACGCCCTGCTCGGCCGTACAACGTTCGCCCGCTTCAACGCCGTCCCGCACTACGCATACCTCAAGCTCAAGATGCCCGGCCCCAAGGGGGTCATTACTGTCAACGGCAACACAGAGCGCTCCCTCCGAACTGAGGAACATGCGTTGGCCCTGGCGGCCGAATTCCATTACAATGATGATCGGCAAACGCCGACATCTGCCGTAAAGGCACCCAAGGCTGGGAAGCGAGCTCGGTTTCAACCCGAAGTCCCAGAACCTTCTTCTCCCCATAAATAGGGACTCGCCCCCCATCGCACGGCCCTAGAACCAGCGAAGTACGTGCCGAGGAGGCACAACTTCGCACTTGAAATTCCATGGGCGGCAGTGGGGCAACACTATCAAAGGGTAAGTGTTCGGCTAGACCGAACTATCACCGTTAAAAGTCTTCGGACACACTACAGGTACCATAAAGTACCTGCTACGGCGTAAAGCTCATTCATCGGCGGCTTCTCAAGACTTTTCTCCAAAGTCCGCTCGCCGAACAGTACACCCATAGCGGTATACAACTCTTTGGGGGACGCAGGAGCGGACAATCGACAGGGCACGTCAAGGACGTCAGGTCACCTATCGAAGACCCTTGGTACAACCCCTCCTGTAAGGTTTATATTTCATTTTTTATGCCTATAAACAGTTGTATCGGCACTTTGAATAATTTAAGAGTTGTTAAGCAAAATACAGATCCTTTATGTATGATCTTTTCGCTGTCTTTTTTTGGACACACCCTCTATTTTCTCCCTCTTCTTGGGAACCTGTTTCGGTATATTTCACGATGCAACCGGCTAATAGACCGGGGGCTCGAACCTACAAAATCGCCCTAAGCACAACTGGTTTTGCGTCCGGCGTCTTGGAATTCCGCTTTATATGCATTGGTTTCGAACTATGTCTAGGGTCAATAGTTGGGTTGCCCGGCTCCTGTGCTTGCCCCTTTATGTTCCGCTCGTTCGGCTAAAGGGGCAAAGGGAGAACCGCTGCGATTGTGCTTCCGGCTAGCCTGGTCAAGCACCTCAGTGGAGAAAGCCGAAAACTGACTGTCATGGTATGCGAGAACTGGTCTACGAATCCGAGCTTAACCAAATCTCATCAAAGGTTATTCCATGTCATACGATGGGTTTGGTATTAGTACAAACCATGTGATATAGGCTTTGGCCACGGCTCATCCGAACATCACAAACACCTGGGGGCAAGTCATCAGCCCCCCGCACTCCTTTCTCGCGCCCCTACGGCGAAGTGAAAGCAATAAAGCACTATGGTCTGATTGCCTCGTCTGCCCCACACTACTGCCTTCGGGTACCGATAGCTCGGCTAAGGGTCACAGTGCGTTGGCAGGGACACCCCACGTAGTATCTACATGGGGGCTCAAGCCGACGACTCGCAGCTTTCAGTTTTAACGGCCACACAGGAGTTATAAAGGATGCAAAACACTAAAGACATGATAAACCATGCACCTTAAATATAAACGCGTTAAAAACGTCTTCGGACATATTACAATGCTTTACTCATACACGTTTTCTCTCGAACATTGCGCCTCTATTGACCGAGCACCCTCCATTACACCGGAGAAGTACAGCTCGGGGCGCCTATGCTCTTTTCCAGGAGGCGGAGGGGCGGTGGCTATCTTCATCGGATCCAGCCCCGGCCAGTGCACCTTGGCCTTCGCAAAGGCCATCCGAGCCCCCTCGATGCAGGAGGACCGACTTAGTGCGTCGATCCACGACGAAGCGTCGCTCAGCTTCTGCACCAGGCCGAAGTAGCTACCCGACAGTAGCTCGTTGGGCCATAGCCGGATGCAGAGATCCTTCATGGCCGGCTCCGCCATCCGATGTAGCTCCATCAGCTGCTTCAGCTGCTTAACAAAGAGAGGAGAGCGCTCAGGGGCTTCGAACTACGCCCAAAACAGCCGAGCTTCATCTTCCCCTCCCCGCGAAGCATAGAACTGATTCGCGTCCGCTGTGCTCTTCTGGAGGTCCGAGCAGGCGCCTGAGGAATGCCATACTTGGGTAAGCAACTCGAACTTGCTATCCCCGTAGACACACTGCAATAAATACGGCTTACCATCCATTATAGCCTTGGCCTGGCTGATTTGTTCTTCAAAAGACCGCCTATCCACCCGCTCCTTTTGGAGATTGGTTTTCATGGTGGATAGTTCGGCGGCCTGCTCCTTGCCTCTCCGCTCAAGGTCCTCGCACTTTTGACCGGCGTCCTTGAGCTCCTGTTGGATTTCCTCCACCCGAGCCTCGTGCTTGTCGCTGGTGGCCCTCAAGGTGGATAGCGCGGTAGCCGCTTCCTTGGCTGCCGCCTTCTCAACCGCAGCCTCCTGCTTCGCTTTCTCAAGCTCGGCCTTGAGCTTCTCAATTTCTTTCGCCGAGGCTACGTAAGCATTATGAACATATCAAACATACTGCTTTGACAGTACGACAATGAGGAATTTGGATATTCTAGCCCGGTTTACCTTGCGCCTCGTCGAATCTCTTATTCAGAGCTTCGAGCTCATCTTCGGAGCTCTTAAGCTTCCGATTCAGCTCGTCCAGCTCGGCAGCATTAACAGCCGCCGCCGATGACGAAGCCTGTACAAAACAAAACCATATCAAGTTACATGGGTTCACAACTTCCGGGCTGTCATATAAATGATCCTACGACCGGTCCTCTTAAAGGGCTATTAGACCACTCCGAACAAATACTGTCCTATACATAGTTCGGATGATGATCTAGGACTGACCCCCAGGTAAGTTTTTTCCAAACTTACCTAGGACTCGGGGGCTGCCGTGTATATAATGATAACCCAAATGAATTAATATTCTAAAGAACAAAGCATTACGTGGCTCACCTGAAAGCCCGTCAGGAGACAGTTGAAGGCCTCCTTCAGTCCGTTGTCCATGGACTGAATGCTCTACAATAACACACCCATAAGGGTGCGGTGCTCCCCGGAGATGGAGGCGCTTGTCAGAGCCTCCCCCATAGCCGGCCACCCAGTGGTCGGCGGCGCCGGTGGGGATCGGTTGACCCGACCTCCCACCGGAGATTGAACCGGTGCCTCCAGAGGGATAGTGCGCTCCGGAGACAGCCTTGGAGGTGACTGGACATCTCCTCGTCCGGTCTCCTCAGTATCCGGGAGGGGCTTCTCCCTCCGGTCTTCGGCGGCCGAGGTGTTAGCCTCGACCATGACGTCGTCGCCCCCACCTCCAGTGTTCGGCTCCAAAGGAGCCTGTTGGGATGACACCTCCTTGGCATCCTTCGTGGCGCCCGGAGGAGAGGGGTGCGACGCGGACCCGCTCTTCGCTAGCTCGGCGGGCAGGGTCTCCCCGTCCGAAACCTGATCGGTGGGGAGAACACGCGGTGGGCTGCAAGTCAATAAGGCGCTCACATGTTAATCGTATTCAAGACTTAGCACTAATTGCTCGGGAGGTCTTCGGATCTGTACCTTCGAGGTGGGGGCTTGACCCTGAGGTTCCTTCGTGGAACCCTCTCGAAGTCCTCGGACTCGGTGTCCGAGTCTGAACTGTCATCGGATAGGACTACCTGTGGCCGACGCGCTTTCTTCTGGGCGGGAGGAGGTATATCCTCTGAGGCGTCCGATGATGCCGCCCTCTTTCCTGTGAGGGGAGAATCGCCTCCCCCCTCACCCTCGTGCTCCTCCTCTTGATTCGACGAGGCATGGGTTTCCTCGGACACAGCCCCTGGCTGGTCCCTGATGCGTAGGCCTGCTCGGCCTGGCTTCTTCTTTTCCTTCTTTTCTGGCGCCTTGTAAGGCGCCACGATGAGCATCTCCGACAGCAGCTCGGACCTAGGGTCTTCGGGCTGCGGAGCCAGGCACTTGATGCCCGTGGCCTTGCTCAACCATTCCTGTGGAAGTGATCGGAAAGCACTTAGAGTTTCTTCGGGAAAACAAAGCCGATCAAATAAAAACTATGTCATACCTCGGAAGGGAGCTTGTCGGCGCAAAGACCCTGGTCCTCCTTCTTGGCTGGCCACTTCTCCTGTGCCTTGAACAGCGCCTTCCATAGCTTCTCGCGAGTGGTACAGAAGAGCTGACGGATCGTGGGATCATCTTCAGGCCGATAAGTCCACATAGGAGAGCCCCGGCGCTGGCAGGGTAGAATGCGCCGCCGGAGCATAATTTGGACCACGTTGGTCAGCTCGATGTTGTCCTTGATGATGAAGGCGACGCGCCTCTGCAGGTCGTCCACCTCTGTGTCCGACCCCCAATCGAGGCCCTTTCTGGTCCACGAGGTCAATCTGGCCGGGGGGCCGGATCTGAATTCAACAGGAACGGTTCCGAATTCAGCAGGAACAGTTCCGCCCTCCTCCTTTGGCTCGGTGATGTAAAACCACTCTTTTTGCCAAGTTTTGATGGTGTCGATGAAGGTGCCGGACGGCCATACTGTGCGGGGAAGCTTGCTGATGACCGCACCGCCACAGTCTGCGTGTTCGCGTGCGACACACTTCGGCTTGATGTTGAATACCTTGAGCCATAGTCCGAAGTGTGGCTCGACCCGTAAGAAGGCCTCGCAGACGATGATGAAGGCCGATATATGCATGAAAGAGTTCGGCGGGAGGTCGTGGAAGTCGAGTCCGTAGAAAAACATGAGGCCCCTAACAAAGGGGTGGAGCGGGAAGTTCAATCCTCGGATGAAATGGGGAATGAAGACCACCCTCTCGCCTGGTTTGGGGGTGGGGATCACCTGGCCCTCCTCTGCAGTGCGGTGGAAGATATTGGCGAGGAGGTAGCCGGCGTCCTTGAGGTCCTGGATGTCCTGGTCTGTGACCGTGGAAGCCTCCCACTTGCCGCTGCCCATGGCTGAGCTCGGAGGACAAAGGGTGGAAAACCTAGATCTGGGCTCTGGAGGCTCAGGAGACTGGGGAAGCGGGGATGCGAATGGGAAGTGCGGCTAAGCCTTGGGGTTTTCTTCCCCTTTTATTGGGCTTGTTGCCGGTTAGCCTCCCTTCACTGCGCCGTGAATCCCTCCGCTTCCCAAGACGTGCGTACCATTATACGCGCATGATAAAACATATCCCGTGTGAAACGGAGCACGATCTGTGCATTGATGGATCGTGCTGATGAAAACGGCCTCGAACCGCGAATCGAGTCTTTACGACTGGTTTAGCGGTTGTGGTGGGCCGTGACCCTTCGTTAGAAAGGTTGTCAGGGAGCACTATTTACCCCTGGACGTTTGACCTTCGTGGCCGAGCTATTCATGGTGCTCGGATGATCAGTGATCGGGAAAACTACACGTCGTCGGAGGCCGAACTAAACTCGGCCGATCGCTATTTGGAGAAAGGAACTCGCCTCGCAAGCCGAAGACTCTGATTATATGAAGCAGCTGGAGCTAAGACCCTTGGCGTTGGAGGCTAGTTCGGGGGCTACTGAGGGAGTCCTGGATTAAGGGGTCCTCGGGAGGCCGACCTATTTCTTATGGGCCGAACTGTATGGGCCGTTCGTCGGACACTGGATGGATCGAAGGCCCTGTCTCCAGGATGGAAGCCTTGAGGATCGTGGCTTATCCTCCAAGTTTAAAGTATTGAATAGGCATGTTTATCCCTTCAACGTGTAACCGACCATGTGTAAACCCTAGGTACCCTCGGCGTCTATATAAGCCGAAGGGTTTTAGGTTGTAGAACAACAGAACTCATCTCGGGTTTTAGCTACACGATCTCGAGGTAGATCAACTCTGTAACCCTTATACCATCAATATAATCAAGCAGGACGTAGGGTATTACCTCCATTGGCGGGCCCAAACCTGGGTAAACATCATCTCCCTCTTCTCCTGTTACCATCGATTCTAGTCTCACAGCTCGGGACCCCCTACCCGAGATCCGCCGGTTTTGACACCGACAGAGGACAAGTCATATACATCTAAGGTTTTAGCTCTTTGATCTCGAGGTAGATCAACTCTGTAACCTTCATACTCATCAATACAATCAAGCAGGATGTAGGGTTTTACCTCCTCACGAGGGCCCGAACCTGGGTAAACATCGTCTCCCTAGTCTCCTGTTACCATCGATCCTAGATTCACAGTTCGGGACCCCCTACCCAAGATCCGCCGGTTTTGACACCGACATTGGTGCTTTCATTGAGAGTTCCGCTGTGGGATCACTTGTGGATTGATGGCTCGCCTTATCATTGGCGAACAGGCCTGGAACAAGGACATTTTCGTCCCCGGACAGGTCTTCGCGTTTGGCAGCGTCGTGCTGCATGCTGAATCGACCGGCCATCTGGGCCGGATCGAAAACTTCTCCCACGGGCAGGAGATCAGGTTTGGGAACCTAGAGTTCACCGCCAACTCCCGTGGCGATCTGTTCCTCGCTGAACTCCCGGCTTCGTCCGATGGCCCCGGATGCCCCGGAGCCTCAACTCTAGGCCCACTATCCGGCTCAATCCTCAGATCCGTTCCCTACAAAGGCCCGACCTCGAGCCTGGACTTGCTGATGCTGCCTGACCGTCAAGGTTTGGCCCTTACCGAGCATGCCTACCCCGAAGATGCCCCGGAGCTCGACTCCAAGGGCCCTTAGGAAGCGGATCCGGTCGCCCTCTCATGGTTGAACGAGGCTCTAGACCGGATCCAGTCGATGGTGATCGAGGATGATCTAACCCGACCCACGATCCGGCCAACCTAGAAGCCGGATACGGAAATTTTTATGGCCCACTCGCCGCCCATCTGGTAGCCACGATCGAAGACATGCCGACATGTTGGACTATGCCTCCGAGGAAGCAGAACACATGGACGAAGAGGTCGGCGTCTCCGCCCCCGTAACCACTGGGCGGTGGACAGCCACCTCGACCTATGATGTCTATATGGTGGACACCCCTAACAATAGGGAAAACCACACCCCCAGGAATAATGGCAAAAAATCCGGCGAAGCATCAAAACGCCGAAAACAAAGCAAGCGGTCCAAAGCCAACAAAGGAAGGGAAGCCATTGCAGGTACTGGGGAAATAAACACCCCGGAGGACCTCGGCGATCCCGAAGCCCCCGCGGAGCCGGTAGAGGACCCGGAAAGGCTCACGGATCAGCAAGACGCCGAGGACCTCAATGATTCCGGGGACGATGACTACTTCCCACATGCCAAAGAGGAAGAAAACCTCGAAGCCGAAAACTTCACCGTCCCCGAAAACCCAGAGGACCAAGAACGATTTAGGCAGCAACTCATAGCTACAGCTCGGACCTTAAAAGCAAAGCAATAGCAGCTCAAAGCCGAACAAGACACCATCAACAACAGGTGGACAAAAGTTCTGGCGGTCGAAGAAGGGTTCAGCCCTGAGCGGCCAAACCATAAGAAGAGTTACCCTCACCAGCGACTGCTGTCGCAATTCGACGACGAGGTCCTTGAGCCCGAATCCCCAAGGCGCACTTAGTACGATCAGCCGGACCGCCCCCCTCGAGGACGGGACAGGGTGGCTCAAGACATCGAGTACTGGTCCACGTCACCCCGTAGGAGAAGAAAGGGACCAGCTCAAACCGAGGATCGATACGATCTTCGGTAGGACCTAGACTACAGGACATGTCACACCAGATCCATCTATGGATCTAGGGGACGCTCCCCCATTAGATGGGATGGCCACCGATCGTGTCTCGACCGCAACCACAGAAACCGGGATCAATACCGGACTCATCCAACCTCCGATCCCCGGTGGGACGTAGCCTGGGTCAGAGGCGCCGCACACCGGCTGTGTTTTACAAACAAGGTCATGCAGCACCAGTTCCCCGAAGGATTTAAACCTGTCAACATAGAATCATTCGACGGAACGACGGACCCGGCCGTCTGGATCGAGAATTTCCTCCTCCACATCCATATGGCCAAGGGAGACGGTCTCCATGCCATCAAATACTTACCACTAAAACTGAAGGGACCAACTCGGCAGTGGCTAAACAGCCTCCCTGAGAACTCTATTGGGAGTTGGGAGGAGCTCGAAGACGCCTTCCGGTCTAACTTCCAAGGCACTTACGTTTGGCCCCCGAACTCTTCCGACCTAAGCAACGTCATCCAAAAGCTTGGTGAATCGGCCAGGCAGTTCTGGAATCGGTTCTTGACTAAGAAGAACCAGATCGTCGACTGTCCGGACACTGAAGCGATAGCCTCGTTCAGACACAATATCAGGGACGAATGGTTAGCTCGCCAGCTCGGCCAGGATAAGCCGAGAACGATGTCTGCCCTCACCTCCCTCATGACCCGCTTTTGCACGGGCGAGGACAATTGGTTAGCTCGCCGAAGCCACAATCCCGAAGACCCCGGCACCTCTGAAGTGCGGGACGGTAATGGAAACCAAGGTGAAACAAAAACAAACGCCGCCATAGCAACGGCGACTCAGAAGACACGGCCATAAACGCCGGTTTCCGAAACTCAAAACCCGAAGAACGGAAGAAGCCCTTGAAAAGGAACAGGGATGGACCTACCGCTCTAGAAAGAATCATGGATAGGCCCTGCCAAATCCACGGCACGCAAGAGAAGCCGGCCACCCACACCAATAGAAACTGTTGGGTGTTCAGACAAGCAGGCAAGCTCGCAGCAGAGGAACAGAACAAGAGCCCACGAAACGAAGACGATGAAGAACCTCGCGGGCCGAAAAATGGCGGGAAAAAGCAATTCCCTCCAGAGGTCAAAACTGTAAACATGATATATGTCACACATATACCCAGAAAGGAGAGGAAACGCGCACTGCGGGAGGTCTATGCCGTAGAATCCATAGCTCCGAAGTTCAACCCGTGGTCGGCATGTCCGATCACCTTTGATCGAAGGGATCACCCTACTAGCATTCGCCATGGGGGCTCGGCCGCCCTCGTCCTGGACCCCATTGTCGATGGGTTCCACCTCACTAGAGTCCTTATGGACGGTGGAAGCAGTCTTAATCTGATCTACTCAGATACAGTAAAAAAGATGGGTATCGACCCGTCGAGAATTAAACCCAGCAACACTACCTTCAAGGGAGTCATTCTTAGTGTGGAAGCACGGTGTTCGGGTACCGTAATGCTTGAAGTTGTATTCGGCTCGCCCGATAACTTCACAAGCGAAGACTTGATCTTCGATATAGTGCCTTTCCGTAGTGGCTATCATGCACAGCTCGGCCATACAGCATTTGCTCGCTTTAACGTCGTTCCCCACTATGCATACCTGAAGCTCAAGATGCCCGGGCCAAAGGGGGTCATCACCGTCAACGGCAATATAGAGCGCTCACTTCGGACGGAAGAACACACAACGGCTCTGGCGGCCGAATTGCAGTCGAGCACTAAGGCACCAGGACACCAGCCAGGAGACAAGCTGCGCCAGCCGAACAAGCGGACCCGAGCACGACCCGATCTCCCGGAACAACCTCCTTTTCAGTACAAGTAGGGAAGCGCCCCCCACAGCCCGGCCCAGCTACCCATCAGGTACGTACCGAGAAGACACAATTTTGCACTTAAAATACCATGGACAGCTGTGGGGGGACACCTCATCGCAACGGAGTGGTCGGTTCAACCGAACCACTTCCAGCACAGCAGGCGTCAAACTCGTGCATGTCCCGGCGACTTAAACATGCCCCTTCCCCAAGTGTCTGTTCGTCGATCGTAATCAACTTTTAAGGAGAACACCACTCGTCAAGAGCAAAGTAATGGAGGCGCACAGGTAAACGTCAGGGACATCAAGCCACAAACCAAGAGCCCCCGATCGATCCCCCCCTCATATACATTTGTTTCTAAAGCATACGTGTAACAGTTACGCCCGCAGTATGGATTGTAAAAATTCATAATAAGCAGCGATTATTTTTATGGTCCGATCATGGCGTCTTTTAAATACTTTCCAAGTACAACTATTCTGTACAACTTCGATGCACCCGTCTAATAAAACGGGGGGCTTAGCCATAAAGCTCGCTCCAGCATCGTTCCGGCGTTATCCTTTATACGTCCGGCGTGTCGAATTTTTTGCATTATATGCATCGGTTCCGAATTGTGTCTTAGGTCAAAGGTTGGGTTGCCCGGCTCGTTCTGATAAGAAGGTAAAGGGAGAACCACTGCGATTGTACTTCCAGCTCACCTGGTCAAGTACCTCAGTGGAGAAAGCCAAAAATCGACCGTCATAATAAGCATGAACCGGTCTACAATCCGAACACAGGTGTCAAACTAAGAATCGATAGAGATTATTCCGAGTCATACGAGGGGTTTGCATTATCGCAAGCCACGTGGTAATGGTTTCTACCTCGGCTCACCCGAACTCCACACAACACCGAGGGTTGGTAATCATCCCCCACAGTCAAGCTCCTCCGGCTAAGTGAAAGCAGTAAAGCCGCATAGTCTGATTGCCTTGTTCCCACCTTTCGCACTACCACCTCCGGGTCCCGATAATTCGGCCAAGGGTAATATTGCGGGTGATGCAACACCTCTGGTAATAATTACATGGGGCTAAAGCCGACGACTGGCAACTTTCAGTTCCAAAAACGGCCACATATGAGTCAAAATTATCAAAACACCAAATCATGATAAACCATGCATACGTATTATCAAAATACAATATTCATCGGGTACATAAATAACACGTTGACTCGAATATTACATCTTTAGGGCACTGGGTCTCTACCGACCGAGCACCCTCCATCGCAGCAGCGAAATACAGTTCTGGGCACCTGTGTTCCTTCCCGGGCGACGGGGGCGCTGTGGCCATCTCGAGCGGCTTCACTCCTGGCTGGTGCATCATCGTCCTCGCAAAAGCCATCCGTGCTCCCTCAATACAAGCAGAACGCTTCACGGCCTCAATAAGGGAGGAGGCGTCGCAGAGCCTCTGCACCAGGCCGAAGTAGCTACTTGGCAGGGGCTCGGAAGGCCACAACTGAATGCAGAGGTCCTTTAAGGCCGGCTCCGCCATTCGATGCAGCTCCATTAGCTGCTTCATCTAGTGGCTAAGGACGGGACGGGGCTCAGGGTTCTGAAATTGCGCCCAGAAGAGCCTATTTTCTGCATCCCTGTCCCGAGCCGCATAGTGCTTGGCCCCGTCCGCCGCACTGTTCGGAAGGTCCGTGAAGGCGCGTGGAGAATGCCATAGCCGTGTAAGACGAGAAAACCTATTACCACCAAAGGCGCATTGAAGTAAGTACAGCTTACCATCGGCAATTGCCCTGACTTGGCGAAGTTCTTCCTCGTAAGACTGCCTATCCACACGCTCCGATTTAAGATCGGAGGATAACGTGGATAGTTCAACCGCCTGATCCTTGGTCTTCTGCTCAAGAGCCTCGCACTTGTTGCTGGCATCTTGGGGCTCTTGCTGTACTTCGGCTACCCGAGCTTCGTGCTTTTCATTGATAGCTCTCAAGGAGCTCAGTTCGGCCGTCACCTCGAAGCCCGCCTCCCGCTTGGCCCTCTGCAGCTCGGCCTTGAGGTTCTCGACCTCGGATGAAACGGCTGCAAATGCAAGGAAAGACCAACATTTATGATTCATAGACTTAAGAACCCCCAATGAATGGGGATTCGACAGAATCTCCAGAACAAAGTTCCAACTTACTTTGCATTTCGTCAAACCACTTGTTCAGACGGTCCAGCTCCTCGTCGGAGCTCTTAAGCTTCCGATTTAGCTCGGTCAGCTCTACGTCGTGAAGAGCTGCCACCGAGGACGAGGCCTGCAAGGTAAACTTGTGTAAGATACAATAAAATTCCAGTAATTTGGCTCGTCGCTAATAGGAACCTACGATTCTATGATCGCCGGGTAAGTTTTTAAACTCACCCACGGATTGGGGGCTACTATGCCTATGCGGAATATATAAAACTACATAAATAAGGGTATTACATGGTTTACCTTGAAGCCCATCAGAAGACCGCCGAAGGCTTCTTTCAATCCGCTATCAACGGACTGAATGCCTTTCAGCACTACACCCATAAGGATGCGGTGGTCTTCGGCAATGAGGGAGCTGCGCAAGGCTTCCTCCATCATCACTGGCCACCCAGTTGGAGCCTGCTCAGTCACGAGAGGCTCCGGTGGTGGCGCCGCGGCCTCCCCTTCCTGGGAGGGCAGAACCCTCGACACCGGGGGATCAAGGGTCCTCGGAGCCGTCTTTGGAGGGAGCCCCTAGGACTCGCGACCTCCCTCTTTATTTACCAGGAGGGGCTCAACCTCCTGGTCCTCGGTCATGACCTCCTCACCCTCGTTGTTCGGCCGAGGAGGGGTCCGTAGAGATATCACCTCCGTGGCCTCTTCAGAGGCCTGGGGAGGGGAAGTGCGGGACGCGTTTCCGCTCTCCGCTAGTTCGGCCGGTGGTGGATCTCCCTCTGAGACCTGTTCGGTCAAGAGATCACGGGCCGGGCTGTCATAGGAAAGGCGTTTGGTTAGCTAAGGAAACAAAGGTTGTGTATAATAAAAGGGTTTGGAATCTTTACCTCTGAGCCGCCGGCTTGGTCCTGGGGACCCGCCGAGGGATCCTCTCGAATGCTCCGGATCCCTCATCGGAATCCGAGCTGACGTCGGACAGGGTCACTTTTGCCTGCAGGGCCTCTTCGGAGAAGGGGGAGCTGCGTCCTCCTCGACATCCTCGAAGGCCGCTCTCTTCTTCGGCTGGGGGGAATTGATTGTCCCCCATCCTATGTTTGCTCCTCCTCATGGGCGGAGGAGGCCTGGGTCTCCCCGGACCTGGCATCCGGAGGTCCTCTTGGGCGAAGACCTTCTCGGGTCTCCTTCTTCTCGCCCTTCTTCTTCTTGTCCGTCTTCTCCGGCGCTGAATACGGCGCCTCAGTCAACATTCCCGCCAGCAAGGGCGACCTGGGGGCTTCGGGCAGCGGGGCGGGACCATTGATCCGCTCGGACTTAGCTAGCCGGCCCTGTGAAAACCAAGGAAGGAAGGATTAAAGTCACTGCTAAACGATGAAGCTCGAAGACCGAAATCCGAAACTTTACCTTGAGCGTAGGGTTCTCGGTGTCTAAGCGGGTGTCTTCTTCCTTGGCTGGCCATGCCTCTTGAGGCTTAAAAATTGCCTTCCATAGCTTCTCCCGAGTAGTGTGGTAAAGCTTGCGCACGGTGGGAGGTTCGTCTGACTTGTAGGTCCACATCGGCGTGGCCCGGAGTTGGCAAGGGAGGAGGCGGCAACGCAGCATGACCTAGATCATGCTCGTCAAGCCGATGTTCGCCTCCAGCATCTTTCCGATGCGTTCCTGCAGCGCCTTCACCTCCGCGGTGGACCCCCAGTCGAGGCCTTTCCTGATCCATGAGGTCAGCCTACTAGGGGGCCCGGATCGAAACTCGGGAGGAGCCGCCCAATCCGCGGCGCAAGGTTCAGTGATGTAAAACCACTCCTTCTGCCAAGTCATGATGGTGTCGATGAAGGTGCCCTCCGGCCACTGGACTTCGGGTGCTTGCTGATCACCGCTCCCCCGCAGTCTGTGTGCTGGCTGTTTACGGTCTTCGGCTTGACGTTGAAGACCTTCAGCCATAAGCCGAAGTGCGTCTGGACCCTCAGGAAGGCCTCGTAGACGATGATGAATGACGAAATGTGCATAATAGAATTTAGGGGGAGGTCATGGAAGTCCAGCCCGTAGAAAAACATCAGGCCCCTTACAAAGGGGTGCAGTGGGAAGCTCAACCCCCAGATGAAATGAGGGATGAACACCACCCGCTCCCCTGGTTGTGGCGTGGGAACTACGTGGCCCTCTTCGGGGGCACGGTGAACGACGTCAACCGGGAGGTAGCCGGAGCGCTTTAGCTCTTGGATGTCCTCCTCGGTGATGCACGAGGCCTCCCACTTGCCCTACGAGCCCGAGCCGCCCATAGCCGAGCTTGGATGGAAGAGAGGGAAGATCTCGGATGGAATGGGGAATGAGTTGGGTCTGTGCGCTTGGGGCAGATGAGGCCAGAGAGTGTGGATCTGAGAGGCGTGAGAAGGCTTTGGGCGTATTCTCCTTCCTTTTTTGGGGGGCTGTAAAACCAAGCGTCCTCTTACTGCGCCAGTTCCCGAAGCGGCCGCTCCATTATGTGCGCGTGGGATAAACCCAAATCATTGATCATATCCTGTAAAATATGGAGCACGATCTCCGTGTCGATTAGACATGCCAATGAAGAGGCGGCCTCGAACCGTGAATCGAGTTTCTGTAACTGGATGCTACCTGTCTAAAACCTTTCGTCAGGAAAAGTTGTTAGGGAAGGCACTGTTCAAACTTAGGCGTTTGGGTCTTCGAGGCTTGATCAAGCATGTTTGGAAACCAGGATGTTATCGGCGGCCGAGTTGAAGACAACCGAGCATAGAGAGAACTCGCCCCACAAGCCAAACACTCTAGGCGGACAGGGTGGCCGAATATCACGAAGACCGGCGTTGGAGGCTAGTTTGGGGGCTACTGAGGGAGTCCTGGATTTGGGGGTCCTCGGATGGTTGGCTTACCTTCCATGGGTCGGCCCGATGGGCCACCTTTTGGCATCTCCGGGAGGGCCGGACTACAGAATGACTCCATGCTTAAGGATAAGAGCCCGAAGACTTGGTGTGCCCTCCAAGAAAGAATGGGCGGATGGAAACCGACCATGTGTAATCCTAGGGACCCCCGGTGTCAATATAAACCAGGAGGCTTAGTTCGTAGAGGACAAGTCATATACATCTAGGGTTTTAGCTCTTTGATCTCGGGGTAGATCAACTCTGTAACCTTCATACTCATCAATACAATTAAGCAGGACATAGGGTTTTACCTCCTCACGAGGTCCCGAATCCTGGGTAAACATCGTCTCCCTAGTCTCCTGTTACCATCGATCCTAGATTCACAGTTCGGGACCCCCTACCCGAGATCCGCCGGTTTTGACAGTGACACCGACTCCGTTTTCCTTCCATATTCTTGCTTTCCAAGTAAAACAAAAATCGTTATATATATCCCCGATTGATTTGACCACCGCATCGCAGAAAAATCCTCTGTTCTTGTTTCGTGCCATTTTCTTGACAGATCTGAAAATATGTCTTGTCAAGATTCAGAGGGGGAGAGCTATGTTGCTCACTATATTGCAAATCCTAAGGTCTATGGAGAGGTGGATCATTGTGGATGGACCACAGATAAGGAGGAGGACGCCGTAATGAAGGAAACAAAGGATGATAGCTCTGAGGAAGAGGATTACCCACTACCTCAACCCGGAGACATGCATGTGGAATTCAAGAAGTCAAGCCTCCCTAAGTGATACAAACCTAAGTCCAATTTATCCCATCTCGTTTTCTGCAGGAGAGCAAGGTAGCATTATGTGAGAAGATATTGAAGCTTCAGTTGGAAAATGAGGATCTAAGGGAGGAAAACTTTATGCTCAAATATAAGTTGAACAAGAAGGCTACTCCATCACCACCACCTTCATCATCTTCACCACCAAAGGAGACTTGAGTACACGGGTATGGGCACTCGCCTTGGCTTGAGCCAAGCTTGGGGGAGGTGCCCCGGTATCGTATCACCTTCACTTTTATTTTACCTTTACCTATTTTAGTTCGATCCTTAGCTCTTTCGTGATCTAGTTGAATAAAAGTTTAGTTTGATCTATTTTTCGAGTGCTAGCTTCGTGATCTATCTATCTATGTACTCAAGTGAGAGTTATATAATAAAGTATAGTTTGAGTTTCTGCCTCTTTACCTTTTCGTTGCAATCAAAATAATGAAAAAGAAATAATGAAGAGATCATATGCTAATCTTATGGTAGGTAATGACACCACATAAGAAAGAGTGTAAGAGGTAAAATTTATTGGAGATTGACAAACATAGCATTGGCCAATGATGCAATTCATGAAAGAATTAATAAGGGAACAGAAGATTCACATGCAAATACACTATCTTGGACATCTTTTATGATTGTGAGGCCCCATTAAATATTATATGCCAAAATTGTTGACGTTGGACAAGGAAGACAACATAATGATTTATGTTTGTTCATATTCACATAGAAGTTATATTGTCATAGTTCCTTCAACATGTGGTGCTTGCTCAATATCTTTGCTAGCCAAAAATCCCGCACTAAGTAGAGATACTACTTGGGCATCCAAAAACCCAAAACCCAAATTCATGTTTTGAGAGTCCACCATACCTACCTATGGATTGAGTAAGATCCTTCAAGTAAGTTGTCATCGGTGCACCAAGGCAATAAAAATTGCTTCTAAATGTGTTTGATCAATTAGTGTAAGAGAAAATTGAGCGTTGTACGAACTTATGATGGCAAAGTAATAAAAGCGACGGACTGCATAATGAAGGTTGTTATCATAGGGGCAATATAACGTGACGTTCTTTTGCATTAAGGGATTTGTCATACAAACAAAAAGCGCATGGCAACCTCTGCTTCCCTCTGCGAAGGGCCTCTCTTTTACTTTTATGTATTTACTTTTATGCAAGAGTCAAAGTATTCTTCCCTATTCCTTTTTACTTTTTCTTTTTGCAAGCATCATGTGGTGAGGAAAGATCTAGGCACATCTATCCAGTTGGATGTGAGTACAATGAGTTATTATTGTTGACCTCACCCTTGAGGTGAATATGTTGAGAGGCAAAACTATAAGCCCCTATCTTTCTATGTGTCCGGTTGAAACTTTTTGCTCATGGGTATGCTATGAGTGTTAGCAATCATAGAAGACTAAATGATAGTTGAGTATGTGGACTTGCCAAAAGGCTCCGACATGAGACCCTTCCTAAAAATATGACGAATTGTAGTTGCAAAGTTGACTGAGAACATAGTTTGTTGGTTTTCAATAAGGTTTATGCTTTATACTTTTATGATGTGATGAATTGTTACTTGTTCATGAGGAGCTATATGATGAAGTTATATATAGAAAGTCATATGAATAAGTTTTATGTTAAAGTTTGTTGTTGTTATGATAATAAGCATGATGCTGCTATGTTCGTATTTTGTTTTATCGACACCTCTCTCTCAAACCATGTGGTCATGTTCTTTCATATCGGCTTTCGCTTGAGGACAAGCGAGGTCTAAGCTTTGGGGAGTTGATACGTCCATTTTGCATCATGATTTCCTACTGTTATTTATAATGTTTTCATGCATAATAATTCTTTATGGAGTAATTCTAATGCCTTTTCTCTCATAATTTGCAAGGTTCACACAAAGAGGGAGAATACCGGCAGCTCGAATTCTGGACCTGAAAAAGCACGTCAGAGATAGCTATTCTGCACATCTCCAAATGAGCTGAAACTTTACGGAGAATATTTTTGGAATAAAAAAAAATAATGGAGCAAATAACTACCGGAGTGGGTGAGGGAGTCCTGGATTTGGGGGTCCTCGGATGTTTGGCTTACCTTCCATGGGTCGGCCCGATGGGCCACCTTGTGGCATCTCCGGGAGGCCCAGACTATAGAATGACTCCATGCTTAAGGATAAGAGCCCGAAGACTTGGTGTGCCCTCCAAGTATGAATGGGCGGATGGAAACCGACCATGTGTAACCCTCAGGACCCCCAGTGTCTATATAAACCGAGAGGCTTAGTTCGTAGAGGACAAGTCATATACATCTAGGGTTTTAGCTCTTTGATCTTGAGGTAGATCAACTCTGTAACCTTCATACTCATCAATACAATTAAGCAGGACGTAGGGTTTTACCTCCTCACGAGGGCCAGAACCTGGGTAAACATCGTCTCCCTAGTCTCCTGTTACCATCGATCCTAGATTCACAGTTCGGGACCCCCTACCCGAGATCCGCCGGTTTTGACACCGACATTGGTGCTTTCATTGAGAGTTCCGCTGTGGGATCACTTGTGGATTGATGGCTCGCCTTATCATTGGCGAACAGGCCCGGAACAAGGACATTTTCGTCCCCGGACAGGTCTTCACGTTTGGCAGTGTCGTGCTGCATGCTGACTCGACCGGCCATCTGGGCCAGATCAAAAACTTCTCCCACGGCCAGGAGATCAGGTTTGGGAACCTAGAGTTCACCGCTGACTCCCGTGGCGATCTGTTCCTCGCTGAACTCCCGGATTCGTCCGACGGTCCCGGATGCCCCGGAGCCTCAACTCTAGGCCCACTATCCGACTCAATCCTCAGAACCGTTCCCGCCAAAGGCCCGACCTCGAGCCCAGACTTTCTGGTGCTGCCCGACCGTCAAGGTTCGACCCTCACCGAGCACGCCTACCCCGAAGATGCCCCGGAGCTCGACTCCAAGGCCCTCAGGAAGCGGATCCAGTCACCCTCTCGTGGTTGAACGAGGCTCTAGACCGGATCCAATCGAGGACGAACTTACCCCGACCCACGATCCGGCTGACCTAGAAGCCGGATACGAAATTTTTTACGGCCCACCCGTCGCTCATCTGGTAGCCACGGTCGAAGACTTGACCGACATGTTGGACTACGCGTCCGAGGAAGCAGAACTCATGGACGAAGAGGTCTGCGACCCTGCCCCCGTAACCACCGGGCGGTGGACAGCCACCTCGACCTATGATGTCTATATGGTGGACACCCCTAACAATCGGTAAAACCACACCCCCAGGAATAATGGCGAAAAATCCGGCGAAGCATCAAAACCTCGGAAACAACGCAAGCGGTCCAAAGCCAACAAAGGAAGGGAAGCCGTTGCAAGTACCGGGGAAATAAACACCCCGGAGGACCTCGGCAATCCCGAAGCCCCCACGGAGCCGGTAGAGGACCCGAAAAGGCTCACGGATCAGCAAGACGCCGAGGACCTCAATGATTCCGGGGACGATGACTACTTCCCACACGCCAAAGAGGAAGAAAACCTCGAAACCGAAAACTTCACCGTCCTCGAAAACCCAGAGGACCAAGAATGATTTAGGCAGCAACTCATAGCTACAGCTCGGACCTTAAAAGCAAAGCAACAGCGGCTCAAAGTCGAACAACACACCATCAACAATAGGTGGACAAAAGTTTTGGCGGCCGAAGAAGGGTTCGGCACCGAGCGGCCAAACCATAAGAAGAGTTACCCTCGCCGGTGACTGCTACCGCAATTCGACGACTAGGTCCTTGAGCCCGAATCCCCAAGGCACACTCAATACGATCAGCCGGACCGTCCCCCTCGAGGACGGGACAGGGTGGCTCAAGACATTGAGTACTGGCTCATGTCACCCCGTAGGAGAAGAAAGGGACCAGCTCAAACCGAGGATCGATACATTCTTCGGCAGGACCTAGACTACAGGACATGTCACACCAGATTCATCTATGGATCTAGGGGACGATCCCCCGTTAGATGGGATGGCCACCGATCGTGGCTCGACCGCAACCACAGAAACCGGGATCAATACCGGACTCATCCAACAGCCGATCCCCGGCGGGACATAGCGCGGTTGAGAGGCGCCGCACACCCGCTGTGTTTTACAGATGAGGTCATGCAGCATCAGTTCCCCGAAGGATTTAAACCTGTCAACATAGAATCATTCGACGAAACGCCGCACCCGGTCGTCTGGATCGAGGATTTCCTCCTCCACATCCATATGGCCAGGGGAGACGATCTCCAAGCCATCAAATACTTACCACTAAAACTGAAGGGACCAACTCGACACTGGCTAAATAGCCTCCCCGAGAACTCTATTGGGAGTTGGGAGGAGCTCGAAGACGCCTTCCGGTCTAACTTCCAAGGCACTTACGTTCAGCCCCCGGACTCTTCCGACCTAAACAACGTCGTCCAAAAGCTTGGTGAATCAGCCAGGCAGTTCTGGAATCGGTTCTTGACTAAGAAGAACCAGATCGTCGACTGTCCGGACGCCGAGGCGATAGCCTCGTTCAGACACAATATCAGGGTCGAATGGTTAGCTCGCCAGCTCGGCCAGGATAAGCCGAGAACGATGTCTGCCCTCACCTCCCTCATGACCCGCTTTTGCGCGGGCGAGGACAATTGGTTAGCTCGCCGAAACCACAATCCCGAAGACCCCGGCACCTCTGAAGTGCGGGAAGGTAATGGAATGCCAAGGCGAAACAAAAATAAATGCCGCCATAGCAACGGCGACTCGGAAGACACTGCCATAAACGCCGGTTTCCGAAACTCAAAACCTGGACAACGGAAGAAGCCGCTTAAAGGGAACATGGACCTACCGCTCTAGACAGAATCATGGATAGGCCCTGCCAAATCCACGACATGCAAGAGAAGCCGGCCACCCACACCAACAGAAACTGTTGGGTGTTCAAACAAGCAGGCAAGCTCGCAACAGAGGAACAGAACAAGAGCCCACGAAGCGAAGACGATGAAGAACCTCGTGGGCCGAACAATGGCGGGCAAAAGCAATTCCCTCCGGAGGTCAAAACTGTAAACATGATATATGTCACACATATACCCAGAAAGGAGAGGAAACTCGCACTACGGGAGGTCTACGCCGTTGAACCCATAGCTCCGAAGTTCAACCCGTGGTCGGCATGTCCGATCACCTTTGATCGAAGGGATCACCCTACTAGCATTCGCCATGGGGGCTCGGCCGCCCTCGTCCTGGACCCCATTGTCGATGGGTTCCACCTCACTAGAGTCCTTATGGACGGTGGAAGCAGTCTTAATCTGATCTACTCAGATACAGTAAAAAAGATGGGTATCGACCCGTCGAGAATTAAACCCAGCAACACTACCTTCAAGGGAGTCATTCTCAGTGTGGAAGCACAGTGTTCGGGTACCGTAATGCATGAAGTTGTATTCGGCTCGCCCGATAACTTCCGTAGCAAAGACTTGATCTTCGATATAGTGCCTTTCCGCAGTGGCTATCATGCACTGCTCGGCCATACAGCGTTTGCTCGCTTTAACGCCGTTCCCCACTATGCATACCTGAAGCTCAAGATGCCCGGGCCAAAGGGGGTCATCACCGTCAACGGCAATACAGCGAGCTCACTCCGGACGGAAGAACACACAGCGGCTCTGGCGGCCGAATTCCAGTCGGGCACCGAGGCACCAGGACACCATCCAGGAGACAATCTGCGCCAGCCGAACAAGCGGACCCGAGCACGACCCGATCTCCCGGAACAACCTCCTGTTCAGTACAAGTAGGGAAGCGCCCCCCACAACCCGGCCCAGCTACCCATCAGGTACGTACCGAGAATACACAAATTTGCACTTAAAATACCATGGACAGCTGTGGGGGGAGACCTCATCACAACGGAGTGGTTGGTTCGACCGAACCTCTTCCAGCACAGCAGGCGTCAAACTCGTGCATGTCCCGGCGACTTAAACATGCCCCTTCCCCAAGGGTGTGTTCGCCGATCATAATCACCTTTTAAGGAGAACACCACTCGTCAAGAGCAAAGTAATGGAGACGCATAGGGACACGTCAGGGACATCAAGCCACAGACCAAGAGCCCCCGGTCGACCCCCCCCCCCTCATATACATTTGTTTCTAAAGCATACGTGTAACAGTTACGCCCGCAGTATGGATTGTAAAAATTTGTAATAAGCAGCGATCATTTTTATGGTCCGATCATGGTGTCTTTTAAATACTTTCCAAGTACAACTATTCTGTACAACTTCGATGCACCCGTCTAATAAAACGGGGGGCTTAGCCATAAAGCTCGCTCCAAGCATCGTTCCGGCGTTTATCCTTTATACGTCCGGCATGTCAGATTTTTTGTGTTATATGCATGAGTTCCGAATCGTGTCTTAGGTCAAAGGTTGGGTTGCCCGGCTCCTATACTTACCCTCTTACGTTCCGCTCGTTCGGCTAAGAAGGTAAAGGGAGAACCACTACGATTGTACTTCCATCTCGCCTGGTCAAGTACCTCAGTGGAGAAAGCCAAAAATCGAACCGTCATAGTAAGAGCGAACCGGTCTGCAATCCGAACACAAGTGTCAAACTAAGAATTGATAGAGATTATTCCGTGTCATAGGAGGGGTTTGCATTATCGCAAGCCACGTGGTAATGGTTTCTACCTCGGCTCACCCAAACTCCACACAACACCGGGGGCTGGTAATCATCCCCCACAGTCAAGCTCCTCCGGCTAAGTGAAAGCAGTAAAGCCGCATAGTCTGATTGCCTTGTTCCCACCTTTCGCACTACCACCTCCGGGTCCCGATAATTCGGCCAAGGGTAATATTGCGGGTGATGGAACACCTCTTGTAATAATTACATGGGGGCTAAAGCCGACGACTGGCAACTTTCAGTTCCAAAAACGGCATCATAGGAGTCAAAATTATCAAAACACCAAAGCATGATAAACCATGCATACGTATTATCAAAATACAATATTCATTGGGTACATAAATAACACGTTCACTCGAATATTACATCTTTAGGGCACTGGGTCTCTACCGATCGAGCACCCTCCATCACAGCAGCGAAATACAGTTCGGGGCGCCTGTGTTCCTTCCCGGGTGGCAGGGGCGCTGTGGCCATCACGAGAGGCTTCCCTCCAGGCCGGTGCATCATTGTCCTCGCAAAATCCATCCGTGCTCCCTCAATACAAGCAGAACGCTTCATGGCCTCAATACGGGAGGAGGCGTCGCAGAGCCTCTGCACCAGGTTGAAGTAGCTACTTGGCAGGGGCTCGGAAGGCCACAACCAAATGTAGAGGTCCTTTAAGGCCGGCTCCGCCATTTGATGCAGTTCCATCAGCTGCTTCATCTGCTGGCTAAGGATGGGACGGGGCTCAGGGTTCTGGAATTGTGCCTAGAAGAGCCTATTTTCGGCATCCCCGTCCCGAGCCGCATAGTGCTTGGCCGCGTCCGCCGCACTCTTCGGAAGGTTCGTGAAGGCGCCTGGGGAACGCCATAGCCGTGTAAGACGAGCAAACCTATTACCACCAAAGGCACATTGAAGTAAGTACGGCTTACCATCTGCGATTGCCCAGACTTGGCGAAGTTCTTCCTCGTAAGACCGCCTATCCACACGCTCCGATTTAAGATCGGAGGATACCGTGGGTAGTTTGGCCGCCTGATCCTTGGTCTTCTGCTCAAGAGCCTCACACTTGTTGCTGGCATCTTGTGGCTCTTGCTGCACTTCGGCTACCCGAGCTTCGTGCTTTTCACTGATAGCTCTCAAGGAGCTCAGTTCGGCCGTCGCCTCGTCGGCCACCACCTTGTGATCGGCCGCCTCCCGCTTGGCCCTCTGCAGCTCGGCCTTGAGGTTCTCGACCTCGGATGAAACGGCTGCAAATGCAAGGAAAGACCAACATTTATGATTCACAAACTTAAGAACCCCAATGAACGGGGATTCGGCAGAATCTCCAGAACAAAGTTCCAACTTACTTTGCATTTCGTCAAACCGCTTGATCATACGGTCCAGGTCCTTGTCGGAGCTCTTAAGATTCCGATTTAGCTCGGTCAGCTGTACGTCGTGAAGAGCTGCCACCGAGGACGAGGCCTGCAAGGTGAACTTTTGTAAGATACAATAAAATTCCAGTAATTCGTCTCGTCGCTAATTGGAACCTACGATTCTATGATCCCCGGGTATGTTTTTAAACTCACACCCGGATCGAGGGCTACTATGCCTATGCGAAATATCTAGAACTTCATAAATAAGGGTATTACATGGTTTACCTTGAAGCCCGTCAGAAGACCGCCGAAGGCTTCTTTCAGTCCGCTATCAACGGACTGAATGCCTTTCAGCACTGCACCCATAAGGATGCGGTGGTCTTCGGCAATGAGGGAGCTGCGCAAGGCTTCCTCCATCATCACTGGCCACCCAGTTGGAGCCTGCTCAGTCACGAGAGGCTCCGGTGGTGGCGCCACGGCCTCCCCTTCCTGGGAGGGCAGAACCCTCGACACCGGGGGCTCGAGGGTCCCCGGAGCCGTCTTTGGAGGGAGCCCCGAGGACTCGCGACCTTCCTCTTTATTTACCAGGAGGGGCTCAACCTCCCGGTCCTCGGTCATGACCTCCTCACCCTCATTGTTCAGCCGAGGAGGGGTCCGTCGAGATATCACCTCCGTGGCCTCTTCAGAGGCCCGGGGAGGGCAAGTACGGGACGCGTTTCCGCTCTTCGCTAGTTCGGCCGGTGGTGGATCTCCCTCTGAGAGCTGTTCGGTCGGGAGATCACGGGTCGGGCTATCATAGGAAAGGCGTTTAGTCAGCTTAGGAAACAAAGGCTGTGTATAAGAAAAGGGTTCGGAATCTTTACCTCAGAGCCGCCGGCTTGGTCCTGGGGACCCGCCGAGGGTCCTCTCGAATGCTCGGGATCCCTCATCGGAATCCGAGCTGACGTCGGGCAGGGTCACTTTTGCCCTGCAGGGCCTCTTCGGAGAATGGGGAGCTGAGTCCTCCTCGACATCCTCGGAGGCCGCTCTCTTCTTCGGCTGGGGGGAATCGATTGCCCCCCCATCCTCTGTTTGCTCCTCCTCATGGGCGGCGAAGGCCTGGGTCTCCCCGGACCTGGCGTCCGGAGGTCCTCTTGGGCAAAGACTGTTGGAAATATGCCCTAGAGGCAATAATAAAATGGTTATTTTTATATTTCCTTGTTCATGATGATCGTTTATTATCCATGCTATAATTTTATTGATTGGAAACTCAAATACATGTGTGGGTATATAGACAACACTGTGTCCCTAGTATGCCTCTAATGGACTAGCTCGTCGATCAAAGATGGTCAAGGTTTCCTAGCCATAGACATGAGATGTCATTTAATAACAGGATCACATCATTAGGAGAATGATATGATGGACAAGACCCAAACTATAAACATAGCATATGATCGTGTCAGTTTATTGCTATAGTTTTCTGCATGTCAAGTATCTGTTCCTATGACCATGAGATCATGCAACTCACTGACACCAGAGGAGTACCTTGTGTGTATCAAACGTCGCAACGTAACTGGGTGACTATAAAGGTCCTCTACAGGTATCTCCGAGGGTGTCTGTTGGGTTGGCATGGATCAAGACTGGGATTTGTTACTCCGTGTGACGGAGAGGTATCTCAGGGCCAACTCGGCAATATAACATCATAATGAGCCTTGCAAGCAAAGTGACTAAAGAGTTAGCCACGGGATCTTGTATTACGGAGCGAGTAAAGAGACTTGCCGGTAACGGGATTGAACTCGGTATGGAGATACCGACGATCGAATCTCGGGCAAGTAACATACCGAAGAACAAAGGGAACATCATACGGGATTAACTGAATCCTTGACATAGAGGTTCAACCGATAAAGATCTTTGTAGAATATGTAGGAACCAATATGGGCATCCAAGTCCCGCTATTGGTTATTGACTGTAGAGGTGTCTCGGTCATGTCTACATAGTTCTCGAACCCGCAGGGTCTGCACACTTAACGTTCGGTGACATTTCTGTAGTATTGAGATATGTATGTTGCTGACCGAAGGTTGTTCAGAATCCTGGATGAGATCCCGGACGTCACGAGGAGATCCGGAATGGTCCGAAGGTAAAGATTGATATATAGGAAAGTGGTATTTGGGTTCCGGAAAAGTTTCGGGTACTTTCGGTAGTGTACCGACAGTGACGAATGGGTTCCGGGGGTCCACCGGGTGGGGCCCACCCACCCCGGGGGGGCACATGGGCCCAAGAGGTGGCGCACCAGCTCCTGGTGGGCAGGGCAGCCGACCCCATGGGGGCCCATGCGCCCAAGAGGAAAAAGGTGGAGGTTGGAAGGAGTAGGACACCTTCCTAAAACGAATCCACCTCCTAGTAGGAGGTGGATTCCACCTCCTTGAGGTGGTTCGGCCGAATCCTCCTTGTGGAGGATTTGAGGCTGCCTCCTCCCCTCCCTTCGTCCTATATATACTAGATAATTTAAGGGCAGCCCCAACCCTAATCGCCACATGCTGCCCACTTCTTCCTCTAGATCATTTCTCCTCTAAATTAGTTCGGCGGAGCTCGGCGAAGCCGTGCCGGATTAGTTCAGCACCACAGCCACCATGCTGTTGTGCTGCCGGAGAACTCATCTACCTCTCTGCTCCCTCTTGCTGGATCAAGAAGGCGGAGATCGTCATCGAGCTGTACGTGTGCTGAACGCGGAGGTGCCGTCCGTTCGGCACTAGATCGGGACGGATCGTGGGACGGCTGCGATTTGGATCGCGAAGACGTTCGACTACATCAACCACGTTTCTTAACGCTTCCCGCTTTGCGATCTACAAGGGTATGTAGATCCACTCTCCCTCTTGTAGATGCTTATCTCCATGGATAGATCTTGCGTGTGCGTAGGGAATTTTTGTTTCCCATGCAACGTTCCCCAACAGTGGCATCATGAGCTAGGTCTATGCGTAGATGATGTCTTGAGTAGTACACAAAGGAGTTTGTGGGCATTGATGCTCAGATTGCTTCCTCCCTTGGTCTTTTCTTGATTCGGCGGTATTGTGGGATGAAGCGGCCCGTACCAACCTTACTCGTACGCTTATGAGAGACCGGTTCCATCAACTGACATGTGACTTTGTTGCATAAAGATGGCTGGCGGGTGTCTATCTCTCCCACTTTAGTTGGATCGGATTCGACAAAGGCGGTCCTTGAGAAGGTTGAATAGCAATTTGTGTATCACCGTTCTGGTTTTTGCGTAGGTAAGAATCGTTCTTGCTAGATACCCATAGCAGCCACGTAAAACATGCAACAACAATTAGAGGACGTCTAACTTGTTTTTGCAGGGTATGTTGTGATGTGATATGGCCAATTACATGATGAGATATATGTGATGTATGAGATGATCATGTTTTGTATAGAATATCACGACTTGCATGTCGATGAGTACGGCAACCGGCAGGAGCCATAGGGTTGTCTTTAATTTATTTTTGCCTTTTTGCTTTACTTTATCGCTATGAGTTAGCAATAGTCGTAGAAGCAACAGTTGGCGCGACAACCTCATGGCGACACGTTGATGGAGATCAAGATGATGGAGATCATGGTGTCATGCCGGTGACGATGGAGATCATGCCGGTGCTTTGGAGATGGAGATCAAAATCACAAGTTCATGGCCATATCATGTCACTTATGATTTGCGTGTGATGTTAATCCTTTTATGCATCCTATTTTGCTTAGGACGACGGTAGCATTATAAGGTGATCCCTCACTAAAATTTCAAGATAAATTGTGTTCTCCCCGAGTGTGCACCGTTGCGAAAGTTCGTCGTTTCGAGACACCACGTGATGATTGGGTGTGATAGACTCTACGTTCACATACAACGGGTGCAAGCCAGTGTTGCAAATGCGGAACACTCGGGTTAAACTTGACGAGCCTAGCATGTACAGACATGGCCTCGGAACACAAGAGACCGAAAGGTCGAACATGAGTCATATAGTAGATATGATCAACATGTAGGTGATCACCATCGCATGCTCTCTCTACCTTCGGGATTAGTGATGAACCTAAATAAATGTTATTTGGTGTTTGCGTTGAGCATGAACGTGATTAGATCATGTTTATGGCAATACGGTTATTCATTTAAGTTAGAGAATAATGGTTATTCTGTTTACATGAATAATACCTTCAATGGTCATGCGCCCAATGAGAATGGTTTATTGAATCTTGATCGTAGTGATACACATGTTCATAATATTGATGCCAAAAGATACAAAGTTAATAATGATAGTACTACATACTTGTGGCACTGCCACTAAATGTCATATTGGTGTAAAGCACATGAAGAAACTCCATGCTGATGGATCTTTGGACTCATTCGATTTCGAATCGGTTGAGACATGCGGACCATGCCTCATGGGCAAGATGGCTAAGATCCCGTTTTCCGGTATGATGGAGCGGGCAAGTGACTTATTGGAAATTATACATGTTGATGTATTCGGTCCAATGAGTGTTGTAGCATACGGTGGATATCGTTATTTTCCTACCTTCACTGATGATTTGAGTAGATATGGGTATATTTACTTAATGAAACACAAGTCTAAAACGTTTGAAAAGTTCAAACAAATTCAGAGTGAAGTTTGAGATTATCGTGACAAGAAGTTAAAATGTCTACGATATTATCGTGGAGGTGAATATCTGAATTACGGGTTTGGTATGCAACTTAAGACAATGTGGAAGTTGTTTCACAACTCACGCCGCCTGGAACACCATAGTGTGATGGTGTGTCCAAACGTCGTAGTCGTGCTCTATTGGATATGGTACGTACTATGATGTCTCTTATCGATTTGCCACTATCGTTTTGGGGTTATGCATTAGAGACAACTACATTCACTTTAAATAGGGCACCATCTAAGTCCGTTGAGATGACACCGTATGAATTTTGGTTTGGCAGAAACCTAAGCCATCATTTCTCAGAGTTTGGGAATGCGACGCTTATGTCTGATAAGCTCGAACCCAAAGCGGAAAGGTGCATCTTCATAGGATACCCTAAGGAAATAGTTGGGTATACCTTCTATCTCAGATCCGAGGGCAAAGTTTTTGTTGCTAAAACGGGTCCTTTCTCGCGAAAGAGTTTCTCTTGAAAGAATTGAGTGGGAGGAAAGTAGAACTTGATGAGGTTGTTGAACCGTCACTTCAGTTGGATAGTAGCACGACGCAGAAAGATGTTTTCTGCGACGCTTACACCAAGTGAAGAGGAAACAAATGATGATGATCATGAAGCTTCGGATCAAGTTACTACCGAACCTCGTAGGTCGACAAGGACTCGTACCGCCCTTGAGTGGCGCGTCAATCCTGTCTTGGAGGTCATGTTGTTAGACAACAGTGAACCTACGAGCTATGAAGAAGCGATGGTGGGCCCGGATTCCAACAAATGGCTAGGAGCCATGAAATCCGAGAAAGGATCCATGTATGAAAACCAAGTATGGACTTTGGTAAACTTGCCCACTGAACGGCAGGCCGTTGAGTACAAATGGACCTTTAAGAAGAAGACAGACGCTGATGGTAAATGTCACCATTTATAAAGCATGACTTGTCGCAAAGAAGTTTTCGACAAATTCAAGAAGTTGACTACGATGAGACTTTCTCACCCGTAGCGATGCTAAAGTATGTTGGAATTATGTTAGCAGTTGCTGCATTTTTCAATTATGAAATCTGGCAGATGGATGTCAAAACATCGTTTCCTTAACGGTTTCTTTGAGAAAAGGTTGTATGTGATACAACCAGAAGGTTTTTTCAGTCCTAAGGATGCTAAAAGGTATGCAAGCTCCAGCGATCCTTCTATGGGCTGGAGCAAGCATCTCGGAGTTGGAATATACGCTTTGATGAGGTGATCAAAGTTTTTGGGTCTATACAAAGTTTATGAGAAACTTGTATTTACAATAAAGTGAGTGGGAGCACTATAGAATTTCTGATAAGTATATGTGGATGACATATTGTTGATCGGAAATGATGTAGAATTTCTGGAAAGCATAAAGGGTTGTTTGAAAGGAGTTTTTCAAAAGAAAACCTGGAATGAAGCTACTTAAATATTGGGCATTAGGATCTATAGAGATAGATCAAGACGTCTGATAAGACTTACGATGAGTACATACCTTGATAATATTTTGAAAGAGTTCAAAATGGATCAGTCAAAGAAAGAGTTCTTGCCTGATTTGTAAGGTGTGGAGTTGAGTGAGACTCAAAGCTCGACCACGGCAGAAGAAAGAGAAAGGACGAAGGTCGTCCCCTATGCCTTATCCATAGGCTCTGTATAGTATGCCATGTTGTGTACCGCACCTAGTGTGTGCCTTGCCATGAGTCTGTCAAGGGGTACAAGAGTGATCCAGGAGTGGATCACTGGACAGCGGTCAAGATTATCCTTAGTAACTAGAGGACTAAGGAAATATTTCTCGATTATGGAGGTGATAAAGAGCTCGTCGTAAAGGGTTATGTCGATGCAAGCTTTAACACCAATCCGGATGACTCTTAGTAGCAATCCGGATACGTATAGTGGAGCAGTCATTTGGAATAGCTCCAAGTGGAGCGTGGTAGCATCTGCAGTATGACATATATATTTGCAAAGAACACACGGATTTGAATGTTGCAGACCGTTGACTAAAACCTCTCTCACATGCAAGACATGATCGAACCCCAGAACTCATTGGGTGTTAGATTCATAACAATGTTAATCACATGGTGATGTGAGCTAGATTATTGACTCTAGTGCAAGTGGGACACTGTTGGAAATATGCCCTAGAGGCAATAATAAAATGGTTATTATTATATTTCCTTGTTCATGATGATCGTTTATTATACATGCTATAATTGTATTGATTGGAAACTCAAATACATGTGTGGATACATAGACAACACTGTGTCCCTAGTATGCCTCTAATGGACTAGCTCGTTGATCAAAGATGGTCAAGGTTTCCTAGCCATAGACATGAGATGTCATTTGATAATGGGATCACATCATTAGGAGAATGATGTGATGGACAAGACCCAAACTATAAACATAGCATATGATCGTGTCAGTTTATTGCTATAGTTTTCTGCATGTCAAGTATCTGTTCCTATGACCATGAGATCATGCAACTCACTGACACCGGAGGATTACCTTGTGTGTATCAAATGTCGCAACGTAACTGGGTGACTATAAAGGTCCTCTACAGGTATCTCCGAGGGTGTCTGTTGCGTTGGCATGGATCAAGACTGGGATTTGTTACTCCGTGTGACGGAGAGGTATCTCAGGCCCCACTCGGCAATACAACATCATAATGAGCCTTGCAAGCAAAGTGACTAAAGAGTTAGCCACGAGATCTTGTATTACGGAACGAGTAAAGAGACTTGCCGGTAACGGGATTGAACTAGGTATGGAGATACCGACGATCGAATCTCGGGCAAGTAACATACCGAAGAACAAAGGGAACATCATACGGGATTAACTGAATCCTTGACATAGAGGTTCAACCGATAAAGATCTTCGTATAATATGTAGGAACCAATATGGGCATCCAGGTGCCGCTATTGGTTATTGACTGTAGAGGTGTCTCGGCCATGTCTACATAGTTCTCGAACCCACGGGGTCTGCACACTTAACGTTCGGTGACATTTCGGTAGTATTGAGTTATGTATGTTGGTGACCGAAGGTTGTTCGGAGTCCCGGATGAGATCCCGGACGTCACGAGGAGATCTAGAATGGTCTGGAGGTAAAGATTGATATATAGGAAAGTGGTATTTGGGTTCCGGAAAAGTTTCGGGTACTTTCGGTAGTGTACCGGGAGTGACGAATGGGTTCCGGGGGTCCACCGGGTGGGGCCCACCCACCCCGGGGGGCACATGGGCCCAAGAGGTGGCGCACCAGCCCCTGGTGGGCTGGGCAGCCGACCCCATGGGGGCCCATGCGCCCAAGAGGAAAAAGGTGGAGGTTGGAAGGAGTAGGACACCTTCCTAAAACGAATCCACCTCCTCGTAGGAGGTGGATTCCACCTCCTTGAGGTGGTTTGGCCGAATCCTCCTTTTGGAGGATTTGAGGCTGCCTCCTCCCCACCCTTACTCCTATATATACTAGAGGATTTGAGGGCAGCCCCAACCCTAATCGCCACGTGCTGCCCACTTCTTCCTCTAGATCGTTTCTCCTCTAGATTAGTTCGGCGGAGCTCGGCGAAGCCTTGCCGGATTAGTTCACCACCACCGCCACCACGCCGTTGTGCTGCCAGAGAACTCATCTACCTCTCTGCTCCCTCTTGCTGGATCAAGAAGGTGGAGATCGTCATCGAGCTGTACGTGTGCTGAACGCGGAGGTGCCGTCCGTTCGGCACTAGATCGGGACGGATCGTGGGACGGCTGCGATTTGGATCGCGAAGACGTTCGACTACATCAACTGCGTTTCTTAACGCTTCCCGCTTAGCGATCTACAAGGGTATGTAGATCCACTCTCCCTCTCGTAGATGCTCATCACCATGGATAGATCTTGCGTGTGCATAGGAAATTTTTTGTTTCCCATGCAACGTTCCCCAACAAAGACCTTCTCGGGTCTCCTTCTTCACGCCCTTCTTCTTCTTGTCCTTGTGCCGAATATGGCGCCTCAATCAACATTCCCGCCAGCAAGGGCGACCTGGGGGCTTCGGGCAGCGGGGCGGGACCATTGATCCGCTCGGACTTAGCTAGCCAGCCCCTGTGAAAACCAAGGAAGGAAGGATTAAAGTCACTGCTAAACGATGGAGCTCGAAGACCGAAATCCGAAACTTTACCTTGAGCGGAGGGTTCTCAGCGTCTAAGCCGGTGTCTTCTTCCTTGGCTGGCCATTCCTCTTGAGGCTTAAAAAGTGCCTTCCATAGCTTCTCCCGAGTAGTGCAGTAAAGCTTGCGCACGGTGGGAGGGTCGTCCGACTTGTAGGCCACATAGGCGTGGCCCGGAGTTGGCAAGGGAGGAGGCGGCGATGCAGCATGACCTAGATCACGCTGGTTAAGCCGATGTTCGCCTCCAGCATCTTTTTGATGCGTTCCTGCAGCGCCTTCACCTCCGCGGCAGACCCCCAGTCGAGGCCTTTCCTGATCCATGAGGTCAGCCTAGTAGGGGGCCCGGATCGAAACTTGGGAGGAGCCGCCCAATCCGCGGTGCGAGGTTCAGTGATGTAAAACCACTCCTTCTGCCAATTCTTGATGGTGTCGATGAAGGTGCCCTCCGTCCACTGGACCTTTGGGAGCTTGCTGATCACCGCTCCCCCGCTGTCTGCGTGCTGGCTGCTTACGGTCTTCGGCTTGACGTTGAAGACCTTCAGCCATAAGACGAATTGCGGCTGGACCCTTAGGAAGGCCTCGCAGACGATGATGAATGACGAAATGTGCATAATAGAATTTGGGGCAGGTCGTGGAAGTCCAGCCCATAGAAAAACATCAGGCCCCTTACAAAGGGGTGCAGTGGGAAGCTCAATCCCCAGATGAAATGAGGGATGAACACCACCCGCTCCCTTGGCTGTGGCGTGGTAACTACCTGGCCCTCTTCGGGGGCACGGTGAACGACGTCGACCGGGAGGTAGCCGGAGCGCTTCAGCTCTTCGATGTCCTCCTCGGTGACGCACGAGGCCTCCCACTTGCCCTGCGAGCCCGAGCCGACCATAGCCGAGCTTGGATGGAAGAGAGGGAAGATCTCGGATGGAATGGGGAACAAGTTAGGTGTGTGCACTTGGGGCAGATGAGGCCGGAGAGTGTGGATCTGAGAGGCGTGAGAAGGCTTTGGGCGTATTCTCCTTCCTTTTATGGGGGGCTGTAAAACCAAGCGTCCTCTTACTGCACCAGTTCCCGAAGCGGCCACTCCATTATGTGCGCGTGGGATAAAACCAAATTATTGATCATATCCCGTAAAAGATGGAGCTCGATCTCCGCGTCGATTAGACATACCAATGAAGAGGCAACCTCAAATTGCGAATCGAGTTTCTGTAACTGGCTGCTACCTGTCTAAAACCTTTCATCAGGAAAAGTTGTCAGGGAAGGCACTGTTCACACTTAGGCGTTTGGGTCTTCGAGGCTAGATCAAGCATGTTCGGAAACGAGGATGTTATCGGCGGTGGAGTTGAAGACAACCGAGCATAGAGAGAACTCACCCAGCAAGCCGAACACTCTAGGCGGACAGGGTGGCCGAATATCACGAAGACCGGCGTTGGAGGCTAGTTCGGGGGCTATTGAGGGAGTCCTGGATTTGGGGGTCCTCGGATGGTTGGCTTACCTTCCATGGGTCGGCCCGATGAGCCACCTTGTGGCATCTCCGGGAGGGCCAGACTACAGAATGACTCCATGCTTAAGGATAAGAGCCCGAAGACTTGGTGTGCCCTCCAAGAAAGAATGGGCGGATGGAAGCCAACCATGTGTAACCCTAGGGACCCCCGGTGTCTATATAAACTGGGAGGCTTAGTTCATAAAGGACAAGTCATATATATCTAGGGTTTTAGCTCTTTGATCTCGAGGTAGATCAACTCTGTAACCTTCATACTCATCAATACAATTAAGCAGGACGTAGGGTTTTACCTCCTCACGAGGGCCCGAACCTGGGTAAACATCGTCTCCCTAGTCTCCTGTTACCATCGATCCTAGATTCACAGTTCGGGACTCCTTACCCGAGATCCGCCGGTTTTGACGCTGACAGGGGGCCACCAGGTGAGCACGATACACCTGGGTGCCCAGGTGGGTTGTGCTCAGCACGGCCCACCTACGGAGACCATCTTCTGGTATATAATGTCTTTTGACCTAGAAAAAACCAGGAGAGAAGTTTCGGGACGGAACGCTGCCGTCTCAAGGCGGAACTTGGGCAGGAGCACTTTTGCCCTCCGGTGGAGCGATTCCGCCGGGGGAACTTCCCTTGCGGAGGGGGAAATCGAAGCCATCGTCATCACCAACACCCCTCTCATCTTTGGGAGGCCAATCTTGATCATCATCTTCAATAACACCATCTCATCTCAAACCCTAGTTCTTCTCTTGTGTTCAATCTTTGTACCGGAACCTTAGATTGGTACTTGTGGGTGACTTGTAGTGTTGATTACATCTTGTAGTTGATTACTATATGGTTTATTTGGTGGAAGATTATATGTTCAGATCCATTATGCTATTCAATACTCCTCTGATCTTGAGCATGCAAATTATTTGTGAGTAGTTACCTCCATTCTTGAGGTCACGGGAGAAGTCATGTTGCAAGTAATCATGTGAACTTGATATGTGTTCGATATTTTGATGATATGTGTGTTGTGATTCCCTTAGTGGTGTCATGTGAATGTCGACTACATGACACTTCACCATCTTTGGGCCTAAGGGAATGCATTGTGGAGTAGTTATTAGATGATGGGTTGCTAGAGTGACAGAAGCTTAAACCCTAGTTTATGCGCTACTTCGTAAGGGGCTGATTTGGATCCAAACATTTAATGCTATTGTTAGATTTTATCTTAATACTTTTCTCGTAGTTGCGGATGCTTGCGAGGGGGTTAATCATAAGTGGGAGGTTTATTCAAGTAAGAACAGCACCCAAGCACCGGTCCACCAACATATCAAATTATCAAAGTAGCGAACACAAATCGAACCAACATGGTGAAAGTGACTAGATGAAATTCCCGTGTACCCTCAAGAACACTTTGCCTATTATAAGAGACTGTTCTGGCATGTCCTTTGCCACAAAAGGATTGGGCTACCTTGCTGCACTTTATTTACCATTACCGTTACTTGCTTGTTACCAATTATCGTGCTATCAAACTATCTGTTACCTACAATTTTAGTGCTTGCAGAAATTACCTTGCTGAAAACCACTTGTCATTTCCTTCTGCTCCTCGTTGGGTTCGACACTCTTACTTATCGAAAGGACTACGATTGATCCCCTATACTTGTGGGTCATCACTATGTACTCCGCTTCACATGTAGAATCAGCGACCACGCTTTGCTTGGAACTGCACCAGCTTACCGCTCCACCATTCAGAATATATACGTATCCGATTTGAGACTTAGAGTCATCTAGATCTGTGTCAAAGCTAGCATCGACGTAACCCTTTACGATGAGCTCTTGATCACCTCCATAAACGAGAAACATTTCCTTAGTCCTTTTCAGGTACTTAAGGATATTCTTGACCGTTGTCCAGTGTTCCATTCCAGGATCACTTTGAAACCTTCCGGCAATACTAATGGCAAGGCTGACATCTGGTCTTGTGCACAACATCGCATACATTATAGAGCTTATGGCTGATGCATAGGGGATGACACTCATCTTTTCTCTATCCTCTGTAGTTGCTGAGCATTGAGTCTTACTCAACTTCACACCTTGTAAGACAGGCAAGAACCCTTGCTTGGACTGATCCATTTTGAACTTCTTCAAAACCTTATCAAGATATGTACTTTGTGAAAGTCCTATTAAGGATCTTGATCTATCTCTATAGACCTTTATGCCTAATATGAAAGCAGCTTCTCCGAGGTCTTTCATTGAAAAACTCTTATTCAAATATATCTTTACCGTTTCCAAAAGTTCTATATTGTTTCCAATCAGCAATATGTCATCCACATATAATATTAGAAACACTATAGAGCTCCCACTCACTTTATTGTAAATACAAGCTTCACCATAAACTTGTATGAACCCGAACGCTTTGATCACCTCATCAAAACGCTGATTCCAACTTCGAGATGCTTGCACCAGTCCATAAATGGATCGCTGGAGCTTGCATACTTTGTCAGCATTTTTAGGATCGACAAAATCTTCTGGTTGCATCATATACAACTCTTCCTTAAGGAAACCATTAAGGAACGCTGTTTTGACATCCATCTGCCAGATCTCGTAACCGAAAAATGCAGCTATTGCTAACATGATCCTGACGGACTTAAGCATCGCTACGGGAGAGAAAGTCTCATCGTAGTCAACTCCTTGAACATGTGAAAACCCTTTTGCAACAAGTCGAGCTTTATAGATGGTGACATTACCGTCCGCGTCCGTCTTTTTCTTAAAGATCCATTTATTCTGTATGGCCTTACGATCATATCGTAAGTCCTCCAAAGTCCACACTTTGTTCTCCTACATGGATCCTAGCCATTTGTTGGAATCTAGGCCCACCATTGCTTGTTCATAGCTCGTAGGTTCACCGTTGTCTAACAACATGACCTCCAAGACAGGATTGCCGTACCACTCAGGGGTGGTATGATTCCTTGTCGACCTACGAGGCTCAGTAGTAACTTTATCTGAAGTTTCATGATCATCATCATTAGCTTCTTCTTCATTTGGTGTAGGCGCCGCAGAAACATCTTTCTCTGCCGTGCTACTATCCAACTAAAGTGACGGTTCAATAACCTCATCAAGTTCTACCTTTCTCTCACTCAATTCTTTCGAGAGAAACTCTTTCTCGAGAAAGGACCCATTTTTAGCAACAAAAAATTTGCCCTCGGATCTGAGACAGAAGGTATACCCAACTGTTTCCTTAGGGTATCCTATGAAGACCCATTTGTCCGCTTTGGGTTCGAGCTTATCAGGTTGAAGCCTTTTCACATAAGCGTCGCAGTCCCAAACTTTAAGAAACGACAGTTTAGGTTTCTTGCCAAACCATAATTCATACGGTGTCGTCTCAACGGACTTTGATGCTGCCCTATTTAAAGTGAATGCGGGCGTCTCTAATGCATAGCCCCAAAACGATAGTGGCAGATCAGTGAGAGACATCATAGATCGCATCATATCCAATAGAGTACGATTACGACGCTCGGACACACCATTACGCTGTGGTGTTCGAGGTGGCATAAGCTATGAAACAATTCCACACTGTCTCAAATGCATGCCAAACTCATAACTCAGATATTCTCCACCACGATCAGATTATAGAAACTTTATCTTCTTGTTACGATGATTCTCAACTTCACTCTGAAATTGCTTGAACTTTTCAAACGTTTTAGACTTGTGTTTCATCAAGTAAATATACCCATATCTACTCAAATCATCAGTGAAGGTAAGAAAATAACGATATCCACCGCGCGCCTCAACACTCATCGGACCGCACACATCAGTATGTATGATTTCCAACAAGTCACTTGCCCGTTCCATTGTACCGGAGAACGGGGTTTTAGTCATCTTGCACATAAGGCATGGTTCGCATGTATCAAGCGATTCAAAATCGAGTGATTCGAAAAGTCCATCAGCATGGAGCTTCTTCATGCATTTTACACCAATATGACCTAAGCGACAGTGCCATAAGAAAGTGGTACTATCATTATTAACTTTGCATCTTTTGGCATCAATGTTATGAATGTGTGTATCACTACTATCGAGATTCAACAAGAATAAACCATTCACATTGGGTGCATGACCATGAAAGATGTTACTCATATAAATAGAACAACCATTATTCTCTGATTTAAATGAATAACCGTCTCACAATAAACAAGATCCAGATATAATGTTCATGCTCAACGCAGGCACCAAATAGCAATTATTTAGGTGTACTACTAATCCTGATGGTAATTGAAGAGCAAGCATGCCGATGGCGATCACATCAACCTTGGAACCATTTTTGACGCGTGTCATCACTTCATCCTTCACCCGACTCCGTTTATTCCATAGTTCCTGTTTCGAGTTTAAAATATGAGCAACCGAACCGGTATCAAATACCCATGCACTACCACGAGAGCTAGTGAGGTACACATCAATAACATGTATATCAAATATACCTTTGTTGACGTTTCCAACCTTCTTATCAGCCAGGTACTTGGGGCAATTCCGCTTCCAGTGGCCAGTCCCCTTGCAATAGAAGCACTCAGTCCCAGGTTTGGGTCCAGCCTTGGGTTTCTTCACGGGCGCGGCAACTTGCCTGCCACCCTTCTTTAAGTTTCCCTTCTTTCCATTGCCTTTCTTGAAACTAGTGGTTTTATTCACCATCAACACTTGATGCTCCTTTTTGATTTCTACTTCCGCGACTTTCAGCACCGCGAACAACTCGGAGACAGACTTGTCCATCCCTTGCATATTACAGTTCATCACGAAGCCTTTGTAGCTAGGTGGCAGTGACTGGAGAATTCTGTCAGTGACCGTTTCGGGCAGAAGCTCAACTCGCAAATCATTCAAACGGTTGTAATACCCAGATATTCTGAGTAGATGCTCACTGGCAGAACTATTCTCTTCCATCTTGCAGGCGAAGAATTTATCGGAGGTCTCATACCTCTCGATCCGGGCATTTGCTTGAAATACTACCTTCCTTGGAACATCTCATATGCTCCATGGCGTTCAAAACGCTTTTGAAGTCCCGATTCTAAGTCGTACAACATGGCGCGCTGAACTATCGAGTAGTCATCAGAATGCGCCTGCCAAGCGTTCGCAACTTCTGCAGGCGACACTGGAGGGGGTGGCGTGCCAAGCGGCGCATCAACGACATAAGCCTTTTGCGAAGCCGTGAGGATAATCCTCAGATTACGGACCCAGTCCGCATAGTTAGTTCCATCATCTTTCAACTTAGCTTTCTCTAGGAACGCATTAAAATTCAGGGGAGCTACTGCACGAGCCATCGATCTACAACATAATTTTGCAAAGACAACTTTAGACTATGTTTCATGATAAATGAGTTCAATTGATCATATTACTAAAGAACTCCCACTCAAATCAACATACCTCAGGTTGTCTAAGTGTGACATGATCCAAATCCACCAACCCAAGTCCGATCATCACGTGAGATGAGGTGGTTTCAATGGTGAACATCTCCATGTTGATCATATCTACTATATGACTCATGTTCGACCTTTCGGTGTCCTGTGTTCCAAGGCCATGTCTGTACATGCTAGGCTCATCAAGGTTAACCCAAGTATTCCGCGTGTGTAAATCTGGCTTAACCCGTTGTATGCAAACGTAGAGTCTATCACACCCGATCATCACGAGGTGCTTCAAAACGACGAACCTTTGCAACGGTGCATACTTGGCGAGAACACAATTTTATCTTGAAATTTCAGTGAGGGGTCATCTTATAATGCTACCGTCGTCCTAAGAAAAATAAGATGCATAAAAGGATTAACATCACATGCAAATCATATAAGTGACATGATATGGCTATCATCATCTTGTGCTTTTGATCTCCATCTCCAAATCACCGGCATGATCTCCATCATCACCGGCATGACACCATGATCTCCATCATCGTGTCTTCATGTGGTTGCCACACCAACTATTGCTTCTACAACTATTGCTAACTCATAGCGATAAAGTAAAGCAAAAAGGCGAAAATAAATTAAAGACAACCCTATGGCTCCTGCCGGTTTCCGTACTCGTCGACATGCAAGTCGTGATAACTATACAAAACATGATCATCTCATACATCACATATATCACATCATGTGTTAGGCCATATCACATCACGGCATGCCCTGCAAAAACAAGTTAGACGTCCTCTACTTTGTTGTTGCAAGTTTTACGTGGCTGCTATGGGCAACTAGCAAGAACCGTTCTTACCTACGCAAAGCCACAACGGTGATATTCAAGTTGACTTTTAACCTTCTACAAGGACCACCTCTGTCGAATCCGATTCAACTAAAGTGGGAGAGACAGACACCCGCCAGCCACCTTTATGCAATGAAGCTACATGTCAGTCAGTGGAACACGTCTCTCGTACGTGGACGAGTAAGGTTGGTCCGAGCCGCTTCATCCCACAATACCGCTGAACCAAAATAAGAATAAGGAGGTAAGCTATCTGAACATCAACGCCCACAAACTGTTTGTCTTCTACTCGTGCATATCATCTACGCATAGACCTAGCTCATGATGCCACTATTGGTGAACGTTACATGGGAAACAAAAAATTTCCTACGAACACCCAAGATCTATCTATGGAGATGTATAGCTACGAGAGGAGAGTGGCTCCACATACCGTTGTAGATCGCTAAGCATGAAGCGTTAAGAAACGCGGTTGATGTAGTCGAACGTCTTCGCGATCCAATCACGATCCGTCCCGATCTAGCGCCGAACGGACGGCACCTCCGCGTTCAGCATACGTACAGCTCGATGACGTCTCCGACTCCTCGATCTAGCGAGCGACGACGGAGTAGTAGATGATTTCTCTGGCAGCACGAGGCCATGGTGGCGGTGGTGGTGGAGCTATCCCGGCAGGGCTTCGCCAAGCACTACCGCGACGAACTAGAGGAGAAGTAATCTAGAGGGAGAAGGAGGGCTGCGCCGTGCCTCGTGATGCTGCTGCCCTCCCTCCCATCTCATATATATAGGGGGAGGATAGGGGGCCGGCCGCCCTAGGGTTTCCCCTAGGGTTAGGGGCGGCGGCCAAGGGGCTGCCTTGGTCCCCAAGGAAGGGGGACGGCAGCCACCCTTGGGCCAGCCCAGCCCTTGGCCGCATGGGCCTTTGGTGGGAGGGGCGGCTAGCCCACCAGGGTCTGGTGCACCCCCTCTCACAGCCCATGGGGCCCTCCGGGGCAGGTGGACCCACTCGGTGGACCCCCGAAACACTTCCGGCATCCCTGTCACAAAACCGATAAGTCCCGAAACTTTTCCAGAACTCGAATACCAACTTCCCATATATCAATCTTTACCTCCGGACCATTCAAGAACTCCTCGTGACGTCCGGGATCTCATCCGGGACTCCGAACAATTTTCGGTCACCAACATATATAACTCAACAATACTATATCGTCACCGAACGTTAAGTGCGCAGACCCTGCAGGTTCGAGAATGATGCAGACATGATCGAGACCATCTCCGGCCAATAACCAATAGCGGGACCTGGATGCCTATATTGGCTCCTACATATTCCATGAAGATCTTTATCGGTCGAACCATGATGTCAAGGATTCAGTCAACCCCGTATGCAATTCCCTTTGTCCATCGGTATGTTACTTGCCCGAGATTCGATCGTCGGTATCTCCATACCTAGTTCAATCTCATTACCGGCAAGTCTCTTTACTCGTTCCCTAATACAAGATCCCATGACTAACTCCTTGGTCACATTGCTTGCAAGCTTCTTGTGATGCTGTATTACTGAGTGGGCCCAGAGATACCTCTCCGTCATACGAAGTGACAAATCCCAGTCTCGATCCATGCCAACCCAACAGACACCCTCGGAGATACCTGTAGAGCACCTTTATAATCACCGAGTTACGTTGTGACGTTTGATACACACAAGGCCACATTATTATGAACAAGGAAATATGATAATAACCACTTTATTATTGCCTCTAGGGCATATTTCCAACAGAAGAGTAGGCCATGGGAGAGAGCGAGAGCTCGAGTCCCGTCAGCCGGGTAGTGTCACAAGTCCTACTCTACCTCGCCGGCGGCCAGACCGACACTACGAGGGATGCAGCCAGCCGCCGGAAATGGGCACGGCACAGCCGGACGAGCTCCGCTTATTATTAGGTTTACGTTGCATGTAATAATATGGTTTTGAGATTTCTAATTTGAGGTATCCGATTGTAGAATGCATTATTTAAGGCGTGACCGGTCAGTGTCCGTGGACGCGCCCGTGCGCGTCCGCTGGCGTTTGAGGGGCCGGATTTGCAAGTTACGACTTTAGATGCTCTAACATAGAGAAGGAAAGTCACGGTGCTAAAGTGCTAACCTAGTGTAAAATGAAGAAGGGAAGTTAGAAATTGTTAGTAAGTTGTGAGCAGGTTGTTTACTATTGGTATTTATTGTAGATATTAATAATCTAAAATTAATTTTATTTCACCATCAATTTGTTTGTATGTAATTACTATAAATATACACACTAGATCGACAATTTACAAATTAATTTAAGTCATTTTAGCCTTAATCATATGGATGAAAAAAAGACAAATTAGGATACTGTAGCTTCTCTAACTTTTTTTTGCAATGTTAGAGGATCCAGTTCCTTGTACTGGGCTTGTGGGGGCCAAGAATCTGGAGCTGCACATCAATTAACATGTGATCATCACATGGGATTTGTACATGAAGGTGGGTCATCAAATATACAGGCCCATAACTTGAGTGAGGGACCATGTGTGGCTTCTTGATCCCCTAACAAAGATGCGGGTTCTTGAACCTCATGACATTTATCAAATTTCTATAAACATTGTTTTTGAGTAATCAAGTAGAGTGTGTTTACCCTAAAGGAAAAAAATGGCGTGTGACAAAACATCATACAGAACCATAAAAGCGGGTGTGAAATCCTTGTGTGTGTGTGTGGGGGGGGGGGGGGGGGGGGGGGCGTGGGTCCACCATCGAAGAGACCGTAGGGGCGGTGAGGGAGAGAAAGGGAGTGTGGTGTGAATGGGCATGGGAGGTGACTGGAGAGTGGGGGAGTTATGAGTCGCCCCGTCGTCTTCCGCACTTTCCAAAACGTGCAGGTGTTGAGCACGCGTGGCTTGAGCGAACCCGACTCGTCAAAAATGGCCGATTTGGTTGTTCCCTCGCATGCAGGCCAGAGATGGTTTAAGTTCCGTGACACTGAGAAACAAATGCAGCCGAACAATCAAACATTCTGTTTTCATTCCGCTTGGGCCTCGTTGGCGTGTATAAAATTCCCCTCCTTCGGCAGTTTCTCCCTTTAATCCAAAATCTACTGACCCAAATTCAAAAGTCAGGCGACTAACATGATGTTGTGGCAAACAAAGATCAACCTAGTGAACAAGGGACTCACATATGCTGCAATCTGTATCAGAAGAAATTGCACCTACAGAAAGTTAGTCCTACACCGCGCACCCGATTCCCTAGAGGAACAGAATGAGCCTATAGAATCGATCAACCAAATGATTTGTTCGTCATCTGCGACTGATGTGCCGACGAGTCGTCGAGCAATTTCTCCTCAAATTCCTAAAGATCCATCGACGAGCTACTCAAGCAGCACGACCGGCCGGAGCGTGACGGCCTCGCCAGCGCTCGTACGCCTCCAGCGCGTCCTCCGCGCGCCGCCGCACGTCCTCCTCGGACGCCAGCAGCTGCTGCACCGCCGCCGCCTCCGCCGCGGCGAGTTCGGCCTTCGCATCCGGGGCCCGCTTCAACTTGGCGAGCTCGGCCCTCTTCTTCACCGCCTCCTCCCGAGCCGCAGCAAGCTCGGCCTCCGCCTCCCCATCCCGCTTCGCCACGGCGGCCTCGCCTTCTGCCTTCTCGAGCTCCGCCCCCGCCGCGGCGAGATCGTCCCTCGCCTTCTCCCGCTCCGCTTCTGCCGCCCGCTTCGCTGCCGCGAGCTCGGCCTTTGCCTCCTCCAGCTGCTCCCGCAGCGCCGCGGCCTGGCCCTCCCTGGCCGCCAGCTTCTCCTCCAGCTCGAGCGCGTAGCGGATGGAGAACGACGCGTAGTTCGCGGCCTGCAAACAATCAACGCGATCGATCCGACTCCGGACAAGCACCAACCGATGGAACGATTTGCCGAAGCATTTGCTGGCGTACCTGCAGAATCGCAGCGTAGCTCGACTTGACGACCTCGGAAGGCTCGCTCGCCGCGAACGCGCGCTCCAGCGGCGGCGCGACGGCGCCCTGGAGCAGCTCACGTGCAGCCTCCCAGTCCGTGGTGTCTCCGTCGAGCCTGCTGGGAATGTGCTGTGGCTTCCCGGAGAAGCCCGGCGGTGGTGAGCACCTCCGGGACAGCGGTGTGTTCAGCTCCGAAAGAGGCGGAACCTCCTCCTCGCCGCTGGCTTCCTCCCGAACCCTCTTCTTCGCCGGCGCTTGCGCGGCCGCCTTCTCCGCAGGCATAATCTTCATTATGTCGTGGACAACGGGATCCATGCCTACACAGAACAGCAACTTCAGGGCTCGACGAAACAGGGGAATCAGAGGTTCGATGTTCAGAATCTTCAGATACCTTTGGAGCTGGGAGTAGTAGGAGTAGATGGCGGCGGCGGCGGCGGCGATGCAGTGGTGGCTATCATGGCGGCGGCGAGGTTGCCGTTGCAGAGATACGTCCTGAGATCAACGGCGGCGCCCCCGTGAACGCGCATCAACTTGGCCGCCGATTCGTTTTCCTGAGCGGTGAGCACCGGCTTCATGAGCGCGCTCTTGGACGGCTCGCCCCACTCCACGGCGCAAGGCCACGGCTCCGGCGAAGAGAGGAAGAAGAACTCGCGTTTCCAGTCCTTGACAGCATTGGAGTTCGCCCTAGGCATCCCCGTGAAGCGCAAGCCGGAGCCTTCCCTGGATTGGAAGAAGTACCAGCCTTTCCTGTGCTTGTGGAAGGCGATTGGCAGCAGGAAGAAATACCGGAACACCGCGAGCGACGGCGGCACGCCGGCGGAGTGGCAGAGCACGAGGAAGCCGGCCATGATGCGCCACCCGTTGGGCGTGAGCTGGCCCGGCGCGAGGCCGAAGTGGGCGAGCGCCTCGAGGAAGAAGCCGTGCAGCGGGACGCGCATCCCGGCCTCCAGCGCGCGCGAGTACACGCAGATGGCCCCCCGCGGAGGCGTCGAGTTCGCGCGCAGGTCGCCGGCTGGGCGCGCGGTGAACCCCGCGGGGACGCCGTGCTCCTTGCAGAGCGCGTCGACCTCGCGCTGAGTGTCCAGGATCGAGGTGAAACCCTCGGCGCCCGTGGGCCTGCACGTCGCGGCGGCGGCGGCGGCGACGGTGTGGCCCGGGTTGGTGGAGGGAGAGGAAGGCATGGTGACGTTCGTCTTCCTCGCTGCTCGCTGTCCTGTCGTGCGGTGCAGCGGATGGATGAACGAGCAGACGAAAGTGCACACTCTTCTTTTCTTTTGAACTGAAAGTGCACACGCTTTTTGGAACTGAGACCTCTTTGCAGGTTGTATGGTCTTCTTTTCTTATCGGTTGGTTGGTCTTTGTGTAAGAGGAATGAGACCACCAGTGAACTAAGATGCAAACGTAGTGTTATCAGGGCATCTCAAAGGCGGACCCTCAAATTTCTGGTATATGTTCGTCGTAGTGTCCGGACCATTTTAATCATCCAACGGAATATGTATATATCAGCTTAAAGCGTCTACAACCACGGTTTGCAAATAGAATGCTCGCAGACGCGCCCGGGCGCGTCGAGTGATCGGGCACGCATCAAATTAGCACCACTGCATCCAGACACCTCATACTAGATTCTTATATCCATACAAATGCACGCAAAATAAAAAACCTACGTACTACGTAGCTACTACTCGTCGGAGATGTGGACTATCTCCGTGCCCTCTGGCGGATATATGTGCGGTAGCTGCAGCTCCGACGCCTCCGGCTGCTACGCTTCGACCTTCTCCGCCGCTATCTCCGCGTCAAGTTCGTCGAAGAGCGCGTCGGCCTCCGCCTGCTTCTGCTGGATGAGCTCCCGGTTGGTCTCCACCTCGGCCTCATCCTGGATGGACTCCAGGATGGCCTGATGCTCCACATCTCCTCAGCTTGGGTGACGGTGAACTCCGCCTCCGCCATGTTGAACCCTCGAGCTGTCTGCTCCGTCTCGTCCTCCTCCGGATCTGCCACCATCATCGGCTCCGGCAGTTGCTCTCCCTCCTCCTTCGGCTGTTGCCGCTCATCCTCCTCCGGCTCCGACGAGTCCAGAGGCAAACCCGTAGCGATGCGGGCGGCGCGCCTAGCCTGGATCTCCGCCTCAATCTGCATCCGACACTCTGGCGTGAGCATCGCGTAAGTGGTGATCTTATGCCGGACCATATCGACGCCGGAGAGCGTGGGAGAGCGGGGGAGAGGAGGCAAACGGGCTTGGGTGGCGGCACAGAGAGTGAGGAGGTGGATGTGCTAGGGTTGGGGGACGCCGTCCGGCTTAAATTGCCGGATTTGGCCTCAGGCGGTGAGCCAGAGCGGCACCACACGGCGTTCACGCCGCTCTGACGAATGAGTGTCCGTCGGACCGCCGGGTTTCCGGGCGAGTCCGCATGGGACCCCATCGTCAGGCCGAAGTGGCGGGCGTTCCCGCGCGCGCCCGGGCGCCCCCATATCCGCCCCATAGTTGGGCTGGATATAGGCGTGCCGGTCAGCCCGGGCGTTTGAGGCCCGTTTGAGGCGCCCAACTGGGTCAAAATTTCGCGGTCGATCAGTGACCGAGCGGCCTGCCTGGGCGTTCGAGACGGGTATGAGGGGTCCGGTTGTAGATGCTCTTAGAAGTCCGGACGTACGGATTCTGGTAAAATGGAGACAAAAGTGGGGGAGTTTTGCGGGAGTCTCGACATGCACTTGTCCAATCACATGCATGTCCCTCTCTTCTCTCTCCTCTCATCCGCACATGCATGATCCCCTCTTCTCTCTCTCCTCCTAATCGGACACTAAATCACAAATATCCCCATCACATGCATTGTCTTCACCTACTATTTCTCCTTCTAGCCGGATACTTTGTAATTAGCATTGAAGATCTCCGCCCCGCATCATGTCCGCATACCACGTCCAGGCACAAAAACGGACGTAAACCCGAGAAATTTGCAGGTTAGCCTTGGAGATGCCATTACTAGTTTCTTGTTTTCTCTAATCATTTATGCATCACCCATAATAATTTTGCAAAGCTTTGAGAAGTGTTCATGTTGAAACATGTAGCACATCCCTGATTTGTTTTAGAGTTTTTTTTTTGAAATTTCAAGATGCACAACATGGGATGAGCACGCAACTAGTTTTGACTAATCTGTAAGGATGAACCATAGGTGGTGCATGTAGTATTCCCAAGAGAACTCGAAAAGTGTCCCAAATTTGAAATATGGGATCTTCTTGTTTCTTCGAATGTGACCGTAGCTCAGTCAATTTACAAAAGTTTGTTTTCAAAAAAACTCTATCTACAAAAATTAGGAATCTCACGAGCCTCGTGTTTGGATCGGATGGTTTTCTAGGCGATGACTTACAACATCTACAACCGGACCCCTCAAACCCGTCTCAAACGCCCGGGCAGCCCGTCTGGTTACTGGCCGGTCACGAAAATGCGACCCAGACGAGCCTCTCAAACCGGCCTTAAACACCCGGGCAGACCGGCACCCCTCATATCCAGCCCAAAATGGGGCGGAACTGGGGGAGTGATACTTGTGATCTGCGTTGGGTTTTCCGTGAAGAGGAACAAGTAGTTGCAACACAAGGTGGGTAAGTATTTCCCTCAGTTTTGAAACCAAGGTTTATCGAACCAATAGGAATATCACTTGTCAACCGTCTTCAGCGACTGCACACAAAAGAACAAACAACTTGCACCCAACGCGGGCAAGAGGGTTGTCAATCCCCTTGATCTCGTTATTTGCAAGAAAATGAGTTATGGAGATAATTGTTGATAAATACAAATTGCAAAATAAATAAAAAATAAATAATGGCAGCAAGGTAGCAATAGTGTTTGTAAATTTATAAGTGAATAGACCCGGGGGCCATAGTGTTCTCTAGTGGCATCTCTCATGTAGGCAACGTACACAGGGTAACAAATTACTGTTGGACAATTGATAGAAAAGTGGATAGTTATGCGATTTTCACGGCAATGATCATGTCTATATAGGCATCACGTCCATAAGCAAATAGGCCGACTCCTGCCTGCACCTATTACTATTACTCCACCCATCGACCGCTATCCAGCATGCATCTAGAGTATTAAGTAAAACAGAGTAATGCTTGGAGAACAATGACATGATGTAGACAAAGTAAACTCCATTAATATGAATAAACCCCATCGTTTTATCCTTAGTAGCAGCAACACAAAGATGCATCTTCTCCCCTTCTATCATTGGGATATAGAAACTCGTCAGGTTGAACGTACTACAACGCACTACTCCCACCGATGAAATATCAATCTACTTGGCCAAAGCACATCAATAGATCGGAGAGCATTACGAAGCTATAATGATCATGCAACATAAGGGACAATATATATCAGCAATATCTCAAATACTTTTCATGAATAATCTGAACATAAACCCACAATTCATCGGATCCTAACAAACACACCGCACAAAAGGATTACATCGGATAGATCAAAGCGAAGATGCGATGATCATTGTATTGAAGATCATATGAGAGAGAGATAGCCATCTAGGTAGTAGCTATGGACCCATAGGTCTATGGTGAACTACTCACACATCATCATGAGGGCAGCAAGGTTGATGAAGAGGCCCCCTGTGATCGATCCCCCATCCGGCAGGGTGCCGGAACAGAGCTCCAGATGGGATCGCGGCGGAACAGAGACTTGCGGAGGTGGAAAAAGGTTTTTGAGGCTCTCCTGAGAGTTTCCAGGATTAATGAGAATTTATAGGCCAGAGAACGAGGCTGGGAGAGCCACAGGGGGCCCACAAGCTATCAGGGCGCGCCCCCTGGGGGCGCGCCCTGTTGGCTTGTGGGGCCTCCCTGAGGCTCCCGGCCATCCTCCGAAGCTTCTAGGTCTTGTTTTTATCGAGAAAAAATCGTCAAAAAGTTTCGTGGCAATTGGACTTCGTTTGGTAAGGGAAATCTGCAAAGGAAAAAACACGCAGAAAACAGTAACTGGCACTTGGCACTGGGTCAATAGGTTAGTGCTCAAAAATAATATAAATTGGTAAATAATGACCCAAAAAGTATCTAAGAATGATAATATATCAGCATGGAACAATAAAAAATTATAGATACGTTGGAGACGTATCAAGCATCCCCAAGCTTAATTCCTGCTTATCCTCGAGTAGGTAAATGATAAAATCAGAATTTTTGATGTGACATGCTATCCACTATGTAATCTTTTGCATGTATGCTCATTGAGAAACGACGAATCAATCAATATTAACATAGTAATACTTATAAGTATAAGAAACAAAATCATTAACTTTTTCAACGCATACGAACCTCAAAAGATGTCTACCCCTTATTCATCTTATTTGATTAGCAAGGCATGGCTTCATCTTCACCACATTAATACAAATGTCAAGCACCACGGTGCCCAAGTCAGGCAATTAGATCGTACTTTTTAAAAGTGCATAAAACTTTTTATTCTTCACGCAATACATGAGCGTGAGCCATTGGACATAGCATTTAGGTGGAATAGAGTATGGTGGTAGATATCAATAGGGTAAAAGTGGAGAAGATAGTCTCACATCAACTAGGCGTAGCAACGGGCTATGAAAATGCCCATCGATAGATGTCAATGAAAGGAGTAGGGATTGCCATGCAAAAATGATGCACTAGAGCTATAAGTGTATGAAAGCTCAAATGAAGCTAAGTGGGTGTGCATCCAACTTGCCTGCTCATGAAGACCTCGGGCATTTGAGGAAGCCCGTCATCGAAATATACAAGCCAAGTTTTAAAATAATGAAATTCCCACTAGCAATATGAAAATGACATAACATGAGACTCTCGACATATGAGGAACAATGGTGCCACTTTGAGGCACAAGTGTGGTAAAGGATAGTAGGAAAGTCCCTTCTCTCATTTTCTCCTATTTTTTATATGGTGGGCTCATTTGGCCTCCCCCATTTTCATATTTCGTCTGGAGACTCTTCCCGACTTGTGGGGGAGTCATGGTCTCCATCATTCTTTCCTCACTGGGACAATGCTCTTAAAATGATGATCATCACACTTTTATTTACTTACAACTCAATATGGAGAACTGATATGAAGATATGACTCTATATGAATGCCTCAGGCAGTGTACCAGGATGTGCAATGATCTAGCATGACATGTATCAAAAATATATGAACGGTGGCTTTGCCACAAATACTATGTCAGCTCTATATGATCATATAAAGCAATACGATGATGAACAACTAGTCATGTGAAGTGACGATGGAATTTGCATGGCAATATATCTCGGAATGGCTATGGAAATGCCATGATAGGTAGGTATGGTGGCTGTTTTGAGGAAGATATAATATGGCTTATGTGTGACTGAGCGTATCATGTCACAGGGTTTGGATGCACCGGCGAGAGTTGCACTGACCCTCGAGGTGAGAACGGGCTATGCACGGTACCGAAGGGGCTAGCAAATATGGGAAGGTGTGATTGCGTATGTCCATGGTTTCACATTAGTCATAAAGAACTCATATACTTATTGCAAAGTTTATTAGTTTTAACACAAATCAAAGAATTGTCCGCATGCCCCGAGGGAAGAGGTTGGGAGGAGTTAACCATCGCGCCCTTCCAACCCGAAACAACACTAGGATTTCAACGAGGAATAGAAATGCTCACACACCATCACCATGGCCTTTTAATTTTTATACAAATAAGAAATTAACACCTCTGAATATCGACACTTCTACAAATTAATTTTTTTAAACTCACACCTTTTCAGATTACTGCATCAATATTATCAATCCTCATTCTCTATATGTGATACATGATGGTTTTAATTATCACTCATTGGATACCTAATATTTTTGGACTAGTCTTATGACCCATGAAAATTACCATCACTATTTGATAACTCTCAAACAAATATAAGTGAAGAACGAGAGTGAAATCATTTCTATAAAATCTACATGCAACCGTGCTCAAAAACATATAAGTGAAGAACTAGAGCAACTGCCGAGCTCAAAAGATATAAGTGAAGCACATAGAGTATTCTAGCAAATTATGATGAAGGTGTGTCTCTCTTAGATAGGTGTGTCCAGAAAACAATGATTGTGGCAAACTGAAAGTAAAAGCAAACTAAAGCAAGAGACGCTCCAAGCAAAACTCATATTATGTGACGAATAAATATATAGCTCCAAGTGACATACCGATGAATTAAGACGAAAGAGGGGATGCCTTCCTGGGGCATCCCCCAAGCTTAGACGCTTGAATCTTCCTTATAATATTACCTTGGGGTGCCTTGGGCATTCCCAAGCTTAGGCTCTTGCCTCTCCTGATTCTTTAGCTCATCGTGATAACACCCAAAACTTGAAAAACTTCAATAACACAAAACTCAAGATAACTTCATGAGATCCGTTAGTATAAGCGACATATAAAATAGTTTAGGTACTGTTATAAATTGATTCAAATTTCAATTTTGCATAATAGGTACTGTGTTTTAACTTCTCCATGGCTTATACCCCCCAATACAATCCATAGCATCATCAAAACAAGCAAACTATGCAAGTAAAACAGAATCTGTTTAAAACAGGACAGTCTGTAATGATCTGTAGACACCCATACTTATTTAACTCTAAAAATTCTGAAAAGTTAGGAAAACCTAAAGAATTTGAATACCAATACTGTGTAAAAATTTCAGACATATATCACATTCCAGTAAAAAATGAAAATTCCTGTACTGAATGCTAAAGTTTCTGTTTTTGCACCGTATCAATTCTACTCATCACGTGGGTCATCCCAAAGGCTTTAGTTGGCACAAACACTAATTAAAACATAAAAACATAATCATTACAGAGGCAATAATCATTTTATCACAGCCAAACAGAAATTAAAAGCAAAAAAGTAAGATAAGTATTGGGTTGCCTCCTAACAAACGCTATTGTTTTATGCCCCTAGCTAGGCATAATGCATAGTTTCAAGTATTGTCATCTTTGACACTCCACCCATAAGTGGCTCTCATAATTGATTCATAAGTTGGTTTAATTCTCTTTATAGGGAAATGTTCCATCCCTTTCTTCAATGGAAATTGGAACCTTATATTTGCCTCTTTCATGTCAATGATTGCACCTATAGTTCGTAGGAAAGGTCTCCCAAGTATTATGGGACAAGAAGGATTGCAATCAATATCAAGCACAATAAAATCTACAGGCATATAATTTTTATTTGCAATAATAAGCACATCATTTATTCTACCCAAAAGTTTCTTAATGGTAGAATCCGCAAGATGCAAATTAAGGGAACAATCTTCAATATTAGTGAGACCAAGCACATCACAAAGAGTTTTATGTATAGTTGAAACACTAGCACCAAGGTCGCACAAAGCATTGCACTCATATTTATTTATTTTTATTTTTATAGTAGGTTCCCACTCATCGTGCAATTTTCTAGGAATAGAAACTTCAAGCTCAAGTTTCTCATCATAAGCTTTTATCATAGCCTCTACTATATGTTCGGTAAAAGCCTTGTTTTGTTCATAAGCATTAGGTGAGCTAATAATGGTTTGCAACAAGGAAATACATTCTACTAAGGAGCAGCTCTCATAATTAAAATCCTTGTAATTCAAGATAGGCAACACATCACTAGATGAATTTTTGACCTCTCCAAAGTCGTTTTTTTTTCCAGTTTTAGCATTGGAATCCTCGCTCACCAAGCAAACGGGATTCTCCTTAGCTAGTGTTGGTTCAACTCTAGTATTTTTATCATGTATATTCAGAGAGGTAAACAAAGAATCAATAGGAGTGATGCCAATCATTTTAATATCCTCATCATGATTCCGGTAAAAACCGGGTGGAAGAGTTTTTTCTAGGAATTCCCGCTTAGCTCTCAACTTAGCGGTCCTCTACTTACTTTCATTAATAGATACTTGGATAGACTTGATAGCATCATTGAAATCATGTTTGGGTGGCAAAGTTTTACTTTTAAGAGTTTCCACATCAAGAGCAATTATATCCACATTTTTGGCCAAAGCATCAATCACATGCAATTTTTCTTCTACCATAGTGTTGAAAACCTTTTGAGAATTAATAAATTCTTTAATGGTGTTTTCAAAATCAGAGGACATCCTATTAGGATTGGTAGAAGTATTTCCATAAGAATTACCATAAGAGTTTCCATAGTTGTTAGAGGAATTAACGAGATACGGCCTAGCATATAAATTGCCTCTATAAGCATTGTTGTTGAAATTATTTCGCGAGACAAAGTTCACATCAATAGCATCATTATTTTGCTCAATAAAAGTAGACAAAGGCATATCATTTGGATCAAAATTGGCATTTTTATTAGCAACCATATTCATAAGAGCATCCACTTTTTCACTCAAAGTAGCGGCTTCTTCAACAGAATTTACCTTCTTACCAGTTGGAGCTCTCTCGGTATGCCATTGAGAATAATTTGCCATGATGTTGTCCAGAAGTTTGGTGGCCTCTCCTAAGGTCACATCCATAAAGGTACCACCTGCAGCAGAATCTAGAAGATTTCTAGACACAAAGTTTAGTCCGCATAGAAATTTTGTATAATCATCCACAAATTCAAGCCATGAGTAGGACAATTTCTTATCATCAATTTCATTCTCTCCCAAGCTTGGGCAACATGCTCTTGATCTTGCTGTTTAAAATTCATTATTTTATTTCTAAGGGAGATGATCTTAGCAGGAGGAAAATACTTGCCAATACAAGCATCTTTACACTTATCCCATGTTCCAATACTATTGCGAGGTAAAGATGAAAACCAAGCCTTTGTTTATCTCTGAGTGAAAAAGGAAATAATTTTAATTTGACAATATCATTATCCATATCTTTTTTCTTTTGCATATCACATAATTCAACAAAGGTATTAAGATGTGAAGCGGGATCCTCATTAGGACTTCCCGAAAATTGATCTTTCATGACAAGATTCAACAATGCAGCATTAATATCAAAAGCCTCCGCATTAGTGGCGGGTGGTATAGGAGTACTAATAAAATCATTATTATTAGTGTTTGAGAAGTCACACAACTTAGTAGTATCTTGAGACATGGTGACCACACGAGCAAAGTAGCAAGAAAGACAAGTAAAGTAGCAATCGACGAAGTAAACTAGTAACAAGCAAAGATAAATATTTTTGTATTATGAGACACACTAAATATAAAAGAAAATAAAAACATGAACAAGTGAATGAAAATTTGGGAGAATCTACTTTATAGTAGATGATGATATTCCCTCGCAACGGCGCCAGAAATCCTTCCTGATACTTGTGATCTGCGTTGGGTTTTCCGTGAAGAGGAACGGGTAGTTGCAGCACAAGGTGGGTAAGTATTTACCTTAGTTATGAAACCAAGGTTTATCGAACCAATAGGAATATCACTTCTCAACCGTCTTCAGCGACTGCACACAAAAGAACAAACAACTTGCATCCAACGCGGGCAAGAGGGTTGTCAATCCCCTTGATCTTGTTATTTGCAAGCAAATGAGTTGTGTAGATAATTGTTGATAAATATAAATTGCAAAATAAATAAAAAGTAAATAATGGCAGCAAGGTAGCAATAGCGTTTGTAAATTTATAAGTGAATAGACCCGGGGGCCATAGTGTTCTCTAGTGGCATCTCTCATGTAGGCAACGTACGGAGGGTAACAAATTACTGATGGGCAATTGATAGAAAAGCGGATAGTTATGCGATTTTCACGGCAATGATCATGTCTATATAGGCATCACGTCCATAAGCAAATAGGCCGACTCCTGCCTACACCTATTTCTATTACTCCACCCATCGACCACTATCCAACATGCATCTAGAGTATTAAGTAAAACAGAGTAATGCTTGGAGAACAATGACATGATGTAGACAAAGTAAACTCAATTAATATGAATAAAACCCATCGTTTTATCTTTAGTAGCAGCAACACAAAGACGCATCTTCTCCCCTTCTGTCACTGGGATATAGAAACTCGTTAGGTTGAACCTACTACAACACACTACTCCCACCGATGAAATATCAATCTACTTGGCCAAAGCACATCAATAGATCGGAGAGCATTATGAAGCTATAATGATCATGCAACTTAAGAGACAATATTTGTCTGCAATATCTCAAATAATTTTCATGAATGATCTGAACATAAACCCACAATTCATCGGATCCCAACAAACACACCGCACAAAAGGATTACATCGGATAGATCAAAGCGAAGATGCGATGATCATTGTATGGAAGATCATATGAGAGAGAGATAGCCATCTAGGTACTAGCTATGGAACCATAGGTCTGTGGTGAACTACTCACACATCATCATGAGGGCAGCAAGGTTGATGAAGAGGCCCTCCGTGATCGATCCCCCTCCGGCAGGGTGCCGGAACGGAGCTCCGGATGGGATGGCGGCGGAACAGAGACTTGCGGCAGCGGAAAAGGGTTTTCGAGGCTCTCCTAAGGGTTTCCAGGATTAATGAGAATTTATCGGCCGGAGAACGAGGTTGGGAGAGCAAACAGGGGGCCCACAATCTATCTTTTGGGGCCTCCCTGAGGCTCCCGGCCATCCTCCGAAGCTTCTAGGTCTTGTTTTTGTCCAGAAAAAATCGTCAAAAAGTTTCGTGGCAATTGGACGGTAAGGGAAATCTGCAAAGTAAAAAACACGCAGAAAACAACAACTGGCACTTGGCACTGGGTCAATAGGTTAGTGCTCAAAAATATTATAAATTGGTAAATAATGACCCAAAAAGTATCTAAGAATGATAATATATCAGCATGGAACAATCAAAAATTATAGATACGTTGGAGACGTATCAGGGAGCCCGGGCATGCCCCCACGTCGGACCCGACAACCCGACCCTATCGCAAATTGCACCAAATCTACCCCGCAGAACCGCCGGATCCATTTCCTATTTTCCTCTCTTCTTCCTCCTCGTGTCGTCCGTCTCGCAGCTCTACCGCTGCACGCGCTCCTCCGCCATTCGTAGCCTCTGCCCCGCTAGCACCATTAGAGGAGTATTTTTTCCGTCCTCACCACGGAGGATGTCATCGCCAGCCTGGAAGACACCGCGGTACGTCCGGCAACTCTCTGGCTCTACCTTGCGCTCGATGTGTTCGACACAATGTCTGACCGGATTTTTGGGTCAAAATTTTAGAGGAAACAATGGATTCTGATGCTTCGTCCGGTGGGAAGTATAGACCGACGGAGCTTGATCAACTGATTCAAGATGAGTTCTTCGATTCATCGGATTCGGACGACGAAGTGGACATGATCCTGCTCATGACCATGCAATAGGAAATGGAGCGGCAAGTGAAGCATATTCTCAATTCAAGGGCTCAATCAAAGGGAGAAGAGTCATCAGTCGGGATAGGGTATCCGGGGCAAAGCTACTACAGAAGGATTACTTTGCTTCGAACCCAACTTTCCGGATGATCCATGGTTTCATCGTCGTTTTCGCATGCGAAAACCATTGTTTTTTCGCACTGTGGAGGGAGTGGAGGCACACGATGACTACTTCAAGCTCACAAGGGATTGTTGCGGTCAACTCTCTTTCTCCGCCAAGCAGAAGTGCATGGCTGCTCTGTGGATGCTTGCACTTGGTACTGCGGCAGATGCCGTTGGTGAGATGGTAAGACTACTGTCAAGTTTGCCCGTGTTGTGGTCGATGTGTTTGGAGCAGAGTATCTGAGAGAACCACATGTGTAGGACACAGAGAAGTTGTTAGGAATTGGAGAGGCCAGAGGGTTTCCAGGAATACTGGGATTAATTGATTGCATGCAATGGCAGTGAAAGAACTGCCCCAAAGGTTTGCGAGGAATGTATCAAAGTCACACCAGAGAGGCTACTATCATACTAGAAGCGGTGGCATCACATGACTTATTGATTTGGCATGCTTTCTTTGGAATGACGGGTTCTCACAACAACATCAACGTGCTTCAATGATCTCCGGTGTTTAACAGGCTTTGCAATGGGGAATCACCTCTGTGCAACTATACCGTTAACGACCGAGACTACAACATGGGATACTATCTTGCCGATGGCATATATCCTCACTGGGCTGCATTTGTGAAGACCATATCTGAACCAAATGGCAGAAAACAAAAGCACTTCGCAACAATGCAGGAAGTAGTTAGGAAGGATATGGAGAGGACATTCGGAGTGCTGCAAGCGTGTTGGAGAATTGTGCGTTGGGCTGGAATGATGTGGGAATCAGAAACTTTGTGGAAGTTGATGACATGTTGTGTTATTTTGCACAATATGATTATCGAGTATGAGGGTGATGGTGTAGCCCAAACCAGTGATTTTGAAGCACCTGGCGAACAAGTTGAAATCCCGAAAGATCAAGATGCAGCTCAGCTTACAAACTTTCTGTAGATGCATCAGAATCACCGAGATCACCACGTGCATGCGTAACTACTAAATGATCTGGTGGAGCATATGTGGACCCACAATGGAAACGAAAGAGCAGATGATTGATTGTGCACTTCAAATAATTTTTTGTAAACACTATTTATGTTGGAAACCAACATTTGTTATTTACGTGCAACAATAGTATGTTTCCGTGATCGACGTGTATAGCTTTGCTTGGATTTGAGAGTCTGGATATGAGATATGTGGATGTGTGAAACGATTTATGAGGGGCCGTCCGGATGCGTCCGCGGGTGTGTCCGGACGCGTCCGCGGGCGTACATGGTCCGGATTTGCCCAGTCCAAGTGTAGATGCTCTTAGAAATAGTTATATTTCGTAGTCACCTTACTAGCAAGATCAATCTTTCTTGTAACTAAGAGCATCTACAGCTGCACCTTGCAAATCCGGCCCCACAAACGCCCGCGGACGCGCCCGGGCGCGCCCGCGGACACTGACCGGTCATGCCTCAAATAAAGCTTGTTGCATCCGGAAATAACATATTTCTTCCTCAAATCCATACAAAAGCATGCAACTAAATAGAACCTATGTACTACCTGACGAGCTATCTACTCTTCGTCGGAGATATTGACAATCTCCGTGCCCTCCGGCGGATAGATGTGCAGCAGCCGCAGCTCCATGCTCTCCACCGTCTGCGCTGCTGCCCCTCCGCTGCTGCCCCCTCCGCGGCGGCTTCCTCGGCCTCGATCTCGGCCTCCAGCTCGTCGAAGAGGGCGTTGGCCTCCACCTGCCTTTGCCGGATGAGCCGATGGTTGGCCTCCACCTCGTCCTCCTCCCAGATGGAATCCAGGATGGCCTGCTGCTCCGCCATCTCGTCCGATTGTGCGACGACGAACTCCACGTCCGCCTTCGCCATGGTCAAGCCGGGAGCCTCCTGCTCTGGCTCATCCTCCTCCATCGCCTCCGTCTGCTCCTCCTTTGGAAACTCCTCCTCCTCCACCTCCTCCTCCGTCTCCGGCAAATCCGGAGGGAGATCCACGACGATGCGGGTGGCGCGGCAAGCATGGTACTCCTCCTTGATTTGCCGGCGCCGCTTTGGTGTCAGCTGCGCGTAGGTGGTGCTGAGCTGACGGTGTTGGAAATATACCCTAGAGGCAATAATAAAGTAGTTATTATCATATTTCCTCGTTCATGATAATCGGTTATTATCCATGCTATAATTGTATTGATCGGAATCTCAGATACATGTGTGGATACATAGACAACACCATGTCCCTAGTGAGCCTCTACTAGACTAGCTTGTTGATCAAAGATGGTTAAGGTTTCCTAACCATGGACATGAGTTGTCATTTGATAACGGGATCGCATCATTAGGAGAATGATGTGATGGACAAGACCCAACCGTAACCAAAGCATTTGATCGTATTAGTTTATTGCTACTTCTTTCTTCATGTCAAGTATCTGTTCCTATGACCATGAGATCATGCAACTCCCTGACACCGGAGGAATGCCTTGTGTGTATGAAACATCACTTTGTAATTGGGTGATCATAAAGGTGCTCTACAGGTATCTCCGAGGGTGTCTGTTGGGTTGGCATGGATCGAGACTGGGATTTGTCACTCCGCATTACGGAGAGGTATCTCTGGGCCCTCTCGGTAATACAACATCACAAGAAGCTTGCAAGCAATGTGACTAAGGAGTTAGTCACGGGATCTTGTATTACTGAACGAGTAAAGAGACTTTCCGGTAACGAGATTGAACTAGGTATGGAGATACCGACGATCGAATCTCGGGCAAGTAACATACCGATGGACAAAGGGAACTGCATACGGGATTGGCTGAATCCTTGACATCGTAGTTTGACCGATAAAGATCTTCGTAGAATATGTGGGAACCAATATGGACGTCCAGGTCCTGCTATTGGTTATTGGACGGAGAGTGTCTCGGTCTTGTCTGCATCATTCTCGAACCCGGAGGGTCCGCACGTTTAAGGTTCGATGACGATATAGTATTGTTGAGTTATGTATGTTGGTGACCGAAAGTTGTTCGGAGTCCCGGATGAGATCCCGGACATCACGAGGAGTTCCAAAATAGTCCGTAGGTAAAGATTCATATATGGGAAGTTGGTATTCGGGCACCGGAATAGTTTCAGGGTTTGCCGGATTTCATCGGGAGTGCCGGAAAGGGTTCCCGGGGTCCCCCAGGAGGGTCCACCTGCCCCGGAGGTCCCCATGGGCTGAGAGGGAGGCGCACCAGCCCCTGGTGGGCTGGGCGCCCCGCCTTCCCAAGGGCCAGGGCAGGCCCTCGGGTGGCTGCGGCCCCTTGCCTTGGGGCCCAAGGCAGCCCCCTAGGCCGCCGCGCCCAACCCTAGGGGAAACACTAGGGCAGCCATCCCTCCCACTTGACCCTATATGTATGAGAGGGGAGGGAGCCAGATGCACCACAAGCGGCGACGCAGCCCTCCCTCTCCCTCTAGATCAGTTTTCTCCTCCCATCACATCAGCAGCAGTGCTTGGCGAAGCCCTGCTGAGATTGCTCCACCACCACCGCCACCACGCCGTCGTGCTGCCGGAGAACTCTACTACTCTGCCCTCGCTCGCTGGATCGAGGAGGCAGAGACGTCATCAAGCTGTACGTGTGCTGAACGCGGAGGTGCCGTCCGTTCGGCGCTAGATCGGGACGGATCGTGATTGGATCGCGAAGACGTACGACTACATCAACCGCGTTTCTTAAAGCTTCCCGGGTAGCGATCTACAAGGGTATGCGGATCTACTCTCTTCTCGTAGCTATGCATATCCATAGGTAGATCTTGCATGTGCGTAGGAATTTTTTTGTTTCCCATGCAACGTTCCCCAACAGTGGCATCATGAGCTAGGTCTATGCGTAGATGATATGCACGAGTAGAACACAAAAGAGTATGTGGGCGTTGATGTTCAGATTGCTTACCTCCTTAGTCTTATCTTGATTCGGCGGTATTGTGGGATGAAGCGGCTTAGACCAACCTTACTTGTCCACGTACAAGAGACCGGTTCCACCGACTGATATGTAACTTAGTTGCATAAAGGTGGTTGACGGGTGTCTGTCTCTCCCACTTTAGTTGAACCAGATTCGACAGAGGCGGTCCTTGTAGAAGGTTAAAAGGCAACTTGATTATCACCGTTGTGGCTTTGCGTAGGTAAGAACGGTTCTTGCTAGTCACCCATAGCAGCCACGTAAAACATGCAACAACAAATTAGAGGACGTCTAACTAGTTTTTGCATAGGTATGTTGTGATGTGATATGGCCAAGATGTGATTTGATATATGTGATGTATGAGATGATCATGTTTTATATAGTTATCATGACTTGCATGTCGATGAGTACGGCAACCGGCAGGAGCCATAGGGTTGTCTTTAATTTATTTGTGCCATTTGCTTTACTTTATCGCTATGTGTTAGCAATAGTCGTAGAAGCAATAGTTGGCGCGACAACCACTTGACGACACGATGATGGTGTCATGCCGGTGACGATGGAGATCATGCGGTACTTTGGAGATGGAGATCAAAAGCACAAGACGATGATGGCCATATCATGTCACTTATATGATTTGCATGTCATGTTTATTCTTTTATGCATCTTATTTTGCTTAGGACGACGGTAGCATTATAAGATGACCCCTCACTAAAATTTCAAGATAAATTGTGTTCTCCCCGAGTATGCACCGTTGCGAACGATCTTCGTTTCGAAGCACCTCGTGATGATCGTGTGTGATAGACTCTACGTTCGCATACAACGGGTGTAAGTCAGATTTACACACGCAGAATACTTGGGTTAAACTTGACGAGCCTAGCATGTAGAGACATGGCCTCGGAACACAGGAGACCGAAAGGTCGAACATGAGTCATATAGTAGATATGATCAACATGGAGATGTTCACCATCTAAACCACCTCATCTCACGTGATGATGGGACTTGGGTTGGTGGATTTGGATCATGTCACACTTAGACAACCTGAGGGATGTTGATTTGAGTGGGAGTTCATTAGTAATTTGATTAACTGAACTAATTATCATAAACATAGTCAAAATGTTTTTGCAATTTATGTTGTAGATCAATAGCTCGCGTTGTAGCTCCCCTGTATTTTGATACGTTCCTAGAGAAAAGTAAGTTGAAAGATGATGGTACTAATTATGCAGACTGGGTCCATGATCTGAGGATTGTCCTCATTGTTGCGCAGAAGGCCTATGTCCTCAATGCACCGCTAGGTGTGCCAACCCCTCTAGCGTCATCAGTGGATGTTATGAATGTGTGACAGACACGTTCTAATGACTACTCGATAGTTTAGTGCACCGGGGCTCCAAAGTCGTTTTGAATGCCATGGACCATATGAGATGTTCCAAGAGCTGAAACTGGTGTTTCAGGCTCATGCCCGTGTTGAGAGGTATGGGACTCTGACAAGTTCTTTGCCTACAAGATGGAGGAGAATAGCTCAGTCGGTGAGCATGTGCTCAGAATGTCTGGGTACTACAACCGCTTGAATCCGTTGGGAGTTGAGCTTCCGCCTGAGACGGTCACTGACAGAGTTCTTCAGTCACTGCCACCTAGCTATAAGAGCTTCGTGATGAACTATAATATGCAAGGAATGAACAAGTCAATCTCCGAGCTATTCGCGATGTTGAAAGTCGTGGAAGTATAAATCAAAAAGGAGCATCAAGTGTTGATGGTGAATAAAACCACCAGATTCAAGAAAGGCAAGGGAAAGGAGGGTAACTTCAAGAAGAATGGCAAGAAAGTTGCCACTCCCGCGAAGAAGCCTAAAGCTGGACCCAAGCCTGAGACTGACTGCTTCTACTGCAAGGGAACTGGCCACTGGAAGCCAAATTGCCCCAAGTACCTGGCTGATAAGAAGGCTGGCAACGTAAACAAAAGTATATTTGATATACATGTTATTGATGTGTACCTTACTAGTACCTGTAGTAGCACCTGGGTATTAGATACCGGTTCAGTTGCTAATATTGGTAACTCGAAACAAAAGCTGCGAAATAAATGGAGACTAGGTAAGGGCGAGGTGATGATGTGTGTTGGAAGTGTTTCCAAGGTTGATGTGATCACCATCGCACGCTCCCTCTACCTTCGGGATTAGTGTTGAACCTAAATAAATGTTATTTGGTGTGTGCGTTAAGCATGAACATGATTAGATCGTGTTTATTGCGATATAGTTATTCATTTAAGTCAGAGAATAATGGTTATTCTGTTTACATGAATAATACCTTCTATGATCATGCACCTAATGTGAATGGTTTACTGAATCTCGATCGTAGTGATACGCATGTTCATAATATTGATGCCAAAAGATTCAAAGTTAATAATGATAGCACCACATACTTGTGGCACTGCCGCTAAGGTCATATTGGTGTAAAGTGCATGAAGAAACTCCATGCTGATGGATCTTTGGAATCACTGGATTTTGAATCGCTTGATACATGCGAACCATGCCTCATGGGCAAGATGACTAAGACCCCGTTTTCCGGTACCATGGAGTGGGCAAGTGACTTATTGGAAATGATACATGCTGATGCATGCGGTCCAATGAGTGTTGAAGTGCATGGTGGATATTGTTATTTTCTTAACTTCACAGATGATTTAAGGAGATATTGGGATATTTGCTTAATGAAATACAAGTCTGAAACTTTTTGAATAGTTCAAGCACATTTCAGAGTGAAGTTAAAGATCATCGTGACAAGAGGATAAAATATCTACGATGTGATCGTGGAGGTGAATATCCGAGTTACGAGTTTGGTATGCATAAGACAGTGTGAAAATTGTTTCATAACTCATGCCACCTGGAACACCATAGTGTAATGGTGTGTCCAAATGTCGTAGCCGTACTCTATTGGATATGGTGTGTTCTATGATGTCTCTTACCGATTTGCCACTATATATTGTTTTGGGGTTATGCATTAGAGACAAATTCATTCACTTTAAATAGGGCACCATCTAAATCCGTTGAGACGACACCATATGAATTATGGTTTGGCAAGAAACCTAAGCTGTCATTTCTTAAGGTTTGGGGCTGCGGCGCTTATGTGAAAAGGCTTCAGCCTAATAAGCTCGAACCCAAAGCGGAGAAGTGCGTCTTCATAGGATACCCTAAGAAAACAATAGGGTACACCTTCTATCTCAGATCCGAAGGCAAAGTCTTTGTTGCCAAGAATGGATCCTTTCTAGAGAAGGAGTTTTTCTCGAAAGAATTGAGTGGGAGGAAGGTAGAACTTGATGATGTTGTTGCACCATCACTTCAGTTGGAGAGTAGCACGACACAGAAAGATGTTTCTGCGGCGCCTACGCCAAGTGAAGAGGAAGCTAATGAAGATGATCATGAAACTTCGGATCAAGTTACTACTGAGTCTCATAGGTCGACAAGGACACATACTGCTCAGAGTGATGCGGTAATCATGTCTTGAAAGTCATGTTGTTAGACAACGATGAGCCTACGAACTATGAAGAAGCAATGGTTGGCCCGGATTCCAACAAATGGCTAGAGGCCATGTAATCCGACATAGTATCCATGTATGATAACCAATTATGGACTTTGGCAGACTTGTCCGATGACCGGCAGGCCATTGAGGATAAATGGATCTTTAAGAAGACGGACGCTGGTAGTAATGTCACTATCTATAATGATTGACTTGTCGCAAAGAGGTTTCCGACAAGTTCAAGGAGTTGACTACGATGAGACTTTCTCACCCGTAGCGATGCTAAAGTCTGTTGGATTATGTTAGCAGTTGCTACATTTTTCGATTATGAAATCTGGCAGATGGATGTCAAAACATCGTTTCCTTAACGGTTTCCTTAAGGAAAGGTTGTATGTGATACAACTAGAAGGTTTTGGCGATCCTAAGGATGCTAAATGGCATGCGAGCTCAATGATCCTTCTATGGACTGGTGCAAGCATCTCGGAGTTGGAATATGCGCTTTGATGAGGTGATCAAAGCTTTTTGGTTTATACAAAGTTTATGAAGAAACTTGTATTTACAAGAAAGTGAGTGGGAGCACTATAGCATTTCTCATAAGTATATGTGGATGACATATTGTTGATTGGAAATGATGTAGAATTTTCTAGAAAGCATAAAGGGTTGTTTGAAATGAGTTTTTCAAAGGAAGACCTGGATAAAGCTGCTTGCATATTGGGCATCAAGATCTGTAGAGATAGATCAAGACACCTGATAAGACTTTCACAAAGCACATGCCTTGACAAGATTTTGAAGGAGCTCAAAATGGATTAGTCAAAGAAGGAGTTCTTGCCTGAGTTGTAAGGTGTGAAGTTGAGTAAGACTCAACGCTCGACCATGGCAGAAGAAAGAGAAAGGACAAAGGTCGTCCCCTATGCCTTAGCCATGGCTTCTATACGGTATGCCATGTTGTGTACCGCTCCAGATGTGTGCCTTGCCACGTGTCTAGCAAGGGGGTACAAGAGTGATCCAGGAGTGGATCACTGGACAACGGTCAAAATTATCCTTAGGTACCTAAAGTGGACTAAGGAAATATTTCTTGATTAGGAGGTGATAAAGAGTTCGTCGTAAAAGGTTACATCGATGCAAGCTTTGACACCGATCCGGATGACTCTGAGTCATAAACCGAATACGTATAGTGGAGTAGTCATTTGGAATAACTCCAAGTGGGGCATAGTAGCAGCATCTACAGTATGACATAGAGATTTTCAAAGTACACACAGATCTGAATGTTGTAGACCCATTGACTAAAACCTCTCTCACAAGCAAAACATGATCAAACCCCAGAACTCATTGGGTGTGAATCACGTGGCGATGTGAACTAGATTATTGACTCTAGTGCAAGTGGGAGACTGTTGGAAATATGCCCTAGAGGCAATAATAAAGTAGTTATTATCATATTTCCTCGTTCATGATAATCGTTTATTATCCATGCTATAATTGTATTGATCGGAAACTCAGATACATGTGTGGATACATAGACAGCACCGTGTCCCTAGTGAGCCTCTACTAGACTAGCTCGTTGATCAAAGATGGTTAAGGTTTCCTAACCATGGACATGAGGTGTCATTTGATAATGGGATCACATCATTAGGAGAATGATGTGATGGATAAGACCCAACCGTAAGCATAGCATTTGATCGTATTAGTTTATTGCTACTGCTTTCTTCATGTCAAGTATCTGTGCCTTGTGTGTATCAAACGTCACTTCATAACTAGGTGATCATAATGGTGCTCTACAGGTATATCCGAGGGTGTCTGTTGGGTTGGCATGGATCGAGACTGGGATTTGTCACTCCGTATGACGGAGAGGTATCTCTGGGCCGTCTCGGTAATACAGCATCACAAGAAGTTTGCAAGCAATGTGACTAAGGAGTTAGTCACGAGATCTTGTATTACGGAACGAGCAAAGAGACTTGCCGGTAACGAGATTGAACTAGGTATGGAGATACCGACGATCGAATCTCGGGCAAGTAACATACCGATGGACAAAGGGAACTGCATACGGGATTGACTGAATCCTTGACATCGTGGTTTGACCGATAAAGATCCTCATAGAATATGTGGGAACCAATATGGACGTCCAGGTACCGCTATTGGTTATTGGCTGGAGAGTGTCTCGGTCTTGTCTGCATCATTCTCGAACCCGCAGGGTCCGCATGCTTAAGGTTCGATGACGATATAGTATTGTTGAGTTATGTATATTGGTGACCGAAAGTTGTTCGGAGTCCCGGATGAGATCCCGGACGTCACGAGGAGTTCTGGAATAGTCTAGAGGTAAAGATTCATATATCGAAAGTTGGTATTTGGGCACCGAAATAGTTTCGGGGTTTGCCGGATTTCAGCGGGAGTGCCGGAAAGGGTTACTGGGGTCCACCGGGAAGGTCCACCTGCCCCGGAGGGTCCCATGGGCTGAGAGGGAGGCGCACCAGCCCTTGGTGGTCTGGGCGCCCCTCCTTCCCAAGGGCCCATGCGGCCAAGGGCCAGGGCAGGCCCTAGGGTGGTCGTCGCCCCTTGCCTTGGGGGCCATGGCAGCCCCCTAGGCCGCCGCGCCCAACCCTAGGGGAAACCCTAGGGCGGCTGCCCCTCCCCCTTGCCCCTATATATATGAGAGGGGAGGGAGGGCAGCCGAACCACAAGCCACGGCGCAGTCCTCCCTCTCCCTCTAGATCAGTTTTCTCCTCCCGTCGCATC